>JAILWY010000014.1:4217500-9017500 GCA_022113835.1 Atopsyche davidsoni
ACCGCAGTTTCAAAGACATGTTTAACGTTTTAGAAACGTTTGCTGGTTTATTTGTTTTTTTTTTTTCATGTTACGTGTATGTTATAATTATTTAGCGTACCTAAAATAAAAATCCTGGTCGTTAATATTAATAACTTAAAATAATACGCAAAAAGTATCAGTACTTGCAAGGTAGGTTGTTAAAATGTTATATAAGCTTTTTGCCTGCCCGCGTATTGTTTCTTATAGCTTGCAGTTGATATTCTAAATATTCCGGAAATACATCGCTTATCTTGGAAGCCAAATTGCTTTTGCTATTCTCCGCTAGGTGAGAGGCTGAAACTTAATAAAATTGGCAGCTGTCTATCAAGCCTACCAACTTCGTGGCTGTCAGTTAGGGTTCAGCCTTTTATTATTGCCAACATGCGAATATTGCAACACAACAAAATACAATGTGCGGTGACTGCACTTTTTATCGGAGTGAAATTAAATTACGAGGAATGGGGCTTTCGAATAACAGACGTGCCGCATTTCTTACCACAGGCGAAACGTTTTCACTTGTTTACTTATACTATAAAATTAAATGTATTTTCAATAAAGATACTATTTTTATGTGACCATTTAAGTATGTATTATTTATTTATAAAAAAAGCATACGAAAAATCGTCAACCGTATATCTGTATTTTATATAAATATGATAAACCAGTAAAAATAAATGCGGAAATACTTTTTATCGTATAATTGTTAGGATTGTAAATATCCTTACCGGAGACTCCAAACAGCATATCGCCTTAAATGAAACGTACGAGAAGCGAAGAAGAATTTGATAAATAAAAAAAAGATACTCTGTCCTGAAATTAGGTACACATAATGTATGCTCTACGTCCACATATCATTATGAGAGAGGAAAAAATAAGAAGCTCAAGAATATGAGATTTAAATTGGTTCGTGTATTCCAGCATCAAAATTTGCTTCTCTGGAGCTCTTTTAAATATTCTCATCGCGTCTCGTCTCGTGAATTTTTTCGCTGATTTTTCAATTTTCTTTTAGGATCTTTAAAAATACACTTAAAGACGGATAAGGTGGTCTGTTGTGAGGGCACTTAATGGAGTGAATAATTATTTTTAATGCTCCGGTATTTGACATTTTTAAAAAAATCCGTGTTTTCAGAAATAGCTACAAAGTCAAATTATTTTCATAAAATATAGAATGCTTATTAGCTCGCTTATATACAAAAATGAAAAATGTGCTAAATAAATATTTATTTTTTTAATTTTACTTAGAATGCAGACAACGATCACTGCTAACGGAAAGTTAAGCATTTGCGTACTTTTACTATAGGTTTACATTTCTAAAAACTGCTTTGATGTTCTCTGACTTACGACATAAATTATATTATGAATATTACATATAAAAAATGTATTGAAAGTTATAATTGTGTAACGCTTAATGGATTAAAATAGTTCATACTTGAGTATATCAAAGATTTTGTTGAGCTCTTCAACGCGTTTTTTAACTATCAAAATTGTGACACGAATTTCTTTAAAACAAATGGAATTAGTAATTGAATTACGGAATGAAAGTCGAGGTGCGTCTTGCACTGTGAGCTGCTGTACTTTACTTCCTTTAACTTTGCGCAGACCCCATAGGTGCTAGAGCATTCTTCAGGATGATTTCACATTTCACAACCGTGTCAGCATTACGCCCGCTGCAGCATCAGCAGTAGTTCTACATCCGGTGCTACAAACAAATTTTATCTACTCATGAAATGTCTACAAAATACAAAACGCTTAAGACCAAACTGAAACAGGCGTGCGTCTAATTACCCAATACCCATTCAAATCAGGATTCATCTGCCAGGACATCAAATTTTGTTTCCAACAAAATTAAATTTGACTTATATTATGTTGCTTTATTAGAGATGCTAATGATTTTTTTTACATTGTTTTTACTGGAACGTTAAAAAAGCGATAATTTGATTTGCTCGCCAAAATTAACATAAAATGGATGGGGATTCTTTATGTATATAATATAAAGGTAATTTCTGAGTATTTGTCAAATTTGTAAATATATTTCATTCCCTGGTACCTCGTCGCCGTATGAGACTTTTTTGTATTTTTGTTAATATTTTTAAAAAAAACCACATTCTCTTAAGATTGAGGTTTCTATAATACAGCAGAGACAGTGGCGCACTTCAACTGACCCTATTTCTCCATATTCCGTGATTTTTTAATATTAAAAAAAATATACCGCCGATTATTATTTTGATTCTAATAATATTTTGCCTCTTGCATATAAATCATTGAGATATATTTTCCTTGCTAAAAATGTTCAAATGCCTTCATTTCAGCAGCCGCACTGTCTAATATTGAATAATGTACACGTCCCATGATTTATGAAGTACTGAAGTATAGTACGTTCGAGCAGAGCTGGCCCCGGAGGACTTGAAGTGGAATGGCGATAAAGCCCCATTTCTCGTGTGATCGCCCGCGCTATCTGCTCCGGCGGGGAGAGCCGACACATACTATTGTTTTAAATCAAATGTATTCAGCTACACGCGAATGAAATACCATTGTGAACTTCACGTACATTTTCAATTTTACGGACCATACCAAAGTCATTCACATACATTTTTTTATAAATATTTTCAATATTTTAATTAAAATTAATCATTAATCATATTTAAAGGATGTAAAGCTTTTTAAATTACAGCTTAAACGAAAAGGTCAGGATATTCATCATAAACAAATGTGAGATGTTATTTTAGGAATTATAAATGTAAGACTTTGTTCTCTTGAAAGTGAAATCACATCGACTTTTTATGGTAATCAATCAAACACTTCTATCATAAACATAATAAACAACACTTAGCAAGAAGATGCTGTTGCCCTGTTTATTGGCTAAAAATTATGTACGAACCTAAAACATAAAATACTTATGAATTTAAACCAATCTTGAACCTGTTAACTCCTTTTCTTCGAGCGTTATTCTCACGGTCATTGCCTACTTAATATTACTCAATACTTCTTACAGCTGGCTGACAGTGGCTGGTTCAGCTTACAACATGCAGTGTCGCGGGAGTGGGTAGACGGGGATGATTATTGTCGTAAAACGATTATTGTTACCTTATTTACGGCCAACCGGGCTCGGGGTAAGCGGACCCCGGGGTAATTTTACAATCCGCGCGTGTCTGCCCCCTCGCACTGTTTAATTGGCCGTTCCGTCTCTCGCTTATCCTCGGAAGCTGCGCTTGTCAATATTTACTCCAGTGTTGTGGCAGGGAGTGGTTTCTTATGAAACTGCTTTTAATGTATCTCTCAATGGGGACGGATGCAACATATTCAGCTGTTCGAACTAATAGTGGATTTTAAATAGTTGATTTTCGGAATTAGAGTTTTGATGTCTTATTATATTGACTCTTATCCGCTTGGTTGAAAAATCAATAATGACAAATTATTTTTAATCCAATTGTTTTTTTTATTCTGTTCTGTACAAATATCGGTATAGTCTCTGAATCAGGTTTTTGTGTCAACATATTTTTATTAAAAAAAATCTTCATATGAAAATTCAATTCTTTATATGATATTATCAATATAATATATTTTGTTTTGTTATTAATAAAGTACATAAAAATACTTTTGGATCAGATTTATTTTCAATATATTTAGACGTTATTTTAACGTTATCTTATTTTAGATGTTTATTTTAACAGATAAATATTTTTTTTAATTCTGTAAAATAAATATATAAACAGTTTCACGTTTTAATGGAAATGAAAATTACTTCCAAAAAAAAACTTTTATTCAGATTTTTTTGTGAACTCGATGTACACCACATAACAAATCCTGGGCACAGTCCTTGTGACTTCAAATCTATAGTTGATCTGCCTCTATCTGAGGCATTCTTATTTTTATAGTGCTGTGTGGTTTATAGGTGTTTCTTCTTCTGGGTGCTGAGCTAATTTAAAAATTATAAGGGCGGACCACGTTTTGAGAATCCAATTGAGTAACGATATTTGTATATCGTGTTTTGTTTAAAACTGTATTGTTTCTGCCCAATTACCGAGTAGATAATACACCAAATGTAATTTTATAATTTTATTATTGTTTTTGAAATTGCCGAGCTCTTAATTCCTTTTCAAATTAGTAAATCCTCAAACGTATCTCAATTTTCATATTAAATAGAATTCTCCTGTTGTATGGACTAAATATTTATGAATCTAAATTATTGTCCTAAAATTCAATTGATACTTTTTATTATTAATTGACTGAGTCGAATTCATAAAAAGGTCTAAATCTGGGGTTTCTGTAATGAAATTATCCACTTATATTATGAATTTACAGACCGCGGGTTTTTTTTTAATAATTTTTTTTTTCAAGTATATTAAATTTCTTCTTATATCTTATCTTATTTTAATATCTTATTTTTTATCTAATTTAAAAAAATATATATTCAGTTTCAACTGATATTAAAAGAGAGTTACATTGTTTTTTGGATGTGGCGTTTTTTTTATTTGTAACATTTCGGCCCCTTGTACTGTAGCAATACTCAGGAAATCTTCCTCTAATCTAATCTGGCCTCTCTACCAGAATTAACGCGGATCGCGATGCACCGGCTAACTTATCAACTAGAGTATAATATAATGTTTGTCTCCAACGACCGGATCATTTATTGCTTTTCCTGTCATCAAATTCTAACAACCTTTGAGCCATTAAACCAGATTTATTCAAAACCGGAAGCTTTGTAAGCGCTTCCGGCAAAACGTATGTTACAAAGCCACACTCAATGCTGCTGTACACATCTGGAGACGTTCAAATCAGTTATTTATGATATAAATTTATTACTTTAACGTTTTATTTCTGAAACATCTGACATTTTTTTTCTGCGTTTACCGCACATTTTACATCAAAATTTATGTAAGTATTTTATACTTCGCGTATTTATTATAGTTATATTTTGGATTCCTCAAAGATAGACACAAAAACCACAAGCACATTTTTTGTATTCTTCCATCCAGATAACCGTTGCTTGACCGATTAAAAAATTCTGTTAACTACACTTTTTTAATATCTTTATCATATTTTATTTTTAAATATGATAAAGATATTATCAATATATGCTGTCACAGCATCTTTGTCACAGCATATCAAAGATATGCTGTGGCAAAATAGTTCACTGTATCAGCCCCAGTGTCTGCTTCCTATATATATGTTAGCAGTCGAGGTAGTCCGAACCCCGCGACCAGCATGCGGGCCAAAGGGTGCCTATAAATACAGTTCTTGAAGTGGCTAGTACTATTTTCAGTTTGAGTTGAGCAACTATCTAGACCACGCTCGATTACATACTTTATCAAAGCTTTCACAGTTTTTTTGATTTTCAATTTGATTTGGTACTTTTCAGAAGAAAGACTAAGGGTTCTGTCCATTTTATAGAATCAACTAATAATTAAGCAATGCAAAATAATAACCTCAGGGTTTTTAGTCTAAAGATTTATACAAATGTAGGTTTTGTATCAATGGTTATTGAATACGTATTTATAACTCATATAATTTTTATATTTTAGCTATCTCTAACATTACTATATCTTAACTTATTAAATCCTTAAATTTAAAATGAGTTTTTGGTAATTCATGATAAAAATAAAATGAAGTCTAATTTGTTCGGATAATGTAATATTGATGTGTATATTAACTGGTATTAAAGAAACAATGAAAGCTGTTATAGCTCAAATATTCCATTTTAGCCAATTGATCGCTTCAAAAAATTTAGCAATTTTATGAATCTAGATGAATCACTTTGCATTTAAAACGTTTTATAAATTGAGAATCAAGCCTTCCTGTTTATCCTAAAAATGTTTGCAAACGCTTAGAATTAAGTTTAAATTCGACTTTCACTACTAAAATAGATTTATGTATAACATTCCTGTATTAATATGTTTAGTTAAAATATTACTTAGGGTCATATGACTTTCTAGTAATTGTATAGAATAATCTGTGACTCACAAACTAACAAACTCCCTTCTTGTAACTTTTCGACTTTTTGATTGTGTCGCAAAGAAGGCGCAGCGGCGCTGAGTTCGGGCGTCATCAGCGGCTTTTGTTTGCAGAGAAAAGTTTACTGACGTTGTGACGCAAATTGGTAGCACGAAGCTACCAGACAATAAAAAATACTTTTGTCATTCTTTATTTGAAAATTCACTACAAACATCACACAGCCTTTCGAGTGTTCACATGTTTTAAGTGCGTTATTCATGTTTTTTTGTATTTTTTCAAATAAACTAAATTTATGGTTTTACCTAAAAAAAATTGGTAAGCGTTCCACTTATCGATTCCAAAAGTAAAGATCAACTCAATTGAATTCATTCGATCAACAAATTCTTTTATTGATACATTGTATATACCTGTGAATCTCTAAAATATGCTTGTAAAGATTCCAGACATACAATGATATCAATAATTTTAAAATCAAACTAGGTATCTGCACTCGTACTTTAGGTTTCGACTTCATCGTGATAATTTGGGATTATCAATTTAAATAGTTAAAGTAACATCACTATTGTAAAAAATAAAGATCAAAACGATTCATTCAAAAGTAATTTGAAAATTGGAGATATGTTGTCCATGAAGCTTGACTGTAGGGTGAGAGTCGAAGTTGGCGCGCCAGCCCCGGCCGGGCATGAACATTATTGGGCAACCTCAGGAGATAAGGACCGTCATTACGTAACCATTCAACCAGCCATTAAAGGACATAATTCGTCGATAAACAACATATAATATGCGATTAATTAATATATACGACGTGACTTACTGTTACGAAGTCGTTTGCATCACGAATCGCATGATAGTGTTTACGAATAAATAATTTTTAAAAAGCGTATGATCTTATAATACTTACAACGCCATGTGTTAAGGTATTTCAATGATTTCTTTAATATAATGATATCCGTAAAGAGCTTTGAGCTTAAACCCATCGGTGACTTTCTTGCTGTTTCGTGTGCCAATCGATTGAAAAATTAATATAAAATACGTAAGGGTTAAAAATGCGGAATTGTTAAATATTTTGATTAATAGTCGTTGTTTAATTGTTTCTTCATAAAAATTAAGGAAATCCAAAAGGACACGGTGTTTGAAAATATCTTGAGAGGTCATTATATGCTGATTTACATTTTATTCATTGCTAAAAATAAAAGTATTACCATCTCTTCAGTAATTTGTAAGAGTCTCTTCGTTTCCAGTCTATTGAACTAAGAGTGTATTGAATAATTTTTTAAATTAATTCATTGGCTTTTTTACAGCACAAGTAAAAAAAATAAACTTCACATATTTTGATATTAAAACCATTTTTTAAAACAAATTATTATTTACAACCTAAGTACGGATTTCGTTGATGTTGTTTTTAAATACTATAAAGATAAAGGTGATTTATTCATTCATCCAAGAAAATGATTACTAGATGTATTATTTTCATTGCATTTATTATTTTTATTTATACTGCATAGTACATTGAAAACAAATTAAAATGCTTATTTTATTTAATAAAATTGCAATAAAATATCTCTAGAGTGCAACATGAATTATAACAAGTGTTTATGTAAAAAGCTTCAAACAATATCCAACGTGACGTGTTAATAAAAGGATTAACTTTTTAGCTGAAAACTTCCCCTTCAAAAGTTCTACATTATGCTCATATAGATATTTGAATAAGCAAACATGTATTGTAATTCAAAACAGGTCAGGTAATGTTTACAAAAGATTTCTACAAACTTTTCAACCTGACGGCGCGTTTTCAGCACTACAATGCGAAAAGTGAGCATTTATTTTCAAAGTATAAAATTTATTTATGAGGATAATATAATATCTAACTACACAAACATTTTAGCAATGCAAAAACTTGTGAATGCAATTATATATTTTATTTATTTCTATTGTAAAGGTTTTTATTTCTTTAACGAGTTTATAGCAAACAATTTTACTTAGCACATATTCTAACGACACGACACATTGAATTCAGATATTCTCCGAGAATTTATAATAATAGTAAAAGACAAAAAGATTATAAAAGAAAACCAAAGATTTCTTCGGAATAAAGCATTGACAGAATAAGTGCTTTTAAAAAATGCAGGTATTAAAATTATTAGTCGTTTATCTTCTTATGGTAAAGTAAGCTGGTTTACATGGACTTTTGATTATTCAAGCAACAACCAAGCTCCTTATTTTGTATATATCCTATTTATATATATTTTACATCAGAGATAAGTAGATTATTATGTACTTTTTCATTTTGTGATTCTGATCTGGATAGGATGTATTTTTCATGCAGCGGCGTGACTTGTCACAGCCTGTGTGGTGCCCGATCAATAACCACTCAATATGTAATGAAAGCTGCGACGTGTAGAGACGAAGGTATTCGTTTTTGCTGGCTTTCATTCATTATACAAAAGGTAAAACGTAGCTTTTTCTACTACGACATAAATCTTCAATAGTCTTTTATTCGAAGCCGACCAACCACATTAAATTTTTATAAGGTTATACTCGCTACACGGGATGCTAAACATTTGACATGCTCTTATACTAACCGATACTCAACTCTTTTCAATTTTCATGTTCACGTTGCTTTCATACAGCCATAACTTATGGCGATATAAAACAATATTTAATAATTTATTTTTATTTTGCTCATTATTAATGCAAAACCATTTATTGTTTGTTAACCTTATAGCAAATTGGTTAGATAGATTAAAACTATTTTAATTATCTTTTATCATTTTAAGGATTAACGGTTTATATCCTTTCATTGTAAATGGCATATTTTTTGTGCACTTTTCTGGGCCGCCACGCTCGCCCAGAGCGGCTTTTGTTTCTCAAAACGCGCCAACAGTATCTGCTGCTGCATGCACACCCGTTTCGTGGGAACAATTCGCATTCCAGCCAACCTACATTCCTACAATGCTGCTTTGTCTGAACGATGCTTTAGGGGGGATTCATCCGGCGAGGGAGACCACGGCTAAACAAAAAGTGCCATCATTTTTAAGATAAGCATATATATCATTTTGATATAATTAGTAATCATTTAAAAAAGGTATTTAAAAAAAGAGGTCAATTTAAAAACATTGACTATTGTGTTTAAGCCCATGATTATTTATAATCACCATCATACTAGTTAACTATCTTCAAGATTCAAAAGATAATTTTTAAAAACACAAAAATTATGGTTTTATAAGTTTAAATAAACCAAGTTAAACATAATGCAAAAATCAACTAATGAGAAAGTGTACAAAGCGAATAAAAGTGATAAAATACTTATGATTATCATTAAATATATTAAGGAATTCATGTAGTTATCAAATTAAATACGACGTTTTTTTATTTAGTTTTAACGACATGTTTCATCATGTTTTTAAAATGTAATATTATATTCGGTTTTATCTCAGAGAGCTTCAGTAATTTTCTTTATACAAAAATTTATGTTTTTAACCTGATAAAAAATTAAAACATGGATCATTTCAAAAGATGGGGTTTGCTTTCAATATTTGGAATCTCTTATTTAAAAACGACAAAAAATATTATTAGTGATTCATTACATCCTTTTTTATAGTTATCATCATTCAAAAATGGCTATTTTTTATACTCGAGCTTTGAGTTAGTGTGTTTTCTTTTCATTTGAAACTAAATGATACGATGTTATGTCGGAATATATTTCAAAATGACATTCCCAGATTTAAAGACTAGGATAATGATGATTAATTGATAATTTTTATAGCGCCATTTATAGGGGATAATCACCTCGCCAGCCCTTAAAAAAAGATGAATAGGATCTCTTGAAGGCTTCCTCAACCTCAGCTCCCTGTAAACCCGAATACTGAAAGGAAGCAAGGAGCTGTGATAATGTCACATAAATATAAATCATGAATCTTACAATTGTTTTCATCCTTATTTCTTCTCTTAAAAGCTTATCTTAAAAACACTTAGTTAACTAAAGTGGTTATTTTGTAAGTTGACATATTCAAGAATTTTAAGGTTTTTAGTATTTACCCAATAAGTGGTAACTTGAATAAAACAATAGATTTTTTCAATAGAATTAAACCGTTTTTATGTTTCCTGTATTTGACACTAAACATTAAATTTATTTGTTCATTAAATATTTCATAAGTGTTAATTGATTATTGTATAAATAACCTTGTTTTTTTATTAACAAATGGAAATTTTTGAAATCAATCGCATACAAGATAACACACCGGAGTACCTGCTTGATGACCAGGTTATTTTCTCCACTATTATTTCCTATTGCTGCGCAAAAACCTATTATTTACAAATAAACACACTACAGGACAAACCCTAACACATGATAACTGCTGCTACACCTCAAAGCCACTAGTTTAGATAATTACCCCATTAATATAAAAAACATTTGTTCACAAAAATTTGTAATTATATAAAATCCTCCACTTGTCAGGTACATTAAAATCACATTAGCCCTTACCACCTGACAATCACTCTCTCTCTTTCCAACAACCTCTCCCTCTAACAATTGTTTACCTAATTGCTTATTATTATATAAAACCTCACTCTGTTTGCTAATGCCAACGTGAAAGGTTGGCGAAACCGGTCACAAATAAAAACGAACATGTGGAAAAATCACTCAAGTATTTTACTCAAAAATATTTCTATTAATACACAAGAATATAAAGTATAATTATCCTTGAAGATGTGTTTAAGCTATAAGAGTAATTCAATGTCGACTATTTGTGTGAAATCTGATTCATCGTTAAAATCGGATATGACGCAAACGATGCATTAACTTGGCATATAAAACACAGCGTCAATCGTACACGAGATGTTACTCTGACGGGCGCGCAGGCTTGCTGTGTGAAACCACTGCCAGCGATAGATGCAAATCCGACATACGCGTTGTTAAACATCAACTAATTCGGCCGCCAGGAACGTGAGGTTTATCTGATCTAGTTACATGATTCCCAACAGGTGAAGAACTCGATTACCACATCCCTGGAACGTTTTTGTCGGGGGTTATTAATGGAGATTAAGTGGGACGTTTCAAACTCGATTTGTTTCGGGGTTGTTTTTGTTTTCATCGTTTTTTCGTAATTACTTTTAGTTTTCCCTCGAATGTGTAGCGATTTTTCGTGTTTTCATTTATCTCATACCGAATCGCACCGATGTCTATATTATCTACGTAGGGTGTGCTTTTATTATTTAGAGCAATGTGAGCTTTAAGCGTTTTGAATTCTATCAAAATGCTTTTAGCGTGGGTTTTTCATTCACAAAGGTTTATCGGATATTTTTAAAATTGAAGAGAGATTTTTTTTTAATAAATATTTCTCACATCAACTGTAAAATTATGTTAATTTGTTAATGTAATTTTTTATCAATATTTTTTTATATACATGTAATTCGTAAGTAATTTTTTTTTCAAAATTTTGAAATAGTTGTTGAAAAAAAATCTAATGCATACTTTTAATACAAAGGCTATCAATAAAAAATAATTTAACTACTAACAACAGAGATTATCATGATATGTTTTTGGGGCTAAGAGTTACCCAAATTATCTAAAAACATCTCCATAAATGACGAAATAACGCCACTGATTTTATTTGAAACATTCAATTACTTAACCATAAATAATCATTTTCAATCATATTTTTTTATATAATTTAAACCATAAATATAAAAAGTCGTATCTGAAAAAACCTTTAAAAGTTGAAAATAATGGTGATTTGGCTATTCATATTTATTAACCTGATAAACCATAAGAAAAACATATTTTAAAAAAATAAGAGCTTTAAAAAGAACCCAATTTTTTGAATGGGTTTTATCAAGACTACTGCAAACATATTTCTTATAAAATTCTTACTCTATAAATTTAGATTAATATATCTCAAAGACTCAATATCAGATTAAAACAGAGAGTTTTCCATCCAAGATCAATTTCGGACTCCTTGGTTATTTTATTATAATAACTAACGATATGCTCGTAAAAAAATATTACCATATGTAATGAAAAATGAATCACCATAAACATGTGTTATCTATTGTCATAAATTAATTATATACAAATTAATGTCAATATCATCCGAAATTACTGGAGAATAGTATACGTGTATCAATGGCGAGAAGAAGCAGAATCATTAAATTAAAACAATAAACAATCAATTATATTTGTTGTTCTTGTAAAGCTACACAAAAATATACTTTATTATATTCTGAATATTTTCATTTTATCTCAAACGACGTATTGATCGTTTATTAAATGAAAATAAATTTTCATCCATGTCTAAAATAGAATCTGGTGGTAAAGCATCGACTCAATCAGTTCGCCTGCGTCGCCCCGTCCTGCCCGCGGCACCGATCAATCATTTATCTGAATCTTATACTCAATAAGATTTGCAGAATATTGTATTCTACTAAGAGATTGGACTTTATAACAAAGTCCCCGCGACGCGGAATCCCCGTGAAAGACGACGGGAATCGAAAAGATGATAAATTACATAATTCCTGATATTTAAGGCGCTTCTTATTCCTTATTTAGTTATAATTAAATTTCTTTGAAAGTGACATCTTTGAATCGTGTTTTAAGAGAGAGTTACATTGATTTCCCATTTAAAGGGTTTGTTATGATTGTGTATTCACAAGAAAAGGATCTCTCTTTTATGAGAAATAATAGAGATTTATTTCTTCTTTATCGGTATTTAGGTATAATTCCACATAAAAACTTTTTTTTAAAGGATCTATTTGTGCCAGAACTAATCTAATTCTGGAATATTAGAACTGTGAGTTCTGAGGGTATTATTTACAAATAGTCCATGAACCATATTATTAAATAGATTTAAAATTATATGTATCGTTATTTTAGCTTTTTAAACTAATATAAACCTACACACTTAAAAAAAAGAACCTACTTAAGTAAAAAAAACTCTCTGGACGCCACAAAGATTTTTCGAGGAATTTCTCAGTTTACAAGGCATTCAAAAATGTTTACCTCGTTCAAAAAGTTTTTAATAAATTTTACATGCATGTTTTTGAAAAATAAATGTTAAAATTTAAGTTCTCTTTAGATTTACTGATTTTTGTTTAATCATTTATTATAATAACTATATTAATAAATTCAATTATGATAGCGTCGTTCAAAATATTTTCGATGTGAGTACTTTAGAAGTGTTGAGTCGAAATGTGGAAAAAGATGAAATTTTGCTGTCCTATATCGGCAATAATCCAGAAATGCGATAAGACAACACTGTATCATTTCCTCCAAGACGCTTCATCAATAATTCCCGCGAAGCCCAATCTAGCAAATAGGAAGAAAAATGTGAGAGTTGTAATATCGAGAGTAATAGAATGGTTTTTCCCGCCGCGCCAGGGGTCGTCAATAATGGAGGGCGAGGGGCGAGGGAAGAGCGCCGGCCGCGCGTGACGGACGCGGGACCTGAAGGATCTTCATTATGGATAAGCAGAAAGGAAGTGCCGAGCTTTCGCACGCCTTAACTGCAATCTCTTTGTAAGTAAATTGTAGAATTTTTTGGTTGTTTTCAACAGAGTCGTATAAGAGAATATTAAAAATATCGTCCCAAGAAGGTTTTTATTACTATTGTTCAAATATGTTTAATGAGTTTTTTTTAATAATATGCTCTGTGATGCAAAATATAAAGAGTGCAAGGGAAAATCTTTCAAATTTTCTGTTCAGGTTATAATAAACCTAGATATTTAAGGTTTTTTTTTTAGGGGGGTGATTTTTATATTGATTCTTTTTTATTAAAACAAATATTTTATTTTTTTAGCTTAATTGTTTGAACACATCTTGAATTTGAGACTGCTTATCACTAGAGCCATCGTTTTTGAGCAGCTTCATAGATTGCATCTACTTATTCAATCCATTAGGGCAGTGGTCCCCAACCCTATACCCGCGGGCACCATGGCGCCCGCCAACCGTTTTACGTGTGTCCGCCGCTGAGCGACCACAATAAAAAAAAATTAAGTTATCAATAAAATGTTATGAAAAATTTAATATTTATTGATTAAACCGAGAAATATAAGCAAAATATTTTTAACGTTATAATTTTCAAAATAATAATTATTTCCAGCAAATTATATGTAAGCCTGTTGAAATAGCATCTTATGGGTGTAGTTTGGTTTGTCTTCGTATCTGTAATAACGCCCTCTAAAAATGTGTTTACAATATTGTTCAGATACTTGGTGAAAAAGTTGATGAATAAATATAAAACTCATTTTTTTGCGGTAGTACGGTGAAAGTGATGTGAAAGTGCCTCTGATATTTTTGCGTGGATAAAAGTGAGATGACAGCTATGTGAAAGTCTACTTGATATTTTTGGGATAAGACGATAGTTAAACAGCGAAATATATGCGAAAATAATTATATCGTTATAATTTTCAAAATAATTATTCTAAAATCCAATGTATCAGATGAGGACTTCTGGAATATATAATAGTACACATAAACAAATGTCCATTCTTGAAAAGAGAAGCATACAAAATTAAATGGTTTTTCAGCTCTACATACTAGTGTAAACCGTTGTATTCAACAGCGAATATCATAAAATCAAATTACAGATCTTGATGATTGCTTAGATCATCATAATTTCCTAATTACGAAGCAATGATCGATGAAATGCAATGCCAACGATCACATTTACTTCGATATTTCTCTTTTTTTATAATGAATTTTGTTAATTGGGTCGAATTTGGGCAATTCTGATAGTTCATTCATGTTAATTTTTTTTTTAAATCAGCTAATAAAAACATTAAAATTTAAATTAAATATTGCTGGTGCATTAAAATCTTAATAAACTTAGTCCGGACCCTAACTGATATTATTTTTGTTTTCTAAACTGTTAATAATGGTTATGTACATTTTTTCAAATATTGAAAATTGATTAAAGAAACTCTTAGAAAAATATCATCGTGATTTGTGCGGGATTCGAACCCACATCCTGATGTTTGCAATGTTTAGTTATAGAGGTACATTTTAAAGTTGCTATTAAAAATAATTATTCATTGCATATTTGCCCCAACTCAACCCAATTACCAGAATTTTTATGCTATTATTTACTACTTTTTATTTATTTTACATTAAAATAAAAAAACCAAATATTTTTGTGCATTACATATATGTATTATTGACTATGTCCAACTATAAGTATACCTTAAAAAAATAAATGGTGCCCACCGCCCGACCGGCATTCTAGAATGTGCTCTTGGGTGCAAAAAGGTTGGGGACCCCTGCATTAGAGTCTTAAATTGTATTGAACAAGTTAACTTTGAGCATCCAGATGGTGAACATACTTCTGTATTCTCTTTGCACACATACACTTACTAAAATTACTAAATACCGACATCGTAGTATATCTTCAAGGTAAATATTTATTCGTTAGTTACTGGCCGATTTACCTAAACCAACAATGATTGTAAACCAGTTTAGTTTAATACAACATGAAGCATCGTTTTAATAAGTATACACTTATATACATATATTTTATGTAAACACGGAATACACGAGTATCTATTCTCAAAATAAAATTGTAAAGATGCATGCGCTTATGGTCTCTTTTGTTTTAGACTAAGGTTTAGGAAATTTACCTCTTGCATCTAAGGTCATCGAATAATTATCTTTTAACAGATTTTTATTAAAAAATCTATTTAGTAAATTCGGAATACTGCTTAGCTTATTCGGGTTATAATTATATATAAGGAATTATACCTTGACATGTTAATTGAATAAATTAAAATGGAATTCCACCAAGGACTCTCAGTCAATAATATTGATTATATGAATATTCTCTCGCTGCTTTAAATATGTCTTCTAAAAGTATTTTCCAAAAAATTTTATGCTTTTATTGTGGTTGTTTTTTCTCTTTTCTGCCTTTGTATTAATTATATTGTATCTTTTTGTATATTTAACCTTTTTTATATAATTATGAAAAAATGGTATGCGCTATTTACAAAAAAAAATTAGACTTTTGAAATACTCTCAAGTACTGTAAAATGTTTTTAGTACATATATCTTTAGAAAATTCTCATTGGGTAATATTAAAATCATGTCATATATTATGAAAGTAAATTTTATTTATTCATGTATGTTTTTAATCACTTCAAAAAAATCTTTTTTTCTCATTTTATAGAATTCATATAAAAATATTACGTAAAAACGCGTTATATATTTTTTACTTCATAAAAATGATTACTTAAATAAGTTCAGAGTTAAAATTACGTAGCACTAGATGTCCACAAGCCTTTGCCCAACATTCTTGTAGAATTTGGTGGTAGTCGGGTAGACTCACCTCAATACCTTTCCGCATATTTAGTATTACCGTCGTGTTAGAATTAAACTTGTCTACCTGTTGAGGACTTTTGCCCATATTAATTTTATTAAATGAACTTCTTACCTTTGAAGGTTACAAAGTTGTTAGATAAGTTTTTAGTCTAGGAATGACATGGAAGAATTTCTTAAACCGTTAGATCCGACCGCTTTTATTCGATACCGGACGCTTTTAAATTGACTCTTGGCTCAAAGTTTTCCCAATTTATAAATTGGCTCCTTACTTACTCAAAGTAAGCCAAATGGTAAATAATTGTAAATCGAATGTTTTTGTTACATTAATTAAGATATTTGTATTTAATAAATAAATCCTTTGTCCGCCATCATTTTAAATTAACTGGCGTTTATTGTTCAACTTGGTCGATTGCTTATTATATACTATATTGTTTGACTGTTTACATTGCTTTTTTCTTTGTTTTCTCTTTGAGTCTTGAGACTATGAACGATGTTTGAACAATTAAATAATAAAGCTACAAATACACACACACACACACACACACACACATATATATATATATATATATATGTATATATATATATATATATATATATATATATATATATATATATATATATATATATATATATATATATATATATATATATATATATATATAATTCGCATAGAGAAGAATAAATAAATAATATTATTAAAAAAAACTTGTAGATTATTGAATATTCAATAACACGTAAAGATAGATTACACTGGAAACAAATTTGTATGCCCTAAAAGAGCTTATCGATTTATCTTTCAGAAATGAAACTTAGTAAGAAAAGCGACCTCAGAATACCATAGCTTAGGTTTCGAGTATTTCTAAACCTATTTACTAACTGTATTTAGTCATTGACATGGTTTGTAAATAGTTAAAAAGTGTTAACTAATAATAAAAAATCAATAGTCAAAATACACTTCAAAAAAAACAAATAAAATTTTAAAAATTCCTCAGAAACTAAATCGTTTTTAAATATATTTTTAAGTGGTTTAATTAAATAAACATAAAAAATTAGCTTTGCTTCATAAGAAATTAAATTTTTGTCCTCTAGATTGTTGATTCAATTAAATGCGTTCTAAAATAAATTTAAAAAATTATGTCATTAAGTAAAAATAGATTTATTATATTTTCAACATACCATCATTACCACCTCATTATTGGTTATTACTCACGGGAAGCATTTTATTATCTTACCTGCAACAACAAAAAAAGTCAAATTAGTGTTTTATTATAATAAAAACATTGCAAAAGAGTACAATTTTTTTTAAAGTGACAATAGCAACTGTTGTAGCCCAAACACATAGTAACACAACTGATAACCGGTTTTTTTCTAACCAAAATCGTCTTCCTATCTTTTGTATTTTTTAATAGATTTACTCAAGTAAACAACGTTAAAAAAGAATTCTGTTGGCCAGTTTCGTCGGTTGTGCTGCAACGTCTGTAGGCAGCTTTTAAAATTATGAGTCAAAGGCAAATTACATCATAACATATCATACACAACCTTCCTTGGCCATCACATGCCAATCTTGTTAATACTTCTCAACTGGTCTCTAAGCACAAATTAATCAGGTTCTACCAAATTGACCATTAAATTCCTAAAACTACGTTAGTAATAAATCGAATACTCCAGCGTCGATGTTATTTATATGAGAAAGGCTGGGCGTTAATCCGGATAAGCTGTTGTAAGGAATAGCGCGTTCCGCGAATAATGGAGTGGTAAGAAAGGACACGAGAAATGATTAGAGGATTTGCAAGGAGATGAACAGAACACATCGGGCGGTAGGCGCAAGGTTTATTGCGAAGCATCTAACCCCTGGCGCTCAACTAAAACTCTGCCAGACCACATTACACATTTTTGTTACATTATTTGTAATTATGAAAATTCTCGTATTGTTTTATACTCCAATTTTAACTACGAGCATACACCCTTTTGCCTAAGCAAAGTTTTTCCAAAATATTTATCATCTTAAACGTAATATTATTTTTTAGTTTCATATTTCATTTTTATTTTTATTTAAAAAAAGTTTGGTATTTCGGCTTATCTTGACTCAATTTTTTAAATAAAAATCTTTTGATATCATTATAAAAGACACGTTAAAAAATATTTAAAGAAACATTGAAACCTTTACAATTCTTACATTGCATTGGAAAGTTTATTGAATTATAAATTTTATTCATTGTTATTTACCAAAACACTTATTCAAACACAGTATTCAAAGGTTTTTTTTTTAATTATTTAAAACATTGAAATATGTTTTATTGTTACATTTTTGAAAAATAATTATTTATTCTATATATTACTTAAAACTCTGTGTGCATATATATGACTAGGACCTGTTTTTTGATTGTTTTATTTTCTACAATTAATTTAAATTACTGATAAACACTTTATGCATATTCTTTTTTAACTAATGGTTTTAATTAATAATACCTAATAAATCGTTGGAATTATTAATAAAATAAGTCATAAATAAAGATATTTCAACTCTACAAACTGCGCGATGATACTAAATCATTGAGTGGTTTTCCCACTATTTTTATAACCTTCCAAATGTATTTTTTTAACATTAAAAATAAATGATAATTATATTTCTAGCTTAAAGAAAATACAAAAACATATTATTTGCAAAAAATAATTTTTTAAAAATTTTGAGTGTGATAGAAAACACCGTTTGGTATATTTTTTTGTTGTTGTAAAACTTCATTGTGTTCATACTTTATGAGAATCCTCAAAACGGAGTATAGAGTATTGATTTCACAGTTTGTCTTAAGCAGAAGGTCAAATATCAAGTAGGCATTGTCTTCACCCCTCCCCCTCCCCCTCGCCCCTCACACGACAACCTCTGCGCCGCCCTCTCGCGAGTTGAGAGGCTTCGCGCTCGTCGGGGAGGAGATTATGAAAAACTCCATTACTTCAGTGAAACTTAATCTCTGGAATTCTTTCCACTCTTCAACCGTAAATAATCTCTGAGTGCCTTTTCTGAACTACCTGTCTTGATTTATTTGTAGGGGTTTTTTTTACAAAGCTAAAAAATACACCTAAGACAAATATATATTTTGAAAAAAAAAAAAATTATTGCAAAGAAGTCTTAAAAGGAATATAAAAGTATCAACAGTAATTGACACGTTTTGTTTTTACATTTTTAAACCTAACAGATATGATTGTGAGTTGTTTTTTTTATGTTTTAAAATTGTTGGTTTCGTTTTATGTATCATTTTTTATTTATTACAGTAAAAAAAGAAAGGAATAAATAAAACAATTGAAATTATTGATAATTTTAAGCATAAACGAAATTAAGTTTCTTAATTTTAGATATTTAATTAACTTTTTAATAGAAATATTTAGTGTCAATGCAGAGTCGTTCAGTGTGGTCTATAAGTTTTAAAATTCAATATTTTTGACAGAGAATACTTGGTGGAATTCCATTTTAATATTTTAAATAATAAGTAAAATACTTGAGTGACTTTTCCTCATATAGATTTTTATTGGTGACCGGTTGGCGAAACAATTTTACTTATTATTTAAAATATTATAAGCTTAAACTCAACGGAACTTGGAAGTGAACGTTACATTGCAAGTTGCACGCCATTAGGTTGCAAATGTTCAAGCTGAATTCATGCGAGCTCCTATTTGGTAACATTTGATTGTGGTTCTACGATTATTGTAATTTAAGTTTTACTTATCAGATTAAATAGCTACACAAGACTTAAGCGGATTAGTTTGAACTAGTTTTGAACAAGGAATGTAATTACAAATATCATAACGAGGTGCCTGCCGTTAATCTATGGACTTTTATTAAGTTCATAACAATAGAGCAACCCATGTGTGCCTAGAGATGAATAAAGTATTAAAAATAAATAAAGTTAAGCCTTAAAATTATGGAATTTATTTATGTCACAATTTTTGCTGTTTTCAACTTGCGGTTATTTTAAAAACAATGGCTGTTCAATGATATAACCACAAAACTTAATTTGGTGCCTTATTATATCCAGGTATATAGAAGATTATTAAAAAAGAAATATTTAAAAAAAATTCCATAACTTATTCAAATTGTTATCACAGATTTCAATATGCAGAAAATTAAATGATATATATTTTATCACAGTATCACCTATCATGGCCCACATAAATCTATATTCGGAAACGGTCGATTTTAGGTTTCACTGCTCCGACATCAACCACAAGAATTATAAATTATTTTTGAAGAGAACTTCCAATACATTTAATCATGTTAATAGCATAATATGAAAGCCTTATTGATAATGTTATTTAATGGAATATCCCGTAAATATATAATAAACCAAAACTAATATCAGTTTTGAGAGATGAAAAATTATTTATTGAAAGTAATTAATCGAATACTAATTCACGCAAATATGAAAACCAATATGCTTTGTTAATAATTTTCACTTTATTAATATAAAAATTGTTATCTCGTAAAAGATTCACAAATAAACATACGCATAAATTTTGGGTATCATGCCCTTTCGAATTAAGTGTCATTAACCAAGTATTGTTATAATATTACCAGGATGTAAGATCTAGATAGGGTACTATGAACTGTCTTTTAGATAATGTTTTTTTTTATCTTTGAACCCTTGTTGAGGGGTTTTCAAAGAATATAATGTTTTCAAAATTAAAAAATATCGGTATTTTTTTTATTATTAAATAGTTTCATTATCTTAAATAAAACTCTCGTTTTTTATTATACAAAAAATAACGTTCCAAATCGCAGTAACATAAATTAACATATAATATTATTATTATATAATATTCAATAATAAACAATTTGACATCGACATGTTAAACTTAGACGTATTTACTCCATAAACCTGGAAAATGTAAACATTAACTTGTATTAAATTTAACAATACGTACAATCTAAATCTCATACATTGTTAGCAAGTTCCAAGCCATTCAATGCATACTTTGTAACTGTTTAATTTTCAACGACTTCTTGTTACAACGCGAGACGGTGTCAACGCCGGTAATCCAGAGCTCTTCCTTATCCCATTTTCGTTTCTTAAGTAAGTTATTCAATATTAATCCTGCGGTTAGAACAAAGTTAAAAATTTAACACACAAACTTTACGGCTAAGTACCTTGGATCCTAATATAAACCGCCCTCTAACATGCTTTAGGGTAACCCAAGACATGCTGCGAATACTTAAAATGTAATTTTACATATATTTGTATATTCCTTAAATTATTTAATATATATCTTATGAAATATTTAAAGAATATTTATCTGTTAATTTGCTTTACAAAGTTTTAATAGAAATAATTTAGTGTGAAACACCAATTATTTATTTACGAAATTGATTAAAAACTATTCTTCTTATTTTATTTTTTTACTTTCGAATTTGAATAAACAATTTTAAAAAATCCGTACTATTGAAATTTTTTTAAATATTTTCTTCCTAACCTAACCTAACTTTTTTATAAAGAATATATTTTTCTTTAAAACTGTAATCAAAATTTTGACATGCACACATCAAAAAGAATAATAACAAAGTACTTTCACTTGAAAGTTGTGCTTTGCAGCTGTACGAAAAAATTGGTAACAACATTTATAATAACAGCAAACACTATAAAATATAACAGAACATATTGTTAATTGTAAACATATGACAACATTGTTGAAAAGACTATCGGAGTAATCATCGCCTCCAAAGCATTCTTAGGTTGTCGGTCTGGCTGAACGCCCTCCTTTGTTTTCAGCAGATCCTTCAGGACGAAGAGGGATGGAGGGCGGCGCTCTGCACACCCTGGGATTTGCTCTAAACCAAATTAATTGTCGCGGGTAATCCGTCGCTTAGGCAACGAACAAGGGTAGTTTTGTAAAGCTTATATGCTCGGCGTTGTTATGAAGGATGAAAAGACGACATGTGTTCTTTCATTCTTTTTTTTTCGTTTAGAAAACATTATACAAATTTAATTATCTTTTTATATATATAATAATTAAATGTTATGTATTAACATTCACCACTTGTATATATTTATCTCAGTATTTATTTTTATGGATTTAAATTTCAGCCAAAAGAAAGTAAAGAGTTTAATCTATTTTTTATATTACGATTTTTAAATACATATTAAAATACATAATATATTTTTTGATAGCATCAGCGAAATTCCATCATAAATCATAATGAATATGTGGAACTAACAAAAATTGTAATATTCTTAGCATATACATCGATTCATTTTTATCATTTTGTCATAGCAAAACTAATCGTTTGTACGTATAAAATCTTTTGTAAAATATTTCAGTACAATTTAAACAGAACACCGTGCACCATCGGGAGTGCAGAACAGACGCGTAACCAGTTCCATTTCTAGGTTAATACGTTATAAAAAGGGATTTAAATCAAATATATGTATAAATGATAAATACTAAAAAAACCTATGAATAAAATTTAATTAATGAAATTTGGGCTATCACTTTATGAAATATGGCAGAAATAAAATATTTCATTAGTTATTTATTATACGTTGTGTGCATTCATTTTTTCGGATTTTTTCGTGAAATTGGAGCTTTATTATAAAAAAATGGTACAATATATTCTATTCAAAGTATTGTCCATCGCTAGCCACTATCTTTCGGGGAAATTATGGCTTCCATCCCAAAAGAACTGTTCGACTTTTGAAGCCAAGAAAGAATCAAGCCAATTTTTGATACCCTGTTTAGAAGTAAAGCGTATACCAGAAAGGGCATTCTGCATCGATTGAAACAAGTGGTAGTCGGAAGGGGCAAGGTCTGGGTTATAAGGCGGTTTTCTAAATAGGTTTCAACCGATTTAGCAACATGTGGCCGAGCATTGTCATGATGGAAAATTACAGACTCGTGCCTGGTCGCATATTTTGGCCGTTTTTCTGCCAATGCTTGCTTTAAACGCATCAATTGTTGTCTGTTGAACTCGCCTATCATAGTGGATGACACCCTTCTGATCTCACTAACTACACAGCATTACCTTGGCGAATATTTGGCCTGGTCGTCGATGTTGATGCATGTCCGGGCTTACCCCATGATTTTTTACGCTTCAGGATGTTGTAGTGAATCCATTTTTCATCACCAGTGATGATACGATGCAAAAATGACTTTTTTTTGTGGCGTTCAAGCAGTATTTCCGAAATGCAAAATCGCCTTTCGACGTCTCTCGGCTTCAATTCATGTGGCACCCAATTTCCTTGCTTTTGAATCATTCCCAATGGTTTTAAGTGTCTTGAAATTGTTGCTCGATCAACTCCCAATGATTCTGCGAGTACTGCTTGCGTTTGACACGAGTCATTATCGAGCAATGCCTCTAATTCTTCATCTTCGAATTTATTGGTTGGCCTGGACGTTCTTTGTCATCCACATCAAAATCACCATTGTCAAAGCGTCGAAACCAGTTCTCACACGTTTTTTTGCGATGGAGCATGTTCACCATAAACTTCACACAGCAATCGGTGACTTTCAGGTGGTTTTTTCTTTCATTTGAAACAGAAAAGTAAAGCTTCCCGCAAATTGCGCTATGTTGGTACAAACATTGACATGTTGAGAGCTCAAAAAAAAAGTTGTATACACTTCAGCGATATGACATATACTGAAAACAAAAGCGCAATAATGACGCTTCACAATAAAATGTTAAAGTATAGCCTGATGCGATTCAATACTAGTAACGCCATCTCTTAGAAAATCCGAAAAAATAATGCACACATCGTATAGTTGTCACACTTTAGAGAAATATTTTGATGAACTAACATATTTTTAGAAAATCTATTTATAATCTTACATAATTAAATACATTACAAATGGGATTATCTCTGGTGCCTTAAAGAAAAGGAATTCTGAGTGACCTGAGCTTATTTGTTAAAAGTATCAAATTATACTTACATGTTTTTGTGAATTTATAAATATATTTAATAATACATTATAATTGTTAGAAAAAAAAATTCAGTAACCTTTAAGCATGTGTTTCAATTATATGTTTTCTAATATATTGACAAAACTGATTTATATGATAAAATGTTATTATAAACATACTTAAAAACTCAAAAAATTTAAATTTAAATTTATTAAATCAAAGTTTTTAATAACAAAATCTATTAACTAATCAAAAATCTTATTTTATCGCATTATCTCATTTATTGGTGGATTTTCACTAATATTAAATAAAAATTCAATTTTAAAATAAAATATTTTGTTAAATGCTTACTTATTGCTTAGCGCTTTTCATAATTTAACAGCGTGGTGTTTTACATCTTTATGTAGCATTTACCAGATGTAACATTTAAGGACATAGCCCGTGTATATAGGCTTAGATCCAATAATCACCCAAACGAACAGAAACTCACACGAAAATGATTGTATTCCATCATTCGCTTGAAAACAATATTGTATTTAATTATATGTGTAACAAGCTTCCAAGGGTTGTTATTAGCTGCTTGATAAAATCAATTACATTAATAAAATTCCAAAATATATATGATAATTATTTCAAAATATAATGAATATTCATCTCAAACTCAAATTTTAAATCAATAAAATTTTCAATGTATTGTCATTGAAAATAGAAAATTCACATACCAATTTGATTTTTAATTAAATTATTATGAACTGTTTGTTTGTACATTTGAAAAAAATTCAAGCTCGGTTTATTTCTAAATAGACGAAAAATATGGTGCATTTTTACTATCTGGCTTACAGTCTTCGTTCAAAGATTTGTGTTTTCCTGTCTACAATTGGATTTAAGATTTTTATTGTAAATATAGAACTGCACGCTACAGTCACGATGAACCTCATATTATTTCTACGGTGTACTTTTGCGCAGATTGCTGTCAGTCACGAGACAAGAAAAGCAATCTGAAATAGTGAAGGGCTCTGAAGTAACTTACAGTGAATAAAGTTTAATAAGATGAATCTATAAAAAAATACTTATGTTTTATTTGTGTAATGAACTATTTTTTTTGTTTTATTAAGAGAGAAAAACTTGCTGTTTATCTACCAATGGGTTTCTATCTGTAAAAAAAAATCCAATAAGATTTATGAAGAAAAGATAATAATTTTAGTAATTTAAACACAGCAAAATCGATAAAAAGTTTTTTGAAATAATTATGAGTTTAATAAAAGCACATATATTTAAAAAAATTCACGCACGATATCCCATTATTTTTATTTCAAATATGATTTTTTTTCGATTCGAATTCAAATCGATTTTATACGTAGATTATTTAATCTACGTATAAAATCGATTCTTGGTAACAATAGTAACTACTTGTAACACTGAAATCTCTTGTAAAACTGAAAAATAACCATTTCTTATACTATAATAGTGATCGGAAAAGTCACCATAAATTATTCCCATGCATCGCTTGTATAAACGGTTCAACCGGTTTTATTAAACTACTCTTGTTTCAATTTTAATTCATAGCTCTGGTATCTTCAATTACTGTTTTGGTTAATTTCCGATATATTTTCAGCTGGTTTTACAATAACATTGAAATAGCATTAACAGAGTAAGGCCGACACAGGGTCCTGAATGTTTGAGTCAAAAATGAATGCTTTATAAATACTGATAAAATAATGAACGTTTCTCAAGGGCTTCTTCAAAAAGCACAGATTTATCCCAGCTGGGGCTTTGCCATTTTATTGTTTCAGATTGAATTCGGCTTTCATGTAAAAACCTTCTTGTAAAATACGAGAAAAACCATGAAATGTACATGTAGAGGTGACCATATTGTATGAAATAGTCTCAACTTCTTACCATGAAATTGATCTAGAAAAATATTTTTCCCAAAGAATTTGATTTAACAAGACTTTTTACCCTTTAGTTTATTTTATTTGTTCTAGCGTATTTTTTGTTATCTAATGTTTCATTGCACTTCTCAAATTTTACACAAATTATGAGTCCTGACATATCTGGTATACAAATGAATTTATTATTAAATTCTAATGTATATAATTAAATACGAAAACCAAAAACATACATCTATTCATCGTTACACAAAAATCAGACATTTTATTTCTAAACCTCTTTTTATTTTATATTTCTGCGCTGATTAAAATATCCACGACTGCAGTGTGCGGTCAAACGGGTATAGACTTGTTTTAAGCGGGATAAAGTTAAGAAGAAGTGTAAATTGTATGCAGTGAATAAAGAGAACATGATGCGATAAGATAATATTGTTTATTAAGAACAAAGCCACCGAATAAAGGCTGTGTGGCCACCCTACACATCTAACTCACCTCCAGCATTGTACAGGACCCCTTCAGAATACAGGACTTAGATGTTTTTCTGGGGAAAATTACCGGGACAAAACAAGCGTTGATACTTGAAAGAAGGAATGTATGGCACTCGAAAATCTCGGGAACTTTTGACAATCACAATTCTGTTTTGCAAAGAAATCAGGAGCAAATGAAAATCCCTCTGGTGGAATTTCTCAGCCTCTTGATCCGCCTACTTGTAAATCCTGGAATCTGCAGCCTTACGTGGAGGCATTTTTTTCTTTTAAACTGAGTAGGTCTGTTTTTATTTTAAAATTGGAAGAAAATACGCTTATTCTGAAAAAAAATTCAGACGTTTAGTTAAAATTTCCAAATCTAACATCACGTTTACAAAGAAAATAAAAAATTATACGCTTTTAATAATTTTTTTCTCAATATATCAATTATAAAACGTTTCAATAATTTTTTTTCCAATTGGAAAATAAATGAATGCTTAGTCAGGTAGTTGGGTAAAACTATTTTCAATTTATATTTTTACATAGCGTACTCAATATGTTCGTCGGGACAAGTAGTCATAACTTCACCAACCTCAGGGAAAGTACAGACTGTAAAAAGTGTTTCTTAACTTCTTATGTTTATTTTTCCATGCTATTTGAGGTTTTTACTAAGATTCCAATCACGAATTTATCTAGAACAGAGCTTGGTGTGGATAAGTTAAAAATATTTTTGAAATAATTACAAAATTCATAGAAGTACTTAAATCAAATTCTTTACAAAAACATTAAAGTTCAAAATAAAATATATTAAATCATCAAAATACCAGCCGCCTCGTATATATTGAATACATTTATTCATACAAACTTGTTAATTAATAATTTCTATGTTAAAACAAATTATTAAAATTTGTAATCCTTTAAAGAAGATTAATGTGGTAATACTTGATATTTGCAAAGAAAATTGGAACAGCCGTGTTTGTAAGTTAATAATTATGAAAGAAGTTAATAATAATTAAATTGTTGCATAACGAGCAAGTATAAACAAAGCATATAACGGCGGCAATTATACGATTCATGATTCACGCGAAGGCAGAGCAACCTTTCCATCCCCCGGCTTACATGGAGAAGCAGACTCAATTACAGGATCCTTCCTCTCTTCTATTAAACCTATCCCCAGGGGACGTTAAAACAAGAAAAAATAACCCTCCCTTATAATAAAACAGAAATATTCAAGTTTTTAAGTACTCCAAAAGGCCAAACTCAGCGCCGGTTTTGTGAGAACCTTTTAATTCTCAAATTAATGATAATTATGCGCGAACACAGTGGATTTTGAAACGAACGTATTTTTGTTCCAGCTTTCGTAATTGAACTTTTATTAGGTTTTTTATTCATTTATAAAAGTAGAGTAATTACAATTTGAATCCCGTCTAGACCCTTCACTGATAAGTTCGTGTGTAATTTGACATTGTTATTATTAATTTGCATTATTATAGCGTTTTCGTAATTATTTATTTATCAAACAGAAAATAGTCACATTATTGAATGGCAAAACAGTAAGGTTACGAATTTTAATATGTAAAAAGTGCCATACTTCATTTTTGAGTTGACTTACAAATGCTACGTTAATCTACAACTTTTATAAATTTTAATAAGCACCGATTTGTTGCTAATTGCATTTTATTGAGAATTTATCTATTAAAATGATAACACGTCTGAAAAATATACAAATCATTGTATATATATATGTGTGTGTGTGTGTATATATATATATATATATATATATATATATATATATATATATATATATATATATATATATATATATATCAATATAATTAATTATTTCTTCGTAAAATCAATTACTTGACATAAATAATAAAATATTTTTTATGTGATCTTGTGATTATCCTGTGTTTCAATTATTTTATGAATAATTAAATACAGATAATAAAAAAAGTCTACTTACTTACTAACTACTTTAACAATAGTAATTTTTCATATATTTATTAAAAACCAATCTACTGAATCACTTCAAGAATATTCTTAAATTCTAATTTATCGAGCCGCCAATTACCGACGCTTGAAAATTCCTATCGGAAGCTGCAATACCTCCCAGAGTGGTGACGCTCCAAGAAATTGAAAATGGGACGCCCGCACTTACAGCCGGCTTCCCAGACTTCGATTATTTATCCCTTGCCGGGAGTGCTTGCTCTGGTATCTCTTTTATCGGCCATCGAAGATGTTCTGCTGGCGTAAACCTCCAGAAGATTATGGAAATTAGTCTTGCGCCTGTTCCCGGAACAAAATCACCAGGTAACCCAGTCGGATTGATGACCCGATTTTTCAATGTAATCACGCCTGACGTGGATAAGAAGGAATGTTATCATTAAAAGCGAATATTTAAACTTTGCAGAAACTTCGTTCGTTTTGAAAGATATTACTCGAGCGCTGCACGTTTATTCTTCATAGCTCTTCAATTTGTATTCTTTAATTGATCGTTTGTTCAACGCTTCAGAAAGTCAATATACGAGTATATGGCCGTGCGTTTACATTGAACTCCTGTTAAGTGCCTGTGCTTATTAATGCTTTTAGATAGTGCAAAGGTATACACAATTACTGTTTCATAGAAGATAAATCTACATGTCATGTATCAATCATGCTTGCTGTGTATTATTCTTTTCAACACTTTTTCTGGCTCCTAACCCTCAAACAATCTTAGATATTTAATGTCGTGTATTTTTTTAATTTATTCATTTACAGTCAAAGGCATTATAAATGTTTATATTTCTAGCATAGTGTATATTATTACTTAGCTTGTAATAGTGTCTTGAAAGTTTTCCTTTATTTACTTAAATTGAAACCATTGTCCCGAAACATTAAATTTCACGGAATAAAATTAAATAAAGTTATATATACACATACATATATATATATATATATATATATATATATATATATATATATATATATATATATATATATATATATATATGTGTGTGTGTGTGTGTGTGTGTGATAAATAATGTTAAAGTATAAAATAAAATTTAAAAAAATATTTGAAGCGCATATTTTGTATAAGTTGTTGATTCCTTTTTTATTCTTTGTACGAGGGTACGTAAGCAGTTACACTTGAATAAAAATTTTACCTTCGTAGATAAAAGCAAATAGATATCAAAGTGAACTCATGTCATTGAAATCCTTCCATCATAGGGGTAGGTTATGGATATACATCCTCGTTATGTTGATTAAGGTATGATAGGGACTGCTTCCGGAGGGGTAAATAAAAGATGAAATGGTATGAATGTTCACGTACACACTTTTATTCGCTATGAAAGCATTTTGATTTCAACAGTAAATCAAAGCACAAATTTTAATATCTGGCTACCTGCACTGTATGTCTAACAACTTGTTTTACGTTATGTATTTTTATTTCAAATATTTTTTTACAGCAGATTATTTTAAAAACCGATCTGACAATTTCTTACATTCTTATCAACGTCATCAGTTAGGGTGGTAAATCTCTAAAAAAAATGGTTAAAGCATAGATGAAATTATTTCTAGGATAAAAACACTGAGAAACATGGAAAAAGATCATTATGATGATTGCTACAAGAAAAGGTGACTGTGGACATGGACTGTTTTATTTATATTAACTTTACATTACAACTTTATATTACTTTACGAGGTATAAAAAAATCATTCCAGCCAGCAAGCCAAGAATTGAAAAGTATTCTATTCTATGATTTTGCTTGAATTAGATCAGTAAAAATTATTACTTGTACAAGTGAAAGCGTTTCCATACAAGCGTAATAATTTTTTCTCGGTGTTCCCGGTCATAGTGCAGGCAACTTATTTAAAAAATACTTAATTGGTTCAGCTTTCTATCGTTACCGTCACATTTTTTTTATTTATGTCACTCTCAATTAAGATTGGAATAATTTCAATTATACATTATGCAATTTTTAAAATTTATTTTATTATTTTAAAGTTAATTCTGAAATTTGTTAATGAATAATTTACTTACAAACAGCCGGTGTCTTTCATTTGCTTAATTTTTCTTTCACAAGTTCTAAAAAAACAACAGCGCAAACATTGTAACAAAACAAATTCAAAATTCCAACAACAATACAACAAATCAGAGCCTTTTCAGTAAAACTCTTTCAAATACCCGATAAAGAAAACTACGAGTCACTACAAGAGCGCCAAAAGGGCCCGAAATTTCCCTACTCACCTTTTATTTTGACTGCGTTTGACAACTCAAAAGAGAGGGATAGGTACTTTTCAAAAAATTTGCAAGCGCAAAAACTTATACATTATGTCTTCATTGAAAGCATTGTATGAAAAGCTCGCAATCTTTATGCTTATACATGAAATAGAGTCCCGGTCGCCAGGCGCGTGTGGAGCGCAGCGGCCGATCTCTGCGCTCCTCGGGAAATGGAACGGTCCTATATTACTCACGCCGTACATTTTGATGATTCGATTGGGCGAAGGTAACTTACTTAGACGTGTTCCTGTAAAAAATAGCTTCCGGCGAAAGTGGCCACCGCCGCCATATGTCGACCGGAAATGCGAGCTTTCCGCAGAGGCAGGGAGATTTATTTTCGCAGCATTTTTCTCTTTTAAATTTATATCTAAATGTAAAAGCGAAGCGTGAATTCTTCCAAACATTTTTTTCTTGAACAGTCCAAATATCCTCAAGTCATTTTATGCATGATTTAGTGTGTACATTTTAGACATTTTTCAGATAAAACGGACGTGACTTGTAACCTCAGTCTGTAAAAATGTTTTGAGTGGAATAGCATATAAAATTACTTGCAAAAATATTTAAGTGTTCATTCAAAAAAATTAAAAGGCAAGTGATATGTGATTATGATTTGAATTATAAATCATAATCACATAAAAAAATAATTTACAAAAAATGTTGTAAAAAGTCATGATTATATTGAATTTTATAAAAATCTATTACCGTGATAATATTAAAAATTTGTTATTTAAAATTTTAACTTCTATTCAAGTTTTGTATTTTGCGTTATTAGTTGCGATGTGATATTTTATTTTAAAAACTTATTTCACAAACATTTTCAAAGAAGATCGATTACAACAAAAAAAGAAAAGACAAACATACATAACATATTAAGTATGTAGAGTAATTTTATTCTATCAAATTGCTCTCTCAATATGTAAAAAGACCGAGAAGTTGGAAGTGAGTTTGGTTATATCGGCCCATATATATCTCTGTCTTCGAGCTATAGTCGATAAAATACCGTTCATATTTGGTGAATACAACTCGCCAGGAATATATAATACCTAGTAAATCTACACTTGTTAATACCTGCTTCCTCACAGTTTAAAGTGTAAGGTAGAACACCAAGTTACACGTAAGATGTGCTGTACAACACATTTCCGGGATATTAATACATTTCAGGCATAACTTTTTTTCTCTAGAACTCACCATCGAATAGTATATCTAGAAATCCATACGTTTACTTTGTGTTAGTTTTAAACAATCAAAATATTATACAAAGATTTCATAAAAAAATTTAAATTAAAAAAATATTTTGGAGGTAAATTATAAATAAAAACAAGTAATTTTTGAGACAACTGATATTTGTGACTGAAACAATGCAAGCCCTTTCGTTCAATAGAGGTGAAGTAAATTTTCAAAGTTTTTTTATAAAATTTTGCGTTGCCCAAATATTAGCATAAGTCTTTAAAATTGATTATAGAATATTTGTTGAAAGGTTTTTAAAATATTAAATGGAAAGCAAGTTGTCAAAGATTATTTTTTATAATTTTTAATATGTACGCCCACGAATTACCCCATTTGTCTTTGAATATAAAAATACTATTTATCGCAAAAAAGACAATTTTTTTCAGATATGGACTATTAAAGGAAAAACCAACTAAATAATGGTTATGTATATTGTTACTAAAAATACGTTAAAGACATAATAGCTCTATGAGTACATATATTTAAATTAAAGAAGAGTATTTGAATTCAGTCAAATTGAAATTCAAATACAAAATCATTGTATTAAGTGTTTAATTCGTGTATCATCGCCAGTCAATAAATGTCACTTTCCTCAAATAATCGGGTATATCTCGACGCTTCTACGCAACTGCTATCAGCAGCAGCATCTTCTAGCACTCCAACTATATCAGCGGAACGTCTGTTAACATTATCGGGGTGGGGAGTAGTGAAGTTATACGACCCCGCAGGAGGGGGTGGTCGCCCCAACTAGACCAAACTAATCGTAGTGGAGAGAAAATTTGTCCTTTAAGTGTATAAAATATAAATTCTCATATAAAAGATTTTTTCGATGAATCTAGGAAAAATAACATACTTAGGTATACCATAGTTTTATCACATCGTTATTGCGCCTTTTCAAAAAGTAAATGAGGTTTTCTATGCAAACCTATGCGTACCTAAAATTCAACTAAGAATTTTTAAAAGTGATGAGGCTTCTGTCAACAATACAAATATTTGTATATTGATTGAATTCTTTTTAAAATAAACAGAAAAAAAATTTGCAAAGAAAAACAGTGAGAAAAAATTTTGCGAACTTATTGTGTCAAATGGCTCACCCGTAAAAAATCCACAAGGAGACAGAATCACAGAATACGATATCCGTTTGGTATGATTCTTGAAAAGTACGAGTGGAATGGCGATTCGAAGGCAGGGAGCGTTATGTGCACGGCTGCTAAATGGCAGCTCAAGCCTTCATCGCCAATCATTAAATACGAGAATCTCTTTGAGTAATCAGATCCGTCTCGCCGCCCCCCACCCGGGTCCGATAGCGTCTTCCAGCGCTCCAACCAAATCAACGGAATATCTGCTCACATTATCATGGAGGGTAATGAGGTTACGGACCCACACCGGGAGGGGGCGAGTTGCCCCAATAAAACCAAATCAATCGGGCGAATTGAATTTACAGTCTCCGGGGGCGCATAAAAATACGGCCGGAGTGGACGGCACGCGCTTAAAGAGCCGAGCGGAGACGCTAAACAAATAGGCGGGTCTCCGATTATTCCTATTGGATGCTGATTTTATATCGTGCTTAGAGTTTTTGGCTGGGCGTATGAGTTTATTTTGTTTTTTTAATTACATACATTCAAATTGTTGTGAATAACAACAAATCTCATTAAAAACATACACTTGCTCTAACTACATTGCCGCCATGTTTGACTTTTAAAATACATCTCTAGTATCAGTTACTATTTAACGAAATAAAATTAATTAGGTCGTTTGACACAAACTTATATTTAATTAAAATCAACAAAATATTATATTTTGACGCAATGAAGACTTTCTGCAAATAATACAAAACTGCAATAATAGTATTTGGAGGCACGAATTTTATAATAATAACATTCCTATAAGCATTTAATTAAAACTCGATTATTTAAAAAAAATGTTCTACAAAGTTTTCATTACTTACCTTAACCGAAAGTTTGTTTAAACGCCCTTTGCTTTATGTATAATGCATATTAAAAAGGTTATTTTTCAGTAAATTTTAAAAACTTAACATGAAAAAATGTTTTTTAAAGTTTTTTTTTTAAATTTTATCAAAAGTTAATATTATGCTGTTAAATAACAAACAGTAACATTGGAAAAAAGTATTGAAAAATTCCGTGAATGTATGTATATATATATATATATATATATATATATATATATATATATATATATATATATATATATATATATATATATATATATATATATATATATATATATATATATATATATATATATATATATAAATATACATATATATATATATATATATATATATATATATATATGTATATTTATATATATATATATATATATATATATATATATATATATATATATATATATATATGTATATTTATATATATAACATATTTATATATGTATAATTATTTAATTGTGTTGATTTTAAAGTTTTGTCAAACCTGCTTTTTTCTTATGAGGCTTGACTTTTGAGAGATCACCGGAAGTAAGTCAGTCAGCACCCGATACCAAAGTTTGAAACACAAATATTATGTTCGCTTTATTTCATTATGTAATCCAATACATCCTTACCAACTTTATTACGATTGGGCGCCCGGCCCGGAGGATCGAGTGACGTGTTCACGGAAAGCCCGCAAATTGATTGGTATATCAATATTGAAGGATGAAGCCCTCTCGTAAATGTAATTCCATCTCGTTAAAAAAAAAACGGCATGAGATCCGACATGCCTAGTTACAGCGTCAAAAACTTACCCAAATGGGAGAAACTTTCTTAGAGATGTCTGCTTCCGTCGCGCTTCCACAAAAGGTTCCAGAAAGTTTCTCTTTCATGTATTTCAATGTCATGAAAATATCAATCTCTATAGAGCATATAATTAATGTTTTATCCATAGTTCATATTTGATAAACTGTTACTACATAATATTTTTTTTAAAGGAAATCACACAACACGAGAAATTATATAAAATGATAAAATATACACGAAGAATAATTTTCATACGAAAATGTTACTGAATTAAAAGAATATTTTTTTGAACAATAACACGTGTTATAATAAATTTAAATATCAGAACTTATTTGTAACTTTAATGAAAGTGTAAAAATTGGCACTCGCACGGGGCCATAAGTTTCAATGTGAGTCTAACTTCGGTCAAAGACTTTTATGACAGGTAAACTTTATATATATAACTCGTATATATATATATATATATTTTTTTTTTTTCCCTTTAAAATAACTTTGATGCGAATGTTTTATACAATATACTAACATACATCACTTGATGCTATATTTATTACGTTAAGTGTTTTTAAAATGTGGATTATGTTTAATATTTTATATTTAAGTGTTGAATTCAAACCATCTCTTGATACAATAGATTCAAATTTTAAGCAATACAGGTTTCCGTGGTCAAATTTAATACTAATTTATCACCTTACTGTTGTAAAATACCTTACAGTGTTGCCTGTCAATCCGGCGTGTTGCCCTGATACCTTTTACGTTTTACTCCACTTCTTACCATCGCTGACTCCGCTCGTATGACACACTGGGGTGATATCGGGACGTCACATTTGAAGAGGGTGTTTTTGGGGGCGTGTAGCGGTCGATGCTTTTGTATTTGTTTAGGGCAGCAAAAATTTCTGTCTCATAAAATTCAGTCAGGTTGATTTATATCCGTTACTTATAAAAGAAACCTTTTTTTTACTTTAAGATATACTCAAATACAACGAGGTATTTTTATCTTAAATTGATTCCTACTCTAGTAATAAATATTACGCGTTTTTGAAGCGAGCAATTCATATTAGAAAGTAACATCGTTTCGATAACTGCACCTAACAGAAATAACAGATTACACGTGCTAAGTTATACATAAATATAATGATACTCGTACAAACAAACATACACATACACACACACATACACAAACACACACACACACACATACTTATAAACATACACACTTTTTATTCACCTTTCATCAAACATTTTTCTTACCATTCAATCAAACCATTCTAAATACTTATTTATTTATATCAACTTTTTGTGGAAATCTGTTATTATCAAAGAAGTAGCAATGATAAAAAAATAAAAAAGGTTAACTGCATTGGTATATTGGAACTGTGCCGGAAAAATATTTTTGGGGAATTAAGGAAATAATTTTATTACTAAGATATTTTTTTGAATAAATTTCACTATGCAAATTCCTATGATGTCAATAATTTTGGCTTAGATATTTATTGTGAAGTCTAGTGTGTGCTATAAAAATGTGTATATCAGATCAATAGCGAAAATTCCACGCAAATTCAATATATTATTTCTTCAGTCAGCACGAAAATTTTGCTGAAATTTAAATGTAGGCATTCCTCCGTTAGGCATGGATTCGGGGGTCATATATAAGGGAATGTTTCTTTATAACATACAAAGGTTGTGCTTATTTTGCGTGTTCTGTATGTGAACATATATTTATATTCTTGCTAGGTTGTGTACGTCGAAAAAATATTGATCGACATATCTTTTATCTGCATACACCGAATTAAGACTGCTTATATAAAATGTTAACCGAATTTCCCAATGCTTTTTTGTATTTATGACTTGATAGTTTCTACTCTAACTTTTTTAAAAATTGACCGTCTATTATAACTTACTACAATTTTTAAATTTATTGTTTTTTTTATAGTAACAACTAATATACAGATATAAAAAATCTGATTTTATGTAAAGTATAAATTATTCCAAATTTAATAATGCACACCAAACGATTGAATGTTTTTTTTTCATATTGGATTTAAAAATATTCCTATGACATTAAATGTGTCCGATAGCACTCGTCAGCAATAATAATGAAGTTTACTATTCATACTTTATTAATAACCATTAAAAGTTTAAACGGAATTTTTTAAAATATTTTTTATACATATTATATTAAATTTTAAATAATACAAATATTTTTAATACTTGAGTTCTCTATTTTCAATGTTTTATGTTCAAAAATCATTAAATGACCATTCAGTATTTTTGAATTGTTAGCTTATTTTTCTAAATTCAAGTACTTGTACATGCATAATCTTATAATATCTATAAAACATTTTCACAGTATTCATAATTCATTTTTCAACGTGACCTGAATACCAAAAACAAACAAAATTCACTGCTTAATTGGTTGTTAGCATGAACAATCAAATTACTTGTATTTTTTATTATTTGCATTTTCACTAAGTTAAGTTACCCTGACATGTACCACCGATAGTAAGCTGTCAAGCTAATTAAATTATTTCAAAAATACACAATTACAATAATTCACTAAGATAAATTCTCCTAGCCCCTGTGACCTCAAAATTTAACACGCCAGTAAAGCTCAGCTATTTCGATTTTTTCTACACAAGAGTATGTTGGGCGAGAGCCGCTATAGTACCAAATGGCCGTCGTTAAGGGTGTGTGTGACGGAAGTCCCGGGGGTCCCGGATGAAGCTGAATGAGGAAGACTAATAGAAAGAGATAAGGCGGGAACATGACATCAGCACACGTGCTTTTTGAATTCAAAAGAACATAACGAAAACATTATAATTTTGAATATTTAATATGTTTTCATACAATCATTTAATCAGTTTATAAATTTTGCGTTAAAAATATTAAATTTCCAATTAGAGGTTGAGTTTGAATTTAACATATATAAAATAAACACTTAAATTTCTACAGTAAATTTCATAAAGTTTATACCGGATATTTAAAAACCTGTGTCCATGTTAAACCAAATTTCTGAAACATGTACACTTCAAGGATTGTGGCAATATTTTGATCTACAGTGATTTTTTTTATTTTCAAGCACATTAACCTGCAAAATTTTTGATGCATTAAGTATTATTTCTCTCTACGATTGAGTAACTGCCATAATTACGCAGAAAATACAGTACAATAGGCTGATAAATTTAAAAAAAACAAATGAAATAGACGATTTACTGCAATATTAAAAACTTAACACAAACTACAAACGTCAAGAAAAGCATAAAAATATATGAAGAGACAAATGAAAATATGGAATATATGTAACATTTATCGTAAAATTAGGGTGTGGAGATTTATAAGCATAAAAATTATAATTCAGGCAGTTGGAAAGAAAAAATAGTTTGCCATGGATCATAAAGCTTCAATACTAATTTTGAGACAATATTTTTACTAAGAATACACAAATATTTTTGTTTCATAAAGGTATTTAAAAATCAAAAACAGTTTACATTGTAAAAATATTTGTTATTTTATTTTATTTAAAATATTTTTAGTACACGCCCTTTTCTTTTTCTTTAAAAAAATTATTCACTAAATTCAATTATTTTTTTGTTCTTAGAGCTTCAGTAATAGTTTTAAATGAATATTTAAATACTCAATGTCTTGAAAGCACTAAAATTAACAGAAAATCACAATTTTTAAATATTATGAAAATAGATATTTAATTATGTAATTATTAATGCTCTTAAAAATAAGCCGTTAACGACGTTAAATTTACGTAAAAAAATCATTGAAAATAAATCTCGACATTTTTTTTATTTTCTCCAACAACGAAAAGGGTGGGGGGCGAGAAACAAAACGGAGGACTTAAACTGGAAATTATGCAAATCGCTCGAAACTCCGATCGAGCTAAATTAAGGGAAATCTCAAAAATGGATCCTTTTGCGAACCCAAACAAATGGGGGCTCACGTTCGGGAACATGGAACAAATTTCAATTCGAAAATGATATGCACACTGCACGGTCGGCTGTTCGACTTAATTAAGGCTCTCGTTAAAAACTCCCATTCCCATTTAAAGATATTTTAATTAGGGGGGATCATTTGTTGTGTATTAATTATTTTTTTTATAATGAGGGTGTTTTTTTTCAGGTTTATGTGCTTACACAACAGAATGGCTGAGTTTTTAATGGTATCAAATATCTTTTTGAATTCAAACTTGGCTCGCTTTTTTGTATTTTGAACAATCAATTATTTCATTCTAGCAACTTTTCTCAAAGTTATGTCATTAATATTCTAAAATATCTAATACAAATGGTATACTAAGCTAAGCATTTGAAAAATGAGTATGAAAGTTTATTCTTAGAATTTTCACAATAGAAAAATTTAAAAACATAAAGTCGTTTATTTATTTATTGTTTAGAATTTTTTTTATTCAGAATTTATGTCATAAATCCGCAGTTTACTAGTAACATTAGGATTCAAAGCTGCAAAAAAAATATTCCAAATCGTATTCGACAAAACAAAAACATAACTGAGTCTAATTAAATTGGTTGAGTTTTAATTTGTCAAGACGGAGATTGAGCAAGGAGACTTCTAAATCAACGGACATCGATCTATCGACTGAGCAAACAAACCAATCTTTTCTAACCCTTTTATTTTCAACGTCTTTTGTTTGTTGTATTTGTTTTTATTCGTCGTTAGCGACTACGATTAAATAAAATTAAAAGTATTTATCTAAATTATCAAACTACGATGATATACAAAAAAAAATAGTTTTAATCCTTAGATAGAAATGTTTTCTATACAATAAGGCATTTAAATACTACAAGAATTACATTAACTTACAAATATTTTAAATTTTTTTTTTTGTCTGCGAATGTGTTGCTCTTTATTTCCGTCAGTTTTGTTTGCAATAATATGCAAACAAACTTTTATTGTCTTTGATTTGATATAGCTAATATATCGAAGTTAGGTATATTTATTTGTAAAAGTTATTTATTTGACACAAAGAGAACATAAAGAAGCCTTAATAAAGTTGTGACAGATTGATACATTGCAAATACAAAGTTAATGCTCAATTTTCGGAAAAAAAAAATATTTTCCGTTTTCAGAACTGAAACCAACTTTCACAGCCTTTTCCATCTGTGATGTATTACACAAGTCGTGCCGATTTTCTTGGATTGATGGGAATACAAAGTTTTGTAAAATAATATAACAGGGTATCAGAAAAAATCAACATAAGCCACTACACCGTACATTATTGTATATTAACAGAAATAATTCGAAATTTCTCAAAAAAAATATTAGTTGTAATGCAAATAAAAAAAGCAACCAAGACAACTGTTATACCTTGTCTTTTTTGTAAACTTTATAGTAAAGTATATATTTTTGGTCACACGTAAAAAAATTGGTCTACATACTACTCTAAAAGTGTTTTATATTAATTTACGCATAGTACAATACTCAATACATGCAACTATTTTTTTTCTCAAAATGAACTTTAGAATTTTTGCGTAAAGATACAGTTCACTTTTAAACTTAATACTACCTATAACTGGGCTATGACTAGCTATTCCATCTGTTTTACTAACAGACGCACGGGATAAATCATTGCCTCCACTTGGGTGTACTCGCGGCTCTATGAGGCTGGGAGCTCTTTTATAGCGAGTAGTAGTTTTTCATACAATTCCCTCAACCATGTTGAATGCTTTCGTTGCCAGGCACACAGCACGTTGGGAATCAAAGAACCAACAACCGACACGTTGAACAATATTTTAAAATTTACGTTGATTATCTACAAATTTGAAAATTCAATTAAAATACTCTTGTTCATCCAAAAATATATATATATATATTTACACGCTAGTTGAAATTGGAGTATTGTTGTTTTAGACCTTTTCAATAAAACGAAAAGTTAAATTAAAATATATTCATATTTAAAAGAAAATATTCCTATTTGTAATTTTCGGGCTCAGAAAAACTTAAAAAAAGACATTGAGCAAAATGAAAATGACTGACGAATTTAGAGGTTTGTGATAGTTAAATACTATTGCATAGTATCATATTTCAAGTGGTTTCTTTTTGTTTCGTAGTAATACATTCATGCAATATTGATGTATTTTTAATTACAACCTGCTCACAAAAGATAGCGTTATCTTTCGATGCTTTAAATTTAGTTTTCATAAATTATTATTCTAACAAAAAATAATTAATAATAAAGGCTTGAAAAGATCTCTGCATGAAAAAAAATCAGGTGTAATTCGAAATAATTGAACATTTAAACAGAGGAAATGAAACTCTTGCGAAGAGCTCACAAATAATATTGTTGGAGATATCAGGAATCTGGTCGTCCATTAAGAGATGAGCCGTCCGGTAATTGGACATCGACATCTATTTCTTTTAATAAGAACTCCAGACCGGAGCGCCTCCCTGCGACTTGCCAAGCCGGCGGTGCCGACAGCTCCGAGGGGTCGTTTCAACTCCAAAATTACGGGGGTTGTTTTCCTTCCCTGCTGGGAAATCAAGTCCATTGTTTAATTCTGAGTTCACATTCAAATGTTTTTATTATACCAATATATTTTTAATTATGATTTTTTTTACAACAAAAGCTTTATAAACTAGTCGATTCCTATAACGTCATCTAGTTTTATGGTTTTCTTTGCTATTAAAACCAATCAAAAAATCTGTTGACTTTTGACATATTTTTTTGCTCTTTTAAATAAATATCTAGCTAGCATATCTGAGCTGAAATTAAAATGGTTGAGATATAAATTTTAATGTATTGGATTATGCTACATTGTACTTTCATTCATCAATATTCCCACATAATAATTTATGTACTTGAGAGTTTTCTTGAGTCATATATTAAATTTAAATAAATATATGATTATAAAATATTACGCTCGTTGGTGGTTTTACTTTTTTGTAAATATAATCATGTGTAAAATTATCAAGACGTAGTTTTCTTAGTAAAATAATCTATATATATATATATACATATATATATATATATATATATATATATATATATATATATATATATATATATATATATATATATATATATATATAATATCAACTGGTTTCTTATTTTTTTTTTTTTCAAATATATAAAATTTAACTTTTACAAATAAAGATAAAGTCTAGATAAATTTTTGATTTTCAAATTATAAAAAAATCGTTTTATTGTGTTTGATATAAAAACGTATCGAATAATCGTTTGCACAGGAAACTTGGTTTTAAACCTGCCGAACGCAACGCCTTCTACGGATTGCGCCATCGAATAGCCACTAAGCCTGTTCTGGATAGAAAAGGCTCTTTACCAAATCAATCCGAAATAGGACCCGAAGCAGACACACCGGCTGGAATAATTCCGTTCCCAATGCCGAGGTCTGAACGAGGTCCCAGGCCACGTACCTCTTCCACTCTAAATCGATATTGGTGGAAGGCAGCGGTGGATAGGGCTAAGTATTTCCGAGCTAAATGATACATCGATGTGACTATTACTTCTCAAGGTGTTAAACACGTTGAAGTCAAGATAAGTGATTTTGATGAATTTGCTATATGGAAATATTTACCTGAGATAAACTTTCTACATACCATCTAAACTATGTTACCCAATGTTAAAGAAATATATTTTTTTTTGTATTCTTTCGAAATCACACTTCTGAAACTATCCAATAACTATATTTATAGAAAATTTTGGATTTTCTCGCTAACATTCGAGATTTCCATGATTGACAAGAAATCGGTTTGATGGTTACAAAGCTTAGCGCAGCCAAATAACCACCGGTTTTTGAGTTTGTGTTTTATATATATAGATTATGTTTTGAATAGCTCCTTTTTATCCACGAAAACAAAGTCTAAAAGTCTTTTCTCACAATACTTTTTTCTTATTGTTAAAATTATTAAACCATTTAAACTTTAATGTTTTTACGCTGTTGTTAGTTACCTTGCTGAGTATTTATTTTTTGTGACCCCAAACTTGACAAATAGTTTTGTAACGATATCAACACTACTTTTGAACTATATTGACAATTGTTCAGCAAATATTGGGTATGTACTTTACGAGTAAAACTGACTAAAGACGTCGCGATACAACCGACAACCGAATGGTGACTGGCCAATATAGTCTCTTTTGCGTTGTTAACTAGGTGAAGGGCTTAAAAAGCAACTAAAATAAAAGGGTACAGTTGGTTAAATAAAAATTGTCTGTCAGTTGTGTTGTTGCGTGTGTAGGCTGCTTTACGCTCTGCGCGGTACTGGCGATGTTTGTCTCCGGAGCGACGATAATGTCGAACTGCCTCGCCATGTTAGCAGCCTGGCCTGAAATCGCCGGCCAGAAACGAGGGTTTTTTGAAAGGATTCGAATAACACTTCCTAGAAGTTCTTTTGTTGAATTCATTTTATGACGGTCAACTTGAACTACAATTGCCAGATTTACTTTTACGAGTGTCACTAAATATAAAGTATTATATTATAATTAATTTTTATTACTTATACCCTTTTATTAAAAATTGTATTTATATATTAGTCAGGTGTTTTGGCCAAAATCAATGAAAATCGCAGAGACTTACATAGCTGGATCCGGTCTTCTTTTCGAACCAATTGAGAATGTATAGATTTCTAATCAGATTTTTTTAATGTGCACATCTATCTTTCACAGAGTAAAAATATAGAATAATACTTTACATAGACAGTTTAAAGATGGTTTTCATTGTTAGATGAAACAAAAATAATCACTTTTTTTTCATTACTATTTTTTGAAAATGCTCTGGAACCAAAAGCTCTGATCACTGCACTAAACAGTGGCTAGTTTGAGGTGGAGTTTCGTAAATGGCGAATTTATTTTATTTCCCTTTAATTCCTTACAACAGGTGTTTAAGTTAGGGGGCGAGAATTTATGGTCTTGGATATTGGCGCCTATTAGCCTAGTTTGCCGTGTAACATAACAGATTGACTCGCACGTAGCACAGAATGGAGGTTTAGCTATAACTTATAGAATATTGGCAAGAAAACCTATTAAAGACATGGTCTTGAGAAAAATCGTTTATATAGCAATTTTCATTAGAATTTAACTACGATAAAGTGTTTACTTACCTTCAATATATGGGTGAACAATTTAGTTTTTTAAGATTATTTATTCCAATTTATAAAATAATAATTGTTACCTTAGAAGTAAATATCAGTCGCAATGGAAAATAAAAAAGTGAAATTTATCCAAATAAATATTAATACTATTTTCATAATATCAAAATATCAGTTATTTTTTAAACTTTATTTAATAAAAATAAATACAGGATCTTCAAATACAAATCTAACATTTTATAGCAGAATTACTTTTAGATCTGAAAATTGTTTTATTGATATTTTCTAGGAAAAATTAAATTTAAGCCACTGAAAACAAATAAATCTGGTAATATAAATACATTAAACAAATTTAAACCTTGATTAGTTATAAGCTTGAGTTTTGTGACATATTAACATATTTTTAATTTGTTTTTACTTTGTGACGTACAAAACTAAAAAAGTGGATGTTTGTCGGAGATATAAAATATTAATATTGTTTTATATAATGTAATATTAATTGTTTCTAATTATTTTTTTACTAAACAATATATGTATTTTTAATAATTCTCCCATCAGGCAATGTTATTTTTATTATATTAATTTTAGATTAATGTCAATCAGAATGCGTTTTTATTTACCCATGCAGGTATTAGTATGTTTATGTGATTAAGCACATTTTTTCATACATTGAAAACGATTAAAGAAAACTCTCAGAAAATATCATCGTGACTTGTGAGGGATTCGAACCCACATTGCATATTAGTTCATATGTAGATTATGATTATTAAAAATTCTCACTAAATTGGAGTGGCTCGTTAGCATAGTTGGATAAATGCACCGGCCATGAAAGCTTGGGGATGTGGGTTCGAATCCCTCACAAGTCACGATGATATTTTCTGAGAGTTTTCTTTAATCGTTTTCAATGTATGAAAAAATGTGTTATTTTTATTCTTTAAAGCGTACTTACTATGTATAGCACAATAATTACCATCAGCGGAAGCGTGAGGGCATATGTTTTGGGTTGCTTGGTGTAATTAAGAGACCTTGACTCAGCGACTTCATAAAGTACAATTACATTAATTAATTCACATTAGAAACAAACGCCGGCAATAACTGCCATTAAGAAACATCTGTTTCACTGATTTATTAGAATATTTAACAAAAACGCTTACAACGATATCTTTCCCCTTTATTTTCAAGAATAAAACCTTTGCAATACGAAAAATGTAATAATTTTTCAATAAATACTTAAAAAAAATTTTTTTTAGAGTTTTAAGAATTAAAATAACAGCTAACTTTGAATAACATGTTTACTCAATCTTTTCATCCTATATATGATACATGTAACACTTAAATAAAAGCCTTCTAAAATAAATACAGTAATACATTTAAAATTTAAGTATGTTTTTATATTGTATATATATATATATATATATATATATATATATATATATATATATATATATATATGTGTGTGTGTGTGTGTTGTATATTATATATACGCAGATACTGTGGCGCCCTGACCAGGGTGCTCGCATGAATAATTGGTCCGTAAAAATATCGGCCGCTAATCAATAAATCACAGCCCCTCCGACCCGCTGGCCGAGCGGTGGAATGCTTTTCAGAACGCTTTGCAAAAGTTAACGTTACTATGTCTTTACGGGACTCGATTGATTGATCGCTGTTTAAAGGATGGTCCTACATTCAATATGTATTTAGAGTGTAGGTGTATGACTTGTAATATATTGTTTTTTAAGAACTTCCGACTATACATTGCTTAGTAAAAACATTTATTTTTAATTGATTAGTAGCATGCTTAATTATAAACATTGTTGCTCTACTAAATATTATTCTCTTCAAATATTTATTTTTATTACTTTTTTTTTAAAACAGTTCTCTAAATTAATTAATATATATGTGTGTTATTTGAGCATCTATCGTTGAATTAAAATAGCAACCATATTTATGATAGCAGTTTTTTCAAAACTCTCGTCAAACTCAGTCAAAAGTATTCGATGATCTAAATAAAAATTGTCTACAAATTTAAATTTAAAATTCTTAACATTTATATTCACATCAGAGAATATTTATTTATTGATATTTTCAACACATGAGTAGTGTCCAATTTTTGTGTTTTATATAATAGTTAATAATTAAAAATATTGTAACTATTTTGTGAAGAATAATTTTTTTTGTCGAAAAAAACTTTCATGTTTAATAATATATATTTAATATTGCATTAAAATCAGTAAATTTTGAAGTTTTTGTAATTGTTTTCAATATTTCTTTTAAGATTCAATTTAAAAAGCCTATTTTATTTTCGATTATTAAGATTTTTCGTAATTTGAATGAACACTTTTGTATCTTTATAAATTTTTAAGCTTTGTATTACTTTTATCCATATAATTTATCAGAGATTGAGTAATACATATTTTTTAGGAGTAACCTGAAAAAGAACCCATTTTTTTAAGTTCATCGACCTGGCTCTTTATTATCCTCCAAGGGGCCGAACCAATTTGTACAGACATCCTCTGCTTGGAAAAGCTGTTTCTTTATTAAATTTCTTACGTAGATTTGTGTATAACATTTACGCGTATCCTTTTTTGTTTCGCCAACCGTTTCAATAAATAAATAACGAAATTTCCAATTAAATACAACTTTACTAATTTCCCTCACAAAACTTTTTTTAATTAATAAAGGAAGAATTATATTTCATTTATAGTAAAGAAAGCCTGAATGTATAATGATAGACTAAAACAATAAAGTTTTTCTACATTTTATTTAAAAATATAACTTATAGATTTAAATTGAATAAGTCAGTCTGTTGTTGCTAAAGCATTATATTTCCAACATATACTGTCATGTCAATACACTTTTTTATTAAAAAAGTTAAATAACTAATATTATTGAATAAAAATTGGTGTATTTTTATGTTATTTTAATCTTTATTTTTCTTTACATTACGAGTAATAACGTTTTTAAATATTAGTTGTTTCTACACTTTCTACACATTTTTTCGTATTATTATTGGTAATCTTTAACAATAATAATATCGGTTAAATACTAGCGTGTAACTATTATAATTCTCGCTCAGGTGTAGTGACAGTGATCGAGGAGCTTATGTTGGGAGACACCAATAGTCAGACAAAGATTCGCACTTAGATAAAAGTAAATTCAACGATTTTCCTTGTCGTTTTAACGTATAAATTGTTTACCAAAAGGAAAATTATAAACATAAATAATTGATGTAATTGTTGGTTTATAATGACTACTTTGTTGGTTCATGACCACCTCGACTCCCATTGCAATAACTTGTGATGTTGTGTTATAACTTTGTTGTAGCTGTTGTTTTCTGATTCCACTTTTACTATTCATTAAACAGTGAAAGTTAGTTTTTAACAAGTTTTGTGATTAAATATAAGCTAACTCAGTTGAAGGGTATTTTTTTTACAAAGTTTCGATTTCTTTTTAAAATAAATAAAAATGATATTCCATATTTAGCTGAGGTAGATAACGGACTTTTACACAAATCGCATGGTTAATACATAATACGTTACAAGTTTTTAGTTAAGTAAATTAATAAAACCAAAAAATTACTTGTTAATTTTAATAGTTTTCTTTTAAAGCTTAACTAACACAATACAAGAAAAATAAATATTTAGTTATTTCACGTTATATTTTTCAATATTTTAATCAATATTTTTATTATATACAGCATTTTTTAACGTTTTTTTATTTTATATTTGTTGTTTTTTATGAGTGTGAAACTCACTGGTCATGCTAATATTAAAGTGGTAAAAATTCCACTGAAATACAATGCTTTACTTTTAATTAGTGTACTATCATTTTAAATGACCAATTTCATAATTGTTTAAGTAAATTCATAAAACGCTACCATGAACCATCTTAGAAATTTTCGAGTTTCTCTTTGATTTTCTGAGCCACCTCCTAAAATATACAACAAAGTCTTATGGGTAAATCAATTACAAATTACTTATTCAATAAGTAAATTCATAGGCTCTTTCATTTAATAATTAGCCCATTTTAATAAGAGTATTTGTCACAAGACATCTAAAATGAAAGGAAGTCGCCATGAGCAATCCAACGTTCAGCGAAATGTTAAAAGAGAAGAGTGGACGCCTCCGTGATTGTCATTTCAAACGACACGCTTTGTGATTTCACTTTTCACAATGGTTTATCATTGGACAATTTATGGCTAGAAGAATATGTTATTTTTCCGTATTTCAAGGTGAAACTGGGAGTATTGTGATTTACACGTGTATATTTAATTTTAAAAATTCTTTATTTTTTGTTTGTATAAATATGAAAATATTTAAGCGTTTTTTTACAAAAAGAAACTTTCGTTTAATTTTACCCATTGGTAATAAAAATTTAAACTGGTATTTTTCTAGAAAAGGTAAAAAATTTAATCTAAAAATATTGTTTGTTAAACAACGCCAAGGACTTAGTGTCCGATAATAGATAATATTTTATTTACAGAAGAAGCAATGCTATTTTTTTCTTATAATAATTTACCAATTACAATATACCGATAATCATTTCAAAACTTATGTACTACAGCTTGATCGAATAACACGTGGTATGAATGATACAGAAAAAAATGATACATTTTTCAGGTACTATTTTTAGATTGCGCTCCCTAATTCTTCAAGGAAATAATGGTTTCATAACTGTTTATTTTGTCATTGAGGTTCAAATATGCTTAATAAAATATAAAACAGTTTTTATTAGATTAATAATTTTTATCCCGTTGTCAATTGAACGTTATCTATAATGTTGTTTTTCAGACAAATCAACAAAATAAACTTGTAAAATTACTATTACAGTTATATCATGTAAAATCTACAAAATTTTATCCCTCAGCTCAAAATATACTCCTTTCCGAGCAAAGTAAAAGTATTGAGAGAAAATATTATGACCCACCGGACATGCCCACTGCCAGATCATAGATAGCAACGTCTTTTGTGTGTTTTTATGAGACATAAATCGAAGAGGTCTCAAAAAGTAACAATGTCCTTCCCCCAACACTTGCTTATCATTTAGTGCAGAGTTTCTAGAAAATAAAGTCCGCAAGCAAGAATCAAACACATATATAGCCGCTTTATAGAATTTTCTTTCAAGCTTAAGTGAGTTTTACCTCTGGCCCACTCACACAACCCATTGACGTTCGAGATTAAAGACTGGTAATAAATTTCTTGATACTCTTTATACAAACATATTGTTTGATGCCTCTGGGAAATTGAACCTTTTCTGATTTGTTATATGAAAGAAGAGAATTTCGGATTGGCTTAAGGTTGAACGGTTATCAGTGATGCGCAGTGTTAGAGGTAGTTCGAAAAGACAATTAATTAAAATATTACGCATTTGATTTCCTTTCACATTTATATTAAGAAGATAGATTTTCTAAATTTCAATACAAAATTAATAATAAATAGTACAAGGGATCGAAAAAAAATTGCACCATTATAGTTATGAAAACTTAAATATTAATGAAAAATAGTGTCATGTTTTTATTTTGGTCACATTTAAACTTAATATTTGACTTCACGATTTCTACCGAGGTAAATGCATTTATTGCAATAATTCTATATATATATATATATATATATATATATATATATATATATATATATATATATATATATATATATATATATATATATATATATATACCGCAATAATAACTGCACTATCTTTTCATAAATTATTACCTTAATCAATATAGTTTGTTACTTCTCAAACGTAGTAGTACCTTGGTGTATTTCACTATTAGCAACAACAAAAAATATCAACTGACGGACACTCATTGGATATGAATTTATAAAACCTTGTCTTATCATCAGTTCTTTAGTCCGTAGCAAAAAGTTAATCTTAATTTGGTTTAATGTGCTTGAATGGATTTTTTTTGTTTTTGACTAACTGATGTGTCTAAATATTCAGATAATGTAAAATAATATTCATGTCTAAAAAAATGACTGGCCATATCCGTACTAATAATCAAATCCGTTACAAGCATTAATTTTTTTATTTCTTTAAAAAATATAATATTTTAACAAATATTTTTTTAAATAAAAACGAACGCCTCTGACGTTAAGGTATGGTTATTTCTATTAATCAAAGATTTTTTATAGTAGAAATCTTATAAAAATATCAAGGGAATCAAGTTTTTTCTTGGGAAAAAAAGGATTGATATTGGACAATACAATAAATAACTAAACATTCTTAATCGAATACTGAATAAAGGTCTTTCTAGGGTGTTATGCTCGTGTAGTGCTTATTGGACCAATCTTTAGAAATACGCTCATCATAAATAAGTAATTTAAAAAAATATTTTTAGGGAGTTGAATCTTGAATTATGTTCTCTATAAAGTGTCTTTAGAATGCTTATCTTTGATTTCTTGCTAATATCACATTAAATATATATTATTCTGTAAACATGACAACATATTTTTTTTTAATAAGGACGATCTAATACTATTTATTTATATAGTTTACTTACTATTTGGTTATAACGGGTTAATGTCTATTATTATTTATTCCGTATGTTTTTAGTGACAATTTTGATAATTCACAACAATACAAAGAGCCAATTAAATTTTGTTAATGACACAAAAAATATTATTTTATACAAAATAAAACATCAGAAATCGTTGTTCAAATTATATCAGTTTTTATGACTGTACATTTTTGTTCACAATAGCGACTTCCATTTAAAAGCCTTCTTTAATTACAACGACCCAAACAATGGGATGTCCCTACAAAGGCAGGTTTTATCACTTAGTACCCTGCCGATAAATTAAACATACTGTAGGAGCTTGTACAACTTGATGCGAATAGAAATTGTTTCAGGATCGTTAAGATCGTCCTCAGCAAGCTTAATGCGATTGTTATTTGTTCCTTACGATTTCAGTGATGCTAATTTATGGCAGATTCCAACAAAATTATTGCCTGTATAAATAAATAGCCTATAAATAACTAACGCAAGATTACTAATGTACTAAAGTAAATTTTTAACTAAAGCATAAAATTAGCTATGTAGCTCCAGTATCAACAACTACTTCTAAACTTCATTTGAATAATTATATTATTTGAAATTAAAAACCTAGTGTTTCTCGAAATTAACTTTAAATGATTAATAAAAAATATAAGAATAAAACAATAAGCTGCATCTTTAGACAAGGTATTCACCCAATATAGTTATTTAGAAATATATCATTCCATAGAATATTTACAATCAATGTATCATTAGGGATATTTCTCTTACTTTTTAAGACTGGCAAATGAATGTTGTAATCAACCTGAAGGCTTAAATGCCTGACATTTATTCATAAAATCATAAAAGCGTTTATTTTTCTGAAATCCAAGGCACTTACGTCGGCATTTGGGTTAAGCCTCGTATTTTTACTTTGGAAAAGAATTCTTATTCGCCCTGGAATTCCACGGCGAGGAAAAAGCAATGCGAATTGAGAAATCTTCTTAGGACGTGTTAAAAGCGTTTCTTCGGTAGCTCGCACCTGCGATATGCAGAATATCTCAAATATTTAGACTAAAAGCAAGAAGCTGGTGAATTTGGGGAAATTCTATAAATTTATTAAGTTAGATATCACGACTGAAACTCAAAGCAAGCAACATCTTCCTACATTGTAAAAATATGTATATATATATATATATCCGTGATTAGGATTTGATATTAAAACCTTTGTTGAATTGGTAATTTGAATGAATTCAAAAAACTTAATTTTCTTTTTCAAGTAATTAAATGGTCGCCCTGAAAGCTCTACTGTATAATGCAATAGTTCGCTTATAAACTTCAGCGAGATTAAATAATTCAGCAGTTGAAAGTACTTTGTCTTCATTGCCATCATTTAAACTTAGAAATAAATCAATACGGGTTTATTTTGAATGAGATAGACAATTTATTAATCTTATATCGATTTAATGCCAGCAATTTCAGTTTTGCAAGTACATGTGTAAGAATTTGTTAAAAAATATATTCAAATGAATGCTTATTACTTAAGGTGCGATAATTTTTGAAAATGATTGATATATTACAAAATAATTAATTAAAAAGTTGTAAAATCATCTTAAAGGCTTGTTGTTTAAATTATCTTTATGTGTTCAAAATATTTATGTTTTATAAATGAAGATTTCATTATATAATAATGTAACATTTGAAATATAACTTTTTTTTTAAAACTGTAATGTATCTCAATTATTTACACAAAAACTGTACTGGTTTTACAATTTGCTGTAATATTGTCAAAATTCCTTTATTCCCCATGAGCAGTCTTTTTGTTAGCGACACCTGTAAAGCTTTAACGAGTAGGACATTTCGGGCTTACCAACATAATGTAGCTTGTTCCTGTAGCTGTTTAAACCGCCATTACGTGCGCCGGGAAACCCGTTTTTCCTGAGGCAATTAAAATCAAAACGATACCTTGTAATTGCATTGTCAATAAAATGAACCGGCTCCGTAGCCAATCAGCGTTAAGCAGCTATTTTGTATTAACAGGAAACAAGAACACTGATAGAATACTTAAGTATATATAGTTAAGTTAATTTGTGTATTTACAACTAACTACTACGGTATCTAGTACACTATGCGCACCAACTAGAAACGTGCATCGTTTTGTTATATTCTTGAACAAACAATCATTAGTTTTTACTATGATATTGTTACGTCATAATTTAATCATAATTCTTGAACAACAACAAAAATCAAATCTGTCTGTCATAATTGTTTTAAAAATATATAAATCGTATGTTTTAGGCTTTTTCTTTAAAAAAACAATTTCTTTATATAATTTAATGTCTATTTTTAATTAAATTTGATTAAATTAATATGTCTATTTTTAAATTTGTCAGTACATGACATTAAAACAAACGCCATAACCACTTCATAACTACTTTCAGGTACCAACTATTAGTAAATAAGAAGAAAAAAATGCATCTGACTTGTGTCTCGACAAACTTTTTCGGTGATATATCTCTTCATTTCACGGGTGAATCCAGTATCTAAAAATAAGTTAAATTGCTAATTCGTCCATTTTATCGGGAACTTAATATTAAATGATATAACCAATTTAATTAAAAACCTCGCATTTACAAGAAGTACATTTAAAAATGGGTTTTACTTCGTTGGCCCGACGTTGGTAATTGAATTTTTGATAAATGATCAACGATTTCAAAGGATATTTCCAGCGATGAAATGTATAAAAATATAAGATATTATGTAATGCTATAATATAATATTATTTTCGCATGTAAGAAGAAAATCCAACGAGTCACGGTGCTTTTGGCTCATTTTTATTAATAATAAGATTCTCGATCTGTCCAATGTGAGATTTAACATTAGTTTAACTTTATATGATGAAATATTGCACAGTACACGATGATGAAGAAAAATTGTAAGAACTTATCAATTTGGTATTTGTTGGTAAAATTTTATTTATCAATAGATATGAAGCACCCCCGACTCATTTTATGTGAGTTTACTTATAATTACAATAATGTAAAATAATTATTATTCTACAAAAATATATATTGATAAAAATATATATACCACTAAATTTATAAATCACATGCACATTTGGACAGAGTGTCAAGTTCATGTCAAATAGTCGCAACAGCCATAAAGGTTGTGCGGTGCAGAAACTAGGAAGATGAGAGAAAACTTGACTTTCTCCCGCTGCTGATTTATAGTGCCACATTACGGCGGACAGATGTCGCCACTGGACGGAAGGTTAAATTTGCATTTAAATTCACAAATCTGGCAACCCTGCTCAAAGACAACGTCATTCCCAGAATTCTACCCTAAGTTTTGTAACAGATAATTTGTTCGTGGGATTCTAAGGAGAATTCTTGTACAAGACGTATTATTCCACAGAAGGTACTTTGGCAAATTACTATGATAAAATATGTCAACTTCCAAAAGCGACCGATTTTAATGACTTTATTTAAATTTATTTTGGCAAACTGTCTGAATAACTTTTGCGAAAAATCACAATACATATTGTGAACACTCAAATTAGAATATAGCCTGATATTTATGTGTTTCAGTTTAATTGCGTTTTTTGCGTCAGTAAAAAAGGGTGTATTTCTAAAAACCTACCAAGCTTACCAGATGGAGTAATTAGTAATTAGAGTATAAAAAACTTCCGCGTAGTTGTTACCAACTGTAGTTGACATGCTGTAAAGCAGGGGTGTCAAACTCAATTTTGCAGAGGGCCATATACGAAATTTAGAATGTGTTGGCGGGCCGGATTCAAATAAAAAAAATGTACTGAATTATTATAACATTTTATTTATTTAATTATATAATATACGGCGTGTGCATAAAATTTTCGGATTTTTTCGTGAAATTGGAGCTTTATTATAAAAAATTGGTACAATATATTCTATTCAGGGTACTGTCCATCGTATTCCAAGCGTATTTCAGAAAGGGCATTCTGCATCGATTGAAACAAGTGGTAGTCGGAAGGGGCAAGGTCTGGGCTATAAGGCGGGTGAAGCAGAACTTCCCATTCACTGTTTTCCAAATAGGTTTTAACCGATCAACATGTGGCCGAGCATTGTCATGATGGAAAATTACAGACTCGTGCCTGGTCGCATATTCTGGCCGTTTTTCTGCCAATGCTCGCTTCAAACGCATCAATTGTGTCTGTAGAACTCGCCCGTGATAGTTTGGCCTGATTTCAGCAGATCATAGTGGAAGATTCAAAAGCAAGGAAATTGGGTGCCACATGAATTGAAGCTGAGAGACGTCGAAAGGCGATTTTGCATTTCGGAAATGCTGCTTGAACGCCACAAAAAGAAATCATGGGGTGATGAAATCAATTCTGGTGATGAAAAATGGATTCGCTACGATAAGCTGAAGCGTAAAAAATCATGGGGTAAGCCCGGACATGCAACATCAACGACCAGGCCAAATATTCATGGCGCCAATGTAATGCTGTGTATTTGGTGGGATCAGAAAGATATCGTGTACTAGGAGCTTCTGAAACCAGGCGAAACTGTCAATGGGCAGCGCTACCGACAACAACTGATCAATTTGACCCTTGCAGTGCTCGAAAAACCGCCGGAATGGGACACGAGACACGAACGAATGATATTGAAGCACGACAAAGGTTCGTGCCATCGTCCAGGACACCATCAAAACGCTGAAATGGGATCTGCTACCGCACCCGCCTTATTTACCAGACCTGGCCCCTTCCGATTTTTATTTGTTCCGGTCGATGGCGCATGGATTGGCTGGGCGACACTTGGCCAATTTTGAAAAAGTGGAAAATTGGATGCTTGAACGGTTTCGGTCCGACGCGTCGTTTTATCGTCACGGTATTCGTGTACTGCCAGAGAGATAGCAAAAATATGATGATACTTTGAATAAACTATTTTTTTTTAAATTATACACTTTTCATTGATAAAAAAAAGCCGGAAACCTAGTGGCACGCCTAGTTGGACTAAATGGAAATGGAAAAAATACTCAATTCCAAAAATATAATTATAAAATTATTGTTTATATTTTTATGTTAAATAAATAATAAGTAGTAGTAAATAATAGTATGAAAATTCTGGTAATTGGGTCGAATTGGGGCAAACAAACTTTTGTTTTGAAAAATCATAATTTTATCAAATCATCTTCAAGACTTTATTTGACCTTGTAAAAGGACGGAAATTAAATAATAAACAAATAGGTAAATATAAATTTTAATTTTTATAATATTCTGTAAATCAACAAGCTTTCCGCCCAGTAAAGTGATAATTAAATAAATGAAATAATGAAACGATTTCGATTTCCGAGTGAGATCCGTACTGACTGGGGCTGAAATGGGTGTATTTTCTTTCCCTGAAAGCTTTTGTCACTTTTTTGCGAAACGTGTCATCATATTTTTTTAACTATCGATTAATTTTTCTTTGTTGAAAGTTGGTTTAGAATATTAAAAAAGCTTTCAATTATGTTTATATATTTTTATTATTAAATTACCGATCTTTTTTAAGGTAAAATAAATTCTTAAAAATGTTGAAAAATTAGATAAAATTAGGACTTTTCAAAGCCAAACTTTGTTAAAAAAAATTGTAATAATTTTTTAGCTAATCTTTTACAATAGGTTTATTGGTAATCTTTTATTTCCAATTTAAAAAAAGACACCTAAATGCTTAGGGTTCTAGATCCATCGGTTATAATAATCTCCCAATTCCTAAACTTTAATCTGGAAAATACATATTAATCATATTAAAAGTAAATATACAAGAGATAAAAAATCACGTCTTTAGAAGAAAGAACGCATCTAACTTTTAACATAAATTTTTTTTCTATTGATGCAGTAAATTTTTCGCAAAAAATTGTCAAAAAACTCAAAAATTGATCCATCAAAGGGATCAGCCACCATAAGATACTATTTCAACAGACTTTTTTATGATTTTCTGGAAAGAATTATTATTTTGAAAATTATATCGATTAACTTATTTTCGTTTACATTTCTCATTTTAGTTAGTAAAAAAAAATTTTTTTTTTTTCTTAAATAATTTTTTATTGTGGTCGGACAGGAAAATGGTCGGCGGGCGCACGGAAAATGATCGGCGGGCCATGGCGCCTGCGGGCACAGAGTTTGGGACCACCGTGTTAAAGTATAGCCTGATGCGGTTCAATAGTAGTAACGCCATCTCTTAGAAAATCCGAAAAAATTAATGCCCACATCGTATATATATAATATAGGGTTGTTAAAAATCATATCAAAGTTATAAAATAGGGTAATTATTTTGACCTCGAGGATCCAGATACCTGACTTCTCTTGTTTTTGATAAGCTCATTGGTGTCAGGTATCGTATTCGTTGTAATTATTTTAAGAATTGATTGGAGATGTTCATTCGTAAGTCTTGTGCGATGTTTGTTCTTATTTATTTTCATGACGGAAAACATCTGCTCACATAAAGAGGTACTACCAAACATGCACAGAATGCGTGCTGCATGCTTTTTTAATTCCGGGTAATTATCCAAACTCTTGAAATATTGTGTATTGTGACGTAGAGGAATTGAGTGAAGTCTAAAAGCTCTAAAAAACATGATTCTTCTTTCTGTGACACATTGCGATCGCGGGCCGGATTGATACGGCCCGCGGGCCGTATCTTTGACATGACTGCTGTAAAGTTTTGCCTTTGAGAGAGCAGATGAGCAAAAACCCGTGTTTTTTTTTTAAATCACTTTACCACGTAACAGTTCTTAAGAATCGATGTATTTGATGAAAACGTATATTTTTTTTAGATAAGTACCATTTTTATATTTGAGTGAATTTTAAAAAATATGTTTGATTATTTTTGTAAACTACATATCCGCTGCACTTAATTTGCTTGAAATAATAGGGGTTGCAACAGATCCGGATTAATTATATTATTTTAATAGATCCAAGTAAACAAATAGGCACACTAACCAAAAAAAAATATTTTTTGGGCTACTAAAAAAAAAAATATACTCATTGAAATTACCAATCGCAAGGTTACAACTTTTATAAAGATCTTTTTCGTTCAATTTTGAATAGTTTTTTTGCTAAGCTGGTGTACGTCACCTAAAAAGTCCTCAGGTGAAAAACGGTGTTAAAATTGTAAAAGCTCTGACATGATTCTAAATACTCTGTTCAAAGAGTGGCGCAAAATTATGTCAATTGGAAGAGCCTAGTTTTTCAGAGTGAGCTTTCTGTTAAGATCCGCTCAACTTGAAAGACTTTTTCCTTGAAAAGCACTTATACAATCATTACGCAATATTACAAAATGATATTGTGTTAGAAACGACTGGAGCATATATGCTAATCATTTGTACAAAAAATAAATAATAATAAAAACTGCTAAAATGACAGTGCTAATATAAAAAAAACCATTACACAAAACCACATATTTATTCGAAACGTATCGCTCGTATTTTTCACTCAGATTTTCAACTTATCCTCACCGCATAACATTTTTACACAAAATCTCACATGGTAACTGTTTTTTTACAATTCAATTTACAGAAATTGAGATATTTTTTCGATTTCATATCTATAAAATAACGTCATTATTTTTTAATGACAATAAAATCAAAATAATTTATATGTACTATGACATAATTAAACATGCTTATATCGTTTTACTTTCAAATAATTATCGTGAAACATAAATTATTCATTTGCTGAAAGTCTACATTGTTTGATATATTTGAGAATTTCTTTTTATTTATCTTACTTTTCGGTTTGTTTTCTAGAGTCATATCAATTTTTTTTAATGAATATTATTATATATAAAATTAATTGCACCACTCTGAAAGTCAATTTCCCATGTACTTCTATGTAGGCGCTCATCTCCGAAACCTTTTATAAAATATTTTTATGAACTACTTTAACTTTTGTAAACTATTCTAGAAATTTCACTGGAGCATTTTCATATTTTTAATGACGGATCAATCATCAAAATCTTATCAAATTTTATCAAAATCAGTAAACTAAAATTACTTTCATTTAAAGTTATTGTCGATTCGGCGATGTATGGTACGCTTAAATCCCATCATTGTAAGGGATCTACCTTGATTCATTTGACTGCACATTTTCTTGACTTGAAAAACCCTTTTCTTGGCACTAAGCAGAAAGCCATCGATTGGAAATCAAAGTTGAAAATATAAACGGAATTCTGAATTAGATTCTTATATAATGTATCTGAATCGCTTCACAAATGTTTCCCCTGTAATATCTTGTAATATTATTTAATGGGAACGTATTAAAAACCGTAGATTTATTTTTTTATCGATTGACAAGACAATAATCTCACAAATGGCTAAAAAACAACAATATTTATTAATCATAATAGTATAACATATTTTTACATTTATTAATAATGATAATATCAATATATTGAAAACACATCAAATATCAAGATTTAATCAAATTACCACTCACGATATAATTTCATCCGAAATGAATACCGTCGGAAAGATCACCATAATTGCCTTAATATTAAAACATACAAATGTATATTTAACTATAAAAAATAGACATATTCAGCAATTATTAGCAAATCTTATTTACAGTTTATTTATTACAAACCTGATTTTTTTTCAATACGCCATTATTACTACAAAAATAAATATGTTTGGTAGTCGCCTGCTTTTGACAACATCGATTACTACATTCACCGTCATCATCATCATAAACTTGTGATCCACTTCAGGATAACTGCCCTCTTTCGCTTCTACTTCATCCTACACCTTCATATCATCAATCTAGATCTTATTTCTTTTCGAGGGCACCACTCATCATAGCCGACAGATTTTTTGCCTTCGTTGCCTAGAAATTTATTTTTCTTACAAACTTACATTCCTAATGCTCCTAGTAAAGTAACAAGCTCTATTCTAGTTCTTAAAAAACGAAAAATAGCAGTTTATTTTGAACTTTATCTGTTGAGGTACATTATCACAGCTATATTATAACAGGTTTGGGTAATTTTCAAATTATAAGAAATGAAAGTTACATCTCTACACTTATTTTTATATAAGTTTTATTAAGAATTGTAATAATTATTTTAAGTATTACAATTCACGAAAAATTAGTAATTATCTTTATTCTTAATGTTTGTTGTTGATATTTTTAACATCTTGAAATTAACTATGCTGAATTGAAATATTTTTTTCCAAAGAAACCAAAGGTTTTTAAAAAAGTGCATCACAATCAAAACCGTAATTACATTCTAAGAAGATTTTTTTTGAACAAAATTTATTTATAATGAAACATATTAATTATTTAACAATCATTTCTTGTTGCATATGGTTCTACTATGTTACCAGGGTTTGCAAAGTCAAACAAAATAACTATAAATTGATCCAGCTTAACACTCAAGAAAACACTTTCATTTATATAGCCTCCAAACACATCTGATTCAAACTCATATAAAAATATTTCGCAATCAACAATTGAATATATAGGAAATGGATTATATTATTGGATGGAATCTTGTTGTATTTTTCTATCCACCAAATAATAATAAATAGAAATATCTTTATTGAATCAGCGAAGATTTATGAAATATATGGGTTCATGTAATTCATACCAATATAAATTTGTGGACAGTTTGACCTAGTTCTAAATGAAAATAGAAAACAAAATTAACCAGTTTATTTACAAATCTACTCTCTAGCTCCGCTTTTGATATACAAAGTCACAAATTAATTACTTATTCACATAAAGGGATTAGATATGTTATGGAACATTTCGGCTTCAGCTTAATTATGTAAGTGTATTGCAAAAGTTAATACATTAAGGTATACATAATCGAACATCTCACAGAAATAACATTATTTTACAGGACGTAGAAGCGCCCGTTTATAAGGAATGCTTGCGGCCATGTTCGAACCTTACAAAACCCCTATATTTTTCAAGAATGTAAAGTTTTTTATTTGTAATTTTCAAGTCTTTCAATTTAGCCGTGATATCATATATCTGAGACTAAAATAAGATAAATGTAAAATTAATTCTTTTTTATATTTATTTTTCATTGTATTTAACTGAAATACATAATCAAAAGTAAAGTATCCTCAATATTTCTCTTTTAGCATATAAAAATTATAAAACAAAGTTCTTGAATTTATTACCAAAACACCAATAATTATATAAAATATCAAATCTTTTAGCTATTTTATTTCTTTGCTTAAAATGAATTCAGTTGTTTTATTTATTTTTAGCTTGGCAAGATAATCTAATATATATATTACTAAATGGAATATACGGATGGTTTAGTAACGAATGAAAAACCAGACATTTTGAGATACTTAAAAATCAACCGTTACACGTTGGCATTTCGTAGTTCTATGGCAGAATCGATAAGCAATAAAAATCTGTCGCAAGCGGAAAGAACACACGACATCTGTGAGTATCGACCAGGCTTGACACGCGGCACCGTAAATACCTCGCCACCAGCCTCGCGTGTCCGGAGACAATATTTTTAATAGATCTTTTTATAAATAAATGATACTCCATAATTTATTATTTATAAATCTTACGAATGTCTATCTCTTTTGTGTTTTCTTTTTAAATAAAATGTTTTTTACGCTTCCTTCATTTTACACCGAATTCTTTTTTTTCAGTAGCAAGTGTACTTTTCAAAAAATTATTTAAAATGTTCCCAAAATAATTATTTAAAATAATAATAACGAATAATTCTGTTAATTCTTATATCTAAGCGGAAAAAAAATATATCAAAAGTCTGATAACTCATAACACAGTATTTAAAGACTACAACGGAAAGAGGGTCGGTATGAGGGCAGTTTGAAGCAATCAAAATCAATTGTGTAAATCTTAAAACATTTCTTTATTCAATTCTACAGGCATATAATAACACAAAATATACAAAAAAGTATATTGCGAAAACTTGGCGTCCATTTTGAAACTAAAGACAATTTAAATTTTATCAAAATATACCCATATCCCTTATAAACCACATGTAAATTGTATCAGTAACATTATAAGTTAGAAAAGAAAATAGAATATTCTTTTTATTACAAGTGAGCAGAAAACGCCGATGTTTTTTATTCATTTTAAAAAACCATGTACAAAAAAATAGTCCTTCAAATTTAAAATACGTGACAAAAAGAGATTTTTTCCAGGCGCAATATATTATGAGATTTAAATATCGTGAATGAATTATTTTCAGAACGAATTTAACGGTGCATGGAATATTCGGCATTAACTGGCCCAATTTTCTTTTAAAATACGTCTTGAAGTAAGACGATATAACAAGAAACTGATTTTTCGAAATTCAACCTCACAAATCTGCACTCGGGGTGGGTGCTTGTGTCGGCATATTTTTATTCGTTTAGATTCAAACATCTTTTTTCTCTGATGATTTTTAAATATTGAAATTTATTCCAGTGACTTCATTTACGTTTAAAATACCCAGGAAAAGTGGGGCTCGTCACATTATTAAGAAAAAAAATTATTTATCAATAACTAAAACACCTGTTGTTTTAACATCGATATATTTTATTCAGATTTCCAACAATTAAGTACGACTGAAATATAAATTTATATAAATTTTCAATTGCATTTGTTTCAAAATTGTTTAGTAAAACTAATAATTATTAAAATCTGAAAGGTTTATTACTAAGAATATTAACGTAACTACGTAATATTTTTTATTTCAATATCGAGATTGTAAAAGCCTAAACAAATAATACAAATATACCATAAATGTTTACTTATCCCTTGTTCCATGCTAAAAATCTTTAATCTTATAATTCTATTTATAATTGTTATTGTAATTGTTATTTGTCTATTGTTATTGTTATTTGAATAGTTTAATATTGAACAATCTACGAATGGCTTCTTTACCATTATTGTAGAATTTCTTAACGGCATTTCCCCTGCGTTCCCCGACAGCCGGATTCATTTCTAAACGCCCCGCAAGCATCGGCCGTGGGCGGAAAGGGGAAAGTGCAAACACTTTAAAAATCTCGCCGTTCATTTCGAGAGCCGTTTACAAAGAAAAGTTTATTGGAGCCATGCTTAATTAAAAAAAATCAACGAGCCCGGAGGCCGCCCGGAGGCCGCCCGGAGGCCGCTCAGAGGCCGCCAGGAGACCGCCCGCCTGACAGCGCCTCGAGGGCCGGCGACCAGCCAATAACCGCGAGGGACCGAAGTGGTTTCAAATTAAAAACAACAATGAATATTTTTTCTGCGATCTTCAGATGTTTTTGATCGAATGTTTTTTTTCTGTTAAATGGTTTGAATTTTCGCCAATTTAAATTGAAATCTATTATTTTATTTGTTTTTTAAAAAAACTTAAAAATTAAACATTATACGTAAGCGTTTGATTGTAGCGTGTCACTTATTTGTTTGAAACGAAATTAACTGGTGGATATTTCGTCTTTTTACACAGTTAAAATTACCAAGTAAATAGTTTTTTTTTATTATAGGTTTTGAAACCACAAGTCTTTTATATATCTCATAGCCTTAAAAATCTTTAAATTAATTAATCAGTAGTCAATTTTATTTCGTTCCATAAGCAACGAAACAAATAAGTGACATGCTATATTATAATAAGAATAATATAATTTATATGCATATTCGAACAAGCACATGTGTGAATCTAAAAAGAATTTTTTTTTTAACAAAACATAAAAACTTTCTTTTTGTTTTGATAAAACTGATAAGATATTCAAATTTAAGAAATGCTGTTTCAGTTTTTATGTGACTTAAAGAAATTTTATTTTTAAATATAACGAAGCGTCCCTGCCAAGATGTTTACTAAAGATAAGTAGGCTTATCCCGAAGATGCGAAAATTAATTAATAATGAGATATTGAGTAATTAATTATAGAACAAATATTATTTAACTTATTTGAGTTTGTTCTGTATGCAATTATCTATGTAAATTCACTATAATTTACTGCAGATATTAATTTTGATTTCGCGGCGGGGATTTCTCCTTTGATGGGCATAGTTTACCGGGAATATTTCAAAGTATTGATTCAAACATTCAAGTCAATTCCCAACAGTCAGCTCTCTAGTTTTGAAATTTAAGTTTGTTAATGCGCACGACATTAGAATATTCAATACCTGCCGAATCAAATGACTTAGTTTAATTTAAAATAAAGATTGAAAAAAAAAACAACATAATTTATACCGTGTAAAAATATTGTTAGTAATCGTTATCAAATTAATTTAAAAAGTTTTTTTTTTCCAATATTTACTTTACTATAAATATATAAATATATTATATATAAAGACATGGGTAATCAAGCCTTCATTTCAGATTTAAAATATTACTATATAACGTGTTTAAGTGTCATATATATAAAAAAATAATTAACTATTATAAATTTTCATATTTTTGTATGGAAATACTATATATACTATCGTCTGTATAAACAATTCACACAACATTATAACTATTACACATAAAATTTTCTATTTTGTATTCTTGCTTATGTTGTTTTTTTATGAGATGAAATGCTTTCTTTCAAAAGTTAAAGTTAAATAAAGACAGGAAATTCGCCATTGAAAAATATTTTTTTCCATTTCTTTTCCCTTTGTGAATTTTTCTCTTAAGAAATATAAAATAAATATTTAAACACCAAAATTTTAATTTCGTCAATCCTTTTTTAAATACAAGATAAATAAAATAAATAAAAACCCACTTGTGCTTTCTGGTCCATTTACCCCTAAAGAAGTGAAATCACATCCCTCCGAGCACTCTTTTGCATTATGTATGGGCCTTTTTCAGGAGCCTTGGTCCATTGGTGCCTCCTTTTTAACCTTTACAAGCCTGGTGACATACAGGCCAGTCCTTCGGGTAATTTCGTTAATTAAAGGAAAACAGCAAGGTTTTTCAGAGCAGGAAGCAGTAAGCCCATAATCAGTATATTTATTCAGAGATGTGTACACATTACACACCTATGTGTATTTGGGTTCATTCAAAACCGTTTTCTTCCTAACTTGTCGCTTTTTAAATAATATATATTATTTTTCATAAACAAATCTAAATATAATATTATAAAGGCACTTCTTATTTTTAAAATGTATTTTTATTTTCAATTAAAATTTTGATTCATTTTTTTTTTAAATCGGTCATGAGACCATTGTTGCCTCTTTATCGAGAATATCCTAGTGCTGCTCTTAATATAAAATCCAAGGTTTTTTCCTCGAAAGACATCCAAGTTCAGGCAATCAGAGATAGAAACCTATTTGGAGAAAAAAAAGCAGCGGCAATGTATATATATAAATTTTATATTACCTTTTTGATCACACGCAACGCATTTTTTTGTTATTGTAATATTTACATCTAAGATTGCATCATTTGGCTATGGTGAAAGAGTTTAAATGTAATATAATATGAATATTGTCTATCTCAAGCATCCTTCTGGTCTGTCTCAGTGCTATCTTTTCAAGTTAACAAAAAAGCAGCGAGGAAGCGAGAGTGTTCCAGAAATAGAACGCTCGGCCTGAAGGCAGCCATGAAAAAACCTGAAGAGCTGAAAGAAGGGGTCGGTTCGGTGCTGTAGCTCTGGCCTCGTTAGATTAATTAGCTACGAGGGACCTTCCCTGCGTCCCCTCCGAGGTGCACCTGACAAATCACGGCCGTTATAAAACACCCCACTCAGGTGTGAGCGCTAATCCAAGGTAAAACCTTCTAAAAAAATACACAGGTATTGAGATTCCACACTATCCCTTTCGAAAAAAAAAATGACTGTACCTTTAACAGAATTTATTTTTATTTGGTTTGAATATAACCTTATAGAAGATAAATCAATAATTAAATAAATTACAATTAAATAAAATAGCCCTGATATATAATCCGTATTAAATTTACTGAATTCAGTACTTTTATATCATTGTTGATGATCCAAATTATGATATTTTTATGAGTACAAGGTGGAAATTGATTCTTACCTTTAAGGTATTATCTTCATCATCTTCAATTATCAATTAACTCATTTTTTTTGTTAATTAACTACATCAAGTATATGTGCTTTAACCATTAAAGTTGTAATTTGCTCGCATTTTAAATATAAATATTAAGAAATATATAACTATAATTCAAAGTTAAACAAGCAAGAAACAAGTATGGGCGCGCCTTAATTAAATTTACAAATATAAAAAATAATGGTTTTATTTTCTCAGTTATGAAAAGTTTAAATAAAATTTATATTTTTTTTTTTATTAAAAAGTATATAGAAGAAACTTGCTCAATGATCTTGAAATCAAAAGCTATGATAATGTTTTCTTAAGTTTAAGATATCATCAGCGGATGAGTTTATTTTAAACTAATTTCATTTGTATTTCAAAATGACCATGTATAGGTTAATAATCATTTTGAATGTTCTAGATAAATTGTTTTATAAAATGGATTATTTGATATTGTGGTGATTAATTTAAAATCATAACAAAATTTGAGACTCTTGAAAAAAGCCTTTGAACACTACACGTAATATTATGCAAAATATTCAGAGCTTTAAGATTTTAATAGTCAGTCAGTTTAATGTATGTTTTCCATATTAATGGCATTATGGACAAAACGCATCCTAAAAATTTAACTTTGTTTAATATTAAGCACGTAAATATAGAAATTTTAATCATAAAAGATTATTTCATGATCGCAGAAAAAGTGTTTTAAAAATGAAATAACCTGGGATTTATAATTGATATTTTCAAAATATTTTTAACCGTTACAAATGATCACTTCAAAATTCAGAAGCGAATATAAGGTTTTTAATGTTTAGACAAATTCTAAAAATAAAATTGGTTATTTAAGTAATAACTAAGCCAATTTTAATGAGGTAAATAATAAATATGTTACATGCACAGAGATGTCGTATTTCTGTTCGAGAAATAGTCGGACACCGCGGACTCTTCAAAATGTAGATTACAAAGATAATCGCCATTTTTCGCAGAGTGCGAAAAATGAGGTGGAAGTTTATAATTAATTATAGATGTTTAATGTGTACCTTTTAAATTATCATACCATTTAGTTACCACTCGAAATCAAATAGAAAGTAGGGTCAAATTAATTCTCCCAACCAATATTTGAAGCATTTATTTCAGTTGCCTTTATTAATAGTTATAATTGAATGAATCTGATATTATTTGCTTCCAATGAAGGAACAAATCTATTCAATAACGTTAATTAAATGAGTCGACAGTTAATTTTTCAATATTTTAAATAAAATAAAATATAACAATGGAATTCTACCAAGTACTCTTTGTCAAAAATATTGATTATTTAACTAATGTTTCCTGAAAAGTTTTCATAAAAGTTCTCAATACACACAAACCTTTACCGTTTTTAAACTAAATTAGGTGCAATGCAGCGGAACGTAATAAATAAATCACGACTTCAAAACATAAGTTAACTTTTATTTATCTCGCAAACATATATCTGAAAAATACTATAGTACCTTTAGCTGCCAAAACCCATTTTATTTGCTTAGTTTTTTCAGCTTTTGTACGCCACATATCTTTTTCTATACTTTTAGTGCAAAGTTTCATATGGGGATATATATGTTGGACAGTTGCCAAATTCCAAATATGTTATTTATGATCGTTTTTTTCTCTTAAAAGCAAAAAGATATTCTAAATATTGCTGTCAGTAATGTAACAGATAGAATGGTAACCTTAAATCGATTTAGATACTACTCATAGCCAAGTAGAAATAAACTAAATACTCATTTATCTTTGAGTATAAAAAGATTCAGGGGTGCGTGACAAATAAACAATTTCCATTCAGTTCACCCAATAATTAGATAAAATGCATTTTAAGAGCTTCATTACGTGATCACGCGTTGAATACTAATTTAATAGGTAATATCATGTCTCAAAATAATATTTAATTTAATTTGAAATGATTTAGTTTTATTAAATGATGAATTATTTTTTAGGTATTCAGTTATATAAACGTGTTAAAAACTACTGATTATTTACATTGTGATAGTGAAAGCTGTTACGGCCCACAGGCATTGCGATATCGCAAGCAAGTAAAATTAATTTAATCCTTAAATGTAACGACTTGAATTCTTAGTCACTTACATTAGATGCGAAGACTAATACTGGTCGATGCACGTTTTTTAGAGCTATCAGTAAAAATTGGGACAAATTTTGATTTTTTAACTAACTGGTTATGACTCCTGATATTGACCGAAAAATTTAATTTCCACCTATGAAGATGAATCATAAAATTACGTATTTTATCAAGTTATTGAACAAAAAGTAATAAAGAAATCATTAAACATTTTCCCACCATAACAAACCACAAAAACGTGAATGAGAATTTAATATTTAGACATGAGAAACGTGTGGTCGCAGGGCGTGTTCTCCTTGACCTCGACTCGGGACTTCATCCTTCAAACCACACCTGCAGTTTTACAAGCTTTCCACACTCTTTTCACAGAAAGTTGCACCTTCACGACCGAATGAAAAACATGCCATATATTAATATGATAACCCACATTGTTGTAATTTCTGCCCTTAAACTACTACATCAGGAAATGCTCATTTATATGAAAGTTTCATTGATTGTAAAACACAAAAGATTTTTTTCAAATTTATTTCACATGTCGGAAAATCTGATCAAAAAGCCAATAAACCATACTACGCTGTAAAAGAATTGGCGCACACAGATAAGGTAAATGAATAGTTTGAATCAAATCAACGATAGTTTATTATATACAAGAATTAACTTAAAATATAAATGATATGTGTTTTTTTATGGTTTTACATGCTTTTGAAATCAGAATTATTATTTTTAGTAGAATTGAAAAACCTCCACTCTAACACGGCTTTGAACCCGGGGCATCTTAATGTAAGCATGTGTTGTACATACAGTATAGAATGTGAAATTCACTAGACTACAAGACGATTGAGCTTATATTGTCAAACAAAGTTAAGAAGTGAAGTTACGAACCTTCTCCCTGTGCCATAAAACTGTTACCCTTTCAATATTTGATAGCATATACGACGTTTGACGTTGGTTTAATATATTTTCAATCAAAACATTTAATTTGCGGAATATTTGAGCGATAAATTATTTTAACATAAAAAAAGTAAAGAAAACTTACTTAAAGTAAAAATTATTGAAAAAAAAGCTCGGAGTTGATTCATTTTTTATTTTTAGAAAAGCTTTAAGCTCTGGCGCAGAATTTGAAATGAATATTTTTTAGCGATTTTCTACGGTTATGCTTTTATAGTGGAATCAGAAAGAATTCCAACAGTTTTCGCAGCAATGATAATATTTTCATTTTCTTTTTTTGCCGCGAAATTAAAAAAGTATTATTTAAACATAACTGTGAGTTTATAAAGCGAAGAACTATTTTATTTTCATTTCTAAATTTTCAAACTCACAAAAAATACTTCGCTTTCAATGTTGTTATTTTATAACCATGGCCAAAAAATCCACTCTTCATACAAAACCAAGCCCTTTTTATTTAATAAATATAAACACCTAAATAACTTTGAACATTAAATATGCGCTGCATTAAAACTTTGCAATTTCTATTATATTACTATATCCGCACATCGAACGCACTGCCCCGAATGCATGGACAAATTCTTGAGATAAAACTAGTATAATTTCAGCAGCTTACTGGGTTATTATACCTATATTGGATAAAATTCAAGTAAATACGGAATCTCACATTTTATAGATAACTTCTAATTCCTATTTTTTGTGCCAGGGGAAATTATTATTTTATAAGATTTTATAATTATTTGTGAGTAGATATGTCTGGGTCCTTTGAAGACTCATACAACCGATTTACAAGTGTTTCTCAGCTGTTGAGTTCGCGGCTTGTCTGTGCTCGCTGCCTCCCCGGTGATGTGCCTTGCGGTCTGGCCGATCAATGTTCGTTTCGGGGCATCCTTTGTACTGGTCTTTATAAATCCCGTCTAATTCCAGAGAAAATCTTATCTTGAGAGGCCGCAAGCCTTCTAGATCGCATTATGAGATAACGACTGTATACTCCGAACATCGGCAGAAGATCATCTTCACCAACACACACGGCCCCGCGACCCGAAATAACATAACATAGAGATTATTTAACTGTGTACTTTGCTATGGATCTACTAATCATAACTTCATAAGCCGATTTTCTTCTTATAAATACATTTTCTCATTAGTGATCGAAGCGTAAGCTCGGGTTGCATTTAGATTTAAACAACCAATAGAGGTTATAATTATATTAAGACAGAACACGGCTTCAAATGCAAGAGAATTGATAACAATATAATGTATTCAATATTTTTGACAAAAAGTACATGTGTAATTACTTTATGATATTTCAATAAATGAATTGTTTTTGATGATTTCTACATTTTGTGGAAAATGACTACAATATTTCAAAAAATATGCAAATAAAAAGTATAAATCATAAACCAATACGAATTGAGAAATATTAAAAATTACTTATAAGACTTATTGTGTTAACAATATATTTTATCTAAAAAATATATTTTATCATATTGGAGATGAATCATGATACTGCAGTTTTATTTTTAAATATAATTTGAATCAAATTTAATTCGTCAATGTCGTGCGATAGACATAACTGATGTTGCAAATCAAAATAGCAATGTGTGGTACCTCGAAATCGAAGTTTGACGTATTTAAAGGAATAAGTTGAACATTCGTATTTCAATGGGTTTTTAAAACAAGAGCATGTTTTGTGCATTTTTTCATTTGAAAAGATTTGTATAAAGTTAAAATCTTACTTTGAGTGTTTTTTTTGTCACAGGTACTTTAACTAATAATTTTAACCCAAAATTTCTCGTTCCAATATTAACGAAAGAGCAATGTAAAACTGGACTTCAGTTAATATAAACCAAACTTTATATTACTAAAGCTCTCATATATGTACATCGTGTCCCTATTGAACGTTATCTGCGGTGGTTTAAATTCAAACTCAGGCACTTTATTCAAAATCATATTAAGAAGTTGACTATTAACTTCCTCCGGTTTCGATATTACGACATTAATTTTAAATTCTATAGAACCTATGTCATAAAATAGCACCTTGATAATATTTATGGCTTGCAATCACAGCTACTATGAATATTTCTAATTTAAAGTAAGTTTTATAGTATTTTATATTATATCAAATTATTTGTTGATTTTTTTTCAAATGCATGAATTTAAAATTTATATTTAAAATTAAAACTTTTTCTTGTGCTTAAATATCGATGCGAAAAATTATTCTGATAAGACTTACTTTGTATCCTTATTTTTTGCAACAATCAATAACTCTTTTTTCCACACGTTCGTTTTTATTTGTACAAATAAAATGATAAATTTAAAAAAAATAAAAACGAACATGTGGAAAATCACTCAAGTATTTTTTTTTTAAATATTTAAATGGAATTCCACCAAGTACTCTCTATATTAAAAATATTGAATTTCTAAAATACTTTGGCACTTTGTAGGAAAGATATGTCTAGTGAAGTTTTAAAGATCTCAAAGACCCATATATTTTTGTCTTATTTTCTATGGTGTTTGATACCTTTTCACAAACATTTATTACCCGATTAGTAGATAGGTATAATAGGTATTAATTATAGGAATAATAGGTGGTAATAGGTATTGCTAACTTACAGTGAAGTTCCGGGTATAAATTCTATGTAGAGATAAAATATTTTAAAAAATAATTAATTTTTATTCTTTCATTCCTAATGAAAAAATATACAATCTAGGATTATGTTTTGTTATGATTTATGTTCTGTTATTGATCATGCTTCTACAAAACGATATATGACAGTATCAAAGCTTTTGGTAAAGTTTGATACATACGAGTATTATATACAGAGCAGCTGTAATTCTTTTATTTAAATGAATTCTGTATTGCAAGTGACGTAAACTTCGAAGGAATTTCCTGTCCCTGTTTAGAACTTTGTGTGTGATTTACCCCCACAACCTATACGTGTATTTATCACTGTATAGAGTCCTTCAGTATTAGTCTACATAAATTAGGGGAGATAATTGATTCGCTTCCCTTTGTCTGAGATTCTGGCGGTATATTACTAATATACGTACTAGGACAACCGAATCTGCTACACTAACAATAACTTACATTATAACATATTCATCTTATGACTTTGTGTATATTTATATACACAAATAAATATATATTTAAAGTCTTTGCGTACGATTTAAAATGTAGTTAGGGAACAAAGTAAAACGTAAGAATAATTTAGCCTTCAAGAAGTTAAAAGTAATGTTAGACGTTTATCATCTTATCTTGAATAAGAGATACTTTGTCACAGGTAATGATAAATGATGATTCACAGATGTAACGTCATGCCATCCTTAACATTTTGTTTTCATTATTCTTCTCGAGGAAGATTCGCTTATCTTATTCGAAACATCGAAAAACATAAAGTCAAAAAACGACGAGACAGCACTTATTAAAGACTATTAGATCTCTAATTAATTCAGTTTTTTTAATTTAAGTTACACTATTATCTACAAGATACGATTGAAAGATTAACGAAAACAGTAATTTCCAAGCTCACATTGGGGTTTAAATAATATTTTTTCAACGGCCTACAGATTCTTCATTTGAATAACTCATGAAAAAGGAAGATGTCACTTTATTTATTTTGATGTATATTGTGACCAATTAAAATATTATAACTTAATCACAGATTTATCACCGTTTCTTGCAAGCCAATAAACGTATTTCCCAGCTCGTTAACGATTGCCATCGTTGATCAGCCTTTTGAAAACCAGACTCAATTGTGTTAAATTGACTTTGGCTGCGCAGTTACTCAATTACAATAGTGTCAGTATAAAGCTTATTGAGGCTCGAAACCCTTCCTATTCAACAGCAGGAAGCTAAATAATGTACTGGTGGTTCCGAGCAAACCTCCGCAGCGCGCATGTTATCCTGGTAACTCGTCTGCCCGCCGCTAATTTTAACTCTGCCAGTTAGCGCCCTTGTTGATTTGTATATCTCCACATTGAGGTTATGTTAGCTGCAATACATTATGTGCTATCTTAACTTGTATCGTTACCGCAGCAGCTAACTCGCTATGAAGTTGACACTATTTAGTTTTGAATATGTAGTAAAGTTTGGCTTAATTAAAACCGTGTAGCTCGTGAACAATTTTTATTTCCTTGACAAATTGTTAAATATGTAGAAACCTAACCTAACCTAATCTAACCTAAGAACAAATCCGACGTTTTTCAATTCGTGCATTTAAGCCATTGACTAGTAGAAAAATGGTCTACTGATCTATAACCTTATCTTAAAATATCTAAAACAATAACCTGTATCCCTCACAAGCTCCCGGAAAACACTCTTTAGCATTTAAATGTCAAACTAAAATTAACTTTTTATATATTCTCATTGAATTTTTTCAAGTAGACGTTTTCTACTCTGCCATGTTGTTTTAGTTAAAATATTTTCATATGAGAATCGCTAAGAGAATCAGTATTGAATCCGTTAATCATTTTAATGAATTAATCATTTAAATGGTTATCTTGTTTGGCAGACAATGTAAACTAGTTGACATAATTTTCGCATTTCTGAACAGTGTGTAAACGTATGATAAGTAGATTAGGTGGTGATTTAAAATCTACTTGATTGAGAACTTAATTAAATAATGAGATAATAGGAAAAACGAAAAAAAATATGAAGACGACAAAGCTGTTTTTTGTCTTCTATTTTAAATTGTAGTTCTTCCAACGCAATTTAAGTCCACTTTTTACTCCAAAGTACTGCCTTCTGCTTCCAAAGCATCCAATTTTTGAAGTATTTATCTGTTTCTTCTCACATTTTCTGCGATGTGCTGGTATGATTTCTCATTTTCATTTTACAGCTTACTCAATTTTTTATCTAACCGTTTGACCGTAAAATATCGCGAAACTTATTCAGTTTTGCTTCAAGCCTTTTCATCTAAAAATTCTCTTAACCAGAAGCAACAACCACGATGTGATTAAAAAAAACATGGGTCATAAATCAGCACCTAAAAATAAAAGAAACCCGTTTTGTTATTTAACTAAACAGGTACGTAGATATTCAGTTACGTTAATAGATTAATTACATTACAAAATAATACTTCCTTAATAATTGCATTGTATTCAAATTATTTTTAAAATGAAAGAAGCTATAAAAATAATATTAAATAAGAAAAATATATAAAAATTAAAAAATATAACGTAGATTAGAAGAAAGTTACTTCCCTGCTTACACTTCCGTTTTGAAATAAAAACTGAAATTATTTGTATGCGATACTCGCGCCTTTCCGCGGTGTTGCCCTCGTACAAAAAAAAACTTAAGCCCGCGCGGTGTTAATTGGAAGCAGCAAAAAATAGCAACCCGTAGAGCTTGGAGCGCAGAACATGGCGGCCCAGCACAATATTTACCTTGTCGGAGTGCAGTTATTTTTGTAAATTTAAGTCCTCTGGAATTTTCACCCCGGAAATGTTAATCTGAGTTGTGATTCCAGAAAAATTTATGGATACTGATTTTTAGATTTTTTAGTGTTACAAGTGCAACGTTTTTTTATTTTATTTTACTTAATAATTGTATTAATAACTAAAAAATTAATACTATCAGTAACAGAGAAAACCATCCAGTTTTTAATGTCAAACCTTCACTGAGTATGAGGATTTTTTTCTTTTATAAATTTCAATCAAGACTTGTTAGTTTTATTTGTACTTTTAACTTGTCATGACGGTTGAATAAATAAAACCAGTGAAACTGTTAGTACTCAATTAATTTTTAATCCGTGTATAAAAATTATTTTAGGCAATATCATTACTATTATAGGGAAAAATAATATTCTTATAAAATTAGTCACAAAGTCATGAATTACCTCTTAACAGTTTATACAACATATAAAATATTATAACAATCACATTTATACGTTTTATAGTTTAAATTTCACATTTACGTCTGATTGGCCAAATATTTGGTCTTCAAAATATTTAATCTTTTATTCAACACTAATTATATCGCATGAAAAAACCCGTGACGTTCGTTCGTTTTATGTTGTCTTCACAAAGTTTTAAAATTCTTAATAAATTTATTGGTAAAATAAAATACTCTCAAAAATAGTTACAACAAGTTAGTAACCAAGCTTTCCATCCTTTACTTTGTTGTGTTGGCTAACATGATTGGAAAGTTATAATAAAGACGCGTTGTTAAAATAGCTGGAAAACAAGTTGATCCTCGGTGGTGTATCGGTTAATGGCAGCGAGCGACTCACCGCGCCTCATCACGTCCTCGCTTCTTTCTTGTTCTTTCTGGATCTCACCGAAGTTAGTTGGAAACAGCCGCCGGCTGGCGTCACGTATTAGTGCGATAGTTGATACCATCTTCCAAAATCGTATTCTTTTAACGATTTAACGCCAAGACACACCTAGTTGGATATTAAACCCAGTTATTAATACTTGCACCTGTATTCAGGGTTTGCAAATACTCTTTTGTGCTTTTTGTAAAACTTCACGAGCAGAAGACGACTACATAATCTCAGGTAATCTAAATCACACGACTATATAAACGAAGAAAGCTGCTATTGGTTTATACAAAAATAAATTAATGATTTAAATCTATCATAGACAATCTTGAAGGTACAGATTATAAAGTCTCCAGAATTATATTTATAGAAAAAACTTGGCATTCATGTCTATACCTCTTGAACGGTAAATAATCTGATCCATAAGATGGTTAAAGACTGGTATCGTTTTTTAAGCATCTACAGTTATAACTTTTTAAATAATCTATTTGCCTAGTACAGAGTACAGTTATACTCAATTTAAACTAATAACATGTATATTAAAATAGCTCCTGTAAGAAAAATAATATAAAAATATTTACACGTCTCACACTTAAAAAGCTTAAATTTTAGGTAACAACTAAATTTAAAATTCAAGTTCATAATTTATTACAAATTAAATGTTAAATGTTTAGTTGGATTAAAGAGCTACCAATTAATTAATTGGTTTTTTCTGAACACTTTTATTTTTAACTTGAATTATGTTTGAAGCCATCGTGTAATATAATTAAGAGTCGGTAAATAAAAAAACTGATTTAAAGTACTGTTTTTGAGTATAGATATTCAAATATGACCAAAATAATTGTCAAAATAAGGGTTGATATCTAATATGCTGATATTGATATAACAAAATACTTAAAATTAAAATTAAGTCTTGCTTTGGTGTTACAGCGAATATATATTCTATGATTATATTTGTTTTCAGCGAATAAAAAGCAAAGTCTTTAAAGGTTTGTATACTTCGTAAGTATTTTCTTATTTTAACTCAAACATCAAATATTAAAATTCAATTAACCGAGGCGGCACCCGCAGCGCAAGTATTCGACTTATCATTAGGGAAAGAAATAAGTACGAACCCTCAATATTGAATGCGAGTCGAGCGCGCCGTTGAACAAAAGAATAAATAATACAAAATGGCGCCAGCTGCAAAAATTCTAATTTAAAATTCTCCGATGAATTAAAAATCCCTCGCAGGTTGAAGAGCAGAATCTTAATTAATTTTTATCAGCCATATCGAATCACCTCGAGGGTAAATTAATGAGCACCCCGGCTTATAGTAGAGAATAAATGGATAAACGATCAATTAAGATACTGTTACACGATATTATACAGAATTACGGGAAGTATTAAAAGTTTTCCGATCGTTTGAGGTTATGATTTTTTTATATTTAAAAATGTAAAAAAAGTGACAGCTTTAGAATGAAGGGTTTTTAAGTACGAGAGTCGTAAATATAAATTAAGCGTTAGAGTTACTAATCAAACTTTTTTCTGCGATTCTCTAGTTTTCTTTTTAATTAAGTGCTTAGACGAATTATATTCAGTCAACCATCTACTATACTATGTAAAATATTACGGTTATTTTGATGTAATTCTTTTAACAATGTAGGAATTGATTTGCTTTGTATTTTAATTAAACACAGCTGCCAGACGTGTCTCATGAATGGTGACGTTATAAATAAATCTCTTCTAAAGGATAAAGATAAATAATTCTCCGATCTTTTTGCTATTATTTCTTTTTGGTGTACTTACAACATAAATAAGTAATTATTTCCTGGAACTTTCAGTTCAAGTAGTTGACAGATTATACATTTTATATGTATATACAAATCACTGTAAATTATATTACACACAAATATATATATATATATATATATATATATATATATATATATATATATATATATATATATATATATATATATATATATATATATATATATATATATATATATAGAAAAATCGCAACACAAATTGAATGAATTTATTTATATATCGCACATTTCGACCTGTCATCGTATTTCATACAACAGCAACCATATTGTTATGAAATATACCGTAACCTTTAATGCGAAACGACGTAAGCGACCTCAAAGTATATTAAATTGATTTATGAAATTATAAAGAACCTGGCACTTAATGTTACCAGAGCCTTTAAGCCAAATAAAAATGGGGACACATAAAATATATTTAACCTGAAATTTATATAATCTACCGACCACTTGAGAAAATATGGATGGCGGGTGTTTTTTTCTTTACACGAAATTTTCATTGTTTTGTTTTATTTAGTACCAATCCTTTCGTATTTATGCGGTAATATTAAATATGGTTTTAAAAATAAGGGTTTACTTTGTAAACTCACATTTTAATACGTTATTAATTAAAACATTAATAAAAAGTAATTAAGTAACATTTATTATATTAAGATTAAACATTATTTAACATATTGAGAATAAATTGATAATTTACCTGTTCTATTATTACCGGAGAACTTCTTTATAAGTTTGCCTTTATTGAGAGCATTTTTATATTATATATGAAATCTACTTTACTTTTATACATAAATATGGAGATTTTAGATGATGTCGATCATGTATATGCGCAATTAAAAAAAAATTCCAATAGTATTATTTATGTTTCTAAATCTTACTTTAGATTGAATAATCTTATTCATCTGGCTATATTTTTAATATATTTTTATTATTTACATGTGTATATATTTTTAATACCAATCAATTAAGCTCTCAAGTGATAATTTTATTTATCACCTTCCGTGCATGCCTTCCAGGAACAGTACGTGACTTTCTAAAGCCCCTATCCGAGCAAAGTGGCGAATGGCAGAGAGAAACCTTCCGAGGAAATGTTTTCTTCTTCATACTTGGGGAAATGCAACACGCTCTAAGACGCTGGAGCAGCTAAGCTCTGGATGTGAGGAAATAATCTCTTTGAATTTACTGGGATTCAAACCGGGATAGTTTACCAAGAGTGCAATCAACAAATGGAAAGTACTAATCGAATTTATGAGAGTACTTTTCGAAAATTACTTTTTAACTCAGAACATATACTAAGCTCCTTTCAAACAAAAATTCCAATCTTTAACACGATCGAATGTTTGGTTTTAAACATTCCATATCAAAATATTGTAGGCGAGTAAAAATAATGAAGCAGAAGCTTTTTTCAGAAATATTGTGGGATGGTGTGCGTAATGACGTTCATTACGTACGTTATGACTAACGTGTCAAGCAAAATGCGTCAAGAAACTTTTACATTAAATTAAAATGGTTTTTTTTTAACGCATATTTTTCCCTAATTAAATTTAATAACGAAAATAAAGGAATATATGTACGCTACCATCTAAGCTACACCTTGTAAGCCCCACAACCTGCGCGCAGGATCAGAGGATAGCCGCATACCGTATTATAACCATAGCCCCAAGAACTGATGTAAATTTATCAAAATAAAAAATTTAGAATCTTGGAATTTCATTAAAAAAAAATTACATTAAATAATATTAAACTTTATGAATATCAAGTAAACTAAAGTAAAACTTTGAAAGCTTTCAATATTATGAGGCAGTTTTTGAAACTATTTAACACAATTATAAAACAATGAAAAAAATAAAACGATCAAAGATTTTAAAGTTAGTTACTTTATGTATAAAGTTGAGATAAGATGATAAAGGTGATTTAATGATCCATTTATCTCTTAAGTCGGAGTTTTCTCTGGTGTGGCATGCAAACACACAAGTTAACTGCCATTAACAATAGACTCGAAGCCAGACGATATCCCTATCAGAGAGGCAGATCCCATAAAGTTCAACCCGCTCTGTCCAGCAAAAACGCTCTCGAGCCGGCCATTGTCTCCCGCTGAATGGGAGGAGCTGTTTGTTGCTCAAAGCGGAGTTCGCAACAGTTTGTACAGAATTATCGCGGAGTTGTTGATGGAAACAACTTAGTTTGCAAGTATTTCAATAGTTTAGAAAATTCCTTCGCATTTTATTGGCCATTCTCCGAGTAAGTTTGGATGAGCCAAGAACATTAACAAACTCTCATAATTTCAAGAAAATCTGCAATAATATTTATTTTTATAAAGTATCAAGTGATATGTTTACATTGTTTATTTTATAAAATGAACAGTTTTCTTTAGAGTCGTGGTTGATAACGACGAACTGATTGAATTTGAAGGAAAAATGATTCATGTTGTATGCCTGGGTAACATCATTTTTCTTGTAAAATCGACGAAATCCTTGCCTGTTGGCAAAACCGGTCACTCCGTTAAATAAATAATATAAAGAACAGAGAATTCTCTATTATTTCATATTATAATAAATTCCTACAAAACGTCCCTCAAGACGCCGACCACCTTCAAATGGAACATGGTCTCAGCATGGGGACCGAATTGTCAGAAGAGTGAAAACTTCAAGCAGTCCAACACCTAAGAAATCAAATCAACTGATAACAATGGCTACCAAAACCTATGAGCATACATACATACAAAGAATTAATCTTTTTTTTGCTTTCTAGATTTAAAACAATAAAACTGAAATATATATATTTTTTAAAACGGGCTTTTATAAATTAAATTCGCTGGGTATGCCTGTTTCACAAATAAAATTATTATGATTGATCGGCGCCTCGGTGGGTGCGCCACTCGAGGGCAATCATCACCTGCCCCGAGCTCATTGCAGAGCCTTCTGAATTTCCTGCATTTACTTGGTCGGAATAACGGCACCTCTAATGAAGCTCGAATATCAATATGGAATCATCACTCTCTTGGGATCGGCTGTGAATCTAACATGATTCGTGTCAGTACATACGTGGAATGTACTGATGCATGGTATATGAATTAAAACAATACATTACAAAAAAAAAAAAATAATAAAACATTGTTTTTCAATATCTCATTTAACATTTTGCCCATTTATTACAGTAATGGATGTTATAAATGTAAATACATGTTTAAACATATTATAGGCCATGTCTCTTTATGTTCTTTGTGTACCTTTTTATTTAAATGCCTAGTTGTGTTAGTTTGGAAATATTCTCTTTAGAGAATATCGTCAACATGTGAAGCTTTTTTCACAGTAAAAATACATATAATTCTAAGTGACAGTAAATACATTTTTACGTAGAATCTAGGGAAAAATTATCTTTGCTTTCGTTTAAAATGAATTTGTACTTGTGCTATTCAGAGAAAAATTAAGTGTTTTGATTCAAATTAAAAATTATACTGTGAATTTAATGTTTTTTAGCACTAACAAAATTTTATAAATGAATATTTAAATTTGATATTAATAAAAACATGTTAAATAAAACTTTTTATACAACACACCGAGAACAACTCTTTTTAGGAAGTAACGGTTTGCGATCGGGTTTATTGGATCCCTTTTTTATAATATGACATTTGTTATTTACAATATCTTTACGTGATTTAGTATTCTTTAAATAACAATTGAAAGAGAAACTTTTATTATTTTTAGTGGTTCCCGTCAAAATTGTAAAATATTTAATAATCCCATACATATATATTTCTTTATTCAACACTGTAGACAGCAAAAATGTATTCAAAATATATATATACTATGACAACGAAAATTCTTGAAAAAATGTAAGTCAAAAACGTTTTTAAGTCTACTCATACAATTCTACTCTATAGTCCCGCGGATTTCTATAAAATTTCTTGCATGTAATTTATTATTTTTTCGTATTTTAACATCCATCAAAAACATCGCCTGTTACAGCAGGACCCACGTCAGAAACCATTGTATAAGAGTTTGATCAATAATTTATTTATTTCGTGAGCAAATCACATTTCCGTCAAAATATGGTTTAATATTCCTCCAGAAGTCTTGAGGAAATATAACTGCATATCAAATTTAAAAACTCTAAGAATTTTTCCCAAATCAGAACCAAATATAAATTAAAAAATACATGTAGTTATGTTTAAGTTTTCTCAAAATAAAGTCGCGGTGACATTCGCAAAAACACAATTTTATTTTCTAATATGTTATCAAACAAATATTTATATTTCGTGAAAGTAGTAAGGTTTTTATTTGAGTGTAATCAATTTTCAATTAATAAAATGTATTCATATATTAAATGCATTTATATTGTACATATATATATATATATATATATATATATATATTCATATATTTATATGTGTGTGTATATGTATATATTTATGTATGAATTAAAATTTCTTTTAACATAAATAATACACGATAAGTTTTAATGTTTCGTAATATTGATATTACAAAAATAATTATATGCTATCTTATTTGGATCGAGACGTGAATTTATATCGTGTCTAGACAGTCCTTAAAATAATTAACTACGAATACGTATTTAATACCGATCTTAATTATAACTTCAATATATTTACTTATTTATTTCCATTCAGAAATATCTTGTTACCTGTCTGAGCCACTAATTGAAAAGGCAAATGGGTTCTCACTTTTTTTTCGTATTATTTTTTATAAACTCTACGATACTTTGTGCTTCTATTGACCTACATTTGACATTGAATTTTTTTTTATTACCAATATATTGAATATCTGCAATCGTAGGTTAGTTAATAAAGACTTCAATGTTATTTCAAAAAATGTTGAAAGGTCGAATGGAAGACAACAGTCAAAAGCAGGTCAAGATATGAACAAATCTATCGATTTCAGCCTCGGTGAAAAAGCATTTTAAATATAAATCAGAGAAAACACAACAAAAGACTAAATTATCTTGAAATGTATCATTCTTCATAACTTTAATCATAATTATAATAATTATACTATATTAATTATATAATATAGTGTAACGTGCCGGGGTTCACATTTAAACGCTTATTTATGTCAACAGCAGTTATATTTATTTATCTACGTACAGAGTATTTATTTCCACATTATATATTTATATTAACATTGTTTTGAATGCAGTTAGACCGAAGCCCTATCTGACACTAATCACAAAATGGCTTCCCCCCTTGCATCTCCAACATTCGGGAGCTCGCGCGAGGCGCACTCCTCGCTTCTCCAAGACCGCGTATCGGCGCTCCTAATCGATGGTCGCTCGATCCTTCCAGAGTCCCTTTGTTTATGGTGTTCGTTTTTCAAACTTACTGCTAGACCGTAACAATAGTATAATTGAATTTAAAAAGTGTCTTGCACTCTTGTCATTTGCATTAGTAATGAAAAACTCCATATATAATAAATATTGAATTCCCATATTCCGGTCCTCTAACAAACTAGTGCATAACTATATACCCTATTATTCTTAAATAACAAAATAATGTTCAATAAATTGATAAAAATTGAGTTTTTGCGAAAGCTCTGCGATATTTGATCGGAACGTTGTCAAGTACACGAGAATCTTATTGTCAATTAAAATAATTTGGCTTAAATCAAAAGGTTTTTTTTTTAATGCTAAATACCATCAAGCTCCCGTCGGCCGCTTCGCTGGTGTTCGTTACAGTCGCTGGCTTTGCATTCGACATTTTATTTGAAGCATCTAAAAGTATTTATTTTGTGGAATATTTTAGTTACTCGAATAGCAATCTCTGTGAGTTAATTTTTAAATTTGATTTCCAGTCTCGGTTGCTAGGATTGGGTGTCAGTGGTTGTTAGTGGCAGTAAACAGTGACGAGTGATGTAACTCACCTGTGATGAGCCACAGCTCGCGCAGGCAGTCGTCTCGCGAGTGGCGGACTCCGGCGCGGCGCTGCAGCTCCGGGCCGGCCTCGAGGTGGTGGAAGAGCAGCGCGCCCAGCCCCACGTACAGCGCCACGCCCAGCAGCAGCCCCCCCGGCGAGCACAGCGCGCGCCCCCACCGCCTCATGCCCGCCATGCCATCCCCCCCCACACCCCACACCCCACACACCACACACCCCACCACACCTCCCGAGAGTCCCTATTTAAACCGAGACTAAATATTGATATTGTACTTATAAATGAATCGGTTTTGGGGACGTTGCTTGAAAAATAGCTTCTGTCTCTTTTTTAAATTGATCACCTCAAATACACTTCAGTACATTCTACTGTAGTAAATGCCCAACCCGAGAGGTTAGCTATTTACGAGCAGAATAAAATATTTTTTCACTTGTAAAATTAAAGTACTTTTCAATAAAATATATTTTCTGTGTAATTTTAATTAAAACTTTACTGTGGGGTTTTCGATTTTACATTTTTTTCTTGCACAGATAAACTACGTATTTTTGAGTTTTAATTTTTTTTCACTAGAGTTATCACTCTATGAACTAATATTATTTTTGGGGTTTATTGAAGTCCTTCACAGTTGTGCTATCATAAAATGTCACATTTCTTTATTGTTTGTGTTGTATTATTTTATTATATTATTTATTATAAGGAAAGAAATACATTCGACTTTTAATCGAACATTATTTTACTACTGCGAGTTTTATTGTCAATTATTTGGAAACACTTTTTTAATCCGACACTTATTGTCACGAACTATCAATTATATCAAGATAAAAATTACCGTAGTTCTGGCACTGCTATTTAAAAAATAAAAATAAAAAAATAATTGTAAACAATTATTTATTTGATCTCTTGTAAATTGAGTATATACATAAATTAGTTTACGTATATATTTAGTTATCATTTTATTTTATGGGACATCATCATACTTATATAATATTTTATGATATAATTTAGATGATAATCTAAATTTAAGCCTTTAATCAAAGTTAGATTCAAATTTTAAAAAAAAATGTTCTTTTCTTTTATTTATATGTCATGTATTTTATTAAATATTTTTCTCAGTATTATTTTTAGTAAGGAAGATAATATTTATTTAGTATTCTTAGTAACATTTTGTACAGAATTATACCAAATACTAAAGGCAATGTAAGCATGCATTAATAATTTTTAACGAGAAATTAACTTCTATGTTTAGGTATTTAAACGTTTTCAGCGAGAAAGTACAGGCAGTTCTGTAAATATGAAAAATAATATTCAGCCCTCTGCCTTAAAATCTCACTCTCTGGGAATGGGAGGCTATTCTTCAAAGGAGCGGGCATTTTGAGTCTTTTGATATTACTTGTCGCGTTGGAAAGTGTCGGGATGTTGAATCCTAGAACGCCTGCAGAATGCTTGAGAATTAGCAGCACCCAACGCTTTAGACCACGCGTTTAATATTATGTGTGGCAATTTATAATTGTCCCCAACAATCTAGTGTCGCTTAGGAATTAAACGATTTAATTTTTACTTTCAAGATCAATTTTTTTACGGAATAATCACCTAGTTACTCTAGAAAGTTTTATTTTTTTAAACCACTTGCAACATAACTTACAACAGTATATTGACGCTTGAGAGGGAAAATCAATTTAGCTGATGTATGATCAATGTGACTTTGGAGTGTTATAAGTGCGGAAGTGTTGTAACAATAATGTTTACATCAACGAAAAAAATAGAAAAACTTTTTAGAAGCAATTTCATTGCTAAAAATTTACTCTCTAAAAATAGAGCTAAGTTTTCAGAGTGGTGATGTCATTTTTTACCGCTTCTTTTTAATATTTTTGATAGAAGTTCACGAGCGGGGAAATTCAAAACTCAAATAATCTAAATGGAGAATTCAGTGTCCACGAAAGTCAGAGGTCGAATATCTGGAATGGAACTATTAATTATTAAAGAATTAGAGTGTAAATATATGTTAAATTCACATGATAAATACAAATTGAATTTACTGTGCATAACGTAAACAATTTATTTATGCAATACTAAAATTTGTCTAAAAACTAATCTCGCTTTGCCGAAGGAAATTACATCCAATTTCTCAGAAAAAAAAACTCATTCTAGGCGTGTACACGTATAAAAAAATAAGTTATTACTTTTTTTCTGTAAACCAATTTGATTGAGATAAAAAATACCGATTTGCGTGCGGTTATACTTTAGTCCTTGTGTTGTTTTACCAAGGTTCGAATTTTTATCACATTCCTACCAAAAAATCTGAAATTTAATTATGTGATCAACCATCTAATATAAAATATAACATTATTATAAAAAAAGATTATTGTTACTGCGTACTTTTTAAATAGAAAAATTACAATGAAAAAATCATAACAACGTACTTTAAAAAAAACTATAATTGACATATAACAACGTCACAAATCGTTTTTTCTTTCATACAATTGAAAACAAAAGTCTTTGTTGTCATAAACACGCAAAACATACGAGTATCTGACATTTTACAGCCCATTCAACTTTACCTAACCTAAAATAACAATAGCCAAATCTAGTTTAAGTTCTTTTTTAATTCTATAATTTATTATATGTTCTTGGTAGAATTAATCTAAAGTAAAAGTCATTTTTATTAAATCATTTCCGTGTCAGTTAACGACGGAGAGTTCACTTCGCGAGATACGCTCGTCTATTAAATGCGAGCCATTTTGTTAAATGATAGAGAGATAAATCGTCACTAACGAAAAAACTTTGCTCCGAGATCAACTAAGCATGATAAGTTATTACTGGCTTTTGGAAGCTTCCCGCCCCAAGTGATATATGCAAAATTCAATGAAACATATTAAAAATCACTGAAATTCAGTTGTGTCTTCACCAATGAAACATTTTTTACAACAATTTTGTAAAATAATAAAGTGAACCCGTCACTGTATTAAATACATGAACTGTGCGAAATTCCATTTCAGTGAGTAGACCTAATCCAATTTGCGTTCATAAAAATTCTTGTAAAACAAATTATAGTCCTCAAAAGTTTAGATGCTCGTTAAATACTCTTTACTGTCTCAACTCGCTTTTGATCTTGAAATGCCAACAACGAAAGATAAAACACGCCTCTGTGTTTTCTGAGCTCCAGTATTTTTTTATATATACATATAAATAACCTGATTCAGTTCTCTGAGAGAATCAATACAGTGGTTTTATTTCTACTCTACATACTATATATTTTTTTAAATGTATTTACATTTTTCGAAAAAATATAAATACGTTGTTTACCATATATTATTTTTCAATGAATCATTCTATGGTGCTGTGTTTGTAAAACGTTTTTAGCAAAAAGGAGACTTCTTTGGAGACAATTTGTATCATTAAATGCGCAACGCCAGGTTCAAGGGCTCTCTATTCTCTATGTTATCAAATTATAAATTACATGTGTTAGGTAAGAAACTTGTTTTTACAGCGTTTTTTTTTTTTCAAATGATGCATTAAAACAGTATCTTTTAGAATCGGTTTTTAAATATTGTTTTAAAGACATGTTCTTATTTAATGATATTCAACTGTATAATGCTTACGAAAAATTGTATACCAAACACAATTAATATTTAAATGTCTAGACTACTCACCACCGCACTAAGAAGTTTACTTTGAAGAAAGGCACTGTTCTGTATCTTTTACAAATATTTTAACTTTTAATAATATTACAATATACTATTTACTGATTATATTTTTTCAAAGGAATGTATCCACGCTATAGAACGGATTTGTCGTAAAACGGTTTCTGTAACGAATAGACTAACTTTAGTTTTATTAAGCTTTTCTTCGTAACACGAACTTATTATTCGTATATTAAAACCACAAAGTTTTCATTCAAATCATAAAATTATTTACTGATCGATTCCAGTGCCAGGATTTTTAAAATGAATCGAAATTCAACGAAACGCAATGAAAGAAATATATATTTTAAAATAATCCATTGAACCTTCTATTTTTATTTAATCATAGAATTTGCGCGATTTGAGCATCCTTTCATTTTTTAAAAATAAACCATATTTTTATAATTTGTTCGTCGCAATTTATTTGATAGATCTCTTTTTCATGATTCCACAGAAGCGGGAGCGAAATAACAAACATTCCTTTTTCTTTGCCGATATTGGTTTTCAGACGAACGATGGAAAAAATATTGAAAAGCGAGTTTCTTATTTTAATTACGAATTTTTTTCTCGTAAAAGTAATGGATTTTACGTTTAATAAAAAGGCTTGGAGGTTAAACATCGTTTCATATTTGTAATGTTGTATTGTCTGGGATATAATTTACCTCGTATTGCTAAACAGATATAATCTGTGTTAAATATGATTATTTTACCAAGTTTACCGTAAACTGCACGCACAAGAAAATCTGGTCTCATGGCTTTAAACATTAATTTTGAATTACTGCCTCGAACATAAAATAAATTGTTATTTCAAAACTAATTTAATGTATGAAAAATAATAAAAAAATTTCAAGGCAAATATGTTATTTTTCTTAAAAATATTATGTGAATAATCAATCGGTCGATTTAAAATCATTGTCCACAGTTAGCAGAACTTTTAGCAATTTCTTGTATTTTTTTTTCTCGGGCCAAAAATTATCAAAAAAATTCAAAGAAGGTTGTTTTTTCTTTGTCCAATGTCAATTTCTAAACACACTGCTCAAAAAAAGTTATTTTTAATTTATATAGGGATGAAAAATCATATCAATAAAACAATAATAATCAATCAAACATTTTGGAACATGCTGAATAAAATCTAACCTTTTTTATTCGATTGAATTTTCTGGTGAATGAGTATTCAGATGCTTCGAGCCACTTCCATGTTCGTATCGATTGGCGGAGGTTATTACTGTCATACTTTCGAGCTGTCCTACAATTTTATTTAAAAAAATACGTATACTATATATTATTATTGTACAATTTAGCTCTCGATAGTTGAAATATTGCGGAAGAACTCAGACGACATCGTGAAAATGTAGGTAGGTACACGAAATGAGTAATCGGAGCAAATATTACTTATAATGTCAAAACATCTCTCTCACATTTCACCTTTAACTAACACGCTCGATAGATTTTTTTAGTAGGTACCTACTCGTGAATGCGTTTTTAATTTAAAATAAAATGTATGTCTGAAAACAATCAGTATTCTACTAACCCAATATCATATATAAATCTTAGCCTGACATCGGGGGACCGTTTTACAACTTCACGCTTATCCCTTTTTACATAATTAAATGGAAATCGTTTTTTGTTTAATGGTTTTCGATGCATCGCTACTTCCCCGGCCCCAGAAAATTTATTCAACGGGAAATTGACAACATTGCGGGCAAATTTGTGCAAAACATTTCCGATTCCTGATCAGCGTGACCGACTTACTTTGCGTACAGTCGAGGGCACCGCAGAAGGAGCCGGGGACCGCTGCACCACCCTCTCTTTGGGAAAGCACCCGAAGAAGAAGAATATTTGTATAATTTTGTATTTCAAAATAGCCACCGGAAACTCAAACTGTCTATCAAATTGTTCCTTTCGTTTTCATCGCTTTACCTCTTTCAATCGCGGCCGTATTTTTATGTCAATAAAAACTGCGAACTTCTTTCGGGCACAGGGTCGAACTTTGCGCCGAGTTGCGCTCGCGCTCGCGCCGCACGACCGCCTCGAAGGGAATCCGACGGGGAACTGACTCGACAGGCCAGCACGGCCAACTCGGCCGCGGAGTCCGACCAACTTTTCCCCCGGCATTTGCGCTGTTGCGCACATCACTCGGCCCGCCCGTGCACCGCCACCGCCACCGCAGCCGCCACCGCCACCGCCACCGCTGCCGCCACCGCCGCCGCCACCGCCGGCCACGTGCGCCGAGTCGCCGGCTCGTGTCGACAAATACGCACTGACATCTATGGTCCGATACGCGAAACAAAATATTCATTTAGTTCTGATGTCTTGTAAAATAAACCTTGTCAAAATATATTTTTAAAATATTCCCGTCAAAAGGACGTTGGAGATAAAGTAGGATGGTTATTTAACCAAATTACTTCTGATTAAATATATATATATATATATATATATATATATATATATATATATATATATATATATATATATATGCGTTGGTCATATTGACATATTTAAAAAAAAATCATGGCCAACTAAAAGTCAAAACTTTATACATATTTCCTTAAACAAATCTTAATCGTACTATTTGCAACGCTTCAAGTGTTCATCGGTGAGACGGATCGAGGATAAATATTTTTATTATTTCGCCAAAAATGTCTAATATTCAATAGTCCCCTGACATGTTGAAGGCGAGAGTGGCGAGAGAGGCGAGAGTGGCTGGAGTGGCAACCCCGCGGGTCCGGGCCGCCAGTCGTGTCGGGTCGCACGCTGCTGAAATTTTTGATACGTCAGGACTCGCGTTAACTTTTTGAAAATATTTCGAGCGCTGGGATTGTTTTTGTGGTCGACCCCGTATTTATGTTTCTCCTAATCTGCGAAAAGGAAATCTTCCACCATGAGCACGATACTAGAGAAAATTGCGGCCATCGAGTCGGAGGTAACTAAATATAGGTTATATTGCCGTATTTTTTGCTTTCCTTTTGGAAAATTTTGCACAATCGAATGTAACATAATTTCTAATGTCGTGTTTGTGATGCTCAGATGGCCAGAACCCAAAAAAATAAAGCGACCAGTGGACACTTGGGTCTCCTGAAAGCCAAGCTCGCCAAGTTGAGACGAGAGCTCATCACTCCCAAAGGCGGCGGCGGCGCGACAGGAGAAGGTGAGGATCGATCCATCGCTCCATTGAAATGATTCCCGTTATTGAGTTTTGGAAGATTCCGTGTCATTTCCTCACTGTCGACAATATGGTTGTCCATTGTTCGTAGTACCCGTTGAAAAGTAGATCAGTGGTCAACAAAAAAGTGCCAGCAACTACTTTGTTGCAAAAATAATATTTATGTCAATTGAAATTGACCAGCGAATAGTAAGTTCACTAGTAATTTTCATGCTGAGAAACTTGCAGTACCTTTGATTTTGTAACATAGCATTTGTGACTGACAATCCATTTCAATATTGTCACAAAAGTTCACTAAACTACAATAATGTAGCAATTAATTGAAAAGTATGGGGTATTCCTGCCAGATATTAAATGTTTACGTTCAGTTTATTGTAAAATTGTAATATTTTTTCCAGGCTTCGATGTGGCTAAGACTGGAGACGCGCGAATAGGCTTTGTGGGATTTCCATCAGTGGGGAAGTCCACTCTCCTCACCACGCTGGCCGGGGTGTACTCTGAAGTAGCAGCCTACGAGTTTACAACTCTCACGACAGTGCCCGGATGCATCAAATACAAGGGAGCGAAAATTCAGGTAAGCCATATTTATTATCCAAAAATAAATAAAGGCCCCAACAATTTTTTTAAGCAAACGGCAACAACACTAACGACAGAAGACAGACAGTTAATACTTAATGAGACAAGCCCAATACTCTTCGTTTACCCATCTCAGTTTGCTATAGAATTTCCCTGAACTTATCATTTATAATAAAATTGTCAATTGAAAGTATATCATTCATTTTTTTATATAAATTATAGTAATTTGTTACCCAATAAACAAAATTTAAAAAAAAAAAACACTGACTGAAAAAATATATTTCGCATGCTGCACAAACTGCCTGCCATTTTTTTTTTTTTTTTTTGCCCCCCGTATCTGGGACTGCAAGTGTGCACCTACCATGATACGGGGGCGTCTCTTTTTTTTTATTTCCTGCACAGCCTTCAAAATAAAAAAAAAATACAAATATAAAAAAAAAAAGTGGCTGTAAAGAATCATTTTTCCCTGCGGGGAGGATCCCCGCAGGCATTTTTTCATCATATGCTGCATTCCTGTAAAGGGGGAAGAGGCAGCATATTACACATAATATAAAATTTATTTTAATTGTAACTTTGTTACTTTGTAACTTTGTTAGGCATAAAAATTATCTCTACATTTTTGTTATTTTTATTGAGAAGATCATATATAGTATGTATCTGTCTTATTTTCAAAAAATATATTGGCAATAAATTAATCATATTTCAGTTGCTGGACTTGCCTGGTATCATTGAAGGAGCCAAGGACGGCAAAGGTAGAGGTCGACAAGTGATAGCTGTGGCTCGGACATGTTCTCTCATCTTTATTGTTCTGGACGTCTTGAAACCACTGCAGCATAAAAAACTATTAGAACATGAGTTAGAAGGCTTCGGCTTGCGACTCAATAAGCAACCTCCAAACATAGCTTACCGGAGAAAGGACAAAGGAGGAATCAATCTGAACACAACCGTAAGAAAAATCTTCCGTTGTTATTCTAAACTCTGGAACTAGGCAGTTGACCCTATTTAAGCGAACAGATTGAAAATTTGAGCAATTATGAGAGGACTTCTTTATTAACAATAACTTTGGTTTTATTTGATTTTTGAAATGACGTGATGATTCTTTTACATGACGTTTTATAATTTAGTGGATGTGTTTTCCTTACATAAAATTCCTTTTCATTATTTTTGCAATGTACTTTCAAACAATTCAATGCTAAATGCACTTTTTCAGTGTCCGCAAACTGAGCTCGATCTTGACTTGGTGAAATCCATTCTTTCGGAATACAAAATCCACAATGCTGACATAACCCTGCGCTTCGATGCTACCAGTGATGACCTCATCGATGTCATAGAAGGAAACCGAGTATACGTCCCCTGCATATATCTACTCAATAAAATTGGTAAGCTCAACAATAAATCATTTCCATAAATACACTACTCAAAATATTTTCTAGAATTTGAAATTTAAATTAAAATATTTGAAGGTAATTGACTAGTTGCGTTTAGAGATAGCTCATATATAAAATTTATAGTAACAATATTTACGGGGTGGACCTTTTAGCCTAGGTCTGTTTTTAATAACCAATGCAAACCGAATCCATAACTACATAACCGTAACAAACCAGATTGCCATGCACCGTGTTGCAATCAAGACTGATCTAATGTCACATTTATACAAAATCTGGCAATACCAATACGTCACAAATGCTAAATTTCTTCTGTGTTGTTGTTGATCGCACACTGATGACACATTTACACATTCTTGACAAAGAAAATGTAAAGAAACAAGTAACACACCACTAAAATTCAACATCTTTCAATATTAACATTGTTAATTAATACTACCCTGTGCTTATTTCAATGTAAATAATGTTATTTTATTTTCAGATCAAATCTCTATCGAGGAGCTGGACGTGATCTACAAAATTCCCCACTGCGTTCCAATCTCTGCACACCACAGATGGAACTTTGACGACCTTTTAGAAAAGATGTGGGAGTACCTTAAGCTCATACGAATTTACACCAAGCCCAAGGGACAGCTGCCCGACTACAATTCACCTGTTGTCCTTCACAGCGAGCACACCACCCTCGAGGACTTCTGCAACCAGCTACACAAATCTATTGTTAAAGAATTCAAATAGTGAGTTTTTAATTATTTATGATCTAACACAATCAGGTGCAAATCAAGTGTAGAAATAATAAACAAACCATTCTCCAATGAGTTTAAAGGCTTTGATGATGTTAAATATCTGAATACAGAGATATGATTTACATATTTAAAATGATTACTTATTGTTTACAGTTGTACATTCTCTAATGTTTATTAAAAAAATAGTTTTGTTGAACTTTATAAATAAGTTGATAAATTCTATCCACAATTCTGGTTTATTTTACATAACCTAAACACTAACATTGTATTATAGTTGAAAAGATGTTTAATTTTTTGAGGATAGTGATATTTTTCATGAGTGGCATAAATATTTTTTATATTGACAATATTTGTTCACCTGTTGAAATAAAAAAACTCAAATACTTCATAAATTTGATGGCCATTTACTTTTTTTATATATAGATTTATATTTCAATGATTGGATTTTTGTTGAATTAAAAACTATAAACCAACTTTTTCTCTCTATATCTGTTATTTTATTTAGTTAAGATAATAGATGTTTGTTCTCTGTTTTATGGATTATAAGATTGTGGTTCTGTAAAAACTTATAGAAATATGAGAACAAGGCATTTGTAGCTAGTAATTCTAAGAAAAACTATTTTATGTATTAATATTTTCTTTCTTTTTAAGGACAACATTTACACATAATAGCATCTTATCTAATCTATGAGTCTTGTGTTATTTATTGCCGTTTTTTTTTTTTCAGCGCTCTTGTCTGGGGATCCTCTGTGAAGCATCAACCCCAGAAAGTCGGAATCGAGCACGTCCTCAATGATGAAGATGTCGTTCAAATTGTCAAGAAAGTATGATGACTGCTGAATGGCGGGAGGAGCATGCTATGGAAATTGTTAACTTTGATGTTTTGAATTGTGCGATAGTCTATCTGTCTTCAGGAATAAATTTAAATCATATATTTTCTAACGGTTTGATTCTTGTGCACACCGTGAAATTTTAAATTTCAATCACGGAAGACTGAAATGTTTTAATTATATTGTAACTCTTGATTGCCGGGATCGATGATGTTTCTAAATACTTTTAAATGTTTCCATATTATTTATCTGAATATGAAATAGACAAGATGAAATTTGCATGTATAAAGGTTAACATTTAAACAACTTATATATTATTATCATTCTACAATTGAATAACTTTCAAACCGTGTCTAATTTTTTTAAAGTAGTTTAATTTTGGTTTTTTTTTATTATATGCAATAAAATAAAACCAGGTGCATTTATAATTTCTTATAAAGTAATTAAATACAGAAATAATGTTTTTCACACACACACTTATATAAATATTTATATATACATATTTAAAAATTAACATATTACTTGCTAATAAAAAGTTGATTTTTCTGTCTTCATGATTATGTAATTATTAAAAGTATCATGGATTCAAAATGCTAATTTATATATTGTTAATTTTTATGCCATAATTATTTCAACACGTTATATTTTTAGGTATCAACTGTTTATTTTATATTATTTTTTTCTACTCTATTCCCGGTGTTAAAATTCACAAGATCGAAAATTATACATGGGAATTAATTTATTTTACAGTGAAAATAAATTGTGTTTTCCCTGGAAGAGATAGTATTCAATAACCACCCTTTCATATTTCCAACCTTCATAACTAAATTCCTGAAAATGCCACATTATGTCCTGCATGAGTCAATTATTACACGTTGCTGGTTTCTGTATTTGCATTCCATTTATTTGTGAATTACGCAGCTATTCTTCGGTTAGGGCTATTAAGTGGGTTTTTCACTGAAAAACAATGCATATTATTAATGTACTAGAAATGTATCCTGTCATAGAATGACGCGCATTCGATGAACGATGCAATGGTGTTTGAACATAATAAGATGAATAATTGCTTTCATTTTGTACCATCAGTTGGATGAAAGTGCGAAGTTCTGTGATATACTTGGCCTTGAACTTTGAAGCAGAGTGGCCCACTGTTAATTTAGCTCCCATTGATGCAGAAGATATACTGTTATCGTATGATCTTATTTTTCTCTTGAAATTTCCATTATAAATATCCTTTAAATATACTGGGGAAATAGGCCTTGCTGGTAGTTTCACTTTACTTTTGTGACAGTAATCGTTGAACTTTCCATCTGATGGGTTTCTGCTTGATAATGTAAAGCATTGCAGAATCGACAGGTCACACTAATTAATCCGAAGACAAACGCAGCGTTCGCTGTGCATCAGTTTCTTTTTGTCTTGAGGTCGATGCGCGTACTCGAATTTTAAGAAGACGCTGCTCACGTTTTCCTTCCAACTCATTGCTTGACATTTATGTCACATTTCGTGTCACAAACAACGCATCACTTTTCACTGCACTGTTCTTTATTTGATGCAGTCTTTATCACGTTCAATTGTGAAATTCTTGTTGAATTACGTTTTCTGTGCGTAGACGGTGTTATTTTGAGTTATTAAGGGTCTAGGTCCCATAATCGAGTTTTTTTTAATCACTTTCTAGTCCGTTTTGCGAAAAATCGACTGCACCAATCAATAAGATTTAAATGTAAAAAGTTTGGTACATCCCTTCTTCTGAACACAATATATTTTTATTTCTTATAAATATAATATTAATATGATAAATATGTGTTTTTCCGATTAAAATGTAGGAATTTGAAGATTCGTCTGGTACATTTTCCAAGAATCCTAAACATTTAAAAGTCTTTTTTTCAATTGAAATTAAAAGATTAAATATAAACCATGTGCGTCTTTTGGTTTTGAAAAGTCGTCATTTTAACCAATTTTTCAACATATTTAAGATTTTATTTTACCCTAAAAATGGACGTTAATTAAATAATAAAAATTAGATAAATATAATTTATAGTTTTTTCAATACTGTGTAAAAAAATCAACTTTCGATATAGCAAAATAAATTGACAATTAAATTAATTAAATGACACGATTTCGCCAGGTAATGGACTGCCCTCTGGTGTGCCAACCAGACACCAGAGACAGCCCAATCGTGTCATTTTTTAAAATAATATGGCGCACATGGTTTATATTTAATCTTTTAATTTCAATTTAAAAAAAAACTTTTAAATGTTTAGGACTCTTGTAAAATGGGCCAGATGAATCTCCAAATTCCTACAATTCAATCGGAAAAAAAAAATTATCTTAATCATTTCGATATAGAAAAATAAAGTGACAATTAAATGACACGATTTCGCCAGGTAATGCACTGACTGTGGTGTCCGGTTGGACACCAGAGGCAATTAAATGGCTGGGAGCAACTGCCTTAATGATGTGGTTCATAATTTCTAATGCAATTTCGATAAAAAAAATAGAGATGGCACTTGTGTCAAACTGACAAACTGGAAATGTATTTTTTTGTAAAAGTTCTAAATTTGAAATTCTTGCGGCGAAGAACTGAATCCTATAATTCGTACATATTGAAATTCGCTAAAGCATATTTTATAGTTTATGAATGAAAATATTATCCTATCGTCTTGAAATTCGGCACATAGCTGCGGAAAAATTTACTTAACTTATGTGCAAAAAATCAGCGTTGTATCTTTTAAGATATTCTATAGAAAACCAAAAATCGAAACATACACACATACACACAATGGCTATTATATATATTAGATAATATACCCAACAATCAATATTCATCAGCACAATGCCTCATAATTTCATTAAATACCATGTTTATAGGCGCGCAACATTCTTATATTATTTGTTTTTTATTTAAAAATCAATTTCTTTATTTTGAATCTATTTTTTGGGTGGAATCACCCCCTTTTTTTAACTGTGAGCCCTCCTTTTTTTGCTTTTGTAATCAGTAATGTTGACTATTATTGTAAATGTCTTGACATTTTAATTAATTATTAATTAATATAGTCAGTTTTTGGAAAGATTTTCGTGTTTTTGTAGAACATCATATGGAAACTCGAGCTAAAGTTTTAAAATTCATTGAACACCATTTAAAAGTTATATTTTTAAAAATAAAATAAAAAGATTAAGCATGTCTACGATTCAAAAACTTATTTCACCAAAGAAGATATCAGTTGAAAAAGTAATGCATTAATGTTGTAGATCAAAAATAAAAATTAGTAATTAAAAAATATTTATACAATTGACCCGTAATAATAATACTGAATAATAGCTAAAATTACAAATACAATTAAGTATGATAATTGAGTTAATAAATTAAACCATTCAATATATTAATACTGTACAATGTATGTAGTGTATTAAAAATTGGATTACCTTATACTCTTTCGACATGTTTTAGTTCTTCCACAAGGAAAATCCAGCACTGGAATAATGAAAAAACCCCTGCTAGCAATTTCTCAGAATTCACTTCACAACATGCTAAGAATATCAATGCAGGCATTATTATTTTATGTTTTATACTTAAACAATATGTTTATAAGTAGATTAGCCAGTCAGCCGTGAACAGTGGCAGAGAGTAGACCTTATCCAGGCACCTGAGAAACTGAACTGAAGATGTGGCCTTTGTTTATTTTAATTTTTTCACTTGGTTTAGTGGTGGATGCTCGAAAACCAATAATTGTATCCACACCAGCAGGAGCAATTCAGGGAAGTCGTATGAGATCAACTGAAGGTAATCAAATTCACGCTTTTAGAGGCATTCCATATGCTAAGGCCCCGGTAGGAGATCTGAGATTTCAGGTATGTAACAATAATAAAAATCTTTACAAAAATACACTTAATACTGGAGTTTTTTTTACATTGAGGAAGTGTTCATGATGCTATGTAATTTGCAGTTTGTAATCGTAGAGCCCCAACACAAAGCCCTTTGTTTTTGCAGCCAGAGTAGTGGCCAGTTGGTAGCTTTGAAAAATTCACAGTAGATTTCACCAACCTCCTCACACTACTTGTGCTGTAGTCTTAATGATCTTTTGTAATAATATATGCCTTCACCATAAGTTGCTGAGAAAAATATATCAGTACAATTTACTCCAAAACACAAAGTACACAGTTCATAAAATTGTACACCAATATTACTGATTTTATGCTTAATTTTAAAAAAGCTATTTTTTTCCTCGTACAGCCACCTCAAGCACTTTCACAGTTTTCTTCGACATTTGATGCCCGAAACGAAGGACCAGCCTGTCCTCAACGCTTTTCAGAACTTGTTATGTCGGAGGACTGCTTAAGGCTCAACGTGTACAAACTTGCAAGCCACAGTCAGGGGAAGAAACCAGTTATAGTCTTTATTCACCCGGGAGGATTCTATGGTGTATCCGGCCAAAGTCTCTTTTTTTCTCCCCAGTACTTGCTTAATCATGATGTTGTGCTTGTATCAATCAATTATCGGCTAGCCTCATTAGGTAAGTGTAATGATTTATTGATTACAAAATCGCTTTATTAGAAATTTCCAGCAATCTATTTTTTTTTTAGAAAGCTAGTAGCACCATTTCTCAAGAAAATTTTAAAGGCTTCCGTTTGCACCTGTTCACAGCTAGAGCAGATTAGTATAAAAATGCCTTAATTTTTGAAGCCTCTCGTCATAACACTCGTCACTTTGTTTTACATGAAATGTTTGGACTTGTCACTATGGACTCTATATCTACATCAATCATCAACTTCAAAGTTCCTAGTGCAGAAAAGAAAAATGTACATTTGGTATTATCATATGATTTTATTTATTTAAAGGTTTTCTTAGTACTGGAGATAGACTCGCTCCAGGAAATAATGGCTTTAAAGATCAAGTTTTGGCACTGAAGTGGATTAAACGAAACATCGCTTCGTTTGGAGGAGATCCTGATAATGTAACCATTGTTGGTTATAGTGCAGGATCACTCAGTGCTACACTCCACATGGTTTCACCTATGTCAAAAGGTAATGTCTACACTTATTATACAAAAAAGGCTATAAAAATTATACTTATATTTATTTTATATCTTAATTATATTTTCTATCTTAATTGTATTTTCTATCTTAATTATATTTTCAACATAACCTTTTGGTATTTTTTATTTGATAGGGTCACTAAGTTATCTTAGTGGAGTGCTTGTTTAACTTTTGCACTCTAGGGTACAATCGCATCATATTAACAAACTAAAAGTAATTTTTTGTAAACAATTTTTGCCAGGACTTTTCCACAGAGCTGTTGCAATGAGCGCTGCTTCCACAAGCAATTGGAAAATTCCCAACCACCAACTTGACTTGGCACAAAAACAGGCAACTCTACTCGGATGTCCAACGGCAACAAATCAAGAGATGATGGACTGTCTGAAACTTGCTTCAAACACTTCTTTTGTTAATAGCTATGGGAATTTTTTTGTAAGTAAATCTCCAAGTAACTTCAAAATAGACATCAATATTTTCATTAAAACAGTTTTGGATATTTGATTGGTGATTAAAAATCTTCACAAGTCATTTGTTTGTAAATAAAATAAATTATGGGCAATATGTTATCAAAATTTGCTTTCAGCGCTTAACTTCGAACACAAAAAATGTGGCATAATATTTTTGAATTGATCTAATCATACCTGAAGAATGAACCAAAACAGCATATTCAAGTATTGTGAGGGTGAATTCAATGTATATTATTGAATTAACTGTAGTCGTCAAAATAGGCATTGCAAGAAACACAATATAAACTATCTTCAAGTCCAATAATAAGTAAAAAGGGTGAATCTAAGAGCTTAGGTGCCATGGTAATCTTTAACCAAATTCTGGCCTGGTGTGAGGTTCAGAGACTGGTACCTTGAAGCTAGTGAAGTTCAGGCTTTACAACCCTCAGAACAAGTTTGAAGGATCCTTTCACATTATAGCGATGCCCATACTACTTTCAACTCTAAAAAAAAATAAAGCCACATATATTATTTAACAGATCAATATAAGTAGTAAGTTATATATAATAAAAAATTTTTTTTTAATATATTTACAGGTTTTCCAATATAATCCTGTTTTTGTTTGGGGTCCAGTTATTGAGCCAGATTTTGGACAAGAGAGATTTTTGCCTGAAGATCCCACCAAATTAATTCAGAAAGGACTGTTTGAGAGAGTACCATTTATGATTGGAATTACTGAATTCGAATTCATTGGTCTAGCTTATGGTAATATAACATTGAATCAAGTAAAAATATAACATTGTTGTAAATTACTTTTAGTAATTATTAAATACTATTTATTCTTTCAGGTGTTGTCGGAAATGAAACATTGAGGACAGAGATGAATCAAAATTGGAATAAGATTGCTCCGATATCATTTTTATATGAGAGGGACACACCCAGATCCACTCAAATAAGTCAAAGACTGAAGGAATTCTATTTGAGGTCACAAGACATTGGGACTGATGAACAGTCTCTCAAGGGTCTCGGAGAGCTCTATGCTGATAGCGTGATAGGATTTGCTGCTCATAGATATGTCAATCTGCTTGCAGCTCACACCGACTCGCCTATTTATTACTACCGGTTTAGTTACAGAGGAAGATATAGCCACTTTTACCTACCCAGTAATACTAATGAATCTATCCCTGTGGGTAAGTACTGTATATATAATATAATCACTTGTAAATATAGAATTCACTGCCAATAGACAATTCAAAATTATATCTTTTAACATTTTATCATTGAAATATTTAGCACAATCCAAATTATTGCTGCAAAAACGGGAGTAGTCGAAATGAGATAAGTGCAGTATATTTAATTTTCTTGAATTCTCTCTTGTTTATTAATTCTTAACTAATATGTCAGAAATGTATGTAAACTATATACTTGCATTCATTCAAATAAAAAAATTCTTTAAATAATATGTGTTCTCCGAGATACATACCAAATACTTTGCATTTTTATAGTTGACTTAGTTGACTCTCATTCTTAGGAGTAGAGTAGTCCAGCATTTAGAAACTCCTTTGTATAAATCTCAATTCTCTTTTTGATTTACAAGGATCTTTTATATTATATGTTGATTTAATTTCAGGTGCAGTCCACCATGACGAGTTAATTTATCTGTTTTATATAAGTTTCTTTCCCAAGTTCAACGTGACTGATGATGAATATACAACAGTTAAGCGTCTGACAAAAATGTGGACAGACTTTGCCAAAACCGGGTTTGCTTATTTTATTTTTCACAGTACTTATAATTATATTAATTTAGTAATAACTTGAGCAATACGTTTTTTTACAGAAACCCTACTTATAAGCCTTCTGCCCTACTGGAAAATGTGGTATGGCCTAAATTCACAACGACACAGCAGAAGTACTTGGACATCGGGTCACATCTGCTTATCAAGGAACGCCTGTATAATGATAGATATAGTGTATGGGATGAGCTCTTCCCCATAGAACAATCTTTGTCCCCATAAAATAAATCATTAATACCTTTGAGATTTGGAGACCAGGAAGTGGGTTCTTGGGGAAATAAGTTAATAGTTTTTTGTAAAATATCTAATCATTTGAAAAACTAAATAAAATTTATCCATCAGCTTTATTCAATTTTAAATTACAATAGAACAGTAAAAGAAAAAAACATACTCTAAACCACAATAAATACATATAAGTCTGCAATGTAAGGTATGTTGATTAATGGACAGTTTAACTAATAAAAAATATAATGCAGATTTGTAAATAATGCATGTTAAGCAATCATAATGGCACTTCAAGACAGCTTATACTAAATTTTAGCCTTTGGCCAACCCTGGGCTAGAAGGGGCGAACAAACACTCTTCTCGCTTCAGCCTCAATAATCAATATCATATTTTAAGCATGCTTGTAACCCACCGGGATCATTTGCATCTTTGTCTCGTAATTAAGTAACATACAATTATTGAAATTATAAATAGCTTGTGCATAAATCACAAACAAGACGATATAAGTAACTAATTAGACAATGCAAATTTTGATTCTTAAATAAATATCCACAATTGGTATCCGGTATTGACAATACAGAACATTTGAAGTCCGTGTCAACAACACCGTCGTCCTCACAAAGAGTTTTGTTTTCTTCTAGTAACAATTTGGAAAATTGAAATTGCCTAAATTTTGATAACTAAAAATTATCTACTTCTCTTTGTTGAGCAGAAATTTTGGTTTTAAATCACAAATTACCAAAAAAATATTTAATGTAATAAATTAGGAACACATGGTTATCGTTACTTTAAAGAACATTACTTCTTTGTGAAAAGATACAGCCATTTTAATTCAACTTAAACTTACTAGAAACTAAGTAAACATTATCATCAAAATACTACAATAAGATAGAGAAGAAAGAAGGGAACAAATACAAACATTATTGGAGAAAACAAACAAAAACAACGCTACACAGTTTAAAATTTTAAAACCCAATCGACGACTCCCAGTTTCAAAAAACTTATAGATCCATGTGCTTGGATTTAAAATGACTGGCACCTCTAAGAGGACTTTAAGTTGAGCTGTGAGATTCGGTAGAACCAGATTGCTAAAAAAAACTAGATTTTCATGTGAAATTGTAAAAAATGACTAGGACATATAGGTAATAAATATTTTAGTGCGTATCTGACATATTTTTAGATGAGTATTTTTTTCAACTACGCTACCTTGCAAAACTTATTTTGTACATATTCATTTTCATAATTTAATTTAAGATTGATGTCAACAAAAAATATTAAAATAGATTTTATGTAGACTGGTTACTTTGTACCTATCGCTCTGAAAATGGATAAATACAAAAAAACAGATTGGGGCAGAGTCTAAGCTAGCACTCAAGCTAATGAATGGGTTTTCAATTTTAGAAACACCAAATCAATGTTCAGCTTTCATGGTCACTTGTGGCAAGAAGCGCCAACCCAAAAATAACTATCATGTGAGCAACTCGCAACTGAATTGAGTTTAATCATAGTTTTGCTTATTTTGTTGTTTATTATAAACTCAATGAAGCGTTTTTCTATACAATTCCCAACACAGTTTTATGAATATGGGATAAGATTGCACTCCTATCTTACCTTCTCAAAAAAATATTAGCCCAATTCATAGCTTCCAGCTCTTTAATTCCATTAATATATAGTCTACATTTTTAGCTATGTAAATTATATGTCATTTTTAATAATCAAAAAGCATAGTTAAACTCTGGATTAGTTTAAAATTCAATAAATATACTAATATAGAAATAATTCAACCTACACACAAAGTAGAGAATACTTCTTTTACGGAATGTATATTATAATTTTTAAAAACTTGAATGATTAGGGTATTTACAAAAATATTATATTATTCAATCTATTAAGTAAAGAAAAAAATAGTACAATAAATGAGTTCATAAATAGTTTCTTTAGTGACATGGCAACATTATAGAGCCCTACAAAAATTACATTTTAAAAATAAATCTTATATGACTACTCGGCAAGCGTTCCAACTAATTAATTTTGTGGTACTCCATATTGAAAAAACACAATAAACTGCTAATATAGTTTATAAGCTGACTTGCTTTTCTATAAATCTTATTCATTTCACCTAGCATGACTGCCTTACATAAAAAAATATTCTACAACAAATTACTAAAAAATAATACCAAAAAGTAAAAATAGGCTAATCATAAAAAAACTTAATTTCTTAACATAAGCCTTCAAAAATTAATATTAACCAAGATGTTGAATTACTTTAAATTCTTGATTTTGGTGCAAAATGCATGTAAATTTTTAATTAACATATTGAATCGAATCATCAAATTAACTTATTTAAACATTTATAACTTTGCAGGGCTCTATAAATAGTACACAGCTAATAAATATTGGACAATAAAATATCTTACTTAAAATATATTAATATGTTAAAATCTTTCCAAGTAAAATCAAGACTGATTTTTACGACTAACGTCTTTAGTTTGTTGAAATTTCCAATATGAGCCTCATTTGCATACACAAAGGCGGTAACTGAAATACTGACTTAGAGCAATCAAATTATACATACTAAACACATTTAAAACTATCATCCCTGACTCAAAAGCTCTTGGTAATCAACAAAGTACGAGAATCAACATCTCATAGCTAATTAGGTACAATTTGGCCAAAATAGTTCAATATAATTCACCCAATCATCGAAGAAAAAAATAGCTCTTCTCAGATTACTTTATGATTGAGAATATTTGACCTCGGCTGGTTCCAACTAGGACTCTGAGCTCATTATTAGAAGTACAACATTACAAGGTTTCTGAGGGGCGTACAAGGGCATATAAAAATTTTGTGACTTTCAGAAATTCGCTAATTCAATCACTTGGCTCTTCGCCAGGCACAGATGATGTTCCTGGTTTCAGTTAGTCTACTTGGGCAGTTAAGCTCTTAATCTCTTTATTAAACAATTCCCATTCTTAAATTTCCTATCCAAATACTTGGATAATATAATAAATCAAATGGTAATATTTGAACAATAGATTTTGAAATTCACATGATTTTTTTACCACTTTTAGTCTAACACTTTATATCAAATTGTTTTAGCCCTAATCGAAACTGGTTATGGATAAAATAAAAATTACAAAGCCTTTATAGATATTGAGATTTCATTCCTAAATAATTACAAAGACAAGTCTCTAGTGAGTATTCTCCTTGTCCCTGGACAACAAACTGGCTCAATCTTCATCATGGCGATAAATTGTATGATCACAAAATAAAATACTTATAAAAATTTACTTTGGCATTCCATTCTATAAAATGAGATTCTAATTGTTACAAAAACTAAACTTAAATGTTATGAAAGGTATTTATTAATACAACTGGGCACGTTGCTATTGGAAGTATTGTTGATCTCTTCTGTAAAACTCATTATTGATATTTTATGGTGATAGCCGTCAGGCTTAGATTAATTTGGTCCTACTTTACATGTATTTACATTTAAATTAGAGCAAAATATATAAAATTCACTTATATTTTAAGAACATTAACGTAGGTCATGGTACGGTAAAACTAATTTCCTTTTAAGTCAGTTTATGGTGTGTTTTTGTTAATGACATATGATCATTATATGGCATAAACTATAAACAGGAAATGCTGTGCAGCACTTGCGTATCCTTGTATCATTGCCCAGTTACCAGGATAAGAAATTGGCAAACCGGCTCTTCTGATTCCAGAGCATTACTGAACATGTACTACATTAAAAACTAATTAGGAAAAGTAGACATTAAAATACACTTGAGAAGCACCCAATGGTCATTGTAAATAACCAGTTGGTGACACAACCCATAATGCCTTATGTTTTAAAACTGCTGTGATCTGACAATGTTGTTGGAACTTCTCTTAACCTTTTCGATACAATGATTTGCTTTTGCGTGCTGAACAAGCCCATTCTCTTTAATAAATAAAATCATGTTGTGTAACGATGACATCTCAAAGAAACATTTTATTTGAGATAGCACCGTAAACAAGTTGGTCAACGAATTCCTACCACAGTGGCGAAAAGGTTAATTAAATACTTGGAAAATCAACAGAATGCATAAGCACTAAGCTTGTATAAAAGGTATAAATCAACAATGTACAAAGTCGTAATTATATTATCGTGTTTAAAAAATATGCGTTAAGTAAAGAGTTCTTGCATTTTTTTATAATTCTTTAAATAGAAAATCTGCTTGAAAGATAATTACATTTAATCAATTATATATAATAAAAGTAAGATGCCTGTGAGCAAATAAGATTTGTAAGTAAAATGTGTATTTGTATCTTTATGCAAAAAAAGCAATCTGCTTTTGAAAAATAATTTGTGAACCTACTACACATTTATAAATTTTTCAATCTCACCAAACACTGCTTAAATTATTTGAATTATGAAAATATGCAAAATAACAGTGTGACATGTATGGATCACGTTGCTATTTTAAATATATCCTTACATTAAACTGCAATGAAGTGAAAAAGATTTCACGAAGTGGAAATGCTGTTTCAATTGCTACCTATATGAACAAAATAGCAACTAAAACAAAGCAATTTAAAAAACAATATCATTTGTATTGTGTAAATTTGAAAGTCAGTCACACACAGCATTTAGAAAATGCCTAGTATGTTTCCGAGGTAGCAAATGTGCTTAATAAGACCAATAATATTTTATTATTTTCAAGAGATGGTAAAAATCTGAAACAGACTTTCATGCTAGTACATTCATCGTTTGCAGATGACAAATAATATTATTCTTTACACAGCACTATTCACATTAGACGATACTCCATCTGCCCTTCATAACAAACATATTTTTAAATACAACTCACTGTACAGATAGATGTTTCAAAACTTGTTTGAAATTGATGTAAATTTATTTTGTATTTTACATATCTTTTCAGTATTGGATCAGGTGTTTATTTAAAACTTCTCATGAAGATTTCAAAATACAATCCAAAAGTAAAAAAAGATGTAATATTTTTGGAGTCTCATCTTTTTTTCTAGTGAATCCTTGGGTTTGAAACTCCCCATTCAACTATAAGACCGATAAGTTTATAAACAATAATTATATTACGACTTTATACAAATAACATCTTAAGATATACATATCTATTTATAGAAAATTACAAAAAACCATGCGTGTATGAAGGAAGAGGGATCTGGCCGAAGACACTTTAACTTTACAACATTCATTTGGTAAAAAGCTGAGTAACATGGTGAGATAATTTTATCTCGCTCCATCGACAGTAAGAGATTTCGTTCTCATCTCCAAGGAGGCCTTTTTACTAATCACGACTTCTTTAACAACTTCCTTATTTTCAATAGAAGTCACAAAAGTCAGAGAGTCGGTTTTCTTTTCTACTTCTGTAGCTATAGTCGGCATCTCCATTTTATAATTGATACCATAGGGCTTCAAGTGATATATAAGGTAATCCAGAACGTACATCAAGTTTGGAGATACGTAGTGGAAGGATATGGCATTATCTGAACAGCAGTCGAGCCCCTGAAACAACACAAGAACAGTTGGTGAAGAAAATAACCGCTTAATTCTGTCAAGGTCATCTCTACACGAGGACAAGTGAAAGCCGCATAAGCATAACTGAATTCTTTGATAAAAACATCTTTGTTTGGAAATAAGAATACAGACACAATGCTATTTTTTAAAGTGTGATTATTGGGACATTAAATAAAATATTAAAATAGAATTCCACCAAGTACTCTCTGTCAAAAATATTGATTATATTATTGGGACATTACCTCATCAGTCTCATAGTAGATGTACTTCCAATACCAGAAGTCTTTGTTAACATGTCCTGGTATGAGATGATGTTCTGGAACAAACGGAAAGAATCGACCGCGGCCGTGGGGATCACGCGTGTCGCCTGCCTTCACCCCCACATTCTCAAGGCACTTGCCTGGAAACAAAACCAATCGTCAAATAAATGATTTCACTTTATTATCCTGAGGTATATCTCTACAAAATCACTAATACACAATTTTTTTAAAGTATGAAATATAAGTAAATGTAAAACATAAAATTTTAATTTCATTACTATGCTAATTTTATCTTTTTATAATATTCATATTATTTTAAATTTGAGACATGCTTAATACAAACCCATCTCTACGTCTTCAGAGCCGTCATTGTCTTCACGACACAGCTTGGGTGAAGGCAGTGCCTCATTCACAAACTTGTCCAGGGCAGCTCTGCTGAGCACGTAGCCAGCGCCTCCGCTCATGTAGCCCTGCTTCACAAACGGCTTGAAGCGGCAGCCCAGGTATATAGGTTCCGCTGGATCGTAAGCCGCAAGCATGTAACGGAGATTCTCAACCACCACGTACCTAATGATGAACATTACATGAAATACAATTAAGTTTATAACAACGACTCAATATAAATTAATAACTACTATATTTCATTTTTACTTATAGCTTTACAGTCTGAATATGAACTTTGATAGAGAATCTATACGATTTTTCTAACTTATCCAATGGTTATAAATCAATCAATGTTAAAAAAATAATTATTTAAGTTATAACTACATATTTACTTCTACGTTGTCTCTTCTATGTATCTTAAAGAAGAATCCACTAAAGGCAGAGGATTGAAACCCACCGAACTTACATCTTATTGGTAGCTGTAGCTAAACATCGAGAAGTATATTTTTGTTATGTAATATCTAAATTCCAGTAAATAAAAGCATGAAGTAGCTTACGTGTCATCATCTGCTTTTATGAAAAAGTCTGCATCATTACGATGTTTTTCATAAACATATTTAAACGCTTCTTTCGTTTTAGCCCACAGATTGTTTCTACCTTCAGAAACAGGCAAAGCAATCGATGGTAACGTCTCATCTGCAAATAGTCGAGTTAGCTTATTAGTCAGTAGTTGGGTTGTAAAATGTTGCATACACACACACATATATATATATATGTATATATATATATATATATATATATATATATATATATATATATATATATATATATATATATATATATATATATATATATATATATATATATATATATATATATATATATATATATATATAAATATATATATTTAATAATAATATTTGAAATATAATAAAATACTTGAGTGATTTTGAGTGAAAGGTTGGCGAAACCGGTCACCAATAAAAATTAACATGTGGAAAAATCACTCAAGTATTTTATTATATTTAAAACATTAAAATTGAATTCCACCAAGTACTCTCTGTTGAATATATTGAATATTTTAATACTCTTATGAAAAGGTAATGTTTTCAACGGAATACAATACTGATTCAATCAACAGTGTATTTGCATCAGGAATAACCATTTACAGCATGGGTGGCCAAACCGCGGCCCGCGGGGTGTTTACTTTTGGCCCGCTAAGTATATTCAAAATATATATATGCATATGTTTTACAAAACATATTTGGACAAGGAGAAATCCTGCATTAAACAAACATGCTCTATCAATGATTTCGCTATTTGGAAACACTTACTCGTGTGAACAGCATTTTAGTTTGCGTGTAGGAACAACATCAATTGTTATCAACATTGATGCACTTATTTCTGACAAAAAAATCAGACGCCTCACTAAAATTTGTTATATTTTGTTTATTTTTTATTATTATTTTTGTATTGGCTAACTCTAATCTAATAAATATGTTTGATTCACATTTTTGTTGTATCTTCTTTATAAACACTATATTTCTTGCTTGCTTTGTATATTAAATTAAATTTTGTTGAACGGCCCAGTAGGAAATCTCATTTCCTTAATCTGGCCCGGCTGCTGAAAAAGGTTGGCCACCCATGATTTACAATGTATAAAGTATATTGTGAAAAAGTAAATAATACACCTCTCATTGTTATAAATATTTCAGAAGTATGAAAAGAATTGACGTCAGAATCATACAATGGATCAAATATAATAAACATACATCAATTTATGTTGGAAATGAAAAAAATATAGCATTTAAAAATAAAATATTGATGATTGTAACGCTTACTAATAGATATTAGTTTGAAATGACTTTTAAAATGACTTTGGTAAAAGCAAGGTTGCGAGCAGCAGATCATCATTGCCCAGAGACATGTGTTATTAACACGTCTGACTGTCTTCATCTAGTGTTTTGCCCAGACTACAGTAAATTTTTTTTTTTAATATTAGTAATACTATTCAACAAAAACCAAATGCGTCATTATGGAAAATAAGTAAAATACACAGTAAGTAAACCAACAAAAAATACTATTATTCATAATATTTTATGAAATTGTTTTCCACTATAATTTTAATAATTTTTGTTGAATATTTCAAAGGTTAAATTGTACAATCCGAAATTCTTTCAAGACCATCACAAGTAATAGCTTCGTGATCGTCTGCTTTGGTGAAGTCTTTCAAAAGTCATTGAAAAACTAAGGTTTATTGAGTTGGCCGAAACCTACATCACTTCAAAATAAAACAATCATTTTAAAAAAACTCCATTAACAGTCAAAATTAAATCAATTATCCCGCCTTGAAAACTTAATAATTTTAAATAAAAATAATATACCTAGTACAAGGCCTGGGTACTAAGATCATCAATTATGATCATACTAGAGATTAGAGATGGATTGAGGCTGACAAGTCAACCACCAGATACTTAATAATATTTATAAAATTATAATTATATTAGAAAGTACTCATCAATTTCTTGGCCTTCATATTGTTATCATTACAAATCTTAGTGCTAACAGACACCATCTAAACTAGCAATGAGAGAATAGAACACATTAAGGTCGGCCACATTTGTTGGTGTGCCTGATGGACCATATAGAGTAGGTAACAGAGCAATGAGTGAAAAGGCACTTCCACTGTGCCCGGATTTGCCATGGCATTAATTTACTGCAGGACCAGTATCACTGAATGATCCGTAATACAAACAGAATTGAAGTTTCCAAATTTATGGGGATATGATAATTTGGTAAGTTAGTGGTTTACGAACATATCTAATGACAATAAGTCATTTTATACAAATTTTCAAAACCATGAGTACTTTAGGGGACAAACAAGTGGGTTGATGTTTCTGAATAGTTGTGGATCAATATTAATAGCTCATAGCAGAGTGAAATAGCTGTAGATGAGTGAGTCATGAATTTATTGAGAAGGAATTGTATGAAGTAAGCTTACCATTTGTAGAGCTCATGAAAAGAAGCAAGTTACAGCGCTGCCCCCACGTGTGCTTCACATGCTTCGCCTTAGACTCGTGATTGTTGGGGTTGGTCATAATCCAGCACAGTACTCGGACCTTTTTCTGCAGTTCATCTGCTACCGAGTGGTCTTCAAACCGATGGAAATGCTCATCTGCCGCATGCTGGCCGACTTCTGAAGATGGCCCGCTCATTTCGACCATGTCGAGGGAATGGTGTGGATCTTGCTCGTAGCAATGACTATGGCTGCAAAAAAATGAAAGACCAAATAAATAAATACATCAGTTAATAACTTGACACATATATTACATGTTAAGTGAAAAATTATAACAAATATGACTGTCCAAACCGCTAGGATATTGTGACAAAGCATTTTGGGAGTGTACTTGTTCACCTTTTGAGGAGAATTAAAATATGGAATATAATAACTAAAACAGTTCATCATAGATAAAAAAAGTTGTAATTTATTTCTAGAAATAATATCTGTACATAACAGAAAATCAGTTTGAAGGGAATTTTTTTAGAAAACTTAGCATAGGTGATAATTGCTTAAAAAGTCATAATGGCATTTGAGAATCTATGAATAATATTTAGATAAATTAGTAGGACGGTGGGACATGGGAGTAAATTGCCTGTAACAGATAGGTATTGTAAACTATGATGTAATTATACTAACAATAAAAAATTCCATTCAAAGCTATGAATTATTTCAATGTTACAGCTGTCAAAAAATACTTTATGATAGACATGTATGACAACAAAATTTACAATATTCGTGTAGAAAAAAAAATTGCTAAAAAAGGTGAATGACTTAACATAATATGATAATTTTTTAGTAGAGCATCTTCTATATTATTTTAAAAACTAAATTAATAAATCAATAATATTTATATAAGCAGTTTATATGTAAAACTCTAGTTTTATGCTCGTTTCATGTGTGAAATGTTTAACTAAAGACATTTTTTGAAATAAGAATTTAGGTCTATTAAACATTTAATACTCATATGTGATATGATTGTTAACTTTTATAAAATTTAATAAGCTTTTGAAAATTTAAAGTGTTTTTCCAAACAATCAATTACGTGACAGTTAATTCACATCCCATTTCAATTATTAATGGCATGGTAATAAAATAGTCTACAATATGAAATGTTATTGTTTGACATATATTTTAATGAAATATTACGTATGGCATGTGTTTAAGCATCTGTCGGAAGCAGCAGCTGAACAAGCAGACAACAGAATGCTCCAAGTTAGAATCTATTCAACTCACCTGAACCAGCTCTTGTGGGAGTCGTAGTTGCTGGAAATGAGGACGAGGTAAGCAAAGCTAAAGCCCGTGGAGACCCCGATAGTCAAAGTCAAGATGTACTTGCGGCCCAGAAAGGGCCGATTTGCTGGAACAAAAATGACATTCAATAACTACATTCATCTAACGTATAATACATACACATGTACACTCACACACATATATATTTATTTATATATACAAAAATATATATATATATATATATAGACATGTGTTATAAAGACGTCTGACTGTCTTCATCTAGTGTTTTGTCCAGACATTGTCTTTTAAACAACAGTAAATTTTTTATTTTTTTTATATTAGTAATACTATTCAACAAATACCAAATGCGTCATTTTGTAAAATAAGTAAAATACACAGTAAGTAAACCTACAAAAAATACTATTATTCAAAATATTTTATAAAATTGTTTTCCACTTTATTTCTTATAATTTTTGTTGAATATTCCAAGGGTTAAATTGTACAATCCAAAATTCTTTCAAGAGCATCATCATATATTCATTTTTCTACACAAGAAAGTAATTCCTTTCAATATATATATATATATATATATATATATTGTATATATATATATATATATATATATATATATTGTATATATATATATATATATTGTATATATATATATATATAGTATAACACATGTTTATGCTAATAATAATAATATTAAAATCTACATGCATACACTTAAATTATTCATACATTTCAAATTCTGGGAATATATTTTTTTAAATCATTTTATTAACACGCCACTGGAGAGTGTGCAATGGGATCTTCACACAGGAGTATTTATTATGAACATAGTAATAACCATAATTATATATAATAGTAATATCATAAATCAGTAAATAAATAGTTTGGATCATGTGTACACAATCAATTCTATTTTAAAAAATTGGCACTTATTGCGTAAGTCAGCTAAGAAGTTGTGCATTAGTAAATTTTAGCATAATTTAATTATTTTTCTCAGTATAATATAATAAATATAATTTATTGTTGCGATTCTTTATTATAAAATTTAATGTCACAAAAATATCTTAGCAAACATGAGATCAAACTATTTACTCTATAAGCTAGTGAAATGTTTTTATAACAATTTAACGAGTTGACGTCAATAGATGCCCAAAAATGGAGGATATTTTTTAGACATGCATGAGATTAAACCATTGCATGTTTGACTAAAATTTTAAGCTTCTCATCTTATATTTATCTCTACAATAAAATTTAAATACATTTCTTATCTTTTTTATAAAAATTAAAATATTCAAGGTATTCATTCAAAATTTAAAAAACCCCACTATTATAATATTGCAAATTCAATAATATTTTTTTATAACACGTGTATATATATACATATATAAATAATACATATTGTATTTTTTATATTTATATTCTTAGTATATTTTTCTTTTTATCAGTACCTTTAATTATTTTTTTTAATCTTTTAATACTTTCATGATTATTTTTGTTAGAGGTTAATTTAATTTTTGGCAATAAATATCTGAAATGTGTGGATAATACAAATTTAACAGGAAGCACTTGCAATAGCAACACACAATAAGGATATTCAAAAATAATAACGTTTCTTATCAATTTCTTTCTACCAATTATATGCACCTGTAAATGAGTATTGGATGATTTATTTAACTCCTCAGTATGCAAAAACGTTTTACTTAATGTACTATTTTACAAATCTATAACATCCACACCCACCTTAAGAATATCATTTTATTAATATGTTACAGGAGAGTATGAAATGGGATCTTCACTCCAAGAGTATTTATTATAAATATACTAATAACAATAATTATAATATATAGTAATATCATAAATAAGTAAATAAATAGTTTGGATCAAGTGTACACTATCACTTCAATTTAAAAAAAATGGTACTTATAGCCCAAGGCGGTTAAGAAGTCATGCATTTGTAAAATCTAACATAAAAAATTAAATTTCCTTAGTATAACTGAATTAATATAATATATTGTTGTGATTCTTTATTTTGAAATTTAATTTTACAAAAAATATTAATGCAAATCACAAGATCAAAATATTTACCCTATATGCAAATGAAATGTTTTTTATGAAAATTAAATGGTTTACAATATAAAATATTCTAACCTAAATCAACTGATGAGCTCATGCTACAAATAAAAAGACCAAGAGCTTTTAAAGATGAGGTTTATCAATAAAGTAAAGGGGTCACTGATAAGACCAATGGCAAAGTGTAAACAATCAAAATTACAAAGTAAAATATCAGAAAAACTATCACTTTTGCTAAGTTCAACATAACCGAGGTACACGGCAGGGCAGACTCGACAATCACTAATACTCAGTACGTCCTGTGGTAATTTCAACAGTGGATTATATTATAATATATATGATACAGATTCATACAAAAGTCGTGTGTTGTCAAACAGCCAAATAGCATATGGATTCAAATCAGGCATGTCCTTGAGGGACTACATAAGGCAATATAATAATAAATGAACATTTCGGTAAAGTGTGAACATGGTAAAATAAAATTAATACGTCCTACCAAATTATAAAAAATAACTAACTAAAAATATGTATTTTTAACATTTACTTTTTTAACAAATTATAAAATGTGAGAAACGTTCGTTTCAGTAAAAACAAACAGTATACTTTTAAAAAAATTGTATTCATTATTTATTTTTCATTTCTGTTATTGAAAATTAAATGACCTTATTTATGGACAATCATGTTGTTTCATAGCAAAAACATTATATGTACAACATCATAGTTTTCATGGATATATGAAAAATTGACATTAAATATGCATTAACTATATTTTTATTTCATAATAATAATAAAAATAAATGTTAGTAGTATAAAATGATAAATATTTTTTAATGATTATAATCCAATGATTGAGGTAAAATGGTAACAGCTTTGAGATGTTGCGGAGTAAAATATCATAAAATTGAAAAGTATATATTTGGACGTGTAATAAAGTATATTAGAACTCTTGAATATTTCCATAGCCAGGAAACAATTTGTGACAATAATAATTTATATATAATAACAGGAAGCCAATATGAACACTAAATTCTAGTAATATAATAATTTATCTAGATCGTGATTTCAAACCACAATGGCCTTCAACACAAGCTTAATGAAGTTACCATTATGCTTTTCAATAAAAGCATAATATTTCCTGGATTAAATATGGATAAAAGGAATATTGATTTTAAAATCTGCTTCGGTATATAACTCCTAATTTTTAGAGTTAATGCTTCATGTTTAAATCTTTCACTGCTTAGAATGTTGAATCAAAATAAAATGCATTGATCAAGTCAATTAATGATCTAAAGATGTTTTACTTTTTGATATGTACATGCTTTATGTATTGGTCAATTATTAACAGATGTCAAATATGCAAGGACATTTTGATGAACATGTCAACTGACGTATTATATATGCTATTTATTGAACCAATAATAATTTTAATGGATGAATAGTTGTAAGTGAATAATTTTTCACATATATTTACCGATTCGAAAAATTACGCTTAGCCTGCATTATGTTATGAAATAATTTATGCACAGTAAATCACTATTGTCAATAACCCAGATTCGACTCGCATTTTGCATTTGAACTCGGTTATTCCTACTGAAAAAACCCTGTCACTATTTTGTTATGCATGTTAATTATATTTATATGTTATGAAAATATACCACAATGCAGGTTGACTTGCATGATAAATAACTTTATTTACTAATATAATTAGGCACATTAGTTCACATATAGAAGATGATTTAAAGAAATTCTTAGAAAAATATCATCGTGATTTGTGTGGGATTTGAACCCACGTCCCCAGGCTTACATGGCCGGTGTACTGACCCTTGTACTAACGAACCACATCCATTAATCGAGAATTTTTAACAATTATACTTGACAACTATTAATTTAGCCAAGAAGCGATTTTTAGATTTTTAAACCAATAGATTTTAAAAATAATATCCAGATTGGATTAAAAACGCTTGACTTGTTACTTTGATTAAAAAATCCAGTGCTTGCAAATCACTAAATATTGGTTGGCCTGGGCACATTGGTTCATATGTAGAATATAATTGTTAAAAATTCTCGATTAATGGATATGATTCGTTAGTACGATGGTCAGTACACCGGCCATGTAAGCCTGGGGATGTGGGTTCAAATCCCACAAAAATCACGATGATATTTTTCTGAGAATTTCTTTAAATCATCTTCTATATGTGAACTAATGTGCCTAATTATATTAGTAAATAATATAAACCTGTAATAGGTAATAAATACGCATTTGATTGACGTTCAATCCAAAAATAGATATAACTTTATTGCAACTGTGTTGCAGACTTGAGGACGAATACTAAAGTGCATCAATAAAAGTGTCAGATTTAATTATGTGGTACAATACAATATGTACTGATATTTTTAGTTCAGAATAAAGTACATATTTATTCATTAATTAGCAAACGCAATACTTAGTCAATATCTTTAAAGTCAGCTCTGTTTATAAATTTAGGGACCTGTTCATTAAGAGTGGAACCCAGTGACTTGCAGCCCTTTAAGAGTGTTTAAAGTATTCATTTACACACTTGTAATGCTTACAACCAAATTTGATTGAAAATGGCGAGGACGACATTTGATACACTCTCAAGGAACGAGGTTACAAGCTTCTTTAGTAATCCTAATGAATTAGGAGCACTTCATAGGCATTTCTGAAAATCCATAAAACCCAACTTCAACTGTGTAGTGATGTACCATTTCTTATGATGACATTCCAAAGGTTAATGTTTCAGTCAGTTGTTAACTGATGGTTAGATAGGATATTTGACACCCTGAAGATGTTTTTCTATAAATACAGCAGTCCCCAAAAAGATACGATGATTCATCAATATTAAACCAAAATTAATAAATATTCAAATTAACAGTAAATTCCAACCATTGCTTGATTGTTTATTTGACACATTATTTACAGGTGGATTGACGTCAATTAGGTAATATTTTTAGACATGCGTGTGATTTTGTTATTTTATTAGATCATTAAAATTAAAATACATTTCTTATATTTTTATAAAAATTAAAATATTAAAGGTTAATTCAAAACCTAAAAAGCCACTTTTAGAAACGTGTAGATGTTTTCATAGATATATAGTTAGCTTTAAACTTTAAAATGTAGATAATACAAATTTAACAGGAAGCACTTGCGATAGTAACACACAATTAGCCTATTCAAAAATAAAAACGTTTTTTTATTAATGCCTTATAATTATGTGCATTTTTCACTGATGATCAATTTTTACTACTCAAGAGTTTGAAGAATTAAATGTCAAAATTATCATTCTGCTATTCTGAAGTAACATATCGCAAATGTTATATTATCACATATTTCCAGAAAATAAGATTTTTTTAGTGCAAGACTGAATTATATTTTGTTTTTCTCTAGGGTTCCTGTTAAGATATTTTTCAAACCTAATAATATCTTATGTTATTGAAATTCAATGGAAATTCTCAATATCAATGAAAATTTTTCTTTGATATAAGTAAAAGTTTAACAAGTTGAATATGATAAAAATATACATTTTTCACTGCATATTTAAATTTTCGTTTTTGATATTAACCACAATTATCATACAAAATAATCTTGTATCATGTAGATATGAGGTATGGGACTGCTTGATAATATGCACAACAACTGAGTGATTACAATTTATATTATTTGAAACATTATTTTAAGATCACACCAATTATGTTATATGCTAGTATTTATATTTTGGTCAATGTGGCAATAGCATTATCATTCCAAACTGGTTAAAGTTCAAAGTTTTTCATTATAAGTCTAGAAATCTAATCCGGATACTTATGAGAATAGAAAACACACAATAACAGCTGACTTGCTCTATTCAGAATATGATGATCATAAATTGTTTTTATAATTAAAAAAAACATATTTAGAAAAATAGTAAAATACACTCACCTGCTCCAGGTAGACCCATTTGAAGTCTACATTAATTTGGTTATAATCACGGACATACTTTTCTCATAACGTGAGCATTGTAACCCTGAAAGAAAAAAAGTTTTGTCAAATATCCTATTTTCATAAAATAATATCACTTTTCAATATCATTAACAGTAAATTAAAAGGTAAATATAGTTATATATGAATGTTAATAATGTAAGGTAAATATCGTTATGTAAATATACTTATATAGTTATATATATATATATAAATATATGTAGTTTGTGGCCCATGAATGGGTTCTATGGCATGATAAAGTCACAGGGAAATACAGCAGTGACAGTTCCCCACCATGATGAATAATACGACACGATAATGATCGCTCTCTCTCGTACAACCCCTGGATGTAACAACTACACAATATATATATATATATATATATATACATATATATATACATATATATATATATATATATATATATATATATATATATATATATATATATATATATATATATATATATATATATATATATATATATATATATATATATATATATATATATATATATATATATATATATATATATATAGTTGTCCTCTTACAATGTGATAATGATAGCTACAATGATATAACTTGAGAGTTGAAAGTAATTATTTGATTTTTTTATCAATCGAGTTATTTAAAATAATATATTAAATACCACAATGTTTAAATTAAAAATGTGCATGACATAAACTAGACACATTATAATATCTAACTTTTTTTATTTAATACAGTATTAAATTTAAATATTTTGATTCGAGGACTGGATGCCAATATAACAAGCAAGCGGTACCATAAGATAGCTTAAACAACCAATTGATTTATTAATTAGCCATAACGAGACGGTAGAGCACGATAGCGCACACAGACAATAACCAAAATATAATCATACAAAATGATCGATTAAAGTTGGTAATAAAAAATTTAAAAAAACAACTTATAAAATATTATTTACCTTACAAATGAATAACACGTCTGGTGTCTATGTTATTTGATAGCTGTATTAATAGAGACGACGGGACACAGACATTATATTCAAGAGTAAACAAAAAATTTCATCGAAACGTCATTCACTCGTATGAAAACAGAAACAGATGAACATAGATAAACAGAAGGATGAAATTTACACAAGCGACCAGTATTGCCATAACAATTTAATATTCATATTCCACTCGGAATGATAAGGCTGTTGAGTATAGTTTATTTTAAGATACAAGAAAAATATATGTGAAATAAAGTGCATTTTTATTAGTAAATAATCATATGATATTTAGGCAATTTACAAATGAAGTAATTAGATTTTTTATCCAAATATCCACGGCCCAATATTTAAGCGCAGCGGCCTTGTGCGTAAACAAAATTTGATTGAATCGCTACTACGAAATTTATAAATATATAATTAAACCAAGTTTCATGTCGTAATAAACTATTTTATAAATTTGCATTTTCGTCCCATGAAACGATAAAAGTTCTTTATTTTTTTTCTATCTGTAACAATACTTTTTTTGTTGTTTCATGAATGAATTTTCTTCACCAAATGCCTCTCCTCAGAAGAGGTTGGCGACCATTTCTCTGAGCATATACTCATGCTGGGCCAATGTTCACGTTTTTCTAAAAAATAGTGTAGTGGGTCCCCGAGTCTTTCTACACTGCAGTTTTATATTGGAAGGAAAAGTTTGTGTATTGCTACTGCCCAATAACATTATTATGATGTTTAGATCTGATACTCCTTCTGCAGCAAGCTACAGAAACAATATCAGGAGCCTCCCCCCCCCCACCTCGACAAGGTACCTCTAGAGCAGTGCTTCTCAAAGTGGTCCCTACGGACCCCAGGGGGTTCCTGGAATAATTCAGGGGGTCCTTAGAAAATTAAAATCGATTTGGGGGTCCCTGAAGAATGTCAGGGGGTCCGCGCAAGGTTTAATATAAAAAAAAAAAAATTGTGACACATTTTTATTAATATGGAAGTTAAAATAAATAACAATGAATACATTATTAGCGATTTTTACGTCCTAACTAAAATATATATATATATATATATAGACAGGTGCATAAAATACAAGTAATAATAGGCATCGCAGTCAGGTAGGTTAATACAGGAGCGCAATAGAGTCTATACTTGCACCAACCAGTCTATAATATGAATTTATGTAGTTTTTCACCCAGGAAAGTTTTGACTATGAAAGGGGGAGTATGGACAAGTTTCGACAATGAAAGGGGGTCCTCCGTAGGCAAGTTTTGACTATGAAAAGGGGTTCACAGGCAAGTTTTGACTATGAAAGGGGGTCTGTGGGCAAGTTTTAACTATGAAAGGGGATCCGTGGGCAAGTTTTGACCATGAAAGGGGGTCTGTGGGCAAGTTTTGACTATGAAAAGGGGCCAAAAGAGTTTGAGAGCCACTGCTCTAGAGCACATCCCTCCAGTCATTCCAAGTCTACTACCCCATTACCAATACTTAACACACGCCCAGGGTACAAAATGGCAGAGCGGGGAGGATGAATGAATCAATGAGTATTTATTACAAGAATAGCTAATAGAATATAGATGCATTACTTTTTTTGTCAAATAATAACAATTGAATGTGAAATGTAATCTATTCAAATAAATATACCTTCTTTTAAAAAAAATATTCAGTTTTAAGATACTATTAGAGTTAGATATGATTATGTTATTACTAACAATACAAATAAATTAAAGACCATTTTTATTAAGCTTGTATTACATTTACAAATTAATCTGCCAGTTTACATGTCGTAAAAAAGTAAATTTATGAGTTATCAACATGCAATTATATAATTTCTAGCCTACGGTAAGATCACTGAAATGAAGCTTTATATTAAGGAGGCCAATAAACCTTATATAAGTAATAAAACAAAAAAATGTTTTTGAAATATTGTATTTTAAATTTCTATAATTCACACAAATTGAAAAATAGTTTTACAAATGGAAATGTAAGATAACTTTAATTACATTTTAAATTATAAAAGTATTTCTAAATGCAAATAAACATTTTCAATGAAAATAATGCAATAAATAACATTAAAAAAGCACCGCATCCAGGGTACCAACTCCCCTTCTTTTGTATTGGTTGATTTAAATCTACTTTTTCGGTCAGAAAACATGGGGTGATCACCTGTACCAATAATTGAACTAGCCCACAGTGGGTGGGATTATTATAACGTACCATACTTGTACAATAAGTGAGATTCACTTATGGGTCACTCACTTAACCCGGCCAGTGTCTTGGATCTCGAAATCTTTCAAATAGCCAACAAATGCTCACCGTGGTACACATGCTATGCCATTAGCACTGTAAACATTTCAAAGAATGAAGGCAGATCACAAGTAATTTGTCCAGTAAAAACGTAACAATAACAATTCTTCTAACCATAGTTTAAAAAAATCATATTCTTCTAGATATAAATCAAGTTAGATCCAATGAGATTTACATTAAAGAAAAAAGTAACAAGGTTGTCTGATAATTGATTTTTCTTCATAAATTTAATAAAAGTCTAGAATCCATTCATGCCACATTTCTAACACACAAAGAAATGCCACCATGAATTTATTATTATTATACACACAGTATACTAATTTTCGCACTCTTTTTAATTCTACATTACACAAAAATATGGTGATCAAACCCAAGCAAGATTGATACAACTCAACCTATCAAAATGTTCCATGTTACATGTAATGAAATTATGCAGATCTGACGTTTTACAAAAAATATACCCAGTTATAAAAAATGATAAATACAAAGAAGTTTATATACAGCATAGCAGTGCTCTACCATTGTCGGTATAGAATTGAAGCTAAGCCAGATATTGAGAAGTCTATCTATGGAGATTATTATGAAGTGTCCACATCCACCGCATCCACCATCTCAAAGTCCTTGCCCGTCGATGAGCGCTGACTTCCCTCTGACTCACTTTCTGTGTTGTCTTGAGGAGCTTCCAGAGCATCGCTCTTCTCTCCCCTGAAAAAGAAATCATAACACAACTTGCATTACTTATTATTGATACATCAGTATGTAGCATCTGAGACAAATCAATCACTAAATTGAAAAGATTAAAAAAAAAAACTAACACATTATCAAATGAGATGTGATTGTTATGGTGTATTTTTTTAAAGATCATTTAAAATAATTAAAAGAGAATGTTTACCTATCGCTTTCACCATCTTTGCTATCTGATTTATGAATGGTTTTGGGATTTGTTGGAAAGACTTCAGGCACACTTTCAGCCTCTCCTTCCCCTTCATCATCAGAGCATTTGTCTTTCTTCTTTTTCTTCTTGCCCTTCTCCGGTTTGCTTGGAGCACCATTTCCTCTGTATTCATACTAAAAAATATAAAATTGGTTACAAAATCAAATTCTAATAAAACTTTCTAGCCAAAAGCAGATTTTTATTTTCAGATTAAATTTACATTTATTTTTATTAGGAGTCAAATGAGTAGCTCCCCTCTAGCTCAGAATATAATGTCAAGAGATTTTATTTAGTCAAACTTACTTGATACAGGGGCCAGAATGAGGCAAAGAAGCCCACATCCTCAGTCAAATTAGGCAGCAGCCAGAGGTGGTGACGGGACAGTGTGAGAGCCCACACCAAGCAGAATATGATCACTCGCAGGGTTGTCAGGGCAATTATTAAAACTAGGAATCCTGCCGCCGCAACACTAAGATAATATACGCCTTTCCTGAAAGCAGGTAATCAAATTAATATCATCATGTGAATAATAGTAAAAGTTAAAATTATCATCAATATGTTAGTGTTTTATCACATATCTTCATTAGTTAGGAACAGTTATAAAGTCGTACAAAAATAAACGTTTTTGTTTGCATATTCAATTTGGAGCATCCATTTTTCTCAGAAACACTAACCTTATTAGACACAAGCACCATTTACTAAATCTTTGCATCATAGCTCCAGAACAACTCTCCAAGCATTTTAGATTATTATACATTGATATTTTATTTATATTGTTAATTTAATTTTAATTTAACCGTAAATATTGTTAATTTCGTTGCAAAGAAAATCTTTGGTATCTGTTTGGGGAAATGTCTTTATAGCAAAACCCCAAAATACTTTTAAAAACTCAAAAAAATTACAAACCTGACGCCTGGAGGCCACAGAGGGAACATGCAGACACCTATGGCTCCCAGCACAAGCAGTGCTCCGATGAGCCAGTAGTAGAGGGGAATAGGGTCGTAGATCCAAACATATGCATCGGGTCCGTCCACAAACACCTGGTCCATGTGCATCTCTAGCCTGATTTTGCGTTTCTTCCTTTGTTCCTTCTCTTTGGTGTCACCCTTCCCTTCCTAAAAAGTTTGTTGAGTGAAATAGTGAAATACAGATTTCCCAACTTTTTAAAAGTATTCCTTGCTTTGTTTTTCCAGAATTTAATGGTTTTAGGACTATTCAGTGCTGATTCTTTCAAGGTGTTAAGCACAAAATTTAATTTAAAACATTAAAAAAATAAACATTTAAACTGGAAATACGGAAATCTCGTGCAATATTGGAAATAGGGTAACAACCTGACAATTATTGTCACAATAGACATACTTTCAAATACTCAAGGTAACAAACTCCCCCGGTGTATTTGATGGAAAAAAAATATTCTTCTTTCAAAGTTAAAAAAATATATATTGACTGTTGTTCTTCCAAAATTTTTTCTCAAGCCATCGGAATTGTAAACGAAGATGCAATGAGGCGAATCGTAACTTATCTATACAAATTTTAAAATAATATTACCATAAGTGACCAAGACTTAAGCAGAGAAACGGTTGAAGTCTTCAGATTAAGTCTTCAGACTTCAGATTAAATTCAGACAATTGGATTTTTACTGAAATTATGATTTTTTTCAGTTTTCTAATATTGCAAGTAATACTAAATAGTGTTTTTGTAAATTTTAGATAAAAAGATACCTTTCCTTCCGCTTGACTATCTGCAGTATCGGCATCCTTTTTCTTGGCCTCTTCCTTTTCCAATTTCTCCCCATCCTTCTTCTTGCTTCTCCCTTTGAGTTCTTGCTCAGTGACTGGAACCTGGAAAAAAAGAAAATAGTTTTACAAGCTTGCAAGTTGGATTTAATTGCTAGATGACTTGAAAAAAATTATTAATATTTAATAATTCCGAAAATATTCAACCTATGTTAGTGAAAAGTGTTATATTTGCATTTCTAAATATTTAAGAATTTCTCTAAAAATACATATTATTAGGTGTTGCATATCTTCAAAATTGGGATTATGAGTGATCATTTTTTTATTGATATTTCATACACACTACAGTTACACTTCTTCAGGTATATTGTAAATTGTACAGAAATATAATTGTAATGTGCATAAAGTATAGGTTCATCTTTAATTTCTCATAAAATGTTTTGAATGATAACACAATTATTTACTTTTTTAGCTCTGTGGAAGAATTTGTGAACAAGCATTTCATGAAGAAAATCGGAGACTTCAATTCTCTCTGTAAACAAGGGAGTGTCTCCTGTGCCCCATTTGGATGTTAACAGGGCATCAACTGCACGGGAACCTGAAATTTTTAATAAAATGGGATATGTTATGATTAAGCTTTTAAAGTATTTTTAAATGAACATTTCCTTAAGTTGTAATATGTTTTATACTTTACAGTTAAGACATAATACATAGAAATACTAACCTAACTTTCATTAAAACTGCTGCTATTGATCAACAAGGACACACTGATTTTATGTTATATCTGTACTAGTCATTGCAACAAGATATTAATTTAAGTTCCTAGAAAGTTTTACAGCTCTGGAAACTTGCCATGTTGGTTCATTAGTAAGAACCGACCACTTGTTTTACTTTGATTGCGAGTTCATCAGTTCAATATCTGTCCTGACAGTTAAGTCAAATGCATGTCAATCAATGAAGATTTGTTATTTTATAACTATTTACTAAAAAAAGTAGATGCTGATAAAGCACAAACCAAACAATTTTTTTGCCAGCATAAATGGTGGCAAAAAAAACATTCATGCTGTGAAATATCACTCACTGAGACTTATATATTTGACAAACTTTCACATACTAAAATATTTCATTGACAATACAAATAATATAAGTAGATCCACTAGAGGGTGATTTCGGCAAAAAAAATGCTTCTTTGATCTTGTTAGACATTTGATGAAGAAAGCAAGGTTCATGAGCAGTAAGTTTACTATTTCTTTGAACAGGTAACGTTGACTTGAATACAACCATAAATTTACATACATAATGAAGTTTTCAGAATAATTGGTAATTAAGAGTACAATATTTAATAATTTCAAAAACTCAACACGTGTATAGGGAAACGATTGTCATTTATGGTCTGTAAGATTTTATTTACATTTCTAAAATTATGACTGCAGCCTATTTGAAAAATAATGAAATTTTTTATTTCTTTGTTGTTCTTTCAAAACTGCAGAGTAATAGACCTAAGTCAGTGTACTAAATACGACATTTAGAAACATATATTTATTTTTAGGTATAGCAAGTGTTGGATCTATTGGCATAAGCACTGGATAAATTAAATTTCCATTAGTAAGTTTATTGATAAAAGGTTAAGTTAGTTTTTGTCATTTTAAATATATAATACATGAATATAGAGAAACATATTGTGTATGCCCGAAAGGTCGCCAAGTCAGATATATTATTTATACTTTACTTCATTTACTAAGTATACTAATGAATTATACTTACAAATATAATTTTATAATTTAAAAGCGCTTCATAGATTTATGTAAACTAAAAGTTGATAATTGTCAATATGCTAATTATGAACATAAATCCAATGAACACTACTTGTTTTCTAATCTCACTGGGCCGATTTTGATGGGTTTGAAACTTACACTATTTAGGAAATGAATATGCATTAGATATTTGGCCTTTGTTAAACTTACCAAGAAAATATTCAACATGATGATTTAAAAATTTGGTTTTCTTTGTTTGAACGTTGGCCCGAAGCCATTTGGCGATGGCATATTCCTCCTTTGAAGGTTTGTCAACATCTTCCTTAGCTCCTGAGTACTCCTGTCAAAATAATTTAATAAAATATGATAAACAAAAATCCAAACATAATGAAGTTTGCACATAAAAGTGCGGCTAATTAAATTAAGAGAAGATTTTAAAATTGCTTTTCCTTGTTAGCTATTTGTTTTGTATGTCAACTAGTAACAACGTTTATTCAACGAATCTTCGCAACGTCATCTACTTGGTCGTCATACGCAATAAGAGCGCAACTAAGAACTGAAGGTTTCCAGACAAGAATTTTTATAAATAATATTTCTATATTAATATTTCAGAATTCGTGAATTTTCATGTTATGTAAAATAAATACTTCACAAATAAATAAAAATCAAACTTACCTCCTTACGTTTCTTGCCTTTCCTCTTCTCTGCCATGTTTTTATATTTGATTGTCTGTAATTCTCTGTTATTGGTACTCGTTGCCAGTGCTGCCAACAAAAAAATACATTTCATATTTACTTTTTCACAGCCATCTAAATTATTTATTTTTTATTATTTTCCCAGAGTTGTTTGATTAAATATTATAAGCTAGTTAAACAAAATAATTTTAAATATGTATCAGTAAAGACATGGTAAAAATTAGCTCATCGTAAACAAACAAGAAACAACAAACCAAATATTGTATGATGGCCATGTACCGAACAAAAAATAATATTGTTAAATAAACAATAAATAAAAAAATGGGAAGCTCAGGTTGTAAAATTTTTAATTCAAGATTCGTTTCAATCAATTTAATTATTTATATTTTAAAAGTATCAAAAAAACTTTAGACATAATATATATTGATAAAATAAAAGAAAAACCATTTTAATATAATGTATTAAAGGTAATTTTAAAATATTGATTTCTGAATTCATCATCATCTCGCGGAAAAAATCAAAACTATTGAATAAAATAATTTTGAGATTATCTCTTTATTTTTAGTGGAAATAAATTCGTTTTTCAAAAAAATCTCTTTCTCTCTCTTTTCAACAACCTCTCCCTCTAACAATTGTTTACCTTATTGCTTATTATTATATAAAATCTCACTCTGTTTGATAATGCCAACGTGAAAGGTTGGCCAAACCGGTCAAAAATAAAAACAACATGTGGAAAATCACTCAAGTATTTTATTTAAAAATATATGTCGCACACTCTTTTTATTAAACTTTCTTTTAACTTTTTATTAAATTATTTTCTTAACTTATTTCTACAAAAACTAATATAATCATTTTATATTCATATACAGAAATAAAAAAAAAAAACCGGAGTTTCTTTTAATAGAAAATCCATAGCAGTATGATGATTTGATCATGCAATCAATTGTGACATATAGAATAAATAAATCAATATAAGTATATTTAATTTCCTAAAAATAACATTCGAAAATCAGTAAATTTTTATTTAACACGAGACTTAAATTACTAAATTTTTTGATAGGGTTTTTCTTTACCCTTTGTTTATATTTCATGTAATTGAAGTGTTTATATTCTATTACTATATTAAACTAATTAGAGTAATACCTAGGCATATGTTTTGTATATTAAGTGTTACAAATTAATGCATACCAAAATTTTATTTTTTATTAAAGCTTTTAAACTAAAAATAAACTTTTATATCTTCAAGGTAGAGAATATATTTTGAAAATCAATTATCAGTGATAATTTTTATGAAGACAAAAAGCTTATTCAGTTTAGTATAAAGACATGACTTCTCCGAGTCTTGTAAAAAGATAACAATTGATAAAGGCCTTCACAGCTGATTGATCAATTAAGTAATGCTTTACAAACCATCGGTCTGCTTTTAATATGTTATATTTTAAAAAGAATTTAAAATACAAGAAATACCACAAAACTATTTAATTTTTATTATTTGTATTAATTAATGTAAGGCAAAGAAATGGATTTGCTATAAAAAGCTATTTTATTTTCAATGAATCTGTGCTGGCTTTTTAAAATAAAATCAAAATGCAACAAATATAGCAGCTTCAGATTATTTTTGAAATAATCATAGTCATGTTTAATGGGTTATTTTTATAAGCAACTCTTATTAAACTACAATACCTACTTAAATAAAAATAACTATCAATTCCTCTTTTTAAAAGATCCAAACATTTTAATAATTTTATTGTTTAAACATCCTCTTTTGCAAAATTGTAAATATTCAATATAATTTATTTTTGTAGCTCGATCTGTTCAGAAATGTTTGTTATCAACTGCAAGAAAAGACACACAATCAGCGTGCTACAGGCTTTTGATCGATCGTTGGCTGTGTGACTCAAATTTGTATTAACGTTTATACAAGCAAGTTGTGTTAGGACACCTGTTAATAATTTATATATTGAGTTATTTTTCTTAATTTTTTGTCGTATTATTGTCACGATGCTTTTTTATATACTAGTTCTACTGTTTGTCATTCTTTTTTATGTTTTCTTTACATGGAATGACTATTACTGGGAAAAACGGGGAATACCCTTCAAGAAACCCAATTTTTTCTTTGGAAATTTTAAAGATGCTCTATTAGTCAAAAGACACTTTGCTCTTCTTTATAGTGATTTGTACAAGTGAGTTTCTAGCTTATGTAAATAAAATAAGTTGATTTAATGTGAGAAAACACTTTGAAATATATTGCCTGAAAAAAGTATTGTCGTATAATTTTTACTTTTGGTGATAATATAATCATTCTCATAATATAATTATATTCCACTTTTCCCTTTTTCAGTGAGTTTGCCAAAGCTGGTTACTGTGGTTTCTTTAGGTTGCGAACTCCAATGCTCGTTCTCAGGGATCTGGAGCATGTTAAAAACGTACTGGTCAAGGACTTTACTAGTTTTTCGGAAAACGAATTTCATGTGAGAAACTTAAACCTATTTACATTTATTCAAAGATAAAACTGATGAATAATCCAAACAATACCTCGGGTTTTAGAAATTTTGAGCTAGGGCAGATTAATAAACTCTTAGTTTTTTTTTCTGTATTCTGTATTATTTTTTTTTCGGTTCAATATAAATATTTGATATTTCGATTTATTAAGTTATAATTTTATAAAAATATTAATTATGACACTAAATTTAGGTGGATCCTGAGAAAGAACCTATTCTTGGCGATAACCCTTTTTTCCGTTCCGGAGAGGATTGGAAGAACGCCCGGAGCCAATGGTCCAGTAGTATGACTAGCAGTCGTGTGAAGGCTATGCACCAAGCCATGGTTGAAAAAGGAAACCTCATGGTGGAGTACTTGAGTAATCACACCGAGGAGAGTACAGAACCCTTGGAAACAAGAGACGTAATAGTGTTATTCACTTTGCTACCTTAACTATCATTTTGATATATGCTTCTAATCTGTTAGCAAATGTAAATTCTAAATTGTTAGCAAATGTATTAATCCAACAGTTGTTAGGTGTTTTTTTCAGTGCTTGTTTAATTTTACTGAAAAAAGTATGTTTTTAATATTGTAGTATGATTTGTTATTGATTTATGAATTATCAATTAATAGTATATTATCAAAAAAATAGGAAAGACAAATTAAGTTGAGATAAGATTTAAGATTATAACAACATAAAAGAGATATCTCGTACATAGTTTTTTACTTACTATACCATGTAAATACCTACTTACTAGTGGGCACTTAACTATATAATTTATTTCAGCTGGCTTCAAAATATCTTACTGATGTTATTGTGACTTCAGTTTTTGGATTAAAAGTAAATTCTTTTGAGGATCCAAATAATATCTTCAGAAAACTGGCTGGTCAAATATTTTCCAACGATTTCTGGACTGGACTCATTTTCTTTTCAAGTTTAATCACTCCTTGGCTTAATGAATACTTCCGTTTTAGGTATGCATGATTTGCTGATTTTTTAAATTATTTCTCCCAAGTATCAATATATATAATTGTATTTTTTTCAGCTTTGTAACAAAAGAAGTAGAAAAAGAAGTTTTGGCTATTTCCGAACATATAAAGAACAACAGAAAAATATATGGATTTAGCTCGAACGATTTCTTTGAGGCAATAATACAAGAAAATGATTCAAAAGGCAAAAGTATACACCAGGGTTCTGACTAAAATTAGATAAGATTTATGCAAGTATAAATAAAATTGAAAATATATTAATAACACTGTTTTTCAGCTCCCAATTCCAGTATCGCAAGCAGAGTATTCGGATTTCTTTCTGATGGAATTGAGACATCAAGTCTTGTTATTGCATTTACTCTTTATGAGGTAAGAAAAAATTATAAATCGCCATACAGTAAAGCCAACTGTTAAAATTATGTTAATATCATAATTTATTTTTAAGTTGGCAGCCAATCCTCAAATTCAAAGCAGACTCAGGGAGGAGTTAAACGAATCTGCTATTGAAAATGATGGGAAATTGTCATTTGAGCAAATAAATAGTTTCACTTATTTAGATATGGTTATATCAGGTGTGTAGCTGTATTTTATTAGATTTATTTGTTGTGATAATTAAGTGCAGCTTTTATTAGAAGGTGTCATTTATGATATTTTTTTGAGATCAACACCAAATAGCAATATATATTTATATTTTACTACCTTAGAATATTTTCAAGGTATTTTGGCTGAAGATAGGGGAAAAATGTAACATTTTACCAAGTTCTCTTAAAGGTATAGTGAAATTCAAACATGACCTCAAATTATTTTTATTTTATGCAGAGGTAATTAGATTATATCCACCAGGCGTCGCAATCCAACGAGTCTGCACCAAGTCTTACACGTTTCCTCCACCGATCAAGGGAGGGAAGTCCTTTGTATGTCCAAAAGGCATGCCTGTAATCATTCCAACCCATGCTATTCACCATGATCCCAACATATATCCAGATCCAGAGAAATTCGACCCAGAACGATTTAATGAAGATAACAAAGGGCAGATACCTAAGTTTGCATTCATACCATTTGGAGAAGGACCGCGAATTTGTGTCGGTAAGTAAATACATCCTATTAGAATATATCAGATAACTAATGAAGCACTATTATCATACAAGACTCTTTATATTAGATATTTAACACACTATTTGAAATATATCCGAGACAGGCTTGGATTGGCTTATTGAAAAACCACGAAAACTCCCAGCAAGGCTCTGGGTTGTTGAAATTTACATCAAATTTATTTATTTGTATTTTGACTTTTTTACTGTAATACTCAAATAGTTGACTTTCTGGTAATAGTGTACAAATAATAATACAGATAGTGTGAATAATTAATATTATTAGTCATTTATTGTGTATATTTTATTATTTATTTTTATCTCAGATCTTCAATGTATTAACAAAAAATTGCTCCCTTATCTCTGAGGTAAATATAATCTTTGTGAGACTTTAATAAATATTTTACATTAAAGATGTTTTACTTCCTTCTCTGGCAACGGTTTGCCGTTTTTTTTAACAAACATTTCTGGTAAACATCAAAGTTTACAGTTTATAAATATAAATTATTAAATAAAATTTATACATTTCTTATGACTACTGAAAACAATTATTCAATTACATAAGAAATTAATTTATTATTAAATCGATAATAATGTGATGTTATATGGTAATTTTTAGGAATGCGGTTGGCTTTAGCCCAGACAAAGGTCGGTATTGCCAGTATTCTCAGAAACTTTGAGTTGAGGGTGTCTCCGAAGACGAAACCAAGACCTCTGCCTCTGGATCCCAGTTCTCTTCTGGCAAGAGCTCTCGGAGACATCTGGGTTACTTTTCACAAAATTCAATAATTTATTGTTTGTTTATTGTAAAGATGATTAATTATAATTAATTAATTAATTTGGTATAAAAATAAAACCTGTTACAGGTGATATAATTAAAACTTCACCTTAGTAAAATTGTATTTTTTTTTCTAAATATTACAACTCAAAAACTTGAACAACTCTAAAAGTGAAATATCTGATTGAGTAGTTTTCCAATATTAAAAAAGAAATACTACCTACATATAAAAATGTGTATATTGTTTTTGGCAGAATGTTATGATTTTGGTATAGTTATCCATTTGGTAAATTACATATGGATATGGTAGTTATCCTCCAGGTTCAAGGACAATAATCACAAACCTGTTATGAAACATGCTACATATATAAAATTACAAATGAAGTTACAATGATCATAAGCTCTAATGAAGCTTCAGTTTAAGCCCTCATCCACCCTATATGGTCATATTACTTTGATGTTATCAAATGTAGTGAGAGGGTCTGCGTGCAGTGTGCACAAGTCTTATCGGAGGTCACAGTATTGTAGATCGGTGGTTAGAATGTTTGCTAGAGGATCGAATCTGAATTGACCAATGGTTTTTAAATATGTTTTTATACTGTTGGAGTTATTACATTCTCTAAGATCTTAGACAGGAAACCCTATTGAGAAAATCTGATTAGTTTTTCATTATTTACCTGCGCACAACTGTCCAAATGCTGGAGGCGAGTCTAACCTAACTTAACCTACCTAGATCCAGCGGCTACCGCTTCTGATTGCATTGAACTGCTTGCCCACCTGCTTTGTCTTTTGCAGTCTCTTACTCTTATATATATCTATAGACTCTAAGCTTGCATATTTTTTGCTTGGCATAATCATGAAAAAGAGTAATTTTTTATTTTTGCTTGTGAGTATGTTATTAATAATATTTAATATTTCCCATTAGAAAATAAAACAAGTTTCTAGAAAAAATGTTTAAATAATAGACTTTATCTCTACACGAAAGATTAAAATAATAAATATATCAAATTATTTATTACTCTCAAGTCTTATCAGTGTGTTAATAGATAAAAGGTGACAAGGATTATTTTTAGTTTTGGCTCAATCAATAAAATCCATTATAGCCATTAGGCATTTATTTTGTTACATTCGATATCGTTGGCATACGTGTATGTAAATTGAGGTGACAATTGATTCAACCTTCAGATTGTATTTACAAACAAGGTTTAGCAAACCATTGGACTGCTTACAGTAAATTTTAGATATTACTTTTATTTTCAACACATTCAAGTTATAATTTTTTAATACATCACACTTTGTACATTAATAACTCAACAAATTTTTTTTAAAAACATTGATAATCAATTTATACTAATTTTAGAGAAAGTGATTTATTCCTATTGTACGTATTTGTTTTGAGTAAAAAACATTTTTTTAAAGTTTTCAAGATTTTTGTCAAGTAGTTTCCCATGCCACTAAGTAACACAATTCTCAGATAATTTTACCCACATATTTTTGCAATTTAAAAAAAGGCCTCATGGTATCAAAGTCAATAAAAAATTATATACAGTTTCTGAATATAAAAATGTGTAATTTTATTGTATTCTTCTTCTGATGCCTCTCCTCTAAGAGATTGGTGACCATTTCATCTAACATATTTCTATCTAGTCTTATTACTTCTGACCCTCAGTCACTGGCGAAAATTCACGTAAACTTTCTCCTTCCAATGGTTCTTCTTCCTTTGATTTTTCCTTGGACAATCAGCTGTAGACTGCTATACTTACTGTTACGAAAAATGTGGCCAAAATAGGAGACCTTACGCCTCTTTCTTTGCTCATTCTGTGCAAGACTCTTCATATACTTTCTAAGCCTATATAGCCACATTTCAAACGACTCAATACTTATTTTTTTGTCTGTAACAAACAAGTAACCATCCTGTGTAAAACACAAGTCAGTAGCTACGTACAGTTGCATGAATGTTGGGTCTTTACCAAAGTTCAATTTAATAAAAAATTAGATATTTAAAATGCACCAAAATAGATCAAACTCCTGTAAGTGGATGTCAAGTGATATCTGTCTTTTCGTCCCCTCTGAAACAAGTGGGGCTATTAGGAGTGATGTGCAGCTCCAGGTCGGGGCTTCACTTGCTGCCAGAGTTTATACGAGCAGGTCATGTCGTTGGCTTCTGGTCGCATCCTTTGATAGCGTATCGCATATTTTTTCAAGATGATATTTTTCCTCTTGGTGCCGCTGTTCATATTTCTTTTCTACGTGTTCTTTACGTGGAATGACCATTACTGGGAGAAACGGGGCGTGCCCTTTAAGAAGCCGAGTTTTTTTTTCGGGAATTTCAAAGAAGCCCTGACGGGTAAAAGGCAGTTCGGTCTCGTTTACTGTGATATGTACGAGTAAGTATGAATTCCTTGTAACAATACAAACGGGTGAGTCAAATAATATAAAACTTTTCAATTGATTTTTTTTATCATATTGAACCTATTGAAGACTTGAGAGTGACGCTAAAATCAGCCCTTATTTTTAAAAACTGTCAATAAAACATAATACAAAAAATAATTATTGTGTAAAATTACAAACTTCACTTTTTCTTTACATTTCGTGTGAATTTAAAATATTTTAAAAGAAAAGATTTAAGATATAAAAATATAAAGAGGTTAAGTAAAAGTTCATAACCGGTGCTTGTGTTATCAGTTGTTGCAGATTATACGAAATATTCGATATTTATTTTTTAATATATATTAGTTCTGTTCAGTTTCTTTCTATCTGTTAAAATTAAAAAGCTTAGTAATAAACCGCAAGGCAAATGCCGGAGACACACTAATCCGGACACAACTCGCAAGTCGTCCCGAAATACTTCTACCCTACCATGGAGCATGGTTCGTATCAAAGAAAGACAATTCTGACTGAATAAAATATTTTTTATATATGATTGCAGTGAATTCAAAAATGCGGCATATGTGGGATTCATAAGGATGAGATCTCCCGTGATTATCTTAAGGGATCTGGAACAAATTAAAAATATATTAGTAAAGGATTTTCCAAGTTTCGCAAGCAACGAATTTCACGTAAGAGACTTTGAAATCATTTTTATTTCATAAAAAAAGTTAACGATACGCATTGTTCCTTTGCTATTTTTTTTTTAATCGCAAATAAATATACAAATATTCAATTTTATATAAACTATTCTCTCCATATTTACTGTCATTAAGAAAAATAACTGTTTGCTAATTATGGACATAATTTAAATTTAATAGTTAGTTTAGCAGTTCAATTTTTTATTTATTTAATTTTTTATTTTACATTTTGTTTACAATATTTCTTATGGCTATGGTTATAATATGGTATGTGGCTATTATAATATGGCAATCTGCGCGCAGGTTGTGGGGCTTACAAGGTGTGGCTTAAGTGAAGAAAAAAATATATATTTAAAAAGAAGAGTTTTTATGTGATCGGTGAAATTTTACTCCAGCAACAGTTCCCCAATGTGCGACACGGAACCCTGCGAGCTCGCAGACCTGATCCCAGTGGTCACGGGTCTGCTGGCCACCTTAAATCCAAAGAAAGCCCCCGGCCCTGACAACGTCCTATCCATGGCGTTAAAGGCTCTCCCCACCCCGGGAGCGGAAGCCCTTGCAGCCATTTGCAAAGACGCTCTAGACCAGTGCCACTTCCCCCAAGGAGTGGAGAAGGGGTGACGTGGTCCTGATCCGGAAGTCAATGAAGATGGGCACGGCTCCGGAGGATTACAGGCCCATCAGCCTTATCTCCAATCTCGGAAAACTCATCGAAAGAATCCTGCTCAGGGATATTGCAAGATCCCTCAAGATGGGTTCCGCCTAAGACACTCGACCACCCACCAACTTCTAAGAGTGGTGGAACATATTTGCGACGGATTTGGCAAAAAAGAGACCGCGTGCGCGGCCTTCTTGGATGTCGCAAAAGCATTCGACAAGGTCTGGCACGCGGGACTCATAACTAAGCTCCACACCTTCGGCTATCCTTCCCACGTGATCAGAATGATCCACTCCTTCCTCTCCAACCACACATTTAAAATTAAGCACAACTCCCTCACCTCCCCCAACAGACGTATGACTGCTGGGGTCCCACAAGGCTCCATCCTTTCCCCGCACCTATTCAACATATATACCTCAGACATACCTAAACCGACCCTTCCCAATACCATAATCGCCCTTTATGCCGACGACACAGCCATACTCGGAAGATCCAGGTCACCCGCCGCGGCCGCCGCCAAAGTCCAGACCTCGCTAGACGCAGTGAGCTCTTGGTTCGAGGACTGGAGTATCAAGACGAACCCCTCAAAAAGCGAGGCGATAATCTTCAGAATCCTAGTCGCTCATACTCGCCCAGAGTACCACAGCACCCTGGAAAACGTCCCCATTCCATGGAAATAGTCTATTAAGTCCCTCGGCCTTACACTAGACCGCAAAATCACCAGGACACCACACATAAAACAGATAGAACAAAAAGCCAGAGCCGCCACCGCGATCCTTTCCCCATTCCTATGCAGCAAAAGCAAACTCTCTCCCTCCAGTAAAATTCTTCTCCTGAAAACGATGATCCGTCCAATCCTCACTTACGCCTGCCCTATCAGGGGATACATCCCGCCCGAGAGACACAAGCCTCTTCAGGTAATCCAAAATAAAATCCTCCGCTGGGCACTCAATGCCCCGTGGTTCATCCAAAATGCCCAGCTCCACAGAGACACCAACACCAAAGCGATACAAGAAGTCATCATTGACCCCGCACACTCCTTCCAAATCTCTACCCACTTATTTCCAAACCCCTCAATCAGCACCCTCTTCGATTACAACCTCGAGGACTCCTTCTACCAAAAAAGGCCAAAAGCCATTCACACACCCACACAACCTTAAACATAACCCCACGGTGACACGAGTCATCCAGTGATTTTGAAGGCGTTGAAGGAAAACATCTTCCTGTTCCGCCGACAAAGCCAAATACAATAGAAACCAGCAACAGTTACAAAGTATATATATTTTTATTTTAGATAGATCCTGTGAAGGACCCCATTCTTGGGGAAAACCCATTCTTCCGCTCTGGTGATGATTGGAAGCATGCCCGGAGTCAGTGGTCCAGCAGCATGACCAGCAGCCGCGTGAAGGCCATCTTCGAGACCATGGTCGAGAAGGCAGACATCATGACGGAGCACGTGAATAATCACATCAGTCAGAGTGCGGAACCGTTGGAGAGCAGAGACGTAAATCTTATGATTCATCATTGAAACCTATAAGCAATCCTTATTCTAAAACAATACACCGATCGTTTTGGGGCTAAAAAAATTACAATCACAATCAAATTTAATAAAATATTTTATGGACTTGAATAAAATAATTTAATCGAATATCACTCATATTACATTCGCCATGTTTTATTTGAGATAAGAAAGCTCGAGTAATGAAAAGTTATTTATATATTTACGTATCTTATTTATTTTATTTTTACCCTCTTCTAACACTAAAAAATATTGAAATTATCCACAGTTAATGTGCATGGGCATACATGGAGATTTATCAAATGTTCTTAAGTTATCTTTACTCATTATTCATTCGGTTTCGAGTTCTAATAGAAATATTATTATATAAGCACGAAAATAATAATTTTCGTTGATATGAACTTTCAGCGGATTATTGAATGAAAATTAAATCATATTGTTAATTCAATATGTTTTAGTTTAATTTTTTTAATATACAGGTGGGATTTGAACCCACTCATATACGCCTATCCCGGCCTGGTGTTAAGTGAATTTAACACAGTAACCCTGTTACTAAGCAAGAATTTGAATCGTTATATGCAAGTATATACATATATGTACAATAAATATGGGGCTGTAATGTGAAAATTAATAATTACCAGATGCGATTGATTTTAATTATATTTCAGTTGGCTACTAAATACCTCACCGATGTGATCGTGAACTCGGTGCTTGGTCTTCAAATCAACTCATTCGAGGAGCCAAACAATGTCTTCCGAAGGATTTCGGGTCAATTGTTCACCAGCGACTACTGGACAATGCTGGTGTTCTTTTCTACCATGATTACTCCGTGGATCAATGATTATTTTGGACTCGGGTAGAAAATTAATCTTCTTTACGACCAAAAGCTATATATGTATATATTTATAAAAATTATAATTTTTATCGTTTTTAGCTTTCTTTCAAAGGAAATACAGAAGCAAATATACGATATATCGGGGCATATCGTTACTAATAGAAAAAAACACGGATTCAGCAAACATGATTTCTTTGAAGCAACAATGCGTAATGATGAGAAAAAGGGAAAAAGTAATTTTACATTTCAAAAAATCATGTATTTCAACGCTTTTGTTCGTATAGTAATAAAATTATTTTTCAGATAACTACGGTACAATTGCAAGTAGATTATTCGGTTTCCTTTCTGATGGGATTGAGACATCCAGTGGAGTTATTGCCTTCACCATGTACGAGGTAAGGGAGACTAAAAGAAAAAAATTTTATATACCTTTACCTGTTTTGTCACTTTTGAGTAACATTTCAGGCGAACTGGATAATTAAATTCAACAAGAATGTGGTATATTGTACTTACTTCCCATGAGTTTTAATAAAGGTGCTTCACGTGTATTGTTCTCATTTCGACAATGCGAATTGAGCACACCTTAAAACTTTACTATGTATTTGATTATAAATTAAATTGTTAAGAAAGCTCTTTATTTATTTAGTTAGCAGCTAATCCTCAACTGCAGAGCAGGCTCAGGGAAGAGCTTAACGAAGCAGCTGGAGCAAATGGTGGGACTCTGTCGTATGAACATATTCAAAATCTGCCTTACCTGGAGATGGTTTTCTTAGGTGCGTAGGTTACAACATCATTTTTTCAACATACTTAGAACAATATTGTGAAGTTTTATTTAATTTTAAAAAAATTGTTTTTTTTAGTAAAAAAATATGGCCTTTAAGATGAATGAAACACGCCAACGAGAGTCTTATAAAGCATTTAGACTCAATAAACTACATTTTCTTGTTTGGCTTATCATAAATATTTGTATTCTTCCTCAGAGGTGATGAGGTTATACCCTCCAGGTTTTGTACTGCAGCGTATTTGCACCAAGGACTACACCCTGCCAGCTGCGGTCGAAGGAGGGAAGTCTATCGTGTGTCCAAAGGGCATGCCAGTGGTTATTCCAGTCTACGCTCTTCATCACGACCCTAATATATATCCAGACCCAGAGAAGTTTGATCCGGAAAGATTTAGCGAGGAAAACAAAGAACAGATCCCCAAGTATTCGTATTTGCCGTTTGGGGAAGGGCCGCGCATTTGTGTCGGTAAGTAAACGTAAACCTTTAATTCGTGTTAAAAAAAAATCGCTCAGACCGACTGAATTACAGTAGTAATACTAAAACACATATTCAGTTAATATGTTTACATGCTATAAAATATTTTGGTTTTCAGGGCAGAGACTGGCATCAACGCAATCTAAGTATTGTATTGCTTCCATTATAAGGAACTTCGAACTGAGGGTCTCCCCGAAAACAAAGCCAAGACCCCTGGCCCTCGAACCCAATGCCATTGTGACGCGAGCCATAGGGGACCTCTGGGTGACTTTCCATAAAATACACTGAAACACTGACGATTTTATGCAAAAAAATATCATTATACAAAAAATATATATTTTTGCTATGTGCGTTTTAAAAATCTTAAAATTATAAAAATAAATAAAATATTAAATAATTTTTGATAAAATGTTTGTTTTTATTATAAATTATTATTTGATCTTCGCTCAACGCATACCATATCTTTTTTAAATTTTCTAAAAATATAACAATAGATTAAACAGTTTCGAGAGAGGTTTTATTAATAGACCTTATCTCTGTAATAAATATTTTTTTAAATAATATCTGCAAATCTTATCAAAACATTTTGGATAAAAGTGACATTGGTTTATCCGTTGATTTGTATGAATTTATGCAATTCATTGTGGCCTTAAGAGGTTTTTAATATCACATTTGGTATCGCAAGCGCACGTGTGTGTAGATTGAGGTTTCAATTGATTCAACCTTCAGATACGATTTACTAACAAGGGTTAACAAACCATTGCATTGGATTGATTACAGTAAACTCCACATGTAAATTTTACATTCAAATCGTTATGGTTACTAATATAACAAAGATTCAACATATTACACTTTGTAGATTAAAAACAAAAATAAGAAAATTATTTTAAGCAGCACTTAAAAGCAACACTTATTTTTTTTTAAATTGAAATAAGTAACTGGAAAAGAATAACAAGTTAAAAAAGATAATTTTTAAAAAAAAAATTAAGATTTTGCTTCTTTTTTGCACTTATAGAATGAGCGGTTAAAAAATGGTTAGTACTGAGTTCGTTGGCAGGTTTTTTCCCGAGCCACAATAAATAAATTTTTAAATATCAAACGTGTATCCAAATATGCTATTTTGTTAAAAAGCACTTACGGATCCACACTGATCCATATTTTTTTGAATTTTTAAGTAACGGCAATTTTTACTCAGGATCTGTAGTGTCTCCCACAGATGGAGGAAAATGATATTAGAATAGTTAGTCAGTAAAAAAATCTTTACATTCGAGATTTAATATGTACTAAAATCAATTATACTCTTATCAATAGATGATGATGAGTGATATTTCTCTACTTGAATCCTTTGGCATAAATCAACCCATCGGGAGTACTGTGCAGCTAGAGTTCTCGCAGTGTCTAGTCCAGATATTTAGATTGCTGCCAGAGTTTAAGCAAGTGGTTGTGTCGATAACCTCTGGTCGTACGCATATTTTCTTATTTTTTAACGATGATATTTTTTCTCTTGGTGCCGCTCTTCATATTTCTTTTTTACGTGTTCTTTACGTGGAATGACCATTACTGGGAGAAACGGGGCGTGCCCTTTAAGAAGCCGAGTTTTTTTTTCGGGAATTTCAAAGAAGCCCTGTCGGGTAAAAAGCAGTTCGGTCTCGTTTACTGTGATATGTACAAGTAAGTATGAATTTACACTAATAATTCAAATATATCAAATTGAATTCAATTTAAAAGATATTGTAATTTTATGGAGATTATTAAAAATATTCACCATGGTAATATACACAATAAAACATAGTTTGTTAAAAAAAGATAAATCTTTAAATTAAAATTATAAATAATATACAATTGTTATTTTTAATAGATTAACAATCTGAAATAAAGTGTTGTAGAAAATAATATATGTAACAGATATAGTTTAAATGTTCAAAATAGGTGCTTATATTATCAGTTTTGTAGATTATACCAAAATATCGACTGTATATTATTTAATAAATCCTAATTTTTAAACGGTTTCATTTAGGTTTAAGGAGATTTCATAACTTATATTGAGCTTGTAGTCAAGTAGTTAATATGCCTGCTTGCTTACCAATTGGATCCAGGACACGAGTCCGGAACAAACAAGCAGTTTTTTAATCCTATTAAAATTATTTAGCCTCTTAGTTCAAACAAAATGAAAATCCTTGAAATATTTTTTGATGCAGATTTTCTATTGCTGTCTTGTATACAAGGCAAATGCCAGAGACTTACTAAACCAGGCACAACCAGCAACTTTGGTTTATTCTTATAATTGTTTTACCACTCTCTCAGTGTTGTCGGTCATATACTCCTCGTTCGGTTTACGTGAACTTGGATGTCTCCCGATCATGTACAATATACTCATAGAGATAGCAGATACATATTTAACAAAAAAACTCCCTCGTCATCCCGAAAATTTACAAAATACATTTCTCATTCTCTAGTGAGTTCAAGGATACGGCGTATGTGGGATTCATAAGGATGAGATCTCCTGTGCTTATTATAAGGGACCTGGAACACATTAAAAATATATTAGTGAAGGATTTTTCAAGTTTTGGAAGCAACGAATTTCACGTAAGATTTTAATTTTTTTAAAACATAAAGTTATATATTAATGATTTGAAATAACTTTTTATAATTTCTTCACGTTGAGTTTATTTTAACATTTATGCATGACTAGTTTCAACCAAAAGACTTGGTCATCATCAGATGCAGAATAAAACGGATGAACAAGAAATAAATGACCAAGTCTTTTGGTTGAAACTAGTTATGCATAAATGTTAAAATAAACTCAACGCGAAGAAATTATAAAAAGTTATTTCAAATCATTAATAAAAAAATGATCTTCACCAAACAAATGCCTTGTCCCTCAACAAGATAAAAATATATGATACAAATAAGGATAGTGTTGTTTTCTGTTATTTATTTTGAATCGTGAATAAGCATTCAAATTTTTACTTTAAAACTGATATATAATATATTTTTATTAAACAAAGCAACAATTTGAAGTTGTTTCAATATGAGCTTTTCCTATATTTATTTTTAAATGTTTGTAAATTATAAAGCAGATTTAATATAGTATATATTGAACTTGAATTTATTGATTGCCATTAATAAATAAATAAGTTTATGGTTTAAATGCCAAATAAGTTTATGGTTTAAACGTGTTTTATTGATAAAAAAAAAACATGTAGAATACGGGATTTAATAAATTTTACTAAGAACACCAGCAACAGATGTAAAGTATGTTTTTTTAAAATAATTTAGATAGATCCTGTGAAGGACCCCATTCTTGGGGAAAACCCCTTCTTCCGCTCCGGTGACGATTGGAAGAATGCCCGCAGTCAGTGGTCCAGCAGCATGACCAGCAGCCGCGTGAAGGCCATCTTTCAGACCATGGTCGACAGGGGGGACATCATGGTGGATCACTTGCACAATCAAATCAAGGAGAGTGCGGAGCCAATGGAGACTGGAGACGTAACTTTTTTTATTATTAATTAATTCATTTAAAAAAATTTAAACCAAGCATTACTCATTTCAAATTAAAAAAAGAAATTAGAATTATAAAACGAATTCATTAGAATTTTTCTTGTTTGTGAATAAAAAATAAATAAAAGTAATATAACACGTAGTTTTATGTAATAGAGATGTATGATATATTTTTTAATATCTTACAACACCCATGATGAGGGAACTCAATTTAATGAGTTGGCAGTTTTATATATATCTTATTTATTATATCTAAACCAAGAAAAACCGATGGGAAATAATAAACTTAAAAATAAAATAATGAGTAGGCATCCTTACCTGTCAACACTTATGTTAAATTCGCAATGTTATATGACACTAGGGTGCATAATTTATAGTGCAGGTCTTTTTATTACACAGCCACTGTCGCATTCCGCACCCATGTTAACTTTCTTCCTCCAATACCTCTTGAAAAATTGAAGGAAAAAGGGGCATAGGAAGGAGGAAGTTCACGTGGATGCGGAATTTGCGCCAGTGGCTGGAGTGATAATGAGACTGGTCCAGGATAGAAATATGTTCGATAAAATGATCACCAACCTCCTTTGAGGAGAGGCATCAGAAGAATAATGACCGACTAATGATTTTAATTATATTTCAGTTGGCTACTAAATACCTCACCGATGTGATCGTGAACTCGGTGCTTGGTCTTCAAATCAACTCATTCGAGGAGCCAAACAATGTCTTCCGAACAATTGCGGGTCAATTATTCACTAGCGACTACTGGACAATGCTGGTATTCTTCTCCAACATGATTACTCCGTGGATCAACAAATATTTCAAGCTCGGGTAGAGTATTTATTTAATTTACGCCTGTAAGCTTTTAAGCAAATAATTATTATAATATTTATCACTTATCGTTTACAGGTTTCTCACAAATGAAATACAAAAGCAAATATATGATATTACGGGATATATCGTAAGTAATAGAAAGAAACACGGATTCAACAAACAGGATTTCTTTGAAGCAGCTATGCGCGATGATGAAAGATTAGGAAAAAGTAATTGAATTTTTAATATTTCAATCAAAACATGTTCTTGCACTTATTCTAGTAATCATAATATTTTTCAGCTAACTATAATGCAACAGCAAGTAGATTATTTGGCTTCCTTTCTGACGGCATTGAGACCTCTGGTGGAGCTATCTCCTTTGCCCTATACGAGGTGAGGGAGCTTTAAGTTCTTCGCAAATGAAAATTAAAACAAGCAACTATACAGTATTTGGATTTGAATTAAACTACAAAGAAAGCACGTTATTTATTTAGTTAGCAGCTAATCCTCAAATGCAGAGCAGGCTCAGGGAAGAGCTAAATGACGCAGCTGCAGCCAACGGAGGGACATTGTCGTTTGAACAGATTCAAAATCATTCTTACTTGGATATGGTTTTCTCAGGTGTGTATATCACATACTTGTTTTATTATATAAACAGTTTTATACATTACCTAATAAAGGTTACAATTATTTTATACATTTAATTATTTCTGCCTTACCTAAGGAATGTGTATTGTTCCACAGAGGCGATGAGATTATACCCTCCAGGTTTTATTGTACTCCAGCGTGTTTGCACCAAGGACTACACCCTGCCTCCTCCGGTCGAGGGAGGGAAGCCTTACGTGTGCCCAAAGGGAATGCCGGTGGTTATTCCAGTCTATGCTCTTCATCATGACCCCAATTTGCATCCAGACCCAGAGAAGTTCGATCCAGAAAGGTTTAGTGAGGAAAACAAAGACAAGATGCCCAAGTATTCGTATTTGCCGTTTGGGGAAGGAGCGCGAATTTGTGTTGGTACGTTGTACAGCTATTCGCTATATCCAAGTTGACCAAACCGATTAAATTAGGATAGTAGCACTAAAAATAAAATTTGCTAGGTAATAACTAAATATAAATAAATTATATTTGTTTTCAGGACTTCGACTTGCAACAACGCAAACTAAGTATTGTATTGCGTCCATAGTAAGAAACTTCGAATTGAGGGTTTCCCCGAAAACAATGCCAAGACCCCTGGCCCTCGAACCTAGCTCCATCGTAACGCGAGCTATAGGGGACCTGTGGATTACCTTACATAAAATACAATAAAATAAAGAAAATTTCGTATAAATTATAAAAAAAAAATACTCTTTTCAAAAAACATGAATTGTTGTTTTTTTCTAAAAAAAACTGGCCGCAGCTGAACAAATCATACAATTGGGTATTTTAAATGTTATTGCATACCTTGATGGGATATTACGACATTATTACACCCCTTAACAGGTGTTTATAAGTCAGCCAGAAAGGTGTAGTATATTTATGAAACGACCAATTTACAATAAAATACCCAATAAACATCCATGCCAAAAAACAGATCATTGCATTCAAAATTTGCAATAGAGTTATTAGTTTTAGCACTTACAAAAACCTTTTTTTTATCGGATTAATAATAACAGAGAAATTGGGAGATGATTAGCAATAATATATTTATTTTTAAGAAATAATTAATAACACAACAGTAAAATCGATTTATTTAAAAACCACAAATTTTTTCTTTCATATTAAAAAAATACCTATTGGGGCTACGATTTATTGTACTAATCTCCTAAATAGAGCTACGAATTTGTCTACGAGCCACGCGGTAGTGCGTTAAAGGTCACTTAGACTTCAAAATTAATACACAGCATAGAAATTTATTTGTTTTTTTTAAGTTTTTGTTTAAAATATAATGAGCAATGTGATAGTTTAAAATATTTCAAGATTTATTTTGTGTTGGGGGCTCTTTCGTAGATGTTAATCCAGAGGCCTCCAACAGCCCTCTTGATAAAAACATTTGCGTCTAATTCTATTGGATCCTTCGTTTTGGAAGAAACCCTAAGCTCAAAATTTCTCACTAATGCAGCAATTCCGACTTTCAGTTGAGCTTGCGCTAGCTTGTAACCTTAAACAAAACACAAACTCGTTAGAAATATGTACAGGATAGTATTACAAATAAAACCGATACTCGTACCATTAAATGTATATTTTGCGCCTTTTGCGTATTTTATGTGTAAAAAATATTTTATTCAATTTAAATTATTTTGTTTTTAATATTTTGATGACCTACCCACGCAAATTCGTGGGCCCTCGCTAAAGGGCAGATACGAAAACTTGTGATGCGACGGGTTCACGAATCTCTCCGGCTTGAAGGCGGAGGGCTCTGGGAAGTGAACCGGGTCCATGTGAAGACCCAGCACGGGGATCGTGACAACCATTCCTGTGGACACCGCCAGCGGCTTTTGTGAGGGAAGGGGTGGAGGCAGGGTAGTGGCGCGGCTACACATGCGGCTCACCGACATGGCCGGGGGGTGCAAACGAAGGGTCTCTGAAAACAAAGTAAACACGTAAAATTTTATCTGTGGACGCTCATTTTGACCTTGTTTGTATTATACTTAAACGAAAATTTAAAAATAAAAAATTATCTATTACGTACCTAATAAAACCATATTGATGTAAGGTAAATTGCAGATCTCTTCATACGGTATTTGCCCGTCTGAACCGGCCGCTGCATCAAGCTCTTCCCGCAGACGGTTTTGAATTTCAGGATGACGGGCTAGCTGCAATTTTTTAAAAGGTTAATATGGATTGAAAAGCTTTTTAAATGTTTTAAATGTTTAAAGGTTCACCTCGTAGAGCACGTATGCTAGAACACCACTCGAGGTCTCAGTTCCGTCCAATAGAAATCCGAATACTCTACCGGCGAGTTCCAACTCAAATTCAGCTGAAAGGGCATACGATTAGTTGCATTTGTACCAAGATAGACTCAAACGTATTTATTTTAAAATTATGAGTATATTTACCTTCTTGTAGAGTTACTTGATTTCCCTTTACCATTAAATCATAGACATCACTTTTTAACAGACTATTTTCTTTTCGACAAGCAATAATAGATTTTGCTATGTTGATAAATTCCTTGTGCATATCTTCAGAGACAAATCTACAAGTAAGCATATTTTAATAAATAAATAACAATATTAGTTTTTCTCCAACACGAGAAAACTATAGATTAAAATAAAGAATACCTTGAAGTTATTATTATGCAAGTAAAATAAAATATTTAATTAGTGACTTTACAAATGTCAGTTTTAAATTTTATTTATTTTAAAACTTTCGAGTTTCTTAAAATTTTACTTACACAATCACACTTTATTTGTCAGGTTCAGTTTTATAAGACTTATCAGATAAATATCTAAATTAATAATTTCTAGAATTTCTTTCTATGTCTAGGGGAAGAAATGCAAATTTTCAAAAATTGCTTAATCTTTTGGCAGTTTTTCTTTTCTGCTTCTCTCATATCGAATTTCTCATTATTTTAATAAGATTTTTTTTGCCATAATGCTTATAATTTTATTTTCAAATTCAACGATTGTTTTAAAATTTAACAATCGTCGAAATTTATGATACCTGAACTTGAAGATTTTCCCCAGCCACGGAAACAGAATGCACGATACGATCACAAAACCATCCCAAGCTGAAGACGTAAAGAACGATCTTGTAATTTTTCTGAAAGGATTATCTTTTTCTAGAAAAGAATCGACATGCAGTCCAAACAGTGCAGACACCACAAAATCCGTCAGATAATTAGAAGAAATCTGAAAATAAAATTACATCTATAGGTTGGTTAATGGCAGGTGCGAGTAACTCATTACATATTTCAAGGGCTGCGTTTCAGAAAAAAGGTGTTATGCATGAAATTTACTTCTCTGGCTTCGAGTGGTTCCTTTGGGGATGACTTGACAAAATCTTTCAGATGCCTGATTGTGAGATCTGCCTTCTCCACCATGACAGCATGCATGGCCTTGACCTTGGCGGGGGTCATGCTGCTGCTCCACTGCGCTCTCGCCGTCTTCCACTCCTCGTCACGCTTAATAAATGGATTCGTTGAGAAAATCGGATCATATTCTGGATTCACCTTCAAGAAAATTAAAATTTTATTATACATAGCTGAAAGTGTAAGTATTCGAAATAAAAAAATTAATTGCACACCTGGAATTCGTTGTGAGAGAAGTTATGAAAATCCTTTGACAATACTGATTTTATAATCTCAGGATCTCGGAGTAAAATTACGGGAGCATTCATTTTGAAGTATCCGATGTATGGCGCGCCCGGGAACTGCCTGTTGTTGGAGAATATAAAAAAAATAAAATAAACAGTCTTGCATTAAGTAAAATTAACAATCACGAGCTTATAATACATTTTAAAATGATTGTTGATGAAAACAGGCGTTAACAATGACAGTGTTGTCATTGTCATTGTCATTGTCATGTTGTGACAGTCAAAAAAAGGGTTGGATAGAAAGCTACTAGTTATGAATTTTTGAGTTTATTTAAATTTGTTTCATTTTTAGCAAAATAAATATGTATGTCACCAAACTCAGAGTGTGTTTAAGCAATAAAAAAATCATTTGAATAAGTTTAATGTACATTAAACACATTTCATTCATATAAAGATTCGGCACAATTATATCATAATATTACCTGTAGAGATCCATATATAGTTGCGCAAAATGCTTTCTACCCAAAATAACGTCCAGGTAACTCCCAAAGAAGAACATGGGCTTGGCGAAGGGAACCCCTCGCTTTTTCCAAAATCCATTTTCCCATGAAAAGTACACGTAGAAAATGAAAACAACGGCACAAGCGCACAGTGCACAAAACATCGCGACGAGAAGACAACAGGCCGTATAAATTATATTGGGTGACTGTAAACAGATTGTACATGAATAAGGTCACCACTGTGCCGTGAAGCTAGTTATAGGTTTCGACAGGCAAAGTCCATTGGATCACAATTGACTAACTTATATCATCCCATTAAATAGATATGATTATTTTAAGTGCACTGTGTGCAGTGCTTTGGTGTGGGGTCACAACCTCGAGGGTAAATATATATGAACTGAAAATGCACTGTTCCTTGCAAAAAGCGACTTAAGCTGGAACTTGGCAGTGTATTGTATTTTCTGTGACGACATGTTATATCTAGTTTCTTGTTCATTAAACTGTGTTGATTTGTGTTATGAGTGACTTTGCATGACCTCGCCGGTCTATTCTAAAACGAATGGAGTCCATTAATACCTGCCATATGTATTGATGTTCTTGATAGATAATTTAGGATCAGCTATAAATGAACAGAGGTTTCAGGGGTGCAAGGGATTTACAGCGATGTTAGTGTTACTAAATGGTATGTAATACAGATTTAAATCAAACATTAAGAAGTACATATTGTTAGTTTGATATCACTTATAAAAAAATTGTATAAAAATACAAGCGTTGAATGTTTCGGTTTCATTACAAAAAAATACACTAAACACCAAGGCCAACGCACGGTATCTTATAAGTGATATTTTTTATCACAGTAAACTATTTATGTTTTTACTTAAAAACTTCAAAATATCTCGAATGATTTTATCATATTATATAATTCGATAATTTATAGTACACAACACCTTATCAAAAGCAAATATCCACCTGTATGAATATTACTGTGATAACTTTATCCGCCGCAATACTTTTTTATTCTCACTTATATCAACTTGGGCCACAGCAAAACTGTTCTGTACCCACCCATAGCCACAACAATACCGACTTGAGCATCATCAAAACTGCTTCCTCCACTTTGATTTCAACTCAACCATTGCAATACTGTCCCATCCTTGTACCACCTAGCACTCACACCAATACTGTCCCATCACACAAAACATAATTATAGAAAATTCCACACATTAAAAAAAATACTTTGGAAAAATTATTTTTCAAAGACATTTTATTCGATTAATAAACATAATTATTATAATACATCAAAGAATGACGAAAACGTAGTTGAAAGGATACAAATCTTTATGAACATTTTCAAACATAATTAATCATATATATATATATATATATATATATATAAATAACGTTTAAGTGATGTCTAAAACAAGATCTAAGCATTAAATTAAAAATCTATTAAAGCAAATCATATTTTTGGGTAAAATGTTTGTACGTAGTGATGACTAGTTTTTTTTTTTTTTTTTTTTTTAATATATGTGATTATTAAGAGGTTCTTTTGTGGAAGGTTACCCAGAGGTCACCCACAGCGCGAGCCATGAGGGTGGTGGGGTCCATGGGCAGAGGTCTGGGAGCCGTCCTTGGAGAGACTCTCAGTTCGAAGTTTCTAACCACGTAAGAGATGCCCAACTTGGACTGGGTCAAAGCCAAGCGAGTTCCTGAGGAAAAATTGTAATATGTTTGTATCAGTGGCCGTTCATACAAGCAATAAATACATAATAAAAGTATTAAAAAAATGTCTAAACTAGGTTAGTATATTTAAAATTTACAATGCGGAATTTGGATAGTAAGTAAATATAAAAAAAAAAAAAGAAAGTATTTTTCTTGAGTGAATCGCACGTCACTGGTTTGTACAAAAACAGAGAAAAACTAAATGAACACTAGTAATATCACAAAAAAATTAAGTATATATAACATAGATTTTGTTTTTACTTTGTGTTCTTTTGCAAATAATTATTTTTTAAAATAAAATTGCAATCATTATATATCTCAATAATAACACTGAGGACCACAAAATTAGTATTATTTCGAGGTTTTGATCAAACACATATTCCTATGTATAGATTTTTGACGAGAATTGCATTTTTAAATTATTGTCAAATCACATTATTTTCCACCCCGAAAAATACAAAAAGAACATTTTTCTAAACGCCCAATTATTGTGTAATTGTTTGAGTGTTTTTATCATAAAGTTTTGCCTTAGTAAATAACGCAAAAGGAAACGCTTTTGGGTATCCGGCATCACAATGTCGTAAATATTAACACAAAGCTTGTTACAGTAAAAAAAAACAAGTATTTTTAACTTGAAAATAAATAGCATAAAAAGTGGAAAAAATATGTGGTCTCTTTTATTCTTACCAACACAAATCCTGGGCCCCTCACCGAAAGGCATGTAGGCATACTTGGGGATCTGCGCCTTTCCCTCTTCCGTGAACCTTTCCGGGTCGAACTTGTCAGGGTCAGGGAAGTTCTCCGGGTCGTGATGAAACGCATAGATGGAGACGTTGACTGGCATGCCGGCTGGTATCTCGAAGGGAGCTGCACCCTTGACAGCCGGAGGAAGGGAGTACGGCTTGTTGCAAAGCCTCTGGAGAGTGAATGCGGGAGGGTAGATTCTCAGCACCTCTGATAAAACAAAAATTAACAATAAGTTGATAGTGATAATATATATTTAATTATTTCTGAAGATATTACCTGACGTCACCATATCCAAGTATGGTAAAGTATGGATTTGGTCATATGAAATACTTCCTCCGTTGGATTCTGCTGCCTCATCCAGCTCTTTCCTCAGTTTGGTTTGGACATGAGGATGAGCAGCCAACTATGAAATGAGTAATTCGTAAATACCTTAATATATAAATAATGTCAAAGATTTATGTTAGCACACACGAATCTAGAATTCAGCATATCGACAGCTCATGCTTGTGAGTCTCCAGAATTCAAGTATTTAATTCGATTGGAAATTTGCTTTTTTATTACTTGTTACAAAAGGTGGAATGTGTTGTAATATGCTTGTAATAGTGGCTGATTTATTTACGTATAGTTTGGTATGATTTTATAATTAAGTTTATAACTTACTTCAAAGAGTGTAAACCCGATCAGTCCACTGGAAGTTTCAATACCTTCCGATAAATATCCAAACACTCTTCCTCCAACAGCGTCGTAATCAACTAAAAAAATAAATATACGAAAGTATATGAAAAGAGGTATTTAGTGAAAAATAAAGTTTGCCTTTTTTACATTTAAAGTACCTACTCCTTAACATCAAAATAAACGAAAACTTGCGAGTTTAAAGCTTGTTGCTTTTTAAAGTGAAAAAGGCGGAAATAATTCCTTGGTAGTAAAAAGGGACTGTTTAATTTGTAGAAAATAAATTGATGGTTGCGGTAACCCAAGTTTATTTATCTTTATTGGAGTACCTGATAATAGTCTCATCATCTGAATTGGTTCAATTAGATACGGTAATCAAGTGTCAAAATGGCGAGCTCTCCTTTTACTCGTTGATCTACGTTTCCCGTGTTTTATATGTCACCGACAGTAAATGCGTCGCAAACGGTCAAATTATCAATTTGTTTTTTTTAACAACTGTTTACCTTTTCCGTCCACCTCGTTTTCCTTGATCAATGTTTCGAAGAAGTCATTCTTGGCGTATCCGTTTTTCTTCCTGTTGTCGACAATGAAGCGAGATATGTCCAGTACGTTCTTTTTAACTTCCTTGCTAATAAAACTAAAATAAATATCCTCGATTAAAACCAAGTAGGTCACACGTATTCTTTAGATTATAATGGAATATGTGTTAATAGGTTTCTTACCCGAGTTTGAAATATTTGATAATCCAGGGAGCTATGATATAAAATAACACCACCAGCCCCTCCCAAAAGTTAGCAACAAACAGGGAAGAGGCAATCTTGTGGAATACGTTATTTTTGTCTGTAAATGAGTTGCTCTGTAGACCAAATACTGATGTTACAATTACATCCGTTAAGTACCTCATGCCCAACTGAAAAAAAATGTTATTCGAGTTGAAAAATATACTTTCCCGCACACGTAAGCAATTCGAGAAATAAAGAGATCTTTAATTCACATATTCGTAATTTGCTTCTTGCGTCATGTACCAATTGACAAATTTGGATACTCATTGTAACCCTAAACGACTTTGAAGACTCATTCCGGTTTTTTTGTTCTGAAAATTATTACCAGATATGAAAAAGCAAAGATGGCAATATGATCGTCAGGCATTAGTAAATATCAATTATTAATTATAAAGTTGGACCATTAATTTTTATATTAACACAATGTGAACTTGCTTAAATTAGGTACACGTTACTAATGATTTACATAAACCAGTAAACACCAAGATTATAGTAGCTTCACGTCTGCCCTATCATGGTTTATAATATGGACACTATATAACTATCATTACTGGAAAAATATAGATTTTATCTAATGTGTTGAATAATGTTTGAGGTACACTTCTGATAAACTTCGATCTTCAGTGTCTTCTGATACACTTCTGAGATCGATCAGTGACTAACATGACTGTGACGTAGCTAAGTCCCTATAATACTCTACTCAACTTGGATATCAATTCCATCAAATCAAGTATTGAAGAATTATTATCAATGTACATAACAAAGTTGCGTGCTACTTCTGCTGAAATTCAATGTTATGCCGAAGCTAAAAAATAATGGCTAAACTTTTGTATTCACCTCTCTGGTTTCTAGTGCGCCTCCGTCATTCTTAATGTGGTTGTTCAGATATTCCACCATGGTCTTCCCCTTGTCCTCCATGACGCCGACCATCATCTTAACACGACTGCTGGTCATGCTGCTGGACCACTGTCCGCGAATGTTCTTCCAGTCATCCCCAGTGCGGACGAAGGGGTTTCCTCCGAGAATGGGATCCACTATAGGATCACACTGAAAGGATTATATTGCATGCATGAGTAATCAAACAAAATAACTATCGATATTGCTTTAGATAAGAATCAATACAACGTATGAATACGACGAATTCTTCGAACATCTTAGAGTTGAAAAATTGAGTAATGCAAACATATTTTATTTAAAAAATTATGATGGTAAATCATTTGTATGAAACTCATTTTAGCAATAAATATTTCATTCTTTGATTCAATAAGCAATGGCCCTCGCTTCTTGCAAGATAGCTATAATATTCTGCATGAGAAAAGTCACAATTTCAAGTACATGACTTGTAATAAAACAAATAAATGTGGTCTACTTTGAATAGTATATATATGTAAGCTTACTGAAAATTATCAATTTAAAACCAATATATATTCCGATTCAATTATTAATTTTTTTTTCACTGACTGGGATGAAATATCAAACCTGCACCGAGACCCGATTTCCCTATCGAGAGTTATGATAAAGCTATGAGTATGTAAAAATTACTCACGTGGAAATCGTTATCGCAAAAGTTGTTGAAGTCCTTGACAAGAATGTTCTTGGCTAGCTCTCTATCTCGGATGATCACCACAGGAGTGCGAAGTTTGAAGAATCCGCAGTACAACGCATTCTCAAATTTCCTGCAATCATTCACAACTTAGTTAAAAATAGCCGAAGTTTTATTCAGATCGATTTAGGAGACGCCAAATATTCGCATGCTCTCCTGAAAGCCTTGTGGATATCCAAAAGCTTGTATTAATAGTGAAAAGCTTCAAGATATTAATTATTATTATAATAAGACAAACAACGTTAAAGCAGACATAAGTAGTGTCGCAGGCGTAGCTGAACTATTTGGGGATAATTTTTATATTAATTTTTATGATATCCTGAGTACAAACAATAAATTAGACAAATAAAATTGATGGCACTTGCCTGTATAGATCAACGTAAATTAGTCCAAAATGTTGTTTTCCTATTAGCGCTTCCTTAAAGTTTCCGAAAAATAGTTTAGGCTTCTCGAAGGGAATGCCATAGTTTTCCCAATAAGTGTCATTCCACGTCAGGAATAAATAGATTAAGCCCAACACTATCGACACTAAAGTGAAGAAGACGAGCATTGTGGCAGTCAACGTCTGGACTTGAGAGAGACCTGCCCCGGACTGCTCGTATCACCATGATGGGCATGACGAAATAGTAATTGAATAACTCCAAGAGGCGAACTTGGACGGAGTTCAACATTAATACAACCATATTCCATGATTGTGAATTGTGAAAGACTGCAATAATTTTTTTTTTTTTTTATTATAAATAATATTTGGTACGTTCTGGCTGTGGAGATTTGTCTGGCAATGCAACTGTTGAAGCAATAGGAAAAAAAGTACATTGCTTTGTTTTTTTCTAGACCATTTCTTGGCAGTACTACATAAATGTTCTCATAGTATTGTTTTGATTTTAATTGAATTTGGTGATCAATTAATTTGGGTTCGTCTGTAATTATTAGTAACGTTTCCCCCAATACATATTAATACATTAAATTCCATTCAAGTAGCAATCTAAAATTCACGGATCTACAACTTGAAAATCCGATAACCCAGCATTTTTACCATAAGAGAGAAATATTTCATCTGTATGCGAAAAGGGATAATAAATACTGTTGGAGCATTTGTTTACTTGAAGCTGCATTAATTTAAAAAAAACTATTGCCTTAAACTTATTTTACGTTTTATTTAATTTAAATGTCTGTATTCGATCCTGGACTTATCTCAAATAAATTTTATCTTCCGTGTAGAAGATACCTTTTACCTAAGTTTATCTACCATCATGTGTTAGGTCAGAGGTCCCCAACCTTTTTGCACCCAAGAGCATATTCTAGAATGCCGGTTGGGCGGCGGGCACCATTTATTTTTTAAGGTATATCTATAGTTGAACATAGTCAATAATACATATAAGTAAAAAAAAAGATACAGGAAGAGTGCCAGTAAATTATAATATATTTTTCGTAGGTACTAATTCTGCTCTGTTACATTGAAGAATCGTGAATTGAAAATATTTCCAACGTATTTGCATAATATAAATTTTCTTCAATTTAAGCAATTGTAATTTTATTGGTTTCAAATTTTTTGATTTATAATGTGTTGAAAATTATAAAATGAGATAAACATCTTTCTGTTCCTCTTTCTGCTCAAGATCCAAAAAAGTATACAATCTTTACAGTATACTATATATTTTTAATCATACCAGAAAACTATATATTTTATCATAAATATTTTTTTTTCACTAAAAAAAACCAATTAAAATATATTAGTTTTTCACATGGAAAAAAAACTTAAGATTACTGAAATCGTTTATTCTTTTTTGATTGCTTCAGCACTAAAAATCATACGAAGTACAGTGCTACATAAAATAATAATTATAAAACCGTTTGCATTTAAATACTATAATAAGTATACATATATATATTTACGTGTATACATCAATTCATATAAGTAGACAAAAGTATTTTAGAGCTGCTACAGTATAGAAAGCCAAATTTAAGTATTTAAATTGTTTTAAATATTTTTTGTTACTTAGCACTGCTGCAAAATACTATATTATTAGTACTAAAAATTAAAAAGTAGCAAAAATTATAACTATCTAACAACCGTATTACAGTATTTCCATAAAAAAGCGCTATAGCAGTATTTAAATCATCGTAAGGGTTATTTTTAAATCTATAAAAAATATCAATGGTAAACATTTTAACTTCAAACACCTACAACTCTGTGCGAATCAAATAAAATGAATAAAATCGTTATTTGTTAAATAATAAAGGTCTTTTCTCAACATTTGTTAAATCTTCACAGGAATGTTTGGATAAAGACTGTTAGATATTTACAATTTTTGGGCGCAAAAATACCTACTAGATCTCTTATTTTTTATTTGATTTACTTGCATTGTACTAATAATATGGTATTTTGTGGCAATTCCAGGTAGCAAAATATATTAAAAATAATTAAAATACTTTAATAAATGTATCATTTTGCAATAACTAAAATTAATAACACTACTAGTTTTAATAGCCATATATTTATTCTTAGGTTGGTCAACGTTGCTGCCACCATTGAATGAAATGAGTGCCGCGATATAACCTCAAAATTTAAATTGCATTGCTCTAGTTCACAATATATTAAAGCGGCGTGGTAATAATATTATTATTTTGGTTATTTAATATCAAAGTAAAGATATTTAAAAATGGCTTTGGTTAAGGAAGAAGGCTCCATTGATAATGACACAAAAGAATTAAACGAATATGCATATTTAGAAACTGGTGGGTTTTCTTCGGAAAGATTCAAGATAGAAGTGAAAAATCTTCCTAAATTTTATGGAATAGGTGTAAGTGAAGTGTTTTTAAGTTCACACAAGCTATATTTCAACAGTTTTGGTTGTTGACTTAATATTGACTGTTATTTTATAGGAGTTCAAGAAATTGTTGAATTTCAAACTGAAGCTTAACCCTGGGAAGATCAAACCTCCGTTTCTTCGCAGCAAATGGCTTTATGTTTGTTTCCAGAATGATGAAGACAAAGATAAAGCGTTAAGCATTCTTGATGGATACGAATGGAAGGGTACAAAGCTGAAAGCAATGGTAAGAATTAAGAAAGTGAACATTTTTGGGGCAAGTTGTGAAAATAGTTGTGGGTTTATCTGCATATCCCTGGGTTTTGTAAATTTTATTACTCTTACTCTATTCTTTACTATTTTAGAATGCACAGCCGGCTCCAGATCCTCTTGTGAAGAAAAGAAAGATGGATGCTGAGGATGATGGTAGTGATGTAAAGAAACTCAAACCTGATGATAATAAAACTCAAGAGGAGAGAATCAAAGAGAGCACTATTCCATATTGGAATACCCCTTATGAAAAACAAGTAATTTATTTGATTAATTTATACTAATTTCCCAAAATAGTACTCTTTGTATTGCTTAAGATTGTTGATTGTTTCTATTTATAAATAACTAATTGTGCACAGATGATTTTAAAAACCTACAATTTCAGGTTGAATTTAAAGAAAGAGCTATGCGTCATGTTATCCAAAAGATTGGTAGTGAATTATGGAAATCTCACCCAGAGTTACGGGGGTACATTGAAGCTAAACAGAAAGTCAACAATGGTCTGATATGCCAGTTTGACCCTGTCAAAACTTCTCCGTTGACGGAAGGTTACAGGAACAAATGTGAGTTTACAGTCGGCATGGATAAAGAGACCATGTTGGCTACAGTTGGATTCCGTGTCGGAAAGTATGTCTCCGGTTTTACTGGAGTAGCTCCAGTTGCTTCCTTGTGTCATGCGCCGGAAATAATGAAAAAGGCTGTATTGGTAAGTAATAAAGTGTGCAGTTTTCTACTTGGACCTCTAGTAATTCTAGCAGTACTTAAAAAAACCCAGATATGATTTTTTATCGATAACTCCAATATGTAACTTTATATTCTCATTTTTGATGCTTCTGAATTATAATATTTAAAAAGTGTTTTTCTAAAATTTAATAACTTTCCTCTGTAAAATGATTGAATGTTAGAACTTTCACATTTAAACTACAAATAAATTAAGTAGAAATTATTTTTAATGTTCTGTGAAATTATAACAGATTTTAAAATATATATGATTTCAAGTTTTATGTCTTTTTACAGGTTTTTCAAAAGTTTGTGCGAGCAAGTGATCTGAATGTTTTCTCTCCAGAAGACCATAGTGGAGTTTGGAAACAGTTAATGGTCAGGCAGTCATTCTCGAGCAATGAGACTATGCTTGTTGTTGGAATCAATCCTCAGGTAATTATACAACTTACTCAGAGATATTTCCTGTGTTTTTACAATATGAGAATATATGGGCCCGTTTTCTTAATATTCCAATATTGCAAATCCTATTTTTCTTTTAGGATATGACGGAAGAATCTCTTGACGCATTAAAAAAAGAACTCGTCGAACATTTTACTACAGATGAAGCTAAGGAATGCAATATTGTATCACTCTACCTACAAAGGATTGTGAAACGGTAATACATAAATATTTGGAATACTCCAATGATTATTGATTTTGATGTAAATAGATATTTACCACCATGAATATATTTTTAGGAAGGGTGGCGAGCGACTTCCTAAAGTAGAGCACCTTTGGGGTGAAACTCACATACAAGATACGATACTTGGCTTAAATTTCAGAATATCTCCAGAAGCTTTCTTCCAGGTATACCTTCAAAATAATTTAGCGTGTATTTGAGCTTCCATAAGAATGCAATGAATCACAAAAGATATTATTTTAGATCAATACTGCAGGAGCAGGAATTTTATATCAGACAGCAATAGATATGGCCATGCCCACTAAGGAGTCGACAGTGGTTGATGTTTGTTGCGGCACGGGTACCATTGGATTGTGTTTTGCCAAGGTAAGTCAATTTCTTTTAATGTTCAATGTTCTAAATAAACTTGAGAGTAAATAATTGGGGTATTAATTATTCTAGCACTGCGGAGAAGTATTAGGACTTGAGCTTGTCCCTGAAGCTGTATTGGATGCCAAAGCAAATGCCACATCAAATAACATTGACAATGCTCAATTCTTCACTGGAATGGCTGAAGATATTCTTACATCCGTTGTACAGAGAGCCACAAATGAAGATATTATTGCTATTATAGATCCGCCAAGAGCTGGCCTGCGTAAGTAAATTGCTACAATCAAAAAGGTAGTTGTTATATTTGATGTGTATAAAATTATTTTGTTATTTTTTCAGATGTGAAGGCAATCACTCGTTTACGTCGTCTTGATAAAATCAATAAATTGATATACATATCGTGTGATCCTCAAGCTGCCAAGAAAAACTTTGTAGATCTTGGAAGGGCATCTTCCAAGAGCATGCATGGGGATCCGTTTATTCCTACCAAAGCAGTTGCTGTAGATATGTTTCCGTATACTAAGCACACAGAACTTGCATTCCTATTTGAGCGTATGAGTGAAGATGTAAGTACAGTGTAATTTTTTTTTTCATCTGTATTTTTTACTAGATTTCTTGGTAAAATGTCGTCTTGGTTTTACAGAAGTATCTCGCGTTCAGCAAAAAAAAGAAGAATGAGAAACCTGTTTGATAGAATCATTTCAAACAGAATAGAGAAAACAATCAGTAATGGAAGCTAAAGCTATTTATACCTTCCTAATATGAGGTTTTTTTTTATGGTAATTGAATATATTTACTATATTTTATATTCATATATTGTATAGTTGACTTTATTAAATGACAAATATGGAGCATTTATGCATGATTAATCATGTTACTGTTTTATTTACTTCAGAAATTATTCGAGTGTTGAGGATACAGGTTCTTCTTGTTTGGAGAATCTGCCGTCTGAACAGCAAGCCTGCTCTCTAAGATTGACTTAATCTCAACCTGTATTTAAACCACCGGCTGTGCCTTGCACAACTACAGAAGCTAAACGTTTGGATGAGTTCTAGTTGGTGTCTTAGAGAAACCAAACACATATAGTAAATAGTTCTAATTGCACATTTGTATTAATTGCTGTGGGAAGTTTTCTCTAGTTTTTGATAAGTGTTCTAGGATTTCTCAATTGACGCTAGATTGGTCAATTTACATGGTTATCAAAAGGCTCTCACACCTATTGACAGTACACCATTTATACATATATCTAGTTTCAAAATATATTTATTGAAAATATTTAGATGAATAATACACAATATTACAGTTCAAATGCTATTAAGATATATGGACACTTAATTAGTACTTATAAAACTGATCCAGCAGTTTATTAACTTATTATTATATTTTGTGTTACACATTTTTTTTTTGTTAATGTTTAACATCAATTAAAAATACGATTAAAATTGCATATATTAAGTAAATTCGCTACTCAAATGAATTAATTCATGAAAACATATTTTTAAGTTTAATTTTGTCTTCACCGTCCTTGGTCTTTTGCAACTCTTCAAGTTGCTTGATTTCGCGATTCACAGCGATTAACAAAGAGGAATCCAGTTCTTTTACTCGGCTGAAGTCAGCAAATGCTTCTGGTGGCCTCCATGCTGCTACATTAGCTTTAGCCCTTCGAAAGAGAGCTTTAACATTATCTGGAAGCAAATAATGTTTCAGTTAAAATTCATAAACTAAACTATTTGAGAATTATAGAGGAAAAAAATGTAATGACATTACTAAGGAAGCACCAGTAAGAAGATTGCTCTAAGGGAGAGAAAGTATGAAATTAAATTAAATAACTTTCAAAAGATCACTAAAGATGTAAAAAAACATCACTAAGATAACGGAATTCTAGATCCAATGCAAAAGTTGAGTCACAATTAGATGATTATTTTGGATAAGTCATCATTTTTATTGGCAACCATATTATCCGTCATAGAACTAGTGGTCAATTTTTGGATAAAAGATCATGATCTAGGTGATGAAAAAAACATGCTAATTGTTCATAATAAATGACATAATCATTTGAAAGTGACTATAAATATCTAATGAAAAAAAATATTTAGATGGTTGTGCGTCCGATCATGTCTAAAACATTTTTTTTAAATTAAACCAAAATTGTTTTCACCTGGGTCAGATTTAAGTACTGTGGTACAGTGTTCAATTACTGCATAATAATCTCCCTCCACTAATTTACACTGAGAAAAGTTAAGTAACAGTGGAATCTTAAGATCATCCAGTTTTTTCCAAAATTCATCATGTGGCTTTTCTCTGTAATAAACAAGAATGAATTAATACACATCTAACTGCACTGTGATCCTTATATTAAATGTAGTAACAAATCTCTTTTCCCTTAGTAGTATTTTCAAACACATACTTGATCATAAGTTGCTCGCACAAGCCTATCGCCTGTGAATATAAATCAGCAGCTTCTGTATAAGACTTCTTCCTAAACAAATCATTTCCTTTTTCCTTTAATTTAGGAATGTTGTCTAATCGCTCTTCATCTGTTAGTTGCCAGGAGTCCTTTTCGTATTCTTCAGGAAACTCAACTTTTAACACTTCTGAAAAATTTCGCACACGATTAATAAGTAACTAAGGAGTAATTAAATTTTTACTAAGGAATAAAGTTTCAGTTCTTCCATACGTCTACGACTACGTCATACGACTGAATCTTCAGGGAATTGATATAAATATAAAAAGTCAAGTGTTATATAGATTTGAGAACACCACCACCACCTGTTACCTAGAGTGAGTGTCAGTAATAACCGAACACTTAACAGCGGCAGCTAAAACCTAAGAACACACTTGTCTATCAAATAAATAAAAATTCTTTTTCTTCTAAGACTGTAAAAGTATAGCAAAAAATGCAAGTAATATTACATATATTGTGTCATTGATTAAGGATTTACAAAGTAAATTTCTACAATCAAAAAGGAAATATTGCAAGAGATCAAAGCAAATAATTTTAATAAAATACCTATGATAAATTCCAAATCAGAAGGATTACTTATCATTTCATTCAAATCTTTGTAACCAATTCCATCGTTCTGTAGAGCCACTCCACAAATATGATTCCTTCTCTCACTAGGATCTTTGCTGAGGTCTCGTAGTGTTTTAGACACAAAGGGATATTGATTTACCAACTAAAACAAAAAAAAAATAAGCTATACAGTATTTTCTTCATATCAAGATAAAGAAAAATTCTCCATGTTAATATTTTTATTGTTCTGCATACACTTTTATCAACTGTGAACTTAGCAACTTCGTCAACAGACATTTTCTGCACCATGGCCTCCCATGCCTCTAGTTTGAATTTTTTTCCGAGCACTAGCATCATTGGCTGCTTGTTGCCAATTTTTCGACTGTCATCTACAAGAGTTTTATTAGCATCTACTTTCCTGGTTTGAAAGTGAAAATGAACCTGCAACAAGTATAAGAAATATAATTAGGATTTTGGTGAGTACTGATTAACTATCAGTATGTCCGATATAATAAACATATCTCATAATTTTATTTCTTAGAAAATATGCATGAATAACATAAATCCTATGAAAAACACAATAGATCTAACCTTGCACCCATTTTTCAGCGTTCTGTACTTCTTTCCAGTGTGTAAAACTTCTTTAGAAATAAGGGATTTTTCGTTAGCAGATATCATATTGATAATATTAAATTAATCAATATTTACACCCACAAAATAAAATAGTTATCAGTTAATATAACATACGAACAACACTGCTCTCGTTATCAGTTCAAAAATTTGACATTTCGTCTCATAGACAACAAACACTGCCGCTAGCTTGAAATAATATAGTCTATGGAAGCTTTGATGAAATTATTATTTTGATAAATTTATTGATGCATTCCCGTGCTGTTCATCAGAAATATGCGTGCGCATATAACTGGTTCATTATATTAAATAAAGTTATCAAAAACAATAAAGGTTTGCAATAAAATTTTTAATAAAGCAATGAGTCCAAACGCCAATGTCTAATAGAATTTAATTTTTCTAGTATCGGTAATCAAATTAATGGTGATTAACCACATTCGAACTAATTAATTTTCGTTATAGCTATTGTAACAAAATTTGGCTGTAGAAATATGTCTGATATTCTAGTTTCTGGTTGATCAAAAAAATTTGCGCAAAGATCAATGGGACTAAAGGGAAGTGACCTTTTTTCAAATCAGAATAGCTAAATTTCCATTTCCATTTATTAGAATTTTTTATAGTTATTTTCATCTTCATGAAATATGTGCAATAAAGTAAATAAAATGTCAGAAAAAATATTGTTATGAGAGTTTCTCACTTAGAATATATCAAGCACGTTGTGATAATCATGAAGAGGTCAAGAAAAACTTGTAAATTCTAGCGGCTTGTAACCATCAAACCATTAAATGCAATTATAATGGTCGCACTATTATCAACTCATCTGATCTGTACAAAGGAAAACAGAGAAGTACAATATGTGTTTAATGCTTTTTTTTCTTTTTGTATTTTTCTTAAATTGAATGTACTTTATACTAATTCTCTGAATATTAAAAAAAATATTGAATAGTTTTATAATGATGTGTGGTGAAATAATAAACTCCCAATGAATTCTATGTATATAGTTTTATTTAAGTAGTTATTATACTTGAGATAACAGTAAACATGTGGTCTATCATGTGACAAAGGGTTTCCCCCAAAATATAACACAACTACCAAAAGTCAAGAAACACTCAACTTTATAAGCCCCACAACCTGTGCGCAGGATCAGAGGATACTTAAATACCTTATGTGTGATTGCCCCCATTCTCATATAACCCCTGGACGCAACAATTACACAACAAGCGATTTCTGCAAAGTTATTATCTTGAGGAATGTTGTGCATTTTCATGGGAGATTTAATATAAACATCATTTAGCTTAGTCTTGATGTTTTATTTATCTGGCTCCGCACCTGACCGATTAGCGCCGCCCGTCCGCAAGGCATCATGCTTCGCACTGACGGCTTTGAGCAGGATAACGGGTGCAGAGCAAGGTGTTCGCAAAACTGTCAATGCGGAGTGTGGTGCCTCGCGAATGGACAGCACTGAGCAGGGCGCAGAGCCAGGTGCAAAGCTAGGTGCAGAGCAAGGTTTGAGGTCAGGCGCAAGACAGTCAGCGCGGAGCGTGATGTCTCACAGATGGGCGGTACAGAGCAGCGTAGAGCAGAGCGCGGAACCAGCCGCAAAATTCCGACGTTCAGGAGGAATCACTCAGGCTTCATCATCCAGGTCTTCATCACCCAGGCCTCAAAGGATGAAGAAACCTCCAGCCTGGCTCAAAAACTATGTGGATAATAAGGAGGTGTGTGGTCTATGGTTCGATGTTGGGGATTCAGGGAAACAAACAAACAAAGTAGTGAGAGTTCCCCCTTCTTGACACTATAAATAGCATGACACGATAATGATCGCCCCCACACTCCACGATGACACACGTCACATAGTAATATCGAAGGCGTTGAAGGAATAACATTTTCCTGTTCCGCCATAAAAACCCGAGAAGATAGAATAGAGATCGCCCCACTCTTGTACAACCCCTGGACGCTACAACTACACAACGAAACATTAATAATAATTTATTATAATAACACTTTTATATAATAACAATTTTTTACAATGATCAATCATTTTGGTATAATTTATTGTTCACACAACAGTTTTGAATCCTTTTACAAAAGCAAGTATTTTGATGCAATGCTCCTAAGTATGAAATCAATACGTGCTTGTGCTTTTCATGCACTTATTTATTAGTGAGGGTAGTGATAGTTCATTGAAATATCAATGCGTTTTTTTTCCATTTTCTAGAACCTGTATATTGCCATAATACGTCTTGTTCAATCATTTCTGTAAAACTTTTTAGTAGGAATCTATAGGACAATCTCGATTGGGTGGAGGTAAACCAACAACAATAGGATCTTGCAATACATTATCCCATTCTCCAGAAAATCGATCTCCATTTGAAGAGTTACACTGCATACTTATTGGAGAATTGAGGTAAAGATCTTTCAGGAAATCACTTTGTAAAGGAGACCATGGCCCAATATTTCCATAATTTTGCCTATTTGTTTGGTTCAATTGAGTATTTTTGTTTTCCCACCTTAAAAAACATTTTGAAAAAATTAATAATCTAAAATAGAGCATAGTCTTACTAGTTAGCAAAATAGTGTTGGTTCAATATGCAACTTACTTATTTTCGAATTTGAAATATGATGCCAACGCCTCTGACCCCACTGAGCTTTTGCAAACTTCTAAACTGGTTGCTGGGTAGTAATGAATGTAATTAACACACATTTCATCCGTTATGGCATGTCCTCCAAATGTAACATTTTCACGGTCAAGTGTTTGATACTTGCATGTTGTGATGAGAAAGTCACCCTAAATAAACATTTTTCTTGTTTTTTTTTCATTTACAACATAACAAGCTTAAACGTTCTTTTAACAACAAAAAAGTAAAAAACAATCTACATTCACTGGAAAATAGTGAAAAAAATGTTTTGTATGTAAGAATACTGTATTTTTTAATATTAGGTATTATTCGTTAGAAAATTATAAGTAGATATAAGATAGGTTATGTTAATTTAAGCATGAAAATATTTACTGGTTTAATGTGCACTGGTTGATTAAGCAGTCGGATTTCTTGAAAATGTGTGCTGTAGTGAGCATCTCTATTAAGCTCTGGAAGCTCTACTCCATGTCTGAAATGCCTCGTGTTAACTTGAACTCCAGTAAGATGAGTATGCAGCTGTGATCCAAAAACTACAATACCTCTCTCGGGAAGACCCTGATATTTTTTTGTATAAAATTTCATTAATGGTTAATTATTATGTAATGTTTTAAAAATATAGGTTATGTTACTTACAATATCAGTGCATGCTGATGTACAATATCCGGATAAATCAAATTGCTTCATTCTTGGAGGTATAGCCATTTTGTCTGTATATTCTAGGCCTAGTTCCATTATGGCTGCATCATATTTTCTTAAGTGTGGAGTTACAGATATAAGGATTCCAGAACTATCCACATAAGCTAGAATGTTTCATTACATCTAAATATATATTTTTATTTCTTCTGTTGGGATAAGTTTGCAGATAGGTTAGATAAAATAAATACTTGAGATCATCTGTGGGTTGTTGTAATGCACTTCTAGCATAACATATTGATTTTTGTCTACTCCTCCAATAGGCAGTCCAGCTTTGTCTGGGTATGAAAATGGTGCAGCACCCATAGCCCAAGCAGCTTTTACTTTGGAACACACATAAGTACTGTTTGGTCTATTCGGACTAAAGCAGGATCCTTCGTAATTATCAATAATGGCATCACTTGCAGCATCACAATAAAATACTTCCATGTGATGAACGAGGCCTTCATTTCCTGGTGTGATTTTAGATTGAAACTGAAAATAAAAAAAAGAAATGTGAGTAATCACATATTCTTTTCCAATGTTTCGCTAAATTAATGATTAATATCTTTTTATGCACACATTGTAATAACATTGAAAGCTAGGCATATTATGGTTAATTATGTAAAAATATATCTGTGAGGTTTGAAGTGAAATATATTTGTTAATCTGCTTTTGATATTATATGTGTATTTATCTGAATATGGCATATATAATTCAAAAAGGCTTTGAATAAGATCGCATAGACTCGCAAGAATTTTTTAGACTGAGGACATTTCTTACCTGAATAATGTGATGCCGTGCTTTCCAAAGCCAGTCGGGAAGCTTGTGGACATGACACCAGTACGTAGTATCAGAATCTGGAACTTTGACATTGTTTGTGTTAACAGTGTATTGTCTGGACGCTGTCGGAGGAGGCTTTTGGAGACTCTTGATGAGTTGGACACGGGTCATGCCGTGAGCGTCTGCATTTTTCAGAAGCTCTGGGGATTCTTTTGAATCAGATACAGTACCATACCCCCAAATTAAATGTGTTGTACCAGTCTTGAAATTGAGAAGAAAAAATCCATGTTAGAATGATAGTTTCTTAATTATTTTACAAGTAGAATATACTTAGAGCTGTAAAATAATAAATAATACTTTGTTGTTGCTAACTAATTAGCTGGCTCATGAGGGAATGTTTAATTTATGAAAATACTGTAAAAACCAATAGGTTCAAAAAAATTTAGATTATCAAATTAAAAATCAATGACCACATCAAAAGATTTAGATTCAAATATACTTTGTTAACTTGACTAAATCTTAACACACTGTAAGTTAAATATACAATAATTTATTCATACTCATAATATACACGTTGGCTGTTACTGTGTACTGTCTTGTCTCTTGCATTCTTTTCTTTCCTTAAAATAAGCATATTTAGTAATAAATTTTAATACTTACATCAAAAATGTAATCATTATCATCACATGTATCATAAAGCCGAGAGAATGTGAGAGTGCGTTGATTATCGTCCCACTTGAATTCATTACAGTTCTGCTTTTCATCCGTGAAAAATTGACCATTTTCATCTGAATATAAATCCTGAAAAAGTTCTATTGTGTGGGTAAATTTTGGCAAAAAAGGAAAATATAATATATAATTAGAAAAAGAATAATATTTTCTCGATGAACATGGAAAAATTACATAAATAATAAAGTAATGTCCATGTCCATTTAACATTTATATTAAATTTAGGTTATTTATCTTTTGCTAACCATTTTTACCAATAAAATCACAATAAAACAAGGATATTAAAAATATTCCTCACAATCTGTTTATTATATGCTTAGATAATAATTTTTGAAGTCAATCAGACTTAGTATTGCAAAAAGAAAAAGTCACACGGTGTAGTTTTTCTGATTGCAATTTACAAAAAGAAGAAGTCACACGGTGTAGTTTTTCTGATTGCAATTTACGTTTTTTTTTCATTTTTATTGTATTGGCTTACCAGATTTTATTGGTAAAATCTAAAATGCAAAATTAAATATAATTTCTGTGTTACAAAAAAATGCTGGGTTTAATTTTTGAAAATATTTTCTGGTGTAACACAATTTTTCTTACCTGAAGACCAACGTGTGCTTGATACAGACTTAACACACAGAAATCAGCATTGCTGAACTCTCCACGGTCAGACCAGCCCAGAAAGAACCACTCAAAACTGGGGACGTCAGAAGTGAAGTGTATGGAGAAGGTGACCTTCTTCTCGTCCCTCTGCAGCCACCAGGACATTTGGATGTAGCCATTTTGCTCCAGTGTCACGTTGTACACTGTTTCAGACAGCACGGCTACAGGAGTAATAGTTGAGTTTGAATGATCAATACAATGGTTTGTGGATATGAAATGGTATTAATTTCGAATCAGGAGAGACTCCATCTACTATAATAATAGCCATTGTGTGTTTATTTGTATGTATGTTTCGTTTTTCCGTTCTGTATAGAATATCTTAAAAGATACAACGCTGATTTTTTGCACATAAGTTAAGTAAATTTTTCCGCAGCTATGTGCCGAATTTCAAGACGATAGTCTACTATAATAATAGCCATTGTGTGTTTATTTGTATGTATGTTTCGTTTTTCCGTTCTGTATAGAATATCTTAAAAGATACAACGCTGATTTTTTGCACATAAGTTAAGTAAATTTTTCCGCAGCTATGTGCCGAATTTCAAGACGATAGGATAATATTTTCATTCATAAACTTTAAAATATGCTTTAGCTAAACTTTAATTATATGATTCACTTCTTCGCCGCGAGATGTCGTTCACCGCGAGAATTTAGACGCATCGTTCATCAAATTCGTCATTTTGTGACGGGCTACATTACTAGTAACCAAATAATATTCATTTTACAGCAAATACTTTAGTTAGAAAAGGTTACTTTTTTATTTGAATTAACTGAGAGATTGAAATGTAAATAAATCATATTAAGTAAAAATCAAGAGATAAGTATTTTTAATATTTACTGAATTCTGATTGAAATCATTATTTGATTTTAACTGCTCGATGAGAAATTTACATTTTTTATATCTAACAATTTTTTCCAACCCAAAGAAAATAACTAAAAAAAGAAAACGCGCCCCATAGCGATCCTAAGAATGCATTTCTACGAAAGTATAAGTATTTTATATACCTACCTACATTTTTTTGGTTTTTTTATACAAGGAAAAGTTACTTATGTTATTTTGCCCTCATGTTCTGAAAAACTCATTATATTTATATCAGTTGTTAAATAGGCCATACGAATTTTATAAACCGCAATTTATTTAATAAACAACAAACTAACGAATTTGTAATTAATATATTATTTGTGTCTTATTCGTGGCTTTCAGAATAAATAAAAAAAAAACGAAGTTGTAAAGTATAATCATTTCAATTCAAAATTATCACAAATTGCACTAAAAATTCACAAATCTTATTGGAGAATACGTGCATTTCAATTTTATGGATTATTTCGGGCATTCACCTTTGTTATATCAATTTAAAAAAAATGTATAAACTACTATAAAACAAATCAAATCTGTTGCACAAAAAAGTTTTGAAAAAATATTATTTACATTAGTATATTTAATATTACTGGCCTAAAAATATATTTTCCTATTTCGCAAATTCCTGAAATTCCTGAAAAAAATACTACAGATAAATTAAAAAAAAATTAAATAGTTATTCTACGATGGCTGTTGCATTTTGTGTTAAAAAAGTCACGTACTCTTTAGTTTATAAAACGATTATTGAAATGAATTTACATTATACTTACGTGAACTAAGGGCGGGGTAATGGGGTGAGATATCATACATAGATATCGCATTTGCCTGAATGGCCAGAAGTAACACTGCCCAAAACATAGTTGGTTATTTTAAGAGAGATATTATGTCGGGTGCTCCATTTCTATAGAATGTACTTATCATCCAATGGTGCTGGATAAAGGCCTCGTTCGCTCGACATCCGGAGATAGACTAGAGGTACTTTCTAGAGAGACGGGTGCTTTTATAGCACTCACCACATAAATGAGGGTACCAACAGACTACGAAAATCCTACAAGGGATGTCCAGTGCAGCGCGTAAGAGCTATCGTTCAGAACTGTATTGTTAAATCTATGCAACTATAAAAAGCTATGAAATACGCCAAAAGGTCATAAGTATTATTTTTTATTGCTTAAAAATTTTTGTAGGTAAAATGAGTAGGTATTGGTATATTTGCACACATTAAAATAAATGTATTTGAGATTGGGTGCGTTAATTGTAAAAATGTGAGTTCTTTTCTTTAAAAGCTGACAACTTTAAATTGTTAAATGAAAATTAAATAAATACCTTTTACTTTGCGAATTCCACATAAACGTGTGCATCTTCACTCAGCGCCACTGAGAAATATCGACTTCTGCCAACTTCAACAGGTATTAGTCGACAAATCCACACCAACAGGTAGATTATTTATTAATTTACCCACACTAATGCCCGGCTCCAGAAAGGCTGATCGGCAAGAGGAATTTTCAACATTGGTTGTACACATCATAAGGGTTGCAAAAAGCCATTTATGGTTCACTAACTATTTGTAACATATATAAATAAATTTTTAAAACAAAAAAAATTGACGCAATTTCACAGTTGATAAATGCTCGATTACGGGACGTGCTTTCATTAGTTGTTAAAAATTTAAAAAATATTATTATCACATACAAACCCCACCCCCCAAGCCTTCAGGGTGGAATCATTGGACCTGACCATAAAAAATCATTGTTGCAAAAACATGTTTTCTACAATACGATATTAAACGTCTTGTAATAATTTAATATCGTTTAGGTAAGAGACGAGTAAAACCCATTGTTTATCTTAGAAGTTACGACTCAGGAATTTAATTGTTAGCACTACGCCATAGAATTTCATCTCTCAGACGATTTTTCTGCTCGTCGTGACATTTTATTTTTTAAATGTTACAATGCCACCAATTAATTATTAAAACGCAAAGAAGTTTCACAGCCAAGTTCTGAAATGTTGATATAATTGAACAGTGATTTATTAAACATTTTTCAGAGAAAGTATTTGGCGGGATTCCACTACAATACTCTGTATTGAAACAAAGGATTTCTATTGATATTTTTATTTTTAGTTTTGCCTGATAACCGATCTGAAATTCGGATCAAAAATATTAAACATATATACTACTTGTCAAAGTAATCACATATAATTAGGTGGCGATTAATATTTTACACTGTTACTATTCAATTTAATCAGTCTTTGTTAATTCTCAAGAAAATGCCGAAGAATTTCTATAAATAATTTTCTATATAATACAGAATGAGCCTTCAAATGTATATGTCTCCGTAAAGTAAGTGGTTCTAGGTAATAGCACTAGGTTAACCAGTTTAATAAGGTTAAAATGTTTACTTACACCATATTAAAAAACCGAGAAGTTTTAATACAAATTTATTGGCTCTTTATGCTCAAAACTTTTTATAAAAACCTGGAGACATTAGACTATTTGCGAGTATATATTATATTTGTCTTGACGAAACGAATCTTCAAATGCTAATTTTACAAAGAAGGTAATATTAATGACGCTGTATGAAAATGTTTGCAAATAAGTAAGTTTCATTTAAAAAAAGCTAGAAATGGTTTTTGGTAATTTAATTGTTATATGTTTGCAATTTTCACGAAGCTCGGACTCTTCTAGCTGGAATATTCACCAAGCGGAATTCTTTAGTTTGTTTAATTCCAATGAGGTTCACATTTTTGTCCTAATACCCGAATGTAATACTACTTTACGTATATTTCGTTTATTGTCGAAATTTTTCATGAGCTTATACCTAAACTCAAAGTATTACACATTTTAAAATATTCTATAATTTAACATACAATCAATTTTTACACAAAAGAGTATTTTTTACTGATTAATAAAATCTTGTCAAATATATTAAATTTAGTGATAGAGGTTATTAAATTTTGTAAATAACTTTATTTAAGAATAATCTCATTGGTAAGGCTTTAAAAATTTTCATCTCCATTGAAGCACTCCCATTAAGGGTGTTCGGGAAATACCTCAACTGGAATGTAATAAAGAACTCCTCCCACAGATCGCATTCCGACCTCCATCCTGAATACGAATGCCTCCAGCGAAGTTGTATTGAGAATCATAAAGTGAAGCTGCACACTTCCCTACCCCTATTCTCCCTACACACCCTATAAGCTTTCTAATAAAATTTCATTATTACCTTGAATTCCTTTTATCAATCGATCAGTTAAGATAGAAAATAAATAAGTATGTCGATCTGAAAGTAATGTACCTAATGCATGCGTAAGATTTTTTGTTCCATCAGATAATTTTTTTACTAATTTTGGTACTGATAATATATCCAATAAAAATAAGTCTATACTAATAAGTGAAGCAATAATGCTTGTAGTCAATTTTAAGCTCGTGGTTTACATTGCCCACGATAATAATTACAATCACTGCTACTAAAAATCACATTGTCGCTAAAACGACGAAAATAAATGATAATGCTATCTCATTGGTAAGATTTTCTTTTCCAAAAAAGTATGATCAGTCATATAACACAATTTTAGACATAGGTATTTCCATAGGCAAAAATTTGTTTTATAAAATTTGTAAGCAAGTCGTAAGGAATATTCGTTTCGATTGTAGAAAATTTATTCTATATAAGTATTTCCACATATAAATTTTCATTCAATCCTCTGCTGGGCATCTAATGCTCCTCGGTTTATCCAAAATGCCCAACTCCATTGAGACACCAACATACAAACAATTCATCAAGCCATCATTGACCTTGCAGACCCCTTCCGAAATTCTATCAATTTACTCCTCGAATATAACCTCGAGGACTGCTTCCATACCAAAAGGCCAAAAGCCATACCCACTCAACCCCAATATAACCCCCCTGCTGACACACGTCACCTAGCAAATAGAAGGCGTTGAAGGAGGCACACTTTCCTGTTCCGCCGAAAAAGCCCAAGAAGAAGAAGAGTAAGAATTATTATGAAATTTTTATTCACCAAATGTTATGTTGTTTATGGAGTTGAGGCGCTTGAACACCATGGGTTGGCCGCGTCACAAAGGTCTATTTCGGCCATATACATCGAAACAATAAATATAGCATCCTAATTGTCCAAGGAAAAATCATCATTGGAAGAAGGAGACTTTCGTGGATGCGGATTTAAGTCGGGATTAGAAAGACTGGCCCAGAATAAATGTGTTCAGTGAAATGGTCACCCATCTTCTCCGAGGAGAGGCACCCGAAGAAGAGACGTATCAATTTAATTGACTTTTTCCTCGGGTGCCTCTCTTCAGAGGAGGTTGGCGACCATCTCACTGAGCCAGTATAATGAGTCCCCGGGTTCTTCTACCCCAATTTCCCAATAGAATTATTATATAATCCTTTTCTTACAAATCTCTGGCGTTTAGATATCATATTTCTTCTGCAGCAGGGTATATAAACAATACCAGGAGATACTTCCAGAGCACATCCCTCCACAACCATTCCAAGTCCACTATTCCATCACCGATCCTTTACACACGTTCAGGGTAACAGCAGAATGGGGAGAGCTGATTTATTTGACTACATATAGCATGTCGTAAACAACCGGTACTTATTTTTAATAATATTATTTTTATATGCCGATGCACACGCTACAAAAGAAAACGTTACAGTAAACACAGAATCGAAATAGCTCGAATGGGAGTGAAAAAAAAATTTTCCTCTATTTTTATCAAGATTAAAATGAACGATAAAAATATAAAAATTACGCGTCTTCATTCAGAGCCGGGGTGTTGATTATGCTCGCGGATCACTTTATATTTCCGATATTTATGTTATGTAAATAATACAATGTCATCGACTCTTCATTGCCAGGCCAAGGTGGGCGAGAGGTCTCGAGATTGCAAACGAAGCTCGTCGCGACTCTCGCAGTCCGCCTTTGGCCGTCCGCGGAGTGGAAAGCGCAGTCGTTGCACTCCACGGGAAACGGAAATCACTCCGAGCATCGGCTTTAATTAAATCTCGAAAATGTTTACTTAAATAGATAAATAAAAAAAACACACTAAAATACGATCAATTTGCAGCTGCGCAAGTGCTTATTTAATTTAATATCTGCGAGGCGAGGCTCGGTGCGAGTGCGGCACTGCAAGTGCGTGGTTTTAATTCCCCATACATGGCTTCGTGGGTTTTGATCCGACAGATGACAGCTGTTTTTGCCGTCGGCCAGTAAATAATTTTTTTAACATAAGTTTACGCGTGAATTGACTGAAGATGGATCCCGACGAGTGTATGAAAGAGTGGAGTGATTTAGTGTCGGATTTTAAAAATCTGGAGGTGCGTATTTCTTGTAATTTTTTCGTAAAATGCTAGCCGCAAGAAAAGTGAGGTTATGGTCTCAAATGTAGTCGAGGGTGATTGTCAGCGTTATTGTAAACATTATGATGTTCAATTGTAACGCAAACGATTTTTTTTGCTTTAGTTTTTTAACGAAGTATCGGTAAATTGTATTGATATTTGGGCTTATTTTGCCGATTTACACGTATCATTTCTTGTTACGTCAAATGTATAAATTTTTAATTTCGCTTATCCCCCAGTATTACGTTACGATGACTTGTTGGATTACTTCTAATATGTATAAAATATATTTTCAAAACCTAATAACCTTTAAATTTTGTGATTTATTCATTATTAGTCTACACGACTTACAAAATTATATTGATGTTTTGTCTGACTTTTTGTTATGCTTTTCATTAGGCTGTCAACAGAGAATATGTTGGGAAACTGGAGATGATAGGAGAATTGCAAGGAAAATGTCTTAAGGAAATCACCCACCAACGCTATCGCATGTCAATTATTGGGAACGCCTTAAAAAAGTAAGTAGAGATAAAGATTGCTATATATTCTGGATAAGATAAAATATACTCAAGTAATGTCCAAACTCGATCTCCTCTACTGATAAACATTACATGGGTATTTAAAATTAAACTGCATCGACTAGTCTGGCTTACCTTAACCAAGCCAGTCGTTATGTCTATTAGAAATGCAGAACACTGCATAGACCTGCAGATATTCTATTTTATTATTAATTCAAGTTACTAACTAGTAGCTCAAGATCGGTGGATAGTTATATTGAATAATAGTTTGTGTTTTTTTATTTTATTTCATAAACATACATATTTATTTGAAACCTTTGCACTTTAATTTTACTATTTTATTTTTAACACAAACACAAACTATTTATACAATACAATAATCTTGTCTGATATTTGTTCCTGTGATTTTTTAAGTTTCAGTAACATATAAAGTATGACTGCGCTAATATTTATAGTAGGGTCATTATGTACACGAGAATAATTTATTTATTTATAAATTGTTATTGTAATAGTAATGTAACAAATAGAGACTGTAAAAAGCATTCAATGTCATTATGCATATTACATTTAATACTAATTTTTTTCACAAATTTGCAGCATTGTGGTAGTTTGATCTTAGGACCTTCAACTTAATTTCTTAGAATTATAAATGTAAGCCCAAACTTCCTACCACTATTTTTGTAGCATGTACGATAACTGAAAAAAAGAATAGTCATTTTGTACTTTGATCTTATAGCAATCATTCGTATCATTTTGATTTGAAGTATATCAATTATGATTGAATACAACTCATATTTTGCAAATACTTGCATCATTACCTTCATTATATTCACTTATATTATTATCTATAACCGGCAAAATTTCTTATTACTCAACATATATTCCAACTCTGCGCAAAATAAAGCAAAAAAACTTTAAGTATTATTACATAAAGATTGCATGTTTGATGATGTGCATTGTTTCTGTACATATTATATTTATGTGAATATACCATGTACTTCTATGTTGAATAAGATGGATTAAATGATTTTTGGGTCGATTTATCTGCATTGATCTTTACACCTCGTTGCTAATTAATCACCAAATTAATCACGATTGGCTCACCTGCTTAAAATACACATAAAAGTTTATTTATTGAACCCGGTGTCACTACCCATGAGTAATTTATCTACTTAAGATTATCTTTGTTTTTTTAAATAAAACAATGGTTGAATTGCATTTTTTTGTGGCCTTGTAATTAGTTTTCTGGTTCGATAACTGTATATATTTATTGTGTTAAGCAGACATATGGCACCAGAGGGGTTAAAAGTAAATTAGTTTGATTGATAGACACCGTCTCTCTATTGATTATTTTACTATTACATTTGTGCACACAAAGTAAACCATTATCAAAGAAGTTAAAGCTGTTTACTCTTCATAATATAAACAAACACTCTAGAAACGAGTTGTCAAGCGCCATGCCAAGCATGAGGATTGATCTGAAACTAATAAGTTGTATAGTGAGTAGATCCATCTTTTATTTTGTATACTGTTGTATATAATATCCGGTATTTTATACAGGTGACCTTGATTTATTATTTTCATATTATTTTATTGAATTCTGTAATTAAATGCTTGAATTAAAGAATCTCAAGTGCAAACATTCGAGGCCATATAATTTTAATAAATTTACTGTCACCGATTTAGAGATCAACTATTTATGGTAGTATTTAATATTAAAGTGATTTGATCCTGTTTGAACTGTGATTTTATTTCCTTTTTGATATATTTAGATAGTGCTTATTAAAAAATATTATTTTTACCCATTAAATGTAGTTGAATTATGGAATCAGAGAGAGATGAGAATTTTCATGGAACTAGTTTGTCTAATTCTTTGTAATATATATATTTTTTTTAGTCAATGACACGAAAATACTGCAATTAACACTGTTCATGTAAATGCACCAATATTTTCTGTGTGTATGTATAAATATATTTTGATATGAGAGGAATTAAACATGATTGATTGCATTATCCATTTATTACTTTGCTGTCAAACTGTCACTCCGTAATTTATATATTTTTTATGATGACCAAATAAACCAATGTAATAAATTTAAAATAAAATTTTCATTTTAAGTAGTAGGCGGTGAATGTAATGAAGTTTTTTATTTTGCTTACTTCAAAGAAACAGATTTTTAACTAGCCAAGTGCATTCAGTACTATGGAATTGAACATTTAGGTTTTTTTAATATTCAACAAATTTAATTATTGATTGGTTTCATGAAATCTACTGCTTGTAATGTATGAGTTTTAAACAATTCCAATTTTTCCTGTTTTAGATAACAGGAATTAGGACCATGGTTACAGGGGTCAGAAATCCAACAGTTCAAAACCCTCAGTCTGTGTTAACCATAGTTATTGCCAATGTCCGTGCACTCAAACCTGACGGGGAGCTGCAATTGTGACCTCTTAAATTCTCTCGTGGCAAGAGACAACCAGTCTCCTTGATAAACTCAAATTATTTCACTTCATAGAGTCCACGAGTGCCAGCGTTAAGTACATAAAAGAGGATCACAAAACCCTTTTTTGTGATGGTGTTCGAAAGGTCAAAGTTTGTTGTGTTTATTTTTTATCTATACCTATTTTATCTGGATCATTTTGATAAAAATCAACATGGTTATAAATACTAGCAATACGTTATCGGTAAGGAAGATAGAGTACAAGAATGTACGCGAGAAATACAAAAAACTAAATGTTGCCGATGAAATAATCATCGCATTTGTGATTACAAAATAACAAAATGAAGTCTTATCCCCAAGCTCGCAGCCATCAACTCTCTCACTCTCATGCTTATCCAAACACTTCACATATAAATTCCTTCTCAAGAAGTTTGTCCAATTTGCTAGCATACGACCAGAGGCTCTTATGTCGAATTGAATTTATCACTAAGTCATTTTCAATATACAGCTTGTATATTTTTCAATTACTTTTTGTAATGACTCCAGTTTGTCAGATGACGAAGTGTAGTCAGTGAATTGTTGGCCATTGTATTTCAAAATCTAGTAAGTCTAAATATATTATATTAATTAACAGTTGAAATTGTAACATTTTTAGGATTGGATCTAACATGACAGTAACATATTATGAAGTAAACTCTCTGTATTTGTAATTCAATATTTACTTTAGATAATATTAAAAATAATGCAGATTTTTTTTAGATTAGTATAATCTTTGATGTTTTTTCACATTTGTCACTTATAGTGGGTATCTTATCTATATTTACTCAATAAAATTATGAAGATAGCACACAGTTGCAGTTGCTAACTCAACTGTGATTGGTTGTGCTCACTATATGATTTATAAATTTTCCTGAACCTCTCAAATTTATTTCAAAAATACAATTTTAATTTTAAACATTTATATCTTATGTGATTTTAATGTAAGATAAACGAAACTGATAATTAAGCAGTGCTGATTGCTTTTACTATGCGAAATAATCCATATACAAATATTTAATATTAATTTGGTATATATCAAACACATATGCAGGTGTTCTGATTGCAATATATATTTTAGGTAAAGCCAATGAAATATCTTAACTGGTACACCTAATATATGAAAGATTTCACTCAAGAAGAATTCTAATTGCATGCAATTGTAGTGTAATTCTCTAATTGTTGTGGAGGCATAATGGATTTATGGAAAATATCATTAAGTCAAGTTTTTATATCGATATGTATTTTTTTTTTATGATTACTGCATCCAGATAAAACCAAACCTGGTTATTAAATGTAACTAGTGAACAAAATTTGAGTAAAGCAAGTTAGGCTAACGAGCTTGTATGTAGGTATTGTTTCAGGTAGTGTTCAACAATATATAGAAAGCATTGTCTACTGATCCACTTTATTAATTGTAAAAGTGGAGAAATATCCTTATTATTCTAAAAAAATGGTATACTATTTTTGCTGGGATTAACTTCAATGATGTGCCCGTATTGTTTTTTCCATTTGATTGCTATAGTCCCTACATCAACAATGAATTGCTTAATTTAAGCAAATCAAATATTTATAGTGATATATGCTTTTAATTATTTTTATTTCAGGTTAGAAAAATCTGGACTGAAAGCGACTAACGATGAGCGAATAACAAAATTACATAAGGACTTGATAAAAAGAGATGCACAACTGCACGAAATCGAGCAGACTCTACCAAAAAAGAACAGTGTTTACCTTCGGATCATATTAGGGAACGTCAATGTTTCCATACTTAACAAAAATGACAAGTAAGTTCTTTTCTATTAAAACAATGTTTAAGGAAATATATTTTATTGTTCGTTTCATACATCACATGCCAACAAATTCATAACATAAGGCTATAAGTTAAGATTATCAAGGCACTCGTCTAGGCAAATATTTTATCAGAGGCAAAAAGTGCTCTATGGTGAAATGCATTGAGATTTTCAACTTTTTATTTTCAAACCAAGCAAATTATTTTAAAGTCACTTACAGCAACAATATAAATAGTATCGCTTGATTGTTACAGTTTTTATTTACAGCACTATTGTCCTTCGAAATGCCAGTCAATATATTATTTATTGAATGGAATATGTTTCATAAATAGATTTTTTTCAATAAATGCATATATAAACATAATAGTTTTACAATTGACAAAATGTTATTTTACAGAGGCGAATAATTACTGTACATACTAATCTTATTGCACTAACAATTATTTATTCATAGCATTATAATCAATATCACTTTTTTTTCTTTACAATTTATTTCAATACATTAATATAGGTACACGTTTGCTCTGAGATAAAGACTAAATTATCTACAAAATAATAATAATATTTAAATTACAGTGCGGCTGCTACTGCACTATTATGCTTTTTAACCTTTGATGTTGAAATTTAATTACATATTTATCAGTGTAAAGAAGAAAAATAGAGAATAATTGAAGCGATTGTATTTTTAAATCCCCATAATATTTAGAGAATATTCAAGATATTGTTTGTTCAGATTGGTTTAGACTACTTTTTCAGGATTCCATGCGTATTTTCTGCTTGCGCTTAGATTACTGAGCTGTTTCATATCGTCTCCGGGTATATCAAAGTCCAGCTCCATGTTGCTACTGATGTGACCGGCAGATTCCGCTTTCGGTATGATGGCAATATTCTGTTGCAGAGCCCACTTCAGCAAGACTTGGGCCACAGACTTTCCTAGACTTTTTGCTATTCTGTTAACGTCAGGGTCACCCAGAAGCGCTCTATTGTGGGAGCCTCCGAGAGACGAGTAAGCCTGCAGAAGAATTCCACGTTTCTCGCATTCCGCGTGCAGTTCGCTCTGGTGATAGTGCGGATGCCATTCCACTTGGTTGACCGCTGGCAAGATGTCGCTGCCGATCGAAATCATCTCTCTTATATGCCTGACAGTATAATTGGATACTCCGATGGATTTCAACAGCCCGTGCTTTTGAAATTTGACCATTGTCAGCCAAGAATCTTTTCTCAGCTTGGCGTTGTCGGGATGATTTACGTCGAGCCTCGCTGCTCCCGGCCAGTGGATCAAGAATAGGTCCAAATATCCGCACTGCAACTTTTCGATGGAGGTCATTATGGCGCTTTCCGTCCGTTCGCCGCCCCCTTGGTCGCTAGGCGACAGTTTCGAGGTTAGGAAAATATCCTGCCGCCTCAAGTTGTACTTGGGAAGAAACGTCCTGAGGGCTATGCCGATCGCGCTTTCGTTCCCATAGACCGCGGCGGTGTCGAACGATCTGTATCCCGCTTTCAGAGCCTCGTCGATCACATGAGAAATCTTCGACTGACCTTGTATTTGGAAAGTTCCGAATCCTATTAAAGGGAACACATTGCCATCGTTCAGTTGAAAAAGGCGTACCTTGTCCATCTCGGATCGTCGGTGTTTGTAGATAATATGTGTATACACTTATGGATATGAAATTTCAACACTCGTGAAGTCATGCACTGTCGCCGTATCGGTCTCGGACGAACTGTCAAAACATCGTCAGCTGAGCGCACTGAAGCTAGCCGAGAGCCGCGGCGCGAGGCGCCCCCGCCAAAACTCGAATTCACGATAATAATCCTCATGATACTGTAGTAAAACCTCGATATAACGGACCTCTATGCAAAACGGACTTCGGTTATAGCGGACAAAAAATCTGGGCAAATGTACAAAAAATTAACAACGTTCTAAATGCGAAAATGTAAAAAATTCAAAAAAATTTCGAAATTTTTGAGAGTTGATTATAAAAAAAAGCAAACTTCAAAAGTGCAAGCAAAACTTGATTCCTTTTTAGTAGGATTACCGAAAGCAAGCGCGTCGATATCAAACAGCAGCGTCACTTCACGACGAGTGTCCGAAGACAATAAAATAGAATTTTTTATTTTTTATTTATATCTAAATACATAGTGTATTTAAAAAAAAAAAATTTGATTTATTTTAAACCTATTTTTATATAATGGACTTTCGGCTTTAACGGACATCCCCTCCCTGCAATTGGTCCTTTATATCGGGGTTTTACTGCATTACTTATTTGTTTTATATTAGTCCCGGCCTTCAAACAAGAAGCCTGTAGTAATTAGTCTTGTGAGGTTTTATGATATTTCTTTGAGAAGGGTCATAGCAAGTGTCTGGCGTAACACTTCGTTATAAGGTATAAGGTAAGGAAGTAAAAAATTCTGGGGTTGAAAGCAGTCAGGAGTAAAAAAAAAGGAGAAATAGGTAAGTGTCACAAATGACACTGCCTTGTTAAATTTGCTCCTAATACATGTAAGGTTGTTTTGTATCCCAAAAACTTTGACTCGTTGAAGATTTTTTTGATTGAAATATATTTTGTAAATGACATAACCTATAAAAAGGAAATGTCGCACTAGACACCTAATATGACCCTTCGCAAAGAACAAGTGAACTATCATAAAACCTCTCAACATAAATCACTCACAATTACTACAGTGTCAAGTAAACCGATGGATTGAAGGGTACTGCACTTATGGGACTAAAGATTAACTCAAGGTTTTCTTATATTTCAAACATTCAGTCCTTATTTTTTTTAAATAAATTAATTGCGACAAAAGTGAATTAAGTAAATCTTATAAACGTATTAAAGGCGATAAGATAAACGTTTGAATTTCAAGATTCTTAATTTACAACAGTTTTTAAGGCTATGCTTACAATACGGTGCATGGCTATCCAAGATGGGCTTTACAAGATATTGTTTAGGTGTTAATAGGTACATGGGTTTCTCTATTTGCATTGTGTTCATCGACACAAACTCGTTAATGCTGTCAGTTATTATGCGAGTACTTTTCAATGTGACAAATGCTTGTTTCAGGTTTAAATACAAAGACGAGTATGAGAAATTCAAACTGATTCTGAGCGTGATTGGTTTCGTATTGGCTGTTATTAATCTAGTCACAAACTTCAGGTAAATATTTTTTCTTAGTAATTAAAAAATCAAGCTATTTTTTTGCTTTATAAAATAAAAATGAGATAGTTGTATTGAATTATGAAAGATGACCATTTTGCCCATTTCGTCTGTAGATCTCTGGAGTTGATACTTATGTTCTTGCTGGTGTGGTATTATTGCACGCTCACCATCCGTGAGTCCATCCTGAAGGTGAACGGATCCCGCATCAAGGGTTGGTGGCGGCTGCACCACTTCATTTCCACTGCTGTGGCTGGAGTACTTCTTATCTGGCCCCAGAATGAGCCGTGGCAGCTGTTCCGCGATCAATTCATGTGGTTCAATGCTTATATAAGTAAGCTTTAACTATTATTTATTCGGTCAATATATCTAACTACCAACTACATATTCTTCCATTGATACTCACTTCCGGGCTAGAAGGGAAAAAGCCCTGTCTAATGTGGTTTTTTGTGCTTTTAAAATCTTGTTTTTATGTTAAAAAAATAAATACGTGAATGGTTTATGGTTTTACAGGCACGGTACAATATTTGCAATTCCGCTACCAGCATGGAGTTCTATATCGGCTGAAGGCTCTGGGGGCTCGGCACAACATGGACATCACCATTGAAGGCTTTCATTCATGGATGTGGCGCGGCCTGTCATACCTGCTGCCCTTCCTGTTTATGGGCTACTTGTTCCAACTATATAACGCTTACACACTGTTCCATATAAGCTTCCACCCTCAAGCCACCTGGCAGGTATGTAAAAGATTAATTACTTTATTAGTGGTAAGAATTTAGTTTTATAAAAATTAATAGTTTGTTTTTTTCTCTAAGAAGTAGTGTTCATCTTTTAATTTGTGTTTCATAATTTTTTTATCATGTAAAATTATATTTAAGATTCTATGTTGTGTGAAAATCAGTTTGAGAATTTCAGGTACTTATTATATTGGCGAATGAGAAAATTCCTGTTTGTTATTGCTGGTGCTATCCCCGTTGGTTTTTGACTGTAAATCTTGTTAGGTTTTGAATGACGATTGTGATACAGCTTGCCAACTTTCACAGGGAACACTATTTTCCTGTGTTCAAGTTAAATACACATAATTTAATGTTTTAAATAAGTTATTCAATAAGTTCCCAGTTATTAATTATTTTATTTCAGTTTTTATATTGTCCTTGTTCCCAACGTGCGTTATGGATCTTTATTGTGTGTGCCTTACCTGACAGGTGCCCGTGCTGAGTTTATCATTCCTGGTGTTGTTCATTGGCAACATAGTAACCACGCTGCTGGTCATCCCGCAGAAGTTGTCCGAGCAGGTATTCTAAGGAGGCCTCGCCCGGCGTCAGTCCCAGCATGCACACTTGGGCTGCTTTGTGTGTTTTGTTTGATCGTTATTGCAGTTTTGGTTTTCGCAGCACGGCCGTCTGTAGTGATTGCGTAACATCGTTAGTGACTTATTTACTGTGACTAGTTTTATAATTTAGGTAATATTGATCTGTGTGTTTATATTTTGTTACTGCTAAATATGTTGTAATTTGAATTTTATAAAGTCAGGTAATCGGGATCTCTTTCAAGATAAGTTAGGTTTTAGTATTTATTTACCATTTTTGGATTTGAAAACTTTTACCATTTAGTGAATCAATATGATAACTATTCTCACTAAATTCTTAACTATTGTCCATTAAGCATAATATTCCCATAGTCTTAACAATCAAATGTACTTAAAATATTATTATAATATTTTTACACAGGTTAATGAAAATAATAGTATTATTGGATTTGATTTATATAATAAAAAAAATATATTTATTTATGTACAAATAATGTACAGATTTTTTATAAATTTGACTAAATATTTAGACTACTTTTAGAGATAGAGTAAATACTACTTTAGGCGTATCTCCCATTAAGGTTATTTTTAATGATATGTCTTAAATAAATTATTATGATTGTTGTGAAAGTAATGACGATTATTTACTCAATCCTTTTTAAATTTACTACTGAAGATCTGAAGAAACGTCGACGTTACCAGAAGAATCGTTAATCAATGTGGACTAACACTACTTTTATTCTTCCCACTATGCGCATGTCAATATTTGGTTTTTCAGATGGCGACATCTCATGACCAATGATTGATAATTACCATTATACTATCAATTGCATGCTTGTTTCTTATATGTTTTGTATTATATGTGTTTATATATATACTACATATAAATTTATTTATAAAAATAATTTTGTTGCGGTTTTTATTTGCGTATATCTGAAAAATTATCATGCCAAAATGATAATTTGCATTAGTATGTTTATGCTTATAATATTACATTTTTGATGTTTTTCATTAAAAAAAAACCAATTCGTAATACCAAGTAGCGATATTTAATGCTTTACAGATACTATGGGAATAATTTTGCAATGAAAGTCTCATCATAAAAGTTTTGTTATTGGTCACTAATTTATACATTTAAATTTTCAACCAATAATTAATTAAATTTTTTTATTGGTATAGTTATGCTACCTGATGAATATAAAAGAATTATATTCTATATTATATATATATATATGCATTATTAAAAATCTAAACAAAATTATCCGTGTTTTGTGTTTCTATGTCATGCATTTTACTAATTTGGACATTTTCATTATGCATGTGTGCTTGCCGTGACACTATAGGTCCCCACCGTAGCCGCACTTTTCTTCATTTTGTTTGCTGGCAACACCACAACGCTCATTTTAGTTGTGCCGGAAAAGTGGCAAGAGAAGGTTAAGCTAGGCTATCGGCTCAAAGCACTAGCCGCCAGGCTGAATCAACATTTACCCAAACACCGTTTGGTATGTTATTTTGCATATTATATTGCTTGGCAATTCATCCTTACATGTAATTGTTTTATAAACCTTAATCGTTAACCATCTTTAAAAGTAATGAAAATGAAGTTGAAAGTTACTACTCTAATTGCATAGGAATTAATAATGGTCTTAGAGCTGAAAGCTAAATTTTGCAAAGGTCGAATTTTTATTATATTCGTAGTTATTATACTAGGAATTAATGCAATTGCTGTAATTATTTCACTTGTATATCTTTAAACTTTCATTTTCAGAAATAAAAAAATTACATCGGTTTGAAAATGCCTATATATTAAAACAGCACTGCCAGCCTCGCTCCTCTTACACTCAACGCCTTATATGTTAGCATCATCACCATTAAAATATTAACCTGTTTGTAAATAATTTCGTCGATTTTAGAAACAATTAAAAATTTTGTGCATCCAGTACATTAAAAAAACACACTACTATTTCTTTCAAACTTGAATCTTAAAAGAGGGTCTACTTATTTATTTTATTTTATGTTATGTATATTTTATATTTTTCTCCAAGACTGACTGAAATATACTCTAAATATTACTTGAATTTATTTACACTCATATTTAAAGTACATACTTTTTTAAAAAGATTAACCCATTTTCATAGAATGTATATTATAATAAGTACCACAATTAACACGGGGTATTAGTATATTTATTGTGTTATTAATGATTTTCTTATTTCTTACTAACCATTTGATTTCAGGGCGAAGACAAGAAAATAAAGGCTACTAAAGAAGAACAAAAGACAGACTAATTTAATTGTCTCTTCACTTAATCACAACTCAAATTATTATTCCATTTACTGATGTAAGATGATTCTTACATAATAAATCTAATGTACTTTTAAGACCCCATACGAAGCCTTCTTAACTTTAATATTTTATTTTTAATGTTCTTGTTTGGTAATGAAAATTCATATTATAAGGAACATGCTGTAAGTTATACCGTCGTAGTTAAAAACTCTGAGACTCTTAGATGATAGGCATCCATTTGTTGATTTATAGAATTGTCATTTTATTCCATTTAAAATAGATTGTTTGTAATACAACTGGGTGTTTGCAATTTTCTCAAGGTTATATTTAAAATGGTACGTTAATTTCTCACGAATGCGGGATAGATTCTCTCTAGGTGCTGTCATTTTTTAGGTTAAGAGCCACTGAGATAGGTTAAGATTTAAAGCTAAAACTGTATCGAAAGTAAAGCATTTATAAAATAATTAAACATAATCACATAATAAACACACAAAAATATTACCTTCTGTAATAATTATATCATACTGTACATTTCCTTCTTCACAAAATGCCTAGCTGTTTTGAGAAAATATCTGAAGATAAATCCTGAAATATGTAATTTTTATATTTAAAGACTATTGAGAAGTATTAAAAATGTTTATTTTATATAAGCATATTTATAATAAAATAAAATTAAACCTTCCATTGATGAAATCCTTCTTGATGTATATTTTTATTGAATCAGAAACAAATATCTTGTCAATTTATTTTCAAACTATTTTTATGTGTACTTTTACAAGATAAAATATTATTCTTCGTAAGATTAGGGGTTACATATTATGTATAGAACCAATAATTAATGTTATTTATTGATTTTATCTTTTACATTTAAATACTTTTACTTGTACTTCGATTTACTTACATACTTTTTAAACATAATTTTGTGCGGTATAATAATATTTATTCAATTATAATAAATCTTTTAAAAATATATGTGTAGTGTAACTTCATTTCACTCTGTATGTATGTACGCAGCGATGTTTTATTATTTTTTAAAATTATTAAATAGTTTTCCTCTAAAATGTGTATGATCGGTAAATGTCATGGTAAAACTGAAACTTTTTAAAATTATTCACTCTGTAAAAAAAAATATAAAAAATATTATTTATGAAATGGATCATGTTGTTATTATTGAAACAATTATAATACCCTTCCTGGTCATAACAAAATTGGGCAATAATGATCATTATGGCAATTGTAAGTTTTTTTATCAAAGATGTATCATGGGGTATAAACTATTTATATATTTTTTACACAATATTGACAGAATTCCATTCATATCTTCTTTTAGTAGGAAGATTACTGAGTTTGTTCATCAGTTCTTCAGGGATTGTGAAGTCCAACAGGAAGTTATCTCGAATGTATTTGGCAGTTACAGATTTTGGGATAATGGCTATATTTCTTTGGAGAGCCCACTTTAGAAGGACCAAAGCAACTGGCTTGCCAAGTTTTTCAGCTATTTCGAGAACTTCTGGGTCATTGATGACAGCACCATTATTAGTGGATCCTCCAAGCGAGCAATAGGCCTGCAATAAAATGTCATTCCGGCGACATTCTTCCAATACATCTTCAGGGTGATGGTGTGGATGCCATTCGATTTGGTTTACAACTGGCTTTACTCCATCACAGTCGGCGACTAGCTGTCTAATATGCTTGGCAGTATAATTCGATACGCCTATATTCTTGAGAAGCCCTTCCTTGTGAAGTTTGACCATTGCAGACCAGGACTGTCGCCTTAGGACAGCATTATTTGGATCAGAATGAGCGAGATTCTCCACACCAGGCCAGTGGATAAGGTAGAGATCTAAGTATTCACACTGTAAATTCTTGATTGATTTTCTTGCAGCATCCTCAGCGATTGCGCCGTGATCTTCTGGGTGCAGTTTTGAAGTTAGCAAAATGTCTTCTCGTTTCAAGTTGTATTTTGGTAATAATTCTTTTAAGGAAATGCCAATATCTCTTTCATTTTCGTACATTGATGCGGTATCAAAAGATCTATATCCAGTACTCAAGGCTGTATTTATTACGGATCTGATTGTTTCGAATCCAGTAATGCAGTATGTGCCATATCCGATAAGTGGAAAATCATTTCCATTGTTCAACTTGAAAGTGTTTGACATTTTTTGACAACCAAGACTGTAGACGACTAATGACAAACTAATTAAAGTATTAAGTTGCAAATTATTTTTTAAAAATAAATACCTATTGCATGTGATAAAGCAAAATAAACCAATACTGTACTGTACAAATATTACTGTACAGTGTAAACTGTCAGTGCATGAATTATAATCATATATTAATACTATAAACTTTGTTACGGTTGTACATATATAATTAAATTATTTGATAACAACTACTTTGTTCAGTGTTCACGCTTTCTTGGTTGGAATTTGGGTCGACTAATTTTGTTACTAATTATAAAAAGTTGTGAATCATTCAAAGGAAATGAAAAACCTTTAAAAAGCAACCCCCTAACACCGGTATACTGTGATTTCCCTGTACAAAATAATAAAAATGCTGGAGTTGGAGCTGAAGTTAACTTGAATTTCTACGATTGGTGAATAAATACGAAAATTGTAATGAGCATTGAAGTATAATAGCAGTTAGAGATATAATCAGTATAGCTCAGTGGAATTGACACATCATTTTTATTCACTTTACCAATTACTTTGCCAATCTTTATCTTACACTCTCCAGATTTAATTAAAGGTGACAATAATTAAATCCGTTAATAATAATATATATTGCTATTTCTGTTCACTCTGTAAAAGGTGACCGCAATGACTTGTTATGATTTTGAAAGTTATTTAATATAAATAACTGGATTCACAATCAGTGATATGTTAGTGGCGTGTGTTTTTTCATACAAGATATTAATAAATTAAGATAATGTTAGGTAACGTCTAGTTATATATATTTATAAATTTAGCGTGATTTGCATGCGCATGATTCATGATTTTTACATAGTATCTATTCATAGTTTATCTATATATTTCCTATCAAAAAGTATTAATAAGTTTGAAATTAAGTATACACATCTAAACATAGATACTAACATAATAACCTTTAATTTACAATTATATTAATTGGTGGCATCGGTTTTACCTGATAGTTTTACTAATTATTGACATATTATAATTTCCGATTCTTAAATAAAAAAATACGTTCTTTATAATCAATAGAATTATGCAATAAATCTGCTTTTTATTGTTATTTGATTAATGTTTTTAATTCTGTACTTATTTATTTTTATAAATCTATAAAAAAATTATATTAATAGTAATGAAAGTAATTGATTGATTCTCCATTGGACAGGAGAATTTAAAGGCTATTTCATTAGGCCGAAAAAATGAAATTTTTCCCTAGCCTATAGAGAAATATATTTTAGTGACAGGTTTTCTAAAAATAAATTTATTTGGTATTTATAATTTAATGACATGTTTATAAGAATAATTGCATTAATTAACTTCCTATATTCTGGAGATAATGTATTGAACACGATAAGTCGGACTAAGTTCAAAAGTTATCTTTTTTTGTATTTAGATTGTTGAACCAATGTTTTCATTTAATAAAAGTGGATATTAATAAAATATATGAATGAGATAAAAAATTTAAATTTAAAAATAATAGCAAACAATTGTGACCAATTATAGAAACTAGCTCTATTGTGTGATAAAATGAAAGATTTTTTTGCTTTGCTTTAATGCTTTTTTAACACTTCTAGATTGGCATGCATCACAAATATTTGATACAGCCCCAGTAATTACGTAGCGCACTTCGACTATACGTGAAGCAGCTTGAAGAATGTGGAATCCACGAAATGATGGATGCTCATTGCACATTACACACGCAAACACTTAAGATTCGGTCTCTCGAAATAGCCGCTCTCCAACACGTAAATGATTGCCAATAACTTCGATAATTATTGCATAGCTCTGGAGTATTCTGGTACGTTCGAGGATAGATACGGTGCATTGCATAAATCACGAAATGGATTTGTCAGTCATCAAACTCAATACTGTTTCAAACACAAACGTTTGTGTGTGGTTTCTTATTATGTGGGGAAATAAACGCGTGAAAATCAGATTGAAATAAATCGAAAAAAATCCAAGTAATTATCGCCAGAAAATACGATTCAAATGTTTGCATCTTGAGAAATCAAGTTTCTTGGCTGCGACCGTCGATCTAAAATGTCCAGCAGTTTGATTTACGATATCGGGCTGACTCATCGTAGTATTTCAAATTCTACTCGGTAATGGAGTCACAATGTCGATCAAGCTAGATATGCATGCTCCGTATAGAGAATGATATAAAATATGTATATTTTTAGACAAATACTGTAGGTACTGTGGACATGAAGCCAACAAACAAACAATTAAAATGTACAAATGCCTCAAGATAGGAAGAGATGAGGCGTGATGTCGAAGATGTTTTTAGCCAAGAAACCTGAATATTTGGATCGGATTCCTTTTCAGGCAGTTCCCTGAAATGATGAATGCCTATGACAAATAAATAAATGATGAACGCTTGTTCCATTAAATCTTTCAAACGACTCCCGTCTCAGTCTATTTATTGAATTGCAAGTTTATTTATATCAAAGGCTAGGTGCGATTTATTTGTCTTATGGTAAGATTCAAGGATCACGATTTACGATATGTGAGCAACGATATATAATTTTAATGGTTTTTGGCGTACTGTGAATGATGTTACCTGCGTTGATTACTCCATAATCTGTCACAGATGGGTGTCGATTTGTTTCAGCGCACAAGTTTAGTGCGGAAAACTAAGGTTAAAGACGTAAATCTTACGAGGTCGTAAAGTATCAGCGCACTTCACATTGACACCTTTAGATCAAATTAACTTTGTATTACAGCTCAAACACAATGCATTAGATGACTAGTGGTAATATTTTTTACCTGTGCACATTGTAACGTTTAAGTATCAACCTTCCCTTCTGTGTATTTTTAAAGGGCTTTAATAATAACAATACAAAACTGCAAGTGTTTTGCGCCTAATAGTAAAGCACTATATTACTTATGTGTATAATTTATTGCCTATCCACAGGCGTAAACAAAAAATATTTATTATAAAATACGTGTCGGAATTTTTTGATTAAATTAATAATAAAAATTAAATTCAACCATCAAGAATTCATATTGCAGGATTATTTGAGTTTTATTATGCAGTGGAAAATCACACTTTCAATGTAATATGTCGCTTGGATATCATTGTAGATACATTCACATTTCAGACATGTGTGATGGTAATCTGTTTCTTTTGATATGAATTTTTTTATTTCTTGATTTAACTAAAAAAAATAACTTTTATTTCCTCATAGGAGATTGGTGACCATTTCATCGAATAATTTTTTTCACTTATTCGGCCGTATTTCCGACTTTCAGTCACCGGCGTAAATTCCACATCCACGGAAGTTTCCTCCTTCCAATACTCCTTTTCCTTTAGACGGCTGCGAGATGCTATACTTATTGTTTCGAAAAATGTGGCCAAAACAGGAGACATTACGTTTTTTTACCATCGTCATGAGTTTTCTTTCTTTGCGCATTCTGTGCAAGAATCTCGCATTTATGACGCGGTCAACCTTCTCCTATAAAGCCAGATTTCTGCCGTACTGTAGTTGGCTTAAGTGTCCATTTTTATTAATATATTAAAAAATGGCACGTATAATATTTGTTGTCTCGATTTATTGCTACGTGTGTAGAGCTCTTTAAGCGACACATAAAAGCCATAATTTTCCTATTATGGACCGTTTATAGTTCGTTTGGGCCAAGTTGCAATGACATAGGTTAAGTGTGTAAATATTTAAATAATTAGCAGTAATAAAGCAGATCTGGCCTTGAAAGCAAGAGATGCATTATCCGGGGCATTACGTGATCCCTCCAGCCTGAGAAAAATCATTCAGTGATTAAACACATGTCTTTCCTGGCGTGTGAGTCAGTCTGGATCATGTCATCAGCGAAAATGGAAAATATGTAATAGATCTCAAGGTGAGGAAACGGGACGTTAAATACCGACAAGTGATTTGAATGCATGCGTTATTTGTAAGCTTAGTGTATATATATAATATATAGTATTTCATAAATTAACATTATAGTGCCATCGAATGGTATATCCAAGAATATAACTTTGCTTAAGAATGTTTTCTTATATTAGATGTGTCTTTGAAACAATAAATTCCGCATAACAGCATTTATTGAATGTGGTGGTGCTGAATATGTTTGATATATGTATTATTGGTAACATTTGTGAAGGTAATAAACAACTTTGATTTAATATTCACTCTTTCTCAATACCTGAATCATACAACTTTTTTAAAATTAATAATAAAAATGTATTAAACGTCATAGATCAATTAGCCGCAGTGCTCTAGTAAAACATTAAAAATAAAAATACATAAATATTAATAAATTTTTTTTTAAATATTTAATAAAATGCATAAAATGTCAACCATATTTATTGCCTAACTCGGAAGCTACTTTTCTCAAGTGCATAGAAAAAAGTCTATGTGCATTAAAATAAAAAAAACAAGTTTCAGCCAAACTATGTAATTTGTTTGAATATAATTACATTTTGATGCGGAGTTAATTTTATTTTATTCTTATTTGGGTATCCATTACGTGAGGAGCTAATGGATTTTGTTTTATCTTCTGGTAAAAAATGGCCGGTTGTCCCGCACGACACCGCAGACCTTCTAATATGCAAGCATTTAGAATATTAGTCATGAAAATTCCACTTGGGTTGAGGCATATTTCCGAACATTCCAAGAGGAGAATCTATTATCTTAAGAAACTTCTATACGTTTTTCTGCAGAAGAATGCTATGATTAAGACTTCGGTATCTTAATTATTCATACCTACTTGATACATTGCCTTAAAATACGCGATGAGTTGTGAATCAACTAAAAAAATGCTTAATGTAAATACAGCCAAATTGTTTAAAGACTTTTTCCATTTTCACTGAAAGTATCGTATAAGAAAAAAAAATCTCAGTTTTCTCCTAAATTGTTCATTTTTAAATATGTCATATAAATGTTTATAATGTCTTAACAAATATATATTATACAAGTAGGTTATTTTTTTGTATAGTGCAAAATAACACGCATATATTATGTCCAGTGACATTACACTAAACAAAATAAAAACTGTATTAAATGTTAATGTAAATATATTGGTTTTAAATTCGCCAAAAAATTTAAAAATCCGCTGTGAATTAATAAGCCCAATGGTTTATTATCGTATTTGTTGAATTTCCGGTGTTTTTTTTTATTATTGATAGAAATCTTGATATATCTATCAAAATAATTCACACAAGCGTGGGTGGTCATCGATGATTTAATTAAGCTACTTTAAATGAGATATTTATGATGAATATAAATTTATTTTGATGAGTGCGTATACGTTTTAAATGTTTTTGAATGAAAGTAGGGTTTAATTCAATATTAAAATAGATTATCGAAAATATAACTCTCTATTATTTACTTGTATCAAAATACTATTATTATTATAAGTCGTCTTCGGTGTCAATTCAGTTCATAACCTGAACCTAATCATTCTAGACAAGTCACACAATTATACCTTCTGTAAATTAAGGTTTTACAGTCTTTTGCTTTGTAGTATAGTGTAATACAGAGTTTAATTGAATTTTTCAGCTGCAACAGATGTTTGATAGAATTTTAAAAAAGGTTCAACTTTAATATGAATACGATACTTATCTTTATTAAATCATAGTTGACAATAATCCACGACAGCTGTTCTAGTTATTATAACATTATTGAATGTCAGGGTAAGAGCATCGAAAAAAAAAATGTTGTTCATTTTGATGTTAGTATGGCACCGTTATTTATTTTGAAATAATTTTTCCTTAACACAATAATTTATATAAAAGTCTCTTCCCTAAATAAAAGTGAGTAAATAAATAAAACTTTTTTAAATTTGAAAAAAAAATGCATATCAATTCAATAATGCACTTAGTAAAATAAATGCGTGAATTCAATCAAATTGAAAAAAATATTATACAATACACCTAATTTTACTTGTACAGTTTTAGTTTATAAGTGTCTATATAAAAACACAAAGTTTTTATGCTAAAAGTAAAAATATGCATTGAAAGGCATTCATTTGGTTTGGAGACAGGTAGATTTTTATGGGTGTAATTTGATGATATTCTTTACAAAAACATAATATCACATTGCAGTTGAATAAAAATTGTCATTCGATACGTCTATCGAATGTTTCCGCTACTATTGATTACAATGTATTATGCAGTTATGTTTTTTATTTTATAAAAAAAATGTCATATCGTATTCACACCTAAACATAATACTTTCATAGGTAGCTTTACAAGTACAGTCTGCGATATTTCAAAACCATACAAATTAATAATTTCATAAAATATACCAATGCAATATTAGTTAACCCCTACTCGCTTAATTTCTAAAAAAAAACACCCCCGAAGTAGTATTCTGTATATATTTTATTCTCCTAATTGGCAGTATACATTATATTTTCACTGATTACATGCAATTATAAATTCAAACATAGGCGTTCATATTTACAGTTTATTTATTTAAGTGGTTAGAATATTTACAGAAAAATTATTTTGTGAATTCCTCCTTTAGACGTCAACACTGATATTATTTTATTTTATAGCCTAGAAAAGTAGAAGAAGATTGTTGTATCGTTTTATTGTGACCTAAAATATCGACATCAAACATGCATTTGCTCATATTATTCAGTTTATTGTTGTGTGGGTCAGCGGCAAGGTTTTGGCAGGTATGTAAAATCTCAATATTGTTTTCTAATATTATGTCAGGAAATAAAATGCATTGAGTATGTTCAATTCAATTGTGATGAGCTAATAACATTTAAAATCCGTTTTTTTTTACTCCTGAAGCTACTTCTGGAATAAGATATACCTGATTGTATTTATTTTGTTTTGTAGTTCCGATAACTCCGATATTATAACACGTCACATTTATTAATGAGCTGAACGTGTTTTTAATTCACAAATGAAATCTACATGACAAGTTTTAATCGCTATTCAATTAAATCGGTCTTTAGTGTTTTTAACCCCATCTCGTTATAACAAGTATAGCACAATGTATAATATAAAATTTAATACATTTAGAGTGTGTATAAAATAAAATGAAATACCAGGACTGGAATTTGAGTCAACCATATCACTATGGGACGTGGTTGTTTAGATCGTATCGGTATTGAAATGAAGTCAGTATTAAGAGGTCCACTCGACACCTGTCAGGTGATGCATTGTTGGGCCGTAAAGGCATTGTCACACCTGCATTATGTTGTGGTATTAAATTTTATACAATAGACTGTGCATCTGTTGAGATACTAAAATATATTTTTTGTTAATTGAAAAGTATTTTGTTAATATCAAAACATGTGCAGCTTAAAAATGAGTCATGTTCCTATCTCAGAACTTTTTTGTGTAGCTGAGTAAAATCTTTTAATTTACTTATAATTTGTTGTATTCAATAATATTTAAGCATTGAATATATCATACAACAATTAAAGTTACTTTTAAATTAGCAAAGAGTTGAGAGCGACACATACTATGACAAGTAATAACAAATTGTGAACATTAAAGAAAATATTTTTTTCAGTGTTTTTGAACTCTTTATTTAATAAATGTTGAATGTTTTATTTCACATGTCAATCAGAAATACTGTCCATAATGGATTTTATTCACCAAATGGATGTTTAAGTTCATACAACACTACTTACTGGTTTGTGCATAGCTAGATGATTATTATTTTTATTTTGACTCCACGAGCGGGGAGATAATCTGATAACAATGAGTCAATTATTTTGAGGAAATAGAAAAGTAGTCAAGTAGTGAGAAGTTTGACGTCTTCAGGACACGTCATAGAAAGCTTACTTCCCTTTTGACTCCGAAAATATTCATGATTGCTACAGAGTTATAAAAAAATCTTGACCCTGCCAGATGCAAACCCGGCTTTTTATAGGTTCTTGGAGTAAATTACTCTTGGCTGAGTGCAACGTTTAGGAAATGGTTAATGATTTGTCATCACTACTTCTTTTTTATTAAAATGCATTAGCAACTCATAATGTACTTGGATGTTATCGAAAAATGCCTTTTTTTACTGTTGTCAATAATAGTTTTTTTGCGAAGCATTACAAAATAGCATTTTATTCACTGTACGGATTACGTGTTTTTCACTTCCTTATGCTCCAATAGTTTAAGTTTATTTACATAATACTTTTAAGACACATGTTTCTGGAATTAGAACTTACTTTCAATATGTTTCTACTTTCCATGTAAATATTTTCGATAGTACAAAATTATATCAATTATTTACAATCGAGGTGGTCCTTGAATTTTCATAATGAATATTTGAAAAATATATTGGTTCTTACTTATATTTTTGTCCAACAGAATAGTAATTTAAAAACAGTGAAAATATATATATTATATGTTGTTATAAAATTTAAAAAAAAAAAATATATATATTTATAACAAAATATTAAAATAAATTTTTAATAATTCTTGGGTCTAAATATTATTTCAATAGGTAGTTTTATGAAGAAACATAAGAATACTTTTTTTAAATTTCTGGCTATATATATAATCAAAAAGAAATAAAATAATAATTAAAATTATTTATTAAAATATAGTAAAATATATGACATTAAATAATATTTCTCATCATATACCAAAACAAAGTTAAATAAACCTCACATTGGAGTTTTTGGAAATTATTTTTATTTATTATTTAATTGCAAACATGGTAAAAATATATTCAATTTATTAAGAAACGCCATTGCAAATATAAAAAAATATTATAATTAATTTTAATCACACGTGTGTCATAAAACATATTTCACATGAAAGTTTTTTTTTTTTTTGTTGACAGATGTTTTACAAGTATTAAAATACACGCCACGAGTGGAGTTCGAACCTACAGTCTCGGGAAGCATATATTTTTAATTATTGGGATTAAATATATATTCAAAGAAAACGGTAAGCAGTCCTGCCTCTTAAACATTAACAGTTACACCTGATTTTTTTATCTTCATGCTAATTAACTTTCATTATGATTCGAGTGGGAAGCGGCAAATGCCAAGATTTTCGGTGAGCGCATCGATCACATTTTCCATAAATAATAATATTAATTAGTCAGCAATCACCGCATTAATGTTGCATGATGGAGCGGGGATTCAAAAATAAAGACGCATCATAAATTTTCACAAGGTCTTGGCAAGTTGTGACGTTTTTTTTCCATCTTGATATGACGTCCTCTCAGTGTCACGGCCGTTTTGTGTAATATTTGAAAAACGTGACTCGGGCTTAAGATTAATGGCGACAAGGATGCAAGGCATTCGTTTATATCTCGGTTGATATCATTGGAGTATGTAAGATTCATTGTCAGTGACTCGTGCACCGAACAAAACAACCATTACAACCATAAAAAAAGTCTTGAAAACACGGCTTACTCAATTGTCTATTAAATGGCGGACGTGAATCATTTAGATCGACTCCGCTCGCTTTTAGGAAGTTCATCACTTTTAAAAATATATAAGTAAATAATTTAATGCAAATAAGTATTAGGTGTTAGGTGATTCCCAAGGCTGTAGATTCGAACTCCACTCGTGAAGTGTATTTTAATACTTGTAAATCATCAGACAACAAAAAAAAAATTTTCATATGAATTATGTTTTATAACACACATGTGATTAAAATTAATTATAATATATTTTTGTATTTGCGATAGCGTGATTAATTAGTTAATTATATTTTTACCATAATAATGTGTAGTTTCCAATAATGCCAATGTGAGTTTTTTTTTTATTTTCTTTTGGTATATGGTGAGAAATATTCTGTTATGTAATATATTTTATTATATTTAAAGCCGAAAGTGTCATAGTGACTTAACAGTTATTTTTGCAGTGTCATCCCCGAATCCCGATGACGATAGTATTTACTATTTTGCATATTACTAGGGAGCTTATTAATTAAAAAAAAAAACAAAAACCACTACTCTGTATAAAAATAAAATTTAAGTGGATATGTTTATATTTGATTTAAATGTGCATAAAAGCGATATTCAATAAAACTCGTGTCTTGCACAAGATAATAAAGCGTAAGGTCTCCTATTTTGGCCGTATTTAAAATATATATATATATATAGGATCCTACAGCTGATTATCTAAGGGAAAAGAGGCATTGGAAAGAGGAAACTTACGTGGATGCGGAATTTACGCCAGTGACAGTTCTGATGCCTCTTCTCATAGGAAGTTGGTGACCATTTCATCGCACATATTTCTATCCTGGGCCAGTCTCACTAATTCGGCCGTACTTCCGACATTCAGCCAAAGGCGCAAATTCCGCATCCACGTAAACTTTCTTCTTCCAATGCCCCTGGAGCTGAAGGATACTATTCTTACTTTTACGAAAAATGTAGTCCTTCCTCTCTTTTTCGGCATTCTGTGGAAGACTTTCGTCAATCCATGGCATTTCAAACGCCTTGATCATTCGCATAGTAGCTGTCTTGAGTGTCTAAACTTCAACTCCATAAAGGAGAACTGAGACGACATAACACTTGGTGAATCTCCAGCGAGATTTCAGTGTTATATGACTTGAGCATAGTATTTTTCTCATGTTATTAAACGTACCGCGGACTGTCTCAATTCACGCTTAACCTGTTAACTGGGCGGGACGTATAAATACGTCCAACGTAAACAATATCGGGAACAGGGAGGACGTATGAATACGTCTTTGAAATACATGTTACGCCCTGATAAGAAATATGCGTAGATGAATCTCTTTTATTATGGAAAGGGAATTAATTTTGGAAACAATATATATCTACAAAAAGTGCTAGATTTGGAATGAAGTTGTTTATTTTGAGTGAAAGCCAATCTGGATACGTACAAAATAGAGTCGGCCGACATGTCCTAGTGAAAGAGTACGCACCCGCTGTATGTTGCGTAATTAAAAAGGGAACTCCCCGGTTAACAGGTTAATCCATCCACATCTGGAAAACACAAGCTTCTCCAAAATAAAATGCTCCGCTAGGCACTCAATGCCCTGAGGTTCATCCAAAATGCCCAGCTCCACAGATAAACCAACACCATAACGATCCAAGAGGTCATCATCGACCTCGCACACTCCTTCCAAATCTTCACCCACTTAGTTCCAAACCCCTCAGTCAACACCTTCTTCGAGTTTAGCCTCGAGGACTGCCTCCATAAAAAAGGCCTAAAGCCACCCCCCCCCTCCCACCAAGTCACCCAGTCATTTGGAAGGCGCTGAAGGAAAATCTTCCTGTTTCGCCGATAAAGCCAAATACACTAGACTAGACCATCCACGCTTGTGAGCCCCACAACCTTTGCGCAGGATCATGGGAAAGTCACTATTGTAAACCAAAAGAAAATAATTTGAAATTTTATTTTTGGTCAGTGAGCTCTCCTCACTGGAGATACATCCCATCTGAGAAACACAAGCCTCTCCAAAATAAAATTTTCCGCTAGGCAAAATGCCCAGCTCCACAGAGACGCCAACATCAAAACGATCCAGGAGGTCATCATCGACCTCGCACACTCCTTCCGAATCTTCACCCACTTAGTTCCAAAGGCGAAGTTTTCACGGGCGGTGAATTGCGGCCGGTGAGTTGCGGCCGGTGAGTTTCCCGGCCGCGGCGGCTCGGGACTGCATCCGCTGCACCGGAGAGCGCACTCCGCGGCCGACCGCCACTCGGAGCGCACCTCCGCGGAAGAGACCCCCCGCCGCGACCGATCAGCTGACGGAAATTGCGCGAAAACCGAGCTGTCAGACGCCCCGGGAACATGCCGCTGTAAAAGCAGACCCGTCCGCTCCACGCAGCTGGGTTGATAAAACGCGGATGTGATTGCAAAGAACGCTTTTTTTTTTTTTCTTTCTGAGCTGTCAAAAGAGATCCGATTTGAATTACTAGGTTTTTTTTTTGACGTGTGTTTTTTTATCTCGCCGTATAAAAGATGTGAAGCGCTTTTTAAATACTTAATTAATCTTAAATGCAGTTCTGAAACTCGTTTCCCTGGTGCCTTGAGTGATCACGACTGTCAAGATGTTTACGGGCAGTTGTAGTGCTTTTTTCTTACTTGGTAATATGTTTTTTTTTTATCGCTAATCGATTGTGTAATGTATGCCTCAATTAATGTGTATTTATCCTAAACATTTTTTACTAACATAAAAAAGTAGTGCGATGTGATGTAGATGTGATTTTCACTAAAAAGAGAGATTACCGCTATGATATCCCTTTTAAAAAATTATGTCTTATAATTGAATAGTTACAAAAGTTAGTCAGTTATTAGAAATCAAAAGAACCTTACTTATTTTTCAACGGTTATTCTAAACCAGAAAAAAGTTTCTTAATATTATAAATAAATATTTGAATATGAATTTTCACCAAATAATTAAAAAATATATGTGCTTTAAAACACGTATAATTATTCTCTATTTTTTAAAAATATATATTGTTAGAATCAGTTTCAATCAGACATCAATTTAACCGGTCGCTATAAAAATAAATATGTGGAATTATCACTTAATTTATTAAAAATATTTTAATCGAATTCCAACATGTTATTTTATTCACAAATATTTAACATGTTTAAACGTATTGTTGCGTATTATTTGTACACTAGTAATGTAGCCCGTCACAAAATGACGTATTTGATGAACGATGCGTCTTTTGTTTTTTTTGTAAAAGTTCTAAATTTGAAATTCTCGCGGTGAACGACATCTCGCGGCGAAGAAGTGAATCATATAATTCGTACATATTGAAATTCGCTAAAGCATATTTTAAAGTTTATGAATGAAAATATTATCCTATCGTCTTGAAATTCGGCACATAGCTGCGGAAAAATTTACTTAACTTATGTGCAAAAAATCAGCGTTGTATCTTTTAAGATATTCTATACAGAACGGAAAAATGAAACATACATACAAACACACAATGGCTATTATTATAGTAGATAGTATATATTTTTGACAATTTGGGTGATTTTCCCTTGCTCACGTGTAATTACTTGATGTGAACATTCTGTGTGATTTTGAGTTCGCTTCCCATAGTAAATAGTCTATAATTTGGATCAGGCAGGCAGGAAGGTGAAATTTTTAAAGCGGATGCGTAAACCATTAAAATGTGTCATTATTCAACACAGTATTCAGTCCGAAATAATATTAACCAGCATTCATAATCGGCCGAGTCTCTCTCCCGACCAGTCTCCGAGGAGATTTACAACTCTTAAGAAGGCGGCTCCGCTAACGACAGGGATTTTTTCTATAACAGTGAACAGATAGCGCCTTATTTATTGTCTATTGGTTCGTGTTATATCTGATACCGTGTCAGCCGCGTTTAATTTATACTTAAATAATTTAGATTAAATATAACCCCGCTTCGGGCTGTATACTTAGAATAGATTAAAAAACAATGTCATTATGGAATTTGCATAATACGTTCATTTATATTCCCTGTAGATCAAGTCTGACGTTACTGTCAAAGGGAGAATTTATTGTTTGTTTTATTGTGTTGTCGTTTCGGTCGATAATAAAAATACCGCTTTTATTTTTGTAAGAAATCGTGAAGATGTAAACAGTCTATTTTTTATCCTTTTCAAGATTTGAATAATCTTAAAAAAAACGTGTATTTTTATCGTTTTGTTTTTTTATACACCATGCCAGTCCCTTAATAGCAATTTGGATTAAAAAAACTCCTATATTCTTATTGTATTGTAGCTTAAGGATTTTGGGTCTATTTTGTTGATAAACGATGATGACGATGACCACGATATTTTTTAAATGTCCTTTTTGTTAAAGTATAGATGTTTGATTATAACAAATTTTTTTTAGTAAAAAAAGCGAAAAAGTGTTTTTGTTTATTTAGACTAAATTTACTATCACAGTTTTATAATTGATTCGTCGAGCTACAAAACCTGCTTTAGGTAAATTTAAATGAATTTCGTGCCCTTTTGATTTTCAAAACTAGATAATTCACAAAGACAAGTAACAAATCTCAGAGCGGGTTTCTCATATCGACGATCCAATTCACACACTGCGCAACAAAATATAGATTTAATCTGTAATCTAATAATTAGTAATCCCATGCGAGCACCGCTATCGACGGTCGTGGCAAAGATCATCACAGGCTCTCGAGGTCAAGTTCCCAATGACATAAATCATGATTATCGTGATAATGTGATTTAGTATCTCGATTGTCAACGCTCCAGACTTGATAGGTCAGAGATACGCACTAACATCGGACCCGCGATGTAGACCACTGGCTCTAACCGGACAGGGCACAAAGGAGATACCCACGGATGTGTTCCGTTGGTGTCGTGAAATCATGATATATCGCTTCAGTGAATGTCTGTAAAAGTGCCACCGACCTTCTGTCTATTGTTAGTCATTCCTAAAGTCTGGTTTTAATATTTTAATCCGCTATCTTATCTTTCAAACGATTATTTTATGCCGATATATATTATCAAATATTTCAATACGGGTTTTTTTTCCAAACAATATAAAACTAATAGATATATACGAGAAAATACTTTCAACTACTTAAACTGTGTACCGCTAGATATACATCTTTTTTCACACTATAGCAGATAATTTTTTTTACAACCGTATTCGCTAAGATCTTTTTTTTTTTGTTACTTCAAAGAGCGAAGTTTGTGAAAAGATGTGTCTACTTTGATAAAATGTAATGTGTATTGTAATTCCTCAGTTGGCAAATGTGAATAGAGAGCTCAGTGGTAAAAACGGCTGAGTGCTGGTTCAAGTAACATAAACTGGAATCCCACCCATGCCGTATTATTTTATTTGAAAAAAAATACGTGAATACAATCACAAGTGATCAAAAACTTATACTGAACCGGAATGCTGATTGGCAAGATTACGCTTTTATTAATATTTTGTTGCAATTGTCAATTCTTAATCTAGAGATCTGTTAGTGGAATTTAAAATTAATATTATGCGACTCATGAGTTTTGTTGACGGTAATTTGAATATGTGTTGTATGTGTTATATATATTTTTTTTAATTTCCCAGCGTTTTTATCAGCAGCCGTCTGCTATCATGACGGCAGAGGGGGTCGCCAGCAAGACGGTCTGGTGGTGGTAGACTCGGCTCCGGAACCCTGGCTAGGAGGAGCCCTGGCCTCCATCTGTAGGCACCACATCCAGGCTCGTGGAGAGGAGATCTGCGGAAGGGATGGCCACACCTACCCCAACCTTCGCTACATCAACTGCCTCAACAGAAACCTGCCGAAGTCGAAACGTGAGTACTTTCAAAGAATACTCAATCCCAATTACAACAGGAGACGCTCTGATAAAAATAAACATGGCTATATCAAAAAGAATTTGTGATGCAAAAAGTAGAGTTGTTGGCGTCAAATTGACTTAAGCGTAACACTGCGCAAGATGCAAATATTTTTTTTTTTTAGCTCAGATGTATTTAAATATAGATTTTGCATAAACTGTATCACGTCTAGAGAAAACTGTATTGATGTAAACTGAAAGTTATTTTTATATTTTAAGAAAATCTGCTTTAGATTTATTGACGTTTTTACATTAAAAACATTGCTTTAATTTTTATAAGATGGTGGAGTGATACGAGTATTTAAATATTTTTTAAATATTCGTTTGTTATTGAATAAAATTACGTTAAAAAAAAAACTCTTCTATTTTTATGTATATTACCTGTTTGATTGGAATTTGTAAAAAATATAATCTGTTTTAAATACATTGTGTTTAAAATAATTAAATATGTATTATAAAATGTAGAAAAGGACATGTAAATTCAGTTGGGAATTGGGATGCAAAGATCGTTGTAGTTGTTCTGTAAATTTGCAAAAGGTTGAATACTTTAAGAAACGGTCAATTAAGTAATTGTTTCTCAACGCACCTTTAAACGGAGGGTCGTGATAGTTGCGAATTGACATTAATAGCCCGTCACGAACTGAAACAAATTTAATAGCCGTAAAACACGATGCATTACGTTGCATTCGCTAATATGGGTGTTGTGTACATCGGGTGATAACCGCCGCCGGTGTATTTATAGTTTATTGATTCGAGCTCTAGTTCATTACCTCGGGTGCTGAAAGTGCTGAAGTACTGAAGTGCTGAAGCGAGCACGGCGGTTACAAATCCTGACACGAATACTCCAAATGCCTGACGCGACGATCGAGCTGTAAGAATACGACATAGCATTGGTAATTAAATCAATATTCATTCTCAAGAGTCGCCGGTGTCTGTCTCATGGTGTAGTGTCACACATGGTGTTTCAGAAAACATTGTCAGAAAACGTTAATCATTTAATAATTTAATTTTTTTAAAACAGTTCAATAATAAGATGCGATGTTTGTAAGTTTGGACAACAATAGTTGTTATACAGTTTCTAAACTCATTAAAGTTTTCAGTCCTTTTACGTTTCAGTTCCCGTGCAGGGACCACTTTCAGGGATTTACAATATTCCTTAAAAAATCCCACTATCAGGGATTCTCGCAATCTCAACACATGAACCGAAACTCTGGAGAAATATTAATTTCAAGCAGCTCAACACCCAAGAAACCAAATCATATATATTCTAGAGAAATTATAATATTTTATAATACTGTTAAATCATATAATAAAATTAATCTACGTCCTCATTAAAAAACAGTCTATCCAGGTTTACCAAACGACTGCATCAGACGTTTAGTATATAAAAATAATGATCCAAATTTAGTGCAATTTTTCCGTTTTTTTTCTAATCACCTATTAAAATAATAAATTCCATTGCTATGAGTTGCCGCTCTAAAAACGATAATTATTTTGCAAATGTTGATTCCTTTAATATTTTAATTATTGCATAATATATAAATGATCTAGTATGCATTCATTTAAATTAAATAATTTTAATAAGACCATTTTCATTCATGGAGTCTAATTACGGATTACCGCAACAGTAAAGGCAAACAAAGAGGGGTCAAAGACACTATCATTTTTACATAATTTAATCAAAAATGCTATTCGACTATTTGGTGTAATAATGCCTTCATATGGAAAAAAAAATCACTTCTTGTATTTAATCATTAGTTATGCATACCATCTTGTTAAAGCTGTATTAACATTATGATGCTATTTTAATAATATTATCGCTTGTTTATTATTTTGGGTTCTGAATAAAATTGATAGGTTATTGTAGATTATAATGCCCAATTTGTGATTTCTGGGAAGTTTTCTTTATATTGTGAATGTCCAAAACCGGAAATAAATGATTATTAAGAATGAACCCGAGTAACGTTTAGTTTACACGGTTAGAGCACACCGTTTATGAAAGCAGTTCATACTATTGTGTCTGCTAGGAGAAATACGCAGATATGATTTAGCGTCATCTAATCAATTGTATGATTGCCAATGTCCAATCATAATAAGTAATGTCTGATTAAGAATTGCTTCAATTGACTGAAGGAAGGCAGACTTGTTAGGCCAAGCGATTACCGCGGGATCTGATCTCTGAAAGTAAGCAGAGTGCGTGACGATGGCAGTAGGATAAGATTTTTTTATCGCCTCGTAGCTTGATAGTTAGCCTAGAATGGAATATTATAAAAAATATTATTCGTCCCCAGTTTCAAAGGCATGAAAATATTTTCAGGATCAAAATATATTTTTTTTATTATCACAGTTTACAAAAAAAAACCAATGCAGCCCCAAACAAGCCCCACCACATACAGTCGTAAATAATTGTTTATCTACTTTTTTCGCTTGGGTTTCCTTACTCTTATCAAATAGTAATAAAAAATCCATAATTTTCAGCATAAGTATCCTTATACACCAGGGCTTCTAATAAGCAATAGAGCCTTAATTTACTACAAAGCAAATATTACTGAAAGCACATAAATACATGTGGGCACAAACGAAATTACGTCCTTTCGATTCGCAAAACGATTTGTTAAAGCCTTCGTTTCTTGTATACAGTATGTAAGAAAACTAAATAAATTTTGACACGACATAACACCCAATAACTAATAAATCCAAATGATAGAAACGTCTCAAACCAGACACGGCTGCAATTGCCTTTGCCATGCTTTCCCTTCAATCTACATTCTCCTGGTCTGCTGTATCCACGTTCTTAAATTATCTTAGCCCGAATGTCTCCTGCTTGTGGAATAAATATAAAAATGCAACAATTTTCTACTTTATGCAAATATTCTGAATCACTTGCGAAAAATGTGCTTACAATAACGTAATCACTCTAAAATAGCAAAGGAATAAAGCAATCGAAAGTGTAGTTGGTTTAGTTGGCATTCAACTAAGGCGGATAAAAAGATTATTTACAGAGTGAAGCCAAAATACACGCCAAATATTTTTTTATTTATGCTTATGCAAATTTATTTTTATAACTGATTTGTTGGGAGTTTTGAAAATGCCAATAAATGCTAATATACTTTAATTTTTTTCTATTTTTATTTCAATAAATCTAAGTGTTGATGTGGTGTCACCGTCCATCATACAGCGCACAGTAAATACACATATATTCATCAATGTATCGGATAAACAAATGTACTTGTCGAGTGGGGTTCGAGCCCTCGTTTTTCGAATCTACAGACCAATTGGCCTCAGCTTCAAATTAGAATTTGTATAATTATTTCTATAAGATTATATTAATATTTATTTCGACACATTTTTAATGTGTGTTCATCTGAACTTAGAAGTGAAATGCTAAATTCAAGAAGATTAATATTATCTCAATACTATACGTTTAGGTTACGATTCTGTTTTTTTTTAATATAATAATCAATTACCAATGACATTGACTAAAAAAATATATTTTGATGTTTAAGTTTTATTTTCGTTTTAAACTTGAAATGCACCTTCAAAATAATTCAATGTGAATAAAAACGATTTATTAATATGATGCATAATATAAATATGTCACATGCAAAAAATTGAGCTTATTCCATTTAATATTTTATAATATGAAAAAAGTGAATTCAATGTTTTTTTTCAACTGAATCTGTTTGGCAAGACAACCATAATAAACAACTTTTATTCAGCTTTATTTGTAATGTTGTACATGTTGATTATCTATACAAGTTATTTGGTATTCAACACATGCAGCAGTATCGTGATTTTTTTAGAAGCACCCAATGCAATTTATATACTAAAAGTACGCATTATAATAATTTTTTTCTACTTTAAATTAGTTATAGAATATATTTTTAATTTATGTTAGATTGGTGTTGCAATACCTGAAACGCGACAGTGTATATAGAGTATGGACCTACCGACGAAGCACATCTGTCCGTAGCGATTATACATATTAACCTGTTTGTCTAGAAGTGTACCAAACCCAGGCTTCTGCGTGTATCGCATACTCAAATACACCACCAAGTTTAGAAAAATCATATGAGGTAACATATAAAAAAAAGCCTATTTCAAATAGTCTTCATTCATATTATTTATAACTGTATATTTTGTTCTGTGCTCGCTGTAACTGAAAACACAGGCGTTACAGCAGCAATGTGATAATAGGTTTTTTTTTATGTTAACCTTGTTTTAAAAAGTACAATTAATTACTCTCAGTATACTTTCTCTTGGTTAGTGTTCTCGCCTATTTAATAAAAAAACCACACGCATCATAAGATAATCGTTTTGTCATATCGCTTTAATAAAACTAATATTTTCTATGTCCTAAGTTATCCACTGTTTTCCTCATTACACTTGTCTTTAGTTCTAAAAAGCTTACACCTTTTATTTGTTGTAGTAATCTAAAAGACAACCCAAAGTATCTTACCACATAACCTCTTCAATATTTTGAAATTGGTTTTAGATTGTTAATCCACCAATGTCGTATTTTATTAAAATTTTCTGTAGAATCCATTATTAATAAGTTGCGTTTAGCAAGTAATATTACGACCGGTACAGTCTTACGATCGCAAATCAGATGATAAGTGAGCCCCTCTCGGCCGCTCGGACAGAGCTTCATTATTCAATTGATAATTTTTTTGCCTCGCACGTTAACAGTATTAACAAAACGTTTATAAAATAACAAGCGGTTAAAAAAAAACTCCGCCATTTTGCGCACAAAAAAAACGCGTCTTTTGTAATTCGCAACTGGACATATCCTCGTTATCGAACAAGGAAATCTGGCCGAGGAGCGAGCCTTCATGGGCGCTGCAAAAAACTGGTTGATTATTGATGAATGCACCAACTGGCATTTAGCGTAGCTGGATGCGTTTTAACTGAAAATTATGCATCCTCAACGCTATTCGTCACTAAGGATCGTTGTCGTTTTAGTCACTGGTGGTCTTTTTTGATATTTGATAGATCTGCGACCTATTCGTCCTCTGCTGAGGTCAAGCCTGCACTTGTAATTTCCTTAAAAATTATAAATATTTTTTTAATCATTTTCTGGTATCAGTAGATTGCTGCAGATTTCACGTCTAAATATGCAGTTTTGTGCACTGAATTCCAATGACTTCCCAGTGAACAACAACTGAAAAAATCATCATGCATGGATCACGTATGTCCGTGTGGTGTACATATCAATGAGAAAAATGTTAAAACGTAAGAAATATTCTAAGTATAGAAAGTGCAGTGCTTTTTAATTCTTCGAACTGTATAATATTAAAATTATGTCTTTTCATTGAAAAAATAAATCTGATTTTAACAATACGCATTGATGGTATCAATGGTCTGCAGAATCGCAGTGTACTTGCCCTCATTATTGAATGCAGTGATAAATTATATCATCATTACTTAATTACAACCATCCGTATCAATAACACGTGTAATTCAATATGAAGAGATAAATAGCAGAGATACAACATTGCAATAAATCAATGAAACGATGAGAATGGCTGTTCAAGCCGTCTGTGCCACCGTAAAAACAAGTCTACTTTTTAGTCCGCATTTAGAGCAGGGCTGCCCAAGCTTTTGTATTTAATATTATTGACAGAAAGTTCTTAGTATATTTCTACTTTAATTAAAAAAAATTAGTGCTATCCCAACTTGCTTTCAATTTTGCCAACATCCTCAAGTAGATTTTTTTAGTATTTTTATTGTAATTGCTTGACCTGATTTAAAACTACATCATACGAATATAGGTTTTTTTAAATTTGTTTTATTTGTATAATTACTACAGTTGAAATATATTCTTGAATTGGATAACATCTATTATTTCAAAATTAAATCACTATTTAATAAAACTCAATATATAGAAGTGTGTATCGTTTTTATTTGTGCTTTGGCTCGAGAACCAACTTCGATATAAAAGCTATTACAAGTACTCATAATATCCATAGAATCCATCAAAATTTTATTTTAAAACATTTATTTTTTCAATTGACAAAAGATTTATAAGGCCACGTTAAATAAGCCGGTTTCAATTTATTTAAAACACTTAACAACACAATATCGAAGGAAGGGATATCATCTCTAAGCAAGTATGACAAAACTATTTTCGATCGAGCGTTATACAAAAGCTGATTTCATTTTGTATGTGTACTCCAAGAAACACAAAAATCACTGAAGAAACATGTCGGGAGCAACTAATTGGGTAACGTTGATGGAGTTTGCTTATACCGCGTGCCCATACCTCATGGTATTGGTATGATCGATTGATAATATCTAGCTGGGGTGGCCAGTTTTTACGAAATCAAAAGTTCGAGCACTTGCTGCAAAAAGAGGAAGACTTAATTGATTTTTCATGTGGGATGTACCTACCAGTTTTTGCGAAAATCCCTATGATTATTAAATAAATAATTAATAATTCAATTACTCAATACTTTTTTATAATATTTTTATAAACTTGTGTATAAAAAGTAATCTAGTAATTTTTACTAAAGCAAAAAAGAAGAGAGTATTTTTTTATAGGCGAGTTGAAAAAACCAACATTGAATATAATAATATATAGATTGAATATTTTGATATTCGTTGACATATTATAATAACTGTGACTATGTATTTATTAAAATTTAATACATATAACTTAAGGCAGTGGATATATATACTATATATATAAATATATATATATATATACGAATAACTTCTTTCAGTGGCTATGGTCGTGATTTTGTAGTTCATTTTTTGTAAGCAAAATTAAGGCATGATGTTGTTCTGTTTTTTTTTTTACTGTGACATCACTAATTTAACATTTAAATGTATTTTTTCTAATCTTATAATCATAACTTACAACCGTCTATTATGAATATTATTTAAAAAATTACAATTACATCACTTATTAGCTGGCAATTGGGCAGGCGATAATTGCGGTTATGTTTTATACATGAGACGACACTGATATTCATCACAATATTGAATATTCATCGTGTTAACGAGTGAGGATGATCGCACAATTTTTATTAAATAATTAATATAAATATAAATATTTTTATCTTGCCAATATGAGCTAGTATATTTTTACCTCCCAGTGTTAAAAAAGGGATAGGAAACTAGATAAATTTGATTAAAAGTATGATATAATGTAAATCCGAGCTAATGATACTACATGGTGATTTTAAAGCAGCTGCATAACAGTAGCATGTTTTTTTAAGGAGTAAATATGCTGTTTCATTAACAAGAAAAACATTTTTCTTGTGAAATTTATTATAAATGCATTTTTTTATTGTTTGTCTCTAAAAATCAATAAACTGTATTGAGCTGCTTTTATGAAAAAAAGATATTTTTTTTGTTACGAGTAAACAAGCAATAAGTTATTAAAGGGTTAAGCTTTTATAATATTCAAGGTTTTGTAGGTGGGAAGAGGTATCATAGCAAGTATCTTCGCATAGCAATAAACATGAGTATGCGAAGAAAAAAAACTGTTTCAAGGTTATAACAAATTATCAACAAACAAAAAAATATCCAAGTGGAAACAGTCAAGACCAAAAAGTTATTAGACGTAATATTTTGCTGTTCTTTTAACTGTCTATTAAATAACATTTTACGGCTGTATTCCGGATGCTCACAATAACCGTAGAGATAAATATATAAAATGAGACCATCTCAACGGAAACAGAAAATAATAACTAATCGCACAAGCCTGGTCTTTAGAATTTGTGATATTGTTAAAGTTTGAGCGGCCAAAAATAGAGTTTCATGCTTTATTATATTTATACACTCGCTTTGCTGAAAAGGCAATTTATATTTTTAACAGTACATAAGTTTAATCTGCTTTATATTCTGGAATGTGGTTTACACAATTAAGCCGAATTCTGGAATTTTCCCGTGTATTTTTAGTCGCACCTGAGGTGTTTGATGTTCTTGCGAATATGTCCTCGTTGCTTCATAAATCATGCGAATATTTCACGATTCATTTTATGGTCTGCACTTACGTTTTTAATGATACAGTTGAAAGTGGATGTTTTTGTAAAACTTTTTATGGATGGTTAATGCATGGTGGTATTATTAATTTATTAATACTGCTTAATATGATAGGACAAAAATGGTGGTAGTTGCTTTTTGAGTTATGGCAGTACTCATTAGCGATGGCAAGTGTCTTCAGTAAAAAATACGTTATTTCTTAAATAAAAAGTAAGAATATTTCTAAATGCCTTCAATACTTGTGTAGTGACTAACATTCACTTCCCAACAGAGAAACATTTTAGTGATTTCTAAATAAAATATAGCAAAATAAACACATATTATAACAGTTTCGCAGTATTTATCATTTCAATAAACGGTTTTTGCTATTGTACCCAGTATTTTTTTTTGTGTATTATAAAACTACCTACATTTCATATTGTAAAAAAACTATTCAATATCCAATTAAGTAGTCCATATCGATGGTAAAAAAAAAAAACTAATCAACATAAATAAGCACGTTATCAGTTTTCAGTTTAAACTCCTCTCTGGTGCAGTTTTTTTGTGATTTCTGAAATAATTTTCTACCTGCATCTTCCTCTTGCGGGCTCATACGCTTACCGAGTAGCGTGGTTTATAGACTCGTTCATATCATCTGAATTTATGTAACTACCGCATGTGGAGAAAATCACCAAAACCATAAATCAATCTACTAATGTAAATTTAATTTTTAACCATTCATCGATATGTTGCTCTCATATTTAAAGTGAATTGGGTTATCTTTCCCATCGGACTCGCCGAATCAGTTTAAGTAGATTTATTGCGTATTATTTTTTTTTGTAGTAATTATTACTTTGGCTGTGTATACTCATGCATATATATTAAAACAAAGTGATGCTATATTTAAAGATTAGCTTATGAATAATGTTAAGTATTTTTTGGCTGATTTATAACGGCCATGGCCCACCCATAGAGAATGATCTCTATACGAAGCTGGTTAATCCTCATAACAATAATAATAATTTCCTATGTTATTAATATTATTTATTTAATAACTGTCTTGCATGTGTAAGCTATAATAAAGTAACAAAATATAATTTGCATATTGAAGCAGACGTACATCATAATATGTAGTAACAACAATGTTTACTGGACGTCTTCTCTTACAGCATATATTACTGAAGTCGATTGTTTACCTTGAAAACGTACAGATTATCGTTTTCACTTAAAGCGGTGTGCATAATCAATAAAAATCAAAATGACCGCTGTAATATTTAAGTTTTCTGTAAAGCTATTATAAAATAAGATAGTGTAAAAAAAATTTTTTTTTTCATCTTTTATGTGATAAAAAGTTGCAGAAGCGAAAAATCAACTCATCTTGCAAATCAACTAATTAAAATATTTAAAAACTATACAAACAAGTAGTTGTGCATATATTCTGATATTTTTTACTTGCAATAACATATTTATTCTTGTCTTGTTTTTTTAAAAGAAAATACAACAAAATCAAGTGGTATTTCATTAAATTATGTGCAACTGAATAAAGTTAGCTTATCAGCATTAACATGCAAAAATAAACATTTTTTAAGTTACACAATGATTATGCTAAAAATTATTTTAGGTTTATTATAATATTTATATAAAAATATGCTTCCTCATTTAATAATTGGATCAATGATATTTTGTATTAACATAACGTCAAGTACTCCCCTTCGACTAATATTTTTAGACTGTGTTTTTTTAGCTTAAAACTTTGTAAAGAGGTACTAAAAATAGATTTAAGTTTTTGTCTGCCGAAATAGTTATAATAATGGCACTTTGAAGTATTATATTTGGGACAGCCATTGTGGCATTTTTCAATAGACATTCCTAGGAAGACAATCCTTACTTCGCTAGGATAGTATGTAGATATAAATAATGGTAAGTGATTAGTGGAACAATGAATCTGATTGACATGCTTCAGTAGGAAACAAAGAAGTTTTTAATGCATAGCATTTGAGGTTCAAATAAGGTTTTAGGACTCCGTTTTTAAAGCCAATAAGTTTTTGTACAAATATTGATATTGTCAATTTTATTTAATGTTAATATACAAAGAAAAATCATATGCGTAATGGCTATTGATTTTAAATGTGATTTACTATCTAAATGCATAACATTATCATTAGATTTGTTCGAAAATAAAGAGAGATTTAGTAGATAAGTATAATCACAGTTTTTTATTATTATATATGTCTGAAAGCTGATATGATTGAAATATATAAATGTGAATGAATAAAAGTTTTTTTGAATTGATGTAATGAATGCAAAATGTATGAAAATATGAGATTTTTTATTCTTGGATTTTTAAATATTATAAATGTACATTTAGAGAGTACTATTAATAAGAGTTCATTGTTGAATTATTATTTTACATGTAAAAAAGTGATCTTTCTGGTTTTTTATTAAAATTCTAAATGTCAACATTATTTTTTCACTTTTTAGCGAGTAAATTTTACGAGAATAACGCAGAATTTTAAACATTACTAATGATTTACTATTTAACATTTTATAAGTCATAAATTAGGTGGGCATTGTAAAATTTTATCATTAAAAAAAAGTACTCCATTAACGAGTTATGGTAATGCTATTTTTGTCATAATTCTGTTAATACATATGTCAAACGATGCTTCTGGCTCATAAATTATCTGTTGATATTGAGGATTTCGTTTTCTATATAATACTAATTGTAAAAAACTCGTTTTTTTTAAAAACCAAACATTGCACCTTATACAAAAAAAACATAAATGCTGTGATATATGTTTGGTCAGAAGTGGCGCGTGGACAGGTCAGTAACAAAAAAATATTATTTAAAATATTTTTTTAAATTAGGTTTTGACTGTAGTGGCTTGCCGAATAAACCTTCTTCTCAGTATGGATTAGTCGTATACTTGGTAGGAATCTTAATTTTCGGTAATTCGGTACCAGAATGGGTTCTGCGTGCAAGCTGAATTGAATCGAAACCAAAGTTCGTATAATTAAGCCTGGTTGCTTTTATTTTAAATAATATTAAATTTGATAAAATATTCGACATTAACATGAAAATAACACATATTTATATCGTCAATAACAAGCAAAATATTTGTACAAATCCTGAAGAGGCATTTGTTAAGTATTTGTGTTATAAATGATAACTTTTGGGTGCAACAGTACGTCTATTCTTTTATTAGGGTATATTTATTTTATTCCCCGAATTTACTCTAGAGGAAAATTCAAAACACCAACCACAAAAGAAGAAAAGCAAGGACATATTTGCTGTACAGTATGTTTTTTTTAATGTGGTTATACAAGTTGTATCCATTAACTAGTACCATTAATCCAATAGTTCCACTAGCATATTCAGCGGAAATCGGCAAGCTCTGGCACAAACTGTGAGCATCATTTTAAATAAACTCATATGTATGACAAATTATATCATTATTACTGTTTTCAATGTCTACAAAGGTTTCGTGTGATTCAAGTATGCCCGAGGCGTATATTTGTCATAGGCTCGCGTGTCGAATGAACAGATTAATACGAAAAAGAGAGGCTGAAATCACTGCAGGTAGGGCGTGGTTCCAACTTAAATAAGCCACATAAGGATGTGTGGAGTCATTGATAATATACATCGACATGGCTTCGGGCCCCTGCTGAAATCATAGCAACAATAAAAAATAAATTGAATTCGATACATATTGAATACAAAAAAATACTCGAACGATTCAATCCTCGATAAGATGTGATTAATTTCTTCATAGGACGAGGTCGTAACTTATTTACTGTATCAAAATATAGGTATAATATATGCAACGTTATTTGAATTGTTTTGTTTGAAGTCTTGCACGACGAATTAGAAACTTGTTTTTGTATAATTAATTATTATAATATTGTGTGCTTATACGCTGTGTTTCAAAACGTATAGGGTAGATCATATCTGCAATTAGTTTTTTTGTATATTGATACCAGCATAAGATACGGAAACGAAGTTTCTCTGGATTTTCACTGAAAGTCCGCTACTATTGCAGCAGACTCAATGATGAGTGCTGCACCAATGAAAAGTACCGTTTTTTTGTTATATTATATAATAATTGTGAAGATTCTTTATATAAATAGCTAAATACTATATGATTTTGCTTAATGATGAACCTTGAGATTTTGTCTTGAGTAGTATTTTATAATAAAAAAAATTATATTGGTACTAATTTGCAAACACAGTATTTGCTTTATTAGTATTCGTTTTTTTATGTCTTCATTGCACAAGCATAAATATATTATTTAATTTGTCACTATTCTAAGAAAAATGACTTGTTTTTTTTTTTTTTACTGGTATGGCGTAAAAGGCGTAATTGCAATATTCAAAATTGCGTATGTGTGCCAAATACCAAATATAATTTAATGAAAATCATCGGCGCCAGTCCCGTTTGCACAGCAACCGAAAAATAAATATGACTTGCTTTTTAGCATTTTGTTATGATTATAGACATGTTTGACTGCTAATTAGACGGCCGCTGCTGCTGACAGGCGTCAGCTGTGACCTGTCCGCTATTGTTGGGACAGGCCGACGCGTGCGTAACGAATATTTATTACCTACGAAAATTGACTCGTTTTCACACAATGGCCGAGTCCACATTACGACAAGTTCACAAATTCGGTCGTATTCACAGTCATGCTCGCTGGTGTAATTTGGGTGCAGAACAAATTACTTCTGCACCGAATAGTCTTTGCCATAATTATAATGGCAAACTATGAGCTTTAGGGATCATTCGGTTTATCTGATATAAAAATACACAGATGTAGGATGTTACAAAGTAGCATAGATTAAGGACCGTATCAGTCTACTGTAGTGTGACAATAAACTCCTCGATATCAGAATATCTGATCCGGAACACAGACAACTTCTCACACAGTAAAATGTGGGAACCAAACACATACACACGTATCAAGCAAACACCTTTTTTAACTGCGTGATTATTGACTTGACATTATTAACGAAATATTATTAATCGTCTTTTTAGAATAGAAAAAAAACAATAAGTCAACACTGGAGTGCCCAGCGCCACGCCCCGATTAATTGAGGCATACGCGACAGGAGATTTATGTTTAAAATCCCAAGGCTTTTGTCTGTGTGTCGGGAGTTTCCTTTTGTCATAGATCAACTCCGTCCAATTTAGGCTCCCTGTTTAATTGCTGCGGTTATTAGCAATCAAGGATTGTTATCACAGCGCCTTTATTATTTTTACGACGTGTTTTCAATAAATTGTTTTTTTTTTTTTTTTGCGCGTTGGTAGCACTTTTATGGTTTCGGAATTAAACTGCTGTTGGCCGGCGCGCGTGATTGACAAATTTAATTAATAAAATAAAACAAACTGAATTTGATCATTATTTAATTTTTTTGAATGTCAATAACAACAAATTGGCTATCCACAAATATTTTGATATCTGCCTTGTCTACAACGGAAAGCTTGTGGTTTATAGGAGAAAGATAAGTATCTGTCAACCCTATACGTCTGATGCAATAGATAACAGTGTTTATCAACAGAACATGCCTGGTATTTAGTAGGCGTGTTTTCAGTGATGATATAGTAAAAGTATTCTTTTTGTGACCAGCTGATGTTGTTGTTGCCAGGCATCTACCCCGCGTCCAGTGGGGCGTGTAGTAACGATACGGACGACAACGATGCAGCCTGCGACAGGAACATGCTGTACCAGCCCATCTGCGCCAGCGACAACCTCACCTACGCCAACCCACAGGCTCTGAACTGCAAGAACACCATCGTACCTGGCTACCGTAAGTTGAACACACAGCTTCCTCAATGCCTGCATCATTGCACCTAAAAAAACATCGTTTTAAGACGATGTCAATACGATACACACACCTTTCAATTCTTGTAGCACGTTGCCCTATTTTCTTGTGTGCTAAGCGACGTTAAGTCTTGACTAATATCCTCGTTTATTTATTTTGGCAAATGCATCAAAGTTTTTATTTAATGTAAATTGAATGCACCTCTTCAAAATCTTGTTTCCTGGCGACCCTCAATAGAGCGCACTTCTCCAGGAGCGCATAGATCTGGGAACCAAATTGCAATGAAAATGCTATTGAATGATATATACTAAAACACTGTAGATTAAATTAGTGACTTCTTTTTCTTGTTGTGGTTTTCCTCATAATAGGTAGGTGATCAATTAATCGAACATATTTCTATCATGGGCCAGTCCCACTAATTTGGCCATACTTCCGATTAAATTCCGAATCCACTTCTTACTTCGATTTTTCCTTGGACAATCAGCTGGAGGAAGCTACACTTAAATTAGTGACACCATCCGAAAAAAACGCAGTCGTCTCTGCGATGATATTTTCTATACCCATATCAGCGTAAAGCAACTTATCACAAGTCTCAATCGCACAGTGTTAAATGTTTGCTAAAAAAAAAAAATCGCAGCTATTTCTGTCGGCTATTAAATTAAATGCGCGTTGCTTGAATTCTCGTTTATTATTATTTATTCGCCATTCCCAATCACCGGCAATTGTGGCTCGCGAGACAGGCCGCCGTTGGAATCAGTCGCACGCATTGTTCGCTTTATTGACTCCCGGCGTAATTCCCGAAATAGTTCCGGCATGACGGACGGGCTGATTGCACTCCCCGAGCAGCTGACATGATATAATTTCGTTTGACATTGAAAATGCAGAGACCTTGACTCATTTTTTGCTCCTTACATAAGCGGGCCGGCGCGCTTGGCAGATGGCCCGCGTCTGCAGGGAGTATTCGGGGCGCTCCTCTTGAAGTGCGACTTTTATTTTCTATTCTTCATGTGATTGATTGAGTTTCCCTCGATATGATGGCCGCGCTATTCTCGCGAGCGCTTGGCTAATCTAAATGTCTCGTACGAAATTCAGTAAGAGCGTATCTACCCAAGAAATACGCTCTCTCTGAAAATCTTAAGATTCTTTCTTGTTGAGGGACAAGGCGTTTGATTCGTGAAGATCCACTATTATAATGATAAAAGTAACTTTGTGCTTTGTCTTCGCATTGAGTTTATTTAAATTATTTGCATTACTAGTTTCGATCCGATACACTGGGTCATCATCAGATGCTTAACTAAAACTGTTTTAGTTGAGCAGATAAGATTCTTTATGTTTCATTTAGTAAATTTACAATAGTTTTTATGGCTAATGTTTTAATACGGTATCTGGCTATTCCCTGATCCTGCGCGCAGGTTGTAGGGCTTACAAGGTGTGGCTTTGTAAGGAAAATATGTGAAAAAAACCTTTTGGAGAGACGAAAACCAAACGAATTCATTTTTTACTGTTGTTTTAAGCTTGTCCTGTTGAGTGTCTAAGGTGGTAGCTTACATGTATTTCTTTATTTTGGTTATTGAGTTATGTAGGGAAAATATCTGTATTAATCCCTTTTTCTGCATGAGTTCAAAAATAAATAACTAAGTATATTAATGATTTTTGTGAAAACCGTCTCACAGGAAGTACGATTTTGCCTATACAGGTTTGATTGATTGATAATGATTAAGTACATTTTTTGAAATATTGAAAATTGATTAAAGAAACTCTTAGAAAAATATCATCGTGATTTGTGTGGGATTTGAATCCACATCTCGAAACTTACATGGTCGGTGCATTACCAATTATACTAACTAATCAATAGTACTAGGCTAAGATATATTTTGGCGCTTATGTATTTCAAATCAGTATACAATTTATTATGTTATAGTAAATTTTACGCAACAACGGTGCGATTTAAAGTGAAACGAGTATCAGAAATAAATTAACAAACAATAACCAGTATTAAAATTTTAATATGATAACTTAGCGAAAATAAGCATCTTTTGTTACTTCAATACCGATTTTATATAGACTTCGTTTTAATATAGATTTGTTAGAAGGGAATCTTTTTAAGCAAATCTACTCATAAATACAATGTTGTTATTTTTAAAAATGATAGATATTTGTATGATCAATAATTTACACTGTAGTCTGGCGTCAAGTGATGCTAATTTTGGTTCTAACAAGCGTCTATGACAAAACTGAAGCAAGCGGTGACCTGATAATATCAGTTTGGAGTTCACCTGTATAGTACCTAAGATTTTACACCCGAGCCTATAAGCAGTGAAATAATTATGCTATAGATAGATATTTATCAATAATATATCCTTATGAAAGCTTATTCAAGAAAAATTAGTTAATATCTCAGCTTCAAATAACTTTCAAATAAGTAGCTTTGAAAGTTTTAATTAATTTTGTTAGTACAATGAATAACTTGGCAAGCAAGATTTTTCGCTTCTTAAGGAGTTTGGGCTTTGGATTGAAAGAGATTGGATTAATTTGACAGCTTAAATTGATCGTTTTGAAACGAATTGAAAGATAATTAGATATTATACATACTATATTATGAAGTGAAGTTCCTCTTTATTCAATAATCGGATGTAAATAATCTGTTTTCCACGTGAGATTTAAGAGGCCTTCGACAAATGTGTCATCAGGGTTAAGTGATATGTCACGTTTAGATATTAATAAATAACACTGTGATGATTCCTCTGATAGCAACAAGCACATCGATTTACACCCTTGAACAGAGTTGATGCATCATTGATTCACAGCATAACTTTTATAGTTTCAAGGACATATTCGGATAATATCTATCTAGTGCAGTGACTTGTTTATACACAGATTTATATCAGGTTGGATCAATATATTTAAAGAAGTGATCTGATCTGTTCAATTGTGTATTATTAAATTTAAAATTCGATAAATTATGAAGTCATTATGAAAAAAATAGCAGATAGTAGATTTTGCAAAACAGAAACCTTAGGTAAAAATAGATGCTATGTTTTGAAAAGATTTTTTATGTATTCGTCGAGTGTATTGTAGCTTTTGAGTTTTGATATTTAACAAGTGTTATGTTTGATTTGCAGAAGCAACTGTGGTTCGCGAAGGAGAGTGCAAGCCACTTCGTTGCCCCTGCAGGACTCCGGACCAGGCCAAGGTCTGCGCCTCCAACGGCATCACCTACCGCAGCGTTGGAGAGGTCCAGTGCCTCAGGAGGTACAACCCTGGTGAGTTACAAAGTCTCTTTTAAAATGGCGAAAAAGAAGCGAACTTGACAATGCTATGAGCACAGCAATAACAGACATCATTGCTTATAAGCAACCCTCCTAAAGCCGCGTTATATGGAACCGCGCTGTAAGAAACACGGAACTATAAAATCAGATTAATTCGTACAGCGTTATAAGAACACCTCGTTAAATGAGGTAAAAAAAGTAAGAAAGACGTAGAAGTTTGAAATATGCTTAGCTGTGATCTACGAATGCATCGATTTGTTTTCTCAGTAAATACATATTTAAAAAGGTATGTTGTGGTCATGACGATTTTATGATTTTTACACGTCTAGCTTGTCACGTATCTCTGTATCCACAAACAATGACTTGGCAGCCGATCATCGGCATGTTAACAGCTCATTGGTTTTATTGTCTCTCACGTGGATTTTTTGTAAGCATTACTGCAGAAATAAACACTTTAAAACATAAAACGCATTCTTCAAATTGTTTCCATACACCAAAAGATTACCAAGCATATTATTCAATATATGTTTTCAGTGTCATAGATTTAAACACAAAACAAATATAAAATAAAATATTTGATATTTAATGAATATGTATGCGTAAAGATGTAGATTTATAAGTTTAAACCTTTGCCGAAATTATGTATAGATATAATAAAATAAAAAGCGGTGTATACAGAGACAATTGTGTTCATAAACCACAGTTTAAATAGACCGAGGATTAGCAAGTGACTTTGCATAGCGCGGTTCGCATTTAAGTGAGTTTTATTCGGCTGTAGTATCGCCACAAAAAACCGGACAATTAATCATTATTCAACTAATTTAAAATGGCGAAGATCTCTTTTGTCAATCGGATTAGAGCCGAGCGTTGCGTAAAGTGACCCTGACCTGATTGACATTCATTCTGCAGCGTCCATCAGTCAGATAATAATTGTAACAATTGACGGTGACTTTCGCGTCAATGTGGGAATGCACCAGGCCTGCAAGAGTTACTGGCCAATTAGAAAACCGCCTCTAGGATTCACACTTGAGATATAAATGTTGCAGTCATCAATTTGCTTTGTGTAGTCTTTGTCGACGCCGCATTGCTGTCTAAATAAACATCTAATTTGAAATATTAGGTTACAATGAAGTTACCATGTTTTTATTGCTGTGGTTCAAAATAGAAGAAATTGTGTATCTGAATTAATGTGTATGAATAAAAATACTAGGAATTCCGTAGTTCCTTTCAGTTTTTTTCTTATATAGGCATTTTCAAATATAATAGAAAACACTGTACTAGAAAATGAGAACCTTGTCAGTTGGTATAATTTTAAATATATTTTTTAAAAAATATATGTTTTCATATGATTAAAATATGTAAACTGTAAGTGAAGCGAAGGCTTTGAAACGACCTCAAGTATTTCTCTCTGGATAGTTGAAACTATCCTAAATGCATTTCAGACATAACAGAAAATACTAGGAATGTACACACACACACACACACACATGACAGAAAATACTAGGAACTCCGTAGTTCCTTTCAGTTTTTTTCTTATATATGCATTTTCAAGTATAATAGAAAACACTGTACTAGAAAATGGCAACCTTGTCAGTTGGTATAATTTTAAAAATATTTTTTTAAAAATATATGTTTTCATATGATTAAAATATGTAAACTGTAAGTGAAGCGAAGGCTTTGAAACGACCTCAAGTATTTTTCTCTGGATAGTTGAAACTATCCTAAATGCATTTCACACATAACAGAAAATACTAGGAATTCCGTAGTTCCTTTCAGTTTTTTTCTTATATATGCATTTTCAAGTATAATAGAAAACATTGTACTAGAAAATGGCAACCTTGTCAATTGGTATAATTTTAAACATATTTTAAAAAAAATACATGTTTTCATCTGATTAAAATATGTAAACTGTAAGTGAAGTGAAACGACCTCAAGTATTTTTCTCTGGATAGTTGAAACTAGCCTAAATGCATTTCAGACATGACAGACATTACTTGCTGACAGCCGCGTCTCAATCCAAATTAAACGATTAACAAACAACGCGACCTTTCGCAAGTCACGAGTCCGGCATTCGCTGTGCCTCCCGCCCCGCGGAGGCAGAGGCCTGTGATGTGCCGTCGAGCCCGGGGACCCTGGTCGCGGGGCGTGCCAGCCCCGGGCCCGGGCCTCTAACGACCTGAGAATCGCTCTCCAAATAGTCCACCGACGAGTGCCCCGTCCGGCACGACGGGCTGCGAGGGTTAGGCGGAGGTTGTGCAACCTAACCCGACTGCCCATTAGGGCGGAGCCTATCGGTGCACAAGTCCGTACTATCGATTTTAAAGTATTAACATCACTCATCACTCTAAAGCAGTGCTTCTCAAAGTGGTCCCCACGGACCCCGTGGGGTCCCTGGGATCATTCAGGGGGTCTTTAGAAAATTAAAATCGATTTGGGGGTCCCTGAACAACGTCAGGGAGTCCGCGCAAGGTTTAATATAAAATAAAAAAATTGTGACACATTTTTATTGATATAGAAGTTAAAATAAATAACAATGAATACATTATTAGCGATTTTTACGTCTTAAGTAAAAAATATAAATAAAGACAGGTGCATAAAATACAAGTAATAACAGGCATCGCGGTGAGTCAGGTAGGTTTACACAGGAACGCAATAGAGTCGATACTTGCACCAACTAGTCTATAATATTAATTTATGTAGTTTTTCACCCAGGGTCCGTAGGCAAGTTTTGACTATGAAAGGGGGTCCATGGGCAAGTTTTGACTATGAAAAGGGGTCCATGGGCAAGTTTTGACTATGAAAGGGGGTCCATGGGCAAGTTTTGACTATGAAAAGGGGTCCATGGGCAAGTTTTGACTATGAAAGGGGGTCCATGAGCAAGTTTTGACTATGAAAAGGGGTCCATGGGCAAGTTTTGACTATGAAAGGGGGTCCATGGGCAAGCTTTGACTATGAAAATGGGTCCGTGGGCCAAAAGAGTTTGAGAGCCACTGCTCTAAACGCTACGGTACAGTTAGATCACACTCGAAAATAATCCTTACATAAACTAAGGACGCTAGGAATCTAAAAACAAGAATTTTATTAAGAAAGTGCGGGAAACCTGTAAGTCTGCATCTTTTTAAAAGATTAGTCAATGATCAGTGGTGAGGTCGACGACGAACGTCCTTCGGAACATTACCTGTTTTAGAGGCAATGGAAGTACCAATTATATTTGTGATGTCTGAATAGATTTCATTGATTAGAAAATGCGAAATCAGGATGTATAATTTATATTAAAATATTGAATAATTTTGATTTCACCATTTGACTGACCAATCTATGCAGATCGATCGTTTCTGCTCGGCATTCGTCCCATCACTATCGATCTTGGGATGAGAACAATCCATTCGATACCTCCGGAGTAACGGGCCATGTGAAGCTTACGACGTGTTTATTCGCGCTCCGCCCGGACTCGCGGCGAGAGCTTTTGGGAGCTTTTTGAAGTGCTGACGGCTTGCGATTGGTTTGTTTTGAAATCCAAGCTGTGTGACGAAAGTGATGCGCTCCAAGAAGTTACTGCACGCAGTTATTGTTATTGTGCATGTGACAAATACTATTATATTAAAAACGACTTTCAAACGGAGCTTTTGAAAGTAGAATCGTTAATAATGCACTCAACGTAAATTATGATGTTTTACGAGTCTCTTTGAATTTAACAGTCTAAAAAAAATTGTTTGTGTTTTAAGCATACATATAAAAAAATGCCAAAAAATAAAATAAAAAACTGAGTTAAATGTGCTTGAATTTTTCTTTTATTACTCATACAGCTTGTGTTTAACGCGATGAGTGTATATAAAATAAATCAGCTCCAAAATTGATTCAGCGGGGTCGTTGACCTCATGAGCGGTGTTCATATAAACAAAGCATGATAATATATCTTAAGATATTTCTAATATAAAAAGATAACGATCTCTTTATATAAGGGCTTCACAATGTAGTTGATTGTTTCCTCGTGAGTAAACGTAAGATTATCTCGGCGCTATCATATTATGCAGTAGACTCTCGAGCGAGAATCTGCCGAGTATCACTTACTTGCTGGTCGGTACTGACTCATTATGCGGGATCGCAGGAGTTGGCCAGCTGCTCGTCCATGGCCGCCCCGGGGTACGACGCGAACCATGAGGAAGACCATCTAGTAACTGTATGCCTCGAATGATAATTTGACTCAAAGTTCTCTATAAGTTAAATTATTCCCTGCTGATTTCGGAATTGCGATTAACGGATGAGAAAAATAATCTGTACGCTTCATGCTCGTCTAGGGTATGAAGCGAACTATGCGGAAGACAATCTTGTAACTGTATGTCTCAGATGATAGCTGTTTACTATTTACTTTAGTAATAGTTTACTATAAGTTAGATTATTTTTTGCTGATATCGGAATTTATATGAAGGGATGAGAAAAATAACCTGCACGCTTTATGCTCGCCTAGGGTATGAAGCAAACTATGCGGAAGATAATCTTGTAACTGTATGTCTAGGATGATAGCTAGATTTATAGTTCACTAAGAGTTAGATTATTCTCTGCTGATATTTAAATAGAGATATGAGTAAAAAAAAAAATGAAAACCATGCAGCGGTATGAGGTTGAGTGTTGTTAATCAAGTTGAATTGAATTTGTTTGCTAGGTGTATGATAATATATAAATAATCAGAAACAGCTCAAAGAAGTGTATACTCATTTTTTTAAATATGATACGTAGGTTCAATCAAAAATATTTTTAATTAATTAATTTATTGTGTCCGCTAATTTATTAGTTTGTCTGCAATCGGCATTTCAATTCACAATGCGATATCTTATTGAATATGCTGACAATAAATTTTATTTATAATAGTGTTGCAATTTTACACCATAAATAGTATGCATTAAAAAAAATAGTGCCTGATTAATCATTCTAGCTGGTATAATAAACATATTGTTCGTATAATAGTTCTCATTTTGAGGATAATCAATCAATGTTTACAATTTAATGGCAACTTACGTTGATTGGCTTGCATAGTAATTGCGCCGATTAGTTGGAGATTGCATTGAATACGAGTTTGACATTTAACTGGCGTCTTTAAAACAATAGAATAGCTCATGTCGATATACTAATAACTTTAATAAGTTTGATTATGTAAACAGGACGTTAAATAAACGAGTTGTGCTTCGCCTCGTTTGCAATGCTTATGACCTTGGAAATTTATAAAAACAGCCCACTAAGAGTAATTTCCTTTTATTTCAGGAAATAAATACAGAACTTTCCTTTGGGTATTAATAGCTTATCAATGTGATCATTATTACCATGCTACCATGTTTACAGCGAAATATTTTTTTAACATGTTTTTTAAGCAATAATTTGTACTCAATGGCACTTAAAGTAAAGTAAAAAGTATTGATAGTTAATAATCAACACTCTTGATATATTTGTAATATTTTGTATTAAAATAACAAATATGGAAATAACGCTCGTTTTTGTTTGGGAGTACTTTCATATTTCAAACTGAAAAATCCCCTGAAAGACAAAATATTTCTTCGTAATCTCCTAGCCGATTTGGCTTTTTCTATTTGTTGAGAATTAACATGTTTTAATGATGACTAAAGTTGTTCTATGAGAAATGTATCATTATCCATTGACACTTGTGCAATGTGCAAGTAGACAAATCACTCATCATTTCTCCAGTTTATCGGAATATCGGTGACTCCGACGTGCGAGAATCCATTGTTGGCAGAGTGTCATGGCCATGAATGATGGATGAGGCGCGCGCCTGGTATTGTCAGGAAAATAAAAGTGCGAAAACACCCGCACAAGATGCAACGGAGACGACTTGCCTCTTGACTCGCCTGAAGCAATTTGCATAATTAGTTTCAGGTGTGGTCGCCTCTCCTGTGCGGGAACGATTCGATAAAATCTGAAATTTCAGTGCGAACGAACTAAGCTTAATTGATTTCAGGAATCGGATAGCGAGTTGATTTTTAAAGTTCATAAGTCAGTACTTCAAATCAGCGTGTGTTTTAATATCCGGATATGTTAAATTTGAGCGTTTAAAAAATATTTGAATCGAAGTCGATATGCTATTGACGAAAATTTCTCTTACTGTTTGTTACAACAACAAAAAAATGAATTATCAGAAGATTTTGTTCAGCGTGTATGCATTTGACTCGCATAAATTCATTGGATTATTTTTTTCACTCGATAAAAAGCGATCTGCAAATGAAATATGCATTATGCCTGTGGAGATCAAAGGCTGAATTCATGTGTCAATCATATTCAACGCGAAGTTAGAATGGAGATCCTCCCCGGAGCATTCTACTCTATTTTCGTCCGGTATAAAAAGTTAAATGATTTTGAATGCTTAACTGACATATTGACATCTTTAATGTACGTTTTATAATAGCAGTCTTCAATGCACTGTCGTTGTATAATTTTTAATAAAGGAGATAACATATCTTAATTGATTAATCCTTTTAATACACGGCAGTAAATGTTTGCGTTCATTGATTATCTTTTTTGTGCTAATGGACGGTATCCTAATTTAACAGAACATTATTTTGTAAATCTATAGATTGGCGAAGCTAAACTAACTGAGTGTTTTCAAATATATATATTTCAATAAAATAAATATTTTTTGAGTTGTGAGATTAAATAAAAAAATACTCTGAAAATTTTTCTACATGTACATATTTAAATTTTATAACGGATAGCAGAAAACAATAAATCTTACAAGATTGATAAATATATATAAGTAACGATATATTCTAAAAATTAATAATGTAATATACCAGGAAGAATAAATGTCATATCTTGCCCTACGATAAACAGCAGGTGTATTTACCTCTGTTTTTATTTTGCAATACCTTTTGATGTAACTAATAATAATGCATTTTTATCGCTCCGAGCATTCCTTATATAGTCAAGGGCAGGTCGAGCAGCTTATAACTTATTGGAGGTTTGATAAAACCAGAACAGCTGACTGAAATAGTCAGCCAACGTTACTCTGACCAGAAATATTGAGAATTGATCAATGGAAAGTATGTAGATATACTTTTTTAATTTAACCGGTATCAGTTTATATTTATAGTTCAATAACTCAACTCATTTAGAGTGATCTAAAAAAGGAGAGATTTTAAATTTTTATTTATATCTTATGTAGCAAAGATAAAATGTATATTCATAGTTACATGTGTCTCGAAATTTACAGTATCATCTATTCTAATTGAGACCGCATACTAAAATAACAATATATTTAATGAAGAATTATTTTATTTTATTTGGTTTATCGTCTCGTTCGTCTAGTCTAAATAATACTTCTTAAAAAATATAGAAATACGATTTTTTTTAACGATTCTGCAAATTTTGAAACAGTGCAGTTGTATTTAAATCATAATGTTTTTTGAACTCAGATAAAATGTAAAATTTACATACTGGGCGTTAGACGTTAATTGATGTCCAATGTTTAATCCAAGGTCTTACTTAAATAAGTGGAATAATTTAGATTGCATGAACAAGCAGCGTCTTCCGAATATCGGCATACATATATTGCTGTGATAAAGGATAGCAAATATTCTACTGTCGGCTACTGCAGTATCTGAAAAAAAAATACAGTTTATATTCTTCACGAACGTCGCGATTTGATTACGTGAAATAGCTTCCTATTGAATAAAATTCAGCCAAGTGAGATAGCACATTTCACCCGATTACACTGGTACAGCAGCATCTTTGCACTATCCCAGGCATCTGCAGTCCGGCTTCCGCAAACTCTATCATGTCAGGCATCTAACGAGACGACGGGCGGGCCTTGGGGGCACTCACTAGCTGCTCGGGGGCGCAGCAAGTTGCATGCACACGGAGACGAGGACCAAAAAAATAATTATTAATTACATGATTCTTTATTTTTTCATTTGGTAAATTTACAATCGTTCTAGAGGCTATGGTTGTAGCACGGTGTGCGGTGCTATCCCCTGATCCTGCGCGCAGGTTGTGAGGCTTACAATGTGTGGCTTAGGTGGTAGCGAATTCATTTTTTTACGAAAGCAATCGTAGATAATTGCGACTGTTTTTGGCTTACTGTTTATATTTTCGACAGAATTATTTTTGTGATTTTTCTACTTGTTTAATTTTATCTGTGACCGATTACGGATCACGTTGGCAAGTGACAATTCTTAAAGGGAGAGATACTTGTTGTTAGAGAGAGGCGAAAAAATTGTCAGGTGGTAATTTAAATGAAACCATTAAACATCTCAAAAGTATTTTATTTAAAATATTTAAATAGGAATAACTTTGAAAAATAGTATCAGATAGAAATTATTTTGAAAACCGTTCATGGTTTTCATTGCAAGGATGAAATATTTTAGATTTTTTAAAGTTAAAACAAAATAATATATCCGTCTAAATAAGTGCTTCTCAAAGTGGTCCCTACGGACCCCGTTGGGTCCCTGGGATCATTCAGGGGGTCCTTAGAAAATTTAAATCGATTTGGGGGTCCCTGAACAACGTCAGGGGCTCCACGCAAGGTTTAATATAAAATAAAAAAAATTGTGACACATTTTTATTAATATGGAAGTTAAAATAAATAACTATGAATACATAATTAGCAATTTTTACGTCCTAAGTAAAATATAAATATAGACAGGTGCATAAAATACAAGTAATAACAGACATCGCGGTGAGTCAGGTAGGTTAATACAGGAACGCAATAGAGTCGATACTTGCACCAACTAGTCTATAGGCAAGTTTTGACTATGAAAGGGGGTCCGCGGGCCAAAAGATTTTGAGAGCCACTGGTCTAAATACTTGGCTGCTTGTCTCCGAGCTCGGCTCGCCCCCGAGTGCAAGGCGCATTGCTGTCTCCAGTGCTGACATATGAATGGAATGGCATTATTAGCACGGGGGAGCCCCGACTTCAAAGCGGGGTTCCTGGCGCCTCTCCTGGCGCCTGAAAAAACACACCACGAAGCAAAATGTCATGTCGGTTTGCGTGGAATCTCATGCCTAATGGCCGCCGGATCTCACTTTTTGCTTTGTGGCCATGCGGGACTGCTTAGTTCATGTCCTTGCGTGTGCCCATCCACTGATGATTTTTAAATATATTTGCGTGATGTAAGGTTCATAGCGGTAGTATTACATTATATATGTATTGCGTAGATTATCTCAATAACTACCACGGTAGACATCACAGCTTGCATGCAATAATTTTTTTAAATATATAAGTAAACATTCCCACTTGAATCATGCAAGTAAGAGGTTTTAAACCTTGTTCGGCTTAAACAAATTTAATAAGTTTTTTTATCAACAACGATAAATTTTCAACCTGAAATTTGTAGCTATTCGGTTATTCGTGTTCAACTTAGAAACGTAAAAAATTAATATATGAGACACCAATGTACATTATTAAATTGTTACATCTTTGTAATTTACTTTGATGTTTATAAAAATATGCTTTATGTTTATTTGATGTAAAATATCCCAGTGACGTTTTTTTACTCTCTGACTTCAATCACACGATTTTTATAGAAGGACGATCATCGACTTCGACGCAATAATTATTGGTGAAAATTAATTTACACTCATCAGCACCGTTATTTTTGAACCAGTTAAAATTTGAAGCCGGACGAATTTCCCAAAGAAAAACTGCTGTATATATTTATATAAAGCCTCTGTAGCTTTTAGAAATGCATGGCCTGATAAATTAGAACCGGTTATTAAGAGTGAGATCGTTCCAAATTGTTTTATCTTAATTTCATTCATTAGCCCGCGTGGCTGTGATAATTTGTGGCCGTAACGTGCTCGAAGTTTCTTGTCCAAATTTAGAAAACATTTCTACATCTCGTCGAGATTGAAATGTTGCCGATTGCGTCACCATCGCGTGTACCTACTCGAGTAAAAAATAATTAGAAAAAGGGGCCTTTTAATAGATTGATACGTCTTGTTGCTTTTAATATGTGTAAATTCCACGGTTAGTTACAAGTAGTTAGCAGCTCATGCACTGTGTTAAAAATGAAATATTTACACACAAACTGCTTGCATAATTCCTCATTGCTTTTTTATACGTATTATTTTTTAAGTTGTCATATACTATAATGCTTTGTACTCTAAGAAAGCAATGCTTATTCAAATTGGATTAGCTAAATTTAAATTTTATTTTATTTCATTAAAATCTACATCTGTAGTAGTAAGATTTTGCAATAGGCTAGATATAAATCCGTCAGTTCCTAACGCATTATTAGGTAACTTCTCTTGTTGTGCTGATTACAGGTTACAAAGTGTTGCGCGTACAATAATACGTGTGTTTTGTCACCTGTGAAGAAAGTCAATACACACTCGCTTTGATCTGGCCGGCTGGAATTATTCTCCCGTTTTAATCGACTACCTTCTCCATATTCTACATAGGCACTGTGTTTGCAGTAAGTCGTAATAAGTAAGAGATAATAACAACCCCAAACTGATATTCTATAATTTCTCTCAGATTTACGATAATTTTGAACCTGCTTTTCTAAAATCGTATATTCACATCTTTAGTTCAAATTCACTGACACTTACCCTTTCAAAAAAATCCAGTGAAAACTCAATATAACTGTGGCTTAATGATAATAGTAGGCTTTTACTTTGAGGAGGGGGGGGGGGGGTTCTGCTATTTTTTCTGTAGCTGAAGAAGGGAGTATCAGATCTAAGCGCCAGAGCTTTGTAAAGATATGATTATATGCAAACTTTTAACCCGGGGACCCAGTGCACTATTTTCCCCTTAGAAAACCATGAATATTAATTCAGCATAAATGTATGGTCATCTGATGAAAGTCACCAGATTGCGAAGAAATATATATATAGTGTGATGATATATTTTTATTTAAAAGTCATACATTTCCTTGACTACTTGCTATGTAGTAAAATAGCATTGAACGTAATTTTTAAACTTGTATTGATCGCTTGTGCTGTGTTTATTGTTATGTTATTGAAACATCGTATAGGAGCACCTCACAACTGAAGTTCAAGGAATCAATTATCGATGAGGTCTTGTAACCGTTCGCTTATGGCGATGGGGTCATGGGGCAAGTGTGCAGCGGCGGCTTTGATCTGGAGGTGCAGGCGACCTGCCTGAACTGTCGCCAGCCCCGGCCTGGCAGGCATTCTACGGGCACTGGGTCATAGCAGTGACAAAGAATCATATATCAGAATTGAGCGCAGTTAAAATTAAATTATAATTTATGGTTTGATTTGATGTCTGTATTTGATTTGTCAAGGAATTTACGACTGCCCGGACGTTTGCTCGGCGGTGTCGATAATCATGCGATGTAAGAATGTTGAGCTTCTACCAGAAAAGGGTTCGGGTCCGTGTATTTTAAATTATTTTAGTTTAAGAGCCGTGATACCAAATTCGAGTTTTTTGACCATTTCCTATTGCGAAAAATCGACTGCACCACTCAAAAAAAATTAATGAATTTAATTGTCACTTTATTTTGCTATGTCGAAAGTTGATTTTTTTTACAGAGTATTGAGAAAACTATTAATTAACGTCCATTTTCAGGGTAAAATAAAATCTTGATGATGTTGAAAAATTGGATAAAATTACGACTTTCAAAACCAAAGTTTGTTGAAATATATATATTTTTTTAATTTTCAAACTAATCCCAACAGGAGGGTTTATAATTAATCTTTTAATTGCAATTGAAAAAAAGAGTCATAAATGTTTAGGATTCTTGGAACAGGAACATCGCGAAACTCCAATCTCGAAACTTCAATCGGAAAAACACATATTTATCATATTAAAAGTAATTTATAAGAAATTAAAAAAAGGTATTAGAAGAAAGGATGTATCTAACTTTCTGCATTTCATTTTTTTTTTATTGGTGTAGTCGATTTTTCGCAATAGGTACAAGCAAATAGTCAAAAAAACTCGAATTTGGTATCACGGCTCTTAATCATATAAATGCATTGAGATCGTGTATGGTTTGACAAAGTGTCTTCATTCAATTTCTATTGGAGCTTAAGCATTTGCATGGTGGATAAAATGTTGTGTTTTTTAGAATATAATTTCATTTCTTTGCTTTATAAATATAATGATTGACGTGTTCTCCAAAAATTAGCGATGCGTTGTAATGATGTGAATGTTTACGTAAACATGTCGGGCGTGCGAGGTTTTTCATGGCACGAAATCGTAAAATCGTTGCGACACGAAATGCGACCGATTTGCAATCAACCAATAGCGTCCCTCTATTGTGAGTGTTTTTAAATAGTTTTGAAAATTTTTAATATTAAATTTCCAGATTCTTTATTTTTTTTTTGGTCGATTTACAATGGTTCTTATGGCTATGGTTATGATGTTTAGAGGGCTTAGGTGTGACGGTTAATTGTGTTCTGTCTTCGCAGGTCTGAACATCCTCCACTCGGGAGGTTGCACCGTCCGCGAGGTCCGCAGGGCTCAGGGTCGCCGCTCTGCCTGCCACATGGCGCACAACCGCTATGAGTGGAACCCCGTCTGCGCCCTCAACAACCTCACCTACGCCAACCCCTACGTCTACATCTGCCACCACCCACGTGAGTACCGCCCCCACACCTTGCTTAAACCCAAATACATGCTTCATCTTCAGGCAAACGTATTTTTTTATTAAATTATTTGTTTAAAGTGAAAACTAGAGTGTTTTTGTAAAACGGAGGGAATCAAAATGCATTTTAAATTTTGTTTCAAAATAGATTATTCCGCATTTGAGTTCAATAAAATATCAAAATGAATCGAAGCAGCAAACTGTTTTTCGCAATCAATCAAATGTCAAACCACAGACAGAAATCTCGAGTGACATTAGTTATACTAAATAGGCTCACGATTAGTGAATAAACGAAATGATAAAACCAGAAAAACACGTTCAAATATTTTTTATTCAGGTTTTTATATGTAGCGATATTTCGCTGTTGATGTAAACATACCGTTTTTTATCATTTAATTTTATTTACGAGCTAGTTTTATTGAAATAACTTCCTTTATTATCAAATAACATCACATTTTAAGGACGCATTTTAAAATAATGGTTTTTTATGATTTTCAGCCTTTTTATTTATCTTAGATATTATTAAGAATAATAGGGAAAATATTCCAATATTTATTTTTCTTACTAAAGCGTCTTGTCCCACTTCATTTTTTTAAAACTAGAGACAAAATTTTTAACAATGGCTCTTTCGTCTACCCTTAGACACTATCTTGCCCCAACCTCCCCTAGACTTAAATTAGAGACTAACTCAAAGCTAGACTCACTTGACTACTTGCCTCTACGATACTTCCTACTACATGACAGCATCTCTTCTATCACCAGGCGACTCTATTCTTGTGCCTTAAATAATACCATAAAAATAATAAAATACTGTAAGTACATGCATTTTTAAATATTAAATTTAAGATTTCATGTTAAAGTTTATCACAATCTTTAATACAATACAACGGTTTCAAATACATCAGTTTTTCAATATAAAAGTAAACTATCTATTATATAAATTCATCATATTTCATGGTATCTTAGTAATATATGTATTTGTTTAAAAACGAATATTAAATATTTATTAGTTTACATAGAAAATCAAACTAAAAGCACAGATGAGACTTCGATAGCAATAATATTAAATGTATACACAAACGAATTTTTTTTTCAGAGCTGTCGAAACGAAATTTCTTTTATGTAAATTTAATACTAACCTGAAAATATTACGTAAGATTTTTTTTATTCAACCATTTATTTTATGCATCGCTGCTAACGCTCGACGCTTGTCGTTCATCAGCTGTTTCCGGATTATTGTCTAAATCACTCAGCAATTTATTATCCCGCTTAAATAAACCTTCCGATGCAGATAATTATGCTTCAAATGTCTTGAAAAACTCTGGTTTACTTTAGCGTAATATATCGGTGCAGTAATACTACATATATTATATATAATATATTAGCAATGCTAATACAGTGTCGTGTTAACATTTTACTGTTAATACACTCCGTTAGAATTATTTACAATAGTTATTAGTATTATGGTCAGCAATTAGTCATTCTGTAACCAATGTTTGTCTTATAAAATATCACTCGGATTTGTATTGTAAACTTAACAACCTTAGCTTTGAAAATCCTTCGCTATCTATTTACTAATAATCTCCATTCATGTGCCAGGAATGCCGTCATTCGAAGAAAATTTACATTTAATTGTTTTAATAATTGTATATTATTTCGCTTCGAATAAATTACTACTAATTTATTGATTAAACTGTAAAATATTACTATCGCGCCATAATTTGTGTAAATTATTTATAAATGTGCAAATGATATAATCCCTTGTTATTCGCGATTTCGGTCGCATTTTTTTTCCTCATCTGCCATACCAAAAAAATTATTAGTAAAATATATAAATAATAGACCTATTTTCTTTTATCTGAGGCTGCGTCAAATTTTTGAAATTCTAGATGTCTTAATATAATTAAAATATCTTAATTGTTCATGAATCAATGTAACATGATATATCAATAAATAATTTATAAGGTGGTCGTCTGTGTGAAATTTAATTTAATTTATTTATTGCTAATTTAAATTTCTTTATTGTATGTAACTCGAGACAGTTAGCGTGACTGGCAGCTGTTTCCTTATTAACCCCCCGCGGATAACGAGATATCGCTGTATATTAAAATAGCAGTTTGATTTATGCATACTAGATTATATTATACCGCTTAGTATAAATAGTTTGTTATATTTTTTTAATGGGAACTACTTAATGACGAGAAGAAAAGCACGTGCTTCACGTATTCTGTAGAATCTCTCCCGATTGACAATTCATTCACACGCGAGCCAGAATTGATAATTGTTTTGATTGAAAACTGAAAACGTGTGTACTGTAACGGTGTAGATTTGATTTTTCAACTTCGTTTATAGATAAAAAAAAAAACTAATACCGATGTCGATTCTTTACCGAAAGTTTACTCCACGTCCTACCAGTTTCTCTTGAATATATGTATATTGTAAAATTATTGTACTAGTGTCTATTTTAGATTTTTATTTGCATACGTGATACAGTATTTTCTTTAAAAACTAAAAATAATACTTAAATAAACGACACCACAAGAATAAAAATACTTAAATATTTTTTCACCGTTTTGCGCTACCTTATAATTTTCAACCAAGTACTAATTGGCTCTTTTAAAATAAAAAAAATCAATTTTTTATTTATTTTCATTGCATTTGAAATAGTTAGGGTAGTGCTTACAATACGGTGTGTGGTAGTCCCCTGATCCTGCGGGCAGATTGTGGGGCTTACAATATGTGGCTTAGGTGGTAGCGTGTATGGGTTTCTCTATGTTCATCATGATTTTGTGTAGTCAAAAATATGGGTGAAAAAAAAAACGATTTTTGGGTTAGGTTAGGTTAGGTTAGGTTAGGTAAAGTAAACATCGTTTGCCTTTTTATTTAAAAATAAATTTTGGTGTAAGCTCGCATACTGCCATCTATCGACGTACGGATAAAACATTTCATGGCAAATGCATTGTTTTTTAAATATTTTTTTTATTAGATAGAATACATTTAATACATGTAACATTTGTTCATTGTCTTATTTTACTTCTCGTTGCATGAATCAATCGATAAACACTTCGCTCCTCTGCCAAGGTGTGTCAGTGTCTATATTGTAGTTTTCGTTATTAGTATTGTCGCAAGTCCACTCTCTCAGGTGGCTGTGCCAAGTGGCACGGGGAGGTGACGTGACGTGACGTGACAGCCTGGTTGCCGTCACTGACTCAACAGTGACATCATCACAAAACAATAGCACTCGAGTCGAACACTTCTGTGCTGCTGATTTATATCGCACCGCCTAAAACAATATGAAATAATAGATGATGAGGATAGCTTATAATAAGAAGTGATCGTTGAATGATGCATGAAATAGTCACCATGCCAGTATCTTTATTTATGTAAATACATAATTAAGAAGGAGCGTGGCACGTGTACATTAACATTCAGATAATTAACTATTAATATTAATACAATTTTGGGGCTTATCGAAGACTTTTACTGAGAAAATATTACAATTGCCATCGACTTGATCTGTAGTTTCCTGAAAGAATTTATAAAAGTAGTTTTATATTCAACTATGCACTGAGTATGCGTTGTTTGTGCCGAGAGTTTTGATGGTTTGCTTTTAGAAATGACGTGACTATTGAGGTATTGTTAGTTGTGAAGATCTCGATTGATCCCGAATTAGTTCAGGTCCGCTCTTCTAGTATGCGCACGCGATAAGCTGTGCAATGCTCTTCACGTCTGATTGATGGACCTGCATTACTCCTGCTCCCAGGGCCGGACCAGTCAACAACCATCCAACACATCATTACGAATCACACCACCTGGACCCTCACTATTAAAACAAACATTTGCTTACCTTGCATATCGATACTTCCATAGAATTAATATATTGAGCCAAAAGAAAATCTAGCCTCTTTACTTATTCACTTGCCTGTGTTTATACATATGTGTACATTTTTTTATTCAAATATTCAGTAGGTGCATAAATCATTATATAAAGAAATGTTATAGGTACATAGCACCATGATGAAAAAACAATAAACACCCTTAAGTACAGCTAAGATTTGAAACCACACTCCCATAATTTTTTCGACTACTGTGGTCCTTAAATTCAAGGAGAAACCTAATCGTTTTGTATACAATGTTACTCTTCTTTGGGCATATTCACGTATGTGAGTGACTACTAATCTAAAAATAAAACCGAGGGTGGTTTTCTTTGTAGTTTCATTAAACAATAATATCAAAGTCCCAGGTCACCTGGGGTGCTTGATGGGGCCCTCCACACCGACTTGGCCCCGGTCACCCGATTTCGACATTCACGAGTCACTTAGTATGGGCCCGGTGAATTTTGGGGGCAAGGGGAAACGTCTGCCGAGAGAATTGCTGGCGGAATAGGGTAGGGTTCAGGTGAGAGGCTGGTCCACACTCACTACCTGTCAAGCTGCCCACACACGCTGCAAAACACCCAAAAGCTGAAACGGCGAATACCCAATAGCGATCTCCTTTTTTAAGATTTTTAATTGTAACGCTAAAAAATCTTTTCGGTTTTCCTTCTATTGGCTGAATTTCAATTATGATTTTTGAGGACCCACTACACTATGAACACTGGCTCAGCATAAATATATGCTCTGTGAGATAGTCGCCAACCTCCTCTGAGGAAAGGCACCCAATGATGAAGAACGATGATTTACGACTATGATGCATAAAAATATTTTACATTTTATTAAGATAATATTAAAATATAATGAAACAGTAGGAATCAAAGAGGGGTCGATTATTTTTTGGTCTCAATTAATGTTTTGATCTCAAACGCTATAAATTGCAGATCTGTCTCGAGCAGCAAAAATTTCACTGCAGTTTGTATATTTATTTAAACAAAATTAGTATGGTGACATAATACCTTCGGAGATAACAAAAAAAATGTCAGTCAGTAACAATTCTTTATGTGGACGTTTCATTTTATGTCATGTTGTATAAAAACTGCATACATTTATTATCTCAAGGAATTTATTTTATTTACACATCAAAACGTTGCGCTTTAATAAATTCCCTGTTACAATGTTTACTTAATTATTGCATTGTTTAAATATGAGGTCACCTCTATTAAGTACTTTGCAACAGGTATTCTTAAAGTAAAAAGCAAAAGCAAACCCGGTTGTTACAAAATGATCCGAGATTAACAATTGGAGCATCATATATAGTTTTATTTATTACAAGTAACAGTAAATTTAATATCGACATGAATCAGACATAATTTTTTTCAATAAAACTTCGGGATATTTGTGCGGTTCACAGGAAGATACATGTGAATTTATCGTTTAATAATTACTAGATAATCGTTAAGTGTTATTATTATTATGTTTATTCTATTAGTCTATTCAGTGTTTATTCCGCTATTCTACTAGAATCAGTATGTATTTTTGATAAAGATAAGGAAAATAAACCGTCTAGTAACAAAAGAAGTTGTATGAAATAAGACCATTGTAGAAAAGAAAAAAAGTAGTGTTACTTGTAATATAGACTTAACATAGTTACGGTACTTCTTATCATTAAACGTAGCTATTATATTATCTCCTCGAGATTTAACACTTTCTTCCATCTTAGGTACTAATAATGCATAAATAATTATCGTGTACATTTATATTTTAGTTCAATTCATAACGAGTCTCGTTAAACCAAAAAAAATTACTCCTGTACTATAAAAGTGTGTTTTGTAAATTTATTCATAGTAACATTATATATAAATACATAAAAATTAAATATAAATCTTTTTAGATTTTTTTTATTATCACATTAAGTTTCTTAAGTGAATTATACCACAAAATACAAAATTCACTCCAATAATTGTTTAAATAAATAGCTGTGATAGTCGAATAAAATTATGATAATGTTATTCAAAATATATATAAGCTTATAAGTAGTGATTCATTATATATATTTATTTGTAATAAATTATTAGTGCTTGAAGTATTGTTTTCAATATTGATGTATTTCTGAGTTGCATTTAGACCACGTTATTTGATAATAGTCCATTATGAGATCTGGCGTGCCATTTCGAAACTGTATTTTCGTAATTCGGTTTGCTTTGAAGATTAAGTTTATGACTCGAGGCTTTTTTGTGTAGGTATATGAAATGCTCGTAAATATTGCATTACTTCACAGTTGTTCATCCGCTAAGGTGGCTTACGTCCGCGTTCATGAATCATACACGAAGAACGTAACCCGCAGAAGACAGAAGCAATGTTCCGAGAGCCTAACTTGAAAATCAGCATTACTAAGAACTTGCAAAAAAAACACTGTAGTATTTAAAAAAAAAATTCACGCTATCTCCATGAGCGGAAGATATTCAAGACTAGATAATCAAAATGAAATTTTCAAGCGGAGGTTGACAAATGAGCAAGGTTTTATCGCATATTGGTAAGCAAAGTCTTGATTCACTATGCACTCCAGAAATACATCCTTGCTAAATTCAATCGATGTAGTTTAGCATTGGACACATCAGAGAATATTTAAAAATAAAGTCATCGCATGATTTCATGAAAAGATTGTCATGACGCAGCAATAAATATATTTACAAATAAACCAAAAGTAATCTTCGCAGGTATGCAAGTGAAGTGCCCACTCCTCTAACCGTGCGAACATGACATTACCTTCTGAATGCATTAACTGTTCGGCGTTTATCAAAGGGCCAATGCAACGTGCATGTGACATCTTTATTCGTGCAACTGCAATCTCTCTCCGTGCAGATGCACCGGTGGCAGGTGCCAAACGAAAGCCATATGCAAATCGACTATACATCGGCATCCTTGTGCTTGCGGATGGCGAGATTCTTAAAAACGTGTAACTCGTATTTTTATTCTGGTCTCAAAATCGACAGCTGAAAAATTGCTTGCGTAACTTGTTACTCAATAATCAAAGTTTTTCATATTCGCAGTCTCATACCGAGACATTTTGTATTGCGAGCTTACATCATAATTAGTATTGAGAAAAAAAAATGCTTTAACTTAAAAAAAGTTTTTGTTCTTTTATATCTATCTATATATGAAATCTCGCTGGAAATTCAACAAGTGTTATGTCGTCTCAGTTCTCCTTTGTGGATTTGAAGCTTGGACACTCAAGATAGCTATATATAAGAAAGAGAACTCCTGGCGTTGGTAAAGAAGCGGAAGGTCTTTTATTTTGTCCACATTTTTTGTAACAGTAAATATAGCATCCTACAGCTTATTGTCCAAGGAAAAATCGATGGAAAAGGAGGCATAGGAAGGAGGAAGTTTACGTGAATTCGGAATATGCGCCAGTGAAGTACGGCCGAATAAGTGAAACTGGCTTAAACAAAGTAAAACTTATTTTTTGATTTTTGTGAAGACCGTCTCACAGAAAGTACGATTTTGCCTATACAGGTTTGATTGATTGATAAAAAGTTCTTTTCCTAAGAGTTTCATTAATCAATTTTCAATATTTGAAAAAATGTACTTAATCATTATCAAAGAAAAACTTGTTAAATTTAAAGTGTCTACAAGCACAAAAAAATATATATTGGGAAAATATCTAAAATCTTCACTGGCGTCTTCGCTCGCACGCAAACTTAAGCGGGTCGGCCTGTGAGCATCTTGCGTTGCAGATTCAGTGCGGTAATATTTACATGAACCAGATACGGAAGGGCAATTAAAATTCTCGGCGAGTGCTGTACTTGGAATTTAAGGCTTGCGGATCACTTCCCCGCCGCCTCGAGTCATACTCAAGTGACGCTTTGCAACACAGTTTGGAGGAAATTCTCTGCCGATGATGTCATTATCTTTTATCACGATTGGACAATGGTTTCTGATTCATATTCGAATAAACATCTGTTAATTCTTATTTAGTCATACTTAGTAAAACAATGATAACTAATAAAACCACGAACACTGGCTCAGCATGAGTATATGCCTAGTGAGATGATATATGATGGCTATTGAAATCATTAGGGACTTCCTGCACACGTAAAAAAAAAATCTTCTTCTTCAGGTACCTCTTCTGAGAGAAATTTTGTGACCATCTCACTGAACGTACGTTTGTCTGTTCATCCTGTTGCTTGTGCATGGTTGCCATTCTGGGTTCTGAGCTTGTGAGAAGGATCGGCAATGGAGTAGTGGATTCGCAATGATAGTAAAGGGACGTGTCCAGGAAATACCTTGTACGGGTGGATGAGATCCTGCTATAGTTTCTGCAGAAGGAATATCTTATTTAAAGGTCAGAGCTTTTAAAGAAAATGATTGTATTGTAATAGCGATGTAGAAGGACTCAAGAACCCACAGACAAACTTCCTGTTAAGGTAAAAAATAAAATACGATAAATTGTGATAAATTTCAGCAACATGCGTTATAGCATATAAAGCGTATCGTTGATCTTAAGTTACATAATTGGTTGAATTATTATTCTATCTTCATCTAGAGTGCTCCATTTATAGTTTACAGAGTTTCTATTCATACAAATTTAATCTACACAACTTGCATGCAAAGTGTACGCGTAAACTAATGAACGCCGAGAGAAAATATCCCCCGATGACGTCTACATGGATATTCAATATCGACATTGGAAATTCTCCATTGGTTTGTTTTTAGCAGGTCACCTGCGTCATTCGCGTTGTTTTCTTTCACAAAGGTGTAAATTTCAGGCATTTCGAAACGAAGCATCAGTGAACCGAAAAAACAATACACTACATCAAGGGCTTAGATAAAATATTTCCCCAATTATATATATAAGATGAACATGTACTATAGCTGTTTATTTATAAAAATGATATTGATATACATATCGTTATATTCGCAAGTCTTTGTAACTTTGAAGGCACGCCTCGATGTTTGCGAGAATTACAATACTGAATGCGCATACATTTTCTGCAAGTTGCTTGTGTATGGCATTTGATACTCAAAACAAACTTTTTTATTTATTTATTGTATTTGACATTTAAAAATACGTTACCAATGAAATTTGGCCAGACTATGCGTCAGGATATAAAAATTACAAGCTACATGCAAGCGATATGTAAAACAATAAATACGAGTATTTTTTTTTTTATCGAAAATAAATTACTCGTCAATTTGCAAAGCCCGCTACGGATATTGAAAAAAATTACACGAGAAATATTTTTTTATAAATTACTTTAAATAAAACGTAGACACTATTTGGCAAATATGAGTAACCAACTCGCCTTTCAAGGGCTTCTGAATAAGCTCTTGAAAGGCGAAGCGCTCATAGACAAAATTCTCTTAATCTCCATGACATTCGTATTCGCTGTTTAGATATGGAGTGAAATTCAATATTTTTGACAGAGAGTACTTGGTGGAATTCCATTTTAATTTTTTTACAGTAAAATACTTGAGTGATTTTCCACATGTTCGTTTTTATTTGTGACCAACCTTTCACGTTGGCATTATCAAACAGAGTGAGATTTTATATAAATAATAAGCAATTAGGTAAACAATTGTTAGAGGGAGAGGTTGTTGGAATGAGAGAGAGTGATTGTCAGGTGGTAAGGGCTAATGTGCAAAAATATTAAATATGGAGTATTACAAATTAAACTAGACTATATCAGTCAGTAGTCGGCGAGGTGGAGCTTGGAAAGTTGGAGTGATTCGGAACGTTTTGCCGCAGCGAACGAGGGCAAGTGCGCGGCGCGGCCCGGGGAGTGCGGCACTCTGCGCCAGCTCGCGTGCGCCCGCACGGACCTCATCAACCAGCAGCGCCTGGAGGCCAGCTCCGTCGTCTGCGGCTCCAACGGCGTCACCTACCGCTCCTACGAGCACCTGCACTGCGCCACCATCTACGACCGATGTGAGTACAAGAGCCCAGAGTCTCAACGACATAAGTCTGCTTTCATGTGTTTCCACATACATTTGCCTAATATGTACTACAGAAGTGTTTTTCAACCTGTGGGTCGCGGTAAAAGACAACCCAATAAATAGTTTTAAGGCACTTATTTAAAAAGTTTGAAAAACACTACCTATTCGTGCTTAACAATAATGTAAAAATATGAGTGTGATATAAAAATCTTGACTTGATGTGGCAAAATAATGTGGGATTGCAGATCTGGAGGCCGTCAGGACTGGAAGATGTACCAAAGCTGATGATCCTTGCCAGCAGACAACGAAGCCCTTGATCGGTCGCGGCTCACCGGTCTGCGGCTCAGACAACAAGTCGTACACATCCATAAACTCGCTGTGGTGTGTCAAGTACTTGGGAAAGAAAGGTAAATAGTGCTTCTTTATAAATGTACTGACTTTAGGAATTAGCTTTGAATCAACCCAGCTCTTAACGGGTCATGGAGCGATGAGAAGTTATCTCCGCAGGTTCCACTTGACGAGCGACGACACATGCCCTTGTGATGATTTGACACCACAAACAGTGATCCACCTTGTGGGTTCATGCCCCATATTTGGTCTTCAGAGACACCAACTGGAGAGCCAATGCCGACAGGAAGGTCTGTGCCTGGATGACCTGAAGTCAGTGGCGAGACACCCACAGTTGATGAAGTCACTGGATGGCTTCTTAAAGCATGTTATCGGAACCATAAAAAAGATAAACCAGGGGGTGTAGCATCAGTCACTCCCATTTATAGATCAGTTCAATCGACTAGTTTGGAAAGTTTCCCCAAATTGTGACGAAATACCTTGTATATAACAAGCAAGGTACCAAACATATATAAAAAAAAAAAAAAAAAAAATGTACTGACAAATGATCAGGTTGTTTGTCACCATATATTTTAGTTAAATCATTATATCGGTCACTAGATATAATATTTTTTTACCCCGTACAATTATCAAATGTCTGAATATTAAAATACGAGTAGATAAAAATATAAAATTAATTTAAGAATTTGCACCATGCACACACATAAACCTCATTTAGACCAATAGTCACATTTTTGCAAGTAAAATATCTTAAAGATTTTTCATAAATAACTTTTTGTGTACAGAAGATATTAAAATAATATTTTTCTCTTTATTTATGTAATATATCAAATAGTCAGTTTTACAGTATTCGGATGTCACTATGTGGGTAATATTATCTAGCAAATTATTTTTTTATTATGATTGGATACTAGCGTTAGTAAATAAAAAAGGGATAAAATAGTATACAAATATTGGCTGTAAATCATACAGGATATTTAATATATGCACTCGGGATTGTTCACATTGATTGATTTCACGGTGGCCTTGACATGTCCACTAGCGCTAGAGTGTGGCCGAGCATCTACCAAACCACAAATGACTGAAGACCGCGAGTAGTTGATACTCAAGTCAAGATCTCTCCCTGACCTTGCAACTGCATTACAACAATAATATTACATCTCACGCTTAGTCGACAAACAGCTGAATGAGTTTAAATTTTAAAAAATTAATTTGCATAAATATTTTGTATTTACTCTCGACTGACTGGATTACACAAAAAAAAAACCTTTTAAAAGCTGAATACTTCCTTATTAATACAGTACGCATGTGTCTAAAGATCTTAAAAACTCACGTTTTCTCAAAGTTCTAAAAATATTTTTTAATAGGATAAAAATATACTTCACCTTTTATTTACAATCTAAATCTTATAAAATGTCAACTCTTGAAGTGAGAATTATTTTATTTAGGAACTTATTTTTTTTGATTTTGTAAAAGTGTTTTACTGATATATATATTTTTTTACAGATTTGAAGTTTAAACACGACGGCCCTTGCATCTGATTGCTGTGGCGAATTGTGGTGCAGAATCAATAAATGAATTGTGATACGTGATGTTAGCTATGAACTGATTGTCACCAACTAAATAATAATTAATGTAAGAAAATTGTGTAATCACTGTATTTAATGTCTTTTTCATTGTCCACGATAAATCATTCAAGGTTTGTCAACCCTTTCAGGGTCAATCCTTACGTCACTGCGTTTTGAATTGAAAAGCAATGAGCTGGAACGTAAAAAAATGTTGTAGTTTTTACACTTTATGTAGCAAAAAAATTAGATGTTGCTAACATCAACGTCAAAAATAAACGGCCGTCCGAGCAAACGAGGCCCTTTATGTTGTTTAATATTTCATTATATGTCGCTGATATAATAACACCTTCATTTTTCTTGAGATCTTCACTATTCGAAGTTGTGTAAATTGATTGAAAATATTTTGGAAATTATATTTTGTATTTTCTTGATTATTAACTAATTTCTACGAAAATAGTGATTCTGATAAAAGAAAAAAATATTTATTGTCAGAACAGTCCCGCCTTTGGTTCTGTGGCAATAGAGATAAGTATTTATCTTTAGTCATCAGTATGTATTTTAGTGAAAGAACAAAATACAGTTAAGTTACGTTACTTTAGTACAAAATCAGAATGTTTATAACTTATGTAAGATTACGACTGTAGAAAATAACTAACTAAAAAAAAAAAGTATTATTGTATATTTGTAATAAAATATTTGAGTGTAAGAAAGTGTTGAATGAAATGAATGAAATTATTTCTATGATTTTTAATAAGTCAAAATGATATTTGGTAAATATATTTTATTAATTATTTTGAAGATCTCAGTAAATGTTCATTTTTATGTCACGACCATTGTCGTAAACAGTTTGTATAAAATTTAGTCGTAAAAATTTAATAAAAATATTATTAGACTCAATGATAAAGTTTACTGAAGGAACATATTTTAATATTAGTTTATTAATATAAAAAAGATACTAATGGCAATCAGAAATAAATTCATTTAAAACAAGCGGAGTATGTGGTAATCGTGTCTGATATATTTAATAAAATGTATATAACCCTAGATTGTGTATATAAATTGAAATACAAATTTACCAATTTTTCAAAAAAGATACTTACACCTTTTTCTATAATATTCTAACAAAAAACCTATAATGTATATTATTATAGTAACCTAGAAAGAAGAAACCGTGATGTTACAGTTTTCTGTTATTAAAGATTATTAACATTAGGCATATAGGAAAGTAAAGCATGTCAAATGGGTCGAATTGCCAATATAATTTATTAAATGCATATGCGTGATGATTATAAATGTATTTATTAATGAGATTTAATAGATTTGACTGTATTGAAACAAAACAATAGCGATAAATCAGAAATAAAAGTATTAATCACACGAAAAAGAGTTTATTTATAACCCAACAACATTCACCATCTTTTATCAGACATAAGACCATTATTACACGTATATAGTTAAGTTTGTTCGTTATAGTGTAAAATTTGCATCTAATAATTTACATGACACATTTTGAAAATAATCATTAAACTCTTACATATCTAATGACTGACACGAAATAAAGTTATGTATTTATGGAAGGAATAATATAAAATTAAATTAAAACAAAGATAAAATTATAATACACAGGTATTATATATATATATATATATATAGGTGTAATTCACGCAAGAAGTAATTTTGATGGAAAACAGGTATATAATAAAAATTTTATCAATTTATAAAGTACGAGTATATGAATGAAATAGCATATCAGATAAATGACTTCCAAGGCAAGGAAATTCAGCCACATTTATGCAAATGGTCATGAAAAATAAAAAAAAAAAGTAAGTATGTGCCAGCAAAGCCTTGCAAGCCATTTACCCGATATAATTGTATACTGTATAAATCAACAAATTCTTAATAAGCAAATTTTTAATTATAAACCTGTTTTTCTATCAAAATCACTTCTTGTGTGAATTTTGGGACACCCTATATTTCACAAACATTCATATAATAAATCAGTCTATAGAATGGAATAAACACCAAGGTTATTGTTATGTCAAAATTTAAGGCTAAATAAAAGAAAATACTAATAATAATATATTAGATTCCTAATTTAATGAGTATATTTTCAACTTATAGTGACAAGGGTTTTTAGTCCATTCATTCTAATTGGATGAGAACATAAAGAAAATATATAAAATTGTTAAGGCTAAGGGGCAAATTAACAAAAAAGTTAGAACCTTAAAAGAAAAATTCTCGAGTACAAAACTAAAATGAGTACAATTTAAATTTTTTAAAGTAGTTGTTCTCTTATTAGTAACTTATTACACATAGTTCAAAATTTTTATTTTGTACCCGGATAATATAAAAAATTAAATGGCTGAAAATACGTTTGGACTAGTTTGTGAAAAGATTTTGTATATTACACAATAAATAATTATTTTATCGAAAAATAGACATTTAACGTTATCCTTTGGTTTATAAAATACTTATTATCATATTTAAATTCTTGAAAGAGCACTTATTACTAAGTTATATAACTATATAAAATGAGAATTAAAGTTTCACAAGCACTTCAAACTATATAAAAGTATTGAGATCATATCTGTGGAAAGATTTATTACTATAAACCTAAATAAGCATCTTAAGCTATTACTTAAATTATAATTATATAATTGTAGACAACATTAAAACTCTAGCCATACATTGGCACATATTTCATATATAGTGAGAAGTTATATAATAAATACTTGGCTTCTGAGACTATATAATAATCTACTGCATAACTTCACCTATCAACTTAATACTAATATATTTACAAATTTGAACAATTACAAGCAATTCTTGTAAAAAAATTAGCAATGTTATTATTTAATATCATATTTAAGTATATTTGTTACAACTACATATTACAGATCTATAAGACAGTGTAAAGCATAAAGGTCACATGTTCTTTAAGGCTACTTAGTTTTTCACTTATTTCACAACACACATTGTATATTGTTTGTAATAAAAATGATCTATTTATTTTTTATTAATATTGTTGAATATTTTCTTGCCTTAATTTCAAAATTAATAAATATTAGTTAACATTAATTTTTTTTAAGTAAACCTGCCAATAATATATTTATTACTATTATTGCTCTTTAAAAAGTTTTATGTTTAATAAAGCTATTTAATCTTTTCATTTTGTGCTCAGCGAAGTGTAATTTGTTTTGAATTGAAAATAAAACAATTTATCTACATGTACAAAAAAGTACCAATCACAAAAATAAAGATTTGACTATTTTTCTATTTCATTTTTTAAGCATCTATTTCCTTTACGCTTAACACCATCAAATTTTTTTAATAGTTGAAGCTGCAAACATTGTTTTAAGTACTTCATGTAAATGCTAAAGGTCAAACAAATACTTAGCATTTTTTTCTTTTGGCAACGAGTGCTTCAGCACTCATTGCCTTTATCGATTCATCAGGAAGAAAAGGATGAGCGCATTCTGCTGGCTTCTTTTGCATCGGCGCGTCTGCTGATATTAAATCTATTGAATCTAGGTATTGTGTCCTTTTTCTCAGTTCTCTTTGCGATGCTTCAAGAGAATTCTCAGCAGGAAATTTTCCTGTGTCATCTTGCTCAATTTTCATTAGAAGTTGATTCCTATTATTCCTAAGAACGATACAAATTATAACTAAATGAAATATTGATATTATCACATTAAATAGAAAAGAAAGGGGAAGTATTGAATATTGCTTCAATTTTAACTTCAAATTTGTCATTATATAAATGGCTCATTGGCAGAGTAGAGTAGTCATGCTCAAACAGTGTTCTAGCAAAAGCCACCTATATGATTTTAGCAGGTACTGGTTTGAGTACGTGTTTGTAAATTTTAAAACTCTGTTGCAATATTTTAGAAATTACACTATTCAAATTACTAGATACTTGTAAAAAGTAAATCAATTAAAATGCGGTGCAAAATAATCCAATTGAAAAATCTAAATCAAGGGGATATATTAGATGGTGTCCAAATACTTGATAGTATATGTTCTATTAAACTTTCTTAGTTTATTTTTTTTTTGTTGGACCATGAAAAGTATATATAAAAATAAGACAGTTAAGAAGTTTTCTAGTAAGTCAATAAAGCATATATGATTTTAAATGTTGACATCAAGTTGGTGTTGATCTAGTTGCAATTGTTATCACTGAGTGCTAATAAGAAAATATAAAATACCTCATTTCATTGTCAATAAAAATTTGGCCATCGCTAGTATGGAAGGTTAAATGTTTTTCATACGCGATAGTGTTGTAGAGAGTGGCACCACATTTATCACATTTTATTATATTTTTAGGAACTTGCGTTCTCTCCTCAGCATGAGAATCTTGTAAATGTTCCTGAGAACAATATAAGAGGTGAGCAAGTAATATATAGAGTATATTGTGAGTATATTACGACACAGTAGAAATCTGGCTATCCGTCAGTGGTCAGGACAAAAGTAAAATTGGGGGACACATATTTTACCATCCTTTCAAAAAATACCCCTTACTGAGCTTACAACTGAAATTTTTCTCTAACCATTGACAGATACACAAAAAATATATATATTCAATTAATCATATTATATTTTTTCATAATTAAAGTATAGGTGGGGTATGTGACATAGATGCGTTAATGATTTTCTGACTAAGTGAATTGGTCGAAAGAAGTTTTCAAACATAACTTGTATTTTTCTTTGGACATAAACAAATGGTTAACTTCAACTGACTAGTAAGCATTTTCAAATATTTACCTGCAAGGTTTGCTTACTGTACGATTCACAGCCACAGAATTGGCAATTATAGACAGGGTGAATTTCTCCTAAAAAATCTATACTCAGCTTCTTGCATGGTAAGATTCCACCTGTGGTGTATGATTTTACATTTTCCGCATGATATATAGAGATGTGATTATTCAGAACTTTGGCATTATGGAAGAAAGCTTTACAACAATTGCAGTATATAGTTTCAGGTTTGTTCGCAGTCTTTGGGTGCATTGCTTTGTGTACATCTAGTAAATGCTAGAAAAAAAATTATAAATAAATACTTTTTGACTATATATTAAATTGGCAAATACCTATACCATATCAATTTCAGAATATTTTACATATTACAAATGCAATGATTGATGAGCAAGTATGAGTATATTGGAGCTTAGCGGAATTGGTTATAGTTATTACCTTCATAGAAAATAGCTTCCCACACCAGGGACAGAAATTTCGGGGTGAAATATTATGATGAACCTTCTGTACATGACTGATGGCTTCAGAAGAGATTTTAAATTTCATAGGACAGAAGTCACATTCAATGATTCCATCGGACTTTATTTCATTTTTTAATATTTCAAGTATTTGCTTCATATCTTCATCATATTCTTCCGTTAGTTTCAAACTGTTAAAAGAGTTGTGAAATATAGTACTATTTGTTTGTAATAAATGCGTGTAATTGTAATAAATAATTTTGCAACTTTTATAGGAAAAATTAGGTTTAATTCGACACGAATCAACATATTAATGACTGAAAATAAAATTGATATAAACAGTTACGAATTACCGGAAAAAGCGAAAAATAATAAAATTCTTAAGAAAAAAAACTTGTTATTTAATAATCCGAACATTCAAGACCTAGACAGATCAATACAGAAAGAAATAACCAAGATAGCACAAACCAATTAATTTTAATACTTTCGCTGAGTACGTCGATCATCCTTTCTATTAATTTTGGTTGCAGTGTGTCGTTATTAAATTACAAATATTGAAGAGTAAATTTATTGGAATATTACAAACCTCATATTTGACACTGTAGGTATTCTACAATTCACATTTTCTACAGCTAATGCATCATTTTCACAAGCTTTGTATGTAGGAAGTGTATGTTTTTTTCTATCTGCTTGAGTATTGATAACCGCAGGTTGCATTTCTGATTTTACAGCTGTTTGAGGTTTAAAATTTATCTTTGGTTGTAGAGATATGGACTCTAGATTCGGATTTTTAGAAACATGAATGATTTTAACTTTGTTGCCAGTGGTCGTTAAATTGCCAGAATTTTTTGTAGCAATTTTATTGATGATCGTTGAAGAGAGGTTGGTGGGTTTTCGCACAGGTCTGAGGAGTCCTGTGCTTTTCAATTTCAGCAATTGTTCCTTTGTGAGCATGGTTAGGGTCGGTAGATGGGAAGTCACTTTAGGTGGGAAATTGTTACTCGCACTGGTGCCACTGCAACCAGATTTTGATTCCACCGGAAGGGGTTGTGGTTTTTCTTGCTTCAATATTTCTTTCGGGGTTGTTTCTGTCATTGCTAAGTCATTCACATCACCAAATATATCCTTGTTCATATCCATAAATTCATCGAGAGATATTGCATTTGATGAGGTTTCTTGGTTGTTTGAGGAGCTCTCATCGTCACTGTCTGCATCAGAAGGTGGAGGGGAAAAGGACTCAAAAGAACCGATTCCCATAGAAAGTTCATTTTGTTTTCTGAGAAGGTTTTTCTATAAAAATAAATTATTTTATAAATACCATGTTATGTACATGTATAAAACCAGAAGTCTGTCAAGTAAAATAATAAATTCTGTGTACTTGACAGCATCAAAACTAAATAATTATTTTCTCACTAAAGCTGCATTATTTGTTCTTGTCTTGTATTGGGGAAATGGATTCATCGCTCGGACTCTCCGGAAATCAAAATCCTGGTCTACTTTTGTGATGACTTGTTGCCTTAAAATAAATTATTATGGTTAATAACATCTTTCGTAAATTATTGACAAGAGAAATTAAATTTAACATTTATCGATTCTCACCTCATGGCTTCACTGACTACATACAGATCACCTTTGGTATGATAGTTATTGTGAACATCATACGCTTTTTTATTGTAAAATATTGCATCACATGTTGTGCATTTTATTAAATCCTGGTTATTGGTGTTAGCTGCTCCTGAATGAACCTTTTTAAGGTGTTGCTAAAAAAAAAAAACTGTTTGAATAATTCCAGGAAAAATTAGAAAAACCTCACGCCTCCATCTTACTTCCAATAACAACGGATTTTCAATTATGTAGAATCGAATAAGATAGAATGACTAGTTTATTTAATATAAAAAAATATTTAAGCTAAAAGATGCATTATTGGAATCAATTACATATTATATAGCAAGTTTATTCACATAATTCCTAGGTTGTTATTTTTTTTCACTAACTATCCTGGTATGAAACTATATTACCTAGGCATAAACAATCAAAAAATAGAAAGGATGTGTATTTTTAAGTAAAAATATATATTTACCTGTAAATTATATTTAACAACATACTCATTGCCACAAAGGTGGCAATAGTAAACTGATTGCACGTCGCCGTGTCCATTGACATATATCTTTTTGGAGGGAGGAGGAATTTCAACGAACTGAAGGGAGAAGCTGTTGCGATGAAATGATGAACAGTGATATTTTAATGCTGTGTCAGAGTAGAAAACTGTATCACACTCAAAGCAAGGAATGGTCTTAGTTGGAATAGTTTCATTGAAGTGAGTTTCCACATGAGCATCATACATTTGCTGAAACGGTAAATTAAACACGAGAATTACATACTTTACTATAGAAATATGAGCAGTTTAATTCATTACTTAAAGGATTAGATAAAATACACCGGTTTGAACTCTTGTAACGATAAATATTTAGTAATTTTTATTAGTAGAATATAAGAGATTTTATTAGTCAATAACACTTAAAAAAATTAATAAAAACATTGGTTGATGTTTAATGTTTATTTGAGCTAATACTGTGCAATATACTTGAAAGCTATGCATTCATTTTTAACACACAAATGTTTCAAATTAATATTTATTTTAGGGGTAGAAAGCTCACCATAACAGGAAACTGCTTCCCACACCAAGAGCAGAAGGAATTGAACCGCACATCACGATGTTTCCTATACTTGTGAGCGATAGCTTTAGTCGACGAGTCAAACTTTTGCTCACACCAATCGCACTTGATAAAAACTTTGCTTGCATCTTTTGAACTCTTCAAGCCTTTCGGCACGTAACTGGGATTTTTCTTCTTGTGACACTCGGCACCGTGCAGCCTGAAACATACCAAAATAAAGCACACAACACAAACACCGATTCTAACCGCAAAGCTGTCGCAGACCTGAAATGCTCGTGCAGGTACTCCTTGGACTCGAACTTCTCCTCGCAGAAGACGCAGGTGAAGGGCGGAGGCATCGCGACGCTCCCCGGGGCTCGGGGCGTCACATTTGTTTGGGTTTCGCCGACGATCGCGGCGGATCGCGTGAAATCAAAGCGCGGCGCGAGTGACAGCTGCGCCGGAAATAATCGATCCGCGATTTACTCTCTCGGGCCATCTACTGGCGCCCGAGGAATGCACCGCAATCCCCCACAAATCTTTAGCATTACCCATTTATTCAACTCGCGCAGGACCGGGGCTCAAACTCAATGTAATGTAATAAATCCGCCTAAGCCACACGTCTAGGCCAGGGGATACATCCTCTCCATCCCTAGATCTGAAATACATAAGCACCAAAAAACAATATGTATAGACAACTACTGTTCCTTTATGATTCAGTAAATTCAATCAGTTTACCCTATTGTTTTGTCTGTTATATGTTGTTTTAAATGTCTATCTTTGTTATCTAGTTCTTAGTAATTTATTAATCAACTCACGCAAAAGGGGTTTTTTTTACATATTTCTCCTACATAAATCAATAACAAAATACATGTACGCTACCGCCTAAGCCACATGTTGTAAGCCGCACAGCCTGCGCGCTTGGCCATGGGATACACCCATTCCATCTTTAGATGTGAAATACATAGTTGTAAAGTATACTTACAACAACTACTGTTGCTTTATAATTCAGTAAATTCACTCAGTTTACCCTATTGTTTTGCCTGCTATATTTTGTTTTAAATGCCCATCTTTGTTATTTATTTATCAACTCATGCAAAAGGGGTTTTTTTACATACCCTAAAAATTAAATTGTAACCCCCACAGACGCATAGAATCAGAGGGTAGCAATACACCATGTTACAACCTTAGCCATAAGAACTATTGTAAATGTACCAAATGAAAAAATAAAGAATCTTAAATTTAACTAATATAACTTAGTTGCGTGTATCTTAAGAATTCACATGATATATTTTCTTACAATTTCTTATTTCTTAACTCATGCAAAAAAGGATTTTTTATACATAATTTTTCCTACAACGAAATCCGTCTTGGTCACATGTTGTAAGCCCCTCAACCCGCGCTGGATCAAGGGACAGGCATACACAGTATAGTAATAAACATAACATTTATATTGTTTTTTTACACATATTTTTCCCTACACAAACTCAATGCCGAAAATAGAGAAATCACATCATCACACATCTTGTAAGACCCACAAGCTGCACACGGGATCGGGAGATAGCCACATACCATATTATGAGCATAGCCTTAATTATTGAAAATTAATATCTTTCATTTTTGCCTACCTACCGAAAATAACAATTTTTTATAAAAAAAGTCTACAATAATTTGGAAATTCAAATTATTATCCATTAATTCGATCTACAGCTACATATAATTATCTAAGGAAAAAATGGGTATCAGGAGGAAACTGACGTGAATGCAGAATTTACAGTCTAGTAGGTCTACACAACTGTATTCAACATATTTTCAAAACAGTTGGTTCAAACAGATTTGTTCAAAGAATTGTATTTTCTGCATTAACGTAATTTTTATGCATTTAAATTTTTTACCTTACAATAAATATTCAAATAACTACAATTATTTTATGTAGCTAAAAGATCTGTACAAATTTATTGATTTTGAGAATTGTGAAATTTCTAATGATGGTGCCATACATAAGTAGAAATAGTAGCACCGAGTGTAATTGTCCTTGAATACTTAAATCGACAGTGATCAAAATTTTGTGGAAATCACATGGTATAAATTACAAGAATACTCAACAAAATCAATATATTAGGAATTAATCAATTACTAAACATTTCTTATGAGATGCATGCTTGATAATGAAACCAAATTCATGAAAAAAGTAGATTTATTTAATTGATGAATAAAAACCTTAACATTAATATTTTGACAGATTTACAGACCTTATTTGTAGAACCTTAATTATACAAACCAAGAGAAATCACAAACAATTTTATTTGAGCTACTTTCCAGATTACACATTGAGTTAGATTTAAATTAGTAATATCCGGTAACAGTGTTATAATATGTATTGATGAATCTTGTCAAAAAAAGTAAAAAAAAAAAAAATTGAAATGACTGTCTTAAAATTAAGAAATAACTTATTTTACTAATTCATATAGGCTTGATCTTGAAATGGAGTCCTATGAGTGAGAAGACTAGACATTTTAAATCTTGAACGAGGTAGTAGAAGCAGCGGAGACCCTCAGGATCCCGTGACTGGTTTACATCCACCAATGAACCGGTTTTAGATGTTGTGAAGGAAATGTGCTCCTCTCCTATTACTATCTCCAGCTCCTGAAATGGTTTAATACAGTATAAAGTATTAGTTACACGAATCAAACATTTATTTTAAATCAATCTCTATGCAAGCCAATAAAAAGCAAGAAGTAAAAAATAAAATACCGCAAAATGTAATAAAATTTTTCAAAAATATTGAAATATATCATTTTTGGGGAAAACAATTTTTAAGACCACTATTTATATCAATGATTAAATTGATAATTAATTGGTTTATAGATATTGTGATTAGGTAAAAAATTGGTAACTGCAAACACTTTCGATAATATGTTTGTTGTTAAAAAATAGACATAGGCAGCATTGAAGTTGCTGTGATAACGGATGAACTTTAAAAGACAACAGAGTTCAAAGTGTTTTTCTCACATTTGTGTTATCCTTAATATTGACATTATTGTCAATCAGTGTAATATGTTCTCGGAATGATTATGTATGACAATATTTAATTTATTTGTAGGTCAGGAAATGTTATTTAAAATAGGTTATTATTGAAATATATTCGATTTTTTTTCTAAAAAGAAGCAGTCATTTATAAATAATGTAGTATAACTTATTTTTTCAATTCAAATTTAAAATCTAAATACTTATCATAACCTCAAAAATGAATATATTTATATAGTGGGGTTTGGCCAACTAAGTTACCTGTCTTCCAACTCTATCCGGTTGTGGCCACATCGAGTCATCTTCATGCATTATTTCCGAGTCGTGGATCACCCTTTTCAACTCTTCCATTACACAAGTGTGAACGTAGGCCTCCTTTCGGATCATGGTGTCATTTTTGTAATTCGAGTTATTAGCGTACCTAAGTTTACCGTCGGGTCTGAACTCGAACTCGAGAAACTCGTGGCCAAATTTACCCTTGTGGCCAACATAGTAACGAATGTAAAAGTCAGTTGACATCTTTTCACTAGAAATGTGGAGAATTAATTTCACAGTCGAAAGACTACCGGTCAAGAAACACTGCCAAACGTTTACAGTACCGGCGGCGCCTCAGAACAGCGTTGTCATAGACAACACAGCGCAAAGTAAACGGCAGTAAATTAGTTATAAAGTTGCCTTTACACTGTACACAAATATTTTAGAAAAAAAACAAGTAACGATTATGATTTATAGAAATATATATATTTTTGCATTTGGTATTACATTTATTACACAAACTAAAACATGTATATGTTAAACCAAAATGAAGTACCATAAAGTAATAGAGCATATTTTAAAAAATAATAGACAGTGGCATTTTGTAATTTTTTTTAAAAATATTTTAACAGCTATTAGTAATACTTTTATAAATAAAAAAAACCACGGACACTAAACAAAACAAAAAGTTGATTATATGTAATCTAAAATTTATATAATTTTTGTTTCGATCGTTTAAATTAATTTAATCAAAAAATCATTTGTGTTGTATTAGAAATAGTCACTCATAATATAAAGATGTCCCAAAATTAACGCAAGATTTGAATTTGTCGCCATTTTGCAGTTAAGTTTTGGGAAAACTTAAAAAATAATAATTTGACAGCTGATAGTTTGGGGTTAGTAAAAATGGAGCGTTATACGATAGAACAACGTGTCTTCATTATTGAACAATATTTAAAAAATAATGAAAGCTTGGCAGCCTTTTAAAACTTTATTGCAAAAATGGCGACAAATTCAAATCTTGCGTTAATTTTGGGACACCTTTATATGTATATGTTTATAGGCAAAATGGTTAAACCGTCACACGATGGGCCCAAGCCAATTATTTTTATGACAGAGGATAGTAAAACTATTTTTAATTAAATTCATACTAAAGCTTCACTTATGATTACGATTATTGAGAAATGATAAAAAATCTACACAAAATTTTTATATAAAAGTATTTAACCTGTTTAGCGTTATACACATCTCTTTTTTCCTTTTCTAACAATTGACAACTGGAAAATTTTAAATTCAGTTTATTTGGCAGTGTCTGGTAAAGACAGTTAGAAAACCAAAAACTTGGTATAAATCGTAAATAAACTTACGTGAAAAAATACTGTTTTGAATTTTTCAGTTTTTATTTCAGCACGACATATAAATTGATATACGTTATTTAAATAGAAAGCATGTATAGAAACTAGGTTATCTAAGTAGGTATATAATTAAGTTTTATTACATTTTAAACGGCGTCGTTAGGTTTATTAATAGTATATGCTTATTAATCTGAAGCAAGTGGAGATAATAACGGAGCTAAAAGTTCTAATAGTTTTATTACAGTCATAAAATATTTATTTGTTTATTTATAAGAAAGATAAATAAAGCGAGAATAGAATTCGAGTAAATAAATATTTACTCGAAATGTGATTAAATTGAAAAATGCGATATGTAGTATTTACTGAAAGAGAAAATCGAGTTCTACGGGTCACCGGACAGTGCTGAATAATCGCTTCAAAAAACATATAGATGTTTGGAGTTAGTTTATCAAAACTGATTTTACGATATCAATAGCAAAGTCAAGAGTTGCTGAGTTTCTAAAAAAATATTCGTATTTTTAGTCAAAGCCTTTTCCAATAATTATGCTGGTGTATATAGGTATTTTTTTTACAAAACAATTTGTATCGATTCATGCAATCTCGTCTTCGACCAAAACAAAACATCAGTGTGGGATTCACTGATTTGAACGGCTTAACTACTAAGCCAAGGCAGTATTGTGATATCCAAGTCTAAATTAAGCATATTATTTCAATTAATTCTAGAGGTTTATGCATATGCTATAAGATAAAAACGATAAAATAAAATAACGCAAAATCTGCCACAAGACTGACTTGGCACAGAACGCAAAGTACTAATTCTGATTCATGCAATACACATGCATTATATTTATTAATATTAAAATATAACAAATTACGGGATAACTAATTATTTTCGAAATTTCTTTTTTTCATCTCTCAAAGCATTTTTAGAAGTGCCATTTTCTTTGGATGAAGTGAAATACAGCTTTATATTGCAAAAGACCTGTTGATATATTTTTTAATCGTACTGAAAACAGTTACATAGAAAGTCAAACCAAAAAAATAGGTAGGATTCAAACATGAAAAAAAATAAGCCTTGAATTTATATTTTATTGGTGCCCAAGATATTCGAAGTCATTATTTATTATGTTTTACTTTACGAGTTATCTATAAATGAACTAATATAATGTATGGTAATAAGAAGATCGGAACAATCGAAGGTAATTGTAGTTGGGTTCGTTTTCGGAATTTACGGTAAATTACAGAAAAACCGCACCAGATTCGTTTTTTTCTCAGAAGTTTCTCCTTTTATTTGTACACGGACAGTTAAAAAATTTACCAGTTAAAAAAAATATTACATCACCGAAATTGAAACCTGTTAAACCGAAATTAAAAATACTTACTATTATGCATACTAATTATAGTTATTGTTTTGAGATTGCATCGTGTTTTGTAATCATAATTTTTAGATCACCCAGTATTCTTGCCATGTATCACATGCAAGCTTATACCCATACCCACACCCACATTCGCACCCACATCCGCACCCATACTAACTCACACCTTAATACTCCTAACCATGTCATCCTTGAATATTTTGTTTTAATTATTATTTTCACTGCGGTTGCTAATACACGTAATTACTATAAAATTTATTTCACAATGGATTTTATTCTCCAATTTTTTTAAACGATAGAAACGGAAATAATAATGAAAAACTGAGTGTTGTGATGTAAAAATCTATTATCAGAGTCAATGGGAAGTAAATTCAGAGATTCAATCCGTAATTATTATTCACTATAGATACTTTTTTCATTGAAAAACTTCAACCTGTAGATCTCGAAAAAAACTTAGTCTTCCGGTTAGGTATATTATATTTTCTTAAATAAACTTATTCTTCAACTCATGCATGAAAACTCTATAACGAAAACAAAAAAATCCATGTACACTTCCGCCTAAGCCACACCTTGTAAGCCCCACAACCTGCGCGCAGAATCAGGGGATATCCACAAACCGTATTGTAAGCATGGCCCTTAGAACTATTGTAAATTTACTAAAAAAAAATTGTTATTATATTTTGACTAATTATTTTTCTCATTGATTTGACACTAAACCTATGTATATTGTATATGTTTACTAAAGCTCATTTAACCCAACCGAGAAGTTAAACCAAACTATTGTATTATCTAATAATATTTGAAGCAGTCAGAGGCAATTGAGATCATATTCATCTTGTTAGGTCAAAATTATAACAGTTGAACATAATTTTTTTGCATATTAAATAAAACTCTTTGTTTCCATTGTACTAAACCCGAAGACCTCTTATAACCACACTTACATAATTTTCACCTGTCGTTTTAGAAATAAAATAGAAAGACTTTGGTATGCACCGCAGGTTCGTGCCCATTACCGCACTCGAGTTTTTCATGAGAAGTGAATGGGAACCCTATTATAACTTTGGAGTGGTATTCTGAGAAACGGACCTCTTACTTCGCACAGTAAAAGTACAGTGGACTCATCCCCACATGTCCTTTATTGTCAAGTTAAGTAAAAAGTCTCTGAAATACAAAAATATTTTCTCATTTTTTGTGTTAAAATAATAATATGGTTGAATTAAAAAAAATCATTTGGGACAAATTTGTGTTGTGTACAGATTTTATTATGTATTCGTTGAAAAATGCATTTATCACAGTATCAGCAAAACTCATTGGCTATTATAATTTTTTTTATGAAACTATGAACGAAAGTATAAAAATATTTTATACTATATATTTTTAACTTACATTATTTTCGGGGTTATCATCCCATCGTGTTTGTTGAAGTCTCGAACTGTTTGCACCGTGCTGTGCAAATACATCAAGTAGCCAAATTAACAGACCAATAATGTATCACTTAAGTTATATAAATAGTATTCCAGTGGGCCAATAATAAGTTAGTACTTTAATTTTTATTAAGCTTGATTTACAAATGACATTTGCAATAATTTTAAAAACCTCTTGAACCTTGCTTAGAATCGATGAAAACAATCGTCCGAATTTTTCACCTTTACAACATTTTATATTTATCGATATATTACTAATTATTTTTATAAGATTGCTGTATGGGCGGGTAGCAATTATAAAAAAAATGTCTCTAGAAGCCTTCCAAGTAAATTTCCATTTTGATTAGAAAACATGTGATCAGAAGTTTGCTACATTTTAAAGGATTTTTTGTGAATAAAATAATATTAAAAAGTATATTATTGATTTTTGTGAAGACCATCTCACAGGAGGTACGATTTTGCCTATACAGGTTTGATTGATTGATAATGATTAAGTACATTTTTTCAAATATTAGAAAAATATCATCGTGAGTTGTGTGGGATTTGAACCCACATCCCCAAGCTTACATGGCCGGTGCATTACCAATTATGCCAACGAATCACAATATTTAATTGGCATAATAAGTACGTTGTTTCATTTATAGAATATGATTGTTAAAAACTCTTACTTAGTACCAGTGATTCGTTGGTATAATTCAGAGGTTCCCAAAGTGGTCAATATCGACCCCCAGAGGTCGATTTCGCCCTGCAAGGGGTCGATGACAGCGAAAAATAAAATTGGGGGTCCATGAACTGTAAATGGGGGTCTACGAGAGTGGATCCCATTTAAGCAGGTCATCACCAAAATTTAGACATTTCGTAAATGTCATAATCTTTCAACTCTCTTAATCATCTTTGTGACGAATCGAAGCCCTGAAGCGCAGAAGTTCGTGCCAAATGCTCGAGAAACGAGACTTTCGGCATTGTAAAACTATACCGACGTACCTTTTTTGGAGCATATGACATAAGAAGAAGACGAACCATTACGATCGTGCTGCCTTTTTAAAAAAATCATTTACAGGGGCTAATAAACTCGGATGGGCAGCGAGCTAATTGGTTGTACGGAGCGCCGATGGGCGTAATAAAACAAATTGATTTGACCAATATTCCGAGAAAATAAGGACACCTGTACGGCTTAGGAACGTGGGAACTTTGGCGACCGAGGACAGACAGACCCTGCCAAAGGAGACAGTTTTAAATCGTTTTAAAGTGAGTTGTTGTATGAGTATGTTGTATGAGTTGTATGAAAAATATGTTTGAAGTTGATGAATTTGTAAAAATTCAATATTAGCAAGGGGGTCGACGAAAAACAGGAAAACTCGACAAGGGGTCGACGGGACAAAATAGTTTGGGAAACTATGGTATAATTGGTAATGCACCGGCCATGTAAACTTGGAGATGCGGGTTCAAATCCCACACAAATCACGATGATATTTTTCTAAGAGTTTCAAAAATTTTGATATAATAAATTCATGACGTACGATGGAAGTGGCGTTAATCAGAACGCAACCGAGTATTTTTTTATTTCTACATTTACGCCGGGACCCTAGGGCCCAGGGGGGGAATGATAAAGGTTCTTCAGTCCTTTTCAGGAATATGTCAAAGCGTCTGAGAGTTTCCGGTCCACCGGGCGGACAGGCTTTCCGTTGACAGGTGGCGGTGGTGTCGCTGGTTCCGGCGCTCGGGCTCAGTCAGCGTCGAGCGCTCGCCCGGGACGGTCGCCGCCTCCGCCGCAGCCACGGGACTCCAGCGGGACTCATCCCCCGCCACAGCAGCCACAGCAGCCACAGCAGCCACGGCTGCCTTCCCTCTCATCCACCCCTGGACACACTCCGGCTTGGATCGCCTCTCCCGCGACTGGGGCCAGCGGCGACGCGAGAAGTCGCCCGGGGACGCGGCTTAATTGTGTTTACTTTGAAACTTGTGCGATCGTGTTGAGACGTATATGTATGTTCGTGTGCATCGCTAGTTGTACTCGTGAAGTGCGAATTGTTTTTAAGATGTGTGCTGCACTGCATGCATATTTTTTGTTGTTGATACATAACGACAATAGTCTGATTTTTTAAAGAACAGTTTGAGATCAAAACATTTTACTTGCACTGTGGAATTTCAAGTGGTTTTCAACAGGCTAGTAGTGTATATACTCGAAGCGAGGCACGCGTACAGGCGATTGCAATATACTATATCGAAAGGGTGAGTGCTTTTATTTATACTCCACAGATATTTTACTAACACCCTTGGCTATGAATACAGTTGCGATAAATCATTATTCCTCTGCACTTTTCTACTTGTTACTGGTTTTATATCTACGTTGATAGAATACACTAAACTAACCGAAATGATGTTAAATGGAAAAAAAATATACATACAACGAACAAAAGTTTCATAATTCATTTATTTAGTAGATAATTCATAGTACGATTCTGCGTTGTGTATGTTTGTTATGCGTCGTATTCGATCGAAACGTTATTGTTACACTTGTGTTCTTGCAACAGTCACCAAAGATGATGTCATAGCTGGATTTAAAGTTTTCTTGCAAACTGAAATACATATCAAATATCTTCTTTGGCTCACTAAGCAACAGGTAAAAGGTTCAATTCCTGGTTGGAGTATATTTTTGTTAGTAGCAGTGTTTTAATGTAAAATATAATTATCTGAATTTATAATATATTAATTGAAATGTCTGAAAGTACTTTAAATTAAATTGAATGAATAAACTTTTGGCAATATTAGTATTGGACTATTTTCCGTATCGTGCAGAGTGAAACAAATTAATTATCTTCAAAGTATAAAGCAAGAACTTGACTTAAAAAAAACCTACTGTTAATTAAACGCGCAATGCGCAAACAATATTTTAAATAACATTGAATAAAACTACTATCCACGATTTTAATTACAACCAGCATGATTTAAGGTTGCTAGGGACACAATGCCGCAAAAAGATATTTTCTTTATGTTGAGATTTAATCAATAAAAATGGATCCAATAACGATAGCAGAAATTAAAAAAAAAGTCAATTTGGCGTATTTTGACAAAGTCTTAGACTATATAAACTCACAATGTTGACATTGTTTATGAAATAGGGCATTTTAAAATAATGAAGAAGCTAGGTCAATATTTTAAGTACGTAACACCATACCAACTTTAAATACTTATTAAAAAAAATACCACAAATATCTTCAGTAGGCTGGTATTCCAAAGAATAACACGAATTTCATCATTTGTATATTTATATTTGAAAATAAAACATCGATTTCGTAAACACATGCTTACTTTTTAAAGTGGCTCGTTTTATTATTTTATTTTTAATCAACGTGTAATATCAAACCGTGTTTTTTTTTTTTTTTTATAATTATGGACACATTTTTATAGAGATGAAGTGTACACTTGTGACTGGCTAGTCATCATGTCTGTGTCATATCTTATTCAAGAAAGGCTACATTCGCGTGCGTCCAACTTTGTTACCACGAGCTGGGCTGGTAGGGGAGGTCAAGGGGTCTTCAGGGAATATAGGCCCTAACGAATTCCCCAGGCTGTTTTTTTATGCCTGAGAAATATGTAGGGAAGGCAATTAATTTAATGTTTGAAATAGCCATAGAATAATGAACTCTCTTAATATTGATTTTGTGTAACAGGCTTTTTTTATTTATATCAAAGTAATTATATTCTGATGTTATATAGGTATATATATATTGTACTAAACGTTAGGTTATAAATAACCTAAATGATTTTAAAGCCAGCAAGGATTTGGTTCATACAAAATATTGATGATTCACAGTTTGGCACGTTTTATATTTCACATTTATTTATGTCTTTAAACCAATTTGAAAATGATTTCAATCGGTTCATATATTGTTGACGGTAATCTAATTTTTTTTATATAAGAAATTTGATTACCTTTTTTTTTACTTATATACCTAAAATCTATATTGAATAAAGATTATCTATTTGTGATTATTTCAAAGAGTCATTTATATTTCGTCAATTTTTGGGTGTCAAGCTGCTGTATGTAATTAATAATATAAAATATTTTTAAAATCTTTGCCAATGTTAATTAATAAACATTTTAAAAACACAATTTTCTTACCCATACAAGTTTAACATTTTGTTTTTAAGTAGGCCACTAAATAATAAATAGTAAAAAAAAAAATTGAACTCTATATGTTTTTGTTACACGTGCTTTGTTGATCAATCAATCAAATTGCAGTTAAGCCCTAATCATGACTTAGATTTCAATACGGATAATTCCACATAAAAGAAATCATCATCGACTATTATCCGGTTTTATGTCATGTAACATGATATTATGCGATTAATTTGTCGATTTTATATGTGGCGGTCATGCTCACAGGTAGCATCACCTGGAATTCATTACTCATGTAAAATAACTCTGATTGCAGTCATTAACTAATAGCTTTTACAAAAATATTTATTTCCATAGAATCCCTTAAAAATACAAAAGGTATGTTTGTATTGTAAATAATGTTTTTCGTGTTTGAAATTAATATTGTTTCAGGAATAATTTCTATTAGAAGGATATTGACTAATTTTTATACTGGAAAATTATAATTTTGGAAAGCGCTTTTTTTGGAAATAAAAAAGTATTTTATATTACTCTTTGAAATTTCTAACTTATCACTTTTTGTACTAGAATCATCTTCAAGCAATAATCACTGAAGTTTTAAGTATTAATTATGAAAATCCGAAACCACGCTTGTGTCATAGTAATTTTATTTTGCTTCAAATGTGATTTTTATTTTTATTTCACAAGTAGGAGACATTCATGCTCAGATAATAAAACGTCGTCTCACTGTATATAGAAAAATTATACAAGACAGAATTTTCAAAAAATTAATCAAAAACACCTTACCACGAGGCAGTTTGCTTGCCGCCAAAGTTACGGCGCGCCACTAATAAGCAGATGATAGTATGCATGTTTAACAACGTCATGCGACTAACACCTTAGGGATCATTTTAAAGAGACGAAAAAGTCGAGACCACTTAGGACGGAGCTGTTTTAGCCAAGCCCGAGACAGGTCCCTTTACGATACTTTTATCTGTACATAACAAAAAAGCCAAAAATAATGAAAAGGTGACGAGAAGCGAATAAATTTGATTATTAGGAATAAATAAGACTAAAATTTTTTATATAAATCTCATATTTTATACTGGAAAAATACCAATGAACAAGTTCTAAAAAAGAAAATTAAATTACACTGTCAGAACTTTTCTCATGTCTTATTATTTCTCTTGATATATTTTTAATTTTTTTAAAAATGAAAGCCTAGAATAATAAAGTTTAAAATTTTTAAAAACTTCATAATTATAAATGTTTAATAATAAGATAAAAACTTGTGTAGCTACGTGAATGAAACAATTATTAAAATAACTTCGTCTTTATATCTTTGCCTATGCCTATATCATCGGCGTTTTATCAAGAAAAAAATAAAACATAATTACTTTTATCTGATTGTGAAATTAGTTTGTTTAAAAATATAAATTAGTGACATATCTAGCATGATTAAGTAAGTAATAAATCCTAACACCCCACCCTGTAAGGTATTTATAAATAAATTTACTGGAAATATTACATAGCTCAAATTTTTACCTAAGAAATGTTCGGTCAAAGATCTTAAGAAATCACATCTTCAGGAAGTCTGTTATATAATAGAATTAAATTTAATTATCAAAAGGTGTATTATATAATATTATAATACCAATTAAATTATTGTATTTGCGCTGTGACGATGGAGATAATAAGTACATAATAATATATGTATTAATATTTACAGTACAGTGAAACGGAAGATTCATATTCAGTCTTCTGAGAATGGCGTCATATTCTATTATTGCCACTGGAAATACATGAGAGAGCTCGGAGAGGTGCGCTGGAGTGCAGGGAATATAATAGTCTAAAGCTGTCAGCAATCACACAGCTTTTAATAGTAATTGAGAACGCTTTAGGAATGCTCGCTTTATTAAGTAAACTGTTTGTACTTGCTATCAAAATTATCTCACCACTTATAAGAGACTCTGGCGGTCATTTCTCCTGTTTTAAAATTATCAGATATTAAATATATATATGAAAATAAATATCAAAATAAGCCTTTGGCGTGTTACAATAGGATTTCATTCAATGGCGTGTTTAATAGATGAAACGAGGTATATATACAATACCAACATAATGATGTCTTTTACGTATGTTTATATTCCATAATTCACTACTTAATATTTGATATCGACCGTGATTACTTTTCATAATTGATCAATCCAATCAGTATTGATTGCTTTATTAATTAATGCACTTACATTTTATTTAAATAATTAATTTATCCACGGCAACAGTGTTCGTGATATATTTTATAAAACTTATTTATACGGCACTTCGTAACAATATCTCGCCACAAGAAATTCATTTCTCTGATTTGATCTGAAGATCCATGGCGTACAAACGACGCTTTGATACGGCAGATATATTCAGTAAAAGTACAACAATAATGCTCATCATTTGTATGCATATTGTTTTACAGTGTTGTCTGAAGACATTTTAAAATATGGCTCCCAAGAGTCCCAACACGTCTTCGGCTCCAATTTGCCAATGTATTATTATGGAAAAATGTTTAGTATTTATAGACACATTGTCGTAGCTTTGAAAACTTGATAGCATTGTATTTCGTATAACTTATTCTAGCCAGTTTGATTTATTAAACTTTATGGAGTTATATTTTGAAATGTCTGAATGACTTTTATAACATCACAAAAATCGTAGTTTTTTACCACCCCAGAAAAAAAAACCTTTTGAAATTGATATTATTATACATTATCAGAGTTTGGATAAAACATAAAACATGTGAAGACAATCAACGCTTTCAAAATTTTATTATTATAATTTCATAATATTTACTAGAAAAATAAATTATAGCACTGTGTGTTTTATTTAAAGCAATATATTTGGACTAAGGATTTCATATTTATGTGATGTATAAACCACTAAAAAATATTGTATATTTCGTGTATATTTCGATATATCTATATATTCTTTGGTTAAACAGTACAAAGCAATATTTAAAATATTATTTATAAGATTAAACAAAAAAAAAATGTTATTGACCTAATATATTTATAAAAAAGTTAAATGCTTGCTAATGGAAAACATTAAGTTCTTTAAATAATCCGAATGAACGTTTTTGCTCGCTTTATGTATTATTTTGGTTTAGACCTCATCATATAGAGTTGGGGGACGCTTCAATAATAAATGGAGTAGACTTTTCTCCTCCAGCATCAGAAATGTTTGTGATATGTACTCAGGACCGAAGTCTGACAGGCGGTCCATGAGAACATTGTTCACCCGGGCGAGGGAAATCCGCTGCTTTAGGTTTTTTTTTTTTTTTTTTCATGAAACTAACCCCTCTAAAGACAACCTTTACATGAAAAGATGAAAATATAATTTCAGTGCTCGTTTGCGCGTGTATGACGGGAAAATTTAAAGCTTACTAAAAATTCAAGTGTAGGATTTAAAAAGGTTTCGTTTTTATTAATTATTTCAGAGGCAGTTTTTTTTTATAATTAATTACCAAAAAAGTTACACGTAATTAAATTTAAAGAAATCACAGGACTTAAATGTAAATTAAATGCTTTTGAAATAATTTGATTTGATATTGTTAGCAATTTGTAACTTTTAAAAGAATTTTTATTATTTTTTCAGTTGAATGTTATAATTGATTACAGGCCTTAATAAGCTTTCTTCACAATATGCAATGAACGGCCAGAGAATTTCAACAGCGACGTTTCTTTTCTTTGCGGTCTTTGGATTTGATTATTACAAAAAAAAAATTATTTCTAAACAAGTATATCTAATTTCTTATGGCCCAGTATATTTGAAATATGTCTGGTTTATTATATTTATAAATAAAACGTGTTTTAGAAATATAATAGAAAGCACTTTTTATGTGTCATTAGTTTAAAAAAATAATAGCACGAAATCTGAGTAAATACTTAATAATATGAAAATAGTTATTGGCTGAATTTGAATGCGGTTTTTTATTCGAGCTTTTTTGTTTTAGCCTTATTAAAAAAATTCAACTTACATAATATATTGGAGTACCTACACGAGTAAATACTTAATGAGTGAGTACATACCATTGTTCTACTTTGTCGGGTATTAAATTTTGTAATACGTTTGTTGGCTTTACAATACTTTAGACGGCACGAATGGCGTAGGACTTATCTACGTCCCATCACAGCAAACACGCGGAAAGCTCTTATAATAATTGTCACATCAAGTGCCTATTGTTTTTCGTACGCCAGCCAGGGTTGCTTAAGAGTTAAGGCAATGGCACCAGAGAAAAATCTACCCCCTAAACTTCAAGCTATAACCTAGATTGTGAGTCCTCCAACTGGAAGGCTAGGTGTTGAAAACAGAGGTGGGAATTTTTATGAATCGGTTGCCACTCTTCCTCGTTTCTCTCCCCAGAGTGTAAAAATGTATATGCTGGTGGATGATACATCTTTTTAGATGTAATTTTCTATGCCTCTTTTATGTATCTCTGAGACTTATGCTCTTTTTTATATATCTTATATGTAGGCTTGATCTAGACCCACAAGCTATCAAGTAAATTGGAGAGATGAAAACTCTGCATTTGACTCGGTGAGTTTAACAGAATAGGCGTAAATAATTACAAAAACACAATTATTGATTGTATAAATACCACTTTAAGGCCTTTTTGCTCTCGAACCGCTTATGTCTAGTGGAAATTTTCGTAAACCGTGACTTGTTTTGTCGCTTTTGCTACCATGTCATATAAAATTACTCAAAGCTACATGAAATTATAAATCGTACCAAGCAACATGCGAAAATTATGAGTAAGTACATTATGACCCACATTTTGGGGAAACACACGTAGGCGAGTTATTGTAGTAAAACAAATAATTATTTTAATGCCTGCTATTTGAACGTATTGAATATTCAAAAGACTTACATTAAAGAGTTTTACGTTAAACTTGCCTACAAACAGTAGGTCAGTACAGAAAAACCATGCTCAGCTATTGAATATTTAAATAGGCTCATCGCTTAACATACATTAATTGAAGTATTAAAGGTACTATGACAATAGATTAAGTATTAAAGGTAATCAAGTTGCGACAGAGAAAAGTGTGGATAAATAATTGGTTAATAGTACCTGTTGATTTTTTTCTAAATGTGTTTTGTATCTCCTTTTTCAAGTGCCTCTTTTCAGATCAGGTTGGTGATCATTTTACTGAAAAAATGCTGGTTCTGAGCCAGTTTTACTTATTCGACATTACTCCCAAAAAAATCATCAAATATCATCCATATAAATTTGTAATTTGTATGGATAATATTTTAATTATTGGTTTTTGTGAAGACCATCTCACAGGAAGTACGATTTTACCTATACAGGTTTAATTGATTGATAATGATTAAGAACATTTTTTTAAATATTGAAAATTGATTAAAGAAACTCTTAGAAAAATATATCAACGTGATTTGTGCGGGATTCGAACCCACATCCCCTCGCTTACATGGCAGGTGCATTACCAACTATGCTAACCAATCACTAGTACTAGACAAGAATTTTTAATAATCATATCCTATAAATGAAACAATGTTCTTATTATGCCTAATTAAATATTGTGTGACTTGCAATACTAGACTTTTAACACAAAGTACTGAGTGAAGCATTTTAAATCCAATCTGGATATTAGTCTATTTAATTATGTCAATACACGTACTTATTAAATTTAATTATTGGTTTTTGTGAAGACCATCTCACAGGAAGTACGATTTTACCTATACAGGTTTAATTGATTGATAATGATTAAGAACATTTTTTTAAATATTGAAAATTGATTAAAGAAACTCTTAGAAAAATATATCAACGTGATTTGTGCGGGATTCGAACCCACATCCCCTCGCTTACATGGCAGGTGCATTACCAACTATGCATTTAAAATGCTTCACTCAGTACTTTGTGTTAAAAGTCTAGTATTGCAAGTCACACAATATTTAATTAGGCATAATAAGAACATTGTTTCATTTATAGGATATGATTATTAAAAATTCTTGTCTAGTACTAGTGATTGGTTAGCATAGTTGGTAATGCACCTGCCATGTAAGCGAGGGGATGTGGGTTCGAATCCCGCACAAATCACGTTGATATATTTTTCTAAGAGTTTCTTTAATCAATTTTCAATATTTAAAAAAATGTTCTTAATCATTATCAATCAATTAAACCTGTATAGGTAAAATCGTACTTCCTGTGAGATGGTCTTCACAAAAACCAATAATTAAATTTAATAAGTACGTGTATTGACATAATTAAATAGACTAATATCCAGATTGGATTTAAAATGCTTCACTCAGTACTTTGTGTTAAAAGTCTAGTATTGCAAGTCACACAATATTTAATTAGGCATAATAAGAACATTGTTTCATTTATAGGATATGATTATTAAAAATTCTTGTCTAGTACTAGTGATTGGTTAGCATAGTTGGTAATGCACCTGCCATGTAAGCGAGGGGATGTGGGTTCGAATCCCGCACAAATCACGTTGATATATTTTTCTAAGAGTTTCTTTAATCAATTTTCAATATTTAAAAAAATGTTCTTAATCATTATCAGATAATATTTTAATTTTAAGTCTCGGTTAAAAGTAATTGGACTTAACAAACTCTCTCAGTGGATATTGTGAAAGCCTTAAAATCTGCCAAACCCTTAATTGCCATTGAATTTTTTTTAATTTTTACCTATTTTATTACTATAAACCAATTGTTTAAATTATATCAGCATGAAAGTCTTCTGCTCGTGTAATAATTAAATTAATAACCCATTGTTTTTCATTACATGTTAAATGTCGTTGTTACTCAGATATTCAACTACTTAATTAAATAAACGGATCCAGCTTTAATTATTTAAAGTAATAGAATATTAATTCTTACATTTCTCGTTGTCAATTCGTTAAATAATTCCAAGTGTTTTCTTGCTACGGTTTTTAGTTATAACAGTTATAGACAGTAAAATTGAATTCATAAATCAAGCATTGTTTGTATTTTACTACATGCAAAGCCTCATGTTTCATCGAAAGGTATCAATTTTGCCTTAACCTTTGATATGACAAGTAGTATTTATGTCCTGGGTATTTCCGATAAAAAATTCACGGAATATTCTATGCTTTTTGCGTTTCCGTCCTCGGAATGCTTTGGGTAGAAATATCTGACCAAAAGAATTATATAGATCTATTATTAGAAATTAATTCAATGCTTGTGGACAATAGTGAGTTCTCCGTTTGCCTTGTTAAGTAATTCGTAAAAGCGTTTATTTAAAAGTACGCTTCGATATTTATATCTGTTAAAATCATCAATACTATGTATAACAGACATATCATGAATTCGCATTAGATTTTTTTTGTTGCAACCTCAAATGTCCTTATAAAATCATTTCGGCAGTTTGTATTTGAATATATTGTCTTTGACTAGAGTGAATGACAACAGGCTGCGTGCTGATAAATCATCATCATTTCTTCGGCCCCAAAACCTGAAGCTTTACTAAAAAGTACGACTGTCTTTCTATCAGTGATTTGTATTCTAGTCGACCTCAGATTTGGTCTACAGGTTTTTTTAATATCCTATTTGGTGGTAAATACTCATCCTTTTTTTATATGTCCTATATTGGGTTTATTAAGTTAAACAAACTGTTTTTTTTTCTATCGTGGCGTAAAAAAAGCGTACCAAGTGTTAGATTTTGTAATAAAAAATATCATACTAAGTCTTTTCTTTCTTAATTATCAAACCTTGTTCACGGATTTTATAATATTAGATTTAATATTTATTATGATTTTGCTTTTCTTCTACGACCTTATTATTTTAATCGGTGTATAACAACTATTAAAATCCTCGAAAGTAGCATGCTGGTTTATTTTTAATTCCCCTTTTACCTACCTATGTATGTTACATGAAAAATCTCGATATAATTTGTTTCGTGAAGAAACGCAACGACTGAAATAACACGAGGGTACTTACTGTGATGTTATTACGTGCAAATGATTACCGCCGTGTAAAACCACAATCACAGGCGAGGTAAACTTTTCACAGTGATTCTGCTAATTTACATTTTAAAATCTACGTTAAAATCTATAAGCACAACGTTCATGTTAAAGCAATTGTTGGTTACTCACAAAACTGAGACTTAAAAAGGGTTTTAAATTAATTGTAACTGGATTACAAAAAAAAAACAATTAAGTACATCATTTATTATACGATTGCAAGATATCAAAGCTAACAATTATCTGGGCATATATTTTTTCATCACGAAGGTAAAAAATAAACTCGTTTTTGTTATAACAGAACTTTAATGAAGATATTTTGGATAGATCGTTACTAATTAGGAGGCTTCTGTTTGCTAAAAGGGACGCGAGATTTCAATAAAGAGTCTGTCTTTAAATAAATGACTATTATCTGTCTGTTTCTAAAAATATTTTGGGCCAGAAGCGATGAGACCATTATAATTTTTAGAATATTTATTTGAGGTTTATTGAGATGTGCTTTCGGAAAATAGAATTGAATCCAATTAGTGATCTCACGATAAAGCAGGTGTATAGATTATATTATAAGTTGGAAATCTATGAGGCTAGAAATGATACGGTCTTTATGAATTAAAATTCATTAAAATTTTCAGTTTGGGATTACTCGGTAGGCCTATAATACGAGGCTCTTGGTCATACGTGCGTGTGATATACGAGAACTGCAGTCATATGCAACTTTGTGGTTGTGAATTGCATGCAAAATGCAGGTTTGCACCACCATTGGCCGACACGCCACCCCAAGTCACAGCTGTTCTCTGACGGGGGTGAAATACAGCATTTAGTATTATACCTGTAACCTGTAGTATTATTCCTACTTGCTAATCTAAAGCGACAGAGTTATACGAATTTTAAGCGTGTTATGCAAATTCGCTATCACGAACTTAGTCAATTTCAGTAGTAGAATTTAAAAAAATAAACTCGTGTAACATATTACAACTGGTTTTTTGAAGAAATTAGCTATCGGTACTTTGAAATTGATTAGTTCTCACTCCGTTCTTTAACTTTATAACTTTTTGAAAAGTGTATGTGTTTTCGCAGAATAGCAACTAATTAATTAGTAGGCCTGGGTACTTAGAGTTTCAGCTAATTAAAAATTAACACAGTAATTTGAAGACATTAAAAATTGTTTCATATTGAACTTATTACAAAATTTTGTAATTGTTTTACACTTTTGTATAAAATTGACTGGAGACTAATTCAATTTCTAGTTAATCTTTCACTTTTTTTAGAATTATTTTCAGAAAATGTAAACAATATTTTTTACATTGTATATATACCAAATTGCTTACTAATACATATATTCTGTATTGCACATGAAGTTTGAATTTTTTTTTTGAAATTATAGTAAATTGAGCATATTTTTTTTGTTGAATGATTCATACGTGCAAAGATAATATTATAAAATGACGCATTTAAAATAAATTATTTTTTATTAAGATATGCAAAAGCATCTCTGTCAAAAATATTGAATTTCTTATATGCAAAAGCATTCAGATGTAAGTATTGAGTTTTGGTCTAAGCATTATCCGTGTAACTAATAAAGTTATTGGGTAAGCTACTTTGGATTCATAAAATAATATTGTAAGCAGATCGTAAACTATAGTTTGTACACAGAGGTCAAACAATTGACATGCAGAAATTCGTAAAAATTATAATCGTAGTCAAAATATTTATTTACCTGTAGCAACCGCATCCGGTAAAATACACTTTGTCCGCAAAACCTAAGATTTCGGGAAATCGATAAACTTAGAGCTCTGATACTGAGTGTACCCCAAATCAGTTATTTCGAACTGAAAGCCTCTCTGTATTTTATTACGCCTTATTTTTATTGCACGGCATTGTTCCAAAAATCAACATGCTACTTATTAAAGATCTTGATTGTGGTTTCTTGTATTTACGAGAAGTGCTATACTGAACTTTGGTAATACGCCAATTTTCTCGCCCAACAAACGTTTGATTGCCAATGTTCGTGAGTCCAAAAAATCTAAATGAAGTATTTATTTTTATAAACCCGTAGTTTTTGTAGCCTAATTGAATATTGATTTAAATTTTCGGTTGTGTTTTGAGACTGATCCGGTATGAAATAACGTGTTTTATGTTATTATTAATAATGTTATCAATTATGTAGAAATCAAAGGGTAATAAGATAATACGCACACCCACAATTCAAATATATATATTTAGTGTTATCTATGATCGGAATAACTAAATATAATATTAAAATTCTGTACATATTATATGTTAATAATGCATGAGATAGATTACGAACACAATATATTTTTTATTAAATGGTCGCCAATGCATAATATGTAAATATTATAAAAGAAAATTGAGACAATCTTTAATCTAAATTTTGAACTTAATTAATATACACTGACTGAATTGTTTCAATTTTTTTTTGTTATAATTGAAATAGACTGCCTTAAATTTTATAATAAAAAAAAGATATAGCACCTCAAAACGAAGATAAATAGTTGTGTTTACGCGTCTTGTAGTTCTTTTCAAGGATGTTATATTGCACGTGAAGGTACATATCATTAATAACATGTAGGTACTTTTGTTTGTTCATCTCTTAGTTCTGTAGAAACAGACCTTAGAAGATAAATGACTGAGCACCATTAGTGCTGAAATAATCCGATCTGGATTCATTTTCAGGAGTGTGGCGTCAGCGCAAAGCTTCCAAGTTCCAACCTTTTGGTGCTTTGGAGAACTAATCCGAATATACCTCCATTGAAACTTTACCACAAAGCAGATATGCACGTCATGGGATACCTGTGAATATGCCATAGAAATATTATTTCCGACTAGAGGTTCAAAGTAGAATGGAGAGCAGTGTGTAGTAACTGTTATGACGTAGATTCGTAAATGTACCCATATCTGTGTCCCGTTTATTAGTTTAATTATAAATGCAACGATGAGGATATGGTCATTAAAACGTTATTCAATAAGGCTTCGCTTTATGAAAATATACTAAATATATCTGCGTTATTCGCGAAATTCAATGATGTCTGTTTACTGATATATTTGTAGAAGATTTATTAAAATATTTATTTTATTTTTGGCAACAGTGATAAATGTATTAACAACCATTAAAACGATGTAACATTTCAGGCTAACTACAGAATTCAAAATATATATTTAAATGGATTTTCAAATTTTGACTGACGCTAATATATATATTTATTTATAAAAACTATTGTCATTTGAGATACAAACATATTAAGAATTACCAAGGTTTTTTCAAAATTTAATTTTAATTATTTGAAGTATGTCTATAATAATTATAAATTGATTTAAAAGCTTCTTGTAGTTTGTGTTGATAATTCTATGGATTTATTGTTACACATAAGCATAGTTTATGTAGTAAATACTTAATATAAATGAATTAATAATGAAAAATGGTAAATGTTGTCTAGCAAGTAAAAGTTTTAATTAGAATTCCGTGTGCTTTTAAGAGTTTTTTTTGTGATTTATGATAGTATTTATATGCTAAATATGCGGTGGTGTCATTTCCGTCCACCCTTTGAGCCGCTGATTTGAGACCTTGTACTAATGTTCCTACTGACAGAAAAATTCCACAGTAGCGTACTTTATTACCATAGAAATAGAATTTCATGACGTTAGACTGATTTGTTTGGAAGTGAATTTGACACATATTTGTAGAGGGGCTTACTTTAGATTCAATTCCACCTTGCGTGAAAGTATAAATGGAAATAAAATAGACACACTTCTAAAATCAGTTTTATCCATTTACGTTTTTCGTTACTTAATGTATCATAAGTGCTTGAAATACTTCTATAAGTGAATTTAGCATTTTTGTAGTTGATTTAGTGAAATATTAATTTTGAGTGTTTTTACAGTGTATTTTTCCATTGTAGAGTAAAAAATATTTTTTTTCAATTTATATATTATAAACAATAGTTATAAAATCAATTGTCTTTGAGACATACTCTTATAAAAATATAATACAAAAAACGTGTATATAGTCCTATTTGTAAAAAAAAAAAAAAAGCAAGTGAGGTATATACTTTACAAACTCCGTTTTTTTTCGGTGTTTTTTGAAGAGTTAACATATACCAACACAATTATTCAAGCAAAATAAAAAAAAGCATAACCCATCTCTCAAAGGATAATTCGGTAAATGTAGATTCTTGAATAATGTATCGGGACGCTTATAGAGCATAGCGGCGGTCGTCACTTGCCACTTATGCAAAGATAAAACAGGGCGAAAAAGGAAATTTCAATTCCATCGCTTTCCTATTTTCGGAGCGCTGCATATTTGATTTTTTCAAAGGTGGAGTTGTCAGGTCGGAAAATCGCCTTTTGCCACATACACAATTTTGGAAATTGCCGACTCGTTATGGATTTTCCTACAATGCCTATGACGTAGAGCAGAGCATATGACATTTAACGCTACGTTGAACGGCACACTTTTTTGTTGTTGTTAATAGGTTTTTTTTTTTAAACGTGCACTTAGTTACGTTTTCATTTTTTGCTGCTGTTTTACCTGTGTGACAGTTTTGAGCTAACTAAATTTAAAATTGAAACAAAGTTTTTACTGTGCCCAAGGCGGCGTTTATATAGAGTTACGTTGATAGTAAAATCTCTGAAGTTTCAGTGACACTATTATGTCTTTTTTTAATATAAATTACAATTTTTTTAGGAATTAAAAGAAGGAATCTGAAATCATAATTTATATTAAACATCATAGCTTTTATTCCATAGCTCATAGTTTATAACGCTAAGCCAGGATTACACAATCATTTCCACTAGAATTAGGTACACTTCATCCCTTTCGACTCGGTTGGCAGGGATTTCACAGATCTAGTGCTAAAGTACCGGAAGGGAGCTCAGTCGGAAACACAGAGCTTTTATAGTGATTGAGGGTGCTAATAATATTAGGTCAGCAATTTCCCTTGTAATTTTATTGCCCGACGTAGTTAAGGCACAAAATTCTAAGATCTCAAATCCAGTGATTGGCTGACAACTTCACTTAATGTATACTATATATATTTGTTTTATCTTATAACTAGAAACTGTGTAAGACAAGTTTTAATTATTGTACAAAAAAGTTATCAACATTAATCACAAAATTGAACAGGTATATAAGCAAATTTGTGACTCAATTGCTGTCAACTATTTGTCGTCGTGTTGGGGCAGAAGTTTTGCAGGTGTTTAAATCAATTGCAAATATTAAAATAGTTGGCAAGCATACAAAATTAGTAAGTCTAGTTTTGAAGTTTTGGATTAGTCAGTACTATTTATTGACACGTAAGGTATGTCGTTATGTTTTACTAAGACAGTTATGAAATTATTATGATTTAAATCCGAGATAGATTGTAACTTTAAAGCAATAAATATAATTAATTCCAAATCCCTACCTAGCAATAATTTATGGTAATTTAATTTGTAAACTTAAAATAAATACTCCTACCGATTTGTATTGTGGTTGTCTGAAATTGGGCCCACGATAGCGATGAGATGATCTTGTCCATCGGTATGGCCACTATTATAACTTCAAGAGCCATAGCTGAAAGGCACATGAAATATAATCACAATGTCATCATTATTAAGCTTTTGAAGTACCACCCCTTAGTTGTAAAACCATATGCTATGTAAGGTGTTATGTATTTATATAACACCGTTGCTGCATATATCAGCAGTGTATCATACTGTGAAGTCATAGTTTTTTTATATTATTATTTGATATTAGAAGTGGCATAAGATTAGCTAATAAAGAAGTTATCTTAAGACAGTCAGATACAGTAAAAACCTCAATTTGTATATTTTAAATAAAAATAAAAAACATACCGTAGATTTTCTCCACAAAGAACAGTACGCAAATTTGGTCAGAAACAGAAGACAAAAAAAAAAAAAAATTTAATACCTCTAAGACAATGTACCTTTGGGACGGGTTTATATTTATATATAGTTGTGAAATTTTTTGTCTACCATTCAATGTTTGAAAAAGCTGTGGTACATCGCACTTCAAAGCAGTAAGTTTTTTTTCAATTGCTTCATTAGTGACGAAAAACACAAATCAGACGCGAAAATATACGAGATTTCAAGATCAGTAATTTTTTGTACGGTTTCGTATAAAAACTTTGCGTTAGAATTTATTTAACGAAGTAAACACAAATACTGATTTATTCGAAATGTCTATCAGTCTTTTCAAACACAGTTAAGGGAATTTATTTTCAGATTGTTTTTGGTGTATAAAGACTCGGGGACCGACGACACTATTCTAACTAAGGAAACCATGAACAGATATAGAGATATGTTCAGTGAGATGGTCACCAACTTCCCTTGAGAAGAGACAACTGAAGAAGAAGAGCACATTTGCTTAAGCCTTTTGGAGGTAGCACACTCTGATATAGTGTTTGTTGTGATTTCACAATTTTGAAGTCATATCAAATATACGTTCATTGGTAATTGCTTCAAGTTGCTGCTTAACTTCTCTTCTTCTTGTGGTCTTCTACTATTTCTGTAGGGAGGATTTTTTTAAATCTTAAAGTGTTTTTATTATTTATTTCATACAATTTTTTTTTTAATAGTTTCTGAATAAAATAAATTATAAATTAATTGCTTAGAAGTATATGAACTCAAACTTTTGCTTTTATATTGGTTTTGGCATATAGTATGTATGTTTTGATTTAAAACATATCTTCTTAACGTAGGCGTCAATCAAACAATACAAACTTGAGAAATGATCATTTCTCAAAAGCCATTGTTTCGGAATCAAAATGAATAACGGATGGAATAATTATTTCAGCAAATCTCTTGATTGTGCTTTGTATTGTCTACACTTTTACGTAATTCAGTGTTCACGAGTAGATATTCAGATATGTTCAATGTGAGATATTCTGGATGTCTTTGTTATCCTCACTAATTGAAACAGCCCACGTCTCAGATGTAGATAAATGAATTCCGTGATATTGTTTATTGATGTGAAATAGACGGAGATATCGGAAATATTACCAGTCTGAAATTATTTATTTTCTCTTATGCAGAAGGGTGCAGACCCTCGATGTAATTTGGAAAATGTTTATCTTATCAGCTGATAGTATCATAGTAAAAGCGACTGTGCCAATTTAGAAATATGTGTAATAATGTTTTCGTCGATTTACTTGGGAGCCTCTTTAAATTATTTTATAATAAATAACATATTAAAAACAAAGGTACTAGAATATTGAATGACGGAATATTTTTATTCTTTTAATATCAGATTTTATCGGTGGTATTTTACGAATACATTTACAAGCAGTCGATAACGTTATTCATGTGCTTACCTGATTGAACGATTTTAATACATTAATTAACATATGAAACTACAAAAATTCTATAAATTTCGCTTTTTTATTCCACTTCGCGTTTGTTTACCATACTCATACTGAAAATATAATATTATTATTCAAATTACCTTACACTGTCTACATGACATCTTAACTTCTATTCTTCACAAATATATAAACCTTATTATATTTTCAAAATATGTTTTATTATTAAAGCTTTTTTTACCAATATTAAATGTGTTCTTGGAAAAGAAGATTAATTTTCACGTTCTTTACGAAATAAAAATGATAAATAAAGCTCATAACAGGTGAGTATTGCCTACAAATAGTGATTTGAATTGAAACGTATTAATATTTCTGCTTTAATAAAAACGTTGTATTCAATATATAAAATGCGAAGTCTTGGCTCTCTCTCCCACCGTTACTTGAACCCTCATCCCTATCCTCACTACCCCTCTCCCGAGACTCAGACCCTTCATTGTGCTCGGGGGTCCCAGAGGAGGCAGGATGTGCTCAAGGAGTCTGGAAACTAAATCAAAATCCCGAAATAACTTTTATCAATTTTTATATTCACTAAAAGTAATGCAATGTGATGTTCATCTGTTTATAATATTAAAAAAAATTATGTAATTTTTGATTACAGATATTGAATTATAATATCCAACGCCAGAATGGATTGGTGTTTGAATTGTGTTAAATATACTAAATAGTACTCAAATTATAAAACATGAATAATATTCACAATTGCAATTAAGCGAATAAATTATTAATTGCTTTTTAACGAAGTCCGCTGTAGTTTTACGTCCAGTGTTTATATTATTAAATATTCTACAATAAGCATTAATTCACTCACGCTGTCGCATTATAGCGCTAAGCCAATTGCAGTCCGGCAAAAATATTTATAATTATTAATATCACATAATATAAATAATTCAATTATTCACTGCAACCATTTTCATTTAAGAGTAATTAACAGTTAATAACTAAAAAGAGAGAGGCTAAAAGTGTTTTTGTGAAATTCCGTACCCGGAATCCGATAAATTGCTAAGAAAAAAAAACACTGTACCCAAAAGTTACAACCGATTCCATAATTCGCATTAATGCATTAATATTATAAAATACGTATTATGGTAAGTGTTATTTCATTAAAAGGACATCGCGTTGTTAAAAGAAAATAAAGTAAAAACACTTTGACCTCCATTGCGTGCAAATGGGTCTTGCAAGCGAATAAAACCCTTCACAGTAAAATGGCCCAGCGACCGAAATGCTCTCGAGCACTCGGGCAGAAGAAATCCCCGCAAGGCTCATTATCCCTAAACGATAATATCAACATGAGAACGGAATCAACAGTTAGCTTTTCATTGTTACCATTACTGTCGTATCTGAGATTGTGTGTCGTAGACATTCCAGTTGTTTTCTCCGCCGCACTGTCGCGGAGCTTTTAGCCATGGCCATCGACATTTCCGATGGGACTTAGTGCCTTTTAGCGTTTTGCCATGGCTGGGCTGCCGCCATGGGCTGAGCTCTGGGGTGTGTGGATAGCTCTGATAGCTACGCGGATGTTGTGCGTCTCACTTTATTTGTATCGGCGTTGCTGGCTTAGCGACAGACGAAAATAGTATTTGCCTCCGTGAGAAATATATTCTATATAACAGGGGTGGCCAGCAAGTCAATCGCGTAGCCGATTTCGGTTGATCGTTCGCGATGTCTTAACTTAGAAACCGATTAGATCACATGGTAAATTTATTATAGTTTCGGATCTACATACTTATGTGAATCGGCATTTTCATACTTAATGTTAACGAAATTCCTCTGGACGTGACTTTTTTGGCCCGTTAAACAATTATGTTGTTATTCACGCACTTGTTGACATACGTTTTGCTTATCTACCCTTAGCTTGCGAGCGTGTACCTCGCACTGAAACACTGTATATATATATATATATATATATTTATATATAGCTAGCATTTCACACCTCCATCTCCCTACATTGACGACGCCCATGACAAGTCAATCGCGACACATTTTTAAAATAAAAAGAAGATCTTATGTACACATAAGTTTACCACCCCAAATATAAAATACCATGTGTATCAAATTATTTCTTAGACACGAAAAAATTACAATGGAACTAATCAATTTTTGACTCTTTTATATGTACTTTAATGTAACTTTCTGAAAAACTATCACGATTTTTCGTTTAATACTGTTTAATTTATTTATTTATGAACTTAAAACATATTGTAACGCCAAGAACAAACATCGCTTACTAAGAGTGGGAATGTGGTATAATACATTAATATAAAAAAAACTTGCAATATATTTTTAACAAACTTAAAAATATTTAAATTAATACAAACGTATGTTATGAATTTAAACAAAATTTTTCAATAACGGGATAATACTTAAAAAATATATATTCTCATTATTTATATCTCTGATGTATATATTATCAATTTTCCTGGTATTAAAATTTTATTTCTTGAGTAGCCGAGACGTAAAAATGCGTTTCATCAAACCTTAAAGAATGTTGTTATAACAAAAATTTACCTCGTCCAATTAATTTAAAAGCTTTATTTGAAGCTTTTATGAATTTAATTACTATTCGCACTACCAGTAAGTTGATTTAAAAAATCAATATAGATATTAGTTGAAATACAAAGGAGCAGTGTTTAGTAAATATATCAAATGTAGTTATTTATAAAACAGAACTTTCATAATATTATTTAAATGATTTTTATTTAATTTATGCTTTGAATCGATGGGTGGATAATATTTTAAAAATCACTGTGCACAATGACTACCGTAGACCAACCAGTTTGTCGATTATCTCATAAACAGTTAGCGCCTCCAGCCCACGATAACATTTACGTCTTGAGCTCGATTTGCTTGTGTCATATATACATGAAATCATGAGCTTATTATGTAGATAGCACTATATGTTTTTCGTAAAACTATTGAATAAAATATAAGACAGCCCCTACGAGCCCAGCGCGTCTAGCCCTAGAATCTATTTCAATTCTGAATAAAGCGGTGTTATGGCGTTTAATCACCATAAACTTTTATTCTATTATCTTTCAGTTCTATTAGTACATAGTTATTGCCTCTATTCAGCACACGAATTAAGAATTAAAATATGTCCTTGCAAAAAACTTTTTTTTTGTATTCAACGTTAGTAAAATAGATTTTTTTGAATAAAATATTAACAAAGAATAAGTCTCCGATTCATTTAAATTTTTATTCAATAAAATTTTATTAAATTTTTTTTTTTAAATATATTTTATTTTTTATAGTGAAAAAAGCTCAAGAAAGTATTTTAATATGTATATAAATGATTTAATTATGTCTTATCGTCATATATAATTCCCTTGATTTTCAACAAATTCATACTCTACTCAACATTAATCTATACAAAATTTTAAGATACACGTCTATACTTTTCTTAGAAATATCTAAAGAATTTTGAGAAGGAGATTTTGGATCTTAAGCATTGCAATTAGCTTAAATGGCATGAAAATTGTTTTCAGCTCTGTGTGTTAAACGAAGCAGTTTTGTTTTATAATCCTTATAATTATGTATTTAATTCGATTTATGTAGTCTGGTGGGGCTTGAGGTTTATGTAGACTTACATTTTGATTCAGTGGAATAAAAAAAACTATACATTACACCAAATGTGAATTAAATTTTATTAAACGCAGTTTAAGTATACGAAAAAAAATTATTGCTTAATCTACATTTAAATATTTTACCTCCAAAATTATAATAAAAAAAAGACTTATCATAACTTCTATAATCGATTTGTTTAACCTATAAGTGCTTAAATAAGCGTTATCCTTTTCAAAATTTGACTTTATGACTATAATTTTTTTATGATAATCAACTCACACACGATATGACGATTTATCCACAATTTATTTCGCTCTTTTTATCTCGACATGGGTTAATTTTTATGTTGACGGTTTATCTGTAAATCAATAACCTTTAAATAAATTGTATTTACAATAGACCTGAATTGATAAAGTGTAGCTTTATTTAATGTCAATTTTATTGTGTCTATCTGGGTATTTATTATCGTTCCAAATCTCTTTTATGACTTTATTTTAATCAAAATATAAATTGATTTAACCTTTATGGTTTATTTTGGTTAATTGAAAACAAAGCAATTAATACACATTTGCAATGGAGTTAACCAGTTAAGGCATTGCATTGTACTTTTGGAAATTAAGTGAGGTTTACAGTTTCCAACGTTTAATGAGAATACAAAGTTTCTAAAATCACAAAAACACTACTGAAAGATTTTATAAATAAACATGTTCATAGATTTAATGCAATCTTAAGAAAACAGTGCACTTATATCTATTGCATATTTTAAAATGAAAAGTATTATATTGTGAGTCTAGTAAGATACTGATGATAAAGCAAAACTTATTTTTTAAGGAATACATATGTTCTAAGATAAAATAGAAATTTATATTTTAATTTTAATTTAACTTATACTGACCCATTATAGTTCATCCTTTGAATTTGTAGATTCTGTTATTTTTATTTGTATAAAACGACGCAGTGATTTATTTTTAGGTTTGCGTGTTGTTACTTACTAGTGATAATATTTATAAGTATATATGTCATATGGTAGAAATTCAATAGTTGCTTTCAATTGTTATATAACATTAAAAAGTTTTTTTAATGCCTAATCTATTAACTATATCTATTAAATAAACATAGTTTAAAAAAAAAATGGCTTAAGAAACATTTTGAAAATAAAATTAACACTATAAACAAGTAAAATGAACGGAAAGCTTGGTAATTAAAAATAAGTAATCACAGTTTTAAAACTGTGATAAAAAATTGTTTTTTTTTTTTTGTTACATGGAAAGCTATTATTTTTTTGATCTCATATATAATTATCTTTTTTATAGTTTGATTAAATGTATTTTATAGGTAAACATGAATTACCTTAAAAAATAATGAATGAATGAATCATGGTTTATGTAAATAAAAATACTAAAAGGGCACATTGTTTAATTAGGATGACTTTTAAATTAAAAAAGTTACATTTAATAAAATTACGAGTGGTAAATAAAATCCTGAAATAAAATGTCAATAACGTAAAGGCCAGGGGCTTAATAACCCACCGGCCTAGTCTTTGCAAAGATATAGCACGTCTTTAAAAAGCAGTCTGCATGTATCCCAAGCATAAGAAACGTCTCCCCTTTGATGTCCATTTCTAAAGCATTATGAAAAAAGCAGAATAAAACGAGAGTAATAAAAAGATTCTTCTTTCCCAAAAAAGGCTACTTGAGATTCAAAACGGCCAGTCTTTTTAATTTCCTGAAACATTAGTCTTCGCAAAAGCAGCGAATTTTTTACTTGCCACTCAATATATTTTATGAAAATCAAAATCTCAGAAAATTACCGTTTCTTGTATCAATAATTATATTATGTTATTTTTATATTTTACTTTAATATTTTTTTGCTAACTTAGCTCTTATCGATTTTCGATATTTATTCAATTCCCATTTTTTTAACACCTTAAAATACTTGTCGATGTAGTGACTAAAACATCTTTAGGAAAGAGATATGACTTTTGATATCACCATAGAATTAACTAATAATCGTTATATACCAAATATTATAATATACCTAATGATTTTCTTGTTCCTTGTTTGTTTTCATATTTCATTTTATATCCGGAATTTATTTCATTCTTATTAAATAATGTAAATCCATCACTGTCACAGCGGGCGTGAATATGACTGACAGTTGTGCTAATTCATATTTATATATTACCCTAAACAATTACTTAGCGTTTTTAAACCAATCTTTATATCAAATTGATTTATAAACACTACAAGAGTTAAATATAGCATTGATTTTCGATAAAAAGTTTTAGTTTAATTTTTATATAAATACTCACTTTTATTTTGGTTTTTCTCTGAAGAACTGTAAAACCGCAACTGTATTGGATTTTTATAAAGTAATAATTTTTTCTGCATCAAATATTTAAAAAAAGTATTTTAAAGTTAAAAATGATCAATGAATATTATAGTTATTTTTTTTTATGTATTATTATTTATGAATTTGTAAATATTTAGTATAAATTTTGAAATTGATTTTTCGTGAGAAAAAATTGATTTGTAACGATATTTTTATAATGAAAGTCAAAAGAAAGCTGTCGCTATGAGGAAGTCATATAAAAATAATCATGAAAATCAGTTTCAGTGACCCTTAAATAGGGCAAAGATCGGGGGGCGCGTCTGAGCGATTGCCGGCGTCCGGGAAACCCGATGAGATGAATTTACCCGTAGTTCTACATTTTATAATTAAGATATTCCTCTTAGAATTAAATATTTTGAAAACAACTTTAAATCGAGAGATACTTATTAAAATAGGAGCTTTTATTTGATTTTATACAAACTAAAAAATATACTTGTGAAAGAGCAAGATTTCAGAATAAGTTTTTGCCTACGGGAATTTTTACCTCTCAAGGAATATATTTTGAAAAAATTAAAGCGTTTATTTACAGTTTTTTGTAGTTTTCTGATAAATAAAATAATATTTTTATCGAAATCAATTATATTATATATTATCAATTGCAGCTTTAAAATTGACAATTTTCTCCCGCAAGTACTAGTATATTTTTTTAATAAATATCTTAATTTAATATGTATTTTTTTCTAAGCAGATATAATCCTTATTTTAAAGTTCAAAGGACTAACTTACATCAAACAAAATCAAGTGTTGATTTATAATATTTTTCTGAATTATTAAGCAAATTCAAACGTTTTTCATAGTTTGTATTTCAACATAAACCAATTATAGAGAATTTTTTTGTAAGAAAAATTATAAATATAAACTTGAATAATATTTCATGAAGCCAAGAAGATTACACGAGCTCTTAAGATTCTGAAGTAATTTACAACATCTAATTTGTTCATATTTATATAATAAGATTATGTAGCAATGAGATTATTTTGCATTCAACATATTTACTTGAATGTTTTCTTAATAATTAAACTTAGATCTAAATTTTTAATAGTAGTAAGATAGTAACAAATATCATAGATGATAATACACCATCTCACGGTGATATAACTACCGTAAAATAGAAAGTGAACAAACCTACAATAATTGTATATTATTACGAATGTAAAATTTCACATAGAATTTTGGAATTAAAGACACCGTTAGCGAATAATATCAAATGTTAGATCACAGGTAAGTACTGTGTTTCCAAATGTTTTTAATTTCCAGTTTTTATCTTGAACGAATAATGAAATCAAGTAAAATTTCTGGGTTTCTTAAAAAAACACGGTAAAACTATATTTATGGTTATTTAAGGTAAACTTTAGGAATAAAAGCCTCCTCGAAAATAATTTGTTCATAAAATGAAATGATATGACAGCGCGAAATGTAGATATGATTAAAGTGTTTATATTAAACGATATAAATACGTATTGCAGTTTTCAGCGTGTTATTAAGTTTTTATTTAAATTAAATTATTTTATAATCAACGTTTAAATGTTATTAAAATTATAATTAAATGTTATTTTCCAATAGTGATAGTCAAAAACAGTTCTTTGACTTTTAGCTTTAAATGTATACAATCGAATAAGTGATAAATACAGGTTATGAAGTTATTTATACATTTATTCAAACTTTTTAAACTATATTGTTTGTGAATTATTAAGAACTTTGTTAGGAAATTACGGAAAATCGACATTTTGTAAACTTCAGAGCTAACAGGCATTTACAAGGAGGGGCGGTGCGTCCTCCATTTTCAATTTACATGAATAATTAAATAAAATTACAAGCAAAGCTATTATAAATTTGAGTATACGGAGTAATCCAACTCATGTTCAATGTCTAAAATATGTTCACTATATTAGGAATTCTTGATTATTCTTTTTAGTTAAGATTAGATACAAAATTATTACTAACAGCTTATTAAATCAAAAGCTTCAGGATTTCAGATATTTTTGAAACTTTAAATTCTTTAATTCAATTAAATGTTATCATCTATAATGATGTTTTGAAAAAAGTCCATTATAATAAAAAAAAAACTCTTAATTAGTTTTTTGAACGAGATCTTAATAATGATATATGGTCATATATATACAGCTACAGGTAATTCAGCTGCTAACATTTCTTACAATCAATTCCATGTATCAAATGTAAGATTCTTGGTAAATTATTAATAAACTAACAAAATTAAATATAAAAAAAAAATCTATACATTATAAGATGTTAATAAAACAATACAAGTCACAATAAAGTTGTAATGTTGTAGACTTTCCAAAACCCTTGAGTACAAAAATGAATCTTTAAGTATCTCATTAATAATTTTGTTATTGAAATCGAAACAAATTTCTACATAGAATGACTTTATGAAATCACGGGTTACAAGTGAAACGAAGCGGAAAAATTCCAGATTTTATTGCATTGCAATAATAAACAAACAGGGGTTATTTCAAACGTACTCAAGTCAGATTTAATGACGTGTTTACACTAAAGTGCGGCGCTATTGGACTCGACGAATGATTGTAATGACGGGTAAAAGTACCACCAAAGTGCTAACTGGCAGCCTAGCACCATAAAACTGAAAAAATTATAAGCGTGAAATCACGAGTTTGACAAATTTCCAACAAAACAAATGTCTAAAAACATCAAAAACAATAAAGACATGTTTTTGAATTTGAACGAAATAAAACGGTGACCTCATCTTGAACCAAAATATTTTTTTCTAGTTAAAAGTTACATGCAAAGACAAAATTTAATTTTCATGATATCACGTGATATATATTTTTAATAAATTTAATACTACGCAACATCAAGAAACGATTTATAATTTAAAATCATATTAATCTCTTGAAAATTTCTATAATAAATCATTCATAGCTTTATTACTAACATAGCATGCTTACTGTACATTTTTTTGTACAAAAAAATCTTCAAATATTAAACCAAGCCCTTAATAATAGTATAACGTTTTTATGAATAGTATTTATCATGAATCAGATACTCAATGCAATGATATATACAGTAACAAAAACAAGTGATTTTTCTTTTTTTTTTATTACTGCACGGAACATTGTAGCTTGCGGTTTTATAAAAAAAATGTTGATTTGTATCAGTGTCTTAGCAGTCTTGAAAAATCGTTCTTTAAAGTTTTTCTGTAATTATGTATTAAAAAAGCCTTTTTTCCTATAAAAATTAACTTTTTATGCAGCTTACTTATAATCTTTCAAATTAAACACTTAATTGCGACATCTGGGCATTGTAGCGGTGATTTATAAAACACCTGTCGGCTTTTTAATTTGTCTTCCAACATTATGGGGTCACTGAGAAAAAGGAGATGCCATTTATCTTAGCGGACGACTACAATATCTATGAGATTACATAGGAATTTCGTCAAAAAGTATTTTATCTCCTTGTAAAAAGGCAAAGGTACTTGAAAATATTTCTAATATCATAAAAAGCCACCTACAAAATAATCCAAGGAAGACTTTAATTTGTGTAAAAAAAATAGGCGTTATTCCCATAAGTTTTTCTAACTTAATAAATACAAAATTGGTTGATTGTTGACATAATAGTAATATATTTTTTTATAATAAAAAAAATGTAGAAATTTCATAATATGTATAAAATTTAAAAAAAAAATATTTTTACACAGTAAGCTGTGATTCAAAATAAATAATTTTCACATTCGTTCAAGAAATTTAAAATTAAGTTTATTTCACAAAATAAAAGGAGTTACAAGTGAGGCGTGTAGCCAGTTACAAGTTTTCATTAGCAAGGCCTCTGGCAGGTTATGGAGACTCGTTTTTCAGGCAGCTAGTTTAATGGAAAATCTAATGGCAAATAACCTAGCGGAGGACAAAGAGGCGCTTCACGAGCAAGTCACGAAGTGTACGGGAAATTCTTTACAGCTCCTTTCCTTTCTTCACGGTTATGTTCAGCTGCGATATTAGAGCGTGGTTTTGATAAAAAAAAATCCTTCCAACTCAATACATTGTGTAAACTTTTAGAAATTGAAATCGTACTTCCAATACACTTTTAAATTGTACTGTGTATAACATCATACCCAAGATTTAATAGTTTTCATATATTTAATGTGTTTTTGACCAAATTTAATAAATTGAATACTTATTATCTCTTTGGTAAGTTTCTTTGCACTATTTAAGATATATATTCAAAAAATTTCATTGACATTCACGGTTAAAATTTTCTTTTTAGTGTGTTATTAAATTAAATTTGATTTGCAAGTATCAAAATAGCAAAAAATTGATTTGTTTCCTGATTAAATAATATATCATTCCAGAAAATCCATTATGATTCGGTTAACTGTATTTTTTTACACACAGTAAAAAATGTTGGGGACGTTTACTACAATATTTTGATAGAAAAATACCTGTTTAGAGTATCTATGTATGGATGTCATAAACATAAAAAATGTTCAACTGCAGTTTATTAAATGATTTCAGTGAATCTTACTTACAACTTGTGTAAAAAATTTAAACAAGAAGTACAAATTGCATGATTCCAAATAGACAGCGTATCATTGCTAATAAAACATAATAAGTAACAAGGAACAAACTTTTCAGAATCATTACATGAAATATAAAACAGAATAGACGTTCAATTCTTGGAAATTAAATAAAATCTAAGAATTGATAGCTGCAGTGGTTTCTGGTTTTAAAAAAGCTATTCGTTTTAATAAGTATTTTTTCCTGGAAAACATGATTTACTTTATAAACTATGTATACGCGTGTAACATAGTTGTAAAAATTTGTTAGAAATAACCTTAAAATATACTTTTTTAACATTATCCCCATAAGAAAATAAATGATTTGTTTTGATTTAAGATATCAATTACTCGTTTTATAAATTCGAAAAATGTCATTTTTGGTTTTAAATAAGTATTTTTATTAGACTTTTTGCATCCATGTTAGACTGGTTTAACTTGTAATACTCCATATTTAAACAACAAACATGAATAGGCGATCGTCATATTGAGTACTCACGCCTTTCAAGGACTTCTTCTGCAAAAGCCCCTGTAAAGCAAAAGCATTCACAAACAAAATGTTCGTAATTTTCATGCTAATTGGCTTTTCAGATTCGTATAAATCTTCTATATTTATATTTAATATCATTGACGGAAAGTACTGGGTAGAATTCGACCATAAAAATCTGTAAGTTAGATTAACATAAATTACGTTTGTCGGTCGATTTGTGTTTGAATATTTCAATATATATTTTTTACATCAACTTTACGGGCTGGGGGATGTATATAAGTTCAGACAATTGTAACTAGAAGTCTAATAACTACCCTACTCATAAATAATTTTATTGGCAGGTAAACAAGCAGGTAGCTAGAAACAATTCAAAGAAACCACGGCTGCGTGAGTCTCATTAGGTCTGCGTAATTGCCTTGCACTGAAAATTCCTGAATTAAGAAAGAAAACCTGCCCCCCAATTAGAAATCGTTAATGAAAAGAAGTACGTTCTTTATATTTATAAAAACAATTAATATTTTTAAAGAAATGATATACAAGGCGAAATATTAAAGCTTTATTTTTAAATTTAATTTAGAGCATTTTATAGTACCATGAATGTATTAAAGGAAACACATAAATTTCCGAATAAAGTTTTCATCTAAAATTCTAATGGACGGGTCGCGGAAATTTCATGAAATATTCAATGATGTTTTACTTGTTTTGTTGACATAAATTGAAAGAATTTGAGCATAAAAATGTTCCCGTGGCTTTTTGATGTCTCATTGGAAATATTATGCTGTGTGATAAACACGACGACATTAAACAGATCCACCGTCACGGGAATTCCAAAGCTGCGCTTAATCTACCGAAAACATCATATGGAATATTCCCTTCACGTGCAAGTATTGACAAACGATCTTTAGAAATTCTACGGCAGAGTTTGGTAATTAATCATCCCCGTGACATTAAATAGCCTCGTATTTAATTAAGGATGCCCTAAAAATGTATTATTATATTAAAAAAATGTGAAATCATCCTTGTTTCCAGTTTTTTTTGACTTTCACGTAATTTCATTACATTTTAAAAATTGTTCATCACTTTTGTAAAATTAATTTCTCGCAATCACAAGCATTTTTCATTTCTTTATAACTATGATGAAATTGACAATTTAATACTTTTTTAAGTGAAATTCATTCCATTTTATTATAGCTACTTTAATTCCACAAAGCCTACTGAAATTTTTTAGGGAGGGGTAGTTGGAGGTCGAATAACCCATCCCCAGATGCTCTAAAATCATGCCTATCCAAAATTGCAAAATGTCACTGGTTTTATATGTTTGCCAAAATTTAAAAATTTGCTTGAAAGTAAACACGAGGTCAAAAATGGGTTTTTCAGAATAAAAAAAGTTTCTATAGTAAAAATTTAGTAGTTAATAAAAATCGTCCGGAATCTCACTGTCAAAATAAATATCCGATTTCCTCTGTTAAGCAAAAACGTTTAAAATTACAGATCAAAATATGAACAAATAATATATTTTGATCCGTAAAGAAACATATAGCGAGTAGATGATATAAACATGATTTGCTATACTGTTCAGTGTGGCAATCAAAATGATATTCCATTAACCCAGAAAAGAGATAAAATCACCTCGGTGGTATTGATGTTAAAATACGACCCTTGGAGAGAGGGGTAGATCAACCGCTGAAACAACTCATTCCCGGGCCGGGGACTAATTTGCCTCCCTGAACGAAGCACCCCCTCCAAGGGTTATAGACGCCTGTTTTTATAAAGAAAATCAATAAATTTTAAATTCAAATAATATGAATTTTCTCAATAAAAAAAAATGAAAAAGTATGCAATTTTGTAAATTGGCAATCAAAATGGATTTATTTAATACTCTGAAGTAAAAAATAAAGCCTATTTCAGGAACATGTAACATTGAATGCTTTTTGGTTACATTTTTAAGATTAAAATTAAAGGTTCGTATAATAATAATATTTTTAGGTTACTCGTAATTTTACAAATATATTTAAGGTGCTGATTTAATACTTTACAAAGAACTGAAAAATGATTTTTAAAAAGCTATAAACCATTAAAAGTATCTGAATATAGCAAAAATATAAGGAGGTATTACAGTTTTGTACATAGAAAATAAGTTGGCGTTTGATTTTGATTTTTTTTCTTTACATATTTTACTAAGGACAACCAGTTTGAAGAAACCGTTATAGACAAAAAAAGTTATATGGCTTTTTTATTATTATTTGTTTTAAAGTTGACCAAAATCAGAAGTATATAATTATAATAAAGATATTTCAGGCTTTGTTAGGAACGCAAAAAGGTCATATGCAAATGGTATTTCATATTCAGTTAATAAAGGTGCGATAAAAATTTAATTAGAATTTACATTCTTATTTATAAATATTTAATATGCAGTCTCCCTTGCGGGTGATATTTTCCTTTCAGCCGAGTTTCAAAGCTAAAAGCCATGACCTCTCAACTGTATTTACCCATGCAGAAGCACGTATTGCTGTAGCCTTCAGTTCTGTGCTGTTTTCAGTATTGAGAGATGACAATTTATCCAAACCGGATTTTTCACCCATACTGATACCCAAAATGTATTGAACCTTAAAATTATTGATGGTTTGAAATTAAAACTAACACTTAAAAAAATATTTTTAGTATCAATTGACATCCACAAGTTGCAAGTGGAAAAAGCTTCAAGCCTTCAGCTATTGATTAACAGAAAAAATTGACACGATATTTATATTTTATTGCCATAAACTGGATATATTTCCCCTGAGTTTATATTATAAACATTCTACAATTGGAAGCCATAATGTAAAGTAGCGTTCTTGTAACAAAAAAATAAATTCGTGAAAATATACACACCTGGAATAAATTCGTTTCAGAGCTTTATAGTGATATTCAAAACGGAGAGGAAAAACTTCTCAGAAATGGATTTAGAGTTAAAGTTATATTTGTGTATTTAAGTGCTTGTAGCTTTGACTAAAAAAATAAGTACGAATACACAGATGCTTAAGTGATAATGTTTTCTCTCGTTATATTCTGTAAGTGTCACCCGTGGGGATGGACTGTAGTTTGAAATATTATTCAGAGCCTTGTAATACTGGGGTGCGGTTTACGTCCCTTGGCCATGACAGTAGCTGCTGTTTTCAATTAGAAAATGTTTTATGTAAATGGAGTCGCCGTCGACCTACAGTCAAAGTCCGTACAAAATGGATGCTGTGACACCGCCGTATCCATCTTGTTTTCAGATTATACCCTGACTGTATTAATAATTAAATATATTCAAGCGACTAAAGGTCCCGTGGATTCGGACGGCATAAAAGGTATTCATTTATGATTCATGGTAATGTATTTTACTGATTTTGAACGAATATTTTTTTTTAATTGGAATAATTGTATTAAAAGATTCACGAATTTCGTATTTACGTTTTACTGAATGGAGATTTCGATTCTTTGCTAAATTTTTTAAAAATAATTTCTTTAACGATATTCGTTTTAGCATTAAATGTTCCTTAATAGAATAACGTGAGTTCAATGGCTAGAAATAATTTCTAAGTATAATATACTATGATAGACAAATTTGTAAGTTTAATTTGGGACTAAAACTTTCATATGATTAAAATCATTTTTCAAATTGAGAATATAAATATTCTGTATTAATTTAAAGCTTTTTTTGCATATTTACAGTTGATTTTTTTGTGTGAAAGGGAATATACGACATGGAACCGCTGTTTGTGTTCGGTTAGATTCGGCTGTTTCCGGTTCTTTCTGCCGGAAGTGAGACGCCATCTTGCGGCCGTTAATACAATAAGCCTCTCACCGCAGAATCCAAAGCCGCCACAGTTCTAATAATCTCTACCCAATATGTTAAGCAACATAAGAGATATATATGATCCGTCTTATCTTACTATAATTATAACGACTCATCAACCTTCTGCCATCTTTAGGGTCATTCTCATGTAAAATGTACATTTACTCGAAGTCTAATTAAAGCTATATTTCTACCAGGCAAAGCAAATACTCATCACCACATACTGTTCTGAGAGCTTTGTGATTATTAATGAAGCCAATGACAGAGGCTTTCAGTACCGAAAGCTTGATTCTCATGAATCTACAACGCTGGCGGTAATTGACTAACAATGTTTTTAAAAGTTTGTGTTTATTGGTCAACTTGAGACAGGTTTTGAATTACTTATTTTAATATAATTTGCTAAAGTTTTGTTTGTTATTTTAAGTATTTTAATTTATGTTGAAAATTTTCAAGGTAACACAAGCAACGTAAACTGGATATACACACAGCAGACCATTTTTCTGACAAACTTATTAAAAAATTTGTGGTTACCAATACTTGATGATGCTATTTTAAAAATATATATGATACTTGTATTGATGATTTTTTAATATCATATTATCCCAGTCATAATGTTATGTATTTACTTAGAAGAGACTCGGAAAGACTTTTTTGGGTTAAAATAGAAAAAAAAATAAAAATATTGACTTGAAAAGTAAAAACAGTGATTTGCAAATGCTTAACAAAATAAACAAATTCTTTGTTTTCATTTTGTACACACACAAAAGATATTTTTCAAACCTATATAGCTCGTTTCTACATATTATATTTCATGTTTTGTTAACTGTGTATAATTTGGGTTCCCAGTTTGTTTCCATAATAAACATTAACTTCCATTTTCATCACAAAGTATATTCTGCTTCAATCGAACGATTGACGTCATTCATGTTAGTACTGAATTATCTACCTGTTACATCTAGAAGAGACACGGACCTTTGATAACTATCAACACAGGAGCTTTTTGTTGCGACTCGTCTATCATTAATATCAATTATTCTATATCAATTACCTAACCCGAATTATTTCTAAATTCATGTAAATGTTAATTTCCAGCAACACTGTCACTAAATAATTTACTTCAACTTATAAGGGGCATGTATAATTATAGTCAATCAATGAACAGAAAACTTTTTTGAATGATAGATCTCGCAAAAGCGGTTTTTTTATATATTACCACTACGTTTTATTTTCCAACCTGTGTTTGCAGCAGATTTTGAGAGGTTTTGAAAAAGGTTTTTGAGTATTTCAGACAGTGAATACATATTTTAGCTCTTTATAATTCTAACCATATGTGGAGACAGCATCTTACGTTTTTTCTATTCTTCATATCTAGGTTTCTTTTTATTTGAATTCCAAGCATTTAAATAAAAAAAACAGTGCCTAAAGTGAAAATGAGGCATGGGTTCACTGAAAATAATTATTAATATTGAATGTATTAAATACTTTAGTTAATAGCCCATCTATTATAAGCTCTGGACAGTTGGTTTTTTTCCCTTGCTTGAATAGACTCATTGAAGGTACGTTTTGGACATGGAAAGTATATGAGAGCCCCACGTGAATTCTATTGTAAGACCAAATTCATGGTAATGACTGAACGCTTGTCACATCGTCGGCATAAATCCTTTGTGTATAAGGCTTTGTGGAACATTCGTTTATTAAAGTTAGGCAAACATATTGAACTGTATTTCAATCTAAGAATATATATTGTTTATTACGAATTATTTTAATTATAATATGACATTACTTGACTGCTGCATGTAAATCGAATTTTGGACCTTTTTTTTGTTCTGCGCTCTCTCAATTAGGTTACATCGTTTTAATGCAATACTGATCTACATGATTGTATAGTCATGAATCTAAAACCTAATATAAAAATCAATACCTAGATATTATCAAATTAATGTATATTCACCATTTTTTCATAGTAGTGAAAAGATCCGAAGATAGCCACCAGAATGAAATGAACGGATGATGTATCCGCTTTTATTATGATGGGAAAATGAACATATTTATTATTTTTTCGATTCTATCGATAAATAAACAACCCTATCAATTATTAGCATCCCTATCATTAAACTACTTTTAAAAAAATACTGCGGACAGTCGGCGTAGTTCCGTTTTTTTATTTCCGGTTAATTAGGTGCTTGTGGTTACACATCTTTTTCCACTCAATGGAAAATAACTCGTACACAAAAAATATAACCCTGAAACAAACGTCACTAAAAAATAACGAAATATTAAAAAATTAAAACTTATAATTCACTATATAAAATATATAAGTAAAATTAAGTTTAATAATACAGGTTTTTGAAAGTTTATCACAAAAAAATCAAACAGTATGTGTAACTTAATTTTTCAAATCACGTTTGTTTAATTTGATTTTCAGTAGTATAGCTTTCAAACAGGTAAATGAAGTTAAATATGTAAACACAACTTCTACATATAAATCATTTTATTTAACCTTTCTCCAATTTAACATGCCGTTTACATATCTGTAAACACCCCTGCTGTATTTGCTTAGATCCCACCAACCCCCTCGCAGAAAGTCAGCCCTTAGCTCCACGCGTATCATTTGAACACTCTCCCGTATAAAGCGATTGAGTAAATACTACTAGGTGGGTTTTCCGGACGTATATTTGAAGCACAACCTTTCGGATAGCTTCAATTAATTTGCTTGTACTTCAAAGTGGTTACATTTTTAAAAATATCGTGAGCTTGTATACTCCATACTCACTATGTTAATATATATATTTTTTTTAAATAAAAACTTTGTCATAAAACACTCATTAGTTATGATCATCGTTGCCATGAATATATCCGAAGTCAGGTTTATACGATCATGAAACTAATATGTCGCCGGTTACTTAAAGAGTTAAATGAACGTCTCTTCTCTCATTCTATATGATTTAATATAAATTATACAAACATCAAGCACTGTCTGCCTGTTCAACCCATAAATTTTACACGAGTGCGAACCATTTGTGTTTTTGTAACAAACTGTGAAACCACTATTATGTGAAGAGTGCAAATATAAAAAGTTTACATTAAAAAATCAAAAAGAGTCCGATTAATCTATTTGAATAGCCTTTGTATTGGCAAATAGACGGTAAATGTTGGGTTAGTGTATCCCAGGAATATTATATCGAAACTATGTTTGTACAAAGGTTTCCTATCTTTCATTAGGCACTGTGTATTCAGAGTTGAGCTGGTGTAATAAAGGGCTTTTGTGAAGTATTTCAAAGGAGCTTCCTTACATATGCTGAAGTCAAATCAGCTCTGAACTAAAGTATAATATTATGGAGAAGATATCAGTAGCTTAGGAAGTTAGCAGTTGAAAATTAATCTTTATTCTTCTTATAAGGCTTGTTTTTCCTTTAAAATTATTTCTTCGATAGCATTGGAGTAGGTTTTATGAAAATAATGTAAATTTTTGTGATTATAATGTGTATGAATTTCTTAAATTCTAAGAGTGTTAATCTCACTCAAAATATTTTGTAGATTTAAGAGAAAGTAAACGATAAATTGAATTTGTTATTTTATAAAAAAACGATTAAATTGAATACCTTATATCTTTAACAGCTACCCCTTTTCGAGTAAACAATTAACTTGAAACATCAATGTATATGTGCATTTAAAATATTGTCATAAAATCGATTATAATATATTTCGTTTTTACATTAAATTTATAATTTTAAAGAGTATTAGTTTTGAAAATGTATACAGCATAGAATTTTTTTACGTAAAATATTTGAAAAATGTAGACTAATCTTTTTGAAATATTTTTTTATAAGACAAAATTTCTACATTAAACTCAACTCAAAATCAAATTGTACATTTATAATAAAATAGAAATAATTAAAAGACCACAAATTATTACCACTTGTTCCTAAGCAAAGCGATATATCTTTAATATATTTAATTATTGATTGAAACTTTTTGGTCAGTAATTACTCGATGTCTAATAAAAACCAAAAAATGGACAAATACATAAAAAGGACAACTAAAAGAGTAAAATAAATGTTACTAAGCATGATTTTATTTATTTTGCTCTGCCTGGGAAAACAAGCTGTACAAATTCAAAGAATTTGTTTTTGCCTAAAATCAACAAAACTCAGGTAAGACTCGTTTATAGATTCGTTCGGGAAATTGGAAAGTATATTTACAAACTGGGTGTTATTTTTCGGCCGAATTATCATCTGCAGGGGTTTTATTCCGTTAAAACCCTTTAAGTGCTCACTGTCCCTTGGGTGGTGCCCATTGGGGCTCGAATTAGATTTTTTTTGTGTTTGATTATTTTTATAGCACTATTGGTTTACGTGTATTGCTGCAGCGGCTTAGGTGTAAAGATGGAGTGGTTTCTGTTTTATCGAATTCTGTTTCGTGTATTGATAATGTCAGTAATGTTTTCCACCATAAAATGACTGTTTTAAGCCACGATGGATGAAATTATTGTGGGACTAGTCTTTGATAGCTAATTGATGAGGGTACGATACTTGCTTGTGCCCCTCAAGTGAACTTATTTCTTAAAAAAAAGTGTTGGCACTTTTAATCAGTATGAGTGAAAATGCTGATTTCTGTGAAAATATTAATATTCTTTTATTATGTTTCAATCAACCATCTACATAATTTTTGTTCTAAGTCATTTGCGAGTTATAATAAACTCATTGTATATGTTGATCATTGAAATAATTTCAAAAAGCTATCGCTGAAAACAGCTGAAAGCACTGCTTTTTAATAAAATTCCTTCAAAAATTATTCCATCCTCTGTGAAGGTAGTAACGTAGACCCATTGTGTAAAAAAATCCTTGAAAGCTCTTCACTTTTTGCACCCTCATGTTGAAAAGAAATTTTTCAAGTGCTGTGGAAATTAAGCAACAAAGTATTCGCAGTATAAATTATTTCGTGAGAGAAGCGAAGCTATGATCTAGAATTAAAACTAATTAAAATAATATTGAATTATTATTTAATATTTTCAATTCAAATATGGAGAAGTTTTAACTAATCAAAGGTATTTCTTAAATAAATACACGTTTAGAGGTATTCTGATATGTTTTGCAATACATACGCATTAAGTTAATACGCGGTTGAAGAATGAGGAATGCGTTTTATGCATTAGGTGTTTACAATATGTAGCAAAACTACATGCTATGTACTTATTATATATTTTTTATAAAATTTTAAAATGAATCATATTGGTATAAAGAATATATAATAAATACTTAATGTGGTGCGTTAATATTCTTATATACCAGAGGGATACACGTCATCAGGCAGTAAGCTTGAAATAGAAAGTAGGCGTAAAAGAAACACTTATTTCGTGAGATTTTAAATTGCAAATTATCCAATCACACTCATTAAGATGTTTTGAAAAAGACGATTTATATTACTGGAGTTTAACTACGTCTCAATTAAAGCGCTCGGTAAAAAAATGTTTAAACGATTAATGACTGTGTTGTTATGTGTGCGCGATGAATAAATCAGTTTTAATTATGCCAAGCATGCTTTGTGTTAAAGTCATTTATACTTTAAAATCTTTGATGTTACGATTAGAAAATTAGCATATGTAAGCTATGTAAATGGAGCCATTGTTAATTACTTGTTAGTAAATCAGCCGTACAGCACGCCTGGCTCCAGCGCAAGTACGATCAAATTACTGATTTTCGCGAGTAATAGCAGATCAACTATCGGGAAAGTGGTCTGCTAATTTGTGATCAAATTTCAAAACTTTGGAGTAAATAATAGCGAGGTCTATATTTGCCCCTAATACCGAGGTTTGATTTGCTATGAAAGTTATAGTCTCACCTGTAAAATAAGTATGAAGTTTCACTTTGAAAATTCAAGAAAATATCTAATTTTCATTGGCTATGTAATGTTTGATACGTTAATTTGCAAATCAGATTTTTAATTTTTTTTTTTTTTTTAAAAGAATGTACTTTTTTTACGTCTATAAAGTTCTGATTTTGATAAAACAGCTTTTTGTTGCGATATAAAAAACTTTTTTGACTACAATCTAAACAAAATCTATAAAATATTAATTGAATTTTTATGAAAATAACTTGAAGTTAAATTCAATGCACTCTATTTGATGGTTTAATCAACATTTTTTCTTGTTTACTTAAAACAATGGTTTTCAATTTTTCATGCTTTTCACGTGAATACATATACGATCGCAATAAAAACAAGAAAAAATAATAAAATTTATTGACTTTTATTAGTAAAATAAAACTCACAAACAAATTAAACGAACGCAAACATTTTTATTGAAAATACACTAACAGGCGGAATGGACATCATTTTTCCCATACGGTAATATTTTGCGTATCTTTTTTTTCGGCACTGTGAATTGTTTGCCTGCAAATTATTTATAAAAACGTGTACACAAGTGAAACTGAAATTTACAAGTGCAGATATTTCACAGGATAATCCACAATATCGGTCCTACTAAGTACTCACCTATCGGGCGTATAAAATATTCTAAGCCTTGTTTAAGTAGGAAACTCTCCAAGTATTTCACTCGAGAACACGTAAAGCTTCCAGGCTATCCGACGCAGTGCGAATAGATGCACGTTAGAGAAAATGCATGGTGAGGGAGAAACCACCCCCAACTGCAAAATGCTGAAGAGAAGAAATAGGAAACGTGCTTATCTGTGTTCTTGCATCGTTGTTTGTAATTACGGACCATGGAAATTTATCTGAATACACGTACACCCGAAGAAATTATTAAGATACTCATTTTTTTTTCTTTTAATTTTATAAATAAATTAACCATAAGTCTATTGCTTAAAATAATGTTTCTTCATTTATTATTTAAATGGAATTCAATATTTTCGACAGAGAGTACTTGGTGGAATTCCATATTAATATTTTTGAACAAAATACTTGAGTGATTTTCCATATGTTCGTTTTTATTTGTGATACTGATATGTGTGACGTTTTATCACTGTTTGATAATGCCAACGGGAAAGGTTGGCGAAACCGGTCACAAATGAAAATGAACATTTGGAAAATCACTCAAGTATTTTATTCAAAAATATTATTGTCTATACCATAATCGAATAATAAAACATTTCTTTTAAAATCATCTACCAAAACTCTGTTTGTGTTACAATAAAGGTCGAAATTCTATAACCAACATCAAAATATGTTTTGTATATTTCATTATAATTCAATCATCAAGATTTTTAAAATAATTGAGTATACTAATAAAAGGCTTTTCATTTTCCATTAAATTAAGAATAAATATAAATGTCATTTCTGTGTGTGACCTTTCAAGCAAAACCATTTTCTAATTAAACGACGATTGGATTTAGTTTATTGATAGTAATGATGTTTTTTTAAAATTAACTTACCGAATTTATTAGGTTCCTAGTATTTATTTGAGTATTTTTTTATTTCAACAAAATATTGAGGATTTTTCTTTAATAATACACAAATAGCAGAATGTGAGTAAATAGATATTACCTTTGTAGAATTCAATAACTTTCGCTTAATATATAGAGCTTTGTGAACATCAAAGAGTACTTTGAAGTGTTTACAGAGACTCGATATTATAAACAGAACACAGCCTGAATAATCATATGCGGTATAATATAAATACTAGCTCGTGTCCAAAATGAAATGCTGTAGAAAATGGACCAGTAAAATCCCACGAATAAGTCACATGAAAATTGTTCTTTCGGCAGCAATCAATAATATTTAAATAAATTGCTAAAATGTATAATAAATCTACTTACAGTTAATCTAGTTACATAGTAAAATATTAATAAAATACACTGTATATAAAAGAAAGATGGGTATCTTGATTTATAAAAAAATATTAATTTTGAATATTACCATTTTGAAAGATAACATTCAACATAATTTTTTTCGTTTTGATACAAAGTCCGTAAAAGAATGAATATGGACTCTGGGTCTTATCTTTAAGACTGAAAGCCTCTTTATTAAATGGGAAACTCGTAAAACCTCAGCAACAAAAAATATTTAGGTACTTAAGATGTTTTGGTTAAGATTTTTAAGTATGCTTGCAAACTTCACTGTAGGTTTTTATGATTATAACTTAAAAGCTAGCGGTTTTGATAATTGATTTAATTAATATTGGCTGGCAGTCAATTTAAAGCCTATCACTAATTTTTAAATAAAATAACAAGGATGGAAGCTGATAATTGTCAGGAAAAATCAAATTGAAAATTAATTTGTATGTTCTGATTTAATTGGTGAACGCTTTTATATAAAAAAGCACATGAGCTTATTTTTTTCCTTAAATAAATGATCTACAGTAGTCGTGGTAATAAAATTTAAAAAAAAACATGCTCAGTTTTGTTTCTATTAAATTTCTGCCAATAATATTTTTATATATTGCAAATTACTTTCTTAAAAAAAAAACACATTAAAAAGTAATTCCTTAATATAAATGTTAAAGCAAGATTGAGTTCAAAAAAAGTTTTTTTTTGTGATAGAAATATTGTTTTTATTTTATTAAGTATCTCTATTTCTACTCTGTCACAAGTATTATTAATCTTAATCTTTTTATTTAACTGAAAAAAAAAACATATTTCAAAAGAACTATATTATATTTAGTACTATAGAAGAAATCTATAAAAATGAGTTACTAATGATAATGTACTAAAAAAATGTCTCTCTGAGACAATTGTTTTGCATGGTTTTTACTTAAAACTTTACACCTTTGTAACTAATGAGACATTGGCATATAGGTGTTGTACTTATATATACTATAAAAGTTACTGCTTGGTGTCAGATACTATTAATATATATTGAAAAGACTTGTTTTTGTTCCAAATATTAAATATATGTTTACTGAACAATTCATTCAAGTTTTAAAAAAAATTATCGTTTTAAACTGAGTTTTTATGCAAAATACACTTAAAAACAAACAAATCCCTGAGTTACAGGTGATACATTGAATAATCACGTGTTTATAGAATTTAGCAGTCGTTGTAATTATAAATGCTGTTATTCCCTGTAATTGCCAACGTTTACGGAGATCTTCAGGGATTCGAGAGTCATGTCAGTTATGATTGCTTATGAGGATTTAGCTCACAACTTCAAGTTTTATTATGCTAGGCACAAACTCCAGAAATATTCACAATTTCAATTAAATCCCAAAAATGCAGTTTTTTTAGAAAAATTACATGTAATTAATTATTTCTGTGCTTATTGGTTTATATATAAAAATTACTTATCAAACTTTTTTTGTAGGGGTGCTCACGTCACCGCATTACTTAGTACACTTAAAAGGAAACTGTCTGATTGAGTTACGAGCAGTAATGAATATTGACAGGCTGAGGCCTGCGAGGGGATGTCCCTGCGGCTGAGCCTGCTTCAGGCAGCTCTGCTGATTCGCAGACAGACTGGCCCACCCGAGAACAACTGACGTGGAGTCGGAGGCCACACTCTTGATTTCCCACGAGATGGGAAAACACTTGGCCTTGTATAGTTTTGTAAATATTTATAATAACTGAATATTAGAGAGTAAATCCAACAGCAAACAAGTTCATATTTACACTAAATATATATTTAGTAGTTATTTGTGATTTGTTTTAATTCGCAACATAGCGTTGTTATAAAAAAAAATATTTTTTAACGTATCTTAATTCCAATGGAAGGACTCGAAGATCCACTGCACCAGGGGTCCCCAACCTTTTTGCACCCAAGAGCACATTCTAGAATGCCGGTCGGGCGGCGGGCACCATTTATATTTTTAAGGTATTATTATAGTTGGACATAGTCAATAATACATATATGTAATGCAAAAAAATATTTGATTCCAAAAATATATTTTTATGTAAAATAAATAAAAGCATAAAAATTCTGGTAATTAGGTTGAGTTGGAGTAAATCTGCAACAAATAATTATTTTTAATAGCAACTTTAAAATGTACATCTATAAATAAACATTGCAAACAACAGGTTAGAATACGAAAAATATCAGTTAGGGTCCGGATTAAGTTTATTAAGATTTTAATGCACCAACAAAATTTAATTCAAATTTTTATTAGCTGATTTTTCAAATAAATGACCAATCAGAATACCCAAATTTGAACCAATTAAAAAAATTCATTACATAAATGATCGTTGGCATTGCATTTCATTGACCATTGCTTCGTAATTAGGAAAGTATGATGATTTCCCTGCTCGTAAGCAATCATCAAGATATGTAAGTCGAGGTCTGTATTATGATTTTATGATATTCGCTGTTGAAAACAATGGTTTACACAAGTATGTAGAACTGAAAAACGATTTAATTTTGTAGGTTTCTCTTTACAAGAATGGACATTTGTTTATGTGTACTATTATATATTCCAGAAGTCCTCATCTGATACATTGGATTTAAGAATAATTATTTTGAAAATTATAACGATATAATTATTTTCGCTTATATTTCGCTGTTTAATTACCGTCTTTTCCCAAAAATATCAGAGGCACTTTCACATCGCTTTCACCTCACTTTTATCCACCCAAAAATATCAGAAGCACTTTCACATCGCTTTCACCTCACTTTTATCCACCCAAAAACATCAGAGGCACTTTCACATCGCTTTCCCCTCACTTTTATCCACCCAAAAATATCAGAAGCACTTTCACATCGCTTTCACCTCTTTTTAATCTACCCAAAAATATCAAAGGCAGTTTCACCTCACTTTTATCCACGCAAAAACATCAGAGGTACTTTCACATCGCTTTCACCGTACTACCGCAAAAATATGAGTTTTATATTTATTCAGCAAGTTTTTCCCCAAGTATCTGAACAATATCGTAAACGCATTTTTAGAGGGCGTTATTTCAGAAACGAAGACAAACCCAACTACACCCATAAAATTCTATTTTAACAGGCTTATATATAATCTGCTGGAAAGAATTATTATTTTGAAAATTATAACGATAAAATTGTTTTCGTTTATATTTCTCTGTTTAATTACTAAATTTTTTTTTTTTCATTTTTCATTTTATAAACCATAAAACTCAATACACACCTTTATCTTTATTATTTTTTTATAAGATAAATAATGCAGAAACTTTTACTGAATCAAATTTAAATTTATTATTACTGTCTACGTTCAATAACGATACCATCTCACGGTATTTGACTATAAAATATTTGCATTCAATAATATTATTGATATGCTATACAGCGATGGTACACATTACATGCTTTGATTTATGCAATAAATATTTTATAGAAAATATAAAACGTGCATAATGTTAATTTAATCAATTTTTTATCGAATTTGTATTAATATCTTCTAATTTTTTATGAGTGTTAATGTCAGATTCATAGAGACAGGAATCCGAGATTGGTAATGTAAAAAACTGTTAAGGACTGAAATGTTCTAGTAAATTGTGTGCTGTGTCTCGGAGATATAAATTTAATTGTTAGTATTATATATTAGGTGTTTTAAATGTTGTAATGGAGTGATAGTATAGTTCATGCATACTCAGTGCATTAACAGTTTAAGAGGATTGGTTTTTTAAATGATTTTTCTGGCATAACAAGACTCAAACCGCGCATATCTGTATTTGCTTTTGTACGCTTTTTACTCCTTGGGGCCTTGTATTCTTATATTGTAGTGAGATTATGAACAACTCATTTCTTAGATACTTGGATGCCTCATGTACAATGTATAAACATTAAAATTTAAAAAAACGATATTGTTGGCACAAGTATCATGTAGTGAATAGATTAAGCCGATTAGTATGTGTAAAGTAGACCAGGTTTTAAAGAGGACAATAAACAAGGCATAATAATCCAACCCTGGCTTATAACTCACGCGGGTGCATTAATGCTGTTGTGTACCTTTTCGCACGCATATTCTACTCTAAGATATATGGTTTTCCACTTGCAATCGCAGAGTCATAACTCCTGGAGGCCCCGGAAGCCGGTACTGCGACCACTTACACGTGATGTATACAAATAAAGCCTTATCTGCTTCCCTGCTAAGCAAATCCCATACTCGATGGAATGTTCCGAGTTTACTGCTATTGCTAGGAATGGCTGCACACACTTGCGTCCGCGTGTGCAGGGTTGTCACATATAGCTTTAAATATATACTAATTAATTTTATGATATTAAAAAAATCAAAAATATCTTATAATATTTCACTAAGTCTTCTTCTTCTTGTGCCTTTCTTCAAAGAAAGTTGGTGACCATTTCATCGATCATATGCCTATCCTTGGCCAGTCTCACTAATTCGGTCGTACTTTGTACAACGTAAACATCCTCCTTCCAATGCCCTTCTTCTTACTGTTTACTGTTTCGAAAAATTTGGCCAAAATAGGAGACCATCTTTCATTCTCATTCACATTTTTTGCAAAACACTATCTTTTGTGACGCGGTCACTAAGTACATTCTACCAAAAATATTGAGTATACATTTTTTTACATCTGAGGTATAGTCGTAGACTTAAATTTTAATTGGACTTAAATTATTATCCAATTTAAATAATAATTGTTTAATATTATTTAATCATTAGTATGATTTATTTTACTTTTCACGAATTGTCTGTTCTTTAATATCATATTTCTAGTTTTATAAAAATGGTGATACTTCTTTTGAGTAGTGATAATTGAAAAGTGTCTCCCGTTCATAATTTTCTATAATTATTCACATTTTGGCAACCCTAGAAACGCATAATATCCCACAGTACTGCATTAAATAGAAATAGCTTTCTTTATTCGAACCAAGCACGCTTTGTTGATTCATAAAGAAAATAATTAAAAAATGCAGCGTTGGGAGCTGAAGTATGCTTGTGTTATTTTAAATTAAGTTTTATGTTTTCATATTGAAAATTTTTAATTGCGAACGTTAAAAAGTCTCTATTGCTGTTACGTTTAATTGCTTATTATTCAATTGACTCCAAAGAACTCACGTTTGCAATGAAATATTGTAGTTTTTTCTACACATATATTGTCCATGACACGATAATTGAAACGCAGAAAAAACCGTCCAAGTTTTTTTTACAAAACAGATGTATTAATGTTATAAAACGTGATATGCTATATAACAACGTCAAGTCAAATTATATATTTTTTTATAGGTACAAAAAAATTTGTAGTTTTCAAATAATATTTAAATAATTTTTTCTCGGGTTCAAAAGGAAATCAATATGACCTCGTGCGGTTAAGAATTGTGAATCGAGGTCAAATCATTTCGTCATCTTTAGACCTCTTGATCCCCGGCTGAAAGAAGAGCAGTTTCGGAGAGAGATCGTAGGCTTCGGGGTGCTACTAAGGTCACACCGACTATATACAATATTGATAAATCATCCATTAAGCACGGCTCTATCTGCCAACTCCTATCCATAAGCTTACCCCGGAGTGTTTTTCTATTTTTGTGGAAAGCTTATATTTATAAATATTGTACAACGGCTTGGCTTTTCAGGTTCACAGCTTAGATTGAAAGCGTCGTGTTTTTCGTATTTCCTTACCTTCATGATCGTAGATGGCGTTCGCAGTCAAAACTTGCTGATGTTTTTATTATTTTAAAGTAAAAAAAAATAAATTACAATGCAATTTTTCTTAAAGGTTCGTGCTGCTAGTTTTCACATCCAATGAAAATGGTTCTTTGTAAGGAAAATGTAAAAATTTAAATTCAAGTCAAAGGAAAATGATTATTTTGTAAGGTTTATATATCTCATACATATTATAGATTAGCACTAGATAAACTGGATTTCAACGGGAAATAAACAAAAAATGATTGGCTTACTTGTTAATGCAGAATCGTCTTAATATATAATCAAAGACATTTTTGATTTACGCTTTGATTTTGGTCATGCTTAATTGAAAAGTAGAAAGCAGTTTTGTGCAGGGAAAAATGATCTAAAGTAGTTAAATTTATTTGACGCGATCCTTTTTGTACTTTATCATATACATTGAAATTATCAAAGAGGTTTTTCATTATTTGTGTGATTTTTTGCTATATAGTACTAAATTTATAATTTTTTCATTCAGAACTTTATTTAACTTATTCGGTAAAAATAAATTAAACTTAATATTTCACACCAAAAAAGTTGATACATATATATGTTTTTAAATAAATGGATATAAAATAAATTATTTTACAAACCTTGTTTTTTGTGATAAATAAAACCTTTTCACTTAACAAAACTCATCGATTCATCATAAAAACAGTTCATAACATTTACTATTCATAAAATATTGAAATTATTCCATAAAAAGTAAGTACATGGGTACTCTTTTATAATGGAAATAAAGTTCATTTTCTTTTATTACTAACGCCATATACATTTAAGTAGCGTAGAAAATACGACACAATAAACCATATAAATATTGTGTCCACTTTTATTGAGACTGTCAGAACAGTTAATTTTACTCCAATGTGCTTGTATACTGTGTTTCAGGTGTATTGTATACATTTTGGCTACCAAATCTGGAGCAATCGAGTGAAACACACGAGTAAAATGGATGAGAGGAAACTTTTTGAGAAAAAAATGAGAAAAAGAAGTTTGTATGACTGTCAACTCAAGTAACTTGAATACACAGCCTTTTAGTAATTTATAAATGGTGATATTAATGCAAGTGGTGTATGTTAGGTGTATTGTGAACGTATTGGCTACTAAAGCAAAATCCATCTAATACTAGAAACTAAAAGTTTGCATGCCTGTCCATCTGAAATAGCTGGAATTCCGTTAAAAAAATAGCGTTGTTTATACGAGTGTCGTATGCCAAGTTGACGGGAAGTGAAAATTGTTTACGTAGTTAAAATGCGGGTGTTAACTTTATTTACATTATTTTCAATGTCAGTACATGTGTACAATTGAGCATAATATGCGGGAGCCGCCTTTTGCAAGAGTTGAATAGACGATGTAAATTTTACAGTTAGTACAACATACAGTATATTTACAGATGCAGACATTGTTTTCTAAAAGTAAATAACTTTAAATGAATCAGTCAAAAGTTGGGCAGGACTCATCACGAGTATATACAAGTAGACTTGAAATGTTGGTTTTGGCACGAGAGCCATCTTGTGCACGAGTAGAATTAATTTAATAAAATTAAATTACTTTGAATGTAATGCGAATTTTTTTTAAAGTTACAACGAGCAAATTTGACATTTGCAAAAGATATTTTAAATACCTATATGGCAATGCAAAAATATGAAGTTGAATGATCTACAAAATATTAAAAATTTAAATGTGTGTTTTGCAGGTATTTACTGTAGTTGGATAAATAAACAAATACTTGTGTTAAAAATGATACTTATTAAGAAGCTCTTCAGGAAAATGGTGAGCTTTTTGTGGTCGAATCGAATAAATGAATCACCTGTTTGAGACTGGTTACCTCTATACAAAAACAATTTAAAAGCTGTTAGAAAAGCGTATGTATAATGATCAAAATATTTTATTAATGAATGTGAGTGCCTTTTTAATGAATGACACTATAGTTGATTAAATTTTTTATTATTAGTTTGTTGAGTCTTTCATAATTACAAAAGGGATGGGATATTAAATTAACGATGCTTAAAAAAGTTATCTTCACGTTTAGTCAGTGTTTATTTTAAGCGTTTTCATATATAGTAAATATTTTAGTCGACTTATTACAACTTATATTTTTCAACTAAGAGTTTCCTGTTTAGATCCTCGCTAAGACAAGTTAATCCTTAATTGACGAAATAAGGTTTACCCATGTTTAAATTTGGTCAAGGTCGTTTTGAATTGATATTTTAGTGAAATATGATTAGTAAAATTTTTAAAATCAATGGCGATATAACTTAGATAAACAATTATTCGTTATTTAAGTGGTTATTCATAGCTGTACCGTTATAAATTTGTTATAATTAAATAAATTCAATTAATTTTTCAATTTTACCCCACAAATTACTTACCCTTCAGCTGAGATTGCTTTCCTCCATCTTGTTTACCTGACATCTACGAGTTTACATTGATACAACCTATCAACCCCTTTCTGAAGTGCTCCACCCCTAAGTAATTTCCTAATAATATTACTTACCATTATATTCCAAAATTGCTTTATAAAATATTCGTTTGCATAATTAATTTTAAAAAATTACCCACCGATTGTTTTCAAAACATGATCATAGCATCTCACAAAAAAATACATTACTTAATGTATGCCTAAATATTTTATTTTGGACTTTTTTCCTATGACGTATATAACAGAAGTATAAAAGGCTCTTTTTAATAACAAATACTGTGTGTATAGATACAACTAACATTAAAATAGAAATAATATTTTCATATTTGTATTTCACGAAATCCAATTCCAGTTTCATCTATGTAATTTTTAAATATATTTTTTACTATACATAATTTTTTTATCAACATAAAAGGTATCTATAGCCACATTATTTGCTAGTAGATAGCCAAAAAGGTAAAAGTGGGTAGGTAGTGAGACGTGGTAAAGCAGAAAGACGTATTTTTAAGCTCAGTATCCAGCTTTAATTGATTTGAGCCAAAGAGCTTATATTCGATGAACAATTTTAATGCTTTGGGGCTTAAGTTATTTTTGTTTGGTGAAATATTATGTTTTTTAAAACATTTGATTGAGTTTGAGTTATTTTGGTTCTGTTGAAAATTATTTTAAGTGATCCCTTATGTGTGGTTATTGTAAAAGAGCACTTAATATTTTTAAATTTATTTATGTATATCTTACGAAAACCTGCTTTTACACGCTATCTAAAAGTTTGCATTAAATACGCAGCGTACTAGATAATTCAAACACTTTGTAGTCTTCAGGGTTTCAGGAGATTGGAGGGGTGTATTACGAGCCTCGGGCTTTTTAGAATAAAGCGACTCAAGTCTCAGTGTAAGAAGACGTATAATGGAAGAATATCACTCTTGTCTGCAAAATACTCAGTTATCGGGTTGTAGTTTTTGAAACACATTTAATTAAGACAGAAACAATTTCAAATAGCTTCGAGATATAAAGATAATTTTATGAATAAATTTTTTAATGTTTTTTAAAATTTAATAAAATAATAATGGCTGGCATATATGTGCAAGCTTTTTTAATTAAGTAAAAACCACTATTTTGGTCGTCTTTAATATGCGTCTTTTGATCATATCTCTTTCCAAACTGAATATTATAAAAAGAGAAAACTGTAATTTGAGACTTCTTGTCAATGAAACATATACTCATGAATGCGTTTTAAATTTCAATAATAAATACAAGAGATAAATGTTACTTTTAAAATAACAACTTTTTTTAAATATCTGCAAAAATATTGATATATTCTTTATTAAATTTTACACAAAATGTTAACAAGTAAAAGATTCACACACGAAAAATCAAGAAAAATCCTTGATTATAAGTCTTCGTTGAGTTTGACAGACTTTTGAAAAAAACATATTAGTTTGCCCTAACAACACTAAATACTTTATTTTTTATCTAGGAATGTTTCCAACTAACAAATATTTTTCTCATTCAATATTTTTTACAGAGAGTACTTATTGGAATTCCATTTTAATATTTTTCTAGCTACTAGGTATCTAAGTTTTATACCAGCATACAATTGTATGTGTTGTAGCGAATCACACGTGTCATGAAATAATCAATTATATATAATATTTCAAATAAGTTTTGTGAATTCAAAAGCATCTTGTTTTTGGTACACAAACAGTTACCTTTAACGATTATCCATTGAATGCAGCTGTTGAAGGTCGTGACATCCTTCCACTAAATTAATGCCCAATCCTTTACGGTTGATGGCAGTGAGTCTATCATTTGAAAATGTATTGAAAAAAAATAATTGAACCGCCACTCACTGTGTAAACAGTGTTGATGAACGCAAAGAATAACAGGGAAGGTTTTATTTGTAATTAAATACACGTGACTGTCATATCTACCTCGTATTGCTGCAGTGGGATTTGAATATCCCCAATGAAATGCGATATTTTAATTGAAACACTAACAAGTCATTTAGTATAATTAAAACAGTTATTTGTAGCGTTTGACGCAGGTATTTTATAAATTGTTAAAAATAGTATAAAATTTTATAAACTCAAGGTTTTTGTATCATAAGGCTTATTGGAAACATTGACTTTACCTTATGCATAAAACTAAATTGGTTTTGAATTGATAGCTTGATACTAGCATTTTTTTTAGTAACAGAATAAGGCTGTTAATAAAACTGAAATGCTGTAAGCTTAAATTTTACTACAAAATAATATTATATGAAAAAATCTCGTTTCACGTGTGAACTGAGACATACTATTAACACTAAGCCTGTTTCGTAAAAATGTGGCTTAATTGAATATTTTAAAAATCGTTGGTACTGGGTAAAATGTTAAAAAATATAAAACACATTTGGATTTACTTAGGTGGATACTATAAAATAATGATTACTTTGCCTACACTGAGCCGGGGATGTTTATACCGCCTTACAAAGGGCAAGTTTCGTGATTCGGTACAATAGAGCTCTACATAACATTGTAGGGGTCGTTATTTGGCCACCCTGCCCACCCCAGCTACCAGTTTTAGAACTTTACCTTCACAGAATGGAGGTCAGGCATGACTTTTTGACTTGATATTTTGACTTTGCAGCTAAGTGATGGAATACGAAACTTTGTTGAGAAATAATTCTGCATAAATTATGTCACTATTATTACATAAACGCAAATTTAGTATCTGTACATGTTTATTCTAAATAATAATTAAAATAAATTTAATCTTTACGACGCTTATCATACTTGATAGTTTTTAGTAATTGTAACCTTTCACACTAGCACAAGTTTAATTTTTTGTTATATGCATGTTAATACTAGACCCTCATGATATTTACACTCTGTGTTTAGAAAAGTAACAATTTAAAAATATTTAATTTAAAAAGTACTTGTAATGTCTGAGAAAGACTTTCTCAAGATGTTTTTATAACCTATTTTCGATTACTTAGACACGTCGAGACTTCAAGCATCTTGCATTCTCGTCTTGTCTTAAAAGAAATGTAATAAAATGTTTTTTATTAATAAAAATGGACATGTCATGACATGTGATGGTATAATTTAAAATGATGATTTTTGAATCTAATGAAATACTGTGTTCATGCAACATTGAACAAAAAGGTTTTACAACTTTGTACAATCTTATGACAACTTTGCTGAACTTTATTTATACATAGTTTGTTGTTTCAGAATAATATAAGAAATAATTTAATCGCATAAAAACTTGCAATAGTCTTTATGTAATGTGTTTTGTTTAAACGGCATACTTTGAGGTTTTAATTTAATAAATTATATTAATGTAGTCTGGCACTAATGAACTATTTATATTTACTTGATATACTTCAAGTTTTCCAAGGTTAAAAACGGTTCTGCCAAGTTATATATAATGATCGTTTATTCTATGCCATGAAAATAATCATATCCATGAAATTTATTGCACCATTTATATCATAACATGCTAACGATTTAGATATATTCAACATGCAACAGTTAATATTTTAAGTATGGGGATACGTCGGATTAAAATAAAATTTGTTATACGTATTGAACTATGGTTGATTTTTTTAGCAAATCTTACTGCATTGAATAACTTATATCAACAAATATTCTCTTTTATATTAGTAAATTATATATCAAGTTATAGTTCTAGTTAAACAGATATAGTTAGAACGAATAATACTATATTTTTAAAAATTATGCAGAAATAAAAAATGTGACCTAGTTCTCACAATCACTCATACTTTTTATATAATCTTTATTGAATAATGCTGACATACATATAAAAATATTTATAAATTTAAAACAAACGTCCACATTGAGTTTTATCTGTTTTAATATTTCAGTGACGGTTTTTGAATTGCAATATACATGGTGTCTATAAAGCATTTCATTTAATATTTGATTATTTGTCACATTAATAATCATTGTTGGATAATTAATTTAAGAAATTAGGGGGTTAAGCAGACTGAGTTTATCTAAATTTTATATGTATACGCTTATTTTGGATCGAATACTTGTTTTTTTGCTATGATTTATAATGAAAACACAGAATGGAGGCAGTTACGTTTTATTCTAAATATTGCCTTTATTAAAAAATTCTGTGTAAGTAAACTTCATTTGGCAACATTTTATATAATTGATCTTTATAAATATTATATTGCACACACTTATGAAGATCGACTGCAATACACATAACGTATATGAGATGCATTCTTAACATATTAAAAATGCCATATATTTTATTTTATGTAAATTAAAATAATTATTTTATTTTTCACGTACAAAAAGCAATGCAAAATAGAACAGCGAGTTGGTTTGGAGTCTTATATTAATAATTAATAAATACTTTTCCAGAGATTGCCGCGTAGAGCAACCGCTTAAATCTACAAACTTTGTATAACCACGTATACAAATAATATCTGCTTAACTTCAAGGCTTGGTTCTGTGGAGCTAAAACCAGTGCCTCATTACATATTAAATTTAACATCGGGAGTTAATTTTGAAAGTCATATTTTTTACAAATTCAATGCGTGTATAAAAATCGTACGTTTCAAGTTAAACAATACGTTGAAATCTATGTTATTTGATATATAAATTAGTGGTTTTTTTTTTAAGAAATAAATTAAGGATGAAAATTTCGTATAGAATATTTTTATTAAAAAAATGTTTATTTCAGTCTAGAACAGTAGAAGGATCTTTTTATAGTTTTTCTACAAATCCGCGTAAATCTATTCACGGTGGTTATGCGGCAAGGAGACAAATCACCGGCTTTACGCCGGTTTTTCTAAATAAAACAATATGTAAGCTCAAACAGGCGACAGCTTTCACCATGTTGGATTCATGGCGAAGTAGAATACCTGTAGATTTTTTATAAGTTTCGTGATCTGGATTTTCCTGTCATGCAATATTTCGTAACTAGCCGAATCGATTTTGTGCTCGGTGACAGTAAATTGCTATGTGTCAAGGGTGACTTACCTGTAAGTGCTGATGGCACAGTTTTCAATAATACTTGTTGAAGAAATAGCAACGAGTTGAACAAAGGTTTCATTAACAAAATTCTGTTGATTATTTTGTATCTTTACAGAGTGACAAATATTTGATCACAGGCTTAAACACCTCTAAAATTAGTAAAAAATTCAAAACGATCAGAGATCATTTGTATTGTCAATACTGATTTTTTAAAACAGGGATCAAACAATAAGTTTTCGGATGTGAGTCAACGGTTGGATCATTGACTCAATAAGCTTAAATTATACGAAATATTGTTTTATAACATGCGATGGTGTATATAAGTATCATGATATAAGAACTTATTTAGTTATTATATGTATTGCTTAACCTATAATAACATACAATTACTATTTTAGTTGTTTAAGTGTTCTAGAAAAAAAAAAATTGTAGAAAATATTAATTAAAAAAATCGTGTATAACATAATTTTGTAATTTTTTTTTTACTTCAGTATAAATCTATAAGGTAAAACAAATAAGATTTTTTGAGAAATCTTATACATTTTATTCCAGTCAAAATTCAATTTGCATTATTCCCCTTACCTTGAGAGTCGCAAGGCAATTTCTGCATAATGATTAATTTAACTGACCCAATTTTCCGACCTTTCGCGAGTATTTATTTTGTCGTGTAGACAATAGACTCTAAGCTTTAAATTTTCATTATTTACACAATGCATTCCGTTTTCCGGCTGCTTAATAATACTCACTATTTATTATTTTTAAAGTGAACAATTTTCTTACTATGGTGAATTATTCATTTATAAATGGTACCTTATTTTTTTATAAATACTGTATGCAGTATTTATAAATAAAATGTCAGTCTACATAGTTATCAAAGACATTACAATAAGCTGTGTCCTGTGATTGTGTTTTAATAAATTATATCAACACTGCATTAAAATATTGAAAAAAATTGTTAATATATCATAACAGAATAACTATTCAATATAATCGATCTTTTTATGATTTTTCAAAAATATAAATAAATGTTTATTAATTTAAGAGTTATACGAACAAGAGATGACAGTAAAAAAATATCTAATATAAAATCTGTTTTTGGATTAAATTTATTATTACTTTAAATTCTGTTTACTTAATTACCACCTTAAAGAAAACCAGTTTAAAATTGTCGTTTTAAAGAGAAAGATATATAGTTTTCCACATTATTAATTGTTTATTAACTTTAAAGAACATCAGGTTTATAAACTGCATGTCTAAATTTTGAATTTTCTTAAAAACTGAATACTTCGCATTGTTTTTTGGGTAGTTATTATTTTTCAGACTTGCAAATAACATAGGTGTCATGAAATAAAAGCTTTGGCTATATCCGTATATCGACCCTCCCCAAATAAAATGGTGGCATTTGTCGGCCCGAATTCACTATTTATTTACAATCGACCCAATTCTCTTCCATGAATACTTTAATTCGTTGCCGCGGACTATTTTTTCTGTTCAAAGGACCCTGAATGAGTACCCGTCGAATGGTAAAGCATTAATTTATTTATCAATTGATTACATTTGTAATTTTCAATGAACTGCCAGGAAAAGAAACTACAAAAATAACAAAGTTTTTTGACGTACAATTATTTGAGATTTTTATCAAATAAATTTGACCGAACTATGATCATTTGTAAATACTACAAAAGAAGGTAAATAGGTTATCAGATATATTTTTGGTAAGTAAATTAAAGTTAATCACAATTAAAATTGGGATGTCTTGTTGTTTGCAATAAGACAGCAAATGGCAAAATTAAGATAATGTTTTTTTAACTAAGGGAAAGATTCAGACATGTTAGTTATAATTTTTCTTAAATAATTTTAATGAAACCTTTTCAAAATAATTTCTGTAATAGGTATTATATTTTAGTAGAGGAATGCACTTTAACAAAGTGTGATATACTGAATTTCTACAGTGAAGAGTTTTGTTTTACTGAACCGCAACTTGCACCATCAAGTGTTCCTAGTTGTGATTTTATGCTCCTCAACATTTTGGATCTGTTGTTCCTTGTTAACAATTATACGGAAAGCACAGATTTCTTGCTTAAAAACACAAAATTATTTAAGATATTCTCTCTACAATTTGATAAAAAGGTAATATCGTACATATCGATTATGAAAAACAATCGTTATAAACATTTATCAGCATTGAATGGAATAGAGAGTTATATAAAGCTATGAATTATTGTTCCACGTATTATTTACCAATTCTAATATTTAGTGTGATATTATTACAATATGATAATATAATATAATAAACCCGTAATGGGTAAAAAATACGCACCTGATTGACCAATCCATAAATAGATATACATTCAGTGTGATATCAGTTTTGGTGGACTTTATGTTTTTGAGTTTCTACAAGACAGTAAAATATAACCATTTTTTTAAGTACAAGAGCAAAAGCATCTCACACAACTAATTGAAAATGAAGTATACTTCGTTGCCTGTAAATATAAAATGGCATTAAGTGGTGTCTTGTAAAAAAAAGGTGGGTAGAAGACGTTTTCCATTATACTGGCTATTATTGTAAGGCCAGGTGCTCTCTTATTCATCGCCCTCAGTGACTCAAGATGAGTTAAACAGTAATGACTTCTTCTTACTTCAATTATTTTCAATATTTCAACACCTAAAGTGGATTTCCTTCTTTTTACATCATTCCCTTCATCAGGCATGCATAGTTACCATTTTTATCAGGTTAAACTTATATTTTTCATGATTTTGGAGTTGGTTTTTTTCCCACATAAATCGTTTGTACTTTTATTTTTCTTTGTCATGTAATACTTTGTATTACATGACATATTAATATTAAATTTGATGTACCAGACTACGAAAATACATGAAAACAATGTAACTATAAATTGATGGGAAACTGCCTGGTATACTTAAATTTAACGCTAAATTAAGGCAAAATTGATCTGCCATAATATATCTGAGGCTCGCAGTATTTATTATAAAATAAATGAAAATGCAACATTTTAAAAATTATTTTATATATGCTTAAATATTTCTTCATGTTCATGTACACATCGCGTAATATTTTACTCCATTATGTTATGCATTAAGAATGACTTGCTTGTATTGACCAACGGCACAGTTTTCAGGGGCATTGATTTATTATACTTATATGAAATATTTATTTTTTTGTTTTATAAATAACTTTGATTGTTACTTATTTCAGCATTACCTCGTTGGTTTCAGGGATGGCTTCGCCCCCGCTGGGTTGAGGAGGCGCGGCGCCATGGGCGCGCCATGATCGAGCTGTCGCCCAAATATGTCCCTGCCTCTAGTGGCAACCCTACTGCTGTTCCAAACCACCTACGTTGGTAAGCCCATCTCCAAATACCTGAAGAATTAATTTTTTTATATCATTTAATCTATCAAGTATCAATTAAATAATAAAAAAAATCAGACGTTATGCTTGACGAAACACCAACACCATTTTACAACACCATTGTTCAATTTGTTGAACGAGACGGCAATTTGTTGGTACCTGTGTTGGGCGCTTAACAGCACTGGAATAAATGAAATAAAAGTATTAGTATATAGTTTTAAAGGTAAATTATAAAGTTATCTTAATTGTATTGTGTTTATTGGTAATTAAAGTTAAGGCAGATGCTCCCAGTCCATTACCTGGCGAAATCGTGTCATTTATTTAATTTAATTGTTACTTTATTTTTCTATATCGAAAGTTGATTTTTTTTACAGAGTATTGAAAAAACTGTAAATTATATTTATCTATTTTTATTATTTAATTAACGTCCATTTTCAGGATAAAATAAAATCTTGAAGGTGTTGAAAAATTGGATAAAATGATTACTTTTCAAAACCAAAGTTTGTTAAAGGTTTTTTTTTTTTAATTTTTAAATTAATAAGACGCACATGGTTTATATTTAATCTTTAATTCCAATTAAAAAAAGACTTTTAAATGTTTAGGATTCTTGGAAAATGTACCGGACGAATCTCCAAATTCCTACACTTCAATCGGAAAAACACATATTTATCATATTAATAGTAAATTTATAAAAAAATAAATATATATTGTGTTCGGAAAAAGGGATGTATCAAACTTTTTGCATTTAAATATTTTTGATTGGTGCAGTCGATTTTTCGCAAAACGGACTATAAAATGATCAAAAAAACTCGATTATGGGACCTAGACCCTTAAAGCAAATTATCACAAGTTTGGGACATATATTTCTTTTCTACAAGCAATTTTTTTAAATTAAACATTTCCTTTTAAACGATTTTACCCGAAAAGCAATATACGCCTGGATAAAAAATGACTTATTATTGTTTTTAATTAGGATTTTTTTTATACAATTTACTGTTGAAATTTTTTCAAGCGAAAATAATTTAAATTGAAATGATCACCAAAGGGTAGCGCAAACAAAACTCATTTGGAAATAAATTAATTTTAAAACTGAAAGAAACGAATTCTCTCCTGAAAACAATTAACGATAAACAACTCGTGAAAATATTTGTAGGTCACAACGGCCTCTTCAAGGGATGTTTTGCTGTAAATCTTGTGAGTTGTTGAATTTACTTTTATTGTAGAGATTTGTTTGACATCTTTAAACTTTTCGAAAACAAGTTAAAAATATTATACCCGGGACGTTATAATTAAGCTCTTAACTCTCTTTTTAAATTTATTTCTAACAGAGTACTGTGATAAAAAAAAAATACATGAGCAGGATATATTAATAGAATATCAAAAAAATATAATTGCTTAAAAAAGGTAATCCAAATGTATTAAAATGTTAAAAAATTATAAAGGGTCATATTCAAAAAAGGCGTTTGCACTTTACTTCATACATATCTAAATGTTTAATATTTTACATTTTTCATATCGTTTTTATGTAGTCTGTAGGTATTATAAAAATTATTTTATGCCTAGCGTAGTAAATTACAACACTGAGTAAAAGAAACTACTCTAAATTACTAAAAAATATAGGCTTGAATCAAAACCTATTAATTAAATAAATATTTATTTTGAATTATTTCATATCTGATTAAAATAACATTTATTCATTTACTTAAAAATTTTCTGTCTTATGTGAACATTAATTCACAAGATAAGATCTTTTTAATGAGCTTTGGTAACTTTCATAATATTTTTTAAAAAAACGCCATGAAACATTGAAAACTGCAGTAAATTTCATGTATGATATATTTTCCTGGATTTCTATCTTCACTGTGGCTTTACAAATCTAGCGTTATATATGAATTTCCACGAAATAGTTCCAAACTAGGCATTTTGCTGAATGAATTCTTGAATGCCCATAGTAAAGCGGTGGAAGCTTCTATTTGCCAGACTCGCAGCAGTATAATCAGCGAGGAAATGAATGTAGAAACTGGAAAGCTTTGTATTTGACGAATGCAAATGAAAAGTGAAAAAAAATGAAACATTCAGTATTCAGTCGAAAGGGAAGTTAATATACTTCTATTCATCTAACCCTGTGTTTCTTTCATCAAAAGAAACAAGGATATTTTTAAATCAACATAGTATTGTAAAATATTCACCGTTAAAGGGTACTTTTTAAATTTATATAAAATATGGCAAGCTAGAAGACTACTTTAAAATTTCAAATACATTTTTAAGCTTTTTGTTGAGTAAACACAAAGAACTCTTCCAGAAACAAAAGTGCTTATTACAAACAATATTGCTGTCACAAACCGCTAACTTAAGTGTTTTGTATTTTAAATCAAAACGAAAGTTTAGATTATTAAAATATAAAATTTTAGCTTTGAAAATGTTCAAATAAATTTTTAAACTTGTGTTTAATTTTTTTTTTAAATATTTAGTATGTGCAATAAAATAAAAAGTTAAAACCATCGTTATTTTTACTGAAATTTTTTTAAAACTATATTTCAATTTTTAATTTCAGAGTATTTAACATTAACGCTTAATATAGATAAGTTAAATGTCAAAACCAAAATGACGATTTGTTTAAAATAAGTGGTTCAATTGCAAACTTCACACAATAAGAATTAGCATTGGCAGCCAAATTGTTCCGAGCTGCAAATGAGCATTCCAATCCAACTATGAAGCTGTTGTTTTTGAGTGTCAGAAACAGAACTGCGGAACTAGTTCCAAAGCATTCAGCTATCGCACTATTATAAGTCTTAGCGTCTAGTTAGGCTTCTTTGAAATCCAGCAAATATAATTTCAGCCATGTAGTTCAATATGATAAAAGCTCCTGAAACACCTTAAGCCTAGAAGTTGGTACTTGATATATTATATTATTTCATAGAAATTATCATAAAGATTTATTTAGTTACATAAAATCAAGAAGGCATCTATATATATATAAACATAAAAATCTCCAAACAGGTGTTATATTTAGAAAATTTAATTATAAGATAAATCATGGACATTTATTTTAGATTTCAAAGGTCTGTGGGTAGCGAACTAATATACTTATATCTATACCGAGTTAATATTATTTTGAACATTATGGTTATATAATAAATAATTAAATGATCGATAAGTCATAAATATATTGTAATATTGGTAATGGAAGGTAGTTTAACTGTAGTTTTTTTACATAAATTAATACAATGAAAATGAATCGAAAATTTATCAGTTGGTAAATCAGGTAGCTTTTGATTTTATATATCCACATATCAATCAGTCTGATTAAATGAAAGTTGTATGCTGTTAATACTTCCTGCACTAATTATCTTTGTATTCACTATAGCAGTAGTCCCCAACCCTATGCCCGCGGGCACCATGGAGCCCGCCAACCATTTTACGCGTGCCCACCGCTGTGCGACCATGATAAAAAATATTTAAGTTAACAATTAAATGTTATGACAAATATAAATATTTAGAAATAAAACAGAGAAATATAAGCGAAAATAATTTTATCGTTGTAATTTTCAAAATAATAATTCTTTACAGCAAATAATATATATGCCTGTTGAAATAGCATCTTATGGGTGTAGTTGGGTTTGTCTTCATCTCTGTAATAACGCCCTCTAAAAATGCGTTTACGATATTGATCAGATACTTGGTGAACAAGTTGCTAAATAAATATGAAACTCATATTTTTACGGTAGTACGGTGAAAGTGCTGTGAAAGACTATCTGATATTTTTGAAACAGTACAATCGAGGTGAAAGCTATGTGAAAGTGCCTCTGATATTTTTGGGTGGATAAAATTGAGTTGAGAGCGATGTGAAGGAGCCTGTGATGTTTTTGGGTGGATAAAAGTGAGGTGAAAGAGATGTGAAAGTGCCTCTGATGTTTTTACGTGGATAAAAGTGAGATGAAAGCCATGTGAAAGTTCCTCTGATATTTTTGAGTGGATAAAAGTGAGGTGAAAGCGATGTGAAAGTATCTCTGTTTTTTCGCGTGGATAAAAGTAAGGCAAAAGCTATGTGAAAGTCTACATGATATTTTTGGGAAAAGACGGCAATTTAACAGCGAAGTATAAGCGAAAATAATTGTATCGGTATAATTTTCAAAATAATTATTCTTAAATCCAATGTATCAGATGAAGACTTCTGGAATATATAATAGTACACATAAACAAACGTCCATTCTTGAAAAGAGAAGCATACAAAATGAAATCTTTTTTTAGTTCTACATACATGTGTGAACCATTGTTTTCAACAGTAAAAATCATAAAATCAAAATACAGATCTCGACTTACAGATCTTGATGATTGCTTACGAGCAGGAAAATCATTATACTTTCCTAATTACGCAATGGTCAATGCCAACGATCACATTTATAATTTCATCACTTTAAGTTTATTTTCGCATGACTAGTTTCATCCAACAGACTTGGTCATCGCCAAGAAGTTACTCATATCATTAATAAAAAATGGATCTTCACCAAGCAAATGCCTTGTTCCTCAACAAGATCACATTTACTTTAATATTTCTCTTTTTTTTTTAATAATTTTTGGTAATTGGGTCGAATTTGGGAAATTCTGATTGGTCAAATTTTTGAAAAACTAGCTAATTAAAACATTAAAATTTAAATTAAATATTCTTGGTGCATTAAGATTTTAATTAACTTAGTCCGGACCCTAACTGATATTTTCGTATTCTAACATATTGTTTGCAATGTTTAGTTATAGATGTACATTTTAAAGTTGCTATTAAAAATATTTATTCGTTGCAGATTTGCCCCAACTCAACCCAATTACCAGAATTTTTATGCTTTTATTTACTACTTATTATTTATTTTTCATTAAAATATAAACAATCATTTTTATTATATTTTTGGAATCAAATATTTTTATGCATTACATATATGTATTATTGACTATGTCCAACTATAAATATACCTTAAAAAATATAAGGTTCCCGCCCCGACCGGCATTCTAGAACGTGCTCTTGGGTGCAAAAAGGTTGGGGACCCCTGCGAGTATCCGCAATGTTAATTAATTATTTACGTAGATTGTCATAACGATGCAAATTTTCAATAAATTTTACTTTATTTATTAAAAATGTATAATCAATTACCCAGTATGTTTTGAATCAAATTAATATCCAGTTTGGGAGAAAAGAGTTTTACAATACTTTGAATACTTTTGAAGTATTTGAGTGTATTTTTTTCAATCAAAAAATATTCTTAGCCTAGAAATATATTTTTTTAAATAAGGCTGAAAAAATAAACAACAATAGCCACTAGTGATATTTACAATTACAACATCATTTTGTTGCTCCATCTCCATCGGTGCGTGTGTGAGTCGAGCTATCCTTTTTAATGGCGACCTAAATAACAGAGTGACACGCATAATGATTCTCAGAACTCATATTTTTTACTTTAAAAATACAGTTAAATTACACAAGGTTAAACTGAAAATTTAGCTATGGAAAATAAATTATTTTATCAATATTCTTTATTCTCTTTTTCATAACAATTCTGAGAAGTTGTATGTGATTATACATTGTATGTGATTCTCATCAAGAAGATTTCTATGTTTGATATTTAGAAGATAAAAAAAAAAAATGACACTTTAGCTATCTCAATGTTTTATATCTAAGTAGTTAACTTACTTAAGAGTTAAAATGGACTAATAATATTTGAGTCACTTTTACAAGTTTTACGACTTTGGTCTAATTGTAATTCAGTTGAACTGCATAGGATAATAATTGACTATTTTTTCTTTCTTTTTGATAACAAATTGTCTATATTTTACAATTAATACATTTAATAGTGTTCTTAAATTTAGCTTTATGTATTTGCATCGTAAAATTTTCATTAGATGTTTAAAATTAAATAATAATTTACGAATATCTCTATTTAATTATTTCAGATCAATCTCGTGTTCCAGACTGTTAATAATATACATCACGTAAATTAAATTATTGCTGAAACGTCTATAGTTCCTTTATAATTATACTGTGTTACTAGTATATTCACTAAGGTCTCGTGTTTGTAAGAGCATTGAATTAACATCGTCTTACAAAATGCTTTTAGAAGAGTATTATGTTTCAACAAGACGTCTATATAGGTTTTGCAGTAGTCATTATCGATATTCTACTTATCGTCGCAGAGAATTACTTTTAATCATAAACGTTATTGAATTAGGTTTTAATTGGTTTTCGGCGACACTCAACGTAACTTAAATATAGGAGCTAGTGTAAAATTAATATAGAATATGAATTATTTTGTGTAGACGATATATGACCAAAATGTAAAGGAAATTAACATTGTAAAAATCAATAAGACTGGACAATCGATTGGTGTGGGTACAGTCACGTAGTGGGCTGGACTGGCCGCGCGCACATGCGGTCGACTCCACGATGTATTTGTCAGTAAAACGTAAACGTAAATACAAAAATTCGAAAATAAAGGCCGTGGTAACACTTGTTAGTACCAATGTCACAAACAGACACACGAAAACAACCTTCGGTGAACTCTCACCCTATCCCAGTTTTCAGTTTACTGATAGATAAAAAAACACACTTGTGTCACTGACATCTATTATTTTCATTGCTTTTTACCATTAACGTACGAATGGTTTTAGTCTTTTATTCAGAATTAAATTTAAATACAAGATATAAAAACTTGTTGGTCTATAGACACCGAGGTTTCATCGTTGTTTGTGATTAATTGTTTTTATTTCATGAAAAAAGGTTGTTTTTACTTTAATTTACTCAAAAACATTGAATTTGTATTATGTCAATGTTGTGGAGATTGGTGTGGCAAATGCGGATCTCCGTCCGCCTTCGTCTTCTGTAGCTGAGACTGTTGTCGGCGAGGCATGTTGATGTTCCGGAGGGCTTGATCCTACTGCTCGCTCCTCTTCCCGGCCTTCCCCCGCGATGTTGCCATCGCGACGCTTCCCATAGACAACATGCCCCCCTGATGTTCACATCACATATTATAGTCCTTGCTCCACGCAGAAGGCCTCCGCGTGCGTTTGGGCCTACCAGATGATTCCGCACTAGCGTCATCTGCAGCTGGATGAGGCCCTCTCCCCAAGGTCTCTTGGGGCGAACATGTCCGGTCTTGGCCGCTCGGTGGCGGGTGATGCCGAAGGTCCAACACGTGACGCGGGACTCCGTTCACCGACACAGTGTTCGGTGAGATCACCTTGTCAACTTTTGCTGGCCTCCACTCTGAGGTGCATTTTGCCTGGGGTGGTTTTACGAAAACGGAGTCTCCCTCCTTGAAGGCCGATTCCACCACTTCCTTGCTATGTACGCGTTCAGCCAGTGGGTGTCGCCACTTGTAGGCGTGGACCGAAGATGCCGGAGGATCAGACTCTAGATCCGCCGCTGCCAGGTTGTACCAGAAGACGGCCATAAGGGGGGATATGCCTGCCCTCGCAGCGGTCCTCTTCACAGTGCGGTGATTTCGTTCCACAATGCCGTTCCCAGACGGCCGATAGGCCGCTCGGAATCGTCTGGATACTCCCCAAGATTTGCAGATCTCTTCCACCTGCCGTGAGTGGAACGCTGTGCCGTTATCCATTAGCAACTCGAGGGGTGGTCCTCGCTCCCTGAACAGTTCCTCAAGGCACCTGCTCACCTCGGCTCCGCTTTCCATCGTGATTCTCTTCCAGATCGCGAAACGCCCAGGACCGCAATCTACCAGGGTGAGGAAGGCTTCTCCGCTGTAGTGTGTCACGTCCATGGCTATTCTGACCCAAGGATCGTTCACACTCAGGTTTCCTCCCTCGTGAGTGACTGGTGCTGGATCGATGACCCTGCATCGCACACAAGAGCTGACGAGACGCTCTACTTCTTTCCTGCTCACCGACGGGTCCACCAGTCTGGCGAGACTCAGTGTTCGGTCCACTCCGAAGTGGTGAGCGTTATGCAGCTGGTCTGCCAATGCTGCGCAGGCGTGCCTCTCTTTGGATTCTGCTTGCAGCCAGGAGCTCTTCACCCTCGTGAGTGCGTCAGCCTTGTTTTCAGCCGAGCTCACTCGCACCACTGAGACCGACACGTTATAGGTGTCAATGATTTCCCTGAAGAGGGCCAATCTTCTTTTGACCAGCATCTCAGCGGCGCCAGACGTTCGCACTCTTGCATCTCTCGTCAGGGTCAAAGTCAGCCAGCTGGCAACAGTCACCGAGTCTGTCATGACTTCAATTTCCTTGAGGTTCCATTTCAGGGCCAGATTCACTCCTTTTAGTGCGGCGTCTAGCTCTGCGACGTTTATGTGGCCCACATCGTCTTTCTTGCGCAGCCATGTAGCATCTTCAATAACTTCGCCGTCAATCTCTAGGGCAATTCCGAGAGCAATCGAGCTCGCATCGCACCATATGCGGCCGCGACAGCCGGACTTCACTGTCCATACCCCACGCACCGGGTCGTTTGCTTGGATTGCCTCGATCATCTCTTCCAGACGGCGCCGCACCCACGCTCCCACGTCATCGTCCCAGGACTTGCCCTCGCTTCGCCTCTTTATGTAGCTGCATGCAACTCTCAGCCAGTTGCAGACCGGGAAATGACCGGTCAGACGGCCACAGATCGAGAATAACTCCCTGCGTGTCAGCTTGTCTTTTGGTGTGTCCGGAATCTGATTTCCCCTGCAGAAAAGGAGTCGACCGCCTTTGTCTCGTTCAATCTGCAACCCAAGCACACGGTTACCTTCCAGCTTTGTTGCGGGCTTGGGCAGAAGCCCAAACTTCTTCAAGTGACTCTCCACCTGGTCGACTGACACGATTGCCTCGTTCACCAGGATATCGTCCATGTAGTAGTCTGTGCCTGCCTTTATTGTGTCATCCTGGTCCAAAACATAGCCTAGAATCTTAGACATGATTTTAGGGGCACTGCTCAGTCCAAAGCCCAGCCTCGTCAGGCAATACCGCTTGCCCTCGAACTCGACTTGCTGATGCTGCCACATGGCCTCATCCACGTGTATTTGTAGGTAGGCCGATCTGAGGTCAACTATCTTGGCGGGCTCTTGGGCCCTCCTCCAACGCCGTATCGTCTCGTCGCACACTGCTATGTCCGCTCCCGGGTGACATTCCACAAATTTGTTTAGCTCTCTGTAGTCCAGCACCGGTCGCACTTTGTCTTTATTCTTCTGGACAACCACCATCAGTGGCAACACTCCACCTCGCGGGCCTGCCCATGGACGCAGCCAACCCTTCTTTACCCAATCCCTCACTTCGGCCTTGAAAGCCTCTTCGGCCTCCGCCCCTGCGCTGTTTTTATACCTGCCCACGTTACACTGAAGCTCTGGCTCGGACTCTCTCCACCTCCAGCTTACTGACCACTTGCCCCGCCTGAATGCTGCTTCGAAGTCCTTGTCAGCAATCCGGTGTTCGGTGTCAACTGCGACAGCGCCCGCTGCCGCCCGCGCGCACACGCGCGCTTTCTGCACGCACGCGCGCGCTCCTTGCGCGCCCGCTCGCGCTCCCTGCGTGCCCTCGCGCTCTTTCTGCGTGTCCGCACGCGCTCCCTGCGCATACACACGCGCTCCCTGCGCATACACACGCGCCCCCTGCGCGTCGATCAGGATGCCACCCAACTTAACGAGGGCGTCCATGCCGACTATCACGTCGACTCCTGCAAGCACGCGGTCCATGACGATGGTGTCGACTTCCACCACCCTGTCCAGCAGCTCCATCCTCGCCCGAGCTGTCCCTCGGCACGCCACGCGGCTCCCGTTGACCGCCACGATATCGACTTTTCCTGGCGACAGCACAGGGCACAGGCCCGCGCGAATCACCGTCCGCGAGCAGCCAGTGTCGAGAAGCGCTCGAAAACTCCTCCCACCGATCTTCACCCGCACGACGGGCAGAGCCTTTAGTCCTGCTCGCGGGAGGCTGCCGGCACACAAGCCTCCCGCCGATCTTTTCCCGGCCAACACTGCATGGCCGTGTGGCCTTTCTTCCCGCACTTCCAGCACTCAATGTCCTTGTAATTCCGCGTGGGACGCGACCCCCCATGGTATCTCCCTCGATTTCCCTGACAGCTGTCACGATGTTTCCGCGTCGGAGGAGCGACTTCGGGTGGTGGAGCGACTGCAGGTGAAGCCGTGTCCTCACGCATCTTCGCGTCTCCTCGCATTGCTCGCGCACTCACAAGCACGCGGGTCTGCCTTATTAATTCTTCCTCATCAGGCACGTTGTCGCCCAACCACGACTGCGCGTCCTTTGATACGCCGCTGGGCAGGCCCTGAATGAATTTGTATAGAACCGGACGGCCTGTCATCCCGGTCGCGGAGGCGAAACGCTTCAACTCCGCCATGTTTGCTTCCACCGTTTCCTGCTCTTGAAACTGCCACGTGGAAAACGCGGCGATCGACGCTATCGGGCGAGGATTGAACGCGCTCCGGAGTGCCGCGACGAGTCTTTCTTCGTCCGTGGCCACCTCGTCCGAAAGTGCCAAGAAGGTCCGGAACGCATCGCCCTCCAGCAGGATCGGGATCCACAGCGTGACGTCTTTTTCCCCGCACACGTGCATCATCTTCTTGAGACGATTGAGCCATGTCTCCCAATCGCCGCTCCGATCGTATGGCTTAACGAAGTCTTGCAGCTTCCTCGGACGGCGCTTTTCTGTGTTCTCGGCATCTGCCGAAATAGCTTGTTGTGGAGATTGGTGTGGCAAATGCGGATCTCCGTCCGCCTTCGTCTTCTGTAGCTGAGACTGTTGTCGGCGAGGCATGTTGATGTTCCGGAGGGCTTGATCCTACTGCTCGCTCCTCTTCCCGGCCTTCCCCCGCGATGTTGCCATCGCGACGCTTCCCATAGACAACAGTCAATAAAATATGATCTGATTGAACCGGTCAATTAGTGTCAAACAAGAATGATACATATTACGATTAAATGTATAAAATGCTTTCATACAGATTAAATGATCTGGGCTCACCTTTTAAAGCCTACTTTATCAGTTTGTTAAATGGTATGGATCGATCAACTACTTTCTTAGCCTGTCATATTTGATCATAGTTATCTAGAAGTTTGACAAATATATTAAGCAATTTCAGATGTATAATACAAAAAATAACAGTAATTTTGGTAAATTTGTTGCTAAGTAATTAATCAACTATGTCAATACATTATTTCCGTTTGAAAACATTAAAACAAAGTTATACTGACCGTTACACGTGTACGTTATTAACATTTATTCTTACACCTAAACCAACAATAACTAAATTTGATAAGTAAATATTTTTTAAAATAAATGTAGAGTATTCTAGAGATTAATATGTAAAAGATTTTGTTTTGCAACAACAAACAATGCCAAAGCAATAACCTCTAGTAAAATAGAGACAAAATATCTCAAAAAAAATAAATAAATACTAATCAATCATAAAGAATATTCCGAGACCGTACAGTGAACGTCATTTGTCGAGGCCTTCGTGTAAATAAAAAAACCCATTTCGTGTGAGCTGTTTGACAGCCAATATGTCGGCGTCTACACAACACAGCAGTCACTCCAACCAACTCCATAATGCACAAGTACTTATTGCAATTAAATGCTTCGAAAAAACCTTCACAAAAAGCCTTATTTTAAAATATCAATGTTGTGATTTTGGTGTAAAAGATTCCGTGAAAATGAAATTAAAAATTACTGTGCTTTTAAAACGACGTATTAAAGGTTTGTCGATATTTTTTACGAACTGATTTATAATTTTAATACAACACAGTATTCAATATTTATTTACATATAAAATATTTACACACACACAGACATAAATAAAAATTAAAAAAAATCTTTTATTACACGTTGTTTATATTTTTGTCATATTTTACTGTAGTGCTATAATTTTATTTAATTCTCATTATGAAAGGTTTGGAAGTGTACTATAAAAAATATGAGCGTGTAATAATGTGCCGATCGATATTATCGGGTCAGTAGTCAATATATCGATAACCCAGTGTCCACGCGAAGCAAAGTTCCCCCATAGATAAGTATAAGATTTCGAATCGAGAGAATATTGAAACTTCGTGATACACGAAGGTAAACACGAAAATATTTGATGTTTGCTACCCTAATTAATCAAAGATGGTGTTTATAGTTAATAAAATGAGAATTCAATACGATAAAGAATAACATGAAACATAATAACATAAAAACATACAAATTCTTTTTTACAGCTAAAATTATCACTTTTATACCACATTTTTATATATTAAGATTTATTTCATACATGTCAAAAATTTTATTATTATTATTAAAAATTAAGAACTACAAAACATTTGTAGTTCTTAATTATGATAAGCTACTTTTGAGTACACATATTTGATAAGTTAGCTAAGAATATCTTGACTAGCAACGTGTAAACTAAATATTTATACTAAAAATAAACAAACGCCTCTGCTTCTCAACCAAGGTTTACTGATATGTTATTATTAAGATTGGAATTTTTTCAGAATTGTATTTTTTCTGTTCGATCAATATAAAAATTATATGAGTATGGATCGGTAATGCAGTAGTGGACTTAAGGTATTTGTAAAGGGATGTGCTATGAAAGTACCTTTTTGAGGTAGGAGAGCTCCTGATGTTATTTCTGTAGCTTGTTGCAGAAGCAGTATTAGATCTAAACTCCAGAGCTTTGTAAAGATATGACTATAATATAAAGCAATTGGGCAGTGGATCCTACCAATATAAAACTGTGGTGTAGAAGGACTCGGGGACCATTACACTATTTTTACCTTAGAAAACCATGAACACTGGTTCAGTGAAATAATCGCCAGCGAAGAGGCACTTGATGAAGAAAAAAAATATATATTTATGAAAAAAAAAAAATAAAAATTACACTACTGAAAAAAAACCTACGAAAAATTATTGAGATAATTTTGATTGAATAATAATAATATTTTTGAGTAAAATACTTGAGTTTATTTTTTGAATTGAACGTCAATCAGATGCGTATTTATTACCCATGACGGGTTTATTATATTATTACTAATATGATTAGGCACATTAGTTCACACATAGAAGATGTTTAAAAAAATTCTCAGAATAATATTATCTTGATTTGTATGGGATTTGAACCCACACCCCCCTGGCTTACATGGCCGGTGTACTGACCCTTGTACTAACGAATCACATACATAAAACGAGAATTTTTAACAATCATACTCTACATATAAACCAGGCCAACCAATATTTACTGATTTGCAAGTACTGGACTTTTTAAACAAAGAAATTTTTTAAAGAAGAACAATCATATTAGTAATAATATAATAAACCCGTAATGGGTAATACATATGCATCTGATTGACGTTCAATCTTGGTGCGCGTCTTGGCTAAATTAATAGATTTTAAAAGTAATATCCAGATGGGATTAAAATCGCTTCACTTGTTACTTAAAACGAACACGTGGAAAATCACTCAAAAATATTAAAATGGAATTCCACCAAGTACTCTCGGTCGAAAATATTGAATTTCTGAATAATAATAAAGTTTGCGTGGTAATGTTTTAATGAGGGTAAGACAATAGGCATTGATTGACTCGGTTTCTGCCGCAGGGTCCGTGCCCGGGGGGCTGGGCGTGCCGGAGAACATCACGGTGACTTTCCTGAACCCGACTTCCGTGCGGGTGGCCTGGGCCACAGCCGCTGACAATGTGGACAAGTACGACGTCACCTACAAGCCCACCGACGCCAGGTGAGATCATACCACACCTGCTGTCTCTCTCGACCCCCCTTCCTCTCTAATGTGTTTTCAATTCTATTTAAATTTTCCCCGAATCGTTATTTTTTTATGTACTTTTTATAGAATGTGATTTACAGATAGACCCCACCTTTAGGTTGAACAAAATTCCTGGAACTGGCGTGAATATAGTACGTCTATTTGTGAGTCATACTAATGTTGTCATAAAAGGCGCACTCATTCAATGCAGCCATATAACGTTATTATAAAAAAATAATAGAGACGAGACGAAAGACTGTAAGATATGCAAAATTGAGTAACGCATCTTTTAAGTTCTTCATCGTGTTAAAACAAATATAAGTTACCTTAAAATTACGTTTGGCAATTTGTTTCTAATAAATATTATCAAATAAGTCAATAAAAAAAACGATATATTTGATATAATATCACTTGTTTCTTGTTATAAAAGCATTTTTTTTAAAAGGTAAAATAACTAATAATGGATATTGAAACAAATGTTTATCTTTAAAATCTTTGCATATAAAAATTAAGTTTTTTAAAACAAGGTAATAAAATATATTTGCAAAACAATAGATATTGCTTGTTTACGTTGTTGCAGAGAATTCTCGGAACGATGTGAATAAATATAAATATAGGTCATTCCAATTCGCTAAAAAATCAATAAAAAAATATTTCATGTCAGTTCTTACACATGAGCGTTTGTAATCATATAATAAAAAAACCATTATTTATTGAAAAATATACTATTTATCATAGACATGCATAAATGTTGTTTAAGCATAAGTTTTTATATGCGCAGTTTTATTTTCGACTTCTAAGGTTTCACCAAATATCCTAATAAGAAAGCCATCCCTTTCACACATATTTTATTGAGATTTTTAATACCTTGTAAATGTGTTTTAACATTAATTAAACAGGTATCTAAGCCCAAAATATACGTTTAAATAATTGAAATATGCACAGTTCAAATTTAAAATTTCCTGTGTAAGCTAATGGCTTTTGTGCCTATCAAAGTTTTAAAAATAAAATGGTATTTGTGTTGTTCACTTTATTTTCTAAATATAAATAGGTAAATATGACAATTAATAGAAATAAAAAAATAGTATAAACTCACCGAAGCTTCCGCTTGTGTTATGTCCAATCCAAATATAAGTTTGATGTACTTCATTCTGGTGGTCTATTTTCAAGCAATTTTGTAACTGAAAATCATTCATTCTTGATCAAACTATCAAAGAGTACAGACGTGCTGTGGTGTTGTGGTATCGATTATTGAACAAGTGCCTGACTGTAAATACGATTTGGTTAATTGTGGACATTTTCATGGTGATTTCAAAATATGGATTTACTTTAAGCTCTGAATGCAATCCAGGTAAAAAAAAAATTCAAAGATTTTTATTGCATCGTTAGTAATTATACTACTCAGTATGTGGTGTAAAATAATTTAGAAAGCCATAGCTTATCAAAATACATAACAAATATTGATGATAAATATAAATTTAAAAAAATAATTTTACATCGTAGACAGTCGTAAACGCAACTCGCAAAATTGTATTATTAAATAACCTTTTCTTTTTAACAATTATTCAAATATTCATGAAGACCGTAATACTCAAAAGTTTATATGATTTTTAAATTACAAAGCTTTTAATTTAAAAGTTGCACGAAGTTTTTATGACAAAGCTTTCATAGATTTGTTTTCATTATTCACAGCAATATTTTTACTACAAAATGAACATAAATATTTTTACATCGAAAAAAACAACGGATGAAATACAAAAATAGAAAATAGGTGATGACTCAACAATATTTAGGAATAGAATTATAATATGAAAACTGAACACGTATTATGAATACGAATTTCCCAAAGAGAATCTTTCATCTAAATATCTGAAAAGACACCTACTCCGTCTTTCACAATACCCTGTTTATTTTTTAATAATTCTCTTGGCCATGAAACTTTATGAAAAGGAATTCCGACCTTCTCGTCAATTTTTAAGTGCCTGAAGCGAATAACGGAGAAATCTGTCAATCAGGGCTTAAAATCAATCAACTTTTAATTATTTTTTTATGTTTGACCCAGATATTTTATTTAAACATAAATTTTCCGAAAAAATCTACTGGACTCGAGTTTCTCAACAAACAAAAAAATACAACAAAACAACGTCAGATTATTTTGACAACTTTTGATTTAGTTCCTAACTACAGCTTATTTACTCTTGAACTTAATTTGTCAGAAAACTTATTTAAATATTTTTACGAAACACGAGGCTGTGAGATGTTACTTTTTTATTTATGCGTAGTTTAAAATCATTTCAAGAATCACATGCTATATTTCACGTGTTTTTTTTAAATAATTGATATGTTATAATTTCGAAATTTACTGCCCGAAGCTTGAATTTTTTGAATTCTTTCAAAAGCTCTTTGTTATTTAAAATTACTATCTTCATAGTTAGAATTATCTAAGAGGCTTAAAATTAAAAACTGAATATTCATTAAGGCCAATTTCTGATTAAAGTATGGAGAAGTGAACAGCTGACGACGTGTTCCGCCCTTTGTACGGGAACCAACAGTGCAATCGATAATATTAATACTACATAAGTTAGATCGTGATGATTATACTTGTATGTAGTTCGAGGTCTGCGAATAAAAGGAAAACCTGAAAAATAAAAACACATCACTATAGTCTATTCTGTCAAAGCTCGAATTGAGCTCCGTTTACTACAAATAAATTTTATTTACGTTCTGATTTTCTTGTTTTTTGATGGACGTTTCGCGTTATGTGTTATCATAAATATTTATACTCAAAACCATATAGGCAGGTTGTATTAGGAATAAAGTAGTAATTCGTTCGAATGATGCGTAATCAATTTTACTGGAATGAATAATATTTTTATGCTTCTGATGATATGATGGATGTGGAATGTCGGATTATATTAATTTATGCTTTAAAACAAAGTTATGACATACAAATCTTTTAGCATCGAAATCAACTTTATGTCAAATACAAGATTAAAAAAAATATATTTTTATTACAATACAAATTTTTAATAACGCTTGTTTGAATTTATTATAGATATCATGAAGATAATCTTAATTGGTATATATTTTTAACTGTTTATTTGATACAATACGTGAGGCTAGATTATACTTGAAGCATAACTTGATTATCAAATGTTTTTCTGTTATTTGAAAAATGTGTGGTTTGCGACACTTATATAAAAAATGGTATCTCTTTTTCTTCTCCTCAAGGAAGGTTGGTGACCATTTCACTAAACATAATTTTTTATTGGATTAGACTAATTTGGCTGTACTCCTGACTTTCAGCCACTGACGTAAGATCCGCTTCCAATTAGTTTCTTTCTTTCAATGCCCCTTTCCTATCGATTTTTTACATGCACAAAAGCTTTGATCTCACATTTGAAAAATTCCGCTTATTGTTTGAATATTATCCAAAATATTGAAAAAGAATTTTCAGCTATTATGCTAGTCAATTAATATTCAATATGTGCCTGACAATCTGAATGCCTAGAAATATATTTTTGTGCGACCAGGTGAAATCGTTTTTGTTCAATCGACTGATCTCAAAGCTGTGACCAAAACTCATATATTCTGCCAATTTTAAAACCTTCTTACAATAAAGTCTTTGCCTTAATAAAAATATTGATCTAGAAAATACTGGCATGGCTTGACCGTGAACGGGCTGTGACTAAAATAATTGCTGAAACAATATAACATCACCTTGGTTGTAATAGAGATTAAACATGTAAATATAATTTTATTAATCCAATATTACAAAGTTTCACGCCAATTTATTTAAAAAACACGATGTCACGGGTCTTAGAAAAATATAAATGGATTTGTTTTTTAAAATCTTAAATATGATTCATAATATAAAATGCTATGTATAAAAAATTCCAGTAACTTATTAAAATAATTATGCCGTAAAACATAATAATACGGTGGTGTCCTTTGAAAAAATTTATATGTTATGTATCAAAATTCACAATAAAATCTAACTTTGAAAAAAACTTTGATACCATAATGCAGTGTCAAACAAATATTCATTTATGAGTTAATAATATAAGTAACTCACCTGTTATTTAGCCAAATGGAAAACCTAAAGCGGTTTTGAATATATTGAATATTTTTTGTGGAATTCTATCCATTTGGCTTCACATATTTGTTAATTTAGTACGAAGCATTACAAATTATCTAGTTATATGTTAAATCTTCAACTTGACATGATAAATGTATTTTTAATCTTTAATAAATTTTGATTATAAATTATTTTACATAATTTTTAAATCTCAAGACCCCTTTTTTTCTTTCGTGTATTGGTATTATGTTTTCTATCAATTATTCAGAAGTTTTCTCATTTACGTAAATCACGATACAGAAGTTATGTTTCAGCTAAAGCGTGGCATTCGCTTAAAAACTGGGAAAACTTTCCAAAACGGCCTTACAAAACGCTACAATTTTTTTTTATTCAAATAACCAACCCGAAATAGGAATTCGTTAAATAAAAAGTTTTTTATTTACTTAATCAGTATTTCAGTATCCCACGAACAAAGAAATAAAAAAGAATGACCATTGATTATTTTTATCAATTAATAAATAAATCCAAATTTATTGCCTATATATATTTATTGTGTTGACTACGTATTTTAAGGTTTTAAATTCACATAGAAAATGCAGCAAAAATAATTTTTTAGAATTCTCAAAACATTCTTGGGAATTTGCAAAACTTTTCCGTTAGTATGTAACAATATAATACTATACAAATATACCACTGCAGTTAAGTAGTAAATATAAATAATCGCAATAACTCATAAAGGTACTACCAAATTAAAAGTTAATTGTATTGTACATAAGTTTTTTTATTTTTTTGCATAAAGAGATTATTTTATATACGAAGATTATTTTTTATCGGAAAAATAACGTTTTTGTGTGGCATTTCTACGTATCTTCAAAACAAAAAGATTTATTCTCCGATTGGATAAAAATCTATTATTAATAATATACTCAGTTCTTCTAAAAATGCAAGTCGTAATAAAAATATTATTTTATTCTTGTTTACTGAAGTTTTTATATATTCTTTGACAGTATTGAAAAATATGAACTAAACTACCAAAATTATCAAATTTGTTTTTTGCTGATGATATTTTTCTTTGAAATCTTTTTGGTCGTTGAAATACACTCTAAGGATAAAATGATGTATAAATATCTTTTAAAAAAGCACAAACCTGATTTCAACTTCGTCTTGAGCTAAAGCACCGAGATCTCCGTACATAATGAATAGGACAGACGAGTCGTTGACCTTACACCAGTATATTAAGATTGTTACTTGTGTACGAGATGGCTGCGCAGGCTTCAATGCTCCGCTGTGAAAAAGGCTTTACAGGACAAAGACCTCATTGTTAATGCCACTTTATTTCAATTAAGGCTTAAAGGCAATAACTTTACTTTAGTATCCAGAAAAAAAAGAATATATCTAAAGTACCAACGCTGTAGTCTTTAGCTAAAATGTTAAGAAAACAAATTAATAATTTAATTTGAAAATAAACCCGAAATAGTCAAAGCTCTTCTTTTTATATGCTTTTTGGCATGAAAAGTACCCCCGACGAGTAAACGATACTTTTGTCATTTGCTTTAGACATTTCCTGTAAAATAAAACCACCTACGAACATTTTCTACGTTTAGCATTATTAAAACTGTACCTTGTTTTGACTTTATGTATACAAAAACAGATTTTCAGCTCATAATTTTGGAAAAAACTATGGCGTTGTCTTAATGATAAATTGACAATTAAATATATTAATAATACACGTATATATAGTAATAAATTAAAAATCGTCATAAATTACTAATTTAATTTAAATAAACAACTTAGTAAATTTGCATTGCATTTATTAGAAAACAGTACTGAAACTCCATACGCGGTGTTTTGATTAGAAATTATTAATATATCTTATAAAAAGTATCTAATTTTAATAAAACTATTTTATGATTTGTGAAAAATTAATTAATTATATGCTCGTCCAGTATTAACACCCATCCCAATAAGAGATATTTATTTTATATTGATATTGTGAGTTTTAATATTCTAGGGGGGTTGTTATGAGATAACTACTTCTTTGTTTCAATTAACTAGTAATAAAAAAGTTATCAGAGATATAATTAACTTATAATGGAGGCTTACAGTTCAGAAACGGCATAATAAATTTACTTCCAGGTAAAGGTTGTTTTTTTACGTTTATATGTAATTACAAGACTTAATTTTAATATTCGTTGAACTATTAACTAATGTTAAGAAAAATGTATAATAAAAAAAAAAACACAAATGGAAGAAAAAGTTTTCACTGCCTTAACATAAGCCGTGTACAAAGATTTTTAATATTTAATTATATTTCTGAATGCTTTCTTATTGGCAGATTTTTAATTTTGTTGAATAATTAATTACCATGCAATTTTCGCCTGCCAGAGAGTAATATAGTAAAGTTGCACTATTTATGTTTTATATAACTAATAATAATATTTATTATACTAATAAAGTAAATTAATGTTTGAAGGTTGAATCTGTATATTCTTAGTTCTACGAACAATTTTAACTTTAAATAACAAGTCAATGAAAAGCTAATACTATTAAGTACCCATTCGATTATTATAAGTACTTTCGATATACAGTTCAGATAAAATCAGCATATGTTTAGATATTTATTGATTTCATGAATTTTCTATCAAGATATTATGAATTTCGTTTACTTTGAATTTTCATTTGATTATTCAGATCGGTAATTTTATATTTTTTCATAATCATATAATGCTCAATAAAATATAAAATAATTTAGTAAACCCAAAGCATACTACTGTGCAGTGTAATAAATAGAAAAAAAATGTTATTTATCATAAACGCTTTCACATATCATGAAAGCTGCTGCTGAAATTATAATCTTCTCCAGGTCTTGAGGGATGAATCTCATATCAAATTTAAAATACATGGGTCGTTCAATGAGTCATGGCTGACACGGGAGCATTAAGCTCAGAGCGGCTGCAATACAGTGTTCATACACATAAATATATGTATTTTTAATTGAAAAAAACATTATAAATCATAGTTTTATGGTGTTACGAAACCAAACCTTTCGACTCAGTACAATAAAAACTCTTGGAAGAAATTTTGCCTTTTTACGTGAAGTTTTCAGCATTTATTAATCTTGTCTGGTTAGAACAGCTTAAACGTCAATTGTTGATCTTTATATTTTTGATATCATGACGATGGGAGGATACTTTTTATTCATAAAATAATTTTGACAGGGTTAAAAATATATATACATGTTTGATAATCATATTTCTAATCTGAAATATGTTACTCAGTTTAAGTATTCAAGCCAGCGGTTTAATATTTTTTAAGGTTTTTTTTTATTTATACAAACTTCTTCTTGAAGTTTTTTGGACTGTCGCAAAACAATACACAAAACAGCAATTTTATTAATTTGAACCAAATATAGAGTCAACACATGTAAATGCTCAGAGTCAACAAATCAATTGATAGTTAAACTACATCGTGCAATATCGATCTATACTAAAGAAACATAATAGATAGCGGAACAACTGGGGTCCATTTTACTTTACTAATCCGAGGCTTTGCGGCAGTCTTCGGGTGAGTGCGTTTTTGAGAGATTACAATCCACAAAGCACCGGCTAATTCTCGGTTCTCGTGTGCGCAAGTCTTATAGAGAACTGAACAAATAATTCATATAAAGTTATCGAAAATGATAGACCGCGGGGGCTGACACGCAACCCTATCGACCCGGCGGCGTTGCAGGGTGCGTAACAGCCATTTAAGCAAATTAAAACTCTCGTGACGTCACATTGTTATTGGGTTTCAGCGAGCGGTAGACACTATAGGTCAGGTAATCTGAATGAGGAGACTGTAATCACGCTACTCTATAAGAGAAACCAGTTGTTTTTTGGAAAGGTTTGGAATTGCATTTATTAACAATGAAGATGAAGTAACGTTTGGAGGGATGCTTGTAACTGATATGAGTTAAAACTAACAGGACTTCGTTTCATGTTCGGCTATGGCCTGGTTGGGACTCTTCTGAATTTACTTTGAATTGGCAAGGGAAGCATAGAAATCTTAGAAAAGTGTGGTTGTTTAGATGTAGAAGGAATTCATGGGTAATTGCAGCTATTTTTGACTTTGTATTTGGATTTCAGTATACGATATACTTGATTAACATGGTTTACTTAGAAAAAGGTTACGGAACTACAGGTGGGTCTTAAGCCTACGTCCTCGATGCTTGCGACCTTGTAAATTAGCCCTTCATTCAGGGTAATTCTTTAAGCTTAGCTCATGTAAAAACGATGTCTCCCCTCTCTCAAATGATCAATTTGTTTCAATTAATATCTACCATGGATACAATATTCTCAAATGAAAATGCATTTCCTGTGATAAGGTATACTGTTGTTATGTAACTTTGTGCTTTGGATCTGTCCATTTTTCTTTTAGAGTTTATTATGAAAGCGAGGTCAAACGTCCAGTCCTATTGTAGGCCCACACAGCCTTATATTAGTAACAAGGATAGAAGCTAGACCGTAAACACACTTGTTTATTTAGTCTTGGTTGTACCTATTATTATCGCATGGCCCCTTCATTGAATCAAAAATATCATATTGCGTCGGAAAATTCGGGCAAATCGATAAAGTACGCCGTTTTTAAGAATTTAATAATTGTGTCAGGCACTCATCGATCTGGTAATTACTAAGCGGTAGAACAAATAACCTTCCAGTAAAGAATTTCTTATATTTTACACGTATTTTAAATAACATAAGCCTGCTGTTGTGAGCATAGAACAATTTTTTATATTGTTTCTAAGTTTTTATAAATAATTTTTAATCTAGTGCTAAACATATACTATCACAAAACCCGTCATTAACAACCAAACCAAAGACAATTTTGAAGAAGTTATTTTAAAAATAATTAAGTGATACTGATTTCGATTGAAATACAATCAACACCGGTGCTTACATTAGTGAAGTATTTTTTTCACAAAGCTTGCTTATAGCTTTAATTTTACTGGCCAAAATGGGGATAGAAATACTGAGTCCAAAACCCAATCGAATTGAATTAAATTTACTATGGGATTCATTCCATAAATTGTTAATATTGTCAGATTATCTTACTTTAAGGTTTTTTGAGCTATTGTGTCTATTACAGTGCCAGTAATTTTTTTTAATATAATACTCACCCACCAGGTATCAATGCTGTTAATATTGGAGGGTAGAAATTTTCTGGCGTATTCTATGTCCCATGTTTGAGTTATATCTGAGAGCTATGGGAGATCGCATGGATCGTAGCCCTTAAAATATCAATAAACCGGTTAAATTTCATATCATCACGGTTATGCGTTGCGTTCCAGACATTAAACTATAAATTGGCCAAATTTCAAACATGTAAGCAACTTCTATAGTCTGAATATTCAAAATATATTATCATAAGCCGCTGGTTTCTCAGATGATTCACGCCACCATGAGTCACGGTCTATCTTATATGTTGCTATACATAAGTATTACTCACATTGTTATCATCTTGATTTACATGTAGGACATTCAGATAATTGCTATATTAATAAAATTTAATTATAACCTTAAAAAAAATTATTAATTTTGTTCAATAAGATGTCGATTTGTATTTCAAAAGTTACAAAATTAAGCATTTTCTATTGTTTACGAAAATGTGCCATAAAAAACACCAAATAATACAACTGATAATTTTTTTAGATAATTTGAATATCGCTTTGCTTAACATATTAATTGACAAAACAATATATTTAAATAATATTTAATAACATCCATAACGTCTTGAATTTGATTGAGTCAACTTTGAAATTTACAACAAAAAAAAATTATACTCATGCTTCAAAATATTGCTACATTTTTTGTGAAAAACAAATTAACCAGTTATAAAAAAAATACTATTTGTCAAAAAAATATTTTGGAAATACCTCTTTTTACAAAATAAAATAAAAATACTTTATTCCATAATTTAGCCAGTCGAAAGCGAAATTAAGAAATTAGGCATTCAAATTCACGTTTTATCTGGACAAACGTTTGTTTAAACAGGCGGCCAGTTCTTTTTGCATATTCATTAGCAAAATTTTACTCGTTTAAAAGAAAATTGAGGTCAATTATGCGTTTTATATCATATTTTTGAGAAGAAAGCTCATAAAGGTTATTTGTATCTACCACAATAAATACAATAAGATTCAAGTGTGAATTTTCTTTGAATATTTTACTTCTCGAAGACTTCTCAAAATAGTTAAGACCACTCTGTGTTTTTATAGATCTTGGAACTTAACTGTTAATTAAAATAATAATTTACAAAACACAAACTAATTTTAAAAAAAATATTGCAGTGGTGAGCTAGCCTTTGTGTTTTGCTAACCTTACCCTTACTTACGGGTGGCATATTTTAATTCTAAAGAAACATAAATCTAGTCATAAATAACGCGCTCAGGTTCCAGCACAACGAGTGAACGACCACTCACCTCCAAGGGATGCATTTAGGTATTTATAATAAATTAATTAGTTTTTTAAATTGTATACGTAAATAAATTAATTTAGTAGTTTCCTCAATGATATAGAAATTTTCTTTTTTGACCGCGAGTTCCATGGTTTGATATTTTTTATTACATAAGAATACAAATCTAATGACGTCTACTTCAGTTTGGTCAAAGGCGACTTATATTAACGTCTTACAAATAAAATGAAAAATATATACAAGTGCTAGATAACGAGGAAAAAATTAATTTCAGCAGATGCGGGTGTAAATATATTAAAACCATAAGCCAATCGGGTATTTATATTTTTAGTTAAGCATGGAGTATTACAAAAAAATCCATCTTGTAGTGGGTATCATTCCATTATTCAATATTCATTAAATAAGATATGTGGAGTAAAAATTAATAAAAATATAATTTTTTTTAAATATGGCACTGGTTTCATATTCCAAACCATATCTTCTGAAAAATAATTTCGCATTCTGTGTGTACTGAACTAAAATAAACTAAAAAAAACTCAGGCCGACAAAACTATAAACTTGTCTCGAATCCAGATATGAAAATATTTGCTTGGGTCTGACTATAAAAAAATGTTTAATTATACAAGCTAAGTGAAATACTATTTATTCACATTTCTGTATTTTAAATTAACAAACTTTTAACCTTAAAAATATTGCAGCCATTATTTTAATCAAAGCATTGCTCATTTTAAAATTATTTTTAGTCGAACTTTTAAAAAATAAAATTGGATTGTAAATATTAAAAAATGTGAATAAAATATTAAAATATATTCGAGTAAGTTTTTATTTATTATTAACTTTACAACTATTATTTGCAATAGACTAAAAAATAAACTGACTAGACAAATCTAATAAAAATATAAATATTGGTTATTTTTTTAAATTATGACTGTGTTAAGGTTAATTTCTGGGTTATTCTTGTCGGTTATAATGTAAGTGTAAATTATAAATTTATAACCAGGAAACTGGTGTTTTGTGATAGCATAAATAAAAAAAAAATATGCTGTTATACCAAAACTTTTAAAGAAGTTTCAGAAGTAAGATTTTTCGTTTTTAAAACATAATGAAACCTATTTATTTATTCTTATAAACATTTTATAGGTAAACGATTTCATTAATAAAATTTTCTTCATTTTAAATCCGTCATTTTTTAAATAGCTTATGAAATTTCATAAATACAAAAATATGAAACTGTCAAGAATATTTAAAATAGCATTAATTGATTGCCCCAGCAGGTGTTGCCGGTGACTTCCGGCACGCACTGCACCGGAAGGAAATGATGCTTAAGCGCCAACTCCCGTGCGGGAATGTGCTAACAATTATTCAAATAAAAAACGCCGGAAAATAGACGCCATTGATCCTTAGCTTTCAAAAGAAAATCACAAAAGCTTTATTCAAATTTGTAACAATGACACTTTACTAACCTGAAAAAAAAATTTATGAAAAAAAAAAAAAACGTTGGAAAAAATATCCTAACACGAAGCTTTTTTGAAATATAGATAAATTGAAGAAAAAAAAAATTTGTGCATCAAACAGTAATTTTTTAAAAATATAATTATAACACTAAGGTTTAGTTTAATGAATAAATAAATATTTAATTTTTATAACTAATTATTTGAAACAAATATTATACTTTGAATTATATGCGAGATTTGGTTGTTTTTTTACAAATAAATTTACCGTAGTTAAATAAATATCAAGTAGGGCGATTATTTTCTCGTAATTGATAATTTATATTAGATATTGATTTAATTAGTTAATTTAATTTCGATTAAAGTACTTAATTGATATTTTTTTTAATGTAACATACCATTAAATGTTTATTTACTTGAAATGGTGCCCATTTTTATTATTTGTTTGAATATCAAGATTTTTTTATAATTAGCCAGATTACTTTAGAAATTGCTTCAAGATTTCTTACTTTCGCCATGCAATGGCTGTATTAATCTGGTTTTTGATGAAATGGTTCTTGTTTTGTAAAAATGCTTAACGTTTGTCCAATATGCTACAAATATGAAACATAACAAATTAAGCTCGATTCTTGTAGGTCATTACAAATTTATCAAAAAACATTCTTAAAAAAAAACCGAATGAATAAAAGTACCTAGCTATCAATGTCCTTATTTAAGTTGATAAATTAGGCAGTACTTAAAAAAAACAGACATCCAATATAAGAGGTTGCCATAATAGGCTAATCGAAAATCGGTTATCAGTTTTCTAGCAGTGTGTGTAGGCTACTTTGAAGTTTTTTAATTTAATTTTAGATAAGGGTAGATAAGCATCGTTCGATATTTTCTTTGTTCTTTTTCTCAGAATAGACTCGCTCTACTTGAGATTTACAGCCCTTGCTCTCGATAATTGAATTTCCCGTGCTAATGCAGTTTTATCTCGTAACGTACTAAATTCTGTGCCATGATTGCCTCTGTGGTTTTTCAAATTGAAAAATAATAACAAATAACTGACGCAAAAGAAAAATAAACAATTCATATTCATACTCCAATAGCTGTTTCGGGTTTACATCGGCGAAGGGATATATAAATATATATATATTTTTAATGTGAGTTATCTTTAGATTTAAATATGTTTTGTAACTCTTCAATAAAATATAAAAAATGCTGTATTCGTCCACAATTACCTGCCAATGCTATCTGTTTTCTGTCTTTTTCCATGCTACATTCTTATATAATAAAAAATTGTGGGTATTGACTTCTCGTATTCCTGGAATAAATATATAATTAACACGTCTCACTTGTAATATAAAAAAATAAAATATTGTGAACATCATAAATATTTCAAATCATTTCAAAATAAAAAAAATATTACTATCACTTGCTATTTTTATACTAGGAAAAATAATGTGAATATCATGAATAATTCAATTGAATTCAAGCAACAAAATTTTTATAAACCGTTTCTTTGATCTCAGAAAATTAAATGTTGCAATAATCAAATATATAGCGAAATGTATTTAAAAGTATTAAACATGAAAGTTTCCAGTATAATAACATTAAAGTACCGCTCTTGAGCTGGGTTGCAACTTGCGAGTAGAAGTTTTGCAAGATCCATGCAAGTACTTGTATTACAACCTGCGGTGGAGGATGCACTCTCGAAAGTTTTGAACTAATTTTAAGTTGACAGCTCGAGTCCTGAATTTTGAACGCTATGGGGACTTCAGCTCTAATATCTATTAGTATTAGAATTTCGCTGTCTTACAAGCCCTCAATCGAAAGAGTGGATTATTGCTTATTCTCTCTAGGCACTGAAGTTTCTCATTCATTAAAACCACTCTCTTCTCATTGAAATATATGTTTGCTATTTACTTATCGATTCTGAAATACATGTTTCTTAAAATACATATCATTAATAATCATGTGGCATGTTTGTACTATAATATTTATATAAGTGGGTAGTGTTGCATATTCCCATTTACAATTAAAACCACCACTGTTTCATTTCATAATATTTTATTTATTCAATAAAACGACTTACTTGGATTGAAAATTTAAAGCAGAAAAATTCTCATAAAATCTGCCTCACTATAGTTTATATATGTTTTTTTTGTGGATTGAACGTCAATCAAGTGCGTTTTAATTACCTTTACAGGGTTATATTACTTACTAAATACACAATTAATTATCACATAAAATTTCTCTATATAACAAGCTTAACAAAATATTTGCAAAGTTTAATAATGCCATACAGAGGAGGGGCATAGTGGGCCAGCTGGGATTGCTTTGAGAGAATTAAGCTGAAATTCACGCTTAGATTATTCAGAAGTTATTGTCATTTCCAGCGCACCTCACGCTCAGGTAACTTCCGGGAGTACATTTTATTTTGATCTAATAATTTTTTTTTCTTTCTTGTAAATTGAATATACATTCATTGAAACCGAAAACAATAAACAATATTTTTATACATAGTATAAAAAGATTTATAATTAATATATATATATACCGTCTTTATCTGCTGTTTACTTTGGGATGTCAAAAAAAATTCTCAAAGGAAAAAAACATTTTTAATACACAGACTTTTCTAGCGTAAAAATGCCAAAATATGTCCAAACCAAACCAAATATTCCACGCTTCAGAAAATTACGTTTTAATTTGTTTTATATTTTATTACGTACACCGCAGCAGTCTTGTATATCAAAGAGCTTATAATAAATTAAGAATAAAAACAATTTGTGAAGTCAAAGCCGGGAGTGTGAGCGCTCCGAGCGCGAGGACTTTCACCTCACTCGGCGGTGCCGCAACTTTGTAGGTACAACCTTTCAACTAAGGGAAGTTAATTTACCAGTCCAGAATAAAATCTCATATAAATAAATTAGTAAAAATTACAAATAAATTGTTTGTGGATCTAAAAATGCACGCAATATAAAATTATGAACGAGACGACGAGAGATCTAGGAAAAATTATTTGCGGTAAACTCTCGTCGGGCCGTGATATTCGTGGACATATGAATTCAAATCCAATGAGTTTTATTTGTGAATCGATTATAAATAATTATATAGTTTTTTTTAACTAATATAAACTTGGATAAATCAATACCGCATTAGTCATATTATCATTGGTCGTTCATTAGAATTAATAATAAAAAAAGACATTCTTTGGGCTAGACCTAACATTCTACAGGTGGTTATAAGTCAACTTTTAAGGGTTAATTTATTCTTTTGCCGTTCAAAATGCAAAGCATGTCATTTCATGATATGAAAATTTAGTTGTGAGTAAAATGGTTGAGTGGTGAGTTTCTGGCACGACGTCGATTGTCCACAGGTGGTTATTCATTTTACTAACACAGGAGTAGTACATATCAAAAAGTATACGTTATAGCTTACTTTGGTTTATGTAGCATATAACTAATATGTTGTATTTTATATTGGTGTTCAGGCAAAGCTACAGTCACTATGAGACCTATCATTTATATCATTGCTATCTTGTTGTGACGTATGTGTTGTGACCTTATGTCAGGTTGTAATAGGTTATATTATAAATATGTATGCGTGACGCTATTGAATGTTTGTGCCTTACAGACAGTTACCTCAAGGTTTCTCACTCCGGTGTCTCTTTCCTTGTTGGCCAAATAACAGCTTTTGAATTTTGAAGTATTACTAGATATAATTGCAACGTAGTACTCGCAGATAGTCAATGAACTAGTATCCTGAAGAGTATTATATATAGGTGGCTTCAATTTGATCCATATCTTTCATAGATAGCCATCGACTTTCATGGCTAAATATACTGTAGTACTAGTGCAGTAGTACTGTGACTTATTGCCATGTTGAGCTTTATCCAATACAAGTGGTTACTGACGTTTATATTATCAATATGTATGCGTGACGCGATTGAAACGCCTTACAGACAGTTACCTCAAGACTTCTCACTCCGGTGTCTCTTTCCTTGTTGGCCAAATAACAGCTTTTGAATTTGAAGTATTACTAGATATAATTGCAACGTAGTACTCGCAGATAGTCAATGAACTAGTATCCCGAAGAGTATTATATGTATGTGGCTTCAATTTGATATATATCTTTCATGGATAGCCATCGACTTTTATGGCCAAATATACTGTAGTACTAGTGTAGTAGTACTGTAACTTATTGCTATGTTGAGCTTTATGCATCACAAGTGGTTTCTGACTTTGTCAATTGGAGAGGAGCACGCGGAGAGTAGCTCGTGTTGTGACTTGCTGTCAGGTTGTGGCGTAGCACTCGCAGGTGGTCGAGGAGCATCACGGGGAGGGTAGTTTGTGTCGTGGCTTGCTGTCACGTTGTGGCGTAGCACTCACAAGTGGTGATTAGCCGGGCTGACTCAGGGGGCATTAGTTACAGAGTGGTAGCGGTAGTGGCGGGCAACAGCGGGGCGGTGACGCTGAGCGGCTTGATCGCGGACACGCAGTACCAGCTGACGGTTGCGGCTGTGCTTGCCGGCCGGAAGTACAAGAGTGGGCCTGTCGTATTTCGCACGCTGGGTAAGATATTCACATACTGTATAAAACATCTATTGGGCGCAGCTTATATGGCATGGCATATTTTTGGCCAAAAAAAATTCTAAATTCAGTTTTTTTTATAATATAATAAATGAGAAACAATAAACAAAGATTTTCTTTGAATGTAATATCATCCTGCGTATATAATGAGCGATGCCGCATAGACCCACATGTGGTTGTTTTCTTCCTGAAATCCGGCGTGCTTTTACAAAAATGCACGGTGTGACATGGCACTTAGTTTGTAAATAATATAATGGTGAAGTGTTACTGATGGTGCCTGTGTTGCAGAGCCTCCACGCACGTCGCCGCAGCAGGACGCGGGCGCGCTGGGCTCAGGGGCGCTGGGCACAGGCGCTCCGCCATTTCCGCCCTTCCCACCAGCTGCGCCGCCCGCCGATGGGGACTCCCCGCAGCCTTTTCCAACGGTCAGTATATAAAAACTACACATACACATAAAACCATTTAGTATTTTAAATAAAATACCGATTTCGCCTACCATTCACGCTGGGATTAGCCAACGTGAAAGTTTGGCGAAACCGGTCACCAATAAAAATTATCATGTGGAAAAATCACTCAAGTATTTTATTTAAAATATTAAAACGGAATTACGCCAAGTACATTCTCTTTATATCAGGGGTAGCCAAACTTTTGAACACAACTGATTTTTTTTTTTAAATTATAGGCGACTGTCTAACAGCACCGTATGTGTTGAGTGATCATAAGTAAAGTAGTTATTTAATTTTAAAAAAAATACATGGATAATACTAGTACATATTCAACATCAATTTATTTATAAATAAAAAATTATGATTTCTTATTGCAAAGCAATTAATTGATATGGGACGGGCATCAGAGATGTGTTCATATCAGAATAGTTACGTAGTCGACGCTTTGGCCGCCCCTGTTATATATGAAATAAATGATACTTTAGTTTCCTCTATAACACTCAAATCGTTATAACTTATGTGATTTCAAATTTTATATAAACAATTTTGTCAAGCTATTAAATATTATATTTGTAATTGTTATTACTCAAGTATTGTAATCGATAGTTGATCTTTAAATCAATAGACCTATATAACAATTAGACAGAGACAATAGTTTTTAAGGTACCATCAATATACCATACATATGGAGAGACAGGTAATTATGGCGAATATGAAATGTAATGTAATTGGATCGCTAAGACAATTGATAGTGATTAATGACGATTGTTTGGAAAAGACTCGGAATAAAGTTTTTCGGTCGGCTGAAAAATTGGAATCGCACAGACTACAGTAGTTTATTTTGATATGCGACAAATAATTATAAATTTCATAATTCTGGGCGAACACAAAGTTATTTCAAGTTATCTCCCTTTCGTATTTGTGTCGATCAAATGTATGATTATAAATTGTTTAATTTTGATTGATATTTAGAAGGTTATTCTGAAATTTTGAGGTTATTTAAGAGACAGTTAATAATGTATCCAGACTGTGATGGTTCAGGGGCTGCCATCCCTCTAGGGCAGCACAGCCTACCAAATTACATTTCGGCTCCCTGTAATTTAGCAAGCGGGCCACCCGCACTAACTACCCTCGGCTGTATTGACAGATCAATTTGATTTGCCTCTTAGTGGTGCTGCGTTACGGCCTCACCACCCTAATATGCTGCTTTGAAAATAATATTTTGAAAATATTACTATAAATAGTTTCTTCATATTATTATTCAAAACAATTTTTGAAAAGATTGGCAGATTGGTAAATTTGAAGTCATTTGCAGGTGGTTGAGTATATATAAATTTTGACTTAATGCTACAAATACAACCATATTGGATATGCTAAATATATATATATTTTTACAGTGTAATAATTAAGAGTACAATTTATTATAATATACCAAAACGTAAGTATAAAAAATATTTATATTCATAAAAAAATTAAAACATTTAAAAAAAACATTAAAGATATACATACTCACACTCTTACTAGCAAAAAAAATATCAAACGATTTTTAATTATTTTTTGTAAACATTATACTGCTGTTGTATTTTAATATATAATGCATGATTAAATTGTGATTTTTGCATTAAACCCAGTTTGAAAACAAAGTATTTTGATGTAATAAAATAAAGTATACTTAGTGATCAAGTAATCCGTATTATTTATGATTGTGAGAGAATCTTCGTAAAAAAAAAATATCCTTTAATCCTAGGCTCTATTCAAAAGTATTCACTTCAAAGTAAATGGTAACGATATTTTTATTTTGAATATCATTTTCAGTATTCTCATTGCGAGAAGAATAATATTTTATATGAAGAAAGACTTTGATGTCTCAGAGCAAGAGTATTTGTCCTTCTTCACCGGCAGAATGCTACAAAATTTACAAGTGGAATTCTTTTTATTATTATTTGTCGCAGATGTATCCATTGCTACAGCCCCTAGAGGTCTTTTTGACTATCTGTCTTGAGACCTGCAAACCTCGCGTCACTTTTACCTGCTTTTGGGACCGACAACATAAGAGAGGTCTTTGTACCTCACTCTTATGGCTAAGCACCAAAAAAATAAAACTGACACCTTCAAAAAAAAATTGATCTTCATAGTATAAAAATTGTATGATTTGTTTTCGGTAGATTTATACCTAGCCATTTTAAAAATATAACCCATGCTCTCAAAATATACCCTAAATAATATATACTTAAATGTAGTAACCAAAATTTTTGCTTTTTTAAATTTAAGGGGAGCACGCATAAAACGAACCTTTTATTTTAATAAAAGGGTTAAATATTCTGCTTTAATATATGTTAACCATTTGTTTCTTTATTTATTATTTTAAGTAATTACTGGTTTAATTGAAGATCTGCAGATTGGATTATATAAAAATGCAGTTAATTAGTGAAATTCAAAGCAGATATATTCAAGTCCGGTGTTTCCCTCGGGTTGTCGGATGATATCGCAAAATTAAATATTGCAGATTATTAGGAAAATTTAATAATGTACCGGCGATAATTTTGAGTAAATTAATAATTAAGATAAACTTTTGTTGTGTATAAACAGATTAAAAATCATTATATTGTCTAGAAATCGCACGATTGCTTGCAGATTATAGGATACCAATTTCTAATTAACGTTTCAAACAGCTCACACGTCTGGATTTTCTACTTCCAGTATTTTTCTTCCCACTTAGATACTCTGTTCTCTTTAGTCTGTTACTCAATACAAAAAAGAGATACCTTCTGATTTTTTTTCTATCGAATTAGAGGAAACAATGCAAATATTAAAAAAAAAATCCAATGAAAATTTTACTGTGATTTTAGCATTACTCACAAGAACCCAACCAAGTGTTGAAAAAACGACGTTTCAAAGTATTATTATGTTCATACAAATGGATAAACACGGAGTCTTTTTGTACTTGCTCAGGTGTTATGCAATAGTAGCTACCCAGGTAGAAGTTTCGATCCAATCTATTTAAGCAAAGCGAACTCAAGTTTAATTTATTATACAAACGTACGCGTCAAACTCTATCAAAGTTTTTAGATGTCGCCTGCGTTTATTGAACGAATTTCTAAGTTCTAAAGGCACAGCAAAGAAACGCAACGCTGATAACAATCATCATAGAAAAAGTTCGTAGAACCACGGCGGCAGTAAATTGTATATATTTTTTTCAGGGTTACTTCGTGCCATTTGAAAAGTGTAATTTTTATATAAGATTATGTGTTTTGTAATTTAAATTTTCTTTTGCAGATACGAGGGGTTGAAGTTGGCATCGTAGTCCTAGTACTGATCGTGTGGATTGGCGCAATTGCTCTGTTTTTCAACCGATGGGGGAAGATAAGAATGCTTCTGCCTTACCAACCGGACTACAAGCAGGAGCAGCTGAAGGTAATAAAAATATTTTCTTCACTTTATTAAATAATTTAGTACCCGGGAATTGAATTGCACGGAAACGTTCGTACATTTATACTTATATTATTTCATTTTTCCTAGATATAGAAAAATTTTATAATATCGCTGTAAGCAAGGTAAACTGATTTTCAACATTTCAATTTACCTATAGCAAACAAAACTAAATTCAAAAGGCACAGGGTCAGAGAATACATCCTGAATTATTTTATAAAGTCTATAGAAAACCTACTGCATTCTTCTCCATCATCAAGTGCCTGACCTCAAAGAAGGTTAACATATACTCATGCTGATCCAGTGTTCGTGATTTTCTAAGGGGAAAATAGAGTCGTAGATCCTCGGGTCCTTCTACATCGCAGTTTTATATGAAAAGGAAAAGTCTGAGTATTGCTGCTGCCTAGTAGCAATATTATATAATTCTTTCCTTACAAAGCTCTGGCGTTCAAATCTGATACTCCTTCTGCAGCCAACTACAAAAAAACAAGAGCAGGAGGCCTCCCTCGACAAAGTACTTCCAGAGCGCATCCTTCCACAATCATTCCAAGTCCACTACTCCATTACTTAACACACGCTCAGGGTAAAGAATGGCAGCCATGCACAAGCAACATAATGGGGAGAGAGAGGAGGCATTTAACAAAAACTTTTTTTTACTAATTATGTACATCAGTGCTTCTCAAAGTGGTCCCTACGGACCCCAGGGGGTCCTTAGAAAATTAAAATCGAGTTGGTGGTTCCTGAACAACGACTATGAAAGGGGGTCCGTAGGCAAGTTTTGACTATGAAAGGGGGTCCGTGGGCAAGTTTTGACCATAAAAAGGGGTCTGTGGGCTAAAAGAGTTTGAGAGCCACTGATGTACATGAATATATGAATATGTTTGTAAGTTTTGGTAGTTATAAATTGTGTTGCGTTTTTAATCTGAAATTTCGCAAAACGCAGCATAAAACCCAAGAGCGCAGATATGTGTGTAGAGCAATCAATTTTTTTTTTGGCATTTGAATATTTGAAGTAAATGTGTGATGTGTCCGGATCGCAGGTGCCTGGCACGGGGGCCTGCGCCGCGGCTGCTGCCAGCAGCTCCTGTGCAGGGAACCACGGAGGCCACTCCTGCTCTCAGGTAACTCTCCAACCCCGACTTCTACCCGCGACTACTGAGCCCCCATCACCCTCTCATTCAATTATTCAACGTAGCGTGCTGCCTTACGAATGTGTGTCCTAGGTTTTTTTTTCTATTTTTCATGGCCTCTTAGTATTATGTACTTAATTAAAAAAAAATATTACAACAATTTTTTTTTAAATTATATGCATTTTGATACACCATAGTTTATAAATTATATGAATTTTATAACACTTTGTTGAGACTGTCAAAACAAGATATTTCTCATTTAAACCTGGACTATAAATATCTTTAAAATTAGTTCGTAACAAGCACTTTTCTTCAGTTCATAAATATCAAAATCTTTTAATTTCATTATCATCACGTCCGCCACTTCCACTCTAAAAGTTTCATCTTTGTTGTTTATTTTTTTTATGGGAAGATTTTGCTAACATTATTTTTAGTGTTATGGTAACTGCCTCAAGTGTATAACATATTTATAAAAATAATTTCATGTTGTATGAACACCTGGGAGTTATTTTGTGACAATGTGACGTAGAATAAAGCACCTTGTGCAGATTTTTTTTATTACGTTATTAATACTCTATTTAAGCATCGTTCCGTTAAAAAAAGTAAAAAACGAAATAAATTTTAAAAAATTGTATATTCAATATATCCGAATATGATTATACATTAAATTACCATGAAAAGCAATTTTGCAGCAAAATATTAGTGATATGAAGTTTAGGGTCGATACATTTCGAAACACTTTGATTGATAAGGTAAAAATAAATTATAAAATACCACTTACATTGTTTCAAATTAAGCAACACTTTATTTAATACTGTAGTTTATCTTGAGAAATAAATTAAATTAATGTCTAGAGTTAAAAATATTTTGTATGGTTGTAAATGAAACTGAAAAAAACCACAGGTTTTTCCGATAAAACAAAGTATCATTTGAATAGGTTTTGAAAAAATAATTAGGGCTCATATTACTCGGCTCTTGCATAGAGCACAGAAAGTGCGATTCTTTCAGGATAATATACAACGTCTTACTACGGGCAGACCACTCAAGAATTGAATATATACAAGAATCATTATAAGCGGTGTAAGGTGCTAAAAAATAATAACTTGTTTTTACGTTTTGAATATTTTGCGGAGTACCTTTTCTACGACCCATTTCCTTTGATCGTCGCAACAGATTTTTTAAGAAAAAGAGTTTCCCGGAGTGTCGGAATGCCGAAATAATTGGATTAAATGAACCACCAGTGGAGAAAAATAAAATACTTGTTTTGCTGGAGGGTTCAAGGGTAGTCAGGTAGAGATTTTTTTGTACATAATCAGCTCCATTATTTAGGAAGACGTGCTTTGGGGCTGGTTTCCTACACTAACACAAAGCAAATTTAAAAGGGATGAGGCTTTGTCTCATTTTGATGTTTATTGCAGATTTAAAAATTTAATGAGGGTCCCTTCAAATTTAAGGACAATAACTTTTCTCTTGGTGGATTAATTAATTGTGTTTTGTTGAAAGATTTTTTTTAAAAATGCCATTGGCTTTAATTTTTTGCCTGAAAATATTAAATGCTCACTTAGTTGCGTCGAAAACATCAAATGCTAATTTTCCTTTGTGTACTCGAATACGGAAATGGCATTTTATACAATTCAAGAGCGTAAAGAAATTTGTTAATATTTCTTTTTAAAATATTTTTTTTAAGTATACACCTATGAAAATACGAGAATAATGAAAAATATACCAACATAATTTACATAGCAAGTGAATGCATTTATATATATATATATATATATATATATATATATATATATATATATATATATATATATATATATATATATATATATATATATATATATATATTAATAAATTATAGATATTATTTTTAGTTTCCAAAAACTATTTTCTTCTTATTATTCTAAGGCTGTTATTTTTTAAGGTTATTGTTTTCATTACGTCAACGGCATATGTTCATTCCTGTAATTGGTATTTGGGTTCATGCTAAAACTTAGGTTTTGAATTCCCTAAACAATCAAGCTTGCATTATTTGATCGCAAAAGTTCGTCTTGTTTTTATAAAACGAGCTAGGTAGAGCGTGGAATTGCTTTTTATTGATTCCCTTCTAAATCGACATGTCTAAATTATTCACATTCTTTTAGTCGGAACGATTTCCTACTGAAGTACTATAGTAATCATAGGTGTCTTTAATTTATTAATTGCTTTATTTTTAAAAAAATAACTTTCGCTTTCTAATTTAAGAAAATAAATGTACTATTCTTCGTTGATACGTCTATTTATAAATGTACACAATGCTTCTTGAATCAGCAATTAAACTCTACTTTATTTCAATCAAACACAATTTACCAAAAAAACAGAATTCATCTATTATCATCATCTGAGCACACTTATATAAGATTGCATTTTCCGAACCAAAGAAACGATTTCCAAACCAAATATTCATCAGTTCTTTGGTATGTATAATTTTTATAAGTTAAATTTTTTTTTCATTAGTTAAGAGTATTTCTTATATACACAATTTGGTATTTTAAAAGTTATATCTTATATAGGATGTCAAAAGTCATTACGTTTGAAAGCGACGCTAACAGAATTTTAATAATTCACCATCACCATAAAAAGCTACCGTGGTACATAAAAGAGCCTGTATATGAGTTGTGATTGCGTCCAGGAGACCGACAGAAACAGACCTAATGACAGACCTAAGCCGAACTTCTGGCATAAAGGCAACAAAATATCATTATACATCATTTAATAGGGCACATGTAGAGTATTCCAAGAGGAAATAACTATACACGCAACCCACACATACTGACGTTTAGTTTTACATGCTTTAAAAAAACACTTTGATCTAGTCTAAATATAATCTTTTTGATTCGCAGAAAGTACACGAAATTTCACAAAGTCGTTTCACATTTATTCCTGTAATTCCTTGAGGTGCTTTTTAATCTTCTACAGTTACCAAAATAACTGGCTTAGCAAAAGACTAATCTTATTATTTTTAAGCCATGCAAATATTTTTATACGTACGTGTAATAAATATATAACTCGTGGTTTAAAATGTTTTTGTGTATTTTAAAATCTTTTGTGTTGTTATGTTTCTCAGAATTCAAAATTTATCTTGAATATTTTCGAGCCGAGGGGCATACAGCTAAGAAAATAAGGCGTGTTTTTTCACTTTTACTCGGGACTAACAACCTAGTTATCCAATAGAAAATGTAATTGAATCATTCGCCATTTTCAACTATCTGCCGACTAAACTTGGAAGGGCCAATTTAAATACGAAATCGTAGTTTTGCCAGCTGTGGAAAAGCTCCATCACTTTTTTCTAAATGATAAAATATATATTTGGAAATGAAATGCTACGTGGGTGCAACATAAAACTCTAAAAATAGATCAAATTACCACCGCGGTGTATAATATTGCTTGAAACGGCCGAATTTAATAATAAATAGCAAAAAATTATTGACATTTTTATGGTGCTTTTAAACAATCAAATTCATATATTTTATTTAATCATAGCGATTTTCGCTTGTTTTGTTTTGTAAAAATATAAATAACAGAGTATAAAAATATTTTTTCATATTTTTACACAGTCTTTGTGAACTAGAACATCCCTAGAGATGAAATAAATCCTGTTTATTGCTTCGTTAGCGGGGGCACCTTATATCTTATCCCTTGTAGTTTCTGGCCTTGGCGAGAGATCTTTATCCCTGCCTGCACCTTATAAAACCACCTGAAATTATACAGACTGAAAAAAAATTACTGGCAAGTATTATATTGTAGAGTGGTCATAAAAAAAAATTAGAGCTGCTTCGAAAAAGTTACGAAAATACTTTTGCGAATGCATGAAATCAAAAATGATATGCTATAAAAGAAAACAAATGTTTGAAAGTAAATAATACTTACTACACGGTACGGTTATATATTATAAAAGTAAACGCTCTTATATATTTAATTAATAGAAGTAAAAATTACTTTATAGTGGGAATATCATCAAACCTTGTGAAAACGCATTTTTCTACTGAAAAAAAAAACAATTTGTGTTACTCTAATCGAATTGTATTGTCGATTCTTTCATCGTCTTGTTTCTCGTTATTTTTTGCATATAATCCGAATTATGTAAATGATCATAGTTTTCAATTTCTCTTCAGTTTGATGTCTCCCTTGTACAGTTTTTCAGACCTTATACCGTTTGTTTCCTGATATATTTCATCCGTTACCATTTCAATAGATATATCCTTTGGGTCACCCCAGCAGCCTTGGGTTTTTTGTTTTTATCTTATACAAATTCTAATTCACAGAAAGAGTGCAAACATTGTCCTTAGATTCCTGGTGGATTGACATGGATTTAGGATAAGGTCAAAAAATCTTTTATTCATCTAACGTGTCATATAACTTACTGATCTAGGAATTTTGGTTATTAGTCTTAATTTTTTTCAATACAACTTTGTAAACCAGAATGATGGTTGCAAATGTCATAAAAATTCTTAATAAAATCATTTTAATTTAACATACAAATAATTAACTATTAAATGAAATGAAATTAAACTACATTTGTTTACTATTATTTATATATGATTAACTAAACATGTTTCATTAATATACCGAAATCAATGTACCGAAGAGAAAATAAACAGTTTACGTGTTATTAATTTTATTAAAAGCTCAACTCAAATTGTTAATTATGCACTGTTTAGTTAATATTATTCAAAATAATTAGCGTTATCTAATATTCTATGTATATTACATTTAAACTAAAGTCCACAAATTTAGATGTATTGCCAATATTTAAGAGCCAATTAAAGCAAACAAAGGGTTTGTCAGCGCTTAACCCTCGAACCCCATCGCAAGTTTCAATAACTTTTAATTAGGGGTTGATCCGGAGCTAGAAGTTTTCATAACTCGCCGGAGGCTCACGTATTTAAATTACCGAATAAATAAATAATAAACAAATCATTAAAATTATTTTTCTGAGATCGCCTTTGATTGTTATTTATGATGAAAAACAGACAGCTTTTTAGTATTATACATTAATTAATTAATTAAATATACAGGTGTTATAATAGTGTCATTTAATTGGTTGTTAAAAAGTAATAATTTAATAATTATATTTTTTTATGTCTATATATAAAATAATTTTAAAATATACACCCATTTTTTTTTAGCCCTAAAAACTTCTTATATTCTATATATTCATTTCACTAAATTCCTTTTACCGATGATTATCATGAAAAATATTATTTATTAAGGCCGATTTTATATCTATACAGCTATAATAAAATGAAGCAACTGTTCTAAAATACATTACAACGATAAGGATTAAAAGTGGCGTTTAATTTTTTTTTAAATAAATTCGTTGACATGTTACGACAAAAGTAAAGTGCTGAAAATAATCTGCGTTTAACATTTCTTTATTTGCCTTTATAAACGATATAATACTTATACATTGTGCCTGCTAAGAATCTTTTTTAATATTTTACATCAATTAATTAATTAAAGATACAGGTGTTAGAATAGTGTCATTTAATTTGTTGTTAAAAACGAATAATTTATTAATAATATTTTTTATCGCTATATATAAAATATACACCCATTTTTTTAACCCATAAAAACTTCTTATGAAAGCTGTTATAGTAAAAAAAATTAGCTCAGTTAAAATGTAAATTGGAAAAGTCACCTAACCTACCTAAAAACCTAACCTAACCCATTTTTTTACCCATAAAAACTTCTTGTGAAACCTGTTATAGTAAAAAAAATAAGCTCAGTTTAAATGTAAATTGGAAAGAAAACCTAGCCTAACCTAACCCATATTTTTTACCCATAAAAACTTCTTGTTTTTACAAGAATGTTGTAGTAGGCTGTTATAGTAAAAAAATTAACTCAGTTTAAATGTAGATTGGAAAATTCACCTAACCTACCTAAAAACCTAACCTAACCTAATTCATTTTTTTTACCCATAAAAACTTCTTGTGAAAGCTGTTATAGTAAAAAAAATTAGCTCAGTTTAAATGTAAATTGGAAAGAAAACCTAACCAAACCTAACCCATATTTTTTACCCATAAAAACTTCTTGTTTTTACAAGAATGTTGTAGTAGGCTGTTATAGTAAAAAAATTAACTCAGTTTAAATGTAAATTGGAAAAGTCACCTAACCTACCTAAAAACCTAACCTAACCTAATTCATTTTTTTTACTCATAAAAACTTCATGTGAAAGCTGTTATTGTAAAAAAATTAACTCAGTTTAAATGTAAATTGAAAAAGTCATTTTCTAATTAGCGAGAAAATAAAGTAGTTTACTCTGTAATAATTAAATAACGAGTGCTTTGAACTAGTTTTTAATTCCATTGACCCCTCGCGGTGCAGTTGCACTCGCAGACGGGAAGGAACAGCTGACCCACAGCGGCTGCCTGCCTGAATAATGGAAGTGCATTATTAGTGCAGCCTGAAATAGCGAAGGCTCTGGCGGCGGCCGATGTCTGCTCGCGCTGTCAACCTTTTTTACTCGTGTTTTTCGTTGTATGCCCTCTTAAAAAGTTTTGAGAACACTGGTGAAATTTCGCCGGAAATAAATGCCACTTATGCATAAATAACGACATGTTAACATCGAAATGCCTCAAACGCGCATCCGTAGACATGCAATGTTCAAAATTGTAGTTTTGATAAATATTAAGTTAAGTAAAAATATCTGTTTTAAAAATGTACGTATTTTAAACAATGAATCCTACAAACAGTTATTTAAAATACACGTGATCACAAAATTAATTATTACATTTTAAATAAAGATTTGTTGCGATCGGTGACTAAAACAATGGCTTTACATCAAAATATAAAACATCATTAACTAAACAAGTATGTCATAGTTTTTATGGAAATAAAATGTTAAACCGACATTTTGATCAAAAATGATCATAAAAGTGCAAAATAAACTACCCTTATCCTATTTTTATTCATTTAAATTTATATTTTTATGAAACTCCTAATTTGTATTTTAATAATATAAAAAGTATGATGCAGCTTTAACATCATCTTGAAAACGATTTTTTTCAATAAATTTCCTAAGTGCTATGAAAGTAAAGGGCTTTGTGGGGAACGAAATGTTTTGCTTATGTATTTATTTATATTCCATTGTAGTTTAAATACGTTGACCCTCAAGAGGCTTTTGTAGATTTTGGAGACCACAACTCCCCTAGAAACAACAATACAAACTACCATTTCAGAGCAAATAGCTGCAGTAAACAGTATATTTGACCATTGTACGGTTTATCCTTTTTTAACCACTTAAATAGTATTCATTTGAAAAAAAATATCTCGTATATCTTTACTATCGTATGTGAAAAAAAGTAAGGCCCGTGCGCTAAAGCTATTATTGTTTTATGATTCTAGGCGTACAAGTTAACTTGCGTCTTATCTTTTCAGGCAAATACAGGTTTTTGATATTCAACGTCGAGATTTGATCAAGATCTGTTATCATTACTTCACCGTTTTTATTGGAAATGCTTCCATCTCACAAGAAAAAAGCGAAACGTAAAAGCAAATAAAATAATTCATACGTTTGCACACTCGCTCAATCTTCACTTTCAGCATAATTTTATATAGATAGTTTATATAAGGTATTTAAGTAATCAAAGCACAGCTGTATATTGTTTTGCTATTCTTTGTCTAACTCTTTGTCCAACTTTGTTAAGCTCATTCTATAGAAAGCGTTACCGAGCTGCTGTTAGCCCAAGGAAAATGATTAAACTGTGAAATATAGCGATCGTCGCCTAACACTTCTTGTACTAATTCTAGTTCCGGTCATTATTCTACTGCTGCTGCTATTTGTCTGGGTTGTCAGAAGCTTCCGGTTAGGAACTGATGCAGTAACAACCAGGGGAGCTCGCCGACTACTAAATGTTGGATGAGCTAAACTTCCTTATCCCCAAGCACATACCGGCTGCCTATTGTTAGAAAATCCAATTAACAAGTGTAGCAACTAACAAGTGAAACACTTTTATATTTATATGTATATATATATACAAATGTATAATAATTAATCGATTGAACACACGACTCCAGAATTTGCTCCTAATTTTTTTTTTATTTAAAAAAAAACTATCTTATCGAAAAGCTTATTTTTTAATAATTACTTTTTGGTAAAATTATAAATACAAATCAATCCAAGTCAAGGCGTCGAGCGTAAGGCGAGGCTTCTCAATATGTTCGAATTGGCTTTTCCGTGTTTAGCTTTTACCAGGTCAGTCGTCCGTCTGAAGTAGACTGGATCCTCGCCGTCAAGTCGGGTCAGGAGAAGATGAATGGCCCTCGAGGCTTCCTCTGACCCGGTAACGAAGAGGGGGCGCCGAACCCTCCGACATCCCCCGGCGCCAGGGGAGCACCCTGTCGACCTGGCCACCGAGCAAACTTAATCACAAGTTCCGAGTATAAATAACACATTAATGTCGCGCCCCGTCACAGCTCCAGTGCCCTAATACTTTTTATCCTTAATAATAGATGTTACTTGCGTTTGAGAGCACTTTGTTTGTTCTAAACGTACTCGTTACTGGAAGAAATCCTCTTAATTTTTTTTGTAACTTTAGGTAATCGGTTTGCTAGTTTTTGGGCGTTTTTTTTATGTCAATCGTATACTTAAACGACATGTGGAATGATGTATTATATTATTGCAGTATTTAACCACCAATCACGAGTTTAAAAACCAAATTAATATTGCGTTCCGCCACAGTTCTTTACACCCATTACTGACAAATATCACTTGTTTTTATATACACATTATTAAAGCTAAAGTTATGCGTTTAAACCACAACCACTAGCCCACGATGATTAGCATATATCTCGATAGACAAAGCAATATAACTTTATTATTGTTAAATATTAATAATTTTTTATCAGATTATTTACTTATCGAGTTGCAATTTCAATTTCAGATGAAATAAATAAGCTTCTAAGTTAATCGAACCAGAAATTTTGATGTATTAAAGTTCTGCTTTAAACCACGTTTCACTCTGGAATTCCTCTCTTTCCTTTCTTTGTGATCACGGCTATTGTTAGAGCCGGCTGTCTGAGCTCAGTAGTCAGACAATATCACCAGCTTGTGTTATATCAAGCGACTGAATCGAATCTACAACTTTGTATTGTGTATTAACATACATTTGCGACTAACCGAAGTTTGGATGCTATCGAATCTTATCTAATAAAAGCAATCTGATCAATGTAGTTCGATCAGTGTACTCGACTCGTGTGTGATATAATTTCCACACAACACACACACACACGCACACACGCACATACTAACACAGTATCACCTTTTATAATCTTTGCTATTGAATCTCGATACAGGTGGATTCACTCTACATATTTCGTCTATGCGATTCTTTGAGGTATACTAAGCCCAAAAGTTATACAAAATAAAAAAAGACGCAAAATGTGCTTGCGTATATGACTAACGCTTCACATTTGAATTGAAATAAAAATTAAGTTGTCAATTTTTATTAAAACTTCTCCTGGAGTTCTTTTTCAGTAATTTTTTTTACTGCTACTTGTCGATGTATTCTTCATTTTTCACCTTTCACATTCACACAACATAACTAAGTTTTCAGGTATTATGGCGACCTGTATACTATAATTCAAGGCTCTCCAGGGCACTTGGCAGGCATATATGTAACCTCTGATATATAACTTAGCGTACAACTTCGGCAGCTCTATCGTGGATAATCATCTATTCAACATAATAGTCATTCAAAATATCAACGTAATACAAAAGGATATTGTATTTCAGCGTCAGCATTTCAAAAATATATTTACCAAATAGTAGTTAGGTTTCTTAGGACCTTTTCAACTTAAAATGTCGTGAACAACTGTCGAATTTTTATGTACACAAGCGATGCTAAAAATTACGAAAATAGATAAAACAGATCATACTCAAGAGAAAATTTTTAATAATTTAATTTGTTATCTATCCATAAAAACCTATTCATGCTGGGTTAATATAAATAATAATTGAAATTATTTTACGTTACAACCAAGCAAATACAAAAACGTTCACTATATACTATACAATAAAGTAAGTAATCTCCTAGTCTTTTGGCTTATCCCATTTATTCCCTTAAACTAAGTATTCGCAAAATGTTATTCACAAATAAATTATTTTATGATTGATGAAATCGGATTTCAATTTTAGATAGTTTTTATTAACGCCGATGATATATATATTTATAGATATAAACATTCATTCCAGAAATTAGAGTTAAATATAGTTTTATTATCCAACGACTGCTCTGACCTTGTAAAATAATCATACATATTCTTCATGGTGACGTCGTACACTAATTTATCATGCGTTTTTTATGGTAATTCATGTGAAATTACAGTAATTATAAAATAAACGAAATTGTAAAGAAGAGGGTGCGGTCATACCCAGTACAAATTTATTTCGAGTGCTAAATATAAAATATGTTTAAAATAACCTCAAAGCTATTTTATAATGATATGTTAATCATTTGCGTTATTTGTGAATGTTATCTAAAGCTTAAATTAGTTGCTAGCAGAAAATATTTGATTGATTTTTTGTTCATATTGATTACGAATTTGAATTTCGGTTATTAAATTTAATACCAGAGACCACCCAATTTATATATTCATTTAACTAAATTCCTTTTACCGATGATTATCATGAAATATATTAAATAATATATAGATATAAAATCGGCCTTAATAAATATTAAGGCCGATTTTATATCTATACAGCTATAATAAAATTAAACAACTGTTTTAAAATACATTACAACGATAAGGATTAAATGATAAGTGGCGTTTAATTTTTTTTTAAATAAATTCGTTAACATAATCTGAAAATAATCTGCCTTTAACATTTCTTTATTTGCTAAAATCTATATAAACGATATAGTACTTACACTTTGTGCCTGCTAAGAATCTTCCTGAAAAAATCATGAAAGTAAACAATGGAACTGAAATAGAAACAACGGTTTCTGCGGCTTTATATTTCCATGAAACATAACAAAAAACCCATACATATTCATAGCTGACGTAGAAGTTAATGCATAATGCAACTCATGCTGAAAAATGCAAAAAAAAACTACTAAAGCCTTTTTTTAAATTCAGCTGCACTAATGCGAATCCATGGACATGAAAACCACGCTGCCTTATTTTATAATTTTTTTAAAAATATGTATTCAATTGATATGAATAACTTTTATATGCATTTTTTCTGCAAGTAACAGGTTTCTTTTATAAAATTGGTATGCAAATATAAATTAAAATAAAGATAAAAAATAATATAAGAATATTTAATCTTCCAGACTGATGTATGTTTCTGAAAACGCTTTATTAAAAATATGTATTTATTACATTGAATATTTTGATAACTCGATTTTCTAGGCTATGTGCTATGTATTGGGTATAAATTTGTATTGCTTATTAAAATAAAAAAAACTAATATAAGGGCTAAATACTAAAAAACAATATCACGTAAACTTCAGTAAGATGACTGTTAAATGTTTTTTTTATATATGTGTATGTTGTGTCTTTTAACTAACGGTGTATAGCGTATTTTATGGTTTTCATATTTGTATACAAATTGGTTGTGTGATACAAAATAATATGTGCTGGGAAAAATAAAATAACATGCTATCTTCTTTCTACGAATCTGTATGTACTATATATTATGACTTGTAATTTTCATGTCTCTCTCAACCAAGGATCCATCTATCGAGGTAGGGAAGTTATGAGTTGAAACTGAATACTAATGTATAAATTTTCCTTACAACCTGCATGGAATGATTATAATTTAGTTAGTTAAACATGTACAGACGTTGCTGTCATATTGTATATCCTTTACTTGACGCTTTTATTAAGTTTGTGTGGGCTTTGTGGGTAATTTATTGTTAATAAATGAACCGAGTACCCTAATAGGTCACGCATAATTTTAAACACGCGATATTGGAAATAAGTACCCAATAATCAATTGTATTTTATGGTTACTTAACCGTACTGCCAGTTGATAATTAATAGCTTAGTTATTTACAGAAGGCATCAAATTTTTGGTACAATATCAAAAAATGGAGTTTTACCGAGGAAAATGTGAATCATCATGAAAATTCTAACCGATTATATAATAACTCTGTTGTCTTAAATGTTTTAAGTAAAAAAAATTATATTAAGTTGCTATGGCAAATATGCTTTCTTTTTTTGTTGTATCTGAATGGAATGAAGATACTTATAGATGTTTGTTTTCAAGAAATGAAAATTATTAAGATGATGAATTAAGTATTTACATGTATAAAAATATATTTGAATTATTTTGCCACATTTAACAGCAAAGGTTATCCGCTAGAAATATTTTATATCTTTCAGCTTATAAATTCTTACATAACGCGGCTTGGCAATTAATAAGAATTTTAGATAATTCGTAGACAAAAACAGTAAAATTATTTTTATATTTTATTGAGATATTTAGATGAACTTTTATTCTAATAAGAATTTTTATAACAATTATATAGCAAATGAGTTCGAGCATTATTTTATTTTATATAAAAAAAATATTATGTTATTAGTTTAAGTTCAGTTTTATTTTTGACGCGACCGGTTTCGCCAAAAAAGATACCGATGGCTTCAAACTAAAGTTGCAAGTGTCACTCGACATATTTTATGTCTCATTTTTATTTTTCTTTTAAAATTAGTTTTGCTATTAAAAAAATGAATCTACGTGAATAAACAATAAATTTGGGATATTCGTTATTACTAGAGAGTAGTATTTAATGGAATGTTAACTATGGTTTAGACATGTTAGAATTAAAAATAATAGTTGCTTTTTAATTAGACTTTAGCTAAACGGTAGATTGGATAAATTTAGAAAAAAGCTTCAACCCCTTTTTTACCCCAACGATTTTTTTAATAAACGTATTGTTTTTATAATTGATCGATAAGAAAAAATGTTAAGTTGGTGATTTAAAACATGTTTCAGATCATTAAACTTGTTGCAAGTACCGGTAAAATAAATTTAAAAAAATTAATCACTTTATTGAGCAAAAATATATAGTGTTGGTATATACCAAATATACATAACATATGAGATGTGCGCTGTTCGTTAATACAAACATTTAGATTTTGCAATACACAGAAACTATTCAATGAATTATGGAAATACGCCGATATTTTATGATGAATAAAGTTTTTAAATTTTATTAAATAGTACCTTATCTAGATATAAAAAAACAATGTTTAAAAATTTGTAATGCATTTAGAATCACCCTGTATACAAATCATATTCAACTGCATGATACCTAGACTACGAGTGAAAAACAACCGGGAAAAGTGCATTTTACCTTGAATTAAACTGTAAAGGAAAATTTAAGAGGAATTAGAGAAGACCTCGTAGCCTTTGAGAAAATCTAGACTACAAAATTCATCTTGGAAAATATAATCTTTTAGGTTAAGCTTCAGCTATATATATAGATATATATATATACATATATATTCTTTGAAGAGTTTACTCGGATTTCAAGAGCAAGGCAAGAAAATATTTCGAAGTTTTGAGCTTTTTGAGAAATGTTCAGAGGTTCATATCGGTTAAAGCCTAGTAAAACATAAAATAAAACTTAGAAATACTAAACATATTGGATGTTTAAAATATTTCAATTTCTATGTACACTTGCTCTTTCAAAATTCTAGTTGGTGCAAACTCGCACAATGTTCTCGATCCGACAGTGAGTATAAATTACTCAGAAACAAATTATTTTGAATAAAAACACCAGAAATCAGTTCAGAATCAGAATTTCATATTAATTAAATAAATAAAATATTGCTAGAAAATAAAAGTACGACCTGGTCAATTGTGTTCAAAGCACTCAATGCCTTATCCTATTCGGATTCAATACATGGGGTTTATAAAACCTTAGTTAACAATATGTTAACACTTGATAATTTATATTCTATAACTTCTTAAATAATATCAAAACCAAAGTTATCAAAGATTTTGGGATAATGTGTTATTTCCAATGTGTAAATCTGTCACCTGTCTATTTTTATATTATTTTTCCCACACATGCCGCCAGTACAGATCATGTTCATCCAACCTGAAACAGGTTAAACTCAATTACGTCAGTTTGTGATTCACCTGTCAGGGTGAGTATCGAAGCAGCAGACTTTCGTTTAAGAGTCTGTAACCTCAATACTGGATAAAGAATTCGTTGATTAATTATTCATACATAATATTTCATGATAAATAAATAGTTTCTCTCGGGTACCTGTGAATAAATTCTTGAACTAAATATATCACGCTGAGTACAAAAAATTGTATTTACAATTTATTGAATTATAAAGTTTTGCTTTTATTAATATTGTTTATTTATTGAATTTCATGAAAACCGAAAAAACTTTTTACTCGATGCGTGTGTTTCGTTAAAGTTAAGTTTATGTTTTGTCTATAGTTAAAAATTATTACACTCAATAAACGTGCATAATTCAGTTGCATATAAATACAAAGCTAATTGTTAAATCAAAAATGTTTTATTGGGATTTGTAGTAAAGACTTGATTGTGTGTGCCACAATGTCTGTACAATAATAAGTCAATTGAACTGGTATTAAATCAGGCTTTATATTTCAATTTTATGGCTATTAGTATTCAACTAAGGCCAGACCATAATAGTCAACATGAATTGTAATGTTTACTCAGTAATTTTACTGAAAATCGATTTATTGCCGGGCATTAACTCACAATATAAGTGCATTTATTCATAATGGGTTTATAAAATAATCGGAAAACCAGTTGTATTCGTTCGGAAAGTCTATAACGTACACCGGCATTAGCCGATCATTATCGAGGCATTCGAACAAAACTGTGACAAAACCTTAGCGTGTTCTTTCATTTTGTCGTATTATTTCAATCGCAGACAACTATGCCACTAGAAAATACGTTTTGAATAAATCATAGACACTTCCTGAAATTAAAAAAAAACACATTTTATAAACTTTGTTACTTTACACATATTACTGTGAAATAAAAACATTTTATTTTGTGTTCGAGAGGAAGACGTTTACACTTAGATAATTTGAACGCGTCTATACTTTATTTGTGCAAAAGACAGGTAGCAGGATTCAGGAGAAGCAGGTAAGCAATTATTTGAATACATTCAGAAGTAACGGTGTTAGAATTGGTATATTTATGGTATTCAGATGAATCTTGGAGATTCTGGTTGGCAAGTGCATGTGCTATGTACTGGACTACACATAGTCTGTTTTTTAATTTAATTTTTAATTAAATTCAATGAAAAGTAATACGATTAATTATTCGCTAACTCTAAACCACTCTAGTGCTGTAGACAGCGGTAAACGAAAAGATATATATTGAGCGCGGTTTATTGAAGGCGAAAATAATTGCTTTCTAGTTTCCTTGCATGAGATAAAACTAAACTTAAAAGATAAAATCGTTGTAATCAATAAATTATACTGATATATATGATACATTAGATAGAAAATAATAACTAAAAAAATCTTTAGCGTTTAAAAAAAAAACACTGTAAAAAGTCGTCATTTGCCACAAACATGCATTTAATTTTTCAAGACACAGACATCAAATTTAAATGTAAATTTTTCCCATTCAACACTTTACCAGTAGTATTGTTGCAATACAGCCTTAAATGGGTTCTACTGACCTTACCAAGAAATACGTCAGCACTTTCTAATCCAAAATGTTTACTTCTCAAGTATAATTACACACCTGCCTTCGCAGTCATTCGCTCTTGGATTTATGAAGTCTTCAAATAAAAAAGCTCAGATTTTTAGACTCTTTTTATAAATTAAAAAATTAAGTCAAGGATATTTTTGGATGCGTATTTTTGAATATTGTATATCTTATTACTTGCGAAAGAAGGGAGGATCATATCATTTGCACTGTCTCCGGGTAAACTTATATCTCCAATGTCCATTGTCTCAGCTCTCATCTTGCGATGCTCTGAGTGCTACGAGAATGAGAATTCTGTCATTTGGGTCACCTCATCCATTTATCACCAACAGCTTGCATCTTGGGTTCTTTTTTTCTTAATATCTCAAGATATTTAGTTGGTGCAGTTTTTAAAGCACACAAATCAACACCTATTCGAAAAACGCAGAAACTGAATAATAAAGTATTCACGTTTTCAGGTTTCAATGTTTGCTGTCAGTAGAATTCCTTTTCAATTACAAATTATTCTGTGATATTGAGTTATTTTTCTAAAGCAAGTTAAAACAACATTTTTTATAATTTCAATATAGTATGTTTATAATAAATTCGCATTTTCACTGAAATAGATTTGTTGTGCATACAATATTCAGGTTATCTATTTACACATGAATGCTTAGCTAGAACTAGCCATATCGGTTTCACGCTTACACAGACTTGTCAAATTTTTACACCGTTAGGTCTGCCTTATCCTATCTATGTTTTGGAAAAAAAATCAAAGTTGTTATTCATTGTTTCGCATGTGAATTGATTATCTTGACATCGGATAAATTTTCCATTGTTTTTTAGTGATTACAAAAAAAGTTTAGCATAAAAAATAGTGTAAAGTCAGAGTTATACTCTATCGTACTTGGTGTAACGAATACATCCTTGAAAATTTCTCTCTGGCAGATAGAAGTCGAGCCTTCATCTTAATGAATAAAAGCACCCGAGTCAGGGGTGAGACAGGAGTCAGATTTATTTCAACCACGGGGTTCGTAGAAACCACGGACAGCTGAAGGACTCAAATGTTCAAGAGTTAAATTAAATTTTTTATAAGAGATTTACGTCCGAAAGTATAGAAAGTCTGTGTACTCATTATACTTTATAAATGTATTATAATATAATACATAGCAAGGTAATCACGCAGTAGAAAACATTTAGAAATAATTGCAGATATGTTACATACTTTTGAAGCATTGTAAACGTGTAAATAAAAAAATCATCTTTAAAAGATTTTTTCCGAAAAAATTCCTTTTCTCTCGATTGTAGAGTTAATGTTTGAATCATAATTAAATAGCAATAAATCTTAAACACAGTTTGCGACTAAGTGAAACAGAACCCGTGAGGGGTGTTTTTTTTTCCTATGGTCTCATTTTAAGGTTGCGTGACATTTTGAACAATCAGAGCTGTATAATACAGTACGTGGCCCACGTGTCCCTTAATGCGGGTCTGTACTCTTGGATTATTAAAATTATATCACGAGAATTTAACATTCGTGTGCGGTGCACGCTTGTGATGACATAATTTTTATTTTCACAGCATTTTTTATTAAATGCGCAGCGCTCGCTCTAATAATCAATATCTCTGTGTCATGACAGTGCGGCACATTTCACCAACTGAAAATGTGTGCTTTTGTTAAATAGGATTTTTTTAATATCAGAGCTAATGAATTCGAGTATTTTCAATCATTAAACCCGATTTTAATGATGATTAAACTTTTTATTGATAAATTTTCCGAAATGAAGGTGTATTTGGGAATTTCATTAATGAATGCATGGTATCGTTTTTAAAAAAATATATGATACTCTAAGTATCACAAGTCGAGCTGTGTTGCAATTTGGCTAGTGGCACACCAAAAAATTATTTTGTAAAATTAAAGATAAAAAAATAATTTACAGCAATTTTTTTCCACCTAATAAACAATTTTGTAATATAGTTCAAACTCTGAGCCTAATATGGAAACAAATTAAACTATAATAATTGAATTTTTTTTTAAATATCTTCGTTACGTTAAGTTTTGATGTTTCACATATTTAATTTTCCTTTTAATCTTTTTAATTAAATAAAAATATATTATAATTTATGCTTTGTGCATATGTTAACTTAACATTTTCTGGATTTATTTAATAGAAGCATTTTCAATTAATCTTACTACTCAATAAAAGACTTATGTATTTAAAATTATAATTCCATACACTTAGGATTATTTAATATTTAATGAGTCAGCGCGATATATCCACACAGACTTATTTTGTATACAATATGTTTTCAATAATAATTTCATATGAAATGACAGAATAGCCCCTAATTATTTTAGTCACAGATGGGACTAAAAATCATATTTCTTGCTAGTACTGTATCCCATTTTACTTGTTATAACATATGATCGTCCAGAATAAGTTTCAAGCGTAAATCGGGTATTTAATTAAAACCAGTCAGCGTTTTATATATTTTCGATCGTAAATCTATTGAAAATTTTCAAATTACATTTTAAGCAGTAAAAATCACTTTAAACTCTGCATTATTGGCAAAATCTCAATAATTACGATAATGAAACCAAGTTTTACGATAATAGTTATACGAGTATATGAATACAGTAGTAAAAACTAATTACTTTTAAAATTATATCTTTATTACAATAATTTTTTTAAAAAATTATATATGATATTTAAATTATTAATATATAATATATTTATATGATAAGAAAACATAAAACAAGGACATTTTTGTACAAAATTAAAAAAATAAAAGATGCTGCTTTGTATCTTAATTTTTGATTCGTTATTTTTTCTATTAGCACAAAATCACAAATTATTTTACTAACAGGTAAAATAAAATTTATTTATTTATAGTCCTTAGAGCTTATAGTTAAATAAGAGTCACATTGAAATTATCAGTGGATCATCAAATATTCGGCTTTTTTCATCAAATATTTGAATATTTTTATTAAACTATAAATTGAAATTTGCTTATACATATTGCCATTCAATAGCATAAAATCAACTCTGAAGACAGTGCAATTTAGGTATTTTCGGTTCCCATTATTACACCAAATATCTTAGCTTGATACAAAGATGCTTTTTAAATATATCGCATTTGTTCAGTCTGCAATATGATGTTAGTTTATGTACCGCAATGTTTGAAAAACAAATCCTTGAGGTCGGTATACCAATGTTTTTGCAGGCCAAACAGGCGTAAATAATTTCGGTCATTCGCGTTTCTTTGTTTAGGTTTGAGGCACTATTTTCGGTTTAACGATGGATATGAATCTTGCAATTGACGCACGAGCAATTTTATATTTGTCCTATTTTCATGCAGCCATTATTCGATGCATTAACGAAGGTCAAAATTTATTGGGGGACAAAAAATGACACAGACCAAAATTCACGTTTATTTTCTAGCATATATAAATGTTTTTGAAATAGTCTTTTAGAGGAAATATTAAAAATAATCAGATTATTTATAAAAAAAAACATAATCTTATTTTGAATAGAATACCGCAAGCTGTTCATAAAAAAAATGTCAGTTCAAAGGTAAAGTAAGTTGCTTTGATTTTTCAGTACAAAAGAAAAATTCTTACAAACATTTTTTCAGTTGACGAAGCTTTTTACGGTAGTAGGGGAAAACGTATATATCAGATACGATACACTTCTGATATTTAACGTATGTGCGCTGAACAAGAATTCATAAATAATATCCACCTTTCCAATATGTCTGCTGCCTTAGCAATAAATCGAAAACGTTTTCAATTTTCTATAAGATATGCAACCGGAGATTACGAACTCTGCTTAGAGATATTTCGCAAGCAAATCAAGTTGACTACTACTCTTAATGCTGAAAAATAAAATATTCTTTAGATGGAATACTTTTATATCCAAGCTATATTAATCTCTCCATATTGTATATTGTGTTCATAGAGGAATGCACAGAAGGTGGGCTGTGAATGTAACACATTCCACGTGCACTAATTGAATACAGTTTAGCAGTGAATTCAATATGGGCATGATTGCAGTCTGCATCCATGTGCAGAATTTAACTCATGGCACTACGACGTGTAGGCGTTTAGTTTGTAGTGCTTCGTTAATGAATAATAATTATTGCTATTAAAATTCAATATTTTAATTTAATTATACTTAATCATATAAAAGCGTATATTTTATAGAAAATAATCTCTCTGAATCTTTTTGTACTTTGTACAAAAAAATCATCATATTGTATCTTTATTCGTTATAACGAATCAACACACAAATAACCATGGGTATATGTGAAAAATCTTCGCTTATCAATAACAAAATCTTGATTAATAGTTTTATTTTATTTCAGTTACAAAATTTAAAAAAATTTGCTCAAGTGGATTATAAATTTATTTTATGTTAGTGTTGTGTAAACAACAACTAAAAGTATTTAAAATTAAAACACTATATAAAATTTTAAGTGGGAATTTATGGATAAAATATCGAAGCGTTGTTTGCTTATAGAAATTAGCCCAAAGTATTTGTATTTTAATAATAATCTTTTTTATAACAAAACTCACACTTTTTGGGTTGTATTTTGTAAGAAAATTATACATTATGATATTACATATAAAAATAGTCGATAAAAATGATACGCATAAGTAAAATTACACCCATTATTTAAACACTGTTTGAAAATATATTTCAATACCAAAATAATCAACTATGTAAATAAAAGTGATGTGTTTAATCATTATCTACGTCAACATTGATTTTCAAATAAAAAAGTAAGTAAATTCAAAATTTGCTTTCTTTTAAAATACAAAGTGTCAAAATCTTCGATGCAGTAAAAATATAATCCCTTAATAAAATTCTGTAACAACTGAAAGTTGTTGTACGTTTCGTAAAAGTGCAGATACCGTTTTCTCCTCGCTTGGTTTTCCATTCACGTACTGCCGCCATCTCGTCTGGGACGTAATGCACTTACGCGGTGTTGATGCCTGTTCCTGAGCTCTCATCTTACTTAAGACTGTCTACCACGTACTACGTAGTACATAGCCTCAGTTCTATATGCACGTGACATACCTGTTATGCACCAGGTATGTCACAGGACCGCGTCGTAGCTTAATTTTACATGTATTAATCTACCAGTAGAGAAAGTATTTACAACATATTCTAAAACCAATAGTTTACACTTGCAACAATCTGTTCATAATCATTTTATTCAAATACTTAGCATGTGTTAATACTTTTTATGGGTATATAAAAAATTTACTCGACTATTTTCAAATATTGTGCACTTCAACTTTTTGTTTACGTAATCCTTTATGACTAAAAATTGTGGATCAATAAACGAACGTAAAGATATATTATCATTAGATAAAAAAAACCACATGATAAAGGAGTCTTAAAACGTATTGAAAATTGGTTATAAAGAAAGACATTTTAAAAATAAGAGCTTTTTGGTAATAGCTGAGGCTTCTTATCAGTATTTAATTTCACGTAAAAGTATTCGATAGTACTCTGAAAAGAAATATATTGCAACCAGGTGGATTTTTTAAGGTTAACATAGTGGTATTATGTTGTAATTTTTTTGAACATGTAAAAATAAATCTATAATGTAGCGTTACAACAATTAAAGAGAAATTATCTACCATATGGTTTGGCCGATAATAGAAAAAATAGGATATGACAAATCTGAGCGTTACATTGTTTTACACGATATGGATGTTTGCTTATCCGTGATAACAAATAAATCGATAGTATATTGCCATGCTCATGTGGTAAATAAAAGATAAGGTTATCATTACACGCGAAAACGTCGCATAGCTCTCAAAGCTAAGCAAGTAGAAAAAATCAATATATAAAAATTGTTCATTTGGACGGTCTGTTTTATTTAATTTTGCAAAAAATATGTAAAATTTACAATTACTTTAATAATATTTCTTGCTTTTATAATATGAGAGCAAGTTTTAGTTCTTAGACACGCGTATACACAAGCATCTTGAGAAAACCATAACGATCTACCGATACTGACAATTTTGCTTATAAAACTAAAGAAACCCTTGATGAAGGTCTCATATAACAAATAATTAATTTCATTGATATTTTAAATCAAATACTTCAATTATTTCTCTCGTTGGAAATTGAAAATATTTACGATACCCATTTGTACAAAAAAATGTGTGTTGTTCATATAAGGTTGTTCTGTTGGATTTTATTTGGAATCTCACTGTAAGTATCATTGGAAAAATATTTTATTCTGCAAAATATTAAATTTTCTGTCATCATTTTCAGATAACACAGCTGGTGATGTGTTCTAAAAGCATGAAATCATTTCGGTAATATTCTCATAAATTGATAAAGTTTTTCAATGTGCTCGTAAAGATTTAGTAGTGTAATATATCAGACCGTAAATATTAGGAAGAAAAGTCAGTGTACGTACTGATATGACTACAATAAACCGTTCCCTTGCCACCAATATGGTTTCAACCACCACAATGATTGGCATAGTATGGGTACTACACAGATATCTCAACGTTATACCACTGAAAAGGTTATGGTGGGATTGGGTAAATAAAGTTAGACTGTGCAGTTTTCACCATAAAAACACTAATAAAACTACTTTAAATCGCTTTAAAAAATAAATATCATATTTTTTTTATATACACAAGTATAAATTTATTTGTACAAATATATATCTAGTAAATATTACTGTTGTTGAAACCCAATGTACGTTTGTCAACTGCAGCCAAAGCCAAATGAGAATATCAGTGGACATTCGAGTACCACCGACGCGATTAGTTTTGTTTTTTTAAAACATTTTTAATACTAAATATGATTTTTTTTATACATTTAACTCCACGGATTTATTTTATTTATAAAAATACACTAGAACAATTTTATTCGTGCTCGTTTCGGCAGTATTTTTTACGTCTCCTGTCGTTCCTTACCAGAATATTCTGAGCTCGTTTCCAAAAACCTTCACGAACCATCCAATCTTCTCCATCGCGATTCTCCTGCCTTGTTGTCTTGTAAATGTTTATTTTCGAGGCAACTGAATACTTTAGTTTACTGTACGCGATGAATTTTATATAAACCTACCGACGCGCATACGAATATATCGGTACTATGCTTATTGAAAATAATCCGCGAAAAACGCTGCAATTTCAGCACTCTGTACATGATTCATGCAATGAAAAAAAACATATTAACTTTTAATTTAACGTTTTAATTATTTTAAAATAAATAATTTTATATAAGCATGAACAATATTATTTTTATTTACTCTATTAAGTTAAGCTGAAAAAGTATTTTTGTGAGCCTTGGAACTCTTTAAATATTCAGTCGATTTTCAGCAGCTCCATTTCTTTGGAATCGAATTGCACCGAATTGTCTCTTCACCGCCATATTGTGCAAGCACATTTCGCTTTGGTGCATTTCCCCGGAGGCTACCGGATATGCAAAGGGAGCGGGGAGGCAGGGACAGGGGGTGGGGGCAGGGGTGGCCGGATATAGAATTGAATTCTACTGTTTCGTTGCACAGACGCCTGCCCTGTAGCCCGATAAGCCGAGCCGCTGCGCCGATTTAACACAGTACCATTAAGATGTTATTATAGTTTCACCTAAATTAATAACTTTAACGCATTAACAATATCGTTTAATTAACTATCTAAAATTCCATCACATTTAAAATGTTTTAAGACTTTTGATCAGCTATTTATACTAAACGTTACCAAAAGTCGTTCATTCAGCAAAAAAATTGTTAGCAGAAAAATCCAATATTTTCACCTGAATTTATAGCATTATACTTTACATTAAAAAAAATGAAATAAAATTATTTGTGAGAAGAAAAATACAGCTTTTTGCATTCCCATCAAGCTTATTTTTAAGCGTTAAGGAATATGTTTAAAATATAGGCTACAAAACAAATTACTTACATGTTATTTTGTGTAAATCTCTCGTTTTTGCGTTGTTTGTTTGTAGAGCCCGTCTGAAAACAAACGATATATTTTTGTCGAGAATATTCTGTTACACAGAAGAAAATGTTTCCAAGCGTTAATAAAGCACGCTTGTTGCCTTTTTTTATACTGATGTAAACTTGAACAATTTATTTTTCTCAGGTGTAAGAAATATATTTTTTTCAGCATTTATATTCAACGTTATTTCCCGTGTTATTTTTTAAATTTATTTGCACTACTGGATATAATTAAATCATTTAATAACACTTTGAGGCTCGATTTCATCTTAAACGATTGTTATCATTACACTCATTTATTATAAATAAGTCGCTGTGGGTTGTCCAGACACTTATTCTAAAAAAAATTTCGTCTCTATCAAACTACTGTGAAGTTAACTAAAAAGTTAAAAAATCACCTTAAACCAGTCCCATCTTCTAACGCCTTCCATGTATCATTATTTTGGAAGCATTTGATATATAATTTTTTTCTTGTTACATTCAATTATGGGTTTCATTTTCTAAAACCGTTTACAAATTGCAAATGAAATCATTATTCGCTTAGTACATATAAGGGGATCACGATTGAAACATTATTTAATTAAATCCCACAAATCTATGGTTAATATTGAAAATGTATTGTCATATTAAAATCCAGGTGTGTTATAAAGGTCACAACTTTAAGGCATGAATTTAACGATTGAATTACACCAGAATAAAAAAAATGTGATCAACTTATCTGGAATATCATCACAAACATGTGATATATTATACACTGCCAACGTTGAAACTAGATTGGTAAGGTTGTTTAGGTATATAATTTGGTTTTATTAAGATATACACATACTTTAAAATATATAACTGTTTTCAATGGTACAAACAAGTTACAAAACAGTAAAATATACGCACGCAACTCTCTCAGCAGTAAATCATTCGACGTGTTTCAATATTTCCAGGTACAAAAAACAAATAAAGCAGCACAAGACTGGGAAATAGGTTATGCTAAAAATAAACAACCCTAAATATACCGCATTGGTCTCCGAACAAAGCGTCATAGTCGATATTTATTTTCAGTATCCCGAAAATAGTGGTGTTCAAAATGCAATTTTACTGCATTTGGTATTTCTAGCATTTCCCCGGAAGTTTATCTTTAGCAACAAAATAAATCAACCCAACCGCAGACTTTTGCAGGTACATGGCAAGAGAATATTTCCGTTATGTTCATCGATGTTGTGCTTACTATCTATATGGACTAACAGCTTATATATGTCGCAATTTGTGTTGGATGCTAAATGGGAAGTAATGCCTTACTGCATGCATCGCATCTTACTGTTCTTCTATAGAAACTTAGACTTACTCATATGTGATCGTTCAAATAATGGGATTTTTTAGCTAATAGTTATACTTGGATGTTATTCGAAAAACCAATTGAACCATCCTTCAGAAAAATGGTTATGAGCATTACACTATATCTAATATATGAATTTTTGTATGTGAGACACTGTATTGTTGAGGGAAAACAATAGTGGTTCGTTCATTTATTACTTTTAACGAGAGCTGCAACAACGTTTGTTCAACACGCAAAAAAACAAACATTGAAGAATGAAAGGAAAATGGGAAAAGGATCACGCAAAGGCACATACAATTTGAAAAATAAATACATCTCTGCTGGAATTGATACATCTCTGGTGAGTGGAATATCGGTCTACCATATTCACATCTAGATACAGCAGATTACATGCTGAATATCGATTTTATTTTTATTAAGTTTATCTATAACACAAACGAATGTTTGTTGTACAATTGCAACAATTATCATTGTTACTTGGGTTATTTCATTTATTAGTATATTTATTGAAAAAAAATTTTTTTTTGTCATTTGCTTACAAAAACTTTGAATTGAAAGCATGCAGTATACTTAGTATTCGCTAAGAATTTGCTTTGCTTTTATTTTTGGTAAATGCGTATATTTGTCGCGAACGATGTTACTTTGATGTGTGTGCCGAGCCATTTTGAACGATCACGTAGTGGAGGTGAATCTCGATTCGAGATTGGCGTGTATGCTAGTGGATCGCTATGCAGCCGCGTAGGCATCGCAGGGACAAGCTTGTGTGTGCCACTGTGGGTGTGTTGTGCGCGCATGAGGCCTGGCCGCCGCGTGGGCCGCATGTGCTAACCTTCGCTCTGCCCCAAGGACGGCTGCGGGTTGCTGGAGCGGTGCTTCCAGTACCCGCGGCGGGAGACTCGCGACTGCGGCTGCCAGTTCGCGCTGCTGCACCGCGCGGACGGCGACTGCAGCTAGCCCGGCCCGAGGAGGGCTGCCTCCCTCGCCACCGCGCCCTGCCCCGGCTCCGGCTCCGGCTCCGGCTCCACTTCCGGCTCCGCCCCCGCCCTGGCCCCCGCCCCCGCCCCCGCCGCCCCCTGCGCCGAGTGCCAGGCGCAGTGCTCGCGCTGCTGCGGCGACTGCCAGCACCGGGAGGCGCCGGGCTGCCAAGTAAGGAGGCAGCTGACCACCTCACCGCTTACACTCGCAGACGCTCCGGCCACTCGTTTTCTCTTCACCTCTCCTATCAGCTTATACAAACTCAAATCGCAAACCTCAATTGGTCGATAATGATTAAGTACATTTTTTCAAATATTCAACATTTATTAAAGAAACTCAATTACGAATATGATTACGCACATTAGTTCACCCATAGAAGATAAAAATATCATCGTGATTTGTGTGGGATTTGAATCCACACCCCCTGGCTTATACATGGCCGGTGTACTAACCCTTGTATCACCAATGTGCCCAGGCCAACCAATATTTAGTGATTTGCCTGGGCACATTGTTTCATATGTAAAGTATGATTGTTAAAAATTCTCGATCAATGGATGTGATTCGTTAGTACAAGGGTCAGTACACCGGCCATGGAAGCCATGCGATGTGGGTTCAAACCCCACACAAATCACGATGATATTTTTATCTTTTATGTGTGAACTAATGTGCCTAATCATATTAGTAATAATATAATATATAATCCGATTCAATCCAAAAAATAGATAAACGTGATTTGTGTGGGATTTGAACCCAGGTGCATTACCAATTATACCAACGAATCACTTGTACTAAGCAAGAATTTTTAACAATCATATCCTTTAAATGAAACAACGTACTTATTATGCCAATTAAATATTGTCAATTGGTCACCGGACGATCACTCGTTATCGCTTCCCTCACTTCTCCAGCTTGTGGGAGTTACTTCAGGGCTCCGGCGGATCGGGCACTGCCACTCGCCACCGTCGAACGCTTGACTTCTCACCTAAGCTTTTATCCATATTACTGCACAAGCCGGACTGCCGATTTCACTAGCAGAAGTACTCGTCGTCCTTTGCAATCGTGCGCCGTGTTTTTCACTTGAGCTTTTGCAAAATGCCGCTTAATCTAAATATTTTTATCTACAGCACCTGACCACTTTACCTAGTTTGAATTACTTATACTGGAAATTTAATCTGCCTTATATTTACTATCAACGTCGTATTTTAATTATCGGTCTGACGATCTTCCTGAAACCGACCATATTACTAGCATCTTCTCGCGAAACGGAAGTCATTCGTTTTTGTTACGCAACAACAGTGCAAATTGTATTTGTCTCATCTTTGTTATATATAAATTACTGTAAAAACCAAAAAGCCTAGTCTAAAGCACTCCAACTACAAGGGGGTTAATATTTTACTTTAATACTACAAAGAACTTGATATTTACTTTAGATTTAGTAATCCGAGTTCATTGTTAATATGACTTTCAAATAACATCGTGAAGTTAGTAAAACATTTAGTGATTCCGATTGTTTACTCAGTTTCATTAAAGCCATTTTACACTCCAGTTACAGAGACGTTCTAACCGATATTTTATTAATTTGATAATTTATATAGACGACATAACATAGATTAAAATAATGTTGCGTCAACTGAGAAAATTATCACTATTTAAATGAATATTGTCAATTCAATACGACACACGTTAACTTTGAGTACTTTAGTATTTTTTCTGTCCCCATCGACTGAAGCTGGTTGTAGGTGGTCGAAAAAATACTATTATTTAGTTCAATAAGTCAGCTTGTGTCTTATTTTATTTATAATTCAGGTAGTTGGGTTAGATTTTTTATTCACATTATAACTTATTTATTTATTTTGCATACTTTGCTATAGCACCACTGATTTATTTTGAGTGACCACTAAAGTACTGCTTATTGTTTGTTACTCTAAACAATGTTGTTTTTTTTTCAGTAAATACTTTTCTCAGTGTTTTTTTTAATCACTACAATAAATATTTTATTATTAAAATTTACTTCATTTGCTTTTTTTCATAGGCTTTGAGTTGTATGTAGACATACAACATACAACCAATCATAAATATTTCAAAAACAGCAACGCTTCTTTTTAGTTTTTAAAAACAATCAAACATATTTTCAAGTCTTCGTTATTTATGCATTTATTCGATTATTCACATTAATAAAATATTTTGATTTTAATATATTACTAGAAATAAATATATGATATTTCTTATTTATTTATTCCATTGACATAATACGAAAATTACATAACTAAATACTATATCTCTTACCAGTGTCCACAAGTAAGATGTTCGCACTGGATCTATATTACTTAGTAAATTAACAGCCTCTTGCTGAAAAAAAATTCTTTGTATTTTTATTTATATTTATTTAATATTAGAAATCATTAAACTGGCTTGAAGCTTTGCTACGAAGTCGTAGCAATGTCTACGATTATTTTTAAATTCACTGTAAAAGCATTTAATATTATAATAACGTGTATATAATGGAATTCATGCTTTTTACTTTTTGCTTAAATGATTATCATTAGTATTGTAGTTTTTTATTGCGGAGTAAATGGAGTCTTACTGAGCATTTATACGATTACATTTATTAAAAATTGACCATTACTAAATTTTTAACAATCAATCAAAATCAATCCCACAAAAACCGCTTACAGAAATAAAAATATATCATTATTAAAATATTAATGCACACGCGCTTTCATGAATATTGGGATATTAAAATCCAGGTAATTTTTTTAAATACTATTTTTAAAAAATGTTGGTTGCAAATACAAAATGCCTAATACCAATGCAGTATATTTAAAAAATATTTTTATTAATATTACTTCGAATCAAATAATAAATTTATGACAAAGAATCAGAGGTATCCTTAACATTTTTACTACGAATTTCCGATACAGATACAGATTTTAATACCTGCCAATAAAAACATACAGGTGATAGGAATTTGCAACAATAGCTCCATTTGATTTTTTTTTTTAAAAGCGTTAAAAAACTATATTGAATAACTTTTTTTAAATAAAGGATTGCTAGATTTGTGATCAGATATGCGTGTGTATCCATTGAAAACTGTGAAGATATTTCAGGGGTTGGTGTGACATCTTGGTAAGTTTCCAAAATTTTTTCACGTTAAAGTTGATAAATTGCACGCTTTATACCACGAGTGAAAAAGCACTTTATTTTATAAATATGGTTGGAAATTGATTTTTAAATCAAACAATACGCTAAACATCAGAAGTTGATTTGTCAATTACTAAAACTGAAGTTGATCGCTAACAAAAGACACAAGTGCTAATCTTATAACAATGTAGACTTTGAAGGAAGGTTTCTTTTATAATGATTATTTATTTAACTTTCTGTTTTAACACGAGTTTTAGTTTGGCGTCCAAAGATTATTTTTTAAGTGTTTGATTCGGGTTTCAGAATAAGAAAATATATTTTTTGGATTAAAAGTGCTTACTATTCTTTTCTGTAAATAACGAAAAATATTTTTTTAATGTTTCGTATAATTTATCTGTTGAGATTCATTGATTTAAATTAAAAAAAATTAATTATTTTTTAACTCAGTTTACACTTCATTATCTTTAAATAGAAGATTACTTCTATTCTACTGCACCTTAATAGATAGGATAGACTTCTCAATTACTTAATTCCACATCACATATTCTTTATTGATTGAACCGCTTTTGTCAGTCGGCCCACTTTTCTCTATTAAACTATTTTGGGATTTTACTGCCACTTATATGACATATACCTATTTCGTGTATTCTATCTGAAAATCTCTCTCATTTTTTACATAGGTTTGATTATAATTTAAAGACAAGTACCAATTTATTTTTATTTTTATTTATTAAAAAAAAGCTTACTATAATGATAGCTTTTTTCTGATACAAAAACCTGAATTCATTTTTATATCAGAAGCAAGCATCATAAAATTTATAATCGGTTTTTTTTATCATTTTGTTTAGTTGTCAATAAATGATAAACGCACAATCGTTATTTTAGTAAAATGGAGATTAGTTAAATTACATACTTTTGTCATTATTATGAATGCCTTCGTTTTTCTCTTCAATTTTACTTTATTGTCTGCAATTGTATCACAATAGACTAAAAAATGATCGAATTTTACCGTTTAATAAAAGTTTTGTATTTTCAAGTTTCTACTTTAATATGCACAATACTAATCGTACCAGTCAGTAAAAACAGTGCTCTCTAATATTCATTCTTCAAATTTATACTATGGAAACCAGGTACATCGGTTTCACACTAGCATACAACGAGTTTAATTTTTGCTTATTACTAAGACTATGCTAATTTAATTTGATGCAATCAATAAGGTCATGATAACCATTAAGGTGTGAACTCATATTTCTTTAATATCTCAAATATATACTTGGAAAGTTTTTCCTTCACTGATTAAAGTATATATTTTATTTTATTTTAAAAAAAGTCTTTCTTTAGCTAGGATATTCTATTACAAAAAAGTAAGTTTTTTTTAATAGCATTAAAGTAGAGAGGTCTCCTCTCAAAACTGAGTTCTGGGAAACTCGTTAGTGACTTAACCTGATCCGCCTACTTCAACATCGCACGGTCTCTTGGTCTCTGATTTAAAATCCATACTTACAACTCTCAAACTCCGAACCAGATAACAAACAACGTAGCAGCTCCATCCCCGTTAACTGCTACCAGCAAATGTAACATGACTAATATTTTTACTGCAAAAAATATTCTACAATTCTCTCAACTAATTTTTGAGTAAAATATAATGCATCGTTAAAAGACATATGAAATATTCAAACGATCCACAGTTATTTATTTTTTAATTAATAGTTTAAATATAAAACGACTAAACGATCTACAGTTGTCGTATAATTTTAGACACCAGCGTGGGTTCAAATCCTACATTTACGAATATACTGTTGATATTCTAGAAATGCTGCGTTTCAACAATTTTTAACAACGTTTAATCAAAAATAGCAGTCCAACAGAGCGTTTGATCTTTCAAAATATTTCAGTCTCATTATGTGGCCCTGCCAGACCATTTAATCAGCCGGTGTGTTATCGAATGATGTGATTACTGAAGTGACCGACACACGCGGCATACCTGCGTTATCTCAGACCACTTGATTGGAACTGTGCCTCCATAATGCAGAGCACTCAGCTCATAAGCATATTAGTATGAACCGATACACATTATGAAAGCCTTTAACGTATTTACCCACTTGTGATGGAAATTTATCTGTACTGAAGCTATTATAGCAGTGATATTCAATATATATATATATATATATATACAAAAGTAAAAAGTACCTTAATTAGCTACGATACGTTGTGTGTTCTAGCCTTCTCAGGTGAAATGCACCAACCTTCTCTGCTAATATCGATGAGCACTTTCAGCTCTTTTTTGGTACTTTTTTATGGAATTAAAATTTTTCTCCAAAGCCAGTCAATCAGTTACATGCATACTTATCATTTGACAACAAGGTATATTAACTGTATAACCAAAAATAATATTTTAAAAAATACTTTGACATGAGCTATTTTTTTATTATTGCGCTAAGCACAAAAGTTCTTATTGTCTCATCAAATTGACGCCTTATCCAACAAAATACGCTGAGGTTCTCTGATCGGTGCTGATATTTTTCTATTATTCTTTCTACCATTCATTTACGCTTGTCTTTAGTTTTACTACACCCCCTTTGACTAGACTGTAATACAATACCAGATGCCTCGGTCAGCTGCTTAAATAATTTTTTTAAACAATTTATTTTCATGCAATTGGAAAGCCTTTCCTATTTCTTTTATTCTGATTTATAATATACAATTAAATATTATATTGTTTGTTTTAATTTCTTAGGTCACTAAAGGTACTTTTTAACGTTACTTTGTTGGCATTCATTCCAAATTCTATTTCTAAGCTCACGGTAGACAATACACTCCCTTATATATGTAGAATTCAGGCATGCTAGCGCACTGATGACATGATGAATTGGAAACAACATCGATCTATCTTAATATGACAATATGCACGACCATCACGCGACTATTTGGGGATTACAGTAGCTTTGCAAGTTTGCCTCATAACATGAACAATATTGTTTTTTAACAACTTCTACAGCACCAAAACTGGTTACAAAAAGTCTCTCATCTGAAATCACCATAAGTATCAAGCATTACGAAATTAATTTTAAAATCATACAATACGTATATAAAACAGTGCATTTTGAGATTTTTTTTATTCAACTATACATCTATTTCACTGTAATACACTTGTATTTATACCAAGACGCTAAGGGTTGTGAAATATAATCCTCATCATATCGGAATTTTTAATTTTTTTCATGAAACAGCAGCTAACGGCGTCAAATATGATTTCCTAGAAAATCTGCGTCAGTATTTTTATAGACATAATGCCATGTAATGTGTAATAAAAATAAATTTAATAGCAAAAGAGTATCGATTTTAATTTATTCGTTCGAGTGGCGCATTAAAAATGTTAATCAGTTTAAAATCGCTATGTTGGCAATTTCAAATTCAGGCATATTTATGAAGCAAAACCGAATTATTTGACCGGCTGCAAAGCGAAATACACTCTCTGACCTTTAAACTGAAGGTCGTTTTTACACCAGCAATTGGATAATTATGCACTCTGTACAGAGAAAATTGCATGATATTGTTAGAGCTTATCAACTTCAAAATAAATTAAACGGGCTTCACTGAAAACTCTAGAATTTCAAGCTGATTTTTTTTCAAGTAATAGCGGTAATTAGGATTATCATGTAGACCTTGAAGTTAGTTTCACGCTTGTGTGGCGTACAAGATTAGTTAGTTAAATTAAATCTGTTACAATTATAATTGCTCTTGTGTTATGATACAATTACATTTTCACCATGATTATGACATTTGCATTTTACCATCGTCCGTTGCATTTATGCAAATACTTACTCTGCGAATCCAAGTAGATTCTTATTTATTATAGTAGCTTCAATTATATATTTTAAAAATAATATTTTTTTAAGTTAATATTTATTTCCTTAAAAACTGAAATTTTCAATAATAAACACAAAATATAAAATTATTAAGTCATCCAATAGGCTTATCGTTTTAATAACATAAAAAAAACTTAGTTTTACGTCGTTGGCAGTAAAATATGTTTAAAATTTTGATAATTTCAATAAATATACAATATTCCAAATGCCCAGATCTACCCCACAAAGAATTATCAAACACGTGCCAATGACGAGTTGGTGTAAAATAATGATTAAACATTTTTTTCTATCTGCAGTGGCTGTAAAAAGAAAACTATGCCAGTCTACTGAAGGTTTTTTCTATTAAATTTTTTTGTGAAAACATATTTTTTCAGCTGGCAACACAATCTCTTGTCACGCGATGAATTCCTGCCAGAATGATAGGCCATCTGAACTTAAAAACAACGGAAACCAGACTTCATCCAGATGCTATATTATAAAATTGAACGTGCTTTTAGTTTTTTTTTTTCGTATACGGCCGTCAATAAAAGATACGGAATTATGCGGAAATAAAACTAAATGTTTTAAATTTTACAATACAAGACAAGAAATTCTTTTATTTCTTTTACATCGTTAAATTATTTTATTTTAAGCGTATTCTAAATAAAGGTTTGTAGACGGCCGTTTCAACTGAATAGCGTAAACCATTAACGTTTTTAAAGTCTCAATTTTTTTTTTATAAATTTATGTGATGGAATAATTCACTGAAAGAAACTAGACAGCATTTTTGTGTAAAGTAATTTTGATTTGTCAAATAGTTAAAAATCAATTATTAATATTTGCACCGACTAACCAATAACATAAAATAGATTGTTATATCAGATACGACATAACACATACAGAGGTCTGTAGAGTATTGTTAAGTCAGGTTTAAGCTGTCGTGATTTGACTAAATCGAGCTTGGGGCTTGTAGCTTTATACTGCGTATTAAAATATTACGTGATACACGAAACAAAAAAAACTGCTCTGCCACTTGCTTCATTAGAAGCAACCAGTTCCAACTTCTGTAAGTACAGTTTTGACAGTTGAAATTCGCAGTTAAATTTCCACGTAAAGATGAATGATGAATGCGGGCTTAAACCGGCACGAGCATTACCGTATTTATGTTAAAAGTATTAGCGTGTTTGCAAAAAAAAATTTACTGCTATAGATTCATTGCAGATTGCGATAAATTCTATAGTGTTATACAAAAGTATTGAAATTATTTTTTGTACTGTAAATAACATAAAGGTTGTAATTTGTATGCCTGAATATATATAAAGAAACTGCTAGTTTCTAAAATAGAAGGTGTTAATATTTATTCAGTGTCGAAAGCCTTATAAGAGGTCAGGTCAGTTTAATTTTTTTTAAATTTGTGAGTCGTGGGCCACTGTTGATTATTGAAATCAAAATAAATATTGATTTATTATTAAATATTTTTAGTCAATGGTTTTATTGAAGTCTTGTTAGCGTTACAACTTTTATAGATAAATGCTATATAAATAAATATTTTGAGTTTATAAGTTTTATAGAAGAGCTATAGTAATATGGTGAAGTTTTTTTTAAATCATGTGTGTGCATATTATTTAATAAAAATACTACTCAATGAAACAAAATTTAAAAAAAAATTCAGCTGCTTAAAATGAAATTCCAGTATTAAGTGTTTATTGGAGGCCTCATCGGAGGCCAACTTGGCTTTAAAGTTTTCATGGTCGTTCATTGGTAACGTTGTCGGTACACGGAGCAATATAAGAATATTGATTTTTATTTAATTAAAACGAGTTCAAAAATTTTCATTTTCTACAAAAAAACCTTTCTTTTAATTAAATTTACTTATTTAAGGGCAAACATAGATCACGTGAGCTTAAAATCTTTTATTTGAGAATATCGTGATGTCGATTCAAGGAAATGTATAAAAAATCCATGTCTACTAAATTGAGGGGATCTTTAATTCAATTAACATAAAAAAGCTTTTAAATGTTAATCATATTTTAGTACATTTAGAGTTTTAGTATTGGTTTCAAAGGTTCTTTTTTAGTAATAGAATTTAGCTTCACAGCCAAGACAAAAAAAAATCAACCGTATGGGTTGTTTTTTATGTGTAGTTTAAGCACGGGAGCTATTTTTGAATTACTCCCCCAAGGCTGGGCTCCGTTTTATGGTTAAAGAAATTAAACTCAATACAAATCACTTCCGGCCGAGTCAAAGTAGGCTTGAAGGGCATCGACTTTAGATAGATCCTCTGGGACAAGGCAGTAAATAGTACGCGAACCCCACCATTGAGTCAACAAGCTATCGCTAACCCGGCAAGCCATTCGGGTTCACAAACTAAACACTCCTTTCACCCTAAGCTTATAAACTGTTGAATTCTATTTGTTTCTTTAAACATTTCCTTGAAAATATTCAACTGTATATAAAAAACAGGCATTTTTTTTGTTTCATACATACTTCAATTACATATATTTTTGTATCGGTCCATATACTATTCAATATTATTTTCGTCTGTAACTTTGATTCACTATCTAAATTTTACAATGAGAGTCTAAAAAATGAATATTAGATATTATAAACGCCTACAATGACTAAAACTTGAATGATTTTAAAATATAATAAATATTTATTATCGCCACAAAGAAAATGTAAAGGATATGTGATTTAAGCGTTGCGTGACTTAATGAAAGTAAACCGGTTTATTTCGTTTAAGAATATCTAACCTACGGTAAACTTTAATCGGCTATTGAGTTAAGATTTTTTTTCAATATATTATATGTAGTTATTCTGTAGTACCGCAGAGTCTCAATTACCTTCGTTACCGGTGGAGGCTTTCATTTGATATATTTTTAACAAATACTGTCCCAGTTTTTTTTAATATTCATAACAATATAATTTAAAAACCATTAAAACAGAAACAAAAAAAATATCTGGAGCTGAAAACTTGAATTCACTTGTGTTTTTTTTAAATAATAAAAGTTTAAGGTTTTGGTTCGTTGCAAGATACACATTTTTTTCAGTTTGAAAAATTTGAAGCGATAAGCAAAACAGAAAGTCCGACATTGTTACTATATATTCTAATTTAATAATCATATTGATCGTCATAAACCTGAAGAGTTTTCCATGGTTTAAAGTGATACTTGTAAATGACAGTGAATTGCCAAGTCAGAGAAATCTAGTGTCATGAAATGACAGGATTTGAGATATTTGTATTCAAAGGAATTATTAAATTACCTGAAATAGAACTGTCAGACTTAAAGGTGTGAGCTGAAACATTACTATAACTGAAGGCTTTACATTCTCCCTAACCATAGCTTTTAAGCAGGCACTTTAATAATGGTACAATTATTAAAATTATACCTTGCTGTGGTAGCTATCTTTAGGCAGTATTTCATCGACCACTTACTGCCATGTATATTACCCATAAGTCAGGTTTTATATCGTAAATATACATGAATGCATAAACTATAAAATGCATTTTACTGAGATGAATTTGATATTTTAAAAAATTCATATTAGACAGTAAGGTTTTGCAATGTTCATTAATTTGATATATAAACAAAAAAAAAATGTTTTTAGGATTTATTCTAACGAAGTCGTAAAGTAAAATAATTGATTCTATCACTTTATTTACAAGATTTATTATTTATATTTAACATCTAAAAATATAACGTGGATGAAGATGACTCGATCTCAAAGCTTTATTTATTTATATGATGACCCAAAAAAAAATTTACATACTCGTAAGGCCTAAAATTAAAAAAAAAAACATCTATTTGCAAAGTAGAGGGCCTCTACTTACTACTACTTCGTGTAGTGAAATATTTTTGAAAAATACTAAAAGACAGAAATGCAGAAGCGACGATTGCACAAAAATATTTCATATTTAACATTATTATCAAAGTTTAACGATTACAAATATATTATGCTTTTACTTTCATATGACACTTGTTTTATGCAATTTCACTGTAGTTGTCTTATCTCAATTTCACTGATTTTGATGTGGAATCATCGATTTGATCACTTTACTTTAAATCCTTTTACTAGAGAACCACTTCCTGTAAATGGAAACTTAAATCGAGTTAATATCATACAGCTTCTCAGAAATACAAGAAAGTTCGACAGTGTGGAGGTGTAACGCTACTCTGATAATAATTAAGCTTTATGATCCTTGGGCATTACGAGAAGCTGCCGTTAGCCGAGAAGTCCTGCTAAAGACAGCTGATTTGGGTATTGACAAAGTAATTTGCTGCTATTAAAATATTAATTATATTAATCGGAGAATAACATTGATTTACTGCAAAGTTAATTATAATCATCACACTTATTGGTATATTCATATTTAATATATATTTTTTATTTTTCTTATTAAGCTAATATAACGTTTTTACAAAGACTATTTATACTCAATTTTCTTAATCTAACCTTAGCTTTTAATAGTCAGAATGAATAAACCTAATATTTAGAAAAAATTGCAGATAAGTGTATTTATACATTATTCATCCACTAATAAAAAACTGTTATTACTAAAATCGTCTATGCAAATTAGAGATATTCTAGAATATCAAATACCAACTTTATATAAAATATTGATTAAAAGATTTTGTAAACTTGTATAAAAATAGCAAAATTTAATATATTTTTTTAAATAATCTATTTGTTAGACTGACACAATTATATTTCATAATAAAAATAATGATAGCGAACAGAATGTATAAAATAACATGGAGGTCCTACCAGAAAAGCACCTGAAGAATGATTATAGATACAGTATCCTATGGTTGCCATCATCCTATTGATAGTCTCGATTACATTTATTCCGATTGAAATCGCGAAACCAGATCAATATAGTCCCTGGCGAATTCTTTTTTGCCAATCTCGTTTTCCATCATCAAAAAACTCTAATCAATACTTCTCTTATTATTTACCCTGTAAGTTTTCATAACTAAGCTTTGGTTGTTTAATTTGTGAAATTGAAAAGAAGTCCTCGCAGTCGGAGAAGCCAAATACGAATCCGTTTAATTATTCGCTGTGTTTTTAACTTTTGTCATTTTACGAGCAACCACCGGAGTGGTATATGATATTGTTTAGACATGCCATGTCTTTTATCCATCGCGGCTCTTTCTAGGTAGTGCTTTATTTTTATTTAAGAAATAATAGCCTTGCTGGTTCATTTAACCGCATTGCAGACTTGTAAGGGGCGGCTAACTGGCGTGGATAATTATTGAGCACGATGTGTGTCTTTGTTAACCTTTATACTACCAAATCTATAAGATAATTGTCTAAGTTAAGCAAATATTTGTATCGACACAATATTAAAAACAAAGATTTAAGATAGATACTTAAGTATAATTTTAAATTCCGTGAATACGTCTAATGAAGTAGATGAGCTTTTCCGGTGCGGATTGTTGGTTTTAGGTCATATTTCCGGCGGACCCAATAACTTGATCCGTCTCTCGGCCGACCTTCCGTCCTTAAGTACCTCCAAGTTCCTGCCAGAAGACCAACTTAATAATGCATTTGACCGGAAATAGCTTCATTTTCTCTCTAAGCACTCAATACATTGCTCAGATATAGCTGAGACAATTTCACAGTAATTATTTTAAGAATGACCCAATTGCAAACCTGGAACTTTTTGTTTTAAATATTGAAAATAACTATTAAAAATATTTTATGCGGATTAACTAGTGTTTGCTTCTGTTTTGATTACATAGCAAAAAAAACTATTGAAATAGTTTATAAAATACTACAAATTCGTAGGTTTTTCCAGCAGTTGCTGTTAGATTTTCTTCCTTCAGTACTGCAATAATACAAGAAATATAATAAGCATTTTGATTGAGAAGTAATTGTTTTGTATTGTGATTCTAGAAAATAAAATAGTTTATTTATAAAAATATTTATGAATTATATAAAATAAAACAACAACATTTTGTCTATGAGATAGCAATATTGTTTTATAAACATAAATTTTAAGATTAATGGTTCTTCTGCGTCTAAATATAATAAAAATATTGTTGAAATTATGTAATAAATGAAAAAATACAACTAGTTTAGAGGTTACCAAATTGTTGGTTTTGTAATTTTTTTTAACCTTTTTATTGAAAACCGATTTTTTTTTTGTTATTTTTATAATTATTTTTTAAAAATATAAACCAACTGATAAACAAGTAAACTCAGTGAGTTATCCAGTAAGTCAAGTAATGCCAGATAACTTTAATATTTCAATTTTTTGTACAGGTCGCATGAAATGTAATATTATATTAGGTATTTTTAGAATACCAATAAAAATATTAATTTTGAAACATAATATCAGTTACACTGTTAATACAAATGACTGAGAGTAATTAGATATTGTTTAGCGTGTTCAGGCTTTTTATGAGCAAAGTATTTTGTAGGGTTCGCATATTTAATGAAAGGGTTGTTTTATTTTGCAATTTATTCCTAAAACATATTTGTTTTAATGACTGAAATATAATCTTTTTTTTCAAAAAATATCAACAAAGCCATACATTTGGATTGGCTTTCCAAAGAAAATTCTAGCAATATAACTGCTTTTAACAAAATCAAGCCAACAATACCGGTATAAAAATAATTAATTATAAGTAAACGCCGGGTATATTCGCCTTTGAAATTGGCGCAAAGTATAAATGGATTCGATATCGTGGTGTTTAATAACAACGCAGCAGTTTTCGATATCCAATTACTGATCGAAACTTGCAAAATCACGATTTTTAAAAACCTACCGGCTTTTTGATAATTTTCCGGTTATTCAGAATACTAAATAGCCAAAAGCGATTTCCTCCCGGAGCTCTCTCTAACAGTGAAGGCTCTCATTTGAGTTGTCGAATTAATAGAGCAGGCTCTTTTTTGCCAAACCCCCTGAACGGGGCGCAATTCGCCCGCAGGCTCGACTTTCTGGAGGGATAGATTAATTTATTTTAATTTATACATTCAAATTTACGTCCTAATGCGTTACTTGTATTAAGTGATTGTCCTTCTTTTGACCCAAACCAGTGTGAATATATTACATTTCAATTCAAAAGTATTTTTCAATAATCTTAATACGCAATGAAACATTGTATTTTTAATTAAATGTATGATAAATGTATATAAAAAATATTTTTATTAAGTATTTATTATTTTTTGATAAAATAGAGTTTGGAATTTCAGTGATAAAAGTTTATTTTCATAAATTAAATTGTACATTATTTATAAAGAATTATCATCATTAGAATTAATGTCCAAAATTTTTCATAGATACTGTTTAATCACACACTAGATTTTTACAAGTACTGACCGTCTGTTTTATGTAAGCTTATTTTACACAGTGTCAATTTAATTTTTTGAAGATCTGAAAATTAAAGCACAATAGACTCTTCTGGTATGTTTTGTTCTACAAAACAGTCCCAGCTGGCCTCTACGGAAAATACGTTTTGCGAAAATCTCCCTCCCAGGTTTTACAAAGTTGAATCCGTTTTATTATTTGCGATAGCCGGAGACTGTTTATCGCGAAGATGTTATATGACAGTAAAAACATTATGGCGACTTTAAACTAGATCCCGCACCTCATTCCTGCCAGACAACGTGAATCCATGGCCGGTCGTACGATTTTATGAATCCCACGACGGTGCTGACCAGCGTATTTGTTTAGTATGGAAGTAAACATCGTATATATATATATATATATATATATATATATATATATATATATATATATATATATATATATATATATATATATATATATTTCCTACTACAGGTCACTACAGTCACCACAAACAACTCAACTCATCTCATCAAACTGTATTACAAATGCTGCATTCTCAAGTGCTATGCTACCTTTCTTCCTAAAATACACGATGTTTCAGTCCCAGAACTCGTGTCATTTACAAGAGATAATTCATTTACAATAAAAGCATCTTTCTAAAACAGACAATGTAAACCCTTGGCCGGTCGTTTGATTATGTGAATCCCTAGACATAGCTGACCAGCGTATTTGTTTACTATAAAAGTTAGTATCGCATTTATATTCTCAGATCACTGAAGTCAAAATAATACATTGAACTTTATTGATTTAAATCTAATTTTTTTATTACGTTCCAGTTGGAAAGTAAATATATAATACCTCGTACATCTGCTCTCAAACTGATTTAAAATATATATTTTAAATAAAATCCAAACTAGATAAACGTAAAAAAATAATAAAAACAGTAACAACGCTTTAAAGCTACAGCCCTTCGACTTTGCTGAAAAATATTGCATCCCTTATTGCCCCGGCCAGACTCACTTCTCAACCCGTGGACGGTGAAACTCCACAGCTGAGTGTTTTTGTGAAAGTAAAATGTATCTGTTTACACTACAAAGTGATTTTATATATACGAAACCTTTTATAGGGTTCAAACGCTTCTAAAATAACAAGAAATAAAAGAAACATCTTATCAACATTAATTAATTGTTATATTTTTATACTTTCTTCACACTTTAAGTGTATACAAAAGCACTCTCATAAATTGTTTGTTATGATTTTTAAATCTAGTGCATTTGTTAAACTTTAAATTATTTTTGTCTTTTATTGTTTTTGTACCTAAATTCATTTTTAGTATAAAGTTATACATTTAAGAGCATACGTAGTTAATGTAAAAATTTAAATTTCAAATCTTTAGATTACAAATAATATTATATACTGTAGCAGCTTGAGATGCAAGCTGTGAGCCGCAAAGAGAATTTAATATTTCTACCGCACAAGAACTGCGATTTATATTCCACGGCTGCATGTGGAAGTTGAAATGGATTCAGAAAAGAACGTCTATCGTTTACTTAATATATTCTACAACTTCTGCACTGCAAAAATACTGCTTATTCTAGGTACAAAAAATACATCTCTCAAAAATTCATTGATAAAATATTATTAAGTATTCCTCGATATGGGAATTCCAATAAATAAATAAATCAAAAAGGGACGCTTCGATTAAAATTTAATATTGATAGAATATTATTTAATCAATTATGTATTAAAATTTTTAATAGCATTCATTAAATTATTTAAAATTAAAATACTGCAAAAGTCTTATTATATGTATAACATATTCAATATTAAACTAATCACATTTGGATTTTCAAACAAAGTCTGAAAACGTCTAAATATATTTTTAAATTTGTTAGCAGGTAAATATTAAGATTTATTTAGCTTCATTAAAAGATGGATTTCGTTTTTTTTTCACATTTGATAGCAAATATATAATAAGGAGAACAATAATAGAAATAGCTTTTATTGAAAATATATGAAAACCCAATTATTTAACTTTGCTTTTAATCTTTTAAAATAAAAATGGATGATTTAATTAACCTTACTTAGACCTCAGTACCTTACACAATACTTTCATTATAAAAGAAAGTCGGCAAGACTTAAAACCAAAGTTAATTAAGAGAACGTACGTGTACAAACATCCCTGACAAGAAATATAGTCTGCTTAGTACACGGGGACAGCAAAAACTCTACAGTTTCGCTTTTAAAAATATCTTCTGAAATACCAAGTGACGTTCATCCATTTCTAAAACAACTTTATTAATAAAAAAATATATAAAACAAAATTAACTTACATAAGAAATAGCTAAAAATAAAAAAATCGAATGAGTTGTTTCATTCAGTTATTATGTATATATATTTTTGTAAATTCAATTCAAAATCTCATCTTTAAATTTTATTTTCATTTAGAAAATTTGTTCTGTTTTTACTTCCATTTAGGTAAGAATAAATACTCGAGGTGTTTGTCGCAAAGCTCCGGCTGTTTCTCTCCAAGCACATTAAATGCTTAAGGCTCCTCGCCGCTAGTCCTGAATAAAAACAAGAAGTAAATCGCGGTGGAGATAAATACATGCCTTATAAGGAGCCGACGTAGAAGCTCTTACATAAAATATTGATGTGGGGGATTAATCACAGAACGGCTGAGCTTTATTCTAAGCTTTTTCCAGAACGATTGATGGGAAGCTTAAAGCTGCGAAATATTTTTTGCAAACATTAAATACCTTCCAATAAAATCCAGATGAACGACGTTCACCGAGCAGGCGGATCAATTACTGATAAGTCAGCCATAAAATATGTTTACACAATTTAAAAAATATGAAGGTTTTTTTATAACTGACGCGTTTCGTTTACCAAACCTATATTTTGTGTTATTGAATCACACATGAAACGACAAGAAAGCGCTTCACTGTGTAAAATAATTAGAAAGCACTTGTTCTTCGGTTTCATATTTCACAATGAGCACCCCTAGGAACCTAGAGTTAATCCTAATGTAATACAATTGCATCAGTATTTAACTGTCGGATTGTTCTTAATCTCATCGTCCTTAGGTTAATATTTTCGTGCCAGAATCTCATTATCCTTGCTCTTTGCGTCTTTTAATATTTTCCTTTTTCTCCCTACGCGGTATTCATACTGCAGATGAAACACAAGTGGGCTTATGGCGTCCTAGGGCACTCAATCGTCCATATTTATTAGATTTCCCTTTTTGTATATTCACAAACATAGAGCACGCATGTACATACTCTAAATATAATATATAATAGTGTGTGGTACAATAAAAATAATACAGGTTTGAAAAATATACAATGCCTCGTTTACAGAATTCAATAGATCGATGGGCATATCTTGTGATTTATTGTGGAATACATTTCTATTAATCTCGATATTAATAACACATATATTCTCCTGGGTTAAAAATTACTTATTTGGAAATCACTTTGTCTGAAAATAAAGCAATAGTATACTTTAACCTTTTTACATAATCGACCCATTTATCAGAAATTTTGATACATAGAATCCCTCAAAATATATTAATGTCTATCAATATAACTGTTATTATTTAGGAATATTTTCATAAAATTACGAACAATTTCATGTTGTACAAAATGGCTAAAGGTATACTCAGAATAAAGGTGAGATTAAGCATATTTGGTATACGTGTTTATAAATCGGTTTAGTACATTTTGAAATAATTCCTTAAATATGATGTTTAACAATCAATGTATGTAAGGCTCTAATTATCAAAAAAACACGAATGAAAAATCCAATAAAGGCTTTTAAGTCTCTTTAAATATTTAGAATGGTTACTAAACAAATCGATTAACAACATAATTGCATTGTATACTCAAAAAACAATGAAAAAAAAATATGTTTATGTGTTGAATAAATTAGCAGCCGAAAATTAATGCGTTCAAAGTTGTTGAAATCAATATTGATTATTTGTATAAAAACATACTAAAAAATATTAAAAAATCATCACGATTTTTATAACATGGTTGTGGGTAATTTTTAAAATAAATATTTTATCACCAATTGGCAAAAATATGAATTAAGAGCCTATGAACTACTCTGGTCTGCAATAATAAGTGACTGCCAGCTGGAAAGGCAAGTGACTCGCAGCAACCAAAAGTAAATATATTTGTATACGGTAAGGAAATAACAGAGAACCGGTCTAACAGTAATTTTATAGTTCTTGTGATGAGGGTTTTTTTATTAATAGCCTACATATTTAATAAATTCGGTATTCAGTATAATTTGTATTTGTACAAAATAATAAAAGGTTTTTATATTATTGATAGCGAATAGTTCATGTCTTTGCTAAGTGATATAGATATCAAAAATATTCACGTATCCTAACCAATCAAAATGCATTTGTATTTTTAAATTCTAGACGATTGTGAGTCATCAAAAGTATATTTTATAACTTGATAGGCATTTAGTAATTTTAAAATAACTCAGATAGTCAGTTATCAAAGATACGATGATCCGGTGGATTACGGCACGAGAAAATAGCCAGAAGCTGTGTGATTTCAATTCAACAATTCTTCCTAAGATTTTCTCGTCGTTTCATATGTGAATCGTTCACTTTTGTAGAAAAACTTTACTATTTTAACACAGATGACTGGTTAATGCAGCTCTTACGGCTTCCTAATTAAAACTCGGGGGAGCTTTTGTGTGACGAATGCATGAAGAATTGTCCTTGTTCAAAACTCGTTACGGGTCGTGATGACGTCACGGCGCCGGAGATAGCCCCCACTGACGTTGCAATTTTCCAACCCCCTCCCCTCGACTGCACCCCCACCCCGAGCTCCGTGACCGAAGAAAAAACATCGTTAGAGCTGCTGCAGTGTTCGTGTAGGAAATTGCGGGCTGAAAACAATGATGATTTTTATTATTCCGCTTTGGTGACAGAGCTGAGATTTTTTTTATAGGAGTTGATTTTTTTATACTGCGTGTATTTATTTTTTTATATATGCTGCGTAGTTTTAAACGATATTGATATTTTTGTTTTTTTATACGGTGTATGCATTCATTTTTTCGTGAAATTGGAGCCTTATTATAAAAAATTGGTAGCCACGTCGCTAGCCACTACTTTTTACCATCTTTCGGGCAAATTATAGATTCCATCCCAAAAGAACTGTTCGTCTTTTGAAGCCAAGAAAGAATCAAGCCAATTTTTGATACCCTGTTCAGAAGTGAAGCGTATTCTAGAAAGGGCATTCTGCATCGATTGAAACAAGTGGTAGTCGGAAGGGGCAAGGTCTGGGCTATAAGGCGGGTGAGGCAGAACTTCCCATCCACTGTTTTCCAAATAGGTTTTAACCGATTTAGCAACATGTGGATGAGCATTGTCATGATGGAAAATTACAGACTCGTGCCTGGTCGCATATTCTGGCCGTTTTTCTGCCAACGCTCGCTTCAAACGCATCAGTTGTTGGCCTGGACGTTCTTTGTCATCCTCATTGAAATCGCCATTGTTAAAGCGTCGAAACCAGTTCTCACACGTTTTTTGCGATGGAGCATGTTCACCATAAACTTCACACAGCAATCGGTGACTTTCAGCTGGTTTTTTCTTCCAATTAAAACAGAAAAGTAAAGCTTCCCGCAAATTGCGTTTTGTTGGTACAAAAGTTGAGTGTGTCTTAGAAAATCGGAAAAAATTAATGCGCACCGTATATTTATTAAAATGCACAATTGTTCAATTCTGAACAAGGAATCATGAAATATTCTAATACGCAAATTGATGGCTAAAAAAAATATAGAAAGTTCAGCAAGCAAAAACGCGAAATTTGAATTTGCTGTTTTATATTATTTTTATGCTATTTATAACGAAATTACAGAATTTTTTCTTGTTACTCGTTTTATTAATTCAATCTCAAAGGGCAGAGTGTATTTTTATAGAATGAAAAAAAACTCAATATTTGAAAATAAAATTTTCGTATAACTACATGAAATAATGATTTTTCGTTCCATTAAAAACTGAAATACATGGGAGTATCTTCTAATCTAAAAAAAAACATAAAAGCTTATACACACAGTTTTTGAAGTAGTGCAAGAAAGCTTACGTTTAACGAAAAATAAAAAAATATATAAAAAGATAAATCTCGTGTACAATTTCAATCTGGCTTCACCGCGTATTATTGCATCAAGTTCCATAATCCGGGAATAAAGATTTACGACATCCCCATAGGCGAGCGCGCGGGTCCCCATGAAGCACATAAAGCACGGCGTTTTCATCAGTTTTGCTAAATATATAACCGCGGCGCCGCGCTACTGCCTGCGCCGGAGGCTTCGCTTCACAGCTGTGCGCCCGTAAAGCTTTCGGGTATGCTCGTTTTATTGTGCCCTTATTTTTAATGTCTTCTCTAAATGTGCATAACAAAAATGCGCACATTGTCAGCTGATTAATGGAGGATTCGTGAAAGCTTTACATATTAACAAATATATATATTTTTTTAATTTGTATTAAATGTTTTGGGCTACTTTATTTTTTTATATTTTAATACTTGTTTTACTTTTAATTTGTATATGAAACGAAAAGGTTTAGGTTTAGATCCTTTTTGAGTCGTAATAACTATTTAGTGCTTCTCATATTCACTACAAAAATCGATATAACAATGTTTGATACGTTCTATTCCAAGTGATAGAAATGGCTTTTTCCTGTCTAAACTTCTTGCTTTTGTCAATTTTTACTTGATCCGACATGTCTGGTTATTTTACGAGTCTATTTCAAAATTTTCAGTGAGTGACCTTTTCGTTCAATTTTCATTATTTACTCCCAGGGGGTGACTTTAACAATTCTATTATTCGTTATATATCTCAGCCACTCTTTTCTGTTTTTATAACATATATATTTGAAATTCTATGAAAACCGATTTGTAATTAAATGTACGTTTGTTTGACTTGAAGAAATATTTAATTAAATTTTAATTACTGCTGGGTAATTCTTACTTAACAACTTCACTTCCATATCGCATATTTGACAATGAAATTAATTCCCTCTGGAAGTGATTGCATAAAACCTCAAGTAGTTATGGCGTAATTTATCATTAAAATTAATTAAAATACCATAATTTCATTTGACCTTAGTCAAATCTAAAGATCAAATGCTGAACTTGTTTGTATTATAAAAAATCAAAAACTGTAACATATTAGGAAAAATCAGTAAATAAAACGCTTATTATAGTATATTCTTTACTTACGTATTGTTTTAACGTATAAACCGAAACTTTATTTTTTATAAAGTGGTGATCTTAAATAAGTATATAATGAATTATAAGAACTTAAGTTTGTTGTTCAAAGCGTTTTTTTGTCACTTGATGAAAATGAAAATAATTTTTATTTAACAATAAAAAAGCTCTCAAGGTTCCGAGTTCTCGGATAGAATGAAGCACTTGTTCGTGGCTATTGTAAAGTATGTTGGATGGCGTGCTCACTGTCTACACAATATCTATTCTAGTCATTACGATGTCTTATATAGACACTACCTGGAATGTTATTATGCATTTTAGAATAGAAAAAAAAAACACGAATTATACGCTACTTGTGATGACAAAGGGAATTCTTGAAAGCATAGTCGTTACAAAGTGTTTCCAATATATATCGTTAGTGAAACTATTAGGTCTCATTTATCTCAATTACAGACACACTAAACATTTTCATTTTTACATGGTATCGAAAAATATTTTTTTCTTTATTAACGTACTTCTACTATCTGATCATTTCTTCATTTCTTTTCTTTGTTATTTTTTTTGTATAAGGCATGATTACTCCTGTTACTTCTTTGATTCAGAAACATCGCTTTTTGATAGATTATAATATGTTTTATTATTATACACTTACAAAGTGTCATTGTCTAAGTTGAGTCTGAACTAAATTTTAAAAACAGATAAGCTGAAGTTCAGGTGAAATATCAAGTAGTTATCATCAATAGAAAAATAAAACTGGCCTTAAATTATTGTTTTATATTTTCGTGGCATCAACATATTTAAAGTCTTTATCAATTACAGCTCAAATAGTCATACAAGTTTGTCATCTACTGAGTAACGAACGAAAGAGGGTAGGTTTTGAAGCTGCCTTTTTGTGTTGCAGCCTCTCACGTCGCTAGAGACGGGGGGAAAGTTCCATCTCATCAGCTCTTCTTCTTCATCTCTCCCTTCTTGAAAACCACCCTCGACATCGGGGTGGGGGTAAAGACGCCTAGGGGTGACATTTAAACCCTGAAAATAATTTACTAACTGAAACAAGCACTTCAGAATCAGAAATGAAGTCTCAATTGTTCAAATAAAAGTTTTTAAGAACTGAATGCGATCAGACTGTTTCGTGTTCATTTCAAACTAACAAGTTTAACTATTCACTCGATAAAGAATGCAAACTTTCAAACTTTATTATCCGCACAATCTTTTAAACTGTTTGAAAATAATAATACCTTTATCTCAAAACTATTATGATATGAATCTGAAAATATTTATAGCGATATCAGCGTATGAGAATATTGCAAATAACTGTAAATTAAAAACACGAAATAAAAAATCTTAGTATAAAGGTAGCCAAAGTATATTTGAATTATTTCATAGAGTAATTATTATAAGTAGAATAAAATGTAACAGATCCACAATTTCTTATATTCAACATATTAGTAAAAACATTTTATATGAAATCGAAAGAAATTATACATATTGATATGAGGCATTTAAATTGAATGTATTTTTAGTTATTTAATATTTCCGGTTGTATATTTAATGATTAACAGTTATTGGATAATTTATAACCGTTCATTTTATTATAACCGCACCCCTACAGGTCGATGAAGCCTCTCAAATCTCATGTTTCCTGCCCTACTCTTCACCTATTGGATGCCTTTAAAATGCTGTTCATTCAAAATATGTAACACTCTTATGAATATATTAATCAAGAATTTATAAGTTTTTTCCGATAGTTTTAGTAAAAAAAATCATACTGCTGAACTGGTGATATAATAGATTTTCCATCCATCATGAGAATGAAATTAAAAATACGACAAGGAATTTTGTGTTTCAGTGATGATAACTAACAATACTCTCTTTTTGGACAGTATAAGGAGTTTTCAGTCTTGACGAATAAGCCGCATAGATATAGATTTTTTTAAATTCTTAATTTTCAAGTGCGATTTGACATTCTCAAAACTTGGAACCGTCTCACATTAAGTCGAAATATTACGATTAAAAAATATAACAAGACTTATCATTTTGATATTTTTGAATAAAATACTTGAGTGATTTTCCACATTTTCGTTCTTATTAGTGACCGGTTTTGTCAACCTTTCGCGTTGGCATTATCAAACAGAGAAACACTCTGTTTGATAATGCCTGAAGGTTGGCGAAACCGGTCACTAATAAAAACGAAAATATGGAAAATCACTCAAGTATTTTATTCAAAAATATTAAAATGGAATTCCACCATGTACTCTCTGCCAAAAATATTGAATTACGTATCATTTTGCGTAAGGTTTCCAGACTAGCTTTATCCGTCCCTCGAACTATCCCTGAATCAATATATCCAGAACATTCTGGTGTAATTAAGTTCCGTTTTATATAGCGGGGAGTCCCCGGGAAGCACTTCCCCGCGGGTAATCCCCTCAGGTCAGGCTTCCCTGCGAACTTTATTAAATAAGGAATGTGTGATGAGAAATGTCCGCCAGGGAAATACAGTGATTTGGGATTATCCCCATTTTTCGGACTCGCGCCGTTATCACGTCATGATGTATTGCGTTGCTTTAAAATGTTTAATATTGTCATCAGCATCGTAATAGCCTATAAATCAAGGACTCGTGCTTTCGTGTTTAAATGAGACTACACAGAAAGAGGAAGCAATTTAAAGACACTATATTTTGTGATAAATTCAATATTTTTGACAGAAAGTAAACTGAAAAATTCCATATTGATTTTTTTATTACATTTTAAATATTGGTGAAACTAATCACATTAAATATAATATATGGAAAAAATCAAAAATATCATTTTATTCGAAAAATATCATTATTGTGATATAAGCGATTTTTATTTTAAAACATCATTAAAATTGTTTTTTTTTCGTTTAAATTTTAAACGATCAAAAGTTTTTAAAATACCTAAAAATGACTAGATCTTTTTCTGTATAAACTCATTTCTCAAAGTGCCTCTCCTCAGAGGAGGTTGGTGACCATTTATTTGTCTGTTCGTGGTTTTCTTAAGGAGAATAGCTTAGTGAGTGGGTCCCCAGGTCCTTCTTCACCGCAGTTTTATATCAACGTACGTACTAAAAGTTCCATAAATGTTTTAATACTTAAAGTTCAAAGTTCACTTAAATATTAGGTGTGACATTGCTCATAACTTTTCTTAACTCTTTAAAAACAAAGTTACAACAAGAATTTATTAAATGATAACTTTACTCTTTTTCTAATGCTTTCTACACTACAGAACAAAGTAAGTACTGCCCGAGTATCCATCGATAATAAGGCTTACTGGCTGAAGGTAGGTTCTGGTGACAAACTTGGTTGAAGCTACATTTCAATAGCTTAAAGATATGCAAACTTTGTTGAACTTAATGAAAAAAAAAAAAAGCTTTTTTGGTGCATACGATTTTTCTTGCCCGCAAAAAGTCAAAACAAGTCAGACACAACTGCTTTGTTTCAGAATACTTTAAGCTACCTTTCATCCTACTTTTAGAAAAATATGGGCTTTGAACTCTTTGTTTGGATTGTCTTTACTTTAGATCTCCCAAATGTTAACATTTTAAAAACAGGACGTCTAGCAATAGTAAAAGATTGTTTTCTTTCTCTCCGATTCGTGGTGATTTTTTAGGTTTAAAAACATAGATTCGCACTTAAGGCACCTTAAACTCGAAGCCTTCTTTACTTTAGTATAAAGAAATAAAACTGTCTGGAATATTTCGAGACGAGAACGTGCACGGCAAAGAAATCGCCCAGTAAGGTAATTGCGTTAGGAGAAATCAGAGTTCTAGGCGCAGGGAAGTGAAGCGAATCTCAAAGTGATTATTCTGAATATTTCCTTCCAAGTGAAAAATTTCCAAGAATTTATTTTACATCAATAGAAAAATTAGATCTTATTATTAAAGGAATGTTCAGTCGTAAATCTCATCACACTTTTTATATTATAAAATAATTTTAAAAAACCATATTTACTTTTGTAGATATTCTAAATGATGTCAAATGCGTAAATATAATCTTTCGTAAACGTGCATTTTTTTAATTTTATTGTTCAAAATTATATTTGTTATTTATAAAACAATACACTGATAATAGTTGGCTATCATAACATTTAGACGTTTTATGTTAAGGCCGTTGCTCCCAGCCTTTTAATTGCCTCTGGTGTCCAACCGGACACCAGAGGCAGTCCATTACCTGGCGAAATCGTGTCATTTAATTAATTTAATTGTCACTTTATTTTTTTATATCGAAAGTTGGTTTTTTACAGAGTATTGAAAAAACTATAAATTATATTTACCTATTTTTATTATTTATTTAACGTCCATTTTCAGGATAAAATAAAATCATGAAGATGTTGAAAAATTGGATAAAATGACGACTTTTCAAAACCAAAGTTCGTTAAAGATTTTTTTTTTTTAATTTTTTTAATTAATAAGATGCACATGGATTTTTGGACTTTTAATTCCAATTTAAAAAAAGACTTTTAAATGTTTAGGATTCTTGGAAAATGTACCGGACGAATCTCCAAATTCCTAAACTTCAATCGTAAAAACACATATTTATCATATTAATAGTTAATTTATAAGAAATAAAAATATATTGTGTTCGGAAAAAGGGATGTATCAATCTTTTTGCATTTAAATATTTTTGATTGGTGTTGTCGATTTTTCGCAAAACGGACTAGAAAATGATCAAAAAAACTCGATTATGGGACCTAGACCCTTAATGCTTGGTTGTTTTACCATAGTATTTAAAAAATTATTACAGCAAGGGCAAGTGAACAGTCTGGAGCTGTTATATAGCGTTGTTGGTTTGGCAGTAAATTTTATTACAGGCATTGAAACGTGGAGTGTCCGTCCCGCACGGGTCTATAGATTATACGACGCAATATTATTCTTGTCTGTGTCCAAGGAGAGATTTATATCGATCGGGACCTTTCGTAGTTCAATTTTATAGATATGATTCTTTTGAACTCGGCTGAAAGAGCTTATGGTCTGTATTCTGAATATATTGAACGAAAGAGGAATGAATGTATAAAAACCTATTCACCGCGAATATTATTTTATATCAGAAGAAAGTAGATCCACTAGATATTACGCCGAATAATAAAAGGTACCCCACCTTTGAATAATATGATTACTTTTTTAGGAATAAATATACAGACATATCAACGCTCATAGTATCATCCGAAAAACATAAACTTCCATCACTTCTGAATTTTTTTTTTGGCTCAGTGGTAAGACCGAAATCTTTGACTCTGGTTCATTCTTCAACCACTGAAAATATTCATGAAAAGCTAGTTTATTTGAACGTAAACCAACCAGCTTTAATTTCTTTTGTAACGAGTTGTTTTTAATTTTAATTATAAAAGTTATATCTAGGAATACAAAATATAAAATTTCAAATAAAAAGTATATATCAAAAGTCACAACATATTCATTTTTAAACAAGAATTTCAAGGCATTTTAGATTTCTTGTTTATTTGTTTTTATTGTTCGTAAAATAAGGCTATATATAGCAATGAAGTACTCAATCCGAAGTTTCTCTAAATTATTATTACAACCTGCGAGCAGGAGCGTAACGTCAAAATACAAAGTGCCGAAGTAAAATATAAATCTCACTTCCAAGTAGATCTTGAATAATCCCTTACATCCACACGAGGGATCAACTGAACCTGACCTTCCCCCCTCGGAGGGGCTGAAGCACAGACCTTTCCCGAGAAGGAGAACCAACTCCTTAACTACCCGCGAGACTCGCCCCTTTGTTATATTTCACAGGTGCAAACATCATGAAACGTAAACTCCTTGTTATTTCACCTCGAACCATACAGTGATATCTTATTTCTGCGCAACGATAACATACTCTTTGTATCTCAGTGTGTTTTTATATATAAATAAAGCTACGTAAGCTCAGCGACGTGCGACGACTTCAAAATCTTTTATTTGTTGAGTATATGTAAGCGGAACAGATCACGTAAATTACTTATTGTAAAGGGAAATCATGTGAAATATTGCTACTGCGTTATATATATATAACTCTTTTTTATTTTTGTCAATTATGAAGATGCTAAAAAATATTTTTTTTACTACATAATTTACAATAATAGCATCATCAATCTAAATTGATCGTCGACATTATTTACACGCAAAACTGATAATTTAAACTTCAAAATATTTTTAAATTGTATTGGAGTAAAATACACCATATTATCTGTAAAAAACGTGACAAGAACAAATTCTTAGTTAAACTAGTAAATTAAAATTATTTTAACAAAAATAAAAGAAACTTATTCATGTTTGTGGTATTTTTTTTCATGGAAAAATATATATGAATGAGAATGATTTGTTAAGTATTTTAAATTTAGTTAAAAGTTTAAAAAAAAACACTCATAAGGCAACTTACTTAGAAAAACTGTGCAATTTACATATTTATAGTCAATTTGCTGTTTATGAGACTATTAATTTAATGAGAATGCAATACCTAGAAAGTCTGACATTGTCTATTTGTGCTGTAGAAAAATGCTAATAAACCGTTTAATAATCACGACAAATTGTAGATATCTGATGTTTTTATAATGATAATGATTTGGGAGTGCTACACAAAAAAGCTCCAGTTTATTGAAAATAAACAAAAGACTTCAAAGTAATTAATTGAATAGCTCATGGATTTTTCTTTATTTGGGTTTATGTTTTATTTCAGTTACTTGTTAAATGGTTATATCATTTATGTAAATACGCTTGGGTGGTTGTCTGTTTGGCGCCCTTGTTTGTTCCGCTAAATAAACTAATATTGCTGTAAATTAGCGACTGGAAAGCTTTAAAGTTTCGTCTCCGAGCGGAGCTTTTACTTAACCGATGGTAATTAGATTACACTTGCTGGGAAACTCACGTCTGGTTCTGATTAACCCACTTACTCCATTAATATAGTGGCTCACAGCGTCATTAGCCTATTGAATTAAAATATCCGAACAATTAACTCTGCTTGGTGCTGTCATATATGGATTATCACAAAACAATAGCGGAATAATTTCGCGTCTCGTTCCAGGTCTATTGAAATTATAAAGACTATATTATAAACGTTATTATACTTGAATTAATATTAGCATTTTCACTAAAAAGGATTTCGTATGGAAATTTGAAATATGTAACTACGTTAATTTTTAATCCAATAAATACTTTTGACTTTTGAAAAATCGTATATTTTCAGGTACAATGCTTGATGCGTATAAGATTTTTTTATATACATAACATCAATTTTTATCGCCGCTATAAAAAAATATTTGTGCCATTTGATGATGATGGATAAAGACGGATGGGAGATGAAAAAAGATGACTTTAAGACTCCAACAGATGTTCGGACTAACACTGTACCAATGACCTTAAACTCTATGGCAAACTTATAATGGAAATAATACTGTTTACTTCTATGGAACTACCCCTGCGAGACTAATGAACCATGTTATCCGATTTTCAAGGCAAAAACTGGAGCAGCCCCATATCAAGTCGGTCATGAACGTCGTCCCAATTCCTTTGATAGTAAAACACATAGACGTTAACATTAAATAATGAAACAATATATTATAAAGACGCATTCAGTCACGATTCAAAAATATAAATACGCGGGTTGTTATATTTATATTTTCTTCATAAACAAGTCAATGTAGTCAAGTCTAAATATTTTAAAAAAATTGAATACGTAAATCATATTACGGTGCTAAAATAAAAATTTGCTTCCTCGGTGCTACTGAAATTTATTTCAGATCAAAACACTATCATTTCTTGCCCGTAAATGTTTAATATAGTGGAGTAGATTTACTTTTTATCACGAGTGACGACAACATAATTAAATTTATATAATAAACGTAGCCTTCCTCGTAAGATGAGCAGACCTGTTGCGCGAGAAGCTTGGGAACTTCCGGTCCGGATGTGGTCTCGGGAAAACAAGAAGTATTTTGCTAATAAATCCGAATTCCCAGCGGTGTATTCCGCTCGCCACAGCGGCTTCTGTTATCTCTCATTTCAAAGGATTCTATAAACTGGGTCAAACCGACACAACCTTCTCTAGAATTCCAGGTGCAATCACTTTTATCTTAATTTACCCGGATTTTATACTTTAAGAAATATTTCGAAATAAAAAAAAAAACAGTTTAGAAGTGGCGTGATATCTGTAGCAACATAAAATAATATTTTTTATTTATAAAGAATATTTAGCGATGTTCTCACATATTATTTATTGAAGCTACTATTTTCGCCAACACTCTAGATTGTCATATTAAAACAGAGAGGACTGCATTTCTAAACATAAATAAAAAGTGGAAACATTAATTTAAATACAAATCTTTTTCAAAAATATTGAATATATATCGTTGGTGAAATTTTTAAATCTGGTCGGTATAATGTGTTTTTACTTGTATTAAATATATTATATTGTGATGGTTCTTTACATTTGCTTTTAATACTATGCTCTACCTTAGTAAGATTTTGATGAAATCGTCGTTTAAAAATATCGATTGCACACATGTATAAAACGGTTATAATTATTGCTTGGTTACTGGGCCTTGAGAAAGATCAAAGCATCAAGGCTGAGAGGTGTAGATTGGAATCTCTTTCGTGTGTCAAAAGGAAAATTTGATTTTATTCTTGGCATTTTATGTGTTCACTGACAACAAATTTTAGCAAGTATATATTTTAAATTTAAATTACACCATAACGCATAAGTCATTTGATATTTATATTTTGCTTAAATTTATATATAAATATCGCTTTAACATTTAATAGAAATAGAATTATTTGTAAGCAAGATTATCAGAAAAATAATTTGATCCGAGCCTGAAATTTACATTGTAAAATAATCCACCAAGAGATAACAATTATTGGTTGAAACTTAGTAAGTAACCTCCCAGTAATGGGTTGATAAATAGAATTTAGACATTTCGTTTTGCCATTTCATCTCTTAAATTAGTCTGGGCTTGTAATATCAATTTCATAACGAGTTATCAATTACTTATCCCCACCCCCAAACCATCAGTTAACAAAATAAATCTGTCCAAGTCTGAGAGATTGATCTCTTTCAATATACTTACCTTATTATTCGTTATCCGAATTCCATAACGCACCTTACTGCAAATCATTCATTATTGAATAAAAAAATTCAAAAGAAACGATAATCTATTATTAATTTATTGAAATTTATATTGATAACTTAAAAGGAATTCAACTGAACTTTGAATTATCGATATAACAATGAGAATACTATTTTAAGTAACATAATAAATCATGAACTGTCGTTTGCAATATCGTTTTCTACAAAAACAATATATGGTACCTGTCACGTTATAAATTAAACAAGCGAATTAAATGCTGAGGAATCTTCTCATAGTCTTGGAGTCCATGTTATTAAAATTATATCTTCTGAGCAAATTTGAAACACTGTCGCTCGTATACAAGATAAAATAGTTTCAAAAGCAAGTTTCAAATGATAATGAAGCAACTCTAAGACCCGAGCCATTCATTCGTCATTCGAGTTCTGTCGGCCCCCATTACGTATTCCTGGTATATCCTCAAACTACCACCGCTTAAATTGAACAGTATCCAAGGCTTCGCCGCACGATATAATATTCCACCCTGTCTGCAAATAATAGAGCGCGAGGGTTGACGTCCGAGTCCCTCGTGTTCCGCCAAGTGGACAGCGAGCCCTCCCAATACGTCACCCTGTGCTCAAACCTGCTTGGGAATCCTCTTTGCCGATTTAGAAACAATGCAAATATACGTAATACTGTGTAATTTTAAAAATACTATACAATTTCGGTCAATTCACCAACCGTGCCGTCAAATAACTTTTTTCGGAAGTCTACCCGCTCCACTGCACTGACGCAAATTCACCCGGCACTTTTATGTAATTTATATCAAACTGATTGAAAGACTTATCAAACGTGGCGATATCTTATGTATGAAGCCGTATTTATTTTAATTAACAAGATATGTTGGCTTTCAATTTCATTGAGTCATTCTGTAAGGGAGTTGGTATTCTTGCTTTCCGCGCAATCGACGTAAATGTATTTATCATGACGTCATAGATTTCCCACTCAAATCAATGACGCAATATACTTTGTAACCCATTGATGTAAAAATAAAATTATACCAATTTAATTGAAAGTTATTCAAATTAATTAATTTACATGGCACGTCAATAAACGACAATGCTTTAAGTCTTCCTTATAACGCAATAGTTTGACAGGCATCCAATTGGCGTAAATTTATTTTCCGAGAATTTCCGAAGTAAATATTCTGTTTTCTACAAATTTGCTAAGTGCTATAATGAAACCACAGCGTACAAATCTCTAAAATTGGGTCATGTAACTTTAGACTTGTTTGTATTGTTACAATCCATACTCATTGCCTGTTTGATGAGGCAAACATATTTCTCGATCACTCTACCGGATTACAGCATTAATTTATAACATTTAATATCCTTTTAAATAAATATTATCAGATTTACAAATAAATATACAAGTTATCATTGGTGACATCAAATAAATAATACCAGAACCAGCGAATACTCAACCAATAGTTAACAATCTCAACCACCGAGCCTCTGAGTCAAACAGTAGAGCCACAAAGAAATCAAAATGCCTTAAAAATATAAAGTAAAATCTCAAATTAAGTCATTTGTATCAGACGTGAATTTAAAAAATTTAAATCCATAAAATGTCACGTTATTCAGCAAAACAATTTCATAAAGCATTTTACCTTTGGAGCGTTTTCCTATCACCTGAGCTGCAGGTATTTCAATCAGCTTACGACAATCTACATGACATCTTTTCAGGCTCTGTAATTTGAAATCTACATCTGACGAATTTCTTTGAAGTAAACTGACAAAATAAAAAAACCGGTTCTCACTTTATTCCAATAAAAGTAAATCATTTAACAATAGGAAGGCTCCGTATTAGACTCGTTTATAATGTTTCTTTGTGAGAAATTGATTTAACGCGGCTGATTTTATGTTAAAAGAAATCGTGATAATTATACTGTGAAATAAAATTAAAATACAATAAAACCACATTGTTAGTACCTTTGAATGTCAAAATTATTTTTAATTTGTTGCTTATTGGGGATAAGAAAGGCCTTTAAAACTCATCCCTTACTCGGACAACGCCAAGACAAAGTTATAAGTTTATTCAATATTATTGAATCCCATTTTAATATTTTTATATAATAATTATTGTTTTAGATAATAATAATTTTATTATTGGCCTCGTGTATTTGTCGCTATTTATTGCGTTTTTGCTGTTTTTTTTTAAATCAGTGTCCTTGGTGGAGTTATAATTTTGCTTTTCAAATTCAATTGCGTCCACAAAACATCGAAAGTTTTAAATTTCACTCAATCTGTTGTCTCCAATTTAAATACAAAGCTCTTCGGCCACACTTTTTGCGTCTTTGCTCAGATTTATTCAGATTTTATTATAATTCTCGCAAAAGTCCAAATATTCCCATTTATATTTATATTTGTTTGATTTTCTTTGAAAGTTTTCGTCGGAGTCTTCGCCAACTCAAATTGACAATTATTTTGGAGTTCATTCTTTTTAAAAGCTTTTAGTCCCAACAACATTAATTTCCTCCGTGACACTTTGCACTAAGCAGATTATCAAATCTGAACAATGATGTTTTTTTAACACTCCATGCCTGTACCTCAATAAAACTTCCTAAACAAACATTATTTCTTTATTTATAAAAATTAAATATATTTATTTTACTAAGCATTGAATACTTCTACCAACCGTTAAGTTAATATGTCGACTTCAAAACCCACGTTTAAATTTTCGATCTTTACGGCATCCATAATAATACAACTATCAGTAACATAGATCTGTAGTAGAGTAAACTTAAATGTATTCTTATAATTACAATAATACATAAATAAATAATATATAAATAATGAGAGAGTCTTAAATAGAATGTGCAAAGAGAACTCTTGACTATGGTAAAAAAGCGTAAGGCCTCCTAAATAAATATAGCCTGCTAGTCCAGGAAAAATTTCAAAGAAAAATGAGCATTGGAAGAAGGAGACTTATGTGGATGCAGAATTTACGTCAAAGGCTGGAAGTCGGGAGTACACCCGAATTAATAAGATTGGCCCAGGATAAATGTTTTCAGAAAAATGGTCATCAACCTCCTCTGAGAAGAGGCACTCGAGGATATAAATAATATGCCCTATTATAAGCATAGCCCTGAAAACTATGTTACTTAACATTAAATTTAACATGACTATGTTAATTAATATAAAAGAAAATAAGGAATCTTGTAAATTTTTTTTCGCGTAGGCCGCGTAACATCCAAGTCTAGAAAAAAATCTTGTTTTTGTGGAAATTTTTTGCATCTAGTAAGAGTTACACATTTATTATTACGTACCAACAATTTAATTTAATTTATTAATAATAAGGACCCGGGGACCCACTACACCAGTGGTCCCCAACCCTATGCCCGCGGGCACCATGGCGCCCGCCAACCGTTTTACGCGTGTCCGCCGCTGTGCGACCACGATAAAAAATATTTAAATTAACAATAAAATGTTATGAAAAAAGTTAATATTTAGTAATAAAACAGAGAAATATAAGCGAAAATAATTGTATCGTTATAATTTTCAAAATAATAATTCTTTCCAGCAAATTATATATAAGCCTGTTGAAATAGCATCTTATGGGTGTAGTTTGGTTTGTCTTCGTGTCTATAATAACGCCCTCTAAATATGCGTTTACGATATTGTTCAGATACTTGGTGAAAAAGTTGCTGAATAAATATAAATCTGATATTTTTGCGGTAGTACGGTGAAAGCGATGTGAAAGATCCTCTGATATTTTTGCGTTGATAAAGGTGAGTTGAAAGCGATGCGAAAGTGTCTCTGATGTTTTTGGGTGGATAAAAGTGAAGTGAAATTGATGTGAAAGTGCTTCTGATATTTTTTCGTGGATAAAAGTGAGGTGAAAGCAATGTGAAAGTGCCTCTGATGTTTTTGGGTGGATAAAATTGAGGTGAAAGTGATTCGAAAGTGCTTCTGATAGTTTTTGGGTGAATAAAAGTGAGGTGAAAGCGATGTGAAAGTGCCTCTGATTCTGAAAGTGTCTCATTAAAATCTTAATATACTTAGTCCGGACCTAACCTAACTGATATTTTTCGTTTTCTAACATGTTGTTTGCAATATTTAGTTATCGACGTACATTTTAAAGTTGCTATTAAAAATAATTACTGTCCCAACTCATCCCAATTACCTGATTTTTAATGCTATTATTTACTACTTATTATTTATTTTACATAAAAATATTATATTATAAACAATTATTTTTATATTTTTGGAAACAAATATTTTTATGCATTACATATATGTATTATTGACTATGTCCAACTATAAATATACCTTAAAAAAATAAATGGTGCCCGCTGCCCGACCGGCATTCTAGAATGTGCTCTTGGGTGCAAAAAAGTTGGGGACTAATTTTCCCCTTAGAAAACCATGAATACTAGCTAAGCATGAGTATATGCTCAGTGAAATGGTCGCCAACCTTCTCTGAGGAGAGGCACTTGATGAAGAATAATTAATAATGGATTGAATTAAATATCAAATAAAACTACTAAATTATAAAAAAAACGTTTCCGATACTTATATCAAAAATTATATTTATATTATTTTTCACACTAATTAGATGCTAGAAATCTCGAGTATTGTATTAACTTCTGACTTTGGTAAAATATTTCAAAAGCAAAAACTTCTTCGGGGACTATGACGCATTCGCAGCACGACAGAAACACCTGGATTTTTTCATGTTGAAAGTCACGTAGGGTAAAGTTTGTTTGCTTGGAAAGTCGAATTGGGCGCGGAACTTTATAAGCACACACTAATGATAATATTTCAGTAGTTGCAAAGAGTCACGAACAAGTCGAGTGCCAACACCTTTACATTACCAGCAATGCCCGTGTGTTTTATGATAAATTACCGGCGACAGCTTTAGACTAGACAAAAAGTTTTTTTAAGGTGTGTTACTCAATATCAATAATAAAAAGACGCGTGACCTATATACAGTACTAGCGGATACCCGGCGTGTGCTACTACGCTGTTTTCATGCTGTTGGGGAGTTTCAGCAGCTCTTGCTGTAGTAGCTCTAATTCGAACTTGTTCTAGACGTGCTTCATGTTTTTCTGGTGTTTCTACTGCTCTTGACTGTCGCTGTCTCAACCTTTTTGACTCCAAATGCACTTCATGTTGTCCGGCAGTTTCGGCTGCTCTCTCGCCTCTTTTTCATTTCGCATCTGCTGTATTTCTTCCAATTACAGCTCTTTTCGGTATCATTTTTTGATATATATATATATTTTTTTTTTGATAACCACAGATGATAAAACTCCCTGTTGCGAATGACAGATAGTGATTTTGTTTTAAAATTCCGTACTATGCGCGATCTTCACAATGTTCTTTTTTCAAATTTTTTTGGAGGAACGATGTCGACTTTACAGATGTTGAAAATTTTTCTATGGAAAATGTCGAAATTGACTTAATTAATAGACCGAATGTATTTAATGCATTGTTTTAATAGTTTCAAATATTCTTCGTATTATTGTCTTTCGAATGAAACCGGTATGGGGCACATCGGTTGGATGGTTTCAAAGCCTATGACGGACACAGAAACATCTTTTGTGTTTTATATATATACGAGAAATGTAGCCAGTCACAGAATGACGCGCATTCGATGAACGATGCAATAGTGTTTGAACATAATAAGATGAATAATTGCTTTCATTTTGTACCATCAGTTGGATGAAGGTGCGAAGTTCTGTGATATACTTGGCCTTGAACTTTGAAGCAGAGTGGCCCACTGTTAATTTAGCTCCCATTGATGCAAAAGACATACTGTTATCGTATGATCTTATTTTTCTCTTGAAATTTCCATTATAAATATCCTTTAAATATACTGGGGAAATACTTTACCTTTCACTTTACCTTTGTGACAGTAATCGTTGAACTTTCCATCTGAAGGGTTCTCTGCTTGATAATGTAAAGCATTGCAGAATCGATAGGTCACATTAATTAATCCGAAGACAAACGCAGCGTTTGCTGTGCATCAGTTTCTTTTTGTCTTGAGGTCGATGCGCGTACTCGAATTTTAAGAAGACGCTGCTCACGTTTTCCTTCCAATTCATTGCTTGACATTTCTGTCACATTTCGTGTCACAAACAACGCATCACTTTTCACTGCACTGTTTTTTATTTGATGCAGTCTTTATCACGTTCAATTGTGCAATTCTTTTTGAATTACGTTTTCTGTGCGTAGACGGTGCTATTTTGAGTTATTAATGATGTGATTAATAATTTCTAATGCAATTTCGATAAAATAAATTGAGATGGCACTTGTGTCAAACGGACATAAACTGGAAATTTCTAAGAAGCATTTATCAAAATTTGTTTTTTTTGTAAAAGTTCTAAATTTGAAATTCTCGCGGTGAACAACAGAATCATATAATTCGTACATATTGAAACTCGCTAAAGCATATTTTTTAGTTTTATTAAATTAGTTTATGAATGAAAATATTATCCTATCGTCTTGAAATTCGGCACATAGCTGCGGAAAAATTTACTAAACTAACGTGCGAAAAATCAGCGTTGTATCTTTTAAGATATTCTATAGAGAAGCAAAAAATGAAACATACACACACACACAATGGCTATTATTATAGTAGATATAGATTATATCATCTCCGGTGCCGTGTACACTGCGTACAGATAAATCGCGCTTACTCCGTGCAAGTTGAAGTACAAGCGGGTTGTTTATTGCCGGATTGTTCCTGAGGTACGACAGGCGCAGACGCCCGTAAGTCAGTCCGAATCTACTTAAGTCGGGGGAGGGGGTTTAATATTTTTATATTTCCCGAGCGAGGCTTCGCCGGGGGGTGCGTCGGGGCGCTCGCGGCCGCGGACCGTCGAATGGGAATTTATGGGGTGGAAGAGGCTGGGGGGAGTCCCCGGACGCACTTTATCATTTAGCGAGTCGAGTAGCTCCTCGAGCGGGCCATGAATGGTTTTTACCGACAAAAATCGTATTGAAATCCTTGCGTTACGCATATATATATATATATATATATATATATATATGATTATGTACATTTTTTCAAATATTGAAAATTGATTAAGGAAACTCTCAGAAAAATGTCATCGTGATTTGTGTGGGATTCGAATTCGAACCCACATCTCCAAGCTTACATGGCCGGTGCATTACCAATTATACCAAAAAATCACTGGTACTTAGCAAGAATTTTTAACAATCATATCCTATAAGTGAAACAACGTACTTATTATGCCAATTACCATAATCATTATCAATCAATAAAACCTGTATAGGATAAATCGTACTTCCTGTGAGACGGTCTTCACAAAAGTAAATAATACAATATAAATATATATATATATATATATTCAGTAATACCCCGCTTTATGCGACCCCGTTATACGCGGTTTCACTATAACGCGAATTTCAAATTTCGCGTTAAAATGCTTCGCTTTACGCGAATTAAAAATTTGAAAGTGTATGAACATAATGTAGTCAATGACTTCTCTTAACAATTAAAAACAGCGTTGGGTGTTATGAACGTATTTTACAAGAACGTAAAAGAAACGCTACCCAAAAGATAATAGATGTATTTTTCAGTAAAAATAACATGTTATACTGCATAAAGTGTTTTTAGAATTAAAGTGATTGATACAAATGATTCGTATTTTTTTGTATTATGTTTTGAATATGTATGCATGTTTAATCGTAAACGCCGATATATGCGAATTTCACTTAACGCGATTTTTTCCGGAACGTATCTCCCGTGTAAAGCGGGGTATTACTATATATATATATATATATATATATATATATATATATATAATATTTTTGAGTAAAATACTTGAGTGATTTTCCACATGTTTCACATTTCCACAGTATATATATAATATAGTATATGGATTTCGAAATCTGTTATTTGAACATAAGCTAAATTTGTAAAATCAATAAAAAATAAACACATACATAATATGAAATTAATTGTATTGACTAGTGATATATACATATATATATATATATATATATATATATATATATATATATATATATATATATAGTTTTCTTTTTAATACAAAAAAGCTATGACTAAGGACTACTTTTGACACTAATTCAGATGATCTAACGACGTAAGCGGGACATGGACAAGCAAGAGATTATATATATATATATATGTTTATATAGATTATATATAGGTATGAATGATTTGAAATAACAGTTACACACTCATGTTACAACGAAACTTAAATTTTATTTTTTGAATGTGTAACTTGGATGTTGCCATTACAAAAATCTCCTGACAAGCAGAAATCCCCACTCTTTATCCACCAAGGTTATCCCCAACTCGCGTGGCGCCCCGTTTAAATTATCCATACCTCCCTGCCATATATATATATATATATATATATATATATACATATATATATATATATATATATATATATATATATATATATATATATATATATATATATATATATATATATATATATATATATATATATATACATATATATATATATATATACATATGGTTTTCGAAAATTGTTAATGTACGTAGATTGTTTGAAATTAAGCTAAATTTATAATATCAATAAGTATCAATAAAAAATAAATGTATATTTTGATATTAATCGTACTGACTAGTGATATACCATATACGACGCTATATCGCTGCTAAAATTATATTTTTACGGTTTCATAGTTTTTTTTTAAATAACAAAGTTATTACTAAGGACTTCCTTTGACACTAAATCGGATAATCTAAATGAGGAGCGGATAAACATTGCTGTGTTAGACATGGACAGGCTATCGATCAAAAGCTATAGGAGCTGAAGGAGGAGAATTTTTAACTTTTCTGGGGCAATTTATAATTTTTACAAAATTGCAAAAATTTTTGCTGTACCCAAAATCGAACCCAGGCTTCTGTACTTGATTGGCAACTTTGATTGCTAATAAATAGACTACGCACATGTTTATTTTTATTAATCGTTTGTCTCATTAAATATTCGTTATATCAAATTTAGTTTAAATATCAATGTATCTCCTTGAACAAAAGTGGTTTTACTTTGCGTTATATGTTTGTGCAGGGTTGAAATTTTCAGCGTTTAATTTTGAACCGGCTGGACCTATTACATTTGATATATAATATAATATAATTTTGAAATAAAAAAAATTCTGAACTATCATAAAAATCATTAAAAATACATTTTATACCACATGTGTCCAGACAGTCTAGCCTCTAGCCAATATCGTTGGGCTCCAGACGGTGATTGTTATTATTTTTTTTAGATTTAATTTTTAATATGGTTGACTGGTTTTTTTCAAAATGTGTGCCTAATACAAAAAGAGTGAAATCTATACGGCGTACTTTTTTTACTTTACTCACTTTTTTACTTACTTTGCTATGTGTTTTCTCAGTAATATCTTAGGATTTGAATTTATAACCATTTAAATTCACTCAACCCAATAAGTACAATTTTACAGATTTAGTTTGTAATATATAAACCCAAAAAAAATGAAGGAATTGTTTGCTTCGTTAATACTTAAGAGCATTTTATTATTATATTTGATACTAAAATATATTAGACAAATAAGCAATTTAAATTATATATAGCTTAGCTGCTATTTTTAAACATGAATGATAAAAAAAATTCGAATCGGCATTTAAGTCTTTAGAGAAAAATGAACTTCATATAGTTTCTAATTTAATTGAACAAACTTATTTACAAACAACAACAAGGCCAAGGCCATGTCTAAAAGCTAGAGCTCATTATCCGAGGAAATACAACAGTAATTTCTTGCAAATTTAATGCATTAGTAAATATCAACAGTCCACCGTTAGAAATGCTGATGGCCGACAGAATTAATTATGGATTTTATGGATTTAAACCTAAACCTTGTCGGTAATAGCATTATCCACCTGAGCGATTAACAAAATGGGGGTATAAAATATTCAATCATGATTTCATTGTTCAAAATTTTTGACGCCATTTTAAGTGCTTTTTTTGCAAGGCCAGCGCGAAATTGAATCATCCGCGTTAAAAGAGAGGGTGCTCGGGAGCCACCCTTACGGGGATTATTTATACAAACTATGTTTTAAAAGCAAAGGTTCTTGTTTTATAGTACTCGTAAAAAATAATAAGTGCGGCTATAGTGTATTTATTTATGAGATATCTAAAATATTATATTTTACTGGTCGACTATTAAGATCTGCAGCAAAGATAGGAGGCAGTTTTTCAAGTGGTGATAGATTCTGAATTATTGCTTATTGGCAGTGTTCAACGCCATCTAATTTTTCAGAGTAAAAAATATGCCACTAGATCCATAGTCATCCATAAATAACTCTGGTCAGTTTTCAGAAATATCAGTCGAATGATAAAATAATAAATGTAATGTAATGCTGCGGTAATGGTTATTTTGCTGCGCTTGAAGATGCCAACCTAGCATGTTGGCGAAACTAGCCGCATCAAAAAATAAAAAGTGGGAACAGCACTAAATGTTTCTTCAATAAAAATGAAATTAAGGCATTAAAATGAAAGGTTTTCGATGGATGGGTCATCACAGATAGTTACTACCGTAACTGAATTTAAAAAAAATCTTTTAGTGTATAAATATGTTTATTTTTATTTTTAAATATGATAAAAAAATAAAGCACTCTTTAGCTTCCAAAGAAAACAATATACACTGTTTAATTTACAGTGGACGAGTAAGTACATGCCTACTAAATTATTATATTAAGTGAGACACAAATAGCTGTTTTATTATTTATTGTTTTTCCGAAAAGAGGAAACTGGGTATTACTATCTCAAAATCATGGTTAAAAAAATACTCATATTTTTAGGCTTTCGCATATTTAACAATCTTGCAAATGAAAATAGTAAATGGTATTTTTACGTTTTAAAATAGGTTAATTAAAACTAATTAATCTATTTTAGAATGAAATATCCCACTGTTTATTTTTCAGAATATGCAATTCGTTTTGAAATATTATCTAAAATTACTCTTCAAAAAACGCAATGTAAATGTTTTACAAAATTGTTAGAAATGTTATAGCTTAACTATAGTATTTTTTACTTGCTTATTTTGTGATAATTAAGTTTCCTTAAGCTATGAAACAAAATATACATGTACACATTAAACAGAAATAAATATACAAGTCTCTTTTTCAGGATTTTGCGTTCTTACCACGAAATAAATACACGTGAATAATTATTGTTGATTTTGCTCTGCTTTATTTAAACCTTGATAATATGTTAGATTTATTGTATTCTGCATGCACTGCACGGAATGACTGCATGACCCACTTTTACGTAGTTGCATTTGTATTCTAGATACAATACAAAATATGCAAGTCCTCGTCAAAATTTTTATTGCTTTCAATGTTGTTAGTTAAGACACACAAAAGAATGCGGACCTACCAAGATGCACAAGTATTTTTACAAATTTGGATTAATCCTTAATATTCTGGATATTATAATTTATTTTTGATATTTGGTATTGAAATTTAGCTTAATAATGAAATCACAACGGTTATGATATTTCCATAATTGTATTTTTAATGGCAAGTGAAAGTTTTGGTCTCAGGAAAACGTTCACTCGCCAGCAAAAATTTACTCAACAAAATAAGATTGAGTTCTACAAAATATACTGATTGGCATGGTAATACCATTTTATTATAAGCTACATTCCCTAAACCTGAATGTTTATATGTGTAAATTAAATTATTATATAAGTACAAAGAAATTAGGAATTAAGCTTCTGTGGAAAATTCTGGCAGAATTCATCCCACCGTAGGATATGGTAAATATTGTAATATTCTAGTCTAATTTTCTCACTTGGTTGATAATGTATTTTCCCACGTGAACTCGTATTTTATATTATTAGCCTACTGTTAATTTTTCAAGTTGTATATTTCTTCCTTACAGCACTTTCACTGGTCCACGCACCACATGGCGTCCCTGGACTGCGAGGAGCACTCCCCCCTGACGCAGCAAAGACGCTCGAGGCCGCGAGTCAACTCCGCTATCTTCGTCTCCAACGACGCTTCTGGCTTCGCCGGCTTCGATGCTGGGGACTTCCTGCGTCGATATGGATCCCAGTCTAAGCTCTGTAGAAAAGCAAGGTGCGTAAAAACTGTTACAAATATAATTTGTAGAAGGACTCAGAGACCCACTGCACTATTCCCTCTAAAAAAACTACAAACATACATAGACATATGTTCAGTGAGATGGTCATTTACCTCTTCTGAGGACAGGCACCTGAAGAAGAAGATAATTTATAAAAGCGTTAATACGAAATGAAAAAAAATTTGTTCAATTTTTCAGATCTGCCGATAATATTCCTCTTACCACAATGGAGGAGGGATCAAATGAAAGACTTTCTAAGGACGAGACTTCCACAGCTGAAGTCACTCACCACTTTGGCCTGCCCATCTTATCAGTTTCGGGACCTTCTCCACCCGATGATGATTTTGAACAAATCGATGAATACCTGTAATAGTCTACTCATGAAGATTGACCTGATTTTCTACAGCTTTCGGTTTATATAAAAAAAATGTGCCATATACGAAAATATAACGTGAAAACATAGACATCTTGGACATTGAAGTGATGTGAAATGGGACATTTGACGTCTTGAACTTTGTATATTACTATGAACTTTCCCAATACTAAAAATGTTATTAGTATGGTTCTTAAATACATTTTACATCTTTTTGAATCTTATTTTATTTACATGTGTTCGGGTGAGTGATTTAAATCAGAATTAACTCAAATTAATATCAAAACTAATTTTGATCCAGCCAGCATCAAAAAGCATTCATTACATACTTAAATAATAATAAAAAAAATTGATTAAATTCCAAGATTATTTATATTCTTATGTTAATTTACAATAGTTGTTAGGGCTATGCTTTCAATACGGTGTGTGGATATATCCCCTGATCCTGCGCGCAGGTTGCGGGGCTTACACGTTGTGGCTTAGGTGGTAGCGTACATGGATTTATTTTATGTTTATCTTTGTCGTATTTGATATCACAATCTATAATCTGATTTTAAACATATGATCTTATCATCATCATGTTGTACAAGACTACATAAATCTTTATTTACATGCCATAAAAAATGATAATAAAATTATTAAATACTTAAGTAGTCATCTGAATACCTTTATATATAGGTATTACATCAAACAATTTTTTTTTAATTATATAGTATACCATATGGAAATATGCTTATACATGAACACTGATTTTTTTATTTATGTTAGATGTTAAGTAAAAGACACATTTATATTAACAAAAATTTCAATTATATCTCGATCGATTCACTTATTTCAAAAACAACCCTTGGCTATTCTCAAAACTTACATATTGTAAAAAAGTAATTTTTTAACAAAGCTTGGCCACCGTTTTTAGTTCATAAACACTGCTTGTTCCTCTCACAGAGCTTTCGTATAACAGAAAGATATAGATTATCTCAAATCTTGGTAATATAGTTTTTTTTAATAAGTGAATATATTAAGCCCGTTAGGAGTATGTTACATTAGTATACTGATATTGGGATGCTGCCTCTTAATTTTTTCAAAAACACAAATATTGTTTTGTCATAATATGGATGTTCTTGTTGAACAGTCTCATATCAATTATATGTACTTTTGTGTATGTTCTAATAAGATCTTTCATGTCAAAAAAAATGAGTATTGTAGATTTTTTACTGTGATTTTAATCATCTACTTTTAAGTACTTATGTAAACGAATAGAAACAATATTTATTATATTATAATCTTATATTTACTTCAGAACATATATATTTCCAGTGTTCAAAAATTAACATTTAATGTAGCATTTAAATTAAGATATATTGTGTGGTAAATGATAACAAATTTCTGTACATATCTGATATATTACATCCTAGTATGATCTTTTATAGCTTATTATCATCTTAAATTCATATCATTTCAAAAAAGTGACTAAGAAAAAATATTTTTAGTTTAAAATGTATGCTTCTTATGGTAATAATGTGTTAACTTGAATTCGTTCAGTGTCTTTACTTTGCCATTAATTGGATTAGATTATTTTATTTACTGTTGCTGGTTAATATATAAATGAATATCATAATCGATAGTAAATGATAAAATTTAAATTGAAAACTATCATGAATCACTAGTTAATTATTCCTATTAGAAACAAAAATCGAGCCCGTCTATGTGTACTATGCACAGTATATATTTCATGTGTCTCTTAAAACATAACCAGGCAGCTAGGTCTAACACTCTTTCACTTTTTGAAGTAACTTTAGCCTATAAATGTTATTGTGAAAAATAATTACACTAAACAAATTTCAGAAAAATTAAACCAAAAAAATAATACTTCTTCACACAAAAAAAAGATTCTGGATTCCTAAATTCGAGGGATAAAAGCTGAAAATTAATGGCTTCTTAAATATAATGAGTCACCGTGTTTCAGGGACACTATGACTACTTACAACTCAGTGCTAAACTGTAAATGAAAACTTATAAATTCAATAATTGGAATATATAAACTTATAAAATTTTATTACTATCTACACTTACTAAAACCAGTTTAATCACAAAATTTTCATATTGTGTATCATAACAAAACTTATATCAGTGAAAAATATAATATTTTAATACAATAAACGCTATGAAATGCTATTTTTAACATATCCTACCTTTACACCTCTTTACCTTTATACTATATTTTTTGTTAAAATACTCCAATTCTTATAACGAAATAATAAGTTATTCAATTTAAAAATATAATACGGAAGTGGTGGTTAGTAACAGTGGGACTTAAAAAAAATATTTATGAATGTTCTCAACGAGGGATTGATCACTCAAGTTGAGGTGACAATAATTTTTAACTCATCTCATCAATTTCAAAAATCTTTACTAGACGATGTTACTCTTTCTATATAGGAATGATAATATATCTTTGTCTTTTGAATAGTGGATCTGAGTGGTAAAACTTGTATATTTTCTTAATGAGTGTATTGGAAATATGGACCATAGGAATATTTATATTGAAAATATTTACAAAATATTGCCTATAAATTATAGATTTGGCTTGAGTGGACTATGCATGATATCTCAAAATTTTAAGATATAAATGTTTGTTTAGTAAGTGTAGGCATGAAAAAATTATTCATTGTGTTTGGCCAATATCTCGGGGGATTCTTAGGAGTACATCAGTAGAAAATGTCTACAAATTTTAAAAATGCAAGAAATTTTGCAATGCCACAATATCACTATGTTAATGATATTGAACGCAGTTAGTTGTTTTGTGGTAACTTATTAATTAATTTCTGATAACATTTGACTAGTAATCGAAAATTAAGGAAAATTGCAAACTCAAGTGTGATTTGCTACAGATAAGAAAAGTCGGCACAGCAAACTTACGAGTTTTTTTTGTGACATTGTGGTATATAACACATGTAATTGTTTCAGAATCATATTTACTAAAATCATCGTAATAAAAAATAATCATTATCTATTTTTATTGTTTCATTTTATTTTCATATCTAACACAATTTTATTTTAAAATCGATCATTTTGAAGTAAATATCACAACTAAAAGGGACTATTGATCAAAAGTCATTGAAATTAAGAATATATCAAAAGATATTTCTGCATATATTTAAAAAGAAATGTGTATACTTGTTTATATATTTAGGACAGGCTTTCTTCGCAGAACTTATTAAGAAGGATCCACGTTTTATTGTCAATTGACAGTCTATTATTTAAAAATATTAGATATTTTAAATCTTCGATGGACATTAAAACGTGCAAATTATAATGCACAAAAAATATACATATAATGCTAGTTGATAAAATATCAATGAATAAATAAAAAATATAGCTTATTTAAGATATATATTTAATCATTCTTTTTTAATGTGGAGCAACGTTTTCTGTCAATTACACAATTTCTTATAATTAGCTGAATTATATTTAAATTATGATCATTATTGATAACATTGGTGTAATTGTAAAATATTATTTAAGACTTATGATTCATAATAAATTTTACTTCATTAAATGTAAGTGCGTATATTCATTGATTAATGTAGTTTTTAAGCACATAATATAAGAATTCGTATGTTGTAGATGAATGAATGTTTATTATTGTACTTAACAATATTATAAAATAATATGATAAAAATATAAATATCAATATTTATCGACACTGAAATTCCAATGAACGATGGTATAGAAGGGTAATATAGTGAGCAAAGACGAGTGATGTTTAATTAATTTCAACGTCTTTAAGAAAATTATCACACAAGTGATTGTCGGAGAAAATATGGTTTGATTAAATTTATCAATTTAGAAAATCTTTTCTTTTCTCATTTGATGTAAATTATAAAAACGTACACTTTCTATAAATGTATAAAACACCAAGTAGTATTTTTCCAATGCCAATAATGAATTAAATGAGAATAATAAGGCACACTTATAAATTGAATGTCCTAAAATCTTAATGTTTCTAGAACAAGTAAGAATTCATCTATTTCATATCGGAATATTGAAATATCAATTTTTAATGAATGGCCTATCTATGTTTTGTAGTAAATTATCAGAAAAATATTAATTACGAATTAACACAAATAAATAAAAGACCAATTTTCAAATAATTATGTCAAAAGTTTAAAGCTATTTTGAGCCTGAAACGACTTATAAAAACATAGAGTTAAATTACATAAAAACTGTGTAAAATATCCGTTATAAATGTAGAATAAAAAATATTATAATATATGAATATAATAATTGTCTTTATTCAATTGATGTGTGCTATTATAATCTTGAAACATGAAGTCATTTATTTAATATTCATAAAATTTTATCCTTATGATTAAGTCTAAACCAAACATGTTGATAGTAATCAAAATCTCCTTTACAATGATTTTCGAGCGGTATACTAGATATATTTTATATTGCAAGGGGGTGAGTGAAATTCGGTTCCATCTGAGTATGAATTTATACAAATTGTAAATACGCATTCAGATGGAAGGTATATTATTAGAAAACACTTCATTAAGTCCCTTTTTGTAATAGTTCAGGATGTGTATTTTCTAACATCACTCACATATTCTCTTTACTGCTGGGCTAGTTGAATAAATTCATGCAAATATCTTAAGCCCCATATAACAGCAACTTTGTTAACTATTGCTTTTGTAAGCCTTTGATATTTTTTTATCATAGTATACTTATTTAAAATAATTTTGTTTTGTGTTTTATAAACTTTTTTAATACACAATTCTAGTGATTTGATCAATTCTTTAAAAGCATATGAATGAAAAATAATGTTATATATGTTTTTTTTTTTTTAAATGTACATTGTAGCCAATGCTTGCAATATTTATTGTAATAAATATTATTTATTATTTAACTCTCAAGCATAACCTCTTTATTTCGACCCACTTGGTATAATTTGAAATAGAATGGCTCGAATACCTAGTAGTGCGATTTCATTTTTGTGTGTTCGGGACCATTGTGTATTTACATTGTTCTACCTACGACTTCGCCTTTAGACTCCCTCCAAACTTTATACACTTGATAGACCAGTAGATGTGTATTAACTTTATATGCATATAAACATAAATAATATACATAAGTAAAAATAAAACTGATGAATGACATATTTAAATTTCTTAACAATTAATAGACTATTGTAATCATTTAAATGGTAAATGTATATACATATTTAATACTCTATTGTTTTGTCCTTACCGTGTAACTATCCTATCTCAATAAAAACTATACTACCATATCTAATATTATTATTTTTATTTTCCTAGTGGAGTTGTACATTTTTAGTTTATTTTATAAATATACTTTATTCTTTCTTAAAATACATCTATCTATACATTATACCTCATTTGTAAATGAAAAAAAAGTTTTTTAATAACACCTGATTCGTTTGTTTGGTAAGAAAATTTGTGTTTGTAAAATCGAACGCAAAAAATATTTTTTTTAACTGACAAAGGTACACCTGAATAGAAAAATAAAATGGCAATGAAAAACTCTGAATAAATTAATTTGACGGTTATGCCCGATCGAAATTGCCACACACAAAAAATATTAAATTTATTTCTGATGCCAAGTAATAGTATATGCAATAGTATTATTTGTAAATATTACAAATAATTTAAAAATAATAAAAATACGATTTTAAATAATAAAAATACAATATTAACCTTATAAATATCACTTACAAAAAAATAAGTACCTATTATTGTTTCGGTGTCTAAAAAATTAAATTTGCTTTAAAAAAATAATTAAATATTTTTTAGAAACAAATATATTTAATTGGTCAGAAATATTTAATATTATTTAGTATATTTAAAAAAAAAACTTACAACACAACGAGGCCACTGGCCACTATGTGCAAAAATAATGTTTAATGTATTCGGCAGATGTCCTCAGTGGTTCGCTGTTTTCATTCAAGATGTCAACGTAGGGTTTATTTACTTATTTTAAACTTATTTTTGAAACCTGTTTTTTTAATATTTATTTATAAATGAAATTCAAAAACGGTGCCGATTATGGATTATCATTATGCCGATTTATGCGCCCCGTCCGAAGATATCGTAAATAGTAAGTCGTTATTCCGCATATGTTGATGTTCTCGATAATGATATACGTAAACAAGGCATCTTGTTGCTTGCTGCGATTTTGAATGCTGCAATATTGTTTCAGATCACTATACTCCTGATTTTGATGTTTTTGCCGTTAACGGGGTCAATGCCGAATATCAGGAGCTCGGGACGGTCTTGTCAGACGGAGGGGATATCTATGGAGCTTCGGCCGTTGTGTTTGACAAGAATGAGGAATTGTTTTGGTCGGGGAACCAAGGGGTGAGTCTTCTCGGGAGACGCTATAAAATATACGTCATTTCATCATTAGTAACGTCTCTATTTCAATTATTATAATTACAGCTGTTGCATGTTTATATGCTTTCTTATAAAGTCAATGACAACAATTTGATTGGCCCAGATGCTCCACAAACTGATGTTAAATCAATTATTTTCAGGTTTATGCTACTTTATCATCAGTTGAAATAATTTTTCAGGCTAGACGTTTCTATGTTTAATTCATAAGATTTGTTTTGAAAGCATTATTTTAGTTCTGGTCTGATTGCAAGGATGTGCTTTCTCTTTTGAATGCTATATTTTAAACTTTCTCTTTACATCCATAAGAAAACTAATTTATCACAGCCACTGTTGTTAAATATCCTTATTCTATTTTTCTTTATTCATTACTATTACATTGTTCATGTTAATCTTTTCTGACAGTTTTTACGTATCTTTGTGAAACTCTCAGCTTCGGCATCGATGTATCTTATATTCAATTAAAACGCAATCTGAGGCAAATATGTGATTTTTAAAGTAAATACATTTGAAATTAAAAACACCATGTAAATCGTTATATTACCAAATTTTTCAAATCATTATTGCAACATTATTTTTATCATTTAAGTAGCACATTGAAGTTGATGACTAAATATTCATAACAGTTAAACGTATGGTTTCTGGCATATTGCCAAGTACTTAAAGTGCAACTTAGTCACATCTAAATTATACATTTTTTTTGTCTCTTATACAATTTCTTTGTCTCAAAAGTCAAATTTATAAATTTGATAATTAAAATATTCTAGAAACACAACAAAAAATCATACACGTTGAAAGCATACTTTGACTGAAGTTCATGTGGGTTATTGTTTCATTAGCTTATTGGCATGCAACGTATGTCTTAGCAAAATCTTCCCATACCAAACTATCTTTAAGCACTTAAACTTTGATCAGAGAGATTCTATATTGTGTCATAAAATTCTTAATAGTGTGTTTCTAAAGAACCACTTGTACCTGTCCTTATATACATGGATAATTGCAGTTATTTGTATCATTGCATATACTGTATCATCTATAATATTTTTATAATTCCTAGGGTCACGTGACATCTTACTATGGACCGACGATGCAAAAGTACACTTCTTTCCAAGTCCACGCCTCTGAAGAAGTGCGAGCGTTAATGACCATAGAAGAAGGGATCCTCGCCCTGACCAAAACGACTCTAAGGCACCAGATCAGGAGAGGAATTCCTAAGTTTACGCATAAGTTAGTATTGAATTTATATATATATATATATATATATATATAATGATACTAGTAACAGTTTTGTTAACATTTATTCACTTTATATAATTTATGGAATTTAATAACCACAACCACATCGTAGATATGAGTATTTGCTTTTAAATTACTTTTAAGAGAATGTAATATTTTTTTAAGATCGAGCAACATGGTAGATATGCAATGTATACTACCGTTAGAATCCAATCGATTCATCATGGGGGGACATCAAGATACATTAATTGACTTCGATATAACGCGATTAGAAGAAACAAAACAGGTATTTCATTATTAAAATTGATACCTTAATTCATTGTATTGATTGATGAGCTGTACTATGTTCGGAGTTAAAATATTGTTTTTTCTTTTGAAACTTCCAGCATAGCTTAGGAGACCCGACTGCTCGATGCGCCATTTTGCGAAAGCAATCTTATATGCTCGTGGCTGGAGACCCCTGCGGCCGAATATCACTAAGAGATCCAAACACTCTTCGAGCGGAACACATCCTTGACACTCACTCTGGCAGCCTTAGTGACCTGGATGTGCAGGGAAACTTGATTGTTACATGCGGGTTCAGTATGAAGTAAGTAATCAAATTAATGTTGAGGGAGTATATTTTTATGAAGTGCTGACTATCAAAACCTATTCTGGAAAAATAGTACAATAGTGGGTGTGTTAATGTTATATGAAATATTAAATGCATATCGTAATTTGAGAGATCCATAAGAACTGATACTGATGTTTTTTTTTAAATTTTTTGTTGTGATTTTCAATTATATTTTGAAGAAGTTAAAAGACTTTGTACAGGTTATATTTTTCTTTGGTCTTTAATTGACTTTGTACTCACTGAATAATAAACATTATAAAATTACAATCAATTTTCTCTCCAATCACTATTGTAGCATTTTCCATGATATATGAAGAAATTTTAATTTATAAAGTATGTTTAAAGTAAGAATGGATTATTCTTATTTACGTAATTTAAATTAATTTCTAGTCAAGGAGCTCTAGCCTGTGATTGTTTCCTGCTGGTGTATGATGTGCGAGCGCTGCGACCGCTGCCTCCCCTGGCCTTGTGTTGCGAGCCACTGCTGCTACGCTTCCTTCCCGCCGTATCCTCACGGCTCGCTGCTGTCACAGCCCACGGAAGAGTCCAACTTCTAGACATGCATACGCCTGATGCAAAACTCACCATGTTTCAAGTCAGTTCTAATGCCTAGCGATTAAAGTCTTAAATTTATTTTCAAATTAACTTGAGATCAAAAGTTTTGTCAGATTTTTACTTGTAAAAAATATGATCTCAGTAAAAGCATTTTAAAAATTCTTCCACAGATAGTGCAGTTCTTCAGTATTTGCAGCGCCTTTAATTTTATTTTGAAGAATTGTCACATGTGCTATATTTCAGTTTTTGTGAAAAATTTCAATGTATATTAATTCCATAAATATTATATTTCAGGTAAATACTCAAAACTCCCAATGTGTCTCCTTTGATGTCGCCTCTACAAGCCAAGCCTTTGTTTTTGGAGATCAGTCGGGACATGTACATTTGTTTTCTCCCGAGCATAACACTGAACCTGTTTTCAATAACTTTTCTAGGTACAAATTCTCACACTTATCATCTATATATCTTTCTTATTTAATGAATTACATGTAATCAGACATTTCACAAATTCAAATAGAAATTTATATATTAAAATACAGTCTACCCCTGACGTTGGCATGTTTTATATTCTTGGATTTATTCTTGCAGAGGCACTGAATTTCCCGACACTCCTGAAGAGTTTCCGTTTGTGAACTACACTGACGAATCATTCCCCCTGTCTTCCATCCCTCTCCCCCCGCTACCAACAGGCAATAAATGGATGAGCGATTGGCCAGAACAATTCACGAAACCGTCCTACAGGACCCTTCGCCTAATCGACCCAGAGATCTTGAAATCCATAAAAATGCAAGGACCCATAGGCTATGCTCCAAATCCAGGCTCCTTTTTGAGAAACCAGGTTTGTATACCATACACCGTTTTTATATATATAAGACAGTTGTCCTGTCACAACTTTGTTTGCGATTGGGGATCTGCTCACTCAAAAATGATAGAGAATTACCATGTTTCTGACGATGTCTTGTTGTATAGTAGCATGCTTTAAAACAGGTTTTTTGACTATCGCTCTAGAACACCAGAATTGTCATTCAATTGTCTGGCCATACCACAGTAGGAAAAAGATACAAACAGTTTCAATATAGTAAAAATTTATTTATTGATTTAATCATAAATATGCAACTTTCTAGCAACATATAAATACGTTTTGTTTTACTACCAATTGTAAACAAATCATTGAAGGCATCAACAAATGTTTATAAAATTTCAAAATTCAGTCCAAGGCCTTGTTTTCAGGTTAATAATCATACTATGTAAAACTCCACTAATATTTACATAGATACTATTTATAAAAGACCTATTTATTTACTCCAGTAATATTCAGATTATACATTAGTATTTAATAAAATTATTGTTTGTTTGTTGTTACATTATGAAGTTTACCTTAGTTACATAGCGGAGCTAAAATAAATTGAAATTTACTTATCAGTGGATGTTTTTTTCTGTGTCAATCTGTCTGGGTCTCGTGTACCAAAAATGTAAACCAAAAATGGTTATAGCAGCTTAATCTATTCTAATTTTCCAAGTATATATTATATGTGATTTTTTTAGTTTTATAAATTTGCCTTTCTACTGTTGACATGTCTGTATGCAAACATAGCCATTAATGATTTGTGATATATTTGTTTTATTATTTGCCCCACTTTATGGGCCATTGACACAGTGAGTGTTATTGAAACTTCTATCAAAACATTTCTACCACTTGAGTCAACAATATTTAATAAAAGTATTTTCAATCATGCGAAATTTAAAATATCTGATTACTTATTTTTTAACCTCTTTAGTGACTTCTTTTTTATTTACTATATTAGAGTGATAAATTTATACATGAAAGTATGAGAAAAAAAAATCACTACTAGTGGGTTTTCTCGTCATGTCCTGTTTTAAAAAATATGTGACTTTATTAAAAATGATAATTCGGATCTTTTTTGTTTTGGTATACTTGAAATATAATAAACTGTTAGCTACATAATCAGATTCGAACTGTAAAAAATAAATAAATAAATAACTTTATTAAGCAAAATTAAGCTAGAGTGACTCACATGTTTTTTTAATGAGTTAAATTTATATTTCAGATGCCTTATGTAATAGAACAGCCCCTGAGTCCTAGTCACGGCAAATCCTTAGACGCTCATAATATTTCTAATTTAGTGGAAGGAGATGGGAATTCGTTTGTAGCTATTCCAAAGAGATATCGAAAGGTAATTGACAGGCCACATTTTCTTTTATTTGAACCTTTTAAAATATACTGTGCTACAAACATGTTGCTTCTTAGATACATGGTTAAAGTTGTAGATTATTGATTTCAGGTTGAAATACGATACTCGAAATTAGGATCTAACGATTTCGATTTTGAGCAATACAACAAATCTGGTTTACCTGGATTGGAAGCTACACTGCCCAATTCTTATTGCAATGCAATGCTTCAGGTAAATTGGAATTACAAGTATTTGGTTGAAAGTAGTATTTTACATGTAACAATTTTTTATTAATTATTTATTTCTGTATTGTCATTTTGAAGGTGTTGTACTACACGGCCCCAGTAAAGAGAGCTCTGCTGAGGCATACTTGTTCCAAAGAATTTTGTTTGAGTTGCGAACTAGGTATGTATTATGAACTACATTTTTCATAGCTGGTCCACATTTACTATATATTTACAAATTGAAATAACTTTAAAACTTATGTTGCTTAGGTTTTCTTTTCCGAATGCTGGATACATCAATGGGTGCCCCATGTCAGGCTTCCAACTTTCTCCGAGCGTTCCGCACTGTTCCCGAGGCTTCAGCCTTGGGTCTTATCCTCACTGATCGCAGTGCTCGAAGCAAAACTAATCTGGCTGCCCTCATACAGGTAAACACCTTTGACAGTGACATCAGAACATTCTACTCTTTTAAATAGATCGTGCTAACCTACACAATTATATATTTAATTTTATGATATTTTAGCTTCAAAAAATAATATAGTATTTATTGAGATCTGATGAGTACATAATGTTGTTTTAGAGCTGGAATCGCTTCATACTTCACCAAATGCACTATGAGATCCTGGAGACTCGCAGACGAGAAATGGAGGCGCTGGCCCAGGGACAAGACTTCCAGATATCCAGCAATGTAGACTCGCTGTCCATCAACAGCTATCACCCTGATCCCTATCGGGAAGAGTTCCTCTTTGATGAGTCCGAGTTCCCGTCCATCGACCTAGAGTCCGAGCAGGGCAAGTCATGGAGAAAGAGGCGAGAGGCGGAGGAGCGCGATAGGATTAGCCTGATGATGGCTCAGGATGAGGGTAAATATATGTGGCTGTCGCCCTCGGCCTTGGCGGCCAGTGGGGACCATGCCGACGGTATAGACTATGAAGGGGAGTCGTACCGATATTCCTCGGACTCGGCTCTCGGTGTTGCGTCCCATTCTTCGCAAGTTTACGGAGGTAAAGACACATTTGTTTACCGGTCTGGGATGAGTGCTTGCTAGCTGCCTTTGCCTGTGTATAGTCCGTCATTTTGGTGCTTTTTGAGCCAAAAGTAAGTTGGCATTTGTTTGATCATCTTTAATAATAGTTTTTATCATGACAGTTCAAAGGACAATAGTTTCATCCTCTTGAATCACAATTAACCTTTCGCAAAGATGGGACACACCTGAATAAAGAATGTCCATTATTCGAAGAAGGTGAGAAGAGTTTGTACATTTAACTTATTTATAAGTAACATAATCCTTAGCTTGACCGATTGTGAATGAAACATTTTTTTTTATGATTTGCAACATTGTATGACAACAAAATATCATATTTTTATGTCTACTTTTTGTCTTGCCCTTATTTTACTATTATAAATATTACTTGTAAATTCTAATCTATTTCTTAGCTTCAATTTTAATTTTGCATTTCTTCTCTTTGAAGCCTGCATTCAAATGTGTTTTTTCTCTGTTCTACTATTGATGTTATATTCTCTTTTAATTTCAACACCAGCTCTTATTTTTATTTGCCATTGTTGTATAAGCATGGTCGTTTTAAATATATTTAATTAATATATTATTTTATTTAAATTATGCCTACGATACATAATATTAAAACGGGAAAGTTTTTGTGTGTTTATGTACAAAAAAATAAAAACAATTTTTTTTTATTTTTTAAAATTCATTTGATTTTGAAAATATGAACGTTTTCCTTGAAAATTATTCAATTCAATTGATGTCACTCAAGTTTTCAAAATTTCAAACATGATATTTTCGTCATATCTGTTTTATGAAACATTACTTTCTCACAGATTCAAAATTATTTTTATGGTTTATTTTCTATTATACATTTTTTATTTTAATATATAAATTTATGTTTTAACCCATTATAAAAATAGTTCATTATAAATTATATTTTTAAAAAATCAGTTCAAGTACTTTTTTATGTATAATTTAATTTTTTTTTTATTTAAAAGTATGTCATTATGTATATCAATAAAAAATGCTAGTTGGTGTTCTCTTTTACATATTGAAATACAATAATATCATATATACTTGTAGCATGATGTGAAATTAAAACAATAACTTGATAGTGCTGCTTTTCAACCTCTATGAGTTTTCCAACCTTTAAGTTGTTTTTAAAATTTTAGTCGGAAGCTATAACTTTTTTTAATATTGTTTTGTATCTGTCTGTAGGGTTGGAAGACCTCATGGATGAAAACGGTGAATCCCTAGGCGCACTGGCGGACGGGCTAGACATTGATGATAATGTGAAAAGAAACAGCGGAGAAGAAACTGAAGTATCCAGATTGTTTGGAACCAAGCAACTCCAAGTCCATAGATGTTTAAAATGCAGCAGAGAAGTGAGTGCATACTATAATTGTATAAATAATATGGATAGTAATAACTTACTATCAGTTGCATGCATCTCATACAAGCAATAAAGCATGGCCTTTACATAAATATATTTTAGATATTTAAAATATTATATTTTTCAATGAAATTTATGCCTGAAGTGATGATATTTTATATGATTCTTTTCCGCACCTATACCACTGCTTGTTAACATGATTTACAATTCATTTGTATTTGTATTTGATTGCTTACTCAAGTTTTGAACCCCCTATAATCTACTGCTCACTATAGTTTTCAATTATTCATTCAAAAGAATTATTTGCAAGCTCTTGGTAGTCATTATTAAAAAGATGTTCTTGTTAATAATTTTTACGGGATAATACATTTTATCATTTGGGAATCTATCCAGACCTTTGAATGGTCAATTTAGATGTATCGTTTATCTGCATGTATTATTAATATATTTTTATAACATAATTGACTATTTTCTGTTTTTCAGGAGCATAAAGAGTCCATCGTCCTTCTCTGTAATCTGCAGTACCCTAGCCAGTTACCAGTGGAACCCATAAACTTTACGGACGTACTTAGAATGTCATTATGTCCTAGAAAAACAACACCTGCATGGTATGCCCAACACAATTTATATTGTCATCTTCAATCATTAGTTGGTGGATAAAGTGTTTGTAATTTACTAATTTATTAATTAATTCAGGTGTGAGGGATGCAGTAAATTCTCCCCTACATTGCAATGCTGCTCAGTGAGGCAGTTACCACACTTGTTGGCTGTGAATTGTGGTCTGGCAACACCGGCTGACCGAGATTTCTGGCAAAAACAAATGGATTTCGTAAGTAAAGTTGAATGTCAATAATCTTCTATTTTCTATTAATTTTGTTATTATTTGTTAACTCGTTGAATACAAAATCAGTTGTAATCGAAAATAAATAGTAGTAGAATATATTGATATTCATCGAAATTAGTTTTATTAACAGTAAAGTAATTATAACCGATTCTTATTTTTAAAAAAGATATTCAAATGGAAAAAATATATAATTGTTATTAGAAAGGATTATTTTTATTTCAAAGTCATTGTTTGTTGCAGATGGTTTCCTCAGCCATGGGGCACTCCTTATCCCACGAGAACTCTGGCACTGCACACCCTGTCCCGTTGAGCAACAGGCCCTGTCGCTATGGAGCCAACTGCTCGCGTCCCGGCTGCCGATTCCGGCATCCTGATGAGTCAGTACCACTTTAATATAATTACATTAGAAAATTCCTTATATCTTTGTTGCTCTCTATTCAGATACAGCAGCAAAAAAATTATTTGCTAAATATAATTGAAGATATAACTATGTTAATAATCAAAGCTATCAATTTAAATACCTCTATCCATTTTTATAGTGGCCCAAATCGAAGTCAGACCTCACCTATTCCTTCTGCTCCGAGTGGTCCACGTCCTCAGCACCTGTACGGACAGCACCCCTGGCTACCTCATGAGATCACCGCTCGCATCTCTGCTTCGGGACAGCTGACCATCCATCGTTCAGATGCTAATGGCTTTAGCGTTAAGGTGAGTACCGTGCTCCTATTTTCTGAAATGATTGAATAATGTCTCTAAACAGTGAGACAAAATACAAAAACAAACTTGCATCTTGGATGAGCAAATAACTAAGCATGTTACAACTTGGATGACTTCTTTGGAAGTGTTTATGAAGTGGTATTTACAGTCATTGCCATCTTATTCTTTCTTAATGTTTTAATTATAATTTATTTGTATTATTTCTTTAATATACTAGTTAATTTTGATTACCAATTAAAGTTTCTGTTTATCTCCTTAACCCTCATGTTCAGTAATAAAAAAATTAAAAAATATTTAGCTGTTATGCTATAAAATAATATAATACCAATTTTTTAAGATCTTGCTGTATATGTTTATAGTCAAATTTCAAATGAGAAATGTTTTAAACATCCTGTTAGTAGGTTTTGTAAGGTGCAAACTCTTAGCTAAAGGTTGACAGTATGACGAGCCAGCTGAGAGGCCTTCATAATCTATGTAGAATGTAACTTTGTCTATGCGAGGAAGCTTCAAATGAATTTTTATTTTAGTCTGGCATCTTTGGCAACCCTAACCACACCAACAACAGTGTGCCAACTGAGAATGGCTCTTCCATGGGAGATACATCTTCCCTGGTGGAGTCTTGTCGACAGTACTCCCTCAGCGCCGTGGTCTGCTACGTGGATGATGTACAGCGGAACATTGTATCCTTAGTGAGGATTGACAATGATGAGCTTGAAAGAGTGCCAGAAAACGGACTACCTCAGTGGTATCTGTTCAATGACTTCTGGTAAGATTATTACTGCATATAATATTGTGATACAACTAAGAATTTAGTAATGTTAAAAGTAATGTGATCATTATTTTATTCTAGTGTAACACCTGTGGCGGCATCAGAAGTCAGCTGGTTCAACCTAGAGTGGAAGAGGCCATGCGTTGTATTCTATAAGAGTGAGGGGGGGCGTGGGGGGGAAAGTGCCTCACGACCCACCCCCCCTCCCGCGGGCCACATGTTTGGCAGCTCTGGAGGGGGGACAGCCACTTTCACACCACTTGCTCATCATGAGATTCCTAAACAAGGTAATTGTCCTGATGTTTTAAGAAGACTTAGTTATAAATGCAGACACATGGCCTTTTTCTATGACCAATTGGTTATAAATCAATATCTATGGGCAAATGATCTGATCCAATATTATTTACATATAACAAGATATATAAAGGAGAATAAAATACATATTCTCTTTTACAATTTTACCACTAACCCAACAAATTGGGCACTGAGAGCCCATTCATTTCATTCCATCCAAAATAATCATTTTAAATTTGTATTTTTCAGGAGAGCTTGTAGGTATGGATGCAGAATTTGTGACACTCAACCAGGAAGAAGCTGAGCTCCGAAGTGACGGACGAATGTCCACCATTCGACCCAGTCATCTTGCTGTCGCTCGCATCACCTGCGTTAGAGGGTTTGCTGTCATTATTATTTGAAATATAATTACAACAAACCAACATACCTATTATTCATTTATTAATCTAAATTTTTTTCCTATTTTTACAGTCAGGGGCCTTTGGAAGGAACGCCTTTTATAGATGATTACATTTCAACTCAAGAACAGGTATCAACATGAAAACTTACTAATGAATTTAGTTTCCACTTTTATAATATACACCTATATTTTATGCGAATGGTTGCTTTCAGGTTGTGGATTATTTAACGAAGTTCTCTGGAATCAAACCTGGAGACTTGGATGCCAACTTCAGCTCCAAGCATCTCACAACTCTGAAGAGTACTTACCAGAAGCTGCGCTGCCTTGTGGACACCGGCGTCATCTTTGTAGGCCACGGTCTTAAAAATGATTTCAGGTACCCACACTTTTTGCGAAAATAATATTATAATCTTCTCTAGAATTTAATGGTGTCAAATTTACAAATATGATAAGAAAACACAGTGTATTTTTATTTAATGTTACCCTTTATCTTTTGGTATTAATTTGTATGAAATATCCATTTTAAGTATAAAAGTTAAAAAGGGATGCTTGTAACTTTTACTTTTTTGGAAGTATCCAATTTTACCAACAGTTTTATTTAGCATCAACAGGCAGAATATTGATGTCAACAAATTTAACAAACCTGTTTCTTCAAAATACGTACATGTAGAAGTATCATTTCAATCACTTACTGTTTGAAATTTTATTAAGGAATTCTACCATGTACCTTCTGTTGAGAATCTGAAATATGTATATATATATATATATATATAGATTGCTTTGATACATTTGATTATTCTTGGGTGAGATGAAATTTGCTTTGGGCTCCCCCTCAACGGAAATGTGATGTTTCTATTTCAGAGTGATCAACCTGGTGGTTCCGACCGAGCAGGTGATAGACACTGTCCAACTTTTCCACCTCCCTCACCATAGAATGGTATCGCTCAAGTTCTTAGCGTGGCATTTACTGGGTGAGTATTACTGCTAACAATGCTTTTACAGAATATGTCCTTGCTGTGATGTCGATTTTGATGAGTGTAGATTTGAAACTGTTCAGTTTTAAAGTGTTGCTTCATTTTCTATTTCCAACTAGGATTTTTAACAAAATCTAGATTATCTATTTAGATTTTAAAGATCGGATGTCTTCTTCTCATGTTTCCTTAGTATTACAGTTGCGCTTCTTGATAATTTAAATAGTGGTTGGAGTGGTTTAAAAATATTGAAAATAAAATGACAACTTTATCTTTCCATCTCATCCTAAAATCTACTACATGGATTCATCAGCTATACACACAAATACTGTGTGTAGTGGTGTTACAAGACAGTGCATTTTCAAAGTTAATATTTTATTATTGTTTACTTAAAATCTGAATGTTTCTAGACATGAAAATTCAGTCGGAGACACACGACTCTGCGGAGGATGCGCGAGCAGCGCTGCAACTGTACCGACGGTACCTTCAGCTGGAGAGTGCGGGGGCTGTGGCGCCCGCTCTGGCTAAGCTCTACGACACAGGCAAACGCATGCAGTGGAAAGTACCCGACGATTAGAGGTAACTTATTCCCGCATCAAAATGTTTAACTTTTAAAAGACTCACTCCCCTTTTAGGGATATATTTTTCCTGACAGCTTGAATTTGTACACTGCAATACACTTGACTATTCTTTTCACCTTAAAGGTGCAGTTATCAAATATTTAGTTTGTATCTTTATGGCTAATGTTGCACTTTAATCTTATAGTGAAATTAGAGAAATCTTTCATGCTAATTATGACATTATTAATTACAGATGTGTATAAAAAAATTAATTACTATGAGAATGCTGACCTTACAATAGAAAAACTTCAAAATTTATTTGAAGTTTTTCTAATTTGAGCTTTTCTTTCCAGTTATTCAGAAGGTGGCAGTAGATGTTCTAACAGTTTATGGAAAATGAAATACGTTATAAGCCGTGTGATAGGAGAGCCGGGGCGATAGTTAAAGCGATGTGGTGATGTAATATTTCCTGCATTGATTTTTAATTGAAAAGTATTTCTAAGCAAACATGTACAATGCTAGTAAGTCTTAACTACTTTTAGGAATTCAATAGTTAATTGAAACTTAATGAACTAAATGAAGATATATATTTTTTTATTTCTGGGTTTTTTTCAGAAATTAGTCATAGATTCCTAAATGTAGGAAGGATGCGTTTCCTCTCCATTATGAAATGCAAAGATATATTGAAAATTTTTCATATCAGATTTATACACCAAAATACTGATTGAATATATAGATTGTCTTATTTTATCTTTGGGGATAGCCACTGCCCAGGCGTCGGCACTGTTGGTGCTATTCACCTGCATGTGTGGTTATATCGAAAGTAAAATAATTTTATTGCTATTTTTAAGAATTTCACGAGTCATATGAAATATTCTAAATAAATATTAAATATAACTCTTTGCAATATCGAAACTTGAATACCTTTGAAATCAATGTGGCTTACGATGGTTCAACTCCCAAATCTATGAAAGGGTGCCTTATTCATGTGTTTAATTTAATGTTCACAGTCTGTTTCAGTGTTTCTGACTGCAATTTATTGTATCTGTTCACTCAGAAGGAGTGTATTATTTGTAACAGGTGATAACTGAGGTCTTATATTTATTGTTTTCACGTGAATTGTAAAAAGTTTTTTCATACAAAGAGATAAAATATATTTTATAATCCAGTTTAATGTACATTCCGTAGGTGTGGCTTGCTGGTTGACGAAATATTTTTTTGTAAATACAATGCACAATTAATTTTTACTCCCAATGTTGTGAAAAGTTTTTATTGAATAATGTTTTTCTATTATTGTAATATACCTTTATTGTTGGTATATCTATAAATACATAAATATAGATCTGAAATTTAATTATTTTATGTCCAGTAGGTTCTTGTATTACCAAGGCTCTTTAACCACTTGATAGTTTTTCCCGAGTGTGCCTCGCGCATGGACTTTGTTCATAAACAGACAAGCTTGAGCTCCGTTAGGGCAACCTGTTGGAAATACTCGCCCCAAACATGCTTGGGGCTGTCTTGTTTCAATTTGTCTTTGAACTGAATATTACAGAATTTAGTCATTCTGAGTTCGTTGTTGTGTTATTTTGTCATCCCTTTCTTACGAAAATCTAACTGTTCAGCTGTTAATCCTAAATTAATATGGTTACAAATGTTTAATATTTCTGTAAGTAGTAATCCACGTCCCATTATTTTTTGTGTAAATTAATTACACACTTTTCTTGTCTAAAATTTTTTTAGACTATCTGTTTGACTCGAGTTTGATTGAAATGATTTGGCCTTAGTAAAACGAAAGTCTGCTGCACTATGAATTAATGCATGATTTTTGTTTTCCATTGTTTCTTTTACATACAATAAATTATTATATGTATATATATATATATATATATATATATATATATATATATATTATGTATACATATTACAAAATATTTTTAGCATCATGCAATCGATTTTAAAATTATTTCTAGGCTTGCAATGTGACCATTTTTTTGTTGTTTAGGTGTTTTTGACAGAAAATTAGTACATGAGAATTATATTATATATATAGGAGGTTATATAATAGATTGTTTATATTATTTGTTTGGATATGCTAGAGTATTTCATTTGGTATATTCCTCCGTTTATCAGATTTTACAGAGGCAGTGAAGAGCTGCTGGCTTAGCAATAAACCCCCCTAGTAATAATTCAGTGCAATAATGCCGTGATGTTTTCAGCATAAATATATTAGTAAATCATAAACTATATAAAGAGGCCAAAATTTGAATATTTCGACTCATGTACAACTTTTTTCAATCTTTGACTATTGGAGTGTGTATGTGAATAATGTGTACCTATCGTAAGACCTAGTGAATTTTAAAATAATCATGTTGTATAAAATAATTGAATAGAAAGTGCTTTATATGATATTTTTGAAAGTAAAGAATCTTTTGTGATCCATCCGGGTGCATGGAGTTCAAGTCACCAAATTCAAAGCTCTATTTATAAATACATATAAGGTTGCTGACTCGCAGCCAGTGTTTCTTAATAAAATGAAATTATTGAATATTTTTGGTAAATTAGAGAGGCAGTGCATTGAAATTAACTGCAAGCACGAGAGAATCTCAGCAGAGTAGATTTTACCGAGTTTTGATATTACTTTAGTGTGAATGCGCAGGGCTTGGATATTGACAATGACTTATTATTTTTATTTCACTGTCCTTTCTCGGATATATCTCTCCTGTTAAAAATAAATTATTCAGTGTGCTCGCCGTCTTGTCAAGGTATTGTCTGGTTAGTGAACCACTGAAAACTAAAATTGAAGTTACTAAATCTGTGGATACGTTCATACGGTATTTAAATTTTTTTTATTACTGTCTTTTAATGTGATGTATTGAAATTTAGTTATAAAATTTTCCTGTTATAATTTTATTGATATTTGTATTTAATTTTTTTAATAATATTTCTTTTCTGCCAAGCAATAGCTTGTTTTGATGAATGTTCATTGGTTAAGTTCCATTGCTGGACCTGTTTGTAAAGAATTCCTTAGTAAAACATGTCATTGAAATTTGCGAATATTTAATGCAATATCCAGACTCGAGCATAAATCTAGTTAAATTATCTGACATGCGCAGAGTGTTGGTAAGGAGGAGTACTTAAAAACGAGTGGTATAACAAGCATTCTGATAGATATTACATTCCTCTCGGATACCATATATCCATGTTGTACTCTCTGGACCATTGTCTTGTGCAGTGGGTGACATTAATAGTTTGTTATTTAGCGAAAGTATGCTAACTCTCCCTTCCACTGTACTCGAGGGAATGTCCTCCTGTGTGATCTTATAATTGGTTTTAGCACCATAACTTAACAAAATGTACCATTACTAGATGTCGTTATTATGAAACTGATGTGCTCAATGAGAAGTTCGGGAATAGCTGTTATATTGTAAGGAGATAAACGCATTACTTTACAGTGTCAACATAAGATTAGGGCGTGCAGAATACAGCTATAATATATATAAATTTGATAAAAATCACTATCAAAATATCATATTTTGATAATTAAAATTTTGAAATACATTTGCATACCGAACGATCTTTTAATCAGAAATTCACCGGAGAATATATAGTAGGATGTACACATTATGAATTATCTGCTATTTTTTGTTATATCTATGAGACTTGAGGTGATTGTTAAAAAGCAATGCGTTTACCCCTCACATGAAACTTAGTGTGAAACTGTTTTTGATTTAAGCACTGCTATGTCGGCACTACTGCTGGTTTTTTTTTATGGTTTGGTGTGTTCCTAGAGAGCACACTTGAATACTTGGACCTCCTGCGTATTATCAACTTTTGCTACATACTATTGAGCAGTTTCATCATTGATAAGTTGATTTTTGTTTCCAGCAAGTTGAATGACTCGAAAATCTCTTTATTGTTGTAAAATTAATGTCCCTTTATAGCTGACAGTCACTAGTCTGAACATGCGCAATGCAACAAAACAGACATTCGTTCTATTCGCAGTATATAATGATTATCTGTCAAATTTACTCATATTGAATGTTAAGAGTTGCCAGCGATACGCAGGAGGCCTAATTATTTATTTTCTTTAACCCTTTAGATGCCCAGTTATATTTATAGTAGATATAGTATAAATAAAAAAATATGTATGTTAAATAACATAGTAAAGTCTTTTTAAACTATATGAAACAGAAATATATGTATATTTTTTGTAAACACAAGCAATACGTCATGGTCATCTAAAAGGTTAATAGAAAATTACATTTCCGGAATGATTTTTAGTACGATTGAGCTATTCCATCAATGTGATAAGTTAAATGTTACAATGTTCTTTCTTTTTCCTCATTGAAAACAGAATCAACGCACAATTATTTTTTATGTACATTACTTTCTTACAAAATTCACATAATGACATCACATTGGTATAAATTTAGCTCAATTTATAATTTTCAGCATTCATTTTGAAGGCTGTCCTGCTAGTAAAATGTTATCATGCTTTTTATTTGTAACCAATCTGTTATCAACTGTTGTATTAGTAAATTAAAATGAAACGGTTGACTTATATATTGCTAATGATGATCTTTTTAGAAGGCGTGGCCAGTTGTGCGCACGTAACCAACTAGGTGTCCTGAAAATAATGATCTCTTAAAAAATGTAGTTAAGTTTGAACGAACTTATCTGCCGCATTCAGTGTGAGTAAAGATTCCTCTAAGTAAAAAAAAGTCCTCATATGATTGAGTAGTCTAATGTATGTAATGTCCTTGACACGAGATTGGTATAATATAGTATATTTTAAAATTGTCATAATAGCCAGAAAATACCAAAAGTAGAAGCATTTTATTATCATGTTGAAACAGATGATTCTTATCTTACAAAAGATATACTTCAGAATGATTTTATCACAATGACTTCAATCAGTATTTTTTTATAAACATTTTCAGTTTTTATTTATTAGTATTTGTATATATTTATGGATATATATTTTTTTTACATGATGGACCATTCGATGTCAAAATATTTTTCCAATAAAATGAAAAATCATTTTGATTCACTAAGTTGTTTTATTTCATGTGTTTTCCATTACTCATAGGTATACACACAACTGGCAGAAAGAGAACAAAAAATACTGAATCAATAAGTTAATTTTTTGTTACCCATTTATATCCCCCTTGTATAATAAAACGATCTGAATTGCTTAAGAAAAAATGAAAATGCCTAACTTGACATCAGACCCAACGTAAAACCAAGAAGTAAAGAGAGACAGTTGCAGTCCATACAAACAATAAATCATTGCTTGCCCTAAAATATGTATTATGATATTTTAATATCACCAACAGATTTGAAACAGATTTTAACATGTCCGATGATCAATTGAGATGCTCGACTGCAGGCGGCGATTAAATTAATAATATACTTTTAGATATTGAATAGTTGATAACATCTGGGAGGGGAGTGGTGCTATATACTATAATTTTTTGGCAGTAACTCAAGATTTGGTGAAGCTCAAGTTTTGTACAGCAAATAAGGGATCTCACAATGTAATTTTGTCCTTTTACATATATTACTATTGTATGAAAGGACTTCATTCCGAATAAGCGGAAAACAAGTCAATAATATCTAAGCTAAGAAGATCCCTTGAATTTAATTCCTTTGCTGGTGAATGGAGTGATCATTCCAGCTACTGCTTGTGGATTGATTATAATAATTAGATTTTTAAAAAACATGTTTTTAATGACACAGTTGTTTATTGATCAATCAAATGAATATACACTGATAATATTTCTACACATAGATTAATAATATAACACCAGAGTGTCTAATTAGTGCCGAAGTGTGTTACATTTTTTTTAAGAAGGGACATTTAAAAAAATGGGTTTATATAAAAATATTATAAAATTTATATAAAAAATAATAAACACTTTTCATTACACAAGTAAAACCTGATATTTTTTAAAATAGACTTCTTTCAGAGAAATATTAAATAATTTGTGAATACCAAAATTTTCAGATACTTTAATTTTCTTGAATGAATATTTTATTAAGATATTTGTTTTAATAGATTTTGTATACATGATGGTCATAAAGAATACCATATTAAATCTAAATTGAGGTACTTTTGTTTTTATAAAAGAAAATAAATTATAAAAATATGAAATATAAGTTTTCAAAAGTAATGTAACAGTCAGATTTGGCAGCTTAAGACGTTAATACATTAGAGTTTTGCTAATATACTTAAATTTCTAACATGCATTAGAGTCCCAGTGGAAAAACTAAATAAACTTTTATCAAAACTTCTTAAATAAAAGATTCTCAATAAACTGAAGTGTTTCAATGAAAGAATAAAAAAAAAAAATTGACAATATTGTCTATTTTGTATAGATCCTAACCCACAATTCCTTCCTGCACAAAACAAGCTCGGCTCAGTTTTCAGGTAATATTACTATTCAATTTATTATCACATTTCCCTGTATCTTTGTGGGAATCTTCCCCTAACAAAATATTTAAGTTAATTTTGCTTCAAATTATATGTGTAAGAAGATAGATAGTGGGACAGTATCCTACAACAGTCAGAGTTAAAACAGTTAATACTCAGGTATAATATCAATAGTGATTATATATTATGAATTCTGATCTTTTAGATCGCTGGCTATTACATTTAATTACAACATTAATAATGACATCAAGTAAAACGACAATTGATTAATTTATTTGATGAACTATAAAAAGGATATTTCTTTCCCGCAGTAATTAATACTAATATTACACAATATGCTTTTGAGCACTTTAAATTGCATAAAGTTTTTAAATAAATACTTATAGGTGTGTAAATGTTGGTTTCAATTGAATTTTTTCCATCTTTTATTTAGGAAAAATCATTTTTCTTATGATACTGCAGTTTTTGCAAATTATTTAGAGATAATAATGATATACATCTAGGTACATTAGGCACGCACTATACTCTGTGACAGTGAAACAAAACTTTATAATATATGATAATTATTTAAATACAATCGATATGCTTATTAATTTTGTTCTAAAAATCAATATTGTTTAAGAAATTTTGCAGTTACTATTTTACCTTATTTATAAGTTAAACTGTTACACTTTATAATATTTTACACGAATAATAATATATAGTTTTAAATGCTAATTCCAGGAAATTATTCCACCGTTTCATTAGTAGGAGATTACATTTGGTCTCAAGTTAAAGTTTTAGCTTGATAACATTTTGTATTTTGTACACATCTCACTACATTATTCGTCCTTATGATCAGCATGCTTTAATTAAAAACATAGTCTTTAAATAGTGACTAAAAGGGTGTTACCCAAATTATAAGTTTAAACATATAGACATTAAAAGTATTCAAACAAAAACAACACAAAAAGGATACAAATGATATGTACATTTTTTGTGCTGGTTTGTTTTCAGAAAATAAAACTTTTAATTAACTTTTGACAGAAAATGTAAATTTAAAACTAGGTAAAAATATTTACAAACTACTGTTTTGGGTCATATCACTTTAGAATATAATTACATGTTATACTGCGATTTATTTTTACAGAATGTAACCTAAGATGCATTGGAATTAATATTTAGAGTATTAAATATACTATGAAACATAGAGCTGATTATAATTTTGACATAAGTTTCTTCAGATCAGATTTACTTTGCATCATAGTTTATTTTTTTTAATTTACAAGATACAGCTGATACAGATTTAATTAACTCTAGCTTAAGAATACTCTACAAGTTATTATCTACTCCCGGCAATATAATTATTTTGATAAATTCACATAGTACGGTAATGCATAGCGATAAGCTTTTCCTCCAACACAAACTGTGTTTTAATTCAAGTTAAATGATATAAAAAAGAAATCATATCTTATTTTACTCTTTCTCTATGGATTTTTATTATACTGTAATAGAAAATTAAAATAAATATTATGAATTAAATACTACTCATACATAGTAAATTAACAAAAATAACTTATGAAATAAGTTGATTAAAACAAACATTACGTATATGGACTTAAATAATTTTAGAGAAAAAATACTTTTTGAGAGAATTAAAACTCAAGCTTTAGATTTTGAAATAGTTTTTTAGATTGTTATTAAATAAACTGATCTTAAAAATGTCTACTGAAAAAAATGTGAAATGGTAATCAAATAATTTTAATTTAAAAAATATTCAGAAGGTTTTCTACTTATCAATATTTAGCAAGGGACTATATTAATTATTATAGAATTAATGATTACATACTTATATATAAAAGTTAAAATGAATTAATTCTATACCTTATTATTATTATTCGGTCATTCACAGAACACTGCGCCTGCAGGGCTTCAAACAAACGAAATAAACCTTATTTACAATCTATACCACTTGTAAGTAAAAGTACATAAATAAGAACATGAAAATACTGTAAAAGACTAAGTGTTTTCTCCTTTCACAATTTTTAGAAAATACTCATAAATAAGGCATCTGAAAAAATTACTTTTGCTGTTTTTAGACATTTACTCCTGATAGTTATAGATGAATTAATATTTGTGAATACCGTTGTGATCAATTCAAGGCAGAGCAATTGAAGTTAAATAGTGATCATACTGATATTGATTTTCTTTGTATGGCATTTGTATTATTATTTGCTCATCATAAATAAGCAACAAACGTGGCTGTAAGTCTGCCTGTTAACGGTTTGTCTGTCTGGGTCCACCAAAAGCCATCATAGTTGACAAGGAAAATGAACTGTTTACTATTGTAAAGCAGTGGCTGCCATTAAATAGCACTTGATCAAGAAGATGCTTAAATGTTGCAATGGTAATAGGGTAGTTATTAAAATCAACCATTTAATCGAGTCCCAAATTGTTTCGTTAATATATTTTACTAGTGGTATAGATTGGCATTGTGGTATTTCAAGTTTGTGAAAAAATTCAAAGAAAGATGTTAATCAAATCAATCTCTTCTATTCAGAATAAAATCTTAAATAAACCCTGATATCTGGTTCATAAAATAATAAATCAAGTATGCTTTGAAGTTAAGTATTTATAAATATTATATAACTAGTTTAGAAATAAGTTGCTACTTGTTTCGGCACATCTTGTCCAATAATATTAATATTAACTCTACATATTTGGACCATTCGAGACATTTAAATTTCTTAATATAATGAAATCTGGAATATAACCTATAGCTACCCACATTATTATGTATCTCGTAGTATTATATGTGCATATACATTATGTAAGTAGCTGTTTACACTCTAAAAATAAAACCTCTCCTTAATATAATAGTATCACTCATTTCATACATAACCACGAAAAATCGGTCAATTTATCTAGCCATAGCAATTGTGCTTGAAGAATTTTTAAGCATTATTCGGTGAAGCCGAAGCACTTTTAAAACCTATAAAGACCAGCCTAAAATATCAAAGACAGTCGTTACGTGTAAAGAGATCAGACACTCTCAATAAAATTTCCACAACACCTGGCCTCACATTATTTAAAAACCTTTTAATGAAGTTTTTTTTAGTTATAACACTGTCTGTTGAAAATATGAAAATTAATGCTTTATCAGTCACGATGATTAAATTGTTTTGATATAAGTACTCTCATTGGTTTGTCATTAATAGAACATTAAACTAGATTTTTCTTTTTAGAGGTAGGTTAAAATTTGACATGGCTATTATTTTATTCCAGCTTATGGAATCATACTGTATGCATCATTTGCTATGGCCAGCTAAATTCCAACGTAACTTTGTCCACAGGTAAAAATCCTTTCATTTTGATCTATTCGATAATATTATTTAGTTATAAATAAGGTTTTTAGAAGTGGGTAACATTCTGTGCTACATGGCCCATGAAGGGGATTTATGGCGCGTCACAGCGAAATACAGGTAGTGAGTGTTCCCTCCAGGAAACATACATACACGGTGCGATAGAGATCGCTCTCTCTCCCGTGCAACCCCTAGATGTGATTACTACACAACACATTATGTGAAGACAAGCACTGGTTACAAATGCATATCTCAAATGAGATATCACATTCTTGCTTCGACATTAGAGTAAATTGAACATGGCAGTTGAATTGTATTGTCAGCATCGGTTGTATGTTTTTTTAAGCAACTTAACATCATAATCTTAACTTAATTTCTAGATTCTACAGTACACTTTGTTTTCTTCGTTGATCATTCAACCGTAAATAGATACAGCTCTTTGATCACCAAAATAAAATAAATCCTTTAAACACAAATCAAAACTACAAATTATATTTCTACTTGTCAAAGTCATATAAGGCTTAATAATTACTTTATTATTTGTTTGTGGCGACATTTAGATATATATATACACGCTTAGAATAAATAAATACGATGCAAACTTGCTTTACTGCTGAAAGTTTGGGACACCTCTAAATATGGTAACATTACGATCCATAATTAAAAAAAAATATTTAGTCTTTTATTTAAGATAGTATCATTAGCTTTATAGAACTTCAATGAACATGATATTTGCTTCTTCCAGTTAAATTAAAATTTATTGTACCCACATCTGTATATATTATATACAACATTGTATTAATTGTCATTGTACTGTATCTAAATAAAAAGTGCCAGATTTGGTCACCTTATTTCCTTGGACAGAAATAATAACAGATTTTACAACAAATGTAAAAACTTTTCTTTTTAACAAGTGCTCTGGAATTGTAAAATGCCAATTGAAAAAACAACCAAACATAGTCATTGCACATTTTATCGCAATATTCCAAAATATGTAGAAAAGTAAATTTATGTTAATGAATGTAATTTTAAGTTACTTTGTAACTTTTAAAAAGATTGAAAGAAGTAAAAATCTATTGGACGATTTCAGAATTTTATGCAGTCTGAGAGTATGCGCTGAGATGATCAATAAATTGTTGAATTTTATTTGACAATGCTACCCTGGTACTTAATGATATAATATTTTATACTTAGTCTGTGTCTTTTCAATGCGTGTACCTTAGTTTAAATTTATTTACGAATTCAATATAGAGGGCTGGTTTACTTAAAATTAATCTACCAGTTTAGAATTTGGAAAGCGAGTCATGTAAAGATATATACAATATACATTCAAATTAAAGTTTTACAAACCTCCAACTCATCTGCATGGATCATTTACATTTTGCTTACTGTAAATATTATAATTAGGGTTAAATTAATTAAGTTTTTCATGCTACATATTAGTGTAAGCTAGTATACATACATATTACAATTACTCGGTAAGGAGTAGTGACCATACTGCTTGAACATTAAAAACATTTTTAATGTACACAAATTATCTTCTCCACACTTGCTTTCAATACCTATCACCAATATAATTATCATTCCAAATAATAAAAAAGTAGCAACTGCAATAATAATAATAAAAAGTGATTATTATTTTAGTATATAAAAATATACTAAAAATATTACATAAAAATGTAATAGCTAAATATCTATGATATTATGAAAATTACTACGTTACTTCTATTAATTGTGTGGAGACCAGATTCTTTAGCAATGTGTATATATATACATCTTAAATTTTAAATATTTTTACCAAATATGCTAAGTCATTACCAAATTAATCAAACACAATATAAGAAACGAGAAAATAAAAATCTAAATGACCACATCTACTAAGATTTTTCATGATGAACCAACTTTTACCTTTTGCAAACTTTTTGGAAACAGATTCAAAAGGTGAAAGTCGGCTCATCATGAACATCCTAAAAGTTGTGTGGTTACTTTCTCATTTGATATATATAGAGCTCCAAATCAATCCTACTGGTAATTGATAGAAAAATTACCATACCGCGTTTTCAACCAATGCTCCTTTGGTTTCTTTCAAAATTAAAAAGCCATTTCCAGACGATTCTGCCCACAGCAAAGTCCTCTCGCATCATACTCGAGTAATTTTTTTATATTTTGCAAAACTCACGTTATGTTAGAAACAAAAACTTCTGTCATTTTAGAAGTCAGTTGAAGGCTTACGACATTGTTCTGTAATTTTTTTTTATGTAATGCCCTAATTCTTTGGTAATATTTCCTTCAATAGAAGAAAAAATATCATGCAAGTTCAAAGTTCTCTTGTTGATAATGGTCAGCATGCGCTGAACGTTACAGCTGAATTCGAAATAAAACAGCACCTTCATCACAACATTTGCTAAGAAGAAAAATACGAGGGAACGAATGATGCAAAGCAATCTATTGAAATCTTTCTCCTTGATAACGTAAAACACTTCCAACCTTGGCTCTTCAACGGAAAACATTCTATTATACAGGGATTTCATATAATTAAACATTTTTACTAAGTCCTGTTGAATAACGTATGAAATCAAATAAACTAATCGATCGATTCTGTAGCAAGGTAACTAGGTTCAAAAACCATTTAATATTACATTTATCACAAAATTCTTTGGTGAGTTTTACTGCACGCTGGGACTGTTAAAATCCGTATTCGGAGTAACAGTAAAATAAATCATATGAATAAGGTTACACTAGATGTTTTGTTGACGAATACTATTTTATAAGTGTCAATTCAATCTGCTCTAGTATTAGTATTTAGTTATCTTGTAGTAAGTATGGAAAACTAATAATATTATAAAAAGTACGTACTCACGGATAGACAATTCAAATTCATATACAACATGCACACTACAATGTATGTAAATAAACTCGCAAACTTTATACCGCACCACGTATCGCCGATCCAACGGAATGTCGTTCGATGAAGGGAAACGGGGTGATATGTGAAGATCTCGGAGAAGAAATATCGTACAGTTGTGGATATTTTAGACAACTCCAAAAATCATCAGAGCGACGAAGAGGGACGTCTGGAACTGCTGACGCATGAACAGATTGGCAAAGCTTATGAAGTTGGCCAAGAGCGACACGGTCAGGAGGGTGGTCGTGATCACCCTAGTGGCGGCGGATGAAACGTACGCGGCGATGGTAAATATCGGCAGAAGCATCATCCTCACTGTCCACGGAGCTGCGGCGGCTCAAGTCCGAGCCGTCCAGCAGGGAGGCGGCCGGGAAGGACGAGCGGCGCAGCAGCGGCGGCCGGGCACCTGCGGGGGCAAACATCCAACACGTTAGCCTTCAACACACTATCAACTCTTGTTCATATTATTCTCAGCCGCACTGGATAAACTCGTGGACAAAAATGATAATAAAATATTTTTAAAAAAAAATATTGCCTACTGTATGCTTTCGTGTATCGGTCGCCGAGGGTTGCCCTAATTTTTTGAAATTTGATCACGAAGTCTCACAACGCCCGTCCGGGAGGGCGCCTTGTTAAAAATTAAAAAAATCTAGGCGAACAATCGAACTCAGCGTAGAAGGCGCTCTCGGATTAGAAACCTCACTCGGCGAAACGGCGGCGGCAATACCTTTCAATGCTGCTAGGTTTAAAAATTAAAATATCTTTGTTTCAATACTTCCGTGTTTTTTTTTTTTTTAGTGCAAAGCTATTTTTGTATTAAGGCTACCGAGCGATTGATTGAACTCCCACTTCGGGCGCGATGTCGAGGTGACGTCATCCATCGGGGAAAAGGTCACTGCGGATGCAGTTTCCCAGAATCCGGGCGGAGCTGTTGCATAGCGACCGTGGCGGCGCGGGCTGTTGCATGGCAACGGCTGCAGTCGCCGCGACCTGCCGAATCGATGCCCCGAGCCCCGAGCCCCGGGCCCCGCGCCCCCGAGCCCGCGCCCCTCGCCCCGCGCCCCGCAACATGGCCGCCGCGCCGCAACATGGCCGCCGCGCCGGCCCGGCCGACATGGCGGCGAGCTTGCCCAACCGGCATCAGCACGCGACAAATTTCAAATACACAGAAAAACGTATATCTAATATTGAAATCAAATTAAATCACTCTCCTTTTGCTCTGTCTTTTTTATTATGACACAATCAAAAAGAAAAAAAATAAAAATTATATTATTATTATTATAGAGCACATATGTATGAAAACAAATATAATTTTTCTTTTTTAAAAAAAAATTAATACATATTTGTAGTACAATAAACTGTTTGAAGGTCTTATGTATGTAGAAATATGGGTAATTTTTGCACCCCGTCACCACTCAGCCATCAAATTTTCTACGGGTGTAATTCAAACTGTACAGTACAAAAGCTGTCGTGCCGGTAGCGAAGAGATAATACCCGTCGGTGGAGTGGAAAACAAAGCGATAATCAATTGACTCTCGCCCTCCCCGTTGATTGCCGGATTGGACGCATCGAGGTAACATATGCTAGGAAATCGAAGACGAGTCAAAGAAATCGGACAAGCATTGGGACAGGGGAATTTGCGGGTTGAATTGTGACGGGTAGATAAAAACTGTGCACGAATACAAAACGCAATGGTAGCATAGTTCGATAAGCAAATTGCCAAAGTCGATTAAAGGTTGCGGAATAAGGGATGGGTATATTTTTAAGCGGGATAATACAAAAGAATCACTCAAAAATGAAATAATAATTCTCTAGATAAATTAATTGTGATTTAAAATAGAACACAAAGAATTTTCACACATTTATGATTAAAACAGAATTCCTCTCGAACGAGAGGGTTATTGTCTAAAATAATAGAGGCATATGTACATCTACGCTGGACAAAGATTTATTTTGATTTTGTGAAAACGGTGTCGGAGAATTGTAACATTTCGAGTGATCCGGTGGTAATCTCGCAGCGGTGCCGGGTCCGAGTCGGTCTCCGGGGCGGTGCGGAGGACCGCGGGAGAATAATATCGACATTGACTCACCGAGGAGCCTCGGGGACGCCCTCGCCGAGGGCGGCGGAGTGTCGGGCGCGGAGGGCGCGGAGAGAGCGTCCGGCGGAACCGCGGCCAGAGCCTCGCGCCGCAGTCGACCGAAGGCCGTCCCCACGGACTCGAAGCGGCTCAGCGGGGGCCTCCTCGGGGCCGCGGACTCGCGCCGGATCTTCAGTCGGACGGAGGCGAAGGTCGCCAGCGAGCACCGCCGCCCCGCGGACTCCTCGCCCTCCTCTTCCTCCTTCTCGCCCAGCACGTCGGCGATGGACGCGAAGATCGAGAACACCAGCAGGACGACCAGCAGGCACAGGCAGGCCACGGTCGAGGACGACTGGCCGCGCTTCGCCGGGCGCTCCGGCGCGTCGGGGTCGCCGTCGCCGTCGCCCTCGCATCGCTTCGGCGCGCATCCTCCGCGACCGCCCCACCCGTCTTCGGAGGAGGTTCCCCTGGTGGAGAACACGTGCATGATGTCGCAGACGCCCTCGAACTCGAGGAACCTGTCGGCTCCGGACCGGGGCGGCTCGGCCGCGTCGGCGGGGGCCGAGCGCGCTCCCGAGGCCGCGATCCTCCCGGCGGCCACGACGGCGGCCAGGGCGCTCAGCAGGACGAAGTAGACGCCGCAGTTCGCGAGGAAGCGTCGCCGGTCTCTCTTGATTATCTCCTCGGCGGCCTCGGAGCTCGTCATGCCGCGACTCATTTCGGAGCGTCCGGGGGGCGCGTCCGATGGCGATTCGCGAAGTGTCAGAATTGTCTGTGTTATCAAAACAATAATAGGTACTTGATAGGGTCACCTGATGCGCCACGCCGGAGCTTCCGGTCGCCGGGGAACGACAGGCGGGGGTTTTCTTCGGCGGCTCGGTTCTCGGGGGAGTCGGCAGCGGGGGCGATATCTCCCCGACGCGGATACTGTTTGTTTTAATTAGGCGCAGCGGCGGCCGGGCCGGGCCGGGGCCGGGGACGGGGAGGGGCTCGTGGCGGGACGTGCGCCGCGGCCTGCAGCTGGCGAGAGACAGGCGGCGGCGGCGGCGGCGACGGGCGCCCGGCCTCTGCGCCGCGGGGCTGCGCGCGAGCCTCCACCCTCCCCACCCCCCACTCCCCACCCCCACCCCGCCCACTCTCCAGGAAGCGTACACACGCCGACTACACGCAAACTTGCTATTCGTATTCGATAATTCAATACTAATAAATGTAATTCGGTGCGTGATTGTGAATATCTCCGATTCGGGCCCAAGAATTTCGACTCGGGTGGTTTCAAACGAGTCCCAGATGATTCTCGGACGATTCGATTATGCAAATTATTCGGCTTTCAATATTGAACTGATTCCCAAACATCTACCTGCGAAAATTACGATCGTGTAGGTTGCGCGATGCAAATAGGGTCTCCACCCTTCGCTTGAAATGCATTCGTTCAAAATTTTTTTTTAAGATTTTGTTTATGTATTCGATAAATATTTTATGTATGCCTTTTCGATCTTTATTGAAAAAATAAAAATTCAATAAAAACTAAAATCAAAATTATCTCTTCGGTCGGTACCGATTAAGAACCAAATCAACTTTGATAATAAAAATGTTTTCAGAGTTTTTGCCATAATGTAAAAGTTTTCCAAAGAATGGCGGGTGGCTTTTGAGGAAGTTTCTTTGTTAAAAATTCTTTGAAGTTGTCTCTCCGTCGGTCACGTGGCACCACCGCGGGGAAATAAAACAAACAAACAGTATTTTTAATTGGAAAGCAATATTAGGTAACCAGAGAGCTCACTTTACAAGCAATTCGCGTTAAAATGGTTTATTACTATTATTTCCCATTAAATTTTTAACATTAAAATTAGTAACAAAATTATCACCGGAACACCGATAATGAGTATAAAACTCAACAGTCACCTATATTTTGGAACCAAGCGTTAATACGCCCTGTTTATTATGCAACCTATTATAAAGTTTATCGTTGGGGGTTAATGTATGAGTTTATTTCTTCTGTAGTACGAGCCACCCGCTCTTTATCGACAATGCCACACGCGGTTTTGCAACCTGTTGCAAATCCAGAACGTTCTAAGAGTTTTATAAAGCAGGGGGTGACTCAAGAATAATATCTGTAAGTTTGCATCTACGAAAGAAGACAAAAGTTCCTTGTTGGTATGTTTTTCAATTCTGCAGAAGTTAACATCACCCACTGGACGAGTTCAAGAGCTGAAAAATCAAATGGCTTTTTACATAAATATTGATATCTAAATTTTATAAAAATTAAGTGCAGTTAAATATTCTGTTGAAATTAAAAAAAATTACGTGCCTCTCAGAGGAGATTAGCGACCGTTACACTGAGCATATACTCATGCTGAGCCAGTGCTCATGGTGTGTCCCCTGATCCTTCTACACTGCAGTTTTATATTGGAAGAAAAAGTCTGCGTATTGCTGCTGCCCAATACCATTATTATATAATCATTTCCTTAGAAAGCTCTGGCGTTTAGATCTGATGCAGAAACAATAACAGGAGCCCCTACACCTCGACATGGTACTTCCAAACCGCATTCCTCCACAATCACTACTCCATTACTGATCCTTTACACACGTACGGGGTACAGAATGGCAGCCATGCACAAGCAACAGAATGGGGAGAGCGGGGAGGTGATAATATTATAAACAAAATTAAATGTCATGATTTCTTTAAAAATTTACTTTTTCTGTCACAAACTCATAAATTCTAATCAAATAATAGGTAACAAATAATTGATATTCATTTTGCTGTTGTTAGTATATTTTGTGAAATACAAAGTTACGACTTTAAGCAGCCGAAAAGTATGCTTTCAATAAGTAATTGAAAAGTGAAGTCGCGTAATTTAAGGGCTGGCGCTGTCAGCCCTGAGGGCGGTGCATCTGGCGTATATGAACTAGCATCCTTCGCTGCAATACACAACACCTGCCCGGGGATATTACATCTGTCTGGCCGCACACACACACGGCCAGCCCATCCATCAGCCCGGCCGTGGAAGCTTCTAGAAAGTTGCAAATCTCCCGGGAAATCGATAATGCTACTGCACACTGCACCCACACATGCACGCCCAGCACTCACACCACCGACCACCGAGATAGGCGGTCAAGCGCAGTTGCGGACCTGCAAGTGGCGGCCGGGCAGGCTTCCCAGGCGACAATCACAAGGGGGCCATTCAAAACCTTTCATTTAAAAAAATAAAGCAATACAATGCCTACTTTTTACAGGTGAAAACAAGCAGCGCTGAGAACAGCTGCAGGGAAGATTTTCCGGCAACACATGAAAACTTTATACACACTCATAGTTTTATGCCTATTGCGAAGCTGGAAATACTTGAGAGGGTACTTGGTGGAATTCCATTTTAATATTTTGTACTCTGTTTTGTACCCATTTTAGTGCCAACGTGAAAGGTTAGCGAAACCGGTCACAAATAAAAACGAACATGTGGAAAATCACTCAAGTATTTTACTCAAAAATATATTTAAAATCGTCAGTATATTACAGTAGTCGAGCGTATTTTTTTTCCCACACAATTTCCCGGGTGTTTTCTTTAATAATCACTATTCACATTCATTGAATATACATTAAAAAAAAAAAACAATATAGTTTTTACCAGATGTTCCGTAAAATATTATTTTTTTATCATATTTACAAAATTTAGTTCTTATATAAAAAAAGTAATGAATGCTTTTCGTTATCTACTCAACTCAATTGATGACTACGCTGAAGGGCGTTTTAGACAACAGATAAGATATATTACAGAGGTGCTACACAGTTATATATATTTAATTATATATATAATAAGAGTTTCAGCTTTTTTTATTACTAACACAACGAATTTAATATTTTTTTAAATTTAAATACAGCAACCAAATTTTTTTCCCCCACAAACTGGCACGTAGGGGGGGGGGGCAAAAGTTACCCCAAATTATTGTACTAACGCTTATAATTTGTCGCTTGCCCATATTTAGGAAATTTTCAGCTTCAGGTAGAGGTCAATCCACCCTCTTATAAGACATTTTTATTTCGGTGGTTCTAATTTTTTAGGATTGGGTGATTGTGAACATTTAAACATCCATATATATTTTTTTGATATTTGTAATGATACTCAAAACACATGCCCGCGAAAAGACTGATGATGTCAGACTGTGAGGACGCTTTTATTAAATTCTATGTATTATATTTACATGTCAATTTTTTGTACCTACACATAAGCAATCTACTATAATAATAGCCATTGTGTGTGTGTATGTTTCATTTTTTGGTTCTCTATAGAATATCTTAAAAGATATAACTCTGATTTTTTGCACGTAAGTTCAGTAGAGTTTTTCCGCAGTTATGTGCCGAATTTCAAGACGATAGGATAATATTTTCATTCATAAACTATTTAAATAAAGCTATCATATATGCTTTATGTACGAATTATATGATTCTGTTGTTCCCAGCGAGAATTTCAAATTTAGAATTTAAAAAAAAAACAAAATATGATGCTTCTAAGAAATTTCTAGTTTATGTCAGCTTGACACAAGTACCAATTTTATGTTTTAGTTGCGTTAGAAATTATTAATAACATCATTAATAACTTAAAATGCCTCCTAAAAAAATAACACCGTCTAAGCACAGCAAACGTAATTAAAAAAGAATAGCACAATTGAACGTGATAAAGACTGGATCTAATAAAAAACAGTGCAGTGAAAGTGATTCGTTGTTTGCGACACGAAATGTGATATTTCCTAGAATGGATTTGCTTTCGAAATTAATATTCGGTTATTCAAAATATATGTGTACAAAATGAAATCAAATATTCATCTAATAGGCATGACGAAAGATTTTCAAATCCTCTTCCATAATGGGGGTACACGTTTACTATTTACGAAAAAAACTTTATTTCGGTAAAAAACTAGAGTTTAACGAAGTTTAAAGCCATTTTTATAATATTTTTTCAAAAGTGCGCGAAAACGCTCGCAGGTGTCATGGCGTCCGCTCTGACGTCACGCCTCCTATTAACTATCATTGTCAACTGGCGTGCCATTGTGTTTGCATTGAAGACCATAGACCAATTTGAATACCATAGAGTTGTTTACAGGGGTATGACGTCATGCGCTGTGATTGGTGTTTCAGACAAAATGGCCGATTGCAGTATTTTAACCTTTTAATTTGTTGAAAATCTTATTAATCTTAGATTTTTAAATAAAACTAAACCAGTTTTTTAAATCCTTTTAATATGTATTTTCCCTTAAAATAATTATTTCTTTGATTCTTTGATACTGTCGTCACGCCTATTGTCAGCCAAACATATGTTCAAACACTATTGCATCGTTCATCGAATACGTCATTTTATGACGGGCTACATTTCTAGTAATAGAATAATAGCGCCGTTGCATTATCAAAAACAGCTTTGGCGTTTTGTGATGCAATTGCATCGAAGTGCATCCCTGGGGCCGAGCCTGCACGGAGGGGTGGTGGAGGCTCGGGGGGCTCGGGGGTCTGGGAGGCTCCGGGGGCTGCTCCCTGCAGGGGTGGCTCGACCCGCCCGCGCCCTTCAGGTACGCGGGGCTAATGTTGAGGTAGTCGCACGCACACTATAACAAATGCGCTTCAGATGACGTGGGACTTTATGATTGGCTGCAATTGAAAAATTATTCAAATTTACAGATTTCGGCCGTGAATCTCATTATTAATTGTACCAAACCGAAAAATAGAAAAGTTTTAGTACCCGCAAGTGCATTTTGCTCGCTATTTGGTTGTTTTGTAATTTCGAAGGGCGGCAAGCCATCAAAAGTATCATGCGCCTGCAATGGATTCTCGGAAATTTATCTGAACGCGATCAATGTTTGCTGTTATGATATATACAGATGAACTTATGTAAGTTGTACTTGTATTCAGAGCGCTTACATACTCACATAAAAGAGTTTCGAAGTTCATTTATGAGATACATGTTTTTATGGTGGAGGACAGCAGAATTTTAATGGTATTAGAGGAGTACGTTAAAAGTAAAAAGGAATAGTAATCAATTTTGGTGTTAATAATTAAATTTTGACTAAGCGTTCAATTTTTACGACATTTTCGAATGTATATTATACATGTATTGTTACTAATTTTCTACATCGGTGGACTATTATAATTAATCAGAAATGGTAACAATGTTATTTAGTTTACCAAAATAATAAAATTTACATTAAAAAAACCTAGTTTTTCAAGACATTCTTATGAGTGAATCATGATTTCAAAATAAATTACTACGATCAAAATCTCAATTATTTTTGATGACATGCAAATTACTATAATTTAAAATAATTGTTTCTAATGATTTATAGAGAGTTTATGTCATTTGTCTTTGGAGCCTAAAACGTCGACAAGCATTATGCATTTCTAGCCTGTTAACAACGTATAGAGTTATTTTATTAACATTCTCATATTTATTAGGTTTTGTAATAAATGTTTACAATCATCCGTTATTATTTTTATAAATTTTACAAGTGCTAGTATACAACCTTAAAACTATTAAAATAAATTAACATAAATAGCTGGATTTTTATATTAAAATTAAGTATACGTTAATAAGCAAGTGGTTTATCGTAATATATTTGAATTTTTTTAATTTACTGCAGTATTATTGCTTGTTTGTATGTTAGTTTATCAAATGATAATATCGTACTAATATCCCGCAGTATTCGATTCAAATTTATGAGTGACGTATGCTTCTTTTCTTTGCGTACGCAAATATTTCCGAAAATCAATAAATTCATTATTCAAAAGGTGTTTCGTATTTCACCGGTAAATGTATTTTTTGCGGTGTCAATACCGAGGCGAGTGAGGCACAGGGAAGGGAACATTTTGAACCAAAACAATCGGCCGCCGCGCCGGCGCGAGGTCCGGTGTTGTGACAGCTCGGAGAGGACTCCGGCGAAGATCCACGAGCGCCCAACTATTAATAAACACATCGATATCCCCGGTGGCAGGAATGCCCGCGATTCTGCCGTGATCCGCTCAAAAGCACCGAGCAAAAATAAACTCAACCGAGAACAAAACTTGGGCAATACTTCTGGTCCTATGCCAAGGCATTTCCACGCGAACGTAGAGCGAAATATTACGTGTAGTTTTCAGTGGGACTCCGCGCGCGATCAGCTGCTGCCATAGCACGTGTTGTTTGTTTATATACAGTAGTATTGTTTTATCTGTTTTGTATCTATGTTTTGTAAATTGTGCACTGCCAGTTTGAGGTGATAACATGACGTGCAGCAGCGGAAGCGAGCGGATCACTTTCGATGTAAACACATCGCCCGTTCTGCATTGGAATTATCGGTGCTCCGGCGTGTTTCCCGCAGAGCTGTTGGAGAAGAGTGACACAATATCTGACATATACCTCAAAGAGAACAACATCGAAGTGTTTCCACGTGAATTATGCTATTTCAAATACTTGAAGCATTTGTATCTATCCGGTAATAATTTGCGTGAGGTTCCTAAGGAAATTGAAATGATACAAACGTTGAGTTGCTTAGATTTACGAGGGAACCTGTTGACATCTCTACCTGAAGAAATATCCAACATCAGAAACATGAAGTATCTGTTTTTGGATGAAAATCAGCTGAGCTCTCTGCCGACGAGCTTGAGAAAATTGAAAAAGATTCGAGAGTTATCGGTAAAAGGTATTTAATATTTTTATTTTGAGCCAAGCATTTTCTCTCTCTGTCGGTGGAAATGTAAAGCCGATGTGATTTCAGCGAAAATCCACGCCCCTGTTTGATTTCCTTTGCCGTGCTATGCATAGATGGCGTAGATTTTAAAAAAAAAGTAAAGATGCCTTTCGTAATTGCTCGCAAACTATTTAGTTTTTACTTGTTTATTTAATTTATATTCAGCTCATGTGATAAATTATAAATATTTTTCTCTATACAAACTCTATGCGCGCTACCGCCTAACCCACATGTTGTAAGCCCCACAACTTGCTCTCAGGATCAGGAAATAGCCATGCAACGTACTGGAAGCATAGCTCTAACAAGTATTGTTAATTACATAAAAAAATAATAATAATAAAAATAAATAATATCTTTGTATTTCTTTTCAGATAATAAATTGTTATGGCTTCCTCAAAGGCCTCTATCAAATTATTATGCCGGAAAGTTCGAATTTTGGGGAAATAGGTTATTACACCATGCACCATTTTCTTTGTGGCTGCATTTATTGAAAGACCTTCAAATAAAAACATTTAATATTGGGTAAATATAAACAAAATATTTTTAGCATGCTTTAAAAAAAATTATAGCTTACCGAACTTTGTACTTTCAGATGTTTTCAATACCCCTTTCGATATACAAAAGAGAATCTCAATAAAGTCGTGGTGAAAAAAACCGAATTCTTCCCCGGAAGTGAAATTATTCTACCTTCCAAATACAATGACATCCAACAATACCCGCACATATCGCCGCCAACTTTGGTGGAGCTGTCCATGCGGAAATGCTACACAATGATAGACAATATGGAGAAGGACAACGAGAACAATAACTGGGATCGACAAATCATGAAAGGGAAAAACGAAATCAGACACAACGGAAATGACGAATTAGACGAAAATGGCAATTTCAAAGAGGACGTCTTAGTGAATATGCTGCCGAGTGCTCTGAACAAAGAAATATTCAATGGGCCCCCGGCATTTTGCGACATTTATTCTTGCAGAATGCCCTTGTTTCGTAGCGCCATATTGGAAATCATCCTGAGGTACATAATAATTGTATACAAAATATATTCCATTTCAAATCCTACTGGTGAAACTTTAAAAAAATATTGTTTTTAATTATTTTAGAGTCAACATTTTGAATTGTTTGTTTAGATTTTCATTTTATTTTATTTTTATAATTTTTAACAGTTATTTTTGAATTGACACTATTTTGTTGATTTAGGCCAATCATACTGCCAGAAAAATCTCCCGAGATCCTGCTGAGTGCGTTTTTCTGCTCCGGAGGCTGCCGGGACAAGTGGATGAGGGCACACCTGCCCAAGCCCCTGTCCTGGGATCTAGCGTGATGAACATCCACGACACCTGAATCTACTTAACCACTACTGGATTAGGACCCCCTCCCCCCCTTCCACCTTGAAGAAACAAACATTACTGCACAAATTATATTTTTTTATTATTCTATAAATTTTGTTATTTTAGAACTAATTAATTTTGTTAATGAATATGACAATTATTATTTTGTGTTAATACGCTTGTTAAAGTATTTAAATACTTTTCACATTTTTTTTTATTAGGACATGTTTTTGTTGCATGGAGTGTCTAGTCTCTCGTTTGTCATTTTACTGTCACCAGATATATTTTTATTTGTGCATATATAATTCAAAGCCAACAAATAATACATTATTAAATACTTTAAGAAAATCTTCTATTAGATTCATCAATATTCACGTTAATATTTTAAAAAAACTTTTGTCTTTGATATAAAATTAAAGTAAATATATTTTTTCTTAAATACATTTGTTTATGAAAACAATGCTACACGTTGTAATGATCTGATCTATTGTTTATTTAAATATTTTAGATTAAATTTGAAAACATATTTTTTTATGAATTTTAATTATTAATATATCGGCATATATTAGTTTTATTTTGAGATCTCGTTAATTTGATAATATTTTTTGATATATTAAGAAACATGGGATACTTCTTAATCTCAAAACAATATCTCACTGTTATCAAAAAATCATTAAGAACCTTATCCGATTATCCACATTATTACTCATTAAAAATGTAATTGTGATTTTTAATATTATTATATATAACTCAATTAAATTACTTAAATATCTCTAATTAATATAGTTATAGATCACTTAGTTGCAGACTATAAATATTAAATCAATGTCAATACAGTATTGGACGTGAAAAAACTCTACAGTATTTAGTGGTTCTGGCCAACGATTATGTAAATATATAATTATGTAATACAATTCTTTTATTCTATTTGTATAAAAGTTATAATAAAATTATCTAAATTATTAATGCTCTGTAAATAATTATTTAAATCTTCGTACTAAAATATAGCCTTTATTTTTGGTAATTAGTTTTGTTTGTAAATATTAAAAATAAATAAAATGTATGCTTGTTTATATGAAAAACAAATACGATACTAATAAATAAATAATTCATAAAATACTTTTGTAGTTTATTTATTAAGTGTTTATTCGAGGAATGACAGTTTTTATAAAACTAAAAAAATAATTATTGAGTTTCAGCACACTTTCTTAGTAAACTGTTTAAAGCCTAAAGTCAATAAAGTTCAGGATTTTAAATACTTTACAAAAAACTAAGTTCTTTCTGAAAAATTAGATCAAAAGTAAAAATTCACAGTACAAATTCACAGTTTCGCGATCCCCGAGAGGAGAACTTGGAGACTCAAGGGAGGGGCATGTCTTGCGAAAATTATTTTAAATAGCAACCCTTTATATTTCAAAATGTTTGTTGTATTTTAGGAACTTACACAAAACGTGTAAATAATATGAACGAGTTCTCTGTGGCGATTTTTAGAGTCAAACCGCCTCAAATAAGCTGAAAGTTTCAAAACATTTCCGCTAAGATTTTATTGTTTTAAATACTACACGGAAATATCGAGATTCCACAAATGTGAAATATTATTAAAAATTAGAATTTTAAATATTTACAAAATAGTATGTAAAAAAAACATTTTGAAAAAATTCTAGCTAATAAAATAAAAAAACTACCTTTTATGATTGATTATATTTCAAAAGAAGTATTTTTGAAAGTCATAAAAAATTTATTACATGTGATTTCATGAAAATAACAATACTTTACGGTTATATGTTAACCTCAAACATAGCTTGCAACATATTTAGTTTGCAGCCTGAAACAAACAAGAGTTTCGTGTGAGTGCAAACATTAAATATTTTGAAGAGTACACATATTTATAGCCAACAAAGCCTTCAGGCTCCACAAGTGACCCGTGTTTCGTTTTTACCGTGGCATAATATACATTTTACTTGCGCTGACACCATCAACTATGCACACGACTCCTGAAACACGTCACTTTGGGTGATTCATCGGGCTGGTGCTAGGGGGTGAAAAGCCTACACCAGCCGTGCCAACTATGGCATAATAATATTCAAAAATGTTTATACTATCAAAATAGAGAGAGTAGCGTTTAAAAACTACCCATTGATGCGCAATAATACAACAGTAGTTCTTTCCTTACGACTACACACCAGAAATAAAATATTCATATATATTATTAAAAACCTTACTACCATGATATTTCAAAAGACAAAGTAACTTAATTAAATTAAAGCTATAACAAAATTCAACTCTCTCTAAGATGAGATGATGCTGTTTTAAATACTATGTACAGAAACCGCGAAATGTATATTATGGTAATCCCGACTACCCGGACCATAATATAATACGAATTTAAGAGGTTGTGTATGATAATTTTAATCTGAAAATTTATTTTCTGATGGGGTTTAAGCTGAATTAAAATAAAATATTATCAGATGCTGAATCGTATAATTAGAAAATTCATAAAATATTTCTGCGAAAATGGTGATTTATTAATTAACATTGCGCTATGCCTACGAATCCGCGTTAGAGACGCGTCGCTTGCCACAAACCTTAGATTAGTGCCAACAGGCTGCACTAAGATGGATCTGGATATATTTGGTTTGTTTTCATTATTTAAATAATTAACAAAGTTAGTAATTACTTTTTAGAGGCGTATATACGAGTATAATATATATTACGCAACGGTGAGAAATCGTATGAATAAATTATGTAGTAGTATGTATGGCTTAATTTTTGAACAGTTGAAAAATCACAATCCTACTTTAATATTTTAATGAAACAATTAGCCTATAACAAAAGTAATTTCTTTTATAAAAAATTTTTAGGTACTTGTTTTTTATCCGACCACCAAATTTTTTTAATGTACATGTACTCGCAGAGATAAGAATCTATCATCTGACGATGAGTCCCGTTGTGGCTTTTATTTCGTTCCTTTGCAGATTTCCATGACCGCTCGATTCATTGGGTTAGGTTAGGTTAGGTTAGGTACAAGTTTTTTGGTGGTAGGATATAAAACAAGTACCAAATTTTATTATAGCAGTGTGATGATTTATAATATGTTGCAAAAAAGGCAGAAAAATATTTTTGGTTTATTAGCAAAGATGCACATGTAATATTCTAATGTGAAAAAATGTGCAAGTTATTGATATTATATATGAATATACGTTAAAAAAATCTATCAGGAGTTCTGCCAGGATGTGCCGTGTGACGTCAGTAGTTGGTATCTAGGAAATGACGTCACGAATTCGTTAGTGCTCCATTGCAAAAAGCACAAAACGCATCCGCCGGTGCAGCGCAGAGCTCTCGGGCTTCCGGCTGCGTTCATAAAACTCGGGACGAAATAATATTCATAATGAATTGCTACGAGATTTGCATATCACTGTCGTAAAATTAAGTTTCAGGTAAACTGCATCATAGGGGGTGAACCTTTTTCATGCATGCGTCCACTTGGAAATATACGGTTATTTTTTAAAAAATTATAAGCACTCAAAGGTATTTAATTTATTTTATGTGATATAAACTATTTATAGACATCCTTTAGTAAAGCCTAATTTGAATAATCATGGAAAATATTATATTTAAAATATATAAGTATAGTATAAGGTTTTCAAGAAACCAATACAACACTTAAGTAATGCATATGATTATGAGAGCTATTGAAATCGAAGCGTCGTAGGCTTTACCTCCACTTATTGAAATAACACGAGTTTTACTTACAATCTGTTAATACAAGTATTAAGTTTTTTCAGCGAAAATGAGGGTGTAATTATTTTAAATAAAATTTAAATTTAATCTTCATCATAATAAATGTGATTTTTTTATTTAATTTAATTGTGATGCAAATGTTGACGGGCTGAATCTAAGCTCTATAAATATTTAAATGTTCATAAAGGTGCTGTCCACCTGGTGCGATAACAGGGTGGTGTTTACTGTGGACTGTGAATATTACAATAGTAGTGATTATTCATACGAAAGGGTAGCGTTGTGACGGGGTCGACCATAAACTAAATAAAGTGTTCTGATAAACCTGCAAACAAATTATTTTGACCTCATAAAAAATATAAAAATCCACCAAGGTTTACGGAGAGTGCAACTTTATGTCAGCTTGTGTAGATTGTACGAACGATTACACGTAAAATCAAATTCAAGATAGTTTCAACTCATGTGATAAGCAAATGCTTAAGTTTGTAAATGTAATTTTATTTTCTTTAAAAAAATAAATGATAAATTTCGGTTTAAACATTATTTAATTAAATCTGATTTTTTTAAAATACATCAAAATACTGCCTATGAAAACATCACGTCTCTTAAATATAATTTTTCGTTTTAGGGTTTTTCTTTACATTAAATTTACAAATTTAAACTGCTCTACTCGGATTTTTATAGAATCGGTAAGCAACTATGCTAATCACAAGATCACGAGGTGTTTTATTATTTATTTTTATAAATATCTGGCCTACCAGGGTAGATAAATCGACTTAATATAAAATTTCATAAAGAGTAAATTCTAAGTTATTTAATTAAATTTATTTGGTTATATTAGATAACTATTATGTTTTAGTATCCAACATAAACCATTTACTTTAATACACGTAATCCCTGACTTCAGTATCTATAACTCATCTCAGGGTGGTTTTCAGCGTGCTTTGCTCATCCGAATTATACACAGGTTGGTCATAAAAGCACTGCCTACGAAATAAAAAATCACGAGTGAGTGGTACTAACACCTTATCAATATCAAATAGCTATGGGTATAAAAAAAACCTATTCGCATGGGACAGTACTTTATGGCTTGAATGATTCACAGTCCCTTGTAAAGGCTCTATACAATATTTAGTGCACTCTACTAGCCCCAAGTACTCCACCGTCGGTCACAACCTCCTTCTATTTCAGGATGTATGATTTATTAAGAGCGTTCTTCAGTGACTAAAAATAAAAACAGAAGTACGTCTGTTTTTATTTTCTTTATGCCAGGTCATAAATATTTCACATATTACTTTAAATGCATCTTTTGAAAACAGTTTACTAGAGATCCTATAAAAACTGTCAAGTTTTCGATACAAAGTATATTCATAGAGCGATGACAAAAATAGATTTTTTTTTATAAACTATGATAATATAGAACTAAAGTTAAGGATGTTAATTATGCAGACAAGCATTGCAAAAAACGTGGCAAAACCTAAATGAATATTTCCCCCGCGGTGTGTATTATATAAGATGTCTGGCAACACTGTTCAGCATCGGGGAAATTAATATCCCCCGGCAACCCCGCGAAGTGGTGGGAATTCATATTCAGATACAATTTGCAGGAAGGGCTAAAAGAAGCGGGTAAATAAGACAGGACTCGAGCCGCGCCGGGCGGGTGATGGATTGCGAATCGCTTCTCCTTTGATTAATGGCCTAGACAAGGAAGAGGCATTTTATTTACTTTTTTCTATAAAAATGATGAGACAGGCGTAAGTAAACGGTCGCCGGTGTGCGCGCGATTAAGCCATGAATATTTTGAAGATAGATTATCCAAATTTAATATCGCAAGGAACTTGTAGACTTTGGGATAAAAACCGGCGCCTGAAACTAGATGCTGAAAATGATTTATCTAAATTTTACACTTATTGGATGCTCCGTAATACAGTGCGTCGATATCTAAATTTTTAAGAAGTTATTCACAGGGAGTATTATCTTCTTATTACATTTATCTAAACATGCAGATAGCCAGGTTTATGTAAATAAAGCTATAGAAAGGACAATACAAAGAACTAAAAGATCAAGGAAAGTTTGAAGCTATTTTTATGTATAATTTTTAAGCTTTGAATATGTTTAAAACATCTTAAATGCGTAAATATCCATTGATGGAACTCAATAACCAACGAATATTTCCAGCTACAGCTAATAACATATTTTAACTTAAAGCATTGCATAGAATTGTTTGTTGAATAAATAATATATTGAAATAAAAAGATTTATTTGCCAATTCTACTTTCTCTTGACAGTCATTCTCTTGCATATTTTTATCTCGTGAATGACAACAACATTAAAAAATATTTTTGTATGTGTCGCATAGTTAGTTTTTCTTAAAATATAATCACCTTGAGTTATTATTTTAAGGATAAAATATTTTTGCCTTTTTAGCCTATAAAATAAATACGAATAGCCAATTAGTAAGGTATGGATATTTTTGTTTATGAGTACTCTCTTAGCCAATTGGATATTCATATTTTTTTATATCAAATAATTTTTTTGTTGTGTATAAAAAACCACGCATCTTATTTTCTTTCGTCATTCGATATGAAGTAAGTATTGAAAATTTTGTTATAAAGTATTTGAGATTATGGATAAAATTATAATGATGATTGATTGATAGAATGCAAACCGAATTACATAGGATGCTTGAAAATTTTACTCTAAAATCAATACCCAAATTCTGTTAATCTAAACTTTTTTGGGCCGCATTTACGCGCTTTACGCACGCATGTGTGTGATTTATTAAAGATTTTTTATCACTACGCAAAAAGTTTAAATTTTGTTTTGAAGTTAGAAATATAACATTAAAGGAAAAAAAAAACCTTCCTATCCTTTATAAACTTACTTGAGATGTTATATTTTAATTTTAAAATTTGTGTGCATGAAAATAATTATTTCCCAATAAAAATAATGTAGTCTCTTAAATTATTTTATAAATCTTATTAAAAGATTCTTGTAAACGGTATTTAAAGTGGTATCCTAAATATTGAAAGTTAAATGATTAACTAAATCTTGAAAACAAAAACTTAAACGCAAACAGTCTTTTGTCTATTTTTTGTAATTATATCCAATGATTTACGAGATATTTTTTAATAACTAAACGAATATTGATTTCTATCTTGTATCTGAATCCTTTTAGCTCAATTCGTCTTTTCAAGGCTTCAGGCATTCAGTCCTGAAAATTTGTAATCTAAAAACAAATATATAGTAACATAAGCACACAACTTCTAGAACGATTTAATATTAAATTTTTTGTCGAAATTTCAAGTATTTTATTGAATTTTTTTATATCTTTACCAAGTTTGCAGTCACATAGTATCGATAAATCATCAGCTCTCACCGCCGATACTGCAGGCAGCCAATTTAGCTGGAGGAAGATATGATCTGGTTCCCTTTTGATGGGGAGTACGTCCGATCCCATTCAGCTGAATTCCTACCGTAATAAAATCGATAATGACTTTTCGGGTATCAAACAAAACGTCACTCAACCAATAACCCCTTTATGGCCTATAAAGTGAGTATATTGCGAATATTGTCTATTGGGTTTATTTTATGAAGTATAAGAAAAATTATTAAGCACGTAAACACATTTACTGTCGGAAAATATTATTAATTTATATAAAAATAATAATAGTAATAAAACGAAATCTTAAGTAAAAAAGAAAATAATCTTAAGAAAATAAAATTGAACATAGAATTTTATAATGATAACAGTACCTTTGTATTTTGTCTTCACTTTGAGTTTATTAAAATTATTTGCATTACTAGTTTCGACCCAATACACTGGGTCATCATCAGATGCATAACTAAACTGTTTAGTTTAGTTATGGATCTGATGATGACCCAGTGTATTAGGTCGAAACTAGTAATGCAAATAATTTTAATAAACTCAAAGTGAGGACAAAATACATAGGTTCTTTTATCATTATAATAATGGATCTTCGCGAATCAAATGCCTTGTCCTTCAACAAGAGAATTTTAAATTGATTTGAGATAAATTTCAATTTTTTTTTATTAAAAATTGAAAAATCCTTTTGTCTTTGCATCACATTATTATCGTTACCTTGTTATATCAATTTTGTATATCAATTTTTAATATCAATCTTTTTTTTAACAGTTTTTTATGTTTTAACATCATGAGTGGGAGATATTCAAACTCACATAATCTGAAAAAGAGTAAAATAAGAGGCCACTGCAGATTATCACAAATAATTAGTTCAACATAGATAATCTTTGTTGTATTTGAAAAGTTACGTTTATATTTACATTTATTTATTATATTTACAGACATTTATTATATATTTACATAAGCTGTTGTACAAATAGGAAATCAGTAATCAAGCTAGGTTTACGCTCAGTAATCTGAAAATATCAAATAACTTTGTGAACTTTATTTTTGGAAAATAAATTCTAAAAATATAAAGGCACTAGAAATCGGATACGTCTGTATCCACCCCGAGCGACCCTATCCGGTTAGACTTATCTGGCTGATCTCAGGCTGTGACCCGCCCGGATGTACTGCCACCGGAAGTACTCCAAACTATCGCCCGCTCTTTCCCCTTGCTGGAAAAGATAGCCAGCTGATAGTGGAATCAAAATACACGGGCAGTGACCCAAAATCTAATTAGAAGATTATTAAATTAAACATAAAAACTATTCATATAATTGTTTAGTTTTACAATAAGAAAATCTGGTTTTATGTATTTTGTTTATTTGAAAAAGTACATAATGCACTTAATCTTTTTTTACTTGAGAATATTTACTGACGAAATTCATCCCTAAAAGGATAAATAGCTAAAAGTTAAATAAGCTTTTTTCAAACTAACGCTTGCTTAAGGCACGAATAAGTGTCATTTTTGAATCAACAAAGCTCGATCATTCACTTTTCGATAAGATCCAGTGAAAACATTATGACACCACCATAAAAAAGTGAGGGGTGTGAGTGTTTAAAAAATGTCTATTTCTTTTAAAAATATTTTAAAAAACAAAATTAATTTATGCGAAGGTACAATAATTTTGCAAGAAGCATAGAAAATAATTAATGGATGACACGTGGATATTAAATTTACGATCAATAAGAAAAATTAAATTAACCCTTACCACAAAAATAAGTGTCACAAAATATAATCCTTGAACTTGTTTTTTTGTTATTATCAAAAAACTATATTTATCTTTTAATAATCTTTGTGGTGCGAGTCTATTCAAAGCCTGTTTTTATATATAAAATCTCTGTCTTTATATTTCGTCCAGTCTAATTATAAATATATAAAGGGTGAGGTCAATAAACGTTTTAACTGGTCACCATTCATCGGTACCCCAAAAGCGATATCAATAGTTGGCACTTTGTATATCGTGCCATACCCTTTCATCACTCACCCCCATTCATTACGGGGCGCATACACTTGTGGTCGAATCCGCGATGAAAACCAATTTCACGCAAGGGTTACGCCATTGATGTTTCAGGGATTTTAATTGATTACAAGCTCGGTGCTGAGCTCATTAGTTTTTCAGGATTATACGTCAAAAATCATTAAATTATCTCCATTCGATAAAAGAACTGCATACTAACTCTTTGTTCACGTTCAGTGTATTCCTTAAAAAAAATAGCTATTTACTTTGCTAATAAATATTTTACCATTTAAATTTCGTCACATCACTAGTTTGAAATTCCAAGATTGTAGAGCAAGAACCCTATCGCTGATCAAAAATTGACGTAATAATTTTTAATATTCATAAAATAAAATTCAGTATCTAATTACCGATAGCTCTCTAGTTATTCTAGGTAATATAACAATTTAAATGTTTCTGTTAAAAAAAGAGTTTACCGGTAAAGATAAAGAAGTATATGGTAGATAAAAGTATGTGCTTTGCATAGAAATTGTTTCATATAACTTTGGTATTTCCTAAATCGATATCACCAAACGTAGAACGCTAGCCTGTACATTATTGACGCGGCTTGATCTCCGAAGAGCTTATCGCGGCTCCCGGGAAATTTATGAATATCAAAAAAAAAAAAACCATTTCATCAGCCATAAAAAAAACTCTATAATGGCCGCTGCATGCGGCGCTCGGAATCCCAAGCAGACACAGGTCTGACGTCACCTGCCCAAGAGCTTAAAAGTACACTTTAGGAGGATCCAATCGTAAAACAGCGAAAGTTCGTGTCCCCCTAAAGCTCGTGCAGCTGCCGCGATGGCCTAGTAAGTGGTTATGGGAGCGAGTAAATACTCCTGCAGTTTTAAGGCGCCTGCGGGAAATGGCGGAGGTTAAAAAGCTCGAATCACCCGAATAACGTTTTCCATACAAATGTTTTTTGCAGCTTTACATACTTATTTTTTGGATTTTATTAAAATGTAGATAAAGCGTAATTGTCACATTTTTCAGCTGCCACCGTTTAAAATGTTTTTTATTTAAAAATAATATATACACGCCTAATTGACAACATCAACTGTAGACACATCCTCAATCCTCAAAAACTTATTACAATATTTAAAAAATCAATTTGCGTGCAGTGTTCAGCAATACTATTTTAAATATTTAATAATGCACTTTTAATATGCTTGCTTCGTTTAAAATATGCAAAAAAAAACATTATGTATACATAAGTAAATATGTTTTAAAATTGAATAATGAGAGAATCAAAAATTTGTCGAAGATATCGGAATTTTTTTTAATAATATAAATTTATTATTACTGGTTATAGTTAGCATCTCTAAATGTCTAGTCTTAATGTTTATTATCAACAATGTTAACTGTATTATTATATATTATATAAGTTCACAATGTTAAAACAATATTAGTTTGGTAGCATATTGCATCAAGTACATATTAACCGAAAGTTCGTACAATAATATTATATCCGCGTATATATATAGGAGCAGAGTGGGTATCCACTAATGTGTTTCCGCTGCAAGAACTTATTGGTTTATTCAATTACCTCGGCAGGAGGAAGCAATCAACTGCCAGGAGACAGGAATAGACCATTGTGAGTCTTCCTAGTTGCCAGCACCAGCCGAGCTTTACCTTCGGCGGAAGATTCTGAAATACTCCCTGTGTTATATAAAAACTGCCAAGTCGATGAAATTACCGTTTTATGCATTTTTAAATCATCACATTACTCTAAATGAAAAAAATCGAACCAAAAGTTGTTTATATAGAAATATAAATATAGGCATATTCAGTGGTAATAAAATTTACATGGAATTTTTTGAGTGTTATTTATGTTGTGTGTTAAATAAATTTCCCAACAAAACAAAGATAAATTAATGACATATTCTAAGAACGCTTAATGGCAACAACGTGTTTGGAAAAAATCTATTAAGATGTAACTGTATTAAGATATTTATTCAGTACAATTGAGGTTAGTATAATCACAAGCAAAAAAATGCAATTTGATATGTAATTTTTTTACGATGTACAGTTTTGAATTAACTAGAGTAATTTCGTACTTTTAAATTGATTATAAACCGCCATTATTTCTTTACTCAATTTCGGGATGATTGCCATAAATAATAATCTGCATAAACGAATTCTCATTTTAATTTGCAATCAAAATGAATAAATTTTAAAATTGCATTTGAAAACAAATATGCACTGATAAATCAAATATCTGAAGAGGTAAATAAAATACAAAACAAAATATTTACTATTAAACAATTTATATTAAAGCTACGTACTTTGCCACTAATAATATTTATTTCCGCATTGATATTATCCAAAGGTTTATTGTTTAATTGATCTCAAAATTTGGTATTAGTGGCGGTTGACGCTTGTAAAAATCTTAACACGAATTTGGTCGCTAAAATTTATTACAACGTCCTCGAATCTTATCCTTGGTTCGTAAATCTGTTAAGATTTTATTAAATCATGTTTGATAAAAATATTTCTTCGAGTTCAAAATGAAGAAAAACTTTTAAAAAAATCCTTTGTAAATTTTCTTATCTATGATTGTCTTAAAACAAAAAGGCAATTGTAAAAGGCGTATCAAGCCTGACAGTCCTTATTGTTTTTAAAGGCTTCCCACAGCTTGCTTACCTGCCCTTTTCTTTAAGGTCTCTTAATTTTTTTTATGATTTAAAATTACTTGCTGAGCATACGCCAGTGATATAATTAAAACAATATTTTTAAGAAGCAGCCACTATTTGATAGTAAAATTTACCTTTGTTATTAAAACAATGAGTTTGTTTATAATACAGTATAATATTTCAGTTGATATTATTTTCTATTCTTAAACCACAATGAGATTGTAAAGGATATATCTATGAATACGTATTCCTTGAATATCTTTTAAACTAAATTCCGGCCTCTAGTATAGAAGATTAGCAGTGTTTGTGTGCCATTCCGATTAACGCGAGTCGATAATATTGCCTGGCAAACAAAGGGTTCGGGGTTCTAATAAATAGTTCATAAAACAGATGAAATAGCTGGCGAGCCGCATCCCTTCACCAAGAAATTACACCAGGATCCGCATTATCCAATAGGGTTAACAAGGGAGGACTGTTTCGGCTTCACAAGGTGTGTGCACCGAATGGTTTCTTCGTTGTTATCTGTTATATATCTTAAATAATTTCTCTAATAAGTTTTATTACATAGCACTTATATTTTTTCATACTTTAAATTTTGTGTAACCACTCTGTGAAGGGGTTAAATTTATTTTTATCAATTGAAAGTTTCTTTTAGGATCACACGGAGAGAACAAATGATCAACGACTCAATGAAGGCACAGTTTACAAATTATGCAATTTTAATATTCAATTCCTCCCTCGACGGATGTGGAGCACCGCATAAGCCCAAAGTCAACCCCTGGCCTTCTGAAGGGTTACAGTTTCCCTTATTCGGTAGCCTCTCCACCCTCCAGGCGCGCTGCAGCCTAATCCGGGATATTCTCCGAGGCCTCTTATTATTTGATCTATAAAACGGAGCGCGCATGTAGCAGTAATGATTTCGGAAGTCATTATCTAGTAATGCCGGTTGTTATAACGCCCCGATAAATTTGAAATTAATTATATAAAGTATAACGACGCCGAAATTAATTACACGGAATTAAAATATTTTTTTGTCTGGTCGCTGGTTTGCCAACCTATGGTTTAAATTCAAGTGAAGGTAACTAATTTTATAAAAAGTATATTTTTTAAGGCCATCATCCTTGTGTGGGTTTTTTATGACTAAGACGTATCAAAAAAATTAAGTTGTAATCTTGATTTATAAAAGCAAGAATTAGTATTTTTGTGTATTATTTAAGTAGCTAAAAAACATGAGTACTTGAAAATCTCATTTTTCCCTCAAATATACAGAAATATTTCATATGAACATAAATGGTAAATGTATTTTTCCAAATAAGAAATGGTTAAGGTAATATCGTTATGTTGTTTATTGACATATCTTTATTAAATAATAATTTAAAAAAATTAAAAAACACATATTTTATAGCTGAGGTGAAGTATACCAATTGACCGTATAACCGAGCTTATTTTAATAATAATGTGTATAATAAAATCTTAAAATCAATAAATAATAAATATGTCATGGTATAAGATGAGTATCGGTGAGAAATTTGTGACATTAATGTCCTATTTTATGACAGATGTTCCTAACGGCTTAAACTATGAATATTTAATAAAGGATTTTAATTTCATTACCAGTAACGATTATGCGGATACTATGCTAATTAAGGAGGTAGTTGGACTATACAAAATAATTATAGAAGCTTCTCCAGTGTACTTGAGTGTCCATCGTATCCCTAATGAGGCATCTTATTTCTCCAGTCAGCCAAGTAATTACAGGCTCTATACAGGAGGACTAACAATGCGCAGAGGAATCTATTTGATATTTAAACATAGTATTTATGTATTTTTTTCATTAAAGTAAAATAATAAAGGTGCTTATTTTTTAGAGTAGAAAAAATCTAGTTTTTTTAATGTTGCTGTCTCGTAGCTGTTAACATATTTTTTTACCATTCGTCTATATATGTTTAATTGTATTATAAAGAATAGTGATAAAAATATTTTTTTTTAGATATAAATCTTTTGTTATTCATTTATTTAAGATTTTAAAATATCTTATTGATAGAAAAAAATATTTTAAAACCTATTATTATCCCTGAATTCACAATTTAAATAAATAATATATATTTAATTCAAAATACACGGCTTGCAATCTTTTTATAACCTAAATATTATTTTAAAATGAGTCTATATGAGGGTTTTAAACCATTTGTATTTAGTTAAGCGTTAAATTTATATAATAAAAATTTCAATTTTTTATAACAAAACTTTTTTTCATTATATTTTTGAAACTTTAATGTCAAAATTAAAGACGGAATAAAAAATAAAACAATGCAAAAAATATTTTTTTTTTAAATTAAGGGTGTAGCTGGACAGGTGTAATATTGCACCCATCATAAAAAAACCTTAAGTAAGGATATATAAGTTGTTTTTTCATGAATCAAGCTTCTTGTTTTTAAAATCTGCCACCACCCTGATCAGAAAAAAAACGAAAAATTATTTGAAAATGAATTTAAGTTTTGTCGAGATGCTTTCTTCTGTAGTTACAGTGCTCCGTGTATATCAGTGATGGCAAACCAATGACAAAAGTGTCACAGGTGACCCCCGAAGGCATTTTTGGTAAAAAGCTTAAAAATATGTATCATTTTCGTGGTAATACTAAAGACTGGAAAGACGAGTGCCATATAAAATATTAATAATTAACCATTCCAGCTTATTCTAGACTCTTCACTCTTCATACATATATGAGATATAGTCAATTATTTATGTAAACAATTAAAAAAGCGTGACTGTTTTGTATACTGATTTTAGTTAAAACATTTTTAAGATATTTTTTTAGATATTTTTAAATATCAAAGGGGACGCAAACTATAAATAGTTTTTATCGAATTTTATCGCAGAGAGCATATTATGTTTGCTACCCCTGTCCTGGATCCTTTGAAAGTCTGCCCCGCTCGTAGGGGTACTTCAAAGATGGTCCTCGCAAGACTCCGCGCGGCGGGTCACCTTACAGGGTGCGCCATAGTGTCCCGCGCCACGCGATATCATGGTGCCCCTGAGGCACCGTTCTGCTATAATTATCAGTTAACAGCAAAACATAAATACGTGTTTGAATAAATTAAGTTACGCTGTGTATTTCAATTATTTAAAACATAACGCATTAACCTTCTCAAGTTTAACCGAGCCGTTAAAATTAATATTAATGTTAGAGTGTCGGTTTAACAATCGAAGTCATCATCGTAAAACTTGATTATACACAGTAAAAAAACACAAGGGTTAGCTAGATTTAACATATCAATGCTACACGTAAGCAGTTTTTTTTCTAGTACATACAAAATACGCTCATTTCATAGCCAGTTATATTTATTTCAGCTTTTTTTTACACAGCATATCGATATACACACCGGTCGAAAGCTCAACGTTATGTAATATGGCATTCATTTGCAAGCAAAGCACTTTGATAAAGTTTTATTTGTCGAAATTAACTTTTGTTTAAATATAATTATGTATTCATAGAAATATCGAGTAGTTGCGATGGACTTGTTATAAAATTCCCATTTCATTGGAAACACATCAAAGCAAAATCTACTTCCAATATATCGAATAAAAGTTTTGTGATTCAAAGCGCGAGTTTGAAACAAAGGCCAGCAAATAAATAATGGCGCATTGCTCACCCCGCGAGGGGATTGGTCGGCCCGGCGCCCGTAATTGGCGAGTGTACCAACCGAAAGCTCGTACCTGCGGGTAATTAGTGCAAGTTGGCGGCACTGACGTGTTATGGAGTCCACGTAGGGTTGCCATGTACAAAGGTGTACTGAGGAATGACGCATTCGATTTGAAGAAGTTTTAATTGGATTCGGCAGCACCGAAATAGTTCTACGTGGTTTCGTAAGAAAGTTTTGACAACTAATGACAAGTGCAAGAAATTTATAATTGAGTAAAGTTTTAAGATATGTACGGTCACGTTTATTAAAAAAAAATTGAATTTATGTTGAACAGCGCATAGGTAACACTAAATTTTTTTTAAAGCATTTATTAGATCTCTGAACATTATCAAAAATTGAGTATAATAGGCTCAAAGGAAATGCAATCTCCCCGGGTATCTCGCAGAGCCCTGATTTCATTATTATTATTGAAAGGTGGGCGGGATGGTTAGTTTACTGTTTCCAAATTGTTTTCCGCCGGAAGTGGTGCCTTGCGCCAGCTGTGGACTAATTGTGGCACAAGGAGTCACTACCCCCGCCCCCTCCGCTGATGGACCGCCTTTAGATTATCCCCCCCCCCGGTATTTAAATCATCAATGACAGGATCGTAAATGTGAATATCATCAAATGTTAGGGAAAGAGGATTCTAGAAACAATTACAGCGATCAATTTTGTATAAAATATTCGACATCTTATTTCAGTGTGGTAAATTGCTATAAAATTAATTTTTATAAAATCCTTTTTTCCTATAACTTTTTTCTCTTGTTTTTCTTTTTTTTTGTCTAATACAATAATGTTATAAAAAAAATTCATGTGCGCTACCACCTACCATGGTGGATAAAAAATAATGTTATTTACTATAAATAATACTTATTTTATAAAAATATAATATAAAAACTGCCTTTTAAAGATTCTATAACTAACGCCATTAATTTTTAATGCAATCATTATAGTTTGTTGTTTGACGTAATAATCAGGGAGATGAATGCACACCGATTAAAAATAAAATAATTTAGCAGAATTTTACCTGGTTATTTTATTTATGCACTGTGCACCAAAATCTTTTATCAAATATTCTAGGCTAACAAAAAATAAAATAATTCTAAGCCATTTATGTATACCGTAAACTAAACAATTAATCCTAAGTAATACCTTGTAGAATTTAATTACCGCATTATTGGTGTTGCTTACCTGTTGCTGCTCAGTGAACTGGAGTGGATAGAGACTTATTGACGAGCTCTGAGCAGAACCCAACTGCTGCAGGGCGCGATCCCTTTACAGGAACTACTGCAAACTGGGTTATACGAAGATTATTGAAATAACGAGCTACTTTGAGATATAGTCAATAATTAGTTCTGGGATTCAAAGCTACTCATATATTGACAAATATATATATATATGTGTGATTTTTTTTTCTCTTAGCCTATATGTGCTATGGTTATAAGATCAAAAATAAAATAAATGAATTTATATTTTTTTATTCATTGTAGTACAGTAAAACGCTATTGGTTAAAACCAGTGAGTAAATAAAACTCGGATAATGCAGGATAATATATTTGATAATGCACTTTGCGGGGCTCCCCCAGCCCCGCCCCACCCCCTACCTGGGGCATTACTTACTCTCTTTGTTTTGAGAGCAACTCCTTTATTAAGATTTATAGCATTTAGCTCGAACGAAGCACTCCAGCTTAGCAGTGCTCCGCAAAAGTTAAAGTATACGAGGATTAAGCATTTTTACTACTGCTGTGAAGTGCCTGGAGTGGGTTTTATTGTTATAACGAGTCAATGAATCTACGTGCAACTGAGCAGGACACAAATCAAAATATACACTCGTTAGTTACCTGGGAAAACTGCGAGTTGTTTATTTATTTGTTTATGTATGCAACAATTCATTGTACGTGCTGTAACAAATTCCTGAAAATTTAAGATATATCAATCTTTAATTATAGTATTGTTCTAAAAGTAATAAAATAGAAATACAAAAGTAATGTTTTACTGGAATTTTCAAGTCAAATATACTAGACTATCATTCTCAAGTGCATAAAAGGTTAGTTGAAAAACAGTTAAAATACTACAACGTCTTACAAACAAAACAGTTGATCCCAAATGCAACCTCCTCACATAATTTCACTCATTGTATGTTTTTAAATTAAAATCATCTTAATGTTTAAAACGCGCGTTATCGAATTGATCTTAAATATATATTTTAAAACTGTACATTTAGTATACATCTTTATACAAGATATACAAACATTCCAATTAAAATAATATTTTGGAGATTACACAAAGAATTGCAAGTATTTCTCAAATTATGTTCAGTGTAAAATTTTATATTAACGACACGACGAATGTGATAATTTAAAATAAAGGAATGAAGGTGAATTTGTATAATGTGTCCAATGCAATATATGTTTTTTTTTTTCATGAAACAGTGCGGTCTCTCTGGGGGATGATATTTTTGAATTCCAGCTGTATCAACGCATGCAATAATCCATATATTCTCCAGTAGCCTGAAAATGGTTTAACGTGGGCGATCGTAAGTAAGAACGAATGTAAATGTCCTGGGAATTTATCCCCAGATGTCTCATATGATTCGACTCGCAAGTTATTGCTCGAATAACACCCCCTCAGAGACGAAGACTTACGGATTCTTAAAACCCGAGGAACTACTACAGGGTGTAAAGTATAAGGACTTATGTGAAGCGTTCTAATTAGAAGAAATTTAATCATTTTGTTAAATTTATAAGCTCCAGTAAATTTATTATAAAATACGTTCGCAATTATCTAAGAAACATTACTTTATAACTTTATATTTTAATATTAAAAATATATATGTAAGTATCTCTTCAAATTTATGCAGGGTGCCGTGGTTTCAACGATAGAGCAAACCTGTTTAAAATAGTACAGGTGTAAAAAATATTACAGCTCATACTGGCATTCAGCTTAAGCTTAGAACTTAATTCCACTACAAATACCCACTCAGGTGGCGAAAAATTAACGGTTAATCTATTCTTTAAATTAAAATATGATAGGTATATGGCGAATTCTTTATTATTTTCAAAGACTTTTTCTTAGAATAGATTTTCGATGGTTTATACATATTTATATTAAACAAAATATATAAAGTAAAATCATCATCATTAATGAAAGATGTTTAAGTTTAAAAATAAACTATACGTGACGTCATTGCAAAATGTCAATGATCACAAAATTGTAAATTATATTTGTTAAAAAAAAAAACCATTTTATTAAAATCATTGCCTGTAAAAATTACTGACTGAATTACGTTTCAATCCTGGTACTGGAGCCATTTGGAAAAAAAGTTATCTTCAAAGATTGCAACACACTTGTGTTTTTGAAAATAAAAATTTATAGAAGATTTAAACGATTCGTTACGGACACATTGACATAAAAAATTACCATTGTAAAAATACAACACAATAAGCCTTTATAGGTATAAATGTGCACATATAAAATAAATTAGATACATTTATAATGATCGTATATTGTGAGAGTTTGTTTCATATAACAAAATCACGTTGGTGTATGTCACAAACGTATAATATACGTGAGAGATAAAGATAAAACTGTCGCGGAAGACCTGAGCTCCGGGCGAGGCCAATATCCTATAAAAATTTAATGTCTCCTCGTCGGAAAATGTCATTGGTCGGCGAAACCGTTCCCGGGGTTTATGACGTCATGAGAAAATAGCTGTTTGGTTGTTATCGCGGTAGGCACTTGCTTCTGTAGTTATCTCTAGCACACGCCACTTGCGAAATCAACGATTATCTTTGAATCGAACAATTACCAAAATTTTCAAACTGGTAATAGTTTGTATAAAAACTCAATCAACAAGTTTGATTAATTAAATCAAAAATATTACGCGGCATATAATAAGTATTCTGAATAATTTTTTTTCAACAAATTGCTTAAAAAACTATTAAATGAAAAATTTCGATACATAAATAATAAATTACTTCATTCGAATATTATATATTCAAATACAATTAAATCAATGGATTTATTTTCAATTCTTTTATTTTTATACTTTTATATGAAGTCAAAAGCTTTTGATCAATGTCGTATTAAAAAAAATCGTTAAAACGTTTGGACTAGTTTTTTTTTTTTTAAATTGTGTGCGTAAATGTTTTCATATTCAAATACCGTATTTTTACATAACATGGCATAGAATTCGAATGAACCTCTTCGCACACAGGTGTGATTTGTTAAATCCTTATTTATTATTGTAAAATATATGTGGCATATTTTTGTAACAATAAAAAAATTGAAAGAGTTTTATTTATCGAGGAATGTTCCTTAAAACTGATACTCGATAAAATTATATTTTATTAACATATTCATCGCAAAATGACGCGTTTTTCTTTGAGACTAGAAAAAAAATCTGATGTATTCATAAAACTTTGTTTTCAAACATCTTTGAGGTTGAAAAATACCAGCACGTGTCAGTTTAGTCGCTCAGTTTAAGGATGCTAACTATTCCAGTACTGCCCAGTCAGCAGTCGAGTGCGAGGAGGAGAACTTGGAAACAAAACCGAGCAGCCATTCCTCGCGCTCGGAAGTTGCCGCCGAGTCCTCTGGGGTTGATAAAGTGCGCGCAAGTATGGCCGAAACGCCGCGCTCCGATCCGACGTGACGCTGAAAAATCCCGCAGTAAATCACTCGCCGCCCTTAGCAACATCCCTTAACCCGCTTTCCGCCGTGTCACGCGCACACTAACTAGTCACGCCTTGGTCAAGCTCATTTTCAGAAATTCATAGTATATCATTGTTTATAATTTCACTGTGGTGATTTGCGATGGTGTAATACACTTTGTATAGAATCGTTAATATAGAAATTACATAGAGACAATAAAATGTTCGTCGGTGTTCCCAACACTGAAAGGTTCAAGTATCGGAACCAAAACATTAGATATTTCGATAATTGACACAGCATAATTCAAGGTCATTATTATCATTTACATAAATTAAAAAATAATAAATGAAATAATTCTAGTTAGCTAGTGGAAGTACTCGCATGCGGTCTCAAATCAATATAATAAAATGTTAATAGACTCGCATGAGCTTCTCGTGAACAGCCCTTAACTATATCAGGGATGAATCTGGCCTCACAGTTTCTCTACGGAAAGTTTCAATTGAATATTCCAGAATTCTGCTCGGCTATTAAGCGAGTTTGCTGACTCCGTGGAAAGTTTTTCACGCCCTTACTCTTTCTTTGAAGACGACACACCAACCCGCCACCCGCCACTCTCTACCCGCCACCCTCCACCCGCCACCCTCCACCCGCCACCCTCCACCCTCCATCTATCGACTGAGATAAAGTAGATTTTTGCGGATATAATACATATTTGATTCATTTGCGGTAGAAAATCTCTATGTTATCAATATTATTTTTTTAAAATTATCTTGGTTTAACTTATTTGTACGTTAGAATTTCTTAGTGTTTTGTAAAGTTTTCTTATAATGTCGATCCATAAATTCACAGTCTTTTACTGAATATATAGTGTTTGTTGAATCGTTTCAATTATTATTATTTTTTAAATTCAATTCATTTCTGATTTTCAGTGGTTATTTGCTCTTGAAATGCTTTTTATAAAAACAAACAAGCCAACTGGCAAAAATCAGTGTAACATACTAACTCAATTTGAGTTCATAATTTATAATGTATTTACTAGGTTTAACAAAATGGAAGTGGCCTATAAATTCTTAAAGCTAATAAAATAAATATTGTATCCAATTCAGAGCTTCATGTTCTGTCGATTTTTATTTTGCGGTTTATTGACTACGCTCTAATCTCTAATGTAACAGAGACTTCATGAAACCCAACATTCGCAGAAACATTTGCACTCTTAGCTAAATATTACTTTAGATTATTTAAATCAAATAGGTATTTTATCCCCCATATTATAAAATATAGCTACCACCATCTTCAGGGTTACACTGCAGAATGAAAGAAAAAAATAAAAGCAAGCTAAATAAGCGAAATTCTTTGGCCTGCCTCTACAGGTAATTTAATGTAAAATTCTCGGCTTGTTTCAGTCCGACTGTTTGTTAGTTTAACGCGAAAAGACCGGCCGTTTGTTATTTTTACCCAGTTTGCAAAATAACAACATTACAGTACCCTCGTTTCAGAGGGCGGCGTGAACTTCTGCTTCAAATCAAATCATACCCTTCTGCCTGTTAGCCTTGATAAAACGGAACTTGGATAATTATTGTGAAGTTTCGAGTCCCCAAGTCATCAGGAAAAGTTCCGGAATGTTCTGAGAGCTTCGCTGATCACCGTATGCGCGAATAATGGGATTGTTCTAGGCTTAAGTTGATTACACTTTCAACACGAATTATCACTACTCTCGCATGTAAGGTGCTGTTTTTAGGTTCGTGTGTAATGAATATTTAACTCACTTATGAATGCATGAATGTTGTTTCTTACTGCATACAAAAAAGGCTTGTTTTAAAGCTCGCTTTTATTGAATACTAAGAATTGAATAATGCACTTTAGGCATGCAAAAGTAAATTGGTATACCTAACGTTTTTATAAATTTCTTAGTTTAAATGCTTTTAAATTAAATTACTTTAGATGCCAATGAAAGTAACAAAATATCGATAAAATCAAACATAAACTGCATTGATAAAAAATATTTAAAAAAATTAAATGATGAGAAAAATCTTCAAAAAAATGTTCAAACAAACCTTCACAGCTTTCGTGACATGATTTATTTTCTAATCAAGTTATTGTGATATTGTAACTGAGCGAGAATTTGAATCGTTATATGCAAGCGTGGAGATGATTTACATAGTTTTTTTGCTAGATGTGCTATCTCGCCGTTTCACTTTTAAATCGATTACCTAAAAACATATTGGAATCAGTATAAGCATTTCTAGTGATTTATGTGAATTTAATTATCGTAATGTATAATAGCCAATATTTTTTCATAATGTTTCTCAAATGATTTTTTATGAAATAAGTCGCATATTTTAAGTTAGTAATTTATATATTTTTTGAAAATGAACACTTGGACATTGCTGCATTTTTTTAAAACTAACGGTTAGATTCACGCTAGGTCATCATAAGTTCTGGACTGAGAACAGTAACGTGTACGAAATATTCACAGAATATTTTAGCCATCTTACTTATATTATGTTTAGTACTAAATTAATCCCCTAAGATACTCTTAGAATATTTTTTTTTCGAATTTAAGGCGAATCGAACCACAAAGCATTTTTTTATATTTTTTATATTGTTTCAAAGTAAATAAAACCACAAGGTTGTTTTATTTTTGTGTTATATTATAGAGTAAATGAAAGCACCTTGCATGAGAGTTAATATAATGACAGCGATTTTTTTTTCAGAATAGAGAAGGGATTGGAACATTTCAACTTTTACGACTTTTAAGTATAGTTTTTTGGCGTTTAACGCATCTAATGTTATTAAAAAATATACATCGATTACAATTTTCACCTTTACTATTTTATGTATTACTGATGCGATAAACTATTAGTAGGATAAAGGCATCTCAGTTAGTTATTAAGGTTAAAATACTTTCATGATAAAATCGTTTGAAACAATCTATTCTATTTTACAACACAAAACCTTTTCGCCATAAACGTCATGTTTATATGATTACTACATACAAATGCTCTGAACTTATTCACTGAAACAAAGGGCTGAAACACCATAAATCCCAATTATATCCCAACGAATAGAATAAACATTTACCGTGAGACAAGAATGAATGGGCCCCTCCCCTAGTGTTTATTACCTCACCACTACAGTTCGTACTACTGAAAAAGGTTCGGAACTTCGCAGCTTAAAGTTCCCATCCGGTTTATGCTGAAAAAAGGCCGAGTTGAATCTCAGTCGCTGAAAAATATCGCTCCACCCCTCGGACTCTACAGCACAGCGTTTATCGTAAATAGTTGAGTGCGTTGTTTAGTTTGTGATTTCCTGCTGCTGAAATGTTGAAACTACTTGCCTTGGATCAGCATACTGTATTTACTGTCTTAATTATTTTTTTAACTAACCCAAAACATTTTATGCGACTGTTATTTTTTTAGGGTTCAATAAATGATTGCTAAACGAGTTATCTTTTGTATGGAGCTTGACGAGTTTAAATAAATAATATCTCTAAAGATAATATAATTTTTTGACTTGATATTATTGAGAACATTTTAATTAGTTATAATTATCAATCGAATAATTTTCCGGAACACCGCCTGAAATAATTCAAGATTTCAATTTGAATGAAACATAAAATACAATCGGGGTTAAATATTTGTGTACATAATTTTACTCGGGGTAGAAATGTGTGAAAGTTGATATCTTTATGTACGTTTTGTTGCCATAGCTAAAACGAGAGAATAAGCAAGTAGTTTCCGATGCCATAAAACGTGAGTCTCTTGGTAGAAAGTAAAGGCACTCCTACAGTAAACCACCTATCAAGAAGCAGGAAGGGGTGAAGTCTATTTGAATTCTTACCCCCGTGTAATAATACACATGCAGTATTACGAGACTTTGCCTTACCATTAATTAAAAACTACTATCAGTAAGATAATCTTACCATGTGTTTATGCCTAAGTGGAAAATATAATTATTTATAAACTCTTTTTTTTTAAGTTTGAAAGCAAATTATTAAATCTTTAATATAAAATAAAGGTGCTCAATTTTATTTTTAAAAATAGTCACATTTAAAAACCACGCTGAATTATTGGTTCAAATAAAACTTACATAAAATCCAATTTAGTGTGGTTAAAAATTGAATTTTTCTCATTTTTTATGGACACCAGAGTGAAAGAGTGTTAGACAAATTTAACAAGAGACTTTGGAGAGTTGATTCGAATCCCTTAATTGAGTTCTTGGAATAATTTGTAGAATTTCATTTAATTTTGAGTTTCAAACTTTTAACACATAAAATTTCAACGGTTCTTCGCTTTTTGGAAATATGCCTCTAAATTTAATATTGTGAGGCGTCGTGAAATTTGTGAATTGAGACTTTAAGTTAGAGATGCCTTAATAAATTGGAACTTCCTTTAACATTTTCTTACATAATTTTGTTTCGAGTTATTTAAATACTTAAATTTAATAACTGTATCAGCCTTGTTATCGTTTGAATCGTTTCGAATAATAAATTATTGAATAACTGTGTGAAGGAAACTAAAAATAAAATTCTGCACGTCCCTTGCACGTCTGAAATTCGGACGCTAACTTATCTGAAAATATTGAAAATCTTAACGACAGTTATTTATTTATTTTGTCAAAAATTTATCAGTGTTAAAAAAATAAATAGTTAATAAACTAAAATAAATATTTTAATTATAAATTTCATGTATATTTTTTGAAGAGTTTGCATGAAATAAAATCAGCTGTGAATAATATTAGGGGATTAAGATATTAAATGTAAAGGGTTCAAGAACTCGGGCTGAAACCTCCCAAGAAATATGTAATTGAATGAATCATCGCGAAAGTTTATCCTTTAAAAAAAGTATTTTTCACTTAAACTTTCAAGTTTGTCGCAAGGAAATGATAAAAACTAATTCAAGTTAGGCAATTTATATTCGAGTACACTTCTTATGAAGATTTCTTATCTTTGGATTGCATTTTTCTTGCACTTTTAGCAAAGAGGCAATTTTTAAAAAAATATATACATAAACAAATTTAAAACACAAATATTGAAATTAATTATTTTAAAGTAATAGTTAATGTTTTCATAGTTTGAGTGACATAAAAAACGATTTAATGTATTTATGAGTAAGTTATTCTAGAGTATTATTTAATTACTAGTAATGTAGCCCGTCACAAAATGACGAATTTGATGAACGATGCGTCTAAATTCTCGCGGTGAACGACATCTCGCGGCGAAGAAGTGAATTATATAATTAAAGTTTAGCTAAAGCATATTTTAAAGTTTATGAATGAAAATATTATCCTATCGTCTTGAAATTCGGCACATAGCTGCGGAAAAATTTACTTAACTTATGTGCAAAAAATCAGCGTTGTATCTTTTAAGATATTCTATACAGAACGGAAAAATGAAACATACATACAAACATACAAATAAACACACAATGGCTATTATTATAGTAGATTTTCATATTAATTTCTTAAGGTTAAGCAGTTTTCAATTTATACATTATTACAATTTAAGTAAAATTTACGATTTAGTAATCTTGGTAATTAATCCGAACCATTTAATTCTGAAAATATGTGTTTTTTATTTCAGGATTTGGGTTTACGGATTAAGAAATTGCAGTAAAACGAAAATTATTAGCGGTTTCGTTTTATTGGCCATTAAGAATTTAGAGAGGTTCTATTTTACCTGAACCTTTTTAATCAATACATATGCGAATATCAAAGCCGTGTTTCAGACGCCCGTAGAAGTTATTCGGACAATAAAAGTATATCATAATTTAAAATGTAATCTCCCTTTCCAAGCACGCTCCATTGAGTGAAAATAAAGGACTTATTAACAGCATTATACTACTAAGTCTTGATTAAATTGGAAACAAATGTAACAATTAAAATCATAACGGTTATATTATTCTTAATTTTTTTGATTAGCTTGGTTATGTTCAATTTATTTAAAAATACTTGTTTTTTAATTATGCTGTGTGTTGTAAATCATATCTTAACCAGAAATTGAAACCACAAATTACAACTATGTAAATAAACAAATAGCAAAATGAAATAGTTTAAATTCTAGGCTAACGTCAAGTACTTAAATCTATTCCAGGACTAGTCTTCAACTACGCAATCTTTTTTAATTAAAACTATAATATAATTAGTGAAAAGGTAGTCAATTTTTAAATTAGTTTTTATTATTACATATAAATTAAACTGTTAAATGCTTCTGTGTATTGTATTCAAATTTCTGATTACATATACATGATATCAAGCCACGAAAGCAGCTATAAACTATCACCTTAATTAGCAAGATTTCGTAATTAAGAAACTAAAAAAAAATGAAAGGGCGAGTTTGCGATAATAAAGAACATTCTTCACCGAGATATAATAAAATGGTAAACACATTCCCTTAAAAACTAAATTTGGTCTTTTAAAAAAGCACCTCGCCGGCAAGTTTCGAGCGGCAGATAGGACCGGTGACACCGAAAAGGGTATATTTTCACCTTGGCGAGATAAAGTTGGTCGCTGGCTCAGCGCCCGCCAGCTCGGGCCTCGGTTAATTGGAAGCCGGGCTAGTATCATAGAAATGGTACTCTTTGTCAAAAAAGAGTCCCCAAAAAAACCAGATTTCATTATGCCTTCCGCAAGAGTGAAAAATGAAAACCCTGTACCCCGAAATGTACTACAAAGGACGTTCAATATTGAGCGGAGTTTTTAATATCTAGTTTGGTTTATCGATTCATAGAGTTGGACAGATGAAATGAGCTTGTCACTTTGCTTGCAATGTCCGGCATAATGGCGGCTGAAGTGAGTCAGTCCCGATCCGCGGAATTTAGGCGACCGAATGGTTCTGTGAATTTGTTTGTACCCAAACGTTAAGATTTTCTCAGTGGAAAATGAAACCCTGTTCCCTGGAATGTACTACAAAGGACGTTCAATATTGAGCGGAGTTTTTAATATCTAGTTTGGCGTATCGATTCATAGAGTTGGACAGATGAAATGCGCTTGTCACTTTGCTTGCAATGTCCGGCGTAATGGCGGCTGAAGCAAGTCAGTCCCGATCCGCGGAATTTAGGCGACCGAATGGTTCTGTGATTTTGGATGGAAAATGAAACCGTGTACCCTGGAATGTACTACAAAGGACGTTCAATATTAAGCGCAGTTTTTAATATCTAGTTTGGTTTATCGATTCATAGAGTTGGACAGATGAAATGAGCTTGTCATTTTGCTTGCAATGTCCGGCGTAATGGCGGCTGAAGCAAGTCAGTCCCGATCCGCGGAATTTAGGCGACCGAATGGTTCTGTGAATTTGTTTGTACCCAAACGTTAAGATTTTCTCAGTGGAAAATGAAACCCTGTTCCCTGGAATGTACTACAAAGGACGTTCAATATTGAGCGGAGTTTTTAATATCTAGTTTGGTTTATCGATTCATAGAGTTGGACAGATGAAATGAGCTTGTCACTTTGCTTGCAATGTCCGGCGTAATGGCGGCTGAAGTGAGTCAGTCCCGATCCGCGGAATTTAGGCGACCGAATGGTTCTGTGAATTTGGATGGAAAATGAAACCGTGTACCCTGGAATGTAAAACAAAGGACGTTTAATATTGAGCGGAGTTTTTAATATCCAGTTTGGTTTATCGATTCATAGAATTGAACAGATGAAATGCGGTTGATTTTGCATTGTCTGGCGTAATGGCATCTTTAATGGAGGAGGAGGTAACTCAGTTCCGACCCGCGGAATTCAGGCGACCGAATGCTTATACATTAATAAAACACTGAAAATTCAGTATTTTATTGCTTTATATTCTTCATGCTTTAAAAATATTCTCATAAAAAATTTTAGCTAGTATTATATAAGTATTCTACCAAAACTAATATTTAGCAATTTCTTATTAAATTAGTAGATTACTCGAAGGTTTTATATTTTCGAAATTATTTCAATTTATTTAAGTACTTTTTTAATATATTTAAAGTGCTACGGTTTTTCAGGAGCATGGATTTGTAAATAACAACTCAGTGATAATAAAGAAGTACATAACTACTATAAATTAATGCAGGAAATGATGTCACAGTTGTTGTCTATTCTGTCATAAATTATTTTAAACACATAAAATTTGAATATTTACTATGAATATATTAATAATGAATAGATACTAAACGTGTTAATGAGAAAGATATGAATTCAGTGAATTTTATTTTCAATTTTTAATTAAATTGAACGCCCTCTCAGTGTGTTTTCAATGAAATTGTACCACATCGGATATTCGTTTTGATTAACTCGACCAGGGAATGAAAAGTTGTGTATAAAATTAAATAATATTCTTTAATAACCGAGCTGATATTATTATTTACATCGCGTTTGTTTGTTTTAAAATTTATGGAGAGAATATTAAAATTTTATGATGAGAAATTTATGAAGAAATTTAACATACTCTGCAGTTTTATAGCCGTGAAACAAAAAAAAAATAAACGTATATAAGTTTGGGATGTAATTAAATTAGTATCGTGATGCTTGGGCATTATGGAGTACGTGATTTCTTTGCGATATTACAAAGCGTAATCTTATTTCTTTCAACAACATAAAATTAGCATAAACCTACGCAGAGTATATTTTTTCTCCACACAGCATCCCCCGTTACCATCATCTGCGGCTTCACAACCTAAGCTCTTGCTGAATTTCTATACACTCATTAAACATTTGATAAAAATATAAACATCATTTAATATTCTGAGACTCATACAAGCCGATGGATATTTTGAAAATTAACTAACTAGATTTATACTAACAGTATTTTTGTTTCATAGAAAAAAAATATCATTTCATATGAATTTTAATATTTATTTTGATTACAACAGTTATTGAAATCATTCAAATATTAATATGGGTAATTATAGAAAGATTATTTTGTATTTTACTTTTAATCATTTAGTCTTGTTGAAATAAAAACAAAGACAATCAACATAAGAGAACTGCAACTAGCAGAGCAGAGTTCTTACCATAAAGAAAGAATTACTCTTTCTCCACTGTAGTTATGATAATGTAAGGAGAATATCAATTTCTTTGACATAATCAAAATTTTACAGAAACAGATATGCAACATCACATGCTTAATACAAGAAGACGATTATGTAAAAAAAAAATAACAGCCATATGGCTAGGAAACTATTATATGAACATTTTTATTTGAAATTTTGACCATTTGGCTTTTTTTGGAGAAATGGTTAATTGAAGTGGTGGGTAATTGTAATATTTTTGGCCGTGTTAAAATTGAAAGGTAAATTATATATGATATAAGTTAGTTGCTTTATAATAAAATAATAATGGTTTGTGTTTATATTGAAGAAAACTACTGTATTTAGTGCATCGACACTGTAGACAGTAATTCAAGAAGTCGTCAGTGTTGGTTGAAAATAATGAAACTTGAATTAGCAATGTTTGTATTTGACCCGCAGTAGCAAATCTTTCATTAACTCGTGGTCCAATTTTATAAGAGAAAAATGATCACGCGTGCTATGTTTTTCGTCTTCTAAGGGTGTCTTTCTTCAGATAAGATGGGTGACCATCTCACTGAAGATATTTGTCCGTTCATGGGTTAAAAGGAAAGTGGGCTATCGGGTCTTTTTGCATCGTAGTTTTATATTCGAAGGAAAGCTCTGCGTACTGCTAATAGTATTATTATACAATACTTTCCTTCTGATATTCCTACTGCAGCTGGCAGCAGCAGTAATATACTAATGGCTCGTGTAGATTTTAATATTATTTACTCCACGCAGTGTCGTTCCTCCGCGATCTCAGTTTGTTTGAAAGGAGCCTTTTACAAAGGGCGGCTCGCGGCGTGGTGACGGTGAGAGCGCATTAATTCCGGGCCGCCCGTAGTAGATAAATTAGGCATAAATCTCCGCGACAATGGGCCTGCAACAATGGAGCCACCCTGCCCCGCCCCTGCATGAATACACACCTGTGAGGGGAGGTGGATGGGGTGGCCGGAGTCGGGACGGCTGCTTCTGCATTTTATTTTATTAAATTATCACAAAAATCTGGTCAGAGCTATCGGAGATCTACGCACAGTAGCGAATCTAGGGCGGGAGGGACAATCCGCCTCGGTCTGCACATATTTTGGGCTACCATTTTTTAATATTTATTCTAAACTATAAAATTAAAACAAATTCCAAAATAACGTCATCAAAAAAAAAATGTTTGGCTTTAATAGTGGGCGGCTTAGGATGGCAAGAGCTCCAGGTACACCACTGCCTAAGTATAGAAATAAATTATACTAAATATACCTTATGAAGTGGTTTTAAGAAAAATAAATTATTTAAAATACTCGTCATAAAAATATTTTATGAACTATGTGATAATTATTTTAAGGATTCGTTAAAAATAAAGCACCCTTTGACAGTTGTAGTTAAATATAAATTTTTATTAATTAAAACAAGCCAACGGGGATAAATAATAAAGATGATTAATCGAAATCTCAAAAATATTATAACGACGACCTCCAAAAACTAGCAACACACTAAAAAGCCTTCTACTTATCAGGAGTTTGTTACAAAGTTATTTTGGTTACAAATCTTATTAATATAGTAAGAAAGATAAAAATATACTTGCATGGAACTCACAGAGGTCTTTTGATATATTTAATAACTCACTAACATGACATTTGAAATAAAGTTAGAGTGTAATTTTATTTTCTTGGCTGTTTATAAATAAGGGAATATCTCAAATTATTGGAAATATAATCGAGATTTCGATGTCTATATCTTCACCAAGCATATCAAAGATATTCATAGTTCAAGAAGAAATATTGACTCAGTAAGATAAGTTGAATATTTCCTGATATTAATAATACTTTGGTAAAGAAGTAAAAAAAAAAGTTTTTTTTATCCATTTCAAATCAAATAAATCCTTTGCGATATTGAATCTCATTTTGCGTCTTCGCGATTAATGGTTTTTTGTCAAATTGATAGCTTTGGGGTTTTTCTCTCACAATAATTATTTAATTTTAAGAACTTGTTATGTACTAACAGCAGAGTGTTATAAAATTGCATAAATCCATTTTTTTACTCCTAAAGGGTTTTTGTGTTTCTGCTTTTTTAAAAAAAAAATCCCAACTCGTGTACCTACTGATATTATTCAAAAACTTTTTTACGGCGTTTATTAAATTTACGAGTATATTTTTCGCGGACTGAACTTTCCGAAACGATAAAATCTTAATTAAAATTTTAACACGGTCCTATCCGGTATTGTGGACTAAATTATTTTTTTGAGTTATGACGTTTTCTTGCAGCTAATTACGCTTCTCGCAGACGGGCGCGTCAATGGCGTTGGAAGTAAAAAAATCGGAAATTATTTGCAAATTGCTTTTTTCTCCCCTCCAAAAACGCTATCAGAAAATGTCAATCACATAAATTAGTACAATAATTCAGAATCGATTTGAAATAAAAAAAATCGTATTAACGAATTACAAGAGAAAACAATTTTTGAAAAATCCTATTTTTATAATATTTCAAGATTAATATTTTTAATTACTATTACTATTTGACATTGGTATTGAAATACAGTAAAATATGTTTGTTTTTTTTTACTTTTAATACTTGGGTTAAAATCATATTGTAAAAAAAAGAGAGGTTTAATATTATTTTTTACTAACCTTTGAAGAAATAAATTAGTTTTTTAAATGCTTAAATGCATATCATAATAAAAAAAACCGTATGGTTTTACATAAAATAATTGATTAAATTGTTTAATAATATTGGTACCAATATAAAATATGCATAAATCTTTGATAATCGATTGGCAGCTTGATATCATTGTACTTAATAAAAATTCTACTCATATTAAAGATTAGTATGATAAATGACAAAATACTTTTTCATTCCTGAACAACCTTTCCTTGGGTATTAAAAATGATAACCATTTATAAAAATTTTAATCTTGATTTTAATTTTTCTCAATTTTTTGTTAAATGCATTTTTTCAAACTGGTCGTTTTAATTATTAGTGAGTTCTTCACTGGCGATGATGATTTAATCTGATAACATACGATTTCTCATCTCCTTGATACGGTTGACACACAAGCTTGCGATGTGAATAATATGTGGGCGATGAATAATATAGATAATTGGAGATTCTATGTTTTAATTAAAAGACAATTTTCTCCTCATATTGGATCTACGCATGATCTAATTTATTATGAACCAATTCATGAGAAATTAGGGTCATTAAATATATGGGACTAATTTATAATAAATTGAACCTTTATTGTATTTAAAAAAACAACATGGAAATTACTGTGGTTTTAGAAATATATTTTGTTTTTACTCGTGTTATTTTATTCCTGCATTTAAACAGATTTGGGATTTTTTAATAAAACATTAAGATTAACCCGTCAGTGTGGGAAAAAAAACTTTTTGATAACAAACAGATGGTCCATCCCTCTGTAATATATTCCTATATTTATATTATAAAATAAATTGCAACCATTTAATACTTTCTAATGAAAATATATTAACGTTCATGAATATACATACTTAAACAAGTCGAATCTAAAAAAAAAGCTTTAATAGTACATATACATACAATTTTTTGTACAAATAATAAATATTTTTTTATGACTATCATTGAAAACCACTTGTGTTATTTTTTTTTCTTCATAATTGTTATACAATTGTAAAAGAAAGGAAGGCATTCAAAAGCAATTTCAGATGTGTACAACTCGATCAACTTCGGGAATTTATATTGATGATGATAGAAAAGACATTGTTTTTAAATAAACAGAGTATTTTTTTGATCTGAAATAAAACACAAAAAAAACTAAAACTTCTCATTTAAACTTATTTCCCAGATGCTGAAACGGCAAAAAGTTACGCCAAAATACTGCGGACGCAAAATTGAATATTTTATCTTCCCATCAGTCTGAGGGAAGCGACTCATCCCTCACTTCCGTACAACGAGTTCAGCGGTGACCTCAGCGGAAGTGAAAAGCACAAGCACCTAGAATAAATATATTTAACACCTTCTCTCCGTCATTTGCAAGGCGGGAGACCGGCCCTTCAGAATTTCTAAGTACATAGAATGATTGATTGTTTCGAACCGTAATCTCCCACCGGTAACCTTGTATTGAGTTTGGCGTGAGACCTCGTAAATTCTAAGTCTCCTGCAAAAGCTCTGAGACTTAAACTTCTTTTGTGGAATATTTTATTTTGCATTAGCTTGTCCGAGCTTTTGCATAAACGTTATTTTCATTTCGTTTTTAATAAACGAAAGTGAAGATCATAATATTTTTAAGCCTTTTGGTGGAAAAGTAAAATTCACTAAAATAAAATCAGGTGATAATTTTACTAAAAACATTAGAAAATATTTAAAACCAAGGAAAGCAATAACTAAATATATTATCTCTGAAACTGAAACATATAAAAAAGGTTTTACTTAAACAAATTCACAAATATAACATAAAATATGGAATATCACTAATTTAATCGGTTTTTCGATGATAAAAATAAAATATAATTTTTAAATTATAATGTATAATTATAAAGATAATATTATTTTTATTATAAATGGTTTGTAATAAAAATTCAATATGAAAATATCGATAAATGATTAAGAATTTTTTTTAAATTAATTTATGGCTTAATTTTCGATTAATTAAGGTTTTGAAATATTTTTTAACTATTAAATTTGAAATATTTTTACTATAAACCTATATTTTTTTATTAAATACATTATTTTTGACGAGGCTGAAGTCATCCATAAGCAGTTTCCACGAAGAAAAAAAATTATATGTCATGCAATTTATAAAATAACAAATCATACTTATTATTCTTTGTCTCGTGTTATAATATGCGGAGAAACGCGTATATTATTAACACCACTAAATATTTGAACACTTTGTTAACACACTCGTAAAGTACACATAGCTTATAATAAAGATACTTTTCCGTGTTCCCACACGTGTTTTACTAAAAACAAAAAACGATATTTTTACCATTAATCATTCCGACATTTCTTTTTCGTGGCAATATGTTTTTCCACAACTCATCCATACCTTTCCTTACCATTAGGCTACTTCAACACCAGGATATTCCTCTGAAAAGAAGTTAATAATTTATCATTAGTTTGTTTATGTAAACTTGTTGAAATTGCTACAGTTTAATAGTTATTGTTTATTATTTTAATAACTTTTAAATTACTCAGGCTTGATCACACAACAATACTTTAATATCAAAAAGGTTGTCGATGCTTCTTCGAGCAACTCATTTTGACAAAAAGTGGATATGTCTTTAGATGAATTATATTGGTTTTGACAAGCTGTATCAGTATATGAAAATCGAAAACATCTCAATCTTTCCGTATCACAATAAAAAAAAACTCGAAACCATTATATGCATTGTATTTTTTTCATGAATTTATGTAAAAACCAATATTAATACAACTTTTAAATATTTTAAAACCTTGCTAGATAGATACTGGATAATGATAAAATAAAACTGTCAGAATACTTTTTTATATAAATTTCATGTAGTGAAATGTTAGTATTATTATAATATATGGTTTGAAATATTCTTGGCAAATATGTTGAAATTTCAATTTGTTTTACTGTTTACTTTTTTAATATCTTGTAATAACAAGATATTTAAAAATATGATAGAATATTTATCGTCTTTCGTTGAATTTTTTACTATTAACCATTGATAACAATCAGAATATTCATTTTTTTTAAGGCAGTTGCTAAAGGCCCGTGACAAAATTTAAGAAACCTGCGAAAAAAATGTGAAAGGCTGTAAGTAACGATGTTACAACAAAATATTTAGAAAAGTCTACCTTATATTATTATGGATGCTTACAAATGATAGATTTCAAATTAAAATTGAGATAATAATTATCTTGGACTCAAAAAAGTAATTATGAAGGGTATATAAATATTTGATGTCAAATATAACCTTAACTTCTTTTATACTTTATTTTAATGATCTGAATCATTAAATTTCTTTCGATGAAAAATCCTTTTTTTTTTTTTCAGAATTTTCATTTTTCAGAACCCCAGAAAAGGGGTAGAAAACCGCTTGAGAAATGTGCCTTAAACACAAATATTTATTTTATACAGATTTTGGCTCGGCAGTATTTTTAATTAGTATTTGCCAACGCCGAGCCGCACATTTATGTCAAGTGGAGACGTCTTTGAGTTTATTTTTAACGAGGCTATGAATTTTAGGAGTTTGGATTCTACAATAAATTAACTTCATTAAAATTTGCTCATAAAATTACGTCACCCTTACATCTCTACGGACGCCCAAAAGCTGTTTTGTATGAAAAAGAAGGGCCAATGCACCATAATTTGAAACGAAATCTATAAGTTGTGTTACAACTTGTATTACATATAATTTTTTTAAAACGCAAAGTATTGATTACTCTATAGAATTTATCAATATTGACTAAATATTTAAGAGTTAAAAAAGCTCTTTATCATAAGTTCAAAGAATACAAATGATCAAGTAATTTTGTTCGAATTGATTCACGGCAATAAATGATAAGTAATGTATGGAATTGTATTAAATTGGTCTAAATCCCTTGAAAGCAGCCGATAGTTGCTGTCAGATTGTAAATTCACTGTAAGACATATTGTTCACAAGCAGGCAACGTTTGTACTTATGTGATGCGAGTACAACACATAAAACACTGGCTTCGTACAACACACGAGAAACATTAACTTCACAAGTTTCCCCAGTTAAATACTACAAAAAAAATATTATTTAAATATTACATTTAAGATATACGTTTTTACATAACATTATGAAAAAAAATCGATAGTATTTCTTTAAATAAAACATTAATCGAGTGAGCCTCTTGTGTTATTCAAGTCTGCTAACGATTTTTTTTCCTTGGTATAAATTTGATTTAATAAACATTAAGGCACAAAAATAAATTCTAATAAAATATATTTAAATATTAACATATGAGAGTTGTTTACTTTTAATATGAAAATATAGTGAAATACGTCGAGAATTTTTGATTTTGTAAAGTGAAATGGAAGTTATAATGTTTAAAGAATGTTTATTGAAATTGAATTACTTTGGAGATTACTCGCCTCGGAATAATATGCTAGCCTCATATTGAAATGAAGTGAGTCATACATAATTTGGATTCAATATAAATTCAAGAGCTTTGAGTACTATATCAGTAAACATCCCTCTCCGAGAGCCGAATTCATCTCCGCTGCGATCTTCAATTTCAGATATTTTAAATAAATGTCGGCTACCGAAATATATTCCGCCCTTCAGGATACTGACTGAGTAAATCATTTTATATTGAATACACCCCCAATACAAAAGACGACACATCATGACAGGCTTTACTATAACTAAATTGAGCAGGGTGGACAAAGGATTAAATATATATTATTAAGATTTTTAAACAAACGATAAATATTATTAATATTAAAAAATCCAATTTTTGTTTATAAGACAAGGTTATTTATTGTTACCATACGATAAAAGCAGATTTGTTAAATGCTAAATATTTAAGAAATTATAATTCTTTACAATATACGTGTGCATTTATGATTTTCCACATGTTCGTTTCATATTTGTGACCGGATTCGCTAACTTTTCACATTGGCATTATCAAACAAAATCACTCAAGTATTTTATTTAAAAAAAACATTAAAATGGAATTCCACTAAGTACTCTGTGTCAAAAATATTAAATTTCTAAAAATACAAGTGATATACCGTTGACTCAGGTGCCCGAGTCGATTCCCGTCCCGATAGATGAATAATACTATCTTTGCATACATTGTAAGAAGAAAAAAATTACCGGACTCCTTTTTTCAGACAAGTACATTAATTTTAAAATACTGTTGTAACTGTTAAATAATAATAATAAACAAGCATCCTAGAATATCCAAGTTTTCTCTTCATTGTATAATATTACGAGATTCGAAGTAATCTCATTGGGTTCTATTATTAAAACCGGTAATAATTCATTTTCCGTATAATTTAGCGTGTTCTTCAATAAAAAGCTTGACAAACCATTTATAACACTGGATTATACTTAAATGATTTATCTTTACATTAATCTTATACAAAATGTAACGTTTACTTAAGAGTAGATAAATAAACACGGATAATCAAATAAAGTAATTTTGTTCAAAGAAAGCCGGATTCTCGCTCAGTCGGTCTATATAAAGCTAACCGGCAAGCGTGTAACTGAAATCTCGGGCCTGTTTGTCAACGGAAATTGACTTCGACATGGTTTCTGTGAACTAAGTTTACCTGTGGAAATCGTATTTACCTTAACTTATTAATTTATTCAAGATTAAATGCGCGCCTCGCGCGGTGCGCGGCCCGCCCCACTCCACAAGGGGACGCGGGGGGTTGATGAATTTATTAACCGTTTGAGATAAATACACAGTATATTACTGAGGCAGAGATTCATTTTGCGATCAGTGAAATATGCTGTGAAGCCATATTTCAAGCGTGATTAAAAATAGCGAATTTTATCAATTTCTAGATACCACTATTTAAATAAAATTATGTACAAAATGTAGCATTTTATTCTTGACGTATACACGATCTGTAAAAAAAAATATCATGTTGATGATTCGTTCTGTTTTGCAAAAGCAAGTTTAATGCATTTTTTTATGATATGTTCCCTGAAGTTCATCTTAGTTGTTGTGTGCAACTCCCGTGCTTCAGAATTGCACTTTGCATGTGAACTTGTTTATTCCAAGTTGTTTCATTAAGTTCATATACATTTGTTTCAAGATCTCTTGATCTACTTCAGGAGTCTGAAACGTTCGACAATACATCATTATTTCAAACGCTTCAAGTTCTTCATACTTTAACATGAGCGAGGGCTATTCAGATAAGTTTTGGTTAAAGCTCAAAAATACATAGGTATCTCATATATAATTTACATTGAGCTTGTGGCTGTGATATAACATGTCCCTGAAATAATTTGTTGCCTGCGTATTATAATGACGATTTTTTATTTTTTGCTTATTTTTGCAGAAGTGAATACAAAGACATTAATACTATTAATCCACTGTTTCTTTATCTATAAAAAATACTGTGAAAATAATTTAATATCATAAGAACTTCCTTAACTGATATTAAATATGAATACTTATTTTATCTTTTAAACAGAAAGTTTATACATTTTTTTTTAACTTGGTGTATTTGATAACTACAATACAGAAAAAATAACTTGAATTCATTTTTATAAATCACTGATCAATAATAATTTATTTTTTTAATTTTAAAATATTTAATTTTACGTAACAGCAATGCTGCTTTAGAGCAAGTGCGATTTATTTATTATTCTGAGTATCGTTTCGTATGTACCTTGTTAACACAGTCGCTATTTACCTTGACTTGAGTGATATCGTGTGATTTTAGTAACAATATAGTTTGTGAAATTCTAAGCACTATAATGAGAGCTTATATATTTGGGAACTACGCACGCTTACCGCTTCTGGCTCGTGTAAGGCTTCATCGCTATGTAAAGTTGGTATATTGTCTCAGTAATTCAATAAAGTTTGAATTTGTATTCATATATTCGTAGACAGCCGAGCACTCGGATATGGGATTGTGTGTTTATTGGGACAATTTCAAGTGACAAATTAAATAAATACACAAAGTGGTGATTATAGACATTTGAAATATAAACTGAGAATCTCCTTCCAACTTCTCTTCTACTCACTATGGAGACAGAACTACTCACCACTAATATAGTGTATATACTTAGCATCAAATATAATAATTATTTTACAAATATCTGTAGTTTTTGTATATTATCCATTGTATCTTTTTAAATCTTATGAAAAATTTAATATTGAAACAATAAAAATTATTTTCGTAGTTTGAAATCGTGATAACGAGGAAAACATAATACTATCTGATGTACGTCCTTAATTTAGTGGTGTATTCCATACTCCTTCAAGTACTCTTAGTATTGTAATAAATCCTTTAATAACAATACTAAGTCAACACTCTACCTGGATTAATTTATTATCAACAAAATACTGGTACCATCGAAATTCAGGACCCACATTGTCCGCTCCTGCAATCATTATAGATTATTTTAACATCCCTAAAAGATTTAAAAAAAATTGGATTATCTTTTAGTCTCGTGAAAATGACCTTTAAAATAAGAAAATTCTTTTACATATATTTTTTAAAACAAATAAGACACCAAAAGGCAAATTTTTTAATCAACTCTAATAAAATAAAATGTGTGGTTTTAAGGTTGTTGACTCAAGATTCACAGTCTCGCAGTTGTACAACAGAGGCTTTTAAATTAAAATTAACGCTTGAAATGAAAACGAGAAGGTGTCTACTTAGAAAAAAGTGCTTACTCTTACAGAAAAAAATCTCATTCATTAGGAAAAAACCCTTTACTTTTTATTTTACATTTTACACTTGCCTCGTGAGTTACGGTCTCAATGTGACTGAGAATAATTTTTATTATAAAGTAAGCCGGGTTTCTTGCCTCCGCCGTCTTCTCTCCAAAAAGCTACGTAATTTACCGACGAGAATTTTGTTTTTTTTTTGTACGTTTTCACAAACAGAAATTCCAGCCAATGGAAAAGTCGTGTACGGCAAGAAAGCCACGATTTATCAGAACGTAACATCTACTACTTTATAATTTATATCTAAAATACCTTAATAAATAAATATAACACTTGAACCCATAAGGGTTAAATAGCAGTTTAAAATTAATAATTTATACATATCACTATCAAAATTAGGGTATTTTATGAATATATAAGAGTCTAATTGCATTCAATTGCTATTCTTACTAAGAAAAGTGTTGTAAATTTATACGATGTTTTTCAATTTACAACGCACGCTTGTCTTGTCTATATTTTACAATAATACAAAAACACAAATAATTTATTTTTATTATTAAATAAATAAGATATTTTTAATTATTGATAGTCGTTTAAAAATATAACCGCACCATTCTAATTCATTTTATAATAATATTTAATACGAATAATCCATCTGAGATTATTATAATAATTATAAAATTTACAGATATATAAATTATCTTAAAAATTTATCGCCACTGTCATGTATTGAAATTTATTATCTAAGCGTTGAAGGTTAAATTCTGGTCATTTTATAATAGAAAGCTTTTCAATGTAAGTAATATATTTTCGTTTCACTAAAATTTCTCAAAATATGTAATAGAAACAAAATAACATGGGTTCTTAGGCCAAATATATATCAGTTTATACATTACTCATATAATCGTGGATATTTTATAATTTTATATATCAACGAGCAAACATGATCAAACTTATATTTGTAATAAAAAAGATTTATATGGAAACTCAAATTCAACAAAGTGATTTTTACGATTGTGTAATATTTTTTTAATGAATGCTGTGAATGTACACAGGTTTAGTCTTTCTGTCAAAGTATAATTTCTAAAAATAGTTGTATGAAGTACAGAGTTAATTATTGTAAAAAAATTACATGTTTATTGTTTTTTGAAAATCGGTGCACGTTAGCTCCGGATAGCAGTGGCGTAACGTGAGTGGACGGGGGCAAGGGGGGTTCAGGAATTACTTTCAAAGAAGTTTTTAATTTAAACGGAAGCTCGGAGACAGATAAACGTATAACCCGCCGCTGGTTCATCCCGCTCAGGTGTGTAGTGGAAAACTTTTCTCGAATTTATCATTTTATATTGAATTGAATGATTTATTGATATAAGAATTTTACAAAAAAAAAAAAAGACTTATACAATCCTTGATAGATATTCTGACGAAAATTAATAACCCATTGCATTATATTATCGTTACACTCTCATTTTTAATTCACACACACACACAAAATGTGTATATATATTTGTGTGTGTGTATGTGTAATAAATAAATCGGCATATAAAGATGGAACTGTGTGATTTATAAATATTTTGATAAAAATTATAACAAAGTAACATAACATATTTTTTTTTTGGAAAATACTAATTTTTGGTGCGTTGCCTGTTCAGTTATGAATGTGAGATATTATATCGGATGATATTTGAGTACAAGGCGTTTTAAAAAGCGTGTCCCGGTACGGCACTGCAGGGCCGGCTCTGGATTTACGGCTCCAGGTTGGCCCCCGGGAGGCCGCGGCTTCATGACGTCCTCCTTCAGGATTCAGTGGAGCGGCAATTCGATCCTTGGCCCCGTTTGTTAAAACACTTTTCCGATTTATTAAAATGTGCTTAGTTTTTAACGTTATTATATAATAAAAAATATGATCTTATGCGAAACGTGACGCGGAAATGACGTTTTATTTTAAAGTTTTGAGTGGAAAAGAATCACGATTTCTCAGACAGCATTCAGCTAAGATAAAACCCTTTTTCGCTGGTATACTGTTAAATTAATGTTATAACATTAAGATCTTAAAAACGTATTGTTGACTAGAATGTTTGCATCCTCTACGTAGTTTTATTAATATGAGCTCGGAGGGTGTCGGATGGGGAGGAGGACTGAAGGTTTATTGTTGGCGCTTTGATCGCGACACGGTATAACATTTCTTTAAGTCTGAGGATATTTTATATACTTGGAATATTTCCTTAGTTTTATCCTGTACTGACTTTCAATTATTAAAATAAATTCCAACGTTAAACTGGTGTCTATAAACCACCATTACAAAAACATTAACATTTAAAATTATATTGAGTACAGTCTAAGCAATCACTTTAGTAAAGCAGCGTTATACATTTTCAGCTCAATTTAGTACTCATAGCACAGTGATATCTTTCAGAATAGGTATGTGTATAGTATTCTTTACCAGCTTGTTAATATATGGAGATGCGTTATTTTTGTTTTTGCAAGACAAACTGGGACTTGCCGTCGAAAAAATGCCAACAGTGTTGGCAAGAAAGAAACACTTCATCAAATTGTTACAAAATCAAACAGGATACGAACATCTGATGTTACATGTCTGAAATTCAAAATTCTATACAACCTCGTGGAAACAAATTCTCAGAAATACCAATATCAATATCACGTGAGCTAGAGGGTTGATTATACAAACATACAAAACACATAACGGAAACGGCAGTAAAATTTTATAAGTTTTATTTCGGAAATGTAATAGTTATAAAAACTTAACCAAAATGTGATAATAAATATTTTTATAACATTTTAGGTACTCAGAATTTCTGATTGTTTGCTACTATGTTTTGCAGTCGAGCTAACCACTCCGAGTACAGGTACTGTAATTCATGACATAAAACTTGTCGTGGTTAGTTAAAATATTATATATATATATATATAAAATATATGTTGTATTAAACAATATTTACGTCTAAGAATAACTAAAACTCATTATTCTCTAACTAAAATCATTAATTGCAAATTTATACACCCTGGGGTTTGGGACATGCAATTTAAATTTAAAGAAATTTCAACAACGCAATAGAAAACAGATTATGTTGAATTTATATGGATTATTTTTCTATTTAAAATATTTATTTTTCACTTGTCAAGTCTATTGCATGATCATATAAATCAACCTTCATTCGTATGTATCAAACAAGGGACGGCTTGTTCCCAATAGAGTTATCACGTACTGTACCTAGTCTCTCACGATCTTCAAATCTTATACAAAATCGCTATCAAATTCATATGATAATATAAGCAACCATATCTACGTTGTTTTACAATTCATACAAACAATTTACCTCAATACTTAGTAACAACTTAGAATTGATACTAATAGTAGATTCTAGTCCAGATCATAACAGAGAACTGCTGTTGTTAATATTATTATAAAATTAAACTAGTTTAATGTTTTGTGAATATTAGTTAAAAGCAAGATTTTTTTATACAACGTGTATTGTTGGAGTGTATTTTCTATCTTCCGATACACGAAACGCTGAATAAACATGCAGAAACTAATGGGAAATCACTCTCGTTCAAATCCAACCCCACGGGAAAAGCGGGAACATATCAGCCAGCACCTGTAACTTAGATCGTCTTCATAGAGTCTATGTCTGGGGAAGAGTCTACCTCCAGGGTTGGAAAAACATTTGGAAAACATATACATTATTTGTGATCTTTATAATGGTTTTTTAATGATAGCTTGTTATTGTGTAAGTAAAATTTGTTAATAAATGCTTCACGTGCAGAGCAGTATACAGCATAAATAGACGCCAGTCTATTTTGTTAAAAAACGTATTTTTTTGCTTCGGAAACAAAAACTAGATAAAAAAAACTATTTAACTGGGTCATTGAGAAAGTTTATCCCAAATCAGTAAAACATAATTTATATTATACTAACTTTATATGTTAGATTTTAAAAAAAAATATCTTACGTAATTAAATACCACAAAGACAAATAAGTACATAATTAATGTAATACGCGCGTCTATTTGATTACGAATAGTTAGAAAGCAAGGTATATTAAGATCAAAGATAAGTATCCCTGAACTTTCATATAGTGAAAAGGTTCTTCTTGGTCCGACCTTTCAGAAACTATTTATACATACAGCTTAGAAGTAAAGTATACATTTTATTATCGTTAAGAGCACAATAATAAAACTAATATGTTACTTATAATGATATACTTGGAGATACGAGGTTCCACGAATAAACAATGTGTATTAAGTATTTAAAGTAATCTTCTCATACTTTGTCATAAAAATATCTAACAAAGTGTTCAGAAACTGATGCACCCTAAGATATATGGCACATAAAAGACGTCAGAAGATATCGAGAAAAGTTTTATGACTTCCTGCGAATTCCATATTATTGACATTGACATGGGGTGCGATACTGGATGGAATACTAATGCACACGTATAGAAATAACACATTAATTTACAAACATACAATATCCCGTCTCATCTTATTTATGGGGGAAAATAGTTACAAAGCATTTTGTTGTTGAAAATATTTATGAGAAAATCAGCACGTTTCTACCAACCTTAACTGTGACAAAATAAAATATTTTTTGCTTTAAAAGTTTTTTACAGATTCATTGAGGTTAAATAATTGTGAGACATCACGCCTTTCCTATATGTACGTATATACAATTAAAACAGTGGATTTTTTACGTCAATGCTGAATTTTTATAAAACTTTTGTAATTTTTATTTCCTCTGCCGCTTTTAATTTTATTTTTGCTGCATTACACTCCATTATTTATTTATTTATTTTTTTTTTTTAAACTAATAATTTTTAGATATGTTCATTACTGTATGTATTTTACACATTAGCTCTATTGTATCATTCTATGTGAGTTAATTCGTAATAGCGCTGAAGGCGTTGTCTTTGCTGTTTGTGTTGAGTTAATCGAGTTTGGAGACGAATCTCGCTTGAACAAATAACTTGAAAGGCGATTCAAGCAGACCTAACTTGGTGGTTATTTATGTTAATTTTTAATATCTAAGCGTATTGCGATCCGGCATTAAGCAGCCCGCCGGGGCGGCATGCGAGCGAGCGAGCGACATTACTTTTTAGTCACCTCTGCTGTCAGCCAGAAGAAATTGCTTTTCCAGTCCTCCTGTCCCAGGGGGGAGGGGTGGCTGCGAGGAGGGGGGTGGCTTTTTTGTTTTATGATGACGTCACATCCGAGTCCCCTGCGAATTTTTTTGTATGTTCCAGTTCGGTTAATTCTAAATGAGCAGCACGAGCATGCATTACGATCGAAAAATATTTCACGTACTGTTTTGAAATAAATCATTTTATTTATATCCACCAGTGTCACCAACTTAATGTCAAAGCTCTTTTATATGTAAGCATTAACAAAACGAATTATATATCTGTATTAAGGATTGCGCTGATAATTAAATAATCAACATGCTTAGTATGAATAATTTATATTCTAGAATATTCTCATACAATAACAAGCATGCATAATACAAATATCAAAAACTGAAAAGAGATATTTCCGGGTGTCTTGTTAGCGATACCGGAAGGTGTCGGTCCCGCGAGACGTGAAGATGGCAGCCGCCGGGTGTGACACGGGGCCAGTCACGTATCAAGCGTGACGTGACGTGAGAGACATGCGTACCCCTACAGCCTTATCTTCGGCGCGATGGATGGGGCACAAGCAGCCAGCAAATGATGGATTGGATTTTTAAGATTTTGAATTTTAATCCATGATCACATCGCGCGTTTAAACCTTGAGTGCCATAAAAATTCTGATAACTAAAGTAAAATATTTACTGTTCAGAGAAAATAAACATTTTAATATCTCTTTGTATAAAATATAAAAGAGATACCATTTTTTTTCATTTGGGCCATGAAAGCTCTTTCGCTCTACATCTAAATCGTAATTAAGTTCTACAGACATTTAACGATGATTCGTATTCGACAGTGGTATTGATAAAGTAAGTTAAAAAACCTTAACAAATTTTTACTAAACTATAAATAAAATGAGTTTACTAGACGAAAGGTAGCTTAAGTTATAACAAAATTTTAAAATTCTTTTACGGTAAAACAAGATTACTTTTAAAAAAACTTTGAATCTCAATCGTGTGTAGCAAACAGGCAACAAACCATAAAACGTGTCTTTTATTTTTTTAGTTGCTGAGTGTTGCGTGATTTTGTCGTGTAAACACCGGAAAGTCTAGTAAAATTTATTATCTAACTACTTCTTTTCAGAATTCACAAGAATTATCATATATTCATTTTTGTAGATAAACCACAAAATTCTATTAAATTTTTTAATGAATAAAAGTACTATTGATGCAAGGTATAAATGTTGACTTGTTTATTTAAAATGTAAATAAATACTGCTTTTTTTATTATAAAGGGTGGTATGTAACATGATACGGGTATACGACTCAGAATCGGATTATTAATGTGGATTACATGACTTCACGATAAAAATACAAAAAAGCTCCGTAATTCCGTGAAGTAATAAATAAATCTCCTGCAAAGAGGTCTCGTACGGAATTATTACCCCAGATGTGGGGCGACCACACAACCCACCCGGGAGCACTGCGAGAATATCATTTCAAGCAAAAGAATGAGCTTCGGAATTGTTTTTATTCTCACTTAGCAGTAAATGAATGACTTTGTATTAGCTAGCTGGATTTCCAGATGGTAAACCTTAATCCTGAAATATACACTTGAAAAACTAAGAAAAGCACTTGAGGTAGTATTGGATTTCAGTTACTTAAAAACTTTCATTATAAAAGTGGGGATTTCAATGTTCTATGAAAGGTTTTGTAAAAACTATTTATCCCGTATGTGGAGAAGGCATGTTTAATGAAAATAATAAAATTATTCTTGAAATAAGTGAATTCAAGAAATTGTTTGTTCTGTTCTCGTTTAAAAAATTGAGAAAATATTTTGAAATCCAAAAAAAGATACTTATTTTAATGGTAAATTCATACATATTTCTAGTTTGACATTTAAAAATGTCTAATACCTGACATCTTAGAAGATGAAACCAAAAAACACGATGGTGGTTCAAATATCAAACGGTCGATTTACCTATGTTTAGGATTTCTATGTATACGCATTTTTTTTGGTAGAAAATGAATAATGCTTCACGTTGGTCCCATTGCTAAGAAAGAAGGAAGGTATGAGGGAAAATTGGTACTAACAGGATATGTGGAAGGGTACAGAATTAGAGAGTGATCTCGGGAAAAAAGGCAGGGAATATATTTATATCTAGAGTATTACGGATAATTTTTCAGTTGACGGCCATCCACAAAGAAAACGTGAATTTATTATTTATTATATATATCTATGATATTAATAAATTTAAAACAGAAATTAACAAATGCATCAAAAATATAAATAATTTGTAAATCCTTACCATAAGTTTTAAATCATTTACACTTTCATTAAATAGCCTTAATATTGTTTTTTTTATAGTTTTTTAAAGTTGTCTATTGTTTTTAGGGTAATAATTATTATAGTTATTAAAAATAAGCACATCATTACACGTAATAAGACTTAAAAAATATAAAAATGTGTATGATTTGATCTCAACTGAAAAAATAAGTTATTTTGTTGAAAAGAGAATCAAAATTTGAAAAATTACTTATTTAAGTTAAATAATCGAAATCTAAAGTATCAACGCGCACATTGCTTCATGAAAAAAGAAATTTTCTGTCTGCATCTGACATTACTCCATGAATGTAAAAACCTCAAAATTAAATGCTCACATTTAATAAAACACATAATTAATTGAAAATACTTCAAATGATTTCTTATAGTAATATTTGTTCATAAATAAGGACAATGAACGTCTGGGCTGTAGCATTAGTATTTTCTTCACATTAAAATGAAAGAGAAAAAAGTCTTGCATTCTATTATTAAATACATTTTTCAAGAAAAAAAATGAAATGACTTGTAGCAATTTGTAGGTCGGTTGTCAGTTGTATCCCGACGAGTAAAACGAGAGGGCTTTAGCAGTCACACATGACAAATATAATATAAAAACAATGTCCAAAATATTTTATTATTTTGTAAGCCCCATAACCTGGGCGCAGGATCAAGGCAAAGCCATATACTATATTGCAAGCATAGCCCCAAGAACTATAAAGAATTTCGTATTTTTTTCATTACAAATCTCATCGATCTTTATGTAGAATAAATTAACACAAAGCAGCCTATCATGAAGTGATTATTATTTATAAAATATAACACAGGTAAACATATGGTCACTGAGGCTATAAGTCCTTCCAAGGGACAGAGGTGTCGGGCGCCTGCCATTTCATGGCGAGGAGCGAAAGTTTACGGACGTGCTGCGCCTGCAAAAGACTTGCGACAAAACGCACTACACCATGACGGGCGAGAAACCCCATGTAGGCGAAAATGGGACTCGGAGAATTACTACCTTTCTTTCTATTACTGTTATATTTTTGGACTGACAGTGCTAGATTTACTGATAAGATAATAACACAGTTGTTCAAATTATCAAAAAATATCACACTTATGATAAAAAAAATAAATCTTCAGTAAACGCATAAATTGTATTGTACGTTCCTATTAATTTAAACTTGTTTCCCGTGGTAAATGAAATAAAATTAAAAACGTACTTAAAGTTTTTTTCAAGTCTTGCAACATTATTGTTTTTAATAATAATAATCAATCTTTTTTAATATTAAAAAAAGGAAAGTTTTTTTGCATTGACGCATTGCATCGTATTATTTTGTATATGAATAAGGTCAAGTTTTTTAATACTGTATATCACTTTTATAGAAGGAAAAAATCAAAAGTTTTTAGAGTGTAGCAATCACTAATGTCATTCTGCTAGGAAGGAAGTTTTATCAAAAGTAAAATCTATTCATAGATTTTCTAAAATAATTTACTTGAATTATTACAGCAATTTTTTTTATTTTAATTGTAAATAGCATTTTTGAACGTTTGAGAGAAGATTGTTTCCTATAAAAGTTCATTTGAAAATGAGAAGCTGATATAAAAATGTAAGGTAAACTTCATTTAAAAAAAAAGGCAAATAGAGGTAATTGACAGAAAAAAAATATATACGGATTAAAAACAATTCCAATTAGAACATTTTTGTCAGATATCCAAAAATCGCGAGGGATGAAGCTTTTCAGATCTATTCAACTTCCCGTTTGTATTTCCGAATATCGAATTTCACATTCACAAAAGTGTGAACAGAGCGGCGGCGATTCGGCGTCCTTTTCCCCGAAACAGTTGACACACGACCGGACGTCCCGCCATTTGCAGCGCCGGCGGCCATTTTGATCCTCTCATTTGCCGGAAGCAGAATTCAGATTTCGGATGCGTAAAAAGCGAACACCATCACATCGATATCCCGGCCAAGTGGAAAATTTTGCAAGAATTTCCATATTAAATTTTTTGAATGGATTTTTCTAACTCTGAGTGATGAGGAATTTTCAATCATGATCGAAATTTTTATCCGTGATACGCTTCTAAAGAGTAGTTTATATGTATGCATTTATTTTTTGGGCATTCTCTTAAAACAATGAGTAATTGTATAAAATGGTTTTAACATCCTTCAAAAAAAATTACAATTTTAACGTACATACTTTGATTTATAAAAAATAAATTTATCAAATTTTAATAGCTTAAATACATTATCTGGCTTTATCAGTATAATGCTGGCGAATTTATCAGAATAGAGATAGTCTGTTAAATTTGATTCTGTATGTTGTTTTATATATATTTATGTTTTATAGTGTGTTAATTGTACAGCTTATATTAAAATGAATGCTACTTAATTAAATTTTGAAATTTCCGACGAAGACTTAGCGCCTTAGCCATATTGAAACCAATATTTATTTTTGAAAAACATTTTAGCACTGTGATTCAAATACACAACCAAAGTAGTTAAAACAAATTTAAAACTTTTTAAAAATAATACTGATGATAAAATATAAAACAATAATTCTGAAAACTAGTGAAATGTAAGCCTTTATACGGGTATGATCAAAAGTTATTATATTACAGAATCCATAGAAATTGTTCTGAGAGTAGTTGAGAGCAGTTATCAACTACGTACAGCCTGCCCTAGTTTTCACAAAACATTGCAGAGACCAGAATTCAATTTCGTTTGGGGCTCGCATCTTCAGGTTTAATTTGGCCTTATCCTTTCTTAAACCGAAAGTTTGTCCGTCGGTTTAAAGTACCCCGGTGTTGCCAATGTCGGCTGGGGGAGTTTGCAATTGTGAACTTTCAATGTTCGCACAAAGCCACCGTGGGGAAGTTTTACAATATTGTAGGCCAGGTGATGTTGCCAGAATACAAAATCATATTTTTGAGTATGAAATAAAGTTTCTCTATGCATGAATCCAGCGGAAAACTCAACAATATGAATCGTTCTCATATATTATGCAAAAATAGAATTGCAGGTGCTTGCAATTGGCAGTTATTACTATACTTATTTTAATAGATGCCAAGGCGCATCATATCGCGAGCAGTAGTCCATCTTCCAACAAAAATCGGACTGACTCTTGATCTATTAGAATCGCTCTACTACCAGAGGAGCCGAAACGTAAGAAAAATAATCAGAACTAGGCTGGTTTAGTTTCCGATACTTTAAATTTATAGCATTTATAGTTAACTGCTTTTTTCTAACATTAAACGCTTGCCATTGGTGTTTGCTAGCCAGGCACTTAGGTAAAGTGTCATATATCCATTGTGCCATAAGCCAATCATGCCTGAAGATTACTAACCCTTAATAAAAAAAAAACTAAACGGGTTGCTTCAGACAGTAAAATTCGCGTAAAATGTAATGATAATAATAATAATTGATTGACTTTTTTTATCCATAAAATAAAACAAATAAAATGTTATGTGTAAATTTATGTATATCAACATGGAAAATCAAAACCCTATTCTCTCTAGAAGGGGATAAAACACATAATGTTAAAGGCTTATAGTATGTAATATTGGATTAAACATAAGTAAGCAAAGGTACACCATAAAATTAGCATTTATCGGGGAACCCTTTCTTTATATTATATTTCGCATTTCACGTGAAATATTCTTAACCACCTTTGGTCAATGGGGTTTGGACAAAACAACATTTGAAAGAGTACCAGCGCTGATAGCCCTACTGAATGGAGTGTATTAGGGTAGGGCCTTTTCAGGCTCCTTTTTCTACCCCTTAAGCCTTTATCCTTTTCTGGAGGCTTTACTTATTTGTATTAAATAAGGCTCGCTCAGTTACGTGAATGAGATGTAATTACATGTAGGGAGGTAAGGTGTTGAAATTTACCAGTATTTAACGGGATTTAACCAATTTTTTTCTTCGTAAGTATAGTAAATATTTTGACGTACCCTTTCTAATAAAAGATTTTATTATATACAACTAATTTGTGTATTTCATAATATATGATATCACCAGGTTTATATTATTATTTGAACATAATAAAATATATTTGTTTCATAAATACTGATTCAATAGATATTATGCTTTAAACGAAGAGATATTTGTCACGAATAAGATCTAAATCAACGTACTTTGTCGTAGAACTATATCAAACCTAGAAACTTTAGTGTAATAGAATAAGGGAAGGGTGATGTTATTTCTTGTTGTTTGTACTACGTGTAACGGTAGGCCGAGTACCGAGACATACTTAAATACATATCAATAAAAAAAATCCTGTTGTGTAATGTTAATAAAAAAGTTATTTATCTCTTAATCAAAAGCTTTTCTTAATCTCATAAGAAGTTTTGCTATTTTATATTAATTTGAAACTTCAATATGCAATGCACACAAAATGGAATTTTCCCTGCGTTTTATTTCGGCGAGGGAGTACGGTTATTGAAATCTGCCTTTACTATGGCTGGTAAAATTTTATCTCTTTGCTTCGTTTTCTATTCCAATATCTGTTTATTGAATTTAAGGAAATCATGCCTCTTTGAATGCGGTATCTGGCTGTCTTTTTTGTATATTTGCGTAGAATTTGCTTCGCGAAATAGCCTCAATAGCCGAGGTAAATATGAATGCCAAATTTAACAAGTGCTTATCTACGAATTTATGCATATAAATTTTTTTTAGAATAAAATATAAACACTTACGTGGATTTCATTGGCCGAATATTTTATTCATTGAAATTTAAATATCAATTTGTATTTCTTTTCGGTTAGCGGTTTTTGTGTATAGTACATTTTTCTTTCTATTATATAAAATCAATTTGATTACTTTATTAGATATCATAATATACATGTGTATTAATATACACAAATAAGTAATTATAATTTTAAAAAAATTATTCAACAAACCTAAATTTTACATAACAAAAATTAAACAATTAAAAATTAAAGCAACAAATATTTTTAAATATTTCCTAGATTATTTTGAGTTTAATTCTCTTAAAAAGTTTAACATTCAATAAAGTAAACGTATTTTAATTGGGAACTATTTAATTTTAAAATAACACTAAAAAAATATAAACATTGGCTCCAAAAATATATATGTACACATGTTACATCTTCATTTTTTTCTATCAAGAATCAAGATACGGTTAAATATAATATAGAACTTAAATTAATAGCTTAAATTTCTTAGTTTTGGATGTTAAGTCTCTTTCAATTTCCGATTAATTTTATAATTTATATTATTTCCAATAGCTCAGTAATAAAACTTTATTATAAGTATCAGAATAACAGCCTTCAATAATTATAATATTAATTATGAGGATTATTTTAATACTAGTTCATACGTATTGCGGGCCACTATTGAAGTTTCAGGAATCTGAAATCTTAACATCTTATCTTGAATGGAAAATAAACGTTTTTGGATTTCATGGTAAATTGATCGTGAACGTCAATCTTATATCTGTACTAAACACCCTCGAACTCCAATAAAGCCGGTAATTTAGGAATAATAACGTAGGATATTATGGATTGAAATCTCTGAGGATGCTCATCTAGTAGCTCGGTCGATACGTAAGGCTTATTCTCCGGTCTTCCAGGAATCTGCCTGATTGAAAGGAAATTGAACGGTCTTCAGACAATAAAGCGCCGAGTGTTTTGGGTTTCCCTGTTTTGAAATTCAAATAATGATAGATATATATCTACCATACATATAAATTTACTGTAAAAATAACATGTGAGTTCATAAATATTTTTAGTACCATTGTTACATTTACTTGAATATTGTTAGTTTTATCGCTTATTAATTATAAACTTTAGTATATTCAATATAAAGTGTAATCTATGTACAAATCTATAATATTACCTGGCAATACAACCATACCACAGGAACTTTGCTCGTTTTGTTGTGTGTGCGTGTTCGAATCCCGTCGGCGGTCACCATTTTGGAGCTGCTACTCCAGAAAGTTATTTATTGTTACACTGTGAGGCTAAAACTGAAAACAAACATATCGATTCAATAAAGAGGAAGCTTAGTTCCTGTGGCATGTTGGTGATGTCATGAATGTGGCCAAGGTCTATTGAGTGAAAAAAACATTGTACTTAAATTCTAAAATATCAGTATATATTAATTTAATTTTAATTAAACTATCTGCAAAAATGTTTATAAAAACATAATATTACTCATTGCCAAAGTTTATCGATCCGTTCAATATTGATATACTCAATAGATATTATATATTAGGTTTTCTCGTGTTCTTTGTGAAAATATATAAAATAGAATAAACCTTTGCGCTAGTAAAGCAGTTCAATGAAATATCTTACAAAATCCGACACATTACGTATATACATTTGGTTCCCACATACAACCAGAAATACAATGGCGTCTAATACAGGAGCACACTGTGCGGATAGCATCGAGTTTATTGGCCTGTGACAATTCCATTTCCTTGTTATTCGTAATTTATATGAGTTTTATATTAAACGGTACAGGGAATTTTATGTTTTATACAAGTTATCGTAATGACATGTCAAAACCTCCGGGTTGCTTGTGCCTTAATGGTACGTGCAAAATGTGAAAAAAATTAGGATTCCGCATTAAAAGCTTTTTTATTTCAAGATATACTTCCATAAACTTTGAAAACTTTTATTGTGTTGTAATAAATAACTTCGCTGGAAAGTACAGTAATGAACAAAACATTTTTATAACCGAAAATGAAAGGTTCTTTTTATTCAAAAACTTAATAAAGACTTTACCTCGTTTTTTTAACAGAAAGATGATTATTTATATTTAATATGTATTTTCAAAATTGGTTAATGAGAATAATACAACACCTATTCGGCTTGCATGCTCTAGCCAATTGAGCAACTAGTCGCGGGTGTGGATTCGAATCCCAGGGGTGAAGTGAATAGTTTCATATACGAATCTATTGCATTAACATTATACAGACACTAAAAAATAAAAAATGCGAATTTCATTAATATTTTATAGTGTAAATTATTTTATTTTTATTTCTGCCTGTTGTATCCCAGCTCATTCCGGGCGTTTGAAATATTCTGTGAAATTCGCTTTTAAAAATGGTGCTGCAAATTTCGAAACCGAAATATGCCCACTAAAATATTCTGTTACAAGAATGGAGCCGTATTCATATCCCAGCACTAATTCATTATCCGACGGTTTTTATCACTTTCGTGCGAGCGGCGCGGCACCCCAGCGGGCCTCTCCCTCGCACGAGCGCAGCCTACAGGGCGAAATTATTTTATACCCGAGCAAATTTCAATTTCCTACCTGGTGTATTTAACCGTGACGTGTATTTTATACCTGGCAGATATACTTTTGATGCGCCCTGTTGTCGGAGACGGTGGCGAACATTCGGCCGCATACTCGCACACGCGCACGCACTGCCGCGAGAATTATTTATTAATTGAATAAAAGCACTCTGGCATTCGGGCCTGTAATCTCATAATAACGCTACAATACACAGGTAATGTTTTAATGATCTGCGTGCAGACCTAAATCTTTACCAAAGTACATAAGGAAACTGGAGTGGATGAATAAATGTATTCAAACGGTGGAAGCTCGGTGAAATAATTTATTTTAATGGATATCATCAAAATAACACGAGGGTAATTGAATTATAAAAAATATACACTTTTTCAGCATTTTTATTATAATTTTTCGCAAACTTGTTTTCGGTTGTAAATTCTGGGACAGCTTTTTTTTTCAATTTTGTAAAAATGATGTATTTTATCCGGCTTCAAATGAAAAGGAAGTTCATGGGAAAAAACAATTAAATTTCTGAAAGCAGCATCATTTCAGCAGTCTGTTTTCTTCTTTTACTAAAACGTAGGGTTTATAGACTTCTCAGTAGTTTAGTTAATTTATATTTCCTTTCACTCTCCTGGTATCCATAAATATTATTTATTTCACAAGTCAATAATATTAAATTAATCTAAAATTCAATTGTTTATTAATTTATTGTATGATTCATTCGGTATAAATTATAAATTTGTTTTGATCTCATATGCTTTTTTATTCTGCCTACCTTCCATTGAATACAGTAAATGTTTTTTCTTTTACTCTTAATATAAAATACATTATCAATTCAACAACTCAGTAATATAGGTTTTTATATAAATATTGTAGAGGTTTGAATAAAATTAAAATTAAATAAATTATAGAAAATAACATTATTTAAATTTATATTGTAGTTGTTAATAATCACAAGATTGTAAAAGTTTAAATGGTTTTCTAGCTTTCCATCGTCTAAAAAGCATTATGAAATTTGTTATGGATAACACCACATATTATTAAGGCACATGTTATTTAAATTATTAACACAAGTTCCAACCAATTTTAAAAAATAAACCGTAAATTCACATCATTTATTTGTACTTCCAGAAGTATATAGATTATTCCTTAGCAATACTTCGATTTCCTGTAAAAGCCTAATTTTTCTTACAAACCAGAAGCGTGGGAGGACCCTTGAAGGAGGCAGCTGCATGTCTTTGTACCGGAAACTGTCTCCGGCCATATTTGGAGGGTGACTACACGCTGCTAATATGAAAAATCTAACTACAGGATATCAAAGTACTTCAGTAGAAACAGACTCATTCAGATTGCAAACTTCATATTTGTTACATTTGTAATAAAAAGCTATAGATAACTAAAGGACAAATAAAATAGGTACAAAGCCACATGGTTCAAATCCGATATGTATGAAACATTAACATAAAACAAATTGTAAATAAATACTGGTATGGTATGGTAAAAAATCAAAATAATTTTACAAGCGATGCATCCTGTATAATGACATATTTTTCACCGTGGCGTGGTAAAGTTGATAAATTTTACTATGCAGTCATTTCAAGGCTAAATGTTTTACACATGAATTTAAGGTCAGTGTTTTATATCTTTATTGTTTATTTAAAGCTTATCACAAAGAACAAAATCACGAAAACAATTGCTAGTTGTTTTATTGGTCGTTAATTTTAAATTACATTTTTACGGCCATAACTATTATTTTAAAGAAATAGTTTGATTCAACAAAATCTAAGGTTTATTAAAAGAAAATAATAAATGAAGGCAATTTTTTTTGTTCTAAGATAAAATTATACGATTTGTTTCTATTTTATGTACAAACCATGATTTATAACAGCAAGTTTGGGATAAATATAAAATAAAACATTATATTTTCTTGATTGACTATTTGATATTTATTTGCAAACAAATTTAATTGAATATTTGACTTAAGTTTCTTTTTAAATGAATCAATAAATAAATAGAAAAAAATTCACGTGCCATGTATAATAAGTTTTTAAATTAAATATTTGTAACAACCATTCACATTCATTTTATGTTAGTATCAAAATGTTAATTGACATTGTTAAATTTGTGCGATGGTCACCTTACATATTGGATAATATTTTCCTTTCATTCCGCGAGATGACGATATTTCAAAATCGGTTTACCATTTTCATTAAATATTGAATACAGCAATGGGACATTTTGCTTTTCAACCATTTTACCGTATCTGTGGTAAAAAGAATATTCGTTATGAATACAAACATTCTACTACTGTATCAGCCGGCATAGATGGTCTGTAACTTAAACATCCATTAACATGAAAACAATTTCAAATAAACAAAGTTAAATTATATATTTTTCATACTTTATAATTATAAAGCAACATAAACATGAAATATACTTATTTATAATATTTAAACATTTTTTTTAATTAAAAAAGAGTGTAAATATATAAAGTAACGTTAAAAAAGAGTACGGATTTAAAGTAATAAAAATACTTTTAATATTTTTATAATCACTTATATAATAAGCCTTTAACGCTGCACGTTCACTCATGCTAAAGTAAAACTATCTCCCAGTAGAAAGGAGGTTCTTTGCTTACCGAGTTGTCCCTAAAAGCCTCTTTTCAGGAGCGTTCCCGAAGAGAGAAGTGGCTGTCGGCGTGGCATGCGGGGGCGTGGGGCTCGCACCAGTTTATTCAAGACATAGGCTTCACTCGGATCGAGGGATGCGAAGGCTCTTATTCATTCCATTGTTCTTAATAATATTTTAAGAAATTTTATATTTTTCCAGATATATGTATCACTCTTCATTCCCTTTAGAAGCTTTACGTATTCATATTTTGTGACCTTCAACGAGTATTTTTTTATGAAATATTTGAATTACTCGTAAACACATAACACACAACACACCAATGATATCTAAAACTGATACCAATTTTATCTGCGTTAGATTGTCGTAACAATATTTCACACTATTAAGAATCGTTTAAAGACTGATATTTTAAAAATTAAAAGACTCCATGTCACTACGTATTCTCGTGTCAACAACCGGATCAACAACAATTTGTAAAATTCATATTTTAATGTCGGGTGTTATTTCAAACTTATATTTTAAATATTGCCAAATTTATTTTAAAGACTACTGATAACAGAAAATATTTAAAAAATATAAAAAAACTGTTAAAAAATTAGAGTTAAAAAATTGAAGCCATCGTTATCTTCTAATGTAAAAAGACAAGAATAATTAAAAATAAATAGTTTATCACGATCTTAAATCTAAGCATCCTAGAGAGAATTTTTCATCCCCTATTCCCAGCACACAGCCCTCGGCTCCAGTATCGCCTGAAAGCAACACACCTGCATACTGAGCAGCTGAGAGGAGCCTTCAATTTCCTGAAAATGCATTGTGCATTTACTTAGAGCCTCGCGGGAGACAAGTGCCGTGGGGTGGGAATGCGATAAGGGACGAGTTTCAAATATTTCATATCCACCCTTTTGACCAGGTTACCTTCTAAAACAGTTGTATAGCATTTGAATGACATGTTTTACGTTGAACCTTTTTATTTTAATAAATTCAACTCTATTTTTTTTTCTAATTACACATGCTAATAGATAATTTGTAGTGTAGTCAGTAATGTAGGATCTACTAAATGAAAAATATAATTGTTCGAAGATTCTTTTCATAACAGGTACATAAATCACTACAAATTGAAAAAATATAAACGAAATAGTGCTTGTCATTTTACTTAAATATATCTATGACTAAGATCCCTTCTTTCGCCATTTTTCATAAAAAAACGGTTGCGTTTTACACTCAAAACCATAGTTTTTTAAATGATTTTTTTTGATGTTGTGGATGTTGACATACAAAATTTTGAAAAGAATAAAATTACCCATCAGACTTTTATGAACACAAACGGCTTTATTACATAACAATAGCAATAAATTCTTATTATTTGCTACCATGCTTTTAGTAGAATGTTTGTCATTAATATTAAAATTTTCAACACTGATATATATTTGGTATGTTCCAACATACAAGATGTCATATAAATTTCATTGATTTTGTTGATTGTTCCTTTAAAAAAATAATTTAAATAATAAACAGAAATAATCCATGACACATTTCCGGGCGCCCTTGCGATGACATGAGCACCAAATTGCCTCTCCAACAGGAGTGGCTCGTGGCGAAGGCTTTTATTTAAGGCAGCACGGCGGAAAATGGGAATCCTAAAAGTATGTCTCAATTCTTCACGGTTCTATTATTGTTTAAAGAATTCTGTACGCAATTTGCGAGGAGTGAAGTGGAGACGACTTGCTGCCAGGAAATACTGAGAGAGATTGACTATAGATTTTTTTACAAAGGATGCCTTATATATTATCCAACATTCTCACTATACGAATTCGAAAGTGGCTGGGAGATCTTTCTAAAAAAAGAAATTTCAGCGTTGAAAGCTTTATATTGACGTACGCAAGCAGTATTGCTGCCAAAAACGTCTTTGTGCCATTTTCCATTCAAATTATTCAGGGTAACAGATGATGAATCTACTTTTAATCACATTTTTGAGGCATAATTTAAAACCAGCAAAAAAATCACGTTGATTTTAGAGTTATATTTCAGATAGGTAGATAAGATCAATCTGCAAACGTTTCGTTTCCATATCTTGAAATTTTTTTAGATAAATATATTTATTAAAAGATGCTGTAGCAAAACCTTCAGAGAGTTATACGAGCCACCACAGCCATGAAAACTAGCCCATTAACAACGGCCACCGAAACCTGTGTAAGTGAATTTAATAAACTTTCAAAGCATACCCTAAAATACTATTTTCCTGGCTGATATCTAAAGGTGGCATGTACGGAAAATATTGATATAAAATATTTTATTAATATCGAATAAAATGTGCTATTATTCAGTAATCACAATTTGGGTTGTTCTCACAATTTGTATAAAAAAATATATCAGATGTGTATTTATTGAAACATTTTATATTATATGTAATACCAAAATATAATACGCTAAAAATGGAGGAAAATTGTATAAAATGTCATAAGACATGGCGTAATAATTAATTTTTCATAATTCACAGGCCATTATGACTGCCGCAGCATCTCTTACAAAACCTTTCATCATTTTTGTATCGCGGCATTCTCACGAACGCGGCTTGCGCAGATTTAATCTGCATTTAATAAGTGCATTAGACTTCCACCGTCTCTCTTCTCATTTCTCACTGCAGTGCTTCCGAATTGGTGGTTCGTACCAACAAAAAAAGAACCTATTGAAATACGACAAAAATGTAACACCCCTACTTTTAAAATTGCACTACATGATTGATTGTATATACAAAATTGGTTTATTTAAACAATAAAAAAAAAACTTTATTTAAGTCATTTTCTCGTGAGTTTTTTTTTTTTTTTTGATAATTATTCGGATATATATATTTTTTAATAATTCTAAATATCACCAGTCTACTATTCAGTAATAAAACAAGTTTTTGTGTAGATATATATATATATATAAAATAAATAATTGTTTAATTGTATTGCCTCTTGCCTTGGGGCTTCTTACATTCCAAATGTTAACAAACAATTATTTTTTGTTAAGTTACTATCAAAAAATATCAAATTTTAAATAAGGTCACTTAAAAAAAATATTTTTGTTCGTGAATAATTATATTTTCTCCAAAAATACGTGCAGACGATTTATACATTTAGAAGCTATGTCTATACATTGGCTTGTTAGCTCAGTGGTAAGATCGTTGACTCTTAATCGAGAAGTCCCCACTTCACTTTTTGATCAATGACTGTTTGTATTGCTTGTGTCAATGCCAAATATTTTGTATCGAAATACCAGATTCAAATAATTTATTTTGAAACTAATTAAAATAAGCGACATCTATGCTAAATTAGTATTTATTTGAAATTTAATAGTATGACGATATTAAAATGTTTTTAGAAAAAAGTTAAAAAGCGCAGACAACATTGACTTGCACCTGCACCGCCGAGATGCATTTACCTGCACTTTAGCAAATTGGAAGACGAGGCATTATAGCTGGAGTCCAGAGGGACTATTTGCCGTGCATAATCACTGGATTAACGAAATCCCTCGTAGGCAAGTAATATTCAACTAAAGCATCCCAGTTCATAATATAATGAATGCTGAGTAAGAGTCTTTTGATTGAAAGGATATTGATGAAAAAAAATATTTGCTGCTAAAAAACAACTAAAAACATCAATAGATCCAGGGGTTTTTATAGTATATTAGTTTTTCAAATAATAGTTTAATAACATATCAAGCCGAATAATCGTTTAGTACTTACGCCTCTAATTGCTTGCTAACCTGGCTTTCACATGAGCCCCCACTCTAAAAGAAAAATACGATGCTATATTTAGTTCTTGTTCATATAATCTAATTTTTGAAGTCTCTTACCCGTGAGTGACATATCTTATCTTTCGTTAATTTTATGAGTACACATACTATAGAATTAATGGACGATAGTGTGCAGTTAAATACTAAAATTATGTTGTTCTTGTATAAATATTTTTATTTTTTTCAAATTTGGGATTCGGCTATACACGCAGCTACACAATTTGCAACTAATATGAAACTAGCCAAAGCGTCCTATTATTTTGAGTGATTTTTTATGGTTTAGCTTAGGTAAATAACGCTAAAGTAGATGCTATTGACTAGTTACCATTTTGTAGCCGTTTGCGTCGCAGTGTGTGTAGAGGGCTTTAAAAGAAGAAATGTATGGAGAATTTTAATTACAGCAGTAAATATTTATCGAAATAGTTTTTTTGTTTAGCTTTGCTGTTATATCTGGTAAAATTCCATTAATACTACCATGAGTTTACAATCGCGAGCGTCCGTAGAATTTTTCATTTGAAAACTATTCTCATTGCATTTTCAAGAATGAAAAAGACAACGCAATTTAAAAGTAGCATAACTTACAGATATCGCAGTTTTCATGCAGCATTTCTGCCATGACGTATGAGCGTAATTAAATTTCCACATGGCAACATAAAGGTGCCTTTTTATTTAACTGGCAACCAACGTTTCTCTCGTTTACTTTTCAAATGTCTTGCATCGCGAATTGTTCATATTTTATTCAAAATAAAAAAAAAACTCAAACAACATTTAAATAACTATAGTATAAATTATACAAATATACTAATGTAATTTAATCAAATATTTAAAACCTTGTAAAACTTATAATTCTGCATTTTGCGATCAAATGGATTGTTTAGTATCACGAGAGAACAGAATACATACATTACAAAAATCATTATCACTATATCTAATAAAATTTTACTTTTCGCGGTTTGCACATGACGCCAAAATATACAGTAAGTATCTTCTTTTCATCTTTGCAGTAGAATGATTAATTAAAAAATTAAAACATTTACATTTAGAATTCATTTGATTCAAAATAATTTTTCACGATATTTTATTTCATATTTTTAAAATTGTGATTATTATTTTTACCGTGCAATCATAACTCATTTTAAAACATTTTTTAAAAATGAGTTTTACAAAAAACATTTTATAATCGATTAAATTAATTTCAGTATTTGTAATTCGGAATGTTGACTTCAAGGCAACATAAAAAGTTTTCAACCGATCTTCTGAACACCTGTCGGCTTGCGCCTTTTTCGTATTGGTTTTTACGGTCACTTAGGAATGACGTCCAAAAACCCTAAGCTAGAAATAAAATGCATTTTATTATTAGCCTTAGTTTCAGATGATACGTGAAAAATAAAGCTAAAATTACGCAACCTTTAACAAGTGATATCGATAAACTTTAAAGAGTATCGTTGAATCAAAATGGGTAATACTAACTAGTTCACACATTGATCAAATAAACTTACAAATATTCGTATATGCATGCACATCTAAATAAGGGAATTTTCTTTTTATACAATATTGTTTGCGACAGTTTCTGCCAAGTACTTCTTTGGGGTACTTTTATATCTATATGTTTATGATAAGCAATAAACACTGATGCTTCAGTCGGCATGAAGCAAGCCGACAGAGCACACGTGTGCCTTTGTGTGCCACAAACGAAGGAACAAAGAAACAACTGCACCATGTAAAAATCCTTTAATGAGTACGCCCATGTTTCCGTCGATCCGCCGCCAGATATAGATCTCCCCCTGAATTTTCTTTCATTACGATCATTAGATATGTCTTATATAAATATTATACCTTATAAGATTACGTTTGCGTGCTCAAACATAACCGTGACAAGAAACAACCATAGTTAGTAAATTGTAATTCTATACAAACGACGCGCGTATGCAGGGAGAGCTATAAAATGTAAAGTATTATTCGTGCGAGTGTGCCGCTGTACCCACACTTACAAGAGCCTCGCATACAAATGTAAAATAATGTAAAGCTATTAAACTTCTTTTTATGCCTTAAAGTAAACTTTTGTAATAATATGCTTCGTGCAAAAAATATGCTCTCAATAACCAAACACCCGTTGGTTAATACGTCACTTTGTTTCATTAAAAATAAACAATATTCCGCGAGACATAATCCTCATTTAAAATTATTATTACTGAAACAAAACATGACAGTATATTTAATATTTTATAAATATTTACAGCATAGAGTATGCATTTTATATTTCAGTGTCATTATTTATTTTTATTTAAACATTTGAGCTCAAAACTGAGTTCAGACTTTTTAAAAAAAATTATGAACGTAGATCAAATTAATATAGCTCGAACGTTCTTCCGCAAATTCATTCTCTAGGAAAAAAAAAAAGAAATAATTTATATGTTGGTTCCCATTGCCAATTTTTGACAAGAAATATACTTTTGTGTTAAAATATGCTATTGTCTTTAATCTTTTTAAAAAATAATTTAAAGCAAAAAAAAACAGCCCACTCATATATATATTAAAGACACGGTAGAATTTAAATATATTTTCTTGTGTAGATGTCCATCTTTGAAACTGACGGCTTAATTTTTTACTTTTTTTTGTATCATTTTTTAATCCCTTTACAAATAAATAAATGAAATTTATTTTTAAATTTAATTGTAGGATATTTTGATTCAATTATTTTTGAATTCCAAAATTAATAAAAAAAATATTTGTCTTTGTAGAAAATAAAGTTAGATGTCTACCAAAAGTGATTAAAAGATAAAAAAAAATACAAAAGTAACTATATTTTATGAAAGAAGATTTTCGTCATGTGTCAAAGGCTTTATAATAAAAAAAAATTCTACGTTCATTTATTGTATAGTATTTGCATTAGCAATGACACGCAATGTGGGGTATTTAAAAAAAATTATGTTTATGAAGGCACGTTCTAGTGAATGTGCCTTTGCTTTTGAGTTTGATTGATTACCTGGCCGCGAATGTAATTTGAGTTTTTTTGGATTTGGTTCGTGTCGCATCAACTTTTGTAAATTAGTTCAAATTAAGTTTTAATATTTCTAATGAACGAACTTGCCACCGTGAATTGAATTTATTGATTCTTCTAATTTAAGACAGGGTATCGATGGTGCTTCAACGCTTGAAAATAAACATTAATTGCTTTTTAAGTATTTTGCGACTACACACGGCCTAAAGTAAAAAAAACTTTTAACTTTTAATTCATCTTTGCATCTAGTAAATAATTTATAACTAAAATCAATTTTCCCCAAAAACATCATATGAAAAATAGAAAGAATGAAACTGGTTATTTTAGTTGATGAAAATAGTCAATAAATAAATATTGATTCAATTACATCCAAAATAATAGAAAAAAGTCCCAGCCAAATTAAATGTCGCATTTCAATGTATATTTTTAGGTCAAATATTATTAAATATTCATCGATTTTATTTCATACTGTTATTTCGTACTGTACTTAAATGTACTTATATTATTGTATGGTATTACATGTATGGTTTACGGAAGAATTTTATTTATTATATTCAGATTGTAAATAAAGAAAATGATAGAATACAGCACACCTCCCTTACTTATCCAATCTACGGGAATTTAGTTTGTCACTCAGGGTTGATACGTGACATTTTTTACGTGCTTAGGTGTCTATCGATTAGAATAAGTGCAAGGGCTGTATTGAAAAAAAAATGAACAATATTCGTTATAGATTTAACTAATTTAAATTGTTCATAATGAGAAAATAAAGTTTTGATACATGAAGTAAAGTTTTGGCCATGTCAAGTTATAATTTAAAAAAATTGATACTCTAATATAATGATTTTTATTTTTTAATAAAGCAATTGAATGTATAGGTTATTTAACTTATTATAATGTGGTTTATAATATATATATATATAAATATATATAAATTCATGGGCTGTTTTTATATTTTATAATTTTACAGCCTTTACGCACGAAGAGGAACACAACAAGAGTAGATACCTACCAATCATGCACAATAATCTGTATATGAATAAAATATTTATTAATTTTCAAACGATTTTTAAATTTCTCGATAAAGTTAAATAAATTTAAAAACAAATAATTCAGTAAACAATACTAAAAACTTAAAAATTACACTAAAAATTTGAATCTTAAAATAATTATTGAGCTTAATTTTTCTACTCAAAAAAATATATGTGACTTCGACTTATTAAATCTATTTTATATATATATATATATATATTGTTTATTTTTGAAAAATGATAGTACTTGAGTATTTATTTCTTTCCACAAACAAATAATAAAATATCCCAAGTGCGCTCCTACCCCTAATATCGTAACAATAATTCAATTTCTCGCGGTCATATCCCGGCCTGGCGCGATACCGCCGCGTCGGTAACAACGCATTGTTTTTTATCGACCGAGACGCCCCCGCTGCCCAAATCTACCCTCGGAAGCACTCGGCTAACCTCGGCAGCCGTCGGCTCATATCGGCCGCCGTCGGAATGCGCGGCGGTCGGCTTCGTTCGCTTTAGGGATGGTACAGTGCGAAAGAAAGACAGTTTTAGTTTGTTTTTGGTAATAACTTAGTAAAACTTTAATTTAAAAAATATAAATAATTTTTAAAAGAAAATTTCCTTTATTTATTCCTCATAAGAAAAATAAATTTAAATATAAAGAAAATAATTATAAGTAGCTACAAAACATAAAATTAAAAAAAATAAACATTAATACAAAACTGAGTATCCTTTAAGAGTATTCCAATACATATTTTTTTTATTAATTTGGTACAATAGATTTTATCATGATTTTAAATATTTTAGGTCCATAAATAATAACATAAGTGATTAAAAGTGTATTATGAGAAAATTGCAACATTGTGCGTGTTAAAGTCCAATTGGGCAAACATGCACTTTTAGATCCGCTGTATATTCTGCGAATACGTCGGCTTCGTTCGTCTTCCCTCCGTTCAGTGCGGCCCGCGGCGCCTCTGCGATTGGTCGATTTTGTGTACACTCACAAATGGCGCTGCACAACAGCTGATCGTCAAAAACCCTGACATTTCGCGATAAATAAACGGATTTATACCGCTCAAACATCTTGAAAACAATGTGACATCTCGCGCGTAGTGATATTGTGACTTAATTAGTAGCAGTTTCATTTAGCGCAACGCCTAATTCGTGCACGATAAAGATGCGATTGACGTTTGCATTCGTTTGTTTTGATTGATGCCCTAACCTATTTTTTGTGATAACACTAATGGCATAAAAACATGTGTCGTTGTGTTGGCGTGTTTGTGTTTTGAATTAGAAGCCCCATAATTATGTAGAGTATTAAGTACATGTTTGTTTATTTTTAACGTGTTTTGAAGAGTGTGGCTTTGTTGTCATCGAGTGTGGAGTTATTTTCTTCGCGGATGGACGGGTTCCCTGCGGCTCGCGCGCTCTAGGCTGGTGGCGGAGTCACCATTCCGGTCCTGGTATGCCGCGAGGAGACTCGAGCTGCGCTATTCCAAGGTTAGTGACTGATGACTATGCGGAAACTACCTGAGATAATTCTGAATGCACCTGTGCGATTGAGGCATCATTCCGATGCTAACATTATATTGACGCTGCTGGGGAACGCATAAAACTGACAGACGGTTAGTTGGCTATTACAATATCCAATATTCATGTAGGAAATTTAAACTGCTGCTTAAACATATACGTTTGTAACAATAAGCTTTTGTGAGTCTGTAAAACTTTAAACACAATGTCCATGAAGTTTATAACATTATACGAGGTATTCCTGTGTTTGTTGTATGTCATACACCTTTATACCTACAAAAACTATGAATGAACCAGGAAAAATACACCATAATTCCTTCCTCTTCCGTCAATTATGAAATGATATTGTCAATTTAATATCCACAGGTTTCAAGTTGTAAAATATGACCGGTCATTGACACTAATCCTATTTTTATTTATTTGCTTTTTATCATAAACTACCGTTGGAATACCGTGAATATGTTCATGTTGTTAAATATATAAATACAAAAACTAGGAAGCTAGAAATAACCGATTGAAATGTCAATTGAATTCATGAAGGTCAAATCACTTATGATGTCCATGGTGGGCACAACGATTAAATATTAATATTAGTATATAATACAAATAATAAAATATACAAGCATGACTGTGTCAGCGGGGTCACGAGTTCAGTAATGGTCGACATTAATCATCACGATAACTTATCAAATACTAGACGGTTTACTTACATTTGTGTATTTATTTTTGTTTATATTTATATGCATAGGGTTCTTCCAATGTTTGTTATTCTAGTCACGAGTGCATTTGTCGAATGAAAGCAATATTTTGCCACTCTGTAGGCAATGTACTGATATTTTTTTTACTGGAAGCCAAATTGGTAGGAGCTGCTGATCGAGAGTATATATGTGGTACTATTTTTATGTATATTTGATGGGCGGTGGACATACGAGCCCAGATATCTGGACTGGAAGTCTATGCCCATATAAGGGCAGGCAGATAAGTATGTGCATGTTCTCTTGCATTTGCCTTTTTGGATATAAGGAAATCTCAAAAATATGCATCAGATGAAGATGAAAACGATTTGTTTTTTTTTTTGAACAGAATTGAAAATACTGAAATAACTTATTATTGCACTCAGATATAGACCTTGAAAATTAAGCGTGATAACTATCATATTTACTATAGTAATATTTACAAAAGTAGTTCTACCCGAAGGGTTTGTTTGCCACGTGTGTGGTATCCGGCACTCTTCACCACGCAGCCTCCGTCCACCCGAGGCGAGTTCGGGAGTTTCCGTGATCTCTGCCTGCCTCTCCGCAGTCACGTCTCACTGTCGTCCCATCAGGTGGCGCGTCCATTGTCAATTGCGGTTTTTGTAGTTGTAATAGCATCACGTGCCTCCGTCTGGGCTCTGACCTATTGAATAGTCATTATATGACCAAAATACAGAGTTCACGTCAAGCTGTGTAGTATGGAGCATTCGCATATTTTTTAGCTAAATTATATGTATATAATAAGTTATGCGTAGTTTTCATGAAATATTGTGACAATTTAAAGTTCCATTTCAAATATTTATAATAATTTTCGACTTGGATTTTTTAAGCATTCAATGACCAAATTAATGAATCTCAAATTTTGTTACACAAAATAAAAACTATTGTCTCAATATAGTTTCATTATCTAGTGTTTGGGTTTCCGGTATATAATTATCTTTTTTGTCGTTCACGATAGGTTTCTCATACCATCAGTTTATTTTTTACTGGCGTCATGATTCGTTGAAAAATATTTAGTACATTATTTAACATATTCAATCGTTTTGTTTAAACGTAATTCTTTTGTATTTCATGCCAATTTCAATTTTGCTGCTCTTATATTTGCTTAATTCTATCGACTTCAGTGGGATGCCGTGCCTTCTGTCGGCTGGTTGTGCTCAGTTGTTTTCGACTCCAAGATGTTACGTAACAAGAACAATTCACCTGAAGGCTAGATATATATATATAATGACCGACCGAAAATGATAAATAACTTAATCAACCAATATTAAATAATGTATAAACAATATATTCAACAATAAATTATATAATAATTGATTGATGAATATTGTAAATCAGAACAGAGCTTAAATTTATGATTCATCAGATATTCGATCCGGCAACCTTTCGTAAACAAATAAGCCGTACAAAGTTAAAAGTCAGATTATATAATATTACATTTAATTCGGATACCATTACAAAAAACCTTTTTAGTTTTTTTTTTTAAGTATTCGGGAAAAATAACATAGCGTTTTTTTGATCGATAAATGGCAGATTTTCTTAAGTTACATGAATAGAGTCGATTGTGGCACTACTTTAAGGTATGGCTGCTGTAGAGCTCCGCCCACGCAACCCCGCGCCCTTGTTATTGAAGGGGCGAGCCTGAAATGTGAACCGTGAACCTGGGTGACCCCAAATCTCGTAGGGCAAACTAAATCTACTTACACAAGCTGTAGGGCGTAACAACACAGAGTCCATATATTAATTTTAACTGCATCAAAATATTTTGATGCTTAAAAGCATAAAAAGATATCGAGTCTTTGGGGGTATCCCACTAATGCTTGTATTTCTTTTTAGAGCGAAACGCAATTGGTAAGGACTTAAATTATCTCCATATTATTAGTTTGAATAAACTATGAAATTGAATTTTCCGTAAACTAATTTTTTTAAAGAGACGTGTATTTCTTCAGACGTTTTCTCAATTTTGAGGCATCCTTAATTTGAAAACGCCTTTAAAGGGCAAACATGGGGTTTTGATTTAAATAGTCTATACAGCAAATAGTGTCTATTAGGCTTATTAGGCGTACTTATAAAGTCGGAAGACGCAAATCAAAATGCAGCAGAACACCCGAGTTGAACAACAGCTGCCAAAACTTACGAATACATTTAGCAGTCGTTATCGCTGAATACGTTTTATTTTTTTGTATTAGCTGTGTGTATACCAATGCGACATTTGAATTGTTTGGACTTGCGTAATGTATTGTAACCGCGTAATATTATATTATCCATTTGCACCAGCCAGACGCGGCTGTCACCTGACCTGTACAATACTCTATGACGGTTGTTTAAGTGCATATCCGCTCCAAATTGCAGCGGCCTCTGGTTTGACCCCAGACGGGATATTATTGTGCCCGAATGTGTCGGTATTATGCAAAATATATTGTACATACTCGTGCACACATACACTGGCTGCAATTGTATCTCTACGCCTTGCAGTGACTCTGTTCAAAATATATTCAATAGCAATTCAATTTATAAATATATAAATAGTGAAGATAGCTAGTAGTACTAAGTAGATAGTCCTCGAATTCTCAAGGTCATACGGTTGAAAGACCGAAGATGAGGTTCCCGGATGGAGGCGTTATTGTCTGGTGAGCACCGGAAAGAATGACCCAGTGCACTGCTATGGTGGATTGGTCAGGTCTTGCGTCAGTCTGGTCCCACAGCGTCTCCAACAAAGTAGATAACTTAGGTACATTTTTGGTATCACTTAATTACTTAATTAACAACTAGTGCTTGGGTTGCGGTAGTTACTTTTGTGCGCGCTTAAATTTTAGCAGCTAAAAATACCAGGAATACCGATCGTCTTTTATGGTTTTATAACTTCAAGTTATTTATTTAGTTATATTAATTTTAGATTAATGTCAATCAGAATGCGTTTTTATTTACCCATGCAGGTATTAGTATGTTTATGTGATTAAGCACATTTTTTCATACATTGAAAACAATTAAAGAAAACTCTCAGAAAATATCATCATCCCTCACAAGTCACGATGATATTTTCTGAGAGTTTTCTTTAATTGTTTTCAATGTATGAAAAAATGTGCTTAATCACATAAATTATTTATTTAGCTTTAAAATTCTTTAAACAAAACTTTTGCTTTTTGTTTTGCTTAAGGTATGTTTTACGTTACGTGTTGTTATAATTATAAGATTCTTGTTTATAATTCCATCCTCCGCGGAGTTCTTGCCTATCTTGGCTTTCTAAATTCAGAAGATTTCCACTCCAGGAAGCCAGAAATAATCTGCTAAGTCTCCTTGAAATCCTTCTGTTATGGGAATTTCTAAACATAACGTTGTGGTTCGCGTATTATTTAGTACAGCGGGTAACTTCTACCAGCATCTACACGAGAGTATAATTGAGTTTGCATGTTTGCTTACGTCTAATGATTTTTAAGGTAGGATAGTCTTAAAATGAAAATATATATTTGAATAAAAATAGATACATAAGTTATAAGGCAGATTTAATATTCTTATAATCAAATGGGAATTCTGGGTTCTCTTTACAGTGTCTTCGTTACGTCAGTCATACTGATTTACCATCCTCCAGGTTTAATCCCACGAGTTGTGCTTTATATATAGAGATGCTAAATGCTTGAATAATTTTGTTACGTTATGAATTGCATGTTTGCAACTTTGAAATATTTTTTGTCATGAAATTGTAACGAAAACGAAAGTATGCATTATGCTGACGTGATTATCAAGAGAAATATGATTTACAATCTTCGAAATAGCATGACTTATCAATCAGAGAAAGCAAACAAAAGTAAATATGTCAAGCTTCGCATTATTGGAATGACCGTTCCAATATAAATTGCTGCAGCTCTCAACACTCTCTAATATTTGCGTTGGTTTCGTGTCTAATGAGATATTCGGAAAGTATTTCTTCGATTTACTTCAGCGAGTACTTGGGGAAACATTCGATCATTTATCGAGGTATATAATTAAGTTGTAGAAAAAACCTAGCTCTGTCAGAAGTAATCTAGAGTGATAAATAGTCTTAACGATGCGATAATTACTGTACCAAACATGTGAGTGGTACATACTACATATATAAACCGCCTACTTTCAATAGTGAATATACTTCATAAAGGATTCTTCTATGGACTTATAGAATAAACATATTAAAAAGGTTAACATAAAAAAATTATAATTTTTAGAGTTAGTGTATTTCAGATCTTAAAGAACATTTTTGACAGCAACTTTTTATATTGGTGTGTATGTACAATTTTCTCGTAACATCCAAAAACTAATCGAAAAACCTTTGTTAGCTGCACTCGAATTATCAGACAACGTTCATTAATTGTTATTTTCTTTTGCCGACAGTTTATCTGCTTACAAATTATTTTCATAAAATAAAATGTACAACATACTATCGTTCTGTTACTATGAAATAGGCCGTGCAACTTTAGGTTGCATGGTCTGTGAATGATATAAAAACTATTATTATTTACATACGAAGTTAAAAATTAAAAGCTATGTCGAATATATATTTTATTAAAATTAAATTAACTTGTAGTGACTACATCAGCATGTTTTAATATTTGTACTAATTCCGGCGTTTGTATCTGACCAACGCCCGTCTCTCACCCTGTCTGCTATCTCAACCCCCCCCGAATAAATAAACAAGATTTAAAACCCTGACAATCTGGGAGGCAAATATAGGTCAGTGTGTTATAAATCTCATACGCAGTAAAACTATTTGTAAATCAAGTATGTGACAAGAAATTTAAAAACAAGTTCATAGCTACTTATCTGAATCGACTTGTATGGCTGTGTGTCAACTGTTGTTATATTATATTTCACGTGAATTACACGTGGAATTGATTACTGTGTTACGTATATTTCATTTAATAAATGATCGAATAATACTTTGCGTGTTTTCTATTGTATTTTTGCTAATACAGTTGAGCGCTGGCCGATGGAGCATGTTTACTTAGTCGGTGTTGTTCGGTAATTGAGCGAAAAAATACTGGCTTGATACTTACGACTTATTGTTAAGTTAAATTTGATTCAATTTTTTCTAGCTAGGTGAAAAATAATTCGTTGTAAGCGTGTCGGTCAAATAATTAAGGAAGTATTACTACATATGTAATTTAATGTTAACTGTCTATATTTAAACAGCAAATATGAAAAACCAATTTGCTAAGAGATTTTAATTTTAATCTCTTATCAACTTGGCTATTTATATATTAGCTTTAATATTCATTATGTTTATTTGTATCCATATTTTTTTCATGTCTTTTTTTTATTAACAAACATCTTTCCGAGAGCTCTACTTTATGTAACTGAGAGCTCTACTTTAACTTGAGTTGTAATTATTGTTGGATTTGTATTTTTTTACGGGGTTAAAAGCTTTCCTAAAAGAAAATCTAAGAAATTGGCTTAAAATCGGCGATTGGACAGTCTTGTTGGGAGTTGTTTTGCCGATGAAGCTCTGTTTAAATACATTTTTAATTTAAAGAGTTTGAAAGGAAAAATCCTCTCGACTTATTTTTTTGCATCAGCTGTGTTTTTTTAATTCGTCAAGTACTAAGATATTCATTACATTTTTAATCGAAACGTTATTGACTCCAAAAACTGTTTTCGATTACTTTTGTACTTAATTTTTTTTCTTATGTACAAAATGAGATTTTTAATGCTTTTAGGAAAGTAAACTTCACCTTAAAGGATTTTAAATCAATCTTCAATAATAAACGCCAACCAAGGTGTTTTGAAAAAGTATATATTCTAAATCGCAAATTTTAAATTTTTTAGCAGAAATTTCCTAATTACAAAAAATATTTCTCGGCTGTTACTTTTAATACAGTTTCTTATTATTTTCTACGTAGTAACTAATTAAAATTACATTCATTACATGCATTCTGGTATTCTAAAGAAAAAAAACGATTTAAATTTTTGTTTACGCAGTTAAATTTGTAAATCTATCTGAAAAGTTTAGTCTAACTTTTAGTAAGCATATAGATATATTTAGCTTTAATCAATTTTTCAGGCTTTGGGTACATATGCAGTGGGTGTCATAATACGAGTTGACTCAGTTTGATAATGCCAACGTGAAAGTTTGGCGAAACCAATAAAAATGAACATGTGGAAAAATCACTCAAGTATTTTATTCAAAATATTAAAATGGAATTCCACAGAAATATTGATAACATAATACGTGTAATGAATAGCAAAACAAGCGGCACGAGAGGCAGGTTCTCAAATCCCACGGCTCGAGCAGGCCAATAACCAATATCGCACTCAGTACGTACGCGGCGCGCAGACGGACGGAGGAAGTTTTCTCTTCGAGTCCATTGAATTGGATCACGTACTCGGGTTGCTGTACACACTGAATCTAAATTCGTGGGGCGGCCGATGCACCGGCACCGGAAGCCGCTCGCACAGTTGCATTTTTCAGTCTACTCACAGCCAAACAGCTGGCCTGCTGCGAATCTTCGCCCATTCTTCCCAATGATAATTTATGATATGGATTTTTGACTCATCGGGTATCGTACATACACTTGCAGGCAACGTCGTTATTACATCAATATTTGTAGAATGTATTGGAATATAAATACTTCTATAAATAAAGTATTTTTTTTATTAAAAAAAAAAAACAACCCAATACATAAATTTTATTATAAATATTTTTTTTATTACAGTAGTAAAAAACCTATGTTGTCGATTTTTAAATTGAATTCAAGTAACACGCATATTTGAAAGAAAAAAAATATATATACCTACAATAACGTGTCTAAAATCAATTTTTGACCTTTATTATTTACAATACATTTCAACGAGAAGAAATGCATTTAATCAGACAGCCAGTGCATTATTTGATGCATAGATTGCGTAAAAATGGTAGTACACGTCAACCAACTAGATTTCAACAACTTTTTTTGAAGTAGAATAAAAACACTATGCTTTTTGCAAGAAGAGTTTCGGTGGTCATTTTATGTACCTTGCTTCAATTAGAGCTCATTGGAAACCCTGTGTGTTTTTTTAAAATAAAGGTGCAGAGTTTTTCGAGTTTTATTAAATAAAATGCTCTCTAATGGATATTGTATCCGAGTAGAAGCCATACACGAGGCGGAGTTTCAGTGAAATATCCGAATTATGAGTAATCTCCCGTCGCAGCGAAGTAAGCCCGCCCTGGCTTCATTAAGCAGGATTAGACGCGCAGGTGCTCCGATGTTTTATTACATTAAACCTGCTACAGCTGAAAACAAACACACTGTGTCTACCATAAATATAAATGGACAAGTGTCTAAGAGATTACCATCATTTTTGTTTGTAAGGGCTTTCGCCTTTCGGGGAATTCTTTAAGCTGCATTGCGAGCCGAGCCTTTAGGCTGAAACTGAAATGCACCTACTGCTATCGGTAAGCCACGTTTTGTATTAAATATACCATAAATTAGTGCTGAGTGCTATTGACAGAGCTTTTATGTAAGTATATCTCTCATAATAGCACTGCGCTTAGAAGAAAAATATTAAATTCAATAATTGCTTTATTCGCTCTAATGACAAGGGTGTCTTACCTACATTTACATTCACAACCTTGTAGTGAAGTTTCATTCAATTGATTTAGTATATAAATTCCGATAAGACTTTTCCAAAAAAATGGTAAAAACCTTACAAAAAGTCAATATTTTCCGATATTGTAATTTAAAACTACATATCTTTAGAAATGTAATTAGTTTACTTTATACCCAAAATTTGTGTAAATTTAATTGTTATGTTTTCACTATTATTATATGCTTGTTATAATGATGTTGTGCTTCGAAAAAATATGTTAATTTTCTATCACGTCGATTTAGTAAGTTTTCTATAGAGCTTAAAAAGTAATATAAAAGTTTTCCTACCTGTTTCGTTTCTTAGAATACATACATTATAATATATCAACATGAAATGGCAGCCATAATACCTACACGTGTACATGCGACACGTTTGTAATGGGCATGTATGTTGAATGTGTATGGTTATTGCTTAATAAATAATCAAAATAAAAACCAACATTTTTAAAGTAATAACCGGGCAGAAAAAAAACACCAAACGACTTTACGACTTGTCCAGTTTTAGATTTGAAGCATTGAAAATGCGCATGACAGGGTTAGCGTGATACTGAGTGACAAATGTATGCTTCTTACTCCAATTACATAATTTCCCATGTTAATTATTTTACACGACTTTTAGGATAATTGCTGCAATTATATCATTTACAACGACGTAATCGTTGATTACTCGCCTTCATAAGCTGCCTTATGTTTATATCTCACGGTTTACACTGCATTGTCAGCGTTGCGAACAGGTTTGCAGCATTCGGACGTTCCGTATTAGCAGCACCCATAATGATTGAAAACAAATAAACAGTTACGTTTTATTGGAGTTTGTAACCCATTAAAGCCGAGACCATGTTCAGTTATCAATAAAGTCTGTTGGCCGAATATAAATCACCGCGCGTCGGATCGTCGACGGATGCGAAAAAAACGCAGAAAGGACTTCTCCGATGACAAGGTCGCTTTTTGCGTAATCGAAGACAAAAAAACGGATCACGCCGGCGAGGGCCGATGGGCCTTCGGAGAATGTCGGCTGTCATCGGCAGTTTCCGGATGTGATCGGCTCACTTCGGTTAGCACCGGTGAATGACCGTGGATCTCTTGCTTGACCGCCAAAGACACCAGGGCTGCGAAGAAGATTCAATTTTAAGATGAGGAAAAATAATAATAAAAAATTAAATGAGAATGAATATAAGCGCATCAATAAATAATTTTTTAATGTTATGAAAGTGAATCTAATGAAATTTTTGACATAAATTATATAATAATAATATAAGACCGTTATAAAAATGAACCATTTCTCTTCATCTTAATGTAATTTTGCAATGAATTATTAAAATAAATTTTCTTTGTGCAATAAGTTAATTTGCGGATGTGAAAATGTTTATATCTATTACAGCTTTCTGCTAATTGAATTTGTTTTGTGTGCAGTAGTTAACATATAGTATAATTCAATATTATAATATTAAAAAATACTTATAAAATTATTACTCAGTTTCCGAATCATACGAAATACTTTACTATATTTAATAATGAATTAGTATTAAAAAAAAAAGTTTAACTTTGTATAGATTATGTAAATTAATTTTTATACAGTAAAAAGATCAATAATGTGTTTTAAGTATAAACGATATGTATACTCCTAACCAATTAAAAGTGTGTTATAACTGGATGTGACTCATGAAACACGCTAGGTTATTTGTTTTCAAATGTTTTAAAAACAAATAACTTCTTTTGAAAATATTTTTTTTATTCCGGCAACCATGGTATTTCTCACGTGAGAAATAAGATTGCGATGTGATTGGCTGACGTAACAACAGGTGGGCTAGAGACCGGGGGACACGGTTCACGTCTCAGTGATGAAATATTTTGTGATACCTGAGATAATACCGTCAACTCACTTCGACGTGCTGCTTGTTCCGGTCCATCGATGTCATTACCTTTAATTAGAATCCGAAGATGGGACTCGAAAAATGCCTCGTTTTCTATAAGATTTTCTACTTTTGTTTTTGCTTATTCTGTTTTTTGAACAGTGCCTTTATTATATATTTGTTTTGTGATATTATTTTAGTTTTGTAATTGCAAAAACTACTTTGTGAACCGATTCATAGATTCTTTCATCATATTTTTTTGTGGAACTTAGCCTTGCCTACCCTTTGCTGCGGACAGAGAGGAAGTAAAAATATTTTTCATTCTTAAACCTGAAATATTCTCCTATAAAACAAACTATTCAATATAATTTTTTTTAAATATTAGCGATGTGGTTAAAGAATTATATCAAATTAAGAAGTGTCTTCAATCTTTGATTTTCAGTTTACGGGCAGTTGAAACCTTATTAACACCATGATACTCATAGCTTATAAAGAAAAAATATTTTATTTGCACTGTTATTTTAAGTATAAAACTAATTATCTTCAAACAAAATAAAAAAAAAAACAGGTGTGGACCCTCGAGGAAAGGGAAAGAACCGGATTGCAATCAATAAAACATCCCTGTAGTCAATTATTCAATATTTAATTAAATATCTCTTACTTATTGTGAACATGGGTAATTACTTGTAATATATTTAAGCTTAGTAAAGCAACAATTTATCAACTTTATTTTCTTGCATTCAAAATCATTCACTAAAAAAGATCTAAATAAAAACGTCATAGACTACTTATATTTTATAATTTTTAGCTTCCATCTCAAATGACTACACTACCATAAAATTAAAATCTGGTTATGATGACATTAAACCTCCTAGCTCTCAGAATTCAGACGATCTGAGAACGGCGTTTATAGCATTGCAGCGCCGGAGAGTTTTTTTTTAAGGGTAGTTTTGCGTGGGACTTGCACTCTCATTTCGATGTTGCTAACCTAGACCTCTCGCAACTAAAAGAGGTCATGGATGTAAACCTTTAGGAGGTGTCTTAAAACAACTTTAATCTGTTTTGCATAGATGGTCTTACCAAAAATAGAAACTCTCTCTGGTATGGCTCACAGGCCATCTCACTTACGCAAGGTGACGGGAGGGAACGAATGTGGTACCAGAAATAATAGTTTTTGGAATAAATTAATATTTTAAGAAATTACGTAAAGTTTGTGAAAATCTCTGCTATGTAAATGCCACTTTTGACGAGTTAAGAAATACTGGAACATTGAATAAATTATATAGGGTTCCATGTATGCAGTTGGCCCCCATCGGCAATTGTTAAAATTAAATAAACGCACATTCGATTTTAACTTGAGAATATCAATAATAGTATTTTTTAATGCATTTGTTTATATTTCCAATATTCAACACATTATTAATTATATATTGAAAAGGTAAACTGCTTGGGTTCACAGTAGTCATATTGGCATGAAAATAATAAACAAATAAACGCGTTATTATTTGATAAATAAAATAAAACTAAATCGTGTCTATAAATCATCGATAAAAAGTACAACTTTTAAAGGGGCCAAGAACCACTGCAGTACCCTATTATACCAACAATAAATTATCTAGTGCTTACGACATATGTGGCCGGTTCTCCTTAATTTATTGGTCACACTGACGGTAAAACACTAAACAAAGCCAAGTTTTGCAAAGTAGAGAAAGTCCGCATTAGAAAACCGTTTGTCGAATCAGTTGGCAGGACGCTAAGTGACAATCCGTATCATCTGCTTTTTAGATGTGCAAAGTGAGGAAATGCCTGATCTCGGACCGCTGCGCGCTGCTGCATGGAATTGCTTAATAGCTTTCCATTTGACTTGCGATGAACACATGTCCGAGAGAGATTGCTGAACCTAGCGATGTTTGATAATTTCAGTATCAGTTGAAGTGTGTGGTGAAGATTTGTTATTGCTACTCTTAATAACAAATCATGTTCATATTACTTAACGCATAAACTTGAATCATTCAAATTAAAATGCAAGGTCAAACAGTTGAATGAAGTCTTTGTTATTCTGTCGCTATATTATTTTTTCTTAATTTTTTTAAACGTCCGACCAACATCCGATAAAGAATGAAATCGGATTAGGAAAAAGTTTATTATGTGGCTTGTTCTTATAAATGATAGTACAGTTTAGAATCGTTTTTTTTTATATATTGCTTTCATGTTAAAATCAAAGAATCATGAAAGAAGGAACCCTCACTGGTTAAGGTTTTGTTGTTGTAAGAAGTAACAAGTTATCCACATGCACAGTTAATCCTAATCGCCTTTAGCCGCGTGTTCACCTACCCATCGTCCGTTTGCGGTCTTTGATTCATAATGAGTAGAGTAGTTACTTCAGATGTCTCTCGCTTCTAAACTTCATATACAATAAACAGTGCTCAAAGTTTGGAAAAGTTTATTAAAAAATATTTTTATTTTATGAGTCATTTGATGTTACAATGTATGTAATGCATTTTGCCATTAGGGTGCCAAGTCAGAAACGAAGCCTTGAATGTAATTTACTATGTGCCGCAAAACCACCATGCGGTTTCAGCTTGATATATTGAATGTAATAAATCATGCTCCAGATATACAAAGTAATCCTTTACCTGGAATTGGCTTTTTAATGTCGAGTTGAAATAAAATAAAGGGACGCGCTGCCGGGGGCGGTAATTGGCCGAGTGGCGCGGTGTCCAGTGTGAGAGTCTAATGACACAATGGCTTGTAGTTCACATCCTGTCGTGGTCAATAACAACCGTGGTCGAACCTAAACACCGTAATTTCCCCCGCGCTGTCCGTTTTTATTTTCATATTTCGTATACGATACAGCAATTTTTACGGCCGGTCATGAAAAAAAAAAAACACATTAGGTGTGTGTTACCTGCGTAATTCGTTATTTTAATGAAAAAAATTGCGCATATTTTGTCATTATTTGTGAACCATTGTGACGGGCAACAAAGCGTACTGCTGCCAGGTAATGAATACTTAGTGTCACAAAATGACGTGTAAGTATTTTTACATAAACTTGATGCCGAAAGAAAGTAGTGTAATCATAGAAATATTTAATAATTACGGTTAAATGAAAAAAAGAAAGTACTTTCAAGTTCAACTGTTGTTGCATTTGACTAGTTTCAGTCCAATATTTAATTATTTTTTTATTGAATTTAATAAAATTTAATATTAGACCAAAAATAATACAGGGAACAATACGATACTATTGCACCATATAACACATCGTTTTATAGGTTGTTTGGTTAAATGTTCACTTTTCTGAAGCATGCATAGCATTATGGCATTGATAAAAACTAGTTTTGTGCGAAAACAATTGAATTAAAATTATTTTTATCGTTATTCAACAATATATGCATGCTTCCGTGTTTAATGTTATAACCGGGCTAATGATTGTTTTGCCATATTTTTGTAATTTGCCTTGTGAACAATCTTTGACGAATAGTTAGATCAATTAATTTAATGCATGACAAATAACATGCGTATGAAATTATTTTTAAAACTTTTGTTAACAATACCTTTTTTTTTTTTTTAATTTTATATTGCTATATATTTTTCCAGTCCGAAACTTTGCTCACGTTTGAAAGTTTTAAGAAAGTTCAAGATAATTTTTAAAATTGAAGTAAAGATAATAAAGATTTATTTAACCTTTGAACACGTGTCGAGATGACAAAACTTTTGTGTATATTTGAAACATTACGTGATAGTTAAAAATTGATATATACAATTCATTAATAGCTTTTTGAAGTATATCAAATTGTAATTAACATCTTTTGGTTATAGTTATAAGGCTTCGCTGTGCGTAGTAAGTATCCCAAAAACAGCAATGTATATTACATTCACGTTCATTCAAAAGTCAGCTCTTATGGTCAAGACGAATTTCGCGATCCGCTATGCACCCGAGTCACCCAAATTCCCATGCCACAGACTCACGGTGTGGCTGATGGGCCATCGGTTGATTTGAATAAACGGTACCGAGGAGCGCGCCGCGACTGGCAACGACCTAGCGGTAAGGCCCCCGACACCTGACCCGCGGTCACCTCCGGCTGTTTCATAGTATTGAATAGCTTTATTTGTTATTGATTTTTTATCTTTTACTTGTGTATGTATCAGTAAAGCTCTCTACACACGTCGCGACACAACTTGTGATTGGCCAAATGCGTCCCACTTTGCGATGGGATGCCGCCGGCTGATCGCAAGTTGTATGGCTGCGTGTGTAGCTGGCTTATGTTTTTATACGTTGACAAGTGATTTAAGTACACATATATATATTTAATACTTAGAGCATTTCTTATCGCTTTTGAGTACATGGGCTTTGTCACGAGCGCGTTTTAAAATAATTTTAAAAAAAATTAACTACCTCGTGGTTTGAAAAGTAGTAAAAGTAAATCTCAATAATTATTGTAGCCTATTATAATATGTACTATTGATTTATATTCAATACAAAAAAAAATATTATTTCATATTATATATCAATTAAGAATATACTATATCAATTTTAAATATTTTAGAGGCATGTGATGCTTTTATTTCTCCACTGATATTAACCTAATAGTCCCTACATTAATCTATTTAAAATTTTATTTTTAGGGATAGGTCTAAAGATCATTTAATATCCTTATATTTTGTTGTAAAACAGAGCAATATCATTATTGAAACATGTGACCTAATTATTTTTAAAGTAGAGAAATATTATGTTAAATATTGATTTTAATAAACGATATGACCAAATAAAAAAAAATTCTCTCAGATTCTACACATATGGTTTTGTTATTTACTTGAAAAAAACACGACAAAAATATAATTATGTATTTAAAAATTAAAAACATTTTATATTATATAATTTAAAGCTGATTTTATTATGTAAATGTAATAATTACTATCGTCCTTAGTAAGTTCAACAATTAAGAATGGATTTATATACTAATTGATAGTTTATGGCATTTATGTGACGGTCAATATGTTAACGTCCTAACAGCATCTTCACATGCCATATTGGTACCTCAAAGAATATAAACTAGTTAATTAAAATACTAGTTTTTTTTTCATGGCCTAACGGTTTATATATATTTTTTGTTAGAGTTCTCATTCAGAATAAACGTTTAATATTAATAAATTTAATGTGCCTAATCGCGTTTTTTGCCTTAGGTTTTTTGTGTATTTTACAGTTTTTAAAATTTAAGGCGCAGTTCATTGAATCACCGACAATCAACTCCTTATTTATAAAAATTGACCTACAGATATTCTCATAATTAAACACTTTAATAATTTAAGCAGTGTGACTGCAAATGATATTATAACTGCAATTTTAATATTCTTTTGTTGCGAATACTTAGAAGATCGATGTAAATTTTACAATAAACCTTATCATACTTCCGTATAAATAATCTTTGTTGTCACCCGGTATCATATAAAAAGTATCGCCCTTGGCATTATAAATAAATTACAATTTAACAACTGAAAACACATAATGTGAAAGTTTATCTTAATGTTTTAGAGTTTACGTGGAGCCGTTTCATTTTTATATTTTTTATATCTTTAAATGGTGACCTTAGCATTGGAAAAGTGTGACCTGTAAAAGGGCAGCGACCGCAATCAAACCTAAACAAGGTTAAAGTGTTTTACTCGATGTAAGTATTTGGTACACAGAAAATCGGCCCTAGGCTTTCAGCTTACCGAGAAGTTTTACGCCGCCGTTTCAATTTTATTCAATCTCAGGTACATTAATCAATATCATGTTTCCATCGGTTAACGTATTTTGCCCTAAGCTAACTTCCTCGTCCGGTCTTACTCCATTATTACCTGCACTGAGAGCAGGTGTCTTATGCGTCATTTGTTGATATTGTTTCAAATTGATTGGGTGCTCAATTTCAACTGGGTTAAACTGATCAATGCGGTGTCATGAGATCGATAATAATTAAAGACTTTTAAATTGCGCATCGTATAAATATTGTATTAGAACTGTCTGAACTAATTGGTATTTATTATTTCTTGATATTATACAAGTTATTTGATTCTTTGGTGATGTTCAAAGCATTGTAAACTTTTCATATTTTAAAGACATCTCTTGTGCGTAAAACTTGTTATAATTTGTTTAATCAAAATTTTATTATGAATATTTTTATTTCTAATTGTGCTGTATGTTCATAAAGTATATGTATGTAGGACTCCCGTGACTTTTTCACCTTTTAGAAAGGCATGCTCTTAGTGGATATATCATAAACATGTCGCTTACGTAAAGGCTGCAGCTCCCGTACTCGCGAGACTCGCGACCTCGGATAATTTATACCTGCACTTTGTTTGTATCTGTTTGGAATAACTTTAAACTTCAAACTGACGTGCTGAAGGTTTATCATTGTACGCAATGCTCCCATTCCGACGTAGCACACTCGCCTTTCGTGCCGGGGCATGATGTACCGATGAACCACACCGGCATATCTGATGAAAATACCTGTGATTCCTTTGAAACTCAGCGTGAAATAACTTAACCATACTATGAAAACAGTCGATGCCCACTGATGTTAGATAATTTGATACGTCAATATTATTTTTTACAGTTTAATACAACACTGAAATAATTCACTTGGATTAAAATATAGCCCTCTACACTTCGTGTGTAGAAGACTTAATCTATATGGTGATTCAAAACTAATTATAAGTAAAACTCATAGAGAAAAAATAAGAAAAGGCAATTATTTAATTCTAAGATTTCAATATTTTAAAATTTCAACTCGGTTTTATATATTTAAACACAATATTGAGGCAAGCTAGCGTGTTTTAAGGATAAAAAATACATTAAATTAAATTTGCACTTTTCTAAAATTAACTGTAGATCCAGTCTGCCTTGGCGGAGGTGAATATTGGAGATGGACTCTCCACATTATAATTGAGGCTCGTTTTCAGATTTATTGGCCATATTGCTCGCCGCAATGAAGCCATCCTTGATGATCATAGGTTTTATATTATCTTTAAATTATTATTGTTATTAATAAATAATTCAGAAAAACTGTAATTACTGCTATCCTATTTATTTTAAATAAAATAACTTTTATGAATATTTTAATATTTTTTATAGAGTCGAAGATATCTAATTAAATATTAATAAATTTGTATAAATACTATAATAACGGTGCTTATGAAAATAGTTACTTTTTGCTCAGGTTTTAAAAGTTATCTTATTTATATCTTGCCTTATTAATCATGACCAATATGTTCCCATTACTTTTTTCACTGGAAAATAATCTTTATCTAAGGAAGCTCTATATACTCACGTTAGACTGTAAATATGAATAACTAATTAGCTGCCGTACATTTTTTTAAAGTTCTGCTGTCTTTTAAGATTTAAGAAGCCATTTGAAGGCAAAAGCACTCACAAAAATGTTCGTAAACTCCTTACGAGTATTCATATTTGCTGTCCATGTGATATATTTGTTGACCGAACCTTTCCTTGGTGAGTTTATCAAAAACTAGGCGACGGTGAGCAAATTTATCGATAAATTAATGAATCGTTTTAATAAAGTTGAAATGTGTGTGTTTTTTTATAGAATAATGATTGCTTTTAAAGATCCTGTTTTCGCCGAAACAGCGGATACAAAGTGTCTGAGCGGTCGTAAAACTTCCTGTGAGAGGCGAGCGCGCGGCTCGCGGAAGCTAAGGCCAAAGATCAATGGCATGGGAAACTGACTTGCACTGGAACACAACAAAATGCTGAACATTACCCAGTGATTACGTCCGCAGACACTGCGCCGAGGAGATCTGGAAGATATGCCTTTCGTACGCGTTCTAACAATTTAATACATCCGTTTTTTGAGGAAGGCTTATAATTTGAGGCGCACTTTTAAAATTACCTGTATTTGGCTTTTACAAAGATTTCACGATTTCGGTGTGATTCGTTTTGTTCTACACATTATATGCACAGTATTATTATTGGGATTTAAGATGTTGGTATGCCAATATTATTCCCAGTTTTTTATCAATGTTATGCCAATTTATCTTGTTGGAATTTTCAAACGAAGTGTAACTTCTGGCATATATAATGTAACCATAGCACTATCACAAATTGTGTCACAAAAATTATTAAAAATTTGTAGAATGAAGATATATTCTATATTTATATTTTGTTAAAGTCCTTGGTTGGTTGTAGTATTTAAATAATGAACCAATATTAAATTAAACATAAAAATTATTAGAAATCGCAATACTCTTCAAATAATAAAGCAATATTACTAAACAGAATAAAACAAGCTGTATATATTTGAATTCATCTTTCTTGGTACAGAAAAAGGCCAACAGTATTTTCAATGGCATTTATTGAAGAAGTAATGTACAAACAGTCGGAATATACGGTGCAAATATGTATTTTACAGATTGAATCTGGCCGTTTCCTGTTTCATAATTAATGTGATAAAGGCACAACTTCCGCTGATACAACTTTAAAAATTATTGTTTCAAAATGGGTTGCGTCCTGGAATAATAACGGGATCTCCAGGAATATATATATATTTTTTAATAATGAATAAATTTTGATTATTTTATACGTATAATATAAAAATTGTGCAGCATTGCTTTGTATTTTACAAAAATAAGTATTTGAATAATTGAAGCACTTACACTAAATAGTTTACACTTTATAGGTTAGAATGATCTACCATATATCTCAAACTATCTCTAAAATATGATAACCTGATATTTGAATGTTTTAGATTTTTGTATTAATTCTATCACACCATGGTCATAGCGATACTAAATGAAAATAATTGTCTACAAAATGTTCTTAGCGTGTATGACTATAGAATAGTTTGGCGTTGAGTGAAAATTTCTCTAAAGTGAGTTGAAACATTCACAGCCGAGACAAGTTTTCAAATTTTTGGCATTGCAGTTGAATAGCGTGCAATTGTACATGTTGAACTTAATGTCAAAATATCGCGTTGAAAATTAAAATTAAAAAATGATAATTTAAATATATTTCATGACTAGAATTTTTTACAATGCATAGTTGATTTTTATTAATGCTCTGGTTGGGGTTTGAAAAACAAACTATTTGAAAAAAAAACCTGTGATAATGTTAGTTCTCTATAAGCTTTATATGCTGGGTTAAAAAAAAATCCCTTTTGATCTTACAGTGTCTCCTCTCCATATCTGCAATATCTCCTTCTCGCTGAAAAACCTCATTCATAACACATGGATCAATTCCCATGATAAAAAAAAAAACATTAATCACGTGTTTTGTTTTGTCCACTTTGTAATGTGATATTTTCGTGATACTGGATTGTACTTAATTACATACCGAAGTTACAAATCACAGCTGTTTATTTGGCCGTTGTCTAACATAAACGCTCATTCCAATCATTCCCACAGCGCCCAGGTCTTAATCTATTTATAATACTTGTTGCTTACAAGCAGCATGCATTAGGAGAGGACTGCTGCCCGTGGCATTTAAAATAGAAAGTGCATCTCAAAAGTGCATGCATAGCTTGCATACACAATGCATTATACACGAGTGTATTGCATTAACGTCAAGGTTTCAAAGACTTTATTGTCCGTTCAAACATCTTTATTTTGCTGGTATTTTCAATTTGCTTTGTAACATGTTCGATATTGTTAACTTTATTACTTCTGGTATCGCAAAAAGTACGCAATAATTTGCTTTATTTATAACTGACATCAAAATGAATACGTTTTGATATTGGCTATGGATTAATATAGTAAATAAAATCTTCATCAGTCTATTATTGTTGTTTAAGTATTTACAACAAATGAACACATGTGTAGTTTGTAATTAATTATAACAATAGAACATAATAAGCCTTTTAATTTATATGTTTTCATATATCCAATGTTTCAGTAATATGTTTCGTCGCTCTTGATTTAAGATTACATGCAGAATTTTTAAATTGGTATATTTTTAAAGTATTAATTTTAATGTCTGTGAATATAATTGAACACGTTGATTTTTAGTGCACGCATTATCAGTATATACTGTTTTTTTTTTTTAATTAACCTGTTAGGATGGATATTGGACCCATGATCTATCGTTCAAGATTCGACCATGTCTTAAAAAATTGCCCACGATTGATTATTTAAACATTAAATAATTTAATGTACCTGTTTGCGATAACAGAATGTTATGTGCGATAGGCCGGAGCATGCAACGATATAGGGTCGTGGTATCAGCTGTTGTGATAGCTGTGGAGTAACCTACATATATAAATACGCTATCAACATATATGTATATGCATTTACGATATTGTAACGTTAGGCGGTTATAAGAAGTTATAAGTTTGAATTTTGAAATGTTTTAGTTAGAAATGTAATTTAAAATCGCATATACGTATGTATTCAGGCTCCGCTATTATATACCATATATATTCTGTTTACTAGTTAAGTTCTGTTAAGGCATATTTATGTCAAAACTGATATTCTAGCATCGGTGGATACTTAGTAAATTTCTTCAACTATAATAATTGTTACATTCTATTTAATTTAGTTCTACTAGTGTCTTTTTTAATAATAAATTAACTCATGAGTTATGGGATTTATATATTTTTGTATTTTCCCTGCAAACCATCTATCGCATTTCTTGCATTGTAGAAGTCCTTTCTTCAAATATTAAACTAATTTATATTGATTTTGATTTATTTCCAAATTATCACCAATGATATATAATATAAAAGGCGGATACACTAAGTTTTATTTATTATTAATATAAAAATAAAATTTTACGTATTCATTAATATTCAAAATTTTCCAAATGCACAGATATTGTACTTGTGATACCTCTTGTGAAATTAAAAATACCTCGAGGGTCGTTTAATTAATATCATAAATTAATTTTAAAAAAGGGGAATTATGAATGGACGTTCCGGATACATGCTTCTTTAATTATAAACATGCACATGCGGGAAAAAATAATTTTACACGGGAGCGTTTATAAGGCGTCTAATTCTAGATGTAAGCAGAAGTGGCCGGCGTGGGACCGCCCATTACCAGGCGATTCTTTTCATCATGAAATAAAGAGCTCTTGTTTTCAAAAAGACCTTTTGTTTCAGATTTCTGAAGCATAATATCACGTTAAAATTTTTGTCTTTTGAATATTTTCTCCGCCGTTTATACAACTACGTAAAATAATAGAGCTTAACTTTTTTGTTGTATTTTTTTTTAATTAAAACTTGTACATTTTAAAGGGCTCGTATTAATTGTTAGTGTGATAAGCAGCTGTAGTGGTGGGAGGCTTTGCATACACCGTAGGTTATACTGTTAGCGATCAAGTGGTTAGTTGTGTCTTTGTCCATAAAAATTAAACTTGAAAATAAAACACTTTTATTTAGTTTTCTTGTGTGTTCTAGATAAAACAAATATTTTGGCATCTCTCTGACGACAAAATAGTGTTAAGGCATACGTTCAATGGTTGATTCACCCAAACCAATGACGGTCACTGGTCCTTTCTGAGAAGTTGGCAAATATCTGCGACACACAGTATATCTTATCCGTTATCACCAAATATATACTTGGTTAATAGTTTGCTAATTTTCAACGACATAAATATTCCTGAGATGACACCGCTGTTAGTAATATATCTGTATTAAGAAACTGAAACTGTGCAGAATATATTGACAATTAAACTGATTATACCTAGTACCAAAAGAATAACAGTTGGCTCTATGAATCACGATATACGCCTACTATTTTATATCAATATATAAAAAAAATTACGAGATAAAATATCGCAAATTCTTATCTACGAGACTGTATTTTAATATAATAATTGGTAGAGAAATTCTCTGTATGGGCTAACCGTGTGTAATCCAGTCGGGTTTTATTATTCTCTCAGAATCTTTTTTGGCTGTATGATATTTCAGTGGATATGCTTTTGTTCCCGTTCTGCACAAGAGAGTATATAGAAGCTTGCTTATATATTTTCATATTTATTTTATAACTAGTTAATAAAATTAATTAAGTTCTGATATTTTTTTTCACTACGAATTCTTTAGCAAGAAAGGCGAAGCGTTTTACTACCGTGCATTTTTTGAACTTTTTTAATTAATATTCGTGTGTTGTTACAATATCAAATAAATGCTGACATCATTTCTTAATTATATTTAAGGTTACTATTTATGCAATGTGACAGATGCAAACCGTCATAAATCAAAATCAATCATCCGTTCGTTACTGAGGTTCACTCATATGCTTCCAAGGTTACAATGTAAGTTTATAATAATATTAATTATAAATTTATTGATAGTTAGTAAACGGTTAATGATATGCTGTGCTTAAATTGTTGAGCCGCATATATTCTTAATATCAGGTCAAATTGTTATGTCAAAGGTCGGCACATGTTTTCTGACATTCTCTCAGTAATTGAGTCCGCAACAGCAAGAACAGCGTAAATATTTTAGAGATTTTTAAAAACACCGGATAACTGGGTCAGGGCGTATTATAAATAATATCTCAACACTTCATCGGTTAATTTTTTTGCAACTTACTTTATAATTTTTAGTATCCAGATGCATTATTTAGCTTTAATTTTTAAGATCCCTAAAGCATGGTAATTCTAAGAAACATATAAATATCGTGAAAAGTATCACTTCAAGAAAAATATACATAATTTAAGGGTTTTTTTTAACTATTAAAAAACTGTTCATATACGCTTAAACGATGCTTTATTGCTTGGATGAACCGCACGCTACTGCTTTAGGTAGACCCCGCATAGAAATTAACTTTTCATAGCATGCTAGGTACTTAGATAATCTTTTGAGCATCAATTTATCTTAATGCCCGAATTTAAGCTGCAATTGTGTTATTTTTGAACCGGCGGAAGATACCTGTTTTATTGTAGTCCAAGCTAATGTAAATATTATCGCAATAATCGCTGAACAAGTACTCTCCGCGTTTAGTCAATCAGCTTCCGCAGAATAAAGTCGCACAATGGGCAGGCATGTGCGGAGCGGCCGGGCCGCGAGGAGGTCTTCCCATACTAAAACAGAAAGTCTGAAGTATTTAGCACTTTCCGTTTCACCCATTGTCTCCGAACTGAATAATCCGCGAGCGTCCGTCGGATTGAGAGCGGTCGGAAGTTTCTTTTAATTTTGGTATGATTATTACACGTGTAATGATGAATGTGTGTGAACCCGTCAAATGGGAATCGAAGCAACGAGAAAAATATTACCGAATCATTTTTTTTTCAATGCAAGCTCAATCAAGAGAACTGCAGCGCGTTCTTATATTTTTATTTTCACAAGCGATAAACTACAGACTGGAGATAGTCTATTACCGCACACGCTGCTACGTAACTAGACTTTAGCGTCATCCCTTTGGGTATTTACTTAAGTTAATTGCAAATCGGTTGCGAACTGCGTCGCTGCGTGTGTTGCCGGCTTAAGCAGTTTTCGGCGTTGTCGTGTTGTATACAGGAAGGTTACAAAAAACGCACGTTTATTTTTTGGTATAAAAGCTAATGTATACAGTCCTGCCTCTTAGGCGTGCTCGTGAAATCATCTAGATGCAATGCATGCCCGCTGTTTCCATGCAACATAGGCCACAATTTACATGTATTACAACCGTCAGAACATTCATCTTAATCAACGTGGAATTAAACACAATACGTTACTAACGGCGCCGCAAGCCCGGCGCCGAATCACGCCGTTCGTTAGCGCGGAATGCATCAGATCACACCGAATATTGCACCGAATTCGCATATTTACTCTGCAATAATAAACACCGGCGCTGCGGCACTCACACTCGCCAGGGCGATTGCAGCGAATTTGGACCAAAACAATTGTTTACGCGCCGAAATAATGTTAATTGCCGGGCTATTTGGATTGTAATGCTCAACCACCATGATGCCGCGGTCGGCTCCGGGATTATTTTACACGGCAACACTGATTTTTGGTGCTAAGGTCGCATTTGTCACAACACGGTCCGTTATTTTTGCTGTTTCCAATCTGTTTCAATGCGGTATCGATCTGCGAATCCTTGTACAAATATTGCATACCTCTTCGATCGACCTACTTTGCTGTAATTGTATGCTCGCTTAAAGTTATGCCTGTTTTGTGTATTTAAACTACACATTTTCAGTGTATTAAGACAATAAACTATATTTACTAATATGATTAGGCACATTAGTTCATATATAGAAGACGATTTAAAGAAACTCTCAGAAAAATATCATCGTGATTTGTGTGGGATTTGAACCCACATCTCCTGGCTTACATGGCTGGTGTACGTGTGCCTAATCATATTAGTAAATATAATAAGCCCGTAATGGGTAATAAATACGCATCTGATTGACTGATCCATAACATTAATATAAATAAACTATATGGTAATTCATACCTAAAAAGGTAGATAATTAACATAAATATGTCATTAGTAAAAAAAGAGCCTTTACGGATAATCAAGCTATTATTGGTCGTTGTTTGCAATGGAGACACAATGAAGAATATTGCAGGAGACTCCGCTGCTCCCTCCATCTCAGCTGCGCCCGTCCCCTTGTTCTATTCTCAGTGTATTTGCGAAGACCCCCCAGGCTCCCTGGCCATCAATTATACGCCTAACAATGTGCACATTTTTTTGTAATTTCTTTACCTTTAACTCTTACATCTAGAAACATTGGTCTCTTTGAAATATAAAAATACAAGAATTGTTAGGTTGGTGCCGGTACAGGTGCCATCTTCAGTAATTCCTGAAGATGGCTCGAGTACCGAGACTAAAAAAATGCATAAAAATCTTTAAAGAAAACAATTACTTAAACTACGAACACATAAAGTTAAAATTTACCTCTTTTCTGATTTTTCATGGAATTGTTATGAATATTTTCAATACAAAGGTTTTAAAGTTTATTTTATTTATTGAATCTATCTATGAAATCCTTTCGTTGTTCTATAAAACTATTGATAATTTTTTTTCCCCAACGAAACTGTTTTTAGAAAAGCTATGGGAAATCATCGTTTAATCTTATGGAACATTTTCGTTGGAGCTCGGCAGAACTTCTTAACTGCTTAATACTGACTATTTCTTAAAGGTTTATTTTGAATTTTTTTTTTATTTTCTTTCGCTAAGGGAATAAAACGTAACAAATGCTAAGAAGCCTTAACTGGCCGTAAAGTTTTAAGACAGGCCCAGAGCAGGAGCTGAGCTCCGGCTGGGGAATTAACAGGGCCGGCTGTAAAACTACCGCCTGGCATCGGAGGCTCTGAAGGTAGAGTCTATAAACTTTTTATTTTTTCGTCATCATCTGTGAAGTTTTATCTTACACGGGATGATCCCGTGAAAATCTATTATATACATTTATAGTGGCCGGGGTATTTTACTTTGCCTTTTGTAACTCTTCCGTATACCTTGATATCAATAAATTTAAGTCATGACAGATTCATGACATATTTTAATATTAAGGCATTCGTATAACACCACAAACGGAAACAATATTCAATTTATTAATAAATCTGATGTTAACATTAAAGATTTCTTATGCAAACAATTTAAATATTTTTACATTATATTCGTAAAACATGTTTTTTTTTATTTTATATAAACTACATTACTGCACTTAACGTAAAAATGACGAGTTATCCAAAATGCGATGTTATTTATAATAAATTAAATAAAATAATGAAATGTTTAAGAAACGCTGTCATTATACCTTTATTAAACAATAGCTCATAAAAATAAATGAACATTCTGATTGGAGAGTGCATTCATGATTATAAATTGCAACAGATTACTAACGTTTTTGTTTGTGTGAGCTTTCGCTTTTCTCAGGATTTTTCAGAGGTTTTTAAAAATATACCATTTGCAAGTTTTTAGTTGTAGAATCAGAAATCAGAAAAGAAAAGCATTCTATGTAAAATGCAATAAAATATAATATAATCTCAAGCACAAAACATAATGTTGCCGTACCGAAATGTGTAAAAACATATTTTTGTAATTTGTGGAAGATGTTCGCTCTAAAAATTACTCAGTTTCCCACAGGGAAATGCGCACAACGATCGTGGAAAGTTGCGTTATTCATATTTTACGGCTTATTTCATTTTTATCACTTCATACTAAAATAATAATATATGCATTTGAGGGCTAATTAATATTTTTATTTAAAAAGGGTTATTTTTTTACATTTAAAAAACCGTAGCATTAAGCATCGCCATACTAAAACATCTACATAGATGTTTCAATTATTTTAATAGCTGATATTATAAAATTTTATATAGTGTAATTATCTCATATATAAAATTAATTCAGAACGTTTTGCAAGCACTTTATAAATCACATATTTGACAGTAACTTTTGACAAGCAATGTGCGAGATTTCTCATCACCTGAGACTGAAGCTGACGTCGTGCGCCGGTCCCGTCTGGGATCGCAGCCTCTTTGTTTCAGCATCCCAATCTCAAATTTTACACCAACAATGTGTAAACACTGAAATACGAGCATGGGGAATAGGGCATAAACACGACTCTGGTCCATGCCACGAGAGGGTGCCCAAGGGTTTCCCGGATATTATTTGTGTGAAGTTCAGACCCAATATCTTTATCAGTGGATTTACAAGCCTCACAAAACTTTCATTGCTGATATTTTTTCCAGATACTTTAGTTTTGGAAATGTGTTATTTATTTTACCCTTTATCGGATACAATGTATATAAGGTTTGTAATTGAATCACCCGGAATACAGCATAGTGCTTATTTCATATTTACTTCATTTTTATAATTGTGTATAATCCCATATCTTTAAAACATCTATGAATTTTTAAAAATCGCTCTTTTTATTTACGATTTTTACATATATCTTCAATTTTTCTTTTGATAGTGCAAAATACACTCATCTTAGTTAAATTCGTACTAATAATAATTAAAAATAAAAATATATTCATTTAAAGGCATTGAAATTGTCAAATGTTATTTTATTGTTGAAAAGTTTTTTTTTAACTATGTGACTATTAATTAAACTAACTACTATATTCTAAAGTGTTTGTTAGAATAATTGTTTTATATGTTTTACGTCATAATAATTTTTAATAGATTATTTAAAAAAAAAAAAATTTATAAATATTTTTAAGTAAAATATTTGAGTGATTTTCCATATGTTCGTTTTTATTTGTGACCGGTTTCTATTATTCTGTTTGATGAAACCGGTCACAAATAAAAACGAACATGCTGAAAATCACTCAAGTATTTTACTCAAAAATATTAAAATGGAATTCCACCAAGTACTCTCTGTCAAAAATATTGAATATTATTTTACCACATTTTTTCACACCATGCTAGTTGCATAATCGAACAGCATATTGACACATGTCCTTGACAATTCATTTATATTAAAGACGAGACTGTCTCCAGATTCTAATGTATATACTCCTGTGTGCAGTATGTGTGGTAGTTTTTTTTTCAGCAAAGTCTTGATTGTAAAATTAAGTAGTTCATATATGTATGACAGTTTCAATTCAAAATGATTTGCAGACGGCGATTACTTTTTATTAGGTCAAATCTTTATTTTTCTTTGTGGCAATAAGTGCAAGTGGTTATACTTTGTAGTGTCGCAAATCGATGAGCTTCATCGCTGTTTTTTTTTTGGTTACACAAGTTGGACAAAACAAGCATTTTCTTACTTTTGATTACGTTTCTTACGAAACTTACAGACTACTTACTCAATTTTCACGTTTCCAGGATTCATTTTCTTAGTTATCGGATACAAATTATGTTTCAAAGCTTCGCTTTGCCGCACTATCTTATATGTTGCCGAAGACTCTGAATAGGATGGGTTGACACATCAAAACTGTACAAGTGTATTTAATGCCCACTAATGTAATAAAGTTTTAATAAAATTTGTATTTTTTCTCACCGAGTACTTTATATTTATAAAATTGTGCTAATCCAAATTATTTCAATGTCTATTTGATTGACTTGTTTTAATTTGCCTACAGCCTTTTCTTCCTTATCGTGAATGTAGGAAACTATTTTATATTTATAATAAAGTAAAACTAAAAATATACTCAGAAACAAGCTTTAGTGAATTGCAGCTTATATTGTATCGGATTATCTCACATTTTATGCTCAGTGATTGAAAGTGAATCGCTGAATGTTATAGGCGGTATAAAAATTCCATGGTCACCTTATCAGCGAGCGCCATGCGAAAGTTTCATGGCGGTTGTGCTCGTAGGGGTTGTAACACTCTGTTAGCACCCCTCTGCGCCTATTAATCCATCGCAACCTTCCCTTATCCGGATGCTCCATTCACGCACCCCTAAAACTTGTACGATTTCCTGAGGGATGAGAGCCTGTATGGAGATTGTTATGTGATGTGTTTTTGAGTACTTGCTAGCTAGTGTATTAGGGAATTAGAGTCTTGGTCACTTATTATTATGTAGATTTTAACACGGTTTTGCTTTAAACGCTGTCCCTGGGAGATAAAAAGGTTACTTTGGGTAATTACAAATATGTTTGAAGGGACATGTTAATGTTGCATTTAACTGTGTACGTTGTATTGTGCATCTATAAAAAAATGTTTATATTTTATAAAGTTAAAAAGGTTTTTTTTATCCATGTTACTATGGTTTTGCTGTATACAGATGGAAAATGGATAAAATCAGACTTGACTGGGATTATTTGTAAATTTCTACTTCTTGCATGCCTGTCTCTTTCAATTGACTCAGATTATCTTAATCTGACTATCCAGCTTGAAAATAAGTATGCCTGTTGGTTTTGGCAGCCGTTATTATGCGATTATTTTGTGGTTTCTTGATAAATTCTGTCTTCCGACGTTTTGGTCCCGATACTGAGACCATCTTCAGGAAAGTCCCACAAAATAATTTTACATCGGCACAAGAACAGTTTATTATGACACCTAATGATAATGAATGCATTCCCTCGCTTAATTGTTCGTACAGAATCCTACAGGATGAATTCTGCACTTCAAAGGCACCACTGCATTGGCCGGTGCATCTCTCGGTCGGCCGGGCATTAATGTAGCGTTTCGGTTGCATTGATTGAGGTAAATTCCTCATTATGAGCGCACGGGCAGTCTCTCGCGTGTGTGCGCCGCTCGTTGCACCTTGCGATCTCACCACCATCGATATTAGGATCAGATTCAATGATATGTATTTCGTTAATTATTACAGTACAATTATACACCCACGATAGACTGATTTCAATTTGTAATACATCTAATATTTTTTTGACACTGTTACATACATCACAATTATTTAACGCTGTTTTCAAATAAAATTTTGGATACAATATTGCGGACTGTTCTTTCTTTGGTTCTATCTATTAATTTATTACAATCTTAAAGAAATTCGTATATGATGAGTGCGTTTGTTTCACATATGAAATTTATAATATACTCGTTTTCATAATCATGTTTAAATGACGGTATAAATGAAATTATATGATTTATATTTATTAGTCAATAAAATAAATGGAATCACTGATTACACATGGATGCATTTTAATTACAAAATAAATACTAAATACCCCAGCGCTCTCTTTAAGCTTATATAAATCGAATTAAATCAAATGATGTGTTAACAAATTGGTTTATTAAACAATAAACGGAAAATACAAATGAAATTACTGTATTAATTACGGCTTCCGGCCGGGGTGTGGGGCGGGGTGCGAACATTCCACCCCCCCCCCCCCCGGCCAACTGTTTCCGGTGTGTTAGCATAGTGGAACAAATAAATTATCTCGTATTTGTATTTAATACAACCAAATTGAATTATTCGAAATACAATTTGCTGAAGTGATAGGTGAGTCTAGCTCCACGCTCCGGAACGCGATACAAAAGAATTACAAATTGACGCAAAGCAGGTCAAACGAAAATTATAGTGCATTTTATTGATGTTAGCTTCACATTAATCCTATTGCAAATATTATGCGGACTCAAATAATAGACTATTTAAAATGTATTAAACAATCAAACGTATAGCATACGTTTGCTAGACGAAACAATTTGTTCTTCTAGGTCTCTAGTGTCATACATTGCTTTTTTCCCTGTTCTTTGGGGTTGCTTACATAATGTGACGTTTCAGAAGTAGAATTTCCATAACGTAATTTTTTTTCAAAATTTTATTCATACTTAATAATTTGACAATATCGTGTCGCAAAAATAAAAATAAAATACCGAAGGCAGGTCTCGTAAAGTATTTTTTTCCAAGCGCCATTTTTCAATAATGATAAATGATCGATAGCAGCACCGACCCCACAACACCTGGCTGGACGCTACTGCCTTCATCAATAGAAGCAGATTATCTTTTTTGGATTTTATAATGAATAATGACCCTATCCAAAGCCAGTGGCGGCTAGTCACTTTCCAGCTTAATTCACAGTATAAATTTCTCCTTTACGGTTATTTGACGTTATTATTTTTTTTAAATAAAAATTAATATAGTGTGTTGTAAACGAGTTTATCATCTAACCTTTTAACTAATAAATGTTACGTGTAGATTAGTTACTCTTAACGTATTCGACTTATGCGGTCTGATTGATCAAACTTTGCACGCAACGAACCTTAATTTACAATTGAAAACGTACTTTGAATTTGATCAAATATTTAGATTTAATAATTGCCTCGCGTACATTTCTTGTTTTTCTTTTCTTCGTATTCTGCCACTCGTTTTTTTGTCTTCATTCAATCACCTCAAAACAGTCTTTCATTAAGTTAATAAAACAGTCTATATTTATTTATCACAGCGCTTATAAAAAAAATGATATCCGAGTATTTTAAGTAAATATTAAATAAATCCGCGACTTTAGCCAGTGAGATTAACAGTATACACATTTTTAAGATAATCGATACACACACGCAACTTCTACGAAAATCATTATTTAAACTATCATGTTTATGTGTGCGTGTATCGATTGTATAAATATTGAATAATTTACTAGGGTTTTTAAATTAATTAATTAACTAATTAAAACAAACTCGTTTTAGTATTTATACCTATTTCTTTCGAAAGTAGACAGACCACCCACTGGCTTGTCGAATAAAAGCTCGCCATCAGATACAAAAGATCAGGTTTACGATGCCTCCATTGGTTATTATTCGTTTGTTTTAATTTATTAGATTGGCAGTCCGGCTCCTGCCAGCCGATGGATATACTGGCGATCGGAAATATTACTTGTAAACTTTTTTTGTTTTTGAAGCTTAAACTCGATACTCTGAAAGTCCGTTACATGTTTTTTTTACAATAATTTTTCCGTACTTAATTTAACCGAGATATACTTATCTCGAAAGAATAGAAGAGAAAGTTTTATACGTGTTATACATTTTGGTACGGAAAATGTTTTTGGTTATTCAGGAACTTGAATGGTATAACATGTGAAAAATGTTGATGTTTATGAATTCTTCCTAAATTTACACTTTCATAATTAACAACTCTTCGATATTTTGCTCGAGCACATAAACATTAAACACTCAGTCAAGAACAGCCGATGCTTCACACGTGTATACTATTAATACTATCACAAGTGAGTATATCGACAGCCGTGTGAGGTGTTTTGATTTTAAAATATAAAATCTAAAGAACGGTATTAAAAAATCAAAGCATATAAAAAATCTGAATATTTTTCATTAATTGGTTGTAAACTTTTATCGTGAGATTTGTTCCTAATTACAATAGACTCGGTTTAATTACAAACTTCCTCAGTTTCACGGTCGGTTTAATATATAATAATTTTTAAAAGTATCTTTGCTGACTTTTAAAATTAAATTTTAATCAAATTGTGTGAAATACTAAGAATAATCAAGTTTGTTTAAATGAGCGCCTGCCTCATTTAACCTACCACTTACCAGGTGTTTTTTTCTCGTGAATATTCGAAATTACATAAAAAAGTTATTGGTTCGTTTATCACCCCGTGAAAATTCGGCAGAATTTTTACACATTTTACGAAAAAAAATACTGCTTATATTGGATAAAATTGTTATAATATGTTATCATACTCAGTCATATGGTTACAGGTTTTTAAAATATTCAATAGTTAAAAAAAGTCCAATTTATGTTACAAATACTTTTTTAAATTGTGTATTTTAAACTAAAATATTTATAATCTAACCTCTGTAGCGAATACTGATTATTTTAAAGCGAATTTTTTAAATTAAATAACAAGTTTTTTTAAATATTTTTTTTTATTTATTGTTGCGATCAATTTTTATTTCACTAACTAATACAAAATGTGTAATAAAGTACAAATTGTTAATATCAATCACATGAATATATCGGCTGTCAATAAAATTTCAAAATGATTACTTTCTATTCATCTACTATATTGAAAAGAAATATATTAGTTGTTTTATATTTGTATTTATTTGTTTATTGATATTTATATCGACTACAGATAGCAGTTACCCAAACATTTTGGTCGAGTTTGAAATAATTTTATGACTTTAAAAAAACTTTTTTAACTTAAAAAAAATTGAAATCACAGTTTTTCAATTAATTGTGAAATTTATGGTAATTCCCTGATGGTTGGCAACTGATAGAGTTTATGTATTCTCATGCCTCTAGTATTAGCTAGCAAATTCATATTTTTTATCCATCGTTTGCCAGGCAAGTGGGTACTCCCACGTTTTATAGATATTATCCAAATTAATCATGTCAAAATACAGTTAACTTTATATTAAACCGAACAAAAAATATGGCGAAGTCTTGCAGTGTTTATTGTGTGAATCTCTTCGGTATGTTTTAGTTATTAAAAATTAACCTTTTTTATATATCTACACGTAGATACCGTAGAGATAGACACCGGAATTAAATTAGACCCAAGCAATAGTTATTGGGACATATATAAAGATAGCATTAACATCAATGACGGAAAAGATTTACAGTATTTTATATATTTGAGCAAAAATTGTTTAGCCATCACCATTAAGATTAAATTGATCTTATTTGTATGGACCTTAAAAATATATTGATTTTTCGGAATTATAGAATGTGAGTCATTTACAAAATTAAATTTAGATATATTTTTTATTTTTATTTATTTCATATTTCAGTGAATTTTCAATGTTTTCGCAATATTTTTTTTAATATTGAAATAATCTTTTCTACTTCAAATTCTTTGAGATTTAACAATAAGCATGTTTTACGAATAAAAATTTACGTTCATTTTCCATACAATTTCCGGTTGTATTGAACGTTATTGCTCCATTTCCGTCCTATTATGCTTGCATATTTCCACGTTGGTCTTTCTTCAAGGAAGGTATTAAGTAGAATCGTTCAGTCTTTTCTGCCCAGGAATCACTCTTTTGCAATAAAGACTTAATAAAGAAAATATTTCAAATATTCCTAACAAAAATAAATTTCATATTAAATTGTATTTGAGTGTTTCTTGGACTCACTCTGCACGCTTATTTCTTGTACACTGCATTATATTTTATTAAGGACAGTAAAATATTGAAATTTTAGAGTTTTTTATTTTGTGAAGTTCCTCCTTGATTGTCGGAGACATGCACATTGCAGTATGGCTTAGTTCCTACGAACTGTAATATATTATCTAAGTCTATTTTGTATATTACAACAAGTATCTTCAAGATTCGTTTCCCATGTCATATGCTGAGACCCAGTTTTTATTAAAAAAAGTATTTGTGGAAATCTCTTATGAAACTGTTTTTCCAATTTGTACTCCCGGAAACTCGATATACTGCAAATTTGTATGCTAATTTCAATGTATGCAAATTTATATTTTCTGCTATAAAAAGTTTACAATTAATGAAATATTTTTCTGAATGTAGAGCTGATATTGCATATTAAATTCCTAAACCAGTTTATGCATTTCATTTTGGTTAGTTTAATAACTAACCAAAGTGGTAAACGTTGGTTTATTGCCAAAATTTACTATTTCATTTATAAAACTCGATTTCACATTCAATAAACTCAGGAGTGTAGAAGCTAAATGGATTCACTTATCAACAAATGTTATAATAATTTAAGTATTAATCAGTGTTTTTGTGATATTGATTAAAATGTTATTCAAATGAATTAAATATTTCTTGGTGTATGTGAGGTATCAATTTTCAAACTGATATTTATATTCATTGCCATATTTATGATATACGGAAACAATCGGACACATTCGCGAACGTGATATAATCTTCCAACAACAATTACGTATACCAAGAAGTATTACTACACTAAAGGTTAAAAATCTGCCAATATTTGTTTGTCAATTGAATCCCTCAAATGTTATTTACTATACTCATAATCATTTAGAAGAAATAAGATACGAAATCAACCGCGAGTAGGACGTTTAAGTGAACCCTTCGCTGTACGAGTGATCTCTCCCTGAAATGGAATTAAGCGGAAGGTCACTTGTACTCACATGATTACATATAAAGTTACTATCAACCGTTCTCCAATCCATGTATTTATGGCATGAAACTGCTGAGCTACCTATCTGGTAATCTTCTTTCACATTTCATGGTTATTCGCTGAGTAGGTGGTTTCTGACGGATTCTGTAGATTCTTGGAACAGCCTGTCCAGCTACAAGGCTCTCGTACATGAAACATCTAGCTTACCTACATAATAATATTAAACCTTTGAAATGGATACTTATGAATAATATAAGCCATGTCTTTACCACCATTGCTTTACTGCCAGAAAATGTAAGGCTATTTTTAAATTAACAAATGATTTTATAAAAACTTGTTACTAGCTTATTAAGATCGCAGAAAATAACGTTTTAAAAATCTGCTAAATAATTGTTTTGATTGAATAAGTGCTCAAAATTTATCAGTAGAAGTTATTTTATATAATAAATATTCCCAGAAAATTGGAAAAAGACATTAATTATATACCAGGGTCCAATTATACCAATTATAAACAGATAGACTAAGAAATTTCGGATACCATAATGTTCATAACATAACCGACCCTAGAAGTTGTCTGGAAAATGACTGTTGAATTAAATAGCTAGAAAAAATTATCAAGCATATTTCGCCTCAGTTGAGTTAGCCATACAATCTTTATTAAAAGAAATCTTTGTCTTGTTAAAAATTATTTTACGGTAATTTTATAAAATTAGTAATTAAACATGGCTCAGTGCTGTAGTGTTTTCGCGCCGCCGTGTGTCCTCGTCGCTTTGAATAATAATTATGGAAAGACTTGTGCGTTAAGTTTCCCGTGCAATTGTAAGACAATATGGCGGTTCTTGTCCTTTCTTGTTTGAAGTGACAACCATATTGTTTTCAGAGCTCGCTGTGTATTTTATTTTATAAATTATTTTATACTGAAATATAAATTCTTTCGCACGAAATAAAAATATATATGCTTGCTAAAAATACCATCTTATAAATCACACCAAATAAAACAAACACATTCGCTTTCATTTTGTTTTTTTTTTTTTTTAATTTTTACATTTGATTGCATTTAGCAAATGTGTTGTTACTTTCAGCTGCTTCAAAAAAAGCACAATTGAATTATAAACTCGCTGCATTAGCTTATTACATCCATATTTATAATTATTGAATTCTGTTATTTTGAATACGTTTAAATTTAAGTTGTTACAAGACAAAATCATTTAAAACATATTTCAAGCCAATATACATTTTTTTATAATGATTAAAATGCAATATACCTTACGTTAATTTAATTTTTATATATACAATTAAAGGTGTTGTACGGCAAAAGTCTTTTTTTAAAATTAAATTATCAGATAGTTCAAAGTAATTGAAGTAGATTTATCAGTGTACTGTAAAGAATAAATTCAGTCTCATTTTCAGGTAAAAAATATAACATCGTGTTTTCAGGAAAGGCTTTTGCCTTCAAAAACCAAGTTGAACCCAACAAAAGGTCCAGACTGAAGCTCTCTGGCACAACTGTTGGCGGTGAGAAGCCTCCTTTGTGAAATATCCCCGGCGAAAGTCTGAATTGTTTCTCAGATTCCCATCTTATTTCCTGAAAGAGGCCAAAATAAATTAAGCCTTCCAGGCACTAGTCCCCGTAAGAAAGCTTTGTGTTGAGCCGAATCGAGTTACCTTATTAAAGAAATCATTGGATAAAGGATGATAAATTATGTTCCGAGCCAAAGAGCACATTTCTTCGAATGAAGAATGTCAGTTTGAATATGCTTTAGATCCCGTGAAAAATCATAGAAAACTTTTAATTAATAGATCAATCAAAAGTATTGAAAATATTTTTATGTTTGCCGACTTAGTGCTTGGGATTAGTTATTTAAACATTAAGCTTTGAACATACGCCATGAAATGCCAAAGTTTTCACTTTTATTTTTTTGAAATTTCACAAAAGATATTTACATAACTGTTTGAGTTAAAAAATCATAAAACGTGCAATTATCACTGTTAATTTTAATAAAAGTTAAATATGTTTAATGTAAACGTCAGCTCAATAACATTTTAACTTCGTAACAGCCACAGATTAAAAGTTTTCTTTATATTTGCGAATATCAAAAGAGCGAACATTTGTCTGAAATAGCGAAAGTTGCACACCGGATATAATTGATCACGAAGCCTTCAAGAATATCATTTGCACAATCAACTAGTTAATCCGGTATAAATCAACCTTTTTTTACAACAATAATAAAGAGCACCAATACATAATTTATTTGAAAATATAAACGTATGTGGCAGATGCGACACTGTATAATTAAAAATATAAATGACACATATGTAAAAAAGTAGTATTTATAATTTATACCATTTTAAAGGCAATTAGAACAGTGAATCAAGATTTATTAATCTTTATTAAAATAATATCTATATATGTCGGACACTTACCCCAGTATTTCAGACACTAATGTTCGATATAAATTTTCTCGATTTCCAACAGACGTGCCCTAGAAGAGAGTGCCTAATAGCCTATGGGTCATTATTTTTGCCTCATAGACTTTAATTACTCCCTTTTCATCATTTTCAGTATAACGCCTGGCAGATAATGCCGCTCAAGGACGGAATTAACTTGTAATATAATAGAATCGAGCGTATAACCATTGATTCCGGGAAATTAGCTGTCTGTGATGTATTTTTCCATACAAATACCCTGATATAAAATAGCATGAAATAAAACATAAAAGATACACGAAATACTAGCTTGATTATTTTGGCGATTACGTATTTGACTTTTTACCAAAAACATTTACTTTCAAAATACATTTATGAAAACAATTGACTTGATTGATGGACATGCTTTTGAGGATATCTATTTTGATGATCCAAGTGGTGACTTCGGAAACGTAAGACATTTCTCTGCTCTACTTCAAGTCCCATTAGTGTCATAAAGTTCCCATTTGTCGGCTGAGTAGCTTTATTTTGAATAGTTAAATTGACAACATTGGCATTATCACTTGCAAATACAAATGTTTTATACATTTATTATGCTGTACCATTTTATGAATTTTTTAAATGGTATTGTTTAAATGGTTTTTTTTTGTCTTTTTGAAATGTTTTGGGTTCTTTGCGTATATAATTTTTTTAATAGTAATTAAAAATATTTTCATATTTATTATCAGATATGCGAACAAAATAACATTTTTTTGATTAATGTTTAATTTAATAAAAGTCTCGCAGTATTTCTTGAGAGCACTAAATGGAAGGTTTAGAAAATAATTTAAAACAATTTTTGCATTTTCTTTTCCCGTGCTTTTGACGGAACCTTGTTATCGCATTTTGAATATTTAAAAAATATAATGACTGGGTTTTCTAATTTGAAGCTGAATAGCTACGAGACGCTTTTGTTCTTAAAAATAGCGACTTATTATTCATTATTATTATTCCGCCCTGTTTCCCAACCCTCCGAAGTCGGTTTTGTCTTCCCGGAGGCGTGCGCCGCCAGACGCTTTTCATCCCATAGAATCCATCATTCTGTATGAGGCTTTGTACGCAGTGCCTTGCTAAGATGTTATACTTTGAGGTTTTCCTTGTTTGCGTTGTATTATTTATCACGTCTATTAAATTTATTGTCCACGTCTAATGAAGTGATTCACAATACAGTATTTTGTGATGATTGTGATTTATTACCTGTTATTATTAATGGGTGTCATTACGTACGTATTCTTTATTGTGCTCCATTACTTTTGTTTCTAAAGCAATAAATGCTAGATATACAAATAAAAATCACTGCATACAAATGTAACGTTTTTTTTTAAACAAAAGATAATGTAGCGATAAGTATACTGATAAATAAAGATATATGGTTTTGATGACATTCGGTGAAAAAAATTTGAGTATTTATACCGAATCTATGCCGGTGTTACTAATGACTATTAAAGATTATTATTATAAGTATTAAGTATACAAACCTTATTTAATATTTATGCAGTTGATAATATTCATTTTTTTATTAAAATATAAAGAAAGAGCAAATACAACATAAAACAATTTTTTTATAAAATAATAGTTGATATATTGACTTTAAAACGGTGGACGATTTGCACGTGTGTATTTTTATACAAGACTAGTGTTTTTGATAGACATTGCAAATAACAAACAGGTATCTTTAAATACGTTTGCTGAGAGGCTACTGATGTTGCCAGTCCTGGAAGGAGTTGTAGAGAGCGTCCCTGCGCAGCTGCGGGCCACTCCGGCGCTGCAGTTTGCCAAAGGATAACTCTCGCGTAGACAATGGCCCGAGGCAGCGGGCGAGAAGCTGCGCTGAATATCTCGGGGGTATACGATGTCTCGTTATGTTACTAATAAATATGCTATAACAACTATTAATATTAAATAATAAAAGGCTTACATGTAAAATCAAAGTTATCAGATCTTATTTTACAACAAAGCAAAAAAAATACACCAAAAATTCAGTAGAAAATAATAGATGACAAAAAATTATATTCATGAACAAAGTCATGGAATATTCATGGTTTTAAAATAAAAAAAACAAGCAATGTTAAATTCATAAAATTAAAAATGTTTTTCGCTTGCTTTGATTCACACCTGGTTGCTTATCTGCCTATTTTTATTTATTCATTCATAGAAAATGTATTATGCAAAGTTTTATCACAGGCATAATGATGACAATGCGCAATACAAAGTCAGAAGCCTTCAGCCGTAAACCTGGCTGGCTGCAAGACAAGGGAGTGAGACTTCCTGTAATGCGCCGCTGACGACTCACCCTCTTCACTCTGCAAAGTTTCAGGAGGCTTTCTTCGGTGGGCGTCGGTGGGTCGTCACAATACCGAGATATCTCTTCAATGACTTGTGAAATTGACATGTTTTTACATTGCTCGTTTTGTTAGTCAGTACATTGTAACTTTGCAACTAGACAAGGGATCGTGTCGATTCTTTTAGAAGCGACAAATAATTAAATAATTATTTAAAAAATATATATATATGATAATTCTTACATTATTAAAAAAACACATTCGCTACAAAAAGTTTCATCAAATACAAATAATCAATACAAACGTGTATTATATCACGTTTGGTATACTTTGAGCTTTGTGTTATAAGGATTGATATTGCCGCCTAAACCTTGCGTATTATCTGTAAGTACATACAAATATGTAAGATCTATCCATAATATTATACGATAGCATAATGTACCTTTGATAGTGCCCATCGGTGTAAATGATGCGATATTCGGGGTAGTTTCCTGAGCACCCCACCCTTACTAAAACATCCCGCACCGCACCTGGAGGAGTGAACAAAGCCTCTATGATACCACCCCTTTGTCTCTAATAATAACAAACAGACAGGGGATGATATTGTTTCGTGATTTTAAGTAATTCATGCAACAATATGTCTTCCATTTAATACTCAGAGAGCTTGGTACACAATTCTATCATAATTTATAGTTCTTTATTTCTGATTAGGCACGTTTGACGTTTTGATTTGTATTGAAATTTAATTTTTTTTATTTTATTTTCGAATCTGAATAACGATAAATAGCACGAGTTTTATTGTAAATTTCTAATTTTGAAGTGTCGAGAGTGAGTTCGTACATTTAAGTCAAGCGAAATAAGAGGAGAATAGATTCTTGCATATCGGCCAATACAAACTAGAATGTGCAAATACATGCCCACTAGTATCGAATAAACACTCGATTCGATTTCTCAATACTGAAGAAGGCTTGGCATCTCGTGTTCTTGTATCCAGAACAAATATGTGAACAAATCTCGAAAGCAGGCCATGTTGTATGGCTGTAGCCGCACGTATCCAAATACTTCAATTTTAATTACGCAGATATTCCCCGCACCGCCGCGGTCGGGACGGGACTCGGAGACACTGGGTCCCGAGACGAGGTGGGCTGAGAAACACGTTTACACGTCTATACGTCTACACGTCTACACGTCTACACGTCTACACGTCTACACGTCTACACGTCTACACGTCTACACGCCGCCCGAGCTGTTTATTCATACGGAGTGATTTGAGTTTCAAGAGGCGCCTCGGCTACAGCGCTCGCCCTCAGCGAGCCCCCGCGGTGCCTGTGTGTGCATAATGCGGATCCGCACACCTACCAGGTATTGTCTTGGCTAACGAGATTAGTTCCGTAGGAATTAGGCTGGTAATAATCCTCGCTTGTGTGTTTTTATATACGTGAATGTCGCATTCGTGGCTTTCTGTATTTGGGCACGGAAAATGAAAACAACGCCATGCTTTTCGCGCTACTTGTTTCATTTGTATTATCAGCTTATCAAATTTTTATTTAAAAATTTGAAAATATTTCTTATATCATCATCCAAGTTCATGATTAGTTTTGGTATCCCCCAAAACTTTACACTTTGATAATATTTATTGAAAAATAAAAAATATTGACTATCCCTTATTGATTTTTCCTTTTAATTATTTGTGCTAAATAAAAATATGTATGTATAAGATTGGAAAAATATCATAGCATTCCATTTTATTATAATTTTAATTGTTTTTGCTGTCAAACTATATTTATTATGTTGCAGCTATTTTGTGTGCTGAGTACTATATTTAAACGAAAATAATATTTGAAAGTGCTTCAAATTATAGGCAATCTCATTAATTGCAATTGATACCAAGATAATGGTTTACACGGTGTTATTGTCTCGATAACAAAGAGCACCCCCATAAGAGCAGGGGTGCCCGTAGGCTTTGTCTCGCCTACATCCCCGGGGGCAATTAAAGATGGCTCTCAGTCGTTATGCCACTCGCTGTCACTGCCGCCGGGATATATACTCACGAAGACTTTACTTTTATTGGGCAGAGCGTCATTAAATCTGGCAATGAATCTTGAATCAAATCTCGAATTAAATCTCTAATCGAACCATTAACGCCGGCGTGAATCGAACGACTACGCAGAATTTGGAGTGAATCTTCCATCTACTATGAACTTTATTGTTCATCGCGTAGAAATGATATTTAGTTGCTTGAAACATTCTTATCTTTAGTATAAAAGTCCAAAATAACAGTTCAATAATTACAAATGCCATACCCGATTATTACAACGCTCAACTCTCGTGAATATAAATTCGGAATGAATGAATATAAGCTAAAATAAAAATAAATTCTTCTTAAAATCATTCAAGTTACTGTTGCAAGCTATTTTCAGTTATATAATTGAAAATTATTATGAATAATTGATAAAAACTGCTTTAACCGCTTCTGGGTTTGTTTTTTAATTAACTATTCGTAATCCATAAGTTTATGACGATAATACGCTAATTATGATAACATTGTTTTAAACATTTTCACTTAACGATAAGCAGCCAATATCGAATACCCATAAGAAACATATATACGAGAATTCCGATGGTGGACGAGTGATCCCGTAGCTTAGATGCAGTGCAGGTAATCTGATAATGGTGGCTCTAACTGATCTTGTTTCTTCGGTCCAGTTCGGGTGAGTTCGAGTGTTCCCGCTGAGTGCGATGAAATTTTGTGAAAACTCATGAAAATAATCAACTAGCTGTGAAATGAAATGAAATATTCTTCTCATATGCATGTTTACCATAAACATGCTTTGTGTTTGTTAGAATTAACATCAAGCGTGTTGGTTTTCGCCATCTCCAAATAGCCGGGTCTTGTGTCAGCTTCTTAGTTCCCGCTTTGGCTTAGTCTTGCTTTAGCTAAGCGCCATATTTAAGTGCTGTGTGTTTTGTATTGTGATTGGTTAATTCCATAAGCCGGGGCGAGGCGTCCGGCCATTAATCGCGGTTAAATCGCCTCCCGTGACGTCACAGCCTAGATAAACCCCTGGAATGGTATCATTAGCCGCGCGCCTGTAGCTCCGCCCGGGAACAATACTCGCTGAGGATGCAGAATCCTCGCTGCAGGCAAGGACGAAATGCTCTGAATAGTAACTGGAAGATGCTGTCCTCGTGAGCGACGCTTGTCTAGTTAACTCTTTTTCGGCATCGGGATACTTAACAACTTGTTTATTTATTTTATACAACTATCGTTTACACTTGCACTATCATTTAAATACTAGAAATGTAGCCCGTCACAGAATGACTTACTCGATGAACGATTAGATGAATATTTGATTTCATTTTGTACACATATTTTGAATAACCGGATATTAATTTCGAAAGTAAATCCATTCTAGGAAATATCACATTTCGTGTCACAAACAACAAATCACTTTCACTGCACTGTTCTTTATTAGATGCATTCTTTATCACGTTCAATTGTGCTATTCTTTTTTAATTACGTTTGCTATGCTTAGACGGTGTTATTTTTTTAGGAGGCATTTTAAGTTATTAATGATGTGATTAATAATTTCTAACGCAACTAAAAAATAAAATTGGTACTTGTGTCAAGCTGACATAAACTGGAAATTTCTATGAAGCATCATATTTTGTTTTTTTGTAAAAATTCTAAATTTGAAATTCTCGCTGTGAACAACAGAATCATATAATTCGTACATAAAGCATATTTGATAGTTTTATTTAATTAGTTTATGAATGAAAATATTATCCTATCGTCTTGAAATTCGGCACATAACTGCGAAAAAACTTACTGAACTTACGTGCAAAAAATCAGCGTTGTATCTTTTAAGATATTTTATAGAGAACCAAAAAATGAAACATACACACACACAATGGCTATTATTATAGTAGATGCCTCCATACAGTTTTTCAAAATAGTAATATTGATACTTCTGCATTACTTTATTACTTATTCCCGAATATAATACTTTATTGAAATCGACCACTGTCAGTGTAATCTAAAAAAATGCCTTTCAACAATTGAGATCTTGGTATCCAGTATTGTTGCAATTTATCTTAATAACTTGAAACAGTGAAAGTTATAATTTTACTGCTAAATATTTATTTAACGAGATAAAAAGTTTGATGTAATAGCCTTAGCTCACAAGTATATCATCTATTTCCCTGAGGTATGATTAAGTTTAGGCTCATACTGATGCATAAATAATAAACTGCACTCAAAATAACATCATTTAATGCGGTTCTTCTCTTTTACGACCGGCTATTCCGCTGTCCTTGTCTGCCATAGAGAACGCCTTACGCGCAGATAGAGCTCGCAATATATTATTCCACTTGTCATAAAGAAGTTACATTTAACGATTGTTTTATTTGACTTTATAGATATGGCGTCGAGACGCCGTTAAAGTACATTATAAAGTTGTTTGAGTGCTTTCAATACGGGTGAATAAACTCGATCACATAATGTCGCCGAAAGCAAAAAATTAAACGGATTACGTTTAATTTTTTTGTGTTTTTATGTCACGTTTATTGTCCGCATGCGGGGAAGGTGGTGAAACCGCGTTGGAATTTTTCACCAATAAAACGTTATTTATTAAAAAATAGCATCACTTGTTAGAAATGCTGCTTTATTAGGTGTTAATTTAAAAAAAAAACCCACCATAACAACGACTGCCAAACCAACGAATAATTTTAACCTCAATCGTGTATATCAGATCTGATCCCTATTATAATATATTTAAAATTGTCAAATAGCTTAATATGATTAAATTATTATATTTGATTTTGGCCAATATTCCACTGTAACCGGTCACAAACTAAGCAATGCCCACTGTAACTTCAGTGTTTATTGAGTTTTAAGTTTTCAATTGAAACCTTTTTGGTGCCATGGCACTCTATAAATGTTTACCCTGAGAGAAATTCTGCAATCAATCTGATTTCACTTGTATCGTTTCTTTTTCCTTTTAGATATCGTATCGGGAAGCTCTAGTGGAGAGGACAGATCCTAAACGAGCCTGTTTTCTTAGAATTTCTGCCCAAGCCATAAATATTAACTGTGCGAGGTCATTTTCTAGGAATATTTATAAATACCGTCTGTTTTAAATCCATGCTTACTTAACAAAAACACCATAACAACCAGCTGTTTCACTTATTGTATTTATCAACTGTTTTTTTTAAATTTTTTGTATCACATTATATTTTTTTGGAATTTTAAATTATTGTTTAAAATATCTAATGAATATTCACATTGAATTTTTTTATAATTTCAGGTACGTTTGATCACTTTTGCCCTGACAATATACAATCGCTGGTTCAAGATATCGTCATCAATAATGTGTAAGCCAATCATCAATCATTACGTAATTATATTATTATTTTGAGATTTTCAACGTGTACTTGCCGTTTTGGCCCTGGAAAATGAGCGAGCCTTCTCAAATATTGTGTTTCTCTTACCATTAAGATGTTGAATATTAATTTCAACAAAAGTAAAAGCAACCTATTAAACCCACTAAAGGCTAATTCCAGGCATGATTGTTGTGAAATCGATCTCAGTCAGTCCTTATGTTGTTTATGTGAACACGATTTGATGCTGAGTTTTTTGTAGTTTAAAGAAAAATGCCTTGTGCTTTACGCACGATTGCATGAATTGTATTTTGCAATATTTAATTAATCTGTTGTTGTGAATGATAACAATTATTTTTTTAAAAAATAACTTATTTTATAATATAAAAATTAGGAATCAGTACATTATATAATTTCTACATATTCTTTTAATTTGAGAGTTGAAATAGAGATCTTTACCTTTTAAAAAATAACCAAATTATAAATTATGACTTTTTTGTATTTTTTTATCTCTATTCCTGATGAGTTAAATCGTTTGCTATAAAAAATTTCTTGTGTTATTATAAGAAATTATTTCGTGTTGACATCAATTGCTATGAATACTAATTACTGGGTATCCAGAGTTTCGTGTAATTAACTTTATTTTTCAAAGGCAAAATTCTCTTCTTAATAAATAAATAATTATATGTTCTTATTTTCAAAGTATTTCGATTTAAGGGGTTATTTTATAATTTAATATCGATGGATAAATCCACCAGCAAAATCAAAACGTAAAAATTTCTACAACTACACTTATCACAAGTATTAAATCAATACATTTTTTTTAAGCCGATTTCGGTATAGCACGGATATATTTTTACATTCGATAATTTCAATATAATTGTAAAATTGCGAGTAATAATCGCGAAAAAAATCTCATGCACGTTTCAGATGCAAAATTTGAAATAATTTTAAACATAAAAGTAGATTAGCCAGGCTCGTGCGCACAGCCTACTGGGGCAGTTTTAATTTGGCTGAATTCTCACATGATTTTTTAGGCACTTAGTCGACCTTTGATACATCAGGTCTCAGGAATTCTAGGTAATTCCGTAATAAGTTAGTTTCAATAACCTAAATCAAAGTTTTATTGACTAGTCAGGTAATTTGACGTCATTTTTAAGTATTAATAGGCCATGGATATGGCCATTTATTTCACTGGTTGAAACGTGTGTATTATATATATTTTTTAAATCTTTTTAGTATTTTTTTCATCTAATAAAGAAAGCCTGATAAATGTTAAGGTTGAGAATATTTAATATCACAATATATATATATATATATATATATATATATATATATATTAGGGTGTCCCTTAAAATTCAAGTTCAATATTTTTTTACGCGTACCTTCTTAAAAGTTTAGTAATAACCCTATATTGTCTAGAAAAAAATATTAGTTCGATTTATAAACGGTAACCCGTGCCGACTTACGATTTTAACTTGTCCATACAAGTTGCGTAAGTACTGCGCTGTGACTTGTAACTGCATGTTTTATTTGTCATTTCATACGTGATTTTTGAGATTAGTAGTGCTCCATTGTTTAGTGCGTTAACATGTTGGTGGAATTACGGAGTGATAAACAAAATATTTTCCTTATTGGTTTGCCTAGATATCAAATAAATGGTGCAAAATTACCATCTAATCAACAAGTTCTCTGTCTTATTTTACAATATTCGTGAGATTAAACTGACTGTTAGTGAAAGTGCAAATCTTGTGATTAGGGAGTGCATCATATATTGGGAAAAAGCAAGAATTCCAACAAGGGGATTTTCTAACTGCGTGAAGAAACTTGTTGATTTATATCATGTTTGGAGGGAATTGCAAAAAAATTGTAAGAAAACTCAGGTTACGTTCAAGAGACGTGAGAACAATTTCAAAATTGATCTTAATAATTTGTTTGATATTGCACATGCTGATGCTTTTGAGAGAATGAAAATAGAGGAAGATAAATTATTTTTAATAAAACAGAGAGAACCAGGTCGACCGGGATGCTTAGGTGGTGTTGATAAAAAATTGGCGGAAAAAGAAGATAGATCTAGACAACGACGATTGGAAGAAAAGGAAAGGGTTGTAAGACAAAGAGAATCACTAGCTGTTGCATCTACTTCCACCACAAATTACTTAGAAAGGCTAGAAGATTTAGACGAAGAACAGATCTTGAATTCTGAACTCAGCTTGCTGGACGTTCCCTGCCATTAACAAAGTTCAAAAAGAGGTAGAAAGAATCTTGTAACACCTAAACTAGTTGCAGCTTTAGATCGATGCCAGCTAAGTATTAGAGACTCCGTTTACATTCTTAATGCGGTGGTAGAAGCGCTTGGTCTGAGCAGCGATGATTTCCCTATTAACAAATCCTCGATTCAGCGAATTCGTACTGAAACTAGAAAATCAAGGGCAGAAGCAATAAAATCTGACTTCCAAAACAATGTACCCGACGTAGTCACAGTCCATTGGGATGGAAAACTATTACCCGGGTTGGATGTACGAAGTTCTAAAGAAGAACGCTTGCCAGTTATTGCTTCGTTTGACGATAAGGAACAGCTTCTTGCAGTGCCGAAACTAGAACATTCTTCTGGAAAACATCTAGCTAAGGCTGTCTCAACAGCTCTCTTTGACTGGAACCTTCACGATAAAGTACAAATAATGTGCTACGACACAACAGCTTCCAATACTGGCCGTTTCAATGGAGCTTGTGCTATTTTGGAGCAAACTTTAGGAAGAGAATTGCTGCTTTTCGCCTGTCGTCATCATGTTTATGAATTGGTCCTAAAAGCTGTCTTTGAAAGCAAAATTAAGCAAATTACTAGTAGCCCAGATATTCCAATGTTTAAAAAGTTCAGAGAAAATTGGAAAAACATCGACGCTAGTAACATTGAACCATCTCTTAATTTCGTAAAACAACGTGTTGCCGAGACAGACATTCAAGCTTTGTTAATATTTTATAAGGCAGAATTAGACAAAGGTTATGTAAGAGATGACTACCGCGAATTGGTCGAACTGTGCGTAATATTTTTGGGAGGAGACACAGAGGAAAAATTAAAACTAAGGCCCCCCGGAGCAATGCATCAGGCTCGCTGGATGGCGAGAGCGATCTATTCTTTAAAAATATGTTCACTTCAGTCACAATGCAGAATAACTGCGAAGGACAAAAAGGCTCTACAAGATGTTTGCTTATTTGTCGTGGTGTTGTATGTTAAACCTTGGCTCGAATGTACAGTGGCGATCAAAGCACCTAACCAAGATTTGCGCTTCTTGAAGATGTTAAAAGAGTACGAAAAAGTTGACCCAACAATTTCTAATGCTTCTATAAGCAAGTTTAGCCATCACTTGTGGTATTTATGTGAAGAGACAGTTATTCTATCACTGTTTGATGATGAAGTTGATAACCAAACTAAAAAGAAAATGATTGCCAACTTCAACCGGGACAAAACCTCAGATTTTAGCAAACGCTATGACCCGTCAAAGGAAGAACTGCCCCATAGGTTGTTTGGTAAGTTTAATTGACTTTTTGTGATATATTTAAATTGTTGTAGATTTATTTGTTATTTATCTTATTTTCCTTTTTTTTTCAGGCAAAACACTGGATAATTTCGTATCGGAAAAGAGCAAACAATTTTTATCACGACTGCAGATCGACGACAGTTTTCTAAAGGAAGATGTATCTTCCTGGAATAATAATGCTGCTTTTCTGGAAGCTAAAAGAAAAATAAGTTATTTGAGAGTTGTGAATGATACTGCTGAAAGGGCTGTTAAAATGATGCAAGATTTTAACGGACTTATCACGGCTGAAGAAGAACAAAAACAGTTCTTGCTGCGCTGTGTCCAGGAACATAGAAAATTGTATCCGGACTGTAAAAAAACAACTCTAAAAAAAAGTTACCCTGGCTGATTGTTATTACTTTATGTTTTTGATTAAAGATTAATGTTCATCTAATTGAATTTTTACTATTATTTACTTAATTTATTGCATTTATAATGATTTTATACCAGACCGAAATATCAAGACAAAACACGTTTTTTACTAAACTTTGAAGCTCGGTCGGCACTGGTTGCAATTATGCTAGAAAGATGAAATTTTATATTTAAGACTCTTATAGCATTACTAAAAAAAGTAGAGGGTACCCATTTCGAAATTTGAAAAAAAAAATTTTTTGGTCATATAAGGGACACCCTAATATATATATTACGACGCATTTTTCGTCAATATATTTTTTATAATAATAAAAGCACAAAATTAATTGTAAAATAATAAAAATTGCAGCAAACCTTAATTACGTATACTTTGGTTGCTATACATTTTAGTCATCATTATCAAATTTAAACCTTAAACACAAAAATATAAAACAAAACTATATATTTTTTGTCTGAATTTTTTTGGTCTTAATTGTATATTTTATAAATATTACCACCGACTAAGAGTGAAATACATATTTTAAAAAAACTATTTAAGCAAAGACAATAGCATATTTTTAATGAATAGATTTTTCGGATTGTATTAAAATTTATCTTTAAATTTAAACCAAAAGTCATTTATATAAAACCCTTTAAAAGGATTTGAATTAAAAAAAAAATTTAAATAATTTTTATATGTCTGTGGATATCCATCGAATTTTTTTTTATTTGAACTATGGTGATGGCGTAACAATTAACCTTTTCGAATTGGGTGTGATTTGAAGTTTTACGGCAGCTCGTACAGAATACAGCAATAATCCATGATCAATAGCTTTGGCAAGTGCTGGCAGTCCATTGTACTAGAGGTCATCGAGTAATGCTTTCCAAATGATTTAATATTAAATTATCCTCATTTGAAAGAATGGCTGCCGCGTCATAACGGATGAAAAAAAATTCAGTTGTGAAAAATAACGCACCATTAAGTCATTGTTTATCACATATCTGATCATAATAAATCAAGACTTGAAATAATTTGTCAATAAAAACTTTTTGTCTAAAAGTCAGAATCACAAGTAATCGAATCAAATTGTGGCTAAATTGTAGAGTGCCACAATCAAAAGTATATTGATTGATCATTTATATAAATACGAAAAGCATTTTAAATATTCATTTTTTAACACAAAATTTCGAAGAGTATTAATTAAAAAACTTTGTGTTCTACAAACTTTCTGCGATTTCCTCGTTTTTTTACAATAAGTCAAAATACACCGCATTTCAAAGAAACCTCTAATCGTTTTAATGATCACTTGCATATTTGCTCACCTTTTGCTTGAGGCCTCCGACTCTTGCGAAGTACGTAAGTAAATTTACTTTTCATTCAGATTACTTCAATTTGATTACTTTCCGCTTGGAGAATTTACGTTTAAAAATTATACAATTTGTAAGTAGATCCAATCTTGCCAGTTTACAGAAAAAATACGCTGATACACTGATGTTTTACTGTATGAATGCTTTGAACTTTTATTTAATTGTTTTCAAGTTCCTTATTGTAGAATTTAGAGTCCAGCGCCTTCTGGTTTAATTCGCTTGAACAGCCCACGTCTCACTGTTCTCAGTCTGTAGTTTGGCTCGGCGTGCTTGCACATTATAAGGTTCGTATCAAGTGGATCTCTCTGGGATTTCCTTTGCTTCGTTCCCAGGGTGTCAATTTCCCGCTTGAAGGCGCCTGCGCTGGCAGTAACCAAATGTATGGGCGGAATCAGCATGGGTCTCACGGAGCGCTTATACATTCCCAGCATACCGCCGTATTTGGTAGATGTTTATTGTATCGTTTTTTCGAAGAGATTTGTGGCTAGTAAAATTGGGTAGTTTGTAGTAGATTTAAAGGCTTTACGGTACGCTTAAGACATATGTATAAGATTATTTATGCCAAAAAGCTAACAACTGCCTCTAGAAACTCTGACTTCGAAGTGAATCCAGTGCGTTGCTTTATGCTGTAGGGTGCGTTCAGGTTTATGTCTCTTAAAATACCGAAAAAATACATGGTATGCGTATTTTTATACTGAAGATTTAAGGAGTTCACTAGTGTGTTTTTTTTAAATTAATTAAAAAAAAACTGGAATATATCTTAAAACATTACGGCCCAAATGGTGAACAATCAATTAAGAGGCTATTTAACGTTGTCATCGCATGGCGAATATTTTGAAGTCATTCGAGCGTATTAAGGTTGCTATTCAAAATTAAAGTTTTCTATAAACCTGGTATAAAATAGACACGGGTTGAAACATTTCCTACTCAACATTCATTGAAGACATTTTCGAATAAAATAAAACAATAGTTTCATCTAAACATATAGCTAGTGTATAATATTTCTACACAGTACAAAATAAAAAAAAACGCGATCAAACATGAAAATAAACGTATCAAAACTATTATTGTTGTATGTACAGTGGCAGAAATATAAATTTCTTTGAACGCGTTTATTGGTTGTGGATTCCTATTGTCCCATTGCTGTATTTCAGAATTTACCTGCGCGCTGCGACTCTCGGCGATTTCATAACTTCTGAAAATGCGGAACTGTCGAGAGTCGGATTATTGACGTCCGCCCAGCGACTCGCCTCCCGCTCTGTTTGCTCTATTCCCATATCTGTTATCCACCAATTTATGACAAAGTCAATAGAGACAGAAGTGTGTTGATGCCGATATCCGCTGTGATGTGCTTTTTTCCGATTGACAGGTTAATCTCTGAATTTATAATGTTTGCAAAAGTATTAGGGATTTGAAATATCATTTTTTTTTTTTAAATTACGACTGGCAGCTTTGTATCAAAATACGTACTGGTGACTGGAATATTAGTTATTTTGATTGTTGACACTGAACAATGTTCAAACAACATCATCTGTAACTTAATTAAAAAATATTATATGTATAAATATTTATATGAATTTATTTGTATACTCGAAGAAATTTGATTCGTGATATAAGGTTCTTACGTTTCATAAAATCTGAATTCAATTTCTCAGTTTGAAACTCCCTACAGCGTGACCTTAGAGCCATTGTTAATTATCGCATACTAATTACATCGATTTTCAATTACGTATTTTCGTTTCCGAACTAATTTAACGCGGCCAGCACATTCAGTAATGGCGACTCTAATTAATCTTTCGAGCAGTTTGTGATTTTTTCCCACAAGTGATTATTAAATAATATAAAATACACTCGAGGTGCGTGACTCCGTGGCTGTGGCGTTATTGAAAATTACAAACTCGGAGTGTCGGAGTATTGAGTTCTTGCAGAAATCATTGTAATTGAAGGGCTCGCATAATCTAATGGCTAGAATAATCTATTCGCCATTATGTATATATGGCATCAATACTGTTGTGTCGTTAATGAATGGTTATTTTTTCAATAAGTTTATTTTTATAATTAATTTATCGTTCTAAAAAACATTTTTTTAACTCATATACGGATCTTATGTATGCATGCGTTCACTTGAAACGTATACAAAAGCGTCATTTTTGTGCAATCGATTGACACTCGGTGGTCGCATATTTCATTATTAATTTTAATAATAATGACCGTAGTTAATATTACAGAATGTGTACAATGGTCCTTTATATTAGCAGTATAATATAGTGATCGATCCCATGCAAATGTTCGTTATCGTAGCCGCGTGCAATTACATAATACCAAAATGTTTATATTATTAAATTTGTTAATATGAAAAATTATAAAACACGCTTTTTACACAATATATGTGTTTTCTGTTTAGTTGAGATTAAATAAAAACAGTCGCCCCCATTCATCATAAATTCTTTAATTTCATTTCTGTACAAAAGTTAGAAAAATTAACATTTTCACAGCGATGTTTAATTTGAAAGGAAACACGACGTGACACGATAGAACAAAGCAACAGAACCCTGCGATGTCGGTTGGACTTAATCGCATTGGTCTTTTCCTCTGGAGGCTTCGCTTCCGGGGCTCGCCAGTCCACCGAGGGGCCCCGTGACCGGCCCCATGACTAGTCCCGTGACCAGCCCCGCCACCCTGCGCCTCCGGACCGTCGCGTGTGCCGAGGACGTTACCCGTGACCGGCACACGAACCTGTAACCTCCCGTCTTACAAGTGCACGGAAAATGCTACTTGATATTCACAAATTATTGCTGCCAGTGCTTTTCAATGCATTCGTGTATTCATATATATTTTAATTTTTTTTTATCTACCAAGTAAAAGCACTAAGATTGTGAAAACATCATAATTGATATGACCTATAGTTAGTTTATATACTCTAGTATGTGAATTATGATTTTAAAAATACTCCTTTTTTAATTTGTATCGTGTTATCCAATTTATATTTTATTTAAAAATTAATAGCTATCCAACCAACAAAAATAAATACAATATATTTTTATTTTTAATCTAAGCAAACTTTTTGATAGTTCATACAAATTTTACTATATATTTTTGAATTTTCAGTTTAAACTCTTTCTGTAAATATTAATTTTATGATAATTTGTTCTGAAAACGTTTAATTATTCATTTCAAATTTCTATAAAATATAATACACGAATTCCACGAAATGTTTAAACTTTTTTAATTTATTTTTACATTATTTCTATTATTAAATAGAATATCGTTTTTTTTTTACTAAGAAAACATAGTATTGTTAATATTATATTTTAATAACATATTTCTAAAATAAAGCAAATAATGGTTGTATAAAATATCTAATTCTTCTCATTCTCCACAACCACACCCATCTCTCTCCTGTTTATCTTTATTCAGCCTTTTTTGGCTTTATTCAGGTCACCTAGTTTCATGCCATAGCAATGGTGGTGAAATTATGTTATTGGTTCCTTACACAAGAACGCTAGTTGTATAGTATAGATGAAATCCCAGAGAAGTAAACTTAAAATTATATAAATGTTGCTATAAAAATATCTTGTCGCGATATTATATATATTTACTCTGATCTGCATCTTCGAAGATCCAAATCCTTTCTTCTACAGGAATTACCGTCAATCAATTAACTTTTATGACGAAAAAATATCGTATATTCTTAATTAATCACGCTTAGATTTCCTTAATTAACACTATTAAAAAATCCATTGTAAATTATCTGAGCGTACCGAATGCTAGGTGGACACAATGCATAAATAATCATACTGTAAATAATGTTTTTATTCGTCCAAATGATCAACAAAAAAAAAAACCACTGATATAACCTTTAACTTGAACCAGTAAGCTCTGTGGTGGCATTATCGGGCTGCGGCCTTAATTGATATTTAACAACAACGGAAAATCTATTCTTGCGAGGTTATTTATAAACCCATCATCGCATGCCTCAACCATTCTGGTCACAATCAATACCAGCAGACTTATACCAAATGAAGAGTTCATCAAAACATCCAATACGAATCCTAAATATATTTAATGCCGTATCTTTATTGCAATGAACTAGTGCTTATTCTTCTTCCGGTACCTTTCTTCTGAGCAGGTTGGTGACCACTTCACTGGTAATCTTACTAATTTGGCAGTGCTTCCGACTCCCACTGGCACAAATTCCACATTCACTTAATGTTTCTGCTTCCAATGCCTATTTCCCATTTCCATTATTTTATCCATTATATAAGATTTTTTTATTTGCCTCTTAAACTACCAGATGTTTTTCTTGCGGATGACTATACGAAACTTATCATTTATATCACATACTAATTATTCTACTCCTGACACATTTGCTTACTTACCATGAACGGTAGTTTAGAGTTTTACCAGTTATAAATGTTATTAAAAACTAATTAAAACTCGTTTACCATTAAATAATTCAATTTGTATTTGTTTTGTTATATATACTTACGCCATTTAGGTAACTCATATTGGGTAGTAATATATAATAAAACTTAATATACTAAAAAAAATATTAACAATTCTTCATAGAGCCATTTGTTTTTTTTATTGCTGCGTGTCGACTTATTTCGAATAAGTATGTGCATATCACAAATAATTATTTTTGGAAATATACAATGAAAATATATAATATAAGTTTATAATTAATTTAAACCATAAGTACTGTTTTCTCTCTAACTTTTGTAAATTAACCTATTACATAATATGTTACAACCACAAATTAATATGAACAAACGTACTGCCGAAAATATAATAATTTTGTCTTAATGGGGAATACATATTATTTTAATATTTGCTTTACAGTTCAATATATTCAGTATTTTTTTTGTTTTAATTATTCAACTTCCACTCTAATTAAAAACACATTTCTGGGGTAGGTTTGTGAATATTGAGGGCGCCAGGAGCCCTAACAACCCCCAAATTAGTGTTAATTCTAGTTTTGAATTTCAGCCGACCGCCGGGGGTATGTTAAGTTAAATTGATTTCTCAAGAACAATAATTCTTTTTCTCGAGTTGTTCGGGATCTCGCTGTGAGAAACTCATTTGAATTCCAAATAAAAAGACCAATTAATTTTTGGGTAAAGAATATATCTTGATATCCGCCTTTCAGTTCCATTTTAGTCAATTTTCATAATTTGAAATGATTTGTACAGTATAGTAAAAATATTATGCTATGGTTATTCAGATTCATTAAATATAGTATATTCCACACCAAATTTGTTTTTAAAACCTTATTATTTTCAAAGATAAACTGAATTTCCGTTTTTCAAATAAATTTTATTTCTGGAACCTTAGTGGCTTATGTCTATTAAGTAAAAAAAAAAACTATCATAGACTTCGTAGCTAAGGATCTTTTAATTTATTTAAACGTTAACAAAGCAACCGATTTAGATTTATAAAATATAGTACGTATATTTTATACTATTTAAGAAGAACGAACTACATATATATACTTCGCCCCGTTGCAACTTTGTTTGCAATGCAAATGACCTTGGTCACGCTGTCAATACATAGATATTCCAAGAGACATTTTTCTATTTCAAATACACGGAAAATATATTTTTTAATATCGCTGAGCTGTTGATAGCATATTTACTGTGATAATTCTGTAAACATTTTCACAAGAGCCAAAATTTATATTTAGAAATACTTAAACATGCATCAATTTAATTTTATACGAGGGAAGTTTAGCTAAAGGCGATATAACATAAATCACTGTCACGTGTCTATATCCTCTTTAGATAAAAATGACTTGATATTTCATAAAAGAGTCTGCGTGTGAATAAACCTATTTATCTTTTAAGTTTCTACAAGAGATGTTCCGTCAACTGTCAAAATATTTATAGTCGACTCCAGGACTTTTAATTTTATCAGGAATATCCATCAATCACGTTTGCATCAGTCATCGGCTGGTGACGTGCCGATGTCGGTGCCGTGCGCGGCCGTGTTGTCGCGTAATTACCCCGCGGCGGCCCGGGGCAGGGGGCAGCCCTGCGAGCTTCATTGACGGACGTCAGCCACGTCCGGCGGCTAATTGACGGTGCGACTGCTCGATTAGCTTCAGAACTAGGGCTGTGCTAAATTGATCATATTTAATTTCGTGAATTTTATAGCACAGTGACATGTTTTGTGCATTTTTGCGACGACCGCTTGGTTAGATGTGATAAAACGATTTCATGTGTTAAACTGTCAACACTGTAATTTTTTTTCAATACACACATATATATATATATATATATATATATATATATATAAACATTCAGTAAAAAAATACTGGTTTAAATAACACCACATTTCCCATATAAAAGTGATTTGAAATAAACAATAATATTTTACTTGTTATTACGTTCAAATTGTGGTAGATTTATAATCATACTGAAAACACACACACATAAATATATATATATATAAATAAACATTCAGTAAAAAAATATTGTTTTTTATAACACCATATTTCTGCAGTAAAAAACTATTGTCCAAATAATACATACACCATGTCGATTATACTCTAAAATAGTGTTTTTTTTGTATGCACACGGATATTAGGATTGCATTAATAGTAACATATGTTGTGTTCTTCTTAATTGAATTATTGTATAGTTTTTGTTTTTTATTATTATATTTTTAATAGTGTATTTTAAATTTTCAGCACCATTTCCGTAAAACGTACTTATTACTTATAACTAAATATCTAATTTGTAATTTTGTATTACAGCTTAGAATCATTGCAAAACTTCAATGTGTTTAAAAATAAGCATGATTTCATCATTTAATATTTAACACGGAACGTAAAATTTTAAAAATATTTTATTAAAAAATGTCAGCAGGTGGCTGTTCATGGTGCGCAGTTGGCACTCGCCGAGCTGTATCATTGTCTCCATGCAAACTCAATCCATTGTGGTACTAGCACAGAACTCGGCAAGGGAATTGGCATATTAAGATCTAATTAGGCCTCAGCATATAGATCTGTTGAAACAGATTTATTTGATCAACTGACTACTCTCCAAACTGACACAAACGTCTACTCCCGTCACCTTGAACACATCGGTATTAATCAAACAATTAAAACAAAACTCGATATTACAACACAAGTTGATTTAAAAGGCTAGGTGTTAACCGTTTACATTGTTGTTTTTTATGAGTTTCTGTTAGATTGATCTAGTATGCATCACTTCTGAAGTCATACCTTATATGTAAAATAGCATTATATATTCTGATTCCTTATCAATATAATAATGATTTATTCATTAATATAATAAAATTATCTTGAAAACGGGTAATGTGCATATCTAACCTTTCAGAGCTCGCATACAAAATGAAAAGAAATCCAGAAAATCCAGGACCACTGTAATATTTCAAATTTAACCAATTTATGAATATAAAAAAATCATTTAATATCCTCTTATAGCTTTTATATATATATTTTATTTATAACAAATCAAGTATAGTTAAGAAAAAACTTTTGTGTTTAAGTATATTTTTAATCTATAATTTTTATCTATAGTGTGGCCGTGACTTAAAAAGTAATAAAAAAATTATTTACTGCTTGTAAATGTACTTAAGATAAGTGATTCCTGAAACCTTTTGAGGTGCCTATACATTTTTAATTATAAAAAAAATGGTTCACATGTATACCATGTGTTGATACTAATAACATGCGGTCGATTGTATCAGAAAAACATATTATTTAAATATTTATATTAAATTATTGAAATGTTGTTTTTTTTTTAAACACTTATATTATGCGATGGCTACAAATCCATAAAAGATAGTTGAATATAAATTATCTTAATTTTTTTTATAGAAAATATTTTCTGTTTGAATGAACTGCCCGTCGCTTTTAAACCGTGCGTTATAATACGTGATGGTATTTTTCGTTTTTTAGTTAGAATATTTACTAATAAAGGCACTGGAATTCATAATTAATAATAGTGCGAGTTAATACTTAGGAATTAAAGCAATGACCGTGTTTTTTCTTTCAACGTGGTAATTTTACGTACAGAAAAATTGCTTACGTTATGGGTTTTGTTATTTTACTAAAATTTAATAATAAAACCGATTATTTAATCTGTAATTAAATATTCACAAAGCTGCAAGGCAGGCCGGCTGTGACCGCTCCGTGTTTAGTTTTGGTAGATTTTGGAAATTCAGCTGCCGGATATTAGTGACATCTGTCTCCATGCATATCCACTCTGTAAACAAAGTCCTCGATTGTGGGGCTATATCGTTTCGTTTGTTGCCGCTTTTATATTACATGGTGCTCATGCTGAGAGGATTGGAAGGTTTCAACAAATCCATCCTCTTATCTAATCCTATTCGAAAATGTCGGTCGTCAGGCAACGGGTCGATAAGGAAGGATACTTTGATAAGTGAGTTAAGCGGATATGTTTTGCGTAAAACAACAATGCCTAATTATAACAATCCAAGATCAAAACAAAAAACTGTTTTACAAAATATGGCATTTTTATTATGATAAACAGAATTTTTGTGTTATTAACTTAGCAGGCAATAATAAAAATAAACCTTCTAGTATTTTATAGACGTTGTTTTGTATTATGCATACAACCGAAATCAACATAGTAATTTATAGGTTTTTAAATAAATTCATAATTGTAAATATTAAATAAAGTCACTGAGTTTCACAAAATATTTCTACATGCATATAGAAACATTAAAATACCGATTTTTCACTTTAGAAATAGCTGTACAACATTGATGGCTTATTTTAGCCGTACAAACATGCATTGCCGTTAATTATTTAATAATTAATTATTACTTACAATTTGTTCAATCAATATATTATTTAGAAGATCGTGATACACTTTGACAAATGACAAACAAAATATCAATCTTTTTGTTCTCATAGTATTAAATTAAAGTCAAAGTATCAGCACAAATTAACCACATATTATTAAATGCGTTATGTTACTGTAACAAATTTTGGAAATGTTAACAGTTTCACGATTTAACGTCACCCTCGGATTTGAAGTGATACAAATGCGTAATGTGGATATAAAGTGTACATATATATTCCAGGAACTGCAGTATCGTGAATGTAAACACCCAGTTGTGTTTAGTTTGGAATGAAGTGATTGTAAACTATTATTCTGCGAACATTTGTCACAGGAGGAGGTGTACGGTTTTCGCGTCGTTTAGCGGGAATATTCGTAGGAAATTGCTCGGAGGAAGTAACTCAGCCCTGTGGCCATTTCCATATGAACTTCACACGGGGGAACTGTCTAAATATTATATAACTATCTCATGAATGCTTTGTTACTGTCTCCCTCGAAAACTTGCCACGTAGGTAAAACTTCGCAGCTATTCACGGTCTGTAGGGTACAAGTTCCCTCTATCGCACAGCGCGACAGTAGCTTTTTTGTTTATGCATAAAATAAATTTTATTAAAAAAGTATCTGTTTATACAGAAAATCAGCATTGCTTCTCTTCAAACACTTTGATTTTTTTTATTGTAATATAAGCTAGAAGGATGTATTTACTATATATATGGTTATATTTTTCTGATAAGTGACTTCGTGCGTTGTTTATTTTTGTTAAACTTATCAATCGGGCCTTGAACTCACTGCTTTAACTAACTTAGTTAAAAAAGTTGTTGAAAGCATAATAATATGTACATCTTAATATACGTGAAATTTTTTATTATTATTATCAGTTTGTTGATAATGGCAACAGTTACCCAGTCGTGCAGTCTGTGTGTACGTAAGCAAATATCCATTTCGAGTGAGATGAGACGCTCAAGCCGCTGGATGTCTTTGACGCGAATACAAAGTCTGTAAAGTTTGGATGCCATTTGGAGAACACGGGCGCCCCAACCCTATATCTGGTCAGAACTGTCCTGTTAAAATACCAACCAGCTACAATACTAGCCAACTACAAATGGAGTTATAATGTAACATGTTGTATGACGGTTCCAAGAACTTTTCTCACTCGCTTGCTTGTTTACGAAAACATTTAATAATTTACAACAACAGGAATGCTTGCGTTCAAGCACTGCTAAACATGAAAATTTTTAATTTTTTTCTTATTATTCAAATGCAATCATAGATTGAATATTAATACCATTGTATTGAATCAGAAGTAAACTTGTAATTTTTTATTTTTAAAGCTTCTGGGGTTGCAGTCATTTGCACGGTAAAATAATGATTTCAGTATCATTTTGCAGTCAGGTCAATTTCTTTCCCTAGTGTCGAAAAATCGAGTCTCCAAAATCACCTTTAGACCGGCAACATTTAAGACATACATCAAAGAATAAATGGATTCTAGAATAAATCCAGGGGTATCCCTAAGTGGAAGAGCATCCGAACGGTACTCTCGGTACGGTTCTTTGGATTGACGATGTGATTTTTGCATGAAAAACGTATAAAGCAGTGAAATGGAGTTATTCTTATAAGTGTGAGGCTTTGGGGAACGTTTTGCAGTGTGTCTTAAGATGATAAAGTAAAAACTATACAATTGTTTAAAAATATGATTTTTTAGTCCAATTTACATATATGTCTCTATGAATTGAAATATATGTGTTATATGTGTATTAGATATGTTTATATTTTATTATTTAAATTCACGTATAAAACAGCATTCTTACAAGTTTTTCTTCGAGGGGTTCTTTATTACATTCAATTGATAATAAAGACTGGGCTCTCAAAATGGGCGGTATCAACCACCATCGAGCGCTGAAGACTTTTGGGGGATGCCAGTGGGTTAAGAGGCAATTAAGGGCAGTCTAGGGGCCGGCGCTAATGTAGAAGAAAGTGTATAAAATTGACCACTATTATTTCATTAATCTGATAGAAAATTCAGTTATGTTTAACTATTTGTTATTTATGGCCTAAATTGGAAAACTCATGATGAAGAGAGTAGCGTTTATAAAACAAAGGTTTTTAAAAAAGTCGTTCGGGAATTAATGATATTAGCTATAATTAATACCATTCAAACAATGATTCAAGTTTTATTTCGTTTCATTACTTCTCAGTCTATAGTTTTACTCTTTTGGCAAATATACTCCAGACCTTGCCCATAAAGTTGTCAAATGCCGTATTCGGGCGGGGTGATTGAGCGTGGATATAAAACCAAATATTGATAGTGCTTCAGACGGCTGTAACAAAACGGTTTGTAACGTAGTTTTACAATACCTCTTCTAGGAAGTAAATTGAACGGTTCGTAATTTCGAAAACTCGAGAAAGTAAGTGATTTCTGGAACTCTTTATTTATGTTTATTAAGTATCAATTTGAAAAAACCTATACGCTTTTAATTATAACGGTTTCTCTGAATTAGTATATACATATTCAATTTATTTATTTCACAATGTGTTTTTAGGCAATCGATTTATCATGAAACGAGTCACATCAGAATAGTCAGAATACAAAATACATCGTTTTGTGTCGTTCAATACAAATCAGAATAGAACCACTGGTGCTAAAGCTAGAGGCAAGTTCGGATCCCACTTGGTCCCAAAAAGAATTTCTTTAAAAAAATTAGTTGTATATTTTAACCGATTACCAAAAAAATATTCTGTAAACAGCAAATCTTTTAGGGTACGAATACGGATTTATATAAAATATTTGATAATCATATTGGTAAATTATACTTTACGATTAAACTTTCTTAAATGGTTATATTCGCACGTACGGAAGGTTTGTTGAAATGTAATATAAAGAGATCGCTGCCAAGTTGCAGCTGTGAAAACGTCGGATAAGAAACAGGTGATTTCAATTCCTTGGACTGCTCGGCGAACATGTTAGTTACCATCCAGGGACTTAAATTGAACAGATTTTCTTCGACAGTCCAAAAGCAAGCTCTTCAAATACATGGCTTGAACGCTACTTCCTCAGAGAACAAGTGATCCAAGGGATTGAAAGCAAAGTTCATTCGTCATCCACATAGTCAGATCGAATATGAACGTTTATCAATAGCACAGTACACGTGTACAAGTAAGAAATTGGCTACAAGGAAATGGAATCATGCGTTCTACTGTTATATTAGAAACATAATAATGAAACCCTTTTTTTGTTATTGGTTTGGGAAAGATTGTATGGGCAGTTTTGTTACCACTGCACCTGAGTTACGTACCCATCGATTGCTTCAGTAAGGTTTGTTTGTCAATCGTATAGTTCCCTAAATTGATTTATGCATTCGAGTTTGAATCGAGAAATGTATAGTCCGCTAGCGTTAATCTAACACTTTTTAAAAACGTAACATGTATGTGTATCGATAATTTATATATATATATATATATATATATATATATATATATATATAAGACTAGGAACCGTGGATCTGACAGAAACAATGGCGTTGCTCTAAAAATGTAAAGATTTTTTATTTTAACACTTATACACAACAATAGTTCACATACAGTGTAATATAAGATACACTATCTTACCTAAAAATGTAAAGAAACGACAGTTAAAGTCTATCGTCCACTTCATTTCAACTCAAATTATTACTAATATGATTACTCAAATTCTCATTTATTTTTCTACCCACAATCTATGACACCTTGTTCTGGTTTTTATCAGCCGTCAGCCGATGGCCGATAAAACAGTAAATATACGGACGGTCAGCGTTGGCCGACAGAGTCTCGCTGGCACATAATCTTAAAGCAATATAATTGCTTTACATATATATATATTTTTTTTCTATAAGAAAGGAATTTGTAGTTTCCGGTAACGTGTAAGATGCTTCTGGTGTTTGTTATAAATTAAATAGATTTTCTCGTGAGGTCCAGCCGACATAAGCACCCGAGGCGTGTATCACCTTGAAGCGTCGTAAAGTCACCGGTCGTCACCTCCGCTGCCCTCTCGCAGCTCGGATTAAGGCCGTGGTCGGCGACCACTATCAACCGAGAACGTGCCGGGGGTGGAAGCTTTACTGCCCGAGAAATCACCCCGCCAGCTCCAATCGGACGCCGCGTGCTCCTCTTAAACTCCACAACTTTTTATACTGATTAGATGTTGTCTAAATATTAGGCCGAATCCGCTTTACAAATCCTGAAGACGAGTTTTCGTATTTCTTAAATCACAAAACACAATCAGTGTGGTACGCATTAAACGAAGTCATTTTTTATTTTAGTTTTTATGTCATACAAATACTATGTCTGTATTATTCTTTAATTTCAAAGAATTTTCGCATTATTAAAACTGCGTTAAAATTTATCAAGGGTGAGAAGTAAAGAAAACACTGTCAGGTTGTTTTGTGAAGAGTACGCATGGATACCAATTCTTAGATTCTAAGTTTGGATACATGTGAAGAAAAACGTTATTTTTAATCTAAACAAAAAGGAAAACCCAAGAAAAAAAACTTTTTTTCTGCAAGTATTCTGTGATTTTCTTTTATGCAATATATCAAAATTGAAAAAAAAATGCTTTCTGCTATTTAGCGTCCTGCCTTTTTCTCTGCGACTTTCTACGCTTACAGGGAGGCGTGGTGGTAACGGACTCCTCGTTCTCGGGTAATTTTAAATTGGTTGTCTTTTGCTTATTGAATATCAATAAAAATAAATATATGTTTAAGCATATTTTACGCATAAAATACTTTTATATTTTCTTCGTGCTGGATTTTTGGAAAGGTAAACTTTTATTAATGTTCACTTTATATTAGCTAGGTGTTTCCCAAACTATGAAATTCTGATTTAATTGTTTTTGCAGCGCCTAAAATTATTGTTACGTAGTTGGTTGGTATAATGAACCGCGTGTGTAAATATTTCAGGTGCACTGCAGTGGCCTCTTCTAAGTACTGGCTGGATAGTAAAATCACAAACGATTTTGTTGACAACTGGGTTACTTGCATTTGTAGAGGGAAGGTTAATTTTTCTATTTCAAACAGATATGTTTCATTTGATTCATACTTATTTTACTTGTTTAGTTTAAATTAGAATGATTGTTTTACTAGTCAGCAATAGCAAAAGTATTCAGTTTTAATTCAACCCATCGAATTCTTATTATGTATAAAATAAAACAATTTTTTTTAAGAAAGTATCTTGTTTTATCATTGTACAACTTTTAAAGTCTACTTAAGAAAACTACACAAGTTTTTTGAATACAATTTATAAAATAAACCATGTAAAGATAAAATAAACTGTACAAAAATACTTTTTCGTACCATTAAATATATTTTAGAGTACATCTTGTTCATGTCTGTAGAATTTGTCTCCTTAACAATAATATCTGTCTACTTTCGTGTTGGGGACAGTGTTAAAGAATTCCCCAACTTTCTTGTATCTTTCTCACGTAAACAAAAGTACAGCCTACCAAATTTATTAAAAGCCTGTTCCCGGCCGAACAACAAGCGAGAAAACGGCGTGAAATAAGTTGGGAAGTAAAGAGTTCTCACATCACGTATTAATTTTACTCCGGCAAGTATGGTCTAACCTCGGCTAACGTGCCCAGACGCCGCTTGTATCATACATGATATATCAATACCCGAGAAAAGCAAATGCCTCGACCCCCAAATGTTACACCAGAGAGCGAGTCTCGACATCCTTACAACAACAAAAAAAGATTTAGTCGAACATTTTTCTTTAGAGTATCACCTATACGGAGAGGAGTCACACACTTTTCAGTGATCTACTTATTTCTACAGTTATTTACACAATAAATAAAAGTTTCAAAGTGAAATATTTTAAATGTGAGCATATTTTTAAAATATGTGTTTCTGTATTAACTAATCACAATAATACTTTTTAATATTATGTTTTAGCGAAGTACGATATTAATTGTGTAATATCATCAGGTGTGGTTTTATTTAGGTAATTTAAGACATTTAGATTTTTTTTTAAAATAATTTCAGTATTTTTTACTAAAAGAATAGCGTTGGTGTTCTTTCAGCATTCAGTTGACTGCCAGTTTGTAGATTTGAAGAACTATGAATAGTGTGAAGATTACATTTATAAGTTAATTAGATGGTCTAATGTTCATATCAAATACTTGAATACACGCAATGAAATTGAAATTTTCATGATAATAAATGATCACGTAAATGCTTAATTTAATTTCTTTCCATAAAAAAAAAACGAATTTCATCCATCGCATCCCAAAACAACAAATCCGTTTTGAAACACCCCCGTAATCCTGTTCCCCGATCGAATAGACACGGGAGATTATTTTTTCAAAAAAATTCTGTAAATTGTGATATGAAAAGAATCATCAAATACCAAAATTTCGAAGCTCGCCTCCCCCACCCCCACCCCTCCGCTTTATGGGGCGGATTAGGCCGGCCGATTTCGCAAGTCCCTTTACCCAATTTATTTAAGCGGAAAAAGATTCGCATTCGAGTCTCGGCGGGGAGTGTCGGCGTCTCCACTGCCCGCCAGCGAAATAGCGGATAAAAATGGGAATAGATATTCAGTGCGCAAGAAAAAACTCCGCCGAAAGTGTCTTATACGCTTTTTTGAACCCCCGCTGAAAAGCTCTGGTAGATGTGACCTAACCTAACCCGTTCTAAAATATTTTTATCGCACCCTTTTGCTGAGCTTTCATTGCTGTTCTATTGAATATTGAAACTGTTTCTTCGGGATGTTTATTTAGTTGTTTATTCATGTGTCAATGTGGAAATAAGCAATGACGCGCATTCGTGAAATCTACATGGCAAGACATGTTTGAATTGTCTTCAAGGCTTAATATTAATTCAAAATAAGTTTTGAAACAGTTCATTACTTACGTACATAGAGTATTTTAAATTCAAGATATATTATACACATTGAAATGTATATTTTGACTTTATTCAAATTTTTTGTTTTTAAGATTTATTTCAAATTAGATGCCGATTGAGAATCACAAAAAGATATCGCGTTGTATATTTCAAGAATTTTTATTTACCGAAATATATTTCAAATCATGTAACTTTCTTTCATTAAAACAACTTGAAATTTCTCAATGCGTTGAATATATCATCTTGCCGTCATTCATATTCTTTTGAATATTGAAACGAAGTAAAACCTAACAAGCAAAAGACTAACAACAAAAAAAACTTGAATCGATAAAATCTAGGTGCGTTTTTTGTAAAAAAAAGTTCTATCTAGACTTTTGGTTCACAAATTGGTTAGAAATGACTTTTTGAATAAGAGCGGAAACGTCGACATGACAAAGGAATCCGAAATTGAAATAATGATTTATAACTTAATTCCGCTGCTATAAAACCTTGAGCTTCATCTATGAAGTATAGTTAAATATTTTCTACGCAACTGATAGGACATTGTATATTTGCTAAGTTTTCTCAAAGTTAAATTTTAATTTTTCAAAAGCACAGAAAGCTGTCCTTTTCCGGTTATATACAGCTTGACTGTGCGGATAATTTATGTGGCTGGTATAAGTTTGTGGTGAGATTTGAGTTTGTGCAATAACCATTTAATTTTTCCAAAGGAATGACTCTTTTTCGAGAATTGAAAGGGTATTTTGGATGAATGAAATAGGTACTCAACAAGAATTGAGGTTGATATTTAATGGTTGCTTTATTTTTCAAGGGTTCTATTTTTTAGTTTAGCCACAGTTAAACATTTAGCGCTATTAACACGAACCTAACGCAAGTTTTATTTATTTAATAATTATATTTATATTTAAATTAATTAATATACTTATTCTACCTTCTGTATTTTAAGAAATTTCGCTGTTTCAGATATACACCTCTACATGCAATTTTTTTGCAGTTTCAATTATTTTAGGATCTTTTTTATGTATTTGTATAAAAAAAGTAAAAAATACAATCTGTGTTATGGTATTCAATGAATACTTATAAACATATGTCTTCTGTTCAAGGAAATGATATTTGATATATAATCCATGTCTTTTTTTTACTTTATGAGATACATTACAAAACGATACTGTTACAAACACAAGTCTATTAATCCAATCATGCTTAGATATATTACAGACAAACAAATAAACATCGCAGGTAGTTAGTCGTACTTAAAGACTTATGTTGAAGTTGACTCCTTACCTTTTGTGAAAATAGTAAGACATTTTCTATCACATTACGTTTGTATAGATATTTACTTTAAGCCGATCAACGTAAAAAAAATGCTGTATTACATTTTGTCCTTTTTCGTGAAGGCAAATAATTTTTTTTGTAAATGAATCTCACTAAAATTATTTAAAAAAATGGTTTCATAACAACATGTGTTAGCAGCTTGCCAAAGTTTGACAAATGGCATAATAAGTATGTGATTGTAATTAAACATTTTTCTCTTTAAACGACTAAAAAATATTTACTTAATTAAATAAAACCTTACATTCTTAATTACTCGTACAATGACCTCAAATCCTGTCATTTGTGTTCGCTGTTCATAACATTTTTTTAGATTATATTTACTTACACTTAAGGCTTTGCCCAAAATTATCTACCTAAAATGAATCAACAATAATGAGCTTTGATAAGACGTTTCAAATTTTTAATATCTGTTGCTATCCGGTAATTCCATGTGGATTGTGTAAGTACGCACTAAAAAAATAAACAACGTAATGTTTAAAAAACAACGGACAACTGATTTTAAATTAGACATGCAGTTTTACAAGCATAATTAAATATAATTTACTTATGTAAGGATTGTTTTTTTTAAATTCTATACTTTTAGTAATATGCCTAAACCGATATTTATACAAATAAATTTTAGCACATACCTTTCATACTCGTGCGTATCCAACTGAATTATATTTGCACACACTTTTTCTCAAAGTATACCTGTTTGTACGAGTATCGTTATTTGAATATCGCGTTTCTTTGATAAATTAGTCCAGGGTCAAATTAATAAGAGGTTATTGTCCTCTTAGGAGATACTATCCGAGGCAGGACAGAATCGGCTTATCGTCGAAGGCGAAAGCGTTGACTTGACGCCCGAGCACGCGAGACTTCCTTGGAAAAACCCGAGCAACAACCACAAGTATATAAAAGGCAGGTTCTTTCACGAGCTGGCTGTATACACGAACTCAAATATTCCGTTTCCACAATTGGATATTGTTTTTTTGCTCATCAATTTTTTTTTTCATTCTCAATTAGGTTTTTATATTAATTACTTTACAATTTGCTTCATACTGGGTTGTTTTTACGTGAATTGAAATATTGTGCTTTTTTTGTAAATGTTACAATGAATCTTTTATACTGAGATATTGCAAATGATTCAACGTGTAATAAATAATTTATTTTTTTATTGTCAAAGAAGAATATAGACATTTAAAATCAATTAAATTGTATAATTTGTATTAAAAAAAAACACTAATTATGGTTTAAGGTGATTTTACCTAAAGGATTATTTTTAAATTTATTTAAAAAATAATATTAAAATAATAATGATGTTATTTCTAAAATTCCAATTTTTTTTCTTTGTAGTATATATGATTGAATCATGTAAATTAAAAAAAAAATTGCCCTCAAAAATATGTATAGTAAATATTTGTCTGTTTATTTAAAAAGAAAACAATTTTGAAATCATGGGGTTATGCACGGATTCGTAACACGCTGTACCTAACTAACATAAAGAATTAGTCATATTCGCTCAAAATTTTTATTCAAATCTAACAATGGACAATTAAATATATTATGTAAATAGACACAATCCCATAGAGCACGCCGCACAATGAATTTTTCAGCAAACATTCGCATGGTCCTCGAGGCCGTCGCTGTGATCGGACTTTTCACATTTTACACTGGAATATTGTTTACGTATTAATTCAGCTACCACGTCTGCCGTGCCTCTCCGTTGTATTTCAGCTGCCGTGCCACATTCATGATAATTGTGCATATTTGTTATGCCATCTTTAACAGGCCCGCAGGGAACTGTGCCAAGGAGAACCTCCGCTGCCTGTCCACCTCAGCAGGCACGGCGAGATTTTTTGCAGGTATCAGGTATCTGCGGTATCTTATTTTATTGATCAACCTGTTATGTCTTAGTTTTATCATTGTTTACGTACTTTAAATACTACTTTCATGTTAATAAAGTTTTTTTGATTTAAAAATATGATAATATAAAATCGATCACACATTATATATTATTCATATAATATATGTTTAAAACAAGACAAAAATAAATATGCAAAAATGGTTGAGTCAATAAAAAATTAGATCTATTATTTCATGACACAATCGCCTTCGTTTTTATTATACTTTTCAATGTTTACGCAAAGTTCAGAGTCGCTATTAAAGGATAATTATTCGCGTCGCTTATACAAGCATTTATCTTAATTTTATCGCTGTAAAATTTAACAATGTCCTTGTAAAACAAAAGAGCTCCCATTGAAGTTTTAATTCCTGTATTTATCCATGACGAATTAATTTTGTACGTTTCTGTTTAATTAAATGCTTACTGCAGTTAAAATGTAAATATGTTTTATAGCTACAATAAACATACGTTAATTATACAATATATACGCTATAAAAGTTTCAACTTCATTTCTCTAATTATATAGCAGTTGAAGAGGTGCGTCGCGTACCATGTTTTATCAAAAGTGCTTAATTTTAATTCAATGTGTCAGTTTATGAAATAAGTTTACTTACTAAATATTAATTTTATACAATTAATTTAAACGGTTGAATTTTATTTTTTTTACTAGTTTATATCATATCAAATTAAAGCAATGCCCGCAACGTCCTATATGAATACTTGTTGGTTATATTTTAAAAGTTTGCATCCAGAAATTCAACTCTTAAGTCACGTTTTAGTGTTGATTTTTAAATGTTGCAAATAAAAGTTACTTTTCACTTTAAACAGTACGTGATTTTAGTGTAGTAGGCCTATAAAATATATGTTTTATTGATTTGTGGTGATTATATGGTGATTAAGTACATTGTTTTCGTACGCATAAATCACAATCTATATCCACGAAGGCACGATGGCGATGGTGGAGTCACCATGTTGCGACAGTCAGAAAGTTTAGCTTCAAATTCCAGCTGTTGTTTATGTTGAACTTTGTACTTTGACAGTATTTTTAAAATACATTTTATTTCTGTTTTTCTTACTACAAACTTTCAGGACGCTAGAGAGGACCTGGTCTTTCTGTGTTATCAATTATCTGTTATCCATCCCGTGTTCATGAATAATTAGGCATATATTTGATTTTTTTTATTAAGTATCGTATTTTTAGAAAAATAATTACGTCACGTACATTTGTTTATTTAAAATAATAGCGCATATACTCAGTTCATATTCATGAGGTGCGTTTAAAGTAGTCGAGTCGTGATTGACACAGATTCCATTCTGCCAGTCATCATAACATCGAATTAATTTCAGTTTCCGTCCTTGCATCGGGATGGACCCGGGCGACCCTCTAAGCCTATCCAGTTCAAGAGCAGGTGTAATTATGACATTTGGTGAGATACGTGTATTTATTTACCGTTTAGGATTAATTTGGGTCTCTGTCTTGTGATTGCTGTAATATTCATGACGGTAATACCATAATCGGCAGTTCCTCTCCGCTTGCACCTGCGAAGGTCTTTCACAGTTGGTTACTCCGAGTGATTTACTTTAACAGGCACGACAATTTATAAATAATCATCTAAATACCTCTTTGTTTCAAAGTAGCATTGTACACTCACTAACGTTTAACTCCTTTACATTGTTACTGTATTGTTTAATTATATCGTGGGTTTACATTTGGTATTAACTATACCTTAATTTGACTGAATATATATTGAATTTAATAATTTTTGAACACAGTGTGTTTTGGTTATTTTATTTTCCAATATAGATTTTTGTTTTATAATCTTAGTTGCATAAACCTAAACTCTGATTTAAATACAAATCATAGTTTAAAACAACACATACATTTTTTTAAAATTACAATGTGATACTCTCGGGAAATAGGTCGCACACTAATAATAACCTTTCATGTTTAAAATTTTAACTCGTTGTATCAGTTAAACAATTAAATCAGTACGCGCCATTCCGAGATCTGTTTTATTTGGTATTCGTGAGCGACGTCAACTTACGATGTAAAAAAAAATCTAAAATTTTACGCCTGTATACTTTTGGTTTGCGCTTTTCAGTCCAGATAGATAGTTATCGATCAGCTAGTTTCCCGGCTTACACGTGTCATCCTGAAAATAAATAAGGACTCAAATATTCAGGCGCGCGGTGTACCCGGGACCCGCCGCCTCGCGCTCTCCCTCGCAGCCGATCGGATGCGGGCGAGTCCGCTTCCGCCGCGGAGCCACCTCATCAATTATTCCACTTGCCCCCGGAGTCACGCACGTCTAAGTCGATTGGACAAGCCACCGACCCCCGCACATAGATACAGCGCCGAATTTCGATACCTGGGGATCCGAATAAACTATTCGTGACTGATCTGCGGAGGACTCAGCTGTACTCTAAAAGTTAGGTTTAGTGCTTTGAAAATAAGACGGAATGTCATTTGAGTCTATGAGATTTCTTATACAGTATATATTCTGCCAAGTACAGTGAGTCTTTTTTATATTATATAAATATAAAACCATATCTGCTTGCTGAATTAAGAAATAAACCTATGTATGGGTGTTTATTTATAAAAAACCATTAATAAAAAAATATGTTTAACATGATTCAGTATCTTAAGCGATTTCGGTTCCCGTGCTGGGAACTTCTAAAGGGACTGTCCTGTGATTTTTCAGTTTCCAGTTACACGAAGAAACCAAATCATATTTGATTTCAAACAAACCTAATTATTTATAATAATTACAAAAAAAAAATGTAGATTTTAATATTACGTTACGTAAACAATCTTTGATTTCCCTGGGTTTAGTAAATATTCACCAGTATATAAACGATAAACTAAATGTACCTTTATTATAAGATAATAAGTGGTTGGAAGATTTTTTTGTTTTTACTTGTGGTTAACTTAATATTATCATTGTTATTAAAATAGATATTGAAACATGAATCTCTCGCATAAAACAACAAGCAGATGTGGTTTGTTTGTGACTTGTTTTATTTATTTTTTGAATTTACTGAAAATTTGTTTGTTCAATAAATTGTTAAAAATATATTAAAACAGTCCGTAATCTAATATCGTAGTCATACTAACAGAAAACAATTACTTCAACAGATATTTATTATATCTGTATTTTTCTTAAAAATAAGAATTAAAATTGCAACATTGTATTTGTTCTATTACCCTTGAAAATTAAATTAAAGTGTTTTTTTTTTTTTGCACAGCACCTAAATATTTATATATTTTTTGTTTTTCAATAAATGTGTCGGCGTGTTTATACCTTTAGGTATAATTAGCGTAATAACCTTCAATACCTATCGAAATTCAAGCTCTTTTCAAGATATAACACATTTTAGTTGGATTTATTCTTATGGGTATTTAATGGTTTTTTCGTTCCATGCCTAAAGAAATCCCGTGGAAAATGGATAAATACATCCGTCATAGCATGCAACGTACGGCGAAAAACATATCTCGATTAGGCGATCCGAAGGTAAATATGTGTGCATCACGCCAACTGGAGTTTATTTACGATATTTATCGTCTTTATTAATGTGTTTTCGTTTAGAAGTTGGAGTAAATTAATATATAATCAGATATGATAGATTATTTTACTGTAACACAATACGTTAACTAATGGAGAGATATATCTGCGAAGGGAAAAAAAATAAAGATTCACCTTACTCCCAAAGGTTAACATTATACATTATGATAAATCTTGAATATAATTTATATATACTAACATATTGTTGTTAACATTCAAACGACTTTGTTGTTTTCAAAGTCTTAAAAACTATAAATCCATATCAATATTTACATTGAGCTTTTTATTTTGTAATATGCGAAGTACACATACACAGAATAACAGAATTTACCTAGATTATATTATGTCAAAGTATGGCATTTAGAAAAGAATATTAAATAAAATTATAAGATACAATTCGCGATTGAACCGTCAGTCACTGACTTAATTTCAATCTTAAATTTAAGAAAACAATCTTCAATTTCATGTTTTTGTTATAATGTATGTATTTTTTGTAGAATTTGCTTCCTAAGTCTTCTCAATTCTTCCAATTATTTAATACGTTTTGATTCTCTTTTTGCAAAACAAAAAAGGGAAATTTTGAGTGATTTATTTTTCAGCAAACTACTACGAAATACAATTACCTTGGTATCAGTGAGCCGATCTTTGTGATGTTGTAATTAAAAACTATCTTTCCTGGTTGTGTTGTTTATCACAGTACAAATTTTCTTGTTATAATTTTTATTAAACAAAAACTCTTGTAATGATACACAATCTTCCCTTTCGTGTGATAATAATGGCTATGGTACATTGAATATATTATATATAATAATATTCAATTAAATCTAATGTAAGTGTAAACAGTAAATTATGTATGCACCTATATCATACCAGGCGAAGGTACATTTGTAATATTGAATTGAGCTCTTGAAGCTTCTCGTATCACATTGTATCGATTTTCCCGAAGCCATACGTATAGTTGTTAGGAGTATCACGGTGCTGGGTTTGGGTCTACTTAGAAAATAGGTCGAGCTTTAAGGTGAAGCAAAAATAGATTATTTAATCGGACATTAACATAAAAATTGCAAAGTATCGAACGATCAGCCGCTCCACACAAAAACTCTAAGAGTACATATTAAATGCTATTTTACAATTTGCGAGTACTTGGTGGATTAAAATAATCCATCATAATGCATTTAAAAGTACACGACTATTGTTAATTACTTAACTGGTTTAGATATTATTCAATAAAACGTATTAGCAATAAAGGAAAATGACTTAGCTCACATTATTAAATACAACAATCGACAGCTTAAAAACGATAATTAAATTGAGCGTTTTCCTCCGTACGACGACGTGTGAAATAAATACAGGCTGTAATTTTCTTTGAAAAACTGAAGCGCGCAGGCGGAAGTCTCTCTTCACCTGTCTCGCTCCCTCGCACGCACTTCACACGTTCCAACAAAACCGGAAGACTCACACACGTCCATCAAGGAATTTCTTTCCTCCTCGTCATCGTTTTTTTTTATTTTTAATTATTGATGAGCATTTTTTAGTTATTGTCTATGTAATATATTTTCATTTATGCACACTTAATGATTCAATTCGACAATCGAGTTTTGTTTATAATAAACTTGTCTTGTAAGATGATAATTTATTTTTACATGCAGTGTAAATTATTTACGAATATATATTTTTACGTAAAATTTATATCACATCTTCTGCAAAATCAAGATCACGTTGGAAGATAAGGCAGCCCGTTTCATTGCTACCCCCACGAAGCCCTCCCGGTATTTCATCAACTCGTCTCATCTTTGGACGTCCGGTTTGAGGATTAGGACCTTAATTTGGCGTTAAGAATGAAATCGGGTATCGCACCATGCATCCTTAGGGCATAGCATAGAATCGATTTTATTTGAAAATTATTAATATTATATTTGCATAATAAATACAATGATTGCTAATGTGTGTGATCATGTATTTATTCATGTTTAAAAGTGGCGATGTTTGTTTGAAACGTGACCACTGTTTTTATTTTCTATCTTGAATACGGACCCTAAAATATTATCTGCAATTATTAATTCTTTTTTTATCAAAACGTTATTATATTGAAATAGTTCTTACGCAACTTTCTTTGTTTCTACACCAAGATTAAAACTATACTTTCATATCATACTTTTGTTAGGCAATTCATTTTTTTTATTATTTAAAAAATAATTATTGTATCGTTTATACTTTGCCAAAGAGGTTGATTGATTATGATTATTGGAAAACATACGATATTGTTATTTTATTTTGTTTGTATTAGCAAAGTATAATAAACTTTTCTTTGTTTATTATAAGTTTTATATAAGCTTAGGGCTATATATTTTGAGAAAGACTTGTATTTAGCAGCGAACTTCAAGCGGGATCAATATTTAGGATGAATCTATTGAATATGTATTCCGTAGTCAGACATTTGCATGTTTTCCTCCCAATTCTCCCCATTTTGTCGTGTACTTCCAGGCTGTTTGACCTCTCCGAAATGTTATTACTAATCTAATTATTTAAATTGCTAATTCAACCCTCTAACTAATAAGAAATTTGATTTCATGTCCCATTATAGATTTTCACAACCCGGAACTACCTTCCACGGTCTCTACATGTATTACGTTTCCTAAAATAACACGTAACAAAAATATCATATTCAATTTGGATCTTCGCTTTATTTATATACATAAATTGATGGGAAATTTCTGTGTTTTTTCACAAGTGAATTTGTGTATTATTTTCGTTCTATGGCCTTTCCGTGTCTGGGAATAATAAATATATTGTATGGACTTGAAAAACTAATAGCATGATAGCCCGTCATTATGTTAACGCTAACGTTATCTGTTTTTTCAATTTTTAATTTATGTATCATTTATGCTACACATTCTAAAGTCAATTCTCTTAAGTCAGCACTCAGGATTTCAATTCGTCATCTGAAGTGTTCTCCTGTTTTGCATGTCAATATTGTGTACCTGTCAATACATACTTTCTAACAAACTTTTAATTGTATTTTAATTATTTGGCATTGATATTTATGGTTCCAATAAAACTTAGCTGGATTACAGCTAAAATTACGATGTTAAAATTATCATAAATTCGTAATGATAAAAAGTAACTTTGTATTTTTGTCTTCACTTTGAGTTTATTAGAATTATTTGCATAACTAGTTTCGACCCTATACACTTCATGATGACCCGGTGTATAGGGTCGAAACTAGTTATGCAAATAATTCTAATAAACTCAAAGCGAAGACAAAAATACAATGTTACTTTTTATCATTACAATAATGGATCTTCACCAATCAAATGCCTTGTCCCTCAACAAGATCATAAATTCATTTTGAATAAAAATATTATATATAAATTTGCATGGTACTGTGAGGTTCTAGGGAAGTGATATATTAGACGGTGATAACAAAGTGTTTTATAAATGTGCCCACACCAAAGTGATATAAACATTACATTATTTCTAAATCAGCTAAGCGTAAGAAGTCGCACGCGTATCCTTTCTTCTTCATATTGCTACAAGGCGCCCGTGTTCTGCCCTCGCCCCGCTCCGTGTTCCTCCGAAGGACCTCAGCCACAAAGTGGATCGCTTTATTGGCGTTCCGGACCGTTTCGGGCATATTTGTGTGCCATTAACGTTTTCCGAATGGGCTTTGTTTATTCAATATGAAGCCGAGGGGCTTAAGAGACCGTATTAGTGACATATTGCCTTACGATTCGCATTCGCCGGCGGTTCTTATCAGATTCTGGGCCGGGCCGCTGGAGCCGATTGCCCTTCTCGCCGCCGGAATATTATTCCTGCGATTACCATACCAAGTGCTGCAAATGGAGGATAATTTGTTTCGTTGTAACATGAAAAGAAGCGTGATGGTGTATTGGGGAATGGTATACCTTGTGAGGTGTTATTTATAGATGTTATTAGATGGATAAGTACTTCCTGGATGGTATCTGCAATTTTTGTAAGTGCTAAAGAAATCTTTGTAAGTATTACAATATTGGAAAAATATATTACAACTGTTTTTTTAATATCTGTTTTATAGGCGAAATATACATAAATTAGAATACACAGAACGAGGAGCTCAGAACCATACCACTCATAACATGTAAAGAGGAAATTAAATCAATCGAAGTTATTAGAGGAAATTATAACTGTGTCCGGCATGCTTTGGGTTTAATTTATTATAGATAGGAATTTCGTCGAAAACCTACACCAAAAGAGGTCTTTGGTGAAAACTTTTCCTTGCTTTTGATCTTGGAGTTCACAAAATCAATAATTATATATATATGTTCTCAATTGTGAACTGAAATCCTTATAGTCTGCAAATTTTTAAAGCACTGAAGCACGATGTTTATCGTTGTTTTATGAATATAAATATAATATCTATGGGACGTTACGTGGTAATAGATTTTTTAAAGAAAGAAAGAATGACTGATGAAATGCGGGGTAGAAATGGTATTCGAAGAGGGAAATTGTGGGTGGTCGACGCCTCAGGGGGAGAGGAGACATCCAAGGCGACCAAATAAAAGTTGACAGGTGCCGATATCGTTTACGATAGATGTCTATAGCATTTCGATGTACGGCATTTCAATTGTTGTCGACACAGTTCTTGGTGGATTTTTTTCCAGTTCTTTTTACTTGTTTTTCTACTAACAATAGTTTTTTTTTTTGCTTATCTTTGTAGTGCTGAGTGTAAAGCATCGCTTTTAAAACTGCTAATATACGACAGTATGTTGTAAAAAAAAATAACAATGACGGACATGTACTTTAAAAGTTAATGATAGCGTAGTTCCAGTTTTGCTTTGTCGTTCGAGGCGATAATTTGATATCGAATTTATTTTTTGTAATGTTTGAAAAGTATTTCTTAGTGAGTGATAATATTTAGCTTTGTTAATGAAGAATTCTCTCTTATGAGTTAATCGACTCGAATATAGAAATTAAAATGATACATTTTTATGATAAATCATCAAATTGAAAATGTCTCATCTTAAATATCCTTTCTCTAGTACATTTGTGGCTGATATATTGAATTTGTCGATACCGTATCTACTACATTATTAAATTATTTATATTTAAAACACTCTTAAAAAACGTAGGTTTGAATCGTTATGACTCGTATTAATATCGCCTTATAGTTCGGCGGTTAGCACGCTGACTTACTGACCTTGTAATTTCAGGGTTCGAGTCAGAATGGAGCAGTAAGTTTTTTTGCGATTCGACTGTCTTTCTTTCATTCTGCTTTATTGAAACAAGTTCTTTTTGCGATTCCTCTGCATATTAAAAAGCAAATTCCGGGAACGTTTCATTCTGGAAAAGGCTTATCTTGCTTATAGAGAAGTGTGGCCAATGTCATCTCGTATGAATTCCCTCATCTTGAGTGTCTTCATAAAACATCGGTAAATATTTTCCGATAGTTTATATCTACGTCCGTTTTCAAATATATATTTTTTTCTCTCTAGTAATTTGTATATTATATATGAAAATGTAAGGTTATAAATATATGTATATTGTTGGTTTCTTGGGATAGCGAAGGAAAGCATTTCGTGTCATTACCCTGTCGGTACACTTGTACCTTTTCCATTTTACTAAATAAATATTTCGTTATGTTGGATGAAGGCTTATGATGTTGGGAGAGAGAATTTTTTTTTATTTATCTCTATCATTCTATGCTCATACGTATTTTTTTAAAAGAATGTTTGCTTTATTTAGTTAAATTTGAGTAAAAGAGAACATATGTTGTTATAATGTTTAAAGATATGTAAATATGTTTGCAAAGTAATTTTAAAAAAATACGCCAGTCTTATTAATTTTATTTAAATAAAACAAATATTTATTTTATCAAAATTTGTAGATATAAGCCGTTAAGACAACGCGCAGATAAGTTCAATGTTCCGATATGATTGTTCATTTAAAATATTTACTCATAAAGCAATATATAAATATATGTTTTTTTTATGTATATTTAAATATGTATGTTGTTACTTTTTACAGAAAAGTTTTTAAGTTATTGTTGACCACATTAAAATTATATATTTTTTTATGTTTAAAAACTATCAACTAAATAAAAGTTGGAGTAGGAAACGATGAATAGTAAAAGCTGAAAGTGTTGTATTACAAGAGTTTTTGAAAAATATAAATATTATTGTCACCATTAAAGTATGAGAAATATTTTGCCGTACCTTGTATTGGCGGTTGAGCCTGTTTATTTTATGTATATTATTACACATTAAATATTTTATATAAGCAATTGATTATACATATTTTTTAACTAAATTTTGTTTATCAAATAAGCTAACTAAATAAAGAAGCACATGCAATGTACAAAATCATTAAGACTCAAATTCGATTAGAGCGTGATCTGATATGAAATCTAATCGACTTAAGCCTAGACAACAATATTGCCTTTCTGGTTTTTTATCGCCGTTTTTGATATCTTACAATACTTTTTGTTCTTTTCAGGTAACATCAACAGACTCTACGTTAACTGCAGTCCTTCCGTGTCCCAACCCGCTTCGGGGCTAGACGAAGGGTTTTGTTTCCTATTTAAAAAGGGTAAATATTTATATTAATCTAAATTAATTTTTAATGGTATTTAAGTATATCCCGAATTCGATGAAATTCAGCATGGCTCGGGTGTTGAGTTGTTACGTGTGGCAATAAAAAAATACGAATTCAAGTATGTAAAAAAAAATTTGACGTCGCGCCCGTGCATTACGCACGGGGTATTCACCAATTGCTTTCGATACCCATGAGATTATTACGAGGCGGACGAAATCGAGTAAAGTAATCAAAAACGAAGATGCATCGAAACCGGTTACAGAACCGGGCGCCGAACGGAACTATCCGAGCGGTCCCGCCGCCCGTGCCGGCGCGAGCCTCCGCCAGTCGCTCGCCGCACGGCAAGCCTGACAGTCGCTAGGGGCAGTCTCCGCGCAACGCCGCGCACGCATCGCGAGACCCTTCCGACATCGGGAACATCGAAAACAGCAACGCTGCCGTGATCACCGGAATTATCACAAAAAATATAAAAAAAACAATACAAACTCAAAACTTTGAATCCCTGCGGATTGCGGTTTATTATTTGTCGATTTGACTTCTGTGTTTGTTTTGCGTTTTTGCGTTTGAAATCAATCATTGCGATTCGCGGGCATTATCAGTGTATTTTTTTTTTTTGAATCGGTGATTTTTCTCATGGTGTTTGTGGTGTAGTGGAGTGCTGGTTTGTTGGTTTTCTGTTTGGATTGAATACGAATCCTCTCTCGCATGAGTCAACGGCAGAATCGAAAGGTAATCGCTGGAAAATTCGTTTTTTTTTTTTTTTTTACCCTCTTTCGTACTTTCTTGTTTATTTCTTTAACGGAGGAGGTATTTTATTTATAAATAAGTAAGCTTTTCAAGGGTTGGTGGAACATGAACTCAGCCTTAACCAGGCTGTCGTCAAATTATGTGTTACGAACATGATATGTTTATAATAACAAGCATATAAGCATAATCTTACATAATTTAGGATTACTCTGAACGATCTCATTTATTTATTTACCTTTCTGACCTAATACTTTATAAAAACAAATACAATTATTTGATATTTTCCTTGTTATCAGAAAGATAATAGACTCGCACATCATAACAACTCTTTAATTTAATTTCACAATTTATGTAATTATTGCAATACCAATAGTGTGTTAAACACGTGATTGTCTTTATTGTCCCTCATTATGAGATATTTTTACAACCGTGAATTGTCACACAGCGCAATCGACATAAATGCGCACGGTTTATCAGTTCGAAATCTCTTTCATAACCATTGAAAAAAAATAACATGGGCTTTTTACGTATACTGTGGTAAGAGATCTAAAAAAAAATATATTCCTGAAATGTTATATTTTTATTTTTTTAAATTCAATTAACATGTCTACTGTGTGTATTTCATTGAAATTATTTTTTTTTACTAGAATTCAAGAACATTTTTACTGTCACAAAAAATTAAAATTTGAATCATCGACATGATGTTTTTCTAATAATATAATGAATTTTTTTAGTTTTATATTAACTTAATTAACTAGCCAAAAATATACATAAAATTACAAAAATCAATGGTGCAGTCGTAGCTATGTTTCTATATATTTTGGCTTGTTATAAAAAAACTGAATGCATAGAATAAAAATTTACTGCCCGCCTCTGCTATTTACTTATTGATATCTTATCCGAGAGTGATAGATATAATATTTGTCAAGTAGGTACGAGTCCAATTTATTCTCATTAGCCCATTGAAGACATTTCAATATATCGTATTCTCGTCCCAAATATTTCAATATTTTTAATCACAACCCTATATATTATTCACAGATCGAATAATCATCGCTTTTTTATCATTTATTTTTTGAAATATGTATGATTAATTGACTGTGATGGGCTTAATGTTTTGATAATTTATTATTGATAACATTTTCTGAGAAAATCAAAATGTTGTTATTTCAGTGTTTTTTAACGTGACTCAATCAGTCAAGCCGCAGGGTCCGCGTTGTTTTTTCTAATTTGTGGAGAAAAAAATACATGAGAGATAATGAGGATCCTTTGTTCTTTGTGAATTATAATCATAAATGATGTTTTTTTTATTGCATAGCTTATTTGTCTCTGGATTTATTGATTGATATTTACTATAGGTTTTATTGATTATATTTATAGACACGTTGCTTTGTGTGTAACTGAAATTTTTTTTTTTTTTAATAATACAACATTGAAATACCAAAACCAGGGTGATGTTTTACGAAAAAATATTAAATGGGGATTTAAGATATATTTTGTTTCATAATGCACATATTTCGATTACCAATAATTACCATTAAATAGATAATATTTTATAAATATGTATTGGACGGGTTTTTAAATTTGTTGTATTTATTTATAATTTTTTTCTAATACCATGATTATTTACTAAAACCTAAGAATTTGATAAAATCTTTTGAATTTAATGCTCTTCACATTTATGATTTGTTATAATTATGGTTTGAAACAATTAAAAAAATATATAAGTATACCAAAATTGACTCTCCACAAAATATACAACTCTTGGATATGATAGTAAAATTACCATTTTTAATATTCAAAACAACAAAACAAAACTATTTTGATAAGTCACCAGCATTTTATAGAGATAATCCAAGAGACATCTAAACTTCAAATATTTGTTTTCAAAAGGTAATATAAATCTTGTTAATTTAAAAAATAAATTATTTTGTAAATGAAATTAAGCAATTCGCACGATTTTTAATATCCCGGGAAGTGAATAAATCTGAGTGGATCCTTGGAACGGTGACATTAAAGAAAGCAAGCAAAGAGTAATAAAGTTTTTACGGCAATTTTCAGATAAAATAATCGATTAATAAAGCATAAGGCACGAGTTACACTCATAAACCCCGGCGAGGGCACTTTGCCCGCGGAAGCGTCACGAAACGCCATTTGAACTAGGCTGTATTGTTTTCTTAAAATAAACATTTTATTTTATTTACACCATTATTAGGTGTATAAACAACATAATGTAAGCGGCGTATCATTCGTTGCTACCCGAAAGCTGGAAAATGCAAAACAAACTAAATGTTATCGTTTGCTAATGTATGTATTAATTTCATTTTTGATGGTGCTATTTTGTTAGTTTTATATAGTTGATTGAAATAGATCTTTCCACGTGATTGAAACTTATATTTGAACGTTCACAATAAGCTCAAAATTAATTGAATTTATTTATATTAATAACACATTGAAATTATTAACTTATTGCAGCATTGGTGTGTACTTGAACTTAAACTTTTTCTTTAATATGGTTTTATCTCCATTTTCCTGAGTAAATACGTCGTCTTTCAGTGGCGTCTACCTCATTCAATTACAAGTTAAACTCTAGCATTAAGTCCTGAAAAAGCGTCACTAAAACCTTAAATGTCGACATTGGGATTACCATCATGGTTATTTTAACTCAACATTATCCAAATCTTAAGTTAACCTTTCATTAAAGACTGCTTGCTGGGTGTCATTTCTCTTATAAAATTCTCGTACATTCGTATCTTTTATTAAATGATAATCATATTCGATGCTCAACTCAAAGCTTTGTTTGTGCCAGTTGAATTATTATCCAAAGTCCAAATTCATATTTCAATACTAAACATACTTTTGCATTTATGCATTGTCATTCTTTAATAAATAAGCAATTATAAAACTTCTATTAAATAAACAAATGTAAATAGTTTCTAGTGAAATTCAAACACAGCATTGTCACAAATACCTGGATTTATTGTTACGAAAATGGTTGCAGTTATTTGTTCAAGGAACGAGTCCAAATTCTTAGAAGGTCAGCGAAATGGACCCAAATACCTCATTATGTGCAATAATAATGATTTGTTGTGATTTAATAACACGGCATGACTGTGCATTATATTATATACACCTCTCATGAATATAAATTGCGGGTTCGATACTGATATCCGCTAATAAAATGCTAATAAGTTTGATTGGAAATTTAATATTTATATGCATCCTAAAAAATATAATAATTAATATTGATAAACAATTTAAGTATAATACATACATTCTGTTTGTTTTAAATTTTAAACCATATTAGTATTTGTCGTTTGCAAAAACCTTTAAAATTATTTTTTCCATTTATTCGAAAACTGAGCTTATATGAGTGTGTTTATTCTATAACAACGTTTGTAAAGTTCTCCCCTAACGAAGCCTTTTTTTTAATTTTAGCTTCAATCTTACTGTAATTTAACTAAAAGGATTTTATTGTATGATAACCAGAAATAGCTACAAATCAAGCGCACATAACGTATGAAATTTACTAAAAAAATATGAATTAGGTCTTAAAAAAAAAACCACTTGTTCACACTGTAAAATTATTCAGGTGATGAAATATGTAAAAAATATTAAATGCCTAAGATTCTGAAATTGCTTTAAAGTAAACATATTTATAAATTGCATTGTCATTCAGTGTTATATTGAAATTTGTACAGTATACTTTTCATTACCTGTGAAAATCTAACATTTCCTTAATAATTTGAACGTGTGTATGAACAACTGTTTTTTTCAGATATCTCGAACCAGGTAGTGTTAATAAAATAAATAAAAAATACTGCGATGAAAAACAAAACATAATTGATTCAAGTGCCACCAGGAAAAAAATACTAAATGCTTTTTATTCATAACACAGAAAGAACACTGGATATAGTTTTAATAATTTTAATAATCAGTTGAATATAGTATAAAATAAACGCTCTTAAACAAAATTTGATTAGCAGTTATTTTGTTTGGTTTGCTTTGATATAACCTTTATAAATGAAATTAAGCTTAATCGCGAATTGATATTATTGTTTTTTTTTTAATATTTATTATTAAAAATTCAACAAAAGACTTATTTGTTTTTTATTGTTTTGAAAATGTCTTTGTCACGAGAAAGTAGACTCACATATATCTATTAAACATTTAGTGTTATTTTTATTAGTAATCAAAATTTATCAGTAATTTATTATTTTTATGGCATTACCCGCATGTAGTTAATGCCTGCGAAAGTGTCGCTGAGTATAATTTTCAATATTTTATGTTGTCATTTTATGTGTGCTAATTCCTACTGCAGTATCGGTAGATGCATACGAAAAGTGAAATCGTCCCCAAGTTCAGAGAACATCTTATCCGGGTGTTGTTTACTTTCATCGTCGAATTGAGGTTGAAAGGTATATTGTACATTGTATTAAAGGCTTGTATTCAAATTAAAAAATGAAAAAATATTCATAAATACCATCTAGCTTTCCTTTGTAATTTTAATTTTCCCTTTTTATGCCTTTTTTGTAAAAAGAAAATAGCTAGTTGTGTTATTATGCACTGATTTTGTTATGAATAAATAATACGGTTAGTCTATAGAAACCATGTCAATATTATTAATGTGTAATTAACGGGAACTTTTAAAACTGTCACAGTTCACTGATTTCAGGAACGCCGTTAAATCTATATGTGTGTGAATAAACTGGAGAATATTGTATGTATTTTAATAATAAATTTATAGACCTGGCCGGTAACTTTTTGTTCACGAAAACAACCTCCTTTTGAAACGTTACTCTAATAAGGCAACAATGAAAATCTTTTTCAAAATATAGAAATGAAAATACAGTTTCAGTTCCGACAGTTTATTTTATAAAAATTTTAACAGTTAGTTTTATACTAACTTTATTACGGAAACTTTAATGCTTTTTTTATTTTAATCTAAAAAATGTTCTAATAGATTACCTAATGGAAGTATCGTTATTTTAAATTAATTACATAGAGGTATTAAAAGTTATTTTTTAACTTTTCATTTCATTTAGGTCACCAATGGCCTAAAATTTGAACTTAATGAACCAATTCAAGTTCATTAAGAAATCACATAATCCTGAATTACGCCGCTATTAAGCAAAACTTTTTTTTAACGTCCGAAAGAATTTTACAATAACCATTCGTGTTATTATTATGGGTCCAGTTTTTCAACACAATCTGATGACTATAAATACTTCACTCTGGTGTAAATTTTCATTAATATCACAATCTTCCGAGCTAATACACCATAATTAATCATTATAACTCTTGGTAATATTGTTAATTTTAAATTAATATTTGATTAAAAGTTCAAATAAACCTCCTAAGCGGATCAAGACTAACCTAGATTATATGTCGAAATCAACGTTTGGAAAAATATCTCATTACTCATGTCCCGAGTGGAGATGTAACAGAATGTATGCTGTCATCAAATTTGCCCACATGTCTTCTTTTAATATTGAGTAACACCTTTTTATTTATTTTTTAACCACACAACACCCACCAGACCATAAAAGACTCACCAAAAGTATTAAATATTTTCCTAATGCGGTCGCAACACAAAGGTTTTCTTTACCGGAGAACAGACAGCAATTAATACAACCAAAGAAATGAGACTGATAATATTAAACAGCAATTATAAAGCTTTTTCACCGTGTAATATATTTAGAACAGCTGTGAAATACGCCTCACATATATTGCGTATAATATTGTGTAAATCATGCGTGATTCAGTTCACAAACTGTAAATTTATTAATTTACAATTTTTGATAGTTTGATTTTTTTTTTTGATCGATCACCAGGGAAATGGCGTTCTATTACATTCGTGTGACTTATTATCGTTATTCAACTTAATCAAGATGTTACAACATCAGCGTAAAAATACTACATACAAGATCTTAAACATTCCCCGTCATTAGCTTGGTTTACTAGCTGACAGAAAATCATGTTTTGGTTGTAAATTAATATATTAATTATATTTCAACGAATAAAAGCCTATATTATAAACGCGCTATCCTTATTTGATATATTTTTAATGCGGTTTTCAGTCATGACTGTTCTTTCATTCATTACAAACAAAAGCGGCTTTCATTGCCACAGAATTCACGACTCACTTATTTACCATACGATTTATTTGTTTTCGCTTGTTTAAAATGGTTTTTAATTATATACATAATTATTAAAAATTTTATTCATATATCTTTTCACTTTAAGAAAGTCATGAAATAAAATCTTCATAACGATTCTTAATCATATCAGATGTGTATTCGTCAAATACCTGTCTTTACTGGCTGCGGGCGCTCGCGCTTGCATAGCGCTTCGGCGAACTTTCACCTTTCGTTCTCACCTTTGACCCGAGTTATTAGACTGCTTACGAGTAGGCCGTCAACTCCGACTGTGGATTGTTTGATTCACCTGACGGTGGGGGCGTCCTCGTCGATGGCTTATTCAAAGAGGAATAATCATAATCATGGAGAATACCGGTGGATAACTGTACCGGCACTTACAGAATGCTGTCGCTGAATGCTAAACCTGTATAAAAACGGAATACTATCGTTAATCTATACGCTTTTACAGCATGACAAGTTGCTTATGAAATGGATTTTTTTATTTTATTACTAATCAGTTTTATTCCGGTTATTTTGATAATAAAAATTACGTTGATAATCATTCGTTATCAATCCGTACCATCAGTAATGATTGAATGTGTGTATTTTGCTGTTACTTTAATTATATTTACATTTAAACACTTAGCATGATTGCAAATGAATTTAAAATCAAATTTTACCAGGTGTTACATTAGTGCCGATACTTAATATTTTACATATGCATCCATTGAGAAAAAGAAGCCCTAATTAACATTATATAAATAATCAATTATAAAATCATTGAGCAGATATAAAAGTCAATAATAATAACTAATTATAATGTATTATTACTAGATCAAAAGTACTTCCTTTTAAATTAAACATGGCTTTCGTATATTTAAATTCTAAGCGTCCATACAAATATTTAATATATCTTTACTGAATAATCAATAATTTTATAGAGATTAGCATGTAACTTTTGTATTTATATACATTTGCATTTTAAAAAAATATAATATATTATATGAGTTACTCATGCACATAAACTAGTGACGTGTGCAAGTCTTCTTTAATATAAATCACACATTTTTTGTGGTTTGGTTTTTTAATTAATACTATAAAGCCATTGAGTATGATAATAGTTTGATATATATTTAACTTAAATATTGAGATTGAGTCTTGTCATCCATATGAGTATGTCAATCTTGACATACTTATGAAACATAAAAAAATATATATGCCGCGTAAATATAATGACGCGTGTCGTCATCCACAAGATAAGATAATGTGCATCGTAAAATAACTGTAAAATAAATCAAAATTAAGGTGGCAGGTTTTTTTTTTTGATGACTCAAATTAACACTAATAAATCCTATTAAAATTATCTTAGCTGTATTTTTAGACTTTATTTACCTGTGAGTGGGTTTTTTGAAAACGGTCAACAAGTTTACTGAATATATTAATAGGCCTTCAAAAACCCAGGTAGCCTCTCCAACATCATATAATTCTAAATTATGTTATTATTACACAATCTTTGTTTACGAAGTCAGTGCATTAAAAAATATATTTCTAGTAATTTATGTAACATTAACTAGAATTTTACCGTTTGAATGCAATTATACAAAAAATGAATGCACAATGGGGTTTTTTTGGAATGACTTTATTCAAATGATTTTTTGTATCAATGTAATGTTTAATCAAGTGATTTATAATCTGATATATCTTAAAAGTTTTAAGTAAAATAAATTTGTTTTAAAAACCTCATCTATGCCGAAAGAAATAATTACCTAAAATTGACTACCTGCCAAAATATAGCTAAGTGGTATGGATTTGATTCCAGTCTTTCTCGAAAAACACTTTACGTATATTCGTTTACTAAATAACATAAATGCATGCAACATAAGAGCCGCATTGTTGAAAAATGTAGATCTATTCGATTATTTAATATACATACGTGAAAACAATTCTACTTGTCAAGTCTGTAATTGTTTTAAATAGTTCGATGCTTCTTTTTTTTTTCATAATAATCCTTAAAAATGGTTGGCAGCGAAGTTATTAATGTGTTTCATTGCTGACAGCTCGTATTTCTTTTTTTTTATCTTTTCCATAGCAATGCCAGTATAAATCATTTTGTATCCAACCATGATAGGCGGAGTCTTATTATGTATGTGCATTGGTTAAGATGCTTCCGGCCAAAAATATATTAAAATTAGGACCTTACAACCGAGGTCTGTAGGTTCTACTAACCAATTTTTTATAGCTTTATTTCTTAGATCAAACTGTAACGTGATTTATATATTTATAACATCAATTCAATCTTTGTCACCTGGCGAATTCTCGGCCCAGAAAAAATAGTGTACCTTTTAAGCCCAAAGCGAAATAAACCATAACGTATAAATAGGTATAGCATCAAATAACATGAATAATCATGTTCTTATGAACCGAAGCAAATCGCTTATAGGTAGTATTATCAATAATAGTATAGACTTATAAACGATACTGCAACCTCAAACCTTGACTAGAGTGGTTATAGTTAGTAATGATTTTTAAAATTATGTAAAATACAGGTGATTACATGTACAAAAAAATTGTTCCAAAATTAGTCTTACATTTTTTTTGTAAAATTTAGCGCATGTAAATTTAAAACAGCGTCTAATCAATTTGTATTAAAAAAATAGATAAATATTCAAATATTATTATTAGCAATCTTACTAAAGCTTACCATTGAGTTTTTAACATGCAGTATACAATAAGATATTAATTAATTTTTCAACATTCATTACATAGAAATATTGCATTATAATACATTCTTACTATGTGACCAAAAAAATATATATACTTTATTTTTATTTCAATTTTTATTACTTAGAACAGAACTATTTTGAGTTATCACGTTATGAAATTCAATATTTTTGACAGATAGTACTTGGTGGAATTCCATTTTAATATTTTTGAGTAAAATACTTGAGTGATTTTCCACATGTTCGTTTTTATTTGTGACCGGTTTCGCCAACCTTTCAACCTTTGGCGAAACCGGTCACAAATAAAAACGAACATGTGGAATATCACTCAAGTATTTTACTCAAAAATATTATCACGTTATACCAGAGCAATGACTGTAAATCAAATTTTTCATCGTTTTATCATTACAAAATAGACAGCCACGTACTAAATTTTCTCCCAATTCCACTTTACTACATTACTGGATTATTTTCTTTAGCATGTTCTTTTGCTGTGGGTGGGTGGCAACGGAGTCAGCTGTGTTTCGCTCGCGTTATTTTGAGCTTAGTCCGAACATTCAATCGATAGGGTGGTATTGCTATATTAAGAACTCCAAACGTCTTAATTTAATATGGACCCCTACCTCGGGCACAGCGGGCCCCAAGGGCACCCCCAATTTATAGGGTCCAGCGCTGTATGCGAGTATTCACAAAATATGAAACTCACTGTGAGGCAAACAGGCAATCAGACCTCCTGCGGGGAACGCTCTTAATCGTTTCTGTCTTCTTGTATCTGCTAGTTTACCAATAGATATCATTTTTATAAATAAACTTAAAATTTGGTTTAGTTAAGTAAAAATACCTATGTATTATATATGTTTAATGATCCTAGGTAATAAATTTATTATTTAAGTCAAACTCTCTTTAGTTTTTTTAATTTAAAAAAAAACTGAATTCCACTGTTAGGATACGTTTATTTCGTTATTTGCTATCCGTAAAAAAATATTATTGCTGTTAAAAAGTTGGCGGCCAAGTGGTTTGATTGTTCCTAGGTATTTCAATGCATGTATGCATAATAAAAGAATACCAATTCTTTCAACTTCTCATTCGCATATAAAAATACTTCTTAAGCAATTACTGTTCAACTGTATTGTTTTGCACACTTTTTATGGATTCAGATTACGCAAGAATCATAATAAAAAAATTATTTTGAAAAATATAAATGAATATAATTTAACTCATCTTTTATATGAGTAATTAATTTAATGTATGAAATCAAATCCATTATGTACTAATTTATTCAGATGAGATGATTTGGAGGCATATATCCTGGGGACGCGTCGATCAGTCACAGCTCGACGCAGCATTAATAATTCCACATAGTATGCCAACTCTTCAGTATTATATCTGAAGATAAATTGACAAAGAACCAGAGCGCACACTAGATCATCTCTTGATTGATGACATCCGGAAATTCAGTAACATAGTTAACTAGCCTATCAGTATTGAAGGCTATCAAATTCTTCTTGTCAATATATTGATAATCAACAAAATAATATTTAACTAAGTACCGTTTTGAAGTCCGGAGCACATCGAGGTCCGGGATGAAGTCTATAAATAAAGCAATTATATATTATTTTATATTCAGAATACAGTGAGACCCCTAAAAATAAATTCCGGTTGTATCGTTTTTACTGCAGTTTCCTTATTAAATCCTTTTTAACTTTCTAAATGTATTAAGATTTTTTATACCGTGGGACAGTTTTCGAATACTTTGGTGGTATAAAAATTATTCGTTTCAATTTTAGGGTTGGTTCAGGTTTGATGTCTGGCTAAAAATTTTATTTCATGATTAACGCGATGTTCCTCCATCTTTTTTATATGAGTAATAAATAAATTTGCAGCTATTCGCCAAGCGTCTGAAACACTCACAGGGGATTCGAAGGCGGCGCTTGAAGCGCGCAGTCTCCGAATACATTAAAAGTAGCCGCCTTACAAAAGACACGATGTCGAAATAAATTCCGCCTTACAATAAAAAAAGTGTGTGTATCCTTGTAGCCGAAAGTCGCGACCAATAAAACAGAATGCCTATTCCGCGTAATGTCTCCATTCCCGGGAATAATTTATTGCCGAATCGATCTTCGAGAAACATTTCTCGCAAAGTTTAATACAAAACGTGAATTTATTATTACCCGCCGAGGAAGTCACTGAAATAAACCCAAGTTTTTAGTTTCTTTCTCTGCTTTGTTTATATACATATATATGTTTTTTTTTTGTTTTATTCTTATTGAGATTTATTATTATCATTGTTTATGCTTTAGAATAATTTTTTCTCCACTCTCATTTTTCAAAAAAATATATATATATATATATATATATGTTTATGTGATTAAGCATATTTTTCAATGTGTGAAAAAATATGCTTAATCACATAAACATACTAATACCTGCATGGGTAAATAAATACGCATCCTGATTAACATTAATCTAAAATTAATATAATATATATATGCTATGAATTATAATTTTATCAGTTTTCGTAGGTTATAAAACTAATACGAAAAATCATTTTTAACTCATGATTTCTTTAAAATGAAACAATTTATGTTGTTAACACCGTCTATGAAAATACAGTTATTAACATTTTTTAAAAATAAATTACTAGCAAAAAAACATGAAGTATGAATTAACAAAAATATATCCGTTATTATTCTGTTTCACAAGAAATACTGTATCAATATTTAAAGTTCAAAGAAAAATATTGCTGTGGTTGGTTTCTAAAAATATTTTGCTTGCAGTTATTTCTGCATTATATTGAACGAACGGTCTTGTTATAATATCAACTTTATATAAAGCTCTGCTTGTCCATGTTCCCTATCACAGCACTCGGGTAACTTATCAGAGTTGACCCGCCCAAAGAGGTCCTTCGCTCGGTCCCCGGCCCGTGGGGTCTCCTCGCCTCCAGAGGGTGCCAGGTCAGAGTTTCCTTTGTCCAGTAATGATCCCGCCGTCTGACTGTACGACCCGCCCACTGCCACTCAAACTTTGGCGGTTGTGATGACGTCACGCGTCCCGTGGCTCTGATTTATCAGTTCTTTTATCTTTTTTGCTCATGGAAATACGAATAAAATACTATAACGAAATACTTAAGTTCTATCGTACTACAAATAGCTGTCTGTTTGTTATTATTTAACTACTGTTTTTTGTTTTTATGAAAAACATTTTTTTGTTTAATATCATACCATATAAATTGATACGAAGCATTTCGGTTATTAAAAATAATAATTTTATGAACATTAAATTATTTAAAATTAAGTGCGATGGTGTAAGCATCTAGTTAGTTTGTGGAAGCAGTGATATATTTTTTCGTTGCATATACATATATTATGTTTATCTAAATTTATTTTAACAACGTAAGCACGAACAAAACATTAACACAGAGATTTGTACATTCACATTTAACTCGAAAGGTTATTTTTAGTATACCAACTGAGAAATGACAGATTTATTGTGCGCATCTGTCAAAGTGTAGTACCCAATACCTGTGTCATTTTTATGAATTGTTGACAATTTATGTAATACACATATTGTAGGAGAAACATACATCACATCATATGCTTAATAATTAAACTATGCCTTACTAGTAAATTTTTGAACAATTTTAGAGATATTATCAGTTGATATTAATTTACATTTAACTGTGAGTTATGGCAGCTATCTACTTATAGCTTTAAAACTAACGGGTATTATTTATAGGCTATTTTGAGTACTAACAAAACCTACGCTAATTTCAACATTTTCCCAAGCAACTGAGTTATTTTAACGCAGTTCAGCGGTGATGACGTCATGAAGCAATTCGTTCAGTCATAATATAAATTTATTAAGCTGTCAATCTATGGATTTTAATCCACACAAAAGGTTTTCGTTGGTGTAGCGAACGTACATCAGCTTTTTCTCATTCATTTCAATTTTTATTTTATAATTAGTTTGATGTTGTTGTTACATGCCAATTAAGCAAAACTATCGTCGTCTGTCGTGTTCGAAAGATTAAATAGCAATTAGCGAACATGTAAGCCAGCCTCTAAAATACGACTGCGTAGAAATGATAATTGAAAAATATACCAAAAAACAATCCAAATACCCTCTAAGATAGCTGATGAATTATTTAGGTAACCTTAGACACCGGCGCAATTACTCACGGTGTGGGAAGGTGATTGTTTTCTCTGAAATAATACTCTATTAAACTGAATAGAAATATGACAAAGAACCACTAAAAATTACCACAAAACCAATTTCTAAAAGAACTAAGTAGTCTGCAGGTAATAAAACTTTTATTCGTGTTTTCAAGCGTCCATGCCAATTAAAATGCTCCGCCTTCAATGAAAATAAGAGGCAATGTTATTTTGGAAATCAAACGATTAACTTTAAAATAGCTTTATTTTAAACATTATCTGTGCAGATTTATTTTTTTAATTTTAATCTTTGTTAATGAAGAGTATCAGCAGTGGTTACAGATAATTAATGTAGAATTTGTCTCTATTAATAAAGATTTGCCCTCAAGTAAATATAATAAATCTATAGTTACAAACAAACCAAATATGCAAGTTTTTTAACGGACAATATATTTTCAATAATAATTGTATTGTTGAAAATATATTGTATTATTGATAAGTTTTCGGTTCGTTTCTAGCAGATAATTTTTTTTATCACCATCATTTGATTTTAAATTTGACTATATTAAATGGTTAACAATTTTTCATAAACATAAATGTTGTTTGAAAATGATATTCGTAATTACGAGTATATATTATGTTTTTCATAAAATTTCAATAGTGGGGTTGTATAAATTCGAGATGAAATAGTTTTAATCGAGAAAACTATTCAGTTGAATTAAAAAAAATAAAAAGAAAATAAGAAAAGAAAATAAGGATGCCTTATTGTTACGAAATACAGAATAATATAATTTTTTTTTAAAATTATTTTACTAGAATTAAATGAGAATTTATTCGTTTTAAATTGATAAAATATAATAAGACTTATTAGTAATATTTATAAATTTGTTGGTTTCTAGTTCAATATGACTTGCAATTTTAATCATGACAAACACAATAGATAACTAGGTTATACGAATTCCAATGATATATTTCACAAAAACAAATACATTGACTTGCATTATGAAGCACACACGTTTTTATTTTGTATAAATTAGTCTAAATTTTGTTGGTGCAATAACACGCAGACACTCGGGTTAACTGAGCCGAATTGATAATTGAATCGCTCTGAATTAAATTTTTCAATAAATCTCCTTTATCGGCGCGCCCGCCCTTCGCTCACCGTTATCAATCACCTGCCGGGAGTTGGCTGATAAGTGCTGGCCACCGAGGGAGGCGAGGACTTGGACCTCGGCACCTTCAACATCTACCACACCACAGGTACGGCTTGGGCGTGTAGCCTCGATTATCCACGCACATTTAGTAACATCGGGTATGCTGTGCTTTCCTGCTTACCATTATGACGCCCGTGTCGGGTCGGCCTCAGTGGACTAAAAATATTCATTGTTGAATTTGAAAAAAAATCTTAATCAATTCGTTTTGGTTTTTATTAAATTACTAACTACATTTCACTACGATAATTAAGCTGATTTGAAACGAGTCATGTTTATCATTTATATTCATCCTCAACAAGGAAGATTAAAATACCAAGAAAAACACCTCCAAAGTACCTAGAGTTAGATACAAAGAAGAAATTTATCTAACTTTTTGCATTTAATTATTTCGCAACATATTTTCAAAAAACATCGATTTTGGAGATCTCGTCAAGTCAAACGTAAATCATTATCTTCATACTTAAAAAAATATAATCTTATTAAAGCATTGTTCAAGTAAGTCAAATTGAATAATTAAATATGCTATTCATGATTGTGTCTTTTATATTCCTAAATGCTTGTGATTTTTTTCTACACTTTTGTTTCCACTAAATACTTCTCTGTTTATGCTTGTTCGCCTAGAAAATAGAGCATACTGATTAATAAATTTTCAAGACACTCTTCCGTGTCATGAATAAGTATATTTTTTTTATCTAATATGTTGCAACTGCACACAATCGAGGTTCATTTACATTCGCCAAAAAGTGTTTTATTATTATTAATTAAAAAATTTGGTTCATGAATATACATATAAGATATAATTACCAAATGATTTGTAATAACATTTATGTGAAGTCTACTACATAATATATACGTGTTTATACTGAGTGCACTGTACATGCATCACCGAGTGTAGAAAAAAAAATTAAATTGTTTATTTTTAAACACGAATACCGCAAAGCACGAATAGATTAATAAAATAATGATTTTTTTTAAATAAAGTTGTTTTTAAAAACGGGTACGTTTTTGAAAAAAAAGCAGAAATCAAAATCACTTGTTATAATGTTGTCGAGTAATAAACAAAAACTTATGTTCCTTTCGAAAAATTGTATTGAAATATTACATTGTTTTCTATAAAATTTGGTGAAAACGGTAAATGATCAGTTCAAATATTTCAATCACGGAAAAACAAAGATACATTGTATTATTTTATAAATTTTGTTTCTATTGCAGTTTTTATCAAATCTGTTATACTTACAGTCGTGAACATTTTTTCCCTGCTTCCCATTACAATTCGCATTTTATGGAAATCCATTATTGTAATTACTGAAAGTTACACCGAAGTACCTTTTCGTCGGTTTTATTTCATTCAAAATGTAAATTCGTCAGATTCAAAAGTTTACTCGATATTCAAAATGGACGTTTCTTCCGTCTGCATTGGCTTTACGTAAAAACCGACCGGCGCCACTAAGTGCGGCTACGGAGAACCGAATTTGGCCATAGTTGGATGTGGAGTTAACGGGAAGTCCGTCACAACTTGCGCACTCGGCGGCCGCGCGGGTCCGGATGGTATTCATTATTATTATAGACAAACTACACATGTGTGTCGGTGCGTGTGTTGTGTGTTGTGAAACGATGCACGGTACTGTGACTGATTGCCGAGCAAGTCTTATTTGGGTTGACCTTCAAAACCGCCAGTTAATAATCTTTCGCAAAATAATAGCCACACTTTTAGACTTGAAGCGAACTGTATTTTGATACACTTAATACTTCGAATATAATTTGTTACGTTTTTTTTATCAGAATATCTTGATATAATACTCATTCACACAGTTTTTACTTATTGTTTCCAAAATATATATTCAATGAAATTCAAAAGTGTTAAGGGTCTTGCTTGGTGTCCATCCCCCGTCTGCCACAGAAAAACTACCGTTTTACCTGGCGGAATCGTGTCATTTAATTAATTTAATTGTCACTTTATTTTTAAATTTTTTTATATAGTATTGAAAAAACTATAAATAATATTAATCTATTTTTTATTATTTAATTAACGTCCATGTTCAGGAAAAAATAAAATCTTAAAGATGTGGAAAAATTGGATAAAATGACTATTATTCAAAACCAAAGTTTGTTAAAGATTTTTTTTTTTTTAATTTTTATAATAATAAATTGCACAGGATTTATATTAAATCTTTTAATTCCAATTGAAAAAAAGACTTTTAATTGTTTAGGACTCTTAAAACAGGGACATGACGAATCTCCAAATTCGTACACTTCAATCGGAAAAACACATATTTATCATATTAAAAGTAAATTTACAAGAAATAAAAATATATTCTATTCGGAAGAAGAGATGTATCTAACTTTATGCATTTAAATTTTTTTGATTGGTGCTGTCGATTTTTCGCAAAACGGACCAGGAAATGATCAAAAAAACTCGAGTATGGGACTTAGGCCCTTAACAATTATTCTGTAAAAATGTTTATTATGCAGCAAATAAAAAAACTAGCTTGCAAACACGTGTAATATTTTCCGCTAGTGAAGCATATTTGTAGTTTTTTTTTTCTATACCCCAAGCATCTTTCATTACCTGACTGCTTACGTAAGCATTTGTAATCCAATTTTATAAACGATATCTTCTATCTATGATTATAATCAAAAACAAGCACCAGCAATTTATTGTTTATAGTCTCACTACACCGACGCTTTGGTGTCGGTACACACACAAGACATATTTATTTATTGCTGTATTAGCGATTGCATCCGCGCTGATGCTATGGATGAAATATTGATATTTTAAATACCAAATACATAAACAAAAACAGTTTTCAACGAAATAAAGATTAAAAAAAATTATGTGTATTTTTATTTGTTTTGTGCAATATTGATAAATGTGCAATTTTTTTGTAAAAAAATGTTTTGCATATTCATGCAAAACACCGTATAATTTTATGCATCGTAATGAATCTGTTAAAATAAACCTTGTACGAAAGCACTGATTGGTCCAATATAATGACGGCGCCTCATCTCTTTGTGTCGACATCATCACCAGAAATGCGCTGCATGAGGGCGCGTGCATGACGACGCGAGTGCGGCCTATCCTGAAATAATGACTTGTAAACTGTGATTATAAGTGGATGGACGGAAGCAACTAGATGTAATGAGGGGCCGGCTGTAATAGCCGGGCATTTGCATGGTCTTCCTCAGACGAACAATTCCAATCATGGCGAATTGATGGCTAAATTTTTTTCAAGTTGTTTCACCCCGGGTCTTAAGACACGAGACGTCATATAATCATATATTTTTACATGTTACCAACAGCGAATTTTAAAAACCGTATTTGTATTATATATAGTTAGCTTTCATGTGATAACATATGAAAACTGATATCTTTGTGTCCTACAACTTAAAAAGGTATCACAGTTCCTAAAATAAACCTAGACCCTCGAAACGAAGGGCAAGGGTGTTCAATGTCCAGACAACAAAACCAAAATATAAAGAAACTATTCCTTACCGTCAACGATCAAAAGCACCCAAAATTTCAGTCTCACTTTTTTAATACTTGTTATACAACATTTTTTAAATTTATTTAATCTACCAAATATTTGGTATCCTTTGAGCATACAATAGCCAATTTCGGTTCAATATAATAGCATGATTTGTGATTCTCCACATTTTAACAGTATCTATAAATTTCATATTGCCCGCAGATTACGAATAACAAATATTCGCGATCTTCCAGTAATTTGTTTATTCACATTTTTTGTTTGAATGATACTTATTAAGTCCAGGTTTAATTAAAGTTTGTAATACTCCATATTTAAATAATATTTGTGAATCTTAATGGCTAGGAGATTACGCATGTCAATTGTTCGTCATCTTTTAGCAATTTTGCTACTCATACTATTGTTATGAAAAAATGCTATATTAATCTGTGCTTAATTAAAACGTTTGGAGTTATGATTTAATGTAGAATAAAATACGAGGATTTTACTGACTTTATATGTAGACTTATTTTCAGTGGGACATTGTTGGGGATTTTATGTTATTTTGAAAGGTTTATGGCTGTGTTTTTGGCGCCTATCCGCCAAATGCCACTTGTTCAACACGAATATAATAAGCTTACCAGAAACAAAGCAGCGTTGACTTTTATTGACGATTAATAAATAAAATACAGAACGACATTCCGCATTATATGATCCTATATTTAATGTGATCTCCATAAATTTAAATGAAACATACTTTCTCGATATTCGAGCCTACTGTATAATTTACTGCGTCAACAATAAATTAATCCGATAAATGTACAATAAACGCCAATCATATCATTAAATGTAATATATCAATGTGTCCAAATCTGTTTAAAAAAATATTTTGGAATATATCATAAATCAAATAGAAACAACCCATATTGTTTATTTATGTATACTTTTGTAATCTAGATTTTTTATTATTATGCACATAAACAAGCAATAAATAACAAAGATCTTTAGATATAGATATTGAATTTGATTTGATATTGAAATATTACAAGCTTTATTCAAAATATTTGTATGTGTGTGTGATTTTATTTTTTTACTGAGAATACTCCACATCTGCTGTTGCAACGTATTATTTGTATTTTGTCATAACTTTACATGTTATGTGTACTTATAACCTCAATACTATAAGTAGTTCTTTTTTTTTTTTAAACATTTACTTGAATAATACTTAGTAGTTTTTAACACACTGATTGATAATGGCTTGTAGTTAAAGCAAGCAACGTATTAATGACGATTATGTAGTTAATTGTATAAATTATATATTTGATAAAAATACGTTCTTATTGAAAACATATAATACATATTGCGCTATTGTATACAATTTTTTTTTTTTTTTTTTAATAATGTTACGTTATTATTTTCTATATTTTAATGTTAATTATAAATCAAATTTACACTACTTAACAGATGCTAACAGTACTTGAGTTTGCTTATATAAATGTGTTTTCTTTTTATAGCAGCTTTATGGGACAAGTTTTTCCTGTAAAATACATACAGCATTGAATCAATATAGCAACCATATAAATTCGCTTTGCGTGATTTTCGTATCGATTCGCCTTTATTTATGCGCCTCATCTATTTATATTCGGAGTGTTGGGAGCACGGGGTCGTGTCTATTTCCCCTAATGATCCGGAGCTCCCACAAAACATCGATTTTTTTTATAAAAACCACACATTAGATTCACATTACTGCTTGCCATTGAGAGACCCCAAAGCGGCCTTCTTTCTTACAATTTACCATTGAAAGCCGTAAAACTCCATTGAGGTTCCCGTTATTATATAGACATGTATAAAAATGATGTTTTCATATTCATATTGAGATCAAAGGTAGGTTTATTCTATTATATTTCTACCATGATGAGGATACAATTCGCAGCGTACAAAATAAATAATTTTTATTATTTATATTATAAACACGAGTTTTTCTTGAATTCAACAAATCTTATATAAAAATGTTTTGATTGATACAAATGTTAACAAAATTAATTCACTGAAATATAAATATATTTTTTAGAGCCGCAAATGTTTTGACTTGTCATGTCAGCAACAGAGTGACAAAAAAGTGTCAGTTTCATGTTTTTTTCCCTCCACCAAATTAGGATGTTAAATATTTACCCTTTAATGATTATATTCAGATTTCGATTTGGCTTATTTTCTTATTCAAGTCAAACCACCAACCTCTCCGAAATATCTCAGAAATGTTTAACTGTTTATATATGAAACTCAAGGAAATTAAAAAAAGCGAGCTAGCAGGGTGGCTGTGGAATTTCCAGCCGCGGATATTTATTTACTCTTACAAAATTGGAAGAGCTTTCAAAAGGTCCATTGTTGAATAATCTCGCTGCGAGAAGCCCTCGACCGTTCACCTCGCGTCACTCGCGTAGAATTGGACGCGTGTTTCATAGTCTCTCTCGACAATGACGGAGCTCTTTGGCTCACTCCACAGGTTTCTCACTAAAAAAACCTTACAATCTCACCTTATACAATTTCGCAATAAAAACATTATCATACTAACAGTGGCAGTCAAATAAACTTTTTACACTGAATCCATATATTTTTTTCTGGCCAACTTCTGTTTATGCCGCATTCTAGTTTTATGATTAGGTACACAATGCACTGCAATATTTTTTTAATATATATATATATATATTTATATATTTTATTTCGACAGCATACGTGTTGAAAAACAAAATTTATCAAATAGATTATGACTTCAGAGGTTCAATACTCTCCCCTATTTCGTTAAAGATATGTAGTCCGTGCGCCCCGAGCGCCTGAATCACAGGTTTGAGACGCGCTGGTCTATAAATAAATATGGACCCTGTGGACACAAGACCCGCGGGGTCTAATGAACCGCTGGCAGATCTCCATGGAAGCGAGCCGTTGCAGGAGAATCGCTTTTTGTTTGTGTTTATTTTACGATAAAGATGTCTAGAATCTCGCACATAAAGCCGATGCGTTTTACTAAGGTTGTTGCTTCAACAAATAGTCAGATTTAATCTGTTATCTCGCGCCGGCTTCTGTTTGACTTTATCGTCATTTACTTGATATAAACAATTATTTTTGTAAAGGAAAGCTTATGTTAGATTGCGCTCAATTTAATATATTTTTTAAACTGTACACTTTACATACAGCTGGTAGATTTAATTATTTTATCAATCTAAATTGCAGCGTTTTCCTTTGTTTCGTATTAATTTATATTAATATTTGTGTTTTCTATATGATACAGCAGTCAATCCTATGTTTATTCGCCACCATCAGTTATGATGCAATCATAGTTTCGTTGGTGTCCAAAGTTTCGGCTTCTGTTACGGCCATTCTCACTACGAAAACGTACGTTTCTTCCAAAAAAGTTATAGTAACATTTGAATGTATACAATTAATATCGTCATAGCATAGTGCCTTTTTGACATCCAAGGGAGCATAGTGTTCATGTCTTCGGTTCAATACGAGAGCGGGTTTATAATGGTATGGTATAGCGCGCTTGCATGTACTATACATAAGTATGTTTCCGGTTCCGTGTGACATGTACTGTGAATGTTGAAACGTCGTGTGTAGAGTGGTGCATGCTAAGCTTATTATGAATTATTGAAATTCTACATAACGATAAAGAGTATATTCAGAAATACAAAATAATATAAATTCATTGACTCTAAACTGATTACTGCACAAATTTATTGAAAATATAAATATAGTATTTCTAGCTTTGATTGATTCAATTGTATTCGGTATTTCTGAAAATAAGGCCAAAAAGGATTCCTTATGCTTTTTTACCGTCGTCGTGAATTCTCTTTCCATGTGCATTATTTAAAAGACTCTCATTTGTGACTCGGTCAACCTGTAGATTTTGAAAGATTATCCTATAAAGCCACATTTAAAACGCAACGATTTTCAGTTTTGAGAAGAAACTCTATGTTTAGGCTCTGTTCTCCTGCGTACTTACTTTTGTAGGTGGACGGGCCCGCGTATCCTTCGAAAGTAAGAGTAGTTTGTCCCACGCCTCCTTGTTTTGAATAAGTGTTACGTACTGTCGCACGTATGCAAGGCCAGGCATATTACTGTTCTATAAGCCTATCATTAATTATTTGACAATATCGGGAGAATGATCAACATTGCGGATTAACTAAACATGACATGCGTTACAACATGTCGCTTAGAAAACTCTGCTGCAAAAAAATCGTAGGTCTCGTGAAGATATTTTAAATTTCACGCAGAAAATAGCTATTTTAAGAAGGCTAAGTGTTGTTGGTAAATCTGGTGGGTGAAAGGCCAATTAGTCGAAACCGCAATGCAACCCTAATAAAAGCAAATAAAATAATGAAGCCTTGTGTAATTCTCTTATTTATTCTGCAACCTACTTGCTATGCAATCGGTAATTTGTTTTATTCTTTGTATTTATTTTTTAAAAATTACTTAATTTTTATGTTTTTGTTAGTTTTTAGGAAAAGAATGACTGAAAAATGTTTTTAATCTCACAGCTAAGAATTAACAACTGACCGACGCAAATCGTGATGATGTAATCTAAAATAACGATTTTTTTGTGAAGAATCCTGAAATAAAATTAGAAAAATATTTACTGCTCTTTACTATAAACATGAATTTGAGTATCGTTAAGAAAGTTTCTGTTAAAATAAACAAATGTTTGATACAATTTTAAATGTTAACATAAAATAATACGAAAATCATTTTTGCCATGTCTTTGAAACGATGAAAACGGTGTGTTTTTTCCCTTTGATTTTGATTGATTATTTCATAATATTAAATTTTTAAAAATATATAAAAAGTATATTTTCTGAAAAACACTCGGTATCATTCATATTGCATGCATATCATTCATATCACATAGTGTATTCAATTGAGTTTGAACAAATCTCCCATGTTTGCTTGTTTCTGGTATCAGTCAGTGAGATCTACCAAAAATGTATGAAAAGTATTTTTTTTTATGCATGTCTCAAAGTTACTATTACGGAATAAAAAATAAAAAAAATTGTTACCGGATAAAGATTGGCTGCAACCTGTAGAATAGTCGAATTGGACTATTGTAACGTTTAGACTTTTTTCTCTTTTTATACCTAATATAAAACAATATAATTTCATCACGGGTTTACGGGTGTAATGGCGAGTATTAGGTTTTAATAAGAAAATCATTATATTTTACTAAAGATAATAAATATTTTATCTCCACCAACATTTTTTAAAAATCAAAAAATAATTGTAAATATTATAATATATGTTTTATAAGGGATGCATTTCTTTACATTTGTTATAAACACGGCTCCTGTTAAATATATTTTTAGTAGATAAATATTTTTATTTTAGTATTGTCAGATTAGGCTCTATTATTTAACTATAAATACTGATTTTTATGAGAGAGAAAATTCAACTTTGAAATTATAAATATATCCAAAAAAAATACAAATTTTTACTGTCAGTTAAAATAAGCAAGTTATAAAGTTTTTTCTCTCTGCCCAATAATACTTAAATAAGTTTACTTGCGCATTTTATTTTGTAAAAGTTTTGAATATCTGCCAGACGTTGTTTTTGGCATTAAGTTTCCGCGGATAAAAACCACAAAGCAGGCGCATTTACTTTTATTCTGGGTTCCATAAAATTAAGAGTTACTTAATTCGGTGCACAATGGTTTCATCTAACAATGAAGTTATATTTTGCCAGTTTTATGTGAAGCCAATTTGATATTAACATAAAAACTACTAACACTTTATTGCTGGTAATGATTTAAATTTTAAAGTTTTCATATTTAATAAACACAAAAAGCACACGTTATTTTTATATATTTTTTTTACATATATTAGTATTAACTAGTAGCTTTAATTCAACTTCTTGATAAAATGCTACGTATCCTTTATTTTAGAGCTCTTGTTATGGTATCATGATGTTCACTGTACTCCGCATTCTGTTCCTGTGTAAATAAATGTTTGGCGTCCTGAAGTGTAGAAAATGTATGCGTAATTCTCGAAACAGACATTCTGTAACTGAAATTCTCTCGAAGCTATTTAAATAAGAAAAAAACGAAAACGTTTGAGAAATCTGACCCACAAAGGTTTTCAAACAAACCTCCGGAACATATCCTGTAGCATTCAACCCGAAGCCTCCGCATACGAGTCTTTCAGCCGGTGATCCATCTTACTTATAGTCCGTTTTGTTTGGAGGAAAATATCGAGCATTTGTTGTTCATACTGTCAGAGTAGACGTGTGGAAGGGTGGCAACTGACAACAAACCCAAGGCTTTTTATAAGACCCTTGCTTTTGTTACTTAAGCCTGTATTACAGCTCTCTATGCTTGTATTTTAGTTTTATGGTGAATATGTAGAATGTAACATTTTTATATAAATTGGATTATTTATTCTAAATTAAAAATTTATTCTATATGTTTCAATATTGTTAACAAATTCGTTTTTGAAGATCTCGATAGCTGAGAGTAAATAGAAGCAGCTCAATATTTTAAAATTGTTTTTTAGATAAGTATATGGTTGTTAAATTATAAACTTATAACGTTAAAAATAGTTACAGACACTTAATATAATCAAAATATAAGATGTTTTAAAAAAATATAAATCCTTTTTTTAATTACAATATTTTTGAATATTTAATATAGTATTTTTAATTATTTCGAAATAACTCCATGTAAACATTTATTTAAATATTGAATTAAAACTTAAATAAAGCAAGATTTAAACAATTGAAACTATTACCAAACAATTTTATTTGGTATTATTTTTAAATTAAATTTTTAATCTCACTGTTTTACTCTGAGAATACAAAATTCTAGAACTTTTAAATACCATATTTTAATTTGTTTACTTTCTCTGTTTTAAAAATCCAAAGTATTTATTACTAATTAACTTTTTTGTGTTGTTTCAGGTGTGTATAATTCGGATTCTTCCTGTGCGGCACAACATTTTTTGAAAATCTAAGATATAATTACCAGGTTTGATTTTTCAACATATATTATAAAATAAAGGACGATATTTAAAAAATCTTTTAATCTGGTTATTTTTGTAATCACCTTAAACGTTTGTAAAATATTTGTTTTACGTCAATCGACACTGATAGTTCGCTCTTGGAATAACTCCATTCAAGCAACATTTCAAAGATATCGAAAATATTTCTATGGTGGAATGTGAGGTTTTCGTAGAAATAGCTTTTACAAGGCAGTCTGTATATTTTGGTTATTTGTATAAGGTGTGTCGAAATGGCAGAGCCTCTTGTTGCGTGAGTGAGGTTGCACCACCCTGTACGATCTTAAGACTGCATTCCTCGGATGACGGAGAATACGGATTCTCCGTGAATAACGTCATCTCTTCGGTATTGCATTCTGCCATTCGAGGTGCATTGAATAATGCAATGGCATGGCGCAAATGTACGCTTTTTGTTTGGAATTCGAAACTAACATTATGCATTTTCAATATTTAATTGAATTTCTCAGCGTGTTTCAGTTTTCTATCATATAAAATCAGAACTTATTGTTTTATATTTTATTGTGGCGTCTATATTCACCTTAGACCATGAACGTGTGACTTTTTAAAAATAATAACTAAACTGTTTAAAAATATTTATATTCAAGTGGGTACACGATACACGAGCTTCTTTCACAGCTTGTGTAATTTAGATTTAAAAAAATTAAATACAATACAAAGATATTGATTTGATTTAAGTTTCTTGTTTTTTATCTTATCATAAATTTAAATAACAAACGAGGTGATAAATAACATTCGCACGGACAATTCAATGGAAGGGTCACCGATAGAGCTACCGGTCTTGAGTCGCGAGCATCATCATAGCCCCGTCCGCTGGCCGCGCAGCCTCCGGAGCACTGGCGGCCTTGATCAGGCGTGACGTCACCCGGGCTGGAGATGGAAGATACTCGGCAGCTGTTACCAGGATATGATGAACTGACGAAGCCCCGCCGGGTCGCGGCTCTCGCTGTATTGTCTGCCGGCTCACGGTCACGACGATAGGAAAAAAAGCACAAAGCTTGCACGCGATTTTATAATATGCGTAGGTCGTGAGATAAGTACATATTGAATTGAAGATTTAAAATGTATTCAATGAAATATCTCTTCTTTATATGTATGTTTGTTGAAAATCAACTGTACTTTTTCATTTAACCGCCACCGGTCTTTTATAAAAAGTTTTGAAATCACCTATATATTTTTTAAATTTTACTTGCAGTAGTTATATGTTGTATAAATTGTATTTCATAAAAGTATCGTGCTTTGGTTATCGCTTATCGTTTATTATTTTTAATCGTTAATCCTTCATTTTAATTCACGGCCTTTTTTTTCATTCGACAAATCTTTTTAAACCAATGAGGTGCTGTCTAATTTTAATTGAGGCGGAACATTCGTGTTGGAACTAGTGATGATGACTTGTTGATATTTACATCTTACAGCAGAAACCTCTTCTGAGTCATCGCTTATTCCAATACTTATACAAAGCCACCTTAACCACTGATAAATCATCCGTGACATGAAAAGATCATTTTAAATTTGATGCCTGCGATAATAATAGTCCGCATATTCTTAAGGATCAAGAATAGTTATATTGAAATAAGTTTTCTCAGGTTGTTACCTGTCCTTCAAGATGCATAGTATTTTTGAAGCTAAGCTTTTCCTATTTCAGATTATCATTTTTTGTACACTTTCTCCATTGCTCGTCCACTGCGCTTAAAGAGGTTTCGAATTGAGAAAAAAAATCTCGTTAGCTCATTAAACATTGAAGGTATTGAACGTTTTTCAGCCGATGTCAATAGAAGTCAGTTGGGTACGCACGCAGACCCAACTCACTCCGAATTGTACCCAAATCATTTAGTTATGTAATATAAGCATTATTTGGGACAGCGTGGGCAAATCGTTACTGAAACTTTGAAGGATTCAAATTCAATCGACGCTTCGTTCCTGTAAGTTTTAATTTGTTTTGGCGGCATACAAAATCACCAATAATTCGATGGATGACAGATTAAATAAAATATTTAACAAAATTACCCAATCACTCACGATTATTTTGTTTTTAAATAATTATTATTAATAAATAAATTACATTTCACTTGTGTTGTATTTTTATTCACAGTGAAGTAAAATTACTCAACGTTAGAATTTAGAATATATAATACACATAAACCTATAAACGCTCTCATTAAAACAAAACACAGGTTTAGGATTAACAATACAGGAAACCCTGTTTTCCTAGTCGGCACCAAATAGTTCACATTAGATCTCAGAACTCTCCCACAAGTTTATACAACCCCTAGACTACGGAAAACTAAAGCCAGACATCACTAACACATGTAAATTGGAATAGTGGCTTTGTTTATATTGCATATTATTGACTAACAGAAAAAAACCAATCAATATATAAATGTAATACTTAACGCTTAGATCGCCGAGGGTTGAGACCACAACTGGCGCGTTGACTCGATTTCCTCTAAATACCACGTTTGTGTATCGTAAAATTAAATGAGGTAGATCTGCTCTAGCTAGTTACATTCTAGCGAGCCATGCAGGTTTCCCGAGCTCTGGCACTTTGCTCCGGCCCGTGGGAGAGTTTTGTTCAATTTTGTCACCAATCAGAAAGGCGGTGGTATATAAAAGAAAAACTGCTAATATCGCAAAAAGTAACTTGCTTAATTCAAATCAATTGATATCATATAACCGGCGAGAATACTGGACGTGTGGACTCATTGGAATCAGAAACATGCTGATTGCTAAGCAAGAGACACATTTTTGCAGTCGTATCGTAAAAATGTGGACAATTTTGGAAGTAATCGAGATTTTCTCAAAAATGTAAAAATGATTGGTAAAAGTAATTAAAGTTTTATAAAAACGAGTGTATGTTTTCATTTCTAATTTATCATAAAACTGATGCGTTCGTTAAGATTAGGTTTTAAACGTGAGTAAATTTTGTGTTTATTTTTAATCATATAATTGCTCATAAGTGTCATGGCCACTTTTCCTGGCCATTAAAAATGAAGGTAGGTTCTCATTAGCTGATTAGTTCTTCTATAATATTTAATATCATCACATGCTTAGATAATTTATTTATAATAGAACAAAATAAGACAATGGATTTAACCCCCCTGTAAAGTAAAATAAATTTAGAAGTAGTAAAATATAATTTATCTTTATAAAACTAGACTTCCTCAAATTAACTCATGATTGTATTTAGAATTCATATGACTTAGAAAGTATCAGCATTTTATCATCATGATAAATTATAATATTTAAATAACCCTACCAAGCATATACAAAGTGAGTATGTACGTCGAATTTTATGACCGTTATTAAAATTTATATGGAATAAAATCATCCCTTATACTAGGATCCAATCCATAAAGGCCATACATCTCGCCCACCCCCAAGTTTTTAATACTGCCACGAGACAGGATGAGACGAGTCTTGAATAAGTAAAAAGCAAATCGGGAAACGATGTTCCCCGTCGGCTCTGACGGCGTCTTTTTGAAATCTCGACTTTCTTGTGTGAGGTTTATTTGTAAATTCGCCCACACTGCGAATTTAAATTATTTGGCTGTTAAAAACTGCAGAGTCCTATATTATGCCATTAACTAATTGAATATATATTATATTAATTTTAGATTAATGTCAATCAGAATGCGTTTTTATTTACCCATGCAGGTATTAGTATATTTATGTGATTAAGCACATTTTTTCATACATTGAAAACAATTAAAGAAAACTCTCAGAAAATATCATCGTGACTTGTGAGGGATTCGAACCCACATCCCCAAGCTTTCATGGCCGAGCATATTAGTTCATATGTAGAATATGATTATTAAAAATTCTCACTAAATTGCAGTGGCTCGTTAGCATAGTTGGATAAATGCACCGGCCATGAAAGCTTGGGGATGTGGGTTCGAATCCCTCACAAGTCACGATGATATTTTCTGAGAGTTTTCTTTAATTGTTTTCAATGTATGAAAAAATGTGCTTAATCACATAATTGAATATAGTTAATAAATTATAAATTAAACGTTCAGCGAGACTGTTCTTCTTTTCAGCTCATTTTCTGTAGATGAAATTGATAATAATGCGAATTGCAATCAAATAAGTATTTTATATTTAATAGTTTATTTATCCCTTATTATAGTAGGTCTGGGATTTATGCAACATATATTTTGTTTTCGGTTTATACAATGATCAAATCTTTTAAAATTTGAAAACGCGCAATGCGTATTTCTTCTTAGTCTCCAGTAAAAAATATGTAATATTCATTTATAAACACTGACAGGTCTTGTTGTAACAATACCAAAACATAAGCAATCATTTATACTATTTTATTTTAATTATACTGTCGTTTGTTTTGTATTTAATTGATTTCACTCACTTCCCTTTTTGTAATTGTCTGTTTCCTTTAGAAAACTTCATACTTTGTAATTTTAAATACAAATGAACTTTAAGTAAACAAGTTAATTGTTGAGAAACGAATCACCAAATCGCATCTTCAGGTTTATGTTTGTTTTTATTTGTTTCAAGTTGTTCGTTTCTTCATGTAAAGAAGGTGACGTCAAACTTTTTATTATATATTAAACTATTCTACGAAACGCGTTTAATAATATACACAAAAGCTAATATTCCCGTCGCACAGAATACCTGAGTGTATTAACTTTTTCATTTAATTTTCATACGAAGCCCCACACAGCGGTGTTTACAGCCGCGAGTGGCCCATGCGTTAGGTTTTCCAGCGTTGACATTTTTATGCGAAGCCTCCTAAAGCCTTCCGTGAAATTGTGAAAAAATAACACATTTTTATGACCGCCATCTCGGCCGTTCAGGATTTATTTTTATGGGCTTTCTGAGAGCTTTTTGGTGTAAATTTGCAGGTGATGAATAAGGGATGGAACTCTCTGGCTACAGTGGCTATGGGTTGATTGTCCTTTGTAAACACCGTGTTCGATGCCAGATTTATTGTTTACATTTCCATTCTGTATAATTTTTATATAACAATAGTATATAAACATCGAATATCGATCGTTAATGTATTTAAAATTGGTTCTCAATTCATACTTTATTACTTGTTGTACAAATAGATATCATCGACGTTTAGTTTGTATTTATGAACCTATTAAAAATTCAGACATTTCAAATATGCCTAAAAAAAACTTGTACCCCAAAATTTACATTGTATTCTTTACTTATCACAAAATAATATTGACTAAAAAAAAACGAAAACAGAGCTGATAACTATTTTTTGTAAGTTACATATATACTCGGAAGTTCTATATTGAGTTCACTAGCTAATGTTAATGCGACATGCGATACCTGAAAGGAACTGTATTATTACATTGTTTTATGAATAAATCAAAAGTACAGATGTTAATTCAATAACATTTCATTTTGATTTCACTTAAAAAGTATTCAGTTTTAATAAAAAAATGTTGGTCGATTTACCAGTTTATAAAATACACTATTTTTTATAGCAATCGTTTTATTTGTTTCTGTATTCGTTTAAAATATAAATTTAATCATATTTAATATTATACCTCATAAGTTTTTAATATTGGTTTATTTTAACGATGTAGTTATTTTAATCTTCATTTTGATATATATTCTCAATATACTATTCAACGCATATTAAAAAGCAGAACATAGGTAGCATGAGTATGAAACGAATTCAGATCATCTTATGAAACAGAATTTTTGTTATTGTAGCACTGTGTCATGAATTAAAAGTGTTCATTTTAGATTATTGGTTTTATAACATAAATATAAATTTAAAAAATAGGCATTGCGTTGCGTAAAAAAAGTGCTATAAAAAATTCATGAAATTGAAAACGACAAACGAATAACACCGAGTAAAATGTCAACGTTCTTTGAAAGGGATACCATTGAAATGAATTTCATGCAACATGCGAAAGAACGAAGACAATAAAATTTACCAGAAAATTTATGGTGTCATAAAATTTGCAAAGTAGAATGGTATACTATATGATGATAAAATACGACCACACACGCCGGCAACGCTCCCGGGGGGTTGACTTCCCGGTCGCAGCGCCGCAGGTTCAATGCTGTACATTTAATTTATCGTTTTACGTAATCAAAGTTACCACTAACACTTTTAGCCGGCTGAAAAAACTTCGTCCGTTCCAGCCGAGGGAGAGCGCTAAGCTTTTAAGATGCTATCTAAGTCCGACTTGGCCAACGAGGCACGGAGCCGTTTAAATCCATGTGAACCGAGTAGGCACCGGCGCGGAGCCAGTCTGCCGTGAAATGCACGGCTCTACACGGCCATGCAGGTCTTGTTGTAATCTATCAAATTAGTGCTCAATTAATTTGTTATGTGTTTCTTTGTGCTTGAAAATAAGTGCATGTACTTTAATTAGATGCGTGATGTTTGTTGATTATCTACGCCGTATATCGATACATGGAACGTATATCTGACGATTCATGCATGTGTAATGTTATTTTTTTATATTAACTGCTTAGGATTTTCACTGTTTAGTTACCACAGCACAGAGTTAACGTTTCTGGAATTTACCTAAAAATGTAATAAACAAAGCAAAACTTTTTTATTGATTACGAGTATATACGAGGGCGGTCCGATTGGAAAAGTGGCGATTTATTTCTCAAAACAGTCTCCTTTTAGCTCGATACACTTGACCCAGCGATGCTCCAACTTCTTTAACGCATCTGAAAAATACGTTTTCTCGAGGTCTGCAAAGTAGGCCCCCGTGGCGGGGATGACCTCCTCATTCGACTTAAATTTCTGCCCGGCGAGTGACTTTTTCAAGTTTGTAAACAAATAAAAAATCGCACGGAGCCAAATCTGGAGAATACGGTGGATGGGGGAGCAGTTCGTAGTGCAATTCGACCAATTTGGCCGTGGCGACGGCGGAGGTGTGAGCCGGTGCATTGTCATGGTGGAAGAGCACTTTTTTCTTCGCCTAATGGGGCCGTTTTTTCTGCAATTCGGCGTCGAATCGGCCCAATAATTCGGCATAGTAGAGCCCTGTGACCGTTTTGCCCTTCTCCAGGTAGTCAATGTAGATCACACCTTGTGAATCCCAGAAAACGGTGGCCATAAGACAGTCTTCGCCTTCTTCGGAGCGCATTCCCCGTGTGAAGTCCACTGTTTCGTCTGTTCCTTGGTCTCTGGTGTGTACCAGTGGATCCATGTTTCGTCGACGGTCACGAAACGACGCAGAAACTCCTTCGGATTGCGCTTAAACAGCGTCAAACACTGCTCCGAAGTGGTCTCACGGTTGCGCTTGCTGTCCGATTTCCCTTCCAAAAACAAGAATCGAATCACCGACCGATATTGCTCTTTTTCCATTCGCTTCCACACGCGGTCAAAACAATACTATGAGTCCAATTCGGCTGAAATTTTGACAGTAGCCATCTAAGAGAATGGACTACACGATAGTAAATCTCTCTTGCGATACTAGCACCATCGGGCGGTAAGGCTAAGTACTTATCGGACCGCCCTCGTATATATATTTTCAAACTTCAAAGTTACTTATCGATCCGATAGCTATCATTTTATCAGTTTTATTTATGCATATTAAATCTAGGAATGTATACGTTTGAATATCATTAATGATAAAACATTGCGTGTTAATAATTAATTGTACCCATAGTCAGACTACGTAATATAATGTTTTGGTAGAGTTAGTATTTGCTGTTCTACTCCTAGAAACTATGTGTGTCAAGATAATTGTGATGTTCTTTTTCTATAGAGAAACACGTACTTAATCGTTAGTAATTTCTGATATAAACACTTATAATGAATTGATCTTTATTAAGGTAATTAGTCATTTATTTTCCATGGGGAAAATCAATTTACTTTGTAGGTTTTTTTATGAAAACACATCAAAGCTACATTAAGAGTCTCAATAAAAAATATAATGATTATTATATTTCATTTCTTAATTTCACTAAATTTGTTTATCAAAACTATTACGTAATTTATATTACTGATACGATTTTGTAATTGCTTATAACTATGCTTTGACTTACTTATAATACAAAAATGTATTATATTGAATTTTTAAAACAACGAGGGAGTTACACTTTGCTTTCAGCAGATAAATCATTCACTTAAACCAAATATTGCAATGTTTTTAGAATTTTTAGCTTTTAGGTGATCGTACGTGTTGTATTATTTTTACCTTGTATCTCGAATAAACTTAGACGCGGCTTTCGGGCCAATGAAATTTACGAGTCTCCGTCTGACGGTGCGCTGTATCCAAAAACTGCTGTTATCTTAAGGCGGCATTTATCATGATAAAACAAATATACGTTGCGCGCCGCACTGGAGGATCGGGCCTTCTGGTATTCAAATACTTCAAAAAGAAGCGTAAGTGTGACAAATGGTGAAAGGGAGGAGACGCTACTCCGCGGCACACACGCGAGGGCTGTTGACAAAATTCCTAGCCCGTGATAAGCGGTGCGCTTGCAGATAAGGGAAGCGCTGTCAGCGAAAAAAAACGACCCGAATCGGCTCGAACCGCACGCCCTTTGTTTAGTTCAGGCCCAGTTTGAAGTGTGCTCGAATACAGAAAAAAAAATCAGGGGAATCCCCTATCTGAGAAACGGGAATAAAGCACGAACCCATCTATGACTTTTGGGAGATACACTTGCGTGCGACAAAATTGACGTATTTTTTTTATAAACATTCAGTTTTTATTAATGAACAAATACACACTATCGATATCCTTACAATATATATTTACATTAAATATTCCATTTCTGTTGCTTGTGCATGGCTGCCATTGTGTATCTTAAGCGTGGACTTGGAATGATTGTGGAGGGATGTGCTCTGGAGGTATCTTGTCGAGGTGAGGGAGCTCCTGTTAATATATTATCATATCTAAACGAAAGGATTATATACTAATTATGTTGGGCATCAGCAATACGCAGACTTTTCCATCCAATATAAATCTGCTGTATAGAAGGATCCGGAGACCCACTACTTTATTTTCCCTTTTGAAAACCATGAACACTGGTTCAGCATGAGTATATGCTCGGTGAAGTGGTCGCCAACCTTCCCTGAAGAAAGGCACTTGATGAAAAAGAATATTCAATATATTTGTCTATAAATAAATTAGTGGAATTCCATTTTGATATTTTTAAATAAAAAATATTATTGTGATCTTTTCACGTTTTTGTTTTTATTACTTGTTTCGCCAACCTATATCATTTTTATTTTTATTTAAAAGTATATTTTTAGTTTAGTTATATATTTTTTGTTTTGAATGTGTGTTGGCTGGTTAGGTTAGGTTTGTTTGAAAGTTTGCATCGGAAATGCTATATTTTGATAAATCTGGTCAAAAAATTCTTTGATTAAATTCTTGAATACTAGTTACTTTGCTTTTATCCACAATTTTGTACTTTTTGATAGTACCAAGAAATATTTATAAATTGAAACACAGCTTGAGCAATTCACTGAAAACTTCTGGATCCTGAATTAATAGGATCACAATTTAATTCTTTCAGCGAGATTCCGGGCGTAGTTTTCTTTCTTGTTTCTTTTTGGATGCTCTCAATTAATTCTCCCGAGATTTCATTTTCTTTCGGGGCGTGTTTTTATTTCTGCGCGGTTACATTAACACTCCGCGAATCCTCCAAACTTTGCAGCTCCGTCCCCTATAATTACGTTCGTACTCGGCATTATGCCTTTTTTGCTTTCCAGACATCTAATTTCAAACTTATCTCAAGAGCAATTGTCACGTCCTCTTCAATTTTCAATTCTGTTTGTTTGTTTTTTTTTTTTTTTTTTTTTTTATTATTTTTCCATATTACATGTTACATTCAACATTACAGAACAAAGGAAGAATTTAAAACAACTTTTCTTTATGCATATTTTTATTTGTTCACCATCCTGCTTCATTTACTGATAAATATTATCTTTATCCAAAAAGTTGATAATAATAAATAAAAAAAAACTGTGCTTATGTACGTAACATACATCTGTGTTGATAGTAAAAGCCATATCTTTTTTAATTATACCTAAAGCTTTGTCTTTAAATGCAATACATATATATATATATATATATATATATATATATATATATATATATATATATATATATATATATATATATATGTATATGGGCTTTATTCCAGGTAAAAAATATTTTATATACATATTTTCAATGTGTCGAGTTAGAATTGTATAAAATACATATCTTTAGGTTCCGTTTTCAAGATGGAAATATTATTCGTCTTCTATCCGAATAGAATTCTAATATGAATGAAATATCTGCAGCGTACCATCAACGTCCGCTCGCCGGATATCCTTTCAGGAATTGACTTGAAGCAGGAGGTTTCAGGATATTTGGAAATATTTGTAACGGAAATGGTCAAAAAAATCAAAGCAGACCTTCAAACCTACAGGGTGCTTACTCACCCATATGTAATTTGTAAGAATAAATATGTTTTTACAATACTTTTATATTTATACACTGTTATCATTTGTTCAGTTTTTTTTTTTAATATATAAACCTTCTTCACATTTCTATATATATATTTGAAATTTAATCCACTACCGGATTGTTAAATATGTCACTAAAAATAAAGAGAATATTGATTAAATACGGATAATATTATTAATATACTGATATTAAGATAAACAATATTTTATTAATTTCAGGTATTCATTTTTTTTTAAAGTAATTGTGAAAATCTGTTTTTATTTATCACGTATAAAGTGATCAAGACGCAAGGTGAAATATATTACATTAACTATTTAATATCTCGAACACGTATGAACTACAATATACCTTATTTTAAAATAACTTTTGGATATATTTCGAACTATTATTTGAATATCTAAGCATTATTTCACATCAAAACATGTTTATTACGCGACAAATCTAATCGCACTAATTTAATGATGTCGTTTATTTTTAAATACAGGTAAATTATTAAAATTTATTTTCCAAATATAAGTTTGATTTCTCACACAGTTCTTTAAAACACTAAATAAACGAAAACGTCACATCAATTAAACGAATTTTCTCATGTTAATTTAAGCAACAATCGTGATTAACGCTCCAAAGTAAACACTAATATTATTTAAAGATCCTCGGTTATTTGGCTTTACTATTAGTGAATCCGTGAAATATAAAAGAATACACTAAATCAGACTAAGAAATAACTCTCGGTGTCAAGTTTAACGATGGATAATTACATTCTCACAAAATTAGTAGATTAGTCGTGTTCCTTGGGAAGCTTCGCGGGGTAGAAGTTCGTATGTAGCCTGCCAAATTATCAGGCAAAGTTGACTCGGCGAAGTTATGTAGCGCTCATTGTTGGGAAAGAATTTATTCGACTACAAAGGTTAATATGTTTATATTAAAGTAGGCGCGTTGTGTGAGAACCCCTCTCTGGGTAGACGAACTAATACAGGTTGTTTTTCTAATTAGGCAATACACGCGCATTCCTTGCGGCTCTCCGCAATCTCCGAGCGCTTCAATTTAAGCGAGTTATTTTGACTAATTAGTGTTAAAATTATTTTCAATTTCGAGCAGTTTTGGCTTTATCTATACTTTGGTGAGCTCATTTATTTAAATATATATATATATATATACTTACTCGTAGTGTATTAAGACATACGGTTTTTTTTTTTTAAATTAAATTGTGTATTTTCTATACACACACACAACACATAAATATATATATATATTCAGCTGTATTGTTTGTAATTATTTGATCTTTATTTTTTTTACTTTATTAAAACATTTAATCATCAAGGCCTCTATTTAATTTCAATAGAGCGAGCAGCTTAGTTCTATCATGCATGTACCCGGAATGCAATTAAGATCGTTTTATGTGTGAGCTGTAATATTTTTCACGTTGAAGAAGACAGTCGCTCCAGCTGGTGCACGTCTAACAAGCTCCTCCATTCTTATATCTGACGACGCCATAAACAAATAGATCCAATGACCCTGCAGGCCCGGTCCGTCCAATTTACTTATCACTCCTCTCAGCGGACTCCTCGTGACTGCTGCCGGCTGCCTGACTCATTGTGATGCTCCTCTCAGGCATGATTCAGAGAGCCGGTCATCAACCTGCTATTCTTCAACGTCCATCTTATTTATCTCCGTATTAATATTTTTATTTTTGCTTTGAACAGCTTTTTTAATGTTGTACGTGTCTGCAGTTACCAGATCCCTATCACGTCTTCTAAAAAATATATATCCTCAATGCTCAACAATGAGTCGGTCATCAACTTTGCTATTCTTCAACGTCCATCTTATTTATATCTGTATTAATATTTTTATTATTACTTCTGACAGCTTTTTTGCACTGCACGTGTCTGCAGTTAATATATTTCAATATATATATATTCGATTTATGTAAATATCCTAATTTCTCTTCATATACATCAAGCCATAGTATACATTTTTTGTATTTAACAGACCGCAGCAATAAATATCAATTAGAACCATTTTGTGAGAATTCTTTCAGGCTTTTGGTTGATATTCACTTATTCTGCTTGAAAAAGTGATAAATAATATCGTTAACTTAAATCGTTACAAAATAATTACTATTTTAAAATAAGTAAAATGATTAAAGATACATGTAATTGAATGTTCATATATAAATTATTACCAACATTTATAAAAACACATTGGCCTTTAAAAAATATGCATTAAAAGTAGAATTACGTACAGTAATAAAACATGAAATATTTTATCTGTTATTTATTGCGAACATCAAGATATCCATAAAATTGGATTTGAAATTACCTAACTGTAGATGGATCATGGCGATTTACAAAAGTGCCGGCATCTTCTTTTATTATTTAAAGGTCTCTTGCAAATTATATCCGAAATATCAAAACAACCCACTCGATGAAAGTAACGGGTCGCAAGCATAAAGGTTTATTCATATTCTAATTCGTATTAAGAAAAAAAAACACATTCCGCAGCCAAATTGCTGAATCTTATATAATGCTACATCCTGTCAGAATGAGTTCAGATTTTCTTAGTAATAGATGTTACCCGTGACTTAGATTTTATGTTCCGTCTAGACCAGTGGCTCTCAAACTCTTTTGGCCCACGGACCCCTTTCATAGTCAAAACTTGCCTACGGACCCTGGGTGAAAAATTACATAAATTCATATTATAGACTAGTTGGAGCAAGTATCGACTCTATTGCGTTCCTAAACTGCCTGACTCACCGCGATGCCTGTTATTACTTGTATTTTATGCACCTTGTCTATATTTATATTTTACTTAGGACGTAAAAATCGCTAATAATGTATTCATTGTCAAATGTGTCACAATTTTTTTATTTTATATTAAACCCTGCGCGGACCCCCTGACGTTGTTCAGGGACCCCCACATCGATTTTAATTTTCTAAGGACCCCCTGAATGATCCCAGGGACCCCCTGGGGTCCGTTGGGACCACTTTGAGAAACACTGATCTAGACACTGTAATATAACGAATCTATACAATATATGTATTGTTTGTGACACTGAACATATGTTTGTTCTGAGCCAGTCTCACTAATTTGGCTGTACTTCCGGTTTTCAGCCACTATAGCCGTAGTGGACAATCAGCTGCAGTAATAAAATTAGAAAAAGCGTGTACAGCAACGCTGATAAATGTTTATTATTTTACTAATATAATAGAGTCAATAAAACATGTATTTATACAATGAAGTCGTTCAGTGTCTTTGTAAAAGCGCAGCAGCTTAGACAAGCAGCAACACAGTAGCATTTACACTGGCGGAGGAGCTCGTTACCGAATAAAGAAGTCGAGGCGATGGGCGGCACGGCCGAGCGCCCTCGACCTTGCCGGGCCCCGCCGGCGTCATACCTGTTACGTGCGATCGGAAACAACCAATCAAAGCCGAGATACACCTTCTAATGACGTCACCGCACAGTGGAATTTCTCCGCGCAGATACACAATCTGAAGACACAGATAGTATTACAGAACACGGTCACTCTACCGTAAAATTCCTTGAATTTATGAATTCAGTGTTTCATGGGTAACATTGTTTGAAGTATGGTTACTATTACTCTTAGTAATCGTTTAATATTAAAATTTATTCATTTATTATCGTTTTTCCCATAATTACTATATTCTTACCAAGCACTTCCCTTACGAACTTCTCCACAATTTTTAACATCTAAATTTACAGTAGTTCTTATGGCTATGGTTGTAACATGGTGTTTGGCTAACCCCTGATCCTGCGCGCAGGTTGTGGGCCACACAATGTGTGGCTTAGGTGGTAGCGTACATGCATTTCTAATTTTAGCTATTCAGTTATATCTGGAAAATATGTAAATTTTTGTGCATGAGTTAATGAATAAATTAAATAAATAACAAAGATAGACATTTAATACAACATATAACAGACAAAACAAGAGAGTAAACTGAGTGAATATATATAATGCAAACGTCCTATTATTATAATGGAACAGTTGCTGTCTTAAGTATACTTTGCAACACATATACCAGGGATGGAGTACAATAATCACCCAACATTTTATTATTATTATTATTATTGGCTACCTGGCTTGTATCTTCAATTAATTGAACCACGATGAATGTACTGCGGTGGGAGCTAACTAATGAGATATTTCGTAATGAATTTGAGCTTCGCTCTGGCACGAGAGTACTTCTGGGTCCAACGCGTGTCCTCCATGTTAGTCCAAATTAGTGTTTCATGTCCGCTCGCAATGAAATCGTTGCACTCCCGTACATTAGCCATCGCATTATTATGGCTGTGTAAATTGGACACAATTGAATAGTGGAGCTTTAATACAGGACAAGGCATTTTAAAATAATATTTGGTTGTACAGTAATAATTTGTAAAATTGCTTTAATGTTTGGTTTTTATTCAATAAATTTATTTAATATTATTTCCGATTAATAATAGCAATGTGTTTTTTGAATGAACATTCATTAGGAAAAAAACTTACATCTATGTACATTGATTTTAATTTTTTTACTTTTGAATAAACTGAAAATTTTATTACATCTTTTACCATATTTTTATACATGGTGAAAATATGACTTTATTTAAAAATAATAAAACTATTTTTTTATAATTTCCATCAAAATGTTTAGTGGTACAAGGTATGTCTACACTTTTCTAAAAATCACTAACGTTTACTTATAAACAAAATAAAATAATAGTAGCTTTAAATACATATTTTAAAAAATACTACTACTTAATTATTAAATAATTTCATATCCATCCGATGTACTCTGCGATTTTCTTTTATTTTGTAAAATAATATTTTTTATTGTTACCAAGAAAATAACTTATATTGTATGTATAAATATAGTTTGTTCAAAGTCATTATGAATCAGAAATTCAACAATTCTTACTTTACTTTTACTTTTTAGTTCATGTCCGTGTATATCTCCAAATACTATTTTTTTTTAAAGATCATATTGAAAAATATAAATGTAGCATTTTATATCCAAAGGCTATCAATTTGCGAAACTCAGATTCTGGAGCTTATTGTATAGATCGAATTGGATATTTTACACATCAATAATAACACTTTTGATTCCTACGCATATATTTGCTATTTAGATTTTGCTAATTTTTAGTAATAGCTGCGCTGCAAATTTAAAAAAATCTTTTTCTATAAAACAATTAATATTCATTCAGTTAATCTGATTTACAAACTATAAACATTAAAAATTGATTAACATTGAGTCATGTTTTTTTATCGTTTAATTTTATACATTTCCATTTTTACGGTAGCTGAATTGTTGTGTTCATTTGCATGCGGACGATAACTTGTTAGCATATTCACCACTTAAGATTCACAAATGAAAATAATTCGTATAATAATAATTAATACTGAAGAAGAGTTTTGCAACTAACCCAAAACGTTGACTACCATCTACATGAAACTAATATCAGAGTTGCTGACAACTCACATACTGAGCACTTTGAATTGAATGCGTTGATTTGTTAGAAAGTTCATAATTAATTTGAATAATTGCTTTTCTTATATTAGCCAAGGTATTTATTTACGATTTCATTTCTGTTGTAATAAGACGCATTACTTATTTAAAATTCTATATCTTTTTATATTTTAATGCTTACATGAACTGTCAACAATCAATTAGGTACAGAATAGAAAGTCAAATGGTAATTTTCCTTTACGCAGCTATTGTATGGAAAATTGCTGATGTTAATTGTAAGAATTAAAACGTACGAAGATAACTGCTGTGTCAGCAGCTGGCGTATGGTAGTTATTATTTAATGGTTTATCCATACATATAAGTTTTTTTTATTCAATTTTTGAATCCAGATTTCATTACGCATTCACAGACGCGTAGAAACTGATACTACAAGTGTTAAAAGAACGTGAAATACAAGAGAAGCATCAGATGCTTAATGAAGGTCTAAATGTCCTTTAAACCAATATATCACACATAGTTATAATTGTGATCAGATTTTACAATACAATAAAATCTATTGTATTGACTTATTGTACAAATACTTATAATTTTTTCTCGTTGTTTTATGTGAGTTAATTTTTGAAAAACGTGCTATATTTTATGCACCATATATGTGAAGAAAACATTCTGATATACTTAATAATTAATTTTCATCTACAAATATGCTTATTCTTAGATATTTTCTGTTTACACAGAGAGTCTCATACAATATTGACCGCAGCACTATTTCATACAAGATATGAAAGTCATATAAAAGTATTCGCTCTCTTCCTGTAATCCGAGCCGGCCGCCCCGCCGGAGCTTTATTGCCATTATCGGGCTCAAGTGTGACCCAAATTAGTTCCGCCTCGCCTCCCGCGGCTCAAGCAGCCTACACGCGCAGCGACTCAACTGACAACCGACCAACAAATTGCTATCGACCAGTTTAATCGATAAAATATCACAAAAATGAGCGCCAATGGTTAATTTACCAAAAAAAAACATTTTGTCTGTCGGTTGTCAGTTGGGTTGCTATGCGTGCAGTGAAATTTAATATCGTCCATATTGTTAATTTTTTTAACTCTATCGACAAAAATTACACCTCAAATGGATGTTAATAGGTATTTTATAATTAATAGGTGATAGCAATTTGTTGGTGCAGTTAGTTGGTCGGTTGCCAGTTGTGTTGCTACGTGTGTAGTGCGCTTAACGACCTTCGGCCCGCTCCTCCATGGCAAGGCAGGGACGCAACTGGCTCAGACAACTGCTGCCGAGCCGGGAAGAAGTTATTGTTGCCATGGGAATTATAAGTATATATTCATCGATCCGCTATTTCTGGTGGATTTACATCACTAGTATCAGCACGCCAATGATGTGATGCGATAATTTGCCATAATTCAGTATTAATATTGTATTTGTTTTTATAAAATTAAATTTTATATAATTGCTAATAGTTGAATTGAACAGCTGATGTCAAACATGGAAGCGTATTTAATGCATTATGCTTTTGTATTTATCTATGAGTTACATCACTACTGCAAAAATTATTACGCCAATGATGTGATAATGTATCATATAATGAAATATTATTATTACATTTAGCTTTATTTTATAAATCACTTATACATTTTTTTGCACAGCTTTAATTGCACAGCTGCTGTCGATTTACTAAGTTTGTTTAAAACCTTTTTTTTCTTCGTTCTTCCTAATATACACAATATTTTCATGGAAGTTCTATCGCTAGTACAAAAATTAAAAAAATATTATTTTACTTTTTATAAATAAGCAGCTTTTTCAATTATTAACTAGATTATTGAAAAAATGCTGCCACGCACATATTAATGTTTATCGTTGTAAAGAAATAATTATTTAAAAAAAGTGTGGATTGCTCGTACAAAACCCATCTCAATAAATAAACATGTTTATTAACAGAATACTTTTCGCTTTTATACGCTTTATTTATGATGTAATAATGTATAAAGTAATCGCAAAAATAGCGCTTTTTTGCAAAACACGTGGCATATTTAACAATGATATTTTTACATTAAATTAAATTGATACTTTTTTTTGTTTGTTTCAAGGGTGTACAAACTATCAAATTGTGCAAGTTCATCACGTCTTTGGATATTCAAGGTTTGACGAAACAATGGACATAAATAATGAATAAGTTACCTTTTCCACACTGCGCTCTTCAATTCAATGTTGTTATTGTCACTTATCGTATTTGTTCATATGTTTCGAAAAAACTTATATTTGAAGACGTTTTAATGTCAATTCAAATAAAGTGAAAATGCTTCCGCTTTGGTTATAATTCTGGCTCGCAAAAGTAATGAAAGCCTCGTGTTTTTTTTCCCCTACCACCTTGAAATTTTCACCTGTAAAAATAACAAGATTTATAAAATTTGTTACTAACCACACTTGTTTTTCTAGAGTCCAAAAGGAAGAGATGCTAAGTAAATTTACTCCTATACACTTTTCGTAACAGCAACCATAGTCAAATGTTTGATGTATTAGAAAACACCTGCTTAATTATTTACCTACTCGTTATTCTGTTTTGTATCAGTATTATGTGTAACATTAAAACCTTGCTCAAAAATTACGAAATTTCCATAATACGTATCTGTTTTTCAATTCGACTGAATATTTGTAAAGTCTGTATATATATTTATATATTATTATTTATAACAATGCCCCCAACACGTTTCTCAAGAACATCAAGCAGCTCGTACGTCGGTGGTGTTCCTCTCCCAGCTACACGTGTATTTGCGCTCTATTGCTCTCGGTCTGCAGCAGCAAAAGGGTGGTAGTAAATTAGACTTAGAAAAAGAGCTCACTTGGGCTGATTATTTAGCGCCACTCCAGCGTGATGTTCAAGTTCCTCATTGGACCCGGGAACTTCCCTCCGTTTTCGCAGCCCCTCCATCGTTCCGCGATTTACTGCCCCTCTGCCCAACCCCGTGACCGCCATCATTAAATTACTACACAGAAACCTCCCCTTTTAACTAACTGAGGGATGCAATACCCGAAAAACAACCTATTTTTTAGCATAAAAACAAGACTAGGCGGTGGAATTAGGATAAATTTATGTTCCTCTTTGTGATTCTGCACAAAACACTGCTTACTGTTTTGTACGGATTGGAAGGAAACAAATAATATATTTTTTTAAATTTATATGTTTATTTTTATTTAAATAAGTAAATTCAAAACTTTGTGGTTGCATTTTAGTTATCCGTTCATGATGAAGAAACGATTGTCAAATCCGTAGATACTTTTCTGAATCTTTGAGAATTTCTGTAAAAATAATGTTGAGTCATCGTTACGCTAATCATTACTAAAAATTAAAGTGGTTTCTCAAACATTTGGTTTTTATTTGAGCATAATTTTTTTATTTGTAACAAGATATTATATGATAAAGGTGTGCCGTAAATTAACCAGAAAGGCGCTTGTCCATTTTGTGCCAAATCCAATACCGACTACTTCAGCAGCGCTGTAGCGGATACCAGATTCAATATAATTGTTAAATATATTTTTTCTTCATAACTCACTATAGTTTGTGATGTTATTTTTACTTTTTTGTATGACAAATCAATATTTGAAAACAAAAACCAACCTTGATTTGACATAATTGGGTAGATTTAATAAGGTTTGCTAATTGTATGTTTAAAGGCAAGCTTAGAAAGAACATTGTGGTGAACCAAAATTATACTTCAAAATTAAAAGTGTGATTTGAGATGGATCGGAAGCGGTTTATATTTAGTTTTTTTTTTAATGTAAAGGCTTGCTTACCTTAATACATGAATTATGGTAAACTAGAATAATATCTGAGAAATAGCATATGGCCAAAGTAACTCCTTACATCCAAATCGTATTGAAAACATTGTTAATCCGGCAAAAATAACGCGACTTGACAGTCAGTGATTAATTAGGTCATGTATTTCAATGTATAAATTTATACACGATGCAGTGGCGTTATTTAGGTCAATCAGTGAGCACTGCATACCCTAGGAATATATATTTACACATATTATAAAATGCACTTAATAATAAATAGGACTAAAGTATCATGTTTGATGCGGAGCCTATATAAAAGGGTGTGTACACTACGCGAAAGAAAACTAAAACAATACATTATGATTATAATTAATATAAGTCGTATAAGTTAATCATCAAGTTTTTTTGTTTTATTGATTTAATGAATAGTAATGGTAGGTTTTAAATTTACATCGTGCCCCAAATGTACAAAGTGGCATCGTGTGACACGATTGGTTTTGAACATCGCTGTTGTAGCAATACAGTTAATTAAGTATAATTCTGATGTCCAAACACTTGAATGAACATTGTTGCTTACAACATTCATTCATTGATATACTATATGATAATTTATATGTATGTTAGCCTAATTTGTTCATTGCTACTTCATTGGCATCACGTTGCATTGGAATTATAATTGAAAAGCAATAAAAAATAAATTACAAATTCCAGTTTTTTTTTTTTTTGGTTTTATGCCCATATATAAGCTAGTGTTAGTCTTTAGAAATCGTAATTACTCATAGAAAGTATAAGTAATACTTTTTGATTAAAGATTTTAATTACACCAAATATCGTATAATAAGAAAATACGTATAACACAACAAATTATATTTTATAATTGTTTTCTTTCTAGAATTAAGTGTTTTTATAACCCCACAACAATTTAGTTTGATGCCATCTAATGCATTGCAATGAATGAAACTAAATGGTAAATAAAGCACTACTTGCACTGACTGTAACAGAAATAATACATACTACATAAGAAATACCATAACCTTAATTCGCGGTTGTACATACTAAGTAATCTACCTCTCTGATTTATTTTTTGTCCCTTATACCAACTTTTTTTTACCGCTGAGCTTTCTATTCATTTGTTGACTCTTAATATGATATTATTTAAGTCTATTTGGTTTATTGGATGCTAAGCTACTCAAAGTTTTCAGTCCTCCGACGTATCTCTAGAAACAAATAAACTCATAACAATGACTGCCAAATCCTACGAACATAGCTACAATACTTATAATACAGGAAGTTTTTGAAAAAAAAATTTTTTTTTAATTCAATAAAGCTTAGATTTAATAATAAATACAATATCATACTGTCGAATCAATTGGTACTGATCGACGCCTTATCAAACAGATCGAATTCCCGTCTACACGGCTATTAGGGCTGCACCGAGCACATGCAACCATTTGCATTGCAAATGAGAGCACCAGCGTGTCGTGTGGCCGAATTGTGTCCGAGAAGACCGACTGCAAGTACACTGGAATTTCACGGATCGATTATATTGTCTACGTTATTAGCTAATTGATGATCCATAGTATATTGATATAGATTTTTACATCTGCACTATATGCATAGTTTTGAGAAATTCACTTCACGATGAATATATTTACTCTTGAAATTTAGTATTAGTTTGTGATTCATAACATATTTTAAAGAGACAAGTTAAATATATATGTATACATATATACCCGATCTCACATATACGTTTATTAGTGTAGCATTTTTTCAGCGCGCAGGATCAGGAGATAGCCAAACACAGCGTAGTGTAAGCGTAGCCCTAAAAACTATTATAAATTAACATAAAAGAATAAAGAGTCTTGGAGTTTTAATTTTTTTTATTGCCTTTGTTGTAAAGTTTTATTTATTTAATATAAAACTAACGGAAGATAGAAAATAATTATAACTTAAATGTGAAAAAGAGACACTAAGAAACTTCTGAACTACAAAACATAATAAAAGATAACTTGACATTTTCTTCTAGTAAACCCAGAATCTTCATTTTTAAAAAATTATTATGATTATTTTTAACAGAATATATATTATACAATAGTATATTTGATTCTCAAAATATCCGTAATGTATCTAATATTGCACATTTTGTGTTTTAAAAAATAAATTCAATGAATTCCTTTTAACATGAACTGTCGCATGTATGTATTACTTTTGTTTAATTCTTATCCATTTTAGAAAATGACTAGTGCGTCAATAAATAAAGTGCGTTTCCTACACAAGTATATTTAATGTTAGTAATTTTCACTCCAGCATTGCATATCCTGCGATTAAGTTCCACTCCGTGCGACCGGATGCTTCAGGAACCAGTTTCATGATACCGGAAATGCTTCTAATTGCAGCAAGCAAGCTTTACACTTGTAAGACTTCAGGGCTGATTCCATATGCTTTAAAAAAACACGCAATGTTGATCTTTGGATAACGCTTGCATCAGTCAACCACAAATATAGTATTTTAAATCAGTTTTTTTTAAATATACGTGTCATGGTTTGATTAATAATAATAAAACTATACCAATATATATTTTTTTTGTGTCGCGTAATTATGGTACCGCTTTTTTGTTATCACAAAGCGTTGTTCTCTAATCCTGTTAAGATCAAGGTAAAGACATTAATAATCAAAAACATATTGAATAAAATAACATAGCAACAAAATACTTTACACTCGTCAAATAATCTCTGTGTTGAATGTCTTAACATTTAGGAAACAGTTAGAAATCTGAAATTTGATGTACTCTTAAACAATAAAACCCTTTACTACATTGATATGAAATATTGTGTTTTGAAATGAATATATCTCAACATTCTTATATAACGGCTTCTCTGATAAATGATTCAATGTGGATTTTATAATCTGAATAAATTACTTTCGATTATCACAATGATCTCCGAAACGTTACACTCTGTTTCCGTTATTTTGCCAATTTTTACTTGTATTCTCATTTAACAGTTGAACGCCCGCTCTTTTGAAACCGCAAATATAAATTAACCAATATCTTCGAAATAGATCATCAATCATCAAGTGTTGTACAATGTTCTAAACAATGCGTTTTATGGATCATATTTTGTTTCCAAGAATGCAGAAAAACGATTATCAACAAAATTGAATACCATCATATACACTTTTATAAAATAATAAGTATTAAAAAAACGAAGAACACGACGAAAATAAAATATTAATATACATATTTTATTATAAATTTTATTGACTCACGTTTGAAGCATTAAAGACGTTTTGAGTAAAAAAATATTTTTGTTTTATTATTTACATAATACATACAAGGTTTTTATTTTAACTCCAAAACATAACTATGTGGTATCATTTTTAATTTGAAATTTTGTCAAAGTACCGTCGTTTTCAAATACACATTTATTTGTAAAAATATATATTCTTGTATTTGATAACATGCCTAGATCAAAGGCCTATTTTTAATTTTTGATATTCCGATCGATGCATTGAATTGAGTTTTGAATATTCATAATTAAAAAAATCTGTGAATATCGTGCAAAGAGACCCTCTTTATCAATATTTCATACATTTTTTATGTTTTTTTAAATCACAATTCACGATTTTGATTATAAATAGTATAGGTAAAAAACCATTTATTTCATCTATACGGTTTTTTAATATTATATATAAGATTTTAAAATTTTAAACAAAATAGATACGCGTTACACCTCATAAATAAGGCAGCTCTATCACACGTGTTGGTTTTGAAAATCGTCGTTGCTTGTATTGATAAATTTTATAATTTATTTAATTACATAAATATTTTAATACATTGTATTGTACAAAATCAAGCAGACGATACTGATATATTGTATGATATTTATCTACATAAAGATAGCTTACATCAAAGAGGCACGAGTGATCATGAAGATTAACTGGAATAATCGCTCGCTTTAACATATCTATATTATCTCTAATTAAAGACGTAAGCAAGTTGAATTGTTTTTAAACCCCGGTTTGATCATAGCTCGTTAGCATTGAATTCTGAAGTTGTAGTTTTGATGTACTGTATTGCAGGCGGAGAATTCATGTTGTTGAATTGTTCAGCCAATCGGATCACAGAGTAGCAATAGATTCCCTTACATCACTTTTTTCTATGGGCGATAGCTCTTGTGTTGTGAAAACAATTCAAGCAAGCGTTAACTAAAAGGAATTATCTCTGCCTTCAAACAAAATCCATCTTGAACCATACCGATATCTATTTCGAGGCTGAAAACTTTTGAAATTTTGAATGCCCAATGCCACTTATATAAGATTCAGCTATTTATGTTTGATATTTCGTATCCATAGTTCAATTTATTACTTATTGTGTAGAATGCACAGGCAAATTCTTCGCAGAATTTACTTTCGTAGATTCCTTTATCGTGTCGTCTTTTCCCCGTTTTAAATTTATCATATTTTCACTTTTAAATCTTTTTTAATACGTCCGATGTAATGACATTTTTAAATTGATAATAAATACAACACATCAAAATTAATTTTCTAGAATTTTCTAAATTTTTCAAGTAACCAAACCAGATGTTTCTGATAAAAGTCATTAAATTTTCACGTAGTTGTGTACTGGGTATTTATTATTTAATGTGACTTTCAACGTTCAAATGCCAAATAAATAGCTTCAATTATTGGAGTAAATTCCAATTTATAATGATATTATAACTGACGTACTTTTGAAGGGCGTGGGAATTCACACTGTTTTATTAGTATTTTAACAATTATATTTTATTTATACTTGTTAAATACAACTTTTAAAATTTTATGTGCTATGCTTAAATTAAAATGATTTAGCATAAAATAAATAACGTGCTTTTATTTTTAGGTAGTTAATGTTGACGACAAATTATTTACTTTTATAATATTTATTGCATCGAAAATTTATTATTAGTATTTTTTGTGGTTTTTTAAGTAGTTGTGCAAATTAGAATATCTCAAGTGCATAAAAAATGCATTACTATGTAAATTGCACGTCCAGGTGTTACTTGCACGACGCTTTGAAGTACGAGGCAATATATTTTCGCTATTTAATACTTTTATAGTGAAATAAGATAACTGTGTTTCAGATTAAGAATATATATTCACTTGCTGTAGTAATAAACGTCCAATGAAATCGTTCATATTTACCGGTAAAATTATAGTAAAATCGTAGTAAAATAATTAAATACGACTATTTGTTTCAATAACGTTAATCCGTATAAAATAAATTTATGACTCCTCTTAGAATATATTCTATTTGATCTTGGTATATATATTTTTATTAATAGAGTATTTACTATCGATCTCACTTTTTATTTTATAATGCGACTAATTTTGATCATCAAGTAGAGTGGGGTTTTGCAAAGTATTTTTAAATGAGCAAATCACAAAGTGCTGAAGGCAATGGTTGTCAGAAATAGTTTAAATTGCCAATGAGTTTAATGTTCCTGGCCAATCGGGGATTCAAATCAATTGCTATTTTATACGACTCTATACTATACAAATTAATTGATGACTTTGGAAGTGATTTTAGTTTTAATAGGAATTTAAGTATGTAGCAGCGTTATGTCGTCTCTATTGAGTTAGTTTTAGTTGTTTATATATACTGTGGCAATAAATAATACTAAACCGAGAAAAATTTACTATTTTTACGCGTAATTGTTAATAATAGTAGAATTAGATGTACCTGATGAAAAATTAAATAAGATTTATTGTGTAAGCCAAAATGAATACGAATGAAAAAGGAGGTGATCTAATGACCTCATTTAGCCGTTCGAACCCAAATCAAATTGAATCACCAATTTATCCAATTCCAATCACTTTTATTTTCATACTCAATTGTATTTATTTTACCCCGTAATTACCGCGGCGAGCACAGCACAAATAATCTATATAATTATCGAAAGTGTTATAGCAATTTCTTAAACGCTATTTAACACTTCAGAAATGGATTCAACGTGCTCAATAAGTACCCATGATATAAGGGAACTAACATAAAACAAATATTCAATCAATATTATTCCCAATCAGTTAATATTTATTTTACTAGATATTTGTTTACAATTAAAAGATCATAGAATTATTGTACTATTGTTAAATATTTTATGTATGGGTTGTTATACTTTGTCGGCTAAAACTAGTGAATAAATTCCGATGACATTTGTCTTCATCTATATAGTATTTATCATCGATATATCGATCCATAAATGTATAAAAACAAAATTTGAAATATAATAAAATTTTACAAAATTATAAACGTTTTAATTTATATTCCATGTTCACAAAAAATCATGTATCATTTGAAGTTCACTTCCCGATTGTCCGATCACTTTGAAATTGTAATAGCACCTAAAAACTAGTACATCGCAAGACAATATTCCTTTTCGGACAGTAAACGATTAATAGCGAGTACAAGGTAGTGACGCGCTGGCAACACCCAGCCGCCGCAAAGGTCGCGCTATTGCAGCACGCTAAGAGAGGTGCTCCTGAAGCAACCGCTCTGATCACGACCGTCTCCTCCCCCTTCACCTTCCCCTTCACCTCCCCCCTCTACCACTACCTCCCTAACCCCCCCCCCCCCTCCCCCCGCCATGCAGTCAGCTGGCTCTATCTAACGCTCACACACTGCATCCTAAACTAAATAACTGTTACTTGTTTCTGCAGGACCCGACGCATGCACCATCCAAATATTCCCCATCAACCGCCGGCACGAAATTTTTATGTTTCGTTTTAATCACATTTTAAAAATAAACAAGACACCAGCACCGCTAATATTGTATTAAAACAAATTTAAAATAACCCTTGGCCGGTCCCGGTGATTTGCCGATTTGAGGTCATCAAATGCCAAGCATGTTTGTCCGGGGTATTTTTTTTTTTGTAAAATTTGTAAAATATGCTTGAGTTTTTAATTTTCTGTGTGTATTGAAAATTCGATGATAATTTTTGACCGTTTTTTATAAGTGTGTCTTCACCAACCTCCTCGTCTCATATTACTATGAATCTCTTGGTCAAAAATAAAATACCTTGTATAGTATTATAACAACGCGAGGTGCATGGTGAAGGTACGCTGTCGGTTCTGCATATAACAAAGTAAGAAAAATATGATACCCAATTTCAATTATACTAAAATGTATACCAGTATACATTTTTAGTTTCTGATGGATATAATTTTCTTACAATCACGCTAACGTCAACTTTTTAGACTGCATGATTTTTTCTCCCGTGCTCATTACATAGTATTATTCCGCTTTTCTCTCAATTTTAAAGGGAATTCAAAAAAAGTACTTGTGCCTTGTACATTAAAAATATTTTACTCTGCTTTTTTTTTCGACGCTATTACTCTTTTCCCGAGTTTTTTTTTTGTGGCTGTAGTTTTAAGTCCTCGCTAATTATTCGTGTTCCTACATGTGAACCATTCGTTTGTTTTAAAATAATATAATGCCCTATTGTGCTCTCTTTATTTGGCTTCGTGGCGTTCCGATGGTTTACGCTCGATGCCCATTAATGCGTTGAAATTGCGTGTGGTTCGTACGAAAATAAAACTGCAAGTCGAGTCCGGGGAAGGGCATTGCCTCGCGAGGATGAACGGAGCAAAAAAGGAAGTCTTGCGGTCGGCCTGCCCACCTGAAGGAATTACACGCACCAACCGCATCGGGAAGGTGTATTTTTTAAGATAATAACAAAATTGTGTGTAAAACGCAAAGTATGTTGTAATTTTTGTGATGAAATTGACATAATGCGTTTACTTTCTTACTGGGTTTTTTAATTGGTAGGCCAGTTTTTCAAACAATTATCTTTGCACTTGTATGTTTTATGGCGTTATATTTTCATTTGTTATTTATATTAATCATAAATAAACGCAATGAATGTTTATAATACAGTATTGAGGTTATTGATTTGCACATGAAACGATGAGAAAAATTCAAATTTTTTTTACAGCGCTAGCGGTGTGTGAATCTGTGGTGGGTGAATTGTGTGATTGATTTCCTATTATTATGTATACAATAAACCTGTCAAGGTGAAACTTGTGGTTATAATAATCATATTTAACTATGACCATATATATATATTATAAGTATTTATATCATATTAATAAAAATCAAATTAGATTAATAAATAGAGTATATTTGTTTACTACAAAGTACCACAAAGAATCTTTGCACACACATTTCTAATAGAACAGAAGTTACACTCTGTCGGTTTTTACATTAATTTATAAGTAAATCACTAAGTATATCTGCTGTCACGATAAAAAATTATCACGATAATTTAATTGTTGCATCACAATTGGTGCATCACAAAATTCTGCGTTAAACATGAAATTTACCAGTTATACAACAAGAGTTGTAGTATTAAATTTACTGATGAGACTTATCAATTTAAACAAAATGTGATTTTTGTGAATAAAATTATGCTTGCATCGTTTTTATAAGTGAATTATTACGTACAACAATGTCTTTCGTTGCTCTCTTTCATCTTTTGATTAATCCATCCAAGCAACTTAATGGCCTATTTCGTCTGAGGAGACTTTGGTTGGTGTGGGTAATGCTCAGTACGTGGATTACCAGCTGTTGCTTTATCATAAGTAATACACTACTTGGTATGTTTATATCTCACGTAAAGGGACTGTCTGCGATAAATCTTCTTTTTACTAAGCAATACTTTATTCATTGCAGGCGTTTCTTTCTGGCGAACCATCTTACCTTGGGCATATTATATTAATTCAATAGCTCTAGCCTTTATGTATTATTCCAGTTTCGCAAAGAACTTCTTCAAATGAACAAGAACTCATTGCTCTCCCGCAATCTCCTGCCTCAGTATTTGAAGAACTTTCATTAAAGATGCAGCTCATCTATTTGGATCCAGACATCTGGAGGGAGAGGGCTTGATTGTGCTATCTATTATATAACCGTCGGTTTGAAGTTTAACTTGTGTACTTAGTTGTTAAATAATTAGTTCCCTAGACAATTTTTTTATTATTTTGTGTAATTCATGTGGCACTGAAATTTAATTTATAATTGTTCTATAATTTAGCCATTTTATTTACAATATTTAATAAATATATGCAGCCTATTTGTTCGTGGTAAAAACCAAGTAAATGAATCTGAACGTCCCTGTTAAAACACTTTGGTATTTTGTGTTATTATAAATTATGTCTACGACACGATAAAAATAATGATTTCAAAACGATAAGACTAGATTTTGCAAATAAATACCTCGAATACATGCAGCTAATAAATTCTTATCATTTTTAACTTTATCTTAAACTTGCTTGCATACTCTTAGATTCGCGATCACTATTATTACCTTTTTAAAAGTATATTAAAAAAATCAATTCGCACATTAAAAGCTAATATAAGAAATATCTACTTTTATATAATTAGGTGGGCACTAATGGAAAATTTATTAAATTTCTTACTTTTACTTTGCCACCGTCTTATTTTTACGCAATTCGTACAATTTCTCGCTGCTAATCAATTACTACGTAATCACTCAAAAGATTTTTTCAAAAGCAGACTCTTTTGGGTCATCAATCAAGTTCTTTAATGATTTCGTTTTCTTTTATTACCTATAGCATTTTATAATTTTATTTCCAAGCGAGTCTATTGAGTGTCCGAAACAAATTGAATCACGGAATTTGAAGTGGCATTAAAAATATCAAAATGGATATTTTACAGTTGATTGTATTGAATTTATTTTGAAGATTTGTTTTGTTATAATTTATAACACAAAAAAATAAAATACTTTGTGCTCAGGTAGATCTCCCGTTTTGCAGACATTTTGGTTATTCGTAAGAAGACGGTACGAACTGGGTACGTGACCCAACCGTACAAAATTGTTAATTCGTAGTTTTTTTATTCGATATTTTTTATAGGTCGACAAAAACGCAAAGAAACCTGCTACACACAGGAAACAACAAAACTTAACTGTCGACCTGTCTTGGAAATGGCTTCTGTCTATTTAAACGCAATCACGCAAGATTATAACATAATAAAAATATAATAAGCGAGAAGCGAAACGAATTTTGACGAGAAGCTGTTTTGCAAAAGCCGAATGAGACTTATTTAATTATCTACCGCGCGGTATGGAAACATCATTTTCACAACAAAGGAGGCGAAAACATGTACGACTCGCGAAAGCAACCTGTAATATTTGTATTTAATTTTTTTTTAACGCGACTAGCTCAGTTACTGTGCCAAGCTAACATCTCGAAGATGCCGACCCAAAATAGTCAAAAATTTAAAGTCAGAACATCAGAACACAGAAATTTAATATTTTTGACAGAGACACTTGAGTGATTTTACACATGTTCGTTTTTTATTTGTGACCGGTTTCGCCAACCTTTCACGTTGGCATTATCAAACATGTGGAAAATCACTCAAGTGTTTTATTCAAAAATATTAAAAATGCTATGGTGAGATTTCACCAAGTACTTTCGGTCAAAAATATTTAATGTCACCTGTATTAAATCCTCATGAATCTTCTCGGTTGCCCAACTTCCTGCGGCGCGTTATTTTGAAACTTTTATGTCAAAATATTGCGAAATTAATTACGGTGGAGGTGTCACCCGGCGAGAGCTGCAAGCCGGGCCGTGACGTCACGCGGCGCTGCCGCTAATTAAACGGTGTCGAAAGGTAATCGCAGAGCCGCTAATAGATTTTTACGCATCCTATTAGGGACGTCCTCAGGTGAGCGGCGGCTGGGCGACAGATCCTTGGTGGGGACACGACACGCTCGCTTACCTGTCCTCCTAGATTGCTTCTCCGAGATAATGTTTCGTAATTTGTCAAAAAGTATCATTTTTGAGATTAACTTGTCTTTACAAAGATAGCCTATTATATCATGTCGCTTGTTGCGAAGAATATAAAATCGCTTTATTTTTTTAAAGTTCATTGACTCGTCGCTCTTACTTTATTTTAAAATCTATACAAAACATAGAATAAATATATATGGTTATTATTATATTAAATTTATATGGTATAAATAATTGGAGAACACATTAGGAAACTAAAAACAATGTGAGCATTATTATAATGCTTCGAAAGTCAAAATGGCTTTGTAAATAGAAAAATCTTACGCAAATGAACGTACAGCGTGCTTTTATGTAATTATCAGTTATTATTTTATGGATTATTACTAAAATGCGATGGCTGCAACGTTTGTGTGGCCGTTTTGTGCGTCGGCATGGGCGTCCGTGAGGTTGTTGCGCGCTCACTGGGTACAGCAGTGGAGAGTGTAAAAGTAATCGAAGATGACCCCGCAAGTGGGAGAGTCACTTTCTCAAATAAATACCTGATGATGCAAGTCACTTTCCGTGCTGATGGGTAAAAGTTTTAGGCAATAAGTAATTCCGAATCGCAATTAATAACATTTTATCGCAAGTACAAGTGAAGGTGTATTAAAAATTTCAGCTTTGTTCGGTTTTTTTTGCTTCGTAAATCGTCTTACCAACATTAAATAGCATTGTATATACACTTATCCCAGTGTATTCGCTACTGGGTTTTAAAAATTCATTTAAAGTACTTATAAAATACCTAAAAATATTGATGTACCACGTATAAAAAGATTTTTAATAGTATATCACATTACGAATACATTATGTTAATATTTTTTTACTATTATACAAAAAGCAAAACAAAACACAACAAAAAATATAAGTATTTTCCTTATAATCGATAAAGATTTCAATCACCTGCAAATATTCTGGATTTTTAAAAATATTAATTATTTTTGACAGAAAGTACTGTGTACCATTTCAAAAATATAAAACTTTTAACATAAATGTGTTATTAATAGGAAATATTTATAGAGTTAAATTTTCATCCCCGTGAAAAAAATCATAAAATAGAATAAACATCTATATTTTTTTGTGTCAGTACTCTAATCACTAAGAATGTGTTATCTTTATTTGAGTGTCATTCAGAGAGGTTTTGGTATTGGAATGATCAAGCAAACGCAGTAAAATGACGAAAACCGTAAAGAAATGAAAGACCGTGTTATTCGATTCGATTTTTCCTCTGTCACAGCGTTTGGCTTTTCATTTCCTAATACGCACATCTGTGTATACAAAAATGTTTGCTCTACGCATTATGGGGCGGACAGGGTGGGATTCTATAAATCAGACCAGGGGCGGAACATATTTACACCCCCCCCCGCCCCAAAGTCCGGCCCTTTCTCCGTCCGCTTATAAATTATAAATTCGGCAATACTGTGGGAATAACAGATATAATAAATTTGAGGATTTCGTATTGGTATATTTACGCAGTGTTGTTTTTATTTTTATTATTTGACAAGCATTGTTTTTATTTTAAATGACAGTCTATAATGCCAAATATTTGTATATATATTATATATATATACACACACACACTCAAAAATAGTTTTTCGAATCAATCCAAACAAACACTTATTTAGTCTAAAGACGTCTTCTGTAAAATCTATCAATCTGGATGATTTACGGGTCATTGAATCACTTTTTTAATTTTAATTATCCGCCATTAGAAGAAATCTTATAAGAGTTTTCTTACACCTTTTTCCAATCCCAAGGTGTCTATTTTTCAGCGGGTCTTTTTTGTACCCTCTCAGTATATTTATTACTTCGCCAATTGCCTCCCGTCGCACAGTACAGGGTTTTTGTCTTCTCTGTGAGCGAAAGAACTGTAGGTGGAGAATTGATTGCTCTGTTGCTGGAAGGAAGCAGAGATTGAAGAATAAGTCCATGGAAGGCACTTAGAGAACCTATTTAACAGATTACACCTTTCAAGTCGATTGCTATCATGAAAATGAATCCTCGTTAAAGTAAATTCCTTTTTTTTAATTAAAATAATTAGTCATTACTCAGATTTTATGTTTATTTAGATGATGAAAAATTTTTGATTATTTTTTTTTGCTCTTTGTACCTTTATAAAGCAAAATTGCACAATTTTCATTACTATTTAGTGTATGGTTATTTGTATCACTTTTTAATAATATAATATTCAATGACTTCTTTTTAGATGCTATCTCATTAAAATTTCAAATATACTATAAATTTAAAAAAATAATAAAACTAATAGTAATAACATATTTGAATGTCATGCTCCTTTCGTTGAAATCGATTGAATTTACAATCATCAAGTACATATACTTAATCTTGTTGAGGGACAAGGCATTTGATTCGTGAAAATCCATTATTATATTGATAAAAGTACCTTTGTATTTTGTCTTCACTTTGAGTTTATTAAAATTATTTGCATTATTAGTCTCGACCCAATACACTGGGTCATCATCAGATGCTTAACTAAACTGAGTTTAAAACTAAGTTTAGTTAAGCATCTGATGATGACCCAGTGTATTGGGTCGAAACTAGTAATGCAAATAATTTTAATAAACTTAAAGTGAAGACAAAATACAAAGGTACTTTTATCATTCTATATATATATTGTAACGTGCCGGGGTTCACACTTAAACGCTTATTTATGTCAACACAAGTTATATTTATTTATCTACGTACAGAGTATTTATTTCCACATTATATATTTATATTAACATTGTTATGAATGCAGACAGGCCGAAGCCCCGTTTGACACTAAACACAAAATGGCTTCCCCCCTTGCATCTCCAACATTCGGGAGCTCGCGCGAGGCGCACTCCTCGCTTCTCTAAGACCGCGTATCGGCGCTTCTAATCGATGGTCGCTCGATCCTTCCAGAGTCCCTTTGTTTATGGTGTTCGTTTTTCAAACTTACTGCTGGACCGTAACACTACCCCCTCCTTAGGCATTGTTCCGTCCCGGAACACTCGTTGTTAGTTCATGTGTACGTAGCAGCAGTCTGGTCCACGTTGACATGGTGTTACTTCCAACAGGCTCAGGCGATTAAAATGAACAACCCTAGATTTTCCATTCGGTCTCTTCCGGATGCGATATATTACATCATTTATCCTCTTCATTACTTCGTACAAACCGTCCCACGCCAGTTAAAGTTTCGGAGAGAACCCCCTCCGTCTCTGGGGATTGAATAGCCAAACCAGGTCCCTGGCTTGGTGTTCACTTCCTTCGGCTCCCAGGTCGCATCGGTCCTTCATCTTATCACTAGCACCTTGGATATTGACACGTACTTTGTCATGAGTTTCGTTTAGCTGACGGCGTAAGTCTGAGACGTAACCTTCTCCCGCCAGGCTTTCTTCAGGTTTTCCTCCGAACTTCAAATCGCACGGGAGGCGCAGTTCTCGCCTGAAAATTACACTGGCTGGTGTTTGTCTAGTTGCCTCGTGGATGGAAGAACGATACGCCATAGGAACAGGTGCAGGTGTCGGTCCCAGTCCCCTTGATGATCAGCGACAACTTTGGATAAATCTTTACCCATAGTCCGGTTCATTCTTTCGACCATTCCGTCAGATTGCGGATGTAGTGCTGTTGTCCTCTCGGCCCAAAGGATCGCTCGTTGCTCGCCGTGGCCGTCGGCGATCGTAATTATCCGCCAGTTAACACTTTCACTCACACTTATCTTTACGCGCCGGGGGTCCATTTATATGCCGAATAATTTACAAAAAAAAAAAAAAAAAAAGAAACAACATTACACAATGTTATATTCTGTCCACACTTCACTCGCTCGCAGAATGCCACGCTTCGCGATGATGGTCCTGTTGACCTCCTCCGCGCTTTGTCTAGGGCCTCTCGCCCGCGAAGTACCATTTTCCGCGACGATGAACCTGTTGGCCTCCTCCGCGAAATGCCCATCGCCATCTCCCCGCGAAATGCCATGCTCCGCGATGATGGAACTGTTGGCCTCCTCCGCGAAATGCCCATCGCCATCTCCCCGCGAAATGCCATGCTCCGCGATGATGGACCTGTTGCACCTCCCTCGCGCTCTTTCTAACGCCACTTCCCCGTGAAGCTCCATGCTCCGCGGCGACGGTCTTGATGCACCTCCCTCGCGCTCTGTTCAGTGCCACCCGCGCGCGAAGTACCATGCTCCGCGACGATGGTTCTGATGCACCTCCTCGCGCCCTGTTCAGTGCCACCCGCGCGCGAAGTACCATGCTCCGCGACGATGGTCCTGATGCACCTCCTCGCGTTCCGCTCAACGCCACTCGCCGCCGAAGCACCATGCTCCGCGATGACGGTCCTGATGCACCTCTTCGCGCTCTGTCCAGTGCCACCCGCACGCGAAGTACCATGCTCCGCGACGATGGTCCTGATGTCCCTTCTCGCGCTCTCCTTCCTGAGCCAAATCCCGTTCCGACCGAGGCCCCGCTGCCGGTCTTCACGTCCATTCCACCAGTGCTCGAAATGGCTTCCACCGCGGCCACGCCGACGGTCCTCGCACTGATTTCTCCGGTGCCCGAAATGGCTTCCACCGCGGCCACGCCGACGGTCCTTGCACCAATTTCTCCGGTGCCCGAAATAGCTTCCACCGCGGCCACGCCGACGGTCCTCGCACCGATTTCTCCGGTGATCGATATAGCTTCCACCGTGGCCACGCCGACGGTCCTCGCACCGATGTTACCGGTGCCTGAAATGGTTTTCATTAGCCGGTACTTCATTGAATCCAATTTTGTCCCCAGTTCGTCCAGCTTTTTGGATTGTTCGTCCGTCTTTCTGGATTGTTCGTCCAGCTTTTTGGATAAATCATTAATGCTGCACGGCACTTCAAAAAGGAACTCCTCTGGGTTGTGGCCCTCTTGCGCCAGGGATTCCTTCAATCTTTGTACAAGGGCTGACTTCATCCCTGTGGTTAACAAATCACGTTCTTCAAGTTCTCTCTTCAGATCTACTACTTTGAGGTCACTCATATTTACGTGCTTCGCCATTTTGTTTTATACTTTTATTTATTTTTACTATTTTAATTATTATTTATTTATCACCCCACACACCTGACACCAATTGTAACGTGCCGGGGTTCACATTTAAACACTTATTTATGTCAACACAAGTTATATTTATTTATCTACGTACAGAGTATTTATTTCCACATTATATATTTATATTAACATTGTTATGAATGCAGACAGGCCGAAGCCCCGTTTGACACTAAACACAAAATGGCTTCCCCCCTTGCATCTCCAACATTCGGGAGCTCGCGCGAGGCGCACTCCTCGCTTCTCTAAGACCGCGTATCGGCGCTTCTAATCGATGGTCGCTCGATCCTTCCAGAGTCCCTTTGTTTATGGTGTTCGTTTTTCAAACTTTCTGCTGGACCGTAACAATATATATACTTAAATTGGTATGAATAAAGGTTTATTTATAATTCTATAAAACCGAGTACGTCCAACTCATTTTCTGATTATAGCTAACATTATTATATTTTCGTTTTATATATATATTTTTTGTCTGATAACTGTGACTACGCCAAAGTTAACCACGATTTTTATTTTTTTGAATTTACCTTACATTATTTCGTTTTAATTGTTTCAGGTACGGAAAGTTGCAGTATTCAACAAAATACAATACAAATTTTCAAAACGTAAGTAAATTTTAGTGAACGTTTTTAAAGCGATTTGGTTTTCATGTTGCAAAAGTTTATTGAACACTCATTGAGCTCAGGCCAGTAACTCGCTTAAGACCGGTCTCGTCCTTCGCCCGAGGTCGTCTGCAAACAATTCAGTAAGTTAAAGTTTACTCCATTGTGTGTTCAATGACATCAGTTGTGTTTAGGGACTGGATGATGATGACTCGGTACTTTGTTGACTCGATGATCACTTCGAGGTTATTATTGAACTCCGGAAAATTTAATATTAAATTGTTGGTAGTCAATAAAATGACATGTTGCTATGAAATACTTTTAATATTGCAAAACAACTTTTCGACTTTTTTAATATAATATTTTTATCGTTATAAATAAGTATTACAGTGAGAAATATACATATATTTTTTTTATTAAATCGTGATTTTGAATTCATTTTTCAATTTATGTTTATCTAATTGAGTATCATTAAATATTTACATTTCAGCGGTAAATAAAATAAATTAATCAAATGATATTCATTTATTGAATTTGGTAAGAAACGATGTGTTTTTTTTCCTACGCTGCTTAAATTTTAAATTAAGCTCGAGTAAAATACATTAAAAAATAATGTATAGTATCTATATACAAAAATATATTTAATACATTGTTTTTATCTTATAGTATAGCAATTTATCAAATTTAATAGTACTCCAAGCGGTGTTTGAAAATATGTTAGTACCTTCTTATCTTCGTATGCGAAGGGGTCATCTTTAACCGGGGTCAATTTATACCGGTGCTTTTACAAGAACCTCGATTTTGACCTCAATTATTGTTTATTTTTAACAGTGTACTAAACATATCTCCAATTTAATTGCCTTTTTAAGTTCAAAACATAATATTATTATTACGAAGCTTCATCCATATTTTAAAACGTACTCGCACGTTACGTGATTACTTCAATTTTTTGTAGATATATAAATAAACATGTTTTTAATTAATTTATCTTCTTGTTTGCCTTGACCGTTCAAAATCTCGTGATGTGCTTTGGCTGCGACCATCGCAGGTTCATTATTTACGTTTTTTTGTGTGAAAATTACCACAACAGGCCATTTTATTTTGTAATACTCCATATTTCAACAAAATATACGAATTACCAATTGGCTAATAGATTTCGAACATTTTCGTTTGAGAGTAATTTCACCTTTCAATGTTATTTTTCAGAATAACCCCAAACCAACAAAAACAAACTTGTTTGTTATCTCCTTGCTAATTAAGTAGAGGTTGTGATGATGGCCTTAGAGAAGACTCCGCACCTAGGATTAATTTTAATTCCTTCTACAATGCAAATGTTAGGTTGACGTAACTGTTTAATCAATTTAACTCAATATGAGAGCTGTGACAAACATCCGGTTATTATTCTGTATCTGATATGATTGTTTGTAAACTTTTTATGCAATTACTTTCCTGATGAGCTACATTTATATTTATTTTATAAATTTGCACGTTTTCAGGAGTATTTTTAGAATAAATTTTGATTAGATTTGTGGTTATATTTAAGTCAGATATTTTGGCTGCTTAAATGATTAGATGACTCCGGTATTGGGGTCGTTACTTCGGACAAAAAACTCACAATTCGATGTGGCTTAGCACCCATTAATATATTTTTATTTACAACATTTTATTTACAAAAAGTAGTCAAAATTTATAAGGTTGTTTTTTATTCTTAGCTGATTTTCTAGCTTGAAATTCCAACAGTCTTTTCACTGTGCATAATTTTTTCATCTCTTCTCCTGTACGCTAAGGTGCATTTTTATTGGCCAGCGCTATGTTGATAACTATGACTCTCGTGTAAGAATTTCCATATGTTATAATTATTAACTACATTATCCAAATTAATATAATGACTAATCGATAAACAATTGTAGTATGACAACAATTAATTCCTCAATACACATTAATTTTACAATTGTAGAATATATATGTAACTTCTTAAAAACGTAACAAAGATGTTTATTTTAAGCTAAAATTATATTTATAATGACATTTCATTACACTGTAGTTTCATTTAAAATTCATTAACGACTAAATAGTCTAGAAAACTTTTCATTTAAATTTTCGTCTTACAGTATCGTAATTGTTTATTTTCTCTCTTAAGAACAAATGTTCTGTGTTCGTTGCGAACTTTAACGTTTGTTCATATTGTATAACACTACCATCTTTAAACATAACAGACGTATATTTCAACTCATAATTGCCTCTGTAATAGGAAAAGGCTACAGCCGTCTGGGTTCCCTCACCACCGAGGAGGCTGTCAGCCTGTGGAGGCTGTTTAATGGTTTGCAGCCAACAAGCTTCTATCACATCAATCAAACACACGTTCAAATATTACAAACTCCAATCAATGCCCCGAGGCTATGAACGGCCTGTGTCTGAACAGGGCTGGGAGACCTCAAGTACAACGTATCTCGAAATTCATTTTACATGTCTCTCTGCCATAATATAATATCCTAAATTTCCCCCATAACAATTGTATGTCTCAAAACATGCCACTGTTTTTTTTTTTTTTGTCAAATAAAGTGAGAACTTTCTTTTTCTTTATAAGGCCACCAACCTCCTCTCTTCAGAGCAGGGGGGTAACCTTTTCACTGACCATATTTCCATACTGCTCATAGTTTCCTTAATGATAATATAGTGTTGTGGGTCTCCTAGTTCTTCTACATCGCAGTTTTATGGTCAAAAGAACGTTCTGCGTATTGCTCCTGCCCAATAGCATTATTATGCCATCCTTTACTTACAAATTATATATCGTCTGCAGCAGGCTGCAGAAGTACAAGCAGGAGTCCCCTATTTCTACAAAGTACTTCAAGAAAACATCCCTCCACAATCGTTCTACATCCACAACTGCATTACCGATCCCATTCACTCAGGGTACAGAAGTGCAGCCATACACAAGCAACGAAATTAAGATATCGGGGAGATTTACGAACCGTCAACTAGTTTAAACTAATTCGTTATAATATGTGTACATACATTTAAAGAAAACTAAATGTGACATAAAGAGATATTTTATCCGGCTAGTTCCTTTTTCAGTGCTTTTATTGTTTCCACGGAGAGCGATCCCGCCGTACATCATAATAAATTTACTCCCAATCTTTTTTTAAAAGTACGTATATTTTTCATTCCCATTAAATGAAACCATTATACTTTAATAACTGAACTTTCAACTGACGTATCCGCCTGCATGAGCTCTCGTTAAACTTTAATGAAATTTGCGGCAAAACATAAAACACATCCTTTCAATTAGGATATAAATACTTTTATTACTCCGGCGCATTGGGGCCGGTCTGGACTGACTCGGCAGCGCAAAAACGAAAAAAATAATGGAAATTACCTCCGAACATGACTTTATTCGTATGACCATTACGGCACCCTAATTGTTAATCCACCACCGCAAACCTCGCAATGTTAGCAACTTATTTTCGTTTCGGAAACGCTATATTTTTTAGACTTTTTCGCAACCCTGCTTCTCGCCACTCATCTGCAGTGCGTATAACCGCTTTTGGAAAACATCCCACAGCACTTTCATAATTAGGTAGACACGTACTCATACTCCATTTATGTATAAATAAATATACAGATGTAGTGCAGAAATTATTTGTTTAATATATCAAAAATGAAATCTTCAACTCGTGTGCAGTGGGAGATGTTGCAATTTTTTGTCGATTTCTTATATAAAGTCAGTCAGGAAAGGGATGATCTGTCGACAGCAGCAATAATCTGACGGCAGATATGAGGCACTGCATGACAGCTCTGTCATCTCTTCGTGTTCGAATAAAATATTATTTCTCTTTCTACTTCTAGAGTTGTCATTCGGCAATAAAAGTAATCCGAAGCGTCTACTCCAGGCTGACATCGCTAAACATAAACTTTAAAATTCTTCCCGTATATTATATATTTTATCGACAGTATCTGCTCTGCTGGTGTGTAATAAAAATATACAAAACGCAAGCCCGATTTCAAACGTTATGCAGTATTGAATATAAATTACTAGCAGTTACATTAAAATGAGTTTTTAAAACCTCATATATTTTATAACATATTTTTTTAAACTATCAATAGAAAAATGACTTGTTATTAAAACATCAAATTGATGTGTATAAATCTCGACTCTTAGAAAAGTTTTACTTTGCATACTTATGTGAGATTTATAGTATTTAAATGTAAACAGCATAATGTACGAGGATGATTCAGACGGAGTCATTAGTCAGTGCCGCGGGTCAGTAGCCGCCATACATCACGGGAGTGTTTCAGGAGCGTCCCTTCTCCATTTTTCAGGCGTAATGCCTGCGTAATCCTGAAACAGTCCTGTGACGCGGCAGAATATACAAATCTGTTGAGTTCGCCGCTTCAGATAAAGTGCGGGAATCTCACTTTTTACTTGCAGAATTCAACGTTTCAAGAAGATAAGTATGCCAACAACACAATTTTACTTTCATTCTTTATTCGTCTCTTGATGTATTTGAGCACTTTATTTCTTAAACAATAATTCTACGCCACACAAGTATCACATTATTTATAAATATATAATACTAAATAGTGGTTATTTTATTAATATTGTGTGTTTTTATAATTTTCATAGCTCTGTGTGTTCTTCTACGTCGCTTGAATAGGTTTTCAGTTGGCATTTAGCACTCAAACATAATGTCAAACGGTCATAAAAAATTACGCGGTTATTGGTGAACGGACATTTATCTTTCGAGGACATTTTAAAAGAAACTCTTGCGATTGTTGCGGCCTTACGATATATATTGAAGGGGATCGATTTTATCTTATCTTCGTCTTTAAGAAACATTGAATTATAAAAATAAAATCATTTTATATAAATATATTAATATTTAGTCAAAAGCTCATATTTAATGAGCCTGCGCGTATAACATTTATAATTGTCACCTTGGCAGAGTAAAGCGTCTTTAAGGGATGGTATTATCCCCCAGGAGTTATTAAATAGTATCGAGCGGCGACTTTGGGCAGTGATAAGGCCCGGATCGCCTCGAGGGCGCCGATGGCTGAGCTTATCGGCGGTTTCTTGCGGCCCTGGCTAATGACGTGGAAGTCCCATATATATTGAGGGAGGGGGCTGCAGTTTTCTTCTGATCAGGGTTGAACAGAAGATATCATTTCATTATATAATCACAAATTTGTTTTAAATGCTATTGCTATTTTTTTTATTTCTTTGTGTTTCTATTATATTTTTTAAAACTATGATGAAATAAATTAAAAAATCACAATTGTTTTGCAAATAACTCCTAAGAGCAGAAAGAGTGCTTTAAAAATATAATAGCATATTACTTTAACCATTCAAGCTACATTGGAAATGGAATTAAACCTTATAAATCAACTTTACAATGATTTATAAATATATACTCTGATGTATTTATTTTTTAAAAGTATAGTTTTTACGTTTAAATCATGTGAACGAGTTTATTTTGATTCTAATTGTATTGTTTTAGTATGGGACATAGACTATGCAAGCTAGATTTCAGGGCATGAACTCATTTTTTATGATAGTGAAAGTTGGTATTTAATATTTTACTTAAAATACACTATTGTTTATTATACATATATATATATATATATATATATATATATGATTATAAATCTAGCATAATTTGAACGCAATAACAAGTAAAATATTATTGTTTATTTTTAATCACTTTTTTATAGGATTTGCTTAAAAGGCCCTATTAAAATACTTATTTCAATACCAACCAAGCCTTCTTCGTTTCAACCCTAGCTTGGATTAAAAGTCGATAAGTACATAGCCCAAGCCACTGAACCGAGATGCATCGGCTCCCGTGGAGCTCGGAACCGAGTTGCCGGCTCATTTTGTGTTCTGATGCAACTGCAGCCGAACGAATGGACCAGAAATATCTTCTAAGGTTATGGATATTAAATCTGCAATGGCTTTTGCTCCGCCGCAGATCATAGAACATCACGCTTTGTTTCCCATACTGACTTTATTTCTTGCTTGCAGCACAATACTTGTACAAACATGTGGGTTATTTCTTATTTATAAACCCTTGTGGTATATCATTAGAATATATAAAAAATATTGAAAAAATAATTTAACATCACGTCGTCATTGGTAAACAACTAATTTTTATTTGACAATATTAGAAAAATACTTTTTCTTGATATTTTTATATTATTTTTCGTTTATAAGTTTTATATTATCTAAGAATATAAATCAGAACAAATCAATCATCAAGAAGTTGTAATAATTTGGGTTTACGTATAAACCAATACTCATAAATAAATAACTAAGTTCAATACGTTTATTACATATTTCTATTTCAAACAATAACTTCCTTACCCAAAGCGTTCAAAGCGAATTGTTATTCTTACATTTCCAATGCATGGACCATTCTACTTAGACTTATAATAGTATATATGTATATATATATATATATATATATTTGTGTGTCCTTAACGCATCTTAAAATATAAAGACATTGTAAGAAAATAATTCACATAGCCTTGTTATCGCGGTCTCTATACTTAATGTTTTGATTGTTGCAACTAAAGTTGACCTTTCAGAGAAAAAAAATTGGTAAGAAGCCAACGATTGTACCAATGTGCAATATTTTCGTAGTTTATTTTAATCCCTAATGATATAAACTCTTATCCATGTTAACTTAGTTACTTGTACTTTCCTGAAAAATAATAGAAATAAAGCTGTGCATGATTTATGTAAAATCATAATAATAATACACAAACATATAATTTTGTGGTCGATGTATACAACTACTGTAAAATTAGCTAAAAAGCTGCTGTTGAGCTTCTGTTTTTATGTTTAAAAGTACTACGAGTCATACGTTTTAATAATGTTAGAACATGTTACATGGAATTGTCTATTTAACTCTCTTCGAAATCTCCATCGTGTTCTGAGCTTTGATTTGCGTCCGCACCCGTTTGTTCGTCTTATTATAGTGAACTAAACATCTTCGAGCCTTTCATCACATCATTACAAGTTGTTATTGCACGTTCTGTGTTGTTCTGCCCGTTTTTCGGCCACCAGTAAAAAAATAACCGCACCCCCAGGGACAAACAAACCTCAGGCCGTACAAATTTACCTAAACGCAAGATATTATTTAGATTAATTCGAATATAAAATTTTTGACAGCCTCCGAACGGCAATGGCGTCTCTTATCTTCGCGCTTTTGCAATGTAACGAAAAAGAATTGTACTTTTTATACTTATTTCACCATTCGGTAAACAAGAAGAACAACTCATCCGGTTTTCGTTGCACATACAAACTCTCGGCCGTCTCGAGGTTGCTGTTTTCCTGAAGGTCGAATCTGTACTGAAATTAGCCTGTCTGACTACATCTCCACAGTGTGGTGTATGCAACTCCATTTAATATGTAAACCTAGCCTACTTATAAACTTCACTCACCATCACGGGATCAGGCAGTATAAGGAAGTCTTCAGGCGCTTTCATGTTTGCTGTGTGTATTAGAATTTTTCCCAAACACATATATTGTTTGATGAATTTTCCAATATTTCTAATAAGTCATATAGGTATTGATTTATTTGTATCTTATTAAATCTTACAAGGGTTCAATATTTTGGTTACAGAACTATGCTAGGGTAACAATATTTTACTAGTGACAAGCATACAACAATAATTCATAGATAAAATGCCTATTAAGTTAATCATTATATCAATTGTATTCCTACAATAATATATTATTTTTAGTGATTCTCATGATTTTTGTACAAAAATAAAGTTGATAAATAGGTTAAGAGAAATAATGAATGAAATAATATTTTAAAATATACATTTATTTTTATAAAGAACCAACCGATGAACCAATAATTGGTTAGAATTATGAGATATTTTTTAGTAAAATAATTTTTATCCACGTTTTTTTTATTATGACTAAATTCACAAATCTATGCTGTTGGCATTTTCAAACAATTGAGGATTTGTAAATTATAACCAAGCAAGTGACAAATTGTTATAGAAAGAGGATTGACTGTTAAAGAGAAGCAATGATTTTATACAAAGAATGTATACTTTTGGAAGTTGTTAGCGACATTTTGTCATCACCTGTCGTGTTTGTTCCTGTAATGAGAGTTTAAGCTCATCTTTTTTAAGATGTCAATGGCGAGCATACTCGTTCTCCTCCCGAATGATAAGCCGCCGATTCGCTAATATCAGATAATAAGCTGCAAGAGATAGAGTGACCCACTAAGCCGCGCACCGTGCAGCGATGGCTGGGAGCAATTCGCTAGAATTTCACTATTTAATCACTTAATTGCATCGTTTTCGTTAGTAATATCCTCTGCGATTGTGCAACGCCGCGTTAATTATATCGGAAACTGGCAGACCCGAGAGCGCCAGACGATGATGACAACATGACAGATTACCGTGTGTTTTTGTCATTTTCAAAACAAGTAAAAACAATGTTTGATGCGTATTACGGTAGTCATTGTAGCGAAGTAAGCCCATGAAATGTTCGCAAAAATAATAGCTTACAAAACAAATGTTATTTAATGTTGCCGGGAATATATTTTTCTGCCTCTGTTTAAGTGGCGTTATTATTTGTGTGGATTATCGTTGTTTGATTGTATATTCATCAAGTGTCTCTCCTCAGGAGGTTGGTGATCATCTCACCGAGCATATGACTTCCAGTCACTGGCAAAAATTCTGCATCCACGTTATTTTTTTGCTTTCAATGCCTCTTTTTTTTAGATTTTCCCTGGTCTATATGTCCAGGGAAAAATAGAAATATGTCCAAAATAGACTTCCTTGCGCTTTTTTGCCATCGTCAGAAGTTCTCTTTCATTTTTTTCTTTTATTGCATAAATCAATTTAATTGAATTTATCATTTTTATTTATGTACAATTGATTGATATTAAACAAAGAGAAACAATCGTAAAGAAATTAAAATCCTAAATTTGTTGTGTTAATATGAAATATTAATATTAATTATAAACTAGCGAGATAGGTTAGCGAAACTAGTCACAAGGTAAACAAAAACGTGTAAAAAATCAGAAAAAGAATTTTTATTAAAGAAATGAAAACCGCACAGTTAATTTATTGCGTTTTAAACATAAACGTACTTTTCTAAAAGCATAAAAAACCGCGCTTTCAATTTTTTTGTAAATTTTTAATCGGTTTTTAACGCAATTATTAATTAAAGACTTTTTGTCAGAAGCTCTTTCCTTCCAGATAGCATTAAGTCGTTGCCACGCAAGGCAAACATTACTTTCTCCCACATTTGTACGCATCCATAAAGTCTGATAAAAACTGCCATAATGTATTATTAAGGATTTAATTCCCTGCCGGGGGAGTCAGCCGGGCTGATGTATCTCACGTGTCCATTATTAGCCAATAACAGTAAGTCTGGCGTTTTTTCTCTGGCTTTTCCCCTAATGGCGGCCCCTCTCTAACTACACCCGCCGCGCTCCCGCGGCTCCCCGAAGAGCCTTACAAGGTTCTTAAGCGACAACCTTCGAGACCTTAACACTTGCAGTTTTAGCAAATACCCTCCACTGGGATCAAGCTGTGTTTTCATTTGCGAAACTTTTACACTCCCCGTATTATCGTTTGTTTGCATATCTTGTGCACATATTTATTAATTTATCTAACATATAATTTTCGTTGTATCTTGAACACCTCTAGCTTTGAATATATAAAAGCAATGAAAATATCTCTAAAAATATTTTTTTTAGTATAATATATTCAAAGTGTTAGTGTCTACTTTCAATATAATATTTATTTTAGTTGAAATGCTATTTATGCAAATATCTAACACACAGGTGTATTACAAACCAGTTCTCCATACTCCATAGTCATTTTCTGTATGCCTTTTTTTCTCTGCATCCCTCTTTTTGCAGCGTTACTTTCATAAGGCTATGTCTATAACCATTGACAGGCAGCGTGCCAATGCCATCGACCGGATGCAGGCTTCTTTTTAGGCTTTTTGCAATACCAAAGCTGTAGGCAGCGATTAAAACCTACCGTTTGAATTCAATCGATCTTACCTTTCAATAAACTCCTATCACTTTCATAAACTTCTGACTCATTAAGATACTCATATATATAAATATATAAAATTACATAACATTTTACTGCATTTTCACAATAGTTCATGTGAAACTTTTAAAACATTTTTTGTTTATTTTAATATAATTCATGAGAATAGTTCAATTAATTTCTATATATTTGAATAACAATGAAGTCATCTGCAAGATTGCTATCAAACTACCGCAATCCCACGAATATTCTCTCTGGCGGGATATAACTTCTGAGGTGAAGCCGCTATCGACGTAAGTTGGTTGATAAATCACTACTACATAATGTAAGACTCCCTGAGTACTTCGAAGGCGACAGGTTATCTCATACGAGCTATGTCATAAGATGTAAATCACAGGTACGTAAACTTTGATTTAATGAGATGAAACCGCTTTTTAATCTGTTTTTGCACCGTGTTTTAAAAAGTCAATGTTTATTTTTCAGTGATGGTGTAAATCACGCTTGAGTCAATTACAAATTTTATGAATATATAGGAATTTCTCAACCGTTTTATAATAGCATTCTCAATCGAGGTTTTTTTGTATTCTTTTCATTAACAACTAAACCGAGAAAATCTTTGTTATTTTATTGTCCATACTTACTTATTAACTTTACTTACTATATTAATAATATATATTAGAAATTATCATTATATGGTTTCCTGTGGAGGTTATAATTATATCTACTTGTATATAGTTTCTTATAGGATTATTTGATATTGTAGTTTATTACAAGATTAATAAAAAATATATGTTTGGTTATACACAGGCGCTGTGTATCCAAGACATCACTAAAATATAGCTGTGTAAGGTATTGTCGGGTCGTTCATTGTGCTCCACATTACCCTAGGTATATAAAACCTGATAACTATCGATTAAATTTATCTTAATCGCCATTTTATGCCACCATAACATATGAGTAATAGTCGATTATTACAATTTATTACGGAGGCCTCCGCGCCATCGTCCCAGACGGGGACCTGTTATGCCTAAGTAGATGCCCCAAGACGGAAGCGAATTTGATAGCAAAATAAGAATACACTTGGAATAGCGGTACACCAACTCCGGCGGGTCAAGCTTGCGGTATTGAACATTATCAGATCCCAAAGTTGAACATGTCTAATGAACACAGCGCCTCTTAATTAAACCCGAAGAGGTGCCCATTTCCTCTTTTTTGTCCGGCGCTCTCGGAGAACTGTTAACGAGGAGTGTGAATAAAGGCTGCGAGAAGAGGCCTAATGAAGTGACCGCTTTTGAATGGACCCGCCGAAATATATAAAGACTTTTTTTTCTTTCAATACTTGTCAGGGATATTGATTAAAAGAAATCGCAAAATAGACTTTTACGAAAGCCTCGACTAAAAGATTATATTTTTATGAATAATAGATTATATTCCTTTTGAAATAATTAAAAATTACGTTTTTACTGTGTGTTAAAACAAGAATAAAATCGGTTTGAAATCTGCTTTTCAATCATTTTGTTTTTAATTAATTTAATGTATTTTAAATTTAATTAAAGAAAGCTACAAATAGCGAGTTTGTAATGAAGATATCTTAGAAAGTGAAAATTTAAAAATCGATTAAATTTGTTCATTTATTTTTTATATATGACTAAATACACGAGTAAAGCATAATGATAGGTCTCAAATTATGATATACGATATTTCTTTATTAAATAAAATTTCTATTTCTGCACGGTGCAACATTTTTTTTTTTTTTTAATAAACGAATATTTTATATTTTTTCATATTATACAATCAATGACATTATAACAATATTAATGTAACCTACAAAAGATTTAATTTTTTAAACAGTTTATTTTTACCTATATCAAATAATCACGACACAGGTGGAATTCAAGCCCACATATACATGGACCGACGATTTCCGACTCATTTCCAATTAAGCTACTTTGTTTTAATTTAAACATAGTTTTTGAATATGTATATAAAAAAATGACAATGTTTATTGTTTACCATTTTATAATTTATTTCTTGCGTACTGTCTGAAATTTGAAATTAACAAATAATATCTTTATTTGAATTCAATTTTACTTTGCGAGATTTCCGTCTTCAGCACGATTCGTCATTAAGCCCTAAGGTGGTTTCACAATATCGAATTCAATTTATCAAGTCGCGGGGCGTTATCTCCTTTTGATTTTCTTTGTGCTTCCTCATAGTTTCATTTCCAATTCAAATAATTCTTCCAACTTTATACGTTTATATTCTCGACGAGCATCTCGAAGCCACCCTCACGACTTTCAGCTGTTCCTACCCCAATTTTAATCTCTTTTGTGATTTATCATCCCTACGTGCTTTTTAAACTCCGAAATCCATATAATATCAAGGTTCAATATTTTGTATAAAATATATATTTACTTTCAATAATCTATTTGAATCTGTATCGCATATTATTTTTATGCTTATAACTAAATATATATGAAGTTTGAAGATTTATTGATTATAAATACTTAGTTTACACGATGTGACACAACTAACAACCGAATGGTGAATAGCGTTCTTTTTTAAATTATATACTTTGACTTCACCACAAATAATATACAAAATTGGTTGCAAGTTATGTCGTTGCGTGTGTAGTTGGCTTTAATTTATACATATAAAAAATATTTTCAATAGAGTCGTATTAAAATAACATGTACACTTATACCCTCGCTATATGTATATTAGAACATGTAAGTACCGGCAAATCTAGATGTTTGATCTGGATAGTGGACGGTAAAATTACCAACAGGCATGCAGATAAGTCCTCACTAGAGTACAGTACAATTACAGTGTATTGCAACGCAGACTCCTTTACGGAGTAAACGTAAAGACGTGCTTCTCCCACCCGGCCCTGGAGCGATCAGCTGACGTCCGACCTTGCACACGAACCAAAACAGCCCACAAATAATGGTATATATAATATTAATATATATATAAATTTAATAACGTCGTCACTTACATATAAAATTTGACACGATAGACCCGTCAAAAGATTCGTGCTTAGGTTTTAAAACGTTTTATTCATAGTGATATGTTTGAATTCATTCAAGAGAGTCAATCTGCTTTCGTGTGGCTTCGGTGCAGTTGATACCTTGACTTTAAAAAAAATAATATCCGCCATTTAAAATGGATACTTTTTTAAATATACCTACTTAGCATACCTTTACATATAATTTAGCGTATATATTATTTAAACATAAATTTTGTATCTTAAAATTGAATATTTTTTTTTATTTAATCTTTATATTCTATTTTTTCATTTTAAAAAAATGTTTACTTTTTATTTTAAATAAAATATAAGCATTGAAATTGCGTGCTCTGGTTTTGTTATATGATGAAAATATAAAATAAATAAATATTTTAATTTTAAATTAACTAAAAAACGACCAAAAAAGTTACGTGGTTTTTTTTAAATAAAATTACGCGGTTACTGTTTGCTTTATAACGCTTTCAATTACCTCGATATATTATATTTTATTTTATGGGTTATCGATATTATTGATTCGTGTATATTTATTAGATGTATGCTATATTCCGATTACGAACACATTATTGACAGTTATTTGCTTAAGATCGACCGTAAGTATTAATGCTTTTACGCTCACAAGTAATAGCATGTAAGTTAAATGTATATTAAATGCAAATATAATGTAGCGCTGCACAGTGGCACGGTGTCGTCTTGGCGGTGAGGCTTCGACTGCGGATTGTGTGTTCTAGAATGTTCGCTAATGGCCCGGTCGTTTCTTCCACAATCTAGAACGATCCGTTCTCTTCTTAGCCTTTCTGGTATCTTCGCTCTGCGGTTAGTCCGCGACTCTGTGAGAATGCTGCCATTTGAGAACCAGACACTGTTTGTAATGAACATTATATATTTAATAACGCAGGTCGGTTTTTTTATTACACAATTACGCATTTTTAGACTTGGAAGTATTACAGTCATTCAATTTCACACATGGAAGAAAAGTTTCTTGCCATTGATATTTTTGAGCTTAAAATTCACATGAGTATTCGTTTTATGTTATATCAAAATATGATAGTATAAACTAGTAGATTACTCTTAGAATTCTAATAGATTAAAATTCCCTGTATGAGGTGTGTGTTTAAATTGATTAGGATTTATTCATAAACAGTATGATAAACATAGATTTTTACGATTTTATAATTAGTTAACACATATTAAGGAAAAAAAAATACTACATACCTAAGTAAATTTTGAATCATCGTATCACCAACATACAATTTTTTTTTTACGTCCATATTTATAAATTATCGAATTGTATAGCTGTTTTCGTATTTTCTTAGGGAAATTCTCCGTTGAGGAAGAAAACTCGCCATGTATAAATAATTCTCGATCCGCGACTTTCTTAAAACGGAAAAAATTCACAACAGGTTTTGCGACTCGACGACTCATATTCTAACCTTTAGTTTTGGGTGTCAGTTATATTTGTTTAATTATTTTTTTACAGTAATTGATTGGAACAGATGACGCACACGAGCACCTGTAATGAGGTCGTATATTTAATAGAAATCAATCTCCAAACCGAACCATGAAATCGTGTTATATAAAAGAAATTGAATATTCAATTTTTATCTAATATAACTTGTACATGCTGGGGTTGGGATATTTCGCAGCTACGGTTATGAAGTACGACGAATCAATATAAACGAATTCCAATCTGCTAGCACCTGAATCTCGTTATTAGGCAGGTATTCTGTATGGATATACGAGGTGAATACATTTAGTCCGGTTATACTTGACATGTGAACGACATTCAATTAAAATATTGACCGCAATTATAAAACCAGGTAGTTTGGTTATTTCAATGAATGAATACGCTCCGGAAGATGCGTGTTATTATGTAGATCATATTTTAAAAGTTCACATAAATTTCGTTTATCTTTTACATTTTACGTTCATTTATCTAATAAAAGTACTAACGTTAATGTGTGTATCTTTAAGCGTAAAAATCATCGCTTGTTCCAGACCTATAAAATTTTATAAACGATAAAAAAAACCTCTAAAATGTAATGTATTTAAATTAGGTTAAACCTTTCAGTCACCAATACTGAAAACATTAATTGCGATCTTTATTTCTTAAAAGAAGCTTCTTCAATACTATTAAATACATATTTTTTTTAAATATATATTGATACTGTGTGTGAGTTTACTTCACGGGAATTTTTTCTATAATCTCCAAAGAGAACACAATGCTAGATTATTTGTTTAACCATAATAAATTGGGTCGGACTGGTAATGGAATTTCATGTTCCCATATTTTTTTTACTCCACGCATGAAATCTCTTAATACAATGTATGATAAAATTAATATTATGTAATATTTCACCTTATTTATATATTTTATAATCTCTAAGGGGTACACATCGCCATTCCAATCTTTTTTCCTTGCTTCATCATAATAAATTGGTTCGATCTGTCAATTGGACTTTAGCTTTCCATATTTTTCCCTCAGATATCAAGTAAGTCTTAACTATATGGTGGATCCTCATAAGTACATTTCACCGCCATTAATTAGTTACACAATCTCCAAGGAGCACACATCGCCATCCCGCTCCCCTTTCCTTGCTTCATCATAATAAATAGGTCCGGTCTATCAATTGGATTTTAGTTTCCCATAAAAACAGGGCAGCGGCGTGATAGATGGGCAACGCCCGCGTGATCGCTCCAGTCATGTCGGTCGTTAGTTAGGGGTTGCTGGGGCCTCGGGGGTGCCCTGACACCCGAAGGAGATTTATTAAAAAAAAATAGTTATAACATAAGAAAAAAAACAATTTTTTTTCAGTACTTAAGAGATATATATTAAATTATTCTTTAAGCGTCATATTTTACAGGTCACGTTTCATTTATATTTGAAAAACTATAAATTTATTTCAAAGTGTATCTCTCTGTAAATAATAACTCAAAATTATCCTTGAAGTCTTGCAAAATAAATTGTTCTTTAAATATTTATTTATTTTTATTTCAAACTAACAAATCTAAAAATAAATGTCTTAGAGTAAACTTCGTAAAAAACCTATCTATTTTATTTGATTTAGAATGCTTCAATAGAAGTGTGCAAATATCACGTAAAGAACTGCAAGCTTTATTAAAAATAATTTTTTAGCCTTTCTTTTGGCATATATTTGTAATAAAGTAACGAATTTTGTTATCTCTATAAAAGGCATGAAGACGTAAAACATACAAAATTCACTTCACGATTCTCCACTAGATAACAATACAAAGTGATAAACGATATAATGTACAAAACTACCCCCCAAAGCAATAAAAATATGACTATACATAGTAAACATATAAATGTAATAAGCTGTATGATCGTTATTATCCTTACGGCAAGCAGCCCTCGCTTGCGTATTTCACCCCAAGCGGCGTCCTTATCTGGAAGCCTCCAGCGAAGCCTCCCCCTCGTCCCGCGGTAACGGACTCATTTGTTTTTATGGTAAGGCTCCTCGGCCGGCAGATTTAAGGGTGGTTTTTTCGTGTAAACAACGCGTAAGTTATTTGTTATACCCGTCGGATATTCTTGGTGTTCCCGCGCCCTGCTACGTGTAATAGATTATGACGGGGTTGATAGTTTTATTCAATTGTTGAATGTATGGATATAACTTGGGAGTGTAAAGTTTTGATTCAGGAATGTTTCGATGGCTAGTCTTAGATTAAAACAAGCCCAAGCTTCCAACCATTAACAACCACGTATAAAGGCAGGAAGGTCGATTTTCTACTTAAATTATTATTATCTATAAACGCAAACATTTCTATCCTTATTGATTTTCAGCTTTGTTTCTGGTTGTTCATTATTCCCTTACTGTTTTCAACTATTTTAAATTAAATTCTTCACATTTAATGAAGCCTTTTAGTTAAGGTATCGTAAATTTAATGAATATTTGTGGTTACGGTATCCTTTGTTATATCACAACAGGAGCAATCTCGAAATATATATTAACTTGATTGGAATTTGAACGTGTTTTACCTTCGGAATACTTCCATCTTAAAATTAACAAAATCTAAACTTATTTATTAAAATTAATATGTGTATAAATATCCACCTCGCTGAAGTGTGCCGAAAAACACAGCGTATAAAATTGAACATCAAACAACCAGCCACACAAATAAACACCCATCGCCGCACATACATATTTAAATTGCTCGGACTCAAATCCGAATCCTTTTTCATTAAAAATTTACATAATAAACTGACTGACAAAGGGTCGACTCAGCCGCGGATAACGCCCCGCCAGGAGAGCTCGGCCCTGCCCTCGCAGGACGCTCCAAATGACAATACTAATTCCAATCTCTCTCGGGAAATCACCTGTCGTTTATTTACATAACTTGATTAAATACTCTATTCAGATTCCACCAATAAATAATATATTAGCAAGCAAGACGACCTTACTAAAATCAAAATAAAATAATATAGATATATAATGTACGACCACTGTATAAATCATGAAGATTGTTGGCTGACATATCTTTGAGTACTATACGAGTATAAACATTGATAAATCCACCAGAACGTATATTTTACAATCAATCCATATTCGATATACTTTATATAAATAATTACAATCGAAAAACATAAATGTTCTACTTCTCTTACTGCCTCGATACTCATGCATGTCTATTTTTATATATTTAAGGTTTTCGTGTGTATATTTTTTCAACAATCGATGTGTGAATCGGTATAAAAATATGTTGCACACACAATTAACCTGCATGTGTAAATTATGCGGACCTCAAATATTTAATCATAATCATTTACTAATCGATACCTGTTTCCTCGTCTTATTTTTTTCTCTTGTCTTGATCAATCTGCGAATAATACATTGTGGGCACCGACCGAAATTCGTATTCGCCCACACAATAAAATGACTTCAAGTTTTTTTGCAGCTAAAATGACACTGCCGACTTATCTTACAACACGCCTACAGTTACTGCCTATTTAGCGAGATATTACAAATTACTTATGAAATGATAGTCACCATATTCAAGATTTTACGCGTATGTTTTTTTTATAATATATGAAAGTGTACATACTTTCATAAATGAGCTGCTCACTGTTACCCAGGCCATAAAGACTTGTGACTTATTGAGGAAACGACAAATTTTACCATCTTGCAGCGCAGCGGTCAGCATATCAATGCACGCAAATTCAACATTAAACATAACTTCAACGTATTTAAGAAAGTTTTACTCTGCACTTTTGCTCTTAGTTCGCAAGCCTTATTTTAGTCATAGTGAATGTGAATTGCGAATCATTAAGTATTACTTAAAATGTACAGAGTTGTGACTTAGTCTTTTACAATGACCAGTTCAAATAAGAGATTATATGCCTAAGTGTAATTGAAAATCGTACTGAGCAGTCTTTCCAAATATCATTAATAAACGATATTATGAAACATTTTAAGTATTTATTGTTAGAGCAGTTGTTTGTTTTTAGTCTAATGATGCCTTGATTGAACAACTCGGGTTCTTTACCGCGTTACGGCAGATATGAGCAAACGACAGAGATAATCCCATCGGTTTCTTTCGGGGTATTTCACCGCTCTGACCTGGTTTTACGTTTTATTGCTCATTGTTTTTTTCATATTTGGCAACTGTCTGAATCGTAAATTTACCATCGGAAGCCCCAAATGGCCTTAAACTTTCTTTTTCGCTTTACCGAGAAGTCCACCGTGAAAACGGTTACCGGAATTACTATTGCTGTCTTGTTGCATTGCGTAAGTCTTGAAGCATAGACATTCACAGATATCCTGCATACTGTTATTAAATAAATACACAATCGCAATAAAATGAGATCTAAAAGCTCAAAACTCTTATCATAATTTATTTAAAAAGACTGCTTTTGTATACAATATTCAAACAAAGAGTATAACAATGACAATTTAACTTTGGCGGCAAAAAAAAAAGTTTGTTTTATTTTAATCGACTAGAAATATTATTATTAAAAATTCTATTCATACAATTTCAATTCAATGATCTTGCATATGATTTGCCTTCGTTAGCATTTTATAATTTAATGAAATATTATATAATATACAAGTATGGTCTAATCTTGTTATAGAAGTGTTATTTAATATAAAACTTGTATTTTTCGTATATTCTAGAATGTCGCAAATCCAATAATATTGACATGGAATTCCCTTGTAAGGACGATGATTCACACCTCCAAATTTTGAATTAGCAGTCAATGGCTTCAATTACCCAACAAGTCAATAAAAAACTATTCTCACTGTGCATATTTTAATATAAATTACACAAAAAGACAAGTTATTCTAGCCTACTCAAAAAGTAGTTACACTTGAGCGCATAATTAAATTTACATAATCATATGCGTATGTACCTACCGAGTAAAAAGTTTTCGTCTTTCAATGCTGCTGTGGTATTTTTTTGTTTTGGTTTATTAATTTTATTTATATTGTAAATTATTTATTTGTATGTTACAATTTAGCTCAGAAGCTGAAATAAATGTGTGGCAGTGATCATTGAGTAAAGTTAGGCCCCATTCACACTGCATCTGTTAGAAAGTCGTTAATTATTTATCTCGAGGAACGGAAGGAGAAAGAGGAGAAGAAAAATTCCGGAAGAGACACTCCGGCGGGTGCGCGTGCCCTATTTGCGGACGATAAAGTTACGCTTGAGCTGCGAAGGTTCGTAATTTAATTAATGCTACACCTTTATCCGGCAGTGGATCAGCTAAGGGCACTTACGGAGGCATTAAGACTTATAATATAAACGCTCACGTGTACTCAGTTTTTTATTAACATAACGAATAACACTTTGTGATGCTTTACTTACTTATTATACCGTTGTTTTAATATCAGTTCGTTCAACGAGCGTCAAAATAACGAGACAATATTCTTCATTATACTTTAATTTATTTATTTGTATTTCGTTATCTTTATGGGTGCTATAGATTTTCCCGTTAGTTTTGATTGGAAATTACTGGATCTCACAAAATATGAACAACTTTTTCTGTAATTTTGTCCGTGAGCCTTTTGAAAATTCTCTGTACTTTAATTATAGATATTTAATGTTGCTTTTTATCAAATATCAAAATTTTTCACGCATTGTATTTTTAATTTAGCCTTTATACATTACTGGATTTTTTTATCACATTTAAAATATATTTTATGTTGTATTGGTAAAAATTGTTTTAATCTTATGTGTATTACGTATTGAAGCTTAGATATTGTGATCGAAAATAGTTTACAGACTTCACGAATTCAACATCCACTTTCTACAGCAAACTTGTTAAATGTTATTGTGTGCACCCAATACCCGTCTTCAAAAAAGATAGTAATGAACATATAATTCTTCAACAGCTTATCTTCTTAAAGCTATGAAGTCCTCGCCAAGAGAGAAGTAGGCTCGCCCACGTAAGCTTCACTACCACCTCTATTTCAGCTATTGAGTTTTTGTTCAATCTATCCTTCAAATTAGAAAAAAAATTAAAACTGTTTTTTGTATGATATTTTTTGTTAATCAATCGAACAATGTCTCTATGGACTAAAAAAGCTTTCACTATATCAGTGTTAAATATTAATAGTCTTGTTAATCATTCGGTTTTATTTATATTTATTTGAGATATCGTAAGTAGGGACAAATACTTTCTCTTTCATTAATTATATACATGTATGTAAATGAAAATTATTTGACTGTAAAACCGCTATTATTGCTTAAGCAAGTCTACTGTATCATTACATAAAATAAAATATAAAATCTTTGAATAAAACAGCAAGACAAATAGTAAAACGCAAAAAAACAAGTTGTATTAAAAATTCCAATACGAAGCACAATAAACGTCTATATTTAATTTATGCAGCGATACGTTTTTAAACGCACACCTTAAAAATCACGATTCTTATAAAGCCCTAAAATTGGTCGATCTCAGTTCATTATATTAATCTTGGATATAAAAACTTTGGAATGCGGCCTGAAACCAAGCATAGGCAAGGTCAGAGTTTGTCACCACATTCTTGTCAGTGGTCCGTGAGTGACTTAACCTGTTTCATGTGACACTTAGACAATGCTCGCTGATGATCTGTGAGTGACTTGGCCCATTCCTCGTGACAGCACTTTGGCACTGCCTGTCGGTGGTCCGTGATAGATTCGACTCGGTCTAGGTGACAATACTTATATAATTCTTGCTGATGATCTGTAAATGACTAGAACTATTCCGTTTGACAATATTCTGGCACTATCAGCTGGTGTCCTTTAAATATTTGATTTACGAGTGACTTGACCTATTCCATCTGACAACATTTTGACTAAAATAAGACAGTGTTCGCTGGTGATCTGTAATTGATTTGACCTATTGCATGTGACAATATTTCGAAACAGTCGGTCGGTGGTCCGCAAGTGACTTCAGCCTGTCTTTGTGACAACGTCTTGACAATGCCTGTCGATAAGTGGTGATGCATCATGTGGAGGTGGCTGGAGACAGCCTGGCCGCCGCAGCCGTCACATCAGGTATTGTTCAGACTGAGAAAAAGTGAAAGCTTTTACGATCACGCTGACCTTTCCAGTACATTCTATTCGGATGGTTTACTGATGATTTGCGAACACGTCAATACCGTATTATATTGTATAATACTATCGCACTCAACTTTCAAATATCGTGTACTGTGAAAGAGAATTACGACGCATCGTCCAAAAAGAAATTCCCGGGTTTCAGTTTTTTTGGAAAAAAAATTTCATCAGCGTAGCGTTTCAGTTTTTTATTCCTCAACGATAGTAAAATAATATTCATAGTACAATAGCAATATTGAACTTGGAAGCTTCTATATACAAAAATATAAATCAAACATTAAATAATCAAATTCAATAATAATTGTTTTTGTATTGAAAACATTTAACAACTATTCGTTTTTTTACTAAAATTTCTGAACAAAACACTAAAGAACCATTGCAATTTTCTAAAACACATAAAAATGATTATTTTTTTATTATAGATATCAAATCAATTCTTTAAAAGCAGGTAATACTTTTGAAATAACTTGAATTATCAATATAAATGAATACATATCTACAAGTATAGCACGTTATTTTATTGGAGTTGTAAACTTTATCTTATACCAAATGACATCGAAACTACGAGTATATAAACCAAAACCTTTTTCTTAAAAGGAATACCAATTTTAGCCAATTCCTAATAAACAAGTTGTAAGCTTCAGATCATATTAATTATGATAATAATATGCGATTCTAGATTCCACATACCTACTTCGTTAAAAATGATCTATTTTTTTGCTAACGTATATTACCCAATGCACAAACCCGTTTTACTTTTTGACTTAAAGTGTCTTTGTGTAATATTCATTATGTAAATACGCTTTTTATTTTAATTAATAGATTTCATTTAATATTGTGCAGGGCCGCACTTTAATTTTTACATTAGTAATTTATATCAAAGAAATAAACGAACAAAATAAATGCATTCACAATATTGTGAAGACGTATTTTTTGATGCACTCGAATAAGTGTATTTAATTTTATTAGTATACTTGTTATAATTTTTATCTATTCAAGAATAAGAACGAAAATCTCATTTATATACATTCTGAAAATTACCGTGACATGTAACTTTGTTCATAAATTTTGTGTAGCATAATCCTGACTATCGTTATTAAAGAGTTGTACTTGATTTAGAGTACTTTAAAAAACGTATTTAAGGACTTATATATATATTTTGTTAATGTTGATGTTTTGGGTATTTAGTGGGTTTCAAAATTCTTAGTTTTATGAGTATATTTTAATGGTCCAGAGAATACATCAAACAATGTCGCAAAGTTTATTTTACCATTGGTAGCGGAGTATTTCGTCTGTAAATATTTGGTATAATACCAATAAATATAAACACGTGAAAAAGTACTCCAAAAACTCGCATATAAGCAACATTCATCAAATTATATTAATTTAATTTCTCTGAGATTATATATTAAGGGAATAAGCACAATAACTTATTCAATCCAATAGTGATAAATTGACTAACAAATGCTGTGAACGAATGATCAAACGATGATATTTCAGTATTACTAATCCGGAACTCCTTTCAATTTCTTTTGAATAACACAGACAATAAATATTAAAAACAATGGCCGCACCCAGCGCGACGCAGCTCTTCGAGCATCGAATCAATGGAACATTCCAATAGAAGCCGATGAAAAAAAACTAGTATCAGAATTCCAGTATGAATCCGACACTCGATCATTTTCTATTGCGTGGTGTTATTAGCGATCGTAGGTCTAGAGTGGTATACTTATGCTCGAAGGAGTGCCTTCAGACCATAGAGCCTCCGTCGGCTGAAGGTGGGACTGCTCGTCTCGAGTCGAGCTGTGTGGGCTTGCGCCTTTCAGCGACAGCAACGAAAGTGGTGCCAAGTGAGTCATGGGAATATTGGAGTTAAGCATATTTGTATCTGCCACTGCCGCTTATACGCTGAGTCAAGATGTGGAGAGATGCTGCCTGGGAAATAACGGCGAAATAAGAAAGGCAATAAAACAAGACGTAGTTGAATATTATAAGTGGCTCGACTAAATAATACTTTCAAAGAAATCTGAACAGATTTCATCCTTCCTGTATAGAAGATTAATACTTTTATATTGTTTCTTATGGTCAACAAAAGTATGCGGTACCAGTTTCACCAACAGTTTTAGTTGTGATTTTAATATATCAAAATGTGATTTTAAATATATTTATGAACCAAAAGCAATTATTTTTTTAATCATAAACTTTATGGCTTCATTGTGCATCATTCAATGACGAATATTGTTTAGGAATATCTCCAAATAGGCTTATACACCGATAGAGTTACAGCACGTAGTTAGAATTCAATATCCTAACCATCAACATCCTACCGATAAATCAATGTTTCGTTATGTATTTGGGTGCATTACATACTTAAGTATTTTATGTTAATTTAATTTATTGATATTACGTTAATTTCAGAAAATCGTATCTAAAAGACAATATTATAACATACTAAATAATTGCTTATCAATACATATCAGGCTCGTACTGTATTTTTAAGGCGTGTACTAAAGTGCCTTCTCTGCTATGAGAGTGATTTATTAGCCTCAGAAGTAAAGTAAGAGGCATCGCAGAGTGTTAATTAGTATTTGTGGATGATATGCAATAATATTATCACAGAATCTTGAAAGGATGGAGTAATGTATTCCAATAGTACAGCTACTCAAAATAGATTTGCCAAGTCTTTGCGCGCCGTTATCACTCATTCATCTCTCATAATGAAGTAACGTGTCTAATTCAACAAGATGAGAAATAAAATATTATTTTTCAAATGTGTCGGTCGAAATTTTTTATAATAATCACTAAATCAAGATTTTCTTTTTAATTACGCATAAACTAAAACTCTTCCCACCTTAACATTTAACTGAAGAAAGTATTTTTGTCTTATTCAGTGAATACGCCGTCATTTGTATATGAGGTTAAGCATGCTTTCTTGCCATATGTGAAATTCGGAGGAGCAGGTGTTAAAATCGTAATTGCCTCTTGATTTGAAAAAAATTAAAACCCTTCTATTAAAAAAAAACTCTGTTTAATGGTACTGGTCACAACATAACAGTGCGTGAAATGTAAAAAAAAACCTGACACAGTCGCAAACGCCTCTAAAAGCTCAATACCGCTTGCAAGTATTTTTATATAAAAATTTAATGTTGAGTAATATAAATATAAGATTTTGTAGCTGCGTATGCTTTTTACACATGTATGATTTCATTAATAATAAATAACTTCACGGAACCAGGTATTTCAACTAAAGCACAGCTTCCGAGAAAATCCCACCAAAGCATGACGCAAGCCAGGACTTGCGTTTTTCCGAGCGCGTCACTTGCGGCCCGCGCCGTCCTCGGCGTGATAATTTCAGAAGCCGCGTGACGTCATTGCAATTTACAATCAGCCTCGTTATTGCGTGTTTAGAAAGTGATCATTACGGAGCCGCGCGGCTATCAGCCGGCGAGCACGATACACCGTGGGATACGTTAGGGTACACACCTTCTCTCGGCTTATTAATTGGGAGCAAAAAAGGTATTGTTCGTGGCAAGCGAGCTATCCCGGGCTGCATTATGTCATGGGCGAGCGGTGTGGCGAGCCTTGTCAGATCCGCCGAGCCTGGTGGCTTATAATTCCGTATGCAAAATTCGGTGGATTGTAACGCATTTGCATATTATGGTTCTTGAATAATGCTGTTCTGTTTCTTATACGTTTGGCGAAAATATGTTTTTTTTTTTTTATTTAATCAAATATTTAAATAACTTATTCAAGCGCGTACGTTTTCACGCTTGAGTGTGTCAATGAAATTTGGAATATTTCCATGTTTCATTTTATGGTCATTATTGTCTTCACGGTGACTTCCTCAGTGTTTTTTAAGACATCTTTAATAATACAATAAAACATTGCGGATTTTAATATTTGTTGCAAAAACTTGTTTTTCAGAAGTTAATGCTGACTTGGATAAACTTTTGGATAATATGTTTAAAATTCTGTAAAAAAGCTCATTGTTTTTTTTTATGTTAAGTAAGTCAAAACTATTTTTCTGGTGTGTTCAACTGCTTTTTTTAGTAAATCTAATTTGTTATTAATATTCAAGTGAAATGTGTTCAAATTACTGTTATATCTAAGAAACTTAAGCAAACTAAGAGAACGCGACATGATCGAAACACATTGAAGAACATGCCTATAAAATTCACTTTCATATTTTTTTGTTGTGAGCACAACGGAAAAGGTTAATTTAAAAACAGATATACTAACCTAACCCAAAGTATTTTTTGCACAAATAACATTTTTACTGATAAATGCGATGTCAGCACAAATAATTTCCAACTTAATCATAACAGGCGACTCAAAATAAATGTTTGTCTCGTAAATATTAGATTAATACATATCTAGAGTCTCTGAGCAGATATTTGTATTAATTATATATAACATACACGTTGTGAATCAATTAATTATTTCTCGCCTGAAGAATAAATATCCAATATTTGTAATCAAAGTCCCAAAACATCATCAATACAATTCACTTGTCAAGACAGAGATCAAACTAATGACCCCACATTCTAATGCCAAATAACTAATCGATGATTTTTTTCTTGTGTAATTACTTAAAGTTGTGTAATATTTACAATTACTGGCGAATTGTATTGCTTTAATCATTTCATCTTTGGTATTTGAATAACGCAGATTTTACTGACTCATTAAGCATTCTATTAAATTACTGCAACTTATAAAATAAATTGAAATGAAATTCCAAGAACCGCTTTAAAAAAACCCACGTTGTAAAGAATTTTGCTAGTCATCGGTGAGCTTGAGAATAATGGAACATGAAATAATTCAGGAAATCGAGTCTTACTATTATTTTATATAAATTCTCAATTTTATAAGCATTATTTGATTATTTAAAAAAAACGACATCTGTTATATTCGTTTTTTTTAGTTTTGAAGTTTTATTTAGTCGTTTTTCACTATTTGGGTATAGTACTAATTACACTTGGCTTTCGACCTTACAAATATACCGACTTCTCACGAACACAGACTGAAGATGATCACCAATCACATATTTTAATTTCTACCTCACGCTTTTCGTTAAAAAAACATATCTCATCCTTGATATCGAGGACTGCGTCAAAAGTAATATGTAAATATTTATACTGTGCATTTTTATAGTGTGTGGGACTTCATCGAGAATTTATGGATATCTACCAGGCATAGTAAAAGTGCTTTGCATGAAATTACAACAAAAAATATTTTTATATTTAAATTTTATCTAACTGCTTTACATAAAAAATCAAATCCTTGAATAAATTGTCTAGGTCATTCTATTTATTAATAATAATTCAAGAGTTGTAATATGGGAGTAATGTTTTCACTAAATCATTTATTTGCAAATTCAATAGCTATCGAATGCTTTCAATGCAAAAAAAAATTATTTGTTATATGGAGGTTTTCAAAAAGGACCCGAAAAATTCGTGCACTGTGCTTGGATCTTAAATACATAAATTCAAGCTTTCAGAAAAAAAAAACTATTATTTATATTTAAAATGAATTTGTTTAACTTGCATGCATATTAAATAATATTTGTTATACTATTTATTTAACATCCCAATATTTTTTACCGTACGTTATTTTAACAGCATAAGTGAGACTTGAGTCTACCGATGGCAAAATAATGCACTAAATGACTGTATCACCAAGTGGCAATGATACATCCTGAAATCTTATATCAAGAAATTCTTAAGTCTATCAATGAAAATATTTATATACAGCATCCTGAAATCTGTCTGGCCGGATAAGGCTGCCAAGGATGGTATATTATAATGGCAGATACCTATGGACGACCGAGAAGCGCGTTCATATTATGAGAGACTTTAATTAATCAATTGAATCTCGCATTTATTTTGATGTGGATGATTTTATCAATTTAGCAAATTCAATCGACTATATTATTCATTCCTATTTATTTATGAAATTTATGTGATGCTGTGAAATCCGTTAAATCTTACAACTCTCGGTGTTATTAATAACATCCGTTGACATTTTGACCTTACGTTTCTGATATTTTATCCTTTAGATCACTGCCATCCTACCATGAATCTTTGGCTAAAGCATTGTTACCGGGATTGTTTCAAATGTCAAGGATGATTTTGTACAACATAACCAATAAATTTAGTCTAGAACCAAACCGCATTTTTTGCACATAAAATTTTTAAGTATCTCCTTTACAATCACATAACAATTTTTAATAACAAGCAAACACGAATCTTTAAGAGCAATGGTTTATGGCTTAAATTAAGATATAAAATGAATCGTCTTTTGTACAAGCACACATAAAACTGTTCAATAAAAATAATGTCTTTTGTAAATTATTCTTTGCAATAAAATTTATGATCATAAACATTTTCGATATCCATTAGAGTGCCGTAAAAAATTGAAGTAAATATAATAAATATGGACGTGTTACTTGCTTTGGTTTTCTCGTCTATTACTATATTATAACCTTTAGTCTGACTTCAAATTTTGATAGAGTGAAAAGCGTTAGTTAGTACACAAAACACTCAGAATAAAGTAGCACTCAGTATAAAATCCAATACTAATTAAAGATCAATTCTTTTTAAATGTCTAGTCCTAGTTGTAATTTTTAGACTTATTTATATGTTTGTATACTTTTTACTTAATAATATGCTGCTTTTAATATGTTTTTTTCTACAATACAACCGATGACCGACTGATAAATTGTATGTGTGGCACTGTAAATGGTGTTTATTTCACAGTTATGTCTATGAAAAAATTTAAATGTAAGCACTATTTTGTGTGTATGTGTTTTGTGGTAAATATATTATCTATTCTATTTTAATAGGAGACCATAAATTTTTTTTATAGTTTATTAATTAATAATTTATTCTTTTGAATTTTTTCCGGATGTAAAAATCAAATTTTATAAATTTAATATTTTACAGATTTTATATATTTATTTATATTATACATGAATATGTAGAAAGTTATAAAATAAGTAAACTGTTTAAATTTTACTCAGTTATCAATTTAGTGACAGGCTTTGATTTTTCTGTTTGTCTTGAGACAGTATTGCTAAGTATGTTTTTTTTTTGTACGTTGCAATGTTTTATTTCGTGTTGTGTCATCTTGTGTTTTTTTATTAAATAAATGAAAGCTTACATTAAAAACAAAATGAATCATCGAAACACCCTGGGATGGCTAGAATGATTTTTGTTTCAATATTTGTTATTATTTCTTTTATTCCAGGTAGACCAAATGTATAATTCGTATTCAGCTGTCATTTGAGCGTGTCCCTAACCGGATACCCGCGTGGGTTGGAAAAGCATATGTACATTTTTTGCTCGTGTAACTTTCGACTGAAACAAAGGATCGTAAATTCAACATGTTCTGGAATTTTCATTCATGGAAAGTTGCGGCCTGAATAAAAAATATTTGAATCATCTGCAAGGTAAATTCATAATTGAAAAATCTATTAATTTAATTGTTTTCACACTGCCTGGAATTCAAATTTGTGCAAATATTATCATATCGGAATCGGCCAAACTAAACAAAGCATTTCAAAACTATATATGGAAGCGTACGGCCATTGGTCTTTTCGCCAATTCGCAGATCGATTCCCAATACTGATGAGATAAAAACACCTCGGATAGTTATCGGCTGGACATATGATAATAACTCTAACAGATCTACATTATTTGTTTGCTTGTGAACCAGGTACTACGCAGTAAATAGCAGATATGTAATGTTGGTTTTTTAATAGCAATAACACACTTGTGAAACTGCTTGGTTTTTAGCATTCACAAGCGTTAATAGAGGCAATTTAAAACTATCAAAGGGTTTCGTTCCCGGAAGTCGTATCCGTAACATAATCTTAAAAAACCTGCGATTAGATGTGTTATCTGTTTAGTTAAGTTTTCTAGTTAAAATATATGATCCCATGGAAAAATGTTTTTTAGTATGGAATTTTAAGATTGACCTTTTAAACAAAAAATGATGAAATTATAACATTTTTATCAAATATTATGATAGTATTTTAATTTTGTTAAAATTGTATATTTTTGTAACGTTCTTGTGGAATATTTTAATATTAATAAATGATTTAATTTCCTTAAAAAGAATATTCAAAATTGAAGCCATTTGCAAAAAAATAAAACACATTTTTCATAAGTTGCATTCCTCGACAAATATTTGCCAGGACTAAAATTAAGAAATTCAAAATCAAATTATAATCCGACAATAAAAAAATCGAGGTAAGATGTTCCCTTGAAATTAATTCGGATATTTTATCACAAAAACAAACAAGACGAGATATTCGCGAAATATTTATTAATTGCGATATTCCCCTCCTCGCTGCTAGAATACTAAATGGCAACACAGCTTTCCGGTCTTGCCATTTATTTGCTGGGAGACTTCTCCTGTGATGTCAGCTGTGGAAAATTAAATGTTTGCGTGAATATTCCACTCACACATGAAAAAATACGACGAATAACTTCATATTAAAAAATTATTAACAGGCGTAATATTTTAAGACCGTTTATGTATTTTTTCATTTTTTCAAAGTCTATTTTTATTTATAGAAATTAATGTATATACATTTATAATAATTAAATGGATATCCACGGTCTAAATTTCGATAGTGTTGCGCCCATTTGTTCTTTCAAAGTCAAATTATTGCCCCGTCCCGCTCGGTCGCCAGCTATCTCTCTCTCTCTCTATCGCCAGTGTTACCATTAGCATAAATATTTCCACTTTCAGATATTCCCCGCTTCTTATTCCCCGATTTTATGGGTATTACAGTATTTTTACGAGCGTTATTATGAAGAACCTCCTCGGCCTGCGAGTTTCGCATTTCGGCTTTTATCATTTCCCGGCGAGCGATTCTTTTCTATAAATTTCAGGAAATCCGCTTTAGAGCGTTATCTTATCTTGCCTTTGACTAAATGCTCCTTATTCGTTTAAAATATTATTTTTAATTAATTCAACCCTTCGAGGCCAGAGACTTATCTCTGAGATTTAATTTATCATCATCACAAAATCACCTTTTATTAAAAATATATTTAATATTTATTTTGTAATAACAGTTATTATACTTTTTGCTTTACTTTTTTATGATTATGTACTCGTACATATGCTGCAACTACCCTTAAAATAAAATAAAATGTGTATCATTTTAATAACAAAATTCACAAATTTTATTTTTTTATAAAATAAAATTGCAACATTTATCTGTAATATATTTTTATCTTGTATCTAAAAAAAATTAGCTTAAATTTAACAATTATTTTTTTCTTAAAATTTTGACATCGTATGAAATATTACCCTGGTGCGAAGTAAAATGAAGCAGCTCGGAGGAAACTGAACCAACTCTGTGTATTTTATTAGGAGCGAATGGCACTTTAACTCTAACCAGAAAATCTAAAACAGTAACAAAGGCATTCCTGCATAATATATCCAACAGGAATAAGGTATATAGAAACTAATATGCTAAGATTGTGCAGACATGGTGAAACCCACTTACTTAAAGAATTCCCCAGGTATTCTATGGAACAGACAACAGCTTGCTACACTTTCAATAACCCAGTCCTCAATGCGTCTATGGGTGTTTATCGCTTAAACTCACGTCACAATAACATATAATTTAAAACTTTGAGTAATAAAGTACAATTGAATGATATGATAACCAATTTATAGTCGATTGAGTTAATTTCATTTAATAAAATGTATTTTTTTGTAAATAGATTATTGAAATATCTTGCTGAAACCACAAACAAATATTACTTTGAAATTTTTTCAGGATTTTTTATTATTTTATATATTTTTTTTGTCTTTTCTGACGGTTGTAAAAAAACTCATCGGTTAAAAATTTTAGGAAAGAAAGTCTGAAAGCCCCGACTCGACAATACAAATTCGTTACTTTTTTTTAACTGTCTATTGTTTTTCATCTCACAAAAGTGAGCATGCGCAGTTAAACTGAAGATGTGTATTTACTTTTACTTTTATTGTCGCATTAAAATGAAAAAATCTGAAGCTGTAGAGATGCTTACATATCTGAACTCCGTTAGCATCTTATAAAGCAAACTTTCAGTAAAGAAAAGTTTATTTATCAAAGATAATCAGAAATATAGAAACTTTGAATAAATTATTACTTTTATAAGGAAATCAAAATTACTTTTATTTATTATGAAATCTCACAATTTTATCCTATCACATTATTTTTTAAATATTATATATACATAAAATGAATCATTAAATAAATAAATATTCAGTCTTTTAATTCTGAGAAATAAGTTAGTTATATCATTTTTTTTTTAAATATTTATGCAAAATTAAAATCATTTAACGTTTTCCGCTGGAATCCGTCTACGAGTCTATCTTTACTTCGTCGTATTTTCTCGATTCGTTGTTTATTCTCTTTTTTATTATGATGGATTTTTTTAATTTCCACTCAAATCATTTTATATATTTTTTATGTTCATCATATTCCTTTCAATATGCACGTACGTAAATATTGTACAGAATATCTTTTTATTGTAAGCTTTTATTGTTTGCTCTGTTCGTTTATGAAGTCTTATATTCAAAAATAAATATTCCTATTGCGCCATAAGCCTCGCAAAAAATATTTATAGATTGTCAGACTGTTTCTTATATCGCATTATTTTTTTAATTGCCAAACTTTCAATACAATAACGTCTGAAATTTGGCGTTTTTATTTATTGGTTTCAACAACAAAATCATTTTCTTAATTGAGAATTTTTTTTTCTCGCCAATTCTGTAAAAAAACATGAAGATAAAGAAATATTAAATTATTAAAGTTTTCACTATCCTTCATTACAATTTTACGATTGTGCTAAATTTTGCTCATTGGCTCAACTGGCTTGTTTTAAAAGGGCTTTCAACAATCGTAGTAATAAGCATCATGAATAAAATGAGTGATCAATATTTGAAAATGTATGCATAGTAAGCTAATTTTATTTGTAAACAAATCTTCTACACCATATATTATTGTTAATTTTGTTATTAAAGCATCTATGAGTGTAAAAAAAATTCCAAACTTATGATACGAACAAGAAATCTAAATTTTCAGTGGTGGTTTTGAAATAGGTCCAGGTATGAAATTGGTCGCAATCTATTAGAAAATTTTATAAATTTTAGTTTTATCCAACCTGACTCGTCAGCGGCATTTGTTTCGTTTACTGCGTACAAGAAAATAAATATTAAGAAATATGGTATTTGTAGGTTTTTTAAAACAGTTTCATTTTGATACAATCCTGTAACATTATGACAATAAGAAACTTTTGACCCGGACCTTGTTTTTTTAAAAAAATATTGTAATATTTTTATGATTTCTTATCATAAATGTTTGAACATTATTAAAGAAACAAAATCAAAATATTAACAAAAATAACAAAAACATATATTTTTCTTATAATTTTAGAGTGTTGAAATATTTTAAAGAATTAATTAATTCTGCATAATTTAATTATATTGTTGTATCGTTTTTAAAGTTTGAGATTGAAATGGAGTTTTGTATAATCTCATTTGTATGGAAATTATTTTTTGTTATTAATATATTTTGACCTTTGTTTCATTAACATACATTTAAAAAGCAATTTCTATTCCTTTTTTTAACAACCAATCATGTTAGTTGAATTAATTTTTGATACTTTACATAAAATAAAATAGTTCACGGCAGTAAAAATAGTGAAATCATAATTGGATTTATGGAATATTAGTTGCATTAATGATTCCACGTAAATGATGATATAACATATTCAAATAATTTAATCATAAATATAATTTATTTGTTTATTTATTTAAGTGTTTTTGTAATTACGTACTAGTATTCATTAAAAAATGTTTATATAATTTTAATAACTAATATTCAACGAATACATGATTGATAAAATTAAGTAATACTTTTATCATTTACCATATGATTAAATTGAATAAATATTTACGTCTGAAAAATTGATTATTATTTTCTGTGGCACGTCAACCCTGTTCTAGACTTGGCCTCCACATTTGACATTTCTTCCAACACATGGCCTCAGCACCCTAATATTTTTACCCAGCAATATAAACTTGTGTTGACCAACTCGACAATCAGTCCTATGATTATGTTTATAGTCATCTATTGACAAATATTTTAATAAAGATATCAAATACTTTTAAAGTCACACAACAATATATTTATAGGGTCATATATTTAATATTTCAGACAAAAAAAATAATTTCCAAAACAATGATAGAAATGAGTTATGAATTTCGACTGTTGAAAATATTTATTGGTTACAGTCTAACGCAAATTTTTTTTATAAGCTTATTACAATGAAATATATTTAAAATATTATGATCAAGCTTTTATTAAAAATTAACAATTTAATCGATGATCGAATTGCTATTTATTGCAAAGGCAACATCATTGTTTATTAGTAATGTAATAATACTAGTAACATAAAGAGATTATTTTTTATAATCATATTTAATACGTCGTAATAAAATACCAAATGTCGTAAATTTCACTAAGTTATAAAAAAATTAAAGACGTTCGTGAGAGAGTAAGTTCTGACAGCACCTACAGGTCGAGCCAAAAGGTCAAGGCCTTTTTAAGAATCTGGGTATTGGCAAGTGTTTATTTAATTTTAAAGTGAAAGGAAAAGTCTTCATGAGCCACTCGGTCGTGAGACTATTGGTCTTCGCAAGGTCCAGTCAAAACACACGTGCTTTTTTATTATTAGATTAAAGTAAACGTATTAAACAGTCACGTTTTTTTTTAATATTTTTCGCATCGCCAGTGCTAAGTTGCTAATGAACTTACATAAGTTATATAATTATTTATTATTACTTCGTATGTCACGATCTCGTCGTTTTTTTTATGAACTATTAACTAATGTACACCAATCACAAAAGCCATTAATAAATATTGAAAATTAAAATACCACGATACGTAATATAAATCAAGGTAATCTCTTAAAAACCGTACACAAAAAGAAAACACACATATACATATTTAATTCCTAATTTAAACATTTTGCCTTTTATTGAATACTGAAACCGTGCGGCTAAGCTGACTTCCGGTTTTTATTAAATTAATTTATTATTTTTAGACCTTTTTTAGAGTTTTTTTCTAAAACTTTTTGTATTAATTTAGATTAATGTTAATCAGGATGCGTATTTATTTACCCATGCAGGTATTAGTATGTTTATGTGATTAAGCATATTTTTTCACACATTGAAAACGATTAAAGAAAACTCTCAGAAAATATCATCGTGATTATTCGTGAAAATATCATCCCTCACAAGTCACGATGATATTTTCTGAGAGTTTTCTTTAATCGTTTTCAATGTGTGAAAAAATATGCTTAATCACATAAAACTTTTTGCATAAGTTGTAGATCTTCATACCCGTACATCAAGATGCGGTAGGTTAATACACCAGTCTACATTTACCACTAAGTTTTCTCTTAGCTCAACAAATAATATCATTCATTCGACAATATATTTTTTATAAAATCATTGATGAAAATTAATCTATCGGTCGTGTATATCACCCGATTTATACACTAAAGACTAATTTGACCACGATTTAAAATACTTTGTACTGTGCATAACCCATCGTGATTTATATGCGAGGCCTGATGTATAAATAATCATATATCAATACTTTTTTTTATTGCATGCTTGCTTATATTATATCGTGATAGGTAAGCGATAAATAGTTTATCATTGCGGTGTGCATGTATTTAATAAAAAACATTTTTATAAAATTAAATATTTTTTTATGACCCAAATCCAAAATTCGCATAAGAGCAGTCATGTGTGATGTAAAGCATTTCATGTTACTTAAAAGAGAGAGAGAAAAATCATTGACCGCGTGTTCCCTTCCTTTGTACCCGTGACACCCACGCCTGCGTGACTGGTGTATAAAACCTCGAATTCAAATCTTTACCCGGAATTACACAAAAAAAGTTTTTTATAAGAGATGCGCTTCAGGAGCTCCTTTCAGGAGGCCGAGTGCTGATGTGTCCATTTTCATGCTAATAATCCCCAAAAAGGTGCTTCCAACTGAACTTTGCGGTCGATTTCTGGCCCGTATTGAGATTAATGTCCGGACCTTGCCACACATGGGACCAGAAATTCGGGACCCCAAATGAACCGTTGCGAGATTACGGGCGCAGCTTTATTACGCCGAATGGAAAGTTTTAATTTGTTTCAGATACACTTATTTGGAAAGCTCCACTTCGGTTACTATCCATTACTCATCCTGACAACATTGTTTTCACTGTGATTAAAACTTGAACATATTAATTTATCTAGTTTCTGTGTCATTTCAGAGCGAATTTACATTGTACTTATGTTCACACTGATCGTTTGTCATTCAAGACTTAGTTTTTGAAACGTGTTATTGTTTTAGAAGCAAAAGGCAATACTTCTATTTTGTCTTAAATAATTTACCTGAAAATATCTACTCTAATGTTATAACGTGGTGGATACGAATTTTGTAATTTAACAAGACAAATTGGATTTTAGATTAAAGATTTTTTCTCTCTTAATATTTATATAATTGTTATACTTCTATCCAATTTCAAACGTTGCACTTTTTACTGTTTATTTATATTTGTGCTTATTAAATATTTTGTATGGTTTTAATTTTATTATTTACCCGTTATATCTCCAACAAATCTTTGAGGTCGCGGAAGAGGTTCTTGTCAAAGTCGGAAATTGTTTTTTCTGCATAAGTTGAGAGGTCCTGGGAGCGCGCGCCATTTTTCAGTATACGAAGCCTTTTTCAGAACCTCGGAAGGGTCCGGCTGCCGTCACTCGACCTGAATGCGAATTTCTTAGCTCTATAGACGAGCCGTGTTGCCCGAGAAAAATGGCGCCCCTAACTCAAAACGGTCAAAATAGGAGCTTTTTTAAGCCAAATGAATTCGAACGGTGCCTGTTCCATCGACATGGACTGATTGTGGATCGAGACTGGAATTTATTTATGCTTATTTGTAAACCAGGATATATCCTTAAGGAAATTTATTTGCCTCGATTAAGGTCAATAAATTACGAAAAAAGTAGTATTTTTAGCCGGGGGTGTTAAGTACTCAGTATAAGTATAGTATATATATATTTATATAATTTTTGATTATTCTTATCAATTTTGTATGTCTTAAATGTACGATGTATAGTGTTGAGTTAAATATAAAAAAAACTGTATTTTTTTGTTTTTGAAAAACTTTCTGGAATTTAAAGTATTAAGTATTCTGACAAGATGTTGGGGAAAGTTTTCTAACATTCAAATTTTCACAATCTCGCACGTCGTCGGCTGGTGGAAAGCTTCCCGAAATAATAAACTGTGAGCAGTTATCGAGGAACCGTCAGGAGAGACGCCCTCCCGGGCCAGGGCTGGGCCTGTGTAATGGCCAATTATTGTGCGCCCGTATTGTATGCCTGACTATGACAAGTCTGACGGGAAATTTAAATATCTGAGGTGAGATATATTCGGGAGAGCCGCGAGACGCGGATATTACCATTCTGACAGTTGATTTTCATTTTTAAATGAAGCGTTGTCTTCGAACGGTTGCAAATTGATTATTAAAAAATGTAGACTAATTTTTCGATTTACCCCTACTTAACTTTTAATATAGTCAATGTTGAGTTTATTCTTGAGAATCGTGTCCACCATAAAAAAAAAACATTTTAAACTTAATACGTATCGAAAATTGAAATTTGAGGCATAAGTTTTTTTTGCAAAATAATTTTGATTAAATATTTTTTTATTAAGTTAACTTTTTTATTTAATAATATCGCACTTCTAATAATCACTATTATATATTCTTTATATAAATACAACGTGTCAAAATTGGAAATAAAGGTATTTTTTACTTAATCGTTGCTTACGTCTAAATATTAAAAAATACTTTTGTCTGTTTGTATGACGTAGCAACATAAGTGTTTAAAAAAGTTAATCAAACACTTTCTATTAAATAAAGAATTAAAAAAAAAACAACCTTCACTATTTTCTAAAGGTAGTGCTTGTTTCTTTGCGGATTAAAATCCATTGTTGAATTTATTAACATTCATATTTTAAAATTTTATTTTATGTACATGTGTGGCAATTGATAAGTTCGTGAATTTTTTAATAAAATATACTTAGCAGTTTTGAAATCGAAAAAAATCTTAATAAATATGCAAATCCCACCGCAGATGATTGTGTGCCCGAACAAAGCTTTTGTTGCAAAAATATACGTTTCCGGATAATTCATTTTCTTTTCAATTTTTATAACTCACTAAACCTGTTATCGCCCTCCCTGAAAATATTAAATTATTTAAGCGTTTGCATTTATAACGACGGAAATAAACTGAATTCAAAATTTATATAAAACAGGCACCCGTGTTTCTATATCTATGTTTATACGTTTAAAAAATTCGCAGTAAAAATGTTAAATTTAATTTTGAGGGTTTTTATTTTTTCTATCTTTTCTATTTTTATTTTCTTACATATCTTTCCGTTAAATTTAGAAACCAAGTTGTTTCAATATTGATCTGCTTCAATTTGTAAAATGTTTGTAGTCAGAAAACTTATATAGTTTTATTATTGTTCATTTTAAATAAGTTGATATAATTATTCCTATATTATTAAACAGTGAGCCACCTCAATCTCAAAATAAAAAAATATATTCTTAAAAATAAACTGCTTGTAAATTATATTAAAAAAATATTATTATGTAAGGTATTTTTTTCTCTGAAAGTACTTCTCCAACCCACCTGAAAAATAGATTAACCTTTTTTCACGGAGCCGCGTTTTTCAAAAATAACTTGTAATCCACCCCAGGATTTAGCTTTTAAAGAAAATACATTTTTCAACGTTAATTTGGTACTGAATTAGGTTTTATAAAGTTTACGCTTTTGTGTCTCTGAAATTTTTATAACATTGTTTGATAAATATATAATTATGTAAAGGTTCTATTATATATTACCTATCATTTTAAATATATTCATGTTTTTGTGCATTTTTTTCTATTAAAAGATTTTTTTTCTTGTTTCAGATTTTCTTGGATTTCTTGCATCACATGACTTACTGCTTTTAAGGTAAATTTAGACATGCCTTTTTTATAAATAAAATATCATAAACACAACAAATACAAACAATACACTGTTTTTTTGTAAAATACTTTTATTATTTAAGATTTTTTTAATGACAAATGCATGATGACGAACATATTTTTTAACTTCTTTTTAGAATGCCTTTTACCGCCGATTAGTTGTATAAAATCATTTTTAGTTTTTGTTGGAGCGTTGATAGTACTGCACGTCACTCTCACCTTATCTCGTAAGTTCTTATTACATTTAACTAATCAACTTTCAGTATTATCTTTTTTAATACCTGTTAAAAAAAACTAACATTATAAATAATCGTGATGGGAAAAAATTGATTCGCATTTGAGTAGTCATACATTTTAAAATATTAGCATTGTGACATTTTTTAATTTAGTTCTCAATTTATTAAATCACATTTTATAAATATAAATATTATAAACAATGTAATGTGTTGTATAATGATAAACATCATATAATTCAAAGCGCAAATCAATTGTGTGATTACAGTAAAATTATATTTTCCTTTGTTTTTATAATTGTAATTTGGAACAGTTATTTGGAAATTGATTTATTTGGTATTTAATAAGTCATTAAATCACAATTGAATGTATTCGTCTATATGTTGCCTTGTCTAAACAAAAAATAAATCTCCATATATATTATTGTATATTTAGAGATTCGGCATAATGCTGAAACTATTTATCCCTAATAAGTGAAATGTTGAATTGAATCAATATATTATATACTTAAAACAGATCTTATCAAATGATTAATTTTAATATACACCTCAATTCATTTTATGCAAATATGTATTTTTTTAAATTAAAATTATGAATATATGATTCACGTATAAATAAAAAAGGATTATTAAAATTAGATTAAAACCCATACCCATGTAATACCGTAATGTATTATCTTTAGAAAATCAACTCTTAGGAATATCACCACTTCAAATTTATTTTTAGCTTATGCAGCACTTATTCAATGTAAAAATTTCGAAATCCGTTACTATTTTCCTTCAAAGAAGATTTTATTTAGTCGAATGCCAATCCACTACATTTGTTTTACAACTATTAAAATGGTAAAGTTTTCGCGTTTTTAAAACATAAGACGTAACAAATTGGCTATTCTGAATATTCTATCAGCCTCGTTCCCTCGGCTAGAAAATAAACCATAAGCTCTGAGCCATGCTCTCTTCGGTGCACATACGCTTAAAGCACTTACGCCATCCCTCAGCTGGTGTTGGCTTCTACTTTCAACCCCTAAAATCTCCGTTTACACCCGCGATATGCTGACGCCACATCATCCCCTATGCATGGTGCAGCATGTGCAGCCAAGCCGGGCAAGATGAGCAATAATCCGCAACGTTGTTGCCAGCTACCAATTATTACATTATATTTTAGCGTTTATGAAAAAAATATTAGTACTTTTCTACATATATTATTTTATATCAAACATAAAAAATATTTTATAAATCTTTCACTAGTATTAAAAGGCCTCATTGTCTTATAAACTCTGCCCTTCCGAGATAGAAGAGCAAAGCGATCAAGCGAGAAATAAATATTTGAATATTTTTTTATTAATTTACTACTAAATCTGATTATATTTCGTTAATTCCATTACTAATCACAAATCACAATCTACTTAGTTACTTTAACTATATTCGAAAATATTTTAATTTTGATTATGTTGATTGTTGGTACTGATCTATTGATTTTCAATTCATCACCTTATAACCTGTTCAAAAGTTACTACAGCTATCAAATATTACCAAATATGTTTTTTTTTCAACGTTTTGTTGGGCCCTTTTTTATATGGTCTTCTGAGCGTGGACTTTGGAATGAAGAATATAACAGCAGGTGCCAGAACGACATGAGCCGGCGGCGGTGTTGTCGTTTCTCTCAATGCACTGTAATTTGTCGCACGAATCGCTATCGATTTAGATTCATCGGATTCCCGGCCATGAGAGGCGGGATTGTCGTGCGGCACACAAAGGCTTCTTCGGCTACCTTCTCGGGCATGGCACTTTCACCTCTGACAACTTATGCGGTCCTGATACCTACGGAAGAACAGAGCGAATGTGACGTGGGAGGCATCGCCGTTCAATCTTTGCCATTTGCCGGTGCCTTTTCGGTCTCCCGATGGCCGATGTAGTTCACGGTGAAATTTTTTCGCGTCTATTTTCATAGAATTTATTTGATGCGCACTCTGTTTTTGGAAGAACACGACTTTTTTTTTAAAAAAGTATATGTTGATTGTTAATCTTTGTATAAAACACTGCTAGTATTTATTCGTGACTGAAAGTAAATTGAATTGCTATTTTTAAAATTTACAAAACTCAGATTCAATTTGTTTTCAAATGAATTGATACTGTATTTGATAGTCGATACTTTCATGGATGAAGGACTCCCACGCCTAAATAAATAAATTCAATTTTCGTGTTCATGATTAAACAGCAGTAGAGCTGAACATTATATATTTATTATGGAATGGTTCAATAATGCGTTCAACGCAGAGATGTATACTTAACACAATTTACAAGAGAAGTGACATGTGTTTCAGAATATTTTTCATTTTATTTCTATCAACAAATGTGTAAACAGTTATTTATAAAAATGTTATAGTTTTATAAATTGTTTTAGTTTTTTTTGAAAACTCTGCCGATATTTGAATTTCTTATTTGTATTTTTAAGCAATAGTTGCATCAAAACAGAGGTACATAATCTTATTATCATTATCATGTAGTCTATGCAAAATGTGGTAATGGGCCATCTTCAGACGATGATTCATGATGGGCCCAGTGGCCTGATATGCAAAAATACCACCTAAAATGGAACGTGGCATATTAACCAAATACCTTATATTGATTACAACCGATGTGACCTTTTCGAAAACGTAAAAGCCTTGATAAATCTAAACGTCATTGTCATAGTTTATTGTTATATGCATATTTCCAATGATGTTATTCAATATAAATTCTAACATCCTTCTATTGCAAACGAATTTAAATTGCTGTAAATGTATCCATGGGTTCTTAAATTTATTTCTGAATGTAAATTCACGAAAATTAAGAAAACAAACGTTTATATCTGTGTAGCTACGTATAATTTTAAACACTTTCCGGTTTCGCGACGATTTCTACCGAATAATTTACAATGAAATCTAATGTCACTTTTATTTAAATTTTGTCATAATTTCTAAAGGCACTCTAACAGAAAATATGTGATATTTGTTTTTTTATACAAGATAAGTGTCTTATTCGTTTATATTATTATCTCATCAAATTGACAAACTAACCTTACAAAAATAGCGACATACGTAATGCACTATATATTTTTTTACTATTATTACTCAATTTTAAAGATCTTTGCATAAATATGATATTAATGTGTATATTTAAAACTAATATATTACAAAATTTGTTTTATCTCAGTTATTTTTACTAAGACAGTAAAAAATCGTTTTTTTTTTTAAATAAGTTTAATTAATTGATAAGAAGTTTATCCGGATTTTAATAAAGCACTGACGATGTTAAATAAAAGTAAATAAATTACAAAAAAAAGCAGTACACCAAGAAACTATCGCCCAATCATCACAGCCTTTTACCTGTGAACCTGTCAACAAAGTTTAATTTATTAAATAAAACACCCTTACTAAGACCGACTGAATGAGGAGTCTTTATGTCTTACTGAGAAGGGATAGCAAATACTTCAACAAAATCCTAAAAATAGAATTACGTCACAGAGAGCCACCCTTAAAAAAAGTTAGATGGACGCAGCAGAATCTGAGTCTAAAACCAAAATCTATAGAATAATATAATCAAACTTCATCCATAAGTAAAAAGAGTTCGCATTCATATGGTAATGATATTTATTTCAGGAAAGAAGGGTGACTTTGCAGGCCAATATTATCTTTATAATTATATGAAGGATTAAAAATAAACACAAAGCTGCTTACAGACGTCTCGACACAACCGACATCTTTTTTGCGTTTTTTTTTAACATTAAGCATAAAAAATAAGAGAGTGTTATTAGCCGATTACAGAACAGTTGTCAGTTGTGTTGTGCGTGTAGGCTGCTTGAAGTAGGATAAAAATGCATAAAAATAAAATGACCGTCTCTTGGCACTTGAATGTGTCGCCACTCGGAAGAGGCGCCATATTGGAATAGAAACATTGACCTTCATTCGTGTGTTGTTTGACCCGCTTTTTAATGTTAATTCCTACTCGGTCCGGAATAGAATACAAGTATATGGTTTAATACTTTAATCATATCCACGATTCTGTTAATATTCATAAATGTAATATTTGAATTAGGCATGCGAGCGTCTATCGCAAATTGATAATTTTTTAATATTACTGTAATACTTTATTGAAGAATTCTACTTAGTTGTGAAATAACCTACTTTTTTAATCAATTTATTTATTAATAATATTTCATCTCACTGTAATATATATATGTATCTTTGGTAAAAAAAAATATTTTATAAATTATTTTTGGTTTATGTGCTTAGCAAGATGAAATAATTACTTTTCTTATTACACTGGGATGACCTTAAGGAAAAACAATAGCGTATAATGTTGATTAGGAGTCAGTTTCAAAATGCATAAAATCCGTTTTAATTAGTATTTCTATTGCCAAAATGCTTGAATAATTAACCATTAAACAACTTATCTGCCTCTATTATTTATTTTTAATTGAGTTTTCTTTTTTCCTCTTCGTGTGGCATTAAGTCTTAACTTGTTATTAGCTTGAAATTAAATTCCGAGCCGTTGATAAAACACTTTCACGCTTAAATAATAAAAAAAACAATTACTTGAAAAATTTTATCGCTTTGCCTAATATTTGTATTATGAGAAACAGTCAGTTCGCTCACTCTGCTAATAAATCAAACATAAATAATCTAGTATAAATACTAAATTTGAATAACAAATAACTCTTTATTTACTGTGAGATTTATAGTCAGGGAAGTGGGTCGAGACAATCGGAGTCAGTATTTCACGACCCGAAATTCTTTTTCAATATTAATATCAGAATCACACTATTTCTAAACGGTTGCAGGTTGTGTTTTTTTTTTTTTTTTTTTTGAAACGCTAACTGTACCGTAACATGTGAGAACCATTTTTATCTTGGTAATGTAATTGCAGTATCAAATTAATGAAACAGATCCATTACGGGCGTTTGTATCGCGCGGAGGAATTCGCGAATTGCTGAAAACTGCCAATCGTGATCCGCAACTCTTCATTCTGAAAACAGCACACCTGATGAATTTCATCGTTTGGAGCTGGAGAGATTAAGCACGTGTCGATTATTTGATTCTCGCTAATGGCAGTGTGAATGAAAACGTTTCGTTTACATAATTCATTAAGAAGAAAGTTGAAACCGCATTCTTCTCCTTTGGGCTGAACGTCGTCTGTGGCATTCAGCCTTTGATCTTTGGCCTACTTTTTGGAACTCTGCTGGTCCTTCTTCCTGTACTCGTAATTTGAAATTATTTATAAAATAATAAAACACCTCTAATAACATTTTATTAACTATATTCAAATTACTACTGGAGACATTATGCTGCTAATTTATTTTTAAAGCAAATCGTCTATTTTTTTATTTTAACGTTGTTCGTGGTTCCTAATATTTTTTTAGTTTCCATGTGTATTAGAAACGTTTATTTTTCACATAAGTGACTTGTAGATCATATTGTTGGTCATATTCTGTCATTCTGTCTGCGTTTATAAAATCGTGGAGTATTTTGCGTGTGATTTTAGTCGTTATGACTGCGAAACCACATTGTTAGCGACATAACAGATTATTCAACATACCTGGCAGCGGTTGTCATAATGCCTACACTTCGTTTATCTAATCTCGTTGAGTGTACTTTAATTGTTTATTGAAAAACACGCTATCTAGAAAGAGATTATACCTATACATTTGAAGTGTTCATTAAAAGGTCTCAGAGAGAATATTGCATTACTTCTCAGAGACTCGTTAATATTTCATGATATTTTGAGTTAACAAGAATCAAGTTATCTCAGCTTGTGTATTAATTTAATTTTGCAAAATAAGGACGAAGAATCCACGGAAAATTTTAATTAAACTAAATAATGGAGTAAAAATATAAAAAATGCAGATGCGGTTTTATGAAAACATGAAGCTAAATTTAATATTTTACAATGCATGCCTCTCCGCTCTCATGATTCTGCTGCTTGTGCGTGGGAACTATTCTGTGCCTTGAGGGTATGTAAAGGATCGGTAATGGAGTAGTTGATAAACGCTTGTGCTGCTCTCTTATTTACGTCTCTTCATATTTTATTTAATAACAGCTTACGAGGTTTAAATCTCTCTCTTGTAATTTTTCAGGTGCAATGGTTATTCTCTTGTCAGCGAATCTTGCTGACCGCGATTTAATTTGGCATATTTTAGTTTTATTTTTTGACCTGTCGTGGTTCTCATAGAGATTTCGGGCATCCCACTTTCCACAGCTAACTTTAATAATGAAATACACAAATAATGTCTTAAAAAATGGATAATTCTCTTGTAAATTAACTTAGCATATTTAACATTGCTTTATTTCTTCTGTCTAATCCTGTAAAGTCGGACATCAATATGAAAATGAATAATGTAATATTAAATATAATACATCATTAACGTAGTGGCAGTATGGTAGTGGCGACCAACAAATATTTTAACATATATCGTGCCTTTTTGAGTTCGGTTTCAAATTGTCTTTACTCAAGTCTTAAATTTTATTTATATTTATTTGAATAAGATTTTTTTGAATGGCATCTGTAATTTTTTTGTAAAGTGAATACACGTCCAATAATCGTGACCATTTACTATACAGGCATCCAAGACTATTTAATTTTTACTTAAATGTCATTTCTATAATGCAAAAACCTGATGCTTGCGAAAATTATTCAAGAAGGCAGCGTAATACGCGTATCATCACGTCGCTGTACTTAACCGAAATTAATACTGATGAACCTCCGCACTCCGTCCCATGGTCCCGGGATCAGCTGCTCTCCCGGACCGCCTCGGCTCCGTGCTCGCCGGCTACAGGAGCCCAGAGCCGCCGGCGGGTATATAATTTCACACATGCCCGTCACAAATTCGCCGGTGAAACGTAATGGATGATGCATTAGGCACGCAGCGGTCGCGGTAATCGCCGGGTAATGATTCCCTTCCTACTTCCCCGGCGCGCGGCGGCTCCGAGGCACAGGAGGTTTCTTCGCCGCGAATCGTTTTAAAATTAATATTTTCTATATTTTCTATAAACCGACGAGTCTTGCAAAATTTTCGTGGTTGCACTTAACAAGGTGTTAAATAAATTATATACACGTATAACAGCAAAAAAAATATTTCATTTACCTGAAAATTTTTTTTTTATTTATTATACGCTGTATGTCTATGTGGAATTCCATTTTAATATTTTCTGTTCATCTCGGGTCGAAACGCGAATTATAAAATTCCAAGCAGACGGGTGGTATTTTACATATGATCCAGTGCAGGTCTCGGTGCAAATGAACTGGCTCTAATTGCCGGACCGGGCGCACAAGGTGATCTGCTGTGCCGCATGCCACCCTGGTGCCCGTGAAGCCATGCACTGGGCTTGCGGATATTCTCCATACCAGGGGTGGCCAAAGCGTCGACCGCGTCACTGAACACATGTCTGATGCCCCGTCCCACATCAACTAATTACTCTGTGAGAATAAATCATTATTTTATTGCATATGTTATGTGCCCGTGACGCTATGTACTGGGCTTGCGAATACGTTCCATATCAGGGGTAGCAAAAGCGTCGACCGCGTAACTATTTTTAGTCCGATGTGTTCTCATCACTGATGCCTCTCTCACATCAAATAATTAGTTTGTGAGAAGAAATCATTATATTATTTAAAATAACTTGTATTCAAATTTAAACTTATTTTTATGATCACTTAGCACATACGATGATAGTAGACTTCAGCATATAATTTTAATATAAAACAGGTCTCCCGTAGTGAACGAAATTTTTTTCCACCCCTGTTCTATATGATGTGAATAAATTAATAGTGAGTAAAAATACCACTGAAGAGCCCCAATCAAATAATAAATAGAGGCAATAGAGTTTTGATATAATTCTGAAAAATGCTATTGGTTACAGACTATTTAAAATAAAAAAATGTGATCTTGATTGATAAATCTTTTGGCGTGTTAAATGTATCCTTTAAAATAAATATTTGAGCATAAATAGCTTGGCCAGCAGTCGTTTTAGGTGTTGTGTGGAATTGTTTTGATAACGTGAATTCGTATCTGGTTTATTTCATGCTATGCGCGATAAAAGGCTTCCAGTTCTCTGCTACAGAGTGATACAATCGCCTACATTATAGTTATCATACAGGAAATAGAGTTGATTATATTTTTTGTGCATAATTAGATATTACGAGGCTCATTGTAAGATGTAATTTAAAAGTGGATCTCACGATTAAAAGGAAACAAGCCGAGTTTGAACAGCAGATTATTTTTATCGGGTATTTTTACAGCTAGATGCCAGCCTAAAGAGCAAAACAACTCTAATATTAACAACCCAAAAACATTGAAAACAACAAATTTATATTATTAAATATATTGTCTCACGAAGACAATACAAGTTTGATTCACGTACAAATATAATCCGACAAACTGTGAAGTGACAACAAAAAGAAAACAGAACTCACAATAATTACTTAATAATATAACATACAGCAAGTTTCATCTTATGTATATTTTCAATCTCGACTAATACAACATTCCGTGTGAAAACACGAGAATCAATTAACCGTAATTATACGCTATTAAAAGACAGTGGCGTGCAATTCGTGCCAGCAATAAAGCTATGCATGGCTTAAAATATTAATTTTAAAATATTGCACTACGCTTTTCGTGTTTTATAGATGGTTTTCATATCAATTTACTAAAAACAAATACTACGCAAACAATAAGTGATGCTAATGTTTAAACTTTCTATGTGAAAGTATCCTGTGTAGCTAGTCACGTTATATGTTAAAGATTAACTTTCAAATATCAATTTTGAAATATATGTAAATAAAATATTTAAGAGGATACTGCAGATATTAAAAATGTAATAGTAAAAGATAGTTCATTAATTAAATATAAATAAATTGCAAAAGTATAAGTATAGTTTATTCGAGTCTGTCGGATTGTGTGCTTCCCGTGTAAACAAGATTTAATGATCATTTCTAACAACCCTGTAATTTGCAACAATTTCACGGATTCTATGCAATAAAGCCGTTTTTGTTCGTACGCCTTCCCACAATGCCCATTGTGGTCATAGTAGAATAAATAACACTATTACCTCGCGCCGTCCATTCTCAGCGAGGTGATATAAAATATACTGCGCGGTGGCGTTACAATGGTGAAGCCAATTGCTCGCCACGGTTATCGGTGGAAATTGACAGAATAGCCGTATTTTTTCAAATTATACTCATTCAAGTTCAATGTTTCAAAAAATATCCATGGCAGACTGGTTTGATTCGCAAAAACACCATATTTAAACAACTAATACAAATAGCCCAATTGTTAGAAGATTGCGAACGATTTGGTAGAATTTCGGAATAGGTAAGACAACCGTGTATATTGAGAAGAAAAAACACGACTTTGCTATACTATTCATCGGAAAAACTCTCCGAGCAAATGCGCATTTAATCGTAATTATTATTAAAACAGAAAAATGGTCTAACTACTGTAGAAAATCGATATCTAGATTCCTAGAATTGACTCGTATTAAACAGAACCCGTTTTGCGTGATTTTGCCAGTATGATTTGTATAAATCGCGTTCAAATGCAATAATTGTTTTATAAACTTCAATGCACACATAAAAACGAATAATTATATGTTCCTTACGTTTTTATGTTGTATCGCGTAGAATATACACATCAGTTTGGCCACTTAGCTGGCTTAGCAAGAAATCTGGAAACGATTATTTGAATTTATTAATAAAAATAAAAATATACCACACAACTAAAAGATGAGCAACAATATATTTTTTTAAAGAAATCTAAGCTTATAGCTGTATTTGTGTGGCCTTGTCTGCTGAGTTATTGCAAATCTGTCCTAAGGTCTTAAAACCCCCGCGGGATGAGTCTCGCATACAACCTTGAGTAATACATCAAATAAATTCGGAGACTATGACAATCTCGCAGGACCCTGATATATAACTGACATCGCGCAGAGGAGCCGTTTAGACGAACGTCCGCATGAGAAATGGCCCGGCCATCTCCGAGGACGGTGGCTTTCTCGGCCGATTCATTTCATATTCTTATCTGCCAAGGGTATGACGGATAGGGGATTTGGAGCTACGGCCGGGATCACAGCTTATTTGGTCTAGTGCTAAACCGTGTAATATTTGGCTAGATGAAAATTCCAGTTTAGAACTTTAGATCCTTTGAAGATGCTTTTGAGAGTAGCTACTCGTGGACTTGTTAGTACGGTAGTTGGATACGTCATTTATTTTTATCTTAAACTATAATCTTGGACTGAGAAACGAACGCGTGTCGATTTACACTGAGAAGTTTTGCATCTTTTTACAAATGTTATGGTGTACTTTTGTGATTCAACACGTTAAGATTTATTACCGGAATAACATATTGAGAAATCAATTATTACTGAAATATTCATGAAGCGTGATGTTTTTTTTTCAACGTTTTTTAATAAACGTCAGAAGTATTTTACTTTAATATTTATTGTTGTGGTAAAAAAAATTAAGGTTTGTTCAAATATTTAGATTAAAAATCTCATAATTAATAATTTCACGACTAGGTTTTAATTGAGCTGGTTTTATAATAAGGCTACTTTAATATACAAAATAAGTAACCTTTTGACTTTTTATTAGTATATTTATTTACTAATAAAGATGCATAAACAATGTGATAATAAATCTGATTTATGTTTCAAAAACTTATAAATTTGTTTCGTTTACTAACATTTTTTTCTATGTTTTGCGTTAATAAATATTTTTTTGTCAATCAAAATAGTTTCGACACAGCCTTCCTAATTTTATATATATTTTCAAGTTATAATTCCACTATTACAAATAAAAAAAATATTCCATTTCAGACCAACATTTTCTAAAGACTAAAGTAAATCTACGGCCTCAATTCACCAGGAAAACCTTTTCATAATATTTCAATAAGTAGAAGGTAAAGGGGTGCGATACGCAAGGTGGGCAACGGGGGAGCTGTGTGCGGGGGTGGAAGGGCAGTCGGTTTTCTTGTGCGAGGCATCCATCTTGCTCCCGTCTGGACTTCTTTATGTTGAGGGCGTTCTGCCTTGTGTTCTCTGTTAAGTTCTTTCTTTATTTGTTCTGCTATATCTCATTCCCGGAACAATGTATTACACGTGCTGGTGAGAAAGGAAAAAAACTCTTTTGTGGAACGTAACAAGCTAACTTTATCAGATAATTCTTATATAGAAGTCCGAGTATTGAAGCTGTTTCAGTCAACAGATGGAATGAATACTAATGACTGAGAGGATATTAATTAAAACATATGTGGTTTCGTATGGATTTAATAATTAAATAAAAATGCAGTTATACTTTACAAATCATATTTAGGACTATGTTCTAAAGATTAGGCTCTAGCACCAAGTCTTTTTTAAAATCAATTATATTTTTAAGTATAGTAATATAAAAATTGAGCTTTTTTAAAGTCCATAAAGAGAATTCTAGAAATCCAACAACACCACGCATATTTAGTCAATTATCTATCACTGTTTCAAAACTCCAATATATTGAACAGTAACGAATAACAAAAAAGAGGCCAACCCAACAATCTACAGGATAACTTAATAAAATATAGTTACTCTCTTATTAACATAATATTTTTGTATTATTAAGTTAATGCATAATACTGCATCAATCACTTATTTTGACCTATATTTAAAAATGTATTTTTTTGCGAATATTTCATATTTCAAATCGCTCAAAGGGTAAAGCACAGCTTAACATTTCGTTGACACTGAAGAATAATATTTCTTTCCGAAACAAAGCACTGAGACCAGAGAGTCATAAAGCATTTCATTTTTTTAAATGGCAATCAAAAACGCGTTCGTGCTTGGCTCGGTAGTTCGCAAATGTCAGATACTGCCTCGTGGCCCGCAGTCACAGGCATGAATGAAAATATTTATAATGTAATTTTGATCAGTAAACGTTTGACATTTAACTTAAAGAGTGAAATAGTATTCTATTAATATTTAGTTTCATTTCTTGCGTTAGTGTTTTTTTTTCTTACGTGCTCTTTTCGCTTTTAAATTCATTATAAATTAATAAAGAGATATAACATTGGAAACTTGCTGGAGATGTACCAAATGCTATGTTGTTTAAGTTTTTTTTATGGCGTCGAAGCCTGAATACTAAAGTCAGTTACGATGCAAAAAATAAGGCGTTAATGTAGGATAATACTTAAAAGTCCCAAACGGGAGAGTATTGTATTTAATTCTCAAAAAAATAAAGCTGACGATGTTGAATGTGTCCATTTTGGTATATTCTTCTAAATTTCAAATATGGTCTACTGTAGCTGATTGACAAGAGAAAATTCAAGGGAAAAGAGGCATTGGAGGAAGAAAGCTAACGTGGATGCGAAATTTGCGCCACTAACTGGAAGCCGGGAGTATAACCGAATTAGTAAGTTTTGCTCAAAATAAATGTATGTTCAATGAGATGGTCAATAATATTTTTTAACGACGTTGTTTATTTTAATAAAGCTAAATTTATATATATTATTTACACCTGGACTTTCATAATCAGTTTTCAAATAAAAAAAACCAATGTTGAATTTCTCTATTCATGTTGAATACTTGTCTTCTTCTATGGATGGCATATTGAAGATATACAAATTACCACCTTAACACCTCGCATTACCTTGATTTTTAACTCGTCTAATTGTGTACTGTGCGAATTTCTGATCACAATCATCTTAAAATTACTCATAGCACGAGTGTTTATTAAGAAAACACCGTTTTCTTTTTTTTTTTAAAGAAAAAAAACTTCGCCTGGGCTCTTAATTGCCAGCAGTCACCTTGTGGTCATAAGGTGGTGGCCTTTGTTGTGTAAGAACTTGTATATCTGCGCAGTGTGAAGATCCACTCGAGTACTCACTGAACATTTACTAATTTGCAGTAACTGAAAACAATTTCTATATGTTTTAATATTTGAAGAAAATGTTATTTTATTTTATAATGTTAAGAATATCACGCAAATGCACTCAATAGCTTTTTGTGCAATTTTTTTATTTTGTGTCTGTTAAGAATTCGTATTATCAATTTTTCTGTACCATTGTATCTATGACGAGTAACATTATTAAATATATTTTATTCTTTATAATGTTAATAAAAATTAACAATTACCTGCGGAGAGTCAAAAAAACTTATATTTATAAATAAATTGTACCATAACAGTCATACACACTCTTGATATTTTATTATTAATATTTTAAATAAATAAAATAGATATGCAGCAACGTATGATTTTTGGCGTTTAAATAATCATAACATTGAATCAAACCTATGAAATAAATACTAATATACAAGATGGTAGTTGTAAAAACCGGCTGTAAAATTATGAGCTATACCTTAACAGTTATAATAGCTTTACTGTAGCTGATATTTCAACGCGATCTATCACACCCAGAGGCTCGTTGCCGTTCACCCCCTTGGCCTGCTGAAGCGGGCATAAACCGCCCCTTCCCTTAGCACCCCTCGCCGCTCAGATCCCGATAACGACGCTCACAAGGAGGCGCAGAACGCTCGCCAGGCAGGCGTTACTAAACCTCGAAATGCATGTAAAAATAGCTATTGATTAACTAGATTTTCATCGTTCTCGAGTGAAGTGAAAGACCCAAAACACATCGCACCAGCTGAGAACGAAGAAAATCCAACAATAACGGTTGCCAAAAACCTACGAACATATTTATCCAATGTTAAACTCTTCATAAAAGCGACGCCGTAAATCAATGAAATGCCATCTGTTTTAAAATTTAAAAACGACAATAAAACACGTTTATGTTTAACCTTTGAAATAAAGTTTCTATTCATATTTTTTTTATGTGATATTAATTGCTTTAATCGTTAATTTTGCGTTTTTGGCGCTGACTAGAAAAGCATCACATTGAAGACGATTTTTTTTTGATTCGATTAAATTATTTACTACTGCAATAAAATTGATTTACTGAACGATGTAAGATGAACTTTTATCGATACAGTATTTGTATAATACTTATTTTTATACGTTTTATAACATAGAATGTGTGATGATGGAAAAAATAAAATATTTTGTAAACGACGCTGCAGCCACAGTTGTGAATTTTGTGTCAGAAGACCGGCCACAGCTCGACCCATTTTCATTAATAACTTCCATTAACTGGGTCCGCTTCAGTATGCTTTCACGTGAAAATGTATAATTGCATAAATTTGATGTTGAAAATCATTGATGACAAAATTAATAATTAATAATAGAATTACAATATGCATATATCATAGTATGTACTATGCATTTGTGTTACATGAAATATTATTTTGAAATTAGTAATACACTTTTTATAGTTGCCTAATGTTTTTATTTGAGACTTTTGCACATCGTTTTGTTCAAATTAAATATATATATATATATATATATATATATATATATATATATATATATATATATATATATATATATATATATATATATGTATTTTTTTTTTTAATATAAGACCAATGAAATAATTTTAAAACCACTGTGTAAAAGTACTTTTCATATTTAATAAAAAAAACGCCCAAAGAGAATGGTTTCAAATATGTGTATTAAATGCTGTACTTCTATAGCTATTTTTCATGCATTTAACTATCTCACATTCTAAAAGTAATATATCTGCTGGGCTTCAAAATAAGCTCTGCTCGGTATTCCATCAGAGGGCACCGGATGCACTCCTGAAAGATTTGAAATTCGTCCGATTCGGAAGATTTCTGTTTGAGTTGAACTCCAAAGCCCAAATCGTTCCCACTAAGTAAATTTACAATGCAGTTGAACTATTCTCAACTTGGTTTCATAAAATATTATATGACTGCTGACTATGCATCGGTTTATCTATACGAGAATAACGAATTATATATTTTTATTATTCGAATAATGGTATCGAGTACAAAACATATGCATAAATATAGTCAATAAATATATTTTTTGGTTAATGAAAAATTATTGTTTCTTGTTATCTAGCAACAATGTAAATATATATATATATATTCAAGAAGCAAAAAAAAACAGGAAATTTATAAAACTAACCCATTTGTAATTTTTGGAATAAGTATTTATATTGTTTTCCACTAAGTTTACAATTATTAAATTGAATTGAAGAAATATTTGAAAAAACCCGTCAAACTCGTAAAGTGATGAGCTTAAAAAAATGCTGAAAATAATTTTCCTTTTTCCAACGTCGGTGCTCTTTCTTTAAGGTTGTGTTGAATGATAAATTTAACACTAAATAACTTACAAAAGAATGTACTTGATTTCTTAGTGTGCTACCACCTTTCACCCGAGGATGGCATTTTCGTATGAACATAATATATCTTCTATCATTATTCTTTTCATACACAACTTACAATATATGGTTACGATCGCGGATGTACCTAACTTGATAAATGCCTTTGACAGGTGAGTATCGTATAACTTACAAAATAAAAACACAGGTTGAAATATTTAAGTATATATGCTCAATTCACATTTTTTTATATTTTGTACGAAAACACATATCATTTATCAAATATCAGATCCATAGTTTTAAATATAAACTGATTTATGAATAAATTGCTAAAAAAATGTACATAGTATTTAAACAATTATTTTTTTCATAGTTAAAGCTTTTGCGACAACCTTTAAAGTAAACGTTTCCCTGAAGGCAAGTAAGTTTCAAATTACAAAGTTAAATCATAATTAACGCGACAAAACAACTGTAGAGTAATTGTATAATTTGTTCCGAGCGTGCGCCATAAAATAGCATTTTTGAGATTCCCCCTAAGCGCCCGGTTAAAATACTTTGACGGAGCGGGGAATTTTCGAATGACTATCTAATGCTCCCCAGGCCCTGCGGTCAGAGGCTGTAATCAGAAGTTACCCTTGTCGGCGGGGTAGTTCGAATGCCAACTTGCCAACTATGCGAACTTTACTCTGGCTGGTTAATGTACAGATAATGGGAGATTTCACGTTAGCGCGACCGAAGCAGGTGTACTTTTCTTTTAAAATAAATAGCGTGTATTTGAGTATTATATTTTTTCGGATGTCTACTTTTGTACCGTTTTATTTTATAATTTTTATAAAAACTTATTTTCTGCACTTTTTTATATCCTTCGTAATAATAACATTTTTCATGTTTTGTTTGAAATAGAACCATAAAAATTACAGCTAGAAAATCAAACCAACAATATTACAACGAAGCATTTGAAAATCAAAAACGCTCACTTCTTAAAATTATCGTAATCTTTTAGTCATATATCTATTAGTTTTTATCAACATTATTATAAATATAAGCAAGTAAAGTTTTTTTTCTACAACGATTGCGTTTGATATATCAATCAAACCTTTTTTTTTAATATATATAAACAGTTAAATTGATGGTTTCAGTTAACAATTTTCTAAACCCGTTTGGTTATTACAAATTCAAATTATGCCTTGGGAATTTTCCTTTATAGCCTAGCAAACTTTTACTTTGTAATTATGCATAATATATTGCAGATATTAATAAAGTAATTGGTATCGCAAAGCCATTAAACGCAGTCGCAGGGGCGTTCCTCGGTCTTGCAAAGGTCATCTTGTTGTTCGTCGGCAGGAAGCGCTGGAGGCTGTGCAGTAGAAAGCCGAGCCGGCTCCGGCCTGGTGCATCCTCGGAGAGAGCTTCCAGGGCGACAAGATCCAATGATAACCTTCAACATCTGTGGTCAGAGCTGAACTGGAAACCGATAAACTTCAAAAATAATTGTGGGTTTAACATGATATAAGCATCAATCTTATTTACTACTATGACCGTAATATTCTAAAAATGATATTGAAAAAAGTCAAAAAATCTGCTTGATCAAGTTTTTGTCTCATTTAATTGTCTCACAATGCATGTGGATATTTTAGAGTGTTATTTAAAATATCAGCGACAAATAAGTTTAATTCGAATAGCCATATATATGGCGAGAAGATTTAATTCGTTTTTTTTTATGTATGAGCGATTTCGCCTTTAAAAGGAGAAAATGGAAACAAATACACAATAATGATCTTAATATCCTAGCCATTTGATTATTTGTCGATTTTAAGGTCTGGTATGTTGATTTCATACTGGTTTTGAATTCATCGGTTTGATTATTTGGTACAACCGCACCTTTAACATCCGGGGGTCTGTGATCTTAAATAAGAGTTATTCCCTGCCATTTATATTATCTTTGCTATAATGGCGGACGTGAAAATTTATAGTTCGGCGTTCATTTTTTTCCATTCAAAAACAAGTTATCTAATTTTGATTTATGAACGTTCATCGTTACGTGTTAATAAAAAAAAAACATCTTATAGGTGTTGAAAAATTATTTTTTGTTGTAATATAAATTAAAAATTAATTTTATACACGAAAGCATATCCAAAATTAATGTTGTTTTTTTATAAATATTTTGATTTATCTCTTTTTATACACACTTTATAACTTCTTAAATATATTTTATAAGAAAATATAATGAAAACATAACTTTTCTCAATTTGACTTATATTTTTTTCATTGTTGTACGTTTAAACATTTTTTTTTTACTTTTGTTAATGGTGTTATTAGATCAACAATATATATAAATATGAAAATAATAAGTCAAGCTTCAATAGAGGTAAATAAATTACATATCTTTTTTATGAACATATAAGTTTAGTATATCATAGCCGTAGTCAGATTCTTAAAAATGTAATATTCTAATCTAAGGTATAACCTTTACATCGATATTTGATCTCATGTTATTCTCCTTAAAAAGGCATTATCTTTTAAACCAATCATTCGATACGCAAACATTATGTTAAAGCGTAATAAAACAATCATAAGATAATAACAATAGCTTCGATTAATATTTTTATTTTTCTTTAAATGTGTAATTATACTTATAATGTATTTGCGTAGGTTCCTTCTTTCTTTGATCTACTAGCACTACTCTAGCATCGATCGAAAAATATTATCGACTTAAAATAAATATCCTCAATAAAATTTTATTTGCGTTACTAACCATTAAATTCTTTCAGGAAAATAACTGTTTCGTGAAATTTAGTCATTGCATTTTCATTCACAATGCTTTTACAATTTTGCAACGTGATGTTTTAAATAATTTTTTTTTTCTATAAATCAAAATTATTTTTACTTATTCATCAAAACGCAATTTTTTTTTTTTTTTTTAATTCTTTAAAAGCACACTTCACCGAAAATCGGGATCAGCCACCACAGTTGAAATATTTATCTTTTCATTTTACCTTTTCAATTTTTAATCCGTCGAATGTTCAAAACAGCATATTCCAGCTAGGCCTGTCACGCATTGCAGATTAAGTGGCCAGTAATCTATTCTCGCAGACTTTCTTCGATCGATTTGAATTAATTTTGTAAATCGTCCATTACGTTCCTGCTCGTGCCCGGCGGAGGTCGCGGCTGCAGGCCCCGAGCTGCACACCGCGCGAGGTCACGACTTCTTTCACTTCGCGCCAGCCCGCCCGGCAAAAGGAGTTAAACCTCTTCGGGAAGCTCCGAGTGACCTTCGGCCTGGGGTCACCACACCCGGAGACCACGTCACTGCAGCAGAAGTGGCCAAAGCAACTATTGGCCCGTCTCGTATGTACGCATCTCTGACGCCCGTCCCACGTCAACTAATTACTTTGTAAAAAAAAAAATATTATTTTCTCGTAATAAAATAACTTGATATTTTTGAATAAAATACTTGAGTGATTTTCCACATTTTCGTTTTAATTAGTGACCGGTTTTGCCAACCTTTCACGTTGGCATTATCAAACAGAGTGAGATTTTATATAATAATAAGCAATTAGGTAAACAATTGTTAGACGGAGAGGTTGTTGGAAAGAGAGAGAGTGATTGTCAGGTGGTAAGGGCTTATGTGATTTTAATGTACCTGACAAGTGGAGGATTTTATATAATTGCAAATTTTTGTGAACAAATGTTTTTATATTAATGGGGTAATTATCTAAAGTAGTGGCTTTGGGGTGTAGCGGCAGTTATCCTATATTGGGGTTTGTCCTGTAGTGTGTTAATCTATAAATAATAGGTTTTTGCACAGTAAATGTTTTTTTAAAGATGTGATTTAGCAATAGGAAATAATAGTGGAGACTTATTGAAAATAACCTGGTTATTAAGCAGGTACTCCGGTGTGTTATCTTTTATGCGATTGATCTCTAAAATCTCTTGGCAATCGAGTTTTGTGCCTTTGTTGGAGTTCTGGTTAAAGTCGTGCTTATTATCAGAGAGGTGGAGGCCGAAGGTAGATGCTTCATCTCCCTTTTTTGATCCTCTTATGTGGTCTTTGGTCGTTGTGTTGAAGGATCTACCTGTTTGGCCAATGTAAGTGGCTTCGCAGGAGTCGCAGTTGAGTTTGTAAATGCCACTGTTACTGAATTTATCATTCTTTTATTGATAAGAATTTTTGCTAGGGCCATATTATTGTAATATGAGAGCCTGCATGATCTAGAAAGGAGTTTCATCACTCAAGTATTTTATTCCAAAATATTAAACTGGAATTCCACCAAGTACTCTTTGTCAAAAATATTGAATTTCTCAAAATAACTTGAATTTAAATTAAAACTTATTTTTGGCATTAAATTATTACTTTTTTAATGATCACTTAACACACACGGTGTTAGTGGATCGCCCCCCTATAATTAAAGAAACAGGTCGCCCGAAGTGATTAAAAGTTTGACCACCTCTGCACTAAAGAGTATAAATTGTCTTTATTGTTATTTGATTCAATGTTTTACAATATTTGTGTGTTACTTATCTTTACTTTGTGTAAAACTATTTTTAATATTTCGATTGCTATATGTGTAATCGAAAATACATTTTTATGATCTAAAAAAATAAATTTATGGTAATTAAAGCAATCAATGTTATGGGACTAATGATATTATTGTATTTAACAGTTTTATGTATGAAAGATGTATATCTTTGACAATTATTGATATTTACAATGCTTTTAACCGTAAATTCGATTATTTTTCATTTGAAATGTTAATGTTTGCAGGATCGACAGTAATACATCTTTATAAAATTAATAACTATTTAATTAAAACATTTTTAATATTTAATTAATTATATATAATGTTTATATTGAATTCATAATCAAAAAAATATTTGAGCATATACCGGAGGCAATTTCATCTTTCGCGGTGTATTTTTTTATTTCGTATTATGGTTAGCTTTAATTCTTAAATACGAAGTGAAAAAACTTGTACCATTAATCAAATGTGCGGAGCTCTTAGATGTGATTACGCCTGGGAGATGAATACTTAAATATAAACTATCTCAAGATTGTGTATTTTTCGAATAATCGTTATTTCATTATTCGATCCGATACGTGTTTATTATAGAGAGCACTGTAATGTACGTTTGATAATTTGATTTTTATCAATTTTGAATAATGATTGATTGCTTATTTGTTTTTGTTTATATTTAAATAGTCTATTTGAATCGTAGTTTTTGTAATTTAATAATTACCATTTGTTGAAAAACAAAATTATATTTTAATGTGTTTATTCATTGCACGCATTGCTTGTTTTATGTAGTAGTTTATTCATAAACATGTTAAATGCTGATTATATACGGTTTGAGAAATTATGATGCTTATTATCATAAATGAAATGTTTCACGGTCTTTACCAAGGCTAGAATACTTTTCACGTTAAAAGACCATGGTAAATGAATTTAAATCTATAAAGCCTGCGTTCACATGGTGACTATTTGTTTGTGTCTTTCAATTGCAGTATAATGTTGTATTTTATACACATGAGCAAAATAACTGTGGTTCTAACGTTTGTTTGTCGTAACTGCGATCTTATTTTACAAAGACCCACTTGTAAATCATTTATATTATACCTATTTTTAACTTACATAGTAGATTTGGATAAAAAAATAATGTTAATTTTAAAAACCGCTCATGGTAGCTCACAGGATCCAGACCTTGGTCTGAACAAAGACATAATCCTTTTAATAATCTTCATTAGAATTCACGCCGGTATTTCCAAATAAAAAATTACCACTTTTTTTTTGTATAAAAACTGGGACTCCCGGATTAATTATAGACAGCGGTTATTATCGTGGCTTCATTAATACTTCTTTATTTTTTGTAACTAGAATAGTGGCTGTACTTTGAAACAATGATGTTACCTTTGCTATGGTCAATATTCACTGTTTGATTGTTCGCGGTGTAAGACTAAATCAAATAAAAATACAAAATCACATTATTTTTAATTTTGATAAATAATCAAGCTATTGATTTTTAATTTATGTTAACATTTTATGATGTCATTTCTTTCTTTATTTTATGTTTGTTTGTGTGTGATAAAGTCATCCAAGTGACTGCATGTCTATTTTTCAAACAAGAATATCAATTTAAAATATCAGACGAACAGTGCGAATAAAATACTTAAGCAGTAAAATCGTGCCGCTCGTGGTTAGTTACTCGACAAAAACGCCCTGCGCAGACGGGCGAGAAAAAATAAAAAGAAAGATCAAAAGCTCCTCCGAGCGGACGGATGGCCACTTAAACGACGTGCAAAGTGCTCGAGAGGACTGGACGGATGTGTTGAAGGTCCATTAATTATCTCCTTTTGAAATGAAGCTCCACAGGTCTTTGCAGAGGGGTCAGGGGTCAGACTTCATGTTAAACAAGCTCTTATATGGCTAATGTCCGCTGATTTGTATTATTCTTCCGAACAATGGCCTCCTAACGAAATATTCGTAAGTACAACGGGTAAACATCGGCGTTTAGTCTCTACAATCAATCAATAAATGCTATGTACGGTTACTTTCTCACCTCTTGTACTCTGCCATTACGACGGTGACCTCTTTTAATATTTCAAAGTGCACAGAGAATAATATTTTTTTTATTGAAGGTTACCGTGAAAAATTTGTCCACCATCGTAGCTTATATAGGACAATTTTAGTTAGTTGAATATTAATTGATAACTTGCAAACATTGATGACCCTCACCTGAATTTTTTTATTTGGTTCAATGATCTAAGACTTCAAATTCAGATCTTTAAAAAAATCTAATGTACTATTCAATAATTTATTATTAATATTATTTTTTTTTAATAATGACAATTTCAAATAAGATCAGAACCTGTTTATTCAGTTACAATATTTTTCGTTGCAAGTATCAATTCTAAAGTTCAAATCACTTTATGTTATATTGAAAGTTTGCTGCAATGATATAATACAATTTACATAAGACACTTAGTTTTATCATGTTATGACATGATAAATGGTAAATATTTTCTTAAAATAAATGTATAATCTTGTTTAAATTATTATTAAATCCTAATGATATATCACATCTGTGAAAAACTCGCTTCGTTGTGAATATTATCTGATAACTTGATTATTTTTTTGAATCATTGAACATTTCAACGATTAATTTGAAATTTTATATAGAATTATTAGCGTATGTTTTTACATTTATAACCACTTTTTGTTCGTAACGTTAAAAGTCTCTTTTTTTTACTTTCATTAATATACAACGGTGATATTTCATTATGATCTTCGTTTTAAACTTTTGTTTTGATAAATTCATGATTCAACTATAAATTCAATTTAATATCAAACCTAGTCATGTCGTGTCTTAGGTCTAAGAAGTTTAACTGCTGTCGTTATTTCATGTGTATGGAGATACTACTTCAAAATATATTTTAAATAAATATAATTACATAAATATGACACAAATGAATTGCAAAATTTACTTTTCCGAAAAAACCGTGAGTTTTAAATCACAATGTGAATATTTTCTCAATCGAAATCGTGGCGTCTCAATATATCAGCTTATAATAAAAATAAAACTTTCTTTCAGCTTTTTTCACGCGTTTCATTATAAAATACAGTATTGAATTATCTCGACAATGGAGCGGAAGTTTCGCGTATAGTTTACGACTGAGAACTCTGGTCCACACTCGACGGCCTCGCGAATTCGATGGGATGGATTTTTTTCCGGCTGTAAAAGCTAGATAGAACGGAAACCACCAACTCACTACAGCCATAAACAACAAGATGGCGTTTTAAAAGACGACATTTCCTTTTACTATCTTGGAACACCAGTTTCCAAAGAATGATGCTTCAATAAAATAGTCTCCCGTGCATTCTCGGCCCGCCGGCGAAGTTCCTTCCGCCGTGAACTCTCATGCTATATTCAGATGCGAGAGATTCCTTTCTCTGGAGCATCCACGGCTGCGAGATCTCCATTATCGAGCTTTCACTTTTTACAATGACCGCTGAGATATAAAACCATTCTGGTAATGGATGAATTATACGTTGCCGTAATGGGAGGCCATCTTTGAGGTATTTTCAGAGATATTTTATGACTGGTTTATGGTATTATGATGTCTATTTTTCTTCCTTAGAATTGAATGAATTGAAATAATGACATTTTAAAGCATGTGGTACTCACATTATTCATATTAAATCGCTATTTAAAATAAATATTCGTAAGATATTTACTGGCTCTGAATGATGCTATAAAAACTTATTCAAGTATATAAATAAAAATCTTATATTTTGCAGTTTATCTCGAATGTCGTGGTTTCATCCATTGTGAAATGTAATATATTGAGCTTTTAAATGTCTTTCAACATGAATATAACAAAAAAAACAATTTGCTTCGACGTAATCAATTAAACCGTAATCGATCACACAGAAACAGTCGCGAGATCGGGATTCGCCACTAGCACGAGTACTCTCGATCAAAAGTACACAACATGCTTAACTTTCCAAATGGTGTGACGTTTTTACTCACTATTATCAAAGAACTTCCGGTGGGCAAACACAAAAACACACCCAGCGCGTAAATTGAAAGAATCAAATATTCGCAGTCATAAACAACGGTTCCCGCCGGCGACCCGCCTCGCTCCTCGGGGCGGCGATTTATCATTAAACTATCTCACGGGCAAAAACCGGCGCCCGCCCTGCCCTAAATCAAAGCGCCTGCGGTCCGCTCCGTCCGGGAAACGCCGCGCGGGCACGCCGCGGGCATGCCGCGGTCATGCCGCGGTCACCCCGCGCGGTCACGGCGCCGCCGCGGTCAAGCGGATTCTTCACACGTTCCGATTCCGCGCATAAACATGCCGGACGACCGCCGCTAGTGCTATCGTACGATTCTTATCCGTTCAAGCTCATTCAGGAGTGCACTTTGAAATGTCTACTGTACAGTAATACCCCGCTTTACGCGAGGGATACGTTCCGGAAAAAAGTGATATTCGCGTATATCGGGGTTTACGATTAAACATACATACATAGTCAAAACTTAATACAAAAAAAATACAAATCATTTGAATCAATCACTTTAATTCTAAGAACACTTTATGCAGTATTACATGTTATTTTTACTGGTAGCGTTTCTTTTACGTTCTTGTAAAATACGTCCATAACACCCAACATTGTTTTTAATTGTTAAGAGATGTCAATGACTACATTATGTTCATACACATTCTAAAATAAGAAATTCGCGTAATGCGAGGCATTCTAACGCGAAATTTGAAATTCGCGTTATAGTGAAACCGCGCATAAAGGGGTCGTGAAAAGCGGAGTATTACTGTATATGCAAAACTCGAGGTACTCTGTGTGTACGTTGTTTTATTTGTATACATTTTCGCAGCGCCAACAACCGACAACCGACAAGACGACAACCGACCAGTAAATCGCATAGTGTGTAGTTCGATACAATTTATCGGTCATTTTTCAGTTGTGTTGCATCTTGTGTCAACCACTCATCTCTCCAATGGAAAACTTACTTCAAAAGTTGGCAAACACGATTTCATGTCGTAGCAAAGGCAACTGCAGAATTTGCAAATATATATTTTTTGAATATGTCAATTACTGTCCTCACTTACAACTTCAATGTGTCGTTATTAACCAAACCGATGCATGCGTGCTTATATATTTTGGATTCAATTTGCTAGGACTGGGACTGTACTGAAAAATATTAGATCAAGAATCAACGCTCTTAACACTTTGGCAACAAGCTAACCATAATTCACGCTTGAGAACACATTAAAAAAATGCCTAAAGCAGATCGACATACTTATATTTGTGGGTGGCAAATATCGTATCTCAAAACCCACATATTAAAAAATTAATTATACGTCTATTATCAAATAAGGCTTGACTTTCTTTAAAAATCTGGTGTTTTTTTTCCTATAAATTAGATTTATACCATGGAATAAGTCATCAAGAAAAAATAATTTTAAAATATTATATGAAAGCACATTATAATAATAAATTGACTATTTTACGTATACTCGTATCAGCAATGGCAAATGTTCTACTCGTATTATTACCGTGCCATCGTATAATCTGATCCACCCCCAGCGCTAAGGCTCCGGTTACGAGTGCCCTCAACGACGGCCGCAACATTCTTCATGGGGAAGTTCATCGGTTGCATGGCGCTTGGTTAATTTTCCAGCTCCCGTGTATAGTTCGCTGATTGTTAACTGGTCTGCGGTTCGTTTGCTTGTTTCGTGTGCTCTTGAACGTCATGTTGATGTTAATTTAACATAAAATCTATGTTCTATTCTTACTCTTATATTACAGTTACCTGATATTTATATTTATTTAATATATGCGACTCTCTTCCTATCTGCCCTTATTTGCCTGTTTTACTATATTACCAAAAAAGGATTTCTTATATGGTGTCAAAATATTTAACTACACGCATATTTTAAATAAAACATAAATCACTTGTCTACTTTGGTATTTATTTTACTTACAAATATATAAAGCTGTAGAATTTATATATAATTATTATTAAAACTACGGATCCTTACGCTATTATTTTCTAAAATTTGCTAAAAAACAATATTGTTTTAGTAGATTAAGTCAGTAAGGCAAAGTAAAACTATTGTTTGAGAATATCCATGTTCCCTTTAATGGTCATCGGCTCCGGCTCCATATTATCAGTTATCCATTTGATATCTTATTATATTATCGTATTGATGTATCGATTGTAATATATTTATTTATTTGTAAATAACTTATCTCTATCAAAATTATTACTCCATATTAAAAATTAATTACTGTTTTTGTGTTAATGTGAAAGCCCAAGTAACGTTTTTTGTTGTTTTTTTTTCTTAACATTTTATATATTATAGTCATCGAAAATAAAGCTTACATCAGTTTTTAGTAAAATCATGAATGACAAATTTGAATAACCACAATTTATAGCCCAAAAATTATATTTTTTCTAACATAAATAACATAATTGAATTTAAATTATTCACAAATCATATCATAAATCTTGTCTCTCAGAGTACATTATCAATTCATCATTATAATTTGACAGTTAAAAAATATACAATGAAACCAAGAGAACAATTAAATAATGTTTCTTGCTTCCTTTTGTAAAGCTCGTATATCATTAGTAAAATGTAAACAATCGTGTTTCTTATTGAGCCCCGACAAGCGACATCACTCTAGACAGCATTAATATACAGATCCCAATGAACAACATTACAAAGAATTAGATTTTCCCATGTTAAATATATTTTTTCATGTTAAGCTTCACACAATATTTAAATACATAAATATGGATGTTTGAAAAATACAAATCGATATATTTTACTCTTTATTTATGGGTTGTCAATTGCACAACTTTAAAAATGAGATATGTTCATCAAAAATGTTGTATAAATTAATATTTGAGTTTTTTTTATTTTACTCCATGTATAGTTTTCACTTTAAAGAATATTAATTTATAATAGCTTTCAAAATAGTTTAAAGTTTTAGCGATTATCCATCTTATTTATTTATTGATCAAAACTTTATCGCTATCTCAGTGGTGATTTTTCAGCTTGATCGTTAATCTTGTAGATTTTTTATGTATAGTTTAAATAAATAACTACAAATAAGAGTTAATAAATTTTTGGTCGATGAAAAAAAACAAAATTCATAGTAGGAAAGGAGAACGTGTGTTTTCAATTATTAACATTTCAACTTTTCAATTACCTGTAGTTTAATTAGTGTAGAAGTGTAATTTCTTGATATTTTTCTATCAAGTTTTTCGACACTACCGAGTTATTAACACTCATCGTTTCATCATAAAAAATAATTAAAAACACATTAAAAACTACGTGACTCGTTATGCATATTAACCAAGTTGTCCAGAGGCATCTGCGTGCTTCAAAATTACGCCAGGCTACCAGGAACTGGTGAACTCATGGAGAGTGAATATAATATTCGATTTCGAAACAGATGAGGTCTATGTACGTTGCTTGGTAGTTCTTGACCTCGTGGTTAGACTATCTTCTCTTTATGTTGATATTGTGAAAGCGTTTCAAATGAGTCGTGATATAGGAAGAGCATTCATCGTATCTGGATCCAGCCTCTCTTCTGGTAATGGTTGTGATTGTATATTTCTAGCACAGGCGCAACGTTCCTGTGAACTAGTGTTTATGTTTTATTATATTATTGCCTCATTATTCTATTTTACTGTAGTACAATCATAAATTAAAATAAAAACAATAATTGCTATTTCGTTCTTTTATCAATTGCAGTAGTCTCAGTTATTTTATATATATATACATGTATATAAACGAGAAACATTTATAGAAAGGAGCAAAACAGGTATTTAATATAAAATATTATTAAATGTACAGTAAAAAAAAACAAAACATTACTGCAGTGCAATTACAATTACTTTATAGGAAGGTCAATAAGTACGATATCATCATCTTAAAATATTCAAAATTATTAAAACCGCATATAATTTACATTTTAAAATTTTGCTTGCTTATTAAGTACTTATTGAATAGGTTTCCATGCAAAATAAACCTGTCTATTATATTGAATTTTAACTACTCGATATTCCGTTACATATATTAGAAGGGTAGAAGAAATCCACTTCACATGTTCACTTCCTATTGGTGTAATTGGCTTCAGACGTTCCACAAGAAGGTGGCGGAAAACGAAGGTATAACTTTATATGTTTACTCCAACTGCTTCCTCATTGAAAACCACATAATCTCGATTTGCAACCAATTCGAGCAACACAAAAATTCTCAACTGTTTACAAGAGAAGATGGCTAGATGCATTATATAACACGGTTTAACATAGTTTACGTCTAAGAAAGCACAGGTGTATACAACCCTGCTACATGTTATATTTAATTCGTTTCATCTAGATGTTCTTTTATAAGCAAATTTTATTTTATAACAATTGAATTGAATAATATTAGAGAAACATTAAAAATAATCCCTTTAGACGCGTTTGATGCGCGATACGCTGTTTCACGAGTCAATCTATTCATCAACATTTAAACTTTTGCCTTTGGAGGAAAGCCTTTGTTTAACCTAAAAGCTTTAAAAGAGATATCTAGGATATGTTTGTTAATAAATCACTTCCACGACTTGAGGTCGTGAAAATCTACGTTATTAATAAGTCCCCACTATATTATGGTGGAGAATATGAGAGAATTATTAATGCTATGCGACATCTGTCTCTGCTGTAACCATAGACTATATTACGTGCTGTAAACCCAACAGTTACCGCTGGTACGTCTCAATTACTTATGTGTTAGATTATAATGTAGATGGGAACCTGCGTACATAGTAACTGTGCGTTATTACGCCCAACATATAGAGTTAACTCCATAATCCACAAAATTCAATAGAAAATAAAAACATATATATGCGATATTTTATTACGTGTCTCTATGCCGTCTCCGTGTATTTTCTCTCACATGAAGCAATGTGAAAATCTGTTTTCCTGAAATCGCATTAAAATTTCACGGTTTTCAGTAAAACAACTGAATATTAAATCCCTGCGACACTAGAAGTCCCCTCACCCTCGGCCTGTGCGAGAGGTTCCCATAAAGCTCGGCAGTGTCAGAGCAAGTCGTGCGATCAGCAATATCCCGGGCCGAGGCTCTCAAGGTGGCAGCTTCCGCGCTGGGCATCTCCGCGATAATCGGCCGTCTGCCGTACATCAGCTCTCCTGGCGAGGCTCGGCCTGGCTTACAATATATAACCCGGTGACGTTTATTGGCTCCTGGCAGCGGCCAGATATCTAACAATCATGCGAGGGATTCGATTAGATTTATGCCGTCTGGACCCCGAACACTATTAATTCATGATATGAGCTTTTACATTCTAACTGCGGGATCCGATGGTAGAAATCTGACGGGTATCAAATATGTATTCTTCGATTGTATTTCATAACTATTTTAATATACTTTATATTTGATATTCAATATATATTATAATTTAAATAAATTAGATTAAAAAATTCGTAAACATTTGATAACCATTTATGGACGACAGCGATTACTGTAAATGCTGCATACTTGGTGTTATTTATATTTTCAGTTGAATGAGAAAACAGTTCGGCGTTATTTGTCTGCATTTCGCTATATTTTTATGTGTATATTGAATAATGTGTCCCACAGTAGTTGCAATTTCACATCACAAGCAAAGTCCAATACTGTAATTCTCTGATTTATACAATCCAATTTCGTATGCAACTCGCTGTCTTGAAAAGCAATAGAAATTTACGGTTTGTTCATGCGCTTCCTTGTTTTCTGATGTATACCTTTGTGTATTTATTCATAAGGACTCATCTTCAAAAATCGTTATTCTCTCTCTTTTTAATAATTTTCTGGGAGAATTTATTAAGGAGCCTTAATAATAAGAGGGCAATCGCCATTTTTGTTCATATTAAAAGGTAAAAATATTTGAGTTTGAAACAAAGAGACTCGCGATGTACAATTTTCAAATTATTAAAAATTTCGTCCTCTTTTATATTGAGCATCAGATTGTTGCGTGATATTGTAATTTTGAGAAAACCTGACACACAGCTTTAGTCTCGATGACCTCCAACCTACAACGACCTTACCAAGGTCATCGAAGCAAAGAGTGCACGGTGACGTGGCCACCTAGCTTAACTCAAAACACATTAAACTTAAATAGCTGTTTATTAACATAATCTTTCTATGCGATCTCCTAAATTATGCATTTCTAAAACTATTTGTCATTTTGTTTTTCTAGTTTTTTCTTTTTCGAAACAAGCAGCCTGAAAAGTGATATTATTAATGCGTACTTAATTAACATCATATTATTTTGCTTGATGCATATTTTCTCTCAAACCTTTTTTGACCTGTCTGTGCTTGTTTATTAAAAAAAAAAAACAAATTCAAGAGCGTTAATTATTTTTGCTTTGAAAGTTTATAATTACTTGTATAAATAGCTCATTATGAATATTAATATTGTATTGTTAGCTTAATTTCCATTCATAAAACGTATAAATTAAAACATTTTTCCCGGCTACGTTTTGCTTGAAAAGAATTTTCAAGTGAGTGCGCGCTTGTGCAGTGACCCCAGATCTGTATCTCCAAAAAAAAAGAGATCAAAGTATTATGGAAACTGTTTTCCAAAGGATTTAGTATTCTAACGGGAAAAACAAATCTCTTTGCTCTTGTCTACCAATAAAATTGTATGCATCCAATCTGGAATTCATTGGGAATGCAGCATACCTTTGTTTGAACGAATCGGTTTTATTGGAAACGGAATATCGCCGAATCGAAAATGCAAACAAACATGTACACGTCCGATTTATTTTTATGTACGACATAATATAGTATATCTCGAAGAATGTGTTTCGCAGTTGTCAGTCGTAGTGTACAAATTAAATTTATGCTGGGAAATATTCGCGGCAGCGCAAACGATCCCGAGCATCGACACACGATACCTCCTCGATCGCTCTGCGCGCCTGGCTCGCCTGGTATCAGACTGGCGCTCGATCCAGCGCGCCGCTCGGGGAAACGCCCCTCGCCGCATACTCGCGTTCAGCCGACCGACGCGTATTTCCAGCAAAACGCATACATTTAAAAACTTTGTTATTATTTATTTAGTTATTAAAATTAATACTTTGCTTGCAGTTTTGGTTGTAATTTTTTTTATTTTTTTCTTTATATATTATTTACTCATCGCGCGCCGTGCGAGCGAGCGTTTGATCGGAACGCGAGTCGACGTCCGCTTATAGGCTAACGTCGCCGGTTAATGTTTGTACCTCTCGTGCGCGGCTGCTCGCCTGATACTTGGAGGGATTCAATGCTCCTCAGTAACTCCACTCTGAACTCTTTGTGTCTCGCTTTTTTTTTAATACCTCGTATCTGCTGTCCCTTTCCCCGCGATCGTTTCTCTCCTTCGAGCATTAAAAACTAGTTTTCAGCATCGAGCCCGCTGGCGCCACGTCGGATTCGCAATTGGCGAGGAATGCTGATGAATTTCCTTGTAATCAATTAAATTAAAAGATTTTTGCGTCTTGTTTTGTGTAAAAACGAGTTAGTACAAAAAGAGGATGTCAATCAATTAGTTACGGGAGTAAAACAATGTGCACAACTGGATATTTGCATTCCTGAAAACCGAGAAAATAACTCTTAGTAAAAGTGCCGCTTCGTGTTTTCCTTGAATCGATTTGTTTCATTTTAAACTCTCCTTGGTCATTTTAGTCTTCAAAGCATAAAATAATATTCTTCCGGCAAAAAAACACAGTATTTTTTCTACCTTATCATTCATGAAAACCTATTATGTCAGAATAGTACAAGTGTGTGTTGTATTAAGACGCTATACGGTTTTTGCATTCCTACAGAAACACGTATCCCTTACTTAGAATTTTATTCATTACAAACCCCAGATGGACGATAAACTCATAGCGATCGGACTTGTTTATTTCTCTGGGGCACAATAAACTACTCCCATTATTCCGCACACCTCCGCTTCCTGTATTCTCGCTCCTCGCGGCTGACCATGCGATGACCGGCCACCTCCTCGGCTCCCATGCGCCCCTGATAATCTGCCGGGCCTTCGCTTCAAACCGTCGACCGTATTCACAGTTTCATATTTATTACCCTCGAGTTGAGCAAAAAAAAGTTGAACTCCATCGCTCGAATTCTATGATGCGTACAAATATAAATATTATCTCTTAACTCGCTTGGGTGTGCTTATATTACTTAATTAAATCGGTAAATAAAGTTCAAAAATTACAATGCAGTTTATTTACAAATATCACCTTGTTTTTGGACTTCCTTGGTGATTTTTCTGCGTTAAATGCTACGCGCGGTTGTACACTGTGACCCCAAAATCTGTTTGACCTTGAATGCCGTTATTTGAAGGCAAGTTCACGATTTCTGCTCAAAAATTGTTGATAATATTTATTTCTTGCATATACCATAACTTCTGACAAGAAAAATATTAATGCTCTAAAGAATGGAGGAAGTTTATATAAAACACATTAGACTATTTTAAAGGCTGCTGTTTACAGTTTTGATCAAATGTTTGTACCTTTTGTTTTATCTATTTACTTTTTTTTACAATTTACGCATAGTCAATTTAGTCATTAATGTTTGAACTGCGTCATCAGCATTGCTAAACCGACAAGCAATCCAGTCATAAAGATAGCTTTCTTCACAACGTCTTATTGTTCTTGCAACTTATAGGCGCATTCTTGGCGTATCACCAGCATAATCTTACGAAGACGACAAGCCAGCGACGATGGTCGTGGCTCTGTAGATATTTACAGCTCATTGTGTCTGCTTCAGATATTCATTCCGGCCGAGATGCATGCAAATGGCGGTCAGGCTCGTCATGGCCTATCATGGCCTATCATGGGCTATCATGGCGGGTCGTGCCCGCCCGAGTGCAGCGGTGATTGCAGCGGGAACCGTCATACTCACGGATAATCGTGCCGGGCCTCTTCTGGCCGAGATTTATTCCAGAGTCTTCGCCCGTTCCGTACTTCCAGATGTCGTTAGGTCTCGGAGGTCACGACCTTCATTTCATGAATTATTTTAATTCAAGTCTGGGAAAATCGAGTCGAAATGGCACTGTCACGGTAGATGAATCTCGACGGCATTCTCGATTCGTCGGTATTGTTAATCAGATGTTTTTTTTTTATTTTACATTAAAGATATAAATCCTTTTTCGTTTTGACAAATGCGGGACTGCAGTGTTTTCACAAGTTGTTTCCGAAAGGAGTGTCTCGATTTTATCGTCTCAGACAGCTTATGTCTGTCTATGCAAATTCCGAAGTATCGGTTATTTCCCTATCCAAGCATCTCGCCGCACAAAGCCTTATTTTCTCTCCCCCTCCCCCCCTACCTACCTACCATCCGAGAATATTTTGCGCAAAATTTCAGATTCACCAAGAATACTTGTGTTCTCAAAAATATTCGTTATTCACTCTGAATACAAAGTCTACCCTCCAGATACTTTTGAATACAAATAATGAATTACGAGACATCGTACCCGTGTCAAAGCGATGCTAATGCATCAATAATTACACCGGGGATTGAATTGATACATTCGCCGATTGAAAGTGCTCCGTTGATGAAACTGCATATTGAAAATCAATCGAGTATCCAATTTAGAGTAATATGCTTTTGTTGAGCAAAAACAGTACTGGCGTATCGAGCTCGGTGTGTGTAGCGCGCCGGCGAGCGATCACTCGCACTTCAGTAGCCGCACTCCTCTGCGGCGGGCGTCCGTCCCGCTCGCCCGCCGAATGACGAGTTAAAAATACCTCCTCGCCGGCGTGCGCTCCCGATACTTGGCGAGGGCGCCGGTCGAAGACTGCCGGGCCGCGCCGCTCGCACGCCGCCGCTCCGGCCTCGCGCCTGCTCGCGCCTGCTCGCCCCTGCTCGCCTCTGCTCCCCTGATACCGCAGACACCGCGAAGGCTGCGATGCAAACTCCGACGGCCACGTGAAATATGCCGACGATAATAATAAAACTTTTTTTAAAATTAATTATTAATTTTAAAAAAATGTTTTTTTGTTTACAATTAATATTTATTGACAAATATATCTTATGTTAAATTAAAAATAAAATTATTGAATTTATGATTCTTTATTTTCTTACAATAGTTTACTGCTTATAATACGGATACGATTCTGCGCGTAGATTGTGGGGCTTACAAGGTAGTGTGCATTTCATTTTTATATATGAAAGTTAGTTTTTTTGCAAATTTTTTTTAAAAAATTACAAATTATATTTATTTATTTTTTATTATTTAATTAACGTCCTTTTTCAAGGTCAAATAAAGTATTATCATTGATTTTTGTGAAGACCGTCTCACAGGAAGTACGATTTCGCCTATACAGGTTTGATTGGTTGATAATGATTAAGTACATTTTTTCAAATATTGAAAATTGATTAAAGAAACTCTTAGAGAAATATCATCGTGATTTGTGTGGGATTTGAACCCACACCCCCAAGCTTACATGGCCGGTGCATTACCATTGGTAATGCACTGATATAAAATGAAGATTTTTCAAAACCAAAGTTTGTTAATGTTTTTTTTTTTAGTTTTTAAATCAATCCTGTACCCAAAGGTTTATGACAGATCCGCCTGTCAAAATAATCTCCAAATGCCCAAACTTCAATCGGGAAAACACATATTTATCATATTAAAAGTAAATTTATAAGAAATAAAAAAAATATTTTTTGTAGAAGAAGGGATGTATCTAACTTTTGGCATTTAATTTATTTTAATTGGTACTGTTGATTTTTCGCTTAATATTTTCTAAAATTATCAAAAAACACAAAATGGACCTATCCCTGTACCCATCTCACTCAATTGACAAATCTATCTAATGTCGACAATTTAAAGAAAAAGGTGTCATGTAATATCTGATATTTCAATGATCATTTCTTTCTTTATCAAAGATTAAATTATTTCGTTTTTCTTTCTTACAATTCAAAGCTAAGAGCAGAAATACTTTTTTAACATATAATATATATTTTTTAAAATATATTATCTTCATTGACAAATCTATCTAACGCTGTAAATTTCAAGCAAACACCGTCATTTGAAATCAAATCAACAGCAATGATAATTTTCTTACTTTATCGAAGCTTAAGTTCGTTTTTCTTTCTGACTACTAAAAGCTAAAAGCAGAAATACCGACGACAGCCAATTATTTAGGCTTTATACAAATTAAATGGCCGTAATACATTTTCTTCTCTCCCTTCACACTCGCAGTATTTATCACTGGGTTAATAGACGCATAAATTTAATTCTCGGCAAATGTTTTTAATAGCGATCGTCACTGAAACATTCTCAGGGGACTCGAACAATTCTAACGTCTAAGAGATACTTATTTTCTTGCAGATTTTTTATTTTTATTTTAATGTATATAAATTTTGATATTTCAAAAAAAAATTATTTCATTCTTTTGTACAAGAATTCATCACTCTCGCTTGTGCGAACCAAACGATAGTTCGGTATACTTTACATAATGAAATAAAAGAAAAGCCCCCGTCATGTTGTCACGTGTCACCCATTCTATCTTCTTTTGTTTTCACGTCCGAATTTTAAAGAGACTTAAAATAAATGGACGGCATGCAATGATACATTCGTCTTGTTATGCAATATTATTTCCATTATTCGAGAATAAGTATTACTCAATAGATTTGCACAATGGCAGACGAGAGAGAAATATTCTTACACAGATAATACAACATTTTTTTTTTCTTTTTTTTCCAGGCGATGTTCAACTTTGCATAATCACCATCACATATCGCATCGAGATGTCACGTAACTCTCATTAAATGGTAAGTTGATACAGTATTTACGCAATGATGTATTTACTTATAAGTAAGATTGAAGAAATTTCGTTTAAAAACAAACTGGTAAGTTTTTAATTTATATTCAAGAATTTTTTAAGTCTCAAATATCAAAGCAGAATTTAATTTTATTACTCTTCTTGAAATCTATATATATAATTGATAATATAAAATTTATGTATAGAGTCGAGGTTAAATTTACCGGTAGCACTGCGTGACGTCACTCGGGTTGCAGGTACTTTTGGACTCTCCAGCAGCACTCCGTACGGAAGTTCCTTTATAATTTCCACCTTTGAAGGCATAAACCAATAAGGTCTCGCGATCTCCGAATCTCCCTTTGCAACGCATAATAAACCAAATTGACTTACCGATCGGGCACATGTTGCCAACTCTGGCGGTGTGCTACTGGATAGGGGTACGATAACATTCTGCATCTATTTGCTTCGCGATACTGAACGCTATATCTTATTCAATACGCCTTTAGACTCACTGAAGACATAAATATATTATCTGACAAGTAAGCATGTCAACGTTTACGAAACATAATTAGTATTTCATCTGTGTTTATCTGAAAAGAATAAACTGGCTAACATAGACCGTGAGAAAATGTGCTTATTATATTTTGTACTATTTTAAAAATTAAATTTATTTACAAATGCGCAAATTTATGCTTTTCAGTTTGGGCAATGTACAATACATTTAATGTCAATATTTATAAATAGGCCTAAGAACACTTTTATTTTTCTTGGTTAAATACAGATGTAATTAATTAACTGGGTGCAATTAATTATTATAATTTAAATTTATAAAAAAATGCTTTAATTGGATTGTAATGATAGGTAAATAAAAGATTTAAATATCCCAACACGAAATAGTTTACGTGAATTAGTAAAAAAAATATTTTCAAATTACTTCAGATGATTGACTCTCGCAAAAAATACCAGTTCATCGCTCGTAAATTAAAAATTGACATTATAATTTTGAAATAAACTTAGCAAACATAGTTATTAATTTTCGACATACACCTGAAAGATTATGAAATCGGATCTCCTACGTGGATCTTGTATGACCTCCGAGAAATATTTTTTTGTGGTTTTAAATGATTCGCGATACTTAACTTCTCCATTTCATAAATAATTTGTTTTGATGTTCAAATGAAGTAACTTGATATCGGATACCCAAAAGCTTTTAGGCCCAAATCTGTATTCTAAAATGATAAAAGACTTTTGTTTAATGCGAAAGAGAGAGAGAATGTGATTTTTTTTTACACTTTGAAATATGTCTTACACAATTAATTTTCTTTTCTTTTCTTCAGATTGTATTAATTATTGAATTTAAATGGAATTTAATAAGTTTTGATATTAGCGCAATACTGTCACCTTTTTTGCTACCATTTTCTACTTATTAAGTGTATCTAAATTCTGAAAAAAGTATATTACTACTGTGTTGTTTTAACACAATGATTTTAATAAAATGGAAAATATTATTTATTCTCATCGTAAAGGACATACTTTCGACACAAAAATTGTATTCAAACAAATTGTACACAAATACAAAGAAAAATCGCAGATTGTACACATGGCAACTATATTGTGATTAAAAACTTTTATAAAATTTGTTTTGGCACGCCAGCCACCTTTCGCCACCGCATTCACAAAGTGAATTGAGGTGCAGTGATCTGCACGGTGCAGATGTATGTGTGGTCAGAGCCCAGAAGTGACGGGCTCAGTAAGTGCACCGTAACTACCCCATCTAGCCCAGCGTTACCCCGACCACCAGGGTGAATATTAAATTACGATACAACCTTTGTGACTGCACATGCATACCTTCGGCCGATGGAACCTACATTTAACCTTGTTAGTTTGACCAAACTGATACTAAATATTTTTCAAAGCTTAACAACCAATATAAAAAAATAGAGAATCGTTTATTGTGAATTCGTTTACGTTTTAAAAACCAAGAAAAGATTTTTAAAATTCAAAATCAGCTATATACAGCGAGTTCTGTATATAGCACATATTGTGTTTAAATAATCATAACATAACGAACTTCTTCTTTATTTATTTATTCTGATTATTTTTTTATACAAAGTAATTACAATACAACGTGTGTTGTGGGCAAAATATAACGGAATCCAATTTTCACTGTATGTCCGCTAAGGTATAATAATATGAAATCAACCGTTTTGGGATATTTTTCTATGGCCGCATTGACAGACCTTCGGTCGACTGCGTGCATTCACAGCGTGTCGTAGCTCTTTTACGGCGATGTGTTCAGATAATTCGCAACAGGCTCGAGCATCATTCCGGGCAGCTAGCGGCGCTGGTCCCGTACTGGACGCAATCCTCTCGACTCCAGATATGGTGGCGGCCGGGACAGAACCTGTAAGCTGACGGATCTGAACCGTGGCCGGTGGTTACCGCCAACCGGTTCGCAGGCCCCATGTTCGTGGCAAGTGGTTTTCTAAGTTTCAAACGCGCTGCATATACGGGATGCTAGCTTGGTATACTTTCATGAAGATATATAGAAATGCTTCAATTAAAAAAAATTGTTAAAATTAAAACTCAATTAAAACATTTTTTGTATACGGTGTATGCATTAATTTTTTCGGATTTTATAAGAGACGTCATTGTTGCGCTTTTTTTTTCAGTATATGTCATATCGCTGAAGTGTATACAACATTTTTTTTTGAGCTCTCAACGTGACAACTTTTGTACCAACAAAACATGCATCAACATCGACGACCAGGCCAAATATTCGCCAAGGTAATGCTGTGTAGTTGGTGGGATCAGAAGGGTGTCATCCACTATGAGCTGCTGAAACCAGGCCAAACTATCACGGGCGAGTTCTACAGACAACAATTGATGCGTTTGAAGCGAGCATTGGCAGAAAAACGGCCAGAATATGCGACCAGGCACGAGTCTGTAACTTTCCATCATGACAATGCTCGGCCACATGTTGCTAAATCGGTTAAAACCTATTTGGAAAACAGTGAATGGGAAGTTCTGCCTCACCCGCCTTATAGACCAGACCTTGCCCCTTCTGATTACCACTTTTTTCAATCGATGCAGAATGCCCTTTCTGGAATACGTTTCACTTCTGATCAGGGTATCAAAAATTGCCTTGATTCTTTCTTGGCTTCAAAAGACGAACAGTTCCTTTGGGATGGAGTCCATAATTTGCCCGAAAGATGGGGAAAAATAGTGGCTAGCGGTGGACAATACTTTGAATAGAATATATTGTACCAATTTTTTATAATAAAGCTCCAATCTCACGAAAAAATCCGAATAAATTAATGCACACACCGTATATAATTGTTCATTTTCATCAGAAATCAAAAATTCAGAGGCGGATCGACAATTAATTCAGGTCTGAAATCGCCCATAGGCCTGCCGCGAGGCCCCGAACAGATATAACCGCCTCACTAATGTTTAGAGTCGTTAAGTACTGTCATTCCGCTGGCTGGAAGCCCAAGCGATTCGTAATTTCCAATGGCATGATTGAACATTTGAAAATGGGATCGGATTTGATAATGACATTTGATAGCAATTGTATTATCAGTGATACGATAGCTCTGCGACCAGTGCGAATTAAAATGAATAATGCTTTGTTTCTACAACTTCAAATTAGATACTCAAGTTTTAATTTTTATTAGCATATATAGTAATAAATATATCGTTGCATAAATTTCGGCGTAAAAGTTCTAATCTCTAATTAAAAAAAATGTTTTCCAGAAAATAGAAGATTTGGCAACAAATTGATACTTTGTAGCTCACGACATTATAAATGTTTATTTTTCTTTTCGGACTAAATATTTATCAAAATGTTAGTAATTTTCTGTTAAGTTTGAATATTTGGTTTAAATGGAGAATTTTTCACACCATATACTAATTTAATTTTCAGCTGACGTTGTGATCCATTCACGTGCCTAGCAATATCTTAAATATCACCATAGATAGAATTCGGATGAAAGTTAAGATGACTTATACTATTATAATTATTATTTATTAAACACAATCAATATAACTGAAATTTAATTTACAACTATTAAAAAGCATCACGATCTTCTCGATTATAACGAGGGCATTGGATCAGATAATTCCCGCGGGGTGATGCGGGAAGGTTCGGAGCCATTTTGAAGACGCTCTTCTTTTGTTTGTGGCGCCATGTTGCTTTTGTGATGACTCCTTTCTCTCTTGTGATTGGACCTGACCCGGATGTGAAGTAAAAGTTTTATTCGATCGAGCAAATGCTTTATCATTTGTGTGTACCTCCTTGACATTCGTGACTAATCGAAGATGCTCTGCCGGGTGAGATTACAATCGGTATCATTGATTTGTTTTTTTTTTCCACATAATGTAAAAATAAATGCAGTGTATACGTGTATTTTTTGTGTTCTTATTTAATCAAGACCTTGGGTTAACGTAGAATTACTGCTTTCACAACCATCGAAATGAAATTTTTATATAAAATTAAGAATTGTGTATATAATATAATATTGTTTTCATATAATATTTGTTACGCATCTGCATAAATTAATGTTTATTAGCTTATTTTGAATATGAAACATACATAAATTACCAATACATAAATTTTAATATTTATACTCTTATCTATTAACACTCATCAAATGCTGTCGATGCTAATTATAAATTTTCGTCGCAAATTTTTCACAATGCTAATATACTTACATTGATTTATAATTTATAGTATTTTATTCCAACCAACACCAAGCACACAAATATATAAAATTCAATAAAAGCAGTTTATTAAGTAAATAAATGCCTTTTCTTTATTTTTCTTGTCTCTTGTCCTAGGAGCAAACTATTTTTATCTGATCATGGGCAAAATCAAGAGAAACTTAAACCCATGTTTTATTCGACGATGATATTTTCAAACAAAACTTCAATCAATCAATTTAATGCTACAAAATTCCCCATTTTAGTTGAAAAAATGGTATATATATATTTTAATAATTTTGATCTCATGTTTTTATGCGTTAAAGTTAAAATCGTTGTTATTATTTATATTTCTTGACTTTTTATTTTCGTATAAACCGTGATTAGATTTCATAAATTCTGAAGCAAGTCAGTATATCACTAGAATTAAAATAATGTTTTTTAAATTACTTTTACGTTAGACAACACTTTTACATTACTCGGGAGGCCGATATATATGAAAAAATAAATATAATAATAATCCCGCTTTGCACTCTAGCCTCTCATTTAAACTTTTTCTGTACGAAAAGATAATTATCTGTTTGATTTATGAAACGAAATGATTCACGTTTATGACCCGAGAGGTCTGCCGACCAGATCCTATGTCTGAATTCAGAATGCCAAAGCCATAAGCTCTGTGATTTCTTTGTGCATCTGTCCGAACCGCAAATTAATTGCAATTGTGAGTTATTAGTCTGAAAGTTCCTAGTGATTTTTTCCATGCAATAAATTTGAAAGCTCTTATTTTTCGTGATCAACTTCTTTAAATATCGTAATTTTGCAATAAGAGTTTGATTATTGTATGAATAGATTATTAATCAAATTGTTGATAGTAGAACAAAATCAGGGATTTGTTTATTTTTTCACACATTGTTTTATTATTGATAAATAAAATTTTAAAATATCTTAAATCACGATTTGATACTTTCTGATAAATACTTATCGAAAAACATTCTGATATAAGCTTAAGTACTATAAAATGTTTTTTTTATACACTTGATACAAAAAATTATTACCACGATAAAAATTTATTACTGCAAAAGTTTAATGCACTTACAAAGGTATGATGTTTCAGTTTTTAATTTAATTCCACACAGATGTCCTAATAATATTTTATGTTAAATTTAATTGCATTTGATATTGAACAAGGATTATCACATTATTTCATTGAATATAAATATTATGTTTTTAATTAGAGAGATTATTCATTTATAATAATAATCCCAATGGGCAAAAATATAAAAAATAATAGTGAAATACAAAATAAATTATTTATATTTATTATTGTGAAAGTTAATTGAGAATGAACAAAAAAGGAATTGACCGTGTAAATTATGCGTCAATAGACAGCAAACTAATTTTTTTAAATTTAAAAATTAAATTGAAAATTATCTATTCGTATCCTTGTGGTGGTTTAGTTTAAATTAACATAATAGTATTAGTAGTTCATTGACATCATTTTATTAATGTTGAATCTGGCAGTGGAATTGAATTGCTTATTTATATACAAAAATAACTTTTTCCTAAATAGATATTAAAATTCTTCCTGTAAAAACAGGTTACATTTTTAATAGTTTTTTTACATTTTTTTCGTGTGCATTCCTTTTTCAACATATGCAAATGTTTATTTTATTTAAAACACAGCCGGTTTTTTTTCCTATCGAAATCTAGGGTAAAATGCAGCGGTTAATTTTTTTAATAAAATTTAATGATATTCGTAAAAATTAATAAAAATACTCTACACTTTGTACGGTTGTAAATAATTTAAAAAATTCTTGTGTTAATTTAAGCTATAAACATTTGACAACACACGTATTATATCTTCTGAAATCAAATGATATTTTTTAAATTTAATCTTATGTTACTATTCATCAAGTACACCATAATACAATCAGATTATTATTTATTGTTTATTATTTTTTTATTCGTTATCTAACAACTCTGTACATAAGTTTTATACTTGCATATAATTATTTATATTTTCACACAATTACAAAGCTACAGTTGCTGATAGTGCCAGGTCGCAACTTTGAAAGGTGTGGAGGTCAACAAATATATATATATAAATAATTCTCTCCAATTATATAAAAATATCGTTCATTATAACTAAAACAATTAAGATAAATTGTCTTATCTCATCTATTTAAAATAATTTACTTAAACCATGCTTACGAGTAAAACATAAACTTACGTAGAAGCTCTTCAATAATTTTAAGTATAATGTTATTGCGAACATTACATCTGAAGTGCAGATAAAGAATAAAGTGTCGGCACTGAAAACAAAACATGGAGCTGTAAACTTCCCCGGCTGAATTTAAAGTCGGGCTTCTTGCGCAATAGTTGTAATATCGGCGACACCCGACACTCGGGAGAACTTCTCGGACTTGCAAGCAGTTGTAAAATTTTAGTGCTGATGGCGATTTTCTGCGCAATTTAGAAATTACCTTTCATTAGAGGAGTCTTTGTACTATTACTTCCATTTTAAAATTCATAAATCAGATGATATGTAAAATAAACACGTACTTTTCATGATACACAATTCACACTTATTTTATTCACAGATTACCTTATGTTATTGTTTTTCTCTTCTCAAACGCATGTATTATGGTATGCTTAAAATTTCTTTTAATCCATGATTATTATACTTGATTGGTTGCAAATTATACACTTACAAAAAAAAAACATGGCTATGTGGGTATGAATTCCCGCATGTGTTTAAAAAAATGCGAATTTATCATTTAACTTGTTTGGGTAAACTCATATTTATTATAAATTTTATAATGCCTGCATCCATGCCTCACAAGTTGTTGAAGGCTAGTTCAAGGTAGAAATTAGTGGAGAAAAAATAAACGCTTTTCTGAAAAGATTTTTAAACTGTCAGATTTGTATCGTTGATAGCATTTATTGTTATTACTTATAATGATGATACTAGATACGTCGGGGCATTGTGAATGTTTAAAAAACAATCATCATGTTACTGATGGAATAAAACCAATTATTTTTTGCGATCTATCAAATAAAACGAAAATAATTGATCTATACATACAATCATGAAAATTACAATTTTAGTTTTTGAACCATTATTTTAATATTTTATTTTTCATATGCCATTTGCGTTGAAATAAAAAGGCGATTAGTGTTATTAAGTTGATATCTCTTATTTTTATTCTGATGATAATACATTTGGATTTAAAAAAAATCCTGACTCCAGTGACCTTAACCCCAAGATCTTTAATTAAATTCGTCTATTGTCCTTGTATTGTCATGATGACTTAAAATTCACGCATCATTAATTTTTGTGTTTCTATTTGTTTACGTTGGTTTGCATAAATATTGAGATATTATCTACTAATTATACAATTAATAAAATGACATAATTATGCACGATGTCGCCACATTTTTATTCCGTGCATGGCCATTAATCGATAGTTTATGATAGATCAGACGCTGCCTTTAGAAATTCATTATAGCCAGTGGCGCCGGAAAATGAATTAATTTAATGCTAAAATATGTTATGAGATAAGCATATTTTTCTGATATAAAACATACTTGTTTTTCACAGCTCTTTTGCAAGGATATTAAATATCATCATGTTTTTTAAATTTTATAAATATGAACATTAAGATACATTCGATACACCCACTCACGCTTTGAAAAAATTATTGTAATAACTTATGCATAAATATATATTTTCACAAATGTGTTGAAAAGAAACATACGAGTATTTTTTCTTATTATTTTTATATTATAAAAAAAACATCTTTTTATTGTCTTTTATTTGACATTTAAACATATCACATTTTTCTCAATAATTATGGTTGAATAGTTTGGACCTTACAAATATAAAAGATAATAGGACTTTAGATATCAGCAAGTGGGAATCGTTAAGACGATTGCTTTCTTGGTATTTCTAAGAACAGCAAATTCGAGGATAAAATCAGCTATTGAAGTACGTGAGCCCCCTATTTACAGTACGTCCATGCAGATATCCCGAGAAATTTTCTACGACTTAATCTAGGACAGAATTTACATTTATAAATACGATCTAGGAAAACAGGACAAGGGATAACAATGCGTATGCATAGTAACGTCCGGGAACGCAATCGTAAAATTAAAATTGTATCCAATCTTCTCCTAAGAGTTCATTTCCTACTCCCCTTTTAGCAGTAACAATAATCCCAAGCCATTCTACTTGCTTTGCAATACGTTTCCTCCGGGAATAAAGCAACTTGGAATGATCCATTAGCTGTTTTAGAAACTAGAAACAATGTTACAGATTGCACATTGCTTCAGTGTTGCGGAAACGACCGTTTCAGTTTGAAATAAACATTCAACTAAAGCAAAGTAAATACGCCCGTAACAGGTGATTCTAACATTAGATTTTAACAGCGTATATTAATTTTTACTCCAAATATTAGTGATCTTTTGTAATTTGCAGTATGTATGAAATTGAAGACAAAGAGACTTGATTCAAATTATAAAACAAATACAGCAAAAAATAGGCACTTCCTTTGTAGATCGTGAATATTTTCTGTCTTAAAAATACAAGCAGTTGCTGAATAAATAATATAAAATATTTTTTTTACATTTAACATTATATTGGTATTATTTGGCGTGTAAATAGATGAAGTAGATTTTTTTATCAGACATTGATGAATCAAGTTTGTTATAAAAAAAAAAAAAAAATTTAAGAGTTTTTGTAATACACAACTTGTCGATAGCCTGTAAGTTTTTCTTGATTTTATTAACATTATTTTAAAGATCCTTTTATAAAATAAAATATTTATTCCGTGTTCATGGGCTAGGTCAGATGTAAAATTATAAAAAAAACGTTTTTCTAAACCACAAAATTGGGTAGTGAAACTTGTAATTATATTTTTAAGTATATATATTTATGTTTATAATTAGTGGCATAAGTAAAGCAATGCGAGTTGTTTGCGCAGCAAGGCCTGCATTACAAAGTAAGGAGTAATTAGGCTCGGCTTACATAATGTGTGTATCGGGATTATGAATTCCGGGCACGCTCCCTCAAGTCTTGCCCGCAGTTATGAGACGGTGGCAGCGTCGGGTGGTTTCACGCCAAAGCACACCTTTTTCATGATTATTATCAGGGGTGAGCAGCCTCTACCTGAAGACGTTTTATTACTGGGGAATACGCAGTTTGAAAAACGTGAGCGAACAAATGTACGGTAACATTTTAAAATAATATTATTATTTAACAATATCATTATATTACAGGAATTTTATTTATAACTAGAAACCAATTATTTCATTAAATTGTCTACCATTCTCCATTATTTTATTACTTTTTTTTAGCTCGTTAAAAAGTCTAATATTATATTGGCGTTTTTTTTAAAGCATTGAATTTATCCTTAGGCGTCAAAATCCACACAGAAAAATATTTTGAATTTGTATAAACATCATTATTAAACATGGCATGCGCTCATACTCTATACAATATATTTCCGGTTGACTTTAAGGGAGGCAACAGAGCCGGAAGTTGATCTCAAAACTTTGATGAAAAATTATATTCAATATGAAATAAAAAGTTATACTATATTGCATGCAAAATGACTTATAATGTGATAATTTTATAATATCACACGTCATTACTGTCTTAATAGAACAAATTTCGATCCGTAAAAAGTTTAAAAGTCAGTTTTAGTGCAAATAAAATATTGTTTTACGTACTCATTAGGGAAAACATGGAAATAAATTATTTAATACAGACATGTGAATTTTATTGAGAATCTTACAATTTAATCTACGTTAATAACACAAAGATCAAATACAGTATTTTATATCTTCAAAATATGATAACTTAGCTAATCGATAATTATTCTGGGAGGGTTGAGGATCGGCCAGCCCTGGTGATCCCGCAGGCCGGTCACGGCTCCTCTAATGAATACTTCAGGAATACATGAATAATTTTTCAGCATCACCGTGTGAAGTTCTGCCGTAAGAATATGCGCGACTTTCTACATGCATGAACAAAATGTACATGAATTTGTTTATCGCGGTACGTGAAAAAACAACAGGGATGTTTTTTTTTTTTAAGATTACACGTACATTAATTCCAATGTTATTCTTCTCTTGGATAATACCGAAAAGAGAAACAGTAAATTTATCGTGTAAACATTTAAATATTCAAATTTTTATATGGCATTCACTTTGCAAACATCTATTATTAATAATAATCATATAGCAATACAACATCGTCTTTTTAGAAAGTCTAAAAATGAATATTGAATATTTTATAATTTTCTTTGTAAATACGTGTTATAAGACATATTTATAAGATATAACTAAATATTTGACATTTCAAATAAAGCATTATTGTTACAGTCTTACGTCTGCTTCAGTAATAATATGATAAATGATTGGTATACCTGGTCGTATTCGCCACCTATGATGCAAGTTTACTATTTAACGCTACATCGCCTATTATTCGGCATTATTCTAAGTAGCTTAGCAAGAGATCTTGGTTGGAGAAACAAGCTGTATCCGCAGTTTCTCATAAGCTTACCAAGAACGTGCAAATACATATTCTATGTGAAATATCGAACTTTCAAAACCCTACGCTTTTCATGTGGAAAAAACAAGCTAGTATTGTAACGTAAATGCTAAAGCCCAAACGTCGTGCGGATTCTATAAAACGCTTATTTTGATAAACACAATTTTACAAAAACGCTTTTTGCTATCTATACGATACATTTAATAACTTGCATCATTCAATTTTAACAATTTTTAATACTTAGTGACTTAGCTATACACGAAGCACAAGCAGGAAATCTCCACAGCTAACATTATACTCCACCGGCAAGCGATGACGCTGAGCGTAATAAATTTTAAATTTGTACGCGTACATTATTTTACGACATCATTATTCTATGGCGTAGAATTATATATCCGATGCTCGGTTTACTGCCTAAAAAGTTGAGTCTGTCTGTCACGTAACCAATATGCTATCTTCCGGCCGTTATAAAAGTAAGCGCCCATATAAAACGCACCTAAGCATCTCCATATGTCCACACGGCCGAAGTCCCTCGGCCGCGTACGCCTTGTGTAAATTTCGCCCGAAACCAATAAGGATATTGCGGGTTTCCAGAAGTTCGGCCGATGGAGGCTTTTGCACGAGAAGAATCTGCAGAGTATAGAGCTTTTGGACTAATGGAATATTTAATCATATTTGTTGTTTATTCAATAATAAAAATGTGAAAACAGTTTTTGCTTCACTTTTGAGTTATAAGGTTGATTGCTGCATTCTCATTATATGTGAAATGCATGTGTTTATTTTTTCGATGCTATGTTCTAATCTAATTTAATCATAAAATCACTAAAATTTTAACACTTTAAACATCTATAAATAAAAAATTTGGTTGAATTTGTTGTTTGCATAAATATTTAATATTAATATGGTAAAGTGATTATCATTGGACAGCTTCAAATATTTGTGCTAGCAATAAAAGTGATATTATCTAAACTTTACTATTTATTTATATTAAATCGTGAAACTAGTAGAATAGGTGCATCTCTATGTTTTTACAGCTTTACATTTAATTAATTTTGATTTCTATTATGATAAGACAAGAATATTAGGTCCATCCACATATAAGAAACCTATGTACATTGGATTTCAAATTTATAATTAAAAGAAGCATTTTTACATCTTTTTCAAATATAATTTACTGACATACTTTAAGGTAAAACATTGTTATGTGTTTAAAATTAAGTATTTAATATGTAAATAAAAAGTTTTTTTTTAATATTTCAAACACTTGTAATTTTAAAATGACCTTGTTCCAGACCCAAGTAAAATATCAAAACCTTATCTCGTCTCTAATCAATAATTACTCCTTACTCTCAAAAAGCGCCCACTTAAAGACTATACGAACCCGCGAACATTCTTATAATTTTATTAACATTTTTTTTATAAACGACTGCCTTTAAAATCGTGGATTAGAGACCAGCGTCTAATAAACAAGTAATTGGTGCAATTAACTAGAAAAACCTAGCGTTTCACGTGGTAGGGAGTTTGTTAGTAGGCGATGGTGGTGCGGCAGCCACACGTGAGGCTCTGCGGGGATTACCGGGCGGGACACCAGGCGGCTTTGACGGCATTTCAGGCGAGAAACGGAAATACTCCAGCTCCATCTCTGTCTACTTGTTGTTTTCTATTTCTGACTGAACCGCCACTGGTTTCAGGGGGGAAGCCACTTTATTTATTGCCAGAGTTTATGTTTAAATTCCGTAATAGAAGATGAGGAAATTATTGCTATGTACGATAGTTTTACTAAAAACCATTTTATCATTGTGTCTATATTGCATGCATATATTTATATAAATAGCAATTGGGAATAGATATTGTTTTTTTCGTGGATTTTTCATAATAATGCTTCAATGAAACTCGTTTTAATAAAAACACATTTACGAAATTGTTTGATGTTTTATTTTATAAAATGTACAATTAAATTAAGTGTTGTTTTGGAATTATATGTACAATTTATACAAACATAATTATTTGTTAAAAATATACTTTCGTATATTCCTATTTATTGAAGCAAGTATAAAATAAATTAATAATGTTTTGGAATCAACATTTACTTTTTATACTTATAATTAAAATACGAAATTCTCTTTGATAGAATATATACAAATATAATATTATTATATATCACACCATCTCTCAGTTATTTAAAGTGATTGTAAAAAATAAGTAGGTACCATAATATCAAATTCACCAACGCCGAAACCTTATTTTAGGAGCTCCTCCCGATACGGGGAAAAATAAATTTTCTTCGCCGAAAAGTAATTCGTTTGTTAAGGCAGAGTTGGTTTTCCCCCGCGGCCGCTTCCACGATCCTGCTGAGCAAATGATTTGCTGAAATCTGGTTTCGGCCCGCCGCGGGACTTCTACGCACGTACAGTACAAAGAAGCGAATAAATAACGTGCCAAACGGACTGAGGATCCTCACAACACCGCTTCTAGGGAAGCAGGCGGTTAAAAGTAATGGCCATTTTAAAAAGCCCAACCACCCGGAAAGATCCATTCTGACTATTCCTTATTTTAACACTAATGGTTTTTTTTACCGTGGCTTACATTTTTATTCCCTCAATACAACTGTGCTAATTGTAATGGTAATTCTTAATTTTATACATTTTGAAATGTAACCACGCATTCTTCACAATCGCTTACCCACCATATAAAATTTTATATTTTATTTAATTACATACGTTTTTTTTATGTTTCAAAAGTTGTATAAAAATAAAATAAGCTGAATTTAGAAAAAAAAGTTCAATCAAAAATTTTACGATAAAAATGCTTTGGAATAATTTTTGTTTTTCAATAAATTTTAAGAATATTTTTGAGATTTGTTTACTTTAAATTTCAATGCATGCGATTTGCACACCTGTTTTTTTTTATAAATTCCAACCCCTGCAAGACCGAGTATTCACATAATAATAACAACGGGGTGAAAAGTACCCTGCTGTTGGAATGGGAGCATTAGGGACATATTTCAAAACGTATGTCACTCGCATGTCGCGGGCTTTAGAGGGTTAAGTTCTTTTTATTTCTTATGCCATTTTTCCGGCGTAACGCGATTTTTTGCTTTACTGAATTTTTACTTAAATCATTTTTATTTTTTTTGATATGTGGATTATACGCGAAGCATTTGAAATAAAGGAAATATTTTGTATGTAAAAATTGTTCTCTGTTATTACTAAAGTCATTTCCTCTCTGCTGTGTCATTGCATGTGCGGAACGTAAAGAATTGGATCTTTCCAACGCTGAGCTTATTACTTTTAACATCGTTAAAGTAAGTTAACGATATAATGAATAGAGAAATAAAATCTTTCAAAATAAAGAATTAAAACAGCTTACAAATCTTTTTTGTTTGTCAATATATTAATTACTTTACATAAAAAGATTTCACAAAGGTATATTTATTGTTCTAAATGTTAAATTTTAAATATTATTTATAGTGTCCAAAAATTAAGTTTTTACAATTTATCGTCGTATATAAAACAAATCAATAGTTTACTAAATATCTTTTATGCCTTATTAAAATATTGCTTTTGTTTGGCGGTATGAATTTTTTTATTACTATAAACGTATTTTTTTAATATTATTCAAATCTCTATACTTTAAATAATATGAATTAATATTTAAACTGAGATTATATTATTTTTGTATTTAAAAGAAATCTCAAATTCAGTAGTATGAGATTTATTTTATGTATAGTTAATTACTTAGGAAAAACATAGAAGCTTTTGTAGATACTATAAATAAATAAATATTTTTTTAAATTGGTAAATTCTGGAGTTATTCTTATTAAGCTATTTTTAATATACAATAGTATTTTCTAAGAAAATCAAAAAAAGGTTCGTCTTTTTAAGTTTTATTAGAAAAAAGTGCGTCTCTATTATTCTTTCATAAGTCGACGTAATCCACTGTAAAGGCATTATTGTCAATCAAAATAAGTGAATGTCAAAACACAGCAAAATAGCTAAGTAATGATAATAATATGTATTTTATACACAACGCCCTGGAATTTTCAGCTCGCCTTTAAATTGGGCATCATTCTTCACAGGAAATTGCTGTCATTGTCGCTGGATTTCAGGGGACGTTTTCAGTGCATTCGTTTTATTTACATATTCGCTGAACGTTATCTCAATAAGGTGACATCAAAAATATTTCAGTTATTCGAAAATACTAATTCCGTAGTCGTAAATATACTTTATTATTTTTTATTTATAATTTATATGTTTTAAAAATATTATTTGACATTAAACTATAATATATGTTTGTTTTGAAAAATTTGGATACGTAGGTATGTTGCGTCTCATAGTAATCTAATAAAAACAGTCACAATAAAAACCTATATTTTTTATATAATATAAAAAGAATAATGAAATAGGAAAAAGTAGTAAATAATAAGAATAAATCAAAATTGACGTTAAGCAAGCTATCACGAATGTATATCAAAATATAATGTATACAATTATTTTTTTACAAAATTAAGATTTTTTCTCTTCGTGTGTTGTTTGTTAAGGGTACCTGCATTCGTTAAAAAATATTAATCATAATAATATGTTTTCTTTGCGATACCAGACCAAACAGATACAGTCACGAATTTCAATCAGTTTGCAAATTGAATTGGGAGATATTTCTACTTGCAAATCCCCAACGATATTTATTGAGGATTTTCTCATAGCGCCTGATAAGCAAGCAATCCGCCGTGCATTTCAGTAGTACAATCGTTTAGTATTCTTGTATTTCAGTTCAACTTCTTATTAAATCAATATTTTTTTGTAAATACAGTAGCCTTGAATTTAAACATTTCTTTATTTATCAGGACATTTATATTTATTGCTTCGAAAATACAAATATAATGATAAAAAAAATGTATATTTTTTTTGTAAAAGTTTATTTTGTCAATGAACAATTCTGTTCACATTGGCTACCCGAATAAATAAAGCAATTCATAATTTTTAAGTAAAGTATATCTTTCAAACTTTTTAAGTTATTTTTGTAACACTTACTTTATTTATTTACTATACCAATATAAAATGTCTACCAAATTAAATTAATGTATGATGAAGAAAAATAACGTTTGATTATTTTAATATTCAAAATGATTCAACTTGTTTTTGAATTATTTTTTTTAATTTTTAGATTAACTGTGTACGCGCCGATCCGCAGCATGCGTGGATCCCGCTGAGTTGTAAATTCAGCCCACACATGTTCGATCTTCGGCTCGTTACTCGACCGGGATTAATGGTCGTTATTTTCACTTTGAGTTATGATGCACGTCTCGTTCGTCATTAAAATTCGGATTTTATGATTTCCGTTTTTATTACAATATAAATATCACATAATAATAAGAGAATAGGGAAGAACTGAGAATATAGAGAAATAGAGAACGAGCTGCAGACCAGCTCGCCCTTTTATACGCTACTGCCCCCCCCCCCCCCTCTCTAGGCCATAAATTCGCCGTCATATGACTCATATGTCACATGGCTCGCAAAACAGCTCCCTGAGCTATCACCACTTTGATAGCTCATACCACCAACCAAACATAGATGGTGGTACCATCATTAAAATCGTACATACTTCCCCCCAAGAAATCACTATCTCATAGTTTTTTCTTCCTTAATCGACATTACATCCGCGTTATTTCATAAATCATAAAGCTTAACCTAACATGGAAAATAAATTACAAAGTCAAAAAACGATAATCACTAAAACCGCGGTCCTTTTTCCACTTAGGAGTCCATTCCGTGGTCTCCAATCCATCCTGAATTTCACTGAGTGCATCAGCACCTGATTTATAAACACTTGTCATCTTTGATGACGTTCACTGTTTGTTTCACTTTAAAGTTATTTCGTTACGTTATTTCGTAATCATAAAGCTTAACCTAACATGAAATAAATTACAAAAGTAAAATAAATCTAAAACTGTGGTCCCCTTTCCACTTATGAGTCTCCAATCCCTCTTGGATTGCACTGAGTGCATCAGCACTGATTTATAAACACTTGTCATTTTTGATGACGTTCACTGTTTATGTTTCACTTTAAGAGCTTCTTCCTTTGACGTGTCTTCTACGTCCTCCAATGTCAATAGCAGCACTCTATGGACTGCCCGGGTAGTGCTCCCTTGGCTGTGCGAATACCAATTACTCGCACACAGCCGTCTGCTCCTGGATGTAAGCTCGTGACTCGCCCCATCAGCCAGTGTAGTGGCTGGACCTTGTCTTTCTTCAGGATGACCATGTCGCCATGGACCATGCAGCCGTCCCAAAAACTCCGTTTCCATCGATTCCAAAAACAAAAAATCATGTGTGTAAACATTTTGTATCGATCTTGTCGATTGAAAGATGTCTCCCGTACGTCTTCTTCCGGCGTGCTTACTAGTGACGTACCGATCAGGATTGGGCTGGTGTTAAGGGAAGGAGGTCGGAAACTACCTAATGATTTTTCTATAATACTTAAAATTTCAACTAAATCCGATTTTAATTTTTTCGCTTGTTCAATGGTGTCAGTTCCCGTAATTAACTTGTCTACGTAGAATGAATTTAAAATTACCTGAACCTTGTAGTTGTACTTACGTACAACGTGCGGTGTACAAACAGTTAACTGTTTGTACGCCGCATGACGAGGTAAAGATGATACGATCTCATCTTCACTGGGAGAATCGCACTCCAGCAAATGTCCTAACCTGAATATTGAATATTCTACTCTCCTTTTATTATCTTGAGTCCGAAGTTCTAAGTCGAGAAATCTTTTTCTAACCGCAAGATATGTTTCTCTTAAATTTCGACTTTTTTCCTTTAATGAAAAATGTCGCTTTGCTGGCGCCACTACACATGATGAACCGTCATCTTGTTTTGACACCGCTTCCGTTTCCTGCGGTCGTTCTAACCTGACGACGCAGTCTTTTTGAGATGGCGCTCGGCCCATCTCTCTGGCCTTCCTTTGAAAGCCGTTCTGCGATCGTTCTAACTTGACGACGCAGTCCCCTTCCTCAACTCCAGGACATAATCCTGGCTGCGGTCGCTCTAACTTGACGACGCGGTCCCCCTTCTCAACTACAGAACATAATCCTGGCTGCGGTCGCTCTAACTTGACGACGCGGTTCCTTTCCTCAACTCCAGGAAATAATCCTGGCTGCGGTCGCTCTAACTTGACGACGCGGTTCCTTTCCTCAACTCCAGGAAATAATCCTGGCTGCGATCGCTCTAACTTGACGACTCGGTTCCCTTCCTCAACTCCAGGAAATAATCCTGGCTGCGGTCGCTCTAACTTGACGACGCGGTTCCCTTCCTCAACTCCAGGAAATAATCCTGGCTGCGATCGCTCTAACTTAACGACGCGGTTCCCTTCCTCAACTCCAGGAAATAATCCTGGTTGCGGTCGCTCTAACTTGACGACGCGGTTCCCTTCCTCAACTCCAGGAAATAATCCTGGCTGCGGTCGCTCTAACTTGACGACGCGGTTCCCTTCCTCAACTCCAGGAAATAATCCTGGCTGCGGTCGCTCTAACTTGACGACTCGGTTCCCTTCCTCAACTCCAGGAAATAATCCTGGCTGCGGTCGCTCTAACTTGACGACGCGGTTCCCTTCCTCAACTCCAGGAAATAATCCTGGCTGCGGTCGCTCTAACTTGACGACTCGGTTCCCTTCCTCAACTCCAGGAAATAATCCTGGCTGCGGTCGCTCTAACTTGACGACTCGGTTCCCTTCCTCAACTCCAGGAAATAATCCTGGCTGCGGTCGCTCTAACTTGACGACGCGGTTCCCTTCCTCAACTCCAGGAAATAATCCTGGCTGCGGTCGCTCTAACTTGACGACGCGGTTCCCTTCCTCAGCTCCAGGAAATAATCCTGGCTGCGGTCGCTCTAACTTGACGACGCGGTTCCCTTCCTCAACTCCAGGAAATAATCCTGGCTGCGGTCGCTCTAACTTGACGACGCGGTTCCCTTCCTCAACTCCAGGAAATAATCCTGGCTGCGGTCGCTCTAACTTGACGACGCGGTTCCCTTCCTCAGCTCCAGGAAATAATCCTGGCTGCGGTCGCTCTAACTTGACGACGCGGTTCCCTTCCTCAACTCCAGGAAATAATCCTGGCTGCGGTCGCTCTAACTTGACGACGCGGTTCCCTTCCTCAACTCCAGGAAATAATCCTGGCTGCGGTCGCTCTAACTTGACGACGCGGTTCCCTTCCTCAACTCCAGGAAATAATCCTGGCTGCGGTCGCTCTAACTTGACGACGCGGTTCCCTTCCTCAACTCCAGGAAATAATCCTGGCTGCGGTCGCTCTAACTTGACGACGCGGTTCCCTTCCTCAGCTCCAGGAAATAATCCTGGCTGCGGTCGCTCTAACTTGACGACGCGGTTCCCTTCCTCAACTCCAGGAAATAATCCTGGCTGCGGTCGCTCTAACTTGACGACGCGGTTCCCTTCCTCAACTCCAGGAAATAATCCTGGCTGCGGTCGCTCTAACTTGACGACCGCCTTCACACCGGTTATTCCTTTAACTGGTGGCTCTAATCCTTTAAATCTCTTCTTCCCTAACGCTATTGTATCATAGTACGCGGCATCAATTGTTTCCCATTCGTCATCGTCAACACCTGAGATTGACTCTATTTTCGATTGTATCTTATAGATCTCCTCGTAACATTCTTCCATTTTTTTCAATCTTAAAGGTATTTGTGCTAGGCTACTGGATTCTGAAGCGAAGTAACTACCACAACTCGTTATTTGGCCCATAATACATCTTCGCTTCATTATGAGTTCTTTTAATTCCGCCATTTTTAAAATTGACAAATGAATCCGTTATTATTTTAATAATCACCGAGTCCTTTACTTTATTTTTACTTAATTTCCGTTATATTAGTTATTTATGTTCCAACTAATATAATATTTTTTTAAAAATAATATAATAAATTTTTTTAATTTTGCCACGCTTACGCGAACGTCATCTGTGTTCTAATTATGACATTTCTTCAACCAAAGCATTGATCCAAATAATTATCTACACGTGCTTCACGTGTTCTACCTACTTACTTTGTAACATTTAAAATTATCGACGAGAGACGAACATATACATTTTAACCTTAAAACTTTTTTAAAAACAATAAATTCAACTAACGACGTGCACTTGTTCAAAAAACTATCACCTACCTACTGATTACAAAAAACTAATGACGGGAAGTCCGATGCTGACAATAATGAGATTGCATTATTTCCGATGATAGGACGTGATACAAGGAGATCGGTACTCACGTTCAGTTCGACTTCCACTCGTCTGGCTCCTGGTGATGACTCGTCTGATCATGATGCGTGCACTGCGCTGCTCCGGTTACGATGTCTTGTTTTGGGACATCCTGATGCAGTTACAAACTGTTCCAACATCCGGTTCGAAGGACCATGTACGCGCCGATCCGCAGCATGCGTGGATCCCGCTGAGTTGTAAATTCAGCCCACACATGTTCGATCTTCGGCTCGTTACTCGACCGGGATTAATGGTCGTTATTTTCACTTTGAGTTATGATGCACGTCTCGTTCGTCATTAAAATTCGGATTTTATGATTTCCGTTTTTATTACAATATAAATATCACATAATAATAAGAGAATAGGGAAGAACTGAGAATATAGAGAAATAGAGAACGAGCTGCAGACCAGCTCGCCCTTTTATACGCTACTGCCCCCCCCCCCCCCCTCTCTAGGCCATAAATTCGCCGTCATATGACTCATATGTCACATGGCTCGCAAAACAGCTCCCTGAGCTATCACCACTTTGATAGCTCATACCACCAACCAAACATAGATGGTGGTACCATCATTAAAATCGTACAAACTGAAATTGAAATAATTAAACTGTTTTTCTATTTAAACCTATTCATTAAGTAGTAGTCAGTAGCTGGCCTCATATTTTATTCACAGAGATAGATTAGTACGCGATTAGTGGCCGTCCAGGCAAAGTTTCTTTATTGTAAGGGTGTGTGAACTCTGGGCTTACAGACTTATCTACCCGATTTTAATTATTAAGCCTCCCACATTGATTATGTTCGCTAACTAAATAGATGCTTAATTATAAACTTTTAAATTGTTTAAATTTCTTATTTTTAACTAAATATTAACTTATTATTAACTAAATAGATGCTTAATTATAAACTTTTAAATTGTTTAAATTTCTTATTTTCTGATAAATTCTTTAATTGGAATTTTTTTGAGAATTATATTTTAAACAACTGCAAATTTTTTTTCTTAAAAATATTTTTTTTAAATTTAATAGATCATTTTTCTATATAATAAGAATATAAGTGTTTCAATTGATTTATTTTCGTTCGATTTAAAAACTATGTGTGCAAATGTTTGTCTCAAGAAACTATTTGTTTTATACCCCAAGTAGCGTTAAATCATTATCGACATTTTTAAATTTTCTTCAAAAATACTTTTATTGAAGTTGCTCCCTAGAATAGCTCAACTATAAATAAATTCACCAATAAAACTCAAACTAAAAATCTACCAGTAATAATACTGCACTTAACAAGTTTATCGTTCTTAAATTTCTCTCGTGTACAAATATCTCAAAAGTTTATCCTTTGGACGGCTATGACGCCATCTTTGTTTTTGTAGAATTTCACAGCCGTTAGGGTGTAAGGGGTCCGCGAGGCCGAAGTAAACATAAACTAAAGAGCCGCGCACTCAAAGTTTTTATAGGCCAGTGCTTCCTCAACTTCTACGGCTCTTCTTTCATTTAATATAAACTTTCACGAGTGCTAAATTGTTTTTGTTTTACTTTCAATAAAATTATGATTTATTAAAAATTATAAACATAAAATATATTATATATCGTGCACTATATTTAGTATATTTGTGTTTTTTAAACAACATTCTGTATATCCTGTTAAATAAAATACATTTACATTTATAAGTTGTGTGTATACAGGTTTTTAAATATAGTATATATTTTTATACTCGAACACAAAATATACGTTTTTAAAACGCTGTTACCCATGTGGTACGTAATTTTCTCTTTGAGCGAAAATAATTTATCAGAGTCATGATGTGTTGTATGAAACAAGCAGGTGTGAAGATGAAATGCAACTAATACAAATAGAGAATTATCGTTGGATTGCCCACGACTTGAGTGTGGAGAGCTCTCGGACCCGCACAATAGACGGGAGGCGAGCGCGGAGGGAGTCCCCGCGCCCGGCTGCAATTTTCTGCAGTATTTATGTGGAAAGTTGTATAGCACAAACGATAATAAATAGCCGGCGGTGCACACAGATAGGAAATTGTTTTAAGCACTTAGGCAGAGGGCTTAGGTACTCGTTCGTACCTAATTTAACAACTTCGTATTTGTTATAACGCTGAAGTTCTGCTGCAATTACTGAAAATATGTATTTTGTTTGCATATGCAATTAGTTTCATTTTTTTAAACGAAATATAATATATAAAATTATTAATTTTAATCTAGATTACTTTATGTGTTAAAAATGGAACATAATTCAATACCTGCAGGAGTAGCTCTTATGATTCTTGAGCTCTTTATTTACATCTTATGCTTCTAGTCTATCTTCTAATCACCGCAGAAACTTTCAAACTCGGTACTTTTGTCATCAATAAGGTGTAGTGTGATTTCCGGTAATTTTTCATTATTAGATATTAGAAATGTAGCCCGTCACAGAATGACGTATTCGATGAACGATGCAATAGTGTTTGAACATTTGTTTGGCTGACAATTAGATGAATATTTTTGCTTTCATTTTGTACACATATATTTTGAATAACTGGATATTATCACGTTCAATTGTGCAATTCTTTTTGAATTACGTTTGCTGTGCGTAGACAGTGCTATTTTTTTGGAGGCATTTTGAGTTTTTAATGATGTGATTAATAATTTCTAACGCAATTTCGATAAAAAAAATAAAAATGGTACTTGTGTCAAGCTGACATAAACTGGAGAAAAACATTAAGAAGCATCAAAATATTTTTTTGTTGTTAAAATTTGAAATTTGAAATTCTCGCGGTGAACAACAGAATCCTATAATTCGTACATATTGAAACTCGCCAAAGCATATTTTATAGTTTTATTATATTAGTTTATGAATAAAAATATTATCCTACCGTCTTGAAATTCGGCACATAACTGCGGAAAACCTTACTTAACTTACATGCAAAAAATCAGCGTTGTATCTTTTACAACAAAAAATGAAACATACATACACACAATGGATATTATTAGTTTAGATATACATAGTGATACATATACTTGTATGTGTGTGACTTTCTTTAAATTCGCTTGTCTTGCAAAATAAACTTACACGACAATCTTCACGGCTGCATCAGACCTATCCTGGTATTATCCTGGTATAACGCTATAGCTTGCCGCGGTCATGAGCACGTCCGACCCGCGAGCAGGCCGCGAGCAGCTCGGCACCGGCGCCACGGGGCTGCTAAGTGAATGCGCCATGCATTATGCATGCCCCAGTAAAGGTGAGACCTCGCCCCCCGTAAATATCCATTACCCCTCCCCCACCCTGCTGGGAGAATTGACGCGGCTTCGCGGCCCAGTGGAAGGTTGTCTGGATTTTGGTACAGTAATTATTTATTAAAATTTTCACAATGCGTTGAATTTGTGGAAAAAAAATGTATATGTGCTTTTTTATATTTAGTTTCTTGATTTCAGAATAATGGTTAATGGTATATGTTCCTGTTTTGTAAAATATTACCTTTAAATGTAACATTGAAGTTCGACAGAACTAACACAGAATGTGACTGCCAAAAAACTGTGATATTACACCCACATATTAGTTAATAGAAATTACAGCGTTGAGTTAGTTTATCTAGGTAATGAGGCAAAACATCTCCGGAAACGTAGTTGAATTTCAACATTTGATAGAGTTGTTGTATTTACAAAGAGCAATGTATTAATAATTATAGTTTCATTTGAAAAAATAATTAAGTCCTAATGATATATTAATATTACCGAAATAAGTTTTCGATTCGTAGTATTTCGAAACAGTTATAAAGAAAACATCTGTTTAAACACTAAAGTACTTTTTGAATGTATGGTAACTTACTTAAAACGATTTATAAATAGTCAGTTATTTCAAAGGGTTTCATTTTTTATACAGCTGAATTAGGTTTATAACATGTTGCAATACTCACATTATTTTAAGCTCATGTTTGAGCATTTCTATAACATAAAGCTCCATATATAAATTCCCGATTTTCGACAAATATAAATTACCGCTATTGAGGTCTATAAAAAAAACCTACTGCTACATTTAACTCTAGGATTAATTTCCACGTCGATAGGGACTGGATCTGAAGGGTGCCTGCTCAAAAATATTACAGCATAAAAAGTATTGCCAGTTTCTTGTTTATATTTCTCCCGTTCCTAAGAATGCCCTCCCCCGGCGGCCCGGGACGAAAAAATCCCATTTCCCCTGACGACTGCAGAAGAGAATACAGAGAATTGGAATATATAGGCAGAGTCTATCGATACCTTAATCGGATTTCGACAAGTGTGGGTAAACATACATATTTCGGCCCGTTTCAAATAGGAGATTTGTGAGAAAATAAACATTGAGCTTTATGTTTTATTGATGTGATTATTTTCTCATGTTTGTTTTTATTCTGCTGTTTGCATTATTATTTTTATCATCGTCTTTAATGTTTACGTTTTATATATTTTGATACTGTACAAAAGGGTTATTTTGGTTTCGTTTTTATTAATGTACAAAAAGTTTCAATAAAATTATATTCATCAACGTTAATATTTAAATCAAAACAATATATTTGGTTTTAACAAAAACATGTCAATGGTTCAAGAGTAAATTCTTAAAAATATATATTCAAAGATTTGACATATTTTGAACGCTTGTTAAATAACAAAAAAAACGAAATCATTTATAAACAATTAAAATAAAGTCGTGTGACAAATATTTTAACTCCACAATCGGAAATATGCAACAATTGCAAGACACGCAAACACAAATCATTATTTATTATAACAAATTATATTTTCTACATTAGAATAATTCTCAACTTTTAAATTTAACATTTCATATATAATAAAAATAAATTGTCTGTCCTAAAGCTACACAGTACATAAAATTTCACAAGTCCTCAGGAAAATACTAATTTTAATTCACATAAACAATATTTAAAAAGTTGCGCCTTTCAGCGGGCGCTCCCCGTCGCTGGGAGCTTTCTCTTCTCAATCCACTGAGCTTCACAGGCCGGGTAATCCGGTTTATTGCAGCCATTCAGCTAAATAATATCTTCAGGAGAAATCATAAATATATAAAACGTTTTCATTTTTCCTGCGTTAAAATTTTAAGCGGCCATTTCGTACTCATTTCTAAGCATTTTTTTATGATTATTATGAAGTTATTTAAAAATTTTAAAATAAATTGGTCCCATTATTTTAATCAGCTGTTTATTTTATTTCTTGCTGGTGTTTAATGCGTATATTCGTTTTATATTTTCTGCTGGTTTTGACGTGACAAAATTTATACTTTATATGTAAATTAATTTGGAATATTTTCTTTTGTTTCAGGTGAGCTTCCTTCTTGTTCGTTTTAAACCCTCTTTGGCTGTCAAAAGATTACACAAATAATATCCTGAATTACAAAGTAAGTTATCTGAAATGTAAGAGTTATTGTAATACCTCCAATAAAAGCTTTCGTTATTAAATTAAATTTATAATATTTTTAAATTTAATTTTATATCTGCATCAACCGTCAGTACCACAATTTTTTAGATTGCAAAAAGTTGCTAAGTTAATTGAAAGGTCTCATTTCATTACGCCATTATTCTATCGAATCCTTGATACTTCCATTATCCACGAGTCCCCGCTGAGCTGATCCCTCTGTCTGCCAGGATCGGGTGGAAGGTGTATCAAATATACTTTTTTTTTTATTTATTTTTAACGAAGAACCTTTATATCGATTTTTCAATATCTTAAATACGTTTTGATATATCTTATTGTTAAATAACATGAATTTAATCTCTGATTTGATAACCGCATAAAATTATTATTAATGCATCACATATGGAAGATGGAGACAAGACCTTTGTGTCGAAAACACCTCATTTAAATAATAGTACTCGTTTTAATTTTTTTTTATTGATTTTCAGCTTCCTGTAAAATGTGAAAAATCACTCAAAAATCTTTAGTTGTATATGAAAAACTTCATACAGAAAATACTTCTTAACTTCAATTGCAAGTTTATAAATTGCATTAGATTCCAATGCTAACAATCTATATTATTATTTTTTTTAACATTGACAACCGCATACATTTCCAATACGCAGCACATACATTTGTCTATCCGACAATTCTTGCGCCCACGCTGTTGACTGTAAGGTGGTGTAAATCCTTTTACACGCTATTTAGTTACCTAAGTAAAAACTCTCGTATGTTCGTTTATTTTCGTATTTATTTAGCCAAGCCGGCACTGCTGGTGCCGTAATGACATTATCTGATTGGTTTTATGCAAATTTAATCTTGTTGACGGCCTGCGAGAGGACGCCCGGTAATTCCTTGGAATGTTTGTCGTGCCGGGGATTTCGTCGATCGGGTGAACTCTCGGCCGCCTGTGGGAGAACTATATCGATTAATGCAACTCAAGAAACATTACTCATCATAAACATGTTCACAACATCTAATAAACAAACTATGAATGTGATAATAAATATGTACGCATATCAATCATTGAAATTCCTTTTTCTTATTTGAATATTTTGCAATTGATTTTTAATTTATAAATACACAAAAACGTTTATCAGCAATCAATTACATAATCATTACGTAATTTTTTTCTGTAGTAAGTATTGACTTTTATTTATAAAAATTGTTGGCGGTGTTGCGAGAAAGTGAAATACGATTTTTTTTTTAAACTCAAAGGCATATTCAATTTATTACTAGACGGATAATTATATTCTCAGCAATTTAATTTTGAAAAAAATTAATTATGCCATCTTATTTTTAGTTTGAAGAGTAAATGAGTAGAACGGCTTTTCATAAATAAATGACACAAGTGGGTAAATAAAATAAATCATAAATGTGGATATGGACATATTCAAACACAATTTTGTAAGCAGCGAAGTTTTGTTTGTGTAATGTGCTTGAGGCGCAAATGACAACATCGTGTACTGCAAGGCATCCTCAACCGTCGAAATGATACAATGTACAGGGCGTAATTATTACGTTGCCTAAACCATTATTTACTCGGCAAGATACGCGGGGCGGAAATACATCACAGAGCCTCATTAGTCCGGATACGGTCGCATGTAAACATTCCATATCCGCATGTAGTCTAATATCTTGTTCTTCTCGTTGGCCGCGGCCGGGACCGCAGACCCCAGGCCTGTGATATTGCAGAAGTTTTCCGCCCTGGCCCCGAGGGGGTCGATAAGGCACGCCAGCCCGAGGTGAGACGCGACGAACCCTCTCAATACACGTAACAAAATTTACAAGAAAGTATACCGAAATCTCGCTGAACGATTTCTCAGCAATTACAAATACAACATACAACATAAGAAATGCTCTGTACTACATATAAAGGATGTCCCAAAATTAACGCAAGATTTGAATTTGTTGCCAAGCTTTCATTATTTTTGAAATATTGTTCAATAATGAAGACACGTTGTTCTATCGTGTAACGCTCTATTTTTACTAACCCTAAACTGTCAAAAATGGCGAAAAATTCAAATCTTGCGTTAATTTTGGGACAGCCTTTATATACAGAGTGATTCCGGGCGGACCACAATTTTTTTTTAATTAGGTATTTTTTTTAAACCTTTTTTTTAATCATCATATAATAGGCGATATCCTTGACGTCATAGTTTTTTTTACTTTTGAGTAATGACAGTGCAAAGCCTATGTAGGTAATCCAAATTATTGTTTTAAAATTTAAAGGGGACCTCGGATTTATTTTCTACTAGAAAGACTTAAAAATTTGTTGGATTTTGGTAGACAAAATTAATTTGTGTATTTAAAAAAATTGGTTTTAATTCTATTTAAATGATATATTTCATATTTTATACGTATTAGTAAATATGACAGGTTTAACATTTTGTACTGGAATAACGCTAATATTTACGTAAATATTTATTGCATTGTGCTTTTTTGGATAAGGCAGAGATATTTGGCAATCAGAAATCGCAAATCATGCCTATAAATCAAAATAATAATATAATTGTATTTGATATTTAAATTATGAAATTTGGAAACGCAACGCTTGATTTATTAGTTATATTTATTTTTTTACCAGCGGAAAAATTTCAGGAAATAAATGCCGTATGTTACTGTTAGTATTTGATAAAACGTATACATATACTTAGAAGCTCAAATAATTTTGGTCCAAAATACTCGAATAATCTAAATATTTTACAAAAGAATACCTATAGTATTGCTACAGACTAAATTGCCAATTTATAAAGTTTTCTATCATAAATATTTGAGAGATCAATTTTATGCATGTTTATATTATTCGATATCATTGTCGATATTTATAAAATATATTGGTTATATATTCACAATAAAATAATTTTAATATCAGCTTATGGTTAATTTTTAATATTTATCAAATTTAACTCATAAAGTATAACGACGTCAAAGACCACATATTGCTTAGTAAAGTGGAGAAAATATATTTCACACAGAAAAAAAGTTTTATAAAACAGGTAAAAGTATCATGCGTAAAAGTATTGAATTTACGTTTCAAAGATTGATTTAAAGGTTAATTACCCCCCTGCCCCCATCGTGAATGTTTTACTGAAAACCCTGCAGCATTTTTCTTGGTTAGAACTCGCAGTAAACAGGGGAAAGTTGATAGGACCGCCTGTCAGTCTGCCCGTCACATAACTCACCCGCCGCCGCGCATCCGAACTTCTCGTGTAATCTCCCCGTTTGCTCCCGCGGCCAATCAACCCGGTTGAACTTCAAATTCTGTGTTTTAACTTTGGGCAGTAATGTGTTGTTGATTTTTTGGAATCTGGCTGAACTTAACTGACTTCTAATCATAAGCACAAAAATGCGACGGTTATTTTATACCAATTGGATACAACTAAACAGACTTGAATTTTGAAACTCGCCTGTCAGGACGGGAACTGAACGGGAGATCTTTCAATCAAGAGTCCACGGTCTAACCATTTAGCCGACAAGACATTGATGCCCATACCTTTGAAAATATTTATAAGAAAGTGCCTATATATTTATAAATATGTATTTCTTAAGAAACTAACCTAACCTTAAAAAAATAAAGAAGATCTAAAAATATTTTTGCTACGTAAATGCGTTTTTCAGAAAAAATATTTTTTCTTTCTTGTGTGTAATTTTTCAATCATGTTTTATCAAATATCCATTCGAGTTTTATTTTGTATTATTTATGGTGAAAACTTACCTAGTTCAAGTATTTTTTTTTTGTAACTACTGAAAACGCATAACCTATTTTTTTTTAATTTTAATGGTATAGATGCATATTTTTACTAGCTGACCCTAGAGATGCTCTTTTTAAACTTTGTAACCTTTTGAACAAACTAAAAATCTTAAATATAATTTCTTTGTTTTTGTTAATTAACTAAGTCACGACCCAGCGTGTGTTTACCCTCGTTTATTTTAAAGAGTCTTTCTCCTTCTTATCCGCTAATATCTTTTGTCCTTAGGCAGCAAAATTTTAAAAATAAATATAAAACAAACTTCGTTAAAAAATATATTCCTACTGTTTTTTTTTTTCTTCAGAAAAACCTTTTTACAAAGAATCCTTTCTATGAAGCGATTTTCAAGACGAAAATTAAATTCACGCTAAGCCATGAGAATCTCGAATTTATTCTCAAAAATCTTTCTAGAATGTTCTTCCTTGAAATCAATCTTTATCTCTCAAATTATTATTTTAAAGCACACTGATATCGGACTTCATAATTAAAATGTCAAAGAGGTTTATATTATTATAATGATCAGAAATTTTCGCCTTTATTTAAGTATAATTATATTTTTCATTTATATTAGTCTAATATTACGTTTTACGAATTCATCCGTTTATTTGCCAACTCACTAACCGGTTTTCTCAAGTTTTCGGTACTCTAAAGTTTCTGTCCCCATGCTGGGACCATCTTCAAAAAATTTGAAACAAATCCTTGTAGATTATTCTAGCACGAAGACCGAAACGTAAGAATACCGAAAACATTTAGCAATTCAGTACCAAAGAATACAAACCAAATTTTATATTTGTTCTAAAAATTCAATGATATATTATAGGTAATTAATAAATTGTGGGTTACATATAAAGCTTTCTACATGCAGTCCCCAGTTTTCGTAAATTCTATAAATTTTGAAACTGTGTGACATTGTGTATATTTTTGGAACAAAGAGGCCTATGTATCTTTACATAACAAGCCTTAGACGATATATTTATTTTGCGAATCCCCCGGGACCTAACCCTCTGAAGCTTGCGGAGCTTCAATTTCAATTAGAATAATTACGTGTTGTCCATACGAAGTGTTAATTTGGCGCGTAAGCAAACCTCGCCGGGATTCTGTGATTAAATTTCCCCAAAATTGACTACACCTAATGAAAAAGTTCGCAAACGGCCGTTTGTAACCAAGCGTGAAGGAGAATATTATCAATATTTGAGTATGATAATTTCGTATGGCAATATTTGTAAATAATATATTACTCCCTGTGGTGAAATTTGGTTCCTTGATTTATTACGATTCTTTTTTTGTGAAATTCGATTGCACTTTTTTACATTTGCTATTTTTCCCTGAACTGAAATGTTTATTTATCTCTTATGCAATTCTATTCAAGTTTATTCGTATTAACATTTTGAATAGGAACTCATATAGTATTTTGTTGAATAAGTACTTTTGTTTGAATTCTTAAGACATATATTAAATCAAACTAATAATGGTCAAAGCGTTTTCATTGTTGTATATAAAAACAAATCGAATGCTCTTTTTGTGTTTTTTCATACTTTTTTCAGTAATAACAAGTGATATATTAACTTATGCATAACACAACATAAAATAATATTTTCCTCTGTTCCTAAAATGCTCAGTCATTAACACCACAAGTCGATTCATCGGTTACAATCTGACACGCGAACACTGTAAGGCCATAAATCTATTTTATAGTAAAATAACTCAATCGAATTTGTAATGTTTCTAAAAGTATGTCTCGATTTCTATCGGAAAATGACGACACGATATCATTACAGCTTTTCTACTAAAAGTGTGATTAGTCCACTTATGTATATATTTATAATATTAACATTATAAGGAAAATTCATTCTGAGAATGCATTTTACGTTTTTTTACATTTATCAATTTGCATATAATTATATGTAAAACCGTTTGTAATAGGATCTCCAAAATAGTCCCAAGATTTTTTCAGATCAGAAGTGGCCAACCAACGCGTTTGTTTTTTTATCATAAAAAAATTTGCATATGATATCGTTTATTTCAAAAACTTTCAAATTCACAATAAGAACAAGCAAAATCCAGTCTGGATATTTTTTATTTTTGTCTGTTTTAGTGTTTTGCAACCCTTTTTTTAATGCCAAGTTCCAGAGATGTAAAACTTTGATGAAAAAAAAAAGAAACTAAATGAATTCCTCATAAAACTTAAACAAGCCAAATGTGTATATATATTTTATATGTGAATTTCAATTTATCAGTTTGAGTAAAAGTTGCATTATACTTAAAAAAAATTGTTCCATTAATAAAATTACCAACCAATTTAAAAATCTAATTTCTTAGTCAACTAAGCAGAGCCTCTCCCGGCCCGGCAGTGCCTCTTTCCAGCCACCCTATGATGTATGGGCTCCCTTAATGAGGTTTCCTTCTAGCCCGCGATTTATTTTATAATAAAAAAACCACCCCAGAGCATCTTCAAGTACCTGAAGTATATTATCAGTTAATGTTTACAACCTATAACATACATACAATTTTGTGAACATACTCAAAGACTTATGTATCTGCATGTTCTGTTATTACATGAAATTATTAACCACGTTCAATACTTAAGCCAAATTGTGCATTTTCCGGGAAAACGTGTAAGTATTTGCTTGACATTTTTACTGGTTGACAAAAATGAAATATTATTCGAGCAACTGCCGAACTCCCATAAAAAAAACCTAATAAAACTACCCTCAACAGCTTTATCATCGCTGCCCGACTCGATGCAATTTTAATGGAAGTCTTTTTAAATGTTCATTTTATATTCCGTTATAAAAATATCCCACATAACATTCAATGTGTCTGACAATTGTGAATACTAAACCTATTTTTTTTTTTTTTTATAAATAAGGAAAACAGTTTTGAATATACTATAATATATAATAAATCTAAACCTATCTTTAAGTTTAGACAAATTTTACAATGAATACTATTTTTACTTTTATAAAGCTGACGTTTGGCTAAAAATAACTTAATCTTTACTACATGTGTCATTTTTCAAATGTCTCATCTATGTGATAATTTAATTCAACAAGTTAAAATAAAATATATTTAATACTTTTAAAGTATTTGGTGAAACTTCATTTTGATATTTAATATTACAAAAATTGCGTTTTTTTCCACGTTTAAATATTTTTTTTTTGTGTCCTGTTTTTTGGAGTCTTCGTTTGAAAATGCCAACGAGATAAGTTAGCGAAACAAGTCATAATTTCAAATAAAAACGTGAAAAATAATCACAAAAATAACTTTTATTTATAATATATATTTTATATATCATTTTTCAAATAAAACCGTTGATTTGGTTGCTTCAAAATTAATCCTTTGTACCTTTTTAGTGAATATTAAAAGAAAAAACCGTCAATTCATTGCATAAACTGGTGATTTTTTTTTGTAAAAAGGGTACTTTAGACGGTGCTTTGATATAATATTTTTGTTATTGATATTTAAAAAAACATTTTTTCCCCTTAATACAACATTATTGAAGTAAGATATGAATAAGCTGTAAATAATTGTTTTAAGTTTAATCTCAACGTTAATTGAAATATTCAAAAATAACGTGTTTGCAAATGAGACCCTAAGTAGAGCATATCTCTAGAGACAATTTATTTAACTTTTCAAATCTGATACCGAAGTACAATAAAACCCGCCGGCCGGGGCGCGAGGAGTCTGCCCATTTCCAATTTGAAAGTTCTCGAATTTATACGAAGGCCCCCGAATTAAATCGAAAATTAAAATGACTTCTTTAAAATATATTATCGCCCACTCTTTTTGCCTTTATTTAACGCACGGTGAAATAATTCCAGGGAAATAATTGAATTTCGCCCAACCGCCCGGAATATGAATAAACCATCAACCTCACTTATACCTCATTTCTACGGGACCCTCCAGAGTAATGGAAGATATGCCATTTAACTTAAGTGAAAAAAATTCGCAACGACCGCTCCAGCACTGGACAGGCTCACAATTGCTTACACATAATATTCAATCAAATACTGCAAATCATACATTTTATTTTTCAGTGATTTTAAGCGGTTTCAATTTTATTTTATTAAAACTCAACAGAATTTTTTGTCTAAAATGTAATACTTTAAACTGTAGATAAAAAAATATTTGCTTACAAGCAACTTTCTAGTTCTAAGTCTCTAGGATATATATATATATATATATATATATATATATATATATATATATATATATATATATTATATATATATATATATATATATATATATATATATATATATATATATATATATATATATATATTTATATATATATATATATATATATATATATATATATATATATATATATATATATATATATATATATATATATATAGTTGTGATTCTAGACAAATGCGTTCGTAGGTTTTGTTCTTACCATTTTTGTCGAAATATCCAACGTTTTGGTCCAGGCACTCAAGCCAACTTCAGGAATCCCTTCGGATTGGACTTTTAGACTGTTATATTCAAGCTAAAATATACAATTGGCACATTTTTTTACAGCATAATTATCGTTAAATTAAAATTATTTGAACAAATATATATTTATAGTCTCAAATTTATTCACGTAAGAATTTTCAATAATTAAATTAATTAAATTTTTAAAAAAAAACTTTTATGCATAACAAGTTTTAATTGGTATGTTTAATCTATGACTTCTTTACGTCGTTAAAATGCTAATTATCAATAGGACAACAACCCCAAAATTAATATTTGATTTTTTGGTACATATTTTCCTAAGTGTATTGATTTATACTCAAGCTCTTCGTATGTATTTGAAATTTGCCTACTTAACTCAATTGAATCTTATTGAAAACTATATATGAATACATAATAATTTACATACTTATATTTATTTCAGGTATTCTAAAATTAATTTTACCAGTCAGAACTAAACTCAAAAAATTTGTCTTGAATCTTTGGTAAATTTTCATAATCGGGTCATAAAACATTCACGATCTTTTAAAATCCACGGTGTCTCCTGAAAAATGGGAGTCTTGTGTAACACCCAGACTTCAAAAAAATGATCATATTTTACAAGATATTCGTTTTGGCACAGATGAGGAGATACAACTCGTTTGCTTTTGAGTGATGCCATGAAATTTAATAAAAAGCCTGCACGTACATTAAGTCTATCCTATTACAAGAACGCTGAAGTTTTAAACGTCCATCGCTCCATTTACATTTATTTTTTCAATTCATTCTTTTCACGCACATAAAACTCTTAAGATACCCATTTAACTTTTCGTGTCTTAGAATTTTCTCGAAAGTCGATTATTCCCTTCCCGTTCTGATAATCACGTTCGTCGGGTATTCCCCGTCTCCGTCTCGTTTTAATAATTGATTTAATTTGTTTACTCCGGCTATTTTACGGTATTATTGTCTCAAGAATGATTCAATTCTCGGGGAGTTTCCATCAAAGGCCCGCTGAATGACGGCGCATCATGCAAACCAAATTAAACGAGGGACTAAAAGGCGAATGCCTTTATAATCTATTTAGATTATTTTACTGGGGAGACGTTCGAACTAGCACATTTACGAATATGGTTAGCCTTTGTAGAGAATGAATAAAAATAATAATCCTTTAAATGTGCTTAAAGTTTTTATTCTTCTTCTCCGAGTGCCTCTCCTAAAAGGAGATTGGTGACCATTTCACTGAACATTTGTCTGTTCATAGTTTTCTTAATTAGGAAAGTGTAGTGCGTTCCTGAGTCTTTCTATACTACAGTTTTATATTTGAAGAAAAAGTCGGCTTATTGTTGCTGCCCAATAGTATTGTTGACTTAATAATTTCTTAAGAATACCTAGATTTTTTATCTGATATTCCTTCTGCAGCAGGCTGCAGAAACAACAACAAGTGCCCCCCTCCACATCTACAAGTTACTTCCTGAACACATCCCTCCACAGTCCAATACTCCATTATTGATTCTTCACATATTCTAAGGGCACATAATGGTAGCCATGCACAAACAACATAATGTGGAGAGCGGAGAGGGTTATTACGTTTTATTATTATTATTCGTGTTGTCAGTTTTAATGATCCATTATTTAAAATGCTGACAATCTTTTTATGTTAGACATTTATTATTGTCTAATAGCATATGTATTTTTAATGATTTTTTTGTAAATACCAAAACCCAAACGGCCGGAGGACTGTAAATATAATCTCTTAGCCATTTCGCTATTCTGATGAAAGGCCAGATCTAATTCTGTAAAGTAAATTAATGAAATTAGGGTGAGCATTAAAATTGTACAAAATGATCTTTCAGACACGCCTTCAGCGTTGCAAAATCATGGATTCTACTTGTATCAAAACACTAATCTATAGGTTTCATGCTGGATCTGACTTCAATGACACCTAAGTTTAAATTTCTCTCTCTTTATACTTCTTATTAATTTTTATGTACTGTAGTGGTTTTAAAGATAACTCGCATACATTATTTATAAAACGAGAGCTGAAGTATTTATAAAAACGATTATCTTATTTGGTCAGTAAACATTTCTTGTATAAACATTTTATTAATGTGCTTTGGCACGTTACTAAGGAATGCCCATCTCCTTGACATTTGGGTTTTTTTCAGTCAAGGTAGTGATCACGAGTGTTCGTTCTGTGAACTTTGTTTAAGCGCCCGGCTGCTTATGAACAAAGTTTCCCAGCATTTGATAACCGACAAAAAATCCATGTTTCAAGTTGTTACACCAAAGTGACATTTGTCTTATCATGTTTTTTTAAAAAAAACTTTTTTTCAACGTAAGCTCACTTTTTAAACTTTCTGTTGGTACATTATTGTTCTTGTCGACTGCTTGTAGTCGTTTTGGGAGTGTGTTTTTTTATTTGAAATAAGACAAAAAAGTTGACATAAGCAATATACTTATCTAAACCACGCCATACGAACCTAACACTGACATTATTTAATAAAAATATAGATTAAATAGCATCGACAAGATTTGTACGTTGATTAAAACACAGTTAAATAAATATATTTAACAAATCTGTTTTATTATGAAAAATATCATTGCATCGGTGTACTCTTATAAAAATATTTTAATAGAATTTTTGAACACAGTGTTCTTGTTTCAAGTATTTGAAATATTTTTTTTTATATCAAATTAAAAACTTATCAAAACGTAGTACACTTTCTTTGTGTGTTGGCAAAACTGCAATCTTAATCCTAAAAGCACTCGATTATTGCGGCCTTGCAATTCTCATCTCCGTCCCGCGCCGCTCCACCCCAACCCCTTGTTCACCGACACAATCGAATTACCCGACGTTCACTGTGTGTGTACCCCACTCTCCCCCTGCCACAACCCCTGGTTGTAAGTACATTGCGAGGCCCCGCATTGCCCGGCTTCCTCTCCGCAAATTGGAACGTGACGTCATGTGCAATACTCTGTACTCTACTTTTTGACATAAGAATTAAATACTATATATATATATATATATATATATATTTCCAGCACTTTTGCTAGTTATAACTGTTCGTAAAATGTTCTTCATACGGTCTGTTCTGTTACGAAAGTTTTTTTTATTTTATTATAACACACCTAAAATAATATTGAAACACCTACCTAATTGTACTTCAAGCATTGGACATATAGAAATGGGCCAACATTATTAAATATTTACAGTTTTGTGTTAAACGGTTTAATCAATAGTCCACTTGACTTGATCATTATACAAAATATGTTTTAAATGGTTCAATTATAGATGGTAGCCTAAATTGTGACATTAAAATAATTTTAATTATTATTATCTGTTTTAATACATATTATCAAATACACATATATTTAATTTGAAGTTTTGTTTTAATAAAACATTCCTAGAGTTTTTCGTGAGCTTAAAATATGTGACAATGACATTTATTTTAAACTCTTAAATGAATGTTTCTTTGGAAATAATTAATGCTTAGACGTATACTATTTATAATTCATGTTGCACGAAGTAATTTTTAAGTTATCTGTAAATTTGTGAAGACATTGTTTATGCTTGAACATCATTTATTAGCACACTGATGTGGTTATTTGGCCTTCACATGACGCTCAATTATTTTAGTTATTTTAAAAATTATCAGCAGATATAAATCGACGATAGTTTACTGGTAACTAGAAAGGTCCCCGCAACGCACTCCCCGAGCAGTAATAGGTCCCGGACATGCCAAGTGTCTAAAAGGCGACAAGACAGACTACGTAAAGGTTCCTCGAACTATCAAATATTTTTTTACCATCTTCGTGTCTTTGCAACATTCACCGCATGTACCCAAGCACGAATTACCTTTGGTTTATATCCATTCCTTTATTTCACGATGGTGACTCGCTGAATGACAGCTTATCGAGTGTATCAGAATATCAATAATGACTCGACAATTTGTCACATTTAGTATATACTTTGTGTTCAAAATATATTATCGTGCCTACAATGTTAAAAATTCAATCGTTTCAATAATTTATATTATTTATTTTTATGAAAATAATCTAATTATCATATATGAGCTCAACTGTAAAGCTTGGACACATTAAATAACAAAAGTATTAGTTTAAATTTATTTCTTCTCTAGTATTATTGATAAATATGGCATACAGTGTAAATTAATTATTTTTAAAACTTGAAATCCTGAAATCTAGAGCCTTGTTTTTTTAAATATTTCTTAATTGTAACAAATAAATTAAATTTACTGTGTGAAACAAAAGTATAATATAATTTTTCTTTTAATTTTAAATTTACAAATGGGTACATGTATAAATTAACACAATATTAAAAAATATTTTTTATTTCCTAAAGTATTTTACTATTAAAATAAAATGAATATTAAGGTTTGTAAAACTGGCTGATTTTAACGACAAAAAATCATCAACCTTGCAATTAATTTAGTTTCCCGAGCACAAGCGTTGATCTACCCGTCGACTACTTCCCCCAGCACTATAAACTTCTCATTAAAACACCACGCCATGGACGTGTCCTTTGTAGAGACACAACCCTTCTTATTCCTGTTTTTAAAAAATCATTTAAATGTTACGGTAGACTTGGCACCAGTGATAACTAAACGTGACCTCTCTGCTCCATAGTTCTATATTGATCTTTTATGTTTAATATTTTTTACAAATTATTGTGCCCAAGTGATCTTGCGATTTCTCGGGTGTTTCGGTTCCGGTACTAGGATCATTTTTTGAGATTGAAATCAGAAGATAATCTAATACCAACGGCTGCCAAAACTTATTATCTGACTCATATTCTTGCCCTTATAAAATATTTATAAATTGATAAAGAGTACCTATATAATGCATTTGATTTAGTAAATTAATAGCATTATCTTGAGAATAATTTTTTTTTAGCAATGAATTATTAAATAATTTTGTTCTTACTTAAACAGAAGATGAGCTATTCGCAAGGTTTTCCTCGATATGAATGAACAAAAATTCTCGAAGCTAAATTGTTCTTTCAGAAATCGAATCAACATTCGATCATTTTAATAACATCATTTATACTACTGCTCTGAAATGAAAATGTTATTTATCTTGCTTGCTCTTATAACTCAGAACATAATCTTTTTTATATATTAAGGAGAAGTGCTCTGTGGTCTTTGAAAAATGAAAAAAGTAATAATATGTTTTCGGAGATCTTCACGTTTGATCATTGGGCTTATATTTCCCACGAGACGTGTGTTTGTGTGTATTTCGTGACTTTATAATAGATCTTTCCACCTTTGAAGTATCATTTTTTGCAAATATTTTATTTTATTTTTATTCTGTAATACTTCTATTGGCGTTCTCGAGTAAGTAAGGCGGTAATAATCCGAAATATTTTAAATTGATTTTGCTATAGATTTTCATTTATAATAACACTTACATTCATATGGACAATCGTCCAATTTCAAAGACTTTCTATAAAATTTGTGCTATCAATACGCTTATAAACGTTTTTCAGTACGCCCAAAGACCTTTGGGTCTCAGTTCAGTTTGTATAAACATATGTAAATATAATAATATCACCTAACCTTATGTTCAAGAAATATTGTGCAAACTGTGCGAACACATTGTAGCAAATATTTCATATAAAGTTTGGTCAATGCGTGATAACGTATGCATGCGAATAAAATAAAAATGTGTTCGGTTTTATAATATCTAACTGCTTTAATTTTTTTTTCTTCTGTTAATTAGATTACGAGGTATGATTCATAGGTTTTAACACTACATTAGTTTATTTTTTGTGCAAAATATATATAAAATCTTTCCATAAATCAAAAATCAAATATTGTTTTAAATAATTGTATCATTAAACAATAAAAAGATATAACTTCTCGTAATTCGATGTTAAGATTTTCACAATCTAGAACTTTAAATAAATAAATCATGAATAAATAATATAATTAAATAAGAACAAAACACAAACATCATTCCTCTCACAAATAAACTTTCATGGTTTTTTACTATCAACAGAATTATCTTGATACCAGTATATAATGAATCTGAAAAATGTTGTAGGCCCGTCCAAATTATATGACTTCACGACGACAAGTTATTTTTGTAGAAGCGACATTTGTCTCGGGACTAGTTAGGTACAGTAAATATTGATTGGTAAAGGACAACAGTAATTATTTTCATTCAACCTATTATTTTATCAAAATTTAAAAGTTGAGATTTTTTCCATATAAGTTTATATTTTTACTTTCATAGTTATTGGTTCGTCACACCAGATTTGTAGAATTTTGTAAGTTTGCGTACAATCAAAGCATTGAAAAGTCAATAGAAATTTATAACTTTACTTCGCATCAGTATTTGTTAAATCTGTTACTACCTATAAATACATATTTTATCATTTAATATAATACTTATGTAAACAATAAACAAAATTTATCATTATATGGTTATTGAATTATCATACTCGCAGTTGTTAAATTGGCTCAGTTAACGTAAACCCAACGCTTCTACAAGTCAGTACACCTTTGTATCTGGACTTCTCATTAGAGTTTGTTGTTGCTCTCGGTTCAGGTAAATATTAGCATTTATAATTTTAGCTAAATAAGTACGTGTGAGGAGGATAAACAAGAATCAGCTACTAAATCAACATGTGAATGAGTCTCGACGTAACGTATTTGCATACGATTTTCAAGTAGAAAGCGAATTTCCTCCTCTTATACAAACAGCATGATTAGAGCAGTGGTGTTAATGTGGGGTATTTGTCACCGGTTCTGAAGGACTTCCTCTTTTCAAATAAGTCTTAAATTCCTATGATATATATTTTAAAATTATAATTTTACATTTACATATTTTTATTTGAAAGAAACCATTACCACCCGAAAGCGTATAACATATATACATATAATAAGAAAACAAGTTAACGTAGGTAGTTGATTTATTTTCCACTTTAAATATAATATTCTCAAAAACTCTCTAAAAAAACATTTACGTTTTTTTTGTACAAATCTTGCGACGATTTAATAATTTACCATTTTGACAATTAAAAATTAATATAATCTACTGAACTGCTCAATATAAATATTACACGTTAAAAATAGTCAATGAACGCGAAAACTATGTGTCATTGAAATATCTGACAATTATTTTATTTTTTAAAGTACTTCAATTTACCATAAAATAGCAGCCACCTTTATCACCTTATACATTTAATACGACAGGCAATTTTCATATCTCAGAAAACAGGCTCTATTGCACCTGATGGACCAGAAGGTTCTCACCGAAGGTGGCCGGCCGACCCCGTGACCCCCGCGCGGCTACACTGCTGCAACCTACTTCCAGGGTGCGAGCACACTGTGCGATTGAGAATGTAGTCATTACAGAAGGTCAACGCGAACACATTCACATACATATATGCTATGAAATGTCAACTTATTACTTCCCAATACATTTTTAAGTAATCGATTCACATGTGAAACGAACAAAATAATTAATCCATTAGTAATCAGCACATCTCAATGACTTGATATTATTTTTAATAATAAGGCATCGTGTTTGTTTTCAGAATCAGTAGGCATATATTAGATTTTACTGCTGAATTTTTTAATGATATTTTCAACAAATAACCTTTTGTAGATAACTTATTTTTTTAAATAACAAATAGTTATAATTAAGCCCATTGTTTGGATAGTAATGAAGTTGCGAGGCTGTCGGTGCGGGTCATGAAATACTCTTTGATCAAAAATATCGTAGGTGAAAGCTATGTGAAAGCATCTAAGATATTTTTGCGTTGATAAAAGTGAGGTGAAAGCTATGTGAAAGTCTATCTGATATTTTGGCGGTCATACAAGTGAGGTGAATGCTATGTGAAAGCGTCTCTGATATTTTTGCGTTGATAAAAGTAAGGTGAAAGCTATGTGAAAGTCTATCTGATATTTTGGCGGTCATACAAGTGAAGTGAAAGCTATGTGAAAGCGTCTCTGATATTTTTGCGTTGGTGAAAGTGAGGTGAAAGCTATGTGAAAGTGTCTCTGATATTTTTGCGATAAAACGATAACTAAACAGCGAAAATAATTATATCGTTATATTTTTCAAAATAATAATTCTTAAATCCAATGTATCAAATGAGGACTTCTGGAATATAGTTGACATTCTTTTTTTGACAATTTCCATTCTTGAAAAGAGAAGCATACAAAATAAATCGTTTTTCTGTTTTACATACTTGTGTGAACCATTGTTTTCAACAATGAATATGATAAAATCAAAGTACAGATTTCGACCAACAGACTTTGATGATTGCTTACGAGCAGTATCTTCGTACTTTTCTAATTACGAAGCAATGATCAATGAAATCCAATGCCAACGATCACATTGATTTTATATATTTCTCTTTTTTTTATTTTTTATAATGAATTTTGGTAATAGGGATTGGGACGATAGGTAATTTTTTTTTAAATCAGCCCATAAAAATATTAAAATTTAAATTAAATATTGTTGGTGCATTAAAATCTTAATAAACTTAGTCCGGACCCTAACTGATATTTTTCGTATTCTAACCTGTTGTTTTCAATGTTTAGCTATAGATGTACATTTTAAAGTTGCTATTAAAAATAATTATTCATTGCATATTTGCCCCAATCGACCCAATTACCAAAATTTGTATGCCATTATTTACAACTTGTTATTTATTTTACATAAAACTACAAATAATACTTTTTTTATATTTTACAATTATATTTATGGAATTAAATGTTTTTTGTGCATTATGTGTATTATTCTATGTCCAACTATAAATATACCTTTAAAAAAATAATGGTGCCCTCTGCCCGACCGGCATTTTAGAATGTGCTCTTGGGTGCAAAGAGGTTGGGGACGCCTCCCCTAGATCCTACATCCCTTTTTTTATTTTACATTGCACGTGAATGTAAACAAAATAATGTTAACAACAAAAAGACTAAGTTATATAATAAGTCGATATTACAAAGCATTTATTTTCGTCGCATCTCACCATTTTTGATTCCCGCTACGGTAGTTGACAGTTTTGTAGACGAATATATTTACTTATTTTATAACACAAAGATTTAACAGCATACATTCCCGATCGGCGAAGTTCTACCAGAGTCGTCGTTTAACATGTTCTAAGTAAAAACTTACCATCGTTAACTTGGAACTTTACTCAGCCGAGAGCAGTTGCCGGAATATGAAAGCGAAGTGAAGTGGTTGCGGCTGCAGGCTGCTGAGGTACCGGTTCGAGTCTCGGAAGCCATTAGAGGCACATTCGACCAGCAACGCCAGCCCCGAGTAGGGACAGCCTCCGACTGGAACGACACTCCATCATACTCAAATGAATTTTCTTTTTTACATTTTTTTTAAACTTTCTTTTTGTAATTTTCTAAGATTTTTCATAATTAATTTCAACATTCCTACAATTTTTTTTTTTTTGTGATATGCATTTATTTTTAAATAGAGAATTTATTTCGAAGATAATTACAAATGAAAGATGGTGATGCCTCATTTTCATTTTTATAATTTTCATTTCATTTCAAATTATTAAAAATCGTTTAATTAACAGCTGTGAATGACCGTGTGTTTTAATGAAAAATTATTCATATTAATTTCATGTTTTATTTAAAAAGATGGATATGTGTAATGTGTAAAGGTGACCGTTGCTTTGTTCCGGTAAAAGAAGATCCTTGGCGAGTCTGCTTTGTCGAGAGAAATTCAATTCCCATGATCTTCCTCACCTGGTACGCTGGTGCTCGACCCCAAGCTTCCTTGTGAATATGCACTTCATCGAGCTGTTGAAGATTTATCGCACTACCAACATCTACCTTATTATTTCCAACGACACTGTATTACACAGTCAGAGAGTCCAGACTATATTTACAACACTGCCTATCTAATCGCATCATTGATTCAATTTATCATAGTGAAATATGATTGTATCAATTGCACTTATTTATTTTTTGTTTGGTGTTGTATTTTTTATAAGACGTATAATATTTAAACAGCAAAACTAGTTTTTTTTTAGATATACACATTATTAATTAAAAGCATATAATACATCGTGAAGAAGGACCCGGGGACCCACTACACTGTTTTCTCCTCAAAAAACCATGAACACTAATTCCGGCATAAATTTATGCTCAGTGAGATGGTCGCCAACTTCCTCTTAGGAAAGGCACCTGACGAAGAAGATACATCGTTGCTTACCCTTAAGGGCCTAAGTCCCTCGAGTTTTTTTTTATCGTCTTCTGGTCCGTTTTGCGAAAAATCGACTGCACCAATCAAAAAAATTTCAATGCAAAAAGTTAGATACATCCCTTTTTACATTCATTTCTTGTAAATTTACTTTTAATATGATAAATATGTGTTTTTCCGATTGAGGTGTAGGAATTTGGAGATTCGTCATGTCCCTGTTCTCAGAGTCCTAAACATTTAAATGTCTTTTTTTTCAATTGGAATTAAAAGATTAAATATAAACCCTGTGCGATTTAGTATTATAAAAATTAAAAAAAAAAAAAATCTTTAACAAACTTTGGTTTTAAAAAGTCGTCATTTCATCCAATTTTTCAACATCTTCAAGATTTTATTTTACCCTGAAAATGGACGTTAATTAAATAATAAAAAATCGATTAATATAATTTATAGTTTTTTCAATACTATATAAAAAAAATCGACTTACGACATAGAACAATAAAGTGACAATTAAATTTATGAAATGACACGATTTCACCAGGTAAAACGGTCCTTTTTTGTGGCAGACGGGGGATGGACACCAAGCAAGGTTGGGTAGCAAGACCCTTAACGTGAAACAAAAAATTACTGTGAACAAAAACATGTATTCAATGAATACTATCATCGATAAATCGGGTCATTAGAGAAAAATCGATCGCCATTTGAAACACTTGCTGGACAGCGTACTGCGACAGAGTGTACTGCTCGTCCCGCATCAATCACCGGCCGCTCCGTTCCGTTACAGTGGCCGTCACTTGCCGGCAGACCCGCACAACATACGGCCGGCGAGCCACTGGACTCCATCACTCCCCGGAACGACTGATGATCATGTTTATTCACATATTACTCTATGTTAACAGCGCTTATTAAATAATTTCATTTTAATTGATCTTATGCGCATGTTATTTTTCCGCATATGGTGTGCTCGTGTGTTTCTAATTAATATTTTACTGTCTCGTATTTAGAAACGTGGATGACGATTTTTTTTTAATATTAAATATTATGTAGCTTCTTACATACACATATACACATGCTGAGCCAGTGTTCATGGTTTTCTAAGGGAAAAATATTGTAGTGGGTCCCAGTACACATTTTTGTTTCGTGCAACTGTCATCTTCGAAAATGCAACGCACACAAATCACAATTCCTTTCTCTGCGGAAATAAGGTCACTCGGATCGCATGGCTATTAGAGATCGATTCAGATTTCTCTATCGATCCGATTGTCACACGTTCGCATCACTATTACGGGCTCGCGCATGCTACAGGCATCTGTTACAGTTTCTTCTGCGCTAGAATCTGCATGATTTATGAATTCGCAAAATGCGAGATCGTGATTCTAAGCAATCAATACCAGCTTTATTACCTACTTTGTCAATGCATCAATATAGTAACATTTTTATGGTAGTCATTCGTGGTTTTTCAATAAGCATCGATATGACAAAACAACTTTATATGTATCTATTAAATAATATCTTATTTCGCCAATACGGACAAAATAAGATGCCATTCTAGACAGTCAAAAAAATTGTTGCACAACTCATGGATACATCAATTTTTTTTAAACGCATGAAAGGTACGTTAAAATTATGTTTCATTCAGGATTTCATTTAGTCAGGATGCAGCAGCCGGAATGTGTGGGTTTGAGTCAAAAATAATTTTGAGGACTTTTTAATATATTAGTCAATGTTTTTCTGTTAGTGATTTCTTCTGTCAGCAGCTGTAGTCGATTCGGTTCAGCCGCGGCTGAATGGCGGTGGACATCTCTTCAGCGGTGGGTTCTCGGCTTGTTCCAGTGGAGACGAAAGAGAAATTGGCACACTCGCCACAATCGGCGCTCGGAAGTCAAGACCGCGTCCGATAATGAACGCTCATCTTCCTTTGATATTACATTCAGCCGCCGCTCTCCATCAGCACGGGGAAAGTGTAACGTGCCTAACGCGGGATTGATTACCTCAATATCATACTCAAACTTTAGTATGAGTCTAATCTTAAAAACTAACTTTTCATTGTGTGATGAATTGCATTAGAAAGCCCAGGTAGCGTATATCATTGTATGCAATAACTAACTTATATTAAATAATATATCATTATTTTATTTATCTTCACTTAGAGTTGTTTCTGTTAGGAGTACTTACGATTATGTTTAAATAATTTTAGTTTATTCGTTTTGTAGATTATATTATTTGTAATACTTTATGTAATTTCTCGAGTTAAAAATTTTCTGGAAAATTAATCTGCGTTATTGGTGTACATTTAAAAGCAAATACGAATGTATCAGTATCAATTTTTCGTAACGATGTCATAACGATTCTGACCACTACATCATCTCCAGTCACATTCCAATTCTATAATTTCTACATTCAATTCAATCAAATGTGATAAATCGCATCCGTGTACAGATTTAAAAAAGTTCACAATTCATCGCCTGTTGATTTCAATCATTTATAGCAAATGAGCACAAATTATTTTTAATAACCAGTTTTCGGTTAACACATAAGCAATAGGTTCTCTTATATTTCAATGTTTCTTACATCCTGTACGAAAAAATACAGGAAAAAATCAGTTTTGGTATTTCGATCTCTCCAGTATAATTAGTCAACATCCATCTCGATGAATAATAACTGCAATTCTTATGTGGAGGCGCTTTCACTGTGCAGATTTCATTTCTACCTTCTTTAAACGGAAGAATAAAAATGGACAGGCACTCGGCGGGTCTCCCGTAGCGAATTGAAAAGAGGATTTCTCCTAGTTTGCACGGTAAGGTTATTTTATTTTTCATATTAATCCAGCGACATTTCTAACCCATATTCTAGTCTTTCATGGAATTTATTTTTCCTTTTTATACATTTTTTTATAAAAATATCTAACATATCGCATATCGCCACATGTTCAAGTAACTTTGGCTAGCTTTCTATGTGAATTGCAACGTTTACCATTGCGCTTGGAATTCCGTTGCATGAGTCTACAGCTGTCACTTCATACCTAAATTAAATCTTTTCACATTTTTATGATTGAAGAGTCCAGTTGCAAAACCAGCCACATCCTATTATTCTACACACGCTTATTATTTGTGTAATCATTTTCATATACGTTTAATAGATAAATTTTTCTTCTTTTTGTTTGCTTGTTTCTTACATTGTTGCATAAAAAACGAAAGCTTATCATAAAATAATTTTAACTGTAGTCTATTATAATTTGAACTCGTACAAGCTTAATGACGCTTGTTTTAAAAAAAACTGTAGCTTTATTCAATTATTGGGTGTGTTTTGTTATTTTTCCCTTTGCCTACTATAAATTAACAAAATTTACTAACCTTATAAATTACCCGGCTAAACTGGCCATGTTTTATTATTAGCATTGCGGATGGAGTATAAATCAGTTGGCGTTTATTATGATTACGACAACCTGCGAGCCGGTTTTCTTTTAATTGTTTTCCATACTCCGGCAGTGCTCGCGTCTTCCGTTCCTTTCCTGTGTTTCGTGAGAATCTGCAAATTAAAAATTCTGACAAATGCGCGATTTATGGCGCGAGCAAAAGCCTCGCAGATTTTTTTTTATAATTAATGAAGATAAAGGCATTTTTTCTACATTCCTGTAATTATTTAACTTCTTTTAATTCAAGTTTCTTTGAATTTTTTTTGCCTTGCTTCTTTTCGAAACACCGTTTTTGTAAAAAGTTAAAATTTACAATAATATTCAACAGCTTTTCACAGCTTCGAAGGGTCTACCTTGTTTTTGGTACAACTTGGAAATATACTTGGAGTTATATAATTTTAACAATATAAGTATGCACGTTGCTCAACTTAGATTCACGTCCAAAACGGTCACCCGGTAAGCAACTCTACTAATCATTAGACGACGAAGCAAGTTTAAGCAATGTCTTCAAGGGTTTCTACCACCTAATAGTAATAAATACACTCTTTCGCAACATCCAAGGTCTTCGCAACACGAAGGAGTTGGATATACGGTGACCGACAATACAATTGGATACTACGTGCCCTGAATAATCAGAGCTTTAAGGCAACTCAGCTTAGACCAGACATAAGCTCTGATTATAATATAGACAATGTTACTGATAAAACTTTATTTGTGTGATTTTGATTTAACCAAAAAAATCGTTGTACTCGTGTTATATACTACGTTTATCGAAATGTTATTTTATTTTTTGAATGGTGTTTTGTGTCTAAAAATAACGCAATACAGTAAAAAGGTGTTACAAAGAATTTTACCATTATCCATTTTCCCGGGTCCATAATAACATTTCTCCACAGGCCGTATCCGTTATTTCTGCGAGCGTAAGGCTTTATGCTCGGCTCTTGTATGGTATCTCTTTTGTTGGCAGCGAGCCGATTGTAAAGGATGTCTTATAAGTGTCAAAATAAAGAAGGTAATCACCTTCCATCCACACGTCCCTCTAGGATCAGTATAAGAATGGAGTTGGTTTTTGTGCGGCATAATTAAGTCACCTCCCACAGCAAATATTACATTTTAATAAAATTGTGAGATTGATGTATCGAGTCTTATTCAATATTTAAAAAAAAAAAAAATATTTCACACTTGCTCAGAAGTACATAAATGATCAAATATAACGCATTCGTTCTATAAATTTTAGAGTGTTAATATGAATTTATATTTTGCAATGTTTTATTAACTCATAATAAATTATATCCTCTTTTCATTTTAAAATAGGTAATGTCTTGTAAACCGGCATTTTAATACATGTTTTATATTTTTTTACATAAAATATGTAAATGTCTTATTTACTTTTTTTTAATAAAACAATTTACCAACGAAATCTGTTATAAGAATTTTTCTTTGAGTCATGATAATCCGAGTATTTAGAATTTTTAAGTAATATTTTGAAGAAAATAAGAATAAAATACTATGTCATAAAAACACAGTTTTTTTTATTTAGATAGTAACTTTAATTAATCGATAAACAGACGGTATAAAATTTGTAATAAAAAGCAATTTGCGTTTCTAAGGAAGTTTTAAAAATCCTATCTTTAATTTCTTTTTCAAATATTCCTCTCATAACCTCCCCTTCCAAATATACTGTCTGTAAGTATTTTGCGCTTTAATCCTTTTACTATATATTATTTAATACTTGTTATTTTAAGTAGCGTGTTAATATTATATATCATTTGAATTACAAAGGTAAAATTTATTGAATTTTTATTAAAAAAAACCGTAGATTAAAAATACAATTATAATTGTTAAAAAAAAGTACGTAATTATGTTAAACGCATCTAGGCTTTGAGTACTGTATTGTAACCTGCGTTAGTCACTGTAACATTTAAAAAGTTAATTTAAGTAGTTTATGACCCTTAAGGGCCATAAATTACATGTTTTATTCGTGCACTAAATAACATAACATCCCTGGGCTTGCTATCACTACGGAAAACACATTATTATTGTCTTTTATTATATATCTTTTTAGTACAACTTTGTTGCAGGTAGGAAAAACTACGTCATATGCATATTATTTTTATTCGTCTGAAATAAAAATAAAAAAACGAGAGATCTTTTTTATACATAGCTACGTACTTAGTTTTATAGATTGAATTCGAATGAACAGATGATATACGAAACAAGTTTATTGGTTTCGTATGCCATATATTTTTGTTCTTCTCAGTACCTAAATCAATACAACAACAACGTAAAAAAAAACACCCCTGCAATATACCTTTGTCTCGGGAACAAAGCACACACACGGAAATTTATAAGGTTTGCGCGATGCTGCCTCTCGTGGAGCTCTCGGGCTGAGGGCTCCTCGGCCGCCCCGCCTGGAGACGTCTGGAGTCTCAGACGTACTCCCCGAGACTCCTTGAAGGCTGGAAGCTGAAGACGTATTGTCTGCAATTCTGCTGTAGAGTGTGTCACCCCGTCTTTTCATTACTTGCACTGCAGGCGTTCACGTCTGGCGTCTTGCAACTTTATTTAACAGCTTTTATATTTTATCGAACATAACTGATGGTTGATATTTCCACATGAAACACTACGACAAATATTTCATTTGTTCTATAGATAGGTAAATGATTGCTTCACACCGTTGAAAGCTACAATACTATGTTTGTACATAATTTTATATATATTACTATATGTTTGTACGACACAATACAAGTGCTTTATTGTAATTTAAAAAAAAAACTCAATTTTATATTGAATAAAAGTAATGTTTTATATTTATGGTTTTCTAAACTTAACCTATTTTATATCTATATATTGTTTTATGCTTAAAGTTAAATCATATAAGTTTTTATGTTTTTATATTTTATTTGTCAAATGTCGCCCTCCTCTTTATTAGTCCTTAGTTCCAAATCACTCAATTTGTATTGAGTGGACTGTATCAGACAGATAACTTTACAAGTAACTGCCTCCTTAGCCAACCCCGCCTCGACGCGAGGGACACGTGTGCGGGTTAATACTTTATGACTCTAATGATGGGGGCGCGTCTTGTAGGCGGCTGTAATTAATTACGTCTACTTACCCGAGCACCTGCCTATAGTAAGCTCGTTAGAACTGCGGCCGATCTAGAGACACCACACAAGGTTCATCCCCTAATATATATATCCACTTCTTGAATACTTCAAATTTCTTGTATAATTTTTGATTATCTCATATCGTTAATTTTGAAGTTATTGCATTATTGCATTAATAACGACACTGAACGATACGATGTCTGTTGTCTGTCGTCAGCGCGATACTTGTGTTGTTGATGCTGCTGCTCGAAATTCGTGTAAAATCATCACTTCAGTGGCTTCAGTGTGGCGTGTTAACCAGAAATGCGGCCGCTCAAGTTACACGAGCGCGATCGGCGAGGTACGCTCAATTAACCGACGTATAATAGCTCCATTGCCTTCCAACATTTATTAGAGATCGCCAACGAAGAATATGCTTGAAATATTACCAGAACACCACCACCATCATATGAAAGTTTCATAAAAAATTCCCGAAGTCAAACGCTGATGAACGCTTATAGTTTGTATAGTATATTGAATGCACGACTTGCACTTCTTCAAAGGGAACAAAAATAACAAAATGTATTAAATATATGACTAGTGCACATCCATCGATACCAAGAAGAGCAATAAATCAATCTTATGGGGTTAAGTACGCTTATGCTTTTGAATCTAAGTGTGATTCTAAAATATGTATTTTATCTTAGATGAAAAATGAGCGTGACCCATCTAAGTGTACAGAACGGGAACTGTTTTTCTTAATTATCTCAACTCTTTGACCAAAAGAGTAAAACAATATATAAAAATAAATATAAAATAATTTAGAAAATTAATTAAAAAAATATCTTCCTAAAAGATATTTTTATTTTTATGATGTAATAAACAAGAAACGTTTTTTCATATTTCTTTTCTTAAAAATACGCACTTTGTATTCTATTTTAGCATCGGATAAATTTTTCGACAGATAAATTTGTAAAATTACTTTTAGCCGTGAAATTAAATTGAAATGATTAAGAGCTTCTTTGTTTTATTACCCTTTGCACCAAGATGCTATAAACTCAATTACTTAAAGCCATAATATTTCAATTTTCTTCATAAATATTCAGAGCATTTTATCTGTATCTTGGTATTTATTAAAGTAAATAACTTCATTTAATTTTAAACGCCAAACTTTATTTACAGCTCTATGAATGGGACTCGGGACCTTCACTACTCCCAATATTCCATTCCAATTCGTGGGAAGATTATTTATTAATGCCCAAAATACCTTGAACGCACCGGTTACCAAAATGGGACCCTTTCTGAAATATTCACACAGACTCATATTTAACATTTTTAAAAAAATGATCCGTATTTTTTCATTTTATTACATAAGTTTTTGCAGCATTTGTTTTTGAAAATATGTTTAATGTGTAACTTGTGTAACATAGTAAGGCTTTCATACTCTCTCTACTTATTTAAATATTATATTTATTTATTGTTTGCTGTTAATTCTAATATTCTGGAACTTATCATTCAATTTCTATAAAATATAAAAGTAGTCATTTTGTTTTGACTTGTTCAGTTTTTTTTTGTTAATTAACATTATGAATATCAAATTACCATTATTTGAAGTTTACAAAAACTGTAAATATTGTAAATTTCAAATCTATTGTTTTAACTCTAAGAAATGAATTCATATTTAATCACTAAATTTTGAGCATGTACTCCTATAAAATCTATTTTTAACATTTACAGAAAATCGTTGTTATTTAATTATATAGTTTTGAAGTTTTGACAAGTCAATAGTTTACTGACAACCTGTACAGGGAGTGTGTTGTATCCAATCATTTTAATCTAACAATCAAAGACGTCTTCCTTCGGATGAATATCTCTCTGGTCGTCGCACACGCCTCTGATTCGCAGCCGTTAGTACTATCTGTGTTAAATTATGACTGACACGAGAACGGTTTAATCGTGTTGTAACTTAAGGTAATACGCAGAAGTCCTAGAAACCCCGAGGCGCGGATGGAACTGAAATATTGATAGCTAACTACTAAATTCATAAATAACAATATTTGATATCATCTGGTTGTACCCTCTTTGGAATTAAAATAATAATTAAATATTACTTAATATATTTTTTAATAATTTTGTAGATATGTTTTGCTAAAATGTGTATGATTGATTCGCCTATCGATTCATGCCCTCTTTGTTTGTTCATTTGAAAATATTCATACGATAGCGGCTCCGATGTTACAATCTTTGCAATACGCGGTCATACATTATTCAAGGTGTGGGTAGTCTAAAAATATAATATAAATCTCGGAAAGAGTGTGGAAAATATTTTCTTTTCTTGTATTAGCGTGTCGACTATTTTTGGAAGATTTCAGTTTTTGTTTAAATAATATCTAGATTGTTCCGAAATATTCAATGTTACATTGCAGGTATATCAAAAACCTTAGGACACAAATGTCGACATGCCAGAAATGGATTATCTTAAGTAGTGTGTCAACTAAAACATATAGTAATGTGTCAACTATTTCTTTAAAAAAAAAAATTATAAATAAAAATTAAATTTCTTGCTTTCTCTTTTTTGATATCACTTAGTACTGAGCAATCCAATAAGTTATTTACCAGTAGACAAACATTTAATATTGAAAATTTTATTTAAATAATAATAATTACGTGCTAAATATAAAAAATACGATATATTGCTTTTAAATATCTTTATGAAAACATTATTTGGCTTTAAATATTTTTATCGAAAAACGTCAAAGACATTAATTTTACGTTACATTTTTTAAGTAGCTATTACTATGCAATATTCCGACAGACATATTTTATGTCTAAATAAATACGGCCTAAGTAAACATCTAATTAAAACGTAAGGCAGAATTAAAATAATTTTATTTATAATTAAATAACTAATTACTTTATAATGAACAGAGTCCATTGAGGTGTAAATATGATAATATTTTTTTTTTTAAATATAATATTATAAATTCTTCTCAATCGTAGCAAATTGCAATACCTGAAATATTTAAAACAAGTATAATAAATTTATCGAAAGGCTCTTTCCCTTTTTGTAATTATGAATCACACTTTATCCTCCTATTTATATTTTAAATGGCTTTATTGACTAAGTGCGTAGCTACGTGGGGATAAATAATAGCTTTTTGTAATATTGAAATCGATGTTTCCGTCGTGTTATCCGAGCAAAGCCCTTTTGTTTACAAATTTTTCGCACCGTAAAATCTGTCTTACTTTTTTAATTTATCCCATATCATTCTGAAGCACACTGAGAGAAAAGAAATATCTTTGTCCTTTGAAAATCACAGTGGCGACTTTGTTTCTCATTCTTATGGTATATTAGGTGTTTTATTATTCAATGCGGTTATACTACGAACGAAACTATATTTATTCAAATGTGCGCATATCTGAGAGTATTAGCATGAAGTATAATTACTTTACGTTGAGGGGCGAATTCCGCTTTAAATTTGTATTTAAACTGCAATTACTGCGCGCTTGGGACTTTTGGGGTGTTTTACTGTAGCGTCATTTCCTAGGGGAGGTTTTCTAGACTTTGAGTGCTTTTTTGGTCGTCATATTCAATTCATAGACATGCAAATTAGTACTGAAACTTTTGTTACTTTTGAAAACAATTGTTATGGAGTGAGTAGATTTCCTGGAATTTCATAAAAATAGCCGTATTGACAATTTAATAGTTCAGAGTATATGATTCTCGAATAAATGTTATTCAAAAATAGACTTAAAATATTTATTAATTTATTATTTTTTAAACTATTATTTGATGATTTTTTGTTTATATCTGTATGTTATTTATTTTTTAAATAGTATATTGATAAAAACTTACTTAAAAATGCACTTAAAATTTGCAAATGAAACAAATGACAGTTAAGTTTAAGTTAACAGCCGTTCGTTTTATTATTATTTTTCCGATACTTTGTTGAATATATGTTTAAATTTATTATGTTTTAAAAAAAAATTACGTTCTATGTAAAATATATATTATTCAAAATTCTTGAATAACAACAAACTTGTATTATATATTGAATATTATTAGAGTATTTATTGTTATATAGTAGAGATTATCTGAAACAGCGTTTCATAATTAATCTCAGCACTTGAAGTTAACTATTAATTAAATCAAATTATATTCGGTTGGCTGTTCATCCAAAACGATTTAAAATAAGTTCATTACACCCTTTACATAACCTCCGGTACGTCTCAGGCCGCTCCCGGCGTGGCACTGTCCTACTTGGAAGCGAGCCAAACTCCAAAACAGCCCTTGTACTCGGCCTCCAATATAAGGGATGTATAGGCAATATGGCCGTCCATAACGTCTTCCATAGTTTAATATTTAAATTTCGGGATCTGATATGAACCCGTGCAAATTTAATAGTAAAATATTCATTCTTGAAGGGCCAGAAACAATGCGACGTAATTTATTACACCATTGTATCATTGATTCAACAGAGATAGGCTGTGATGATTTAAAACTAGTATTTGTAATAAGAATTATTAATGTTATTAAATTTTCATTAGTAAAGCCATTCTTTATTTTTATTTATTATACAAGAAAAATAACAGCGTGATTTTTTTATTCCATAATATATAACGCAATTACGATTTTCAAGTTCAAAACCAATACAAACCATTTTTAAAAACAAATAATACAATAACTAAAGCAATGGTGCAAGCTAGAAAATGTTTAAAAAATATATTGACAAGAAATCGCAAGTGTACATGTTGCATGTAAAAAAATTCTTATGTTTTACTAGCGGATACCCGGCGCGTTCTACTGCGCTAAATAAAGAAATATAATACTTTTTTTATTTGTTCGAAAAAAAAAAAAAGGAAATTTTGTTTATTTATTAACTTTTTATCTTAATGCTAGCGGATATATTGAGTTTTTTCGGTAGGTGTGTAAACATAAAATTTTTTTTTTGGCGTTCCAACTCTAAACGCAACATAATAGGAATTTTGCGAAAAACAGGAATTTTCTATGTTCAAACCAGCAATACTTAGCGATTGGCCATGAGCCTTGTTGATAGTTATTACAACAGCACAATTTAGGTGGATCTAAGTTGCGAATGAGCATCTATGGTGAACCAACTTTTAAAGTTAAGATGTGTGGTGACATTCCAGATGGTTCCAAAGAGTTAAAAATCTCTATTGGATAGTTGACTCTATTTTGGAACTTCATTATGCAGCAATGTTTTCGCAAAATTATTGTAGATGTGCTCCTCGTTCTTCGACATTTTTTTTCAGTAAAATAAACACATTTGCCGTCTTTTATGCAAGGCGAATTCATATGCAACACTCCGCATGGGCCGTGATGTTCTTACAAACAACGTCAAAAAGTATCAGATCTTCACGTTGATACGGGTGTTCAGCAGATATAAGATCGATGTCGATTTGAGTTGGAATAATTTTTTCAATAGACGAAACTTGTAATACGAATATTTTCGTATAATAATTTTTTTCCCATATATAAACAGACAAACTCATTATGATAAAACACGTTGTGAATGACAGATAGTGATTTTGTTTTGAAAGTCCGTACGATCTGTCCGCGCGATCTTCACAATGTTCTTTTTTCAATTTTTTGCGAGGAACGATGTCCACTTTACAGATGTTGAAAATTTTTGTATGGAAAATATCAAAAATCGACCTAATTCTGTTCCGTAAGTTCGGCAGCCTGTAACGGCAAGTTCATTCTAATATTTACAAACATCAATATCAGTATTTCTCGATTGGTAGCCATGCAGGCAGCCAGCTTCAAGGCATTTTCGCGTATATGCAATACGCGAAAATGGCAGTTCCTTTTATGAATTGGAAACTTTTGTATGGGATTTTTCTTAATTGAATAAACCAAATTTGATAATCAATTTTTATAATTTTAGTGGTCTGGATTACTCTCGGTATTTTTGGCTTTCAAATAAACACGGTGTGGGGCTCGTCGGTCGTACGGTTTCAAAGCCTATAGCGGACTAACAAACATTTTTAGTGTTTTATATATATAGATAGATTATTTATTTTTACTTTAAATCTCCAACAGCAAATACCAAACATACTCGAATCCTAACTCAGATACAAATCAGAATATCACATTACTTATACCCCTAGAATACTTAGTATCATACACCTTTTACACTACCTACTACACTATACTTTGAGGCTGGAATTATTCTTCTAGTGCGACGTTATCTTTCCTGCGGTATGTTTATTGCTTCCATGCCCGAAAGGTTGTTTTGTGAAGAAACGTCTGTGCTAGCAAGCTGTAAAGTAGAATATGTGACAAAATGCCACTTCACAACTTTTATTCCCATATTATTCTTCATTTAAACCACTAAAATTTCTGACATATAAATTTATTTAAATAGATATTAATGTGATCCTTATTATTAATTTATATTCCACAAATCAAAACCTTTTATTCACAGAAATGAATTTGATTTTTTTCTCTAATAAGATGTGTCAGTAATCTGATTCAGAATTAACAAAAAAAAAGACATTTATAGTTACGTGTATGATCACGACTCTGAATCATACTATAATATTTGCAAACCCCTATTTCGAGACCCTCGTTAAAATGAATGTTGTAACTTGTAGTTTTAATTAAAATTTGTATTTCATACATAATTTTTTTTTTTTAATTTTAAATTAAATATGCAAACTCGTTAAAACCAAAGACAAATGTAGTTGTGCGGAATGGTCAGATTTAGCGCACCACTACGAGAAACTCCTGAAACTACAAAACCACTGGAAACGGCGGAAACCTCCCGTGTCATGCCACTTAGTTAAGCAACAAAATCCATTTGTTTGTTTCAAATACCATTTGTACGGTGATTATGCATCCTTTGGAGCGCTATTAACCTATTAGAACTTTTGTAAACACATTGTACAATGACAATCCAACTAATAAATATCCAAAATGTGATTATAACTTACTGCAAAGAACATGAGTTAGGATGTTTGTTTTTACAAGGACAGTTAGCTTTTCACCGAAAATTATATAATGCAACTCTCAAAAAAATGACCTGATTTTATAAAAATTGCTTTTATATTTATCATTTACCGAAACAAATTTAAAAATATAGTTATTTAAAAAAAATTAAGTAGTTATTGGTTTTCCCAACCGACTTGGCTGGTATCTCATGACTCAATTATAAGTGGTGAAACTGTTCGTAAAAAAATAGTCTTTGCTTGTTGTCAAAAATTATTACTGGATATCTTAACCCCCTTTTTTATGGGTGTGATGCTTCTTAATTAATAACGATGTTTTCTGGACACCTGCTTACAAGGTGGAAATTGTAAGTACATATTTTTTATACTTAGAGGTGTTCACTGCAGTTTTTTTAGTAATGCCGATGCTGTGAGCTTAGGTTTACATTTGTAGATCCGAAGTGTTTATACACATTTTCAACTTAGCTCTGCTGAACCGCTGCGAAACCAAAAACTTTTCACTATATGTAACGCAGTGTTAATAATCCCGCACCAATTCTAAAGAGTTCACTTTTCCTAATGAAATTTCAAGCCGACCAAATGTATGCGCATATTGAAAACAAAGCTTCTACCGGTTAAATATATCGCTGGCCAGCTCGAGATATCCACGGGGAAGAGGGTTGAATGAACTACCTCGGGAATGAGGCGAGGTTAGGTCAGGTTAGGCATGTGTGCCTTTCCGAATGGCTTGATTAACAAATACTACAGCATTTAAATGTTTACTCTCAAATGTCAAAAGCAACAATCCGTAAATTTTAACCGCTTACATTTTAAATTTGATATTAAATATTTTTTTTATATGCGTAGTTGAAAACGTATTACATACTCAAATAATATTTTTAATTTAAATTTTTATATTTGCTTTCTTTTTTGTGTCAATAAATTAAATATGTAAAGCAATAACATAACCCTTCGTGTTCTTTTTAAATTATAAAAGCATTTAGTTCACAAAATTTATGGTGCCTACAGTATTATCTATATTTTCTAGTTTAAGAGAGAATATGAACTTCTTTGAAAGTAGGTTACTGTATCAACAGATTCCAGTCAATCCAGATTACACATCTTATATGGGACAAGAATTTCAAGATTGCTTCTGAGAACTAGATCTAGAGTATAGAGAGATTTCTAACTTTCATTAAAACCAATGTAATTTAACAATTCTTTAAGATACCATTTCGATTTCAATTATAAATCTTATAGCAAACATTTTTCGTAGTATTCCCCTATCCACGTCATTTTTATTATGCTATATAAATTGTTGAAAAGACCTGATTGAGCTGCGAATTCAATTCTACTCTTAAGAAGAGTGACCTCCTAAAACAGGGTGGGTTTCTTTTCAATTTTACAACAGGAAGTTATTGACAGGTATAGGGCTAGTTAATTTATATCCCAGCCACGACGGGAGCTTTTTTTTTTAAATCAAACTGCATTTAGACTCTGACCGTTCAATCACCTGCCCCTCGGCATTCTTCTGCGAAGTGACTTGGAAACAAAGCTAGCTCTCGTTTGGAAGGCTCTACCCTCCGCCCTTCATTGTCGAGACTGGGTGAGGGTTGGTGGACCTTTACCCTCTCGGGGACCGCACTCCGCGCCGCGCCGACCCCCGATCCCTCGGACCCCGGAACCCGCGCTCTGTGTGATGGCTTATAAAATATGCAGCGTCCTCTCTTGCGTGAGCTCAGATTTCGCTAGTAAAACGGTGAATTAGTTTCCACGTCTTGAGTTTGTTTGCAGATTTGAGGGATCAAATAATAACTTCATGCTATTCATTTAAGTAAAAAACATGATTTTTTCAAATCTCATACTTTCCATAGGTAAACGTAAACCCTTTTTTTGTTAAATACCTATACCTAACATTTTCATGTTCAAGTTTACTGTCATTGCTGATTTTTTGTTTGATATATTTAAAATATATAACGCTCAAAATACTCAGCACTTTTTGACTGTACCCACCGCCATGATATAAATGCTAAATTTTAACTGAAAAATACCTTTAATGAATGCTTATACATTTTTCATTGCACCGGCATTGGGGGGTTTCGAAATAGCTTATTTTTATTTTTTATTGTGACGAGTTTAAGGCTTTCGTGGAAGGTTCAACCCCTTCCTAAACATCCATCAATATTATGAATTATTCATCAGATTCTGAAATACTTCAACCCCCATCATCGCTGTCTCATTATTGATAATTTAATTCCACTTACATAAATTAATGTTAATAATAACAAGATAACCAATTTCAATTAAGAAATAAGACGATAGTACTTAAATTACGGGAAAATGTAGTTTTCTTCGTACACTTCTAGTATAATTTTCACATTTGGTATAAACTCGTTTATGTTAGAAATTATTTGGTAATAGTAAATGTTGAAAACTTTTTGATTTTAAATAATTTAAAAACCGTTATTGTATTTTCATTGTTTTTGTTTGATTCACATTTTTCCATAGTATTATTTGAACATAACTAGTCATTGGGCTAATTAGAGTTATTGAGACCACAGATATAAATTCTACTATAAAAGTAAAAACCTTTTTACTAAATGGAAGAATAGTGAAACTCAGGAAAATATCAGTACATTAGTATAACGTTTGCTTATTATATTCACCTACAAAACTTTATAAATTTACTTCAAAACCAATACTTGAAATAAATAAAAAAATGATAAATACAAACAATAATCAAACATTCGCTTACTTTTCCTTACATTTTCTTTCTTGTCCTTTCCTTTGGAAGCGATTGATCTTTTCATGAGGGCCGGCGTAACTTATTCTTGTTGTTTATATTAAGATAACATCAACTTAAATCAAAGGCCTTGGTTAGTATTGCTTTATTAATATTTATAAAAAATGTGAAAATTGAAGTCACACGTTTACTTTTCTTTTTTTTAAGCTTCTTAGCCTCCTATAAAACGACGTACATTTTTTCATTTGTTGTTTCCTAATTTATTTTCTTAATAAATATTTTGCATGCGTGTGTTTAATTTAGTTCGTTTTACGTTATGATATAGTGTGCGTATATTTTGAAAATAATTTCGGATGTTTTACGTAACAAGCAAGCAATTTTATTTTCATATAAATAAATTTAACGAAGTGCTAGAATATGTATAAAAATTTATAAAAAAATTTGTTTAAGCTCTAATAAAATTAAAGAGGTATTGAAGGAAAAGTGTCCTCGTGGTTCATTTTAAAGAAATAATCAACTCTAAATTCACAGGAAGCACTTGCCTCTCGGATCCCTCCGTGAAGCAGTACAACCCTGAATGGTCGGTTACTCAGACCTTAAGTGGGGTCTCTTTTGACATTTGGACCCCAAAGGGTTAAGATGATGGCTGGTGCCTTGGACCCCGGCCTTTGTTTTTTTTAATATAAAACTTTACCGTCCTTTATGGTTGAGAGTGTTCTTTATTCAGACCCTTTTGCTATGTATGGGCCGGTCCTACTTTATCGATGGCAACTGTTTTATCTGCAAAGCTTTGTTTGTAGCATACGCTCATTTTTTGGAATTTGAATATTCTCAAGTTATTTTTATTTATTTTAAATCAATTTATTGAAAATTATATTATTTTAAACACAAATTTATGTTTAAATACACACACACATACTTCTTACTAATTTTCTTCTTGGGGTTATATTTAAAAATATTTAATAAAATTATATAGTTGCCTTGTTCGATTTCCGTCCTGGCAGATGAATTGCAGACTGATAATATTTTATTAATAGTATTAACATTGCATGAATGTGTACAAATTGTTTTACCAATTATAAAAACTATATAAACATTCTGACTTTTAAATGTAGTTGACCATTTTGTTAGAATTTTATTTGATGTCGTCATGTTCACAGGTTAAAATAATCAAATTTTAATAGTAACATTATGCTTAGAACATTAAACTCGTATCTGAATCTATAAAACCAGAGCCGGGTTCGGTGTCTCCCGGCTAATGGGCTGTAATTCATAATTAGTGAAGGGAGTGACCAGGCCCGGACTGCAGCAGTGTAATTAGTCGGAAAATTAAGAAAAATGGTGATTAAAAGTGTAGAAAGATTCACGATTACAGCCTTTCCGTGCTTAAAAATTCATACTTTATTATAAAACAGCACGCGCTGGCTTTATCCTGCTATATTTATTTTTTTTATATTTTCTAAAAATATTATATACACTATGGACAAAAGTAGTAACTATTTATTCTACTTAGATTTTTTGTTTTTTTATGTTCGTGTTGATCTTACATAGTCATATATTTAGCTATAAAAGCTTGTCAATATGAAACATAAATTATATGTAATATATATATATATATATATATATACCTTTAGTAACTATTTCAAATTTTATTTCAATCAAACCTCAATGTATATATTCTTAAGTAAAAACCATAATTTGGGCCGAAATTTAACGCTACATCAATACCCGCCGAGCACGGAGCATAAAGCAGGTCCAATCAGATATTCAAATCTCATCTCCGGGGAGCGTATAAATTTTGAATTTAAAACTTCCATAAATTGGCCGTATCAGCGGTTCTGCCCCATCGTTCACGGGGCCGGCTCCCTGCGCGGCCGCAACTCTGCACCCTGCAACTGCACTCCTCCCCTCACCCCCAACTCCCGTAAAGCCTGGCCTTTACCGCCGACCGAAGATATTCAAGGCTTTTGCCTTCCGTATTCATTCACGATTTTGATATTTCGAATGATATATCAAATGTTCAGTTATTTTTTTTATTAGTGTTACGTTTTAGCAGTAGTTTGAAAAACGAAGACTACAAAATGCTAGCAAACAAAATAGGATCAATGGAAACGCTTTTACCGGACTCTCGGACGTTCTTGAAGCTTCTAGATCGGTGGCTCTCAAACTCTTTTGGCCCACGGACCCCCTTTCATAGTCAAAAATTGCCTACAGACCCCCTTTCATAGTCAAAACTTTCCCATGGACCCTGGGTGAAAAACTACATAAATTCATATTATAGACTAGTTGGTGCAAGAAGTATCGACTCTATTGCGTTCCCGTATTAACCTATCTGACTCACCGCGATGCCTGTTATTACTTGTATTTTATGCACCTGTCAATATTTATATTTTACTTAGGACGTAAAAATCTCTAATAATGTATTCATTGTTATTTATTTTAACTTCCATATTAATACAAATGTGTCACATTTTTTTTATTTTTTATTAAACCTAAAGCGGGCCCCCTGACGTTGTTCAGGGACCCAAAATCGATTTTAATTTTCTAAGGACCTCCTGAATGATCCCAGGAACCCCACGGGGTCCGTAAGGACCACTTTGAGAAGCACTGTTCTAGATGCATCACAATGCCATTCTTCAGTGTTGAAACGGCCGTCGTCTGGCTGAGGTCAATACACCATTTTGTTAAAAGTAAATATAAATATGTGTTGAAATAAATACTCTTTTATTTATAGACCCGACTCGTTACATTACGTCGTTACTAGATTTATTGACTTATATCAAATCTAGTTTCATTTTTATTATAACAGCATACTTTTTCTTGAATGGAGTATCTCTGCTTTCGCTAATTTTCGTCTCGTTGTACAGATCTTTAAAAACAAAATATCTGCATCAGATAGCAATAAATCACAAAGCTATCATAATACTACGAGAGAGGGTTGGACGGGTGGGGGAATAAATCCTTTGACTGAGACGTCAACCGTGAGGGTGGTTGTGGATCACGCGATCTCTTTCAGGAATATGTATGAGGGCGCACAGCATATCGCACCAAACCAACTTACATGACACAACGACAATTATCCTTTCACAATAGCAAATCGGAACTTCAAATATTTATATGATTGTACTTCATATTTTAATATCTGTTTGTCCAGACACACAGACAAAACAATTTAATATGGAATTTAATATTTTTAATCAAGAAATAATAATGTTTCAAAACACGTGTTTAATTTAAAACAACACTTGATATGCCTGAACTAAGATACGTTCAAAAAAAAATTGTACATACTCGAGAGCAGATAGATGCGTATAAACTTCGAAATAAATAACAAAAGCTTCTTTATCTAAAACATTTAAACACCTTTATTGTTTATCGCAAAGCATTTCAAGATTTTCAAATTAAACTAACCAAATTATTATTGACACTCGCACAGGCCAAGAATCTGATTAGAATTCTGCTTCGTTGATTCTCAATGCTGATTGATTTACAACACAGAAATTGAAGATTTTCTCTTTATTGCTTGATTATGTTTTTTTCGCTTACGTGTTTTTTAATTCTCAGATATTTTTTATTCGGTCTAAAAATGTGATTTGTGACTCTGCGTCGCATTTGTTGCGGGTGTGATCGGGCGTTAAATCCGTCATGTGTGATCTGCGAGCGGAGGCCGCTCCGTACTTTGTTCTCGCCATCAAAGGAGACTGAAGCCCCCCGAGTTATTTACTCACATCGAGTGTATCGAAGATGATAGCTCAAGCATTATTTTTATCTTTATACATTATGTATACGTACTATTCAGGCGGAATATCGGAAAGCGGGTAATATGGAAGAAATAGGAAAATCACAAAAGAGAAAGTGGGCCGGCGGCGAGAGGGCGACAAAATAATATTAAACTACCCCCACGACATTATATATTGCAAATCGATGTTTCTTACCTTGAGTATACAACATGCGTTTTTATATATTTTTTATGGTAAAATTTCTACTATTTGTGTTCTACAAAAACACTAACAAATTCATGAATTTTGATTGAATGAATATGTTATACGTTAAAAAAAATATTCCTCCTAGGCATACCATTGTATTCTTGAATTGTCATTTTTATATTTATAAGTAAGTTTATCATTAAAAAAAGCGTAAGGTTTTTTTTCTTCTTTATATGGAAACTTAAGCTCGTACAAAAAAAAATTATGTACTACTTAAATGTACTTTAAAATTTGATGTTCTTATTTTACACCAAATTCAATTTGTGGTTTTTTCACCCACGTGTAATTTGCTATTTTAATCGAATTCAATTTTTGAGTTGATTTAAGTAATCTCTGTTTTAATGATATCTTAATCCGATGTTATCAATTCAGGGTTATTTAAAACCATATGCTATAAAACCATACAGTTAAATGTAAAAAATGAATAGATATCACCACCAATAAACCGTTTTTATATTTTTATGGTTTATAAACGATTAAATAAGATAATCAAAAATTTTGTATACAAACATCGAATATATTAAAATTAAAAATCTATGAAAGACATAATTATTTACTGTGGATATCTTCTAGCTTTGGGTACTTAAGTACGTAAAGTTTACAAAAAAAAAGTATCGTTGTTTTCACTGGTATTTTTTATATTGACTTACAAATATAAAAAAAAATTCTTCTTTACTTTATTCTATTTTGTGTTAATTTACAACAATTGTTAAGGCTACGCTTACAATATGGTGTGTGACTATTCCCTGCTCCTTCGCGCTGATTATGGGGCTATATAAATGTGGTTTAGCTAGTGGCGTATATGTGTTTCTTTCTCTATTTTCGTTTTGGAGCTCTAGAGAAAAATATGTGTAAAAAAACCTTTATTAAACTTAAAGTTAAACCGTGGGTTTTATTGTCTCAACCACTTACTCGATACAAGCCACGTTTTTTTATCTTTAAAATAGTGAAGGTGTTCTCTTGTCTCTTTGTTCACTCTCTGCATCAAAATATGATGCTGTAGCTATGAATTTTGATGCATATACATTTCTTTATATACTTCAAGAATACGAGTCGCAAAATTATCATGTAGCATTTTCAGGACTGCGTGAGGAATTCGAAATGAGGAAACATCTCACAGGTCCCTTTTCACAAAATTCGATATGTGAGAACGATACTCTCGAAGCATTTGCATTCGCCGTATAGGTGCCCATCACACAAGGCGACTTACACACAATCAGAATATATATATTTTAAAATAAATTCTTGAAAGCATTTTGTCTCACAAAAGAAACATTACCGTACTATTTTAGTCACGAACATTCTGAAGGGAGCTTTCGCTCCGGCTTATACTTGAAATTCAAAATTTAAAGGCTTTGTTGAAATAATTGATATATTATATGTTTCATTCAAATGGGTAAGCTTCGACTATTTTATCTGTAATTTATTATATTTTTTACTTGTATTTTTTTTTATTTTCACAGAATATTGTATAATATTATTTGTTGTCATTAAATAACATTATGATATTATTTAAAATCGTAAATATTCTTTTTTTTTGTTACAGAAAATATAGTCTTTAAATTAAATTTTATTATTAAATACATTCATTATAAAAAAATTGTTTTTGTAAATTCCCCTAGAGGATCTGTCAAATATTCATTTTTTTGTTTTTGTCACTTTACCGTAGAATAAATACATTTAATGGTGTGCACCATGTTTTTTCCATCTATGAGCCCGACAGCGAGAAAATCGAGACATCAATGTATAATTTGAAATGAAAAAATGATTTTACTACTTGCAAGGTTTTCAAATATTTAAATAACATTTAGGCAAATACACGTTTGGGAAACACTACTTGCCTTCCATTGTCAGAATGCTTAGCATTGACTGCACGTTCCTGGAACCTGCTTTTCTGAACTCTGGAATAACTAACTGATTGTAAAATCTCGAAGCGGTGAAGTATTTTCCTTTTTTATGTAAAAAGACTTCGTATTCATACAAAACCTTTTAAATAACTTAATGTGCGAACTTTTATTAAAGCAATAAATATCTCACAATTTCAATATAAAGCAGTTTCTATGTCAGCTAAAATAAAATAAAAACATTTTCATATGTAACAATGTGTATCTTATTATAGAAAAGATTTACTTTTTGTAATGTTTTGTTGTATTGTGACCGATAATTCTGTGTCATATAAAAATCTTTTTTCAAGGGCGTTTTTTACTTTTGAATTTTTATATCTCTTCTAAGCTAATCGGTTTATTATTGCATCAACCGTTAAAATATTGAAATGCATTAACAACATTGATTATAAAAATATATTCCATCGTCCCATTCCGATCTTATTCCTAAAATTTATATAACGCTTATTTGTTAACCTGGTGTCAAGTATTTAATAAGAAAAATTTCAAAATTAAATTTATATACTGGTATCACAATAAAATGGAATAAAGAATCAATTAAAAATATATGCGTGTATATATTTATATACCTTCAAAATTACGAGTATTTTTATTTAATGTTTTAATTCTTCAGCAGGGTTTATAAGGTATACATTTTTTTTTAATTTTCACATAAAATTCAATTGGCGTCCGTGCGGGGAGGTGTTGCATTTTAACGAGTTTATTTTTTCATCCAATTTATATTTCGGTGCCATATCGCCCGACCCTGTCCTGGAGGCACGTTCACACAGATAACGATGCACATTCTCCCATTAAATTTATGCACTTTTTTCAGACCTCATATTTTATTTCCTAGCTGACTGGCGAGTCGCCCGTGTGACTCGGCCCCGCGGAGGTCTGCAGATTTATTGCGATGAATGATTTATAACACCGTTTTGTATTGTATTATAAAAGTCAGTACGAATATTTATTTTTAAAAAAATTAACACAGTAGGAACAACGCATTATCTGTGCTATCCTCGAATATTCCAGGAAATCTAAAATTTACGGCATTCCTGGAAAAAAATACGCCAAGAGTATATTATCATCAATTGAATCAAAACCACATAATGAGGGAAATAAAATCGCGCCACCATACAATTTGTATTATAAAATAGTAGCTCTATTTAATATTTTTTATGTAATGAATGTTTATTGCAAACCACAAAGCCTGCGATACATCAAAGCCACTCAATACAACAAATCACTCTAACAAGTTCCTTTCATTTTTTAAATAAAATAATTAAGTGCTTTCCCGAGTTTGTATTTTATCATTTCAGCATTATATTAATAAATTTATAATTGAAGTATTTCTATGGAGATCTGATATTAAGAAACTGGTCGTCACTTAATAATTAATAAGTAAACACTTGAATAACATTGATAAATTATCTTCCTTTCCTTTTTATCTGAAGACTTATGATAAAATGGTATTCAAAATTAAATTTAATTCCTTAAAATTACTCGAGTTGATTTAATATTCTTATTGTAAACAAATAATCATCATTCCGGTTTATATTCTGGCCTTTTTTGCCGTCGCTAAATAGCACGTATTTCTTACTATATTATCCGTCATATTTGTAATGATATTCCAGCATTTTTAAATTTATTAAAACAAGATGGTGTGTATATTAATTTTTTTTTTTATTAAAATATTATATGGCTCAAAGCCCTGCTCCGTATATTTCACGTCCAAGGAAATTGCATTAGTACTTCCGACTCTAGTATTTTTTACATCCCTTCTGTACGCTCTGCGCCAATGTAGAGGACGTTCCCTAATTTTAAAAACGTGATATATTGTTTGCTTAAGTTGCTGGCAAGGACAGCTTATTTTATATTTAATAAGTCATTTATATGATATAACATTCTTTTAAAAACTTATAAGTATTTTTTGTATATTTAAAATCGATCAGCAAAACTTTTTTTGAAATAGTTTTTTTAGAAATGTAAAAGTAGTTCTAGCTTGAAAATAATTGTGATCTAGATTGTTCTGTGATATTTTGATATAAAATGTAACCAAACAGAAGGTTTTCTCTGATCGTTAGCATTACTAACTAACCTCAAAAAAAATATTGATTGTTATATGTTCAATTTTTAGAATTTGACATTAATACTGCTTTTCTTTTATTTCAGATTACAATTACAAACTGTCATCCTCCCGGCATGGAAACACGGCGAAAATAGAGAACCAATATTATCATCAAGATATTCAATACAAAATAATGAAACTAATTGCCATCACCGTATTCTGAATAGAAAGACGACATGCGAAACCTAGTAAAGGCAAAGAAAAAACTGAACGATAAAGGCCGGTCGCTGCGGAAATGGTCGGTGGCACTTCAAAATACAAAACTGCACTGATGTAACAAACCTTATCAGAAGTCAACTGAGCATATCTACCAATATCATTGTACTTATCAGCAAAGTATCATTCCACCAATAAACATTGAAATAAAAAGTATTACAAATTATCAATAAATTTGTAAAAATACAATACCAACGAATAACACTTTCATTGCAATGTATTTTTAATGATGTGACAAAGTGTTAAAACATATCCGTATTTAGCGCATAAAATATTTAGTATATCAAAGTGATCCAAATTATCGGGAAGACATATCGCGTTGTGTTTTTTTTTTTTTACGTAAGTAAGATGGGTTTCCTTCTGCGGAGGAGGTCCCTCGTCATCAAGATCGCGCTGCTGGCGTCCGCCGTGTGGTTTACGGTGGCCTTCCTGCTGTACACGGAGGAGCGCGAGGGGGCCACGGCCGTCAACGGAGCCCCCGGCAGCGGAGGCGGAGGCGGAGTCCCCGCCGGCCCGCCCATCCCCATCATGCCGGCCTTCCAGCCCTGGAGACGCGAGACTACACCCCCTCATCTCAACGTCACCCTCGCCAAGAAGAAAAAGCGAATCGTCGGCCCCGCGGCCATCGCCGCTGGCCTTGAAGACGGTAAATTAATTTCTTAAAAATTTCTGATACTAGAAATGTAGCCCGCCACAGAATGACGTATTCGATGAACGATGCAATAGCGTTTGAACATATGTTTGGCTGAATACTCGAATAGCTGGATACTCGAATTTGAAGACGTTTTCCTTCCAACTCATTGCTTGACATTTGTGTCACAAACAACGCATCACTTTCACTGGCTGTTCTTTATTTGAAAAATTCTAAATTTGAAATTCTCGCGGTGAACAATAGAATTCTATAATTCGTACATATTGAAACTCGCTAAAGCATATTTTTTAGTTTTAAAAATATTATTCTATCGTCTTGAAATTCGGCACATAACTGCGAATGTATCTTTTAAGATATTCTATAGAGAACCAAAAAATGAAAAAAATGAAACATACATGCACACACACAATGGATATTATCATTATAGATTTTTGACAGAGAATACTTGGTGGAATTCCATTTTATTTATTTTTTTTAATATAATACATGATAATGTTAATCACTCTGTTTGATAATGCCAGCGTGAAAGGTTGGCGAAACCGGTCACAAATAAAAAACGAACGTGTGGAAAATCACTCATGTATTTTATTCAAAAAAATATTTATTATATTACAACCATGAACACCTGTGACTAAATTGATTGGATTATAAGTATTTTGTAGTTCTTTATTATTTATTAGTATATAGAATTATGTGCAGTAAAACTTTTAGTAGAATTTCGATTAAAAGCCTCAATACTCTTAATTACTGAAGTAATTTTTAATTTTAACAAATAAGTCACTTGGAACTCGGCTGATGTGGTCTGACCTGCGTTCAATGTTACTTTGTTTAATCCAAAGTTAGTTAATCTACTTTGAATGTTGCCTTCTTGGAAATGACAAATTGTTTTTTATTATTTTATATTCATTTTATAAATCGAGTCCAAATTTCTATTTTTTTAAATATATTATGTTCCTTAATAAAAATCAGTCTACTTAGAATAGTCTCAATTTTTTTTGTTTTATGCAATGCACACAATATTTCTTAATTCTCATCAATTAGTCACTCACCTTAATAGTCATCAATTTCTATGGAGTTCACAAGCTATTTTTTTTTGTATTTAAATTACCAAGTCTTATTTAATATTCAACGATGCCTCAAAAATGTACAGCAACCTTTCTTGTTATAACTATTATTTATAATAATAACAGCTTTTATTATTTCATTCCAACATAATATCCATGAACATCTACAGATGTTATTTTTCACAGACAAAATAATAGTGTAATAAAAAAAATCTGGTAAATCCTACATATTTCCCATGAGAGAGCGCACGGATCGCTTATTGAACCCTGCGGAATAAAATTAACGAGAGTCAAAGTATGGGACAAAAGAGTACCGAGATCTCTAATGATTCCTCCCCGCTTTTTGTTCTCGGAAAGATTCGGAGACAGAGGGGGGAATATTTACCCCAGACAAATAGTTTGCTTGTGTTTTAAATGTCGGGCATTGTGCCGCGAGTCGGGCGCTCGCAGCGGCCCCGGCCCGGTCCTCATTGTGCTCGCTAATTGAGTTTGAATTGTTAAGACGTTTTAAGATTGTAGCTTATTGGGAATTTCCGAAAGGGGTTGAATTATGTAACGGCGGGTGTGAGCGCAATGCCCGGACCGTCTGCCCTCGGGCCCCGAGTTTGCGAAGTGAAATCGCGCCGAGAGGTTTTTTTTTTGTTATTCTATCAGTCAACTTTTTGTCTCGGTGTGGATTGTTTCTATCATTCGACTTTAATGGATCGTTTTAAAAATTACTCTTCGAAAGAATTTTGATTTTTTTTTATATTCGTATTCAATTAATTGTCGAATTACAGTATTGTTAAATATTTAAATTTAATTTATCATATTATCATTCAGTCGGCGTGCTGGCGTGTCGTCTTCGGGTGCCGAGAAAATTAGTGATAATTTCACTTTACTTTGTAGCAGTCTTATTAATTTAGCTGCACTTCCGACTTCCAGCTACTCTTGTATACTATTTGTCTTTACCAAATTTATGAAAATATTTGCGGTTTTGGAGTGAGCTTTAATGTTTGATGCAGCTTTCTGAATATGTGAGAATCATGTCGTGTGGTGTGCAGGCACGGGGGTGCTGGTGATGCCGGCGGAGCCTGCTGCAGACGCTCCTGGGGAGCAGGGCCGCGCGGTGGTGCTGCCGGCCAACATGTCCGCGGAGATGAAGCGCGCCGTGGCTGACGGCTGGCAGAAGAACGCCTTCAACCAGTACGCCAGCGACCTGGTCAGCGTGCGGAGGACGCTTCCCGATCCTCGAGACGTCTGGTGAGTTCACCTCTGTTGAATTATATTCATTTTCACCGGCCCATTAATCAACTTTTGAAGTCCCATTTTTAATTCAAACATGTATACTTTTAAAACAATCATTACACACTAAAAAAAAAAATATCATTTCTTGAGACACAGGTGAGATTTGAAGATCCGCTTTACTATTACAACCTAATAGTCGCGATGGACTCTATAGCTAAGCGAGAATCCGATTAGTTAGAAACAAGTGTGATTAGATTGGTAATCATAAATGTGTTTTTTTTTTTTACTTAATCAAATGTTGTTATAAAACTAAAGACCAATTAATTAATGTTTTCATCGTTTACCTAATAAATCTTTTTACTTCACGAATAAATTCACTGGAAAACACAAGAATTTCTAGTTAATTGAACGGAAACGGTATTAGGTTTTAGTCAAGTATCGTCTTAATTTTAAATGTTTACAGACAAGACGTAAAACAAGGATGTCTTTAAGATAAGTTGAACGTAAATCTTTCATAATCCCATTAAACCCTTTGTTCTTTGCACCTCCCCTCGTGATCAGCTCCTTCAAGACTTATCAAAATCCATATCATTTAAGACGCAAACAAAATTTTGAAAGTGTAAACGTGTACTTTCGTCAATGCGGCACTTTCTTTTTCGACCGACAAGTTTACGACTGTTTATGACTGTTAAGCGTACTGCAACCACTCGCTATAGTCTAGCACTAAAGCTATATCTCAAGTAGAGTGTAAGAAATTGTTTCAATTTGCACTGTGTATTTAAATATTATAACGCGTTTAATTTTCGTTACTCTTAAGATGTTTCCGTTATGCAATAAGATATTTTTTTAAAATGAAGGCGCGATAGAAGGTCGCTCGTGGAATCTCCCCGTGATGATAATTGCCTTCTCCTATCCGCCCGTCCACCGGGCGCTGAAACTGCTAAGTTCTGAAGCTCTCCTCGTGGCCCGCGGGGCTTTGTTCTCGCAGAGGGTGGAAGGAGCTTATCATCGGAAAGAGAACAATCTGGCACCGCTGAAGTAAACAGACCTGGCATATCACTTTTTAAAATGTGTTGAATATACTCTATTTTCATCTGCCTCGGTGGATCTCTCTAGTGTTTTTGCCAAAATGTACCGGTTTGTGAATTTAATACGAGTAAACGTTAAACTAAGACTGCGATGCTTTTTATCTGAAATTTCAGTTTAAATTTAATAATAAATACACACACATTTGTAAATAATTAAATATGAAAAAAATATATATATATTTGCCTAACTTCATATATATATAAAAATATCTTAATGCTCCTATTTTATCGTTGTTTCAAAAATTTTATTACGTGTGAATATATAATTTGAGTAGATTTTAGTTTTTTTGATGATGTCTAAAATTTTATTTCATTCAGATTTTTTGTGCGTCTTTAAATCGATGCTTAAAATCGATAGTTTATCGTAAAAGTGTACATTTTCAGTTCAAAAAAAAAAATCATTGAAATCATTAAAAAGGATTAACTGGTTTTCTGAGACTATTTGGCATTCATTTTAATTTGTTGTAATGAATGTAATATTAGTTATTAATTCACTCAGGTGAAAAATCCCTCGCACGTTTCAGCTATATTAAAGCAACGTCATTTTTCGGGAAAACACTTATGTGAGCAATGATATATAAACTATTTGGTATTATCAATATCAATCACAAGATAATTTTCATTGCTATGTAAACACTTTCTTTTTTTTTTATTTGTAATGGAACATAATTCAATATTTCTTGCATAAAAATAATATCTTTTTTCTGCGAAAATCAGAAAGAGTATTGCTTACTTTAAATAATTTATTAAGCTTTTTTCTACGAAAAGGGTTCTCCTTGACTATCGATTTGGGTTACTTAAGTAGATCAAGATCACAAGCTGCACCGAGGCTGTTCCCCAAGTCACGCCGGGCGTCCGTTTTGGACCCTAACGAAGTAATTAATCGCAAAAATGTAGCGGCTCCTCGGGACAATATCTTTTCATTAGCGGGGCGGGAGGGTGGAGGGCTGAAAGTGCGGGCTGATTTATGGGCGGGCGGGACGTGTTTTCACAATTTTGTAATTCTAGTATTTTAGATTGAGCTGATTTATACCGTCGAAGATCGTGCTCGACTGCCGGTGGATCATTTCTCCGTAAGACAAGGAGACGCAAGACAGCCTTTTGTGAAAGTGATTCCTCGTTAAAATTCAGTCATTTAAAACTAAACGAGGGAACAGACGCTTTATATGCGATGTTGTTTGTAGAGTGTTTGAACGTTGTATAATTTATATGATAGACTTTATACATCTTAATTTCATTGATATATTAATAAGGTAATATTTTAATATCCATATTTTGTATGCTACATGTGTTACTTTTAAAATACTGCCTTTTGTTTATCAAATAATTACCATCCTCTCAAATCACATGAAAGCACTCGCCACGAGCTTTCAATTTGCCCGAGTCCCTGGAGAACTATTCCAACCCTCATATATATTATATTAACACTTGCCTGGAAAAGATGCAAAGGGTTGTACAATACGTCTAACAATCGCAAGGGAGGCAAGTGACCTGGAAGGCTTGCGCAATAAACTCACGCAAAGTGTTTTACAGGATTTGAATTATAATATTAATCTCATCTTTTCTTTTTGTTTTGATTCTGTGGAGATATTTTATCTTTATACATTATTTTACTCGTGAAAAACTTTTATGATAATATATTTGTGTTGTTTTTTTTTTTAATTAAATATCTTTAATATAAATAATTTGTTTAGCTTGGGTATGATTTTATTATAAAATAAAATTTTCCTATTGATCATATAATAATAAATAGATCGTTTTAATATTGAATGCTAACAAATAAAATGTTACCATATATCTATGTTTTAATATTGAAGGTAGTATTATTGTAGTACCTTGCCATCTATGCAAAAAGTCATCTAAATTAGTTTCAACTTATAATAAGAGGATATTAGATACAATAAAATATTGTAATATTCCATATATACAATCAAATAAGTTAATTTAACTATTAAACAAATCGCGTTATTATTTTGGGTTAATCAGAACTATAAAGCCATTGATATAATCCACGAACACTAAATAAGTTAATCCAATCCAATACTGCGGGTTTTTAAAAATATATGTTTTCCTAAATATCTGAGATGGAAAACAAATTGATTATTTGAGGCAAAATACTAGGCACTTCGCTCTTCAGCCCTAAATACAAGCCTTCACGGATTAGATATTGTACGTAGTGCCATACAATCTGGGTATATATTCCAAGATTATATGCTAAGAGACGCAATCAACCCCCCTATTGTTGAACAATATTACAGAGAATTAAAATTTATGTGAGGAGAAGCGAGAAACCCTGAAGCCTCCCAAATATTATTGTTGCCTGATTTCCTTTGCTTGGATTTTCATTAAAGTTAATTGGATATATTTTACTAATTGATGAGAATTTGTTTCGCCAAACTTTTATTATTATAAGTTTTTCAAAATACAGCAATCGTTTATTTAGCTGGAATTATTCGAAAACCTATCAGTTTTTTTTATGTATCATAAATATTTCATTCACCAACCAAAATTATACTACATATCTTTCACTTTTTTTTTTGGTTATAATTTCACATTCAAAAATACTGTTTAATCATCAATCATATTTTATTTTTATGTATTCGATGCAGAGTTAGTTTTTATTTATTTTTGCTTTTGATAAATAATAATACGTGTCAAATTATATTTAAAATTAAAATTTATCATCAATGACGCGGTCAATGATAGTAAAATATTACATAAATGGTAAAGTGAAAACATGTTTCTCAATCAAAAAAGTAAAAATTTTCAAATAAATTTAAATATGCTTTGTTTTGAGTATTTCGTGAAGTTACGAGTGTTTGCTCGCCAAAATTGATATCGCCGAGATCTGCGAGAAGGAAGCTAAAATTTTGTGTGTTTTCTATCTCATTTATTATTTTAATATTGTTAAAATGTAAATTTGAGTAATTACATTTTAACCTTAGATGTGGGTGTCTTAATTAAACTCCAATTTTATTAATATCTCTCCGTACTCATTAACGCTGAAACGAAGTTTGACCTTTTTAAAGTGGATTTGTTGGAATTCCCGCACCGTTAGGGTGTCACCTTTAGTGAGATCAATTATGGAAACTGCTTCCCTTAATATCCTTCCTTTTACCTGATAAAGGAAAAGTCTCTCCCTGCGCCTTTTTCGTACCCATTCCTTAAATCTTAAACTACCTTTTGATATTAAGGTCACCTGTACGAAGACACTTATTTTATTATTAAATATTTCGCTAAAATCTACTTAAGCACTCGGGCATTATAATTTTATGAACACTCAACTTAATTATACCTTTTTCATTTTTTATCGCACACATTTTTAAAAAACATCTCAGTTTTTGTTAATTCTAAAAACATTAATTACTCGTAAGATGTTTTTCTTGTTAATTGTACAGATAATCAAAACCAACAACGGTCAAATTAAAGCACATTTTACAAGCGTACAACAATACTCTTGATGATTAATTCTCATTTGGGCGTAATTTTAAATTAATATTCAGGATTGTTTTCAGAAGAGAAGACTTAATCGCGTGGGGTTTTCGATATCAAAGAAGAGTGATTGAACCATTAAAAGAACAACTCAAATATGTGGGATTTTAATTATTTAGCATCCTCGGTTTAGTGGAAGTTTTTTGCATTTGCTTTGATACCATAGAAGCCCGATCTAACAATTTGTCGTATGTTATATAATACAGATTGGCTATTCTTTCGACGCTCGCGGGCACAAGCAAGGGCGAGATCCTCACGCGCCGGAGGAAGTGCCTGACGCTCTACGTGCTGATGGAAATTTTTAACGTTGAAATGAAATGTTGCGCATTTTTCTTTTTCTCTAAAATTTCTTTTAATAAAAAGTTTACTTTATTTTTAATATTTTCTTTTAATTTTCTCATCATATTTTATACAAAAATATTTAAGCACGAATTAAACCAGAATAACTCTTTGGTGTAAAGAGTTTTCATTAAAAAAAAAAATGTCATGTTAACTCAAATTTTGTTTCTAATATTCAAGTTCACTTGATACACTATCATATCATCATCATGCTTTGTATAATTATAAAAATATCAGAATTTTCATTAACTATTCGTCTACTGTGAATAAAACAAACCTCTTCAATACAATACCCTTTCATAGCTATGGTGGTGTTTCCTGCCGACTTCCTTTTTTAATAACTCCGAATCTCCAGCAAGTGCTGCAGACTCCGGGGTGCTATGGCCGTGGTATATTGCTGAGCCAGCCAGGCCTTGGGCATCACTCCAGCTCCGTCGGTTCCCAACTCAAATTGAATCGCAGAAGAAATAACACAATTTGTACCGCGCACTGCGGGACACTTATTCTATTATACCCAAGTCGTTGCCGACAAAACTGGCACAATCAACTAGACGCTCTAATTTTTAACAGAGAAGATATTGGATGGAAGATCTCAATAATTTACTACTCGTTTTTATAATTTATTATCAATCGTTGTATTTTACTTAAGTTACAATATTTATGCTCAAATTATATATATATATATATATATATATATATATATATATATATATTAGGGTGTCCCTTAAAATTCAAGTTCAATATTTTTTTACGCATACCTTCTTAAAAGTTTAGTAATAACCCTATATTGTCTAGAAAAAAATATTAGTTCGATTTATAAACGGTAACCCGTGCCGACTTGCGATTTTAACTTGTCCATACAAGTTGCGTAAGTACTGCGCTGTGACTTGTAACTGCATGTTTTATTTGTCATTTCATACGTGATTTTTGAGATTAGTAGTGCTCCATTGTTTAGTGCGTTAACATGTCGGTGGAATTACGGAGTGATAAACAAAATAATTTCCTTATCGGTTTGCCTAGATATCAAATAAATGGTGCAAAATTACCATCTAATCGACAAATTCCCTCGGTCCTATTTTACAATATTCGTGAGGTTAAACTGATTGTTAGTGAAAGTGCAAATCTTGTGATTAGGGAGTGCATCATATATTGGGAAAAAGCAAGAATTCCAACAAGGGCATATCCTAACTGCGTGAAGAAACTTGTTGATTTATATCATGTTTGGAGAGAGTTGCAAAAAAAATTGTAAGAAAACTCAGGTTACGTTCAAGAGCCGTGAGAACAATTTCAAAATTGATCTTGATAATTTGTTTGATATTGCACATGCTGATGCTTTTGAGAGAATGAAAATAGAGTAAGATAAATTATTTTTAATGAAACAGAGAGAGCCAGATCGACCAGGATGCTTAGGTGGTGTTGATAAGAAATTGTCGGAAAAAGAAGATAGATCTAAACAACGACGATTGGAAGAAGAGGAAAGGGTTGTAAGACAAAGATAACCACTAGCTGCTGAAACTAGAAAATCAAGGGCAGAAGCAATAAAATCTGACTTCTTTGGAAGTAATGTACCCGACGTAGTCACAGTCCATTGGGATGGAAAACTATTACCCGGGTTAGATGTACGAAGTTCTAAAGAAGAACGCTTGCCAGTTATTGCTTCGTTTGACGATAAGGAACAGCTTCTTGCAGTGCCAAAACTAGAACATTCTTCTGAAAAACATCAAGCTAAGGCTGTCTCAACAGCTCTCTTTGACTGGAACCTTCACGATAAAGTACAAATAATGTGCTGCGACACAACAGCTTTCAATACTGGCCGTTTCAATGGAGCTTGTGCTATTTTGGAGAAACTTTAGGAAGAGAATTGCTGCTTTTCACCTGTCGTCATCATGTTTATGAATTGGTCCTAAAAGCTGTCTTTGAAAGCAAAATTAAGTAAATTACTAGTAGCCCAGATACTCCAATGTTTAAAAAGTTCAGAGAAAATTGGAAAAACATCGACGCTAGTAACATTGAACCATCTCTTAATTTCGTAAAACAACGTGTTGCCGAGACAGACATTCAAGCTTTTTTAATATTTTATAAGGCAGAATTAGACAAAGGTTATGTAAGAGATGACTACCGTAAATTGGTCGAACTGTGCGTAATATTTTTGGGAGGAGACTCAGAGGAAAAATTAAAACTAAGCCCCCCCAAAGCCATGCATCAGGCACGCTGGATGGCGAGAGCGATCTATTCTTTAAAAATGTGTTTACTTCAGTCACAATGCAGAATAACTGCGAAGGACAAAAAGACTCTACAAGATGTTTGCTTATGTTTCTAAAACACTGGATGATTTCGTATCGGAAAAGAGCAAACAATTTTTATCATGACTGCAGATCGACGACAGTTTTCTAAAGGAAGATGTATCTTCTTGGAATAATAATAGTGCTTTTGTGGAAGCTAAAAGAAAAATAAATTATTTGAGGGTTGTGAATGATACTGCTGAAAGGGCTGTTAAAATGATGCAAGATTTTAACGGACTTATCGCGGCTGAAGAAGAACAAAAACAGTTCTTGCTGCGCTGTGTCCAGGAACATAGAAAATTGTATCCGGACTGTAAAAAAACAACTCTATAAAAAAGTTACCCTGACTGATTGTTATTACTTTATGTTTTTGATTAAAGATTAATGTTCATTTAATTTAATTTTTACTATTATTCACTTAATTTATTGCATTTATAATGATTTTATACCAGACCGAAATATCAAGACAAAACACGTTTTTTACTAAACTTTGAAGCTCGGTCGGCACTAGTTGCAATTTTTCTAGAAAGATGAAATTTTATATTTGAGTATCTTATAGCATTAGTAAAAAATGTAGAGGGTATGCATTTCGAAATTTGAAAAAAAAAATTTTTTGGTCATATAAGGGACACCCTAATATATATATATAGCATATGCGTTAAATTCCCTATTATTATGAGCTTGAAATCACTTCGCTCCTTGGGTGAACACTATACCCTAACATAAAAAGATTATTTAAATTATCATGTTTATATAGACTACTGCCATGTACTTCGTTTAAAGCTTTATTTGTATAAGTAATACTTGCCTGCTGCTTACTTAAATAAGCTTAAATAATTTAATATAAAAGTATTACGCATTTTTTTTTTTATTTTCCGTTGCTTCGTATCAGATATGTTTAATGACCCTAAGGTAAGTCAAAAATAAATTTCAGGATGTGAGTATATATTTCAATTTTGTACCCAGCTGAACACTAGGCAGGCTATTTATTTACCAATTCTGCTACAACTTCACCGGCGCATTTGCAAGAAATGTGAAATCTCTCACGGAACTAAAACTGACAGCCTATTTTGCGCGTTTAAAATATAACCCCGAGGAATTCTCGTCGCGGACTGGCTCGGGAGAAACGTGAATATCGGCTGAGAAAAAATGAAACTTCTATCTAGGTCAAAACACCAACGTAAGAAGTGCGACAGTAAAATATTGGGTGATTATTGATTTTCCATTTGTACATTACTAGTGGCGCTCAATCGAAATCATTTATATGAAATTCGCCAATTTTGAACTATATGAGACAATTTTCATATCCTGTTTCTCTTTTTGACATTGTACGTACATGCAGTTAAAATTTTTCTACACACGTCGCGACACAATTTACAAGCAACTTGCATTTAGCCATTAGCGTATATATGGTATCTTGTATTTATATCAACAAGTGATATAAAAATAAATTCATGTCTTCAATACATAGAGCATATCAAATCACTATTCATCAAACAATTTTGAAAAGCAGCATGGCCTTTGTCACTTAAAATTATTTACTTAAAATATTATAATATTTATTTTAAAATATGTGTGACGATACATCTTATCTATTTTAATACTTGATTTTTAATTAATAGTCCTAATTAAATGTTTTAAAAGGTAATCAACAAATGGAAACTGGGAGTAGTAAGAAACACACAGGTAGTTTTTATTTCTGTTTACGCATTACACATAACAATTGAATTATTTGACTGTACAGTGAACGATTGAAATTAAAGTGGTTCTTGTATTATACTTTAGGTACTTAAGGATTTCATTTGAAGCGTAATGCTGCTATGTATCATTCCAAAGTTTAATTATGACGGTTTGTATGTAGAGCGGCGCGTGTGTAGGGATGCGACATGCGCTGGCCGGGAGAGCCCCGCCAACTGCGAACAAGTTTACTGGAACTCCCCCGGAATATTAATGCTGGACTGTCTTCATCACTAAAGTCACATAATGTTATCAAGTAGTTTATACCTACATTTATATTTCATTTTACGTTTTCCTCGTCTGTATTAACTGTATTGGTTTGAATAATATAAGCACGGCTCTTGTTAGAAACGCAAACTACAAAATGATGCTATCAGTGAGTATGTTCGATTTTATACTTGTAATCTTATTGTTAATATTTAAAATTTATGAAAATTCTGTTTCCTCAAAAATTTACCACATATTTGTTAAATCATCTTTATGATTTATTGAAATAACCATGGAAATGAGTAAAAACAGGTAAAACCCCGGCTTACTTTTTTAAATTAACAATATATAAATTTCATTTGTAACACGTTTTGAATACAGTATTTATCGTTTTTTTTGTTTTATATGTAACAGCAATATAATTTATTTCTTTAAATGGGAAACCTTTTTAATCACGATGTGCTATACGAGTATACTGCATAATTTATTAGCATCGTTGATTCCGATCTGGACATTTCAGATTTTGTTTGTGTTAGAACGAGACCGCCGGATTAGCCCTTGTTATTATGCAACGTGATGTATTTCGCTGAAGGGGCTGTATTTCACTGTGCTTTTGTTTTCTTGATTTCGACTGAAACGGATTTCTTTTCCAAACAGGCAAAGATTCCAAAGCCTAGGCAGATTAATTAATTATTTTAATGGCTTCATCCAAAAACGCGGCTCGAGCCTGCCTGAATACTAAACAGCAGCTGAACATTCCTCTAGAATAACTTGATTACGTTTACACATAGTTTCCTACCTCGCGTATTCAGAGGAGGTGTGCCACGAGAGGGAGTGTTTCAGTTTTCATCAAATATTTACAAGTACAAGAGATGAAGAAAATGTTAAAATCATCAGCTGGTATGTTTTCCTGGTATTCTAACACATAGATCATAATCATAGGCACTTAAAAAAAAGTTTAATTTATTTAAAATGAAAATACAGACGAAAGCTTCAAATTTTCGAGCAGAAAACAAAACAATTCATAAAACAGTTAACAAGAGAAGATATGTAAGAACAATTTTAAAAAAACTCAAAAATAAAAACAAATTTTGATTTTAGCTATTCTCACTGTATTTATTTTTGATAGTCATGTTTTAACTGTTGAAATGTTTATATATTATTAATTATTAGATATGCTAAAGATTATATGTTAAAGCTTATACAGTCTTCGTTCACGTCTTCGTTCTTTCTTTCATTGATTTAATTGATGCAAACTCTCATAATTCCTGTGTTACACAATAGTTTATTGTATAAAATATCAATATACAGCAGTAGCAGAGTGCTTCTCAATACAAGTTAATTGGTTTCATACGAGAACATGATGATGACTTTATACGCATCGGATAGAAAACTAGTTAACCAAAGCTCGCACCCCAAGTTGTGCCACCCTACTTGCTCCGGAAGGTTCGATTAGTCACTGCGGCCCCTGAAAAAAGGCTTTCGCGCCCTGATAAGCCTGTATCTACATTCTAGGCGCACGTTCTCCTTGGAGCAGAATTTGTATGTTAAATTATTCGCGGCGTGGCTGGTAATTAATGACTGTAAATAAACTTAGCGAGTTTGAAATATTTTTATTCGCCTCGATGAAATATTACAGAACAAGCACTAAATTAATTCGGTAATTATTAATTTTAATACTTTCATACTTTAGATTAGTGTGGATTAATTCATGAAAGTCAAATCAATTAAAAATGTTATACCTGCTCAGAACAAAGGCGCTATCTTTTGTGTTGCCTATTTATAAAGGTAAAATAAGAAATTATTGGATATTTAAATAGTCTAGCTATTTCAATGTATATTAAGTACGCAAATTATATTTTCAAAGGCCACATTAAGGCTTTATAATTACAATTGTGTATAAAATAATCAACTCTAAAAGTTAGCTCATAATCGAAATATTTCTAAACAAAGCTTGTATGTGGGAGTCATATATTATTATTATACATTTCAAAGTTCTGAAAAACTTGCACGCGTATAATTTTTTAAATCTACGTGGCTCATTTTGTAGTTTGCATAGTGTATGTTCTAGGAACGCTCTTCAAATGTGAATGCCGGAGTTTACCTGTGAGGGCGTGTAATTTTGTTTGCCCGTGTAACCAGTTCGCCCCCGCGCCGATAAACTGCCCCACCCCCATCCCCCGCCCCCCACCCCCCATGCTTCATCCCCCATCCCCCATGCTTCATCCCCCATCCCCCCCGCGGGTCGCGTGCCGCCCCGTCGCGATCGGAAGCCTTCGCGACCGCTATCTGCCGGGCCGGTCCTGGCTCCGGTGCGTGTCGCGCCGCTGCTCGTTTGCGTGTTCGCTGGAGATGACCGATCCGACCCGGATACCCTTGCCTACCTTAATTATTTACCTTCTTCGTCTGATAACAGTAATTCGATATTGTTATTCCAAACTTCCACAAAAGAATTATATGACATATCCTGTGTACACGTATACAAGGCCCTCGTTTGTTTTAGTCCCTGCTAATGCATTGGTCGTTTCATACGGCCAGCGACAAATTTTTTATTTTATAAATATTCGCATGGTTGTCTGTTCGCATCATAACTAAATCTAATGTTTGTGACTGGCAATATCAGTTAGGAACAGAAATTAAAATACACCATTTATTTTATTATAAACAGCTACACCCGGCCACTAGATTGTGTAAGTTAAATATTGCCAAATATTTTATTTATCTATGTTTTAAAGTAGCATTGAGATAAATTTGGAGTTCTTCGTTATGATGTGGGCTTGCATAGTGCTTAAACAAATAGAGCACATCGAATGCTGAAAATAACGAATAATTATTTACGAAGTAAGAGCAAAAATTCAGCGACATCCAAAGAAGCTGCAAAAGTATTATCTATCTCGTCAGCAGTTATGCGATTCGCTGTTCTCTTGAAACATAAAACAAGCAACTTAACAATTTTTCATTAGACAAATTAATATTTTTCTGGTTTTCGTAATAGTCGGTAGTTGTCAGCTGTGCATTAAGTTTAGCATTGCAATCGACTGCATCCGCCGTCGCCGTGTGCAGCAAGCTTGCAACAAAAAGTGCAATATTTCCATCCCCGGCGCGCGCACGTTACCTGCCTTCTGATTGCTCCATTGTTGGAATCTCATAGTTTTTATCAGAAAATTTCCTGCCTTTTCCCTACAAAGAACGCTTTTGCTGGTTGATTTTTCATAATAAAAAGCCATTTAGATATTAGTCTTTTAACTTGTTATTTCTTAAATGACCTATTTTAGTTTATTAAATTTTACGCAAATAATTGAAATTAAAATTATCTTAGCTTTAATACTGCTATTACAGAAATGTGAAATCAAAAACTTTTCATGTAATTGTATTCTTTCTCATCTCAAAGACAAGCAGTGCTTCCTTTGTTTGGGTGCATTATCTTTTTTTTACTACCAAAACAATAATTCTCATTTGAAATGCAGTCTGTTTTGCAAAGTAATTTCAACAATAGAATTATTTTCACTGTTTTTTGTAACTTTATATTAAAATAAAATTCTTAAAGTTCTTTCAGTCATTTTAATCCTTTAATATTATGATTAAAATGACTGAAAGGAAAGCTTTGCACAAACGTTCTAGAATTAATTTGATGGATAAATATCAACAATACTAACATATTCAACTGTAAAATAATATCTTTAACATATTTTTTTTATGTAATAGATACATATCCAACTCAACTTAATTAATTTTAAAATAACATTTAAATCAGTGCTTCCGTTTTGTACATTAAATATATTGATAATTATATCCAAACGAATCATAAAATTAAAGATATTTTGACCTTTTTTAATTCAGTTTTTTTAGTATTCACGAATTTGTTTTGTTTAGCACACAACCAATAACTTCACTTCATACACACCCTAGCGCAGTCTACTGCTTGTCTTTCCGTACATTTGTTCCCATAACTAACTTTAAGCATACGGACCGTGGGTACTGACCCCTGCATTATATTTTCACAAGCCTAATTTATTCGTTACCTTCCTGAGGCGAAGCTATCAAACGGGCGGTTATTGGGCTGTTAACTACTAGATTATAGTGAAAAACCTAGCTTAGGCTAATCCAAGGTTCGGTCATAAAGTTTTCACTCGTCAGCCCAGAACAGCGAACGGTCTGCCAGCACGGAACTCCGAACGATTATGACGTCATTTAAATTTGCATTAATATGAGTGCTTAAAAATTACGCACGACCCTCTCGTATTGTTGTTTTTACAATTTCTAATATAAACAAATTTTCTGCCCGAGAAATGTGAAACTTTAGTTTAATCTTTATTGTTTCGTTGCGAGCATTGTCTCCTGGAGCTGCGGGTTTATTGTGTTATTATATGCTTTGTTTTTATATTTTATGAAAATGGTTTTGGCTTAAAAGGGTTTTTGATATAGTATTTATTTATTATTTCTGTTTAGTTAACATATTTTTGGAAAAATTGGTTCTTCTCTGAAATATTAAAGTTAAGTACATATCAACGATTTTGTCGTTACACTAGAGAGCAACTTCCCTGGCAATATTCTTCTATGTCTCCGGTCTTTACTTTAGTTTATTTTTGATCAACGTCACATAATATGAATGTGAAATATGCCAATGATAATAAACGTACGTGACTCGGTGACTCAGTTTTATGGTGCGTTTTTTTTTAAATGTTTGAAAATTCGTGCGTACTTTATTTCTCTTGAGAGAATGAGATAATATTATTAGTGACCGGTTTCGGCAACTTGTTACGTTGGCATTATCAAACAAGATTATGTTATATACTGTGTAATTATTTAAAACTATTACGCTTGTTTAATTATTTGATTGGTTTTATGTATTTTTTTATTTTTACTTTATTTATATTTTTACTGTTTTAAAAATTATGTAATGCACCTGAGATTTTTTATTTTGAATGCACTTGTGTCATTTAATTTACAAATATGTTGAAATCTTACGCTTTTATTCTATAATGTTATAAATATCCAAGTTTATAAATATAAAAAGGTAAACTTAATTTAGACCTACCCTTGCTGCCCTCTTCTGAAAATCGTATTTCCTATCGCTTTTATCCATGGACTCTCACGAATCAAGTAGCCCCTTAAGTTTCCCCATTAGCCATGGTAGCAGTGCCTCCCTCCCTTACTACACAAGCCGGGGGTGGTCAAGTCCTGCCACACTGAACTCTTTACTTTTCACTGAAGCCCTTTTGTCAACTCTCAACTTCTAATCGTCTCTAAGACTTTATATAGTTCTTTTATCTCTTTTCTTTTTTTTATTTTCCAAGTTGATACATAAGTCTAACAAGCTTGGGAAGCAGAACTTGCAGGATTTCAATAACGAGACTTACATCCTCTGTGTTCAGAAGTCATCCGTCATTCTGTCTCCCTGCCGGGCCGTACATCTCTAACAAGGACTTTTCTCTCGATTGCTCCATGACTCGCACAAAAAGCGGATATTTGTTGCAACGACCGCGACAGCTATAAAATAAATAAATAAGTTTGATGAATTGCATGTTTATCCCACTATTTTATTTACTTTTGTGTACAGCAATAAAGAAAAGACGTATAAAGCTCAGTTACAAATGTAGGTCAATTATATTCTTTTAAAATGGAAGTAACATATCTTCATTTAACGACAAAACAAGACATTATGTTTTATAAAATAAATGTTGTTTAGTTAAGAACTTGCATTGTAAAACTTTAAAAAGTGTAATCTGCCGTAAAGTAACCAATTTTCAGGAAACAGTGCGAATGTTGGTATTATTATTGCGCCTTATTTAAATTTATCTCCCTTTACAATCTTGTATACGCGCGAGAACGTTGTGTACGCAATACGCAATCTTACATTATTCCCTACAAAGGCGAAAATTATCGCAAGCTCCGGGCCATTGGCTGGCACGGGGTGTTCATATTAAATACCCCTAAATACGCAATATCTGCACACGAACGATTCTCTCAATGGAGCAGTACGTTTCCTCAAAAGCCTCTAATTGTTCCTAACGACGACTGAAAAGCGCCGCCTTCCGGGCGCCTCCTGAAAACTTCAGATTTCAGGCAGTGGGATTTCCCGAGACTCGCATCCGGGGTGTTACTACAATGTGCCAAATATGCAGATTTCTATTCTTGAATCTCATTTCATTTTATAACGATATTTTATGTATATATATTTATATATAGATAATATATTTTTTTTTTTTTTTAATTTTATTTAAGATTTTGACGCTTTCTTAATAACTTGGTACATTCAATAACGTATTTTTATTTCTGAATGAATTGTTAGCCGATTTATATTGTAAAGTGGACTAGAAGGGACGCCTAAGACTTTGATGTAACAAAAAAAAAACGATATTTTAGATTTCTTCTCTCTGTAGAAAACATCAATATTTTTCGACGAAAAGTTTTTTTTAAATTTATCTTATACATACTCTATTTTATGATATTTTTTGCATGTATTTAATTTTTATTTGTTTTTATGATTTGTTTAGCTTCAAAATATTGAATGCATAACTGATGCTCACGGATTCAACTGATGCGTCTCAGTTCTTTCTACGGTATCCTATTACATTCGTTTCGTTTCATTAGGTAATCCCGATTCGTGTAACTTGCTCACCCTTACTCGCAGTACAATTTCTTTTATTACGCTTTCACATTTAGTACCTGCTGAAATAATTGTTCAAAATAATAAATTCCTTTCCCGATACCGGCGGCTGATATTCTCAAGCATTCCGAAGCTGTTGTTAGAGCCTTATCGGAACGTTGACTTTTTATTGTTTATTTTATTTAAATTAAGATTAATATGCGAGATTGTTTAATTTGTTGACACGCTTAACATTTGGTTGGATTTTGATACGTCCATTCATCGTTCTATAAATCGTTTATCTTTATGTCTCCCTTGATTTTATCACACCATAAAATACTGTTTATTTTAAGGTCCATTACATACTTTCCAACTTAAATTATGTGCTAATTTTTTTTCAAATACTTAGTGTTTTTACATCCAGCAAATAATTTTGAGTCTGACTGCTATTTTCATTGTTGTATTTTTATTCATTCAATATATTGTATACCATAGTTAAACATGTAGAGGTATGTTAGGTGAAAAAATTCGGAAATTCTCGTACATATTTTTTTTTTGGAAACTCCTCAATTTCGAATTCATCGTCAAATTTTATTTTCCGCGTTCAGCCTGATGAAATACGCGTACATATTTGCTTGCGAAATATTTCAAAATGAATATCCTTATATGGAATCCTGTATAAATTTAGTCAACTACTCAAGTAATAATAGTAAACTTTACCAAGATATGAAATAGGGTATTTCCTTTGGTGAGGTTAACATGTTAATAAAATATATGTTAAATAAATATAATATGAATAACGTCTATGGGAGTTTTCAAGGACAAAAACAATTTGTAGTACCATTTTTATGTGAAAGTGAATACGCCTACTCAAAAGTATATTTTTAAGGATCCTTAATTATTAAAAAATATTTTCATTGTATGTGATATTAACTTGCATTCTAACATTGTACAAAGCATATTAAGTTCGAAGCTGTGCTTATTCGAATAAAATTACTCATTTTCATTTCTTCCGCACATTTGCATTTTAGAAAATCGAAATGAAAACAAAAAAATTTATTAGATGATTTAGAAATTTTCTGTATAGTAGTTTGCGTCTTCCAACGTTTCGGTCCTGGTGATGTGATCATTTGCGGCTATTTTTCTAAAAACCACTACGCAGCATAGCACCCAAGAAATTCCAAAATTATCTCTGAAACAATGGCTCCCAAGCCCTACAAAAACATAGAATCTACTGTCAAATCAAAATGAGAGTTTTTAAATATAAATGAATATTTGCTTTTCTGGCTCTTGAATTGTAGGCATCCATTGTTTTTATTTTCATTCGACGTCCTTCCGAGCGGACGTCCTTCAGCGCCGGGAGTCTCCGGAGCTTGAAACTTTAAAAGTTTAATCGACAGTCAGGCCGGCGGGGCTGGAGGGCCGCTTTAGAACGTTAAGCCTTGTAATTGATCGCCAAGCTTTGAACGCACGACAAGAAACATTTTTTTAAAGTAATTTGGAAAGTTTCTATCACCGGGGGATCTGCAAGAGTAAAATGTAGACTAGCGGATACTTTTTATCGCATCTGTTTTCTCTCAGATAATTTACACATAAGTATAATGATAGTATTTATCATTCAAGGAATCAGAAAATCCATTCTCTTATTTTTTTGTCATTTTCTATTAAAGAGTACACAGTTAGTCCTCAAACAATAATCGTTTTCAATGTAATTGTAACATGCACGTCATTTATAAAATTTATCAGCGTGCAAGCCAACGTGCAAATGAATGAGGTTTTATATTACTGATCGTTTATCTATATCAGTTAATTGCTGGCATTCTCGCTGTCCGCTGTGCTGATATTTTTAATTCCTTTTCTTTTAATTCATATTTTTCTACGTGTGTGTTTTTATCAAATTAAATTTTGCTATCAAATAAAATGGAAAAAAATCTCAATGACGTGTTACAGAAAGCATATTTTTATTACAATTTTCGGCTTTTGTGTGGCAAAAATGCGGGAAATAAATAATATGCGGCAGACAGATTCCCCGGCCGTAAATCATGCCGTAATGATGTCAATTTATGAGGAACAATAATGTCCAATAAATTACCTGGACTGTTTGCGTGTATGACAATTATTCATAAATTAGTAACTTGTCATCCTTTATCCGTAAATATAATACAAAATAAACACTCCGATATCTCTATGGGGCGGTATACCACTGCTTCCCATAATATTTCTATATTGCCTATGTTGAAAATAAGATAAAAACCAACCGACGTCGCCAGTGGCGGCCAGAGAACACGTCTCCATTCTTGGAAACCGTCATCAATCAAGAATCAAGGCAACCATCTGTGCGGATTTAAAAAACATGCACAACATCTTAAAATTATATTTATTAAAATGTTGACCTAATCATTATTTTTTTCGTTTATTATTATTTTAGCGCAGGCTACTTTCTTAGATCTGTGTGTCAATGTTTACAAAAAACTTATTTAATAATTAATTATATAATAGTTTTCATGAGGCATGTGGTTTGTTAACTTATTTTGTGATTGTTATCTTCATTGTTTTTTTATTATTCAATTGTAGATATATGAGAATCTTGATATGATTTTAAGTTGTTACTTGTGCTTAGTATGCTCCCCAGTAGTCCGTCGGTTACTTATCTTCTTAAAATGAACGAATTATCAACCCTTTAATTTATTGTAGTTACAATATGTTTAGCCTCTGTTTCATCTTTTAATTTAATAAACGTAAACTTCATACTCAAACAAGAAATATGAATAACCTTTTATGAGCTTTTTTGACTGGCTGGAGAAGCTCTTGATAGGCTACTTACAAACATGACTGGCAAAATCCAAATGTTCATATCTCATAGCCAAATGTTTGTTGTGTGTGTTTTATTTATTAATAAATACGATTTCCAATATAATTACGCTACATTTTTAAGAATTTAAGTTCATATTTTAAGATCAGTTATTAAATAGTCTAGATGTGATTGCATCTCCAATAATGATGCTGTCCATAGTTCACGCAGTGACAGCTCGTCGCTCGGGGTGCGTAAATTTATCGAACATGTGCCTAAGGGCGCGTGGCCTGGGCAAAGGCTAGATTACAGGCAGAATTGTTTTTTTTCTGTGACCACAGCTGAATAAAGAGCACATCACTCCTTTTGGCACATTTCAGCGAGTGGAGTAATTCCGGGTGACGCGGCATTTCGCGCGCAAGAATTTACTTTAATCTTTTTACTCGGCGCGCTGAGCGTATTTGTAATTTGATGTGTTCTTTATTATTCGGGATTTTTTTTCACCCCGGAAATTTTCCCCCGTTAGTTTTATGGGAAACTCGTTTAGGGTGTTTTTTTTTTTTTTTCTTTTTAATAAAAAGCAGACATCATTACTTAAAACTTTATGTTTACACGTATTTTGTCATGCAACTTAATTGAAATTTCTTGCCAAATTTTCTTAAACTTATTACAAACACTTCAAATTGCATAGCTCTCTTGACTTAAAAGTTTTGTGTGTAATATAAAATAATAAAATAAATGTTTTTAACCTTCAAAAGCTACTAGTTACTTAATGAATACCAAATATATTCAGTTTTGTTTTACATATTGTCACATCTTTAAAAACATCCGAAATCTTCGGGTGTATATACTTATATACGAGTACAATGGTAGTTTAAAAGAAGAAAAAAAAACAATAATATGTAATACTTTCACATATATTCTGCTAACTATTCATAATTCCTGGCTTTATTTATTTTTAATAAATATGGATCAAAAGCTTTCTTGGAGTTGTATTTGGGTCATCACAGCAGTGAAGTACTCACGAGAAGCATACACTCTTGATGAGTGGCATGATTAACTCGTGGCAACTTTTCTCCCGACGTGTGAAAAAGCATTCCTCCCGAGAGCACAAGAGTCTCCCACCGCGGGTCTTGCACCAGAACTGTCGGCTGATGATGAAGCTCCTCCTTCCCCGCTGCAGCCAGTTAATCTGCCGAGCGAGCTGTCTGAAATTTGATAAGCTTCCCGTAGCACTGGAAATGAAATGCATATATATTTATTACGACCAGCTGAGCCACTCGGTGTTGCCCGCAAATAAATGAAAATTACTGCACATTCAATTTTCAATGGATATAATTATAAAAAATAAGTTGATTCGCTATTCGCTTATAACATCAAATAATTTTTTTTTTTATGACAAATATTTAAACACGAAAACTTCATATTAACGCCTTTAAAATTTAAATTATTTTAAAATCAATTATATATTTTATAATAATACATTGTTTATTATTTATTGGTTTTGTTATTTATTAACTTAAATAAATTCCATCTTCATACGCAGGTTCAATGTTTGCTTTCGAAGATTCCGTTATTTTTCTAATGCGCTAAAAACAAAAATTGTTACTGATCTGATAATGTCAAAATTTAAATATTTACACGTAACAAGAGTAATTATATAAGAATTATGCTTTTAAAATATGCTTCTGTATCTTTTTAAATAAGAAAGCCTACCTTTCGTGTCCTTGTTTTTTGGCACCGACATTCGTTATCATTAGCAGCCTGCTAAGTATTTCGGTACATTATCACGCAGCCCCTCCCCCGGGCAGTTATTGCCGAGGAGGCGCCTCGCAGCCCAGACAAAGGAAAGATTAAAATCTGCGGTTCCTCTAATGACGCACCAAGAGCCGCCGCTGCGCTTCTGGAAGCAGCAACATTACCAGAAAGCTGCTTTTCTATGAAGTACGATAACGATGACAAAGCCTTATAGCTTTCCTTTAAAGTCAACATCGTCGAATATTTAAGGCTTTTGAAGTTGTAAGTTTATTGAGTATTTTATGTGATTCCAGTAAATGTTCTCAGAACGGATTACGAGGAGTTACATTTGCTATGTCTGTGATTACGGCAGTTTTCTTTGTAAAGATACAACCCCTCAGGGACCAGACGTTTGGTCCTGTTGGGTTGAGCCTATTTTTTTTTTATACAAAAGAATTGCATATGTTTTGGTTTTAAAAACAGTATAACAGATATTTTATTTATAAGGATAATAAATAACATGTTGCAAATTTAAAAAAAAAATTATAAAATTATATACACGACAAATACAAAGGCATCACCTAAAAAATATCAAGAATTTCCTTAATCTAGAAAAAATATTTTTTTGTAAAGAAAAATTAGTCAATTATATTTCAAAGTACATTTATGCATAACTATTTGTAATATTTGGCTTATTTTAATACAGAACTACTTCCTCGGGTTTGCCGGTCTGGAATTTTGTGGAAAGATCTGGAAACTGTGGGTTTTCTTTCAATTTCCAACTTATCGCTTCTCTTTGTAGCGCTGGATTTCAATATTTAATAATACAATGTCGAGATTTGTTCTTATTTCCTTTTGAAGTGTTCGTCTTCTGAGATAGAAATTATACTTTTACGTCCTAATGAATTTTATATTTTGTTTATTTTGTATTCTTCGAGAAAATCAGCTATTGTTATTTTTTGTAGAAAATTACCGAAGTTCTGTCTTTTGAAAAAATGCCAAATCAAATTAAATTACTCCAAATAATTTTTTTTACTCCATTGACACGGCCTTACAATTATGTTCATTTTTATTTTAAATAAGAATACACACGCGTACTTATATACTTCTGTGCCTTTTGTTAATTTTTATACACAATTCAATTAAATATTTATTATAAATTTAAAAAAAAGTTTAATAATTTTGGAATTCCATATTAATTTTTTTTCCAAAAAGCTTTTTCGCTGGTGACTTTTTCGTTTGTCTTTTCGCCCGGCTCTGGCTTGATCCCTAAAAGACTATCTCTTTAGAAAATTAAATAATAAAACGAGCTCCACATGGTTTTCCGATGGGAAATCATCCAGAACGTTCTTTACCGCATCCGGTCCTGTTTTTCCTTTATTCTGGTACCAGGCGCCCGGGACCTTCTCGGGCTGCGCCTCGACTGCCTACACCCAGCTAGCGTGCTCTCGAATAAGAACTAGATTAATTAAATAAAAACTCATGTACAAATGTTATTTAATTTTTGACATATAAGATGCACTGACATTTACGAATAAAACCCTGGAATATTGTAAAAAACGCATTCTTCTTTACTACGTTCAGATAACTTGCTTTTTGTACAAGTATATGCGATGTGAAATTACGATCTCAACTAAATAAAATTAGTATTTTATCAAACATCAAACAATGCTTTAAAAAAATAAACGTATTTCACCATTTTTCTTATCCCAAATCTTGTATATTAATTTTGAATATAGCCATTCATTTTTTGCCTTTTAAACCTACACGACTTACTTACACGGGAATGTCCCGCCGCGGTCCGTGTGAAGCGCTCGTATTCCTGCCATATTATTTTGGTATTAACAAAAGACGCCATTTCGCCATGATGGCCGCGGGTCACGCCACCACAGGTGCTGCGTGTCACTTGTTCGTACGCGCTAGTGACAGCAGCTGGACACTTTATGGTGTATTACATGGTCAATTCTTCTTCACAATACTGTCGCTTGATTTACTTTTGAAAAAAAATTGTCTCAGTTTTTCAATAGATTTGTGACGTGATACTTGAAAGTTCTTTTCAATGATGATTGTAATAAGGAATGTGTTTTCTTTTGTAAGCACACGGCTCCGGGGGTGAATTTCTTCGATCCACCCTAATGTATACCTTTGGCGAGGCAATAATCGTAAATGTACCGGTGCTGTCGGTCTTTTCAATTTTCTTTATTTTCTTTTTCGTCCATCACGCTACCGAGAACTTTTCCCCTGGAAATATGCGTTTTAATATCGTGCCATTGACGCTTGACTGCAGCAACTTTTACATCATAATTTGTTCGACATCAGACAATGCGAAACTTTTATATGAGCACCCCCGTCCACGGTACACCCTCCCGGTGCTGCGTCATTTAGGGAAGCAGCAGAGGGTAGTCCTAAAAATATATTTTCTCGCCTGCCCGATCCGGTACGCTGGCAGACTTTATGGCACTCGGCAGCGTCAGTTGTATGGCTCCAGCGTGAAGTTACACAAATTACGTGGCGATGCGATAAAAGAATATAAGGCCGAGGAGCAGACCGTCTCGGGGCCCGCGCAGGTGGAGCTGGCGGAAACTCCTCGCGGGGGCTGCGGCCAGAGAGACAGCTGCTGGGCTCGGAGCACGCTCGAGCCTCCTTCCGGTTGGTGACAAAATACAAACCGTTATGCTTACTCTCTAACGGTTGTACACGGAGTGTCTATTTTTTGTAGAGCTTATACAATTTGCAAATATTATAATAACAAATTAATATCTTACTATCAATGAATCTCGGCGTCGTTGAAAGTTTTTTTTTTTTACTTTAATTAAGTCGTTCTGTCTGGAGAGCTTTAACGAATACTATAATATCTTATGTTAAATTCTTATTTTAGTCATTTTTTATTTTTTATAACTAGATTTATTTTCAATGGTGATAGTCCAATCGTTCTAATCGTGAGAATGTTAGTAAAGCTTTTTTTAATTACTTATTAAGCTGTAAAAAAAATCTTGAATGCACTATAAAAATATTAATTGCAGTAGATGCAGCACTCGGTGTCCCGCTACTTTTGTGCGTTTCTTGTATACAGTGGTGCTCGGAATTGTGTATTTTTGCTCGCATCTCTCGAGTCATTACCGTACTTTACGCTCGCGCAGTTTTAAATAAAACATGACATTATTGTAAATTTTATCGCGATATTAAGTTAATTATTCCTTTATTTGCTTGCGAGAGTGGTTAAATATTAAACACCGCCATTGTCTTGAGTTACGGCCGCGCATATCTCCGTGTCTTATATTATATTTCTGAACTTTTACGACACGATAACTTCGCTACTAAAACGTTGCACTTAAGATTCGCCATTGTGCGACCTCCGCGCACCGACTCTCATATCCCCAACACGTAATGAAACGACGTGTAATAATGGTAATTGAATACAACTTACTCTTTTTTTACTTATCAAAACACGTTTTTTTTGTATATATATATTTTATACGAAAAATTTTTCCACCGTGTTCTTGAGTAAATTCAGTAAATTAGCATGAGGCATATTTTTTGTGTTTTCTCTCTATCAAAAATTAAAAATTATTTCAACATGTTAATTTTGATCCATTTACAAATATACATCGATTAAACTTTTTGACAGTTTTACTATCAAACATTTTATGTTCGGCTGTCCAAAAACGGTGCTATTCGCAGTAAATTTTATAGAATACACTTGTATGGACATCGATTACTTCACCCTTGCTATGTGCCTACTTTTACAAGTATGTAGCCTGTCGCTCGGCTCGTATAAGTCAAACAAGTGCTGTATCGTGATGGCTTGTTGGGAATTGCCTGCGGTCCCTAAGCCGGGCGGTCTTAAGTCGTCTCCCGCGATGTCTAGATCTGCAGAGTGCCCTGCGAGGGCGGCGGGTGGACCTCCCTGAAAGACGTTACACGAGGGATGGAGATTGCGACCGACTCCGGTCAGGGCGACCTTTTGTCGGCCGGGCATGTAATAGCGCTGGACAAAGTCGTATTGTTACTCCAAGTGCTGCTTTGTAATAGGACTTAAAGACAATTACGTCAAACATTCTTTTCTACACTGGTTTATAATATTTTTTGTATAATGTCATTCATTAATAATTTTTTTTTTTTTTGTTACAGGTAAGAAAGAGTCTATGCTTACACTAGAACTTATCAAATCATCACCAGGTTTGCTCTTAATAGTTGTTTTTACGAAAATTTGTATCAACTTTTAAAATTAACGCAGAAATTTTTGTAAATAGTTTTCTGTGTAACTATGTCTTGGTCAATTTATTTATTTCAATAACAATTAAAAACACTTCAACTCGTTTTCTATTGTAAGATTTATTAGTAAAACTTATACAAGGAACCCTTGAAGTATATCGTGATTATAATTTATCCCAGAAAATGACTATAATCTAGATCAGTGGCTCTCAAACTCTTTTGGCCCACGGACCCCTTTTCATAGTCAAAACATGCCCACGGACCCCCTTTGATAGTCAAAACTTGCCCACGGACCCCCCTTCATAGTCAAAACTGGCCCATGAACCCTCTTTCATAGTCAAAACTTGCCTACGGACCCCCCTTCATAGTCAAACTTGCCTACGGATCCTGGGTGAAAAACTACATAAATTCATATTATAGACTAGTTGGTGCAAGTCTACTCCATTGCGTTCCTGAATTAACCTACTTGACTCACCGCGACGCCTGTTATTACTTGTATTTTATGCACCTGTCTATATTTATATTTTACTTAGGACGTAAAAATCGCTTATAATGTATTCATTGTTATTTATTTTAACTTCCATATTAATAAAAATGTGTCGCAATTTTTTTTATTTTATATTAAACCTTGCGCGGATTCTTGGCGTTATTCGGGGATTCCCAAATCGATTTTAATTTTCTAAGGACCCCCTGGGGTCCGTAGGGACCACTTTGAGAAGCACTGATCTAGATATACAAAAACCGACACTCGGTGACCTTATTTCCGGCATATCTTGTAAAACATCAATAAATTAAAGAAGGCTTCTTGACCGGGCATCGGTAACGGCGGCATGGGATGTCCCCCGCCCGCGCTGGTAATCTCCTTATCGGCCGCCCTTAGGCCCGCCCTGGACCGTAAACATGCCGCGCCAGGGCGGGATGCAGTTTTTGCGCCCCTACATTGTTTTTGCCGCCCCCGAGCCTCATGCATACGTAATCAGGGGACCGGCGGGGGCGGGCGACTTGCGCGACTGTATGCCGCAGATTATGCACACCAATCTCTCAACTTAATTATGGGAATTGAAACCTTATCCTGCTAGGTACGTTTAAGCGTGTTTTGTAATAGAATACCCTGCGTGCCTAAGAATCAAATTGATATTTTAATTAATAGTTTGATTAACAATGGTAATATCCACCGTGCCTAATAATGCCTAATTTGATACTCAAATAAATATTTTTATTTTAATAAGTAATAACTATATATATTTTTTTTTTTGGCGTACTAATATTAGTAACGTGTTCATGTTGGCGATACTAGTGGTGTCGTAAAAAGTTGGAAATATTAAATAAGTTTTTGAATACTTTAATTATTAGTTCAATTTTTAATAAATAGAACCCGTCGTATCTAATAAATAATGAATAATCGCTGTTATCAAATTTCAAGCTTTGCGGGAGTAGGTAAAAAAAATATTTTAATTTAAAGGTTTTTTTTATTTATTTTATGTTATTTACAATAGTTCTTAGGGTTATGCTTACAATACGGTATGCGGCTAACTCCTGTTTCTGCGCGCAGGTTAAGGGGATTACAGGGTGTGGTTTAAGTGGTTATTGAGTATGCGTACTTGGGTTATTGAGTATGTGTAGGGAAAAACATGTGTAAAAAACCATTTTCCGGGAGTAGGTTATGTAGATATTATATGTTATCGTTTTATAATTTGTTTTGAATATGCTTGTTAATAACTCGCATGAGTGCCCGTGGACCTCCTCTGTGGCTGGCGTGGCGAGAGTGGATCTCTCGAGGAGCTTTCCGAAGGCTCCTCACAAAAGATCGTTTTTCATTCTGCCCCTCGCTAATGGAACCTCTACACCTGTTTAATAAAGTCCTTACGCACCCTTTGTTGGTGTTCCCGAGTGATTTTTTTTTACGCTATTTTCTCATCAAAGCGCCCATTCTTGTATCTTTTGTGCGAATCCTCGAGTATCAACAGCAATTCGAAGTAATTTCGTGAATTCTTTTTAATACGGTTTTGCGGTGAGTTCAAATTTAATATGTTTTATTGTATAAAATAATCGTCTCTTTAATACGATAAAATCACTGCTTTGTTTCTGTCTTAAGTAATTTTTTTAATAAATATTAAATTCATTTTTCAGTTAACGATCGGACATACCAATTACCACGTATCTGATAAGGTGTTTTGTGTATTTGTATTCAATCAATTTGAAAGTTGCAAATTAAAATTCAGAAAAAAACATTGTAAATTTAAACAACTTTAAAGTACAAATACACTATTAATTGCGTGGCAATCTGAAAGGATATTAATCGACTCGGGTCTATTTAAACCGACGGTACTGGCGGAGTTCAGCAATACAAGTGAATTTAATAATTCAACACGTCATGACTTGATGCTACCCAGAGTGTACCATCACAATCTATCCGAAAGCAATTTACGTCACGAAACGGTGTTTTCAATTAAATACATACATCCACCGGTGGTTTTGGCGCACGGCGATGTGATCGCATCCACATCCGATATCCGACATCAATTATGATATAGACAATATTCAATGTTCAAACAATCATATTAAGTAGATAGGCCTGTCCTTTGCCAGCTCAGGTTTCATGTATTGTTTGTTATTGGATTGACTGCTTTGAAAGTATTTATGTTCGAATAAAATAATTAAATTGATTGATTTTCGGTATTTTGACAATTTTTTTTTTTATGTAGGAATTTTTTTTATTGTAGCTTTGTCAGATCTCAATGTTTTTAAAACCTTACAATAAAGTGTGTTTCAAAAACATATCACCGAAAACATGTATATTCAGTGGAACAAGAATTATTACCGCGGTAAACATTTACTTAAAAATAAGAAAAGTTTTAAATTAACTATTACAAAAAATATCTTATCTATGGTGCTGTTTTTAGAAAGCAAAGGAACTTTCAATGTCATACAGGTAAAAATTCTGTACTACCTTTTTGATTAATTTTTCAAAATTCAAAGCAAATCTGTTTTTATTGACTGTTTTTGTCGTCTTCTCAAAAAAATATTCAAGGTCATTCGCATTGCGAACTTACAATATGCAAAACTCGAAAAAATTAATACATTTGTTCATTTTTAAAAAGTGTGTCAATCATACAGATTTATTCACATAAAATTATTTAAGTAGTCCATTTTAAGATTTTAGTCAATACAGTTATATAAAATATTGTACATATATTTTTTATATCATTGTTGAGTTTCAAGATTTTAAGTTTATCAATTCATTATGATGATACTGCGGGTAATTTTAATAAAAAGTAATATTTATATCAAATTGCGTCGTTACGAAGTTGATATAATTTGTCACATTCGCGGTTTATTACTAACATTATGAACTTAGTTACGGGGGTGTGGTTTTATTTTAACAAGACGCCATTTTGTAGATAGTATTCGTCTTAGGGGTGCTTAAGGGACTTCCGTCTGCCAAATAGATTCATCTTAAGTGCCTTACACTGTTACAAGATCCTCTCTCTATACTGCCCTTATTTTCTTCAAGCTCGGTCCTCCTGTACGAGATTCACAAAAAGAGGAGAATTTTCTATCTGATTTGGGAACCGAAGACCGCGACGTTAACTGCCTAACACAGGATTTGAGTTTGAGATTAAAAGTACAGACGAATTCCTTACTTAAATCTTCTCTTAGATAAACATTGAGCATATTTATATATTTAATATGTTAATAACACCAAACTATTTTTATTTTAATATCATTTCTGTGAATGTTTTCAAAATAGACAAAATATTGTTGTTTTTTTTTTTTTTAAAAAACAATAATCTTATTAAAAATATATATTTTAGTTTGCTCTTCTTTGACATGTTGCTTTACGTCGAGCTTTTGTCATTCCTTTTGTACTATTTAAGTACTGAAATGCACTTCTATTTGACATGCTTTATGCTCTTTTAAAAATTTTAATGATGTAAAGAGATTTAACTTTACACTCGTACGTATAGCAAAACGTTTGTTTCCTTTTAGAATCATTAAAAGTTTTTGCTAAAAATAAAAATATATATTGAAACTTGAGAATAACGCACGGACGTTTTTTTTTTTTTACTCGCAGGTCTAATGGGACTTTTGATTTGTTTTATCTGGTTAATTAGGGCGCGGGAGGTCAGCCCCGCCGCCCGGCCGGAAAATTTAAATTGCTTGCAATTATTTTTCCACGGACATTAGCTCGCACGACCCCAAACTTTTAGTTTCCGACGGCTGCTTCTTTTGGAGTAATTTTGACGGCAGCGTAGCGAATCGACTTTTACCTAACCCTCCCCAACCTGATACACTCCATAAAACTTTATATGCCTTATCGTGCTCACGTATACAATGTTAAATAGTCAAATCATCGGAACGAAAGCATTAATAAACAGCATTCCACAGTAGACCAGTTGAATATGTTACACCATATATTTAAGCGAAGAACGGAGATTTCGATAGTGATTATATACTTCCTAGTATTAAGCCATTTACATTTATTGATAAAATAACACTAATAAATATTTCAAACACACCGCGATATTATACAAGCCTATCCTTGTATTTTTTTTAATATGTAAAAGGTTGAATTCCTAAAATAATTATTTTAAAATACCACTTAATATTAAATAACATTGTATTTCATCGTTAAATATTGATTTACAAAATAAAAACAACTTTCAAATGTCAATAAACACAATGCGAAATTTCCATAATGACGTCTCGTATCTTGTTAAAGCTATAATATATTACAATATAATCATGCCTAATTCTTGTTAATTGTCATCGTTAGCATTATATCGATAAGATAAGCATCTACATCGAAACGACCACCACGAGTGGGGCACTATGAATAATTGGCATTGTTCGGTTTGGGATGCATTAATTCTGGCCTTATTGGACAGGCGAAACTGTCCCAGAATGAAGGACGGTGCATCGTCGCCTCTGCTCTCGACTTCACGTCGGGTACATCCGATCAATATGCATCTAAAAATAGTCAAAGTGAATACTTATGTGATGTGAAGCGATCGAGTGACGTCAATATTTTACTCTGCAAGCTCGATCAAAATGTTAAACATTATCTACTTATGTATCTTAAGCAACACGTGAACTACTTTAAGAAAACCATCTGTCTTGTGATCTGTCCATATTTTAAAAAAAACTATGTTTTTATTTTATATTTATTTGCTTATGTTATACTTATATAACAACTAGTTTCAATTATTTATATAATTTCAAAAAAATATTATGCACTTAAATTAAAAAGCATCCAAAATAGATTACAGTATATTTTACCCTGACTGTAGAATCGATACTTTTAATCTTCTTTGGCCTTTTTCGACTCCGTGACTAGGCGGAGTGCGTATGTGCTCTTATGGTTCACTGAAGAGCGGAATTTATACAGGACCGAGTTGATTTGTATTTTTAGCAATCTATCATTCCATTATTTAATCAACCGGACTCTGAATGGAGTTTCCGTGTATTCTCGCCAGGCTAATAAACATCTGGATTTCCTCTTATTGACGAGGATCCTCGCAAAAAAGCTTTATCGGCCGGCGGATACATTCGGAAAAAATAGATCAAGGAATCAATTACAAAGGCACAATACATCACGACAGGCCGGGGCACTCTCGTATACTTGCGGCGCACAAAGCTCCCGTCCGGGGTTGAAACGGGTGGTGGGCTTTTTAATTTAGTGAGAGGTTTTGAGGACATTTTCAATTATACCAGCGGTTGAAGGCTGCTATCATTTATTAATTGGCAGTTTTTTTTTATCTTCACGTGTTTCATTTGTGAATATTCAGCTTTTACGTCCGAGCCTTTCGCATGTTCATTGATGGGGAAAATTCAATTAGTTATTTCTCAAAAGAATGTAGTTAAACAAATTTGTTAAATATCAGTGCACGTTGATTTTATATTTATGAAAGTTTTGCACACAACGACAAATAAAATTGAATTAGGGTTTTCAGTATCTTTAAGTTTTGTTAAGTAATTAATTAAGTAAGTTTCAAAATGCTTTGTTTTAATGCTACGAAGTTTCATATCAGTTTTATCCAATAACGTACATTTCCAATTTCAGTGGAAGTATTTCAACGTATTTCGTTTACTGTAAATAACTTCATTCAAAGTGGTAAAATTGGAAAACTGATTAAATTAAAAGAGCAAAAAATCCTACAAATTCGGTCGCTATTTACGGAAGCGGCGGCGAGGTACACCCCGTCGATCGACGTGTCTGGCGGCGTACAGTCGCCCGAGCGGTTACCTGCAATTGATGGTGATTGCTCGGCAGGTCGCGGCCGCCATTTGTCTCCGCGGGGGTCTGTTAATGAAAAAATCCCGACGCTCGTACCCGGAGCGAGGAGCCCGGAGCGAATTAATTACCTTCCCGTAGAGCAGCCGGCCGCGGCGACGTCCTCCGGCGTCCATCGCCAGCCGATTAGTTCGAGGAACACTTCAAATTGGTTTCTCATCCCAGTTGAATGTGATACTTTGATCCTGATTGTAATTTTTATATCGATATTTAAATATTGCCGCTGTAGGAGTTTTGCAAAAAATGCGTTTTATATAATTTTACATAAAAATATTTTATTAATACTTGTGAGAAATGCGTTTGGAGCATCGCAGAAAACTACAATTGACTGGTAATTTTTTTTATAGATATATATATATATTAGGGAGTCCCTTAAAATTCAAGTTCAATATTTTTTTACGCGTACCTTCTTAAAAGTTTAGTAATAACCCTATATTGTCTAGAAAAAAATATTAGTTCGATTTATAAACGGTAACCCGTGCCGACTTGCGATTTTAACTTGTCCATACAAGTTGCGTAAGTACTGCGCTGTGACTTGTAACTGCATGTTTTATTTGTCATTTCATACGTGATTTTTGAGATTAGTAGTGCTCCATTGTTTAGTGCGTTAACATGTCGGTGGAATTACGGAGTGATAAACAAAATAATTTCCTTATCGGTTTGCCTAGATATCAAATAAATGGTGCAAAATTACCATCTACTCGACAAATTCCCTCGGTCCTATTTTACAATATTCGTGAGGTTAAACTGATTGTTAGTGAAATTGCAAATCTTGTGATTAGGGAGTGCATCATATATTGGGAAAAAGCAAGAATTCCAACAAGGGCATACCCTAACTGCGTGAAGAAACTTGTTGATTTATATCATGTTTGGAGAGAGTTGCAAAAAAAATTGTAAGAAAACTCAGGTTACGTTCAAGAGCCGTGAGAACAATTTCAAAATTGATCTTGATAATTTGTTTGATATTTCACATGCTGATGCTTTTGAGAGAATGAAAATAGAGTAAGATAAATTATTTTTAATGAAACAGAGAGAGCCAGATCGACCAGGATGCTTAGGTGGTGTTGATAAAAAATTGTCGGAAAAAGAAGATAGATCTAAACAACGACGATTGGAAGAAGAGGAAAGGGTTGTAAGACAAAGATAACCACTAGCTGCTGAAACTAGAAAATCAAGGGCAGAAGCAATAAAATCTGACTTCTTTGGAAGTAATGTACCCGACGTAGTCACAGTCCATTGGGATGGAAAACTATTACCCGGGTTAGATGTACGAAGTTCTAAAGAAGAACGCTTGCCAGTTATTGCTTCGTTTGACGATAAGGAACAGCTTCTTGCAGTGCCAAAACTAGAACATTCTTTTGAAAAACATCAAGCTAAGGCTGTCTCAACAGCTCTCTTTGACTAGAACCTTCACGATAAAGTACAAATAATGTGCTGCGACACAACAGCTTTCAATACTGGCCGTTTCAATGGAGCTTGTGCTATTTTGGAGAAACTTTAGGAAGAGAATTGCTGCTCGTCTGTCGTCATCATGTTTATGAATTGGTCTTAAAAGCTGTCTTTGAAAGCAAAATTAAGTAAATTACTAGTAGCCCAGATACTCCAATGTTTAAAAAGTTCAGAGAAAATTGGAAAAACATCGACGCTAGTAACATTGAACCATCTCTTAATTTCGTAAAACAACGTGTTGCCGAGACAGACATTCAAGCTTTTTTATTATTTTATAAGGCAGAATTAGACAAAGGTTATGTAAGAGATGACAACCGCAAATTGGTCGAACTGTGCGTAATATTTTTGGGAGGAGACTCAGAGGAAAAATTAAAACTAAGCCCCCCCAAAGCCATGCATCAGGCACGCTGGATGGCGAGAGCGATCTATTCTTTAAAAATGTGTTTACTTCAGTCACAATGCAGAATAACTGCGAAGGACAAAAAGACTCTACGATGTTTGCTTATGTTTGTAAAACACTGGATGATTTCGTATCGGAAAAGAGCAAACAATTTTTATCACGACTGCAGATCGACGACAGTTTTCTAAAGGAAGATAATAGGGAATAATAATAGTGCTTTTGTGGAAGCTAAAAGAAAAATAAGTTATTTGAGGGTTGTGAATGATACTGCTGAAAGGGCTGTTAAAATGATGCAAGATTTTAACGGACTTATCGCGGCTGAAGAAGAACAAAAACAGTTCTTGCTGCGCTGTGTCCAGGAACATAGAAAATTGTATCCGGACTGTAAAAAAACAACTCTATAAAAAAGTTACCCTGACTGATTGTTATTACTTTATGTTTTTGATTAAAGATTAATGTTCATTTAATTGAATTTTTACTATTATTCACTTAATTTATTGCATTTATAATGATTTTATACCAGACCGAAATATCAAGACAAAACACGTTTTTTACTAAACTTTGAAGCTCGGTCGGCACTGGTTGCAATTATGCTAGAAAGATGAAATTTTATATTTAAGACTCTTATAGCATTACTAAAAAAAGTAGAGGGTACCCATTTCGAAATTTGAAAAAAAAAATTTTTTGGTCATATAAGGGACACCCTAATATATATATATAAAAGCCTCTGTTTGGAGTTACAAGAGTTTTCTGCATAGCACGAATATGTCAATTTAATATATTGTTTAAATAAGTCTGTTTTCTTATATTGAAAATGAAAAATAGCTTCAGTAAAATCGCGCACAGCCCCGTAAAGCAATCAGAACGAAAGGGTTAATCAAGTCCACGTCGGTTATTCTCACGGTTTATTTGATTATGAAAACAAGCCGATTACACTCGTCACGAATGTGAGTCCGGCGGATGATCAGACTTGCTCATATCACGAAATAATGTCTTTTTAACCATTAAATTAAAACCAGATCACTTGTTTTTTGAATAAATCCAATTAGCACATGTTATGATAAAATTGTGGCGGAGAAAATATGCTTTTTAGATGCGTGCAGGTAATAAGATAATTTCTACTTTATAAACCACCTAGACTAACCTCAATTAATAATATTATTTTAAAAAAATATTATTACGACTTATCCCGTAAAGCGCATATACCTTTTTACATTTTACTTCGCCTTGTTTCTTGAAGTAACCGTGCAGTATATACTATAGTACACAATGCCTGACATTTCTTCTTTTATTGTAGAGATGCTTAAGACTTTTATCTGCTGCATGGGATTTATTTACAGGTAAAGGCTACCACATGTTACCTTAATACTATTTTGTATTTTTAAACTAATGGTCTATTGTTCTCGTCATCACAAGTTTTACCTTGGAAATGCTCTCTAAAGACAAAAAACATACATATTTACTAATTAAAGTATTAAATATGTGTAGCATATTTAAGGTTTTGGTTTGTTCAGAATTGCGTCGTAATTAAGTTTCAGTAAAATAATTTCACTCATTTAGTTTTTGTAAAACACGGCCAGATTAAAAAGTTTGCAGATAAATATATTTTAATGATGTTACAGCTGTGTGTTTATTAAATTTGTACTTTGATAAATGTGTCACCTGAATTCATTCTAAAAAAATAATGCTTTGTTTTTACATACTTCGTTTTTTTATTTATTGAAATTTTTATGTTATACTGCCAATGAGCTTATTTTATTTCAGGCTTGTCAATTATCTAATTGGGATAAATGATTTATGCTTTTGATAGACGAAAGCCCTTAATACCAAATAAATTAAACCTATTTTCTGACAGTGTAAAACTTAGATCGAGTATCCTTTTATGTAAGAAACATTTTGTTTTCGTAATATTTTTATCAAAATCACTGCCTATCGACAAATATTGTTGCGCCTCGATACATTTTTATTATTTCCAATGGACTGACCATAGATAATACCAAAACAACTATCAAATCTCAGGAGACTGAAATTCAATATTGTGAAAAAACACTTTGCTTTCGACCGGAAATGTGACCAGTGTCCTTATATACTTTGTTTACATTGTACCGCCGAGATTTGTCTTTCCGAGAAGGGGTCAGATCGAGTGTATATAAATCGGTATATTCCCTGTATTGATTGAAAAGCACCCCAATTTATCTCGGAAGGGACGTATAAACAACGCACATTTTTCTACCTTTAAAACACAATGCTGACGGTCCCGGAAGAGGGGGAATGTCGAACAGCCCGCAGCGCAACTTCCTCTGAGAACCTCACTATGTCTTTTTGCACTCGACCACACTTTAATGAAGCTAATACTAATACCACACGTTCAACACTGATTGAATTCGTTGCAACTGAACTTAGACGATTTCTCAGAGAGCCTTCGATATGTCTTATACACATTATAAATCCTTTCCTATTACAAATTGCCAATAAGGATTCATACAAGTTTGTTTATATTTTTATAGTTAAATGCTTACTATACTTACTTCAACAGGTTTTATTTAAAAAAGGGTTGCAATTATTCGAGTCTGGCAGATGATTTTTCTTTAATAAATATTAATTTAAATTTTAAAGCAATGTTTTTAAAGAATGTAAGTTTTTAATAAAAAGTATTTATTTATTAATGAATAAAATGTTACAATTTTGTTTTCCATACAAACACCGTAATTTATATTTCTATCTTTCCGTATATTTAGATTGTAATTCTGTGATTCGCTCCTTGTTTTTCGGGTAAAATGATAAATATCCACCGAGGTTCCGAGTTTCCCGAAAAGTGTGTACCTCCACGGAGGCTGTCGCGCACCGCGTCACCTCTTATTCCGAGCGATGGGCAGATCTGCGGAAAATTGGCTCGCCCTCCCGCCCCGCAGCCCCCTAGCACCCCGTGTCGTAATTAACAAAGGGACGTTTGTCAGGTGATTCTGCGGAGCTCTGTCGCCCCGCGTGCCTGTGCCTATCTGCAAATTCGACACGGCCCTGTTTGTGCCTTTGAAATGCTTTCATTCTGTCAAACAACAATTTAAACATTTAGCTTTTGTTGCTTTACACATTTCGACACGAAAAAAAAGTAGTAGTTAAGATAAATTTTCTGCTTAGAGCTTTCAAATAAATTTGCCTATGAATATCATCTCAGTGTTCATATCATGCTTCTCGATACACTGATGAACGGGGGGTTTGATATTAAATAGGTAAGCTTGTGCAATTAGTTAAAACTTCTAGTTCCTTAAGCTAGTAAGCTTTCTTAGTTCTTGCAATCAGTTTGTTTGGCGCCGCGAGGCAAACTTCATTCTTTACATTTCTCAAGCAGTTTATATTTAAAACTACAGCTTCTGTTTTGTTTAATTCCAACCATTTGCCAGATATAGTTTTTATATACTTAATTTCATATATACATATATATATATATATATATATATATATATATATATATATATATATATATATATATATATATATATATATATATATATATATATATATATATACAGACCAGCTCTCTTTAAAGGCAATTAAGCTGTGCGATGACGCTGATCCCTGCGCTGGTGCTGCTATCACATACCATTTTAAAAATCCGTGATCGAAAAAAAAAGTCTAATTGACAAGCTCCTGCGCCCTCGCAGGGCTCCAACCCCCTCATCATTTCCGGTTCTGTTTCGATCGCATCCGCGGCTTTAGTGGCAATCTGTTTGCCGGCCGCAAGGCGCTGTGAACTTTTTCAGGAGCTCCGATGAATTATTTAGATCATAAAGCAGATTGATTTTCTTACCGTTTGTTATTATATCTTTGAGTGTAGAGTTATTTATGATCATTACTGTGTAAAAATATTTTTGTTTTAGTGATGCTTTTACTCGTGTTAGAATTTATTTTTGTAAAAAAGATACAGATCTTGCTTAGATGACAGGCTTGTTCTTCATAAAGAATTATCCCCACTGTTATTTGTGTGTGAATATATATATATATATTTATATATATATTATATGAATTCAATAATAAAATATATACATATAAACAGAATTCTGAAATGAGTAAAAAATACAGTTATAATTTAATATCGCTTCTGTATTCCAAAATGGCCACACATTGTAGTTCCAGGGTAGCAATTAAGTTCTCGAAATTGGAATATTTTAGTTGGTAGTATAACGGCTGTAGCCGGTGTGCTATTTTTTTTAACTTATACATACAAACCCAAAAATCACATTAGCAAAATAATCCGGTTCCCCATAGAAATGCCAATGATGGGTCTGCAGTGCCATGACTGTGGGCCAGATCTGCTCCAATGCCGACATTATCCAATCTTTTCGGCAGGACCTTGTATCGCAGCACCATCGCCGTGATAATTTGTATATATATTTGACAACCGCAAAAATAAAGCCAGCAAAAACCTAATATCAGCAAAGCAAACAGCCTTCATTCGGCACTATCTTGCACGCGCCGAGATGGGCTTGCATTGTCGTGTCCGCGCGGCGGGTCTGCTCTAATCCCGAAATTATTTAACCTTTCCGGTGGGGTGGGCCAATAACACGGTAACGCCGCTGGAGGCTGTCGGGTGCTCGTGGGGTGCGCAGGGCCCCCGACCACCCCCGGGGGGAGGGAATAGGACGGGGGGCGGAGATCCGCCGAGCTGGATATTGCTCGCGAATGCAATATCAAAGATACCGAAAACGGGAATTTGTGAATATATTATTTTCAAGCGTGGTGAAAGGTTAAGCTCGCCTTCGCCCGGGGAAAATAAAAATGATGCTTTTGTACGTTTCGTTGTTTATAAAATAATATGTGTTGATAGGCGTTTGTATTTATTTGCCTAAGAAGATGGTAATTTTGATTGAAAATTTGTGAGACATAAATAATGATACAAATGCTTATTGTTACTTCAATAATCGACGCTTCATCATTAAAAATATTTAAAAACTACCTCTGATTTTTTTTATGTTTTAACGTAATAAAATTCTCTTCTTTCACACGTATTTTGATTTTGACAAACAGATGCGTTTTTTTCTCCTCACTTCAGCGCAGATCGAAATAATAAAAACCCGTAGAGCATCGGGGTCGCCTTGCATGCTTTGAATGAATATGTGATGCTGAGTACGCGCGGAGTTGCGGCTCCGGAGCGTGTCGAGTGCCGGACCGGCGGCGCGCGGTGCATCCCTCACTTTGTGATGTTTTACGGATTTTTCTAGCACGAGAGGTGCAAACTGCACTTATGACGATTGTATCTTGTGATCGTTGAAAAAATATGAATATCAATATCGAAGCAAACGGCAGTAAATATGCTCACATTTAAAAACTAACAATAGTACCCACGTGCGTCCGAACTAATAACGGTAGTTTTCAGGTATTTGCAATTACGGGAATCAGTTTCAATATTTAAATATATATATATTTAGTATTTTTAGAAATTATTTTATTTCATGGATCATTCCGTATTAATTTCAGCTTGTTCGGTCACAAGTGACACAATTGCACGAGCAACGAATAAACTAGCGTCGTTAATCTCCACGGGTGGGTCCTGCCCGATCCCCCGGCGCAGGCCCTTGCCCGCTTAAGCCCCGTAAGCCCCGGCGGCGTCTTGAGCGACTGCCGGCCCTCTCTCCCCCCAGCATCCCACCGCAGGACACGTTGATCCTGCCCGGCGGTCAGAGCCTCCTTAGCTTCAACTCGTGTCCGACGTGTCCCGGACTTGTCATCTTACAACCAGGTCCAGGTCTTTTCTACGTCCGCTCGGACGGGAGATATATAACAGTTTTGCTTATGTTGAATCATGATAATTTTTGAGTGGATAAAATGTATAGGATATATATGCATAATACTCTTAAGTGTAAACTGTAAAATGTTGTATAGAATGCCTGACTTGCTAGTTCAAATGTACTATTTTTTTCAGTCTCATATTGTACGAGATGCACATTCTTTGCTAAGCGACTCTCAATGCTCTGAAATTTTCAATTAAAAACCCTGGCTCGTGTACGTTAATCGTTTCCGGTACATCGCGTAAGCGGGTCAGTACTACGGCTATTAAATACTTAGCTAACAAAGTTGTTAGATATTTCGCATGCCTATAAATTCAGCCGCCGGGGCGCCTCCGAGACCTGCGCCGGCGGAGTTGCATCCTCTTCATAAATTACAGAGGCCGCTTGCCGGGGAGTCACTCCCTCCGCCCGCGCACGCCTTCTTTTAAACACTCTGAAATATAGTCTAGCTCCGAGCACTGGTTTTGCAAAGCGGTCTATTAATATGGTATGTATCTTGATATGCATAATAGTTTGCTTATATTAAGATATCCGTCTATTTCGAAAATAAATACATAAAATCGGTATTAGTTGATGTTAACTAATTAAATGTCCCATTTTAAGTCAATTTTGCAGTAGCATAAATATACTGAAGATATTTTCAAAATTGCTTTAGATTTCTGCATAATTGCTTTTGAATTTGTTCGTGTCATCATTGTAAGCATATTTGATGTTTATACGATTTATCTGTTTTATCTTGAGATGTGGAAATTATGGCAAACGAGTAAATATTGTTTGACAATAAAAGATCATCAATAATGACACTTTCATATTAAAAGTTTTTGAATGTTTAAAACGTATTATATAATTTGATTTTATTTTCTAAAATAAATGTATATGACGTGCTAGATTAAATTTATTCAAAATCAATCCATTTAGTCTGTGGCATATTTCTTGCAATATATTATAAAAATTCTTATACACACGTCCTCATGAAGAAAATAATAGCCCATTTACTTTTACAAATTGCTAAATACCAAATGAATTTTTATAAAGACTTCTTGGTGTAATAAATCCTTAGCCATTATAATGGAGGCGGCGTAAATCTTCTCGGATATTTCTATAATACTCCTGAGGGCAGTTTCTTCCAAGCTTTCATCGTCAACGTCTATCAGAATCCCCCGGCCGCGGAGACTCCGACTTGGAGAACTTTTCCTCTCCTCAATAAAATTTGAAAAGTGAAATTATAATTTTAGATATCTGTATTGTTCTTGCAAGGAAGCAGGTGTCTTGAGCGTTACTTTGATTATTAAATCTTAATATTTTATGTGTTACAAGGCAGACACCGTAAGTTGTTTTTGACTGATATTTTGATCTGTTTCAAGTTAAAACATATAACCATTTTGTGTTTAGTCTGAAAATTAAAAGAAAAACTCTCTTTACTGCCCTACATTATGTAATAAGCAAACAAATGTTTTTATGTCTTAGAAACAGATAAAAGCTTCTTCGGCTCTAACTTACTTGTTATGTTTCCGGCATTTTTATTGTTGCGTGAGAAAAGCATTTTTTTCATTCGACTCTGCTTTCTCAAGCTCTGTAGGCAATTAAAACCATTTTTGAATGTGTGTTCTCGAAACGTGTAAATACTTTTTTTATTCTTTATGTGCTCTATTAAGTTTGATTCCTCTCATGTCTTGCCTACTTTTATTATATAAGAATAATAAATTATATCACTCAGAACTCCATCCTACATTATTTGCCAACAAGCGAATTGAATTGCGGTTAACTATGGTTACATTCGATTTGAATATTTAGCGCCTTTTGGGCCCTTTTGTCATTTATATCTCATTCATAGTATTTATATAAAAAGCCTTAAGTTTTCTGCGTGAAGCCTAATACTTGATTCAATACAAGCACCGGTACATACTACAGCGGCAAAAACAGCCCTCGGTACAGTTTCAGCGCTTCTAGAAGGTTAATTAAATACTTGCCAGCCATGCTGTGAACTCTGGTTCCCTCCGAGAACAAATTCCGTTGGCAATAATGCTAGAAATGTATTTCTAAAAGCCTCTCTTCGCTATTATAGTAAAATTTCAGGTTCCATCCCGGCCCGAGAATTCCGTTTCGTTTCATATTATTTCAGCTTCAGGTGTAGTTTTACAAGAAACACACAAAGAACGCTCTAAGAAGCTGAGATTCCGCATATTTTTAAGATAAACTCCAAAGATACGGTTTTTTCTTGTTTTCGTACTTGTGCGTTTTTTTAACTCTGAATTCATAATAAGTTTCAGGCCACTTCTCCGGGGTAAGAAATGCCGGGGAAACATTTTAATTATTCTAAAATAAATGTACTATACAGATTGCGCTCTTGCTTTAATAATAATGTTGAATTTCATCCATCCCCCTTCCCTCGCCCACTCGCCCACCTCTCTGAAGTCATAACTGAAATTTGGAATTAATCTTTGATATAATTTAAGCTTTTGCTCTTTCACCTCCAGGTATTTTATTGTTAGATGTTGTTTCGGCACTACAATGTAGCTTGTAGCCGAACGAGAATCCAAACTCAAATAACAATATTGTATGGATATCATTAAACAGATTTCCTATTAGCTAAGTAATATTGTTTTTGCTGATTACCTACATACTCAAAATTTCAGTCGATTAATATTTTATGAATAATTAATCACATGCCTCCTGTTACATCAAACATGTTCTAAGACACGCATTACAAGAGATGTTGTGTTGTGTGAAATCTTTGTACATTATATCTTCCAGATATTGTAGTATTATTCAGAAGATTTTTTTCTAAGAAACATTCGTGCACATATATGCTTTGATTAGATTTCAAATAAAATATATTTCACTGGAGATAATAAAGTGTAATTTATGCAGCAAAAATATTATTTGCAGCTTAATTTATTTAATGGATAATTTGAATAAACGATTCCACCGCGGAGTGAATAAGAAGAAAAGAATAATAATTTTTCGGTAAATTTGCTTTTACATAATCTCTTTGTAATTAAAGTGGTATCGGTGTACCTCGAGACTGCTCGCAGCCCGCAGCCCTAATGCGCCCCATTAATTCCCGGCGCGTTATATGCGGAGTGATCGAGCGGGAGGCACTTAGTGAGGGGCGCGGGACCTGTGCCCGCCGGCCCTCCTCGGCCCTCCTCGGCCTCGACCCCATGCCTCGTACTCTTCCTCCTCCCATCGTCTTCAAGATTGTGTCGGTCAAATCCTTTGGTTAATTGCTCTCCTTTATTAAATATCTGTATCATTATTTTGTTACCTTTTGAGGTACAGATTCAATTATAGTTATCAAATCAAACTCGAGTTCCCGTTTACAAAAAGTACAAACCGATACTTGGCTTGTGTTTTTTCTTCATTATCCAGAAAAAATATTTAATACTGTGAAAAAATCTATTAAATTTTGGCTGTTCGTTTTAATAATTAGCATTGAAAGTATTTTTCCATGTGAAATTCATGCTTTAATATTTGAAAACGATATATTTTCAAAATATATCCCGTTGTGGTTTAGTCACCGCCTCGGCAGGTGAGGCTTGTGCGAGCTCTTAAAAAAGTATATCGTCACTTATTTTCTTTATCATGCAGCACATAACGTTGGACTTCTTAGTTAACATTACTTACACGTAATGCGTTCTAGAGAGAAGTAGCCCCGGGGGTTGAAGAAAATCCCTTTCCGGCAGTAGCTTCGCAAAAATTGCGACAAAAGCTCAAAGACTTGTAATGAAAAAATACCACGCTGCTTCCACTATCTTTGTTCAAAGAAGCCTTTCTGTGCTGCAATTGAAACTCAGCAAATGCAAGTGGAAATATTTATTTATATGTATGCAACTTTTACTGCAATATTATTATTTATTTAACTACTCGTTGGTGTATTGCTTAGTGCCTAATCACTAGGCGCTTATATTCTGATATCTGAAATGAACGTCAGATTATTCTCACCATGACTCCGAGCACTTTTATTTAATATTGCCTCGATTACATATTGTTTTGTGGTTTATTATTATTTTATTGTAATTTAAAGTTTTTTTTAAACTTAGTTTCAATAATTTTATATGACATTTTATATATTATGCTTTTTTAATGAAGACTTGTCGATATTTGGTCTTGATTTAAATCCGATATGTTCACAGCTGTAGTAAATACGTTCATGTTTTAAATATAATAAATATGAAGTCTGAACAGAAAATATTTTATAATTGGAGAAATTTAGAATTTTGTTTTTTAAATTAAGTTCGTTTGCTTTTATTTCCCCTGCTGATTCGACGGGAAAAACCACATTTTTAATTATCACTCAATTTCATCAGCACCTGTAATAACTCACCACCGCAACTGTATTCACGAAATTAATTATCCTGTGGAGGTTGGCTGAGATTGTTTTGTCCCTCCCCCTCCCCTGACCGCCTGGGGATGGGGTGCCTAATGGCTGCCTGTTTATGGTGCGACGTGACCGGGGGATTATGATTTTAGTTTTTGCTCAGGTGTGGGAATATTTTCTCAGCACACTGGCAATCTTGTGAATACCTCCCAACCGTACAAGGTATCCATCCTTAAGATAACAAAACACACCTCACTCATTAGAAGATTTATCGCTGTTTTCCAAGCTTATCGTATTTAAACTTGGACTAAGTGTTTTTTTTTTTTTTAATAATAATATATATTTTTTATATTACCATAAGATACGATTTAACTGTGCGTATTCGTAAATTACAGTCTTTTTCTTGTTTGCAATTGTTTTTACGTGTATTAATCTCATTATTTATTTTCATAAAACAGCGATAAATTTTTATATAGTTCTGACCATTTATTTGTTAAGTATTTTAATATATGAAAGATATTTATGAAGTAATAAAATGATCTGTTAACTGGGATGTAAAAATGTTCAAATAAACAAATATAAAACTCATAAGGATAATTTTACAGGAGTCGATGATTACATGGATATGGTTGTAGGTATTGTTATAAAAGCAAGTGTAAATATAATTTTGTTATACTTAGTGAGAATAACCGAAGACCGTTGTTTGTAAAATTTTGTTATTGGGCTTTATACCACCACATTGAAGGTTAAGGATGTGCGATTAGTAAGGAAAGCAATTTAGACATACAAGCTCCCTGACAACACAAATAGAAATGACGGCCTAAGGCTAAAGACAACTGATTTACAACTCTACGTGCGCTCGGAGAGCTGTTCTTTCCTATGCTGTTCAATAAATGAAAGCTAACACTTCACGTATCTAATCATTATTTAGTTTATTAGTTGTTCAGATTTTGAAGTGTATAAAAAAATACATTGCAACAAACGTGCAAGTTTTTATATTATAAAGATAAATATAAGATATAACTTTGTTTTTAATTTTGCGATCCGTTTCGAATTTACTTAAGCACTGAAATCCCAAACTGCCGTCTCGCAATCTCGATCCGAGCTCTGTGCGCTCCCCGTTCCGATCCGCGGACTCGGAGTTGCATTTAAAATGCTTAAGCTTAATTAATTAATACTTTGGTCACACGAGGGTGGCCCGCTGCATTTCCTCTGAGATTTTCATAATTACAGGATCCGCTCGAGATAAGAAAATCTCGAGTTATCTTCACTTCCAGTGGAGTTTTCTTCGCGCTTGACTTTCGGAAATCTTAATTTAGTTCTGGATTCAGTGGATTCCTCGCTTACAGCGTTACCGGCGCGAAGCAGCTGAAGTTCCCTAAGACTGCTCGTACCTTATACGAGTCCGCTCTTCAATTATCAAAGTTTGCCTTGTTGAATATAATTCATGCCTTAAAAAAGCATTCGTTTGTGCTAAGCAAATAATTGTGTGCTTTTATGTGCGAAGGGGGAATATAAACGAAATAAGGCATTTTAAAACTGTTAATCTGGTTTTTTTGGTACGTTTTAATTAAAACCGTTGTTTTATTTATTTATATATATATATATTTTTTTTTTTTTTTTGAGAAGACAACAATCTATTGATAAGAAAAGAGGGACGTGTTTAAAGCTTACTGAAAATAATCTTTTAAAAATCTTTTTAAAATTGCGTAGGCCTTTCTGATGCCTTCACAACCCCCCGAGACCTTTCCGCCTCCAAATGTGCGGAAATTTACAAATTTCGTCGCGTTTCTGTTCAGCTCTTTATAGGGAAAAGCTGTTTTTCAATTGATATTTTGACCAGAGATAGGAAAATTGTTGTCATTTTTGTCGATATTCTTCAAACTGAAGACCTTAATATTGACTTATTCGTTAAATTTTTATTTTTTTGTTTAAAATGAAAAATATGTTCATTAACTAATTAGTGATTAAGTTTCCATTTTTAAACCATTGACGTTTCTGTAAAAAATAGTCCATGTAAATTATTAATTAATGATTTATTAATTTACTAACTAATTAATCAGAATCAATAAGATATACGTCTATAATGGCACCACGAAATCATTGTTGGCTTAGGCTTGTTGGTTTAGTAGTTAGACTATGAACTCTTGATAAAGTTCGATCCCCTTTCTGGCAGTGAATACCGAAACTAATTTTGTTTTAGTCAGTTTATGTTTAATCTAAAAAATACTATACAAAACAAGTAAACTAACAAACATTATGTTGGAATTACTTTTTAGATAATTTTATTCAAGGCTGCTAGAGTAACTTTTCAGAAAACCTGAAATAAGCAGGCTCGATGTGGCCCGCGAGGTGTCCGGATGGATTCCTGCAGCGGCCGCGATTGCCCTGCCGGCTAATGGTGTCGCCCATTAGCCTCCATTTCATTAGGGCGACGCCACTCTCGCCGTGAAAGCCTCCTCTCGGGAATCTCAATTCAGAATTCCAAACTAGATTCGTTTTTGTTTGACGAAGTGGCTCCTATTGCCGCCTGAAAGGAACTCGAGAGTCGTTTGGGAACTGAAATGCACCGAGAGGAATGCCAATCACGCCCGTTTATAAAAATATGAGATTAATTGGAAAGCCAATTATTACGATAAGCTATTTTCAAATAGTTGGTTTTTTAAAATTTGACATATTTTTTTTGATTTAAACAAAATTTATAAATAACCTAGATGCTTGCCCAAAGTTTCTTTGCTTTTAGAATTCTTACTAAATTTTCATAAAGTATCCAAAATTCTTACCGCGTTAATAATAAAAAAATCATTTTGTATATCATGTTTAATCACCCCGGGTGTCGTTTACAACAAGAGGCAAGGATCACAAAAAAAATACATTGCCTCCCCCAGCTTTTGAATGCCAAGAACCCTTTAAGCCACGGTGCAGTCACGCATGGTGTGGAATAAAAGGCTTTGATCACGGGAAGGGAGATCAGCCGACACCCCGGGGTAGTCGTTAGCCAACGCCCTTCCCTCACCTGCTTCGAGGGACTCTCTAATTATACTGAATAATACCATATACACGACAATGGCTTTCTGAAAGTTCAAAATGATTACTTGAGATGTTAGGTACGATAATTTTTATTATAATTTATGATTTTAATATGAACATCTTTATTTTAGTATGCCATATAAGCCATGCTTGGTATTATAGTGGGACTGATGTAATTTTTTTATAAAAAAGGACACAGAATAGTTTTCTATGCCGAAATTATTAAATACAAACCGTGATCTTAGCGAGACTCGTGCTTTGCCTAAAATCAAAATGAATGCTAAGAAACAATAATTAATTTAATGTTAGTGCATAAATAAAAAGAAACAACTTTTTTTTCTTCTTAATGACGCAGAATTAAAAAAAAGTTATGGCAAAATAAAAAGAACGTTGTATTAGGGGAATGACGAGTCGCTTTCTCTTCCCCAAGTGTCCGAGACGTGAATGACATTTATGTATGATGGACGCCGGCGTGGTACGGAAACTTTGGAGACTTGCGACATCCGCTTCCGGCGCTCGTCGTGTAGACATCTTCCGGTGTCGCCAATGCTGACAAATATATTCCTCCATATACCCACGCAAGTGCCTGCGAAGTACGACCGCTTACAGTTTACTTGAAACTCGAGAGCTGTTTACACTGTAGAGATTTTTCTACGGCTTTATGTTTAGTGTCACCGGCTAGATGGACTGTTTGTTGCGATAGGAATATATTTCGTGTTGTATATAAATATTGTACAAATAGATTAATGTATTTGTTTATTTAATCACGAAGCTTTCTCATAATTTTATTTAAGATTTTTTTTTGCTGCTGAGAACACGAAATATGTTAATATCTGCTTCAATAACTTTTCATGGGTTAAAAATATTTTTTTATATTAGATGTAGAATCGAATAAGTTACTTATGTGTCGGAACACACAATAAAAGTTACCAATAACAACATTGGTTGACAAACAAATATTTTCTCCATAAACCTTCACGTCAGTTGATTATCTGTTGTGACGTAAAAGACGTATTATTAATATCTTCAAAACTTAGAGTAATCGTAATTCATCCAAATTGAACAAAAAAAATACAATGTGTACTTAGAACCCTCGAAGTTCAGTTGATTTGGAAACGATCAAACTATTTTAATTGATGTCATACATATCACTGAGAAACGTTTGATATTATTTCAAAAACGAATAGCTTTAAAATATAATTTGTAGCATTTGCGGTCTGAAATTTCGTGTGTTGATTTTTTTTTAATTTCGCTTACAGGTGCAAAGAGCCAGGGCGCTACTTAGAAGACCTGCCCCCCACCGCGGTGGTGGTCTGCTTCCACAACGAGGCGTGGTCCGTCCTGCTGCGAACTGTCCACTCCGTGCTGGACCGCTCTCCCGACCACCTCATCAAGGAGATCATCTTGGTAGATGACTTCTCCGACATGCGTAAGTTGCCCCGTTACAACATACTGTTTCATATAATTTCAATTCAAATCCATTCCTATCATGTTCATATGGTAAGAACCACGTTTGCTTAGATAAAACATGCATTCTTAACAGTTCTCAATTAAATATTTATTAATTTTATGTTCACTTTTTATGAATCTTATTCAGATTAATTAAAATTGTAACCTAACTAAATACTCAGAATTTTTTTTTAAATGCACTTCTGTAACTACAACGTTTGGTTTTCAATTGACCGAAATCATTTCTTTAAATTTATTCAGAGAAGTACACTTTTTTAAGAGTCTTTGTGTTCATCATAGAGATAATTCTTTCATGCGAAATTGAATGTTTTTTTGTGATACTTTCAAACAGCCAAAAAAGAATACATAATTGTAAAATGCGAAATAAATGAACTGATAACCGAGTAAAGTATCTAATTTAAATTATTAGATATTATGTATTATTGTTGTCTACGTTTATTTCTCACAGCGCACACCAAGCAGCAGCTGGACGACTACATGGCCAACTACCCCAAAGTCAAGGTGGTCAGAGCCAAGAAGCGAGAAGGTCTGATCCGCGCCCGCCTTCTGGGCGCGCGGCACGTCACGGCCCCCGTCATCACTTACCTGGACAGCCACTGCGAGTGTACCGAAGGTGAGTCGATAAACTTAAAATAATGTTACACACACACATTATATATATGTACGTTTATGTATGAGTGTGTGTATAAAATTAATTCCCACAATTATTTTAAATATCAAAACTACATTCCATTTTTCGTGTACATGTAGTTTAATGACGTTTCAGTGTTTATATATTAAACGTTGAATGGTCTGAACCGAAAACGTATTGACATATCACAACACCAACCCCAATATTTGTGCGGAATCCCTGATCCAGGGCAGGGGCTGTTTTTTCAGGCGGGACCTCCGACCCGTCTTCAAATAGAGACTCCGTGAAGAACCCTCGCCGGGAGGGGAAGCGGAAGTCGCCTGAAAGGCTTTTTAGTTGCGCGCGAGCCTCTTTCCTTTTCTCACTTCCCGGCATTTGCAGCCTGCAGTATTCATTCCCGAGTGGGCAAATATTTCTTTTCACTCTTCTTCGACCCATTTTTCAAGAGAGCCTCAATTAGAAGTTTTCTCGCTGGTTTCTGGGGGTTTTGTGCGCTTCTAAAATATTTTTTTGAAATTTCCTTTGAAATTTATTTTTCAATAAATATTTTGCATTTTATTCGCCCAAGATTTTTCTTACGAATTATTTACTGGAAATTTAACATAGTATTGGCCAAATGATGTCAATGATATGCAGCCAATTAGTTCAAGTTTATTTTCAATAGCTAACCTTTTTCTTATGGAGCATCTTCTTTAAGGAAGTGGTGACCATCTCATTGAACATATTTTGTTTGTCAGTTCATGTTTTTTTTATAATAATATTGTAGCTTATATTTTGTCAAAAATATATAACTTCCACTTTAGTTAAGTTTTTGTACTATCTCAAAGGAATGTAGCTTGAAAAATATCTAAAAATCAAGTAATGCCCGTATGTGTGCGAAGGTATTTCCCGTAACTTCCGTGTAAACATAAATATCCCGAATGTCACTCCCGCTCATCCCTTCAGCGGCGCTGCCTAATGAAGCCGCCGAGGCTCGGGTCGCAGTCCATTTCCTCCGGTAAAGTTCACTTTTGATAAAAATATGCTTTGTTTCTCCTCCCGAGGCTTATGTTGTCAACGGCGCTGTCCAAAATAAATTATTTATTTTGAATATAAATCATTTTTTGGAGATTTTCTCTTTATATATTATTAAAGTTGTATTCGCCATGAAATGTTATCAAACATGCTGGTTATTTTGACGCTCGAGGTGGCATCGTGGTTATCTCTTCTTTAAATTTGATCAACCTATTTTTTAACTCTAAGAAAAGATTCAAGAAAATACCTTTTGTTAAAACACGTACAATATGTACTAACCAATTTTTTATTTCACGTAAATATTAAAATAAAATAATATCCATCAAATTGTTTTGACTATAACGTGTAAATATAAATATAAAATAAATTATTTTCGTTAAATATTAAACATTAGCCGTATATAACTAAAAAGGTTAATATTATAAACTAATACGTGGAATATTTTTTTTATTTTATATAAATAAAAATTGCTACAAAACACATAAAATAATATGAAAAGTATGACGTCATTATCGTATTGTTTATTTAGACGTTTTATTATTTTATAATTGCAGTAGCCGGCTGCGTCTGCTCACATTAAACTGTTTCGTATCCATTTGTTAAGATATCTACTTATGTAGCGAAATAATAAATGAAATGTAATATGGTGCAATAGAAAAAATTTATTTCTTACAATAATTATTATTTAATTAGTTATTCCAGTTGTATTATATTGGTGATATTGATGGTCGTGACCCCATTACAATTTAGAAGACCTGCGTGCCTCGAAATGGCACAGGATTGGCTAATCGCGACGATGTATAGTAGTGTCTTTTCTAGAGTTTTAGAAATTTATAATAATTTTTTTTTTTATTATATATATTTATTTATCAAAGCGATACGCTGTCTTCTTAGTGGGTGATTAGATTAACTGAAATCTTCCCTCGCCGCCCCCTTGCCCAAGTCCGGCCGGGGCGGTGTAATTTGTTGGTGCAAACTTTTTCCTACGCCCGGAAAACAACGTGAGGCTTCTCCCTCCAAATGGTTTTTCATTTATTTCTGCCCGATTAGTTGTTAATATTCCGCCGCTTCTTGCTCCGAGTTCATCAGATGTTTTGCGTCCCTTAACGACGCTTGAGCGCGGAAATGTCTTCCGAAAAACATATTTTCCTGATTGTGTTTTGTTATTACACATATATCGTTAACCTTATCATCATTTTTATCTTGACAGCAAATATCCTCATACTGATTATCTTTGCTTGAGTTTCAAGAAAACACGAGCTGGTCTGTTAGAGCTTTAGTTAATATCATGTAATAATATTAAGCATTTTTTTTTATAAAAATGTTATCTACTTTTATGAAGAAAACTATCTGTTCTAAATAAATTAAGGGCTATTTTTTCCAAAATTTAAGTTTTTTTTGTCAACATCTCTTTTATTTTTAATCATTTATTGTCTATGTAATGGGTGTTTTTAAATACTTGGAAAAACTTTTAAAAATATATATTATTCTTTAATGTTTTATATCCATCACATAAAATTTTATAATTTTATACTGGTTGGTATACATAGTTATAAAGCTTGTTTTTAAAATTTAACAAATTATCATAAAATCCATTACTAAATTGGTGAGGTACAAAAAGTTTTCGGCTTTCAGAGTAATATTTAACTTTTTTTACTTGAGACGGCCGGCGACACTTTATGCTCTTTTTAGAGTGTTTTTAAACATTTCACTTTATTGGGCTAACAAATGGCACCATCTCAAAATGAGCCAGACGGCTCGTCATTTTTCATACAATAATCTCACACTCTGCATTAATTATTAATCAATATATGATTTTAAAAAAACGCAGTTTTTATTTGAACCCCCTCACAATAATAACATAATATAAAAATGCGGTACGAAGTCGTTTTTAAGAATACACGAAAATGTATTTGTTAAAATATTCTGTAAGATGTTTTTTTTTTTTTTTTTTTTTTTTTTCATACAGAATATGAGTTCTTTTTATTTAATTTTATAACATATTCGTGTATCATCAGTCACAAAATATATTGTTATCTCAAAGATATATATCATCGGTGCATAGCTAGAAATGAGACGTGAATCGTCTGTTTGCAGGGCGCGTCAGGTGCGCGGCGGCGAGGGTTGGTCCTCCCCGCTTTATTGCCCGCCCCCGGGGCCCGCTGAATGTTTATCTGCTGGTTTTTTTTATATTTACGATTACAGCCCTGAAAAGCCGAAGCACCCCCCGCAGAAATGATCTTCTATTTTATATTTCGAGGGCCCGCGCTATGTGGAGGCGTTGCTGTTGTTTTTTTTTTTTTTTTTTTTTTTTTCCTGTGGGAAAATACGTTTTCACATATTTCTGTTTGCATGTTAACCTAACGTCTCTAGGCTATTACGTTCAATTTATTTATCATATTTTATGTATCCTAAATTTTAACTGGAATAATACAGCTTTTTATTAATGTGACTCTTACGTCACATTATTTAGTTTGAGTTTATGAATCATTTGCATACTCACTGCATTGTGTAACTTTGTAAAATTGCTTTAATATAATATATTTCTGAATAATCAATCTAATTCAATACTCCATAACTTGTCTTAAATACTTGAAAGCACTCACGACAGACTAATTTAATTTTCAAACTCAATATGTTCAGTAAATATACTAAGCTAAATGAAAGGTTTTTATTTTTTCTTTTAGTCTGGTCAAAGCTCTTAAAAGGCGAACGCACTCACAACAAAAATAGATAGTAAAATTATGTCCATTTGGCTTAGTATGTTTGTTATTACAAGCTATAATTTCTATAAATGTATTAAATTTTCACTATTGTTAAATATCGAAATAGTTCTGAAAAATAACGAATAACTTTTGTTATTTAAAAAAATATTATTATTAATCATCCCAATTTAATGTTTGATCACTACCTGTGCCTTCATCTGAATTTCGAAATAAAATTCTCGTTCATATTATTCACAGCAGATAAAAGCTCATCATTGTGAAAGCCTACCAAAATATTTACAAGTAATTTTTCAAATAACAATATGTATTCATCAAATTCAAATTTTAAAAAAGCACCGCGCCCGCCTGCATTATGGATGGGGCGGCGCCGCGTGCAGCCTGTACGCGCCGCGTGCAGCCTGTACACCCTGTGTGCAGCCTGTACGGGGCGCTTTCGTTGCTTTCCTGAATCTGGCAACACTTAGCGGAGAGTCCCATTTTTAAATGAATCTGCGTAGTTAATTTGGCAGGTGTTGAACGATTTACATGATTTTTCTGGCGTTATAGACAATTGATTTGATTATACTAGCTGACGTACTGTTTGCTTTTAAATAAAAATAACTTCTGGGATATTTTTTTTTTGTTTTAACAACCACGATATCTTGTTGTATATGTGATGCTGGTTTGGCTTTAAATCATAGCTGTACGTAAAGTAAGTGTCCTCGCCCCTAATCTACACAACCTTTGCCAAATCATTTTTTCATGCGTTCTTACAGCTTATGTCCCCATGTATATGATGTAGTAAGAATTCTAACATAACTCTTTCCTCGATTTTTTTCTTTTTAATTATGTTTTTACTACTTTCATGACTTGTCGATAAAATGTAAAAAACGATCAATCTCAAATGATCTTTCGACTTTGTTCGATTCGTGTTTTTTTTTTAGCTGGGGGGTTCATTATTCGTCGTCTGGTAATTGTGTGTGTTTATTCCGTACTATAATTACGCCTTTTATTTGTCACTAACGAGGTTGTTTTTTTTACAAACAGAATTAAATTGCAGTTTATAAAGTATCCGCTCGGGTGCGCGACTGCATGCATAATAGACAACAAAGGGAATATGTAAATTCCGCTCCGCTTTTTATATAAATAAAACGGTGGATCAATTTGTTGCGAACGCGCAATGCTCGAGCTCTCAAATGGCGTTTATAATGTAATTGTTTTGGCAATGGTATATTTGAAATATATTTTTTCGAAAGGCTATCTAATGAAGTCAGCTGTCAAGTTGCATCATTAATATTTGCGTTTTTTTATTGATGATAATAATACCCTTTCGTGCGTTTGATTAACAGCATTGGATGCTTACATGGGTTTTAGATTAATATAAATGTAAAATATTTTTTATAATATTTATTTGTTGTTAAATATTTGAGTACTTGATTTGTGTTTTGACACTTTTCTTTTCGACCAAACAACAAAGTTCAAAAATACTATAATACTTTTTTTTATGTTTAATTATTTAACCGTTACCGTTAACAGTTACAAATACCTTGTGATAGCACTGTGCGTCTGCGCCCGCAGGTTGGCTGGAGCCGCTGCTGGACCGCATAGCGCGCGACCCCACCACGGTGGTGTGCCCCGTCATAGACGTCATCGACGACAGCTCGCTGCAGTACCACTGGAGGGGCAGCGGCACCGTCAACGTGGGAGGCTTCGACTGGAACCTGCAGTTCAACTGGCACCCCGTCCCCGACCGCGAGAAGCGCCGCCACAAGAGCACCGCCGAGCCCGTCTGGAGCCCCACCATGGCTGGAGGGCTCTTCTCCATCGACAAGGTACACAGCGCCCTCGCGCTACTGGAGCACTTCCGGTTTGCAGATTGCCAGGCTCAGCGCATTGATTATATTTTTGATGACTGTTTTCTGTGATTGCCTTACATCCACGGCCACAGTTGCATCCTGCTGAACAATTCAAACTTATCAACACAGCAAGTGAAGCACTACGCACCTTATATTTCAAACCTAAAGATTTTTTTTACGTAAACCATAGTAACGCGCTAAAAGCTTGCACAGTACGCAAAGTTCAAGTTAATGTGCAACTCCCACAGTGTCAGCCTCGTGTATTCTTAGCGCTACACAAATATTATCATGCTATGAAATACTTTGTGTATTCTTGTTCCTTCATTGTAAAATCGCAGGCTGTTTTCAGTTGTGAGCGTTAATTTATTTTAATTTTGTTGCAAAATGTTTACATAAAACCTTTGAATAAAAATATCATTAGTCTACAGGTTCAAAATTACTTATTTTGCTTATATTAAAAGTTTAATTTCTTCTAGTTTTAAATTTCAATGTAAATTCATTTAATTTAAATAATAAGTTTGCTTTTTATTTATTTTATAATTATTATTAAAACGACTGATTTTTTTATCTATTTACTTAAAATTATTTAACTTTGACTCATAATATTTTTTATTTATTTTAGTAGAATTTAATTATGTTACTGAAATTCCATATATTATAGCCAAATTACATACTTTTTTTCTTATTTCTACTAACTTTCAATATTAAGTATATATTTTTTAAACATATGAAACATAATCTTTATGCAGTGGTAAAAGTCAAAATAGAATATTTTATTTCTTTGGTACCATAACTGAATGTTTACTAATCAGCAATTAATTAATCATATTTAAATCGTCTTACAATATTTTTGCTTTAATTTGTGTTAATAATCCACGCAGAGTTTACATCTTAATTTTGTTTAGCCCAGCTGCATCATTGATTAATGTTTGATATTTCAAACAACATAAGACGGTAACTAAATTAAAGTGATACGTCATTAACAGAACATTATTTCTGATAAATGAACTTTGAATTTAATATGTACAGCAATTTGAACACGAGCGATGCAAGCATCTTGATGGATTAGGCGCTTGTATTTTTAATCTTTAGCTAGGTATTTTGTAGTGAAAATGTGCGTGAGTTTCGAGAATGATTTGAGTTTCCGTGTTTGCGCAGGCCTTCTTCGAGAAGCTGGGCACGTACGACAGCGGGTTCGACATCTGGGGCGGTGAGAACCTGGAGCTGTCCTTCAAGACGTGGATGTGCGGCGGCACCCTGGAGATAGTGCCCTGCTCCCACGTGGGGCACATCTTCCGCAAGCGCTCGCCCTACAAGTGGAGGAAGGGCATCAACGTGCTCAAGAGGAACTCCATTCGACTCTCCGAGGTGAGCATTGTGGATGTTTCCTGACACCACCGGAAACAACTGGTGGCAATCCCGATGAGTCGAATGGTGATTTTAATTATGTGTCACCAATGGCTCAATAGTGGCAAGACAGGTCTGTTCTATTTATACCAAGCTTAAGATTTCTACAAATTATATACAATAATATAATTTAATACTTTTCGGAATCTATGACTCGTCACAATGCAGAGAGAAGATTACAAGTATACTAAAATAATATAAGATAACAGATAATAAAGTATTTATCAATGTAGAAACAGTAAAAGACAATGTTAGATGACACATCTTCGGTTCTATATTAGTAATTACTAGTATTGCAGAAATATTTTTATTGCATTAAATTCTCATCTCAAGAACGTATCATTAATAAAATAGTAGCAAGCGTTAAAGCAACGAGTATTTTTTGTTAGTTTTAGTTCATATTAGTGCACAGTAGGACACGCTGGTTAATGCAGGGAGTAGTGAGTGATGAGTGATGAGTGATGAGTGATGAGTATTGTCGGGCCCGCAGGTGTGGCTGGATGACTACGCCAAGTACTACTACCAGCGCATCGGCAACGAGAAGGGCGACTTCGGGGACGTGTCCGATCGGAGGGCGCTGCGCAAGAAGCTCGGCTGCAAGAGCTTCGACTGGTACCTGAAGAACATCTACCCCGAGCTCTTCATCCCCGGGGAGGCCGTGGCCAACGGAGAGGTGGGCAACTGTCGCAGGCACCGAGCTCTCGCGTGCATCGAGCGAGCTGGTGAAGGCTAAGTGCAGACGCGAACAAATGACTCAAATGAAAAGTCGCTCCACAACCATAATCGTCATACGAATATCTGAAGTGATAATCTGTAGCTTTTTTGCGTCTGGACTTAACTTACTGTACTTGCTATATTTTCAAACATAAAGTTAATACACTTTTGTATTATTTATACACATATTTGATATGTTTACCAGAATATGCACGCCCGTATATAATATAATATATACCACTGTGTGTGTTTTCACAGAAATATATTATTTGATAAAATTCAACAAACGAAATGCATTTGCGTTGAATGTTTTTTTACTTGTTCATTGTAATATAATATTATTATAAAAGCTTGTTCATAATCAAATATGTTTAAAATGAGTCGAAAAGTTTATTGCTTTATTGTATGGAAATCCAACGAATAGATTTTACCATTTAATCATTATTGTGTCCAATATTATGAATTTTCAGCGGACTACTAAATTCTGTTTTTTTTATTTATAAGGATAAGCTGAAATGATAAAAATATTCTCGAATCCAGTTAATCGTCTATAATATATTGATAAAATTATATTTCAGGTTCTGAAAAATGATGATAGCTTTCTGTCAATGTTTTGTTTGCGTTTTAACTTCACTTTTGTAGTACGTACGAAGAAAATTACTTACAATGTACACGAAAAGCTAAAGGAGTATCATTACTACCATCCTCGCATGAGAGTTCACTTCATATTTTAAATACCGATGCAACAATTGTTTTACTGAATAATCACCTGGGCGCGGCCATAATCGATTTAATTCGAATAATGTGTTTTAATAATAAAACAATTCATTTATAGCTGTTGACAATCTGTCAATATTCTAAATAAAATAAAAATGATTACCTTTGGATCACATTTTTCGTTCTTGTGTCAATTGATTTAATCTTATTGTTTAAGAATAATCTATTTTGAACAGTGATGTTTTATTTTGGGTAATATTTCAGGATATGCTTAAATCAGAATTTTTTTATTTTCTATATCAGAGTCCGTTCACTGTCTCTTGAGAAATTCTCATAGGGGTAGATTCTAAGTTCTAACAAATGTGACGTGTGATTATGCCGCTTTGTGACACGCTAACCTCATTGTGACGTGTACGTATGACGCAGTTCCGCAACCTGGGCCAAGGCGGCAAGACGTGCCTGGACTCGCCCATCCGCAAGACGGACATGCACAAGCCGGCCGGCCTCTACCCCTGCCACCACCAGGGCGGCAACCAGGTACCGCCCACAGCCTCCCGGACCGTGGGCGGGCCAGCCGCGCACCGCATGCCCGCGCTATGTGTGCACCCCTAGCAAGCTTCAGCCCCGCCGACCTCTCACTATTCTACCCGATACATCTTCACCCATTCCGTGTATATATATTACCTTTTAGCTTGTCGTTTAAATTAACTTGCAACGTAGCGGTTCTTATCGTGAACGCTGGTTTTTGTTATTTAATTTTCGCACTTTGAAAACGTTCGCTCTTGACGACGAGCAAAATACAATTTTTAAACTCAATCCTTTAACGCCAAAGTCGTTTATTATAAAACGCTCCTAAACATACAATTTAATGACTAAGCCAAGGTTAACGTAGACCTACTTAGCCTGTGTAACAGGTGAATCAAAATTTAAGAGAGCATTTTTTTGAGTATGCAATAATTGTCACGTTCGCGTGCCCTCGCATCCTTCTCTCCAGCCTCCCAACCTCCGTGCACTGTCTGTTTGCTTTGAGTTGTTTGCTTGTGAATTGTCGTGTTATTTGTTTACAAGCTGTTATCAGCTGCAGTGTCAAGTTGACCGCTTCCTCGTGCATGGCCGCTTGCCCCGCGATCCTCGACCCCGCGACGTCCCGGCTGAGGTACTCGTGACTGGGGGTGTTTTAATACGACTTCAGTGTCCGTTTTTACAGCGATGCTGAGCTGTGCCACTTGCCGTTCAAAATAAACCCAAATTACTAAGCTCCAATATCTGACTATTTATTCACCATATAAAATGCATGTTTTTGTTTAAATGTTCAAGTATATACCCATGCAGGTGTAAGTATTTATATTATAGCAATGTATTGGTTTTCGTAATTTTTGTTTCTTTTGGGCACACCGTGTACAGTTAGCACCCGGAAGCAGATCGTGCAGCACCGAGAGCATGTTACTTGTACTTGTGTCGTCGCTTGCATTTCCTCGCACCCTGTATGACTTATTGTTTTGCCTCGCCGGTATCAGATCGCCAACCCCTGGGCCGGACAGTGCCTCGACTCCCCCTGCAAGCCGGAGGACACCCACAAACCGGTCGGTCTGTGGCCTTGTCACCAGCAAGGAGGCAACCAGGTAATGTGACCGGCTCGGGCTGGGAAGGTTCGGTAACTCGTTCTCTACCCTTCTTCGACGCTCACGAGGGTGGTGGGGTGGAAGTCTTCCTTAGAAGCAGAGGTGGCGGTGATATCATGTTTCTCTAAAATATTTGACGTACTACGAATATCATTTGATTCGCTTGTTTTGTCAATTAAATTCGAAAATGCCAATTACCATTTAGCTCGCATTGAATAACAACATTGAAACTAACATTAAATGAGAATATCGGATAAGCCTGTAGTTTCAGTTTATTATTAAAATTGGCTTTATTTCGTTAATTGGTTATTACGCTTTTAGCAGTAACTTCATTTACTAATTGTTCGTTCGTTTATTAATAATTTCCGTTATGCTTTTAAGGTATTAAACACGATCGATCCAAGTAGATGCCTAATACTTATCAATATCATTTTGTTTCATCAATAGCTTACAACTTCTGAAGTGTATCGCGGGAAAAACTTATATCGTTAGTATAATAGGTCAGCTGTCAACTGCAGATAATTTCATAGCACTCTATCAACAGTAAACTAACTTACTTTCCTCACAGGTTCCGGAAAACTTACCTAAATTAATAAGTTCTTGAAAAAAATACTCGAGGTAGAGACAATAACAATTCAGTAAATTCTTCAGGCCACAGTTCGTCCGTTGATTAAACCAACATTTCTCAGACGCCCGCTTTTCTCTCAGCGTCCTCCCCCTCGCCGTCTCCTGAAACATAAAACGTCACCCCTGAACCCCTCCGAAAGGCCTCAAACGTAAACAGATACAGGCCCCGCGGAGGCAGCAGGTGTGGGAGATTCGCCCAATCTTCAGGTGTCACGGTGAGTTAGTGGGAGAGCCGAGAGGAAAATCGGGAAGCCCGCCCGAGATAGCACCGCCCTGGCACCTGCAGCGCGGGGCCATTTAACCCGACAACTGTTCTTATAATCTGTACCATTCAATTTATTTATATATTTACAATTCTCAAATACCTAGCTTCTTGCAATGGTGTTTGATATAATGCATATTTTATTTTATTATTTTGTCATTTTTTTGTAGTATCAAACTCCGCGGTTAGTTTTTAACAAAAATATATGTGTAGGTTTTTTTTTTATATATTATATGATTAATACAAAAATATTTTTTTGTATCATATCATTCAATATTTTAGTATAACTAAAATATTTTTTCTCTTTTTAAAACAGCTTTCTAGTCAAAGTATTAGATTGTCAAACGTCTCTCTGCTTCTGGATTTCAATCATCATTTTTTGTTAATCCACGTTGTTATTCAGAATTGTCCTCATTTGCTTGAAGAAACAACCGAAGCGTTTCGTGTTTCGTGTCATTCCTTTGAAAACGTCAGAACTGCCTCCGGGACCATTCCATCAAGTAAACGGCCACCCGGACGCGCGGTGAGTCGCCGTGCACGCATTCCCAGAAAAGCGGCCGCCTATTTTCCAAAATATTGTCTTTTGTATTCCCGAGCCGATTGGAAATCTCGAAAAGGCTTCCCGGGAAGCGGCTGTGCGTTTATTCGCGGATATCTGTTCGCAAAGCGGATTGGATATCTGCTGGCTGAGATGTTATCGGCCCTTTTGGATTTCGCACATCTCCTAGCGGCTCGGCGCGCGCGGCCTGCAAGCCCGTTATCTCGATCTCCAGCGGGCGTCAACCTTTTTCTGTGTCGCAGTCGACGTCTATAGACGGCGCTATCTGCTTAACTAAATCCCTGACTGATGCCGTGGAGGCGGAGGCGGAGGCGGAGGCGGAGGCGGAGGCGCACGTGTGACACCACCCGCCCTCGCCTGCCCGCCAGCCGCCTATACAGGTCGAAATCGCGAGATGGATCCGTTTAAGTGCGCCCTTACAAGAATTCATTATTGCTAGGTATACGAGTTTATATATAATAATTTAAAATATATATTATTGTTCACTTTTTAAAATGTTATTTCTTTCAATATTTACAACTCCAGGTCGATAATCGCAAAAGTCATTCTAACATGTATTACAAAAAGAGTGATTACTGAAAATAGCTTAAGTACATCTATAATAATCTACGTGTATTTGAGAGATCAAAAATACTTTTTTTTTTTAATCCCAAATAATTTTCTCACATATCTTTTCTACGTAATATAAAAAAAAAAATTCGCAAGGTCATCTGCACCGTAAACGAAGTTGCAGCGGAGCGAAGCGAAAATCCGTACAGCCAAATCTCATCTCCTGGTTGGAGATGTAAAGTTTCGGCCGTTAAAGTACATTTGAATCCATCGGCATTTTCTCTCGCCGGAGTTCTCCAGGCGCCCCTCCCCCCTCCCCCCTGCCCCTGGCCCTCCCCCCCCCGGCACCCCCTTCCGGTGTCCGAGCACGTAGCGCCGTGAGATTACTCCGGCGGCTGTAGCGGCGGACCAGCGCGGGAGATTTGTTATTTTATGAGGCGTGATAATAATAAATCTTATTTTCCAATATGAATATGCAAATGCTGCAGGCGGGGAGCCTCGGGTGATTTGTTGGCTCCGGGCGGTTCCGTTGCCGTGCGAAAGATTGCACCCTTTTTTTTTGGGATTCTACAACTGAAGGGTGACATCAGTCATGCCCCGGCAACCTGCTGGCTTTGATCCCCCCCGAAAATATTAGTCTTTGTGCACTTTTGCAGAATGATGCTGCGCGGCCATTTATTTTGACTCTTCTTACTTTAATATATTTGCAGATGACAATAATCCTTTTTTTAAGCAGCAATTGAGCTCCATTACAAAGCTGCGGCTTGAAAATCATTTAGCCGCGATACCCATGCGGGTAGGGTTTTTCCCATGCAGGACACAATGGTGTGCGGTTCATATAAGCATTTTTTTATAATATATAATATAATTGCAAGTAAAATTTGCAACATTTATTTTTGATGCCTTTAGCAAACTCAACTATCCAACCGACCTCAGATTTGGTGCTGTGGATTAATTAAAACTAACAATTTTTTATATAAATTTGTTATGAAACTTTTTAAACACGATTACGTTCAACAAGGAATGCGCTTTATTTTTTTTTATATATATAATATGTATTTTAAATTATTAAATCTCAACTCGTACTATACGAGCTTATTTTATAACGTATTTATTTATTTTGGGTGCAGAACATTTTTGCCCTTAATGAATAATGATTAAAAATTAATGCATGCGCACATTGAGATACATATAATAATAAGACGAAACACCCTCTTTTTTTACATAAAAAAACGATTCTGGGAATGAGAATTATTCCAAGAGGATATACTTTGCATTTTTATTATATTTTTTACAATAAATTAAGTTTGAAACAAACAAATAAATATTAGTTGTATTTACAGGTGAAAGGGATCGTCCTTAAAATGTTTCACTTCGTCAATCAATAAGTAATCTTATAGTATTATACAAAGCAATCATGGTCCCATGAAATATAATTTGTTTGAGGTACACATCTCGCACTGTAAATTCTTGACTTTGTATTATTTTGTAGAAATATATTGTTTTGTTAATTGAACTATCGACCTAAATTATTATATAAACGAAGTCTTCATTTTCTTGGCGCATTGCTCATGATGTTCTGTCACAGTAAGACTCAACTTTTTCCGCGTTCATTTTATACAGTCCCGATATTTTCAAAGAATCTGGCCCTCGTCTCTCGTCGCGTGGCTGTCCAAGATCCTCGTTCAGTTTGCGCGGGCGAAGGTTCCAAGTCATAAGGAGCTTTTCAAAGTTCTCCCGATCGCGTCGAAGCACAAAACGGCGAACCCACCCTCGCTGTTGGACGGAGGGGGTAGCGTTTGAATGTTGGGTTAGAGATTGCGCTGCACGGTAAAACCTTCCTTTCCGTGTTTACTCCGCAATGTGGCCCGTTTGAATCATTACGTTGTAATAATTTGAATTTCATATTTATATCATCCGTCAGAGATTATCCCTTGAGCAGAATAATGTTTTATTTTATTATGAAATTATTCATAAAGATAGCGAGCCGGCACGGAGCGGTCGCGATAAGCCGGCGGCCCCCCTTCACCCCCTTCACCCCATCCCTGCCCACCCCTCACTTGAGTTTTAATTAAAGAACTTCTAAATCCGGTCCTGTGCTCACTATCCAGATCGAATCACAGTTTTATAACTGTTTCAATCCCATAATATTACTGTTTAAACACTTGTACCTGCTGCTGTCTCTGGACCTGCATTATATTATTCTTGTTGGAACTCACCCTCATCATTTTGATAGTGCCTCTTAAAGCGTTGTGTTTTTTTTAGCAGTGAATTTTTTTGTGACTTTTTGTCATATTACTTAGTTTTAAATTATTAAAAATGGTTGCAGTGTACAAAATAATTAAGTCTATTTAAGAAGAAAAAAATCTTAAAATCTCTCTGTTCTTTGTATTGACTGAACTGCGATACGTTTCTTTAACGCCTTCGTACTGGCTAAGATAAATTTCCTACTATAATGACTTCAGATAGTTGAATAATAAATGTTAAGCCAGATTAGAGAGGTAAGAATTTAAACTCTATATGACAATTTTTTTAAATTATTCTTGGACATATGCCTTTACTTCATACTGTATTAAAATGGTAAGTTTAATTTTGATTTCTCAGTATTTTCAGACAACGCATGCAGTTAATCTTGCTCATTAATTACTAACCTAACTTTGCATCCTGTGGTATAAAGTACTCACATTAACGCTTCTTCTTACCCTGTGTACATAAAATTCATTGTTGTTTCAAGTAGTTGGCCCGCTCACAGGTTTGTAAGATTTTATATTTTCTTATAATTAATTAAAATCGAATCCTCCAACAGTAAGTATTTTTCCTAATTGAAATACTTTGCCTTTATAAAATAATGTTTTCAGGTCTGTTGATTAAATTTATCTTATTTTAAGGCAAAGTTGCCACTTGTGTCAATAAATAGACAAAATTATTACTTATGTCGATAAATAAATTGATTGACTTCAAAGAATTACTTTCTTTTGCAATACGCTATGAAATAACTTTTATTGAAATTATTTTATATCAATTTATTAAGTGAAATAAGTTGGATATCTTAAAAGAAGATTTTTCATATTCTTTTCTGTTGAGTATTTACCTTTTTGTTGAAAATGTTTCAGTATTGGATGTATTCCAAGACGGGAGAAATAAGACGAGATGAGACATGTCTGGACTTCTCGGGCCAGGAAGTCATCCTCTACCCGTGCCACGGCTCCCAAGGCAACCAGCTCTGGAGCTATAACTCTGATGTAAGTGTAATATCAAGCAGGTATTGGCAGGCGTGGGAATTGTGCCAATAAAAATCTATAAACGCCAAATGATGATTCATGGTCTTTGAGCTATAATAATTAACAGTCACAAACAGGAGAATAAATTGGAAGTGATAAAAACTCTTTGTAAAACTCAGTTTCTATCTTTATCAAAACCATAGTTAAAAATGTATTTCAATAAAAGTGTAATTGTTTAAATTATGCATACATTCTGCATCATTTAAAGTTGACAAATCACAGGTTTTTTGCGTCTTTTAAGATATTTGTCGTTTGTTTTCAGACTAAACTGATCCGTCACGGCAGCAGTGAGAAGTGCCTGACCATCAACACTGCCAAGGATAAACTCCTTATGGAGGAATGTGATGGAGATGAGAAACGACAACAGTGGCAGCTGGAAAACTACAACGCCTCAAAGTTGTAGTGGACAACCTCCTCTCGGGCCCACTCCAGCGACACCCTCGACTATTTCCTGTGGTGAGGGCCGCTGGCTCAGTGCGGACAGAGGCTATAATGTGACTAAGAACCCTTTTTAAATCAATCTCTGGTGGTAATGCGTGCGCAGGAAGTTTATTACAAGTATTACTATGAAAGACACAAGAATAATTAAGCCTACTTTTATTGAAATTATTGCAGTGATTATGTGATGTGTACTTTTAAAAAAATTAAAGAATGACGAGAAGCCAAATATCGTATAATGACAGGTTAGGTGAAACATGCTGCTTGGAATAATAAATAATTTTACTAGAGATAATGTGGACTCTTTTCACTCAACTGTTCTTCAATTTTTTATAATTAAAATTTCAATAGTTTTTTAAAGCTATTGTTGGTATGTGAAGCCCATTCGTGGTGAAACTGTTGAAATTTAATTAACCGATAGTCTTAAATTAATGTGTAACAGCCGAGTACGCCACACACCAGTGGTCACAATGAAATGTTTTATCTTCTGAACGTATTTATAGTAATACACTTTATGTGTTTTTATTGGTTTTATAAAAGAAATGACATACAAACATATCTTTACGTTTTTACATATCTTCATAGCCTGAATATCTTTACAAATGAAACAAAATCTTTTTCATAACAGCATTTTCTACTTTATTCAAAAATGTAGAATTCATGTTGTTCCCGTGTGTTTTAGGTTTCTGATACTGTATACCTATATATTTTTATGTATCTCTTGTATATCTTTATGAATTTATGTCATTCAATTATCAATGAATAATCCACTTTTTTATAGGAACAACATAACAGGAATATTTCTTAAAGCATTTGATTATATATAATGCTTAAATAAATACAATACTGTGAACTTAATTAGACATATCTGCCAAGATCGTGCATTCTGATTTGTTTGTTCTCGATTATTGATCATATCATTTTGAAGAAGGGTGTTATTATGTACCAAAAAGTATTGAAAATTGAAAGATGTAAATGTATATTGTGAAAACACTCATAAATTATCATCTGAACATATCTTCCAAGATTCTTCTGAAAGTAGTAACAAGTAATGATAGAGATGATATGAATTCATCCCCAATCTAGTATATAAAAAAACTGATTATTTTTGCTTATTCATATAAAAGCAATGTGTGTTTTGTATTATTTTGCATCTAACTTCTTCCATTTTATGGCATTCCACTTTAGTTTTTTATTGCTACAATATTTTTTTCTGTGTATCCTTTTGGAATGTTGTTGTTTGTATTTGTGATAATTGATCACACGTGTATATATTATTACATAATAATAATTATTTGTGATGTAATTATAATATTAAAAAACTGATTGTTAGGAATTAAATTCATTCTAGTTTATTTAAATTGTTAGGTAGTTATATCAAATTTTGACAATAAAATATTTTTTAATAATTTTGATAACCACCTTAAATTCAGTACACTATTTTAATATTTTATTTTTCAAAGATGATCCAATTGTGTGATTGTATTTTGACATTGAACTTTTTAAGAAGAATATTAATATCAATTAAAATATTTGGAGTTAGTTGCTCAAAATCTGAAATTCCGTTGCTTCAATTATTTGAAATTATGGTATTGCAATATTTTATCCTTTGAAATGTGTCTTAAGGCAAATGCTCAATCGAAATACATTCCTATGTCTAGTTAGCAAACATTTATTTTAGACTTTAATTAATATTCACTTTAAGTTTACTGCTGCGAATATTAAAGGTGGATTGCATGAAAGAACTTGAAACTAAAATCAGTGTTTTAAACACGCTGTTTTTTTTAAATTCTCAATTTTCTGTTTGTACTTTTTAACTTTTTTACTCTGAGTGGTCAAATTGAACACAGCAGAGCTTCATGTGTTCACATTTATTGTAGGTTATATTTAGTATATCTTCACTTAGAAGATATTACTTCTTACCCGCGTTTGTGTTTATTCCAAGTAGAGTAATTTATTACAATGGTTTTGTGCAATAAAGCTATTTCTTAGCCACTTTTATTCGTTTCCTACCAGTCTCTTTAAATTATATTCAATGATTATTCTTTTGTATCTTAAAAAATATTATTATTTAGAAGAAGTAATACTTGATGCATTCCGTTTTGAGTGATGTCAGTAAAATAAAATGTTTGTCATCATTTCAAAACTATTGATTTTTAGGAAAATATTCAACATCCTTAACATAGGCAGTAAATGGCCAATTACTTATGTAATAATAAACATTAATGTATTGGAGTATGATTTTCCCTTTTTTTCTGTAAGAGTTTCATATATACAAAATAAGTATCTACTATTATTATAATACCTAAGTGTAAAAAATAGATTTATGCCGTTAGCGTAAATGTGTAACATTTTTTACCTAGTTTGATGTAAACGTTTTGTATGATAAGTGTTGCCAGTATGTGACAAATCTATTTAAATAAATGGTATATTTTCAACTCTATTCGTCTCAATGACGTGAATATAGTAAAGTAGTAATAAATCATCATTAATATATTTACATTTATTGTGTCATTTGAAATTTTTAATACATCCTAAGTATTATGATTGTCCTAAAAATGATGTGTAAATAATTAGGGTTGTTTTTTTATTTAATAAAAACTGTGAAAATAGTTTGATGAAATTGGCCATATTTTAGAATGTCATATTTTTAAACAAATCTGAAAAATATGTAGTATGATTATTTTCATGTTTTAAGAAAATAGTAATTATTTGTTTACTTGCCTTTATTTTATCAAATGACTTTCATTTTATTAGTTCGGACTGAACAGGATTAATAACATCAAATTGTTCTCGTCGTATATACTAATCTTCCCAAAGACCCGTCTTACATATTACTGTTTGCTCTTTATAAACTGCCATAAAAATAATCACAGCAATAAAGAGATTAAAATATTTACAGAAAATTTGTTTTTAGTCTGATGACAATTATTAGAAAAAGCTTATTTTGTTTTTTTTTTTTTTATTTGAAATTAAAGTTGGTAGGCTTGACTATACGATATACAAATAAAATATTATTGTTGTCAATTTATTAGTAAAACTGTTATAGGAACCTAACTGTTCACAAAATTTCTCGTGTTAATTCTAACTGACTGTTCTTTATTATTTGTTTCGTGGTAATCCAAATAATTTATAAAACAGATTTTTATCATAATTAGAATATCATTCCGGATGTGAACAGTCATTTAGGAAAAAAAATAAAGCCCTTGTGTCACTTGGGCTAGTGTAAGTAAGTTATAAATATGTGCCTTATAATTGATTGTAGTATTTAAAATGTTCTGTACATATTAAAAAAAAATGTATCATATCAACATCATGAGTATCATTCTGACATTGTGAAAATTAAATATTATGTTGAAATCAAATTCGACTTTTATTATTATATTCTGCTTTCATTCTAATTAAATCTAATGTAAATTATATCCATAACTCACATCTTCTTACAGTGAAGAAAAATTAAGACTTAGCTGCCATGAAAATCTCTCACCCCCATTGTAAGATTCAAAAGCAGGTGCATTAATACAGGCTTGTAATTCTGAAGGTACGTGCACATTTGTAATTCTCACACTACGTCTACTTATTTGCTCTACGCACCTAATCGCATGTTCGACCTTTGGCACTCTCATTAGGAACCAAGCCACCAGCCTCCTTTAAAAACTCAAATACTTAAATGACATTACATTTGCTTTGCTGAATGTTCACTAGTGAAGTACAAAAATATATTATTATGCAGTCTTTCAATTAAATTATCATTTGAATAACTCATTTTCCGTAATTATTAATTGTTAGAGTTTTAATGTCAAAAAGTTTTTAATACTCTCAAGTTCATATTTGTTTTTACAGAATATGTAAAATGTAATAAAAACATTCTTTTGATAAATTATGAAAAATGAATATCTGGTTTTACATATCTCATTCAACAATAATAAAATTAATTTCATCTTATATTATCATTTCCTATGTTCCAAATATGCCGCTTATTTGTATGGTCACATTCTTCAATAATAACAGCTAACTCTTCACTAAGTGCCAGACATTTCATTGAAACTACATGTTTTATTAGCTGACTCTGCAAACAGATCAAATTTGGAGTTGATTAGATTTTGAGAGCCTTCAGTTTTGGATGAATTTTTGCTTAGTGGTCAATCAAATATCAGTATTAATTTAACAGATTTTAACAAATTACTGCTTATCATAAAGTGCACAAAATTTAATGCATTGAATAAAACATCATTACCGCTGAATCAAAAACCCATTCTTGATTGCCTTTGGTTAAGTGACAGCAATACATAAATACTTCTCCCGCGTTGCTGTCTAAGCAAAAATCATTTTGTCTTATTTCACCAAGATGGGTGAGTAGCCAAAACTATAAAAACAAAACATTTTTAAATATTATATTTAATATGTTAGTATCAATTTTCAATTTAGTTAAGCATTACCATAATTGCCACAGATCATTGACAAATGTACATGTATCTGTATAAAATAATATTGATAGACTCGATACCTGGTTTCCACCATGTTTATGACAACCATACATGGCTAAAGGCTTAAAATTTTCATTTTCTGCAGAATCAGAGTCCAGGCAAATATTACGTCTATCTTGATGATTTCGTATCTAAGCAAGAATAAAATTAAATTGGATAGAAAATATCACACTCTCTCAATTAAAATATAGCGTATTTGCATCTGTAGTTCAAAACCCCATGAAAACATATTTAATACGCTGAAAGTAAACATCTCAGTATAGTTAGTGGGTTTTTAACAGTAAATTAATCTATTGAATGTGCAAAAACTTGCCTCGCCTTGTCTTAAAATATCCTTGGGTATATAAAGTTCAGGGTAAATATTTTTCAAGTACCAATCAAAGGATTTACAATTAAGGCTCTTTCTCAATGCCAGTCTTTCAGATACATCGCCAATATTTATGTTGCTTATATAATTTTGAGAATTATAAAAATACTCAGCATAATCATCAAGCCATACCTGTAGTTAACACAGTCATTGTAACGATACATTTCACAACAGAAATAGTCATTTTATTATCATTCTGGAGAAAATGAAATTAAAATTTTCAATATAGTTTTTTATTTATTTTTTTGTAAATCAAGATACTTAGTATGATACTTACTGAGGTATCTTGCAACATTTTCATAAATTCCAAACACTAATAAATACCTTTGCTAATCTCAGTAAATTCCGTAGCAGTACATTACTCGTGGTCCCCCATGTATAAGGGGAACGTTTTCTAAATATATGGCCCACATGAGAGCAAGGCAATATTTCTAGCGTACCACCACACATCCAAGTTTTAAAGGACAACTCTAAGTTTTCTCCGCCCCAGATATCAAACCCAGGGTCATAAGTGCCAAGCTTCTCAAAAAATGCCTAATTATTCAAACAAAAATAATCGGCATTTTATTTTTACTATTGAATTTTAGGTATCCATTTTTAATAATTATTTTTTATTCTACCTTGTCTATAGAAAATAGTCCCCCTGCCATAGTGGGGCTCCACACTGGTTCTGCATGGTGATCATGTCGCCTTTTTTCCCTGTCTGGTATTTCAATCCAGTTAAAGTTAAGATTCCAATTAAAACCTCCGACTTGCAATATTTCACCATAATTGATGTATTCAAATGTTTCACCATCAATTGTATCAATGGAAGGGCAAACAACTGTTGTCGGATCTCTGGCTATCCTGTCTAATAGTGGCTCTAGCCAGCCTGTTGTATAAAAAGTAATAAAAGTTTTTATCGGAAATGAATAATGTCAAATCTATTCCATTATACAAGCTCTCCTACTGCCATTGTTAAAGGCGAGCCCGTGTGTGGCATTCAAACATTATTGTTACCTTCTGTACACTCGCAGTGACTATCCAGAAATGTGAGAACAGATCCGACAGCATACTGACTTCCAATTAATCGTGCTCTAATTAGCCCCTCTCTTTTAGTAGTTCGAATTATTCTTACCTTAGAGAAATTCATTAAATAATCTTCAAGCATTTTTTGAGTATGAGCTAAAAATTTGGAAATTCAATAACCATAAGAACATCAGGTACATACATTTATCATAGGTATATATATTTATTATCATTAATTTGATCATAGCTACTACTACCCAAGTATGAGAAATCATCAACTAATATGATTTCTTCGATTAACTTTTCTGGTGTTCCATCCAATACGGAGTGAATGGTCCTTAGCAACGTTGACCATGCTTCATTATGGAAGCAAATAATTATTGATGTTACAGGAAGGTCTGATGAATACCGACCGGATTTTTTGCACCTGAAATGGTGAATTATTATAAGTTTTGATTTAATTTGTTTTAATTTTTAAACACTCATTTTTTATAACTTTACCATGGATCTCGCATGTCAGGTAAAGTACGTTTCACACTGATAAGATCACTAACATACTGATTGAAGGCATTCAAATTCCAACCATTATTATAAACTTCCTTCATTTCTGTTGACATATTCTGTGGAAGAATTACTCCCTTTCCTCCATCTCCAGGCAGGTCTAATTCAATGCGTTTTTCAAGAAAAGGTTCACCTTCCTCTTTGGGTTGACCTTATCAAATAATTAACTTATTAGTTATGAGTAAAAATTGGGAAATTATTAAACTTATCATCAGTGTCTTCATCACACTGATAATAAAATAAATATTTTTATATAATTATTACATTAAACATATAAAAACATTTATTTAAATTAAACACTACTATTATTATAATGATAGTCTTGAACTGTATAATCATAGATGTATTTTGACTTGATATTTTTTTAAATTAAACTAAAAATATATTGAAGAAATCACTTTCTCGATTAATCAAACAAATCTCAAGCAAGTCCCTCATTACTTTTATGTTTAAAAAAATTTAAACTGCTTAAAACAAATACAATGATTTCGATTCCGTAAAATAAAAAACGTACAATTTGGCATCTGATAGTATTTTATACGGAAATTTATTTCAGTACAGTTTCATTATAGGCACTGGATGAAAAAAATTATAAAAATTAATGATGATGAAAGTGAAAATTAGATTTGGTAAAACATAAGCATATCTTACCATTGTTGAAATATTTTTTAACCATAGGCATTATTTTTTGAGGTCTATTCCTCACCTCCTGTAGCATTTTAGTAAAATTCTTTTTATCTACAATGCTTTCAATTGAATATTCATTATCATGCGCCCAATATACATCTCGGCTTATAAGAATTAATATTGTTGTCCAAATAATGAGGGCAACTATGATTAGTGTAAAAAATATCTTCATTTTCAACTTTCTGAACCAAAAGTAGTATTTTTTTTGTTCTGTTCGGCTGTGACGTGGGTAGTAAAAATAATACTGCTTAAAATCTTTAACACATTTCATTTCAAATTATAAATACTTATTATTGAAACAACAGAAACATACTTTTGACTTTAAAATTCAGTTCTATCAAAATTATGGTTGTTAAAAATTGGTACTAGTTATTAATAAAATATAATAATTTTATCAAGTTTTTGGATATTCCTTTAACACAATTAAAATCAAACAGTTAAATATTTTTGGCAAAGAGTACTTGGTAGAAGGAATTCCATTTTAATATTTTTAATAAAATACTTATTTTAAATCATAAACTTATGAAGAGTGAAGACTTGTTGAAAATGAGCTGGTCGTTAAGCTAAAGCCCCGGAGTGCCAACTTTAACACAATTGAGCGTTAAAAACATGTTTAAAAATCACAGTATTCATTTAAAATATTAAAATTAAACAGATTGAAAATAATTTGAGTTTTTATTTGTTTACTATTTAATTACAATAATTATATGTATTTCATCTGTTCTGTTTTATAATGGCAGCATTCTAATTATCTATTTGCCACATTTGGCTAGTATTTATATCATCACAATCTTCCATAACCACAGCACCTACTTCATCAACTGCCAAACATTTATTTCCATAATTATGAGTTATTATCTTACTCTGAAAAGGCATAAAAAAAAAATCTAATATAAAACTACAATTCAATAATTATTAATTAATTAAATAAATAAAATTCCAAAGCTTTTTAAAGAAACTCACATCTGTTAATATAATATAATAAAAACATAATGAGTACACAAACACCCCTGCCTCTTCTCCTATTAGCATACTAACCAGCTATCAATCTTTTGCCATAATATATCATTAATTGTATAACAAAGCCAGTGCAAACACAATACCTTACCATATTACAACTTGGCACCTCAGGTGTATCCTCGCGCCGTAAGTTTATAAATTCATAAATGTGACTATCTTTGAAAAAGAAGAGAAGCAAAACTCACAACATCTAAATTCAAAGATAAATATTATAAAATATAAATCCTTACAGATAAATCATAAATCCATTCTTGGTTTTCTTTGTTTGATTGGCAGAGGAACATGAATACTCTCACATTGGAACTGTCTAAGCAAAATTCTTCTTGTCGTATTTCACCAAGCTCATTCAGCAACCAATGCTGTTCAAAAAAAAGTGTTTTATCGACATAATGAGTATAACACAATAATAATATTGATAGTAAATATTAACAGATTATAAAAAACCATGCACGTACATAAAATAAGTATGATGCATTGTAAGTAATAGTGGTATCATATTCTTAAAAATCAAGAAGTTAAATACCTGTGTTTCCCCCTTTTTATGACATTTGACCATTGCTAGAGGTTTATTGTTAACAGTTTTTCCAGAACCAGATTCAAGACAATTATTTTTTCCGTAGCCAAGATTTCGTATCTAGACATTAAAAATAAATATGTTGCATAATATACCTGATTGTACATTTACTAAATAGCAAAAATTTTATTGATTGTGATCGTGAATCTGATATTGTGTTTCAACAAAAACATAAGTTTAATAAAAATACACTAGAATAAAAATATCTTTAAACATTTCTTATAGTAATGCTCTTTCCAGCCACCATAATTTAAAGTTTTCCAACGTGGATTTTATTCCTTTTACTCCCTCTCATTAAGTAAATAAAGTTTTTGCTTGAACAAACTGAAGACTTCATCGGATATACCCACTCTTTAGCAAGACCCTGTAGAACTACGTTAACAACACAGCAGTCTTATTATGTTATTTTTAATATATTCAGTATAATTATACCTATGAAATATTATCTTTTTTGCATAGATCGTATAACATAAATGCAATACTTAACTATTAAATGTATATATCTCTTACAAAAACTTACCACTCCCTTCCATACTGTTTCTTGATCTTGTTTGTCATATTCTGGGAAGACATTTTTCAGGTACCAATCAAAAGATTTACAATTGAGACGTTTTTTCAGAGCTATTCTTTCAGATATATCGCCAATATCCGTGTGTACATATTTTCTCATATTTCGGTAATAAAACGTTGCATAATCATCCAGCCACACCTACTGAATAAAAGACATGCATAAGCACTGCTTTCCAGTTAATGTAAAAATATATGATTGACTATATATATTTTTTAAATCTCCTAGAGCTGTTTTTATCTCCGAGTACTGAACCGCATCAAGTAAAAAAATCAATATTTTGTGATAAATATGTCGTATTAGAATTTTGATAGACCTTTGCTAATCTTAGTTCATTACGAAATAGTGCATCGTCTGCGTTTTGCCAAAATTCATCTGGTTCGTGTGGTCTGAAAATATGCCCCACATGAGAGCAAGGCAATATTTCTAGCATACCGCCACACATCCAAGTTTTGAAAGACAGCTCTAGATTTTCTCCTCCCCATAAATCAAACCCAGGGTCATAATATCCAATTTTTTCAAAAAATGCCTGTAGGTACAATGAAATTATTTTCTAAAAGTCTGATTATTATCATAACAAATATATAGCTTGCATATTTCATTATCATAAAAACCTTGTCTATAGAAAACAATCCTCCTGCCATTGTCGGGCTCCTCAACGGCTCGGCAAAATGCTTGCGCCGCTTTTTCTCCGTTTCTGATAAATTGTACCAGATAAAATTAAGATTCCAATCAAAGCCTCCTACGTACTGAAGGTGATCATTGGATTTGTACTTGAACGTTTGTGCATCAATCGAATCAATAGTGGGACAAGCAACTGTTGTTGGATCTCTGGCTATCCGATCCAATAATGGTTCTAACCAACCTTTAATATATATTTGCAAAAGTCATTTTATACGTCTAATAAATTTCAATGGAATATTTATGTCAATTTTGTGATAATTAATAAAAAATAAATTCACAACTACATAAATGACCTGAAAGATCAGTAAAATACTATATATGGATTGGAGAAAATGCACAAAAGGCGAAGACCAGCTGAAAGCCTGTTGTTTTTTTTTAATTAAGAAGTAAAAAACCATAACGGTACTCAACTTAATATAAAAATTAGGGCTTGAATAGCTACTAAAGCAATTCTTTACTCAGGGTTTAATCATATTTAACATTTATAAGAACTTTAATCTTGTGATTAATGTCAATTGGGATAAAAGTTTGTTAATACAAACATTGAATTACTTTTTTAATTAATCTTATCCATAAAAACTTTCAATTTACCTCCTTTGAAAATTCTTTCATGTCAATTACAAAACATTGTTTTATTATAAGTGATATTTAATATTTAACTCCTGGACCCACTTCTTTTACCTACGGTACATTCGCAGTGACTATCCAAAAAGGTTAGAACTGGTGCTGTAGCATGTTGAATTCCAAATAATCGAGATCGTATGAGCCCTTCTCTTTGGGTTAAGCGAATCAGCCTTACTTTGGAATAATTTCTTAAATAATTTTGAAGTGTTTTCTGTGTATAATCTACAAATACCAATATATTATCATGCTTTTTTTTTTAATACAATAAATTATTGATTAAAAATTTCTCACCAAGGGATGAGTAATCATCAACAAGAATGATCTCTTTGACTAGTTTTTCAGGTGATCTGTCCAACACCGAATGTATGGTTCTTAGCAATGTTGACCACGGCTCATTATGGAAGCAAATGATAATAGATGTGACTGGAAGGTCTGATAAATACCGGTCACGTTTATTGCACCTACAATAAAATAAAAAAAAATAAACAATTATGTTTTTAAATAGTTTGGTTTTAACCCAAATGGAATTTTAATATTGAAACTTGTAATTTTTTTATTATTTTACCAAGGCACTCTAAGGTCGGGTAAAGTGCGATGCAGACTAATGAGGTCACTGACATTTTGATTAATGTAATTCGTTTTCCAGCCTTTATTGATTGAATTCTCTATTTTGGCTAACATGTCACTCGGTAAGTTAACCTTCTCTGCTCCTTTTTTTTTTCAGAAAAAGTGTTTATTAGGCAATGACTCTTATTATGAATAAATGTATCATATAGACAGTAAAAAGGTAACATCATTCCAGTAAATTAAGCAGTAGAACATAAAATAGCAAATAAGATTAGATTGGTGGATTTCTAAGCATTTAAACTTTATGTTAAAAACCCTTTAAATTTCTTAAATTTCAACTCGCAGACAGGTCTAATCAGCAATCAGTTTATATGATGATTGCATCACCGTAAATGTTTTGTTGATCAGACAGGAGGAGATAAAGTTTATTACTGTTAATGAAATGTACGTTCAAATGATCAATACTGTTTTTGCAGTGGTTTCATATTTTGCATTCATGATAAAATGTAAAACAAATATAAAACATTTTTGAGATAAAACAGATCCAGTTTCAGTTCAGTCCTACCTCTTTTATTTAATGATTCAACGAGCCAAGTTTCTTTTTTTCCTTCTTCAATTCCATTTTCCTTTTTATAATTATGTAAAGCTATTAATGCTGTCATCCAGATTATGATGGCAATTTTTATAGCATTTAATTTACGGTATTTTAATGATCTCCAAATTTTAACCTTAAAATGAAGATTTCAAATACATATATTATTGTTACCTAGATATAAGGTAGTATTATAATTATAATGCATTATCAATTTTATAACAAATATTTATATCTACTGCCTAGTTGTACTCTGGCTTTTATTTATTCCTATTTAATTAATCTTTCTTTAAGCCATAATAATTATTTCGTTTTTCAAAATTTAAACATTCAAAGTTTATCATGAATAAAATCAACAAAAACAAGTTGAGGGAGACATGTACAGTAGGTTAACATTAACATGAATACTTTAACATAGAATAAATATTAAAAATGCCTATAAATACATTTATCTTTATATGTAATCTAAGCAGACTAAGTTATTAAAATGCAAGTTTTAATTACAAAATAAAGTTTTGAATTATTTTTAGCTTAGTTTTATGCCTTATACTCCTTAAAAAGACATACATTTGAGAAACTGAAAAATTTAATCATCCTGTAAAACATCTTGGAATGTTGAAAAAGAGGAGCACACCTCTTAAGATTATTCTGGACGTAATCTCAATTCACTAAGCACTAAAAACATCAAAGGGCACGATAATTAAGGAAAATAAAAACAAAATACTCTAAATGGGTTCTCTCTCAACTCAAACTCTCACATACGAGATGTTACAAAATTAAAATAGCATAAATAAAACAGTCGCATCGTTGGCACAACCAATTGGAATCAATTGATTGGTATTACATACTAATTATAAAAAAAATGAATAGCAAATTTCAAAATCAGTATTTTTTACAATATGGCTGTTGAAAATCATAATTTATAAAATGTTGTAAATAAGAGGTGTACCTACTCCGAGCATTACAGTAAATAACAATTTTTTTTTAATCTGCAAGTGTCTACTTAAAAATTTAGTTTTAACTGCCACTCTCATTTCATTTATTTAACTGTAACTTGGCCGATGCCAACGATCATTATCATCATGATCTCCTGTCAATATTTTGAAGATAATATAATTACACTTATTCACAATAACTCATATTCAACAACAACAAAATGCTAGTGTATACATTTTACAACTTACAACTTAATTTCTTTTGACAATTTATTTTCTTTAAGTGCTCTAAGAAATAAAAACAGCAAATTATTTTAACTATCGATTTATATAATAATTTTTGGAAAGTCTGGGGTTTTGTGAAAATGGCTCGTGTATTATCCAATAATTTGCAGTATTTTACAATCATTGCAGATATGAAATATTAATAATGTTGAAAATAAATGTAGTTTTTATATATTTAATATTTATTATTCATATATTACAAAAAATATATTTTATTTCAAAGGTAATGTCATAGAAGCATTGTACTCCTGTATCTGCCACTTATGCCTCATATTTGCATGATTACAATTTTCGACAATAACGTCATCTATAACACTGACTGCCAGGCATTTGTTTGAAATATGTTTTATCAACTTACTCTGTAAATGATAAAAAAAATTTAATTAAACCAAACAAAATTAAATCAAGCAAAGCTTTACTTCTTTTTACCATACACAACTATGAACAAAGAACTTATCCATACCGCTGAATCGTACGCCCACAGTTGATTGCCTTTTGCTGAGTGGCAGCGGTACATAAATACTTTTCCGTCGGAACTGTCCAAACAAAATTCTTCTCGTCTTATTTCACCCATCTGACTCAATAGCCAATACTATAAAAAACAATTTTTTATTCCACACATAAAGAATATCAATAAATTATCATACTTAACAAGGAATTTTCATCATCTCATCTTTATTTTTTTATATTTTAAAAAATCCTATTTCATGTAAAAAGTAAATACAAAAATAAAATTTTAAATACCTGGTTTCCACCTTGACCATGACAATGAAACATCTTTAATGATTTCATACTTCCTATTCTTCCAGAACCAGAATCCAAACAATTATTATACCCGTCACCAAGATTTCGGATCTGTTCATGAAAAAAAATGCTACAATTTCTACAATTTTTGATAACACTTTGTAAAAATAATTAACCCTTAAACTTGAAAGCTCCCAAGCAAACCCTTATAAATATATTTAAATATCAAATCGATATTTATATTTAAATCTGGGATAAAATCATCATAGGTTACAATAAAGTCATGGAGTAAGCAAGCATATATAATATAATACTGACCACCTGCATTAATGCATTTATAAATGTATTTAAAAAACATTAAAATGATAAAGGAAAGATTGCGGTCGAGAAGGAATTGGTGTATCTGTGGCGGCTTTTATCATAACCTCACATTTTTAATGTTATGATAAATGGATCTATGGCCCATGATGGGAATTCATGGGACATTGGGAAATACACATCGGGTGTTACAGGGTAATACAGTAGTGAGAGTTCATGAGTGAAAGTTGACTGCCTTATAATAAATAAATATTAATTTCCAGTACTCAAGACCGGATAATGCTAAATATAGTATTATCAGTAGTTCTAAAATAAATAACCTCTCCTTTTCCTATGGAGTTAGATGGTATGTACAGCTCTGGGTAGACATTTTTCATATACCAATCAAAAGATTTACAGTTGAGATTTTTTCTCAATGCTAATCTTTCAGATATATCCCCAATGTCATAATTGTGTTTGTAATTTGCTGTATCATAATAAAACTTGGCATAATCGTCTAGCCAAACCTAGAAAAAAATATTAAGCAGTTATATCAAATATCCCAAAATATAGAAAAGTAACAATACACCTTTGCAATTTTTTATATAAAAAATTTAAATATTTTTATAATTTCAATATAATACTCTTGAATTTAGTTTTTTTTTTTTCACTCTTCCAACTTTCCAAATAATAAATGTCAAATTATAAAACCCACTGTGATTATTTTAATCAAAAATAAATTTCAATCCTATCTTGCATTATTAAGAAAAATCTTTCAGATATTGTTTGCAAAGTTAAAATTGCAAAGAATTGTTTTTCTCTCTAACCAAATGTAAATAAATTGACATAATAATAGTTAAAGATTATATATAACTATCAATAATTTATGTTAAAATAAGGGGAGATAAAATATTCAATATACCTTTGCTAATCTCACTGAATTCTTTAAAACAACATTTTCACCTTTCTTGCCCCATTTATAAGGGGAACGTTTTCTAAATACATGCCCCACATGAGAGCAAGGCAATATTTCTAGCGTACCGCCACACATCCAAGTTTTAAAGGACAACTCTAAGTTTTCTCCGCCCCAGATATCAAACCCAGGGTCATAAGTTCCAAGCTTCTCAAAAAATGCCTATTTATACAAACAAAAATAATCAGCATTTTATTTTTACTGCTGAATTTTAAGTATCCATTTTTAATAATTATTATTTATTCTACCTTGTCTATAGAAAATAGTCCCCCTGCCATAGTGGGACTCCACACTGGTTCTGCGTGGTGCTTATGTCGCCTTTTCTCCCTGTCTGGTATTAAATGCCAACGGAACTGAAGATTCCAGTTAAAACCACCAACATGCATAAGATTACCATGCCAGTTGTATTTGAATGTTGTATCATCAATTGTATCAATAGCGGGACACACAACTGTTGTAGGGTCTCGGGCTATTCGGTCCAATAATGGCTCTAACCACCCTGTAATATTTTGATAATAATTTATATGTGGCCTCTGTAAATGCATGTACATTGGTTTATGTATTTACTATTTTACTAAGCATCATTACCACTAGTACACTCGCAGTGACTATCCAGGAAGGTTAAAACAGATGCAGTGGCGTGTTGAGCTCCAAACAATCGGGCTCGGATAAGCCCTTCTCTTTTAGCAGTGCGAACCACCTTTACCTTGGGATAATTCATCAAATAATCTTCTAAAGGTTTTTGTGTATGAACTAAAAATAAAATCATGAAAAACATAAAATATGAACTTAAAAAATATATATATATATATATATATATATACATATAGTATATATAAATATTACCTAGATATGAGAAATCATCTACCAATATGATTTCTTTGACTAGCTTTTCAGGTGATCTGTCCAATACTGAATGTACTGTTCTTAACAATGCTGACCACGCCTCATTGTGGAAGCAAATAATAATTGACGTGTCCGGAAGGTCTGATAAGTACCGACCAGGCTCTTTGCACCTACAATAAAATTATATAAACAATTCGATTTAATAAGGTTTGGTTTTAAAACATTGTATCAGCAAACGTATCAGAATGTTATAATTTATCAGGTTTTATCATTTTTTACCAAGGATCTCTTATGTCGGGTAAAGAGCGCTTTAGACTTATCAGATCACTGGCATACTGATTAAAAGCATTCAATTTCCAACCCTCGTCAACTGCATTCTTCATGTCTTCTGACATGTTACTGGGCAAAATAACCTCCTTACCCCCTTCTCCAGGTTCTTCTTCTTCAAAGTGTTCTTCAGGAAGAAGAGGTTCACCTAATTGATGATATGAATAAAATTACTGAATCAATTACCAAACATGTCAAGTAACTAAGCTATCTTCTGATTATTGTCAGGTCCACCCTTAAATAATCTTGATCTGGTTTGAAACTGCTTATAACAACAAATCCTTTACTAAAAACTAAATAGTTTGTATTTATCGTTAATTAATTATATAATCAATAATAACATCATCTATGATATTCTCAATGAGATTTTCTGAACCTATAATATAAATTAATGATGAGAGATTTTCAACCCACTAATTTATAATATATAGTTATTCATATGATAAAATATTAAACTCAAATAAGATATAGATGAAATAAAGTATTATTTTAAAAAAATCAATAGTAATAGCTTACCACCATGGAAATCGTTTTTTTTATTTTTTTTAGCTAGAGGAGGTATTTTTGGAGATGTCGTTTCAACATGCCATGCTTGTTTTAAAGGTAGTGTATGTATTTTTTCATGGTTTTCTACCAAATTATCAAAAATATCATCGGGATATTCATCTTTTTTATCATATATGACTACAAAAACTGTTAGCCAAATAAATAGTGAAACTATCATTACTTTAAGTATAAAATATATTTTTGTTTGCAGCCTTTTAAAACTCAAAAGATATTTTTCATGCTCTATTCGACCGCGACTTGAAAAATATACAGGCCGATATTGTTTAAAATCATTCGGATATTTTTCTTCATCGCTTATGTGAACCTTAAAATGAAGGTAATGAAGATATTAAAAGTTAATTATTTATTCTTATATTTTACTAATTATATACAAGGTCACAGTTGCTATTTAATAAAATAAATACTGTACAAAATCAGAAGCAATTTCTTTGGATTTTCAATATAAGTTTTATCTAAATTTAATAACATATTACAATAAAAAATAATAATTGAACATTATTACAATGAACTAATTTTCATGAAAAATATTTAATAAATCAAAAATATTTTATTATTTACTGAAAAGATTCAGGCGGTTTTAATTGTGAAGCAAATTTGTTAATAAAAGAGAGACAGAAAATGATATGATAAACTTGATTATAAATTAATTAAAATAATATACTTTTGAATCCATTGAGTATTATTTTATTTTATTATTAGGAAGTTGATGTTGGAAAAGAGAAATTTAAATCACTTAATGCAACACACATATGAACACTTTTCAACTATTAGCAAGTAAAATTAAAAATTACTGAATTTCAAACCACGCGTAACTTGTGAAGATAAAATAAATAATATTACACATTTTATTAATATCTGCTGAAATATCATGCAATATATATTAAATTATACTACTTTATTATCTGTAGTACAACAAAGTTATGGTCACTTAAAAAATTAAGACCTTCTTGGTTATTGTTTTTTACTTATTTTATGACAAGATCGTGACCTAAGTGAAATAATTCTAGAAAACACAGTAAAAAACTTACAAAATAAAATATTAAACTACCTGAAATTGATTTGATATAAGAATTTCTTCATGAATCTTGCACACATTTATTATATTCATTTCAGAGAATTTGGAGAGTGCAAATCTTTTAGTTTGTCAAATAATTTTTTCTTGTTGAGGGACAGTTAAAATCATTTTTATATGGAATTTATCACTTACAATTGCTGAAAAAGTAAAAGTAATTTATATCATACCAATAGATATTTGCTTATGAAAATATCTATTGGTACCGAATTATCTAAGCAATTTTCCACAATACAGTTATCGCTTTAGTATTATCTTCATGTATACCTACATCTTGTTTTTTATTCATCTTGATGTGTCGACTAAAGTTAATGTACAAATGTTTTCTGGTTGGTTTATAGATGGCGACAATACTCTATCAATAGTTTTAATACATTTATGACTTCAATTCATCCATTGCTCGTGAACAAGTCATCACACAATACTTAATTATTAGCACAGTTGCTTACTCTTCATGTGGTCCGAGTCCATGATATGTAATATGATAAATTTCCCTCAAACTTCAAAGAAATGTGATGGCGAGATAAACTAAAGGATGAAAATGTTAAGCAGGAATCTTTGGTGCATTTTCTTGGAGATCTACCAGTAGATGATCTACCAGATGTAGCACCAAGGATGATGATGAGAAATGGACAGGGAAACCATGTTTGATTTCGATTATATGTGATTACCATATATACTTTGTTGTTTTGCCAGACGTGCAGCCATGAAGTCAAACAGAACCTAGCTCTCGTTGATTACTTCTAACCATTTGCTGTCCTGCCATCCTTTCCTAGCGACCTCTTACTTTTACAGATAATGGTGATTAAAAGACTTATCATCCGGATTTGTTTAGCTCCCCGTGGAAATATTACAAACATGCACCCAATACCCATAACATCAAGAATGTAAGTAGTCATTTTTAATCTAACTAGGATACAGCATAAACTAAATTACAGTTTGATTTAGTTCAATAGTATAAGCAGCCATAGTAAATTTCTGAATGTTAATACGTAAGTATTAAAACCTAAAAAAATATTCTGTCTGCTATGCTATTCTGGTCCAAAACTCTCGACCCTTTACCATCACAGATTTGAGAATGATTTGATTTGATCATGAAAATTCTAATCATATAACCTATAATTTTATTTTTTAATCTACTTACTACTTTTATGAAACAGAAACAATAATGAAAATATATTCAGACATATGATGATTTTTAATATTTATTTTTAAAATTGCCTCAATGTCCACCAGGCTATTCGAGCTGTAAGTTTCAATACATACTAGTTTTACAGGATTTGTTAGGCGATACGTATCTTTTCAAAATGACCAATCGAGGGTTTACTTCAATGGAAATAAATAAATACTCCACAATCTCTGAGTTTTGTATTTATTTTGTAATATTATATTTTTATTGGTTAAAATGAACTCGCTTGACAGGGGACAACTGCTAATTCGAGTGACGTTTCCAATCTGTCAACAATTGTGGAAAAATATATATTTAAATAAGGGCTTAGAAGAAATATCCTATCTTGGAAAATATCCGCGTACATTTGGATGCAATGGAAATAAATGAAAAGAAAACAGTACATCAAGGACATCCAGCTGCGGGAGTGGCGAGAGTGAAATTCCACGAGAATCGGAGCGACAATTTTTGAAAGCCGCAGCTGCTGCGTGCGTGTGCGTGCGTGGGGTGCGTGTGCGTGTGCGTGTGCGTGTGCGTGAGCCGCCTCGGTACATTGTTATCGACGCGCCGGGAGGCCCGCGCACGCGCCGGCGCCGCGGCCCGCCAGTCGAGCCGTCCCGACCTACAAACAACATCCGGCAGTCCAGCGCCTCCGAGCCGCACGATCCCGCCTCCGCAGCCGCCCGGGACCAGCGCTCCAGCCGCCCTCCTCGCGTGCTCCTCGCGCCAGCGCGTCGCGGACTCGGGGCCGCCTGCAGCGCGAGCCGCCGGGGCAGGACCGGGCAGGACCGGGCCAGGGCGGCCAGGGCCGGGGGGCGGAGCGCCCGCAGCATCCCCCACACTACGGCGCAGCAACAGGTCAGCGAACCTAACCTTCCCGGAGCGGCCTCCCCCCGTCGCGACAGCCGCTAGCACCCTTCTTGTTGTTGTTTTTAAAACCATAAAAAGTCGTCTGCACCCGGAGCAATAAATCGCGCCACCGACTCGCCGCTAGCCAATAGCGTCCTCCATTGCATTGTTTACTTAGGCAAAACCCTCTATGCCGGTTGGCTCGCCGGTCGGTTGTCGGCCGTGATGCAACGCGAATCGGCCGCGCGATTATATTTCTGACTCCAGAGAAAACGTCTTGGGAAATGCCCCCCGCTTTCGTCCCACCGGGTGTCACAGTGGACAACCCCGCCTCTCGCTTTCGCAATAAATACACTGAATTTTATCCCTAAGGGTCAACCCGCGACGTCCTCCCAGTTTGCATGTTTTGTAGTGTATTTAGTTAAGATGAATATTGAGTGTAGCGCGCTAGTGATGTATTGCATTTCAATGGCGAGACTCACGAAAGATGAGAAAAACTAAGGCCACCCGAATAATGTCCATTTCAGTTCCCCCTCGATTGGCAATCAGTTCAATATTATTTATAGGTTACCCTTTAAGAGGTCATTTGGTCCAGTACAAAAATAAACGCGTTGCGGTGCAAGTTTCAGTGTGAATCGATTTGATTGATTTGTGACACAATGTAGACTTATTAGTTTTCGCAAAATATAATAATAATTTAGTCTTACTGGAGGCTTCGTGGCAAATGTGGCAGAGTATGGGTAATGGCCGGTGTCATATTGAGCCCCTTTGTGTTCCCGACCATTCATCTGTTGAATGAGTTTGGCCGTATTGATTTTTTCAGCGTTTTCCCGTTTCCCCTTGCGCTCTTTTCAGTGTCACGCGTGGAGGATATCTGCGCTTGAAATTGAATGAAAATAATACTTTTGATCAGAAAAATAAATAAATACGAGGCCTGCTACTTCAGCTGTCCAGCGACTCCAACGCAAAAGTTAAATATGGATTTCGCCAACTCCACGTGTTTCATAATATTTGTTTTGTTTTTTTTTTTCTTACTGTGATGCATTATATTATTTTTCCGTCCTAGTAATGAACACTGTTTGGTTACGACCACAATAATAATAATACTTTTGCTGATCTCTTGGTATTGAGCAATTGTTGTGGATCATGATTTGGTTTTTTAATTATTTACTTTTCAAATAAGCGTAATAAAACTAAGGGTTAGTTGGAAGTCTCTTGGACAAAATTATACTTTACATTTTGATTTCATTATAACAAATTGAGTGTTGTGGCCCTTATAAACATTTTTTTACCCAACGCTGTTATCAAATATTAATCAGATGACAGAAAAACTAGGAAAATAACTAATAATATTCGTTTAGAATTCAACTAAAAAAAAATAGTAAAACATTGCTACCATTTGGTCGTGTTTTTGATGAAAGTGATTTTTTAAGTACAAATAATTTTCGTACTCCATTATATAAGTACTGAGCTCTATTGAAATGGTTTTATTATAAAAAGTTTCTAGGTACAATTTAGTAGCGAATAAAATGAGACAAGCCTGGCTTGGAATAATTGAAACAATACAAGCTTATTGTTTATTACTTTTTCTCTCAAAGTTGATATCACAGCAATGGGACGACTAAAAATAATACCTCTTTACAATAAATAATCCTTTTCGATTCAGAATACCTTCTTAAGGTACAAATATAACGTAATATACTCGTATAAGCTTCAGCCCGCTCTGCTGAGTAATCCTTCTTATGTTTTTATCTGAAGCGTATACTCGAAACATTCAATATAATACAATTGAAGAATAATTAACGGTTAATTCTCTTTGTTACAAAATACTCTGAAATTAATATCGCTTTTCTAATAATAAAGAAAAACGAATGAGTTTTTTTTTCATCTTTGTTAATATGTCTATGATACTAGACTCAAAACAGGGGGAGTGGATAAAACCATCCCTAGACTAAATAAAACATTGAAATCATCATTTTTTATAATTTAGAAACTGTTTCTAATTAATCTTATTTAAAAATTCTTAATGATGAAAAACTAATAAAGAAACAATTATTAAGATGTATATATTTATACTTATTGGTATTTTTTATCGTAAATAATCATTAAAGATTAGCTCATGCATACAGTCTATTGATTCATATCAGCCACGTCACACAGAAATGTGGCAATCGACATACATACATAGACATATGCACAGTAATAAAATAAAAAGCTTATTACTAATAATTATTTGTTTAATTAAATTGTAATACTCCACATTGAATCGTCATATTACCTCGTGCGTGTTCGAATTTTGCAGCTCATTCTTCAATAAAAATGTTGTATTAGCGAGAGAAAAGCGTCGTCGGGCTGCTTCCGATAACTCCTCTCGTAAAATGGAGGAGTATTTCACCATTCACAGTTGCCATGGAAACCCCGTCGTACCCACGGCTTTCTAGGCCACGGGGGGCGCGCACCGCCCCTGGCCGCCGCCGAGCAATGGCGACACTCGATTACCTTGCACTCCAACTCCATACAATGAAATTTCTTTAGAAATACATTAAAAAATCTATTTTATCGAAAGCTGCACTTTGCAACATACTCTAGTATTGAATTTGTTCCCTTGAACGACAGGTGTTCAGGTGAGAAGGTAGTAGTATTTAAAAGTGCGGCTCCGCGTTACCTGTTGAGTTCATTCTTGGGCGCAGCGGCGCAGGGAAGTGCAGCAGGATCGATAGTCCGGGGCGGGCATGGGGGGCATGGGGCGGCACGGGGCGGGGATGGGGCGGCTCGTGACCCACTTCCCGGCCAATGGGAGGCTCCGTGCAGCGCTGCAGCCTTATTCAGCGCCCGGCTTATTCAGGAGTCGGCTCCATTCATGGCGGGCGAGCGATCCGGCCTGCCTGTCCCTCCTCGCGACTTGGGCCGCGCTTTATTGTGATCGTGATCGCGGTGGCGGTTTGTCGTTTGCTCCTGTCGAGATGTTTGAAAACGTGCACTTCAAGTCTCCCGTGGTGAGTCGTCGGTTATTTGTGATTTATTCCATTTTGTGCTCGCGTCAAACGCGGTTGGGTGGAAAACTCAGTTGAGCAACGTTCCCATTGGAAAATAAAGCACCGCGCTCTGGATAGTTTGTAATAACGATACTGGCATTAAAATTTGTACGGTTTTATATTTTTGTGTTTCTTTGCGGGTATTTAAGTGGAATAAGCAATTTTCGTGTTGAAACTCGTCGATGTCATGAATTTGATTTTAAGTAAATTTTGTGATCAAGTCAAAACGTCTGTCCAGTGTATTTTTTTGCTAATGAATAAAATGTCAATAAAACTCAGCTCAAGCGTCAGCTTAGTCGCATCAAGTTTATATTTACTCATCAGTCAATTGACTTGGTAAAAGATCAAAGTCCCAGTATATATTTTTTGTAAGAATACATACCATTTAACTACGCAGATAAGCATGGCTATTTTCGATTTCGACTACATGCATTCTATCCGTATTTACGTCATTCTTGGCATTGTTAATTTGTGCGATCTGGTATATCAGACATCAGCAAGCCTATTTTTTTTAAGTTAAAAAATAAATGTATTATGTATAATAATTGCAAAAACACTGATCAGTATCAAACGATTTGGTCGTGAAGCTCGAGAATCAACCATTTTACTGTTCGTATTTAACATTACTTTGTTTTACTTTGGGAGTATTTACAGCCATACACGGATGTTATTAAATATTAAAAGTTTGTAAGACCTAAACATTACATGAGTCATGCTAAATATGTTCAACATTTGTCGGTTTTTCTTTGCGGTTGATGTTACTCAAATTTCTTGGCAAGGCGTCATATCAATTAAATATAAAGCATCAAAGAAATAATTATTTAATTATGAATCGCAATTGTTTCTAGAAAAGAACTTGTTGCGTGTATCCTTATCTCTGATAATAAACTATTCATTTCCGTTTATGATATATTCTTGAAAATTAAAAACTCTACATTGATTCACGAACCTAAAATATTTAGTTGAAACCCAAATTTTAAGATAATTTGTAAATCATTGAGGCTGGGGCGTCATTTCAACTACTCGGGCCCCTCTCCCTATTTTACAGTCCACCACAGATCTATCTGTGAAAAAATGCAAGGGTCCTTTACGCCCTCGACCGTAAAATTCTACCCCGGGTGTGAAAATTAAATATTTGCAAGAGGTATAATCTGTAATTTTTGCCCGGATATTAACGTGCTGATTTGATAAAAAATTAACTGACTGCGCTGAATGGATTATCTGCCTGGATTTGACTTTTCGTGGGCTGGTAAAGAGGGTGTTGAACAGGCCTGAGGGACGGTGAATTGGAATAAATCAAAAATGAGATGGGTCGATGGTGTAGCGTAGGGCACTTGTTAGGAAAACTAAAATATTAAAACCAATTACAAACAATATTTAATTGGCATAATAAGTACGTTGTTTCACTTATAGGATATGATTGTTAAAAATTCTTGCTTAGTACCAGTGATTCGTTGGTATAATTGGTAATGCACCGGCCATGTAAGCTTTGGGGAAGTGGGTTCAAATCCCACACAAATCACGATGATATTTTTCTAAGAGTTTCTTTGATCAATTTTCAATATTTGAAAAAATGTACTCAATCATTATCAATCAATTACAGACCGTTGAAAATCCAAAGCGCACTCTACGTTCCCAACATTTGTGATAATTTAGATTTATTTAGATGAAAACATTTTAAATACTTCATTACTCTTGAGAATTTAACGCTAAGTATTAAGAAAAGTGATTTTGACTTTATTATAATTTTTTCGTTGTAATATTTAAAATAAATATGAACACAATGTATAAATTGCCAATAGAGCTGCCAACTTTCAAAGGCCTTTGACCCGGAAGTTTGCCAATAGGGCCTTTCCCCGCCTTCACGGGGTGCCTGAAGAGCTTCCAGTCTTATTTACTTTTATAAAAACGATTTTCTTTCCTTGAAAACTGAAAATATCACAATATTTCTAGAATTTAATTAATCGTGGAGATTCACAATTCCTGATATTTTTCATACGTTTGAAATCAAAACACCCGAAAAGGGTCCTGCTGAATAATTATAAATGATTATTTATCAAATATCTGGGTTTGGCTCGGTTCTATTATGTTTAAATTTAATTACTGCACTCCGCGAGCTCAGCAAAGCCTTTCAGAGGCTACTTAGCGAGCACCCTGTACCCGCCTCAGATATTCAATATTAACTTAGGAGGCATCAAAGCATCTCGTGGAGTACCCACCCCCTACCTACGACCACAAAATAAACATCCCTATAAAATTTTATATAAATATAATCTCTTTTCATTTGATGTGAATCATTTGAATTTTTGTCAGGGTATATACGCGATTTGATATCAACTTTTTACGTCATACTTTTTTACTATAAAAAATGCTATTAAATTCTCTCATTACCTAACTCGGACTTTACTACTTACAAATATATTTTTTTTTATCTAAGTCCACACAAGTAGGAGACGATAATCTAGGCGAGAAGTCTATTACGAAAATAATCGGTAAAACATGATGAAAGACTAGAGTATGCATGTATCGTATAGTTTATTATGTTTTGCGAGTTTATTCTGGTTTTATTGAAGCGATAAGTCTTTTTAAATTATAATCAAATTCTAAACACTCGATAGACTGAATGAAGCTTTCAGTCCCCCCTAGTCTGCGACCTCCGGGTCCAGAGATGGGTCTGACGATAATTAAATACCGCTGCGCCATAATGGCTTTGCGAAATTGCACCGATCCCCTGCAGTGGGGGGTGGGAAAGCGAACTGAAAGTGCCCGAAGTGTTTTAGTTCCTGGAATACCCAATATTGGATACCACCCCCAGGCCGGAAATGCGCACTAATGACTAAGTAACAGAAGCGCTCAAAAACTGCCATTTTCAAAGAAAGTAATTGAAAATACTATATACCTCTTTCTTGAATTTGAGCAATACCTTTTTTTAAACAAATTATATTGATTACATTTGTTTGTTTGCATATTCACGTTCCTGTTAATTTTTACTACATATTAATAATAGCATAAAATAATAAAAAAAACAAAATTTATTTAGTATTTTGGAAGAAAATAATTATTACAATGAAAAATTCCTGTGTCCTGAAATAATTTTTAGTTTTTTATACAATAAAAAATATAATATATTCTAAACAATAATTCATGGTTTCGATCACTTCAGTAAAGCACTTAACTGTTGATATATCTCTAAAAAAAATGGTGAAAGGAGTGTTCTCACCGATTGCGCAGCGATGCGTCAACACGCTGTCAAGAAAAGTCTCATAAAGATCTCTGATTTCATATTAGAAACTGTGTATATAAGTAATGACTACAACATACAAAGCCGAATGTAAGGTTCAAGATTGATCTTTACAATGGGCCTGGGCCATTACGTTGTTAACATCACACAATCTGCATCTGCCGCAGATCCCTCAACGTTAGGTTAAGCTATAGGCAGATGACCCCAACACTGCCGTTAACTCTCATCCACGAAATCGACAGCTTATTTAAATTGAAACCTGGTTAAAAGTAATCTTTTTTTAATCAACACCGTGGAGTCCCTCGCTAATATACCAGGTGAGCATCGGTGCACACTGTGCGGTGCCAGCGGCCAGCTCCAGCAGCACTTAGGGGATGTTTCACCCTACAGGAGTGTTCTCAGTCGATTATAATGCTTCGGTAATTATACCAGTGTGAGCCAAAAACTTATTGTCACAGTAAATATTTTGTTCAACACTGCAATACTTGGAACGGTATTTGGCTTTATTGTTTAATATTATATGTTGTTGTTTTGGAAAATCACGATTCCAGTCATTGAATGTATAATTATGTGATTAAGCACATTTTTTCATACATTGAAAACAATTAAAGAAAACTCTCAGAAAATATCATCGTGACTTGTGAGGGATTCGAACCCACATCCCCAAGCTTTCATGGCCGGTGCATTTATCCAACTATGCTAACGAGCCACTGCAATTTAGTGAGAATTTTTAATAATCATATTCTACATATGAACTAATATGCTCGGGCTAATCAATCAATTCTGATTGACATTAATCTAAATTAATATAATTGAATGGTGCGCGTCTCGGCTAAAACATCAATAGATTTTAAAAATAATAATAAACCAGATTTGGATACTAAAATGCTTCACTTGTTACTTTAATTAAAAAGTCCAGTGTTTGCAAATCATTAAATATTGATTAGCCCGAGCATATTAGTTCATATGTAGAATATGATTATTAAAAATTCTCACTAAATTGCAGTGGCTCGTTAGCATAGTTGGATAAATGCACCGGCCATGAAAGCTTGGGGATGTGGGTTCGAATCCCTCACAAGTCACGATGATATTTTCTGAGAGTTTTCTTTAATTGTTTTCAATGTATGAAAAAATGTGCTTAATCACATAAACATACTAATACCTGCATGGGTAAATAAAAACGCATTCTGATTGACATTAATCTAAATTAATATGAATGTATAATTACTATAAAACCATAAAAAAATTGCCACGTTTCTTCAAGGCAAATTTTTTAGTAATTTCATTTAATATAAGGGTGCAATTATTTATTTCTTGTATTGGCTCCAACGATATTTCATCATAACAGCATGTTGTACGCAATAAACTCAACTCTACCCGCCTAGAAGATGATTTGGTATACTCATGCTATGTAATACATTTTGAAAGACACCCAACTTACTGGTTTTTGTAATTTTAGTAAGAACTTTTGATAGAATAACTAATTCAGTAAAATCTGTGCAACGTGTACCCAATCAGTAGGCTTTCTTTTCCCGAAGGATTTTCCTATCGCCGTTTACGTCCTTGATCAACAGGGTGGCGTCCATTGCGCATTCTCCGAGGGAGCCTTAAATATTGAAAGCACCCTTGCACGTGTGCGTCCACCCCTCCCGAAGCCAGCCAATCTTATTTTTAGATTTCGGACATTGGGACCCCCTGCAATTTTCCATTCGATCTGTAATATATTGAATTTTATTTCAAATTAACAGCAGAGTAATTGAATGTCATTCATAAAATACAATTGCGTCAAAATTAACGCCTTTCAAAAGTATATTCAAATTCTGTGCGTATAAAAATAAATAAACGCCTTTTTCTTTGGCGTGCTATGCCCGCTATGTAGCACTTCGTTTCTAGTATTTACTTATAAGGTAATAATTAAAAATTAAATTATGCTTAAAATAAAACTATTGTTAGGGAGTCATTAGGAAATCAGCAAGTACCATGTTCAACCTCCTTCAAAATCTAAAAATCCCGTATAGGTTCATTTATCGCAAGTGTCAACCAATTTGACTTACTCTATATTAAATGATAAAATACTCGTATGTTTTATTGCGACGTAATTTTTATGTTTTCGTTTTTAATTATTTTATCTTACTTAAATCCTGTAATTTTGGTTTTGCCAAAAACCCTTATTTAGGATACTTGTAATTTTATAAATGTTTATTTATTTAACTTTTTACTGTAAATTACTTTTAATCACGTATATAAAAAAGTAAATGTTCCAACAGATGCTTTGTTATTCATTATCTGTACAAGCAGTAAATATTTAACCGAAAATAATTTCGGAACAAAACATTCGTAGATAATAATCGACAAAGTCTGCGTTGATATCCATGAATAATTTACATTTAATCTCATAGTGGGAGCGTAAAGAATTCATATTATTATATTCCACGTTCTCTGGGAAAAATCCTGAATTAAATATACCGCCGGCAGGAGAAGGCTTCTCCGCTTTGGCCATGGATAAAATAACGCCTTTGGCCACCTGCCTTCCCCGAATCAGGGACGTTACAGCTGGTGGTGAGCGCTTTTAAAGCAAAGCCTTTACTTTAAAGCCTCTCGCTTACTAGCCGTAAGTTGATTTTTCGCTATCTGCTTAATCCAGCTTGTTCATTTTTACAAGAAAAATTTAATGAAACACCCGGATGCGATATTTGATTCATAAGTATATTTCTCTGTCAAGTTTCAAATGTAATTGGAAAGATTGAAAATTAATAAATACTTTAAATCTCATTTGTTCTTCCCGTTAAATTGCTTGTGCATGGCTGCTATTCCGTACCCTGATCGTGTGTAAAGGATCGGTAATGGAGTAGTGGACTAGGAATGATTGTGGAGGGATGTGCTCTGGAAGTACCTTGTCGAGGTGGTAGGGGATCCTGCTATTTTTTATGTAGCTTGCTCGAAAGGATTATATAATAATGCTATTGGGCAGCAGCAATAGGCTGACTTTTTCTTCCAATATAAAACTGCGGTGTAGAAGACTGCCTCAGCATGAGTGAAATGGTTGTACTTATGTAGTACTTTCAGTTTTATTTCTTGGCGCTTTTGGATGCTTATTTTCGCGTATATACAGGATGTCCAAAAAGTGTATCGGGTATTTGTTAGTTCAGTAAAACAAAAACTACTAGTAAACAAGTATTTTTTTAATGTTGATTATAAGAATACAAAATGGAAAATTATTTCAAAAAGATGATGTAATCCAAATGGTGACCGTTACGCTGCTGGCACTGGCCTCAGAAGGTTTGCATCGAATAATTGACGTTTTATCATTTGATAAAAACACCGCTGTAGAATCAATCAATGTCGCATACAAGACTAGCAAATAGCGTCAAACAATTATATAGGTATGTGATTAAGCATATTTTTTCACACATTGAAAATGATTAAAGAAAACTCTCAGAAAATATCATCGTGACTTGTGAGGGATTCGAATCCACATCCCCAAGCTTTCTTTAATCATTTTCAATGTGTGAAAAAATATGCTTAATCACATAAACATACTAATACCTGCATGGGTAAATAAATAATTATATAGGTGTCCTAAAATTAACGCAAGATTTGAATTTGTCGCCATTTTTGCAGTAAAGTTTTGGAAACACTCAAAAAAAAACAATTTGACAGCTGACAGTTTAGGGTTATTAAAAATGGAGGGTTACACGATAAAACAACGTGTCTTCATTATTGAACAATATTTCAAAAATAATGAAAGCTTGGCAGCCGCAGTTCGAAAATTTCATACAAAATATGGTCGGAATAGTGTTTTGACTTCGTCTCTCTTCGCTGTGCATGATCATTAGGCTTCAGTTCTTGTGTTAATTGAATTTTGTAAGCATGGAGCCACAGATCTTTAGTTAGTATACGCTGTAGAGGGTTTCTTGAAATTTGCAATTCTTGTCCACGACGCCGAATTGAGTTTTCTGGATTGTCACCGACACTCTTCCGCACTGCTTCAATATTGACATTTGAACGGCTTGTTTTTGGACGACCAGTGTGTTAAGCGTCTCCAACGAATCCAGTCTCCCCGAATTTTTCAAGTAATCTCTTCACAGTTGACGAAGTTAAAACACTATTCTACTGCCAAGCTTTCATTATTTTTGAAATATTGTTCAATAATGAAGACACGTTGTTCTATCGTGTAACGCTCCATTTTTACTAACCCTAAACTGTCAGCTGGTGTTCCCAAAACTTGACTGCAAAATGGCGACAAATTCAAATCTTGCGTTAATTTTGGGACACCTTTATATGTGTGTAGCGTCAGTCGAATCGCATTTTTTTGCGTTTAAATGCGCTTGAGGGAAAAAAAACACTTGGCGGGGGTGGGTCTGGGCTTTCTCCCCGCGACGTTGCATCCGAGAATCGGCTTGCGTCGGCTTATCGGCGGCGTCGCTCCCTCTCCGAGCCGGCGCCGGCGCCAGTCGCTCGCCAGCCTCTGCCCAGCGCGGTCGGCCCCGGAGCCTCCACCAGCCCCCAGCCCCCAGCCCCCAGCCCTCGGCCCCCGAGCCTCAGCCAGACTCTCTTTGTTACAACCGAGGACTGACTTCTTGCCCGAACTATTAGTCGCGAGTGAACAATGGACCTCTCCATGACGCGCCACTTCAGCCTCGATGACGTAAGACGGCCTTCGGTTATTCAAAAAATGATTTGTATACTTTTCATACAAAACGCTTTTTATTCTTAAGCCTTGCAACAACACGTACATACTTTCTGATAAACTGAAATATACAAAACACCTGCTATATAAAGTACATATAAAAAAACTGCATTTTCTTATGAAGTCGCTTTATGTTTTAACAACACTTTTTTTATAATTATTTAGGTGTACACTATTTATATATTTATATAAAACTGAAAGGTTCAAGAAATGGTTTTGAAACCATTCTGAAAATCCTCAGACTTATTTATGGGTGTGTAAAAAATTACAACATCTAGAGGAAACGGTTGAACTCTGACCTCCTCGATCCATACTGAGATAAATTAAATTATATTTGAGAGATTTGAAATAATAGAAATAACCCAAAACACTGATTGTCAATCTGTAAAGCAATTTTGCCAAGGTATACCAAAAGCTTCAAGTAAAAACTTCTGAAGCCATCCAAAAAACACCCAGGGTGTTTCATTAAGGTAAACTTCAACTATGGTGATTTATTCTTGTCACTGTGCAGTTTTATTACTGCTGTGGCAAAAGTCTTTTCCATAATTTCCATTCTAAGCTAGTATTTTTCACAAAACGTAAGTGATCCTTATGTGTTCGTGTTTTCCGTTGCGTTAGCAAGCGCAACTTTGGAAATAAATACCCCATTCTGCTCATAGTAAAGCGCGTTATCATTTATGCAAATAACGTCATAAATACGGCGTAATTATTTTTTTTATGTTCCATACGTACAATAATAGTAGACTTTATTGCTGACCACACACGCTGCTGCCTTATGGGGGCAAGAATAACTTTTACGTTACGGCCGTGACGTATTTGGATAGGATGGTTTAGCGTGTGGTGCCCCTTGCCTCAAACTGCTTTTACGTCCTATATTCACAATATAATTATTTCATTCTAAAAAAATAGTTTATATTGCAATAAAAAAATATTTATATAGATAACGAAATGCAAATTTGTATGCGCATCGAATAACCTAAACAAAATAGATTCAAGACTTTGTCTAAGTATTTCTGCGAAAAACAGTTTTATGGTTCTTTTTTTATATAAATCTTGTTTATTGAAAAACACTGTGAAGAATTAACTGTTTCTTTTTTAAATCAAACGCTATGGTTTAATTTATAGAAATGGTTGATCATATACTACTCATAAAACTATATTATGAATGTTAAGGAATATATCGTTTACATTCTTCTAGCATGTATACAATATACAATTATTTTTGCCACGCATTAAATATTTGTTTATTATTTATACAGTAAGTAGATATTTTATGTAATTTTCCATATCTTTCGTGATTATCTTAAACATAGTTGTAATGTCTTGCTTTATTTGTGAGATTATTTTATAATACCATGACGAAACGCATTGGGTAGATTTAAATGTTATAAGTCATTGTCAAGAGAGTTTGTCACACGTCATGTGTATTATCGAACATGTCATATCCTGAAAGAGCTGAAACAATAAGCCCCAACTTGAAAGCTAAATTATCTACTGAAGTTTATAGAGCAGGTGTACGACTATTGTTCCTTTCCGAACCAACAAGGAATAACTGAATTGCCTATGCATGAGATATTAAAAAGGTCTTATCAAATTCAACCCCATTTATCAACTTCGGGTAGGCTATGTTAAGTTGGTTATGAGTTAGGTATGACTTTCGGTAGAGTTGGTGTTAGTTTGGGTGGAGTAGGTTTGAATACGGGTGTAGTGGGTGAAAATGTAGGACGAATAACACTTCTTTTCACATTTGCGATTTCAACGCCACCATTGAGAGACATCCCAGCAAAATGACCCGTAAAAAGTTTTTTTTGTTACTTCTGTATATGCAGTTTGCATTAAAAATATTATTATTCTAATATGACGATGCTATAGAATGATCACCGGTCGGTTCTCTGTTATGTCGCAGTGTGTGTAGGCAGCTTAAATGAACGTCAGTTTCAGATGTAAGGCTCGGCAACCAGATGCTGAAACAATGAGCCTTGAAATTTCAGCCGGAAATTACAATCGCTCCCGAGCATATTTACTTTTTCCACCACTTGTACCTGTCAATGGGTACACGTGATATATCGGCTTAAATCGAAATTTTCATGATTATTGACTTTTATTTATTATTTATATAGTAATTCGTGTATTGATTGACGAATTTGTGTTACAAATAATCGATTATTCGAAAATGCACTTTCGATCATGCTCGTCATTAAAAAGCTTTCAAATTGACTATATATCTTTTAGGATATTACTAACAGATATTGGTGGCTTAGCTTTAGTATGATATAAGTGCACAAGCCGAATAAATTAAAATCTATTGTGTTGTTGCTTGTATACTATCGCTAAATGCTCGTTCGTATGATATCAAGAAAATACTTGCACGGAAAATTAGGTCGAAGAAGAAGTAACCAATAGTTACACTTTTAATATTCTATTGTCAGTGAAATCAAAAATGCGTACATAAAAGGCAAAGAAATAGCGAACAGAGTTCTTATATTCTATACGATAAAACGCCGAGGCTGTTCATGGCAGCGCCTAATTAAATTCAGCGTTCATGAAAGCACGCGGAGATTACGCCCGCCGCCATCTTGCCAGCGGAGGAGGTTTCCTTATCTTTCAAAAATCCTTGCACTTTATATTAAGTCGGCTTTTGTCTCCTTCGGGGACCGTCTCGGAATAAAAACGCTCTCAATACGGAGGTCCTTTTGTCCGTGAAGCTTGCGCCGGTAACGCAATATCAAAAGGATATGGCTGTGTTACCACGTGATTGTTCACGTCTTTATTGATTATTTATTTTATATATTCACGTCACTTGACAATTGATTGGAAAATGATTCATCTTTTTCCCAATTGTCTTGTTTACTTCAAAATAAACACTGGGTAATTGGCCAATTTATAATGTAGCCCTTTGAAGGCAGTGTTATCGTAGCTTCTACAGAAAAAAAGTCTCATTTTTCTTTTACAAAAACATATTTTTATTATTATTATTTCCCAAGGGATATCTGTATATAAAGTATTAAAACAGTAAATGAGATATTTTTGCTTTTAGACAATCATAATAAGTAAGTATGCGCACTCGAACGAAAAATCAGATGAGTTTTTTTTTCCTTTATTGCGTCATTTACATTTCCATTTAAAAAAAACTCCCAAAATTAAGGGATGCTCTGGCTTATCGCAAGTCGGTTGCATGGATCCCTTCAGATTCGTGTAATCCATCCTTTTACAATGAAAGTGTGTACATGAATAATGGTGTTTATCCCTAGACCTGAAATACATAAGCACCAAAAAACAATATGTGTTGTAAAGTATACTAATAATTAGGATGTTTGCATTATATAAACTGAGTAAATTCACTCAGTCTGCCCTTTTGTTTTGTCTGCTACATTTTGTTTTAAACGTCTATCTTTGTTATCTAGTTTTAATTATTTATTTAATTGATTCATCAACTCATGCAGAAAAAGGGTTTTATTCACATATTTTCCCCTACATAGTTCAATATCGAAAAAAAAGAAATACATGTACGCTACCACCTAAGCCACACCTCGTGAGCCCCGCAACCTGAATAGCCACATACCATGTGACAACCATAAGAACTATTGTAAAATTATTGTACTTTGTGTTAAAAGTCTAGTATTGCAAGCAATTTAATTGGCATAATAAGTATGTTGTTTCATTTATAGGATATGATTGTTAAAAATTCTTGCTTAGTACCAGTGATTCGTTGGTATAATTGGTAATGCTCCGGCCATGTAAGCTTGGGGATGTGGGTTTCAAATCCCACACAAATCACGATGATATTTTTCTAAGAGTTTTTTTAATCAATTTTCAATATTTGAAAAAATGTACTTAATCATTATCAATCAATCAAACCTGTATAGGCAAAAACCGTACTTCCTGTAAGACAGTCTTCACAAAAATCAATAATATAACTATAATAATGATAAAAGTACCTTTGTATTTTGTCTTCACTTTGAGTGGTCATGGTCATCATCAGTTGCATAACTAAGTTAGTTATGCATCTGATGATGACCCAGTGTATTGGGTCGAAACTAGTTATGCAAATAATTTTAATAAACTCAAAGTGAAGACAAAATACAAACGTACTTTTATCATTATAATAATGGATCTTCACGAATCAAATGCCTTTTCCCTCAACAAGAATAATATAATTATTGTAAATTTACCAAATGAAAAAATTCTTGTAATTTTAATTTTCAATTGTGTTTTGTCCGCAGTCGTCAATGCCAGAAGCGCTGGCGTGCAGCATGGCGGACGCCGAGCCCGACCTCAGCACCTTCGAGAACAAGTCCGGGCTGGCCGAGGACATGAAGTTCCTCGCCAGCATGCCGGAGCTGTGCGACGTCACCTTCCTGGTGGGCGACACGCGCGAGCCTGTCTGCGCCGTGAAGGCCGTGCTCGCCGCGCGCAGCAGGTCAGCTCCACCCCCTGAAGCCTTCAGCCCTCACTTCAACCCTCGCCCCTAGCAACACAACTGACCACCAATTCGAAATCAACCAATATCATCTTAATACTTTAAATCATAGTTTCCCAAACTGTTTTGTCCCGTCGATCCCTTGTCGAGTTTTCCTGTTTTTCGTCGACCCCCTTGCTAATATTGAATTTTTACAAATTCATCAACTTCAAACATATTTTTGACATCTTATATAGAACAACTCACTTTCATAGGGTTTACTGTACAGTGGGTGAGTTTATGGGCTTGAATGGATCTCGATTTAAAACTGTCTCCCTTGGAAAGGTCTGTCCTCGGTCGCCAAAGTTCCCACGTTCCTAAGCTGTACAGGTGTCCTTATTTTCTCAGAATATTTGTCAAATCAATTTGTTTTATTACGCCCATCGGCGCTCCGTACAACTAATTAACTCGCTGCCCATCCGAGTTTATTAGCCCCTGTAAATGATTTTTAAAAAAAGGCATCACGATCGTAATGGATCGTCTTCTTATGTCATAAGCTCCATAAAGGTACGTCGGTATAGTTTTACAATGCCAAAAGTCTCGTTTCTCGAGCATTTGGCACGAACTTCTACGCTTCAGGGCTTCGATTCGTCACAAAGTACACAGTTACAATCTGTGTTTGGTGCATTATGACATTTACGAAGTGTTTAAATTTTGGTGATGACCTGCTTAAATGGGATCCACTCTCGTAGACCCCCATTTACAGTTCATGGACTCCCAATTTTATTTTTCGCTGTCATCGACCCCTTGCAGGGTGAAATCGACCCCTGGGGGTCGATATTGACAACTTTGGGAAACTCTGCTTTAAATAAAATACTTGAGCGATTTTTCCACATATTAATTTATAATGGTGACCGGTTTCACGTTGGTATTATCAAATTGTTCAATCACTCAAGTATTTTATTTAAAATATTAAAATGGAATTTCACCAAGTACTCTCTGTCAAATATATCGATTGCTTCAATAGCATCTTCGTAGCAATAGCAAAAGAGATGCTTGTGCTTACTTATCATTTGGTTGTTGATTGATTCGCGAGGTGTGAAGGCAGCTTATTTATAACAAGATCTTGAATCAAGATCAAGAAATAATGCTCCATTCCTAAAGTTGAACTGTGAAAATCAACTTCTATCTAATTTGGAATTCGTGTTTGTTTTGATAAGCTATGATAAGATTTGTGAGCACCTTTTTTAGCCTAAAATTCAACACCATTGTATCAGTTTTGAAATATCAATACATCGATCCTAGAAAAAAAATTGGTTGACCACTAAGTGATCAATTTTAATGCAAATATTTTGATAAATATGTATATAAAGGACCCAAGATCTAGGTATGCGCAGCGAGCAAGTTATTTCCCATTTCTATGATCAGTAATGATATATTTCTTTAAAAAAATCAATTAGCTTAAATACAAAATATTTGGTATCAACGTAGAAATTTCCATTTAATTGACTTCTTATCATTATTACGTTTATTATTGGGTATTTGTCTTTCTAATAGAAAAATGAACAAAGGTAATGGATGCCTTAGTTATAATTTATTTGATGGTACCTCTCAGATACAGAATCTCTCGAATGGTTTTTGTCTGATATAATCTCAAGTTGTTATATTTCTTGTCATATAATAATGTATAATAATACACTTGTATTTTCGCTCCTGCACTATGAAGCAATCAAATCATCTTTTGACATTAAGGATAAAGAAATAATACATTTTTCTACAAATAGTCGTTTTCCCAATTGTATGTTTGCTGTAGTATAAGTTTGAAATACTAAATATAGTATAATTAAATTAATAAGTAAAATTTACATAAACCATGAGTAAACTTTTCTGAAGTAATCGATAAATACTACGGTTTATTTCCAGCGAATCAAATACAATTACCTTTGATTGAATCGACAGTAACTTTCTTGGGTTCCTACGTTGTTAGTTTTCGGCTAATAAAATTGACTTAGTAGTACAACAAGTATATATAATATGAGTCCTCCAAGAAAGGAGAAATTTTCCGTAATTTCGAAATAAATAAGTTTATCTCATAAGCCAGGAGTGGACTCTTCAGATTGTCTTCCGTATTTCTGATTAAAAATAAGGACAGAAATCTCATTTCTTGAAACTTGAGTTTGTCTTCTAGAAGAAAATAAAAACTCTTGTAAAATCATTCTGAAGCACTTAATTTTATTTTTTCCTTGGATGAAAAATATGCTGTAACGTGTTTCTACTTGATAAGATATATTTCTTATAGTATATAAGTTTTCTATTCAATAATATATTATTCTCCCTCTCTCTTTCTCTACGAATGTAGGCATGAGGGTGTTGACAATTTTCGTACTCTCATTCCAGCCGAGTTGGTAGATGAATGATTAATAAGGAATGGTTAGATTAAAGATTTATAGCGAATGAGACGGACTCTCGCTGGAAAACAGAAGAAGAAAAATAAACGAATTTTATCAAAGAACGCTTCGTAGAGTGAAAGCTGCAAACACACTGCGCGACAACCGACAAGCGAACAGTAACTGACCAATAGAGTCCTCTTATGCATTGTTTATAATATACTTCATGAACCACCCAAAATATTATAAACGGACGTTATTGGCTAATTACGTATCGGTCGTCAGTCGGGTCGCTGCGCGTGTAGGCTGCTAGTCTGAGCGAAAAGATAATAAGGGCGCGACCGAGTTACAGCGTTTCGAGAAGCAAATTACATTTTGAGAGGTAAATTGAAAAATAAGTCAGTCGAAGCAATCTGTTCTCCGGCGCACACCTCGCATCCGATGTAAATATAATGCCATTTTCTCGGAAATTATTCGTATCGGCAAATTTGTATTCACGGAGACGCCCATCGTATTGAATTACAAAAAAAATATTGTTTCAGAGCACACATGCGAGCAAGGCCCTTGCCTCCCTGAATATTCAGAGCGACTCTCTTCATAACAATATCAAACAATTATTTTTTTTGTTTGATTATGATGTGGGTTGGTTGAAATGCAAGCATCGTCGCGTTTGTCGCTGTTTGCATTCTTGTGAATTCCGTGTTTATTTTTTATATAAATGAATGACTTTAGTTTGGAAGGTGTGTTAGCTAGTAAATTATATCTTCAACAGTGTATTACAATCTAAAAACATCCCTATATTGAGCAATTTGCTAATCAATAGCCCGTTGTGAATTACAAACTTAAGACGTCATCCCACGCACTGAACGAAAAATATATCCAAAACAACTCAATTTTGCATTAAAATCTATAAATATTTCAATTTCGTTAGAATTAATCTCACTGAAATTAAACCACCACAAATGTTTTTTTTTTTATAAAAAATATATTTTAATGTTTGTAGTGCTATATTGCTTGTGTGAACCTATTCAAATTATTATTTCATTTATTGTTAATTTTCAAATGCAAACGTACTTAACATAGTTTCCTTTTTTTAAAGCATCAATTGCCATTTATAAATGACTATCACAATAATATTATAACTTAAAGACATTTTTAGTACAAGCTTATTTGATGCCTTTGATTTCACCTAACAGTGACCATTAACGAAACTGGTCGTCTCAAATACGTCGACGGATTTTTTTATTTGCTTTATTATTCAAAATATTAAAGAAAAATGTTTTATTTTAAACAAATAAATTGTGTATTAAATTACAACATAATTTTCTACAGGAAAGCATACATTCAACGAAGCTTGTATATTTCCACCTCACTGGTTGGAGCAGGGGAGAGTTTTCCTGGAAACTTCCCTCGATACTCCCCGTCCCGCTTGCACGCGATCCAATATCAATAGGAGCGAAGGGGACAGAGATACTTTAACGAGTCAGTAATATTATTATTATGGAATCCAGTACGTGTGTTTGCTGTTGCCTCGCAGCCCTGTATCGAGATGAGGTTGCAACTTCTTTTAAAGACCACTTTGCGAAGAAATTAATTACGTATCCTAAACTTCCGCAACCGGCTCCTACGCTTGGAAATATAGCAGATCGATTATTGAGAAACTTACATCATGTACACCAAGGCTTTTAATCAATAAATTTCAATATGTTTTTCACACCTCAAAAATATATTGCATGGCATTTATAATAGTGTTGTTTTTCCGTAAGAAAAGTAAAGAGTATACTTTTAGAGATACCTATAACACTGGATTGATTTTAATAATTTCAATACAACCAGCATTATTATGATAAATGTCAAAATATGATTCAATTATGACTAACAATATTTTCATATTAATTTTGTATGACTCAACACTTTATAATAATATATGTGCGTGCTGCGCTATTTTTTGTAGATTATGATTAAAAAAAATAATAACAAGTGGTCAAATATCAGTTAACATGCGATAAGATTCGCTGTCTTTATAAAGAAACAATGGATTGCATTGGAAATAATAAGTTTGGAGATGGTTAATGAATAATTAGTTAATAATATATATAATTGATAGATTTTAATTAAGCTTTCTTTTGTCCTTGTTATCTTAATATTTCGACTTGGATGGAAAGGTTTCACATTTAAGAAAAGATTTTCTCTTTGAAATATCTCTCTCGCGACCGAGGCAGTTCAAAGTAATACTTTTTATTTTATCTTTTGTCAGAGTACTTCGGATGTATTGCAAGGCTCCAGAGGCGATGCGAAGTGGTTGAACCAAAGATATTTATTTACCCGAGTATAAATCAAAGGGTCTTTGATATTTTCTTATTTGTTAAAGTGTATTTACGTTTTGGTATCTACATTACGACCATTAAAATGTTTTCGAGATCACGGAAGTTTTCCGAGTCGTAAAATTTGACGATATCACCCAGGATACTGAAAATGTATTTTTAATAATATAAAAATTCTTATGATGAGAAAAAAATTCGGTATTGAATAATATTGTGATATACGGACGTGTACAATAAGCTAAACACTTAAATATAACATACAAAGAAGTTTGTGTTTTCATATTAACTGCATTTTTTTTTTCAGTTATTTGTTTGTTTTTTTTTTTTATTATTTCAAGATTTAAGAGAGCATTTACCAAAAAAAATTACGGCTTTTTCGATATATTCAATTTGTAAACACGTTTTTATATTGAATTGTCACAATTTGCAAATAACATAAAATAGGTTTTACAGAAAACAATAGCTCAGATCAATATAAAATTATTTATGATTGACGTATCACTTTTTATAAAAAGTCATTGAACATTAAATATGTTGAAATTTAAGAAAAGTGGTGAAATTAAAAACCCCATAGTAATCAGATAACAATACGCATTTACCCCAAAGCGACCCCTTCAATTTGCGCAAATGTAACATGTGTATTGTTAGAATAGACTCCCTTCAGAGTCAACTCTCTGTCTTCGATATCTCGAGCACATTTGTGTCTAGGATTAGCAGACATTTGTGTCTCCGCCCGGGGCAATGGCGCCGAGTTCGGAGGTGGAAGAACTTTCGCGAAGGACCGAGCTGAGGGGAATTCAATATCCGTAGCCTGGCAACAGGTCACGTCCGGGGGAGGGGGTTGGGCCTCGCAAGCCTCGAAGCCTCGCACGCGATCATCGCGAGGGGACGCAAATTTAGCAATTCTTTCAAATTTATTTTGCTCTATCGTCTTCCCCGGAGGCATAGGGGGAAATAACAATCTTCGAATTCGAAAGATGCCTTTCATATGCCAGCGGAGATTTATTGGCAAAATTTGCTCACTACAGCAGAAATGATTAGCAACCCTCTTTCGATCCTGTTTTGCGTATGAATACTTGTAACGCATAATGTGCGTCCGAATAAATATTAATATATCATACTGACACAGTGTTTCAAAGCGAAATTGTCACCGCGTACAATTATGTAAATATACAAAATAAATTATTTTTTTGTTATGTTAACTCAAAATTATTTTCAGTCGTTCGTAGAGATGCGCTTACTTTAATTTCTTTAATATAATTACTCCTCGTAACGGCTACGAGGAGTTATAATAATTTCTGGTTACCTTTTCACATTTATATTTTCCACTTGCGGCAGTCGTCTCTTGAAAGATTAAGATGACCAGTAGACACTTTATTCAAATTTCCCGAATTCGGGTGTCTCCTACTCGAGGAGCTCACGCAAAAAGTATCAATATTAGTCTATTTTCTAGGGTGTTCCACAAGATGCTGTACCAGGCGCCGAGTCCGCAGCGGAAGAAGGAGCCCGCTCCCCGCGAGAACAAGCTGCGCCTCTTCCTCAAGCGCTCCTCCGAGCCTCTCCTCAACCTGCAGAACGCGGCCAACCAGGTAGCAAAGCTCTGCTTTACACTGCCCATCACCGACCACCTCCCCCTTGAAGCTGCCTACACGCATTGCAACACAACCGGCAACCGGACGGGGATTGGCCAAAAGCGCCCTACCTAAGTAAACAACGCGTAAGACGACGCTCTTGCCCAGTCACCGTTCGGCTGTCGACTGCGACTCGACGTGTGTAGGCAGCTTTACTAACATCCTATCCCACTAATCATCTCTCTATGTCAGGGGTCCCCAACCTTTTTGCACCCAAGAGCATATTCTAGAATGCCGGTCGGGCGGCGGGCACCATTTATTTTTTCAAAGTAAAGTTTCATAGTCCATAATACATATAATGCACAAAAGATTATAATTCCAAAAATATATTTAAAAAATTATTGTTTATATTTTTATGTAAAATAAATAATAATTACTAAATAAAAGCACAAAAATTCTGGTAGTTGGGTCGAATCGGGGCAAATATGCTAAGAATAATTATTTTTAATAGCACTTCAAAGTGTACATTTATAGCAAAAAATTGGAAACAACAGGTTAGACGTACGAAAATATCAGTTAGGGCCCGGACAAAGTTTACTAAGATTTTAATGCATTACAGAGACGGAGACAAATCAAACTACAACCATAAGATGCCATTGCGACAGGCTTATATAAGATTTTCTGGAAAATATTATTATTTTGAAAATTATAACGATATAATTATTTTTGCGTATATTTCTGTTTTTGTTTATTTCTTTTTATATCGCAAAAATATCAGAGACACTTTCACAAAGCTTTCACTTCACTTATACCAACGCAAAATTATCGGAGACACTTTCACATAGCTTTCACCTCACCAGTCCTATCGCAAAAATATAAAAAAACACTTTCTTATAGATTTCACTTCACTTTTACCAACGCAAAAATATCAGAGACACTTTCTCATTGCTTTCACCTCACCAGTCCTATCGCATAAATATCAGTGACATTTTCTCATAGATTTCACCTCACTTGTACTACCGCAAAAATATCAGATTTATATTTATTCAGCAACTTTTCCATCAAGTATTTGAACAATATCGTGAACGCTTTACTAGAGAACGTTATTACAAAGACAAACCAAACTACACCCATAAGATGCTATTTCAACCGGCTTATGTGTGATTTTTTGGAAAGAATTATTATTTTGAAAATTATAACGATATAATTGTTTTTGCTTAAAATTATTTGTTTAATTACTTAATATTATTTTTTTTCATAGCATTTTATTATAAGCTCAAATATTTTTATCGTGGTCGCACAGCGGCGGGCACTCGTAAAACAGTCGGCGGGAGCTATGGTGCCCGCGGACATAGGGTTGGGGACCACTGCTCTATGTAACTACAGTTATATTTTAAAATTCGAAATTGGCATTGCAAAGATTCGTTGTTCAATGAAAACTGAACTTCACATAAGCTCAATTTCTTGGAATGCTGTCATTGGCTCAGCCAGGTTTATGTTAATCATTTTTTAATACATCTTTTTTTTACTTGATAAATATGTATATAATAAGTGTTATGGGAATGTTTACTTGTAAAATAACAGGCAGAGACATTTTTAAACTATGGTTAGCATAAAGCTGGATAACACAGCCGAAACTAGTCATTTCTAAAAGTGACAAACACAAACATAATAATCAGAAAAGTGCACTTATACTGTAAATAATAATATATTTTAAAACTATTTTAATATAAAAAAAAATTTGTACATAGCGTGTATTATAAATTTATTTCTTTTTACAACACGTTTATTTCTGTCGATGAAGAAAATACAATCCATTTTACCTGCCGAGCAGTACTTTTGACTTTATGGTGTCTGTTTATAGTCCCATTTCTTTGGTGAAACGTATGGTTTTGGTGTATAGTGTGTTTTTAGTGGATTTCAAGTATAAATTGTGATAGGAATCTGATCAGAATTTATTGATGAATATTTACACTCCATTTTGAGTTTGTGTGAATTCATCTTCCTGTTCAAGATATATAAATAAATGGTAACAATTGCAGACTCGCTAGCCAATTAAATAAATGGTGTTCATTTGAGTGTGTGTGTATGTTATTATTAAGTAATCAACAATAACAGCAACTGGTATCTCGATCATTTTTCACTGAATATTTATATATAATATAAATCTGCTTTCACGTATCATTTCACATATTTTCAGAGCCTTTGAGTGAAAGGGGGAAAATTTCTGAAATTTTTGGAATTCTCAATTTGCAACAAAAATTTTAACCATTTCGTTAAGAGGGCTACTTTTTCAAAAATTCCGTTTTCATTCACCAACCCGGACACCAGAGGTCTCTAGCGTAGCTTTCAATTGGAAACTGAATGACAGTTCTAGTTGGACTAAGTTTTGTTATTTATGGTCAATTATCAAAGAAGGATTTTTTTTTTTTAATATTTAATAAATTTATATTGTTGATTTTTCTTTTCAAATATTCAAAAAGGAATAAATATTTATAAACATTTTAAAATAATTATTGTCATATTCAACTTATTGAAATTATGCTATAAAGCCACATTTCCATGGGATTTTTTTGTAAACTTTGCGTGAATTCAGTAAAATTGCAATAAATCGACCACTACTTTACCTTTTTACAAAAAAAATTCCAAACAAGAAATATAAATATTCACACTGAAGTCAAAATCCGTTGTTGGAGGTAAGTTCCATATTTGAGTTTTTTGATCATTTTCTCGTGCCTTTTGCGAAAAATCGAATGCACCAACCAAAAAAATTTAAATGCAAAAAGTTAGATAAATCCCTTCTTCCAAACGGAAGCTTTTTTTTATTTCTAATAAATACTCAATACTCTAAAAAAATCAGTTTTCAACATACAAAAATAAAGTGACATAATACATATATAAATATATATATATATATATAATATATATATGTATATATACACGCATATATATATATACATATATATATATATACTTATATGTATGTATGTATATATATATATATATTTATTTATTTAGACATATGTATGTAAATTATAATAAAAAGGCCCAAATATATATAATGAAAACACACATCTCACCAAAAACATTTATTTATTATTAATTGAACAAATATATGACACTGGACAGAAATCTGAACATTATACAGGTTATTTCTTTTCTTCTTCATCCAGTGCCTCTCTTCATTGGAGGCTTAGTAATGTGCAATTGTCCTTGTACTTGAAAATACCATTCGTGGTGGACGTTTATAGTAATATTCTGTTTTTTATCTATTTTCCAAAATTTTAATTTTTTGTTGAGAATTGCTTCTTCAACACTTGTTCCCGATATTGATAGTGGATATTTTACTTCCACAATTTTATCACCACTAATTCCATCAGGTGTTGACGATCTATCAAAGGGACACAATTCTAAAAAAAGAAGGAATTTACTAACTGACAAGATGATTATTCACGACAGTTTTCTTATTTTTCCTCCAATCGATTGATTTACAAGACACTAGTAATATATAAAATAAATTTACTCGTTTCGCTTTTGGATTCTTAGTATGTATATGAAAGCGAGTATTTTCTTGGCATTTTGAATTTTGTCACAAACTGTCCGTCGCCACTGTACATGCAATTATGAATTTTTAGGTTAGACTTCGTTATGATCTTTACGAATATGGCCACACGACCAATGACTGTTAGACCAGGCATCCTCAACCTCCAGCCCGAAACACGTATTCCAAAGTGAAATATGCAAGAAATGTATATAGAAATCGACTTACTGATTCTCACCTTGATAACGTATTGAGAGTAGTGTGTAGCAATTATAAACCCGATTTTTCTAAAATAAAAAAGTTTTATCTCAATATCACACTAAATTTGAAATAGGCGTTTGGATATATTTAGGTTTTAAAGATTAAGATTTAATACATGGGAAATAAGTGTAAAACCAAGTCCCCACTAACTAATTGCCTGAAAAAAGCCATTACTCAAAAATATTGCATGTGTGACTTGTAAGAAAAAAAATGTTGAGTATCACTGGGTCGGGTATTACGGTCGCAAATTGCTCCTGTGTCGAAATTGTCATTTGTACAAAGTAGCTATGTTGCCAAATTGACATCTTAGAGAGAGACATGCTTTCAATGCAATGTTGCCAATACTAACAACGACAAACGAGCACAGTAGCCTAAGCTGTCATCTGCTCCGTTCTCTATGGATCAAGCATGGCTGACCACGTCACAAATATTCTAAGTAGATTTTTAAATAAAATACATTTTTGTATTTTACTCGCAAAATACGCACAAATTTAATACAATTAATGTTTAAAAAGTGACATGATGAGCTTAAATATCTTCTTTAATAGATGTCAAGCCTTGTACAGCGATAAATCAGCCAATAAAGATTTTTAAATACCGAGAAACGAATTGACGTCGTGCTCACTTGGAGGCCATCTCCGGTCTGCCAGAAATTTTACCTGGCGAAATCGTGTCATTTGATTTATTTAATTTTTACTTTATTATTCTATTGATAGAGTTTATTTTCTTACAGAGTATTGAAAAAATATTAAATTATATTTATCTATTTATTATTATTTCATTAACGTTCATTTTCAGGGTAAAATAAAATCTTGAAGATGTTGAAAAATTGGATAAAATGACGACTTTTCAAAACCAAAGTTTGTTAAAAAAAAAATTTTTTTTAATTTTTAAATTAATAAGGCGCACGTGGTTTATATTTAATCTTTTAATTCCAATTGAAAAAAAGACTTTTAAATGTTAAGGATTCTTGGAAAATGTACCGGACGAATCTCACAATTCCTACACTTCAATCGGAAAAACACACATTTATCATATTAATAGTAAATTTATAAGGAATAAAAATATATTGTGTTCGGAAGAAAGAATGTATCTAACTTTTTGCATTAAAATTTTTTTGATTAGTGCAGTCGATTTTTCGCAAAATCGACCTGAAAATGATCAAAAAAACTCGAGAAGTGGGACTTGGCCCTTAAGTGGCTTTATTCGTAGAGAATTTCAGGAATGAATGTGTTGGTGAACAAAATTTTATTAATTAAAAACCTATGAAACATTTTAAAGCAGTATCTCAATTTTCTCATCTACCTTTGACAGTTCAGTTTTACAGGAATTCATTATAAATCTTCAGTAGCTTAACTTATTTAAGGAACTTATCAGACTTTATATAATTGAAATATAATAAAACCATTTGTACCCTGTTAAAATGTGTATAAATTAGGGTATTTGAAGTATTTTGTATAGTCTAATTAAAATTGCTTTGTATCATGAGATTATATATATTAAGATTATATAGTTTTGTCAGATAGGGGTACGGTCTGACATTTAATGCTTTTTGATGTTAAAAATACCCTGGAACTCTCTTTATGATTTATATTTATGTATTGTCTGTGAAATGTGATTCTTTTTATAGTGATCCTTATTAAATTTATTTCATTAGTAGCATTGAGGTACTTGATATAAAAAATAAAATCACAATTTTACAACAGTAAAATAAAAAAACGGTCCAAAAAAATTATCATCGATTGTTGAAAATCAATTGAATAACTATTTGTCAAATTATAAATTTTAGATTCGAAAAAAAAAAATCTATTGAAATAAACAAAATATTTCATTAAATTATTTTGCAATAATTTACCCCGCAAGATACACGGGTGCGCTTTCTTCTGTGTTGTGATTACCCTGAAAACCTTTCGATCAGAATTTATAATTTACTGTACATCTTGGCATATCAACTTTGCACATATGTATAGCAACTTAATTCAATAATTTTCCCTGATAAAATATATTGAGAAGTATATTGGTTACCGAGACGGGATGTGACAAGTATTTGTGCGTATGAGTACTGCAACAACGAATTCTCGACCATGGCTCATTTCACAGACTTTATGGATACAAATCATTAGCCCCAACCCTTACGACCCTGCGACCCCCTGTGACCCCTGACCTTATGTGTGTGTGTGTTTGTGCCCCAGAGGTCGGCGTACGTGCAACAGTTGACTCCCATACAAGAGGTAACACCTTACATTCACTACCAGACTAACTGCTTCCCTTTATAGGTGTTGTCGTTATCAGTCTGGGGTGTTGACATCTACTGCATACTGAAAAGATTTATTTCATATCAATTGTAATTCAACTGTATCGCTCTTTGTTTGATCATTTTGGACTGATTTCATTTGTTATACTCAATATTATACCCCACACAACTAAGAGATTATGCAAAATGGAAATTCGATGAGTACTTTTGCATTTAATGTATATTTTTAAAACAAAGATTTACTAAGCACTTTGTTAAATAAATTGATTACTTTATTCTGATTAATTTTTTGTCGCATTTTGTTTAGCTACTTGTAAAGTTATTTCAATAGTAACAGAAAAATTAGATCCTGTGTAAGTAAAAACCAAAAATTAATAAAATACTATAATATCAGTAAATTTAAATGTTTTATTCTGAACTTTTTTTATATCTATTGGGGAATTATGCTTAATTTTTTGTAATGGTGGAAAAATGAAACTGTTCATCAAATCTCTTCGCTGTTTGGCTAATCATATTTAAGAACTCTTATAAAAGCATATATATTTACTTCTTACAATCTAATAGCTCTTAGTAGTGAAATTATTATATATCTATTCAGTATGCATTGAAACTTTATATCAGCAATGATTGATAGCTGCGTTGGGTGGCTTCTTTAATATACATTGCAGATGGCTTAAACATCCCAGCCTGTCTTCCGTCTTCATTTCCAGCATCATGTCATGAATCCTTCACTATACTCTACTATTATAAAAACTAAATGTCAGTTGTATAATGTTTGTATACTCTAATGTAGAATAATATGAATCCAGTTTGTGCACGTTGCATGCTGGGTGTGTAAGTATTTTAAAATGTAACTCTACACTCTTGCCGTCTTAGACAGAGATATTCACTAAAATTGGTTTAAGGAAACAATAGTTTCATAACACCCATAGCTTGTTTTTTGTTTCTTGAGTTAACATCTCTTCTAGAGTAAAAGTTGTAATATCGTAAAACAAAATTTGAGCTCTGATAGTTATTTATCAATTTTTTAGACCTGCCGAAGTGAACAAATCTGCTTATGACTGATAAGCTCTACGCGTCAACTTGAATATACTTATCATTTAAATCATGCTCACAATCTAAATATGTCAATTAATGTTTATTTAGCATTTTACTTTTTGTTTTAAATATGTTTTATTATTTTATTTACATTTTTTTATTACTATTTTTTTTTCTTTGTGTCTATATTATGCACTGTTAATAATATCATTACTTGCACTAATTGTGAAACCTTAACATTTGTTCATAATAAGTGTATTTATCATTTATTATATATTTATGTATGTATTCACATTTAATACAAAACTGTTTAATAAATATTATATTATTGAAGCTTCTAACTAGGTTCTACAGTCTTTCAGATTAAAAAAAAAACAATCATTATGTGGTAGTCTCTTCATTGTACTTCAGTACCAGATGTTGTTAGTAACCACCAAATTATGTATATACAACAAAAAAAAAACAATTTCCAATTATGACTTCAAATTGAACCGCAAATCAAAAGCACACAGCAAAAGGTTGATGTAGGCTAGAATAAGATTTCCAACTTAAGTTATATTGTGTAATATTCCTGTGGCCTTCCACAGCCATCGGCCCAGCAGCACCAGACGCTTATCATTGAAGAGTTTGAACCTGATGTTTTCCGTCAGCTCATCGAGTACATCCACACTGGCTGTGTCACACTCCAACCTAGAACTCTCTTGGGTAAGAAATAACACACCTGTTTTTTCCTCAATTAATTTAATAATTATTATTTTTTTTGGTGTTAATAATATAAAAACATTTATAGAAGCTTAAGAATTTCAGCATAAATATAATATTTATTTTAAAAATACATTAAATCTCGATTACATCAAAAGACTCCCATTTCCATGAATTTCCATTTACCCATCCTTCCCTTTAACAGTCCCCTTTTTTCATTAAGAGCTTTTTGATTCAATAACCTCACTGCCGAAGGACTCAAATTATCAAAATCTCCTTTCCTAAATGTTCCCGAACTTTAATTGTATTACTGAATTTACCACATCTTCTAAGAATAGAATCAATAAATTTTTATGATTCATATTTTTGGTAATTTGAACAGTTACTATATGTTTTCGTAAATTTTCTCTGCTCTAGTATTTCAATCTATATAGACAATGTGGATTGAAATTCCTAAATCTACCATATTTTCTACAGTTTCTAATAAATGATGCATGTTCACAGTTTTAATGTTATGATTGTATAATAATAATAGTATAAATAAAAAATACTTTTTCTTATATTTCATAGATTATTCAATTAGATGGATGGTTACTTAATTTTTATTTGTTTATTATTATTTTAGTTCTGTGTGGATACTGCATATTGATTTCTGTTTCTTCCGATTCCTGAAGCCAGAAATTGCAAAAAAACTCTTTTAAATTTATGACAAATTTCTTCCAAAAATCCATATCCTCTAGAGCTACAGATCTGAAATTAAATCAAATTGACAAAATAAAACCAAATTTCCATCCAAATACCAAGGCTTCCGCCCTCCTTCAGTTAATAACATATAAAAGGAGAGTGCCTTTGGGAAATCATACATTCAAAAGAACACTTTTTTTTACTCAGCATTATTTATCTATAAATGAATATATTAATTTTCACTCTTGTGATTTGTGTGCTATTTATTGTAAAGTTCTTACCTACTTTGTTTTTACAAGAATGTTACAATTTCAATACTTTCTGTGCAGATATTTTTAAGATCCAAGCTTTTAGTCACGAAACCTATTTTCAAGCATGTTACAAAAAGTTACTTCCAGAAACATGGGAACTTTGTAATTTTTTGAAGAACCGATAATAGCCTGATAAGAACTTTCAACTACTCCAAAAAAATCTCTCCTAATTAACTGTGTTTCTTTATGAACAAGCTTATCCTTTGTTGCAATAAGGCAAAGTACAACATATCTTTTTTCAACATTGAACATCACATAGTTTATATTTTTATATAAGTTTTTTTTTTTCAGGCGTAATGAATGCAGCTGATTACTATGGTCTGGATGAGCTTCGCAGAGCTTGCGCTGGATTTGTACAGTGTTGCATCAATGTGGACACAGTGTGCGCTCTACTAGCTTCTGCAGAGAGATATATCCAATATAAGTGCACCAAGTCATTAGTGCAGAAGGTGCGATAACCAATTTATATTTATGGGTTGAAAATCCTTTTAAGAACAATAAATAAAATTGTGTCTGCATTTTATAGTAATATACCACATCAGAATATTATCTGTGATCAAAGAAAAACATTGAAAATATTACAAGCTTTAAATTTTTATTTTATACAAGCTATCTGGGACTTGTGTATCTAGGAAAAGTTTTTTATAAGTATAATCTGGTACTTTAAAATAAGTCTTCTTCATTATTGTAAAGTTCCATTTCTTAAAAGCCGTTTCAGCTTTAAAACAATACAGTTATTGTTTTTTCATAATTTACTTCTTTAATAATTTAATTTCAGGTGCTCGAGTTTGTGGATGAACACGGTAATGAAGTTCTAAATCTGGGATCTTTCACATTACTTCCACAGCATGTGGTGAGACTCATCCTAGCGAGGGAAGAGCTACGAGCTGATGAATTCACTAAGTTTCAGGTTAATATCACTCAATTCAAGTTTTCAAAATGTCCATAGTATAATTAAATGAAAATATTACTATCAACTACTTTCCAGGCTGCTCTGATGTGGGGTAAGAAGTACTGCGATACAAACCATAACACTGCACTGAAGGATGTAATCGGCAATTTCTTGGAATACATCCAGTTTCACAAGATCCCGGCAAATGTACTCATGCGCGAGGTTCACCCACTAGGCCTTGTACCGTACAGCATCATTATGAATGCTCTCGCTTACCAGGTGTGTGGCGGCTGCTTCTAATTATAATTATTTTACTTATATCAGTAATTGTGTGTGTAATAATAGTATTTTAGTGTTTTTTAACTTCCTTACTCTGATTTGGCATGCAATGAAAATCATCAACCATGCTGATTATTTGTAACAGTTTAAAAACATTAAACAAGAATATAATATTTATTGAATGTAAAAAAATAAATACCAATAACTAAAATCTAGTCACTATATAAAATGAATTTTCAAAATTTCTCCATAAATACATATATTAATTTTATTATGTAATTTATAAATTGATAAATTCTGTAAAAAAGCCTCTTTTTACTTAATAATATTTATTGTCTTTGTATCTTCATATCGGCCCTGGTTGCAGGCAGACCCAGCAAGTGTCGACCCCGGAAAGCTGTCCCCCCATCGAGTGAGGCGCGCTGGCCGCTCCATGTCCGTACAGTCATCCCTTGACCCTTACGGCTCAAACACCACCCTCTCCTCGTCTGGCTCCTCCGAGTTGCCATCGTGTGAGGCGCGCCTTCACTAGCCCGCGGGGCGCGCCCCCCTCCCACGCCCACCCCGCCCTCCCCGCCCTGACATCTGCCTCACGCGCGCCGACTCTGCCAAGCCCACCTCCGACTCTGATCGCTCGCGCCGTAGCTCTGACCGTTCGCGTCGTGAGTCTGACGGCGAGCGTTCTTCTCCCAAACAGCTATCCACAGTACTACTCTCGAAGGCTGACAGCTTCGGAAAGAAGACTCCAAGCCCCACAGAACGCTCTCGCAGGGGATCTGACAATGAAAGATCGGCCTCCCCTAGAGCTCCTCTCACCAAGACGGAGATGCTCAGCCGTGCCACTCCAAGTCCCTCTGATCGATCTCGCCGAGACTCCGAGAATGATAGAGCTTCTCCAAGACCTCCCTCTCGTGCTGACAAGCCACCATCTCCTGAGAGAACTCCAGCTTCCTCCGAACCTGACAGCGGTAGAGTATCGCCCAAAAAAGAAGCATCATCTTCCAGGAAACCAGACACTGAGAGAACTGGACGGAAACCTGTGGCGGAAAAGTTGGGATTGTTTTCTTCGATAAAGCGTGCTGCCAGTAAAAAGTTTGCTGAAAGTAGAAAATCGCCAACATTTTTCGCAAAAACACCAGTGGAGTCCTTTCCTTTGCGAAAGCAGACCACGCTTCATGACGCTCCTCGATCCAAGTCTGACTCCGCTCGTCATGCCGTGTTCACGAGGCAGATATCGGAAACTGTTGCGTCCGGAATAAATCCCGTATTCGATAAGTGCCATCCAAAGAAACCCGATAGTAATTTCCCAGTTCGCAAGTCTACCTCGGAAGTTGAAACAACATTCCCATTTGATAGGAGTTTTCCATTCGTCAAAAAGGCGCTCTCTGAACTTGAAAATAGTTTTCCATTCTTTAGAAGAAATATAGAGACGACTTTCCCTTCAACATCAGAGATAGAAACGAGTTTTCCGGCAACTTCTACGGATATAGAAACATCTTTTCCGTACATGAAAACGAGAAGGTCAGATGGTCAGAGGCCAGCTTCTGTTTCTCCAAAGCACACTTTTACATTTAAAATTGTGCTCAAAAAAGTTGAAAGTACTCCAAATGCGTCTCTTGATACTTTATTTAATTAAATTGAAGTGAAGTAAGGTTTCACGACTAGAACTTTATAAATTTTTCTTTTACACTTTTAACTCTTGATTTCTCATTGAAATGGGAAGTATTAAAAATAACAGCGTTGATACAATCACAAAATACTAAAAACTTTGCACTTAAAAATTATCTGTCTCACTCTCCGTCTTTGAGAGATAATGGTGATGTAACGCATTCAGCATTAAATGCGGAATAACATCTTCTGTGACTAAATTGTATGTGTTGAATATACAATCGTGACTAGGAAAGTACTGCCTCACCAAATCCTTTACAAACGATCAAATAACAAATAATATAACAGCACAGAAGTCGTGAAACCTTTTACAGTTTTTAGGTACTCAAAATGTCAACGCTGTAATACTTATGATAATTTTAAGGGTAGCTAGACACGATGCATGACCTAATGCCTTCGAATGAAAAAAGGTCTTTTTAATATTAAATTTCTTGGAAGGTAAATTCAGAAATATTCTAATCCCTCTTAAATATTTGTTTAACAGAAAACAATCAGTTGCATTAGGGTTATAAAAATGTGAATAAGCCACTTTTAAGAAGGTCCATGTACTATATTTCAAAGAGATAACTGATAAATTACCTAATGCATAGTGTAACAGAATAAAAATTAGTAAAAATAGACCGAAAAACTTTCATTTGCTTTTTATAAATTTACTTTGTTTTATAAATATTGATTACCTCTGCATACATTATAAATTTATTCAAATAGAATTTACGAGTAGACGTGAAATGCCTTTCTAAAGGCCAAAAATGTCTATCAGTGGTTTAATTTTCTATTCCCGTTATTTATTAATTTATTTTCATTACATTTAGATATTTATATTATTAAGAGCTATTCGAAGGGAACAAGTATAAGTATATCAATGTTATCCAAACAAGCTTATGTGCCACAATCCCTTCAGTGTCGGTGTTGTAAAATGTTTGGGTGTTTACGTATGTGTAACTCTAGCTATATAAAAGGCAGGTCCTTGTTATATCTCTGTTAGTGTTTAAAAAATCTCAAAGATTAGTGTATCGACAATGGTCTCATTACAAAATATGCATTGCTTCTTCAATAACGTTTCAAATAACTTTTCCGAACAAACATTCAGAACCGGTTGTGGATGTTATATTTAAATATTACATAGAGATCATATAACGATACCATATTAAATGATAACAATCAATATAAAAATAATAAGTATAAGAAAGCGTTGATACTCTTGACAAATCATGTTTGATGTCTAATAATAAATAAACCCTGTGTTCAAGATTTTATAAAGGTCAATTTTCTCTAATGCGTCCTTCTTATGCAAAACTCCTATTCAAATCTAGATGTTGTTTGAACAAATAAATGTTACAGTATAATGCTAAGCATAATTATTTTAAATGATTATTTGATATAGTTTTCATATTTGATATTAATTAAACTTACATAAGTGCAAATAAAATATAACCTTGTGTGCTTAATCAGTGTCAAATATCAAACATATTTCAAGTAAATCAATTGGCTAGTATTGTACTCTGTCTTGTGAAAATCGGTGTTTCTAGTCATCAATGAATAATGCAATACGGAATCTAGTAATTTCAATCAATATCTAACATAAAAAATAACTTACATCATTTTTTTTATTTTTCCCACAATATTAAATATCACGATCCATTTTAAATGGGTTCACGAACGTATAGTCACTTGATGTGCATGATATTTTTTCATCGATGGAGTTTGAGCAGTACAAAAATAAAAACCATTTGTTCTACTTTGGAAAAGAGTTACTAGTTATTTTAGATATTTTCAGTTATTATTGATACTTTTAATTTTACATATTGCAAAACTTATTTATTTTCTTACATTACTTTCTGTTATTACTGTTGGAATAAAACGTCGAAATAACATTAAGTATTCTGTTAAAATAGAATAATACTGATTCTGTAAAGCATTTTATTCACATTACTTTGACCCCATATTAATAATTTAAGAATGTATGTTGAACCTATTGTGATACCTTTACAAAAACTTTTATAATACATGAATTCAACTTTTATCGTCAACTTTACAAGTCGATACTCTGACACGATGACGAGACATTTTTCAATAAGGAAATTTTTTAGGTGAATATATTTAATAGAAGTCAAACATCTTGTGTAATATCAGAGCCGTGGTGTAAAATAAAATCAATTATCTTATTATCACTTATCAAAAGTTACCATTATCTTATTACATTTATTTATTATTTTTAAGTGTTTAATTATTATACCTTGCTAATATTTTGATTACACATATTCATGGTTAAAAAAATACTTTGGTTTACTTTGGATGGCACTTCTGGCTAAATATAAAAATATAAAATTTAAATATTTTTATGGGTAAAATGTGTAGTTTTCCTGAATATTCAGGATATATATAATTTATCAACCTAGAAGTCATTTTTACTGGCGCATATTTTATCGGAAGAAGATCGTTGATTGAAATGATGGCATAAAGGGATAAGATGATATTTTCAGTTGATTAATTGACTGATTATGCCAAATAAACTTTATATTGATCTCTAATTTTAAAAGAACATTTAAATTTACAAGTTGTAAATTAATAATGTTGATTGTAATATTTGTTAACTATTAATGTTTCATGTCAAAATTAAATAAAAAAATATGTTATTAAGAATTTATGTTAAATGTGATAAATTAATGTTGTCTTAAAGTGTAGATTCCGTTTATCGTGTCTTTTTTAGGTAACGACATGATATTTTCTTAAATTCATCAGATTTTATTGTAGTTAAATCAATGTTTATTAAATTAATAATTTTCTTTATAATAATTTAAATAAGTGTTAACATATCAATTTGATGTTTTAAAAATTACATATCACATTTTAAAAAGTACTTGATTTATTTCTTTTTCGTGATTATTTTCCAATTGAATGAAAGCATAACAATAATAGTTAATCTACATTAATTGCAATATTTCTTCAATTTATCAAAATTATCATAAATACATTTTGAAAGTTTATTCCCAGATTTTCAGTTGCAAATCTCACCCTTGTGCTATAAATATTAATAGCAAACTAACATTACTCTTTTTTATTAGTAATTAATATTTTCAACATCTATAATAATCCTATATTAAGAAATAAAATGTTTTAAGACTGATATCACTGCTCTGTTCTCAGCACTTTTGTACTTATCAAAAATAAAAGTCCTTACAATTGTTACATATGCTTGCAGGTCTTCACGGCTGCTATAAATAGAAGATGATTCTTGGGTATTATGCTATCACTCTGTATTCTCGTTACTCATAGTCTCTATTATTCTCTCTCGGTTTGGGTCTCAGTTTCTCAGTACTTCAGATTTTGTCTTTTGATTCTATATATTACATGCTTTAAGGCAAAAGTAAAAAAACTGAACAAGCGAGGCTCAGCGACAATAGCTTGTAATCATTTTGAGCTATCTTGCTCACCCTCTCTTTTCGTTAGATGCGTCCCTCTTGAAGACATTGATTGGATACAACATGATTTAATATCGACGAATCATCTTCAACTCCATAATTTTTCTTCTCAAAAATAACATATAATTTCAAAAATAATATTTGTTTTTATATAAGGTCTTATGTTTCAATCGTATATTTTTCATGTGAATATTTTTTTTATCAATTTTAGTTTCAATTCATAATCAATTATAAAGTATTTTTATTTTGTGTATGAATGGTATAGATGTAATTGTTTGATGATAAGATAATTTATATGATCTGTGAAGATATGGTTATTTTGATGCACATGCCAGAAAACACATACAAATCAAACATTGCCATGTAAATGATTCTTTTAAATCCATAATGACCTTTAATTGTCTTCTTGGGATTCACGTGTGATTTTTTGGCTACCCTGCACCATTTGGTTCATAGCAAAGGTTGTTTTTATTTAGTATTGAGCCATCACACAATATAAGATGATCTGTTGCCATGAACAACTTTATCAAAATGAAATACATTTTACCAAATAGTGTATTAAATTTTGTTAACTTGCCGTAATATAAAGGCCATAAAAAAACAATGTTTTATTGGTCAAATGTAATATCTTGCTTAACCTTAAATATTATATTTTAACTTTATATCATAAGAATGGCCAACTGGATTGTGAAAATATATTATATTTTACTCAATTAAATCATTAAAAACAATAAAGAAACTATTTTACTAGCAAATGTATAGAATTGAAAAATGATAGGATTTCATACAATATTTAATTGTAATTGACTGTCTTGATATTCACATCCTGTGTTTTATATGAATATATTGATTATAATGAGGTAAGATGGAATTTCACATGTGATACGAAAAATGTCTAGTGTCTATAAGTGTTGAATATCAAAATAAATGATTCTTGTATGTAATATTTGTTTCAATCTGCCATTTGTTTAGACACTTTCCCAACACTATTTTTTTAAATATATATATATATATATATATATATATATGTATTACCTAACTCTATGTTTTATATAAGAATAATTTTAAAAAAATTCTGCTTATCTCACATTGATAAGATTTATACATCAGATGTCAATCATAATATGTGTTTATAAAGATCCAAGCATTGTTATAAAAATTGTCTTCAAGTATGTACATAAAATCAGTTTTATTGAAAAAAATTATCCACAATTTTAAATTAATCAAATATGGTTGAATAGATATATTTCAGATTCAGTAATTAAATATTTTCTTTTTTAATCACAGATATATAACAGAACTGGATTATGAAGTTTTTGATAGTATTCCTGGCTATTGCCAGTACTGTGCTTGCACAACACAAAATCTTTCACTATAAGGACTCACGAACTACCATGGTTCATCTATTTGAGTGGAAATGGAATGATATAGCTGAAGAATGTGAGAGATTTCTGGGACCTAGAGGATTTGGAGGAATTCAGGTAATAAAATAATCCCTAATCTCAGCAGCCATCGATATGACAAATTCTTTAAATAAAAATTATATTTACATGTGAATATTTAGGTATCTCCAGTCAGTGAAAATTTAATGGTGAAAAGTAGGAATCGTCCCTGGTGGGAGCGTTACCAGCCCATCTCTTACAAACTGATCACGAGATCTGGTGATGAAGCGGCATTTTCAAATATGGTGAGGAGATGCAATGACGCTGGAGTAAGGTAATATTAATTTTGGTATTTTAATTCACATCAACATTATTTTACGGCATTGTTATGAGATTTTATTTATGAGTGGACTGATTGGACTTTAGGATATATGTAGACGTAGTCTTCAATCATATGACTGGAACATGGGGAGAAAATGTTGGCACAGGAGGGTCAACTGCTAATTTTGGCCAGTGGAGTTACCCATCTGTTCCCTATGGCAAGAATGACTTCAACTCACCAATTTGCACCATTACTAACTATGATGATCCTAACCAAGTAAGTTGGTATCTTTAGATCCTACTTAATTATGGCCTTCATTTTGTAATACATCAAAAAATCCATGTTCTTTTGAATGCTTTAATACCAAGTAAATACCACTTAACAAAAGATTTCTTTAAATGAGTTGAATAAGGCTATTTTCTTACAATCTGTGCTTACTCAATTGAAATACGAATTAAAACTCAGTACTTTAATATTTTACATCATTATGCCTTTAGTGATTCAACTAAGTATTTAAATTATTTTTTAGGTTCGTAACTGTGAATTAGTCGGTTTAAAAGACTTGAATCAAGGATCAGAATATGTAAGAGGAAAGATTATAGAATTCCTGAACAAGCTTATTAATATTGGAGTTGCTGGCTTTCGGTAAGCAATATTTTACCATGAATGCTTCTACAGTCTTTTCTGATTTTACTGTTTTTGCATTATCTTCTTTTCCTTAGATACTGTCACTAGCAATTTTTTGTGATTTTCTATCTATCCACAAACTATCCACTGCTTGTTGTGTTTTATACTTATATTATAAAAACTTTTTAGCGTGGATGCAGCCAAACATATGTGGCCTGGAGACTTGAAGGCCATATATGATCGCCTGAACAATCTCAACACTGCTCATGGATTCCCAGATGGAGCGCAACCTTACATTGTGCAAGAAGTTATTGATCTCGGTGGGGAACCAATCAAGAGAGAAGAATACACGCCTCTGGCTGCAGTTACTGAATTTAGGGTGAAAAATTGAATAAAACATTTTACAAACATTCTGTTGTAGTCTATATATTTCATAGCTTATTACTTTTATAGGCCGGTGCTGAACTTGGAAAAGCTTTCCGTGGAAAGAACAGCCTAAAATATTTGTCTAACTGGGGCACCGGCTGGGGTCTCGTGTCTTCTGATGATGGTCTCATTTTTGTGGACAATCATGACAACCAGAGAGGACACGGAGCCGGGGGTGCAGACATACTCACTTACAAGAATCCGAGGCAATATAAGGTCTAAAACTATTTCTATTTATAAATATTCTATTATTACTTATTAAATATTTTAAGCTTTTGCACTAACACTATTATCCTGACAGGCCGCAATTGCTTTTATGTTGGCTCACCCGTATGGCAATACTCGAGTGATGAGTTCATTTGCTTTCACTGATGGAGAAGCTGGCCCTCCCCAAGACGGAAGTCAAAACATAATCTCCCCTTCCATCAACCCTGTAAGTCTAGACTCATTACTATGAAGTAATTATACCATTGGTTTGATTTGTAAATGATGAAATATGTGTTTTCCATTAGTTTTAATGAAATTAAATATATTTAATATTTCTTAAAACTGTATAGAATTGCCAATTAAAAGATCATATGTTTTTTGCCTTAAGGATGGAACCTGTGGAAATGGATGGGTTTGTGAACATCGTTGGAGCCCTATATATGGAATGGTTGGCTTTAGAAATGAAGTGAAGGGAACAACTCTTAGCAACTGGTGGGATAACGGCAACAACCAGATCTCCTTCTGCAGAGGAGACAAGGGATTCATTGCCATCAATATAGATAGTGGTGATCTGAACCGCAACCTTCAGGTATAAAACTATTTTACAAAGCATAACTCAATCAATATATAATTAGATAAGCACTTATTTTTTTCCCCTAATTTTTTTTGCAGACATGCTTGACAGCTGGTTCATATTGTGATGTAGTAACTGGGGGTAAAGGAGGATCTGGTTGCATCGGTAAGACTGTGAATGTGGACGGAAGTGGACAAGCGCAGATCAAAATTTCTTCAGGATCAGATGATGCTGTCATTGCCATCCATACTGGGGTAAATAAAAATCACTCAAAATAACCGAAATATATTAGTAATTGGAAGACTTGATAAATACTTTACCGGTAAAAACTATTTTACAACAATAAATAATTTTGTAGCAGGCTTACTACACAAAAAGACAGAAATTTATTAACAAATACTAGCTTATTGAATCTTAATGATAAAATGTTTCTATATTTCAGTCCAAGCTGTAGGACAACATATTTTCTGAAATTGGAGAGAAATAAAACCCAAGATACCTTTATCCAATATATAAAATTAAAACAACATACATACAGTTTGTATTATAAACATGTGTTGATCATATCATATTTATTTATGTCAGATTATAATGATTATACATTAACAAAGATAAGCTTTAGTTTTTTATTGTTTACTTACTAAAAAAAATCCCAATATGACAATAATAAAACAGATAATATTTCACAATCCTTATCTTCTTTCTTCTGGTGTCAGGAAATCGATATTTTTTTGTATGATAAGATTATATTAATTCATCAACTTCTCATAATAGCTTTTTAATCAAGTTCAAGTTTTAATTTCAATATCATAATTAGCTTAATAATATCATAATTAATTCAATAAAATCATATCAAATAATCACTTTCATTCAGAGTTTATTTTATCTTTTATTATACTTTAATGCCAAAGGAACCCAATACTTGCCTGATATTATTGGCGATAATGTTTTATTGCTAAATGTTAAAAATATCAAAATAACTTAATATACAAAATATCATCTCATCACCTAAAATTTCGATTCGAATAAATCTATCATTTTTTCCGAAACCTTTAAAATGTATATCTAATAGGTATTGGTTATTAGTCACTATCGCATCAATATAAAAGATTAAGTATTATATATGTAGAACTATGACTATATGAGATGTTGGACGTAAGCTGTATATTGTTTTATTATATAAATAAAATAATCTTTGCTGCCAGCATACCTAATATGTCCCCACAGCACAGTGCAATTCATAACATCAACGTCAACCATGGAGACGAAAACAACAGATAAAACAAACTAATTAGATATAGCATCAATCAAACTAGAACATGAATATTGTACGAAGGATATGTAAAACACGAGCAGCAGTGAGATGACTTGTAAAATTCCAGCATTGGAGTAGACATTCTCATAGTATTTTTTTAGTTTACCATGCACATAGTTTTTCTTAGATACCCATAACCCATGCTAGGATGATATTATCATAAACGAAATTTTACAAATCTCTCAGACTTTTCAAACCCTTTTTCACGTATATTTAAAAAAGCTACTTGCTGTGTGTAATTTTGTTATGCGTAAAAGCTTTATTAATTATTTATTGAGCAATTAAATTAATAAATTGCAGAAGTGCGAAAAACGAATTCGGTGACTTTTTTTGTGCAGTCGTATTATTTATAATGTTATGTATTATTTCTTTCCCCACGAAAACTAATTGCACATTTAAAATATACCTACTGTTCTGGTGATATTTTAAGCTGCCTACACACGCTTCAACACAACCGACAGCCGAAAGTTAATTTTTCAAAAGTTTTTCAAGTTCAAAAGTTTCCAAATTTTCCAAATTTTGGAAAAATAATTAATTGGCCCACCGTTCGGTTGTCGGTTGTCTTACAGCGTTTGTATGAATTTTTTGCCTATAAATTATTTATTATTATGACTTATTACTCGATAAATAAAAATGCTTATTCAAATTTACAACTCACTGAACGCCACTGGTTTTCATTCAGTCCTTACATTCAGATTTAAAATTCACGAAGGAGATGAAGATTACAGATTTAAAGTTCAACACAGCTTAGCGGCCAAGAAAATTCCAGTACAAAGAGCAGCTCATACCTGCATACGTATTATTGCCGGGTTGTTTTATTTTATATACAAAAGCAAAATTCCCATTACTTATCGCAAGCAGTGCATGTGTGTTGTACAGTCACCACACTATTTAACAGCAGAAGTACACAAACAGTCCTCAGTTTTACAGGATCTTCGTCCCCGAGAAGGCTGTAAAAGATTTTCAGCCCTCGCAATCCTCCAGATTAGTTCAGGTAAGCATGCACGCGGGTCTCGTTTTCAAGAAAGTATTTATTATACGTCACAAAAATGATTAGATCCTTGTCTTTCTGCATGAAGCGATATGTTTCACAGCTTCGGTCAATCCGTTTGGACTAAATAATGCACTCTTGTAAACATTGATAACATTATTTACTTCCTACGCGCAGACTTACTCGTAAGCACATGAGATGGCCGTTCCAAGTGAAAAACAATCATTGTAGTCGATTATCGCTTTGTTTATGCATTGGCATGCTTGTTTATATATCTGATGAGAATATGATGATATATGGTGTTTCAAATATAATCTTTCACATAGTTATCATTTTTTCAGGAGTTACACACAAAGTATAAGAATTGCATGCATGAAGGCGCACACTGTATAAAAAGAAAACCTATTCATATGGTTTATTTTTGTGACAAAGTAAAATCCAGTATCATACCTTATATACAAGCAAAACAGTATTATATTTCTGTATCGCCACATTATAGTCAGCCTTCATCACACTGCAAGCCTTCGAAGAATTTCCTGATTTCCTGAAACCGCGTCAAGTGTATTGCGTATGTGAATATATTGAAAAATTGGTTTCCTCTTCCACCATCAGGCGTATGATGAAGTCGCTGCTGCTGCTACTCCTGACGGTGGTGGGCAGTGCTCTGGCGCAGTACAAAAACATCTCCTACCACGAGAACCACTCCGTCATGGTGCACCTGTTCGAGTGGAAGTGGAGCGACATCGCTGATGAATGCGAAAGGTTTCTGGGACCCCACGGGTTCGGAGGAGTTCAGGCATGTTTTCAATTAAGATAGAATACTACATAAATATATATGTTGTGTTGTAGAAGCCTGAAGATCATAATATATATTACGAAATCGTTCAATTTTTTTATTCTCAGATATCCCCTCCAAATGAAAATGTTGTAGCAATCAATCGGCCTTGGTGGGAGCGCTACCAGCCCGTCTCTTATAAGCTGAGCACCAGGTCTGGAGACGAGAGCACCCTGGCCGATATGATCAGACGGTGCAACGCCGTCGGAGTCAGGTAAAACAATGTCCAGTCTCGTCATACCCCGCTTTTCAGTAAAAGTAGGCCGTGAATAATTATTACTTTAATATTGTTTCTTAAATTACTGCATGACATTATACTCTCCCGACTTATTTTGTTATGAATTAAAAAAAATAAGTAATAATTTATGTATCCGTATTGACATACCTTCTTTAGATTCTGTGACTTAAAGTAAAATCGACAGTGACGTCAGTGTGTCGGTATATAATTTTGTATATCTATGTTCATTGAATGATATCTTGTTTATCATTCAATGATAAAAATAAAACTATTAATCAATAGATTAATAAAAAAAATCTATCTTAACTTAAAAATCTTCGTATATATTTGTTTAATGATTAATCTCCCGATTACTGCAGCTGATAAATACACTATTAAATAGTTAGATATTATATATGATTAGTGTTCGAGTGGATAGTGAATTACGCAATGTATTGTTTAGAATAATTGCCGACGTGGTGGTGAACCACATGACTGGCAATGGAGGCGACGTGGGGACCGGCGGAACAATGTCCAAGCCCATCCAGAAGCAATACCCCGGAGTGCCGTATAGTCCCGAGGACTTCAACTACCCCGTCTGCCAGATACAGAATTACAACGACGCCAATCAGGCAAGGGAACGTAAACCATTATTAAAATCCATGGTCTATTATAAGCTAGGCTGGTGGTCGCGCGCGCATAGCACGAAGCGCGCGGCCATGTCGTCAGATTGTCACAAGGACTCGAACGGTAGACATCACAAAATAATAACAAAGAATATGATTAAACGCGAAAAAAAATCTGATCTATCAGATAATAGTATTTTATCTACGCATTGTGACTAATTTCCTATTGCCAGGTTCGAAACTGTGAGCTGGTCGGTCTTCATGACTTGCACCAGGGATCCGAATACGTAAGAGGAAAAATTGTCGAATATTTCAACCATCTCATCGATCTTGGTGTCGCTGGCCTAAGGTAATTAATTAACAACAATCATAATACATGTGTTTTTGAATTTTTGAATAAATTGCTATAGGAGAATCGGCCAGCACTAGGCCTAAGTCTTTTACACTCATCCTTAGCATTGTGGAATATATTTGTTTTCAGGGTTGACGCCGCAAAGCACATGTGGCCTGGAGATTTAAAAGTAATATATAGCAATCTTAAGAACCTCAGCCCTAACTACTTCCCGGCTGGTAGTCGCCCTTACATCGTGCAGGAGGTCATAGATCTCGGCGGAGAAGCCGTCTCCAAGGCGGAGTACACTCCGCTAGCTGCCGTCACTGAGTTCAAGGTTATTGAATTTATTACGTATACCCAAATACAAATCACTCTCACCTCACTCATGACAAAAATATGCCCTCAATCAGACAAAAACTTGTATGTTTTTAGTAAAATGATTTACTTAAAAAATAATAATGAAACAGTATTTTTTTAGTTCGGCGTAGAAATTGGAAATCTGTTTAGAGGAAAAAATGCCTTGAAGGATTTGGTGAACTGGGGACCTGCGTGGGGCCTGGTCGCTCAGGGGGATGGCCTGGTGTTTGTCGACAACCACGACAACCAGAGAGGGCACGGCGCCGGCGGCACCACCATCCTCACCTACAAGACGCCCAAACACTACAAGGTATGTGCACCACCATCCGACAATAAGTATATCTTACTACTTCGAGACTAACGTGTTTGTATTGTTGCCAGGGCGCCGTGGCCTTCACTCTGGCCCATCCGTACGGAGAGCCCCGCATCATGAGCAGCTTTGCGTTCGACGACACTGACCAAGGACCTCCCCAAGATAGAAACGAAAAAATTATTAGTCCTTCTATCAATGCTGTGCGCATACCAAACATGAATACTACATAAAAAAAACTTATTTCAATTGTTGTTTACTGTAGTATTTTTTTTTTTTTTACAGAATGGAACTTGCGGAAATGGCTGGGTGTGCGAGCACAGGTGGCGTCAGATATACCAGATGGTCGGTTTCAGAAACGTCGTCAAAGGGACCAGCCTCAACGGCTGGTGGAGTAATGGAAACAATAAAATAGCCTTCTGCAGAGGAAACAAGGGATTCATCGCCTTTAACAACGAGGGGAAAGATCTCAACCAAAGTCTGATGGTAGGTCTATTCGTCATAAACAACCCTCGCACTCCGCATTGCTTTAAATGGGTAGCACCACTCTCTGTTGGGGAAGACTTTTTCTCTATTTTTATGTTGGAGTTAAAAATTTGAGGCTTATGGTGGGTTTGAATTTAAAATACCTTATGTTTCCCAGACATGCCTCCCTGCTGGCAAGTACTGCGACATCATCTCCGGCTCCAGGTCCCGCAGCGCGTGCACGGGCAAGGAAGTCACAGTCGAAGAGGGTGGTCGAGCGCAGGTCGTCATTAGAGCTGACGAAGATGATATGGTGCTGGCCATCCACGTTGGCTCTAAAGTAATTTTTCCCCGAATAGATAATAATCCTATATATGTTTAGAGTAAACACAATTTATAAAAATTATTAATTAAATGTATATTTTTCAGTCCCGCGTTGCGTAGGTAATACATCACACGGAGCAGAGAATTGTATGTAAACCAAGAAACAATTCAATAAGCAATATACTCGTAATATATATTTACTGAAAAATATTTAAATTGTGTATATAATTATCATGGTGTGTTTTTTAGTTATAAATTAAAGATACATATTTCATAACATAAAAACATGAAATAGAAACCACCTATATTTTATTGTTAGTGAAGTAGAAAGATCTTGCTTATAGATAATTTCCAACCACAACACTTTTTCTTTATTCTATTCTAATTTCCCCACATTATTCTAATTTTTATTCTAATTTTCCCACACTTTTTAAAACAAACATTATATAGTACTTATTAGTAATCGATCGGAAGTGCTGACAGACAAAAAGCTATAGATTAATAATTCTAAAGAATACAATAAATGCTAAGAAGAACCCATTGCAAAGATATTCCCTTCTGCTCATCGCTTTCGCCGATTCTAAATACTTTGTTTAAAAATGTGGCGGACCTCAATGGGCACTATTCGCTCGAGGAAAGCTCGAGTGAAGGTGGGTCCGTACTCAAGGACGAGAATCGAGAGAGGGCCACATTTACTTTGACTTGTATTTCTACATCAAAATAAACAACTTGTGTGCAATTCACAGCCAAACCATATCACGCATTACTAAAAAAAAACAATTCAAAAACAATCAATACGAATTACAAACAAAATTAATTACAGTAAAAATTACTAGTGTATTGAGTTATTGGTGTCTAGCGATAAAAACTACTTAATGATGAATTTGAAATTTTCAGCGTGCTTATGGTCCGAATGGTTTACACGCCTTTCTCTAGAATATTCTCGTGAAAAGTATTGTCACACAGTTTGTCAGAAATGTGTTGTTTAGTAGCTTGTACGCCAGTTTGGTGTGCTCCGCCGTCAGCGAGTGGTGCTGCAAATCAATTCACTCAATAAATAATCAAAAATACTATTTTAAATACTATCTCAATGGACATTTCAAACTAATCAATTTTATATTATTTGTTGTACAATGAAGTGTTGTTTGGAGTCGAGAGTTTTTACAAAATCTTCGACTTGAAAAATCACTCGCAAGGCGAGACTTGGATACAATATTTTATCCCAAAAAGGTACGTATATAATTATAATTTATGTTAACAAATTATGGAAACAAAATTTGCTTTCTGAATAAATAAAACCTGTTGAAAAAACTTATTTAACTTAGAGATCTGACGGACATTTTGTTTTCGCTATCTCTTTGGTCACATTAAATATGCGCATTCTATGCTAGATTTAGCCTACAAAAAAGCATTTCATTATATGAATATTAATAATATGTTTTTTTATTGAAATAAACAGGTTTTACCAGCGAATAAACAGTGCATATTTTTGAGTGCTTAAGAATTGGTACTCCGTAGTTTTTCGTATCTCAGGATTGGGAGTACATTTCAAAATATCACGAAATGTTAAACAAGCATGGTTTTTAAAGATCAAAAACAAATTTTAGGATGCTTGTAACCCATAAATTGTAACATTAATGTTACTTTTTATACCTTTATAATATGCCTAATTATTTTTAAGAATCACTAGGACTGTTTCAAAATTAATATTACCACATCGACTCGATAGACTGCGTACCAAATACTTGTTGCGAGCTCACAGCGTCAGACAGACTGATATAAAACATGGTTTCCTTAACATTCTTCGCATCATCAGCTGCAGGAGTGGAGCATGAAGCTCGCGGTGCTGCTGGTGCTGCTTGTGCTGGGCAGCGCGCTGGCCCAGTACAAGCGCGTCCCCTACAAGGACGGGCGCTCCGTCATGGTGCACCTGTTCGAGTGGAAGTGGAGCGACATCGCCAACGAATGCGAGAGGTTCCTCGGGCCTCACGGCTTCGGGGGAGTTCAGGTAAAAACAAAATCAAACTGAAATAGTTCCAATTTTAGCTCCCCAAAACCAGGAGACCTAAAAAAAACGTTTATCATACCAAGCAAAATATTTTATAAAACCATAAAATAACAGGCTCATAATCTTTTATCTCGACTATGACGTCATAAACCGTGGTTTCCATAGATATAATTTACCAAAGGGTTTTTCTGTATCTATAAATTTTTTTTTTTAATATTTCCAAAAATCTAATACAAACTTGTGGAAAATCACTAAAAACATTTATTTTCTTTAAATGAAAAATATCATAATGAAATTCCACCGAGTATTTTCTGTCAAAAATATTGAATATATTTATAGATATCGCCTCCTTCTGAAAATATCGTTATATGGGGGCGACCCTGGTGGGAACGCTACCAACCCGTCTCCTACAACCTGACCACTAGATCTGGAGATGAATCTGCTTTGGCCAACATGGTCAAGCGCTGTAACGCCGTCGGAGTCTTGTGAGTTTACATATTCAGTTTACGTTTAACGATTCTACGTTCAACCCCCTCCACTGCTCGACCATGCTTAACCGTGTTCACATTAATTCTGAACGTAATAAAATCAACTAATAATTTCCACAATTCAGGATATTTGCTGATGTAGTGTTGAACCATATGGCAGGCGACAGTGGCACCCTTGGATCAGCTGGTACCGAATCCATGCCTTTTCTCAAAGAATACCCCGGAGTACCATTTGGGCCCAATGATTTCAACTCTCCTAACTGTTTTATTCAAAATTTTAATGATGCTAAGCAAGTGAGTAAACACCTGAACTACAGAAAACTTTAGATAATCGTCTATTCTCCTGCATGTGCATCAGATTATTTGTGAAATTTTCCACTATATACATAAAATATATTTTATTTAACTATATTTACTATTATATAAAATATTTCATAATAGGTCCGAAACTGTGAGCTACTTGGTCTTCATGATTTGAACCAAGGTTCTGAGTATGTCAGGGAAAAGATTGTCGACTATCTCAACCACCTCATTGATCACGGTGTCGCTGGCTTCAGGTAAGAAAATAAAGTGTCCTAGGTACCTCAGTATACGAGTATATACCTTTCTGCAAATATGAATGGGTACTTTTTTTAGGATTGATTCAGCCAAAAATATGTGGCCTGGAGATCTAAAAATAATCTACGATAGATTGAAAAACCTCAACACTGATCACTTCCCATCAGAAACACGTCCATACATCTTTCAGGATGTAATAAACCTTGGGGGAGAAACAATATTCAAGAAAGAGTACTGCCAAATGGCGGCAGTCACAGAGCATAAGGTATTTATTATATATATTCTGAACTTTTCATATAATCTCCTTCACACATTCATAGTACATGTACAAACGTAATGGTAAAAGCAGACTTACAGAATAGAAGAACTCCAAGGAAGATGTTAATAAATAGTGGATAAAACATGCAATAAAATTTATAAATTTAGAAAATAATTATTTATCATCATTTCATAAATAGTTTAGTGCTGAAATCGGAAACGTGTTTAGAGGTAACAATGCACTTAAGTACATGATCAACTGGGGACCTGAATGGGGCATGGTCGCCCACGGTGATGGTCTGGTGTTTGTGGAAAACCATGACAATCAAAGAGAACAAGGACCTGGAGTTAGCAATATCTTAACCTACAAGACACCAAAAAATTACAAGGTAATATTCCAATAAAATCAAAACTCTAATAAATATGTACATATCAATAATGTAGCTTTCAAGGGGTACATATCATTGTAATTTACATATAATCTATCTTACCAAAAAATATTCAATAATGCATTTACTCCAAATCTGATTAGATCAAAGCAACTCAGGATTATTTCTTTATCAAATTTGCACCCAATTAACGATGTGTGTAATTGTGATGATAGATATTTCAAAAGTTTGTTTTATTTGCAGGGTGCTGTTGCATTCACACTAGCCCACCCCTATGGTGAACCTCGCATCATGAGTAGTTTTGCTTTCAGCAACCGAGACCAGGGACCTCCTCAAGATTACAAGAAACAAATTGTTGGGCCTTTATTCAACCCTGTGAGTAATATGGAAAATCAAAAAACTGAAAGTAAGGCAATGAACTTGAAAAACTTACTATTCTTTTCTTTTTCTCAGGATGAAACTTGCAGAAATGGCTGGGTCTGTGAACACAGATGGCATCAAATTTCCCAAATGGTAGCTTTTAGAAATTCTGTTAATGGTACAAATTTAACCAACTGGTGGGACAATGGAAATAACCAGATAGCTTTTTGTAGAGGAGAAAAGGGTTTCATCGCTTTCAATAATGAAGGAAAAGACTTAAACGAAAATCTTAAGGTTATTAAAAATATTCTTAAAAAATAGTTCACATGCTCTGTATATTATGTATTATTTTGTTTTATCCTTGAAAATACTCAATACATTTCAGACATGCCTACCTGCTGGTACATACTGTGATGTCATCTCCGGCTCCACATCTGGAAATAGCTGCAGTGGTAAAAAAGTCACTGTTGAAGCAGATGGAAAAGCACAAATATTCATAGGAGTCAATGAACAAGATATGGTATTAGCTATTCATATCAACTCCAAGGTGGGTCAATTTAGGAATTACATATACAAATTATAAAAAAACACATAAATTTTTTTTAATATATGTGAAAAAGTGTTCGCAAGTAGCAAATAAAAATATTTTAATCTGATCCCTTAAATTGGTAAGCAACTCAATAAAAAACATGCGACTAGCTTCAACTATAGTTTTCTATTTCAAAGGCAATCCGTGTAAGACACTCTTAGTCGGAGACTAATCAGTAATATGTTAGTTATAAGTCGCACACCAGCATGAATTTTAAAAAACATTCTCGAAGATAGCGTTTGCTTTATTATGAAAAGAAGTAATTGAAACTGTTTCAAATACCAAAGACAGTTTATTGAATACTTTGTCTCTATTTATATATATTATATTAAATATTTATATTTGATTCAATGTAAAAATCAGATTGATGCCGAATCGTCCCTGCAGTACAAAAATATATCTTACAAAGAAAACCATTCAGTGATGGTACATCTATTTGAGTGGAAGTGGAACGATATCGCCGACGAGTGTGAAATGTTCTTGGGACCCAACGGCTTCGGGGGAGTTCAGGTGAAATTTAATAGATGGTTACTCAATTGCCTAACATCAGTTTTTTCTAGTTTTCCCATTCATATTTTACTTTTCAATGTAAGCTATATTGTCACATTTTTACAAACAATTTTTTTCACTAAAATAAAAAAATCAACAACCGTTCTAATTTACATAAAACACATGATAACTAACTCTGAGCAGTCTCATTTCACATCAATTAATATTTTTGTTTTATTAAAGATTTCTCCTCCTTCTGAGAACGTGATACTAAAAGATCATCCCTGGAAAGAACGGTACCAACCTGTTTCCTACAAGCTATCAACTAGATCCGGAGATGAGAAAGCATTGGTCAACATGATCAAGCGATGCAACGCTGTCGGAGTCAGGTAAAATTATTAATGAATTATTATCATTTGGAAAACAACACCAAAACAATTTTAATAATTAAAATATCCCCACAGAATATTAGCAGATCTGGTAATAAATCACATGTCATTTGAAGACGGTGACCATAGAATAGCCGGAATAAAATCTAACCCAAGCCATCAACTTTACCCTGGAGTTCCATACGGTCCTAATGACTTCAATTATTACGACTGTGGTATTGATAATTACAATGACCCCAATCAAGTAAGAAAACACTTTATAGATTTTTAATATTTTAACAAGTGCGTTGTTATTTTTTGTATTTATTTTCAATTCAGATTCGCAACTGCAAACTTGATGGACTCAATGATTTAAACCAAGGCTCAGAGTACGTCAGAGAAAAGATTGTTAATTACATTAACCATCTTATTGATCTAGGTGTTGCTGGATTTAGGTAAGCATCAATATAATTTCAATTCAATAAAAAAATATTCTTTTGTTAATTTATTTTAATTGTTACAGGATTTGTGCCGCCACACATATGTGGCCTCGAGACTTAAAAATAATTTACGACAGAATTCAAAACTTAAACAGCGACTATTTTCCACCTGGTAGTCGCCCGTATATATTTCAGGAAGTAATTGATTCAGGAAGAGAATCAATTTTCAAGGAAGAGTATTACCCATTAGCAGCTATTACAGAATTCAAGGTTACATTTATTTATGTTATAACTGAGAATAATGCAACTATCAATGTAATCAAACTTTTATAAAAATTCAAAGTCATATTTACAGTTCAGTGCTGAAATAGGGAATCTCTTTCGAGGGAACAATGCCTTGAAATACATGGTTAACTGGGGAATAGACTGGGACATGGTCGCACATGGAGATGGTCTGGTATTTGTAGACAACCACAATATTCAGAGAAACCATGAACCTGGTGGTACTAGCATTCTCACCTACAAGATGCCGAAGCAATACAAGGTACTTCTAAATTCTTAATTACAAATTTTAAGTATTTATATATAACGGTCTACCTAAAAGTAAACAATGCAGCGTTCTGTGTATAAAACTTCATTTATTTAAATACTTATATGATTACCTAAAGGCTGCCACAGCATTTGCTCTGGCCCATCCATATGGAGAGCCCCAGCTCATGAGCAGCTTCGCTTTCGATAATGCTGACCAGGGACCTCCTCACGATGGAAAAGGACAAATTATTGGGCGCTCTCTCAAACCGGTAAATATTATGTTGTATATAATGATAAATTTACAAATTATAATTTAATAACTCGATAATATAATTTTTATTTTCATAGGATGGAACCTGTGGAAACGGGTGGGTATGCGAGCACAGATGGCGTCAGGTTTACCAGATGGTTGATTTTAGAAATACAGTACACAAAACTAACCTCAACAATTGGTGGGACAACGGTAATAACCAGATAGCTTTCTGCAGAGGCAGTAAGGGCTTTATTGCATTCAACAACGAGGGAAAAGATCTTGACCAGAATTTACAGGTCTTAGTCTTAACTCATATCTAAAGAATAAATAAACATATATATAATATATATATATGTGTAAATATATCGCCCTAAATATTTGTTATTGTAACATTGTATTCATTTCAGACTTGTCTACCACCCGGGTTATATTGTGACATAATATCCGGCTTGAAATCTGGTAAATCGTGCTCCGGCAAGACCGTTACTGTCGGAAATGATGGCAAAGCTCAGATCATCATCGGAACCAATGATGAAGATATGGTACTCGCCATCCACATTGGTTCTAAGGTTAGTGAGATTTTTTAGTTTAGATCATTGACGGCAATATAGTTTCTACTTTCTTCATTCAAATGACAAATTTATTTAAATTTGTATTTCAAGAAGTATAAAAAAAATATTATATGACTAGCATGAATATGTTGATTTATAATTTTTAACATTCTATTTGATGAATCTCTGCAACGTAGTAATATATGAAAATATAAGTTTCAATAAAAATGATCTACTGTTTTATACTTTTTTATTTATAGAATTTGTTTTACATTATAATTTTACATAATTCAAATGCTTTTTTTATAAATATGAATGAAAAAAAATAAACAATTTAAAAAATATATAAATTTCAAATAATGGGATAATATAAAATATGTTTTAATGTTTTCTGAAAAATGACTAAATTTAATTATAAAAATACAAAATTACGAAAATTGTTATATTTTCACTACGAAGATATATTTAAAGCAGTAATTGTATTGACTTAAAATATTTTTACTAATCTCTTTATTGCTCAGTTGGAGTAAACCTCAGATATCATGGTGGAAAATAAATTTTAAAAATATTATTTTCTATTATTAGCGTTAAAGTAACATCATAAATATATATTTATTTTCACTGCCATCATATTGTTATATACCTAAATATGAGTATAACTATGAGTTAAATCAATATTACAATAAATAGCAAGCTTCTTTGTGGAAAAGACAACATAGACCTTTGATTTGTTATTCCTTAGATGTAAATAATTTGGAATCTACTTTGTATGAAAAAAAAACTATTTTCTCAGATCATAGAAATAAGGCAGTTCTATAATTATAGAATTCCTTAAAATAACATACAATCAATCAATATATGAACCATTTTACTGTCCAGTATACACGTTTTACTATCTATGTATATAAAATAATTGAAAAATAATATTTATGTAGAGGAGTAACAATGACATTATTTTATAAATTTAAATATATCATATCAGTCTAAAGTTAGCAGTCCTGTAAATTTTGTAAGTACTATGTAATTATCACGTGAATGATATTTTTAAACAGTGTTAATTAGTAACACCGGTTTGATGACGATTCAATAATTCTTAACCATTTTTAAGTTCAATTAATTGCATAAAAGCACAAAATTACTTAATATATATAAATGAAACCGTTCCAAGTCACGTAAAGTTCATGTTCTTTCAATTCACTCATCTGTATTTTTAAAAGAAATTAGATGTCTTTGAATAAAGTGATGTCAAACGATAGGAAAATACTTTCTTACATTTTTAAACATATTTTTATAAAACCTTTAGTTACTATCATAAGAATAATAAATCCCCTTCACGCCATATGGGCGATTACACAATATTTAAAATTAAGTGAATGGATGAGTATTAAAGTTCAAATTGCCTTGTTTATAATAGTGGCCGGTGTATTAAAATACAGTATAAGAAATAAGTTAACGAGTAGGTGATTTTTGAATATCACCGATATTGGGAATTGGATCCATTCTTGATAATCAATTTTATCATAATACACAGATCTAATCCCCAGTGTTATAAATATATTGTTTTATATTAAAAGTTGGACTGATTTGGTATGGGTGAACTTTCTGGAACAAATGTCCTCTTGATAGACACCAAAGGAAAATTTTCTCTCCAAGCTTTGATCTACAATCAAAATATCAGCATAAGTATTGCTTTTAGACTACTAATACATATTAAAAAAGTCACCAAATAAAATGAAAAACTGTGTACCTGAGACTCAACAATTTGATCACAAAAGCTTATGTCCAACAACCTTAATTTTCCACATTGCATTAACAATCTGTAAATATGATAAGCAACATTTAAAATATCATTTCTAACGGTAATCATAGTGTTTATATGATAATCAATAGTAATTAAAACTAACTGTTCACAAATATCAGAAGTAATAGCTCGTACTCCAAACAGGTCTAACTGTTCTAACTCAGGACAGAGCTTGGGTAAAGGACGCAAGTCTCTATCAGAGACCGCTCGCAAGGCTCCCAAGTATAGCTTCTTAAGACGAGGACAAGCCCTGGCCAGTTCTGCCACCCACTCTCCGGAACTCCCAACTTGAAGACTGAAAACAGTCAAAAGCAATAAATCAAACCATTTTATACCACCTATACTACATACACAAGACAAATTTCTTACCACCAACCAAAATCAACTTCTTGTAATTTGGTACAGTTGATAAGTGCTCGGACTCCTATTAGTGTCAAGGAATATGTCTTCCAGAGATCTATAGATACGAGATTGGGGCACGATTTGCCTATTTCTATGGCCACTTCATCCATTGATGAAATATATCCACAAGAACCTGTTAAAATATAAATATTAAACCAATTACAACATAGCCATCCATTTTAACAAAGATAATAGAAATTTATAAATATGTAAATCAAACAAATCAATACCTAAGTTGATATGCTGAAGATTTTTATTTCCCCGTATGATGGACAGCAAAGCAGGTTTTTCTATTAGAGTTCTGTATAAATCCAGTCTTGTGAGGTTTTTTAAATATGATAGGAACACAAAACCAGACTTTATAATTCCTCCACAGCTGCGTAGAGATATTTCTGAAATTGAATATTAAGAGTGTATAACGGTGTGTTAATCTATGTATAGAAATACAATCACTTTCAATATAAACACTGCCTACCTCTTAAATTAGTACAGGATTCAGCAATGCTCTTAAGCACTACATAGTCTACAAAACCGCAGCTGTCTAGTCTTAAATGTGTAATTGTATGCCCACAGCATTGAATTAATCTAAAAAAATATTTGATTAAAGAGTACAAAACATTCATGAAGATATATGGTTAAGATATATTAAACTTACTGAGCAAGATCATAAGACTCTAAAACATCTTGGTTTCCACACCAAGAAAGGTCAATTTTCTGCAACAAGGTGGCCCGCGAGGCTATTGTTTTTAGTACCTACAAATCACAAGAATGCTCCAATAATTCAACTCGTATGCATCATAAAGTTTAACAAAAAAGTATTGTTACTGTTAGCCTTACGTATTCATCCACACAGTACCAATAAGGCTTGAGGTTAATTGATTTGTAGAGAAGAGGATCGCGAGCCAGTCTGTTGAAGTTTCTGTTAACTTGAGCACATCTACTGAGTGACTGAAGATCTAGGAAACAAAATATCTTGAGAATTGTTTCATCCTGAAAAAATTAAAAAACTGTCTCATACAAGGAGTTCACGTTTCTGCAAGTAGTATGATTCCAATTGAAAAACAAAATTAATTGTAAATGTTTATGAAAACTTTCATGTTGACTAATATGATTTGAACTAGTTATGCAAAATGGTTGTATTCCTAACAGATAAAAAAATATACAAACACTTATTTAACAAATAATACTTACAGGTAATGAGTGAAAATTTCCCATCAATGTGGTTTCAACAGAAAACATTTTACATAGATCTTCATTGAAAATGTTCCTAGCTGTGTGTTGGACATCACTAGTTATCAAATCAGTGTGAAGCCCTAGTGCTATTACACGGGACATCAGGTCATCTGTAACTACACAAAAGTAATTCATATGAGATAGCCCAATACACTACAAACCTCATGTACTTGTTAAGAATTGCATTTTCCATTCTTACCTTTCTCTACTACATCTATATTTCCTAGTTCATCATCAGATAGGATTCGACTAAGATCCTCCTTTTTGGAATAAACTTCAGTTTCTTTTTTCCATTTCAATGTCCCTTCAAGCATAACAGCATCTAGTTCTGTGTAATATGGTAAGTGAGACTGATTCAGCTCAATTCTCAATATACTAAAATGAAAATTATTAATTACAGTATCAGCCAAAACAGAGTGAGACGAAGCATGCAAGTGAGCAACAGGTAAAGAAATGGCTAGCTACTGAAATGCATTATTTTTATTCATGATGCCTTCATGTGTGTTGACTTATTCATAGATATGCTAGTATTGTAATCAAAATTTCATTTAGTTAACCTTGTTTTGAAATTAACACGTCTGATGTTGGGCTGGAAGAGCCTGGAAGTGTGACCTACAGTCTGATGCTCTCCTTCCCAAAGTTTGGTCCATCCATCACGACCCTTGGCCCATATTCTCACCACAGCTCCGGGATTGTAAACTTCATAAATCTTTATGCCAATAGGAAAAACTGCCCTTTGAAATTGTAGCTCTAAAAAAATACCAATACTTAAAAAAATCTCATGATATAACCGAAACACTTATTATACTGCAAAATGCAGCTGTAAAACTACAAAAGATACTTAGCTCATCGTCTAGCTCTCAATTTAGTGGTTTTAACAAGCCAATTAAATAATTAACTATTGAAGGTTCAAAATCTTGCCTTTTGACTAAATTTAATACAAAATATACGAACGTTGAAGAGTTATGTTAGTTTTTAATGAAAAAAAACTGATTTTTTGTATTTCTAGCGGTTGCTTACTTACCAACAAAATCACTACTGGATATTTTTCCATTGTTTTGTGGTTGATAATCTTCCGATCCGGACGGAGCGTCAGCCCACCAAGTCCCATAAGTTCTCTTTAAAAAATATATATTACAAGATAAAGTATAGATAACAATGCGATTAAAATAAATTATCGTTTAACGCCGTCAAGTATGTTCATCGTTACCGTGACACAAGCTTGCGGGAAGTCTCCATAATTAGGGAAGTTTGAAGGTTTTCCACTCAAGTTCAAGGCACTGTATGAGACGCTTATATCACTGCCATACTGAGAACTGAAGTCAATGACATCTTGTACAAACTGTTCGACAACTTGGTTCTTACTATCGTCATCTCGCAAAGTCACAATGTCGAAATAGGCCAGTGCCGCTTTTAAATTCTCCATAGCTAGCAAATTCACAGAATTCGCAAAGTTTATTTATAAAATGTACCATCCGACGACCCAGATAACCAATGTTTAATAACAAAGAGTGACAAATGAATATCAGTGCTGCCAGCACAAAAATAAATTCATCTTTTTCCAAAATAGTTGCTATTATAAAAAAATATATAAATAATTTAAAAATAGCGTTAGATAATTATGTTAATAAAAAACATAAAAACTGTTAGAAATATATTAGTAAGATTTCACCAATAATAAAAAATAAAACTTTAAAATAAATTTTAAATCTAAGCTCTAAACCCAAGGCATTCAATAATTCTGAAATTATGCAATTCAAATGTATTAATAAATAACATTGACTTTCTCTGATCTGAGAGCAAAAAATAAAAAAAACAAATAAATATTAAGCTTAAATATTTATGTGTAAAGGAATGTATGCTCGTACATTAGTCATTTGTGTCAAGTTTTGATCTGCACGTGTTATTGTTTATTTTGCCTCCTGTAGAGCTCGTACGCATATAATCCCCGCAACCCACGTATGTATACAACTTAAACTTTTATACCTTAAGTGTGACGAATGTCAACTTCCGTATTTTTTTTTTTATAATAAATGTTTCAAGCGTGCGTATTTACTTATTGTTTTTGCGTAACGTTTGAATTGATTATTTTATTTGGACCAGAGCTTCCCAAACTTGTATGAACGTCAATCCACTTTCTTCAACTGTCGCATATCACATTCCACTCACTTATAAAAAGAGTGAAAGCGTGATTGCCTAAATAAAAAAATTATAATTTATTTGATTTTCATTACTTGTCGTTATCCACTCAAAATCAAGTCGCAACTCAAACTTTGGGAGTCTTTTATTTAGTTAATAGCCAAAACCAAATATTTTTAAATATTAGTGAATTATATTTATTAGGTGTTTTAAACATAAAACAAATACTTATTTAAAACATAATTATTTCTGCGCTTAAAAAAAAATATCCTAATAAACAATTATCCTCGTCCAAAACCTCATATTTCATTTAAAAAACCACCACTCAAGTCTTAATCAAATACAGTAAGGGTTGTTTCAAATTAACTAACAGAAATAATAACAATATCAATAAATTCTCGTTTTTCACTAATTCGGGTTTATTGTGTAAGCAATTTTTATGTAATCGATTCACGCGTGAAAAATTTATTTTTCACGACAAGTGGCATTCGGAATTAAATAAGGCATAGGATAGAGGATTCGTGGGATGTAAATTAAAAAAAGTATCATCGTTTCATGACAGTAATGAGGGTTAAAAAAAATCACTTGAATTATTAAATATTGTGTAAATAATAACATTTTCTAAGGCATGGTGGAGAAGTTTAGGTACTTTCATTATTGCCAGTGCCAACAGGAAAATGCGGAAATATTCCAATCTAGGATTGTGGTCTCCTTAAATTAAATTTCCCTTTTTCAAATTTCTTTTTTAAATAAATCAATGTATAATAATATACTGTGATTTACAATTCTCAACATGAAAACCACGTGTGAAAAGAAAATTAGTCATTAGTCCATCCTTTTCTGATAATACTATCTATATTATCACTTACTCGTATGTATTATATATTTTTTTGCTTTTCGCAAAAATTATAATCCTTGAGTTATTGACCCGCCTGGTGTTTTTAGGACATTAAGAGAATTCGCGTTAACTTTGATAAAAACTTTTGATTATAAATAATATGTGTTTTTAAACAACATAAGTACATTATTAACGACGATGTGCGAATAATTTTTAGTTAAGAAATTTTGTTGAGAGAATTATCGAAGTGAAAGAAAGTAAAATTGTATAATACATATCATACAATAATATTACTTACTTACAAGATGTCTAGATGGTTGAAAGACGTCACAGAAGATTATTATTATTTTTTATTAAATATATATAATACACCCGCATTTTTCACCTACATAGGTTTATTGTATTTTCAATATATAGATAATCGATTCACACAAAAAAAATATTCGAAGATTGTTTCATGTATGAATCGATTACTGACAAGTTGTCATCTCTTTTTACAAAAAATTTTGATTGCGCTTCTTTTCGTCATGTTTTAATTTTTATCACATGATGCATGATGCGTATCGATACACGCACGAGTAGTACTTCCTACTTGTGACGTTTCAAATACCATACTATATCCTGTGGTAGATAAATAAAACATGTAACATTTTATACGTTGACTGGGTGAAGAATGTCATGGCAGACGTACACATCGCCTGTGAGAAGGGGATTATTCTCAGATGGAAAAAAGGTTTATTTATATAGAAAACTTTAGGTTGAGACAAAAAAAAATATTACGACATGATAAATATAATTTACGAGTACTGCTCTAGCATTATTACAATATAAGATTAAAGGGAAACAGTCGAGTAAAAGATTAAAATAATGTTTAAATAAAATTAGTCTGGTGCAATTTTTTAATTTCTATGTAATTATATGCGAGAGTTTTTTCAGGTTAAAAATACAATACATACTAGTTTTTAATACCCAGCCTTTCTGATAGACTTTTGAGACATCGTGGATATAAAACATCAAAACTCACTTCGTGGTCATTCATGCATACAAGCCACATCCTCGCGAATATTAATCCTATACCACTGTAAGAAATTTATATATTTTACTTTTATATACACAAAGACATCATTAAATTATCTAGACTGAATGAAATATAAATTTGGACCGCCCAGTTTGCTCCAGGAAGTTCTTGTCGCTTTTATTGTATTATAACCTTTGCAAAATATGACAAATTAACATTAGGAACAAATTGGCTACCAACCGGAAAATAGACAAGGCCTGATTTCTCGGAACATCATTTCTCACCCACATACCTGAGGCGTGAGCGATCGATCTTTTGTTCACCCTGTTTTTTTTATTTTCGACTACCTGAATTTTAATCCAATTTTTTTTGTAAAAAAATTACGGAAAAACCTTCCTTCGTCCGATTAATCAACCAGGACACTACAAGTGTATTAAATCTCATCGACAATTAGGCTAATGCTTCCTTTGTGGCAAAGTAAAGTTTTTGATGCTGTTAAATTTTACTTTAAGTTAAAATTGTGGTAAACCGTTCGAGAAAATCTAACTTAATGCAACACTTTAAAAAAAAACAATGCAAAAAACCCATTACATATTATAATAAGTAGACATTTATCACTTCAAGATCAACATATTTTTTGTGCTCCTGTAGAAATTGCATCAGGTCAAGTGGTCAATACACACAATTGAAACACGGATATTTTAAACTAAAATATATGTTCAATGAAGAATCTTATTATGCTATACAATTTTTGCGCAGTAATAAACCTAACGGGCACAAAATCCTTTCCTATGAAAAAGGTTAAACGTGTGAAAAATAATCACTGTTTAAATATCCGCTAAAAAGTAAAGCAGGTTAGTAGATACTTGCACAATTGCCAATGATTATCAAAATGTTTCACAACAAAAGGCTTTTGGTTTGTAACAAAATAAACATGTGTAAGGCTTTTCCTGTGGCATTTTTTATGCGGGGATTCCCTTTCAAAGAAAGGGTCCCGCATGGAGCGGCGGCACACTTGCCAACATTGTAGGCAGGCTTGACTCCCCTGCAGGTGCCAAGAACTGAATATGTATGACTAATGTACTAATAAGCGATAGAGTCTGGGGGATTTCCCGTGTCCACTGGCACCAGGCGCGAGCTTGTCAATTTACAGTGCGTTGATGTACCTATGCCAAGCCACAATGCCAAGCCATTATATAAATATTTATATAGTTCTAAAACTTTTTTTTTTTATTGGTTAGTATATACTGTTTAAATTTTATGATTATTATCTTCAATTTGATTTATCTTATTATATTTTTAAACGATTTGTACTAGATAAGTTTTATGGTTTATTCGAATTCACTGGTTAGAAAGAATGTCGCTTTTCTCCAGAATGAATTTCGTTTGCTATTTCAGTTGAAAACAACTGCGAGTAATTTTTTTAAATTTATATAGTTTCGTATTAACATTCATTTTGAACTATAATTCATGTTTTACTTTTCTCACAATTTGGTTGTTTTTACGCGTGAAATTGTTCGTCTAAAAGCAGAAGTTATTATTGTAACAATCGTTGAAAATGACTACCTCCACCGAGTTATATGAATATATATTTTTTTTATATCAAAGGCTTTTTGTGATCGTTTATAAACTAATTTAAAATATAAACATATAATTATGTATACCTCGAGCATTAACAATCTTAAGACTGCGCCGGCACATATATTTCAAAAAAACTTTTACAAAAAAAGTATGAATCATTAAATTAAATCTATTTCTTATAAATAGTAAAAAAATCATTTTTATAATGTACGCACAGTATTCAAAAATTATTATCACGGTTCTCAAATAGTGAATCAGCATACTTGTAAAGCACGACTCACATATCTGCACTGTCAACAGCTTTCATTGTGTAAATTTATAAGTATATAAAGAAAAGTACATTCTTAGTCATTAAATCTACAAGCGGGTCTAATTGGTCCTTGATTAAACAAGAATTTCTTAAGTGGTTAGCTTTTTCGTTCAGTGATTGTGAGTTTACTGGTTCGAGCTCTATATCAACAAATTAATGTAAAGACGCATGCCTGATTCTGTTTAACACAAAAAAGCTGTAGTAAAAAAATATTACACATATGATCATTTTAATCTTGAAACAAAAAAACTGGTGAGTATAATTTCATAGAAGATACTAAATTGTTATTTTTATTTTTTAAATATATGGATCATGTATAAGTAACGTCTGTTTGTTAGAATGCCTGGGTAATCAGTCACAGTTTTCTTATTCACGTTATATTAGATGATGTTTTCAATGAAGACTTTGGCATTGTATCAGTTCGTACTTCCGCTGATATAACCTCTGTGTGTGTGGAACATCCTACAGGTCCGATCCATCCGGTACTCCCACATATGAAAGCTTCGCCTACGTGGTGTGGTTTAAATCACCCACTCGTCCTGCACTGAAATTCGTCCTATTCTCGAGAAACTACCTCATAGTATAATTAACTAAAATATTTTATTATTTATAATACTTCATACAAATAAAATAAAGGAATCAGTCAACCCCAAACTGGTCATTCGATCGACCGAAAAATTCCTAGAGGTGTCTTGTGAGGCTGTTGATCGTCACAGCTCATAAAAAAAGTTATCATGTATTAAAACAAAAACTTAGTTTGCTTATAAAAAATGATTAGTTATTAAACTAAAAATCAATCTTTAAAAACAGAGGAATTAATTATCTTACCTCCATTAACAAAAATATATGAAAACACGTCTCAGCTCCCTCCTTCTCCCACCTATAATATTTATTAGTTGAAATTTTTATTTTTGTGGGATGATTGTAAATAATGACCACGCAGTACTAATTACTCCGGTATAGGTTGAAATTCATTTATACTATACAATACGCATTTTAAATTGTTGAATCAATAATACAATCCTAAGTAGATTGAGTAGTATTTAAATTTGCTAGATTTAAAAATGATTTTTTCACTTTGAATGACGCGTCAGATGATTCTTTCATATGGAGGAAAAATGATTAAAAATCCTATATTTACCTTATTAAACGCATATATTATGTAATTAAATAAGAATTTATTAAATTGTTTACACTTGCCGACCAGTTTATGGTAATATAGTATAGCATTAGATGTAGATCAGGCTATGCTGGTATACGGGCCCATAGACCTTGCGCAACAGATTTTCTATCCTGCATTGCTAATATGCTTAAATTATTTTAGTGATAATGTTAATTTTATGAATACGTACGATAATTCAAACTAATCATGTCAGACATGTTTTTGGTTTTGTTTTGGTTTTGCGCAAACAGCCACGTGAAATTTCAAGGAAAACTGTTTCAAAATAAAGCCTAATCGCCGAATAATGAGAACGATTTCATGAAAATCCTATAAATCCATAGACTAACATTAATCAATGAATGGCACAACAGCAAACTTTTCATAAATACATACACCAACCAGATTAACATACAATAACGTATAAGGGTACCATTGCGTTCAATGGATAACACTTTTTCCACATGTAAATTTATAAGGCTGACCTTTTGAGTTACAAATTAAAAAATATTTTTATTATCACTGTGCAAACGGTACACGTCGATTTGACATGGCATACTTTGCAATCGACAGAAAAATATTAGTAAGTAGAAAAGTAAAATCATTTGGAGACATCATAATAATTAACTAAATATATTAGTGTGTTTTCTCAAGGGTAAAGGGTGAATTCGGTAAAAATAGATAGAAAATGAAAAATTATATGTGTATAAAAATACTATTTTTTTAAGTTAGGCTTACCCAATTCCTACTAATCACAAGTGAGATTCCATTCACCACAATTCTGATAAAACTTGAGGTAATATTTGTTCCGGTTTTAAGCAATACGTCCGGATTATTCCTGCGATAACAATTCAATTATTTTAACGACAATAGCTCAAGTACTCTATCTTGCAGGTGAGTCCTTTTAAAAATTACCAATTTGTGCGGTAATTCAGAGAATTAATCGAAAAGTACACGGGTGCATTTTTTTAATCCGTATATGGTATACCTGTTCATTTTTAAAAGCTCACTGATGACTCATTATATCATTTACAACACGCAAATGAAAAAAAATATATACTGACTTGTAACCGATCAGTATAATGAGAAAGGCGTTAATTTTTTTATATAATGTATAATAATTCTAAAGCGCATTGAATTATTGTTTTTCATTAACTTCAATTGATTCTGAATAAATGAAGTGATATAGAAAAAAAAATTAAAATTATTATATAGCGATTTATGTTTTTACCTCAATCGCGTGACAAATTATTAACTCCATAATTTATTGTTTCGACTAAAACATAAAAATATCGTAAAATTTATTTTATTTGTACTTGACTTTACGTTTTCTCTAGTCAAAGTTTTCAAAAAAAAATCTTGCGGGACTAAAAATTGAGATTACCTTTCAAGAAAAATCTAAAATCAGATGTCCGGTTTTTCTAGCCTACCTGTTTGGTAGATCGTCTTGTAGATCGGTTTATCCAACGTGACTTATTTCCTCAATTAAATATTTTAAATAATCTTTGTGGATTTACCAGTGGGACCTCCATTTAACATTTATTTTTGCCTCAAATTTGAAATCTGACGATTGATCTAAAATTAACTTTATTATAAATTTAAATGAATTGAAAAAAAAAACAAGTATTCGTTTCGATACACACAAACGCCGCTTGAAAATATCATCGCACTTTTAACTTAATCAGCAAAATGATTTTGCAATTTTTATTGCACAATGATCAAGGAAGATTTATGTACTTTTATTGTTGCAAAATAACGTTTCGAATTGTGCAACAAGCGTGGATATAAAACCAAGACATCAGGGTAATGAACTGAGATCTTTCAAGGTACGGAATGTCCAGTGATGCATGACCTTCGTGATTCATCTACAATGCATTTCACCATGCTGAGTTACAATCTACAGGTGCATTCTTAGCATTTCTTAAAGCTCTTAATGCAAACAAAAAAACACGCGAGGTTTGTCGTAAATACGTGGCAATTGTGTAATTTGGTTTTAATGCAGACGATGTCCGTGACCATTTTTTCGGAAGAACAACAAACAGATAACAAAGGGACTTGTTTAAAAAAAATACACTTATCTACTTTATATTAGTGAACTATTATTTATTAATATCCCTGAGTTGTCAAAAGCACTTTTATCATGGTATATGCAGATATTACATGCTTCGAATCACCAATTGTGAAAATATGTATTAGATAGAATAACATAATAAAATAATAACGTAGGCACTAAAAATAAAGTCACCTTTGTTTCAATTTAATAAAACGGTTTGTTTTTTATCTAATGTAGGCAAAATTACTCAAATTTGACTAACGGTATAGCAAATTTGCTGGGTGTTGAAAAATTAAAAGCATGAACAATGCTAAAAGCTTAGCACAATGGAAGTCATGTTTGTTTATCACTGAAATGTTTGAACAAAGTAATATGTTTAAACCACCAAATATAATTTTCCATGTTTTTAATAAACATGTCACTATTTATTAATGCAATAAGTTTTATTAATACGTCTTATGTGTGGTTTACTTTATTTGTGGTTTGATCATCTTAATATATATTCAAAAATAAAAAAATGCATTTACAAACTTTGTATCAAGTGAATCAATAAAATAATTTACTAATTATTTACTTTAATTAATTAAATACGGCTACGGTAAAAACGAAACCGAAACATTAAAGTCAAAAAATTTAAGTATTTTTAATTAATTTTATTTTAGTATACAATTAAAACATCAATATCATCAAACATCAATCGTGTTGTTTTTTTTTTTTGTTTTTTTATTTTACAATACAAATCCACATACGAGTATAATTCGGTATCTGTGAAAAAAATCATGCTATAATCAGCTAACAGAAGTCCATATTAAATATAAAATTGACATATTGTACCTGCATAATTGATTCAAATCAACATCGACTAAACTAGTGAATGAAAATGCAAAACAACAAACGGAAACGATACCATATCCGGTAATTAGTAATTCTCACGGTAAAATCAAATCCTTATCTATGTTTTAACCGTTAAAAATCTTTTGTTATCAATTAAATAAACCCTTAACCACCATATTATTACTGATTACGTGTAAATTTTAATTTTAATAGTTGCAAAAATGTTATCTTTCTGATATTAGCTCCACCACGAGCTAGATTTGCATTTTTTATATTAAGCACAGTTTCGACAAATTCAATATCTTTTTAAAGAAACGTGAAAGCACAAAAAATATATATATTTTTCTAATATCGACCAGATTTCAATATATCCCTCGTATTACTAAAAACATACAAACTATTGATACTTAAATAAAAATCCTTATGGGTTTTCTATCTTTGTATTTTCTCATCATACCTGTAAAGTAATCACGAGAAAACCGACATAAAATAGTGATTCAACAATAAATTTAGTCGTTTTCTGATTTATATGAATAAAATATTTAAAGTGATATATTATATTTTTGCGAAAACTCATTTTTGATTTCAGAAATATTTAAATATTGGTTTATTTTAATTGACTGTTTTATTTTTGATACCTTTTTATATTTACAGAGATTTCTTTTGTGCTATTTTGCATGACTTGGATCGCTAAACTGTTTAGAAGTCAAAAACTAAGAATTTTGATACATCGATGCATTGACCCTCTATGATTAGGCGCCAGCCGATGTAAATAATTTCTCGGTCATTCATTTTTGAAACGGATTTTAAATCACCGGATTTAATATAAAGAAGTCATCAACCTCCCGAGGAGATAAAGAGCTCGCTGCAACGGTCCGCGCTATCGTGCAATATATTCGGGGAAATGGCACCATGAGGCTGGAAATGTCGATGTAAGAAAATAATTTGGAGGTCGGTCGATGTCTGGATGTGTGGAAACACGTAACACGTAACACGTTCATGGGCGACCTGAGCACTGGCCGAGACTTCGGCCTCGGAGGTCGCCCGCTCGAAGATCCGTATCCAGTGGCTTTGGAAATGGAGAAAAAAATAAGAATATTATGGCCCACAAAACTGTTTAAGAAAAAATAAAAAAAAACCCTTATATTTTCCAGAAATCTGGTGACACTCAAATCCATACTGGTCCTGTGAATTTAAGGCGTTGGATGCATGTCTGCATTCGATGTGGTGTAATTTTCATAATTAAATATTTGATTGCTTCGTTTGATGTATTTGTATTACTACCAAACTTTAAAAAAATGCTTGATGCAGGTATGTGTGTAACAGTTTAAATTCTTACTTAGTTACAGGCCAGGTATGCTAAAACAAATGCTGCGATAACTGTGGAGGCATGGATTTCAACTTCACCTGTGTTGCAAAAAAATTGAGGGCTTTCATCGCTTGTGATGTATTGAACATTTTTTATTTGCCTTCCATTACGAGCGTATATTTTAATATCCTCCTCATAGGTTAGATTTTAAGCGACAAAGTAATAAAAATATTTCCATAGATCCTTGATTATGATTTCGCTGATTTCTCGAACCACAGGCTTTGGACCAATGCCATACAACAAATCTACTGTTGACGGATATGCACATTATTAATTACCATCACAACGAGCTATTATAAATATTTTTAAAATCATAATACAAGGATTTTTATAAAGTATTTATTAAAATTAATTCAACGCAACCAAAAATAAAACATACAATATTCAAACTGTTCGCGTTCAGCTACAAAAGCGGTTCTTCAATCTTATTGAAATCGACAAAATATTCAGTTTAATCAAATTTGATTATACTGAATATTTTGTACAAGGGGGTACAATGATAGTATCTTTATTGATTATTTATTGACTGTTACGTCTTAAATTAAGAAATTCTTAATTTTAATTCACACATGGCCATGGCAGGAAGTGGTCTCTAATTATGCTTACGCAACGAAAACTTATGTGAATGTGTGTTTCACTTTTCCAAGGGCTCAGGAAGATCTACATATTATTTGTTACTTCTTATGATTATTTTTAATTACTCATAAAAGTTGAAAATAATAATCTATTTTGCAAAATTTCGATCTTCTCGAAAGTCTTTCGCGCCTGCTCTTCTTTTGTGGTAACCTTAATAATAAAGGCAATTAAATTTTCTAAAAATAAACTGCAAAAAAAAATACCTCCACAATGAATCATTTTCTTATAATTCCTTTCGATAACTACGAAAAAAAAAAATTTCTCGATATATCAGGCGCTGGCCAAAAAATCAACCACAAAATCTTGATAAAGTCCATGTCCGGTGATGGTACTTCCACTGGACTGAACAATGTGCCATTTTTGGACTCACTTGTCGGGACATGGGTTGGACTGGGGAACTCTCGATCAATAGCCAACTGCCTGACCACTGATCCAACAAGGCAACCAAATAGTTTAGTTTGCATTGTTACCTGTTGACTCAGAATGGCGGCCACCGACAATATGGCGGCACTGCGCTAAATCAAAGGATAACCTCAAACGATTAAAATAAAAATATATGTTCGTTTGGCTGGACTGAAGAATTCCCAGAAAGGAACTATCTACACTTGTACGGCAAGAATTAACTAGTTATAACATAACAATGATAATATACGTAATAATTAATCATGTATTATTATTTAATGACGTTTTATTCAAAAACCACACCCTCAGCAACGTGAAATACACGCGATTTGTATGTATCTACTGTAAAACGTAAAATTATGATAGAATCAAAAATTTTAGGTTCTTAATATTCTTTATCCTATATTAGATATATATACGTATAGATATTTATTACAAATAAATTTAAATATAGATATTAACACACGATATCCAATTAATATCTCATACACAATTATAAATTAGCCATCACGATTTTTCAATAAAAAATTTAAAATTTCTGTTGATATCTGATTTTAGCTTGTATATCGATACCAAAGAAAGAGCAACACTCATTTAAAATATTAATTTATTTTCTTTAAATATCACGATAAATATTTATAAAAAAAATTGTGTTTTCTTATATTTGTTTATTTTATAATCTAATATGCATATATGAATTTCCATGAACTTGTAATAAGTTAATTTATTTGTACTTAACTATGGACTTATTTCTAAATTGATGCTCACATAATAATATAAAATAGTTTTAAAAAATTATGTGCTGCCAAATTTGACTTTGACACAACAAAATAATAAACAATACTATTTCTTTTTAATCATTTATATCTTCTACTACGTCACAAAATTGCATAATAAATAGGTCGGTTTTGTAATTGTTGTGCCCATAATATATACATTATAATTAAAGGATTATCTACACATGACTTGTGTAGATAAGACTCGGTGACGTTCTAGCGTGTCATATTATCAAAGGAAAATCCGTTTTTTTTAATACTTGGTACTTTTACTCTACCCACAAACCGATTTTCTCTCATTGATGTTTGTATGTTTTTGAGTCAATATTTAACATGACAGGATATACATTCTTCAACCACCTACTGCATACAGATTTATGTATTCGCGAAAACGATACCTTGGACAATTTTCTTTTATCCGGGTTATTAGAAATAAAAGGATACGGAGTTTCCTACCGGACGATGTTTAGATTTATAGCCCTTAATCACAATCACTTGCGTAACGATATCGTGCCAGACGACGATTCCGGGAATGTCGAAGTCACCACTCCAGTCTGTCCAAGTCTCGGACAGACTTTCAAGAACGATGAATATATCAATATCCGATGCGTCGATCCGCATTCTGTGCGTCGATATCACCGATCGCAGTTTATTTACTAGAATCTGTCGGATTTTTCTCGTAATAAGTTTATAACGTGGTAAGTCCGCCCACGCCGCTGCGTGATTCATGCAAACGAGAAATTAATTGCAAGACGTTCTTCGTGACAACAGCTCTGTGGAGCAGCTACGTGACTCTTCACGAAAACTAGTTTTTAATTTTGAATAATTCACGCTGGCTTATATAAGCCGAACTTATGGATATCTCTCTCGCTGAACGTGACCGGCTGGCGCCATTCCCGAGTAGGCATATTGATAATGAATCTACGCACACTGAATACATTAATATTTTTAAAATATTTCAATACCTAATACATGCAAACAAGTGACGTCTTTTACAAAAAATAAGCCTTTTATAAATTCTCATATTACTCAATCGCTTACTGAAAGTATGCAAACCATGTGATTGGTGCTTCTAAAATCCATCAATACCTCCACAACCCAATAATGCTATCCACACCCTCCATATATCCATATATTTTAGTATCAGATCATATTTTTGTTAATACAATTTAAACGTTTATCATAAAATCTATATTTTTTTGTGTTTATGTTAATCTTTAATTGTTGTGGAGTTCCGACTACAGCTGACTGCGTTTTGTAAGAATAACTAGAACAATCTGTGCATGGAATCTTCAATGTCCTCACCGAGGCTATTCCGTGTAAACAGGTTTTGTGTCGGACGCTGAATGCGTTGATGATTATCTTCCAGAGCACACTGCAGCTTCAAGGAAGAAGATAAGCGGAAGAAGATTCCGGAACTCAAATATATTTGTTAAAATATTAAAATATTGTTGATCTATTATTTTGATAATATTAATAAAATCAACAATATTATTTTTTTAATTTAGAGTTAAATTGTATACAAACAAGAATTCTTCGAACGAAAATATTTCCGCTGTGGGTCTCGTGGGCTTGCTTTAGCGTATTGAGCATATTTCTAATGATCGCTAAAAACTTATATATTCACATACTTATAAATGCCGCCATATTGATCATATACACAATAATAATAGTATTAAAAGCAAAGGCAACAAAAAATCTTATTATAAAGAATTGTTTATATTTGTGCATATTTATGAACAAAGCGACAATCAATATTAACATTCAATCGGTTTTTTTTTTTTAATTATTTGTGATAATTCAATATATTTTTTGATCAAAAATGTGCAAATAATTTATTAAGTATAATTCATATATATACCTTCATATTTCACGTTAATTGGATACAATTAACAAAATACTTTTTTTGTCATAATAAATCTGCAATTTACATTTGAGGTCAACACAACCATTCAAACAAGACATAAAACAAATACGACTATACCGAAAATATAAATATTAATAAAATCATTGTTTAATATAGTTATCTGGTTATATTCTTACATTTTTAACATCCCGGACAAAAGAAAATATCCTACTGAATCATTTTCAGTCTGACATAAATTTACATTTATTTATCTAACTAAATAGTTTTACTGAATTTTCCTGAAGCGTATATCCTATCATGCAAATATCTGACTCAATGTAATAAAAATATCTCATAAAACAGATATATAGATTAATGAAAAAGTTAAAAAGAAAAATAGTATTAAGTTGCAAAATAATAATTTATCTTCGTATAATAAAATAATAAATTACTGTGGATAAGATAATATCTTATGGACCAGTGTTAAGTTGTGCCTAGTAAGTATATTATTCTGTTATTTCTTTCACAGCAAACTAATTTGAGAATCAAAAAAAATATGACGAACTATTATGCATCACGACTAAAAACAGCATTCGACTAATAATAGTTATATTAATATTTTAAACCCACAGACTTAATCATCATCAAATTAATTAATTTAGAAAACACTATGATTACAAAGGTTTTATCAAAAATATACTAATTAGTGTTGTGGTCAACTCAAATAAATAAAATGTATAGTTGTTTTCTAGATAAGATGAAGCGATTCTATATTTACGACTCTTTGTGCATAAGTTACTCATTTGGCAATAACTAATAACTACACACGGTGGTCTTTATTTATTTTATGATATTTATAATGATGCTAGTAAGAAAGAATATAAATATTTTAGAAGAACATAAGATATTTAGATTTAACTAAAGAAAATTTCAGGTATAACGTTTTTCTTTTAGGAAAACATATTAATGAATAGATATTTTTTTCTTATAAAAAGCAACGTAAACATTACGATATATGTGTTTTAACTTTATTTATTCGCTAACTATAAAATATACATTTAATGCTATCATATATTTGTAAAATCATCTTTATCTTATAACTAGTTACATTTACATTTATAGATTTATGTTTTATGTCTAACAGTATTTTGGCTATTTTTTAAAAACCTATTTTTCTTTACTATGCATGCTTTATTATGCAATTGTCAATTTATTGAATTACACCATTCAAATATACTTGTTTTTCTTATATTGAATGAGGTCTAAAATAAAATTTAAAAAACTTAAATGTAACATTTCATATTTGTAAATCAACCAAACTCTGTTCATCGTGCTATTCAAGAAACCTGCCCTTTTTTTACTCTATAAAATAAGTATTTGGTTTGTTAGTAATTCCTAATTGTGTATATACCTTAGACATTTTAAGCAAATAAAATTCTTCTAACTTCACAGTTTATTAATAAACTCTAAACAAATAGCAACCAGGAGGCCTACAAATCCGATGCTTTATGAGATTGTCCAATTATGAAGAACCGACCAAAAACGGATTGAGTAAATACATGTTGATTGTCGACGCGTTAATTTTTATTTCGATTTATTATTCTCAGAATCGAGGACTAGTGCCGAATCATGATTTAAAATTTAAAGTTTCCTAATTAATAAACTGAATCATACATTATAGTTTAATAAAGCACAATAAAATATGTAATATTTTTTTTGCTAATGATTTTACCCAAAAAGCATTTGCTGTCATCATTAGCAAAAAATCTTGTATTTTTTTATAGAACTACGACGTTACGGTTTGTTTGTATTGCTCACTTACATGATACTCGTTTAATTTCAGATGTCTACTTGACGAAATAACGCTTCATGTAATTTAGTGTGATAACTGATATATACGATGTTAAGTTTTTTAGAATCCAGATAAGTAATACTGCCGACACTGATTTGTCGTAAGCTATTAGTTAGCTTGCAATAGAAAACAATTCACTGCATACAAAAGATCGGATAAAATATAATAAAAATAAACTCCCCAAAACCCTAATATCCAAAGAAACCAATTGTACCTCCCAAAATGGTTGTCGATCCCTACGCGCATTTGCGAATTTAAATACACATTATTTTCTCAATATTATTCTCAAATTTAAAAAAAAAATTCTAAATAATTTTTGTTTAATTTAAGGATTTATGTCTGTCGTAGCGACTATTTTTTTTTTTACCTCAGTGGCTTTCTAACTCGCTTGTGCTCATTTGGATTCATTTTTTTGTATTCGTGCAACTCAACGCTCCATCATCACTATCAATGAGGAAAAAAAAAAATACTCAAAGCACCTGATAAGCCACAGTCTTATTCCTCCAACCAAATATATTTTCAAAAGGGTAACAATACCTACGCAAACTGAAAACCAAACGGAAGTTGCTGTGCGAAGTTATTAATCGACACAATCAAGATGTCGGGGTATTTCCGTGAAACATACTAAATCCGAATCGAAACCGCAACTGCGAGGATATGGAAAATGGCTACCGACCGGCACAAAAGCTCTCAGCACTAATATAAATACACAATCCGCTGGCAAATATGTCAGTCTCGATTCACTGCTCGTGCGGTGAATGTATATTTCCATCGCTCCTTGCTCACAACTAGTATCAGTGTACAACAAACCCAGTTCATTTTTAAAAAAATACTAGTGAATAAAATCATTATTAATATTGTGAAAATATATGTGCTTATACTTTGCATATTAAAGGGAAAAAAACATTTGTGCATGTTTAATTAAAATCAGTTAAAAATGTTTATTAAAATAGCAATTGTGTTTGCCATCATCGGAGTCACAGCGACGAAACCTTTATATGGTATTTTTCTCTATTTGATATACTAACAATTTTTTTTCTGGCTCGTCGTATATTTATTCTTTGTTGTATCGTAGTACGGATTTTAATTATATCTAGCGTAACCTGTTATGATAAAACAATACAAAATATTCGAAATCGCACGAAGCATTATTTCTTGTGATAATTGGCCACTCGATGACATCGCGACCTCTCTGAAATTTGATAGTTATAACAAAATAATGTTGCGCAGACAAATTTATTGTTAAAAAATGTGCCTTGGATAATGACAAAAGATTCTGTGTTTTGCGTACATTTAACAAGTTGGCATTCAAAATGATGTCTCGAGAGTGGACACAACTCGTTTTCCACAATAACAAAAACATTAAGACTTAACCGCTGTGCACCACTCTGGGGTTTAGCGGATCCAGTCAAATTTATATCAATTAAATATAGGACAGATTATTTTATGAAATCGCAAATAAAATCACCGCCTCGAGTATTTTTAACACGAAAGCAATACAGTTATCCAAAATTCTCTAATTACAATTTAATTTATTTGTTTATCACACCAAGGTGTTTTACGGTTGATTGTACACAAAACCTAATGAATTTGTTGAAATATATACTTTTAAAAAAATATGCCAAAAAAAAAAACATTGCTTTTACGGTAGTGATTCGAATCTAAAAATAAAACCTAACTATTTTTACGGTTTGCCAGGAAAGTTGATAATATAATTGAAATTTTTGACAAGGACATGCAATGGATCGAGCAAATATTTTTGGGTACTGCAAAAGCCTAAATATATTTTTATAAATAACCAACAACTGTAGTATATTTACACGCATAGCGTTTTTCGAACCAAGCTCGTTTCACGGTTATATTTGCATAAAAATATTCATTTAGTTCTCCATAAATAAACCGGTTTTATGTATAGTGTAAAAATGCATTTTTGATGTTTTCCTCCTAGCACATGCGTGAGCAGTCTATTTATAACTTAGTAATAAAATTAGTATTCATTATAAATTAGGATATTTATATTCTGTTTTTTTTTTGCCAACATAGAATGTCAATAAAAATGAGCACGGATATTATAAGTGGTTTATTGACGCTGTAAGTGTAATAATTCAATAAAACCGATTAAAATATATTATTTTAAACGGAGTTGAGGTAACCCATTATTAATTATACGAAGACTGTATAAAGAACAAAGGCGCAGAAATAATAAATATTAAAATCAATCAACACAAAAATAATTAAAAATTTGAAAAAATATATATCTGCTTTTAGTTTATGAAACCCCTAGAATATTCTATAATAACTCTCACAACTCCCTGCGTTTCGTGATTGTGTTTTATTTTATTACTTGTATCAATAACAAGAACTCAGGTAATATCAATTTTTACAATCGCTCAATTAATTGTTAACAATGTGACGCATTAATATTTATTACAATTATTTATTTCTGGTCATAAATCATTAGCTTAATGAAAATCGCCGAGACGCCGGCCAGTGATAAATCCCTACCCAGCGTCAGACTATTTATTGGTATCTAGAGAAAAAAAAATATTATTTCAAGATTCTATATTTTTTCATTTGGTAGATTTATAATAGTTATTATGGCTATGGTTGTAACATAGTGGAGGTTATCTCCTGATCCTGCGAGCAGGATGTGAGGCTCACAATGTGTGGCTTAGGTGATAGTGACGTACATATATTTCTTTATTTTCGATATTGAGTTATGTAGGGAAAATATGTGAAAAAAAACCCTTTTTCTGCATGAGTTGATGTTTATAATGATAATGTCTATAATGATGATAATTTCTGGTGTTTTCTGCGTCTGCTGGACCGGTCCGTCGTGTGATTTGTTTTTTTCCTAGCGTATGGAGTTTTCTTCTGGAGGTACAATATCTGACCTCAGCCTCTGGCGTGTTTCGCCTCGAAATGTCACATCAACTGTAGTAACTGACACCACTGATAGACGTTTATTAAAACTAATATTTATATTATAAATCGGTTGCGACAAAAGTTTCTGAAGTATGCATAAAAAAGCGTTGGTTCCAACTCTAAGACAGACTAAAATAATAACTACATTTTTTTTTATAGAAAATATTTTTTTACAGTCCGTGCTTTTCCAAATGAGAACTGTATTTTCCGTATAAGATTTGCTTCAGAAATTTTAAAAATTTATAAGATCTTTCAGATAATAAACAAATTTATAAAACTACATAGAATAAACAAGAAATTAGCATAGCACTGTGTACATGTTAGTAAATATTTATATTATAATACCTCGTCATTGTATTAATAATATAATCATTTCCCTATGGTTAATTTTTTTTTTAATGATTTGCAGGTGCAATCGTTAATACTGTACATACATACAATACATTTGTTGCAAAACAAACTTACCTCATAATTATACTTTAATAATAATAATGAAACCTACTAGTATCTTATATGAGGTATTTTGATTTTTAAACTTAAATTTAAATAAAAAACAATCCGATTACTTGCTAACGTCTGGTGTTGAAGATATTTTGAAGCGACCTCCAACTTTGATGAGCATAATATTTATATCTTTGACTTATCAAAACGGCTCACGGTAATACAATTTAATCGTGACAGAAAATAAAACGAAAAATTTACAGTATGTACTAAAGATAACAAAGTTTTACAAATCTCCGTGTTTTTACAATCAAAGTAATTTTTGTATTTGTTTACACCTTAAAAATAAAAAATACAAGAAAACGAAATAATATATAACGTTTTATATTAAAGGAGGAAAGGATTATAAATCTTCGTTTTTTTATACTACTACCATTTCAAGTCTTCTGTAATTTTTTTAAACATTAATTGTTAGTAAGCTTAATTTATAACTAAACTATTTTACTTATAATTGGGATAGGTGGTATTTCTGTAACAATATATTTTTTGAGTGGTTTTCCACTCAAAAAATTTATTTTATCAGCGTAGAAAGCTCACAGTTTTATCAGCGTAGAAATCGAACTACTAGTTTACATTTTACTTTATAATGATAGAAAATATATATTTTTTTATTTTTTATTTGATATATCTTTGAGTTTTTTAAGAATCAGAGGCAATCCGCGACATGCGAGAGCATTTTTGAAGGTGACATGAACTAACCGGCCGTGGATGAGGTGCACCAGAAACTTGTCTTTTATTCATGAGTAATCAATCCGGTGGTATTGTACTCAATACACCAGCTCACCAATCAACATGACCTTTAAATTATTTATCTATTTAAAAACACATTATTTAATTACAGTTTAAATGAATCGTTTTAGTCTAGGTAGATAATTATTAGATATGCGACGTGCATCACAAAAATCTATGAGGGTTAGTCAATAATCACTTCCACATTACAACGGCCATTATGACAAAACTACCCCAGGTATATACCCCATAAGCCTTATGGACATTAAAAATACCTCAGGTTATTCCTATCAAAACTTACACATTCAATGATTCCATATTACATTTAAAAATCCTAGATATTTACGGCATTTTAAAAAACATCAATGTTGGAAAGGAAAAATTACTTAATTGAAGCAAAATAAATCAAGTTACAATTAATCATTTTCCCTTTCACTTCATAGTTTTATCAGAATAAATGGGTGGTTCGAGGTAGTAGATACCTTCTTGAAATTAAAGCAGCGATTATCAACCGAGTGATTTCTTTATTTTTGCAGAGGGATATGAGTGCTTGCTGAAGAATGGTGCTGTTGGAGAATGCCGTACAATCAAAAAATGTCCAGCTGCTGTCAAGTTAGTAAATCTCATTTTCAAGCTGGACTGTAAATGGACCAACTATTGAAAAAATGACACTGATGATGCCATTTGCATTTCTTATCTGATATTTTTATTGCTAACCCCTCAGTGCATACTTTGATGAGAAATATTATTTCGATCTTTGCCACGTCGTTCCCAGGTGCTGTTTATTAGATACTACTCAAAGTATACGTGTAGATTTATTTCTATAAATTTAATTGATTAATTAAAAGCACTGGTGAAATTCGCATTTTTTCTTTTCGATTTTTTGGCACATCGTACCCATGATGCGTATCATACACGCTCGTATACAGATCTTAATATATATTATATGGGTGAATTGGTTTATTTTCAGAAGTATACAGAGCAGATACGGACAGCAAGTGAGGTTCTCCAGGTGTGGATTCAATGGCTTCGAAGAAGTTATCTGCTGCCCAGACGTCACCCCCACGCCAACCGAACCAACCACCACTACACACATTGGTAAGTCAAATTTTCAGTTAGAGGTTCCCAGCATTTTGGGTCCATTGCCCCTTAAAAGTTATTTTATTTTTAGTCGCCCGCTACAATTGTTCATAGTTTTTTTTATGTTACTAGCTAGCTACTGAGACTTTTCTGCTACGTTTTTCAAATCAAAGGTTTTTTGATAAGACAAAAATAAGGCTACTTGAAATGGTAAAATTGTTTACTTGAAATAATCTTTTATTTCGGATCCAAAGTAGAACATTTAAATAAACAAAAAAATCAAGTGTATTTATATAATATATTAGGGTTATCAACTAAAATAAATTTAAAAACAATTAATGTGACCTGGTGGTTATCAGTATAAGTCTTGTGTGTTATTAAAACAATGTGAATAACAACCTCAAAACGCCGCGTGCGGGGATCTGTAACTTCTTCCGCTTTGTTTCTTCAGGAATTTGAGACTGCACTGAAACTCTCATTTAATAGTATAATGGAAAAATAATTTTTTTAAATCTAGCTACCATTCATAATTTAGTATACGACATAGCCATTTGCAATACAAAATATGCACCTCACACTTTTACATCTTGATCAACCCTTAAGTGGCTTAATCACTAGGGGGTAATATTGTCCACTTCGAAAATTCCCGACTTACGATTTAATATTTTTAATTATTGTTTTATCGACCAAAGGGTCGCGGCTTCAAAACAGGTGCTAGTTTTTTTTTTATCAACTCTTTAAAAATTTACCTACCATTTTGAGGGAAAGATAACTGATTAAAAAATTAAATAAGAGTCGCAACCTTTTTTAACGCTTCCTCACCTGTCCATCTGCCACTGTCGGCCCCGATAACAACTCAATGGGAACAGTAATAGGTAGAGTCATTATTAAGATTACCAGAATTTAAATGCATCCCACTTTTAATTATATTATTTTTATTCATGCTTTTCGCAAAATTTCCATATTTTACACAGGATGTTATTTAAATTTAATTTTCCCTTTTTGTATTATTTTAAAATTGACGTGATTTATTTCACTATAATAATACATTGTTTGATGAAATATAATTATGTACTAATATATCTACTTGACAATTATCATGACATGACTGAAATGTATAGCCTAAGTAGGCAATGAATAATACATTTATTGGTGTATTTTACAGACGTAGATGACGGTGATATATACTTCGATTTGAATGACCGAGACACAGATCAATGGGGAAAACCTCCTGCTACTGATGCTCCTCCCAAGCCGAAGCCACCTATTTCAAAGATTGGGGAAAGAAAAGCTGATAAAGGTAAGATTAAAATTTCTATAAAATATCGCTTACGCCATTTATCAACATACTATTTCAGAATTAGACTTTTCTCTGCAAATGTTTAATCAGTACTGCAATTCATTTATAGATTTAACTGGTTATATATTTTTTTAATTATCTACAATAATTTCTGTGACACATTTATAATCAAAGATCTTTTCTTTAAGTTTGCACGGACTATTCCGTTGATGTCCCTACGTCGCTTGCACCATACATTCTTGGTGGTGAAGCTGTCATTCCTGGAGAGTTCCCCCACATGGTAAGAATTATATCTTTACAAACAAATACTAATAATACAAAAAATATTTTATTTATACCCATATACAATAAAAATTTACAGTTACTGAAACATTTTTAAACTATTTTTAAAATAATGTAAAACTGAAAATCTCACAGCTCTGTAGTTCTTTATTAAATGCTTTTTACTTAAAAACTATAATATTCATATGATATGATATTCATACTAATGTTAAAATTTTCAGGCTGCTCTTGGTTACGCGAAAGACACAGGATTATCATTTGACTGTGGAGGTACTTTAATATCTGATACTTTTGTCATCACTGCGGCTCACTGCATTGCAACTCGTGACAAGTAAGGATAAAATATTTAAATAACACGCGCTAAATCAATATCACTCTGATTATCAAATACTTAACACGCAATTACTTTTTCATCAGAATCAAGCCCTCTGTTGTGCGTCTGGGTACAATAACTCTCTCTGGGGTTTTCGACACGAGTGACACAGATTATGAAGTCACAGAAGACATTATGCACCCTTTATACAAACGATCCCTTCAATACCACGATCTGGCTCTCTTGAGGTATGGTTTTTTCATTTTTCACTTTTATAATATGACCACTTAATTTTTTGACATGTGTTTAATAAAAATTAATTTCCAGGCTAAACAGACCGGTATCATTTTCTTCTAATATCTACCCAGCTTGTTTGAACACTAATTCTAATGATCCTAGTGTAACTATGATCATCACCGGATGGGGATCCACCAGCATACAAAGTAATTATTATTTTTTTTTAAATCCTGATACAAAATTATGTACTGAATAAATGAATTTATTAATAATTATAATTTTTTCAGGAGATGCAAAGAGCTCAGTTCTTTTAAAAGCAAATCTGACTGCAGTGCCTTTGTCAGAATGTAATACGACATATGCTGAGAAGAGGAATCGACGTTTACCAAATGGTCTGACTTCTGAACAAATGTGTGCTGTAGATGTTGACGGAAGAATGGACAGTTGCCAAGTCAGTCTCATTTTATTAATACAATATTGATAACTGAATACACTAAAAATCTTATACTTAAATTATCTTCCAAAATTAATAATAAAAATACCAAAAAGCATATTCTTATCATTATGTGCCTTTTTAGGGTGATTCTGGTGGTCCCCTTCAAATGAGTCACTCAGTAGACGGCATGTACAAGCTAGTTGGGGTGACATCCTTTGGAAGAGCTTGTGGCGGTGGTATCCCAGCCGTGTATGTAAGAATATCCAGCTACCTGGACTGGATAGAGAGTGTTGTGTGGCCCTGAATTTACAGTTTCCATATAATGATGCAACGCTTTAATGATAGTCATGATTGCCAGCTACTTTATTTATAATTATTGTTGTAATTGCTCACCTACCTTATTTATGTACTAAATACAGTCGTTTTTATGAATGAGAGTATTTAAGTAATATTTTTTAAGATATTATTGCGTCAAGATTTATTTTTTATGTCGCAAATGTGATATTTAATGACATGTAAATACTAAAATAAGATTAATTTATTGTAAATAAAACCTACTTTTCTACATTCATAAAAAAAAAATTTCTTTCAATGACATATTACTCTTGGATTGACATAGTAATTCATCATATTTTTTACAATAAATACATGTATACTGTATCCTTTGAGAACACTTGGAAGTTCATAATTCGTCTGAACTGGATCGTCTTTTGGTAAGCCCTAGCATGAGAGACCTTTGATGAATCAAATTTTAAATTAACTTTGAAATGTGCCTTTTTGATAGTATATAATCTTAATATCACATATTGTAAATAATTATATATTCAGTAAATTCAATAATCATTGTGTGTTCTTAAATAGAAATCAATTCACTGGCATTATTGTTTTTAGTTATTTTACTACGTTTTACATTCAACAAAAAAATAAAACGTTGCAAACAGTAAATTATTTGCTTGCGAAAATAAAATCATTTTTTTTTTTGTGAAGAACTATCTTATTTTTAGAAAAACTTAACAAATAAAGTCAGAGCAAATTGACATTTTCTCTTTGTGAAAAGCATTGACAAAAAACATAACGCGAATCTGTAGTAACTCTCTATACATAGCATCTGTAACAATAATGTTTTTCAGTCTGACTTATTTATGCTACAACATATTAAACATAATTGGTACTTCAATGAACATTTGAAAAATAAATAGTTCAACAAAGCTTTCCTTGTTGGCATGGGTTAGCAATAATTTTTTGCCCAAAAAGTTTATCCTATGGATCAACAGGAATCAACAAAATATATTTCCGATGCCATTTCTATATTCTGTAAGCATTAAAAAGGACACCAAGACGATATAAATCAATACCCATTGATCTTGTAAGTCATTGTGCGAAAAAATATGTAAACCAAAATTTTGACAATCTTTCTTAGATAGAGCTCTAATACAATATTTACGTTTTAAAATAAGTATAGATAAACCGAGTAGTACCACAGCTAATAAAGTGTAGTTGCGTCTTTACTAAAGTATTACATACCGTAAGCATTAACATTAAAGATATTTTATAGTTTATGGCTAGAGAATATAAAAATTTATGGTAACATGTGTTTCTTTGGCATGTCAAGCATAAATGTTTGATAAGTAATTTGAAGGTTATCGTTTACAAATAACTTCTAATTTTACATATTTTATCATATTGAAAATCTTTGAGTATGTCTGCCTCAGAAGAGGATGAACCGACCCAACCATCTGGTCCAATTGACAATGCTTGGGCTATGAAAATACCTAAGTTTAAACCTGAAGATAACCCGCATCGCCTTGTCGAGGAGAGCGCATTTGCTACTCTATTTCCAAGTTATAGAGAAAAATACCTCAAAAACTGCTGGCCTCTCGTTCAAAAATCACTTCGCGAATATTTCATAACGGCTGAATTGGATCTCATCGAAGGAAGCATGTCCGTCAAAACTACCAGAAAAACCTGGGATCCCTACATTATTATTAAAGCTCGGGACATGATAAAATTGCTGTCAAGAAGTGTTCCTTTCGAACAAGCTGTAAGAGTTTTGCAGGACGACATTGGTTCTGATATTATAAAAATCTCATCTATGATAAGCAACAAAGAGAAATACATCAAACGTAGACAGAGACTGATCGGACCGAATGGCTGTACACTTAAATCTATCGAACTGCTAACAAATTGTTACGTTTTAGTTCAAGGAAGTACAGTGTCTGCACTGGGTCCCTACAAAGGCTTGGTTCAAGTACGACGAATAGTTGAAGACACTATGAATAATGTACATCCTATCTATAATGTGAAAGCACTCATGATTAAGAGAGAATTAGCACGTGACCCCAAATTAAAAAATGAAAGCTGGGAAAGATTTCTACCCAAATTCACTAGTAAAAATCTCAGCAAGAGAAAACAACCCAAAAATAAAAATAAGAAAAAGGCTTACACTCCCTTCCCTCCCCCACAGCAAGAGAGCAAGGTGGATCAACAGCTCGCTTCTGGAGAATATTTCCTCGCCGACGAACAGAAAAAGACGCGTGTTCACAAGGAGAAGGAAGAGAAGCACGCCATCGCTGCAAAGGCTAGGCAAGAGAGAAGACAAAAAGATTTTATACCTCCTGTCGAAGAAACACAAGCAAAGGCGTCTGATACACCCTCACTCGATATCAAAGCGCTTAAAGCAAAAATGAAAAGGACGGGCAAAGCAAAAACTGTGAAAGATATAACTACTACAATAAAATCAGAAAAGGAAAAAAAAACAAAAAAAAGTAAAAAAGAAATCGGAAAAGGAAAGAAAAAGAAACTGAAATAATTTTAGTCTTTTTTTGATTTCTTCTACTATTGGTTAACATTGGTTAGGTGTTTGTAAATCTTTATTAAAGACAAAAAATTAACAGCAAAAATCTTAAAATTGATGCCACAATATAGTCTTTCTCGATTTTATTTATCCTGCAAGAGAGCACTATTTCAAAAGATCACACCGTTTTGATTTATTCCAAACATTGATCTTTTTATTTTTCTTTGGTAATGTGTCTGATGTCAATTTGGCTTTTTTGCTGTTAATATATCATTATGTTTTTTACTTACTGAATGTACATTCTACAATAATGTTTTCTTGTTTATAAAATTATTACTATATAATAATAAAAGGCAAAAATTATTATTTGATTTTTATTAATTTCAAATCTGGCACAGCCTTTCGCTTCTCAATATATTCTCTCCCCGAAAGGTATTTTCTCAAAACTTTTGGTATCTCAATTTTGCCATTACTTTTCTGGTGCGTTTCTAGAATAGCAATCAGCATCCTTGGGATAGCACAAGCGGTTCCATTAAGTGTGTGGGCGTGCCGCGCTACAGATTGTCTATTAGGAATATATTTTATATTGAGGCGCCTCGACTGATAATCGGTGCAGTTACTGCAACTTGAAATCTCTCCATAAACTTTCCGCCCAGGTAACCATGCTTCAATATCATATTTCCTGAAAATAAACTATCATTAGCAGTGGAGATAGAGTTGAGTTCAAAATATTTCAGAGCTATGGAAATTGAAAAATGTATAAATTTAATAAATTATATATTCTGAGAGTTAGCTTTTCTTTTCTATCGATTGGTGATTGAAATGTTAAAAAAAAAAATTACGGCAGAGTACCATGAAATAAGCCTCAAGTCATAATAACCAATCAATATTGTAGTTTCTGTCGTAGTTACTTTATTTGATATTATATGTGATACTTGCCTAAAAGCGGGAGCACCGAGTTCATGTGGCGGCATATCTAAGACTCGCATATGCAAACCTAAATCTCCAAAATTTTCTTCTTCGATAGAACGAAAATCTTCCAAAAGACATTCGGAGTTTTCTGGTGTAGTAACTCCAAACATTTCCACTTTGGTAAATTGATGAACTCTTAAATGTAATTATAATAATAGAACATTACTTCACCATTTATATATATTAATAAATCCACATTTATTACTCATACAGGTTTATTGTTTTTACATTACAGTTAGGCAATCAATTAACACATAAAATAATGAGAAAAATTCCTATTTATTTTCAAACTCATTCAAACCCACGTCTGCGTATTGCAGCCTGGTGTCTCAATTAATTCGACCATCAAGGCTCTACAACTGAGTGAGAATTATTAGAAATAAAAGTGATGAGCATGTGTGCCTGATTTAATGAACCATTACTGTTGTTAATAAATATAAACTCAGCGTAAGTTAGTAATTATTTAAATACCTGTATATTCCTTTTTCCTCCAGTAAGTTGGAAGTTTCTGCCCTGAAACATCTACTCACAGCTACAAGCTTTAGTGGTAATTCATCCTCTTGTCGAGTTGTGTGCATCAATAGCCCGGCTAAAGACATCTCTGCAGTACCAGACAAGCACAGTTCAGGACCGTGGTGAGTAGAATCTAGAGAATATATCTATAACATAAACATTTCAAGAAGTAATTTTTCATAGTTATAAAGAATATTTGCAGTTTTAAAGAATTAGATTTTTAGACTACCATAATTATAACATTATGCATTAACAATAAGAATTACACTATTAAAATTACATTTTAGCAGTTATTAATAAATACAACCATAGATAGAGGATTATAGAAAATGAGAAATATAAAGAGAACAACTCAAAAATAAACTGGAACAAAAATAAACCATTTCCATAATTTAGACATATTCCTAAAATAATTAAGTATAAAACCATAATTACTTGTGTCCTATCGCCCATTACATTCATTCCACAGCTTTCAATAATATGACTAGGTAATATATCAGGTACTGACACAAGTTGAAATCCTTTTTTTAAGAGTCGACCTACTGAATATTTGATGAGAGCTTCCTCCAACTCTGCCAGATCGCTCATAAAATAATAGCTGCGGTGTCCTGTAACATTGCCGAGCTGGCCGGTTCTCATAATATTTAATTTTCTTGTTATGTCTGCAAACTCATATGGTTCAGAATTTTCAAATGAAGTTTTCTCGTTTATGTACTTTACTATATTGGGTTCCTGCCCGTATGAAGCAACAGTTGGGTGAGTCTTATTTGGAATTTTTCTGGCCTCATCGTGAAGCTTTTGTTCTAAGTCAGTTATTAGTTTCGAATCATTATTATTTACAGCTACAGATAAACCTTTGTGTAAATTTACAAGCTTTTGAATATCACCTACTCCTTTTCTATTTTTTATATTATTTTTTATATCCTGCATATTGTCTTCATTACATAAATAATCAAAGTCATAATCCGGATACTTCGCCGATACTGTTGAAAAGGGTTGACCATTCAACGATTTTAACCTAAGTTGGAGAATATTTTTAATTATACTTGATAAACTTCTCATAGTGTAAAAGGTTATTGTAGAATTCAGCACTTTCAATAACTATTTTAAATTCTGCTGAATTATTAGAATTTATTCAATTTTAAAAACCAGCGAAATACTGAATATTATACAATGTTGTTAAAATATCTCTTGAAACGTCAAAATACATGTCTATGGTTTAGATTTCAATGTTTTTAAATAATTTTAAAAACATATAAAAATAAAATATGAATATAAATATTAAATTCTTTTCGAGAGGCTTAAATTATATTATAATTGCATATATTTTAAAAAACTTTTTTAATCTATAATTAAAATAACAAAAGTTTGGCCTGGCAGCACTGACATTAAAATCAACAAACAATTCCCGCCTAAATCCCCGACTGCCTTGCGAATTTGCTGACTGTTGATCTATCGTTAATTTGCGTATTTATTATTATAACGCGCTGTTACCATTGAATTTCAAGTAAATATTTACATTAGCATAATTTTATAATGTTTACTTCTTCGAGTGTGTATGTCTTTATCGGTTGTTTTTGTTTTGTTCAGAACCAAATCCTCCAATGCCTGTAAGCAGCGGCCTGTCTTATCGAGAAAGCTCCAATAAAAATGGAGTACTGGAGAAAAAAAACACCAAAACACCTACCAAATCATCAAAAAAAACTGATGAGAACTTAAGTCCTAATGAGGATGTATCTCCCGCGAGGTTTGTTACGTAGTGTTACTGTGATATTTTTGTAAAATTACGTATTGTTCTTAAAAAAAAATTATTGACCTAAAATATATTTTATGTGAACTTACACAAACGTATTTAAGTGAAATATCATGTTTTCTTACAGAAAGACTCGACGCTCTACGCGTCAGTCAGGTGGTATACAACCCACCTTAATGGACATGTTTAGTAAAAAACGATCGCGTGATCTTGAGAGTCCTACTAGAGAGGAAGTAAGTATACAATCAAATCTACTACCTTCAGTATGCAATGTTCATTATGCCTTAAGTACATTTCACCCTTTCAGAGAGTCGTCAAGCCAAAAATAGAAGAAGACGCGTCCAATCTCAAGGAAATAACACCAATTGGCTCTTCTGATAATCTCAATCTTGCACAATCCGATGACAAGAAAATTGTCAATGATGAATTGCCTCATAAGCCAGAATCCCCTAAAACTGTATCTATGAATGTTGATAATGATGCAACTAACGATGATAAAAAAGGGGATGCAGATGTTTTTGAAATAAAAAAATCACCCACAGACGATGAAACTGAGGAGGAAGTTGACAAGTGCCATATATGTAATCAAATCCTTAATGATCCTGAACTCAAGTTTTTCCATGGACATCCCCAAGATTCTGTTGAAGAATATATTGCCTTGACTGATGAAAAATTGGTTCTCACCACTAGTAAGAGCAACTTCATTTTATCTAAAAAATTGATACTTATTATGTGGAGAAAAAAAATTATTTAATTTATCAATCAACTCTTTATTGAATGCGGTTTATGTACACTATGAAAATACAGTATTTTTAAAATCTTTTACTTATTTTAGGTGACGAAGGAGATATAATGGAAAGACCCCATGTGAACATGACAGAGTTCTCAGTTTATGACAAGGACGGCCACCTGTGTCCTATCGATGGAGGCCTGATTGAATCTGATGTTAGACTTTATATCTCTGGATATCTAAAGACCATTTGTTCAGAATCTCCAGACCTTGACTCTGAATGCGTACCGGTCAAAGATGTCGGGCCTATTATTGAATGGTTTGTTATATCCTGATATCTTTCATTTTTACATTAGCATTTTATAAGTGTCAATCTGCTCACTGACACAATTTGAAATATTTTAGGTACATTCATGGGTTTGATGGCGGAAAGCAAAATTGCATAACTCTCTCCACTGAATTTGGGGAGTATAATCTACAGAAACCGAGCGAAGAGTATACGCAGCTTATGAATAATATGTACGAGAGAATTAGAATAAGCAAAGTCACCATAGAGTACTTGGAAGAATTTCATTACCTGCAACCTACTTATGAAGATCTGCTGCTCACTATCAAGGAGAGCTCCATACCTGAATTGGACAATAAAATGATGACTGAAGAGATGCTCCACAAGCATGCCCGTTTCATTTGCGATCAGGTTGTCGATCTCCAGGCCGAAGATGATGATGATCCTCCACTCATCACACTCCCGTGTATGAGAGAGCTCATCAAGCTATTCGGTATCAAGTTTGGACGAAACAAAGTCAAGTCTAAAATTCAATACAAGAAGAAAACTTCCGCACCGACCTGGACTAAAGCTACCACCACACCCCTCGTTCAGAAAACCTTTGAGACATTCTTTTCCAATCAACTGGACAAGCAGAATGAAAAGGATCTAGTACTCCGAAGAAAAAGGTGTGGCATTTGTGACACATGCCAATTGCCAGACTGCGGCCAATGCAACGCTTGTCGAGCTATGGCTAAGTTTGGGGGCTCTGGAAAGACCAAAAAGGCTTGCGTGCACAGGAACTGTCCCAACATGGCCGTTGAACAAGCTGAAGAATCCGATCCTGAAGATGAAGAGGAATATAGACAATTGGCAGAAAAAACACAAGAACAGGCTGAGGAAGGTGTTCCTGTCAAACTTACTGGAGCTGGAGTGAAGAATATCTCATGGATAGGAGAACCAATCAAGGCGGAAATGAACAAAACTTATTATGAGAAGGTCACCATTGACAATTTACAAGTTGCAATAGGGGACTATGTAATGGTTGATACTGTATCTCCAAACATACCTCACTTGATAACTAAAATAGCTTACATATGGAAAGAATCCATGACTCCTCGAGCTGGTTATTTCCACGGAGAGGTATTCATGAGGTCAAGCGATTCCGTACTAGGAGAAGTCAGTGATCCAAGAGAAGTGTTCTTGTCTGATAGGTGTTGCACTGGAGCTCCTCTCTCCTCAATATTGCGTTTAGCAACTGTTGAAAAAAAAATTTTGCCATCTGGCTGGTTCAATCTTGGCGGTAAAAGCACAATGGATGAAATGTTGGAAGATGATGGTAAAACTTATTATTACCGAAAGTTTTATGATAGAGCTAATGCTAGATTTGAAGATTTGCCTATTGACCCTATATGCTTAATGGAATCTAGAAGCCATCGATTCTGTCCCTCCTGCGACAGGAAAAGTAAGAAATACGCATACAATATTCCCAAACTTTTCGACAAAATGGAAAGTAACTCTGAAAACGTAACAGAATCTTACAGGTACGAATGGGGATGTGTCAAGTGGAGAGATTCTGACTTTAAAAAAGGAGGTGCGGTGTTCTTGAAACCCGGAACGTTTAAATTTAAGAATCGAAATGAAAAAGAGAGCAAATGCAAATTGGAGAAAGTAGACGAAACAATATTTACTGAATATTATCGCAAAAATGATAATAATATGCGTGGTTCCAATGAAGATACGGTGGAACCGTTTTGCGTTGGATACATCAATGCAGTTGTCGCAAGAACTGACGGGGCTCTCGTTATTCCTCAAGATATTTATCTTAAAGTCAATGTAATGTATCGTCCAGAAAACACATCAAAGAAATTTTCAGATCACGATGATCTCAACTTAGTTTATTGGTCTAATGAAATCAAAGAAATACCATTCTCAGCTGTTATGGGAACTTGCACGCTAATTTATCAAGATAATATTCCCAATGATGTCTCAGTAACTGAATGGTCGTCTCAAGACTACAGCAGATTTTATTTCAAGGAATCTTATGACAAAGTCGAAGATAAAATTGAAGATGTTTCTGAATCAACCACAACTATTGGAGGCAATGGTAATAAAAAGTTAAAATCAAAGGGTAAAGGAAAAGGTAAAAGCGCCAAAACAGAAATGGATATAGATACAAAACTGGAGAATGTAAAGATTAGACCCCTGAGGGCACTGGATGTGTTCGCGGGATGTGGGGGCCTGTCAGAAGGACTACATCAGTCCGGAGTCATCACAAGCAAATGGGCCATCGAGCAGATGTCATCAGCAGCACGTGCTTACCAACTCAACAATCCCGGTTGTACAGTTTACACTGAGGACTGCAATGCTCTACTCAAGGCGGCCCTGGATGGTGCTACCCTGAGTGCTGCTGGCCTACCCCTGCCTGCCAGAGGAGAAGTAGAACTCCTCTGTGGAGGTCCTCCGTGTCAAGGGTTCTCCGGAATGAATCGTTTTAATTCTCGTGAATATTCTAATTTTAAGAATTCTCTCGTCGCCTCCTACTTGTCATACTGTGATTACTATCGTCCCAAATATTTCATTCTTGAGAACGTAAGAAACTTTGTTGCTTACAAGAAAGGAATGGTACTCAAACTTACCCTGCGCTGTCTACTCGAAATCGGCTATCAATGCACTTTTGGTATTGTGCAGGCTGGTAACTATGGAGTGCCACAGACTCGCCGTCGCCTTATTATTCTTGCTGCCGCTCCTGGTTACAAACTTCCTCTGTATCCAGAACCCACCCATGTATTCAGTAGACGCGCCTGCACTTTGTCAGTAGCCATTGACGGCAAACGATTCACTTCAAACATCACTTGGGATGACTCGGCACCTAGAAGGACTTGTACCATCCGTGATGCCATGAGTGATTTGCCCATTATCTCCAACGGCAGTATGAAAACTGAAATGGACTACGGATCCCTGCCAGAAAGTCACTTCCAGAGACTCATAAGAGACAAAGATGAATCGATGAGACTTCGAGATCACATATGTAAAAATATGGCTCCTCTTATACAGGCAAGGATTTGCAGAATACCCACAACACCAGGTTCAGACTGGAGAGATCTTCCTAATATTGCTGTCACTCTATCTGATGGAACCCGATCAAAGGTATTTAATTTAAAATATAATATTGCTATGAGACATGTGTCAAATTTAATCTACAATAAAACGAAATTCTTATTTTACAAATATTTCATTAACAACGTTTTCCTGGACCCTATGAATGCAGGTATTGCAGTACAGGCATCATGACACCAAAAATGGTCGTGGGCCAGGAGGGGTTCTTCGAGGAGTATGCGGCTGTGCAGCACGACGTCCATGCACGCCACAAGACAAGCAAGACAATACTCTCATTCCCTGGTGTCTGCCTCACACCGGCAACCGCCACAACCACTGGGCTGGACTCTACGGTGAGAAAAAACAAACCCGTCTATATCTTGTCATTATATTATTTTTCAAATTACCAACCCCACATATATCTAGTAAAATTGTTGTTTTCCTAACTATCAAATAATGTTAATTGGATTATTTTGAGCACTATAATTAGTCATTTTTACTGTTTAATAATTATTGAACCTCAACTGTTAATATTTGAATAATCTTGCATAATATTTTTAATATCTTATAAAATTTAGTGAGATTATGAACCAGAATTTTATATATGTATATTATATATACATATATATATGTGCAGAATTCTTTATCTTCATTATAACCTACATAGATAAAAAATCAGATTGGACTATTTCCATCCCTAGGTCGTGTGTCGTGGGATGGTTACTTCAGTACAACTGTAACGGACCCCGAGCCCATGGGCAAGCAGGGCCGAATACTCCATCCCGAGCAGAACCGGGTTGTCTCCGTGAGGGAGTGCGCTCGCTCGCAAGGATTTCCAGATTCTTACATATTTGCAGGCAGCACCCAAGATAAGCACAGACAGGTTTGTAAAACAGTACAATCATCATGGAACTGTCTACATATTCAATTACCAGATAGATAGATCTGCAGATTTTATTAGGGTCTACCACATTTATTATTTTCATTTAACTGTCTCACCGATACATCAGGTTAGCTCTGACTTAATTAGCCTAATCACTACCCTCTGGGTTTGGTGGAGCCTGCAACTAGTCAACCTAATTACTAAGCCTCTCCTGGGTGCTAGAAGCGATAAGCCGATGCCATGTCCTAAGTTCTCGTTTCTTTAGCTTTCATAGAAACAGAACACTGTCAAAACCACCTTTGCTTTTTCTTAACTAGTAAAACCCATTTATCATTTTGTTCTAGTTTCCTTTTTTTGTATTGCAGATTGGAAATGCCGTTCCCCCGCCGTTAGGAGCTGCATTGGGCCGAGAAATAAAGAAAGCTCTTATCATGAAGGCTTAATTTTTATGTGGCAGATACTTTTTACCTTACTTTTAACACATTCCTTAAAATACTCGGGGAAAATTTTATATTTTAAAAACATATTTTACTGTATGACTTGCAAGAAACATTACATAAAATACTACAATTTAATTTTTAAATAAATATTAATATAATTCTTAGTATGTGTTTTATTTGGTATAAAATAAAAATCTCGAAGACTTTTCAAGATTCAAACCTTTTATTAAAAAAATATATACAAAATTAAATCATCACTTGGTTTCTTATTTATTTTTAGTTTTTCGTTTCAGACTTTTGACCAGAACATCTACAGCAACATCGTGCTTAGATTTTTTTTTAATGGGAATTTCTGAATCGTTGGTTTCTTTCGGTCTTCGTTTTAGCTTCTCTTGTATTAAATTGTCCATTGCTTTAGTCTTCTTGAAGTTGGGATCAGTCGGATCAATATTGAAGTGATGAGAAGTGAATAATGCCGAAAATCGTTGATCATTTACATCGATTTCAAAATCAGGCAAAGCACTTTTAGAGTCTTTAACTTTTTGTTTATTTTTTTCTTTGAATTTTCGTTTCTTCATAGATTTAGTTTCATTTTCAGCATCCTGAATTTTCTTGAGACTAAAATGAACTTTGTCATCATCGTCATCGAGAAGAAGTTCAAGTTCTGCTCTTTTCCTATCTTCTTCACTGTCATCATCTGAACTTTCTTTGGGTTGAGATTTCTTTTTAGATGCCTTTTTTGCCTTTTTATTCTTCTTAAATTCTGGGTCCTTGAATTCTTCTGCAAAGTACGGATCATTCATATCTATATCGGAAGGTACGTCATCCGAACTATAAGCAGCATCAGCATCATCATCCGATTTATCTTCAGATTTTGTCAACTTCTTCTTTCTCTCTAACTTTTTAGCTTTTTTCTTTTCTTTGCGTTTTTCGACCATCTCTTCAAACGGGGTTAACTTATCACCTGTAAAAGATTTATTTCAACATAGATATTTTTGGATGATTATTTCTTTAACGTATGTCTATTTTTAGATTGAACGTCAATCAAATGCGTATTTATTACCTATTACAGGTTTATATTATTTACTAATATAATTAGGCACATTAGTTCACACATCAGTGTGAACTAATGTGCCTAGTTATATTTCTTTAACAGTACATATAGAGATTTTGCCACATCGTTCAAATTGAGGTTGGGACAAGGTAAATTAGTTTACAGGTGTTAGGATGATCTTATCGTCCATGCTATTCAATTTTAAAGATGGGAGTATGTTAACTTTATGACCAAATGTTACCAATGAAAATATGGTGAATGCCAATTAACTGGATTGATAAATCCATTTTTGTCTCATCAAAAACTTTATCCAACTGCCTACTATCCTACCTAAATTTTTCAGTTCTAAAACAACCATTTAAGCGTACCTTTTGTAATTTTCTTGTTGACCAGTGCCGCAGTTTTCTCTTTGAGTCCCATTCCCCAGCTGATCTCCATTTCGACACCTCTGTTTTTCTTTTTATTTTCAGTTGTTTCTATTTCCTGTAGAAGCGCTTTATATTTAGCAATAGGGTCTGATGTTTGACTGCTTTCCTGGTCATCTTCAGAGTCTAATACTTGCGGCTTGACTGGTGCTTCACTAGCATCGCTTTCTGTAAATAAAATACATATAGCATGACACTGCTGATAAATTATCTTTGATTTAATGTTCATATCTTGGAAGTAACATAGAACATGATTCAATTTTTAACAAAATTAAGTCACTCCGGCAAGGGCGGAAATGTTTTATGTACATGCAAGGTGTGTTCTCAATACACCCATACCTCGCTATACGGCCGCTCTTTATATGGGCTTTCGCTATAACGGCCCTTTTCAATTAAGGCACGTTTTTGATTAACGGCCTAAAATGTTTCGCTATAACAGCAAAAAAAACTTTTTTTCGATGTTATTTTGTTTACGAGCGTTATTCAGTGTGTGCTCATAGAGCGACTGGTTTAGACTTGTCTGTGAGTGTTTTATGTACATATTTATTACTGATTGTTACACATTAACTGGAAAAATTGGAAATAATTAGGGACATTTTTGGTACGTAAATACATATGTATGTATGTACAAATTAATATTTTTTAATGTGTATTTTTTACTAAACTTATTTTAACTATTGATAATATGGATTGAGGACAATAACAAACAGAGACTGCCAATGAGTCAAATGACTATCCACGAAAAAGCTTTAAGTATTTTCGAAAATTTGAAGAACGGAGATACCGATGAATCTGCTGAAGATGTCACATTCCAAGCAAGCCGAGGATGGTTTGAAAAATTTAAAAATAGATTTAATTTGCATAATTTTAAAATGAAAGGTGAAGCAGCTAGCGCCGATGAGGCCGCATCTAAGGAATATCCCAACATTTTAAAGGGAATTATTGAAAGAGGTGGTTATAAACCTGAGCAAGTGTTTAACGTAGACGAAACAGGGCTTTATTGGAAACGAATGCCTGATCGCACGTACATTTCAAAAACCGGAAAATCTGCACCTGGTTATAAGGTGGTATAAGAACGATTAACTTTGCTACTTGGTGCAAATGCTGCGGGTGATTTTAAGCTAAAACCACTTTTAATATATTTGTCCGAAAATCCAAGGCCTCTTAAAGGACTAAATAAAAATCAATTACCCGTAATATGGAAATCCAACAAGAAAGCTTGGATGACTAGAGCTACTTTTGAGGATTGGTTCAAAAATCACTTTTGTACAGAAGTAATAGACAATAAGACAATACACCAACAAGGCTTTGCTTATTTTGGATAATGCACCAGGGCATCCTACTAATTTATCCGAGCTATCTGAAGATGTCATGATTGAGTACCTTCCGAAAAATACAACAGCTCTGATCCAACCAATGGCTCAGGGTGCAATAGCCACTTATAAGGCATATTATCTACGCCGAACTTTCCGACAACATATAAGGGAAACCGATGGTAAAGCTTCAATTAAAACATTTTGGAAAAACTATATCAAGGATGCTGTTGACAGCATCAGTGAATCATGGAAGGAATTAAAATTAACAACAATGAACCATGTTTGGGAAAAAATATGGCCAGAATGTGTAAAAGGTGTTACATATTTAACAAATTTGGAACCGATCCCATTGAATTTGTATTAGAATAATTGATTCCTTATACGGCTTTTCGCTTTGCGGCCAAGTTTCGTGAAACGTATCTAGGCCGTAAAGCGAGGTATGGGTGTACTCAACTTATTATTTACTAATGATATTAAACAGTTAAACTAAATAAGTTTACTATCACATCTTGCACTTTCTCTTTGTTTTAAAAAAGTCTCAAGCGTCCAAACTAGCCAATAGCTTTAGTTATTATTTACTATCAGTAATCTAACTGCACAAGCACTAATAACTCATTCAGTTACCTTGTTAGCTTTGAGCCTTGACAATATGTATTTTTTTACCTTCTTCTGAAGAGCAGTTAAGATAGTTTTTAAGATCCTCATCATTAATGTCTCCAGACGCTGCCCCCTTGAGAACTTCAGTGCGGTGAGGATTAGCAGCATCCCATGTGAGTTGAACTTTAGCCTGCTGGAGCGCTGTGGTAGTGAATAGTCGTGGCTTGTAACGGCTTGCATCGGGAGCTTCTGAACACTCATCATGCACTTCCTACAATCATTTTTTTTAATTTACAAATTCAGCTATAAGAATATCATTGTGAGATTCAAGGATCAGTGCCTTGAGCCCAGGATTTTTTAAACAATTGTAAAAACTCACTACTTCCACTCAACTGATCTATGCAACCAGCTATGATAAGAGGCCGAAGATTTTTTTGTTATTGTTGAAACATGAATACTTTGTGTTCAAGTTACTTTTTATTAAAAACTTACTTGGTCAAATGTTACATCATCGGGAATAAATCTCAAATCAAGTTTGGTTGCACTACTCTCGTATTCAATACCGTCACAATCAGTATAGACTATATTAGCAGTGACAGGACAATCAAACACCACCACAGCATAATAGTACTTTAACCTATTCAACTGATATTTTCTAAGTTTCTCCATGTGATATTTTGAGCCTATAAAATAAAATACATAACAGATTATGGTTGTAAATAATTAATGACTTTTACAAATAAAAAACAAATAATACCTTCTTCATTATCTTCATCTTCAGACTCCTCTACTATCTTCTTTTTAGAGTTTGTTAATTCCATAGGCCCTTTCAATTCTTCTTCCTGCATTCTCTTTAACCCAAACTCCGAAGGGTATATCTATAAACATCGATTAAAACTTTTAAAGTTGCAAAGAATCATAAAATAATATGCATTATTTTAATTAATTTAAGCTTACCGTAACACTTTTAATCATTCCGCCAGGAGGTAAAAATGAGTTAAAAAGAACAAACAAATCTGAGGCTTTAATGTTGTCCCAATCCATGTTGCAAACTGCAATCCTACAATTCAGTTATATCTCAATCAATTAAATAAATTCATTGCAAATTTTATAATTTAAAAAGTTATTGAAATACAAAATATATCAACTTAAACCTTTCAGTAGCTTCCTGTGTAGAATCAGCGTCTGCATCCAACTCACCCCAGCCATGCTCTACTTCAGATTCTTCTTCTGAAGAAGATTCCTCTTCTGAAGAACTATCACTTAAAAGAACTCCTGAAAACCCAAAAAAAATACATTTCAACATGAATTGGTAACAAATTTCATTCAATAATTTGATGAAAAAAAATTGGTTTGCAAATAGTTATAAAAAAAAAACCTTCGCCTCTTGCATAATCAATTTCAAGATCTCTCAGTTTCTTCTTGATGTCCTTGGGAATAGCTTCACGTTTCAGACCGATAGTATTTTTATCATCTTCATCTTTCAAGTTTACATCATCTTCGTCTTTCAAGTTTACATCATCTTCGTCAGATTCTGATCGCGGTCGACGTACGAAACTTCCAGGAGTCGTTGAAACTGCTCTTTCAAGATCTGGTTCTTCGTCTGTTTCTTCATCTGATAACTCTTTTGATTCATCACTTTCTTGTGAACTATCCGAGCCTAAATCATAGTATTTTTTCAAATTTTCTGAAGAAGATTGATTCACTGGACGTCCTCTTTTGTCTACAGTATATTTTACTTTAAATTTGTCATTTTCAAACATAGACTGAAAACGTTTGTCTATTTTGACTTTTCTTTCAGTTTTGGGTATTTGACGATAGCGAGGATCATTTACAAGCTTTGAAAAGCGGCTATCCTTTAGAATATCACCCATGTTTACTGCTAATAATAACCGATCTTGAATATCTCTATAAAATCTTAACCTAAAATATATGAATATGAAAATATACTTTAAATAATAATTAGATAATTCGTAAGTACGGTGTATTTCGTATAATCAAAATAAATATTTGTATCAAAACTTACTTAAAATGTGTTATAATTTACAGCAATAATTAGTTATTTTAAAGTCACATGGCATATTCCAAGTTGAAGAAAGTAAACAAGCATTAACTTAATTTTGACAGTCTTCCAAAATGCCTAATATTGCCAGCCACAGGGGACGGCATTGTGGCATCCTTATCAATGCTGCCAGAAAACTAAATATCGATATTTTTTATCAATATTAGCCGTAAAAGAACCACTTTTTAAGTGAGCGATTTGACTTAATATGTATTTTTCAAATACGATGGTGACGCATGTTCTTTGTTTTTTAGTGCACACATAACTTAACTTGTAAAATTATTTTTAAATGATCAAAATACAACTCTACCTGTTCTGTTTTTATTAAAAAATATTTTTCATAAATTAATGTCCAAATGAAACTATGAAAATTTCAAAATACTAGATATTTTAAAAACCAATATAAACAGATAGTAAACTAGCTTCACGACCGATCAATATCATCTGAAATAAGTATTGTCCATGGCCACACTCAGACCCAAAACCATAAACAGTAAAGAAACGTCAAAGTCAAAAGTGCTCTCCTCTTGCTCTGATGTAAGTTCTTGCGATACGAGATATGGTCATAAAGGACAAGATTACTCAAAAATACTCATATAACAGAATAATCATTAGATAAATATTTTCCGATACGTTATATTTAACAAGAATATTCTTATAAAATATATTGACCATGAATAGTATCGGAGAAAACTGTACCGATCTGAAGAAGAAATATGACGATTGCTTCAATAGTTGGTTTTCTGACAAATTCCTGAAAGGAAGTACCGATGATTCTGTGTGCTCAGGACTATTTCGCGTTTATCAACAATGTGTTAAGGTAAGACAATAAATTTTATTTTTACGTACTCTAGTAAGATACATAGATGCTCGCAAGGCATAAGAAGATATCGAAAGATAGCTAGATAGTTATTATTAGATGTAACTTATTGTCAATAATGATCATTACTTTTACAAGTAATATTTTAAATAATTCAAAAATAAATGTAATATTTCAGGGTGCTATGAAGGAACAAAATATTGAGTTTAGAGAGGTTGAAAAGGATGTTTTGGGGTCTGAAGAAGAATGCAAAGTACCCCCCAAAGCAGAAAAACAAAGTTGACAGTATGGCAATTTTCTATGTTTCTCAACCCCATTTAGATTTCTTAACTTTATTTGGGCTGACAAGTTTGATAATTTGAATCAAACAAAGAATATTTATTCTGTACAAGCCATCAAGATGGAAAACCAGGATCACCTCCTGAAAAGTAGTGATGTTTAATTAAATGTTTGTAAATTATTCACCTTTAATTTGTTGTTACTTGGAATATTTAATTTGTAAGTATTTTAAGTTATTTATTATTGTATATATCAAAAATAAAAACATGCTTGTATTATTATATGTTTATTAATTATTAAACACAGAAAAAAATATTTTTTACTGCAAAGTATTCAGCAAGTCATCTTTATACTATCACAATGTTATATTTTATTACAATGTTTTATTATAACAATTGAATATTCACTATTAATGATAATTATTGTTAAAAATCTGCACTCGCCACATACTTAAAAAAACTTGTAAAAATGGCAGCCTTTAGCAATAATATTTTAGATTTAAATGTGTTATGAAATCAACCTTACAATTTGTAATCATTCCAGAAACTAATAGTCTGTTTATTTTTTAAACATAATTTGTAAATAGTTAATTGAAATATTTTAAGTTATTGATGGAAGTATTAAAATTGCTTGAGCCTAGTAATGAGTGTTTATTTTTATCTTTGACTTGTATCCCTGGGCCTGTAAACAATCCCTCTGCTCTTCATTTCACGCACAACTCCAGCTGGTAATCTTCCAGATACAGATATAGCATAAACACCCTTACAAAATCTATCTGAAAATATAAAACGAAATAATCAACATTCTATCAAAATAATGATGTATTATCAAAAGTAGATCATTATTATTACAATAAGGGACTTGACATCTTAAATTTTAATTTTTAAAGTAGTCAATATGGCGATAATTTATAAATCCTAAAAGAATTCTATAAATTGTAATGGCACTGGGTTTATTTATTTAAATAAATAAACCTTTAAATTATTTTTTTATATGGTTATAAAAACTAACTCCCAATAAATTTCAGTCATTTTGGTTTGAATATGACACTCCGAATCATGCACGTCTCACATATGCCTACTGAAAAGTACATCCGCTGATGAATCAAGTTAGTAACTTTCATATTTCATGTGCATTTTAACAAATTTGTCTGCTAGTATATTGAACTTAGCAAATCACACACTATAATAAATATTGAGTCACAGATGAATATGCAAAAAAAAATGATCTTACTTCAATTGTTTTTATGCATACGGAGTGAATTTTTTTTTATTGTTATAATATCAAATATAAATCAATGGTTTTTATTTTGGTAGTAATGACTATCAACAGCTGTTTTTTTTTAATCTATGTTGTACTTGACAGCAAAAAGTATTAGCCATTCTGAAGTTTAGATAATTTGGGAGGTTTGACTACAATACTTGTTTTAACATATGTTTTTGGGCTTTAAATTATAATAAACAGAAATAAACTTACTTATTCTCTGCCATTTACAGACCCAACTATTTTCAGGATTCATAACTGCAATCATACTACAACAAATTTTATATTATAGATTGATTAATGTGTATGTAACAATTATTTTCATGGAAATCATAAGTGCCAACTCACCCATCAAAGTTATTACTCGTGCAGTCATAAACATTGTCTTTGTTACTTTTCATCCGCAGAAATTCATCGCAATTGTCACAACCATCGAATTCAAATTGGTCAAAAGTCTATAAAATGAGAAACAGAAGTTAATTTAAGGGTTAGGATTTACAATGATATCCAACAAATTAAAGCCAGAGACTAGCAATTGAAACATGAATACTGTAATTTTTTACAATTAAATGGCTAAATTTGAAAATTTAGCCGAGAGCCACTTTATTAAAGTGAAAAATGCAATAATATCAATACAATGACAGAGAAAACATTTTGAAAAATTACCTTAATTAATGAACAAACAAGGCATGCTCGTAATCCTCTTAATTCCTTGGGAACCGTTTCTAATGACATTATGATTTTAATAAATATATATACACACACAATAAATACACAAAATACAAAAAAAATAACCAATAATATAGATTTGACAATCGTCAACGCTCTTAGTAGATTTTTTGTTGCTTGACAGCAGCGGGCATAGACAATATACAAAGCGGTTTTTTAAAGTGTTGCCAGTTAGATAGCCATAAATATCAAAGCACCCGGTTTCTGAAAAGTAAATAAATTAATAAAAAGTAACTGTCAATATTTCGGTAATCGATTCATGCGATGGGATTTTTAAGATTAAGATTAAGATTATTTCCATCATTTCATATGTGCATCAATCACTTTTAAAAATTATTATCACTTAACTATTTCGGTAAAAAAATAATTAAAATTAAATAAAAAGCATTGGTAATTTGTAATTATTAAATGCTGCATCACACAAATTTCATTGTTTATTTGCAGATTAGTGGGCTAACTATATATTTAATTGAACAGTGATTACTATTTTTGTAAATAAGTTCATAAAATATAATTTCGCTTGACATCGTGTGCGATGTAATTGAATGAAATAAATATTTTAATTAACAATTTTTACAAGTTAATCAAATCTATAAATCAATTAGTATTTATTTTATCAATTTATTTTTTTCAAACTTTATAAACGTTTCACCGCCGCTCGATAGATGACGCCATCAATGCGTTTATGAGAAATATCAATCGAAATTAACGAAATAAAAAACTTTAATAAATATTTGTATTTAGAATATTAAAAAATAACCTAAATTATATAAGGAATAATCTCATTCGACCTTTGTGAAATAACTATAAAATTATTTTTAAATTTTATTTAAAAACGATTAGAGTTTAACATTAAGCCCTGAAAACTGTTATGGAAAATAATTCACATTTAAAATAATACTGTTAACTTTGAAAAACGGTGATTAATATTAAATGTCTATTAAATATCTCTGTCGAAAATATTGAATTGCTTAATATTAAATGCACTATCGCATCAGTGTGGGTAGGCATTGTTTTTATCAATTTTAATAATCCACCAAATTTGTTTCTGCTCGTTTTGTGAGTTATTCAAAATGCACTCCGAGTACAAATCCACGCTGTATAGCTTTTTTATTTAAAAAAAAACTGAACAATCATCATCAGATTATGAACGACTTGAAGTCTTGATAAGGTCTCCGGCGGAATGCTGCCTTTTTATTTTAGATAAATAAACTGAAATCTCCTGCAAAATAGCATAAAATATGTGTATCTAATTAAGTGAATATATGTTACGACCTGGTATAATTATAGTAGTTTAATTTTATATATTCCTAGAATATTTCATAATTTTTAACTTGACGCTTTCGTATCTTATCACAAAACGTGTGAAGTTTTTATTTATCACATAATAAATAAAAACCGTATAGAAAGAATGGTAAGATTGTAACTTTAACAGCGTCAGTTCTCATCTTTATATTTATGTTTTATTTCTTCTTACCGTTTGCTTATTGCACCATTTTTTTTAGATTTAATAAATATAAATAATAATAATGGTAATTTGCAGAAAGTTATATTTAAGTCTACATTTCTGGATCGATTGAAATAACTGTTTGGTATCTGAATAAAATATAACGCGTTGTAGCACCATGCAGCTGAAATTAGCATAAAAATGGGTCCTAACTGATTGTTAGTAATCTACATATATAATTATTATTGCTATAAATTAAACTAAATTACATTTGTTTAACTTGTTTCACAACTTCGTGTTTTAGATATCAATTATTTACCACTTCGTAAGTATTGAAAAATATAACTTCAAGTTGGTACTTGAGCATTTCCTACGGTGATTATATTGACACGTGTTAATGACATATTCAAAGTTTTTTAGAAAGATTGTAAAGTAAAAAAAAATATTATACATGTATAAGTATTACATGGACAATAATTACAAACGATTGTACCCAATATACAAAGGTAATAATAGCGCTAGATATACGTTGAACGGCTTTAGCGTGTCTATCTAATTAGAGAGCTTGAAATAAATAAATTGTATACAATATTTTACATCTATGATTAAAAACGTTTCTTTTTTAATTCTCACTGTAAAAATGACTGACAAAGTTACAAGCGCACTGAAAATTTTACAGGATACCACGTGCGTATTGAGATAAGCGACGCTGGTAGCTTTATCAAGCTATTTCTAGGTCGCTATTCATAAATCAATCAATTATCTCCGAGTAAACGATAAAGATTTGTTTTACACTCCGCGAGCACTGTGTTATCAAGGATGGCGTAAAAGGCCACATGGAATATAATATGATTAATTAACTGTCAATGCCTAAGTAATATTATTTAGAAATTAATTGTGCCGTGTTATTTTTTGATATACATATAATACATTTACGTTGTATATATATTATTCTTCGTCAAGTGCCTCTCCTCATATGAGTTTGGAGACCATTTCACTGAGCATATACTCATCCTGAGCGAGTATTTATACTTTTCAAAATAGTGTAGTGGGTCCCCGAGTCCTTCTACACCCCAATTTTTTATTCCAATGAAAAGTCTGCGTATCGCTTCTGCCCAATAGCATAATTATATAATCCTTTCCTTACAAAACTCTGGCGTTTAGATCTGATACTCCTGAAATAATAGCAGGAGCCCCCCCACCTCGACAAGGTACTTTCAAAGCACATATTTTCACAATCATTCCAAATCCACTACTCCATTACCGAATGGCAGCCATGCACAAGCAACAGAATGGGGAGAGCAGGGTGCTTTGACCACCGAGGGTCATGGGCTCCTTCGTACCGCCTTGAGTACGACAGTCTTCCATTCCATCTTCCCATCGGTCTGCCCACTCTCCCCCGCCCCTCAGGCTCGCTGTCCATCGCCCTCTTAGTCGACCACTGATCGTCCATTATGGGTGTCCACCTTTATATTAAAATAAAGACATTATCTTCACGCTCGTGGATAAATAAGCGAATGTCTAGCGGGCCCCGATTGAGGTGGAAGGCTGCGCTGAAAAGGATCCCAACCCTCCGGTGCACCAGGACTTGGTAATAATGATGAGGGAAGCTTTTCACATCGTGCTGTAACTCCACAGTCGTGAATATTGGTATAATATAACAACTAGTCACTGATGATTGTTCGATCAATAATCCACCTAATTCTTATAATCGGCTTTAATCGGGAATTACTATTTTATTATTTGATACTAGTCATAATCTCGATTAGCTAAAATCTTTGCTGAACGCATAATTTGGTTATTTTATAATATTATAATTAAATATTCAGGGAAAGAATAAAGTCATGTTAACTACATTTTTTTACCAACACCTTTTCAAATTGGTATTTAGTAGAGTAATCTCTAAAAAAATATTATTAAAGATAATCATCAATCACGTATAATAAAAAAATATGCAGCATATTTTTCAGTGCATGCAGTTACATGCATCAAACGGCAAATATATTTAATAAATGACCTAGCGTATTAGGATACGATATTCGTATTTTTCTGTAAATTTTCGGCGATAAGCCAACATCAAAATAAATTTTAGTATATTTGTAAAAAGATAGCTCACGGCACACAATACGGAATGTACGTCACTTGAATTTCTATAAGTCATCATCATCGCAGGCCTCTCCTCAGAGGAGGTTGGGGACCATTTCACTGAACTCATAATTTCACTAATTCGTGCACTCCCGACTTCCAGCCGCTGGCATAAATTCCGCATCCACAGAAGTTTCATACATCCGAAGCCCCATATCCCTTCGATTTTTCCCTGGACAATTAGCCACAGTAGGCTGTATTTATCGTTTCGACAGAGATGCCAAAAATGGGTCACATCTGCAGTAAAACGCTGTTGCAATGTTTATATTTATATTAATTGATTTCGACAGACTTCGGATAGCTTATTAATTCTTTTGTAATATTATTCAGTCGATGTGTGGTCCAATAAAAAACCAAAACAGCTCCAGTTCGCGAAAGGGTCGTAAAAGTACGCGGAGGTTTATGACTTACAACCGCGCCGGGACTTCGTGGAAAGGATCGCCGGCGAGTGAGCACACCGCCGAAATCGATTGTAAGAATCCAATAATTGAACGCAGGAATTTTACATCAAAAAAGTTAAAGTTACCGGACGACTTAAACGCCGGTTATTACCGGTGTTAAAAATTCACCGAATGCGTCAGCCACTCGGTCGGATGACTCCCGTCGCGAACTGGTTAGAGCCCAAGACAAAAAATGTGATAATTTTCGGCCTCACGCCTCAATCAACCACCTGCCATTCGGTATTCGGAGTCCCTCTGGCGCTATTTAATATTATTGTAATTTGTCAGGCCACTTAGCCGCACAATCTCAACAAATTATGGGTAAGTGAATCTTTTGAAGAGAGAAAATGCTACAACTGAGATGACATATTTGCATTTGGTCTTCAACATTTGTGTCCTATTCGATAATAAGATGCTAATTTCAATGAACACCGCACATTGGTAATATGTAAATATTATTCTATATCTGCTTTACAAGTACAAGTAGTAGGGAAGATTGTTGTACTCCATCCCTAGACCTGAAATACACAAGCACCAAAATTCAATGTGTATCTAATATAGTTACTGTTCCTTACTTATTTATTTAACTTATGCAAAAAAGAGATTTTTATTCATATTTTTATCTGCACACACAATAACGACAATAGAGAAACCCATGTCCACCACACCTTGTAAGCCCCACAACGTCAGGGGATAGTCATACACGTATTGTAAGTATAGCCCTAACAACTATTGTTAATTATCATAAAAGAAAATATAGAATCTTGGAATTTATTTTCATTACTATAAAAAATTATTTACCGTCGTGGAATCAACAATATTTTAAATAGATACAAAATAATCATTTTTTAATATTACACGAAAGCTTTCTCGGTGTACGCAAACGTTGATTTTATCAACAACTCTATTAACTTTTGTCATTGGAAAACAATATATTATTAATGAATATTACTTATCAATAAAAGGTATCGAAAAAAGAAACCACAACTACAAACAAACCCTGTAAAAGAATATTTTACAATTAAGTATGAAAATTAACCAAACTGCCGAGCTCTGTGCTGGAGCAGCGACTGTCGGGTGTAGTGTCGGTTTCGATTTTAATATGGATATATCAATTACCTAGGTGATATTAAATCGGTATGGTTTTTCATCCCGGTACTTATTGTAATTAGTTATATTATTAGTCAAGATGCAAATACATTTCCAGTGAGAAAGTCTTTGAAATTTTAACACATGCAAAGTGGACAAGGCAGGGATGCATCGAAAAACAAAATAATAAAATTTAACAAGATGTGTTCATTTACTTTGTAAGCTTTTTTATTTTAGCTATACTTAAAATGTTGCACCAAAGTATACGCAAGAAAATAGGCATGACGAAAGATTTTCAAATCCTCTTCCATAATGGGGGTACACGTTTACTATTTACGAAAAAAACTTTATTTCGGTAAAAAACTAGAGTTTAACGATGTTTAAAGCCATTTTTAAAATATTTTTTCAAAAGTGCGCGAAAACGCGACATCGCGAGGCGTGACGTCATCGCGTCCGCTCTGACGTCATTAACTAACATTTCAACTGGCGTGTCATTGTGTTTGCATTGAAAACCATAGACCAATTTGAATACCATAGAGTTGTTTACGGTGGTATGACGTCATGCGCTGTGATTGGTGTTTCAGTCAAAATGGCCGATTGCAGTATTTTAACCTTTTAATTTGTTGAAAATCTTATTAATCTTAGATTTTTAAATAAAACTAAATCAGTTTTTTAAATCCTTTTAATATGTATTTTCCCTTAAAATAATTATTTCTTTGATTCTTTGATACTGTCGTCACGCCTATTGCAAGCCCAAATATAATATAAATAAAGCTCTCATAAAATTGTAGTACTAAGCCTTCCAATGCTAAGTGCAAACATCAAAGTAAAAAGCTTGTAAAACATCTTACTTATTTGCGCAGCGATGCCTCGCCATTCTAAAACGAGCCGAAGCTTTGGGTGATTCACGTTTGATTGTTTTTTTTCTTCTGGAAACGACTTAAATAACAGTAGCTAATTATGGTAATATATAGTTGTCAGACTGGAAGACCGAGCTCGGCGGAGGGGCAAAACGACTCCCGGGACTGAGCGCTCCACCAGAAAGCCGTAAAAAAGAGCCGTGGCCAAGTTGCAGTTTCGGCGCATCTGTTACACACAAATTCTTGATAAATGAAGGCAATGTGTCAGAGTCGCCGTGCACCTTTTTCCTGCAGAGCACGGCCTGGCCGCTCCGAGTAGCGCGCACTTAGGAGATGACGCAATTACTATGCAATTAAAAGCTCGCATGGCAACAGCCCGAGCACCTATTATGGCTCGGTCAAAGAGGAGCGGTAATAACGAATTGAGAAATTTTTTGCCGACATGCCTCCCGGCAAATTCCGATTTTTTCATTTCATTCAAGCTCCAGTTCCGAGAAACGAAATCGACACTGGTAGATAGTAGATATCTATCCACAACGAGATGTCAAGATCAAAAGAAATAAGCATAGCAAGCAATAGAGGCGAAACGTCCAGATAAACCGCACGGCTTCGTAATAATAAATTATCGTTAATTTCAGAGAAGCTGTCATCCATAATATATTCAGATATAAATTATTTTATTTGGTGCGAAGTAATAACTTGGGTCTATTTAAAGAGATGAGTAGACGGCGTAGATGTTTTTTGGCCGTGTTTAGTCTACTGTTTGATATTTATGATCTTCCAAGGGACGCGAGTGTGTTTTTCACGTTCTCTCCTACCGACTCCGTTGCACGGCATCACTCAGAATTTAGATTTCCTGGAAACAACGAGAGTATGAACGAGGCGACATTGCAAAACACGCGAGTAGCCCCTGCATTTAACACGACAGTTAAATAATTAACAGTCATTTCAGAATGTCCGGTGGGTCTTGAGTTATCGGTTGAAGCTGACGATCTTCAGTTTGACTACAAACACCGTTAATTATTTTACTGGCGTGATATTTTTCGTTCGTGCTTTTATTTCCAGGAAATATAACGTCCGAGAGAACGCGATCTTGGAGAGACCCACTTCGATTTCAGTTTGGCGTGTGTGGTCGAAGTATTGTAAAAATAACGATTCCGGCTCCGATAACTGTCGCTCGACACCCATCGATTGTGATAATGTGATATGTTCCGGAAGACGGTAAAAATATTGAATGGCTTAGCTGATGAGTCACGATCGATCACCGAGCTGGTCTCCTCCTCCAGTACCTCCTCACGCTGGTCCCCGGTGTGTACACAGAATCAGACTAAATCAATCCCACCTAACTCCTACCTACCTAAAAACAACAATACCATTAATGCACGCACGTGTGATATCATTCATAAAGGAATTAGGTATTATTGTAACAGATTATTTTAATATTACATAATTTACCCATAGTATATAATTGTACTCTGCTGGTGTTGAAATTTATTTTTTGGGACCAAATCAATAATTACGTCAAGTAGGATAGTCTACATTTGTTATTACTTGATTGTATTTTAATAAAGCGACATTCAAGCTGCGACATAAACTTAGTTAGCTTTAATATTTTTTTATGTAAGCCTGAAGTATAAAAGCCTAGGATAACTAACTCCGTGTACTTGTGTTGACGCATAAAACTTCTAATGGTACATGCAGTCCACCGTCCAACAATAAAGTGGCAGCTTTTTATTTTTATTTAATAGAAAGTTGCCCGAGACTCTTTTCAGAGGGCTCGGCGTCATGCTTTATTGTTGAACAACAGTATTTGAAAATAAGCTCATTTTTTCATACCTCGTTAGGCCAGCGCAATTGTCAGTCAGTTTGTGGGTTTTTGAATGTCAGACGGTCTATTTATATTTTGGTAAGAGTTCATTCATCTCACCAGGAAAATTTGGAATAAATCGTTAGGAATTGCTTAGTGTAAAATATTCACCCGCAACTAAAACGACTAAGAAGATTACGGATTGCAAGGATGGTATATATATATATTTTATATTCCTTGCTGTTTGTGTGTTTTAAAAGTAGGGTACGAATCGCTACATTCGAAATCTCGTCCGAGGGCCCCGACACCACCTCGCGAAGAAATAGTTAAAAAAAAATAATACAGCATTAAAGAAAGTAAATTATTAAATAAATTTCAGCAACCTGCACGAGTAACGGATTTTATTATTGACAACTGATGCTCTTTGCCGGACAGCAATAACGCTGGTTATTTTAAAAGTGCAAAAGGACCCGGGGACATGGCGATATGTTCAGCTGAGAAGAGGCACCTGAACAACGATTTAAAATTTGTGATACATACACAAAATGCGTGTTCATTTAATACTTATTTGAAATGAAATACAGTATTTGGACGCCACAGCGACTGATATGAATTGTCAACGATTCGGCTTCTACTGATTCAGATCGTTTTAGATTATTCAGGATACGCCTCCGGTGTCGGCAACGTGGCCTTCGAGCATGTGTCATGGTGCAGCGCTAAGTGGTTCCTATCACGCCGCCGCGCCGCTCACCTGGAGGCGCACAGTAGACGGTAGAGCTACCGGTCGTAGTGGCAGGCGAGCGGCTCCGCTGTGTCTGGTGTTGGACGAGGTGTTGGACGCCAGCAGCCTGTCCCCCTGCCCCTCCCCATGCCACCCCCCCTGCCCCTGCCCCTGCCCCCTGCCCCCTGCCCCCTGCCCCCCTGCCCCAGCCCCCCTGCCCTGCTCTCCGCAGCGGAGAGCAGTCCCCGATCCGCCTCGCATACCGAGAGAGCCATGAGTCACCCCAACTGTATGTCTCAACTTTCATTAGTAAAAAAAAAACACGCCTAATTTTTTAAACGCTAGAAAATATTCAAAAGCATCATTGTATGATCAGGCAGCAGTATATGTACTAGTAAAAACACTAGTTTTTTTTAGCTCTAGCTAGTGAATAAAATTGAACAACACGTGAATATGTCAAGATTGAATAGTGATTGCATAGTTGTAAAATGTCGCGTGGATTGCACAAAGCTTATATTGTAAATTGATGATACTTATTTATGGCCAGTTTAATAAAAAAATTATAATCGAACTGATAACAACACAAGCACGACATGATTTAATTCTCCGCTGGATTTATCTTAAACGATTAAACGTTTCCAGGAGCTGATTTTTTATTAAAGTTTGCCCAAGTCTTTTTCAAAAGTTGCCTAAAAAATCATGATAATATAAATGGTCTAATTGAATAGGGTGTATATTTAAAAATTCTTGGCGTAAATTGAGTTGAAGGATATTTATGGCAGTATAGGTGCTGTAAATATTTGTCTTAACTAGCAAATAAGTCAATCGAGTCACAGAGTAATCATGCAAGTTAATCAACAAATAATTTTGCTCGGCTTGAGTATCGTGCAGTTATAATATGCAGGTGCACAGTCGCGAAGTGCAGGTGTACCTAGAAGCCATTAGAGCAACCAAAGTTTCCTCTCACTTGGTTTACTTCTAGTTTAGCTTTTGCGTACTATTTTAAAACAAAGATAATTTCAAAATATTTTATCACCAATGCGGTGGGCTTAATTTCATCATCCAGATATATCTCACGGTTATGTCTGAACTCGATAAGGGTTTCCAACTCCATGAATTGGTGAGATAATTAGCACAGGGAGTATCGGAGAGTCTCAAGTTGTATGGGCATCTAATAAAAACGTTCACCCCGTAGAGGATATGTAATATTATAGCAGAAGATAATGATGATGTTGATTTATAGTAGCTACATCTTTTGTTCCAACGGTTATCTTATAAAATTCTGTACCTGAAATGAACAGCCAACAATGGGTCAAGTGCTTATGTTTAGTTATGATTCCAATGACTGACCTTATCAGACCCCAACATGTTGTGTGTATTTAAAATAATTCAATTTGAGCATCACTATACAACTCTCTGGTACTTATTTTCTCGTGTGGGGCGAAAATGTAATTTCAGCGTGAATGCTTGGACTCCCACTATTGTATTCTTTACACAATGTCCTGTTTATTGTGTGGTCTATATCATTACTTGCGCGTTACACCTCCGCGTACAATTAGAAACAAGATACTCACCGGCGTCACCGCACATGACACCGCGAGCAAGTCAACAGGTACGCACACACCTGGACACGGCTCTAATTGTGCAGCGCGCAGTGCAGCATGAAGAGGTGCTCGCGTGCTGCCTGTGCGCTGCAATTACACTTGCTGATTAATTTAGATCAGATTGACTAGACGATAAACTCATAATCAGATAATCGCAGCTCGTTTCTGTGTACCTACACACGACAACCATTAGCTAATCACCACTGTACAGAGAGGACAAAGATGTTTGATTAAACTAAGAAAGTCATCAATAGGAAACCAGTTGACATATAATATAAAGGAGAAACTGTGAACATTGAAAAATATTCTAATTACAAACATACAATACAACAATAAATTTGTATTTTTTTTTAAATATAGTCTGTTTGATATGTCAAAAATGAATAGTTGATTTGATATAAAGCACGACAGAAAGCTCATTCGTAATCGTAAATTTTACTTCACAAACATTTATATATATATATATATATATATATATATATATATATATATATATATATATATATATATATATATATATATGTGTGTGTGTGTGTGTGTGAGTGTGTGTAGTTAGTATATTAAATTATCTGAAGATTCTTGGCTAGCAATTTAATTTGTTAAAATGGTTAGTAAAGTTGGCACCTGGTGTTGATCACGTGAAAGCACTACAGTTATGTGTACGTAAGAAAATCATAGAGCTAATTACACACGAACAAAAATATATGTAGAGATCTATTCATACAACTAAAGTACTTGCTATTATATCGACGGTATAAAAACCCTAAATAGTCTGCGTTGATCTGACCAGATCCCGTATCTATAGAATATAATATAATGCACTTACGCTTCTAAAAAGATAGCCATGCTCACATCCGCTGTAGATAAGAGTATGATCGGAAAAATACAGGCTACAGCGAATCAACGCACACGGACCCAATTCCCGAATTTACATCATGGCATGTGACGCTTGGACTCCTCAGAGACTTAATCAAAAACATAACACGAGAAATATATTATAACCAAGTGGTAATGTAATCATCTGACCCTCGCGTGCAGCCGGGCGCCACGATGCGTCAAATGCCAGGAGGACCACGCCACCTCTGAATGTGCACGCAAAGACCGGACCCAGGGCACGGCAACCTGCTGCAACTGCGGAGGCCCGCACCCAGCCAACTACAGGGAGTGCCCAAAGAGACAGGCCTACGTGGCCGGCCTCCAACGCTCCAAGGCCCCGGCCAAGGCCGCGCCGGGCCGCAACCAGCCCCACGCGCGCTCGGCCGGCCCCCCGCCCGAGACCGCCCCAAACGCGTGGCCAAGTCTACCGCAGCCGGCCTCCCCGTCGGCGTGGGCCCGTCCAACCACCACTCACACACGAACCGCGCCGAAGCCGCCGCCGCCGGCCCGCGACCAACCGGCATCGAGCGCCCGCGCTCGCCCACACCCGCAGCCGGCCCCTCATGCGAGCTTCGGACCGGAGGCTAGAGCCCCACTGAACCTCAATGCCCGTCCGAAGCCCGACATAATGGCAATCCTCAACAAATTGCTGGACATAAAAGACGAGCTGCAAGAGTGCACAACAGAGGCCGAGGTAATACTCCTCCTGGCATCCGTGATCCTCACCAAAAGAAGCCCCTAAGATGCCAGCACAAGAGGACCTGAGAATTCTTCACTGGAACGCGAACGGCATCCGGACACGCATCACTGAACTCCTGGAGCTGGCAGACCAAGTAAGCGCACACGTTATTATTATCACCGAGACCCGCCTCGCCCCGACCATCACCCTGTATACCCCCGGCTACCATTGCTACCGCCTGCAACCAGGCAAGCGCCGACGCTCTGCCGCAGGGGGCGTCGCGATCCTCATCCGCACGCTCATCAAGCACGACGAGTACTACCTACCGCAGACTTCCGAGAAACTCGAGGCGGTTGCCATCCGCCTCGGGCTCAACGGCAACCTGCACACCCTCATAGCGGCTTACTGTCCCTCCCAATCCTCGGATCTCAAAAAGGACCTCGCCACGGTGATGCGCTCCGGCAGCCACGCTGTGGCCGTCGGGGACTTCAACGGCCGGCATCCCAGACTGCACACGCGCGTTGCGAACCTGAACGGCAAAACCTTAGTTGCCCTCGAGGAGTCGCACCTTTTTGAGATTCACACCCCCGACTACCCGACAGTTCACAAAGGCTCCCCATCCTTCCTCGACATTGTGCTTGCCAAAGACACCGTCAAAGTGTCGGACCACAGAACGCTACACGAGCTCTCCTCGGATCACCTCCCAGCGCTGTTCACGCTCGGAGGCGAGCCCGAAAGGGAGCTCGCCGCGCTCAGGCCCGACATCAGACGAGCTGACACCTACTTTGCTTTGCTTGGTTTGTGTGCTTCAGTTATTCTGTCGCTTTGCTGACCTACCACCTCGCCCGGATCGCGCCTGCCAGGCCGCCAACCACCAGCCTGCCCGCGGACCCGCCTGCCAGCATGGCCGGCCCCCGTGGGAGCCGACCCGCCCAGGGAAGGTCCCCCACAGCCGATGTCTCGGACATCTGGGAAGCTCTACAGCAGGCCAGGAGGAATGCCTCCCCTCCCAGGCCCACCCACTACATGCACGAGCCACCGCCAGTACGGAGCGCGTCCCTGTCATCGGCGCGCTCCCGCACCAGGAATCTGACCGTCCCCCCCCCGCCCGCCATGGTCCCGCCGCTCACGCGGGGATCGTCGCCTGCGCGGGAGCCACCGGCCGCGCGTGAGTCATCGGCTGCGCGTGGCTCGTCTCCCGCGCGGAGGCCGCCCACGCGTGCGTCACCCGCTCGGGATTTCCCGGCCGCGCGTGACTCACCGGCCGCGTGCGGCCCGTCTCCCGCGCGGGAGTCGCTCGCGTCGGCGGCGCGGCCCCCGCCGGCATTCCAGTCCCAGCCCCCCGCGATGGAGGTCGTCCCCGGCCGACAGAAGCGGCCTGCCGCCAACTCGGCCGGGAACGCCGCCCCGCCGAAAGCCCGGCGCGGCTCGGCGACAAACCCGGAGCCGATCCCACTGGCAAATCGGTTTGCCGCTCTGCCCGCCGAGGTCATCCTGCCCTCCGCCCGGCCAGCCGGCCCTACCTCCGCAGCCGCGCCCGCCGCCAAGCCGGGGAACCAGCGAGTGCCGCCTATCGTGGTCGACACTAAAAGCATCTCACACCACGCTCTCGTCGCCATTCTGGCGAAGACGGCAAAGGGGGGACCCTTCGCAATTAAATACTTGCGATCGGGTGACGCCTCCGTCTCCCTGAAAACCGTCGCCGACCACGAGGCGGTACTCGCCGCGCTGAAGCTCACCCCCGAAGCGCCTTGCCACACCATCACGCGCGACAGCGATCGCCAGAAGCGAGCAGTCATCCGAGGCCTCCCCGACGTCCCGGCCAGCGACGTCGAGGAGGACCTCGCCCGGCAAGGTTTCCCGGCTACCAGAGTGGTAGTCATGCGCTCTCGCCCCGGCGGGAGCGCACGCCCACTCTACCTGGCGACCTTTCCCCAGTCCACGGACATGGGAAAGGTCAAAAGCGGTATACGCGCCATCCTCCACTGCAAAGTGGAGCTGGCGAAATTCAAAAGTTCTAACTCAACAGGTACCCAGTGCTTCAGATGCCAGCTGTTCGGCCACGCGGCGGCGAACTGCAGCCGGGCGCCACGATGCGTCAAATGCCAGGAGGACCACGCCACCTCCGAATGCGCTCGCAAAGACCGGACCCAGGGCACGGCAACCTGCTGCAACTGCGGAGGCCCGCACCCAGCCAACTACAGGGAGTGCCCAAAGAGACAGGCCTACGTGGCCGGCCTCCAACGCTCCAAGGCCCCGGCCAAGGCCGCGCCGGGCCGCAACCAGCCCCACGCGCGCTCGGCCGGCCCCCCGCCCGAGACCGCCCCAAACGCGTGGCCAAGTCTACCGCAGCCGGCTTCCCCGTCGGCGTGGGCCCGCCCAACCACCACTCACACACGAACCGCGCCGAAGCCACCGCCGCCGGCCCGCGACCAACCGGCATCGAGCGCCCGCGCTCGCCCTCACCCGCAGCCGGCCCCTCATGCGAGCTTCGGATCGGAGGCTAGAGCCCCACTGAACCTCAATGCCCGTCCGAAGCCCGACATAATGGCAATCCTCAACAAATTGCTGGACATAAAAGACGAGCTGCAAGAGTGCACAACAGAGGCCGAGGTAATACTCCTCCTGGCATCCGTGATCCTCACCAAAAGAAGCCCCTAAGATGCCAGCACAAGAGAACCTGAGAATTCTTCACTGGAACGCGAACGGCATCCGGACACGCATCACTGAACTCCTGGAGCTGGCAGACCAAGTAAGCGCACACGTTATTATTATCACCGAGACCCGCCTCGCCCCGACCATCACCCTGTATACCCCCGGCTACCATTGCTACCGACGTGACCGCCCCACCGCCCCCCCCCCCCAGGCAAGCGCCGACGCTCTGCCGCAGGGGGCGTCGCGATCCTCATCCGCACGCTCATCAAGCACGACGAGTACTACCTACCGCAGACTTCCGAGAAACTCGAGGCGGTTGCCATCCGCCTCGGGCTCAACGGCAACCTGCACACCCTCATAGCGGCTTACTGTCCCTCCCAATCCTCGGATCTCAAAAAGGACCTCGCCACGGTGATGCGCTCCGGCAGCCACGCTGTGGCCGTCGGGGACTTCAACGGCCGGCATCCCAGACTGCACACGCGCGTTGCGAACCTGAACGGCAAAACCTTAGTTGCCCTCGAGGAGTCGCACCTTTTTGAGATTCACACCCCCGACTACCCGACAGTTCACAAAGGCTCCCCATCCTTCCTCGACATTGTGCTTGCCAAAGACACCGTCAAAGTGTCGGACCACAGAACGCTACACGAGCTCTCCTCGGATCACCTCCCAGCGCTATTCACGCTCGGAGGCGAGCCTGAAAGGGAGCTCGCCGCGCTCAGGCCCGACATCAGACGAGCTGACTGGGGCAAGTTCAAAAGCCACCTCAACTCGAACATATCCCTCGACGCCACCACGCTCACGACGACCGACGCCATAGAGGACTCGGTCACTCGCCTGACGGAGCTCATTACCGAGGCTAAAAACCTCGCAATCCCTCCGGAGCCACCGCCTCGGAAGCACAAATTTGAGCTTCCTGAAGGGGTCCTCGACCTCATCAAGGAGCGTAATGAGTTCCGCCGCGAGTGGCAGAGAACCCGTGACAAAGCCACCAAATCCATGGTGAAATCCCTTACCAACCACATCGCCGACGTGGTTAAGCAGGAGGCTGCCTGTGCCTGGCAGAGAAAATTATGTTCCTTGGAATTTTCTGACGGGTCGCTGTGGCGTATGGCGAAAGCCCTACGCAGCAAACGCGACTCCGTCCCCCCTCTGAAACACGCCGGCGATGTGGCGTACTCCAAACCCGACAAAGCCAACGCGCTAGCTGACGGCTTCGAGAGATCGCACTCGCTCACGCTGGGCATGCGATGTGAACGCACGGAGGCCCTCGTGCGAGACTCGCTGGCGGCCATCGCCGCCAGCGACCGCCCGGTCCAAAATGTATCGCTCGTGCGCCCGGCGGAGCTGGCGCGCATCATATCGAGACTGCCTCTGTGTAAGGCCCCGGGGCCCGACAACGTTTCCAACACCCTCCTTAGGCACCTACCTATGAAAGCCATCGTTCTCGTTACGAAAATCTTCAACGCCTGCCTTCTGCAAGGATACTTCCCCGCGCAATGGAAGTGTCCGAACGTCGTCCCCATTCACAAGCCCGGAAAGGATAAAGCCTTGCCGGTGAGCTACCGGCCAATCAGTCTCCTGTGCGGCCTTAGTAAACTACTCGAGAGGATCATCCTCAAGAGATACCTTCCCTTCAACCTGAAGGCCATCCAGGACCAGCAATTTGGTTTCAGGGCCGAACACTCGACGGCTAAACAGCTCGTCCGACTGACAGACCACGTGACGAAGGGTCTCAATTTGCACAAGTCGACCGGCATGGTCTTCATGGACATTGAGAAAGCCTTCGACACGGTCTGGCACGACGGCCTGCTGCACAAGCTGTTCGTATCGGGAGTCCCTCTCTACATCATCGATGTATTAAAATCTTTCCTGAGCGATAGACACTTTGCCGTCTCGCTCCAGGGGACCCCCTCCAGCCGGCGACCGGTCCCGGCCGGAGTCCCCCAGGGCTCAGTCCTAGCCCCGCTACTTTTCTCCCATTTCATCAGCGACCTCCCCGTACCGCCGAAATGCGATCTAGCCCTCTACGCTGACGACACAGCCTGCTATACCACCTCGCGCCACCCCACTCAAATCACCAAGCACCTTCAGAAGGGGTTCGACCTCATCAGCTCCTTCTACAAGTCCTGGAGGATCAAAGTCAATCAGGGCAAGACTGAGGCAATCGTGTTCTCACACAACCCCCACCCGCACGGACGCGAACGTCCAGACCCCATATATGCCGACGGAGCCCCGGTCCCGTGGCGCAAAGAGGTGAAATACCTCGGAGTGCACCTGGACAGGAGCCTCAGTTGGCGCCCCCACATTGCCGCCGCGCGGACTAAGGCATACGTAGGCAAGAACGGTCTCTGGCCGCTCCTCTGCACCAAGAGCCCCCTCTCCCTCGAACAGAAATTGAGACTGTACACCTCGATCATCAGACCGTTCATGATGTACGCCGAGGCTGTATGGTCCAACGCGAACCCCAAAGACCTCGACACCATCCAGGCAGCCCAAAATTCATGCCTCCGCCTCATACTAGGTGCCTTTTACTCCACATCCACCGCTACCATCTGCACCCAGACTAAAATCCCGACGATCGCCGAACACACTCTACAAGCCACCGGGCGACTCTTCAAGTCAATCGGCGAGTCCCGCAATCCCCTCCTCAAGGGGATCGGACTCGACACCCCCGACTCCATAACCACCCACTACCGACACAAATTTCCCCACCACATCCTCCTCGGTGATAATTTAACGGTCTCCGACGGCTCCCGGGGTACTTTGTACAAGAAGGAGCGCAAAGTAGCAAAGACCAGAAATGTTGGGATGATTATTGTACCCCATCCCTAGCCCTAATATACCTAAGATCTAAAAATACAATATGTGTTGTTAGTCATGTAAGCCAGCTACTGTTCCTTTATAATAACTAGGATGTATTGAATTATATAAACTCAGTAAAATCGCTCAGTTTACCCACCCGTCCGCCACCCCCATCCCCCCCCCCCCACCCCCCTACTGTTATATTGTTATGTTATGTTGTTAAGTTATCTAATTTTAATATTTAATATTTATTTCAACTCATGCTACAAAAGGGTTTTTAACACATATTTTCCCTTCCCCTACTACAAACACAAACACAAGATAAACATGTACGCTACCACTTAAGACCACATGATGTAAGCCCCTGAAACTGCGCGCAGTACCAGGGGCAAAATTACCCGTATTATAAACATAGCCCTAAGGACACATTGTACTACTATATGATTGAATAAAGAATTTTGAAATTTAAATTTTTTTTTTCTTCTAACAAGTGCCATTCATGATTTTTGCAAAGTCCAAAACGCACCCACGTTATTACTTTTTAAAAAGTAAATATGTTTACTTCTAAATTTCCTTTAATTTATTTGTTGTTCCTATCAATGGTAACCATACAAAAAGCCTATCACGCCAATACAATAATATGTTGCGATTCTCTATCAGGCCTATTTTCAATTACTTGTGCTGACGCACGTTGTACCTCATAAATAGGGTGATTGAATGAGTAATGATAAGTCTGCAAACTCTCAGCCGTGAATAGGCTATTATAATCACTGATTGTTGCTCGCTTTTTTAAGTCAGCCACAAAAAACAAAATTAATTCAACCCCTCGATAAAAAATACAGCGGTAATTACTGTTTGTAGTTACTTTTTTACTCTCGATTTTATGACCATGCTGATTATTCGGAGTACATTTTTAAAATCAATTCATCTGAATTAGATCGTATGGTCATAATTGAGATAGCATTTAAATGATTCATGGTGATTAATTTCATGGAAGTAATTATAGAAGTCAAGGCCCGAGCCAGGGACTCGGCACGTCACGTCACGCCGTAACCGTGACCAGAACAACTGCACATATCTCATGTCTCGTATCTGATGCAACTGGACTATTCAGACTGTCATACTAGAGATTGCCCGGGCCGCTTTGGTACCGATCGGTACTCCCTAGACCCCGAGAGCTGATGAAATCTGGTCGACTGTGTGGTGTTTCCAAATAAAGCCAAAAGTTCCTCCTTTAATACAATAAAAAATGTGTGGCGAAGAGCTTTTAAATGGATTAAGAAAGTCAGCTCGCAATCGTTCGCAGATTTGCCAAAAAAGTTTTCACAGCAACAACAGCAAAAAAGTCATGGAAATACAGAGTTTAAATTGATTATATAGGCGGGTGTGTAAAATATTGGTCTGCGTATCCCTGGACTAGATCATTCCAGCAAACACGTGATGTTTCCCGAACCCCTCTTCACCTTGGACGTTGCCATCGACCAAGAAAATAGTACTATGTTATCATCTAGGTAGGTTTGCCGGAAGTTTCAGTACCATGAGTATCAAAAAGCCATGAATTTGACGAAGTGCAAAGATAAACTTATCAGTTACTTATCTTCGTTGCGGCAACTATTGTGTTAGCTAAGTTAGTAATAAATCAGTCGAAATTTTTCGGTCAAAGACCTATTATTTGATTTTGATAACAAACATATTATTGGGAATTTCTTTGAGAGGGACAGGAATTTTTCGTAAATAATCATTGTAAATAAATTAAACAAATTTAAGTTTCAGTTCAGACTGTAAAGCGCGTCATTTTCTTATGTTTTACAATATTATTTTTAAGTGCGTTTTTTGTTAAAACTCTTTCACCCAAATATAACTCGACACTTCAATATTGACCCATTCGCGTCAGATTAAACTTCAATTTTTTTTAGATATACTGTAATAAAACACAGCGTATGAATTTCAAAAGAAAACAGACTTCAAAGTAATCTATTTTTACATGAATGAATCAGGCAACTATCAACCAACCTTGGCCAGAAAGTCTTCGCTTCCTGTAATCTGTGGCATCTTAAATTTGCCAGAATTTCATAATTAGACTTTACTGAAGATATATCAATCTTTCGTTCTAACCTGCTAATATAATATAGAGTATTACTTTTAGTTATCACTTTGGCAACGAGAATTGACACCTGTCATTAGGTTTGAAATATAAAAATAGATATAATATACTTTTACTTATATTAAATACAAATAAACATTATTTATACTGCAATCTACATAAATCAGTTTGGCTTTTTCTTAATTCTTATCCCTAAAATAAATGCGTATATAAAAACAAGTATAGTGCTTTTCTAATTTACTGGTGAGCTTTTTAACTCTAGTCTCACGTATACAGCTTCACTGCCAGACAATGGGCCGTGTGTATTTTAATAGAGTTATTACGAATTATCGTAAATACATCGATTGTCGAATTGCCTAGAGGTCTAGAGTCTAATGTCCGCAGATAAGGTCCTACGCGGGCTTCGGGTCCCGGCAGAGGCAGAGGCCGAGCGCAATCGCCTTAGCAGACCGGGAGGCGCGACAAACGGGTTCGCAGTGCTCACTACCAGACTATTAAAAGAGTCTATTAAAAGTCTATTAAAAGAGTTGTTACGAACTATCATTAATCGAATTGCCTAGAGGTCTCGAGTCTAGTGCCCGCAGAAAAGGTCCTACGGAGGCAGAGCCGAGGTCGAGCGCAACTGGCCGGAGCAGACCGGGAGGCGCGACAAACGGGTTCGCGATGTTCACTACCAGACTATGGGCCAATGTCTATTAAAAGAGTTGTTACGAACTATCATTGAAGTATCGTTTGTCGAATTGCCTAGAGCTCTCGAGTCTAGTGCCCGCAGAAAAGGACTTACGGAGGCAGAGCCGAGGTCGAGCGCAGCTGGCCGGAGCAGACCGGGAGGCGCGACAAACGGGTTCGCGACGTTCACTACCAGACTATAGGCCGATGTCTTTAAAAGAGTTGTTACGAATTAATGTCGAATGTCGAGTTCCCTTGAGGTCTTGAATCTAGTGACCGCAGATAAGGTCCTAGGCAGGCTACAGGCCCCGGCCGATCGCAACTATAAATTCCGTTTCAAACATCAAACATTCACGACACCGAGTAACGAGAAACTTGTGATCTATAATCCGCTGCGCTCTCGGAATATATTCACTCACATTATGCAACTCTTTGCTAGCGTCTTGCGTTGTATTAGCAATAATATCCCAAATTGAAAATCTATTGGAAAGTTTATGGGGGTCAGTGATAACTCTGCTAGAGAAAAAATACAGCTTTTGCCGAAAAAAAAATTGCTGATTTTCAGATACATCATTATTTTAGTAGCTGATTGCATATTTTATCGTTTATCGACACTAAATTTATTTCAAATAAATAAAAGTTAACACTTTTTAATATTTATATTTTATTTACCATACGAATATGTGCATATTTTATTTTATGAAAAAAAATATATATATCTAAAATAGGTTCAATTGTATGTCCCATTTTTATATATTTAAATTTATCGTACGCATGTATTAAGCAGTGATGTCACACAATTTACACTACCCGTAAGGAGCGCAGGTGATACCAGACATACAGCCTTTAATCGGGAGCATCAGGCTCAGAAATATAGTAACAAGAGAATCAAGCAAACTCCGGTGGGTTTATGGGGGTATGGAATAATCAAGGGATCGTTCAACCTGTCCTGGGAACTAAAATATCCAAGAGGAGAGGAGCCAACTCTTCCTGAAAGCAACTTCAAGTAAAATGTCAATATAAGATTCAAAAGTATTTAAACACTCAAAAAAACTTATAGTGTAGGTTAAGATGTATCTACTTTAATGTGTAATTTTATTATCAGAAACACGATCTTATCACGTAGTAATGTAGTGCTGCGTTTGATAGTTGACGTAACCAACGAATTACTATTGAAAAACTATAATAATATACCAATTAGTCTACTGTTATTAAATTTATTATTTTATGCAAACGATAATAAAATGACACGGTCGAACCATGCGATGACATCATTATAAATAATAATGCGTATCAATCGATGAAGAAACTACGTTTTATGCATATTAATATAAATATCTGCTCCGAGAACATAAATCACGCGTTCTCTGAGAGAATCGTCTTCTTGCCGGATGTTTTATTTTCTTATCGATAATCACGAATCACGTTGATAAAGGTGCAGCATGACCCAAGCATGCTCTTTGCTGGAGGAAAAAAAGTGCTCATTTATACAACCCGAAGATAAATTAGACCAGTAATGATACATTATCTACAATGACTGCATGTGCATGTGATTTGCCAGAGTTAAAAATTAGGAACTTTTGCACTACATTACGCAGTTAGAATTTACACTAAAATGAAAATATATTCATTTATTCTTTAACAGACATATTCAAGTGAAGATGCTTAACTAGTGTGATGGCGAAACTAGTTATGTAAAAAATAAAAATGTATCATTCAAACGTGCAGCAGTAACGACATAGTCGACGATTATATTAATTGTATGGTTAATAAGGATACACGAAAGTAGTGAAAAAAAATCCTTAAAAAAAAGTAAATATTTAGTTAGGGGCCTTTTTTTCACTGTCACTGCTTCGTCCAGACTAGAAATACCAACCCTGACAGGATAAATGCTTTGGAACCCCTAATTTAGATTATGATTTGATTTATATCAATGAAACATAAACATGAAAATAATTCAGCTTTTTTTATATTTTTATATGAGGAAAATGCATTTTCTTTCAAGAGCACAGAGTTGAAAGCTTCAATGGCCTGTGAGCTTTTGCAGGGAAAAAACTCTAAAAATCTCATGATAAATTTGTTTGATTATACAGTTCAAATTTATCACAACTATTGAATATCTATAAAATTTCCTCATCCATTATTTCAAAATGTCGACAACAGATTTAATCCATTCCTCAATTTTAATAATAAACTAATTGATTGCGATCAAATAATAATCATTCCCTCCAGCACGAATCTTTTGAGCCACTCAATGGTAGCTGATGTTCTGAATTACATATAATTATCATATAATCAAGTATCAATGACTAGCCAATGTTTTTGGAGGCACGGAAATATTTATTTATATATTAATGCATCAAATTCATTCACTCCTAGCATAACGTGTAACAATAATATACTTTACCTAAGTAAAATTGTCACGAAGGATAATGTCTTAATTAACTTGTCGGTGCGAGTTAGCATAACTGTTTTCTCCCAAACATATAAAAATAATTTTTATTATTTATTTTTATGTGTTATGATTAATATAAAGTATTTTGACAACCAGATAAAAGTATTTAATAAACAAATAACAGTTCAGCATTATACTACTCGTGAGAGAATGTACGCAATTAGTGCGTAGTTTGCTATTGATCGTCATGTCTGCATAAATCATTCACACTTTTTTGTCTGGCACGACAAATGTCTGACGCTAACCTTTCGTATGATAATGAATATTGAAAAAATATGAATCAATTAGAATAAGATATATACCAGACTACAAATCTATATGTTTAATTCTAGTTCAGAAAACCTAAATATAGACTCCACTCTTCCAATTTATCTCCGCTGCGTTCTAATTTTTTTTATTCATACTTCTTGTTATCTGATATTTTTATAATATTTATTTATCTGAATTAAAGCAAACTATATTTATTTTGAATAATCAATATCTTATTTAACATAACTGACCCAATCTGAACTACAGCTTTATAAACTGGAATAAACTTGAACTCGTAAAGCAATCTGCGAAAATTACTATGCTCGCACACACGTTGATTCTTTATAAAAAAAATATATTTAGACTTTTTTTTTTTGCATTATTGCAAGAAAAATATTAGGACAATGTCATTACAAATCGTCGGGTTCGAACTGAATCAGATGCGCAACTAATCACGCCAGTTCGGGATCTCCCGGGACGGGAATCGAACCTGTGAGCTTAATGAGTGGATGGTCCTGACCGCTGAGCCAACGAGACAACCGACATAACACAAGTGCAAGCAAACCTAAATTAATTAACAAATATTAGTAACTTGTACATATAACGATTATTTTTCTAAAAATACTGTGTTTTCTAATACTTAGTACCTCATGGTATGATATATTTTTTTTATTTCACTAAAATGTACAATATCAAATCAAGCCAGCAATATTAGGTTTAGACCAGCTATCCAACAAGGTAACCGAGATTTAAACGTATATATATATATATTTACGCCAATGGTGTAAGTCGGGAGTACAGCCAGGCTAGTAAGACTGCCTCAGGTAATATGCTTACCCACCTCGTCTGATTAAGAGGCATTTGGAGAAAAGAAGAATATATATATATATATATATATATATATATATATATATATATATATATATATATATATATATATATATAAATATATAGAGCATAGATGTACCTACATAAGCATCATTATAACTTATTGCCTTCTCCCCCTGAATGGAAATTTTTCTGCCCCGGGTTACGGCGTCTGGTATTCTATTCATATAATTATTCGTTTCGTCATCGAACCGTCACTTAAAACAGGGATATTAAATTTAACGGCTATTTTAATGGGAATAACAAACCTTGTAAGTATTATTAATATCCTGCTTGCCAGTGAGTATTTCCTCATTTTTCACGTGTAACTTCTTCCCCGTGGTAATAGCAGACGTACAAATAGGAATTAGAGTCTAGAAGGTCTTCAATGTCTGATAAGACGTTGTAACTACTGCCACAGCATATCATCACACTTATACATCCATATCATATTGTCATATATGATTATAAACACATTGAAAGCCCTTTATCATTTGATTAAAAATACGTTACTGCCAGATTACCTCGGGCATTTTAAAAACGTTAGTTGGTAGATCAAAGTAACGCATAAATAATTTTTAATAAATTATTTGAATGCGTTATATCTAGTGGGGGATATTTATCAAAATTATTTGTATCAGCGTATCACTGCCAGCATGCGTATTTTTCTTTAAAACGTCTGACCATTTTAATTAAAGTTATATTAAATTAAAAAACCATGTGAATAGGGGACTGAAAAAGTGATTCATTTACTTCCTATCAATGGATGCCACATGTCGTGTGAATTCTGTTTACTAAGAAACAATGTAAACAATTTTTACTAAGAAATACTTTATCTCTATTTAGTAAATGTTTAATACGCCTTTTTGAATGATGAAAAATATTTTTATTTGTGATGCATTGCATTTGACGTAATTGTATTCCGTTTTTTTTTAAAGAAATATTATCATATAGAAATATTTGTATACGTAGGAATTTATTTATAAATACTAGATTACATTTGTGGGCCGGTCATTTTCTGTTTGAAAGGAAAAACATAGAATATTATTGTAAAAGCACACTTGCAACTTTGTGTGTGTGTGTGTGTGTGTGTGTATGTGTATTGCATGTGCATGTGTATATATATCCAGAATTTTTGGATGTTTCAATTATAGGTAAAAGGTCTTTCACTCAGTCTTTACCATAAAAAAATATTTATGTAAATATATGTATATGTTAATATTGTACAGACTGTGGGGTTATGTGTATGTATAATCTTTTAAATAAAATACTTTTGTGATTTTTCTACATATTTAATTTTAATAGTCTTTCGGTATTATCAAACTGAGAATTATCACACTTATTTTGATAATACCAACGTGAATCACCAGTAAAATTAAACCTGGGGAAAAATCACTAATGAATTTTATTTTTAATATTTCAATGGAATTCCACCAGAATCTCTCTCTCTCTATATAAAAAATATATATATATATATATGTATAATAAATATATAATTTAATGACTTACATATTAGTATGTTGCGCAACACAGTATATGTGATGCAAAAAGCAGCGTGGCAGTAGTAATACTTTCGTGCATCAAATTGCATGTCAAAAAAATAAATAATGAATAAATAAATAAATATATACATATATATACATACATACACGTGTGTGTGTGTGTGTGTTACCAATACCTGATGACACTTAGATAGGATACACGAGTAATAAAAAAATATCCTAATATGGTATTTATGAAATGTGTTGCGCAACACAATGTCTGTGATGCAACATGCAGCATGGCAGTAATATACATTCGGGCAATAAATTGCACGTCAAAAAAGAATATTAGATATATATATATATATTCGGATATTTTATTAATTAGAATAGTAGCTTACTGTGATGTTGAAGAGCATCGAGTGGAAGCGGGCGCCCACGTGGGCCGGCGCACGGACGCAGAGCTCGGCACTCGGACGCGGCACTCACTACGTCACACTCTCGGAGCGAATCCACATTTCTGGGAAACCAAATAATAAATCAAAATAGGACACGGCCGGAAGCCGGCAGGAGCAGCTCTTATCTCTCATTAGCGGCTTCCGAGAAGGAGATGGACGTCTGTCACTCTTTCTTAGAAAATTTTGCGATCGTTTGAATCGAACATAAAAAAATGCTGGCACTCGTTTAGTTTTAGTATTTTCTTTTCGGTGAAATTGTAAAAATATGTATTGACATTTTTAATTACAAAAGTACTTCCACATGTCGTCGATTGGTGGGATCCGGTGTGTTCTTGTTTTCGATAGCAAAATTTGCTGATTCTAATATTTTTGATTTGAACAAATATTTTACTAAAAAAATTAGCATTAACCAACGTGCGGTTAGGTATCTTAGGTAAATTGGTTTATATGATATTTCAATTTATATGTGCAATGATATGGCATTCTCAACCCTCTTCCCCCTTTATTTTGGTGTCTCAAATTATGTGCGGTTCTCACTGCGAATATGCGATTGAAATGAGTATAGGACTTGGATAAATTATATGAATTTTGATATGGAGTGTCAGGTAGAGCCTCCGAGGGGCCGCGACGGGGCCGAGACGATGGCGATCCGATTCCTCGCCGGTCCGCGTCCCCCGAACGAGAGGACTCGATATCCTCCCGCTTAGAATATTTAGTTATCGCAATCGAGCCAGTCGGCTATCATCTCAAAAAAGGACCTCTCCGAGCGCGTGGTGACCGAGGGCGAGACGCCCCCGAGGAAGCTTTAAAATGTACAGATTATTTATTGTCGCCCCTTTCTTCGAAATCGATAATTACAAAAGGAACTCTCCCATTTGATTTGTTACCGAATCGCAATAAATATGCAGATGCGCAGCTCCGGGAATCGGACAGGTCCGCTCCCTCCGTCGGGGAATGACGGCCTTCCGAGAAAGCCGAGCCGAGCACCAGCCCAGCCCGGGCGGCGACCCCCGCGGCGCCCCGGCACGTCCGCCACCCCTTCCGGCGCCGCCGATGACGCCTCTCCTCCGTCCCGACTGCCTGCCGGGCCCTTCCGGGAACGGGGGCGCCGGCCAGAGACGCGGGGGGGCCGACGCCTCCATTGTTGCGATTTTTTATCACCGCACCCTTGACGACGGAAGTATCGGTCGATTCGCCGCACCCGTTCCCCCTGCGCCGCGAGGGAGGTTCCCCGGCTGATGAAATCGCCAATTTATCGTTCATCAGGTATGATTAATGCGCCGACGCATCGCGATCGGATTGCAAATACCGACGAACCTCTTCTGAGCTCCGCGAATCCCTCGCGATCTCGCGAATAACGCGTTTCGTCCGATGCAGGTGCCCCCGTAACGACCCCGAGGGGAGGGAGGCTCCCGCCGCTTCGGGGAAATGATGTTTTCTGATATAAATATCACCGAAAAAGAAAGAACGTCCCGCGCAGTTAACGTCACCCCGCTCGATAAATAATACATTACGCTTTAATTAAAGCCTCCACCGTCGCGAAAACAATTCTTAGAACGAACTCCCGTCGATGGCGATGCGGGCGATCGTTCTCGGAAGGAGCCGCGGCCCACGGCGGCTCTCGTCCCGGCGTTCGCGATTTGCGATTAATAAATCGCCGATGTTAATTGAACAATTTTATCTCCATCCTCGCCGAGAGCGCGCCCGAGGCCCGAGATAGCGGAAAGCGTTTGACATTTGAATGTCCGTTTTGCAATATTCCGATTGCTCCGGCTCAGGTCGGGCGATGGACGGGAGTGCAGCGGCGCGAGGCCCTCCGCCGCCGTCCTCGGATACTCGCGAACGGCGATACTCGGAAAGAGCGTTTCAAATATAAATATGTAAGTTTATTTTCAGTGCACTCGTAAAAACGGCCCGTCAGGAGTCGACGTTACCGCCTAACGGTCGGGAGAGCGGAATACGCGCATGAGTCACAGAGCCCCCGACGGCGCATCGCGAGAGGCTTATCGATCAGAGCCGGGCTGGGCCTACGTGTCGGGCCGCACGAGGTTCCGGGGCCGCCTCGCCGGGCCTCGGGCCTGGACCCGGGCCCCGAGGAGCCGCCACCTGCCTTCCGCTTCTTCAGGACTACCGGCGCCTCTCCTAGCCTTGTCGAGCCGCCGAGGTGTCGTACTGTGTAACAGATCCTCCAATCGGGTTGAAAAATACATTAAAAAACAGCTTAAAAAATGAATCACTACTCATACGCTTCCAAAAAGATTAAATTTTAAGAAGTTGAAGTTTCATATAAATAAATTTAAAAAGTTATGTTTCTGATTTATTACTGTCTTCTCGCTTCATAAATATAATAGTGGCGTGCCGTGAGAGCGTCCAATATGTTAAAAGCTCACTAACAATACAGTTAGGTTTTATTATTAAAATTCAAGATTTATTGTGCCTCGCACAATAGATAACAGTATCGTGTCGTTCAATGGACTGAGACTGTATTAAATAATATTGTGCAATCTTTCCCCCATCGCGTGTCATTGTGCTTGCAATGTACCCGCGGGCACCTCTGCGGATCGATACCGCCGCTTAAATTGAATCCTTTTTCCCAAAGAATACGGCAGGAAAGTCGATCTATCGGTCAAATTGAAACGGTCGGATCCAATCGCATCTGCAGTTTTTCGCCCCCGATCGCTGAAAAAGACGTAACATTCTGCAACGAGGAGACGCGGCACGGAGCGTCGGACGGTCGAGTGACCGTCGAGGAAGGACGTCCGATCACCGTCGCCGGCTGATCGGCCGGTCGGACGGAGCGATTCTCCGCTTCTCAATTTCCTGAAAAATTCAATTGAAGGCGGAAGGTTCGAATTTCGTGAAAATCCTTTCAAAAAATTACAAAAATCTCAGTTCGATACGACGGCCCGGACGAGGTTTCGACTGTCGGACGGGTCCCCGGGAGTCCCCGGGCGGCCGCCGCGCGACTCGAGTGCAGCAGCAGTCGGGCACGATAATTCATTGCCTAGCAATAATGCGCCGCATGGCAACAGGGCCGGCGCACTCGGCCCGCCCCGAGCCTCGGCCTCGCGGGGCGCGCGCCCGGCCTGCGATTTCTCAAGCCCGAGTCATTCGCTCGGTTACGCAGTCGCAACGACAAAAAACCAGACAATGGAGAGCACTTCCGCGGATAGACCGCCGAGGCGACAGTGGCCCGTCGCATCGCCCGGGACGGCGCACCTGGAACCCTCGGCCGAGAGCTCGCGCCCCGGTGACAGGTGAGCGCTCGGCCCCTGTTGCTATGCGAGATTTGGACTCCCGGAATGCTTTCTGTTGGATCCCGTTTTGGCTTTTTTTGTGGCTGTTTTTTTTCATCTGTCAATTTTTTGAGCATCGCAAATGAGAGCCGTCGGTCGAAGCGTTCGCGAGTCTCGTGGCCCTGCCCCCGCGCGCTCGCGCCGATCCGGTGAAGGCAGAAGTCCCGCGGCTCGGGCGATAATTAGTACTTCTCGCGCTCTCGCCTCTCCGTCGGCTGCCGAGGACCCGGCGTCAGCCCGCCGGAGACGACGACGTATTCCCGTGTGATTATCTCCTTCGAGTAGCTCGTTCGGTAGACGGTGCGTAGGACCAGAAAGGAGCGCATCGACACTACTGACTTTAGTTTTTTTAGCGATCCAAAACACTTCTTGCACGGTCGAGAATCGAACAAGCGATTTGTCTTAAAGCTCGAGTTGCATGAAAATAAAATATTACAATTTAAACGATTTCTTTAGTAATCTTATTGATAATACTATTTGGAATATAACTTCACGATGATGAGTAGCAATTAGTTGAAGAAGTTATATATATATATATATATATATATATATATATATATATATATATATATATATATATATATATATATATATATATATATATATATAAACATATATAGATATATAAATTTCGACATTCGTATGTTACCTGTGTATCCTTATTAAAAAAAAAACTATACCAATTTACAAAAAAATATTTTGCAAGATATGTTTGGACATGCAATTTATTGCACGAAAGTATATTACTGCCATGCTGCATGTTGCATCACAGATATTGTGTTGCGCAACACATTTTTATGAGTCATTGAGACATATATATATATATATATATATATATATATATATATATGTATACCGATGCTGATATACTCGATGGCGCTTAGATAGGATACACGAGTATTATTTTCATTGAACATTGTTTATTGCTTAAATGAGGTTGAGATCGAGTGCGTACTACCGAATATGTATTCAGGGCCCAGGGACTCGTAGCTGTACGTCATCGGCTGTCAGTTATAATTCATCAGAACAAATATTAAATATTATAACATTGGTGGACGCAAAATAAATAATAATTGATGCATTGACGCAAGCGTGATAAGCTCCAGTTTCCAGTCCAATGCTCCCATTATGAGCGCCGGAGATAGCGGCGCGGGCCGGCGCGGAGTCACGGCGCGGGCCCGGAGAGACCCCGGAGAGGCCCCGGCGCGGCCCCTGACTTGCCCCGGCGCGGCCCCTGACTTGCCCCGGAGACTCCTCGGGCAGCCCCTGACCCGCCGCCCTCCCGCCCAGGCGACGCACTTTCAGTCATTCACCTTTGCCGATTCAATTCGAGCTCACTTTTCAAGCCGTTCAATCATAACCGATGCGGTGCAGAAGTCGGCCGAGCCATATTGTAATAAATTTATTTTTTCTATTTTCTTTTATGTTAATTTACAGTAGTATTTACCATGCGGTGTGCGGTTATCCCCTGATCCTGCGCACAGGTCGCTCACAGCATGTGGTTTAGGCTGTAGAGCACATGGATTTCTCTATTTTCGTTATTGAGTTTGTTTAGGGAAAAATATGAAAAAAAACTTAAGTATGAGCTGAGTTAATAAATGTGGACTAAATAACAAAAGTAACATTTAAGAGATAGAACAAAACGAATCGAGAGCGTAAGTTGAGTGAATTTACTGCTCCATGACGGTGCATATATTGATAAATTACACGCGAGTTCAAAAGTCTTACTTGCGATTAATGAAATATACTATTATATACAAAAGTCTTACTTGCGACAATACCTGAACCAAATATTATTAACACCTAACACAAAAAATATATACGTCTATAATGATATAACTGAATCTGAAGTATAATGTGGGTTACCGTTTGATACTCTACAACTTATGGATTTTGCAAATGTCACTGAAATCACGATTCGCCGCACTCGACGGGATCCGAGATGATCTGCGAGTGAGATTCAATCATCTCCCCCGCTCCCGCGCCCGCCGGGAGTTCCCGTGCCGAGATCGCCATCGCGGGGCTCGGATTCGAGCTAGAGTTCGAGTTCGAGTTCCTCGGACTGACTGAAGAAAATTACGCGCTTTGTTCGCATTTCATTGTCCAATAGCCGATTCACGAAAGGGCGCTCTGCATGCATAAAATGTCTGTCGAATGAACTAGTCCCCTGCTCGCGCACCTGCCGATGACGGGTCGATTAAAAATAATGTATACGACCTGTTTCAACTTTACACTGCTCATTCATAACATCGTATTCACAATGGACTCGTCACCGTGCAAGGCGCCCGCGGCCATTCATCCTCGGGAGGGCGAGGGCGCGACTCCGCGCTTCTTCGATAGAGCCGACCGGTTACGGTCGGATTCGCCGATCGACGAGAGCAATACCGAACCGGTTCGGGAGTATCTCCGCGAGTAAAGACCGCGATCGAGATAGCGGCGATGTCCCGCGGAAGGTCGGACTTTGCACCGATTGCGAGAGGTTAGACTGATATTTCTCGAGAGGCGCGGCCGCGGCACTCGCTGGCGGATGATGATTCGTCCGCTCGACGCTTCCCTGACCTATTGCATTTCATCGCCGAAAGTCCCCGTCGCGACGGAGAAAATCTCGAGCGACCGAGCTCCGTTCGGCGACTAGTTCGGAACGTCGGAAAGAGATAAGACCTCCCCGGACGAGTTCCCTGTCGTTTTCACGAGAAACCGAAAAATGACAGATGACAGGGAAATCCGACAATCAACCCCGGCGATGCCCGGGTTTTGCAGAAATCGTCGTCGATGTCACCGTTTCGTCTGAACGGTGACGCGTCCCTGCGCCGATGCAAAGTTTATTTTGATCGCCAAAAACCGGGAGCGCGAGCGGGCGGAGACGCGGACGCGCGACCCGGCACGGCGTCCGGCGCCCGGCCTCTCCGGAGCCGACCCCTCGGGGGGCCACGGGGGCGAGGGGGCCACGGGGGCGAGGGGGCCACGGGGGCGAGGGGGGCACAGGCGTCGGGGGTGACGGCGGCCCCGACCCGCGGGCCCCGCCGGACGCCCCGCCACTGGAAGTGTGGAAATAGCTGGCGCGCTTCGTGACTTTCTGCACGGAAATGCTTCGGCCGCCGCGACCTCCGACTAGGGCGGTGCCAGAAACGGTCGGTCTCGTCGATCGATTTGTCGACGGAGACGTCCCACTCCCCTCCGTCTTGCGACGAATCGACAGGGCGAATGTTAAAGTTTTACACAGTATGGGGTCTCATCGAAATCGAGTCGCCCTCCAGAGGTCACCGACGCCGGCCTCAGGACCCGCAGTCGGCTGCACTCGCTCGAGCGCGCGAGGTAAAAGTCTATTCGCTTTATTTCCATTCGCGGGCCGGTCGCGAATGGAAATTGAGACCGTCGTTCGTCGACCACCGTCGACAACCGTCCACCACCGTCGACCGGCCGTTCATTCTGAGCTCCGACTCGATAAATCCGCGCCGAGAGAACTCCGAATTAGCCTTTTCAAAATGTTTACATAGGTGAAGCGGCATATTTCCCGTTTACCCTTGTATTGATAGTATACTAAAAACGCAATATCGCATTGACAGAGCTACGTTTTTCTCGAGTTCCTTTTCCAGGAAGTTACATTATTTTCGAGATAAAAAAAATATTTGCTCGCCACCTCGTCGGCTACTAAATCGGTAACCAAATTATCAGATGCGGGCGTCGGCCTGAGTTCGGAGAGGCGCGCGGAATCTTCGAGGACCGCTTCCGAGCCCCGCTGGGGGAAAATTTCACAATCCGATGCGGGCATTCTCAATTGAACAATTTTTAACAAAAATAACTTCAGCGGTTTCGCCCTGAGAGTATGCATCGCGTGCTAAATTTAGTGATCGAGGGAAACTCAATCGTAATTTAGAAAATAATTTTTAAAGGCTGTCGGGTATATCGCTCTGGATATATCTATTTATCGAATCACAGCGAGAGTTCAATACGGATATTTTAACATACTTGAAAGCCTAACGTCAAATTACAAGGAGTGGACCGTCGATAGATACCGCTTCGAGGGAATCAAATCGCATTGCCCGGATTGCCTATCGGATGTGACAAACTTATAATAAAAAAACTTTTTTACTCAATCTTGCCGATTATTCGGATACACCCGATCCGATGAATCGTGTACTCGAATAATCACTCGTCGAAGGGGAGACGATCGAATGCGACGCTCCTCGAGGGCCACTCCGCGGAGGAGGCGCGAGGCTGCCCGGCCCGGCCGGAGAATCGATCGCGATAATCGAAATCGCGGGCCGGCTCGCCCCCGGGCCGGGGAGCCGCGGCGGCTCGGGGATGGCCAGTTTTCTCGAGCGGCTCCCCTCCCGGCGGGGCGGGCGGCGCGGGGCGGCCCGCGGCTATATAAGACCGCCGCGGAAAATTTTCACTCATTCTCAGTCACACTCGCGTCCGGGCCACCTGTCGACCTCGTCCTCGATCCGGACCTCGCGTCTCGCTTTCCGGAAATATCGCTCCCGCACGAGACCGGCTCGAGAGCTTTCCGCGCCGATCGCGGTAGAAAATTGTGAAAAGCCAGAAGAGAACCTCGCCGCAACCTCATCTGCAGCCGCAGCCGCAGCAGCCGCCATGTCCCGAGTCCGCGAACCACTGGCGCTGACGCTGGCTCTGGCGCTGGCGCTGGCCGCGCTGGCGGGAGTCCTGCTGCCCGGCCCCAGCCCCGCCGCCGCCGCCGCGCTGCCCCGCCCGCAGGTACGCCTCCCCGGCCAGAGCCCCCCCCGAGGCCACCCTCCTGTTGCGCCATTTCCTTCCTGGGTGCTTTTCCTCTTCTTTTCAGCAAAACTCCTCACCTCTTTTGCCCTGAGTCGGATACTTACCGATCGTTCCTATCGCGACACTGGAATTTTAATAATACGCTAACTTCTCACAGATACTTTCAATTTTAGCTTCAGTACTGTGCGCCCTCCCTCTTCCTTGCATTTGTGATGCGATTGTGCTTTCCGCGCATCTGCGCCTCGGAGGACGAGCCCCGGTGGCCGCACTCTGACACCGGTTCGGGAGAGTCGCATGCCGGTCCGCTTCCCGCTTTCTGTCAATTTTTACCCCCTCATTTTTTCCCAGTAGTTTGGCTGGGAATAAATTCCTCAATCACGGCAGAGCTTCCTCCCGAATCCCACAAAATGCAGTCAAATTTTGAACACGTCGCACTTTCTCGAAATCCATATCGGGCAGACGGCCGCCCCTCGCCGGAGCGCGGGAGGAACTCTCGGGTGTCCCCCGGTCGGGTGTGTGGCCGCAGGAGCGCCGCATGATGCAAGAGCGCGCGGCGTGTGCTCAGCCCCGGCCGCCTGCCCGCGCCGCGCGACCGCCGCCGCCCGGGCCGACTCCTCGCCGACCGGTGGCCCCGTTCGGTTTGCGGCGATCGGAAGGAGGATACCCCCTCGAGATTTCTTTTTACGATGTCAATATTTTCACCCCCTTCTATCGCCGACCGCGGCCGGGCCGCCGATCGCTAGCGGGCGGGGGAAAACGGCGAGCCGATTCGAACGATCCGCCCGAATGAGTACCGTCGGTGGTATTTTTTTTGGGTCTCGTCGAATCTTCGCCGAGTGCGATTTGTCCCGATAGCGACGTCACGGATTTCATTGATGCCCGCCTCGAATAAAATTGTCAATGGACCGCGACGTCTCTCTCGCACGCTCGGCTCGAGCGCTTCCGTTCAATGGGATTCCTCGCGTACGCTGGCGGGGCGGGGGCGGGGGCGGGGGGAGCGGGTGGGGGGGCGGCCTCACCTGCGCCGGCCGGCCTCGCGGCAGACTGCCCGCAGACACCGGCCCGCGCGGGGCGCGTCCCGCGATCGGGAGACTCAAACCCCCCGAAGACTTCTCCTCCCGTAGCGACTTGCAGCTGGCCAATAGCGTTCTGCATTTCGGCATTTACTTAGGAAAAAACACCCAAAATAGGGGGACCCCATTGGCTAGCTGCAAGTCGGTGACGCGGTCTTTACGCTTTGTATCTGTAAGATAATCGCAGATGCCCGCCCCCCGCCCGGGAGCCCGGCGCCTCGGCGCCTTCCGCCTCCTCCTCGCGGGAGCCCGTCCCGTCCGATTCGGTGCAGTCGAATGAAGAGCATGAATATGCATGACTTCGCGCGGGAAGATAATTCGCCGAGAGCGCGCCGGGGACGCCGGGGACGCCGGCCGCGTCTATTTTCGTTCTCCCGAAGGCCCGCCGACGCGGCGTGACGTCGGAAACGATATTCACTCGGAGCGATGTTTTTCTCGTCTCGATGTTTTTACTACTCGGCGTAATCTGCCGCCGTAAGCGGAGTCGAAACCGTAACGGCGACTTCGCACTTTCTTATCTCGCCCGAGAATATATCGGTCGCCTTTGATAAAATGTCCCGTCATCTCTGGTACCGCGAACGACGCAAAAGTTACGTCGACAGACGGAAATGTGTCCCGGCGACTTCCAGGAGCCGCGACTCGCCTACGGCTCCGCGATAAGATTTACGACAGGTCCTCCGGGACGATAATATTTACTCGCGGCCGGAAACGCAAGAATTCGCACTGCGCATCGGTCGGAGCGGTGCCGGCCTTGAACCGTGATATAGATTTTCAGCACTGGACGATAACAAAAATATTACTTTAATTGGGATTAGTGTCCTCCGGTTACGCCCCGAGCTACCGTTCCCGTTCAAAGGTTCATTAAGTATTGATGTTAGATGCACACCTCTTGGACATATCACTCGAAGGACTACAGCTGGAATAGCGATCTGTCTCTATGCGGATTAGCAAAATTTTGGAAGGCTTTTACTCAAAACCATCACCGCTCGTATCACTGAAGCTGACTAGATATAGTATGAGGGTGTTAGGAAATTTAAATTCCTAACTATATATCCTTATGTACTTGTTGAGAACACTTAGGCTCATTTATAAAACATGAAATTTTTCTGTTGTGAGGATTTAATTGAATATACTGGCAATGACGATTGCAGTTCATTTGAGGGCATGTAAGTTTGTGCAACAAAATACTTAAATCAAATATGAGCATACGATAGTAACAATATCGACGCATATCTTAGCTTCTTGAGAAGAATCGTTTTATCTATATTTACACATTTTGTAAAATAGGTTTTACAATAAGAATAAATTAAATTTTAATACCAACAAGGATTTTAACATTATATGTCAATATTGACAGCGCTGACAAATCACATTTATTATCAATATTATTTGATAAGAATACTCCTATTTACACATTGTTGTGAGTGATAGGATTGATGATGTACAGCATGACAGCGGGCGTACTGTGATTCATGATTAAATGTGATTTAGTATTTTAAATTGAAATTTTCCTTTTTTTTCAGAGAGCAGCTCAATACTCGGCTCCGGCCGCTAATGACTCCATATGTAAGGAGACAACTCCTTGCGGCTGGGCTGTGTACACTCCGTTCATTCGCCGCGTAGATTACTTTATCAAAAATCTGTAAGTAACTACAATTTGCTAATAAAAACTACTTTAACTTACATATTTAAAAAACAATATTGATTAAAGTAAGTAGTTAGTATAAAAAATAAATAATTATAAAATATTCCAATTAGATATTGTGATTATTTATTATTAAATGAAAACTGCAAATATATAATATTGTATAATTCGTATAGATGCGCGTGTCCCGATGACTTGTCGTGCATGCGAGCTTCGGACGACCTGTCGGTGAGTGCATATGTGTACCAATGCCTGCCCACGCGGCCCACAACCACGGCTGCATCCTGAGCCGAGAGATTCATGAGCCTCCGGCCTCCTGCAGTGGTTTCCTCCACTCTATCATCTCCAGTGGTGTATTTTCATCTGAGCTGACTAAAGCCCGTACACTTTGTCCAATGTGAGACATGGTGCTTAAATTACTCATAAATAGTTAGTTGGTCAACTGTAATCTAAGCGTTGACATTTAACCCTCATCAGAAATAACAAAAATACCGTTCGCACTTTTAGTAATAACAACATATTATATTAAAAATATTACTGATTGTGCTAGCTGTATGAGAAAATTACTGTAATTTGAGTTTATAAAGACGCCTAATTGATAGAAAATGATTTTTTATCTTGCAAAGCTTTATGTGACGAAGTAATGTGCAGTCTTCTTTTATTAAGATGCAGGATCACGAAACTTGCATATCTCTTTCCCGTACAGTCAGACTAGTAGCCACTGAAAAACCAACTAAATAGCCTCTTTTATTTTCACACAATGGTGTAAGGGATATGCTATGTCAGTATCAAGATCCTGCCTATAAGTGTACAGTATTTATAATATTATGATCATGCATTAATGTTTAATCTTTTAATTTATTTTTATTATAGTTTTAATTGCAAGTTTTGCATTTTAGGTATTGTAATATTATAGTGCCAATTTACTTAATATATTATACTGAAAAAAAAATGTATTTTATAAATACATCTAGAATAAAATCACAGAATACCTACTGTTATAAGTTGGGGAAGATGTTAAATTACATTCATATTTTTGTTGGTCCTTGGAAGGGAAAATGTAGATTTTTTAATAAAAATAGTATACTGTTGCTGTTTCTTTGACTATGACTAAAAAAAACGGTATCAAAGTAGATGTAGAATTTATTCTGACTTATTTTACAAATTCCTATTAGGTGAAAAAACCCATACCATACTTAAAAAAATCACTAAACCTTATTTTCATTTGTTCAAAATTGTTAGTAAAATTTAATAATTTATTATCCAAATTTCTGTATTTTTACTTTTAGTGGCTTGAATTTTTTTGGTGGTTAATCCATCAGTGGCTGATTCATAAATTAGATAGTATAGTTTATCAATTTTACATGTTATTTTATTTATCATTATATCATGTTATTCTACTTCCATACACACAAGTGGTGTAGCTTAGATTTTAAAACATCGATAGCCATTGATACATGTCTGCGGCTTTCCAATTATTCATTCGCTTTCACAAAACTGCTCACAATCTGATTATACTTTAAAGCCTCTGTATTTAAAATGTTTTCATATTATTGTATATATGCCTAATGCAAATCATTTGATTTTACAATAAATTCTCTCGATAAAGAGAAAATTTAAATAAATATTTTATTAATAAAATATTCTACAATTCAAGTGTAAACAAATAATTCTGACTCAAATTCAACTCCAAATTATTGATGCTGTTGGTATTCAGATAATAAAAGTTACACTATCTATACAAGTCATTACTATGATAAGAATGATATTGATTGAATATCTTGTGCTAGTGTAAAAAATATTATATTCATCTGTACGTCCCAGCTTCATTTATGTTTAAAGAATTAATTATATCTTGTGAGTGTGATGTCTGCACTCATTCGTGTTTAACGAATAGAGTTATAATTTATTTTCAAATTACAATATGATAAATCATTATATGGTACATTTATTATTCTACCTCGAATAATGAATTAGAAAAAATGCTCAAAACTTATAAATAAGAGTTTTCTATTTATAGAAATCAAATTGATTCATTTATTGTAAAATTGCCTACTGTGAGCCACGAATAGCTGATGTATTTTGTTATAATGTGAAGTCTTCCTTCTAAAAGATATTATTAATATAAAAGATATTCTCAATTAATTGAGAAAACCAACTTATTACAACATGTTTTATTTTCCCCACAAACAATTCAGTTCCTTTCGACAGGAATTCGGGAATATTATCCCCTGATTTGAAACCGACCAGTGGTTTTACCTGTTAGCTTCAGTTATATCAATGATATAATTGATTATTTTGAATGATCTTCACAATTGCTGAGAACATAAATTATCAGATATTAAATAGGTGAAAAATACTACTTTAAATTAAATTACACATTTGATTCGATATACTTTTATTTTCATGTACCAACAACACATTGGAATAAACCATAGTTCAACTGGTTATAAATTGATAAAAAATATATAAAACCCTCAATATAATGTCATTATCAGTGATACTAGAGAACAATAAATAAAAACAATACCATACGTTGTAAATAAAAATGACAAATATAAATTTAACATATAAAAAAAATAATTTTCAAAGTAAACAAAGATAGCATCAATTCATTTCGATATTAATAATTATTAAGAATAAAATTTTCAGCTTTTCTTCTATGATATATCTTATTGATTCACAATCAGTTGATTGGGATGACTTTGAAATTCATTAAAAAAATCACGAATTATATTAGACAGAAAACATGGTCATGCTGTACAAAATTAAGTCAGTAAGAATTGTATACTAAAAAAGAGTACCAATTTGAAGCAGTATATGAATGAATGACTTACAAATGTGTAAATATAGACGAATTCAACAGCTAATTGAAAAAAATACATAAGTGTACAGTACAATAAGAGAGATCAGAAACAATAAATATTGACATAGATTTGGAGGTGATTGATATATTATTGATATATATGTTGTGGATCCCGGTTAAATTTTTAATATAACAGTCTACAGTGATTTCATCAAGCTTAGCATTAATAACAACATCTGAAAATGTCATATTTCACAAGAAACATTACAAAGCAATTATTAAATAAAAAATAGTTTTTTGAAATGTTATATAAAGTAATATACGTTTTATGTTTTTGTAAAATAAAACAAAAGTTTAAAACGACTATCATACATGAAAATTATCAATCGTCATTGAGAAATTCCTTATTTATCAGACACGGTAATAGAGTGTTTAACATTAGACCGTTGAACATTTAATAAAAGAAAAATTGCATACGAAATTAATATTTTAATATATAAAATATTTTTTTTGGAAGTTGGAAGAATGAATGGAATGTATGAAAAGCATTATCTTTTAAAATTTTAAATGAAATTAAAAGCTTTAATGCTTATTTTATAATTAAAAGGAAATCGAAATTCACATAGAAATTGAAAGAAATATTCAATTCATCACTAAAAATATATTTCATCAGGTGCACGTCAAGTGTTGAGTATTCAATACTTCAATAATTATAAATATTAGATTTTTTGATTACCTGCAATTTTCAAAATATATTAACACTTCATAAGCAATAGCGTGCTAGCCACTTGTCATTTGTAATAAATTATTCAGGAATGTACAATATATGCACTGCATAATCTATTAATATTTATGTGTTATACATATATATTTAGCAAAAATATTTTCTACATAATAATGCAACAGAGAATATTTGTTAAAAAATCACAAGAAATAAAATAACGCTACAATTTGGCATTGATTATTGGAAGTTTACGATGAAACATGGAATTGTTGAAATATCTACGCTTTTTGCTTTATTATATTTTAAGTCTACGGTTTTGTAATCAAATTCTATAAAAGACCAAATATGAAGCACAGTTAACGCATTTCTAAATGAAATACAACAATTACCCGGAGAAAACATACCGGATACTACATCTCAATTATATATACATATTGAACTAAAAACGATCATGGTCAATTATTTTGATAGAATTTTTGCAGTAATAATGCATACTGCAAATTACTGCAAAATGTGATAATAAATAATATAATATAAATAAAAACAAATTGTTGTCAATGGAATTCAAAGAAGTAAAAAAAAAAAATTCATTATGACTTGTGTATGAATAAAAAAATTGTAAAAAATAATGGAACTGTATACATACATATAAAATAACTCAACTTAAAATTAAAATATCCAGTTTAATATTATTTTGTAAATAAATTGAAGTTTAAAAAGTTGTAAATAGAAAAACATAAATTCATATTCAAATCAGGATATACAATGAATGATAAAATATGAGTGAAAAAAAATATCAAAAAATGTGTAGGAAGCACAACAACTCTAACATTATAATAATATTTTTTTTTAAGTTTTACCTACTTTACTGATGTCGTGAATATAATTTGTATTGGCACAATGTAAAACAGATATAAATAAAAATTTACAAAGAATGATATTTGATTTTTAAAAATTCAATGAAAATATATATCTAAGTTGTAAGATGTTACAATCGTGGCCCCAATGAATAGCCGTCGTTACCCACTTTCTTCATTATCAGGCTAAGGAAAGGACACCTGTGAGGTGATCTTTGGGATTATCTAATCAAAGCTTAGAAAGTGTAGGGTTGACAATTTAACATTCTTAAATCACAAGTATCGCTGGACCAACATGTCAAAATAAAATCGGCAAAATACAAACTGTAAAATTTCCAGATGCCACATACAGACACGGAAATATTGCCACTTTATAAAATAAAATAAAAAATAAGTAGCAAAAATGTAGAGTATATAAATCGTTGGTTTAGTCAAAAATAATTAGATTACGTGTTCCATTTAAAATGAATCGATCACATTTTTTAATTAATAACATACAACTCTCCGACTAAGCCCCAAAAATGATTTGGTATAATACACAGCTAACAAGAATAATAATTATTATAAAGTCAAACCTACAATATAGTATGGAAGAGAGACATGAATGTTATAATTTTGACAGCATAAAAATAAGTATATACTTTCAAAACCTTATGGTTAAATTCATTGACTTTCATCATATGTATAACAATAATTATCTTAGTTATTAAGTATTGGAAACCGGTTGAAAATTTTGTCTTCAAATTAACAGTAACACTAATATGATTAAGCATATACTATTATATATATCAGATCTTGTCATAAAGAATAATCGGTTTCACAAACATTTCATTTGTAAAAAATTAACCATCGCATAAATGTCATGGTATATTACAAAATCTATACTAACTTAAATAAACTTTAAATGTCAGGAATATTTTATAAAAATAACTAGCAGTATCATAACTACGGAAAAACGTGAACGGCTGTTTAACCTGATAAAATATTTATAAAGCATTCGGAATATTTGAAGTATTATGAGAGTTATGGCACAACATACCAGCAAAGAGAAGACAAAAAAGGCCGAATAGTCAAAATAAAATCACCAATAATAGAAAATACTGTTGCCTTCAATAAGGTGAAGTGCTGTGGTGTGCCAAACCCCGGCTGCAGGTCATTGCTCTCGATCCTGCTTCGGTTCTGCCTCCAACTGCTCCTCCCCATCATGGTGCAGTGGCCGCACAAGTCGCTCGGGATGCGAGTGTGCCATCTGCGTGTAGTCTCGGAATACCTCGTTGTAAGTCTCATCTCCCATCGCTCCCATCTCCGAATCCTTCATTTCATCATTAAGTTTGGTAAGCCTAAGTCTAAAAATCAAATGAAATGCAATTATTAATAGATCTTTACTGTTCCAATAATTTTATTTTTAAATATAAAGCTTCCTACAAAGTAACAATATCAGCATTAGCGTTGGTGACAGCAACATCCAAGGGCGTATTCCCATTATTATCAGTGAGAGACTGATCAGCTCTGTACCGAAGCAGAAGGCAAACCTGCAATATGCAAAACAAATATTAGTGACTGAAATTTATATATCTGTGTCTTTATCATCTGAAGTATCATGCTCAATAATGAAAAGAAAAACCGTCTTTGTATTGACCTGTGCAGTGTTACCAGCCTCAGTAGCAAGATGAAGAGCAGTCTTGCCGAGAGCGTCTTGTACATTTATACGACAACCGTTTATCAGCAAATAAGAGCAAGCCATCACCGACCCCTAAAAATATAAAACAATGTATGAAGTTCACATATACCATTTGAAGCTTTACCCAAATAATGCAAACTCATATACCTGAGTTTTTTCATGTCATTTCATTAACTTCGTAATGTATAGAGTTATATTCATAGGACTATAATAATAGGAATATCATGAAAGTAGGGAATAAACACAAAATTATACTTACACTAAGTACAGCAGCATGTAAAGGTGTGCGGGCAAACTGGGAAGGGTGAGGGTGAGGAGCGTGTAGATCAGCCTTGAGTGCCATGGCACGACACATCACAACTAGGTTGTGCGCCACTGCTGCTCGGTATAAAAGCAACGATGGAGATAAAGCTGACATTTCTTCTTCCTCTGCCGAAATAAAACAATCCTTTTTGTAGTAAACATAGTACAAAAATTTAGTCAGAAGTTTACTATTAAAACATGTGCTTTTTTTTATCCTGCGAAAATGCTGCAGGTTTACAAGATAATAACATATCATGACTTAGTATGGGTGGTATCACATGAAAGCGCCTTTGGGCTCTATTATCAAGTATTGTATCTTTGACAGCACCAAATAAGATGAACAGACGATGATTTATTTTTTTTGACTATGCAAACAAAAAATAATTCAGTTGTAGCTTTTATTAATAAAATATCATAGGGCTTCAAATATTGCCTGAGGACTGTCAAATAATGGATGAGGAGCCTGTCTTTCACTCTTATTTTATTTAAAAATAACAAAATGAAAAATCTACTCATTAAACAATTTTCAATAATACAAAAATTATGCTCACACCCAGTATCAGTATGACTACCTATTTAAATGCAATTTTAAAATATCTTTCAGTTACATTAGTCTTATATTTAAAAATAATTGATCAAAAATAATAGTGAGCCCCATGAGCTGCAGCACTAACCGATGTTGTCATCACTCTCATCACCCTCAGTGGAGTCCTGGTCACTGGGTAAGGCAATGGCTCCCGGGCGCTCAGCTGCACTCAGCTCACTCCCTATGAGAAGCAGTCCTGAGGGTGTACGCCGACCCGCACTCCCTGCAGCCTCAATCGGAGACACCTCATCTGGTAGAGAATCTGACGACAACACATCCAATGTTAATATGTCTAACATTTAACAGCAGATATTATATAAAATATTAGTTTAACTATTGCAGACAGTAACCTTGATCACCGTTTTCAACCAAAGGGGTGGTTTCCTGGTTGGGACCCTTGCGGCGAGGTCGGGAGCGCGGTCGACGCCTTACACGTCGCACAGACCACTTGCGGCCAGCAGAAGGTCTTGCAGGCTCGGTCTGCGGTCTTGCAGGCTCAGTTTGCGGTCTTGTTGATTCTTTCTCCGATACTGCATCTGTCTCCTCAGTCAACACTGACAGTTCACTCACAAACAGGAGAGAAACGTACTTTGCTTTTATCCAAGCCTCTCGAATAGCTCTGAAATATTTTATTTTGTTACATATTATTTGGGTTTAGTTTATAGACTGCTGCATGGTAGTAATGATGGCCTATGGCTCGTAGCCCATTTTTAGTTTCTAGTTTCTATTGGTTCTATCCATATTAATAATTCAAAATGCACCATACTAGAATTTTCATTAGTCAGTTAAAGGTTCTGTCAGAATGTGTGTAGAGTTCTTTACTTGGGAATTTTGTGTTACAGGCAATTTAGAAAATATTATTATATTTGCATATTTAATAACTGAGATAGTTTACGTACCCAGAACAATTAGGAGTGGCCCTCACTACAGGAGGATTATTGTCAGCAGTGGCCTCGTATACTTGGTTCACAACTCGATTTCCAAGCTCTGCCATGACCTTCACGGAGTCACCTTCCCACTCGTCCAGTGTCAGGGAGCGCACCTTACTGTGATGAACACCCAAAGAACGATGCACGCCTGAACATTCTGAAAAATAACAAACGTTTTTAAAATATGAAATCTAATTTTTATAACAATATTGATTATATTAAATACAAGTTTACTTATTCAAATTATTTGAAGAAAGTTAGTTCTATTCTAGCCTTTCAAGATTTAAAAACTTTATTCAATAATATGGCTACCTACCTATACATAAAGTAATGCCAAGGTTAATACTGGCCCATCGAGGATTAGGATTTCCACAATCGCAGCATGCATTATTCCCAGGAATGCTTAGAAGTTGTTCCCACATCCTAGAAAACATAAAATTTTCATGATCCTAAAAATCCAAATAAATCTGAAAGATGAATCTGAGTAGATGACACAAAGCCTTTATTATATCAATATAAGGGTCATTTAATAAGTTAGATTATTGGAAATTTATCTGGAACTGTCAATCTTTGGTGGTTTTATTAAATTTATTTCGCCTTTTAGTTTAACTCAAGTAGAACATTGGTTTTCTATGGTTAGATTTTTTTCACAGATACATCATTAACCTTAATTGTCAAACGTTCACTTGAGAACTTGAATTATTATTAGTCAAATAAATATTATAAAATTTAAATATTAATAATATTCCTCACTTAGACTTGACTTTGCGAGGACGATTATTGGCCACAATGCTGGAGGGGAGATCTCGGGGGCTCGTATCAGTCACCACCATGGTGCTGAGCCCTCTTTGTATAGCAGTGCGGATGCCACTCTGGAGTGCCCCCATCCATGCCAACAGCATTTCTTCAGAGTCGGCTTGGAGCATGTGACTCCTGGAAGTTAAAAGATTTCTTAATATTTAGTATTGTTCCAGTTTCTTCGTCCTGTTCAGTTGCATAAAATTTCAAGTACTTAATTCTTTATAGACAATAAAAGCACCATTATTTTCTATTGGAGATTTTAACCCTAACAAATATTATTTTCTTCAATATTTAAAAACACATATTAGCAAAATTGACATGCAACTATCTTAGTGTGTTAAAATGATATAAAAGAAAATTAAATGTGGTTTCTATTTACAAAGTATTTGTACAAAAAAACTTACTTTGACGGTGATAAAACTTCAAAGCAAAAACGTCTCTCTCCTTCGATGACAGGCTTTACAGTGCACAACCGAAGATCTTCTTCCATAACTGTCACATTTTCTTCACCTGTTCTTTTCCTGAAAATTTATAATATATAAATAAAAGAACTAGATTGCATTATAGTGACAAAACGTTTTGATGAGAGAAACTCACCGATAAACCAATCGATTATCAAACAGGTAGAACCATCTTCGGTTCCAGGTTTTAAACGCATTAGAAGTTCTCTTAAAGAGATATCCCTGCATACGAGGTGTAATTGACGTCTTGGGAGACGTGCACAGTGTCATAGCGTCAGCTGCATCGCTTTCCTTGCCTGATGTCTCACAGCCCGGCAGGGTCGTGTCCCGACTGTTAACCACAGTGTGGCGGTTTTCCATTTCTTTTTCCAAATCTTTTGTTTCTCCTCTCATTATTGCAACCTACAAAATACGATAAAAATATTCAAATGATACACGAATATCAGTTTATCACTGAATTAGAAAGTTGATTGCAAAGTAAATTCAATTATTAAATAAAGAGATACTCACATCCTCAGCAACAGATTTCATAAAAGGGTCAAGATCTTCGCACAAATCTGCTCCTTGATGATAGAAAGTACAGCATGCGTGCATATAGGAAAGAAACTGCAATCAAATATACTTTTTTATGTAAGTTCATAAATTAGCCAACCAATCTTGGAAAAAGAGCACTTTGAATAACAGATACACTGTAAGTCACGCCTCAACAGAATAAGTTATTGTCAACACTGAGTCACCAACACTTATCAGGACTGTCATAATTGTAAACTGTAAATAAGCAAGATTAAATTTGCCAAGATATTTCCCTCATGCGGATCATAAAAATGCCAAAAGTATTCAATTGTGACTCCAGTGCATGAACATAATCATGATATATCAAAATGATTCAATATTATTATTATGTTGTATATAAAGTTGTTTAAAAATTGCATTTTGATAATATTAAGCTAACTTATTTATTTGAATGAGTGGACACTAAATAGAATATTGATTTCACAAAGTACTCTTATTTCATAAAATCAAGAGTGAGTCATATTACAGCATAATAAAATCTGTGGGCAACTTCATAAAAGGCAAAGTCAAGGTGAATTCAGTATATATGGAATAACAACTGTCGAACACCTATTGTTATTCAATAGTGGAAGGAGATGGATCAAAAGAAAAACGCAGAAGGTAATCAACTCACTGTCTTTACCAACTAATTTCATATTTATTAATTATCTTTTAACTTCTAATATTAGCCATATAAATTCTAAGGAAGAAACATTTAGAAGTATGCTAGGTTGTATGAAAAATTTACAGTCATATTAATTTCAAACTAACCAATTTAAATAAACAAAGCAAAGATTACTACATTTTTGTCATATTGATTACTTTTCTCAAGACATGTCTTTTAAAACACGTTATGAGAAATAAAAAACAAATACCCTAATATTTAAATAAATCAATGAAATGTACCAAAACCTAGTGTAAATTTAATAATTCATGAAACATAACAAACTGCATTAAAAAAAACTTGCATATTATAATCGCACAATTAGTAGCAAATGACTGAGATGTCAAAAAATGTAGCCAATGTAAAGTTGAATTCGTAAAATGAGCACTTACCGTAGAAAGTATTTCGTGTCTTTGCCTGGCTCTGAGCATAGTCAAGGAGTGTACATAGTCAAGGGCAGTGTGACGAAAGCAGGAGCGTGTGGCTGAAAGCAAATTAGCCGCTTCTTCTGTATCCATAGGACGATTTCGAGACACCTTTTGTAATTAACAAATAAAACAGTAAATATTTACTTTCTGTTAGAAATTTAAATAAAGTATTAATATCACTTTATAACCTGAGAATTTTTAGAAAGCGCCACGTCCAAATCATTTGATATCTTTTCAAAGTAATGTTTGCTTTCCCTTACACCTTTAATATCCCTGAAAAGAAATAAAACTATGTTTGAATGTTATTACTACTGCAAATCAAAAATACGTCACATAAATATATTGATTATGTTTCTAAAATAGTTATTTTGTAACGTAAGCATAATTTATAATGCGATAAAGGAATTCATATAATGATAAAATTAAGATTCAGATGATCAACAATGAATACAAAAACCGCATTTACACCATTACTGTTTTCACTGTATTGGCATATGAGATTTGTATTTACAGTCTGATTGGCTCACACTTTAATGAAGGCAGTGAGATTCGTGAGGACTGTGCGGGAGGCCTGGTCCAGGAGGCAAGTGTGGAACTTGTTCATTTCCTGCAGTGTGTGAATGAGGCGATTCAGAGCTGACATCAAGGGTGGCTCTTTTTCAAATTGCCGGCTTAAGTCCCACAGAGCATTGGCGAAGAGACTGGAAAATAAATAAAAAACATTTAAAAATTGCATTGTGGTCTATTGGTTATAAACATCAAAACTTTTTATGTTCTGAGCTGGGAAACTACATTAGCTGAATTTTGTTGTTTTCTTTAATTATTTATGTAAACTATGAGAGTGAAAAGTGATAAAAAAATTTAAGCAAGTTATATTTTTTGAAGTGTTCTCAAGGTGTGGTTGTCAAATAATAAGAATGCATGATGGAAATAAAACAATGGAATCATTTAATAAATACAATGCTTGCACTACCTCCACTCGTCTGCTCTCCACAACCAGATTTAGTAGGAAGGAATTTGGTTGGTAGGAAGTACAGCCTTTGATATTCTCTCAACTAATGAAGTTCCCATTCTACTTGATAAATCAACATCCCTAGTGGACTTCATTGGAAGTTCACGAGCGTTAACTTTGACTGTATAGCTATGAACCATATAGTCATTTCTTGTGATGGCGTTTAAAAGATTGACACATTTACTTGACTTGATCTGGTGATCAGTTGGGATATTTGATTCCCAGGGGACAGTCAATTTTACAATAATGACTTCTTCGGGTCATTATTGTAGTATTATAAATCAGATAAAAGAAAAAAAAATGCTTATAAATAAATATAAATACCTTTGTTGAGCAACGTAAGTTTTCCCATTATCAATCATTAAACCGCACGTCTTCAAAACTTTGTCTAATCTGTGTTCTAATTGTTCAATGCCTGCTTCTTCACTTTCCAGTTGTGACCTATTTGATAAATAAATTGAATTTTTTAGTATTTTAATATAATAATAACATCCAGTCCAAGAAACAAAATTATAATGGGTGTCAACTATTGAATGATGAGATTTTACGATAAACCTACCTGAATTTGGGCGAATCGCGAAGGCACTCGTCAAAATCAATCGTTGTCCGCATTTTTATAAAGATATGAGATTTCTACTCCACAAAATAATCTAAAAATTACTACTTAAACAAATTAATTATCCACACGTCAAGACATTACAAATTTTCATGTTTATCTGTTTGTCAGTTGCTAGTTGTTCATATTCGTTTCTAGCCATGTTGATGCTATGATTATTAAATTATATTATGGTGGTTTTAAAACATGAAAAAAATAACCAAAATCGACTTGAATATTTCGTCATAAATATAATAAAAATAACGAAAAGTCGGTAATATTTATAAGCGCATTTTTTCGAACTAAATGTCAGTTAGACAGTCAACCACTAGAGATAAAGGCCCTCCAAGTAAGAGTCAACGCTAACGTCAAGCGTATTTTTTTTACTTTGGATAGATATTATTATTCATAGATTTTCTATCATTTGAAAGTGCAAATAATATTCATTTATAAATGAAACAATTATGTTTTTGGTAAAAACACTTATCAGAAATTCGTTAATGTCATATCATCGGTCTTTTACATTCTTGCCATTATATTTGTCTCCATTGTATTTTAGAGTATTTATATTTGCTTAGTCAATTATAATCTGTTATTTTTGTTTCCGTTGATAAGGTGGCTTATTATTTTTCTTTTCTTATAGTTTTATTAATAATCGGGTAATATGCAAAACTACTTGTAAATTATTCTTATCACTTATATCTTGGTACTTTTTACTTTACAGATTTTATAAAATATATCAAAATGTTTACCGGAGAAAAGAAATCAAAGAGATCAATCCCAAAGATTAAACCTGATCATCTTCTTCCAATTTTAGTATGTGCTCTAGCGATCCCACTGTCAATGTCTATGTGGTTATTCAATATAGGTTACACATATTTCACGGATGTAAAAGGAAACGATGGTAAATATAACTATTCCAACAATTTTTGCATTAAAATTACTTCTCGTGGATATAATATTTAAATATTTTTTCAGATTTACCTGCTATTCACCCTACTCGTTGGCTCTTTGCTAGTTTTGTTAGCTTAGTGGTAATTGTGTACGGATTGAAGAAAAAAAGTCTCAGTTTAAGTGGAGCATTTCTCGGGTTTTTTGTTGGGATGATTTTGACCCTCGGGAATTATGCTTTCCTAGCTTGTCTGTTTACATTTTTCATAACCTCATCAAAAGCGACTAAGTATCGAGGAGAAGAAAAGAGTAAACTCGAAGAAGACTACAAAGAAGGTAATGTATTTTTAAATAGTATTTCTATTCATTTTTGTTATGAACGTACATATATTTTATTGGGTAAATGGAAAATAATGTTCACTATTTTTAATATGATTTTTTTAGGTGGACAGAGATCATGGATCCACGTTTTATGTAATGGTGGAATGGCTACACAACTAGGGTTACTATACTTGCTGGACGTAGGCTGTGGAGAACGAGCTGTAAATTTTGCCTTGGACTACAGACCTTCCTGGCTCTCTATGGGCATCCTGGGTAATTCTCAACACCAATAACATTAATTTAGGTACTAATATTTAGAAAATAAGATCTTAAGCTCACTTTATTTAACATCTCTTCATAAATCATTCCACTCTAAATATGTGTTTTTATTGATAATTGTTCTAATGATATTTCATTTTTATGATAAACATATTTAGGATCTTTTGCCTCTTGTAATGGCGATACATGGGCATCAGAACTGGGCACTGTTCTCTCGAGGGGTGATCCATTCCTCATAACTACCCGCAAGCAAGTTCCAAAAGGTACCAACGGTGGAGTGTCAGTTGCCGGCCTATTGCTAAGTGCCATAGGCGGAGTTGTGGTGGGAGCAGCCAATTACATAACCATTATCCTATGTGCCAATAAGAGTCTGTTATCAGAAGCCCCCCCGCAATGGCCGCTGTTGCTAGTCGGAGGCCTTGGGGGATTCTTGGGAAGCCTTCTGGATTCATTGCTCGGTGCTACTTTACAATATTCAGGTAATTTATTTATATATTGTATCATCGTCATTGTGTATTATTTATGCCAATTATGTTGTCATATATTTAATAAATTTCATTTACAGGAATAGACAACGAAGGACACATTGTGTCATCTCCTGGTAAAGGTGTGACTCATATTAGCGGCCGAAGGTTACTGGACAACCACGGTGTAAACCTTATATGCAGTGTGGTCATGGGAATTGTCATGCCTTATGTCGCAAAAGCTATTTGGCCACAATAAAAGTTCAAAAATACTTAAATTGAATATTTTTACTCAAAGTAATTTGACTACTAAAAGATGTGTTTGACATTTTTGTATGTGCTTAATAATTTTTAAAGAAATATTTTTTTAATTTTTGTAATATTATCAAATGTCATTTTTAAATAGATTAACAATAATTATGTTCATTTGCTTCCTATCGATAAAATATTTTAAATACTTTAATTATCATATTTTAGATAATAAACATGTTATATTTTGTTAGACTTTTGTAACTACTGGAATATAAAAACATTTATATTACTATCATTAAGTTGATAGTGCAAATTATAAAAATTGTTTTGTTTTCATAAAACTTATAAAACAGACAGTGATATTATAGAAAACTGACTGCAATATATAATAGAAAAAACTATAAAAAGTCTGAAATTATACACTCCTAAATTGTAGGTGTTCGATTATTCTAGGAATTTGACATCCAAATGTCAAATGGCCAGACTTGCATTTTTATAAAATTAAATTTATCTATCAGTGTTTAAAATATAGTAGCAGTTATGGTGTGAAATAATGATATCGTGGGTGCTATATATACCAGCCAATGTAAACTATGTGCTTACTCGTCAAAGCTGTTTATTATTTTAACTGCTAACATGCAATTATATCATCTCTAGAAACTAAATTTGTGACTGTTAAATGTAATAAGACATGCCATTTACTTTTCATACCAAGTAAGATCTCACCTTTTTAAGGATTTCATTGTTTAATGACATTGTAGTGATAAGTATGTACATTATTTTATACAACTCAAAGGTTCTGATAGATATTTTTATAGTTTTGGTAGTATAATAATTTATACATTTAAGTAAACTTAAAACAAGGTTGTTATAATCTAAATATGTTTGTTATAAAGGTGTAGAAAAATATATTTTATTAAATACAATATTAAATAATATGATTCCGTGTTCATTTTTTCTATAATGCAGCAGTTATGTTTTTATTAAATTTATGTATCGGAGCATCAAGGCTGGAACAGTAAAAACAAATGGTCGCATAATTAAAAACACTGACAACTTTGGCAGAAATTAATTTGAAGAGTGTTTTTGTAATATCAACAAAAAAACTTTATTTTTATTATCTGATTGATGGGTAAGAGTAGGAGGCTGCAAGAGAAAAAGCAGTAAAGGTTGTACCTGGCTTGATGCATCGTTACATTTGCATTACTTTGTATTGAAACTGTGACCTCATTATATTTTTATAAAAGAATTCAACAAAAGTCCAATACTATTGATTAAAAACTAGAATGGATATTTTAACCTGTCTTGTTTTCCCTCACAATGCTAGTCTCATTCACAACATTTTACAGCTCAATGCACAATTATTTTCAATCTCTCTACTTTCACTTTTGTGTCTATTATAAAATACATAGAAATTTCAAGTAAAATCATTATCAATGTTAAATGATGATAATCTGAATCATTTTATTCTGATCCAGTGTTCCATGATTTACAGACATCCAAGAGATTTTTGGGAAATGCAATCACCTTTGCTTTTTTTTTTTTTAATATTTCAATCGCACTGTTGGAAGTGTTATAAATGGTGACTGTTAAGTGGAATGTAAATATGTATAAGATGTATATGAAAATAAGGAATATAAGTAATCTAGTAAATGTGAATTAGAAGATTAAAATAAAAATAAACCACAGAAAATTTTAATTATGTTATTTTATTTCACATAATAGGTTGCATAGCAAGCTTAAATTAATTATTCGTCTCACTGTATTTATTAAACATTAATTTCACTACATTTTGCTAGCATAAATGAGGCCTCAGTGGAGTCCACGTTCCTTGAAACATAAGCTCTTAGATCAGATAAGTAGATGGCGATATACTTCAATAGTTTTCTTTATCATAATGGAAAAAATACAGAACAAATAATGCCTCTTCTAATACCAATGTATCTCAGTCATTATTGTTGATATTATCAGTAAACATGTTTATAGCTTGTTTTATAATATTTATTAATTTTTAGGATCTTCCTTAAAAATAATAAATAAACATATACAAGCTTTAAATTCCTAAAAACATAAATAAATAAACTATGTAGTTTGTATTAATTACTCAATTGCAAATAATGGTGATTCAATTTTTTACAGCGCTAAGGAAGTTAACATTTTTAAAGATAATGTTACTTAAATGTTTGAAGTAAAGACATATTGCAAATATTAAAAGTGCAGACTGACTGCTAGAAACTATGATTTACTTTGATAAAAATATAATGAAGCTATAATCGCAAAGAGAGTCATTTTAAATATAAGGGAAGATTGGAAAGTCCATTTCCACACCACATGCCAGACTATTTAATAAGGTTTTCTTTTAGAATGTTATTTTTACTACGACTTCAGTAAAGCTCTAGCTCTAGCAGCATTTATCTGAAAATGTATGTAATATCTTATATCATATCTAAATTAGTACTCTTTTCAGGACAGTTTTATGATTTTTGATTCACTTTTAAAAATGAAACATTTCAATCACCTAGTGGTCCACAAATACCGTCAATCAATGCCAAAACTGATTAACCTATAAACTATCTATTTTGTTATAATTTATAAATGAAATTTTTCGTATCTTCAGGCGAAAAATAACAGAGAAAAAACATGACCGCTCTGCAATTACTCGATAAAATATATCATACAATAAAATAAAATGAATAGCCTTTAGTCCGCAAGGCTTACAACAAAACGTAATAAATATTTCAAATGTAGGATATAGTACAGGTCACTCAGGTTTATAATCAACGATATGTATATAATCATTGCATATAATTTTAAGTTGATCTTAATCTAAATAATACAAACAGTTTTTATAGAATAAAACGGCAAGTCACAGGCATTCCAATCAACCCTATATTATTTTGTGAAAACACTATTTAATTGGCATACTTGGTATCATAATAAATTTAAAAGAGTGAAATTATTGATTTTTAAAATTTTTCCCATAAACTTTTGACTTTAAGTTAACATACTTGTCATAACAGATTGTGTAATATTTTGTTGTCTATAGAATATAAAATATGTAAAAATATCATGTACACAAGTATACTGAATCAATAAAGTATACACTTAACATTTCGAAAATTAGTAGCTCATTAGACAATTGTGGAAAAAAGACAATTTAATAACAGGATCTTAGGTGGGATTATTATGATAAAATAAATAATTCTTTACAAATTTTACAAATAAAGAATTAATTAGAGACGTACTCCATAACATGATGTATTAACAAATAATAATATAGGGATTTATCATTCCAGTAAGAACTCGATTTTGGCCGTACGTTGTTTGATCAATTCATCTAATTGTCAAACTAATGATTGTTTAAGTATTAGAAAATGGACTAGTATGTATTTACAATTTTAATGTTAACAATTTGACATTAATTTAATGGTAAGAATATTAAATTGGAATTTTAAAAAGCATATCTATCAGACGACAATCTACTGAGGTAAAATGATTCAACAAAACTCAAGTAGCAATATCGTTCTCGGATTGCTACTATGTCTACAAAGGAAGAGAGAACTAACATATTATTAAGAATTAAGTAGGATATTATGAAGAATAATAATTATTATAGAAGCATTGTGTTTATATTATACGAATGTTAACAATAAATATTATATCATACAAGTAGATCACGTTATAATTATTATTTTACCCAAAATGACATCATATTGGGATATTTATTTTCATTTGATATCAATTTTTTATCCAAGATAAGCATTGATAATTTTGATTAGTCAAATAAATAGCTATAAAATTACAAGCAAAATAGATATTGCTCAATGCATTAATTATATAGTAAAAGGCAAAAATGGTTGCCATTTATGTTGATTTTGTGTCAAAGTCGTCACATTTGTAAAAAAATGTCAATTTACAAACTTTCAGTTTATAGTAAACAATGTCGAATAAACATTATATAATAACTATGAATCAAAATATATAAAGCAATATTAAATATCAATAGAGAAAATAAATAAATTGCAAAATTTTATTACAAATCTATTGTAATTAGTTTATAAGTACTTGAGGTTTGTAAAAGTGTTGCAATATTTGTAATTTATATTAGACATAACCACATTATTTTTACTTTAATAAAACATGCATTCTTGCTGTAATTATAAGAATATGAATATATAATTTTTATTAAAAATATTATAGAATTGAAGGCAAACAGAAAAAAAAATTAATCGTTGTTAAGTCTCTGAGGTAAGAGAAGTTAAAACAATCCTATGGAGGTCTTAATACTTAATAGAAATAACTACTAGCTCACTAATAACAAATTATAATAAACAGAGAGAGACACACATTCACCATCACTTGAAATTATATTAATAATTAAAAAAAAAATAGTTTGTATGAATTACTGGAATAGGTAAGTAATGACTAGTGACCTTTACACTCAATGAATTGGTGATTGATAGAAACAATAAAAATAATATACAATGAGTGCATTCAAAACTCCGCAAACGGTGAAGAAAATGGATGCATGAGAGTATATTTACCAAATACTATTATATTTTCTTTCTCTTCATTATTAAATGAAAACTTTACTTTTAAAACCATTACATTGGTTTATAATAACAATAATATGTCAGTTATTGAACCGACATATTATTTCACGAGATAGGATAATATCACACAATCATTAAGTTTTTAAAATTCTTGGATGAAGAAATTGGAGTATAAAATGTGGTTCATTTATTTCAGAAGGATAAATAATCACAAAATTTTAAGTGCCATTTGCTAAAAGCTAAACAGATAGTTTGTGAAATATATTGAATGAGTGTCTAAAATGTCAAATATAATTTTCGGAAATTTGATTGTAACAAACTATGAAATTCTGAAAACTATTTAAACGAATTGTTGAACAATTAATGAGATCATCTCAATACATATTCTCATTTACACAATATTAATTAAAACTAAGTACAACAAATTTCTTCATTTTTAAAAAAACTATTTATATGTAATTAATTGTGTAATGTATCCTATACACAAAATTTATTGACTCGGTATAAAAAACTAAATTAGTATCCAAGTGGTATATATTATAATTAATTATAACAAATAACTATTATTGTTTTTCCAATCAGATAGTGAATAAGTATGTTTCTCTGAGAAGTTCAAAATATAAAAGTGACATGCTACTTTGGGTAATCTTTATCTCAAAAGGACTCAGTGGTGACGGACAAGGAAATTTTTTCATTTCCTCACTAGGCTCTCAATTAAAATTAATTATTTCACTCTCTACACATACATCAAACTCTCTCGAACAGTATTTACATTAACACACTGATTGAGAAGCTCACTTAGACTGACAACCACTCTAACTAAGATCACGAGTCTCAAAGTAAGATGCGGGACCATCACCCAGCAAGTGTTGTCTTTCTTTTCCACAGAATATACAATAAACATTGTTTTGCCTTCACAGGTTCGGCAATGACTGCAAATGCGTACGGTAATATCGTATAGTCATTAAAATCTCAAGTTCTTGATACGGTATTGCCAAAGCTGTCTTCACGCTAAAGACTGGATAAAATTTAAGTAGGGAGCAAGCACCGACTATTCAGGTGGGATGCAAGGAAGAATACCAGAAATAACTTTTTCAAGCAACATCAGAAAACAGACTTGGCGAAGTGTGAAAGGTGCAGAATGCGAATAAAGCAAGTTGTAAGAAGTATCAGAAGAATAAGAAAAAACCGACTCCAAGTACGGGGAGTGAGCACCGAATGCACTTGTGGGTCAGTTGAGAAGTAAGAGAAGTCATTAAAAATTGGATAGATGAACTCTTCAAGCAACAGTAAAAAACCAACTCAGCGAAGCATGACAGTTGCAGGAAATGAGCACTGAGTGTACTAACAAGGGTAGCCAAAATGTTGGAAATAGTATCAGAGGGGTGAACGGGCGAGCTCTCCCAAGAAATATCAGAAAACTGTCTCAGTGAGTGTGACAGGTACAAGGAGCAAACACCGACTACACTTGCGAGGTCAGGCAAGATGTAGAGAAAAGTATCAGAAGAGTGAATGGGCGAGCTCCGAGTTATATGTATAAAAAAACCCGTCCCAGTGACCATGACAGGTACAAGGAGTAAACATAGACTACACTTGCGAGGTCAGGCGAGATGTAGGGAAAAGTATTAGGAGAGTGAATAGGCAAGCTATAACAGAAAACCGTCTCAGTGAGCGTGACAGATGCAAAGAGCAAACACCGACTGCACTTGCAAGGCAAGATGTAGGGAAAAGTATCAGAAAAGTGACTGGGCGAGCTCCCTCAAGCGACATCAGAAAACCGACTCAGCAGAACGCGACAGGTGCACAGGATGAGATGGTGAACGCGCCAAACGCTTACGCGGGAGTTTTTCAAGTGTCTTCAGCAGCCCCACGAAATCTGGCCGCTCAGACACCCGGTATGACCAGCACAGCATCAGGATATCCTGAAACACATTGTGAAAACTGCATTATATGAATATTAGTGTACCTGTGGTTAAGTCTGACCTCCTCCTTGCTCAACGCTGCTATCCTATTTACCCGGCCATATCTGATGTAAAACATGCCATCACATGACCATACGTTAGCATACCTTAACATCCCTGGAAGCCTGTAGGTTAGCAAGCGTCTGCTTTACTCCCTTGCCCACTTGCCAGATCACTGCCTCAGGGGGCTGTCCCTTGAAGGGCCATTCACCGCACAGCAGCTCGTACCAGACAGTACTATAATCAACCAAAATTTACATGAAGGTAGGATTCCCGTTTTATTAAATTTTCTGTTATTTGAAGATTCAAAAGTTATTTTCAGACAAGAAATCAGAAACTAGCATAAATGATGTTTACATACCCAAAAGCATAAACGTCCGAGGCCTTAGAGAATTGAAGGTCATCTGAGTGGCGAGCTTGACGAGGGCGTAGTCCCCTTACAAGCTCGGGAGCGAGGTAGCACAGCCAACCTGGCGGGATGCCCAGGGAGTCACCCGCACTGAAACATACATAACATACATAATATGAGTACACTCAGTCCATGAGCCATTATTCTCTAACTTGAATAAAATTAATTTTAATTACTTTATGGGTGATAAGTGATAAATGAAAATAAGGGCACTGATATAAGAACGATGAATTATTAGTTTAAAGGTTATGTAAAATCTTACCTGTTACCAAAACAGAGCTTTGTTACACTAAACAACCCAAAATCGGTTATAACGACTTTCCCATTCTCCAAGAATATATTTCTACTTTTAAGATCTTTATGAACTATTCCTCTAGCGTGGAGATATCCCATACCCTGCAATAGAAAAATGGAAACATTACACAGTGAGGCACAGCTTATTAGTAAAAGAAATGCTATTGCTCAAAACATAATATGGTTTTGATAATATTTGTTTAAGTTTGATTACCTGTGATATTTGCTGAGCAATAATGGTGGTCTTATTCATACTAAATTTCTCTTTCCTTAAGTGTATGTAAGTGTAGAGAGTCATCCCTTTACACAGAGAGGTCACTATGGCCAGACGGGGAGGCTTCATACACGCTCCCATAAACAGGACTAGATTCTCATGACGCGTCTTTCTAAATGTGGCCACCTAAAAGGATTGCAAGCAGTTAAATAACGTATAATTTTTATAAATATTTATACAGTCAAAACGAAAATATAGAAGGATAAGTAAAAAAAAAAATCTAAAACCAGCCTGACCTCAAGCTTAAAGCTCTCAAGGGCGACCTCATCATCCAGATTGTGAGTGTTAAGGAGCTTCACGGCAACATCCCCGTGCCAACTGCCCCGGTACACTGTGCCAAAACGACCTGTCCCTACTGGTTCTCCCACAGCCAGCTCGTCAAAAGGGATGTCCCACTCTTTCATGGATAGCTGTTAATGTAAATTTAAAGTGAGAAAATGCAAACAGCTACAAAAACCATATCACTGATTTTTAAATTTTTCATCATAGGCATGATTAATAATGTTTTCTAAATAAATATTTTATCACTTAGCAACTGTTGCACCGATCGCACCACTGGTGTTCAGTGTGTCAGATCAGAATCGAGGCCTAGTACTATTACAGGAACAGGTCCAGGATTTTTGCAATAAAAAAAACCGAGATGATGACTCAATTAAAATTGTATCAAAAATTAAACTTACGCTATTTTGTCGGGGCCATTTGGCAGACTCATTGCGGTGAAGCGCATCTCCTTCCATAGAGTCGGCGCGACCGGGTGTGCGCGCTGAATCAGCGGAGTCCTCTGACCCCATTGTCCCACTCCGAGACCCCTCGGAACCCGGCGCCCCACTGCGTGACCCTTCCCACGGTTTTTTAACTTCTGGTGGAGGAATAATGTACACTGTGTTTAATTGTGTAGACTGCCTGGGACACCCTCTTCAAGGTGACTTGGAATGCCAATCGCTTTCAATAGGAGCTGGATCATCGTAACAATTGTGAAAGCTAACAGGTTAACCCTGTTCACAAAGACATTTATACTTAGCGTTTTAAAATGTATATTTCATCGAAAACTAACTTATGAAGCATGAAAAAAATTTCTAAAATAAATTATTTGGTTTCCAATTTGTTATTTAGCACAATGCTATTGAAAAACATTTATAATTTTAAACAATAAAAATAATGTTGGACTAATTAAGGGTTAAAGTCTTGACTTTCAGATTACCTTGAGTAGGTAACCTTTGAAATAAAAATAGGTAAATTCTATTTGACCACTGTAATAGCTTTTCTTTTGGCCACTGTAATAATATCTTGTGATGATTTAGAAATATGGTAGTATATAATTTAATTTGCTTTGAATAAATATTTATGAGGCTATTAGCTGTGGCTAAAAAGTTTTTCCAAGGATTTTTCTCATCTTTTTATGTGTGAATTAATTATCTAATCCATTTGCATAAATACCCAAAACTGCCCTGTAATACCCAAAAGTACAGTGCATGTTCTTGAGGAGGGTATTTGGTATGTGTATCCTAGAGACCTTATGAAACTGCCAGAGTTCTTTTTATGCCTGGTCTAATATGTATCTATTAATTAATCTTACGCAAGATGATTTGAAACAGAAATCATGGAGCCCTGTTCACCGAATAGAACAACTATTCCAACAATAGTTGAGTATACTACTAACCTGGGAACTGGAACTTGTGGCGGGTGTGCGAGAGAGGTGGGCCAGGAGGAGGGTGGGGAGTACGGGGTGTAGGCGGGGCAAGCAGGGCAGGAGAAGACGGAGTAGAGCTGTTGCAGGAGGAAGTATTAGAACTCGAGTCGGGGCCACCCTGCAATAAATAAATTACATATGCTTCAATATGCAAAATAAAAACAAACAATTGTAAATAGAGTAGATAAATTACAGCACAAAAATTTTATATTGGATTGATAGACCACATCAAATAAGTACACTATAAATATTAATAGACCTGTCAAATACAGTACAAGGTTGATAAAATTATTCATGAAATCATACGCACTGCTTGTTGAATTTTACAGGCAATTGGTGACATTATCCTATCTATTGATTGGGTAAGAATTTATCCAAAAAACTTAATTCAATCTCAATTTCAACCTATGTTGATATTTTGTGGATTTATATAAAATATTATCTTACCGGAAAAGATGGAGCATTAGGATTAGTTTGGTGCTTGTGTAATCTTTTGCTGCCCTTAGACTTAGTGTATATCCCGACATAATGTTGCGGACTTCTCACTGTCGATGGCGAATGGTTTGGGTAAAATGCAGAGCCTAAAACAACGCAAACACATTTAATGCAAGACTATTTATTCAATTTTAAGTAAAAATTTCAATAAATTAAAAGTTACAGTGGATAATCTCTCAGGGGGCTACAAATGTATTTTTCTGGTCAATTTTGGGTTTATTCTAAAAATCAATCAAAAATTATAATTTATGACTACTGTCGAATTAAACAGTAGGCTATTTGGTAGAGATTTCACCACTCAGTGGGAGTACCTAGCATTGGCTTACTGAATCACCAATAGTCATCAATGTCACAAAGTTGGTAGCATATAAAAGGTTTCCTATAATCCTTTCAAATTCAAAAGCGTGACGAAGCGGGAGTGATGTCTCTTTAGAGATTAGTGCATCCATAACAACACTGTTAAAAATTGAATTTTTTTTCTAAGCTATTAAAAATTTTCTGGCAGAGAAACACCCTCTCTCTGTTTGCCCTAGATGACTATATACAGTTCAGAGAAAGAATGCTTCTATCATCTCCAATATCACATGGCAACTTAGAATATCTGCGATGTCAGCCATGAAATTCATTACTGTGTAATGAATTATGCGTTCTACAAAGTGAATAGTCACTTATATTTATGAAACATTTACTATAGATTCAATGACAATAAGCAATCCTATTTTACCATCTGACTGCAACTTTCTTTTGAATTCATCGACGAACTCAGGAGGCAGCCCACATGATGGTGGCACTCTGTTCTCGCAGTCTCTGCAAAGAAGAAAGGGTTTAAACCAGACCCCATAGTATAATTAAAATTTCAGTGTTTGTCTGCCTTAATCAAAACTCAATAACATTATAAGATTTATACAAGAACTTATATTTTCACATCTTCCAATGTAAGGTAAATCACAATATTCATAAGAAGTAAAAGAAAATTAACACTAGCTTCTGAAAAGAAGCATCCAAGTCCTCCAATAGACATAATTAAATTATTGAAGAGACCCACAACACAATTTTCACTGATCGTCGAATCAAATTCTGTGAAGTATCGGAAACCACGAAACAGTATTCAATATTTTACATGATTTTACATTGTTGACTAAAAATGTGTGTCAACTTTGAATCAGTGCTTGGAACTTAATTGTGAAGAGAAATTCACAGGAGTTTTGGTGTTAAGCCATTTCGGATTATTAAGAATAAAATAATTCTGTCAAGGTCTATGAAATAGCCTTGAGGAATGGAAAATTATGTGATAATTATTTATTAAAATTTTGAGCATTGCAGTTTTATGAAAGAGCATAAATTCAATTTGACCAGGTATAATATTAACACACTAAAAGCGGGGCGGGTACTAGTACCCGTTTCGCGGACTGCTGTCTAAAAGCGGGGTGGGTACTAATACCCGTTTCGCGAACTGCTGTCTATCAGCGAGGCGAGTATTTGTTCCTTATTGAATGTGTTTACTCTAAAAGCAGCAAAAGGGTTATTTTACTCCATAGGTTTACAGCTCGTAATTTTTGTTTAGACTCTTCAAGGTTACTTCTTTAACATTTGATTATGTAATAAAGATAAGGAACTATAAATTTCGTCTTGTTATTGTTTACATCCCGATCACTCATAATTTAAATGTATAGAACGTTTTAAAAAATACCACACCAAAGTTTAACACTTTAAATTGTATGCAAAATAAATTATTGACAGACTCTTTACAACTAAACCACCATAAAAAGATATTATAAATTTGTTTTATGATTATAAACTATTGTGTAACAAAAACATTCAATTTATTAACAAAAATCTCATAATTAACTCGGAGTTGCAAAACGGAAAAAAATCAAAGAGTGTATAGACTAGATTTTGGATTTGCCCGCTACGCACATCAGTTTAGTAAATTTGGTTACCCACTTAAAATGAGTTAATAATAATTTTCTATTCCCAAAATAGTAATCTATAATAATAATATCCATTGTGTGTGTATATATGTTTCATTTTTTGGTTCTCTATAGAATATCTTAAAAGATACAACGCTGATTTCAGTAAGTGGTCTAACTCAACAGCAGAGCATCGATCCACTCAGTTCGTTCGTCAAGTCTTTGCAGAAATTAGGAAGAACAATCCACAACGCAGAATCATTCTCATCACGACAATGCAAGCTGTCACACTTCAGGTGAAACGACCCGATATTTGGAGGGTGAAACGGTGGAATTAACGGGTCATCCGCCATATAGCCCTGATTTGGCACCCAACAACTTCTTTTTATTTCCAGCCGTGAAGAATAAATTACGTGGTCAACGATTTACAACCCGAGAAGAAGCTGTTGAGGCATTCAAAAATCATGTTTTGGAGATACCGCCTTCCGATTGGAAAAAGTGCTATGAAAACTGGTTTCATCGAATGCAAAAGTGCATCGATCATCACGGCGAATATTTTGAAAAGCAATAAAACCATATTTAATAGTCAATGATAGTTATTTTATTTTATTCCGGATATATAAATAGCAGCCCTCGTATGATTCTGTTGTTCACCGCGAGAATTTCAAATTTAGAACTTTTACAAAAAAAAAAAATTTTGATGCTTCTTAGAAATTTTCAGTTTATGTCAGCTTGACACAAGTACCAATTTAATTTTTTTTATCGAAATTGCGTTAGAAATTATTAATCGCATCATTAATAACTCAAATGCCTCCTAAAAAAATAACTCCGTCTACGCACAGCAAACGTAATTCAAAAAGAATTGCACAATTGAACATGATAAATACTGCATCAAATAAAGAACAGTGCAGTGAAAGTGATGCGTTGATTGTGACACGAAATGTGATATCCTATCGAAATGAATATTTCCTAGAATGACTTTGCTTTCGAAATTAATATCTAGTTATTCAAAATATATGTGTACAAAATGAAAGCAAATATTCATCTAATTGTCAGCCAAACATATGTCCAAACACTATTGCATCGTCCATCGAATACGTCATTCTGTGATGGGCAACATTTCTAGTAATAAATAAATTTCTAAAAATTACAGGATGAATATCTGTTTTTTGTTTACCTGTGGCATTTGTACTTGCACTCTTTGCACTTGAGACCAGCGCCGAGAAATATTTGTTTTTCGCAGAGGTCACAGGTGGCAATCATCTTGAAGTTTTTAGTGAAGCGGTGAGCAATGTAATGACCCATCCCACGTGACACAGTAGGGGTTCGCGGCGATCGCGGCACAGTCAGGTTAGGCACTGCCGAAAAAACTGAACAAGTTCATATTTTAATCCTGAATCAATGACTGCATACCAGATGAGTCACAAAACAAAACAAGCACCATATTATCATTTTGGAAACTTTCTCTCAATTATACAATATGATAAAGAACGCTCATTCATTGCAGGTTTTTAAAATTCTGGCCCTCACACTTGAAGGTATCATCGACATCCAAAGGTCCTCCTGCTCCCGGTCGACTGGGAGGGGAGCGAAGAGGTGAACGCAGAGGAGAGCGCAGAGGTGAGCATGGTGCCAGCGGGGAGCTTGGTACGCCTGGCTCCGTAGCCAACCGAGCACGCCCCAACATGGTGCATGGACTCTCACTGAAACAACATTTCATATTAAACTAACAGGCAACAGAAAAATTCGACATATCATATGAAGTAATGTCAAGTCGTTTATGATTGAAAGTATAGTTAATCGACCATATGTAGCACTAATCCGACACTAGTAGAATGAATCAATATCAATTCTCTAATTTCTTATGAAGCACCATTCTATATCCAGACATTGCCATCTTTTAATTATATTAGAAAAAATACATTATTGTAGTATTGACAGCCTCCTAGGAGTTCGTTATCCCAGTTGGTCAGATTAAGTCAAGAAAATTCATCAATCTTTCGAATGCAATCACAAGAAATGGCTATGTGGTTCATAGCTACAGCTTAGTAAGCCTTACCTTCGGTCGATACGGTCGGGCTGCGATTCAGTACCAGCACCAGTGTCGAGGCGGAGGCCAAGCTGGGAGTCGTGGGACTTGGACTTAGTGAGCGGCGGCGCATCAGTCAACAATGAAGGCGCTGGTGGCGGAGGTAGACCAGTTTGATGCTTGCGGCGTGCAGGCGGAGTTGTCGGGAACTTCACTCCCACTACAGCCCCCGATTACAAGAAACGTTAATACTACATACAAGGCTACTCATCATTCTTTCACTCATCAAGTAAGGAGGAACTCTATGCTACTTCCAATTCTTTATTTCCAAATGAGAGATCATTTTCACTCTCCTAAAACAATAAAAAAGATACCTTGATCCACGGCGACAAAAATGAAAAGGGCTAACAGATATTTAACTAAATATCAAGGTACTGTGAACAATAGTATTTACTGTCAAACACCAAAAAAAAAACAGCTAGAGAATCCCTCCTTCTTTATTTAACGAGTGAGCAGCTTTTGTCTACACTAATTCTCGTATCTGATTTCTAGTAAGTTGATTGCAATATCTTTTCTATTTTGACTAGATGTATACTCTGAAAAAATTGGATGATTAAATAGCCTATATTAAAAAATTTCAATTTTAAAATAATCAACCTGAAAGTATTTTTAAAGACATTGAAGATTTATTTTTAAGTGTTCTTCCTTTCCTCCTGGTATTCTTTGAATGCTGTCATAATTTTTGCAGCTAGATTAGATATTTTTTTATAATTTTACATGTTAGTGTGTATGAAACACTAATATTTAGAAAAAATTTGTAGATAGGTAATTTTCTTTTACAAGTAATTTTAATATTTATGTAATCTGTATGTAGACATTTTGCGGTGAGGAAAAGCATGGGACGGATTGAGGAACTATGACGGCCAATGAAGATTTAGAATCAAAAAGGATTTAAAGAAGCATGTACCCAGAGAGTTAGTGGAAGTAAACTATTTACATCACATAGGACAAAAAGATAAAAGAGGTTTTGTACGAGTCATATTATATAAAACATTTACATTTCCCACCGATCATGCTTCAACTGTGATAGTTTATCTTATATAAATGAAATGAATTTTGTATAAACACAGAAATTATTAAAAGAATATGGGAATAAAATAAAACATAAAATTCCAATAGAGATGTGAGAAATGACTTTTATCAAGGAAATGAAATTTTAATCACCGATTTTAAATCAATTCACTAATTAAAAATTCTAACATTTAACACAATATTAAAGAGAACAGAATTTTTTTTTATGTAGAATTGCAACTGAAATAAAATAATAATAGGAGGTGAATCAATAACATGTGATAATGTTCATAAAAGGATAAAATACATTTGAATGCAATATCTTTGTCAATTCTGTCATGCATGTCCCCATTGAACCTTAGAGTATACATTGCACGCTGAGAGGAATGACATTCACGTAAGATGCACGTATCCACAGAGGGGAACACCAAAAATATTCAACTTGCTTTGCTGCTCATTAAAGAAACATCATTAGGCAAATTATTTTCACAAGTTTAACGCTAGTAATGTATAATATAAATAACATCTACTATAATATAATATATCATAAATATTTTATTTAATGTATCCTATCACACTGTAATCAGATATATTTCTGTAATGAAACTAGCAAAACACAAGAGTTGGTGAATACACAAATGCAGACCCATGCACGGGGCAAGTCACCTGGAGTATGGAAAAGGGAATTCAACAAAAACAATCATCCATAAAATTAGTACACTTACTTTTGTTTATACATAAATTGTTAACTATTTTTTCGTTTAACCGCCCTACCTACACGAACGTACGTGATACGTCTTCCATAGTGTGGCCTAATCGCAACAACCCGTATCACGTACGTCCAGATAAAAAAAGATATATCCGAAACCAACAAGTCGTACATGGTTCGTTCGTTTGTTCCTAAGACCTCACGGTACATTATTTTATTTAGTATTTCAAGGGTACGTAAAAGAGTCTTAAATGAGTATGTTATGTAAACATTTCGTCAGGTATACGGTTTAAAAGCATTGTCCTTGAGACATCTTATGTAAAATAACCCGACGTTTTTTTGCCTACTTTTTAAAAAAAAACCTGTAGGTAGGGTGGTTAATTTACAAAGTATACAACCTTTACAAAGTGTCCCCCTTTAATATAAAGAGAGTAAAATAACATTTTAAAAAGAAACTCTTAATGGATATAACTTTTAAAAAATAGTTAACAATAAATACAGAAAATAAGATTCCCATAAGTCACCGCAATGAAAGTATGAGGTATCATTAGTATTATGATCTAAATTTGTTTTAATAATTAAAACAATACCATGACCATTATATTTAAAAATAGATATTTTATTAAATTTAAGGTGCAATTTGAACTTTAAAAATTAATGGGTCAGTGTAAAGTTTTGAATTTTCTTTATAAGACATAACTTATTAATTTTAATTAATTTAATGTTTATTCTTACTGAAGTAATAAATTATATCTCATAGAATGCACTAATACTTTAGATTTAAAAATATGCCAATTTATATTCAAACTATTTTCAAAATATTTATTACCTTTACCTAGAGAGTAAAAATGTTGCACCGTCATGTATGATTTTATTTCATGGCAAAATTAATAAATTCAAGATAAATTTCAATTCATTTAAAAGCACAATTTTTTTGAATCCATAATCTCAAATATATTAACAAATAGCTGGAAATATCAGCTGTAATAATGATAGGTACACTTTGAAAATAAGTTTGAAGTCAAAATTAGACATTTTTAACCTAAACCAATATTAAATTCCAAGCTAAAACAAACTGAAAATTCAGTAAATTCCAGAAATAAAATTTTAATTGCAAGTACAATCAATATAGATCTGCAAATGTTTTAACTACATATGCAATGCATAGATAGTTTCAAAGTAAAATCAATTAAATGGATTTTCATTTTTGCAATGATCGGATGAGCCGGACTTAAGAATAGTGAAATAAACTGAAAATTCATAATTATCAGAAAAACAAGAGATGTCATTTGTCAAATATAATATGACTTAAAATTTAAAGGTTTAAATGTCACAATTTTCAGATAAAATTTTAACTGAAATTAAACGTCAGAAAGTAAATCGACATACTTTTCTATTATATAATTTCAAACCACTTTATGATTTTAAGATTAAATTGACACCATTCTTGCTGTTCCGTGGGGTATTGTGTTAGGCGGGTACCTTTTCCCTTGGTGGGGTGGGGCGAGCGCGGCGAGGGCGGGGGTGTGCAGGCAGGGGGGGCAGGGGGGGCAATGGAAGAGGCGGAGCGGGATAAGGGCAGGGGCAGGGGAAGACGGCGCGGCGAGCCACAACCTCCAGGCGCGCCATTGGGCAACAGCAAAGCCTCCTCCGAAGGCACAGATGCACGCGTGTGGCGGGCGCGCGGCCTTGGAGAAGCACGCAGCAAATGGTGACGGTCCCACGAATCCCAGTACAACGTCATATCTGCTTCTGCACCTGTTCCGCCACCACACAGCAGCACTTCTGTAATACCAAAAAACAATTAGAAACTATATTGAGATATTTTTCTTTAAACATATAAGGGGACTGTCCAAGTTTTTGACAGCTCTGTACCCATTTGTGATTTATATATTTTCTTCTATACACTTAACAATAGTATTATGGTTAATTCTAAAAATATTAATATAAATTATTGTTTCTTTATCAAATATACTGTTTGATATAAAGCTTGACAATAATCAGAGCGAACAAGTAAAGAATTTCGCATATTATGAACTTTTCAGAAGAGAGGCTTGATCATTGCCACTTACATTTGTACATTTCACAAAAAAAAGTTATTTTGTTTATAGGGTCATTGTTGGCCTTTATCGTTCCAAGTTAAAGGAATAACTAATTACCAGTATATTTTTTGAGATTGTGAATGGCACGACATAATCTTCTAACTTCTTCCTCACGAGCGTTTCCCAAAAGAACCTTTAGCTCTCGGTCAGATTTATCTTGTAAAGATTCTAAGCATCTTATTTTCAAGCACACCATCTGTAAAAACAATAATAATATATAAGCCAATCCTGTAACAATTTTTTATTTTATTCACGTGAATGCAAGTATATTTACTAAATTGTGTAACATCACTGAAAATATTCTTAAAAAAACTGATTACAAACTGAAACTAGAAAATCAATAATAAAGTTACTTCAATAATAAATATATCGTCTGGTGTTTTACAAATGGAATGACTAGATCATTTACCTTTATTGACTCCTGACTCAGTCCTACGACTTGAAGCCACTGAGTCAAGGATGGAATGTTGCGTAATTCTGGTGGAATTTCATCTTCTCTTAATTTAGCCTTCGTCACTAGCTGGCGGGAGAACAACTTTATCAATTTTCCCTGAAATAAAACAGATAGTAAGCGGTAAGTGCTATCATCAGGGCAGAAAGATAGCTTACATAGTGTAAACTACAAAATATTTACATTCATAGCGATTGCAAAACAATGAGTAATTCCACAGATAATGTTTGTCGGAAACTGGATACTTTCGGGGAGATTAGAAGTCTATGCGGATTGGTTCAAGGGCAAAAACATCTGACATAGAATTTAGCCAAGCCAATTTTTTAAGGGGTGGAAAGCTGAAGTATGTAGAAGATGAATACCTCCAGCGTCCGGATCTCCTGCTGCGTCAGCTCTGCACTTGTTGCACATTGTGTTCTCAGTCCATCCAATCTGTTGGAAGATACGTCAATCATCGACTGAACAACCTGAACAACTCGTTTTATTTCATATTCACCGTCTTCATCTGCCATTACAAATATCACAGATATAACTGTATTATTATCTTAATGCTATTTACTTCGATTAAAGTGACTGTAAAGCGTAAGTGTCATTTTTTCGAGTGAATATACAAAACACTAATTACTCCGCCACCCCGCGGCCATGACAGATAAAACAAAGTCAAGGGTGAACCCATAGACAATTGGATATTAAGAATTCTTTATGAAAACTCAACCCTTGTTAAAAAAAAACATTTCTACATTTATATTAGTAATTTTATTTAAAAATATTTACTTTAATGAAATTGGACTGATTACTTTGAATATTTGGTGAGCATAATAATAATATTCTAAAATAACAATAATATATTGAACAATAATAAATACTCAGTATTTTTGACCAAGAGTACTTAGTGGAATTTTATTGTAATTTTTGAAATAAAATACTTGAGTGATTTTTCCAAATATATATATATATTTTGTATTAGTGACCAGTTTCGCAAAACTTTCATGTTGGCATTATCAAACTGAGTGTGATAGTTTGACTAGACTCAACTAATGCCAACGTAAAAGTTGGCGAAACCGGTCACCAATACCAAAAGAAATTACATGTGTAAAAATCACTCAAGTATTTTATTTAAAGTATTAACAATAAATAGAGCCATTTTATTAGAGGTTTAACTATTTAAATAATCAATTTTCAATAAAAATTTGTTCACATCAATTTATGATGTACCAAATAACAACATCATAAAGTTTCTAGCAGAAAGAATGCTTTTTAATCAAATAAAACTTAAAAGACATTGTTTTTTTATTTGCTATCAATTGACTATAAATTATTAAAATAATTTATTGGTGTAGTTGAAGCCAATTTAATTAATATTTTTGCTGCCCATTACATCAAATTGTATTTATAGTTGTATGTTAAGAAAATTAGTTTTATTTTTAATTTGTTATTTTCTAGTTTATTATTTTATTTTCTGTTACTTTTAATATTCATTAAATATAAAAATGTCTAGAATTTAGAATATATTCATTTGGTCGAATTTTAGTTCTGGCAGCACCTCACTCAACTCTCAATCCTTCAATTTAGCTGGTGTCAAATTGGTTGACCGCCCCTCCTGTCTTGCTTTTCAGTAGTATTATTCTTATAAATTACAATTATTAGATGAAACGATAATAGTAAATAAGTTTTTTTATACTTTGATTTTTAGGAATGTTATTATGTTTTTCAAGAACGTGATTCATTTTTCAATATACGCCATAATAATTGAAGGTTTGTATGATTGTGATTTCATTGATTTTTAACGTTATGTGTTGTCAACGGTGTAAAAGTATTTATGATAAATCAAATCGTTTGATTTCAGTGATGAACCAAGTATCATGTTCAACAGTCAGAAAACTCGCAGCAGATATCAATTCCAATATAACAATTCCTTGCAAGGGATTATCTAAATTGAAGAATGTTGAAAATGTCATGTGGGTCTTCCAAGGAAAGGGAAGTAAACAAATTAGTAATCATACGATAGACGTAAGTATTAAAAAAATCTTTATCGTTTTAAAAAAAAGTGCATTTAAAATACCACCAATAAGTAAACATACATAATTGACATTTTTGCTTATCTAATATGTATTAGTAGCATGGTGTAAGTTTATTAAAATAGTGATATGAATATGATTAATGTTCTTGTAACTGTATGTAAAATGTTTTTTTTTTTAAAATGCCCTTGGAACCAGAAAATTCGCTTAACCAACTAAATAATTCATAGTTCAAATATTTATAACCATATGTATAAACTATTACCAACCAAAAAAGCACTTCGCACCAAATCTAAACCAGTTACCCTTAATAAAAATATATATTCATATATACATATAATACACACATACATACATATGTTTTCCAAAACATACAACTACAACAAGTAGAGCCAACACAATAATTGAACATTAATTGAAATCCATTAAAGATACAACCGTATTACAACTTAACCATAATAAATTACATGTACTGCCAAACTCGGGTCTTACGTTGTCAGTAAATTGTCTGTTATAGTAATCATATTCATGGTCAGAATTAATGCTGACTAAAGAATTAAATTGTCATTTGAATCTTTATGTTTATAAATAAAGGGCACCATTGTGTTCAAATTGAAAGAAAAACATGTTTTGTAATAGCAAAGTGTTTTTAAAAATAATAAATCTTTTATGAGTCATTGGAAAATAAAATGACAAAAATCGATTTTTTCGCTTATATCTAACTGAATGTTTTTTTTCTTTTGCAGAGTTTTGGCAACCTTGTTCTTACCAATCTGACTGTAAATGATGCGGGAAATTATTCTTGTACTGCTGACTTTGACAATGGAAATGAAAGCAAAGTTGTTGATGATATAAGATTATTAATAAGAAGTAAGCCATATTTAATTATCTTCAACTTAAAATATGCGTTGTCATGTTATAATTTGATTACATTAGAAATTCTTAAATTTGTGGATCTTATCACACATGATTTTGAAATTGCAGAATTATTACTTGTTTTTTTTTCACTCAAGTACTTAGATATTGTCATGTATACATAAGTTTGTCGTAAATATATTTCAAAAAAATGAAATCGTAGTAACTAAACTATGCATAAAAGTAATCCTTATTATTTTTGTGTGTAATTGGTGTGTTCTTATAATTATAATTTGACATTGAATTGCCATATGAGATGTTTATATTTATTACTCGTGACGATCAATCTTAAGAACAGTTCAAAAATTATCAATGTTTATTCAGATTCATTTTAATTTGAATCACATAAATTGTTATAATGATGTTATTTTAAATACAAATTAATGATCATGTATCGAGGGAATAAAAAATATATAAGCTGACATTCCTTAGGGGCTCTAGTCAAAACCATGAGGGTGTTTAATGCTAAAAAAGATATTTCTAATGACCTAGGCCAGGGGTCGGCAAAGTGCGGCTCCGGAGTCGCATGTGGCTTATTGACCCCTTAAGTGCAGCTCTGGCACAAATATCCCCGGGTATTGTTTTTAATAAAATTAAAATTAACAACATACAAACCGGACTTACTTAAACTTTCCAAGGAGATGCAAGAACATCGTTCGCATCAAATGTTTGTCAGTCATTAACATGATTTAAATTTATATAATAGATTGAATATTTTACTAAGAATGATTTCATTGATTGTATTTTCATTTTTATGTGCGACTCGTAGAGAATATATTCTGATTGTTTGATCTTAAATACTTGCATATAATTAATAACACTTTATTTATTTTTACATATATATATGTGTGTGTGTGTTTTATAAAACATTCTTTCTTATAATTCTTTTTTTTATTATAGTAGCCTTAAGTTTTTATATTACACTTGATATATCTTATCTTTTCAAAATTGTATTATATTAACTTTAAAGCCCTAAGGGCATTTGTTTGATAACAAATAAATAAATACAGTTTTATTCAGTATACCCGCAATTTAATCAAGTGATAAATTATAATAGAGGTTTGTTAAATCAATAAACAGATTTGACTCCCAATTTTTTTTACGTTGTAATGTACATATTTGCCTCTTTGGATAATAAGTTTGCCGACTCCTGACCTAGGCCATTGATATATATAATAATCGATTTCATATTTTCAGCACGTTGATGTTAAATTTTTAAAAAATTAAGAAGCATTTACACACACTTAATTAATGTTTACATGTAAGGATAATTTAATGATTTTGCAAATTTGTAACTTGATATTGTTGTTTTTTGCTTTATCAAAAGCAAACAATACATTGACTGTAAATTAGTAGTGTATTGAATGAAGTCATGGTCAGTTGGCGCTTCACAATAGGGATACTGTTTCTATTAATTAAGGTCACAATGCAGCAATTGTGGTCTTTCATATGATTTCAATGTGTATGCTTGATGATTGGTTTCAGCGATACCGGAACCCCTTGTCAATGTAACGACGCATTTGTCTACTATCTTGGGATTAGTTTTCTGGGATTTGGCCGGCGATGGAGGATACCCCATTATAGACTTCACTGCCGAGTACCGCTCTGCTGATCCAATATATGATAATGGCTCAATATACCTGGAGGATTGGAAACCCATATCTCCCAATCACATCAGCCCAAACTCGGTGAGCTATCTTTATATCTGATGACAACTTTTTGTGCTGTGATTTTCTTTAGTCCCTTATTTGTGATTTAATTGATTTTTTATAGAGACAAATAGATGTGTATCATTTATTACCGAACTCAAGCTATATGTTTCGAGTTTGGGCAACAAATCATTTGGGATCGAGTATTCCTGTGGAGACAATAAGCTGTACTCTCTACAGTGATGTTGACTCAGGTAAACCAATTTTCATGTCTTCTTTATTATATAGAAAAAGAAAACTATTTTCTAAGTCTTATGAAGATAAGCAAAAGAATTAGTCATTTCTTTTTATTTATTTTTTTTCATAAAAAATAATATACTACTATAGTGATTGGAGTCAATCTTAATATTACCATTTATTTCTGTCTTTAATACCTTTTTTTGCTTTTTTTTTTTTTATAAAGTTAATAAAATTTTCTAATAAGTAGCTTTAATATCATCACTATTATATGTTGATGTTCCAAATGCACTATGCACTACTAGTTGGTGATAGTAGCATAGTGTGGAAACTACAATTGAAATACAAAGACTGTGATGCTGAATAACCTTTTGAGTAAATTCTGACTTTATCGCAAGTCTGATTGACACAAAATATTCTTCTGCAGTTATGTTTGTGTCTTCGAGTTAACAGAGGAGATGACTATATGAGACTGTTTGTTTGCAGAGCTGCGGCGTCACTTTCTAACGGGAGTGGAGGGGTTCGACACTCGAGTATGGGTGGCTGCAGTGGCAGTGGTGATGGGCACGTTATGTGTGCTAACAGTGGGGACCTGTCTCCTGCTGTACCGAGAGTGTCGCGTGCCTAACGGTGAGAGAGACCCAGACATTCTCGACTACAATCATCTGTCCTAGTTTATTTAGTTTATACAATTTTTAACACGTTTACCTACATTTTTATCTTTATTCCCACATATAAACTCTAATATTGATACTTATGTACTCAGTAAATGCTATTACGAGTAGTTTATCCTTGTAATCTTAGAGCATTCGATAAAGATTTTAACATTCAAAATAAATTGTCAATTTATCCTGTTATCCATAATATTTGTTTTTAAATACTATGACTGCCTTTTAAAATTATCGAGTAGTGATTGTGAATTCATTTAATGCAGTATTCAGAATAGTTATAACTATTCAAGCCAACTTTACACCCTTTCGTGTTGGTCACGGTTGCCAAATTAATATTTTGAACAATGTCTCCTTCCTCTTCCAATCTGAGCTTCCTCTCCTATATGAATACCTGAAGTTATTGATTTTTCTATATAGATAGATCCCTTTTTAAAACATTGAAAACTTTATGATGTTATTTATTCTAAATATATATATTCTGTATGTGTATATTTAAACTACACCCTAATCTACTTGAATATAAAAAAATATTATATACTATAACCAAATAAATTTTTAACAGGTAGTATGGTTAGGTGCAATAGTCAGTATAAGTTTTTTTTTTCATATGTAATATGCCGATATTGAAATGCCAAATTTTCTAACCGTCCCTTATGACTCATACATAATAACGCTACATGTATCTTGAAATTGATCACTAATACATAAGAAGCAATTATAAAGGTGCCTAGATTCAGCCCGATCTTAATACGATTTATAGTTAATTATATTAAATATTTGTAGAAAAGTAATGATGGAACTATAACAAAATAGTTCAACTGCATCTTCTATAAAAGCTTCTCTTAGTAATTTTCAAATGAATACAATTGGATCGACGGCTCCGCAATGTACTAAGGAATTTAGCATGTGCTATTTTACAAGAGAATCATTTAAAATTAGGATAATTGATAATATTGGATATGTAGTTAAATATCTTCACATTTATGAAATAATAAAATGGTTTTATATAAAAGGCTCTCTTGTATAATTGCAGATTTGTATGTGTTTTAGTATGATGTGGACCGTCAATATAAACTGAATTTGGTAAAAATGAAACATACAAAATAATGAATAAGAAGTTACGAAGTCTCTACAATACACAAATTGCCAATGTAATAAATACAATAATATACCATGTACCATTCTTAAATGGACCACAAATCACCAGATTATCAATCTAAAGAACCAAGTTTTATGAAAACATTTGAGATTATCTTTAAATTATAGTATAGAGGTATTAGGGCACAACGTCATTGAATAGTTCAAATATTAAAAATTCTCCAAGCACATATACAGAATAGTGTAGGTAACATAATTGTATGTATATATTGTATTGTATAATGTGTTTATCAGTTTATTTACATTATTATTTTCTTGATTTACATTGGTTTTTGCTTTTCTATTGGGATATTTATCATGTTTATTTATTATGTTTTTCAATACTATACATAATATAAAACTCCTATTCACACTTTATTATATTTCTTTCTTAAAATGTAATGCTATTAATATGCATTTAAATAATAGAAAATTTTTCAGAACGCTTTAAGATGTCTGATATTAAAATCATTTTGTAAATTTTAATGCAAGATTTTCAATAAAATGTATCTCAAATATAATGTAGGTATTCAAGCCTTAACTGGAATTTTGCAATATTGCGTCTTGTTCCATAATTATCTAGTTTGTATTAAATTAATTCTTTAGAAAAACGAAATTATTTAGTATAGTTTTGACATTATATAACATAAGCATTCCTCTACGGTGCAATTATTATAAATAGCATTTTTCAAATTTATGCTACAATAATAGTAATAAAGCGTATGGATAAGTGCATGAAATAAAAATAGGTTTACATGCAATTTTAGTCAGGGTTTTAGTGACTCTTAAATTCTAGCTACATATTTTTATCTAGCTTGTAGATTTAAGCAAAATGAAAACTTAATTAGTATTTAAAGAAATACCACCGTCTATTTCAAACCATTATTTCATTACATTCTAATATGAAAATTACTATTAGATAAACATATTTACATATTTCTGAGCATATTATTATTTTTTTCTTGTAATGAGTAGAATTTAAAATAGTCTACATAACTATTCAAATTATTCTTAGATTTTCGACTACTTAATTTTGAAATATAATAGTTTTTTTTATATTCTCATTACTATTTATTAAATAGATGAGTTTTTACTTTACAATAGGATTTTATAAAATAGCTAATGCTCGAGTGATGCATACTTTTATTCATATCTTCAGGCGCAGCTTGCACAAAGCTCTCATGATGTTGATAGTAATAGTTATTGTTATTTTGTACAAATTGTACTCTGGCAAAATAATGTTGAAATGTGAATGAAGTATGATCACTCTTGTAAAATTTGTCATGTTTTGTATGCACGGCTCTGGCTCACTTGTGTGTTCTATCTTTCTTTCCTTCTCCGCACACGCGCATCTGCTACTGCACACCATCCTCTATCGCCGGCCACGACCCTCGGGACCGCGCTGGCCATCTCAGAGTACGACGAAGATCAGGATGTGATGGAGCTAGTGCCTAATATTATATTGAATCCTGGCTTTGTGGACGGGCAGACCCGACTGGACAAGAACGGCCTGGCACCCGCTGCCGTGGTGGTGTGTGCCGGCGGCAAGTACTCGCGCACCAATGGCTCTGCCGAGCCCAGGAAGGTTTGATTATCGTCCATCTTCAACCTCAGGGTTCTCTTTTGGTTTGAACAATCTCAAAAAACATTTAAACCTGTGGAGATAAAAGTGTAACTTTTTGTGTTTTTTCTATGAATTAAATTTTAAATGAGGCTTTACAAAAATATTAAAGCGTTAGTCTTTTTCATGCTGTATTGACTGAACAATTCTGGTAACTTTCCAAGCACTAATGATTGATATAGAATTTTATTTGGTACACAATGATTAGAGGGATATAATTGGGATAGTTAATTGAGAATTCGCAACGAACCCTGAGGTTACATATAGATTATTTTACATATTGTGAATTTAGAATTAAAGTTGACATGACATATCAGTGACGAGTGGTTGTGTACCGCCTCACTGGTCAGGACTGGGGCGGGACGCGGGAGCGAGGCGAGGGGATATGTCCACTCAGCAGTTTGTTGTAATTGTGAATATGTATTAATTTGTGCCTTTACCGAGTATATTTTTGCCATATTACATGCCGTACGCGGCCAGCGAGAAGAGCCACATAGAGTAGGTTGCAACTTTGGTTAGACTAGAAAATGCAGATAGTTTGCTAGATGTACGTGGGGATATTTTGAAAGGCACAATGACATTATCGAATATTAGTGACTGATTGAATTGTGAGTATTGAAAGAGCAATATTTTTAGAATATCTTGCGTGTTTATAAATGCGCAGAAGCTTGACTGTTCACCGGATATTATTTAGATAATTTAGATTAGTCTTCAAGTTTATGTAGGAGTAGGTATTATTTAAATCGAACATACATTTCTTTAGTTTATTTGACATGACAATTTGGAGTTTTCGTTTTCATTCTAAAAAGAATGAACCGCGGCTTAAGTAATTAATGACAGGAAAAATTTGGATCGGAATGCAAATAAATATGATTCAAATATACAAGTTAAAGAAGAAATATTTTTACTAGTTATCTAAATATACAATTAGATAAAAGTGCTATTGACAAGATGTTCTCCGAGTACTGATAAACGCTAAGTATTAGTCTCAGGATTTTAGATAGTTTAGTAAATTTGAAGTATATTTTTAAATACAATTAATGTTCATTTTGATAATGAAAAAAATTAAATAAATACACGTAAAGAGCAAAACAATGTACTTTTTCAATAATTACTCATTAAAAGAATTAAACAAAAATATTTCCGTGATATTGTAAATCTGACAACATTGTCCACAATTGTGCAATATGCTGACTGTATTATTCTTTGTACTTTTAATTTTAATATTACAGCTTTAATCTTCTTTCTATTGTGATTGCTTTTACAAAATGACTATCTCTCAATCTTCATTTATCTGAAAAATATTTTGAAAATATCTATATAAAGAAGTTTGAATTAAAAGATATTTTTATGTTCCTATATTATATTATATATATATATAAATATATATATTTATATATAATATATTAAATGACATTTTAACATACTTGCCTGTATTTTAAGTTATAATATCTGCTTTTGTAGATAAAAACTCAAAAATATCCTAAGTTAAGCTTTTAACGAATAAATGTCAATTTTTAATGTAACAATAATTTCTGTCATACTTATCAAAATGCTTCTGTGATTTATTTTAATAATAGGTGCTTATGGTTGTCATGCTATATCTTTTATCTATATACACTTCTATACGGTATTAAATAAGCTCTGTATTAGTCCTTAGTTAGCGTTAGAATTCTTTTACATTAGCGTGAATACGTGATGAGCTCATTTTACTTCCAAAGCTTTCACGGAAAATTGTTGCTTAAAAGTTAATCATTCATGTAGCTATTAATTTAGTTAGTTTTTTTTCTACAAATTTTACTTTCTTTTAATATTAATTGTGATAATGTGTGTATGTATTATATTACATGAATATTTTGTCATTAAACAAATAATATAGAGATTATCAGTTTAGTCATTTATACAGAAAAACCATTTTATTGGTGCATTTATACTATACAACTAATACTGTGCTAACTTGCATTAGATTCGTGTTTATTTTATCGCATGTATTAACTTTGTCCTGACAGTTTATGAAGAGTGGTACCTACTGTAAACGTGTAGACAAGATAGTCAGTTTTGATGAGAAAGGCTACTGAAACTACGAACTCTAGTTACTCATGAGAAATTATATTGAAATTGAGTACTTGATTAGCTTATAAATAGTTATCGATGATTTATTGTAATCTAGTACAAAAAAATTTATGAAAAAATCTTTGTTTACATATCTACAGTGCTTTTCTCATTCAAAAATTAATGATATAAATGTCTAAAAGTTCAATATACAAATAATATTTTTTTAAATGATAAAAAGTATAATAGAAAAGGAAATTATTAAACCGATTGTGATTCTTAGTATTGACTTACTTTGTATGTAAAAAAAGTTGAGAGATTTCACTGCATATTTTTTTTCATAGGTACACTGAAATAAGTGAAAATAATATTCTTTGTATGGTACAATATAATGTGAAATGTATATTTATTTAATAATATTGCAATTTAAAAATATAAACTTATATTTGTAGCATGTATGTAAAATTTACATATGCAGTTGAAGAATTTATTTTTTGCAAATTGTTTTACAGTGTAGTTCTTGATAATGATTTATTATTGTGCATTTTGTAATCTACGTGTTTATTGGCAATAACTTGTGGCGATCATTTGAATGGTTTATACAAACCTCCTGGGGGCCCGGAGACTGTCCGTGACGAGATTTCCAGGCCGGGGCCGTGGCTCGGCTGCTTGTGGGACATCACAAGCATTGCTCCGCATGCGGTATATAGTTTAACCCTAGAAAATATTTTTTCTACTAATGCTTTTTTCATGTCCTCTCATTGAAATAATGAATGTAAGTTGTATTGACATGATATAGTTTAGTAATGGATTGAATGCCACCGTTTCTGCACTTATAGCACTAAAGTATCATAGGCTAAGAACTAACACATAAGTCAAGTATTATTTTGTATTCATCTCATTCATCAATAACGTGATCATGGGGAGCGGTTGTCAGTAAGCATATAGTGCTGTTGAGTGGGCTTTAATTGAAACGCACATGTGTATCGTCGAACTCAATATTTTCTATTGATTGGAAAATATTTAAATGCAGGAATCAAAATATTTTCTGTTTATAAATATTTACCATTGATGTGACGATGCTTAGTGATATCTGCTCTGTTGTTTTCATTGCTTGATTGTACGTGATTCGAGCGACTCCATCCCATGTTTGAGTTACACTTTGAACTATTGATGATTATTGATTGCGGCTGAAACGTGCCTTTTGATTATCGATTTCCGGCATTAATAATAATTAGACATAGCAGCCTGTAGGATCTTATTACTAATTAAGGTTACTTAAAATTTGATAGAATTAAAGTTGACATCTGTCGATAACTTGCATTCAATTCGGCAGATTTGTTATGTGCCTACAGGTGTATGCCATTTTGTTTTATTTGTGATAGAAGTAACAAAGGAATCTTCAGAGTTATCACCACTTATATAGAAATGTAAGAATAGTCTAAACACATAAATTTAGAGAATAACGAGGCTGATGATATCCGATAATAAAACCTGAATTCAATGCTTTTCCCTTTGATACATGAGTTGTAAAAATGCAACTTAAGAAAAATTTACTATCTTATGAAATAATGAAACTGTTTTATTTGAAACAATCATAGAAGTCACTTATTGTTAAGTTTTTGTCAAGTAGAAAAATATATCACTCACTGCTATATTTATTGTTAAACATGTTTTACTGTCATATAATCCAAAAGAAAACCAGAGTTTGAAAATTTTGATTCTGCAGTGTTAAGGAGATATATAAATAAAAACAAATTTAAAACCAATGGTTTTTAAGACATGAATCCTGCTTTCTTGTCTACAAATTTTCGATGAAGGTTGTAATCTTTTAAGACGCCTTAAACTATTATGTACAAAGTAGGTAGTAGCATTTATGGATTGAAGAAAAACACTGTTCAGAATAGGAAGAATTGTTAAAATATTATTTAATGTATGTATTTATAAAATCTATACAAATACTTATTGAACAAATAATCATTGAACATTTCTGAAATGAGGAAACAATTAATGGGAAGATTCAATGCTTTAAACTTGACATTTATATGCCTTCATGTTACATCGATCCTTTATTGAAAATATAATTTGATGAGGTATTTATTAGACTTTCTGCCGCTGTGTGTTGTTTCAAATCTAACAGTTTTATTCCTGCATGTTGGATCTTTGTTTGATTATCAGAAATAATGTTACTCCCGTGATGAATTATAAGTAAATATTTAGGTATATTACCGGGTGTAGGAGTTAAAACTTTTGCTAGTTCAATTCTAGGGTCATATCTTAGCTGAGCTCTTTAACACACTTAGGGACTTATGACACTAACACTACTTGGTAAGTCACCACCGTCGAGGTAACATAAGCTTATCCAATCACCTGAATTTTATAAAACAACCAACAGTGAAACATACGAATAGAATTCTAAATATCTGTTTTATAGTTCCTCCTTTTGACCGATAATCTATCTGTTCAATATTGTTTAAATATGATGTTTTTATTTCACCATTGATGAAAAATATGTAAAAGAATGAACATGAACTAGAAATGATTTTCGTGGGTTTAATACTATATAATATTTAATGTCCGATCCCCATTCTGGCTGGTCATTTGAAATTTCTAGATCAATGTAACAAAAAAAAACTTATAAAAATTATTTCTGTCCATTTTTTCTATAATTAATTTGATTTTTTATTTAAAATCTAATACAGGAATTCTCTTACTTACGAGCAGGATATGTTATGTTTAAAAGCCAACAAGTTTGATAGGACTCTTGTGAATATCAATTCTATACCAATTATAAATATATAAGCATTCTTACAACTCTGGAATCACAAATACTCAACACTAGATTTTATCGACCTGAATCTTGATGCATACATTGCGACAATAATGTTTAACAGCCACACTTGTGAAGTTCATTATTTTTCTTGATATTTTTTTTTGTAGCAGGTAATGATTTTGTATACAGCTACAAGCACTTTTTCAAATCCTGTGTTAAGGTTGTGAGACAAAATATTTACTAATGTCATTTAAATTAATTTGAAACTTCAGCTTCGTGCTTCCAGGTCTGTGCTTCCAGGTTTTATTTTATTGGTAAAGTGTGGACAGAGCGTTTTTAAACATCATTCACATCAACGGCGACAGTTGAGTTCCTAAACCAATATAGTGCTTTAAACAGTAGATTTAAAGACAGGCTTGTTAATATTCCTGAAACCCCATAACTTGAATGTTTGTAAGTCGAGAAACACCTGAAATTTTTTTTTTAAATATATATGCTATGTTTCTGTAATATTTATTATGTTTTTTAAATGGTTTATATGCATGTTTAATATGATTCCTATTATTGTAATTTTATTTATGTATTTTTTTTTAATGCCAAAAAATATTTTATATGGAATTTGTATTAAGTTTTAAATGGTGTACCCGTACGTCTACCTATATTGCAAATAAACATTGTGTAAAGCTACATCAAGCGTCTTCGTCGGTTTCTCTATCCAAAATGGCGGCTGTAATTCTTAGGAAACTAGAGACCGTTCTGTAATGCCAAGACTAGAATGCTTTTTTGCCAATCTAGTTGAATCCATTTGGAATCTGCAAAACATGAAACTGACATCATTACATTTTTACACAATGTTTATGAGAGGGTTACGTTAAAAGCTGAAAATCGAACTGTTGTTTTACTTTACAAAAAACTTCTTGCGCCTGAAAAAAAATTCAAGGTGATTGATTAATGAACTAGTCATGTATATGTAACTATTTTTTTGTCACTTAAAACACTTAAATAATAATAAATTGTCTTTTGTATCATAAAATTTGTTGATTATTTTCAATATCACTAGTCATGAAAACTGAAACGTGACCATAAATCTGCACTGTAAAACATGTTGGCACTTCTACATGAATGTCTACCAAAGGAAACCTTTAAAAGGTGAGAACAAAGACACTTTCAGTATGTTGTTATAGTTATGTAATCCCATTACATAAGCGCACACATTTTGAAAAACTAAACTTTAATCATGAAAAATAAAGTAGCTTAATTAATTACATTTATTGCCTACAACATAATAAAATAATAATGTTTGCTAAAATCCTAAATCCGTGCTTTGCATTTTATATTCATTAAAATCATGTTAAAAATGTTTTTTTTACATAGATAATAAACTAATAGTGCATATATGAATATTCCTTTGAAGTAAGATTGATATGCCGCCTCACATATAATATATATTTTTTGGTGTCCAGAATATGAAGTGAGCATTAGACCATATGTCACGAGAATTCCTGGAATATTATTAAGTGGTAATCCTTGGGGTTTATTTGGATCCGTCGGGCGCATCCGTCGGCGCGGTTAGGTTCGAGTAGATTTCACACCCAAATCGCTTTATTTTATAAAAAAATTAACACACCTTTCCCGGAAAATTTTTAGCTACTGAAATCATAATCAGTTGGTCTACCACTTCTTCCGCTGGTCTGTATCGTTTTGGTCGTTCCACTCCACAATGCTTGAATATATATTTTTTTTTTTTTTTTTAGTTTTGACCATACGAATAAAAAGTACTTGATGGATTTATCTTCACAGATGGTCGGAGGAGTAAAAGCCGAATCAATTTATAACAACCTACGAAAATACCTATGTGATAATTTTTTTGTTGTTGAAAACTCTTGCCAGGCAAACGCTGCCATCCGGGGCTAGCAGTAGAAGACCAGCAGTGCTGGCTATTTGCTGCTTATACAGTAGCTTATAAATAAAGAGGCAGTGTCCTGTTTCTGATGGATGTTCCTCGGAGGGGCTCACCGTGCAGAGATCATCGGAGAGACTGCCAGAGCAGGGCCGGATATCTGCCGTACACTTCTGCGGACTCTCGACACTGTTAATTGTGTACATTTTATAATTAAAGCTTTAACAGTCGGCCCCCAAGTGCTGTGGTGCTGGAGTGCCCGACGAAAGTGACTCATTTCCAATCTGTCCCTGGATCTGAGCTCAGAGCGTCTGCCGCGTTTGGCAGTCGTTATTAATGGGATGTCCTCCCACCTTCCACCTTCCCGGAAACCATCTCGCATCAATAATGCGGCGTCCAAATCCGCATATAAATAATGTTGAAGGATGATTCCTCGGAATAGACCACATCACCGCTCAAGCTTCACGGACGTTTTAGTGAAAATTTAAAACTATAATCATATATGTACATATAAAATATAAATTCAATAGCAAGTCAATAATCATATACCTCCTTCATTTACGACAGCCTTAAAATTTATCAGTCTTCTATAAAAAAGTTACAGGCAGTTGTTTTATTATTTATTTAACTCTCAATATATTTCAAAGCATGCGTAGGCACTTCAAGCAAACTTCAAGAGCATGCAATTGTCCGCCATGCATTGAAAGGCTGAACAATACCAAAGTTCAACATATTCCAACTCACCCGAGTTGGAGAAGGCCATTCGGGAAAATTTCTTACTTGATTATATTATTTGGAAAATTTCCAAGAAGGGGTAACCCGTTTCGGAGGCTGATTGTGATGTTCGCAATGAAACCCCCATTTCTATGGTAAATCAGAGGAAGTGTGAGAAGAGATGAAGGCATTTCTGAATAGAAACCATAAAAAGTTACAAAACAAGTCTGTATAACTTCAAGTCTAATACTAAAATATCTGTTGATTATGAAAAACTCTATCGAGGTTTACCTTTATTGACTTCTTATTTGAGAGATGATGATGGCTCAGCATTAGCTGGTGCTTCGCAGAGTACATCTTTCAGGATGAAACAGTTTAATTGCAACTTATATTACACTTAATGAAATATTTACGTCTAAATCTGTCCTCCATAACTCTCGAAGTATGTTGTATTTTTCGGAAATTCGATTCACTCTGATAATGTCAAACTAATTAGATTGAACTAGATTTATGATCGGGCGTGAATATATCTATCGACGCATAGTAATATTATTTAAATGTATTTTTATAACTGCCTTCATTCATACAGGAATAGTCTAATACCGAGATTCCTCAAGCCGTGGGATGCGGTAAATGGAAAAAATAGATCGCAGTAAGAACTATGTTTGCTCAGCGATGGCGTGGTCGCAATCTTGTTGGAAAGACTGAAACTTCCCCAACCCATAAAAGTAATAAATTATATATTTTTTTCTACTTGGAGTGGTAATGCCATAGGAATGAGAATCGCAGCCTTCAGTGAGTCAGAAATTATTTTTCAAAAAATTAATAAGTAAATATCACAGTATCAATCTTTCGCCGAAGTATTATGATGTGTTGTAGTCTCCGATGTCGTTGATGTGATGTTGTGGTTGCAGGATTGATGTATGGTTGGAAATCAGAAGGCTGGCGAAATACTTGCGTATTATTATTTATTCAGTATAACTACACTGGGTAGAAATGTACGTGGTTACTGCTTCGATGCCGCGAGGTCTCTCTGAGAAGTCGCTTATATAGATAGGGTCCCGCTGCCTTTGTGGATAGCGTAAACAGGAAGATTCCCACGTATCGGGGGGTGTCTCATTGCGAGGACATCTCGCCTGAAATACGATCGCCCTTTGACTGACCGCTAATTACTATAGGTTTATGTCATATTTTAATGGACCGTCTAATAAAATATCTAATGGATTATGTGTCGAATGTCACGTTCCAACAGGCCGTAAGACACGTGTTCCGATGTAGGTACTAACCCGTACAAATCATTCAATTGGCTGTACTAGCTGACCGTATTCAACAAATTTCTAAGACAGGTTCAGTATTTGGGGCAGTAAGACGGAATTTGACCCAGGTTTAAAAATCAATCACTGTCTCAAATTCTTCACAAAAACTTTGGAAACATCAATTCTTCGGTATTGCGACAAAGCTGCAGCAGATAAAAATACTTGGGCATCCCTGGTCGGAGTGATGTGTGGGAAGGGAAGACGCGCAGGAATAGCGCGGGCCTCAATGGAGAGACGAGAGAGCTCCACGTTTCACACACACAAGGCGTGCAACAGTTCATATCGTGGGAAAATACTGCTTATTGCCATTTTGATTTTCTCCACTGAGTTTTCACTTACTCGACATCGAAAAATGGAGAAGGCACCAAAGCTGCGATGATCATACGGGCTGCATATCGTGTCGCGATACGAGCACCTGTTATTGCCTGAAGAATGGTCCGACGATGCCTCCAGCCCGAAATCCGAACCGAGCATTTATTCCTCGTGGATTTTCTGAACCCCGAATTCGACAACTTTGTCGATTAACCGAGCCGTCGAGATGAAAATGAGCTTATCAGAACTGCTAATTCGTATATCTAAAATTTTCAAAGATTTCCAGGGGAAAAATGGCCAGGTAAAACTTACAGAAGTGTTTCTAGATTTTTATAATTCATAAGTGAGCAAGTCCAGAAAAAAAAGCAATTTATTTCATCTTTTTTTATCTTGTATCCTTTTATTCAGGTGCATCTCCTCGGAGGAGGTTGGTGACCATCTGGCAGAGCGTATTTATTAGTTCGGCTATACTCCCGACTTCCAGCCATACGACTATATCCACTATAATATTATATTCTATTATATCTTCTTCGAGTGCCTCTCCTCAGAGGAGGCCATTTAATTAAACACATACTTATTCTGAGCCACTCTTACTAGTTCGGCTGTACTCCCGACTTTTTACTGGCGTAAATTCCGCATCCACGTGAGCCTCCTTCTTCCGATACTCCTTTTTTCCTTGGACAATTAGCTGCAGGAAGCTATTTTTATCGTTTTAAAATGTATGACCAAAATCGGAGACCTTACGCTTTTTTTATTATATACGGGTGGCCAAAACACAGCTGTCTCGAGTGTGCACCCAAAGTATTCAAAGTACAATCTTGGCTTGAAATTAATTTCAAAGCGCGTCAATAAATTAATTTAATGAACTAACTTGGAAAGAAAAAAATATTTTCACTTCAAATGTATTATGGTATCTAGATTTCTTTTGATACTTAACCCGCCAGGAGTGGCCCCCGACGGCTCCTCCACCGGAGGTGTCCTATAAATCAAATCTCTGTGACAATTTTAAAAATAAAGTCGTGAAAGTGATGTTAAACCATTTCCGGCGCGATCGTGTTCAAGTGATTTATCTTCAGCTAAAATGTAAGAAGCGCCTATTAAAAACTCTATAACACAAATGCGCACTTGCTGAATTAGGTACTGAATAATTTTCTTAAAAACATAATGTACGTATTAATTCTATGTGGTACCTAAGTATATTTTTTAACGTTAAATATGTATCATCAGGGTGGCATTGTGTTGTTTTTTTTAGGGTTACTTACGATTAATTATTAATACTATACTAAATGCTATAAATACACCAGTATCCAAAATATTAAAAACCTTCGTCTCTCCTTAAAGACGCTTTGAGAATTAAGTTGGGATGTATTAATTTCAATAATTAATTGATTTTTTTTATACTATATTATGCATTGCTTACGAATCAAGCACAATAATAAACAAGGACTATATTTGATCATAATATTTCGTATGTTAGTACATTTTATAATGGTAGGTAATGTAATACACGAAGTCGTGCGACCTGAAATATGAGCAGTTTTTAAAATGTTTTAGATTCCTGTGCGCTAAACGCAGAAAAAAATACTGAAAGCTTTTCATCATAATGACAGCAAAACTAAATTTGGCCGAAGTCAACGTTTGGAGTTCATTAAAATTCAGTATGATAAAAAAACAAATCTACGAACAGCGTAATGCACTATATACTTGGGAAACTGGCGACAGGTGTAAAGCTTCGCAGGAAAAAGCTATATACTTTAAAAATATACACCTATAAGTTTTTTAATTATTCTGCATAATTAAAAAAAACTAGGCTGATGCATTAAAAATAAGATAAAACGTGTAATTTAACAATATTTATATTTTATGTGAACATTCTGGTACTCTCGACCGTTCAATCCATTACTTGAGTTGTTTCTTGTACTTATTTTTTTTATCAAATAAATGAAAAGCTCATCTAAAAAAAAAATGTATTCCAATAATTTCAGCAAAAAAGTTCAAATCATAAAAATCCAGACTTGAAGAAAAATTGTTCTAGTTTTTAATTTTTTTCTTATATATGAAAGTACAGCGAATAGTTAAAAAATATGCAAAGTATATAATTATCCAGAAGAGGTTCGGGATACTGCCGTGGTTTACCAATTATTAAACATACTTCTAGGTAGATGCCTCAAGTGAGAGGAAGCATTGCAACTTTATATAAAGGTACTCCATAGCTTTGTGAGGAAAAGATTATATAATAATGCTATTGGGCAGCAGCAATGCGCAGACTTTTCCTTCGAATATAAAACTGCAGTGTAGAAGGACCAGGGAACCCACCATGAACACTGGCTCAGCATGAGTATATGCTCAGTGAAATGAGGCTCTAGGTACCTGAATACTTTTGATACTAAGATTTTTCATGGTTGTGTGAGATTTACTTTAAATACCACCCATATTTGGCGAAATCAATTAAAATTTGTATTTTCAGGAAATAGCGTACCACCCAAGCTTTGGGCGTATTAAAACTACTGACATCGCGTATTGAGCAAATCACAGCATCTGCCCCTCGGACCGAGTGAGTCACTGGGCCATTTGGATCCGCAGATGGAGCAGGAGGTGTCCTGAGGCGAGCAGCCGCAGCCACTCCCGGCCCTCATTGCCTCCCGGTCTCCTCACTCAGAAGCTCGTGTTTCTCCTCCGTGAGTGCAAAAACAAACCAAGCATCCCGTAATGTAAACAACCAATGAAAGCTGTGCGCCTCGATGAAAGCTTTTCAAATAATTGTATTCAAGTCGCCCCCTGGCAAGATACGCATTATCTTTTTTTAATTACAACAAATTTCAATTATTATTAAAATTGTAAAAAAAGTGTGTTATTGAATAATGTTTTATAAATAAATAACGGATTAGCCGCTATTATGAAGACTGTATATTTTGTTTTCATCGTAAGTTTAGTTTGTGAATACTTTGTACAGTTAATGGAGTGTCGTGCTAGTTTTCAAATCCAAGGTGGGTTATATCCAGATGTGTCTGAATACTTAATTATCTTCGTAGTTCTAGGTTTTATATTAATTTATTTTTTTAATTTGGTTCGTGTTATCCATGCGCAGAACTAAAGAAACTGTGGCCATATTGCCAGACAAAATTTAGGACCCCAGTTGGCTTTCCTGAACTTCATTTATAATTAATTAAGAAAGAAATTCAATATTTTTGACAGAGAGTACTTGGTGGAATTCCATTTTAATATTTTGAATAAAAATACTTGAGTGATTTTCCACATTTTTGTTTTTATTAATGCCAACTCTGTTTGATAATGCCAACGTGAAAGGTTGGCGAAACCGGTCACTAATAAAAACAAAAATGTGGAAAATCACTCAAGTATTTTTATTCAAAATATAATAATTAATTATCAAATAGCTATTTCATGTGCATTTAATATATATTTTTTTATTATTATAAAACTAAATTTAAAACGGTGGTTTCAAAGCTTTAGATGTACACAGTCTTTGTTCATACTTAAAATAATCAAAAAGTGGTTTTGATAGTATTTTATAATTGTAAATTGTTGTGACTTTCCCTGCCGCCCAAAAGTGGACGCGCCACTACGTAGTACAACCAATAAATAAATGTCTATTTTATAGTTTATCCTTTTTTGGTCCGTTAGAATCACTTTTGCCAATTTTTGTTTGTTGTTATATGAACATTTCCAATTATTATTTCGATCGTATTTATGTTACCTAGTGGCGTGCCATGACTTCAGAGTCAGAGCAAGCCAATTTAGATTTACACAGAGTAAAAGAACACGAAAATAAAACTTCTTGTAATCATAAGATATTTTAAAAAATAAAATGTGATATTTCACTGGTGATTTTTAAACGGCCATTTGGGTAGGGGACATCCGCCCGTTTAGTGCTAATAAAAAAAATACTCGTAAAACTTATTATGGATTAAAATACATATACGCATAAGCTGCTAGACTTTGCTAGACCGCAATTCTCTCAAAATTTGGTAAATAAATATAAGCATTGTCAGTTTACTTCATTTAAACCACTTTATTAAAATTAGCGAATAATTTGTCGTTGCTATCGCTAATCAATTTTTTGAGATAGGCATTTGTTAGTTTCCTGGAGGATGTACAGAAAAAGCGCATGATTTGATTGAATGTAAAGCATTTTATTTTCTCAAATAGCATTCGATCCGGTCTAAATTCGGCGTAATATTGGTATCGTACGTTGTGATTTTCAGGAAGAGATTATTGGTACGACGCCGCGCGGGCGGCCATCAAGCAGAGATTGCCGGCGGGTAAAATAGTCGATCCACCGATAAAGAGCGTGGTGCTGTTCGTGGGAGACGGGATGGGCATGTCCACCCTCACGGCCGCGCGCATCCTCAAGGGGCAGCGGCTGGGGGGCTCGGGGGAGGAGGCCGAGCTGGTCTGGGAGGCCTTCCCCGCCGTTGCACTCGCTAAGGTGAATCTTTCAGAGACGGCTCATTATCCACTGCAAGACTTCAATCAGAGTACTCACCAAGCAAACCTTCAATTTCTTTCTAGTGTGATTGAAATCATATGTAGTGTATTCCCCAAAAAAATTTTTTTAAGTCAACGATAACATAATATATTAAAGATCCTACCGTTCGAGTCAATCTCGTGACAATCTGAGCGATACGGGCCAAAGGCTATCAATTTTTACATCTCTTAATCATCTGTTTTAATAACAAAGTAAAAGAACTGTCAGACAAAATAAAATTGTACTGTCATTATTTATATCAATATGAACAAATACCGATTTCAGACGTTCAATGCAGATGCTCAGATCGGAGAATCATCCGCCTGTGCTACAGCACTCATGTGCGGTGTAAAAGCCAATTATGAGACCCTGGGGGTAGACGCTACCGTCAAGTTCGGTGATTGTCTAAATAATTTTAAAGCAAGGGTGCCGTCTCTGATCACGTGGGCACAGGAAAAAGGTAAATAGTTGACATGACCCAATGTACACTATGAATTTGAATATAATACATTTATATATAATATATATATATAAATATCTTATTCAGATCTATATTGAATTAAGTATGAAAGAAGCAAAATATAATTTTGGGCTTACTCGCTTTTGGTCAGTTTCTAACCACTCAGGTTGTGAAATTCTGGATGTAAAAAATCATAAATGAGATTAAGGGTATTATATGATCTAGTAGAGAATTACAATAATGAGTATATTTATTCTTGCAGGCAAAGCAACTGGTATTGTTACCAATGCACGTGTAACACATGCAACTCCAGCAGCCCTATATGCACATGCAGCTAGTCGGTTCTGGGAAGACGACTCGAAAGTAGACATTTCTGCTCGTGTTAAGTGTAAAGACATTGCCAGACAACTTATAGAAGATGAGCCTGGTATTAATATTAATGTAAGTGTTGAAAGATCTTAAAATTATTATAAAAATTACAATGTGGTTAGTAACCTTCAACATATAGCATTAATTTATTGCAATAAACAGAAAGCTTTTAAACGGTCGTTGTCTTGTTCCAAACTTCAAGGAATGAAGTTTAGTTTAGTTTTACAAAGTAAATTTGATAAAATTACTAACGGGTGCGTTTATTTAAAAATATTTCTGAGAGCTGCCAGTTACTGTTCATTTTTTGGTTTATTCAGGTAATCTTGGGAGGAGGAAGAAGGCACTTTACTTCAGTGGCAACTCTCGACCCTGAGCCACCCCATAAAGAAGGAAAAAGACTGGACGGGAGAAACCTAATTGAGGATTGGCTCAGAGAAAAACACAAAAAGGGATTTAATGCCAGTTATGTTACAAATAAACAGCAATTACTCAGTGTTGATCCAAAGAAAACAGATTATCTCATGGGTTGGTAAAATTTAACTATTTTATCTCAACATAAAGAAAAGTTTCGAATAATTTTAAGATGGTATTTCTTTTAGGGTTGTTTTCTAGTACACACATGGATTTTGAAGCTGAACGAGATCATAGCATGAGTGGAGATCCCTCCATTTCAGAAATGACGTCTAAAGCTCTTGATATGCTAATGAATACAGAAAACGGATATTTTCTTATGGTGGAAGGTAATGTAAATTTCCACAAGTACTCTAGGCTATATAGCACAAATAAAATGTGTTTTTATACTTAAGATGACAGATTATAAATCTTAAATTGTTTCAGGTGGTAGAATTGATCATGCTCACCATTTTAATAATGCATATCGGGCGTTAGATGAAACATTGTCATTAGAAAAAGCAGTTTCTAAAGCACTCTCAAAAGTGAATTTAAATGATACTCTCGTGGTGGTTACAACCGATCACTCACATGTGTTGGTGCTCGGGGGATACGCTACTACAAGAGGAAATTCAATATTTGGTATGAAAATTGCTTTTATTTTTTTATTATAATATAGAAAAGTAAACATTATAAGTTGGTCTATGTGATATTTTAGGATTTGACAGAAAACCATCAGATATAGACCAGCGTCCATATACCACCTTACTCTATGCCAATGGTCCAGGTGGTATTGATAATTCAAGAGTAACCAGAGGAATAAAATACAAAGATACAGTACAGAGAGCGGCCATACCCAGGAGCTGGGCTACCCATGCTGGTGAAGATGTCCCAGTATATGCAATAGGTACAAGATGAAATCATTACTCTATGCAAATATGCTCTTAATAATAAAGATATTGTAGCAAACTATCACCTTAGTGTGCTTAAATTAACTATATTTATAAAAGCTAAAATTTTCCTTCATAGGTCCAATGGCCAAGGAATTGTTCAGCGGAAGTATTGATCAAACATATATTCCTCATGCCATTGCGTATGGAACGTGCATGGGAGATTTTAGAACAAATTGTGTAAAGAATGAAGAAAATAATGGGTTTCATATTTTTGATAATAAAGACAATCAATCAAAGTACTCCAAGCAGTTACATATTTCAGTCGTTGAAGGATCTATTAGTAGCAATAATAGTACATCAAAAATGAAAAACTATAATATGTTATCTAGTTATGGACATTTAAAAAGTAATTCCCGGATATTTAGTGAACCAGTATTGATTACATCTATTATTATTAAATTCTTATTATTTAATTGAATTTATCAAGTTATATTATAGTGTTTCATATAATTGATTTTTACTTACTGTGATATGTTTATTGTATTTTACCACTATTTAATTTAAGTTTTAAACATAATTTTTAATTAAAACACAAATACGTTAGTTGATATGATAGCAATAATCCTTTATTTTTTCCTTGAGCCTTGTGGTAAATCAATGTTGCTTTTGTTAAGCCACTTGGCACATTTGATTTTCATATTATCCAATTCTTCCCATGTAAATGGATTGATAATTTGATCACTCTGTTCGTCATATTCTCTGAATAAATGATAGTTTGATGGGGTGATATTGAATGATGCTTCTTCCTTCTTTTCTACGGGCTTTTCACTTGATTTTATATTAATAGGTTCCAGAAAATTTACTCCATTCAGTTTTCGTTTTGGAGATAAAGATTCTCTCTTAAAAAAAGTTTTGATTAAATACACAATTAGGTTAACAGAGAATATGTGTAATGTTATGTTTAATTAAAATAACATACCTTCTTTAGCAGGATATCGTTAGATGGATTATACGGAAATACAACATTTTTGAACAATCTTTTTGGTATGTCTATTTTCATGCTACAATTTTCCTTTATGAGTTCATCGATTATCGACTGGAATTCATCGTCAATAAGAGGGCACTCTTTACTCGAAGAACTTTGTTCGCTCTCAATGTTGGCACTTTCATTTATTTTATTTTGTTTATTTTTTACTGCATCCAAAGCCCTAATATACTTTGGAGAGAATGATGACATATTTATCAAATCCCACTTTTGTTGGGCGTGCTGAAAATATTTGATTAAAAAGTATATAATTAAAAAAAAATATCATTAAACAATAATTTACAGACTTATTATTCTTTAGATGCCTCTCTTCAGAGGAGGTCAGTGACTATAATCGGTGAACACATCCTATGTTTTTTCATGGTTACAGACTAACAAGGTAGATTGTACATTATTACTGTGAAGTCAATAAATGAAACAACTAACATTTTTTTACTGAGCGATGCTATTTAAAGTACTATTACCTTATTTTGATTTTCCATCGCAGTATTCATCGCATCATGGAGACCCTCAAATGGATCTAATATTTCTTCGGCCTGAGAACTTGTTGGAAAAGAAATATCTTTTCTTGAAGCTTTTTTGAGTGAATCAAATATTTCATCGGGATCTTCATCGCTCAACGTGAATCCATTCGGTGGCCGGAGCTTTGAAACCGTTTCATTCCTGGACATTGCTTATCGACGAATATTATTTAAGTATCAATGCTATAATATGAAAACGCTGTAAATATGATTAGTTTGATCAATATCTAGCAACACACAATTACAAAATTGCATAGTATTGATTTAATACAAGAAACAGGAGTGTTACAATGTATTTATAAACCACTTTGTTGTGTTGTAGTTGCATCTAGGGGTTGCACGAGAGAGCAACCGATCTCTACCGTGTTGTGTATTTATGTGTCCTTGGGGTGTTTAGCTGTGTTATAAATCCTCTTCTGGGCCAGTAGAATTATTTCTTGATGTATACACATACTAATTATTTATATCAATACAAGGGGGTATTATATCATATTATATTATAATGAATGGAGTTTTCGCCGTTGATGTTATGTTGCTTATTGATGTGGATGTAGATCAAAAGTCTGGCGAAATGTTTGCGTATTCGTTTATTAAGATGATGGACAAAAGAATATTACGTGGTTACTAGTCGAGTGTCTGCGTCTCTCTGTGTTTGGGATTGCGTTATCGCTTCGGTTGTAGGGGTTGTCGTAAAATAGAAAGTCTGTACCTGAGAAAAAAAAAAATTAAATTTCAAAATTCTTTATTCAATCATATAGTAGTACAATGTGTCCTTAGGGCTATGTTTATAATACGGGTAATTTTGCCCCTGGTACTGCGCGCAGTTTCAGGGGCTTACATCATGTGGTCTTAAGTGGTAGCGTACATGTTTATCTTGTGTTTGTGTTTGTAGTAGGGGAAGGGAAAATATGTGTTAAAAACCCTTTTGTAGCATGAGTTGAAATAAATATTAAATATTAAAATTAGATAACAACATAACATAACAATATAACAGTAGGGGGGTGGGGGGGGATGGGGGTGGCGGACAGGTGGGTAAACTGAGCGATTTTACTGAGTTTATATAATTCAATACATCCTAGTTATTATAAAGGAACAGTAGCTGGCTTACATGACTAACAACACATATTGTATTTTTAGATCTTAGGTATTTTAGGGCTAGGGATGGGGTACAATAATCATCCCAACATTTCTGGTCTTTGCTACTTTGCGCTCCTTCTTGTACAAAGTACCCCGGGAGCCGTCGGAGACCGTTAAATTATCACCGAGGAGGATGTGGTGGGGAAATTTGTGTCTGTAGTGGGTGGTTATGGAGTCGGGGGTGTCGAGTCCGATCCCCTTGAGGAGGGGATTGCGGGACTCTCCGATTGACTTGAAGAGTCGCCCGGTGGTTTGTAGAGTGTATGCGGCGATCGTCGGGATTTTGGACTGGGTGCAGATGGTAGTGGTGGACGTGGTGTAAAAGGCACCTAGTATGAGGCGGAGGCATGAATTTTGGGCTGCCTGGATGGTGTCGAGGTCTTTGGGGTTCGCGTTGGACCATACAGCCTCGGCGTACATCATGAACGGTCTGATGATCGAGGTGTACAGTCTCAATTTCTGGTCGAGGGAGAGGGGGCTCTTGGTGCAGAGGAGCGGCCAGAGACCGTTCTTGCCTACGTATGCCTTAGTCCGCGCGGCGGCAATGTGGGGGCGCCAACTGAGGCACCTGTCCAGGTGCACTCCGAGGTATTTGTACCTGAGATAGGGGCGGAGCTTAACAAGACAAATAATGTAGCGGTGTATTTACACTGACCGCTACAGAGTAAACGACAGGGACTGCATCTTGTGAATGCTAGGTACATTAAAAACTATTTGTTTAGTTTTTATATAAAACTACAGATGTCAGTGAAACGTTTATCGGATAATTGAAAAATGTATTTAAAAAAATATAGTACATATTTATCCAGATGTAAACGTACAACTTATATATATAGAAAGTATCGCATACTACATCTATAATATATGTATATAGTTTTTTTTTTTTAAAGTAAGTATCATAAAACATATAATAATTCATTTGAGAAATCAGTGCAGCGCTTTTGTTGTTTTCCGTAGCCGAGACGTCACAATGAGATAATGACGAAAATAACATAATTAAAACAAGGTCATCAGAATTCATTCGGTGTCGATCGGCAGACAGAATCGCGTCGCGGCGGAGGACCGTTCCGAGATCAGAAAACGCTCTCTGCGGGAATTTTCATCCCGAGAAAAGAGAAGACACTGAAGTCAGCCATTCAGCCGGTCCGCCGGTCAGCCGTTCAGCCAGTCCGACGGTCAGCCGGTCAGCCGGTCAGCCGTTCAGCCGTTCAGCCGGTCGTCAGCCGGTCCGACGGTCAGCCGTTCAGCCGGTTCGACGGTCAGCCGGTCAGCCGGTCCGACGGTCAGCCGGTCCGCCGGGCGCGGGGCAAGTGCTCGGGCGCGGGCGGCAGTCATGCCGTGAGCAGCGCCGGCGATGGACGTGTGGAGCGGCTCGCCCTCCCTTCGGATGCGCACGAGCAGTGTCGGGAAGAAGCGGGAATTGCTGAAGAACAACGAGCTCAACCTGTGCCCCAGTGCTATGTCTCCCGACACCAAAAGACTTTTACCCCCCACGACTGAAACTATCATGACAAAACCATTCCCGATAAGACGTGAGTACTTTTCATTCTACCTCATAACCCCGTGTCCCTTGCAATATTTTTAAAAGGCTGTCATTGTTACTTTTGAATCTATTAAATAAATTATTTCATTTGACTCGCGCATATTGCTTAAGAAAATATATAGAATTTGTATCTAGTCACTTGAGCGTCGGAAAACCCTGAAGTTTATTTTTACTTTTCGCACGTTTTTGTGAATTTCAGGGTTAGTTGATTCTTCATCCGGATGCGCCCGGCCCCTGTTTACTTTTTTAAAAAAGCAAATTTGCAAACAATAACTAAGCATTATTAAATTATACATAATGTTTTGCTCGGGTGAAATTAATTTAAACGAGCACATGATAGATGATTCGATAATAAAAATATATTATCGGATTTGATGGGAGTTATTGCCTCGTCCTATTTTAGTGTAAACCCTTTTATTTGCGTCATTATTTTTCTTCGTGGTGTGTTAGCATTTTTAATTATTTTTACAATAGAAAGACCGATTGCACAATTGCACGTCATTGAATTAAACAAAGCATCCAAGTATTGTCTAAAAATTTGAGTGTTTGCTTAAAACTGCACAATGGAATAATGCAGCGTGCATGAAGGAATACAAACACGTTTGATCGATGTTTCTGAATACCTCTCGATAATTATTATAATTGCTTGAAAATAAACAGCAGATCAACGCAAACTCAGAGAAAAAATCTTAGAGGTTGTTTGTTATAATGAGAAACGTGATTTTCAAAGAAAACAAACTAAAGTGTTATGCACCCGTATGACGTCGAGGCTAACGAGAACGGGTCATCAGATCAGCTGACGTCGCTTTCAGGGCAAGATGGGTCACTCGGTCACCGCATGCGATACGTGAAAGGAAATGATGATGAAAAATTGTGTCATCACTCTACACACCCAAGGGTTTTTAACACATATTTTTCTATACACAAACTAAATAACGAAAATAAAAAAACCTAAACCACGCCTTGTAAGTCCCCCAACCTGCGCCAGGATCAGGGGACAACCAAACACCACACTGTAAAAATATAGCCCTAACAACTATTGTAAATTAACAAAAAGAAAATAAATATTTTTCGTGTCAATTATCATTATGAAATATTTTTAATTATTTATCTTATATCGATCGATCGATTCAAAGCGATAATACAGATTTCGAAATTTTGCTTTCATACATGATAAGTTATCAATATTAAGTAAATCAAAGTACATACAAAATAACAAACAAACAAAAATTATACCAAAGTCTCTCCAAGCTTTTAAAAAACCAATATGCAATTGACGATATGATACCTTATATGTGATTTGTTTTCATTGCAGATAGTGCGAAGTAAACAAAACACTTGTAATTAAAAATAAGTCAGCCCACAACCGTGGATGTTAATCTACTTGTGTGGTTTTAGAATCACGGCCGATAAATCCGTGGGTGGTTTGTCTTTGGTCAATACAATTTTACTATTTTACACAAATTCATGTAATACGTACTTTTACAGCCACAAACAAATATTATTGATATATCTTAGAGATCGTGTCCAGATGATTTCTTTAGAAATCAAATAAAAACAAGATTATCTTTGAAGTCGTTTGCGATTGCTAAAATCACTTTTTTTTTTGTATTTTCCATACACTAAGCGAGTATAGAAGAAAATTTATATTAAAAACAAAACAGAGAAATCTGTAAACCTTCGTATAAATTTGGATTTTTTCTTATATGCCTCAGTAAATATAAAGGGGTGTAGTTGATATCATTGTTCATTATTTTAATATTTAATTGATATTTAAAAGTCGTCGACTGACACTATCGGATAAATTAAAATAATTGTTTGTCTTTAATATAATAATTACTTATGAAAAAAACATACATAGTTAAAAAAGGTATTGCGTCTAAAATGGTATTAATAATTCATATATAAATATAAATACATTTTTAATATTGTTTCATCCTTGTCAATACCTTATAAGGTTTCACTGAGAACATCAATACTATTTTTTCCTAAAAAATAACATTGTCAACTTCACCGGAAAAAAAAAACCATTCTGTCTTTATTATTTTTAATGTGTTGGTTGTTGAATACATATTCATGTGTTTGAAGACGTTATACCAACGATGAAGTATTTGATGTTTAAAATATGTATATTATAATCTCATACTGCGTATTTTTTTTAAATCATGTATTTACAACGTCGTAATTAATCGTTTATAGATAAAATAAAGAAATCTTAATTGAAACAACTCGGGGTCAATACAACAACAAAACAAACAAGGTGGTTGTTATATCGACCACCTACTACATAACCACGAATACGGTGATCTTTTTTGTGGTTCGGTCAATTTTGTTGATTATTAATATCAATTCTGTTACGATGAAGCTATTAATTTTGTAAAATTTTATTGTTGCAATGTCTCTTTCAAATAGTACTATACATACCAGCACAAAACATAAAAGAAAAAAATCACAAGAGAATACGAAATGAAATGAAAACGTGTTAAGTGTTTCTGTATGAATCTAATCTATGAATAAAATCTGTATGATTTTTAATAGCCTTGGATAGTAACAAAGTATTTGAGATTAATAAATTTACCACCCAACACAATGATATCTGTAATACTCGAGGGACCTTACAATGTTTATACCAATGTCAAATTATATTAACTGGTCAGCAGGAGGTACTGCAACCTTGAATAGGTCTCAATTATCGTACGTACATTAAATTGGTGAAACCTTAGCGTTTATTGACCCTCACGAGTGTGACGCGTTTGATTATTGAATCGTCATGACATCTTCCTCCAGGATCGCTCCACGCCTGTCTCTCTAACCAATGCTCGTGTGCTCCTCTTTCAAGATTTTGGCCCCTGTTGTGTGTGTTCAAAACGATAAAAAATATTCTATCAACAAAAATACGGTACCGAAGTGAAGTTTATGGTTAATAAATCCGGTTTTTGGTAACAATAATATAAATAATTATCAGATGTCTTTTATCAGTATAAATAACTCACTTGTTCATTGCTTAGCAACAGGGTGGCAGCCAAACAGAAAGAGTATATAATAAGTACTAAAAAAAACCAGCGAAAAGGGTTTTAAAAAGACGTAGCTTTTTACAGTACATATTAAAATAATCGGGTATGAAAAGGTGGAATAAACATGTGTCGGGACTGTGAGTCAGTCGGGTGATATGAGTCGGTATCGATGGGTTTATACATTATTAATTTAAGACCATTGATTGGACACGCCGGCCACCACTGTCACTAACCAAAGTCGATATATTATTAACATGCATGAAAACACACATTAATTCCGTGTGTTGCCATGGAAATCAAACTTCGATATATCAAATACTATTATTACTCATTCTTTCTTGCAACATCGAGATAATATATCTATATTGTTTATATATGTTTATAATTTTCACAATAAACTTCTGCGTGTTTTAATAGCACGAGTATTATCATTTAGTCTGGTATCTATATATAATAGTTTGATCTCGGGTAATGGGAGTTCGGTTAGTTGTTATGGGAAAATAAGTTGCAATTATTGTCCACATATCTAACATTTACATTTGCGTCATACTTTTGTAAACTATACTCACTTTATAACAATGTAGAAATGCACATTAAGTATCTTGCATCTCGGGTATTTGCATGGGCGATACGTGTTGGTTATAATCATAAAAGCAAATGCATATATTGTAATTGTTATCGATTATTGAAACACAACAAAATGTAGATTATGCAACTGAATGGGTTGTAGAATATATGCTGAACAAAAATATGCTATGATAAAATATATAATTTATGAACGTGGCTATATCAATTTAATATACTAAGCCAATAATATTTTTAAAAACTTATTTTCAATAAACGTATTATTAATAAAAAAAAACTAATAAATGCTTAGGGTTCTTGGACCGTGAGTTTTTATGATCTCCAAAATGCCTTAACCTCACTCGAGAAAACACATATTTCTCATATTAAAAGTCAATTTATAAGAAATAAAAAAATCTCTTGTCAAGAAGAAGAAATGTATCTAACTTTGTGCACTTAATTTTTTATTGCTCGGTTCAGTAGATTTTTCGCAAAATATTTTTTAAAAACATGGATTATGGAAAGAGCCCCTTTAACTAATAAAGCCTGTGTCTCTTTCTCGGGGAGGTTTGCACACCCTGGCTTTAAACGATATTATAACTTTTTGGCGATTTAAATTAATTAATACATCTACGTACTGACTCGCATCATTAGCTTTGCTGCCATTATGGCGTGTTACTGAAAATGCACTCGATGTTTACACTCGACCGGTCGTATTTCATTTAGCTGCGTTATCTGTTGACTGCAAATTGCATTGGATGAAGCCCAAAAGTCTGGCGGAGACTTGACGGACGCGATCTCTTGTACTTGTTGCGTAATTAAAGAAAAAAAAAAAAACACCGATTTTGGACGTGCTCCCCGTATCTGCCATGTGTCCATCACGCTCTTTTAATTATCCTATTTAATCTAGAGCCCGATACAAAGTTTAAAAAGTTCAATGTTTGTATCGGACGTGTGACTTTTGATGATAAATACAATCTTTTCTTATTCTTTGAATTTTGACATAACAATGCGTATTGTGGAATTTTAAAACACATTAATCGATAAAAAAATATTATTCAATACCTCCACGTATTTCAAAATGTAACTTAAAGGTAAAAATATTAAATGATATAAAGTGTAGATCACACGGGCTTTAGAGATATTTCAGATCCCAAACCAGACTGGCCAAGGTTAACTGTGGAAAATTAAAATAACAACTCGACCCCTCGAAGGTGAAATTCTATTTTTTTCCTATTTGTTATTTTAATTGTTTTCACAGTTTACTTCAGTCAGTTTTGTAAACGTTTCTTATTTTTATATAATATATTTACGCAGTAATGGAATTCAGCCGGTTTCGCAGTTTGCCAAGGATTTTATTTAATCCGATTTCTACAGCTTTATAAAAAAAAATATTCCCTGTGAAATTGGCCTTGAAATTTCATTAAAATATATTTTTAAGTAAGTTTGTAGGCGATTAACTTTGCAAAACACAGTGAAAGCAATTATAATAAAAAAAAACAATAAAATATACTATTGTTAGTAAGTAATCAAAACAAAGCTTTATACTCTGGCAAAATAGATTTTTTCTGGGATTTGTGTCATTGACAATACCAAGAAAAAAATATATAAATATTTTTGTAATTGTTATTAGGCTTATTTTTGGTGTTTGAAATCAAGGAAGTGAGGAATAAAGCTATAAATTAAGTCTTTTTTAAATATTAAGTTTACACTTCTGAAGTAAACAGTTTATCGAAAATTGACAATTGCTTAGATACAGATAGAGACTTATTCTTTAATTTCCTTATTTAGTATATTTATTTCCACCAGCAACATCAACTTAATATTTTGATCCTATTCGCATGTCATTATTTAAAGTCGTCCATTATTCAAAGATAATTTTCAATGTCATTTAACACGTAGAAAATAAATTATCACACATCGATTCTCTTGACTACATGTTGAGTATGAATTTATAATGTGTACCTGTATACAGTAACACAATTAGTAATGTTACCATTATTACGTGCTAATTTCATAAGCACTCGAACATGTTTTCTTTATTTCCTTTTGTGTTGATATAGTTCTTAGAGTTTTTAAGGTTCCCCTGATCCTTCGCGCAGATTGTGTGGCTTACGTGGCTTTCTATTTCACGTTATTGAGTTTATGTAGGAAAAAATAATAACACGTTAAACAAAAACCCTTTACAACATAATATCTTATAGTAGATGTGAATATAGTGGATATTTGCGTATTTCGGCTTATATATAATGTTTGTTTTTTTTAACTTGAAATTCATTTTATTTGTTACTTGGAAGTAGCGGTTGTTTATTCCGCTTCGGATTGATATGTTTCCAACCCTCGTCTAGTTGGATCCGTCTAGAAACGAAAAAATTGGATTCTTAAAAATATATTTTTAATAAGTAATAGTTGAAAAAATATTATATAAAATATTTGAATACTTTGATTGTAGTAAGGTTTGGTTTGAATCGAGTGGCAGTCAGACAAATGGGGTCGCGGCATCAAGGCCGGCCGAGTTTCCAGCGCGAGGGCGCATGTCGGGGCTGGGGGGGGAGCCTGGGGGGGGCCTGGGCTGGGGGAGCCTGGGGGGAGGGCTGGGCTGGGGGAGCCAGGGGGGGGCGGGGCTGGGGGCTGCACTATCGATCTCCTCCAGCCACTGCAGCGGCAGGGGTCAGCTGCGCGCGTGCACCGCCGCCAGACTACAGCTGTGTGCAATTCCGAAAGCATATTATTGAAAACGCCTACAATTCTCTCATCGAAGCAAAACTGAACAAATGTGTGATCACTATAAAATGAAAAAATAATAAAAACCACTCACAGTAGCATTCAAGAATAACTAATCGTTTTCAATGACTGTTTGATATACAAAAACTACCTCTTTACGAAGCATCTTTCGCGTGTATTTACAGTTATATATTATAATGATAATCTTCGTGCGTGAAAACAAAACAGCGCCCGACCGCATTACCGCACAGTCAATTATTTACAAATTATATCCTCATGAAATCATGGACACACATAGCTCACGGGGAGATAACGAAATGTCAATATGAACAAAAATCTCACCACATCAGTTATTACAATTGAATGTCGTTTTAATCGTTACGAGTTGTATATACACATTTTTAAATAAATCAATTACTCGCAAAAGTTTTGATAATATGACCACATTCATCTTCTGTTGAAATCGACTCGATTTCATTTATCAACACTCACTCCGTCTGTTACGAGTATCTATGTTTATTTTTTTATAGAGATCGTGATGCAGGTTGCTCGTCGTTTCTTCAGTTTTAGTCACAATACATATTTATTATATCCTGTTAAAATTTACATTCCCATATACTCGAACATGACTCCCATGCCACCTGCTACTAAACCCATAAAGTATTTTATCCGTTATCTGAGAGCTACTACGAAAGTTTAGACTTTTGATGAAATATGACCTACTGCTGAAATTTTATAACACAGATTATATTTCCGTATGGGTTGTCGAAACCAATTATATTAAAACTCAGATAAGCAAAGCAATTTCAAATGCATCTGCCATACTAAATTTCCGCAAAAAAAATGATATATTACTTTTGTCAACAATCATAAGTTCTGGATGCGTAATTTTGTATTGCTTCTTCGCGCGCGACAGCAAGTAGTCGGCACTGCGAGGACAATGTGAGGACGTCCGCCCTGTTGAACATCATCCAAGTGGGCTCACCTGCATCAGTGTGCAGCTTGGCGTTGTATCTGTGCAGTGGCCACCGGCGAATGTCACTGCCACATGTCCGCCCAGCGGCCCGGACCAGCTCGGCCACTGCAGTGCTACATGTGCATGGAGCAGGGGTACCCAAACTTTTGATCGCTACGAGAGTCCTGTTTTTTTAATTTAAAATAAGCATAGATGCATATTCAATATCGAGTTATTTTTAATAAGATAAAATATATTTCTTTTCGGGACGGACAACAGAGATGTAGACCTTGGTTTACGGTTTCCTCTTGTTCGTATATTTGGGGGCTTGCGATTCAGGCGCCCACCATTTCATACTTACCTAGCTTGTTTTGTGTATCATCGTGACGGTGACACAATTAATTTTTCTTAATAATTTTACAATGTACAGTGTAAACATTTTATTGCATAGCACTTCGTACTTATTTACGGCCTTCAGCACAATAGCAAAAAATATTTTCCGAACTATTTGACGTCGTAATTATGGTTTTGATTCAGATGCCGGCCTTGCTATTTAAATGACGATGGTAGTCAACGAAATCAGAATTACGGAGTCTGACAGAAATACGAAGACTGGCCTGATACTTAATTTAAGGTTATAGCCATAACCAGCTCATATAGAACTGGGATTCTCGTATTGCATAGGAAAATATTTCAAATATCAAATTATTGCTCAGCTATGAAGCACTGTAAAAAAATAATTCGCATAAATATAAGGCGGTATTCTAAAATTCAACGTGTTATGCAATATCTGAAGAAATAACAAGGCCTACTTGGTATAATATTAAAATAAAATAAAAAAACAAATATTCGTAGACATCCCCGGTATTGGGATTCGGGGGTTGTTGAATCATTTCGTTGAGTTTTATTCCGGGATTCTTAGTACATATATTATTCCACTTCTACCCCTTGTATACACACACGCTACTTGTTCGCCGAATTACAACCCTCAGCGGTTTTTCAGCCCCCGGTTTTTACTATTCACACTCAGAATGTTTATTTTTAACGACACCTTGTTACGCTTGATACAAAACATGTAAATATTTTATCATAAAAGCGAAATAAATATTTATTTATTTTATTTTAGTAAGCTTTAGTAAAGCGTATATTATATCACTGCCACTTTATGTTTATCGTTCGTGTATATAATACAGAATGCTTTCTTTATATTTGTTTGCAAGTTCAATATTATATCCGTCTCAAAATAAATGGAAGGCGTTCAATAGAAGAAAGAAACATACTTGCATCTTGTAATTGATACAAATACTCAGAAGTAGTAATATTATACAGATTTCGTAGTGATATCATAAAAGTATTCGATAGACGTGAAGTTTTTTAGTAAATCATAAGGATGGAGCAGGGTTATGTATTATAAGACGTACTATGTACAATAACAACACTTTTTATCTTGAATTTAATACAATATCTTTTGAGTCTTAAATTAATTTTAACCATTCCGTAATTAACTCGTTACTAGGAGAGAAAAAAAACCGGCCACAAAGAATACAATGTATAAAATATAAAATAAAACTACATTACTGAATAATGGTGTTGCGAAACCGTGTTTTCTATGCTGTTATAAAAATATTATTTTAACGCTCCCCTAAAGGCTTCACTCAAAAAAAACAGTCATTAAAATGAACGTAGTTTTTGCTTCTTTTGTAAGTATCTTCCTCTTGTTTCTTCTCTCCGGGCCGAGTGGCGCGAAGTGATAAATAGCTTCGCCACCAGGCAGACGGCTAAAATAATCATCGTGAGAAGTTCATTACCATCATTTGGTCATCCATTATGTATCACTCGCCCCGATTACCGAACAGAGGCCAAGGCCATAGCCGCCCGACCAGAGGCCACAGTCGAAGGTTCAAAACACAGTCAATTAAATAACCATCAAAATATAAAAACGCGGATGTTGCGGTATTGCGTCTCGCTTAGTATTCAATTTAAAACTGTATTATAATATGTGATAATAATTTATTCATTTATTGAAATGTTCACGCCTGGATGACTATTTACAATACGGCAGTAAAAACAAGGGAGGATAAGAATTAAAAAGCTTGGTATTAGGATATAATTATGTACATAATTTTCGGAAGGATCCCAATTATTGAGTGACTCGCGTGCTAACCAACGTCGACACGGTGTATACACTGCTATTTATTTTTAGGTATAAGATTTGATTTGAAAAATCCAATGAAGGGTAGAAGGCTTTTTCGAAACCATAAATTTATGATTGAATATTATCGATAACAAAACGCCTAAAAATATCTTTCGGCAACATTTTTTCCAACTCTACGGTAATCTATCACTTTTTTCGGGTGTAGACAAATTTATAGAAACAATGAGATGGCCGGATAGGCAGGCAGACGGCAACACACGGAAAACAACTTGGCAATGAGAGTAAAAATATTTTGTTTCGCATTTTCTGTTGATTAGTTTTGCGTGTTTAAAATAGGTGGAAAGCGTCTGGTCTGTTGTTTGCGGCGCCATGGCGCGCTGGCCGGAGCGAGGACGATCGTTTCAGTAGGTGTCTATTTTTGACCGATTTCGTGATGTACACCGGAGCTTGTTTGTTGATGTTTTTACATTTGACAACAGAAAAAAAAAAGCCTGAGTTCACCTCGGTAATAGTCAACATTGGTGGTGTTCGATAACAGCACACAAATAAAATGCAAAGTTTTTCCCAAAACAAACACACGAACAGGTGAATAATCTGGATTTCGCTAAAATATTTCTTAATCAAATTGTAAGAAATATATTATGTTTTAATCGTCAATTACATGTTTTTTTTTTTTTTTGACAAAAGTGTACATTATCATTGTATTTAATTTATCTCTAGTATACACGATGACGATGATATTTAAGGCAATAATTTTTTACGCGTGTCAGCATAGCTTGTAAACCCAATGATTTTTTTTTCTGCTAGTTCAACATATATTTCGTAATCATTATCGAGAGATAATTAGAGTGTCTGTATTATATTTCTATCTTTGGATTCGGAAGTCCGACGATCAGCCCGCGCGCTGGCCGCACACCAAGGAATGCTCCCACCCCTTCCTGAGAAACTGCTTAAAGTTTTGCTATAATTCATCACATCATTTTTGTCACATTAGTGGCAGTACTGCTTTCCGATACCACAACATCGACATTTTAAAGCCTCAATCGACATGCAGTTTGACTGTGATCCTTAAGGGCCAAGTCCCACTTCTCGAGTTTTTTTGATCATTTTCAAGTCGATTTTGCGAAAAATCGACTGCACTAATCAAAAAAATTTTAATGCAAAAAGTTAGATACATTCTTTCTTCCGAACACAATATATTTTTATTCCTTATAAATTTACTATTAATATGATAAATGTGTGTTTTTCCGATTGAAGTGTAGGAATTGTGAGATTCGTCCGGTACATTTTCCAAGAATCCTTAACATTTAAAAGTCTTTTTTTCAATTGGAATTAAAAGATTAAATATAAACCATGTGCGCCTTATTAATTTAAAAATTAAAAAAAAAAAAATCTTTATCAAACTTTGGTTTTAAAAAGTCGTCATTTTATCCAATTTTTCAACATCTTCAAGATTTTATTTTACCCTGAAAATGGACGTTAATTAAATAATAAAAAATAGATAAATATAATTTAATATTTTTTTAATACTCTGTAAGAAAATCAACTCTATCAATAGAATAATAAACTAAGAATTAAATAAATCAAATGACACGATTTCTCCAAGTAAAACGGTCCTCTATTTCTGTCAGAACGGAGATAGCCTCCAAGCGAGCATGACGCCAATTCGTTTCTCGGTATTTAAAAATCGTTATTGGTTGATTTATCGCTGTACAAGGCTTGACATCTATTAAAAAAGATATTTAAGCTCATCATGTCACTTTTTAAACATTAATTGTATTAAATTTGTGCGTATTTTGCGAGTAAAATACAAAAATGTATTTTATTTAAAAATCTACTTAGAATATTTGTGACGTAGTCAGCCATGCTTGATCCATAGAGAACGGAGCAGATGACAGCTTAGGCTACTGTGCTCGTTTGTCGTTGTTAGTATTGGCAACATTGCATTGAAAGCATGTCTCTCTCTAAGATGTCAATTTGGCAACATAGCTACTTTGTACAAATGACAATTTCGACACAGGATCAATTTGCGACCGTAATACCCGACCCAGTGATACTCAACATTTTTTTTCTTACAAGTCACACATGCAATATTTTTGAGTAATGGCTTTTTTCAGGCAATTAGTTAGTGGGGACTTGGTTTTACACTTATTTCCCATGTATTAAATCTTAATCTTTAAAACCTAAATATATCCAAACGCCTATTTCAAATTTAGTATGATATTGAGATAAAACTTTTTTATTTTAGAAAAATCGGGTTTATAATTGCTACACACTACTCTCAATACGTTATCAAGGTGAGAATCAGTAAGTCGATTTCTATATACATTTCTTGCATATTTCACTTTGGAATACGTGTTTCGGGCTGGAGGTTGAGGATGCCTGGTCTAACAGTCATTGGTCGTGAGATCATAACGAAGTCTAACCTAAAAATTCATAATTGCATGTACAGTGGCGACGGACAGTTTGTGACAAAATTCAAAATGCCAAGAAAATACTCGCTTTCATATACATACTAAGAATCCAAAAGCGAAACGAGTAAATTTATTTTATATATTACTAGTGTCTTGTAAATCAATCGATTGGAGGAAAAATAAGAAAACTGTCGTGAATAATCATCTTGTCAGTTAGTAAATTCCTTCTTTTTTTAGAATTGTGTCCCTTTGATAGATCGTCAACACCTGATGGAATTAGTGGTGATAAAATTGTGGAAGTAAAATATCCACTATCAATATCGGGAACAAGTGTTGAAGAAGCAATTCTCAACAAAAAATTAAAATTTTGGAAAATAGATAAAAAACAGAATATTACTATAAACGTCCACCACGAATGGTATTTTCAAGTACAAGGACAATTGCACATTACTAAGCCTCCAATGAAGAGAGGCACTGGATGAAGAAGAAAAGAAATAACCTGTATAATGTTCAGATTTCTGTCCAGTGTCATATATTTGTTCAATTAATAATAAATAAATGTTTTTGGTGAGATGTGTGTTTTCATTATATATATTTGGGCCTTTTTATTATAATTTACATACATATGTCTAAATAAATATATATATATATATATACATACATACATATAAGTATATATATATATGTATATATATATATGCGTGTATATATACATATATATATTATATATATATATATATATTTATATATGTATTATGTCACTTTATTTTTGTATGTTGAAAACTGATTTTTTTAGAGTATTGAGTATTTATTAGAAATAAAAAAAAGCTTCCGTTTGGAAGAAGGGATTTATCTAACTTTTTGCATTTAAATTTTTTTGGTTGGTGCATTCGATTTTTCGCAAAAGGTACGAGAAAATGATCAAAAAACTCAAATATGGAACCTCCAACAACGGATTTTGACTTCAGTGTGAATATTTATATTTCTTGTTTGGAATTTTTTTTGTAAAAAGGTAAAGTAGTGGTCGATTTATTGCAATTTTACTGAATTCACGCAAAGTTTACAAAAAAATCCCATGGAAATGTGGCTTTATAGCATAATTTCAATAAGTTAAATATGACAATAATTATTTTAAAATGTTTATAAATATTTATTCCTTTTTGAATATTTGAAAAGAAAAATCAACAATATAAATTTATTAAATATTAAAAAAAAAAAATTCTTCTTTGATAATTGACCATAAATAACAAAACTTAGTCCAACTAGAACTGTCATTCAGTTTCCAATTGAAAGCTACGCTAGAGACCTCTGGTGTCCGGGTTGGTGAATGAAAACGGAATTTTTGAAAAAGTAGCCCTCTTAAGAAAAAAGACCAAAGGTTTAACAGATGACAGGTGCTTATTTAATACTAAGATTATCACAAGGACTCGGACTTATAGAAAGATTTTTGTGATCTGATATTGCGGCTGTGTAGATTCTCCGGAAGTTGGACGTCAGCTCTGCCAAAACGTCCTACATTCGTCTGGTGACGTAATACCATTATCAATACCGAATCACCCGAACTAATTTACAAAACCAAAATATAGTGAATCAAATTTGCGGTGATTTAATAATATCAAAACTAATATAGCATGACTTGGCAACTCGAGGTTCAAATTATATGCTCATGTATATGGTAGCTTTGGTGTCTGGCTTTTCAAGTCTCGCGAAAATAATCTAAATTTTGAGGAAATTGCACGACCTGTACTATCGTTTGAAAAATTTCAATATTATTATGTACTAACTTTTTGTTGAAAATAATGTGCAGAAGGCATTTAAAACTTAGATAATCAGAATAAGGTTGAATAATTCATCAGAGTTAGTTAGTTCATTCCTATTATTATTTTTTAGTCTTCCACTGTGTATACAATGAGATGTTAATTATTTTGCGTGAATGAAATAATAACATTAATAATTTCACCGTCTCAAATGGAGATCGTATTTTATTTATAACTACGATCGGCACGGATAGACAAGTTAATCCACATCACTGTTTACAAAAAAAAATATTGCTTTGTTAAATTAAGCCTGTGGTGAAATCTATTTATTTCAATTTCACTGAGTAAAAGTTGTGACAATATCTCAATATATTGGGGTACGCACTGATAATAATACTAATTTATCAAATTAAATATTCTTACTCACAACGTATGTCCCTGCTTTGGCCTTATTTTATGTTGAGTATCCCTATATTTTTTTTCCTTATTATTTTATGCTATAATTTGGCTACTTTTAATTCTACATTAGAAAACAATTCAATATTGTGTTTTTTTTCATTCAAATAATAAATCGCTTAAATACGTCTAGGTCAAGAAATGTTTTTATAGCCAGTGATATGTTTGCAAATAAATATGATCGTTTGGATGGGGAATGATGTGTATTATGCTGTATTGACACAATCAGTTTTTAGTCCGTCAGGGGTGAACCACCCCGATCTGCACAAGGAACGAGTAGATAGGTTTCATTATGAAGATATGAAATGCAACAGCACCGTACTATCGTTACTACCACAATGAACCTTTTCGCAGAATTCTCCGATTCTCGCATTGCTGTTGGATTAACATTCCAGAATAATGAGTTTGCCCTGACGTGACCGCCGAGCCGAGCTCTGGCGTGACTGCAGTCATCCTGGCGAATCGGAGCAGGCTCTGGCTGCGCAACTGTCGGAGGGAACAACAGGAAATCTCAAAATTAAATTTATTCGACGTTTTATTAAATTTTCAAGCCGCATAACCATCCAAGACTTAAAAATTAATTTGAAGATCATAAATATCTCAAACGTAAAGGATCCGAAATACTTACTACTTTGTGGCCACCGTCATATATCCTAATGGTTGATTATCTATGAATAACACAATGGAATATAAAATACATTTTTCTTTTGTGATTGTAATTGTTACACTGATTATATAATTTATATCCATATTGGATTCTATGTTTATTACGAAAAATTAATCTTATTGTAGTAAAAAATAATATTATCCATTCGGTGGTGATTTATCCGACCTGTAGAGCCAGCATACTCCTGAAGAAATAGAAACACTTACATGTAGTAAGTTTTTCATAAATATATCAAAAATCAATTTTTTATTTTTAGAAATATCAAAATCATATCTCATAAATAAAAATAATACATTTTTAATCTAAAGTATATATTTTTTAATATCGTTAAAAGCTTTATCAAAATAATTCTGTAGTCTTTCAATATAATTTTATATAAAGCCAGTACAAATACGTTTGGGGTAATTTTACAAAAAAGTGTGATAAAACAAAACTATAATATTTATACCATACATATAATGTAGATTTTTTTTATTTAGACATGGTACGAAAGAATTTCCCAATTATTGAATAATCCATATTTGTTAATTTTATATATTTTTTCATTATTTGTAAAATAAGCACCTGATATTTATTTTTTAAGTAGCAGTTAAAATATTTTTCTATAGATTGTTTCAAACGTTCATTGATGTCCGTTTTCATAATGAAGTAAGCAGGCATAACAGAGTTTATTTTCGTAATAAATTATTTGTATCCAAACAATTATACATATTCAGTGTATACATATATGTGATACACGTGCCAATACAATCGTTCAACATTTGGCAAATCTCCAGTCTCCATAAAGTCAGATGCTTACCTCGACATCTTATAAAAAAAATAAAACACACATTACGCAATAAATTTGGAATTATACATTATTACAAAACATCCTCCATTTTTTAATAAAAAGTATGTCATCTCAAAGATATTTTTTTTATATTGATACTATTGGATATGCTAATATGCCGTCTTATAATATATGTATTTTGAGGTGCGTTATCAATCTATAAATAATGTTTTTTTTTAATATATAAAACCCTTCTACACACATCGTCACACGACATGCGACCGATTTGCAATCGGACAGTAGTGTTCTTTTTAATTTGGGTGTATTTTGTGGTTAACATACAACCGACTTGCAATTACTCAATAGCGCTATATTTTTCGATGTTTACTTAGGCAAAACCATAAAAAACACCAAAAATAAAAGGACAATAATAGTTGATAGCAAATCGGTTGCAAGTTGTGTCGCTGCGTGTGTTATTGGCCCTGAGAAAAATCAAAAGCGGGAGTCAATAAAATTAAAGAAATCAATATAAAGTACTTACTTATTCTTCAACGCATGAAAAAAATTTTTTTTACACATTAGCAACACCAACTCAATAATGAAAATAGAGAAACCCGTGTACGCTATCGCCTAAGCCACGTGTTGTAGACCCCACAACCTGCGCTAGGACCAGGGGAAACCACACACCGTATTACAAGCGTAGCCCTAATTATTATAAATTAACATAAAAGAAAACAAAGAAGCATGAAATTGTTTTTTTTAAATCAAAAGCGCGAGGACGTCAACTGTCACGACCGGTCACGTGGCCAGCGGTGGTATCGACGGGCGCCGCTAGATGGCCCTCGCATCAACGCTTTTCTTATTTTAAATATTTTTCAATACTAATTATTTACTTCGATTTTCAAAACGCAAATAGTATTATAGATAATTTATACTTATCACTTTTCATCAAATAATATGTTACTTAGATAACGATAACGATTAGAGATGGTGTTGATATTTTGGATAAATACTATTTTTTATGTTAATTTCTATGATATTGAAATGTCAATGACATATATTTAATTCATACTGCCTATTTTATTTCGGATATGATTGATCGCACTGGTGCCCCTAGATTGATGAAACACTCTGATACTACAACATGAGTGTTAATACCACCAAAATAATATTTTTTAACAGAAAATCACTCGTATCTTATCATTATGAACGCCAGAATATAATCCTACTCGAAATTCAGCCTGTCTCGTAAACGATATTGCTCAGATCAAAAGCTTATGGTAGTGTTTTTTTTTTTTCAAATATACCGTTGTAATATACTGCATAAATTCGTTTAGTCTCCCTCCGACTTCTGAATGCTGATAACGTACGCAATATTTTAAGATGAAATTTGTAATCAAATTAACCAATGACTGTTTTAAAAATAAATCAATATTTTTTTCCTAAAACACATTTTAGTCGTGTGTATAAATGTGCATGTGTCATGAATAAAAAAAAACATTTATTTATCACCCACGTTTGTCGGATAATGCCCTCGCGAAAATAAAAATATATATTGATATCTCGGGAGTATTATTTTTTTTTTAATAAAATTTAACGCTAAAAACTCTTAATTTAATCAAGAATTTGCTTATCTCTTTCTTATCGCACTGTCAAGTGCGAGACGGCTATAGTATCACCGCCTTGCCGAGCTCGAAGCGGCTACATTGCCAGTCAAACTGCTTGTCGTTTACACCACGTGTGAGGTTATGTTTCGTAACGCCTGACATTTCGCTAATACAAGTTCAATAGATACGCCTTTAGTCAGTAATTTTCTTCGGGCACGATCAACAGGGTCAAAAATTATCTTATCGCCTATCCTATCAGTAAAATATACCGAGCGTGAGGTCAACCGGTCCGGACTGACGTTATTATTTGTAGCGGAGTCGCTCCAGCTGGAAGTGAATATTGTGAACAATCTGACGTGTTGAGCGTAATTACACATTCTCAGTGAACGCTGTGTTACCTGGTTACCTGTGGACTGTGCACCCGAGAGCGACCATTTATTTCAAGAAGTATGGAAAGAAAGTCTCTGGGATGGAAATATATGAGCCGGGAAACTTTTGGTACGATAGGTGAGTTTTGTTTACGCTTGTTTGCAGTCTGTCACTTCTTTCTGCAATATAGAAATAATCTCGATAAATATTTTTCCTGACTCGGAAATTGCATTAATTAATTTTGAGAATTTCTCTAATAAATACCCAAATTCATACATTTACCTACTATGTGTCGAGCATGTGACAAGTTTTAGGTAGGTACGAAATGTACAGTCAATGGCTGAATATCTACCTACTAAATGCTTGTCATGGATAAAACTATTTTCGTTAATCTACCCATCTTAGAAAATATGTTATTTCAGGTACCTTATTACGAATACTCACAACATTTAAAAAAATGACAAATGCCCATCGGATACGAAGGAATAAGAATTTCTAATATATATACATTATCTTCTGAGATTCTAACTAGATTATGCTCATAAAAAATACAAACTTACAAAAGGATATTACCAATTTTATGTGATTGCACGTTCATTTATGAGTAGTCAGTATCGTCGTAATTTATTTACCTTCATAATGAGGCGTAAAGGTCACGCCAGCTAAGCGTTCGTGTTGTATTCGATTTTTATTTTTCTTGAGTTTCTATTTGAGTCGATATTTGTCTATACTAGCTTTTGATCTCTTTAAAATTAAAAATAATTATTAGTATATGTATACATTCTCTTGAAACAATAAAACATTTATCGAAGTTTTGATAGATGCCCAGCAACAGCGGGATTTCCTCTCCAATCTCCAACGCAAAAAAATATTTGCTTCCTACTTTGTATAGTAATAGGTATTCCGTTTATACCTAGATTGTATACCTGGCTATAATATATTTTTTTATGAGAGTCATATCTATAAAACATCAGGGCACCACATATTATTTTGTTAGCTCCATTAAAAATCGGAGATAAGTGTTGAAGCTCACGTTTAGTAAATATTCTAAGATGAGTGAGCATTTTCTCCTGCTGGATGGTAGAATATTTGCGGCCTCGCAGACCTTGAACTTGTCTCGTGGCATTTGACCACGTCGCCCGCCGGCTTCATGAATTGATGAATGCGCGTAGTGATGGTCGAGCACCGGTGCAAAGTTACTTACGCCGTGCTGGCAGGCTATTTTCTAACTCACATTGTTCTGTCGAGGCCAAATAAAGCAATGAGATACCAAAAATCTACCATCATTTTCCCAACTAGAAAAATGCAACTCTCTGAAAAAACACGCATCGATAGCGATACATTAGTAGGTAAAAACATATCAACTGAGTCATTTAATATTATTCTTCTTTCGTTGCCTCTCCTCATAGGAGGTTGGTGACCTTTTCCTTGAACTTGTCTCTATCTTGGGCCAGTCTCACCAGTCCGGCTACACTTCCGATTTCCAGCCACTGGCGCAAATTCCGCATTCTTCCTTCATTCTTCCAATGCCCCTTTTTCCTTCCTTATAAGTTGAGTACAAAATATATCACATAAACTAGTGAAGTCAGGCTATCGACGAGGGCACCCGTTTCTCAATGCGGTGGAAATGCTTGTGCTCCAATCAATCAATTTAATATTCCTTAAATAACAATCAGTTATAAAATGATCGCGTATATATATTGTATACAGATCGGTCCTCCTTGCTACTACTGAACTGTCCGCAAATTTCCGTAACTATTGTACGTCTATAGATCTCAGTATCGTCTAACCTGCCTCTGATCATCCGTAATTACACCTGCAGGAAAAGCTCCGTGGACAAGTGCCAGAATTAGTCTAACCCCGCCACTTGCATACGAATTTTCTTTCCTCTGTTTAACTATACATAGTTCGTTGTCATTGAGTAAAATCAAGGTATCAGTGAATGAATAATTTTTACTTCGCGATGTTTCTAGTATATTCGAGACTGTCGCTAATTTTCCGTAGTTTTCGAAACCAATTTTCTACGATACATAAGGGTTAGTATTTCAATTTTCAATACTTGCGAAACTTATTAAGAGAAACTTATTAAGAGAAACGACTTTTTTCTTCGTAATTTTTTTTTCAATAAGTTTTTAATTTTTTTATTCGAATCAACATTTTTAATTGAAAATTATAATTTTCTAGGAATTAAATTGGTTTATTTTTTGTTGCAGGCGAAAGAGCCAACTATGTGAATATTCCACACGTGATTGCGATGGTAGGCTTGCCCGCCCGCGGCAAGACCTACATTTCAAAAAAACTCTCCCGATACCTTAACTGGATAGGAATCAATACTCGAGGTAAGATAATAAAAGATAATCACCTTGTTTTATTATTTTTACACAACTTCTCACTCTTTTGGGTGGAAAAAAACCCCACTGAAATTATGTTTCATAATGTACTAATGCACACAGCATTGATACTAGACATATTTGTTTATACTACAATAGTGTATCTTTTGTGAAAGTCTGATCTGCCAAACTTTATAATACCACAATTTCACGAGTCACACTAATTGTGGTTGAAAAGAGTCATCTACATATTCAGAAAATTTTCTTATTACTTGTACTTAGATTTTTTTTACTAAAAAATATTGCAGCAAATAAGGATATCTTGCTAATGCTCTCATAATGATTCTTTGTTGTTCATTTCAGTTTTTAATTTGGGGGAGTACAGGCGGCATGTGACAACGGCATATAAGAGCCATGAGTTCTTCCGGCACGACAATATGGAAGCCATGGCCATCCGGACGCAGTGTGCCATGGACGCCCTGGACGACGTCTGCCAGTGGCTGGAAGGCGGAGGTGAAGTAGCAGTGAGTGACTTACTGCCCGTACCTCCAATCGACCATACAATTAATTATTAAATACTCACTCTACTCACTTCAGTGAGAATGGAGACACTAGGTAGCTCAAGTGTACTTTGATGGTGTATTTTATGTAATATTTACTTATTCCGGGTTTTCCGATCAGTGTTGGCTACATTTTTGTTTTACTCGTTCATGATAAATCTATAGTCTTTTATATTTAAATATAGAAATAAGATTCCATCAGTATACACACTAAAACATTATAAAGCCTACTCACTGACATTTAATTGTGTACTTTGTTGTACAACACTTGTACAATGATAATAATGATTAGTATTTTGTTTTTTTATAGGTGTTCGATGCCACAAATTCCACAATGGATAGAAGAGAACTGATTAGAAATATTGTTGTAAAAAAAATGGGCTTTAAACTATTCTTTGTCGAATCAGTTTGTGATGATCCACAAATTATTGAACAAAATATAAAGGTGAATAATTACTCCTCATAATAATTTATTTGAGAATGATTGTAATAATCAATGAAAATTATCATTAAAATTTTGTTTTGTTTCAGGAGGTTAAAGTTAGTAGTCCAGATTACGAAAACGTAACAATGGAAACTGTACTCAGTGATTTCTTACTTCGGATAGATCATTATCGAGAAAAATATCAACCTTTAGACGAAACTAAAGAATCTGATCTCTCCTTCATGAAAATATACAACACGGGCGAAAAAGTTGTAGTACACAAACATGAAGGACATATACAGTCAAGAATCGTCTATTACCTTATGAACATACACATTGTTCCCAGAACAATATACCTTACAAGGGTAATTATTACAACTATAAAATATTTATTTATTTTTTAGCAGAACATCTCAATCTTAAAAAATATAAATTAGCTGATTTTCATTAACAGTGATTAATGCAATTTTAAAAGGAGTTGAAAATATTCAATATTAGTTGGAAGCTAAACAATAATGACTCATACTACCTGTGTTTGTGAAATTATGCAGTTGGCTGTTTGGGGAATTTCTGATGATTTGCAAATTTAAATAGTTATTATTGCATCACATTTTGGCAAATAGAAAGTGTCTCAATTGACAAAAAACCTTGTTTCATATCATTGCTCTATCAGGATAACAAAGCCCATTTTTGAAACGTAGCCAACCATGATTCTACAGCCTTCCCATTACTCTGACTTTTCTCCAAAAACCCATTAGGATTGAAAATAGCATTTGAATCAATATATTAAACAATAGGTATTCTACCTATCCCTATCTTGAAGATATCAACAAAAAAAAATTGTTGGAAACGCTTTGATAAAACTTCTTTGTATTATTTGAACATAATTAGTGAAATTCAATAGTGGTAAAGTTAAAGAGACATAATAGTGATTCATCTAATATATATTGATTACTATTACTAATTATTTTAGCATGGTGAGAGTGAACAGAACTTAGAAGGTCGCATTGGTGGTGATTCTTCTCTCTCCAAGCACGGGAGGCAGTATGCGGCATCCCTGGCCAACTACATAGCTCAGCAGCGTATTGCTGGCCTACGCGTGTGGACCAGTTGGTTGCGGCGGACCATCCAGACCGTCCAGGCTGTGCCCGCTCCACAAGAGCGCTGGAAGGCCCTAAACGAGATAGATGCTGTAAATAGATAATACCATTGAAATATTTTTTAATCTAGACATCCTTTTTATACATAGCTCTTTTGCATGGCTTAGTTCACGGATTTATTTTTAGAAATTTGGGTACTCAAATAACTAGCCTATCATACCAATTTACACACTCAAAAAATAAAGATATTATAAACTATAAATATCAATTTGTAAACAAAAATACTCATTGTTTTTGTTTATATAAACTAAATGAGAAAAAATGTTTTCATTTTAAATTAATACGCTTACTGATGATATGTTAGTCAATACTAAAATATAAATAATAAAATGTGTACAAATAATGTCAAACATGGGGCAAATTTTTTTTACTTGGCTGATGTTTCAGACAACTAATATATATTTTTTTATTATTATAATGTTATTTATTTTTAAATATTTTTTTCTTCATTACATTCATTTTTACTAAATTGTATGTATTTTATTAAGGCACTTTCTATTTGTAGTTTTTTATTAATTTATTTTTAAATTGTACTCTTTTAGGGCATCTGTGAAGAGATGACATATGAAGAAATTCAAGAAAAATACCCGGAAGATTTTCGAGCTCGTGACCAAAATAAATTTGCCTATCGATATCCGCGAGGCGAGAGTTACGAAGACTTGGTGGCTCGGCTAGAGCCTGTCATTATGGAACTTGAGAGGCAAGGAAACGTCCTCGTTGTCGGACATCAGGCCGTTATGCGCTGTCTATTGGCCTACTTCCTAGACAAATCTGCTGGTATATTTTAATAATATAGTGTTTCAGATGAATTTAAAATTTGGCAAATTAATTTTGAGTGCTGTTGTTATTTACAGATGAATTGCCGTATTTGCATGTGCCGCTGCATACAGTTATCAAGCTCACTCCTGTTGCCTACGGGTGCCGTGTGGAACACGTTAAGCTTCCCATTAATGCAGTAGACACTCACAGGCCCAAGCCAGCGGTTTGTATTTAAATATTCTATAAAACTGGGTTCTCTTACCTCTGTGCATGTGAGGTTCTTTATTTGCAATTTTTTATATCATCACCACCATTTTTTTCTCAAAAATATTGACTTGATCTTGACAAGTCCTATACTTGAAAATACTTATTTCAAATTGATATTTTATCATTTATTTTTTTTACACAGTTATGGTGCTTTGCACAATGCTAACCACTTTTTTATTTGATTAATTTGGTATTTTACAGGATATTCCTGATACACGACACAACCAATCAAATGGTGAAAGCAAGAATCCAAGTGCTGATCAATAATGTTACTAGGTAGTGTAGTAACAATATTTAGGTTTTAATTTTTTTATAGATTTAATTTTGTTATTTTTTTATCACTTTAAGATGACCATACTATATTATATGATAGCATATGTACTTTAATATTAAACTGATTGTCTTAGAGTGAATGGTGATCGGATTGACCACTTTAAACTGTTACTTATTCTCGGAATTATGAAATAATTATTCATAGATTATGTATTTAATTTATAAAAGATAAACATATTTTTGCTATTTCTATGAAAAATAAAAATGTGATTTACTTATTAAGTAAATATTACTGAAAATGTTTTAAATATGAATGGCTATATTTATACTGACTATTCATAGCTGTTTGTATATTAGATGTTACGCTACATGTAAAACATTATAGCTAAATTATATTATCCAATGCCATCTCTAAAATCTGCCTGCCCAATTGGATATATACATCTCTCTTTTGTGGCCTATAAGTAATGTTAAATCTTTATGTAATGTAATAAATAAGGTTGACTGTCTAACAATATTAAGCTGATCAGAAGTAACGAATTATAGTGAGACTTTATCTCTGTAACTACAAAAAATTTAATCTTTTCTAAATGATCAAGCAGACACTTTGGCAAAGATTTCACAAATAATATAGGATGGATGGATAAAACTTAAAAAATGATCAATATTTGTTTAGGATTGCATCGTGTTAAAATTTAATTTAGCATTGTGCAATCTTTGATATTTTTTTATATTTATTATATCATTCATGTATTAAATACACAGTAAACTAAATGATAATGATATTTGTAAAAACATTAAAATATTGCCCTTTTTTGGCAATTTTAGTGGTGGCCTAGATCTATTCAATATTTGAATAAATATCTACTTTCATCTTCTACTGTATGAGAAACTTTAAGTTTCTAAATCTAATTATGATTAGTTAGAAAAACACGGGAAATGTCTGTTAGATAAAAGTAAGAAAATAATATAAAATTTGTATTTAAAACACATTATGCTATTTATCTTCTTTTGAATTCCAAAAACATATTAGATTGAATTTCACGGATTCGTCATTCATTTTCAACAGCATATCAAATGATCTTTATTATTGTTAGCACTCTCTTTGCTGAAAAAAATGCTCTCTTTAAATTATCAATTGAGGTTTACTTAATTACTGGTACAGGCAATACACTATGTAAATGTGTTAAATATTAATAATCAGACATAACAAAAATTATAAGATATCATTGGATTAAAATAATTTACATACCTGTATGAGTGGCATATGGTTTATAGGCGTGTAATTGCAAAACATAATCTACAATATTGATACATATATTAAATTACTATTAAATACTGACCGTCCATCATAAAAAAGTAACACATTGTTCAATAAATATCAATATCTTTGTCTACCTAAGCTGAGACATAAATTGACAACAAAATGTATAAAACACAGTACGGAAATATTTATTAGGAAATTAACGAAAACTGAAAAGAAGTTACTCTAAATAAAGATCCATCTCTACAGTTATCACAGTTACAATTTTGTGGCAAAATAATAAGTATATACTGTGTATCTTATACTTAGCTTTCAAAACAACATACTACAAGCCATTGACTAGTATGTAACTAACAAATAACAATATATGCATCAGATAAAACAGCTCTCAGTATGAAAAGTACTTACACATGTTTTCATTACTAAGCCACTTTTTAATTGAGTTTTGCATAATTTTGATACAGTATTTCATGTGTATATTTACTCATTCAAATATTGCGCTACTCCTTAAAATAAAAAGGTTGTAAAAGAATACAATAAAATAATTACATCGTAATTAAACACCAAACTCATGATCATATTTGTTACAAATATATTAATATTTGTATCTGGATGTGTTATGCTGACTATTCACTCACACGTTTGATTCTCTTCATGGCACACTTTAAAAGAATTTAATTTTCAGTCATTGAACCTGTACTTCTGAAATGTGCCATTGTGAAAGTTTTAATAAAATGTGAGTGTATGGCTAGCAATAAATTAATAAAAATAAGTTTTATAACAGTAAATAAATTGATGTACTTTAGTGTCTAAGTATAACTACAGTATGACTGCACCGTGATGTTAACTTTTAATTATTATCTATTATAATATTTTATATTCTAATTAAATATACTTACATTCAACATGATGCTATTTATTTTATTTTGTCTGTACTTCTATTACAATTTATATTATATTTCTGACCAAAAATTGAGAGTAAATAAGTTAATAACAATATAAAGAATTTATTTTCATACAGTAACTTCCATTTCGTTTTAAGTTATTAGAAGATAGTATATTATCATTTGGCTAATTAAAAAAAATACACAATCCCTGTCCAAAAAATTAAAACATTTTTTTTACTCATGGGTAAGTAGTTTTTAAACAAGTAACAAACTAGTAATGACAAAATATTCAATCATATTACATTTAAGTATGCTAAAAGTAAACAAAATTAATTTAAAAAAAGTTACATTTAAAATCATCCTAAGATAGAAATAATACTAGCAACAAGTAGCCACTTAAACCAAAAATATCAAGACAAGTAAATGATATGTAGATCCGATATAAATGTTATCAGCTGCAATAATATGAATCTTAAGTAAATGTTTTCAGTCTTTTTAGAGGCGAAGTATGTTAATATACTTATTATTAACATTTGGGTGCAATAAATACAATCGAAACGCCCCTGACTATAGTGATAAAGCGACAGTAATATTTTTGACATGTGGCGACACAAGCCATTTTTTTCCCTGATTTTCGATTCAATATGGCGTAATACGCCGGCGGTGAAGTCGGTGCCCGATATTCTGATCAATGTTTTTCGCTCGCTCTCGAGTGATGTCTGAAAAATTGAACAATCCACTGTCGCGCCCCGATCGCGACGCGTGAGCAAAATAGCTGTTAAACGTCGATATTCTTTAGTAATTGTAGATATTAAATGTCAAACGAGCGTAGTTTTTTCTCAGTTATATTTGGCACAGTATCATGCTACCGAAAGCATCGGACGTGTCGGTGAATTCTTTACGAGAAACGGGTGACGTGCCAGCTTGTAGTGATGGTATCGCCTCGTAAAATTGTGCACACGAAGAATAAAATCGAAGGTATTCCTCCGTCCCGACCTGATGTTATCGTTTACCTATACGGCTTTAAAATCGACGTCACCTTTAATTGCGAGTTGACACATATTCACGCGGGGCTCTGTTTTCAGCGTCGAGGGTCCACAGGTTGCTGGAGAAGTACAGCTTTTACTTGGACATCAAGAACGGCGCTCTGTGCAAGATAATCGAAGATAAAATCAAGAAGTTCGGCGGGGTAAGTGTCCTTTTAGTTTTGGCGCCAAATCGCGAGTGTAAATATTTTAAAGCCGTGACGCTGCCGACGCTGTGGGCCGCGGTGTGTGAAGGTGTGCGCCTGCGCGTGCGCCGAGTGCGCAGCGCCCCGGCGCCCGAGCCGCGAACCTCCCGAGACCTATCTCCATTTTGTGACAGATTTGTGTTTGTTGTTAGGCTATCGAGCCAATAAATCGGCCGAAGTTCCGTATGTTATTGAAATATCCGACCCGAAAGTCGGCTGCAAGGTGGGCTCGATTTTATTACGTGCTTTTTGTCTCGTTTTGCGTTTGTACTTCTCTGGATCGTTTGCCGTGATGTTTCGCGGAGGCAGTGTACCGACCCACAAACTAGCTATACTTACTTATTTCTGTGATAACTCGAGCGCACCGTTCGTGTTACGTGCTTGTTACTGAATTTACCACGCCTATGTGTCGTGTGCGCTCCGACTGCGGGTGAACCGTCGCATTCGGACTTGCGGTGGCATTAATTTTGAATGTTTTGAATATCCCCACCCGAGCATCGTTGCCCTTGTGTTTATGTCATTTTAGGTCAGTCTGAATGTAATTAGCATGCATTTTCTCATAGGCGCTCACTTTTCAGTACCGCAGCGTTGCACATTTCCGATGAATGCGTATGTTTCAATGCAGACTGCATTCATGATCGCGGTGTCTGAAGCTTACAAATTTTTGACAGTTTAAATAGGTTTATTCGAAAGTATTCAAAAATCATCCCTATCGGTTAGTGCTATAGAGCTCCTTTTACTCTGGCTTATTTTATTTTACAAAATTATCCCATGTTGTCTATTGAAAATCGACTTAAGTATATTAATCAAAATAAATAAATATCTGTTGGAAAAACTACTTTCTTTCAAAAATCAATGAGTTCAATATTTTCCTCCTATTTATTAATCAAATATTGTCAAATGTAAATGTTATTGTTTTGTTAGGCATATAAATATTTTTTTTTTTTTTCAATTAATGGACAATGATATTTCATATGGTAAAAATATGTTTTTCTCCTTGTCTGAATCTCTAGGTGAAGCTTTCTCTTAATTGATATTATATATTTCAGAGAGTGGAAGTGTTTCTGGTAGAATCGGTGACGCATCTGGTGTCTGACAGCTTGCCATGCGGTTCCTCGGCTCCCAGCCATGGCTCCCCCGCCACTAACCACTCTGTCTCGCCGAACCCGGATAAGGTATGCCCACTAAAGCCGACTGACATTGTACCAATTAATGTTACCAATCAATTTAAATAACTTCTGTACTTTTCCAAGATGGTTATAGAACAATATTTGGTACTACACTGTCATATATAAATATTTTATTGTTTTTCTTGACCTGCTTGATATTTTTCCCTTGTTTTTTTTTAAAGAAATGGCAGACTATTTATATGTCAAAACTGTTTTATATTTGAAATGTAAATGGTTTTTTTGCATATTAAAATGAATGAACCGTAGAATTTGAAGAAATGGCAATTACTTATTAAATACTTGAGCAAATAGATTTCCAATATTTTGAAGAATTTTCATTTTGATACCTCTGTGTTAAATCAATATATTTTTTAACAAACAATATTTTTCTTGAAATATGGTCTCATGATAACTGTCTTTTACGACTTTTACGACACTTGATATTGATAAATATGGCTAAGCATTGGAGGTGTCAATGTGTACAAATAGCATGTCATAGCATTATGATTACTTGTACTGAAAAAACCTATAATTATTTATCAGATTGTTATCATAAATGTAAATTCATGATAAAAAATTAGGGTGAAATGTATTGTTTTTTGTGCATTAGCACCATTGTTATTATTTACATGCTGTAACATGTGTTGATGTATTTGTTCATGTGAGATTCGTGTTGCAGTGGGGAGGCGGTCCAAGCGGGGCGGGCGGGCGGAGTCGTGCAGATGCGATGCTGGAGCGAGTTCGCTGTGTGCCGCAGCGACACTCTCGTACTCCCCTGCACCAAGCGCAGCTCTGGAACATCCCCATCTGGAGCATTCAAAGAGTGAGGATTCCTATTTTGTTCTTTATTCTGCAAAAAAACTTTACGAAAACCTGATTTAATATGCTCAGTCTGAATTTTTTAAGTATTCACTAGATATCTGCTAATTGTTAACTTTGCACTTTTTAGGTAAAACAATTCTTGACCAAGATATGTGCACTAGCATACGGACGTATTAACTCTGAGGAGAAGATTTTAAAGGGAGCTTATATCAAATTTGAGGCTTTAGATAGGTAAAAATACAATAAATATGTATTATTGTGTTATTTGTTGAGAGTATAGTCAGATCGCTCGGTTTGATCGCTCATCGATGAGCTGACCGATCTATTTTAATTCTAAATTTCTTTTTTTTGTGCACTTAGAAAGAGCAGAGTTATATTCAAAGAATTTCCTGTTTGGCCAGGGATACGGTTATCCGGAGAGCATACCGGTTGTCCATTTATGCCTCCGGAGGATAAAAAGGCTGAAAAAAGCGAGCGTCTCTCGAGCAAAGTAAAAGACGACGATAAAGTAGACGTCGACATCGGTGGCGCTCCATCCGAGACTCAAGTCCAATCTGCGGGCACTAAAACGAGGTTTTGTTTAAATTTTCAATTCATATTTTTGTCAGTTTGTGTCTGTCATGTATGTGGTGTTGATGTTGAATATTGTCTTTTATGCTTTGACCCACAATTGAACACAAAATTCTCTCTTGCAGGATGACACGGAAGACAAGACCTCGAATAAGGGAACGTGCTGACATTCCCCCCAAACAGAGCGGATTCTGTGAGATATGTCGAGTGGATTACGCAGTGCTCGCTGACCACGAACGTTCACCTTCACATATCAACTTTGTTAAAAACTGTACCAACTTTCTTTCCTTGGATTCATTGATAAGTGCTGGCGCTGATGTGGAGGCTTTTTTGAAAATGAACAAAACTGGCGCAATTCAAAATAACAGTTATGAGAGAAGATCACTGAGAAACATTATTAAGATGCATTCTGAGACTGATACTCAACATGAGCCCCAAAAACGCTTGGAAGTGTTATGCAATGGAGGATCGGATACTTTTACTGGACAAATGTCGCCACGGGAGAGTCGCTGCCTCAACCAGAATAAACATCAGTCTACTCCACCTGGTCCGCAGATGTCACCTTTACTTGGAGAGAAGGGACATTACCTACGGTCTAAGGGACCCAACAGTGATCACGAGTATCCCGCTAAAGTTTCTCCCGGAGAAGGATCTCGAAAAGACCTTTGCCAGAATGGTTCATCAAGTCCCCGCATTATGCCTGATAAAAATGATGTTTCAAAAATGAATGGCAAACTGGATGACAAAGAAAAACATCGCTGCAGTCCTGTTCTTAAAGGAAGGAAGCCTCGAAGCATCCGTTGGAGGAGGCCGAGTCCAGAATCTGCTCCACCAGTGACCAACAATCAGACGTACTACAAAGTGGTTGGCATGTCCACTAAGCTCCGATCTAGCAATACCTTCGCTCCGCAAGAATGTGAGCCGGCACCTCCCCCTCCTGTTCGCACTGTGTGCAATGGAGATTCCGCCACTGGTCTGGTGGTTAAGTTTAGGCGTGTGCGAAGGTCAGAATTGTCTGTATTGAGTGACGAAGCAGAAAACTTCATGTTTCCCAAGAAAGATGATAGTGATACAGAAGATGAAGCGGAAACCACTTTAAGTTCGCAGAAATGTGTCTCCAGTGAGTTGTTAACAGGGTCTAGTGATGGAATACGATGTAGAGTAAAGGAGGAAGTCTTCTCCGGGGATGATGGCTCTCAGGACAGTTGCGAGTCTGACTGTGGTCAAAGAAGAGTCCGAAAGCGAACGCAAGGAGACAAGTGTGCAAAGAATTCTACAGGTTGTTGTAGAGTAAACTCTTCAGAGTCCCGTCTCAAAAATATTAGTTCCGAAAATGCCAACAAAAATAAGACTGATACCTGTCCTCTCGAGAGCGATACGAAGCTTCCAGGAGTGCAGGATAATAAAGTTACACTCCATGACAAATGCTTGAAATGGGAAAACGGCCGATTAAAAGCTTCTCCCCAGATTGAAAATCTAACTTATACATTTGAACAAGTGCCCTCTAGTGAGCCGTGGTATGATACTTTCAGAAGACAAGACGAAGGCAAAGAAAAATCAAAAAGTATTACTGAATATTTAGGTAAGAATTTTTTGCATCTAATATGATACCAAGAATGAAGTTTTATTATTGTTGGTATACATTAATTCCTTATCAGTTTTCTTACAACAATTTTATTCTTATAATAATTTTAAATTTATAACTCGTTTTACTGACTCTTAATTTTTTTTCAGGACTTTATACAAAATCACCCATTTTACCTTATGAAATGAATCAACTGCCTCCTCTTAAACCGAACTGTTGTTCTCTCAGCCAAATGAAAAAGCCTACTGAAGGCAAAGCCGGGCCGTCACGGTTATACGGCACCCGAGGAATGAAGAAAAAAAAGATTAAACAAGAAGTAATAGTCTCCTCTGGTCGCAATCCCCGAAAATCTCCTCGTGAACACGCTTCTACACTGGCCATCCTGGGAGGACTTGTGCACGGACGAAGTAAGCACAGCTTTTCAGAGGACAGCAAATCCTTACCTTCTATTGCAGAAGAAGATTATTCTAGTGACACTACTCCGTTAGTCGCTAAATGCCAAGAATCCACAATCTTAGAAGCTTCTAAACAATTGGATGAACTTCTCTCTTCCATTTATGATGACATGGAAGACTACGACGTGCCAATGGACAACTTGGAGGGATATGTCAAAATCGAAAAAACTACATCCAAGCCTGATGTCATACACCTACTTCAGAACTATGAACAATGTGAAGTCATAGAGAAAGCAGTTGAGGAAATTCAAGAAAACATTCAGAGAAGTGGCAGTGCAGGAAGGAAACGCAAGGGATACAAATTCAAAAAGAAAAATAAAACAGGCTGGCCCAACAAGAAAAAGCACTTCAAAAAAGACACCTCCAGCACTGTAGACAGCATCAGTTCTTCGCGGGATGCTAGTCTCCGGCGTGACTGCTGTCCTTCTGTGCCCGGCCTGGACGTCCATGAAAGTGCAGACGATTCTACTTCTCAGCCCGAAGATATTCATGCTGGCAAAGGACCCGATTGTGAAAATGTTAATTCAAACCGTACCACAGAACATGATAACAGTATTACTTCGATGAGTGATGACGAAGATGGAGTGTCCACTAATTCAGAGTGCAAAAGAACAACAGACACTGAATGTAGCCGCAGTGAGGATGAAAACTTTTCTAGTGATGTTAATGCGGACCCAAAGCGGTGGGAGTGTGCGGAAGAAATTCTCAGTGATAGGCTGTCAGCAGAACCAGAGCCATTGCGTGCTGTGGACTTACAGCCGGTAGTGCGTGTGCAAAAACTGTCTGAAGTAGAGGAGCGAGGTCGACGACTGCGCAGTGCAGGAGCAGGGCGACGTGTGCTGCGAGCGCGATGGCACCCGCCTAGATAACGTGGCGCGTCCCTCCTCAAGCTGCACGGGCTGGCGGTGGTGCGCGCCGTGCTGCGCTGGGCCCTACGCGGCCGTTGAGCCTCAGAGTGCCTGGCCTGGGGACTTGGGGATACGGGACGCTTGTTTTTCACAGTTCCTCGACTGACGGTCCAGCCGCCTTCGTATGATCTTGATCCTTAGAAAAATTGCATGTTCACTGACTACTCGTTGTGTTGTCCTTTTGAGTTAATGTCGCATTTGATGATCGACAGAACGTTATATGACCGTGAATGATATTTTTCCTGAAGAACTCCAATGAGTCGATTGACAAACGAGTTATAAATATTGTGCATATTATGTTAGGAGAATGTTGTGAACATGTTAATCGAGTGTCGAATGTGTCTGTCGAAACCTGCAGAAGTAAAAATCTTGTAAAGTTTAATTCTTTTTATGTATATTTATTAGAGCATTAACATTATCGTAAATAAACAAAATGATGACTAAACGTATGTTCTTTTATTTATTTCAGTTTATTGAAAGCGCAAGCATAGTAAATTATTAAATATACATTTTATACAAATGCGATCTCTATTGTGTCTGTCATCACAATGTTGACAAAATGGTACTATCCATTCTAGAACAGAAGAGATTACAAACTAAAATTAAGATAACAGTAAGGATGTTAAGCTTGGTGTTCCCCTATTCGTAGATGTCTTCTTTGTCGGCGACGTATCTTACTATATCTGCCGGTTTGTTCAACTTCTCTGCATCAATATCGGGGATTTCAAAACCAAACTCGTCTTCAATTGCCATAATTATTTCTACTTGATCGAGAGAGTCTAGTCCCAAGTCATTGATAAAATGAGAGTTGACAGTCAACTGAAAAGTAAAAACAATGTTTTAAAATATTTATCCTTGACCTCAACGTACATCCAATTTTTTTTTGTTATTTGTACAAATATTTTCTAATTAAGAAATAGTCTGGGATATATACAATATTTTTGAAAGGAAAGTACATGGTAGAATTTCTATTTATTTTTTGTGATAAGTATCGCCAAATCTATGTAAGCCTTTTCAAACTACGAATCTGCTTAAAAATGTCAACACAGAAGGTTGGCACTTGCAGAAGGGTGGAAAATCACAAAATATTTTTGAATCAAAATAATAGCTATCAAAAGGTTTTACACTTAATATTATGGTTTTATGATAGACATATTTTTAAATACGTTGGATTATCCAAGCTGAAACATGTGCGACTCCATTGATATTCGCTGAGAATACATCAGTTAAGACATGGATTATATCTGAAAACTTTCATGATAGTATAATCAGCAGTCCTAATACCTAAGCTGACAAGAAATGTTCCTTTCTTTTTATAAGCGGTATAAATCACATGTATATACCTTGCTTGGGTCAATCTTGTCATAGAGCTTTAGGACAAGAAGGACTCTGCTCTGGATCAGGTCGATGGTGAGGGGACCGCTGTCACTGTATCTGCGGAGAAGGGGCGCCGGTAGGACCTATAGAGAATATTTGACTATGCTGAAGTAGTATACTTAAAAAACTCATTGACATAAATGTCACATCGGTAAATGCGTCTGCAGCGAAATTTCGCACTTTATTAGTGATGCAGAGCAATACTTTACTTATCTGCACGTTGCTCCCTGTTAACACTTCTTATTTTTTTAATGTGTACACGAATCACGGTGGGCAGCAGTAACGATGTTATGCAACTCGTAAATGTGTTTTATGTCAGATTTATAGAAACATTGACAAACTTAAAATATTATATATTTTTACAAATATTCAATCCAGATCAATATAAATGAGGTTGTCTGACATAACATTCGATTAATTCCAATGCAAAGTAAATAGAAATAGGATTACCTGTCTTAAAACAACGGGTTCACAATTGCCGAAAAATGTCTTGGAACTTAAACATTTTTGTTGAATAAAAATAACTGGTAAGCGACACGCCGGACTGCGGACTGCTAGTGGTACTTTGGACAGGACAGCGCGAGCCCCCCGTATAATTGCAGCCATTTTCACAGAAAATAATTCTTATCTAGACTGCCCGAGCAATGGCGCCGCTCACAAGAAGCAAACTTAGCAAAAATAAAAATGTAAATTGCCAACGTAAAGGTATGGATCCTTGGTGTTCATCATGGACAATATAAGTCCTCATCCATGCATTATCAATTGTACACAGTAATAAATCAAGTCACGTTGAGTCATGATTGAAAAAAGGGTTAAAAGAAAAGCTGTCTGCTCTTGTTTTTCTATTTATTTAAATAAACTGGTTAAGATAAAAAAAAAAACCTAAAACTGCCAGATATATATACAATTATGACGATGTATAATTTAGAAAAAATCGCGATGTGTAAATGTAAATAAATAATAAAAATCAATACAATCACATTAATTTAATTTTGTTTTGGTTTGTTGTCATGACATGTATATTGTCTATGATTGCTTTACGTCAAATTTGTTGCATATCTAAAATGCACTATTGGTGTTCAATATTCTATTTCTTATTATAGTATTATTGATATAACGGAATGGGAAACGCAGACACCAAATTAAATTTTAGAAAGGCTGTAGTTCTATTAACATCCAAAACTCAGGTACTCCATTTAAAATCGCTTTACACCTACGCTAATTTTGCAATATGGAAGACGAAGTGTCAGTTATATTTTATTTACTGCTTATTGTTTTTATAGCCTATCGATGCAGGGGATGACAACTTTTGGGACCAGTTCTGGTCCGAGAACGTTACAAATGTCCAGGACGTATTTACACTGGTTCCTGCTGCTGAAATAAGAGCTCTTCGTGAGCAAGCTCCTTCGAATTTAGCTACCTTATGCTATAAAGCGGTTGAGAAGTTAGTTAAAGCTGTAGACAGTAGCTGTAGAACTCAACATGAACAACAGACAGGTAAATTATCAACCAAGTTCTATAATTTCATATTTTTGACTAATGTTAAGAATAATTTATAGTGTTTGGTTATAGATTTTATCTTTTAAATTCTTGCTATCGTCTTATGAATGTGGATTTTCTATTATCAATATAATATTTTGTCTGTTTTAGCCCTCAACTGCATTAGACTGCTCACTAGAGTTCTGCCATATATATTTGAAGATAATGACTGGAGAGGCTTCTTTTGGTCTTCGTTGCCTGCAGCTTCATCAGAAAATGAAGATTCTATGCCCCTTGCACAATCTCTTATCAATGCTATTTGTGTAAGTCTTATATGGAATTCAATATTTTTGACAGAGAGTACTTGGTGGAATTCCATTTTAATATTTTTGAATAAAATACTTGAGTGATTTTCCACATTTTCATTAACGAAAATGTGGAAAATCACTCAAGTATTTTATTCAAAAATATTAAGTCTTATATCTCAATAGAATCTCTTTTGAATGGAATTTAGCTTTATAGCAATAATGTTAAGTTTACTCATATTTATTATAAAAATACCAATTTTCTGCTTTGTACTGTGTGATAATATTGTGTAGTTGTTGCATCCAGGTGTTGTATGAGAGAGAGTAATTACTATTGCGTCATGTTATTTATAGTGTGCTTTATCCCGGGAGGGACTGTTACTGCTGAATTTCCCCGTGATGTTTGACTTGCCATAGATTCCTTTCATGGGTTATGGACTACAGATAATATCCTTTTTTTTATTTTCAGGATCTACTATTCTGCCCTGATTTTACAGTTGTAAGCAGCCGACGGTCAGGTCCAGTAAGTATTGAGTATTTTCTTAGAGGTATTTATGATGGATGTTGATTACCTTATTGATAATTTGAATTATGATGTAGGACAAAGCAGAGGAATTATCAGCACTAGATAGCTGTGAGTACATTTGGGAAGCGGGGGTGGGGTTTGCTGCATCACCACCTCGTTTGCCAGCTTTAGATGCTCGCCGAGCTGAGCTGCTGCGATTGTTGTTGGCTTGCTTCAGTGAGGCTATGTACCGCCCTTCCGCTGACATAAGCACACAGCCCAACAAGTGGATTGCGTATGTATTTCATGAATATTTCATCACATATATCCCTGTTTTTTTTTTTGCCTGCTATGAACATTGTTACTTTATTTAAAACTATATGATCTTTAAAATATAGTTTTTAGTGACTAACAACAAAGAGATCCTTGCAAAGTTTTATAGCTTGAATAGTTTTTTGCCACTATGGAATCATGTTGACTCTATCAAAACATAAAACATTGGTCAAAAGTCTTTTAAAATCGTATGTATATTATCAGTGTTTTATCAATGTAATTAGGAGTGTAGATACTGATAAATTAACAGGCGATGTTTATAATTTTATCATAATAGCTAAAAAAATATTATTTTATAAACTGCAAATTTTTCACTTAATTGCTATATCTAACTTATCAAAATTGTAATGTTTGATTGTTTGCAATATTAACGTTCCAAAATGTCTGACTATGAAATTTCCAATAAAAATGAAAATTTTATCGCCTATCCTTTGATTTGGTTGATAGTTAGCTTCAGCAAATGAGCTGTTCAAATCAATACCATACAAATAAAAATATATATTTGTATTGAAATTGGATGAATTGAATTTACGAATTGCATGTCAAAATCAAAATATTTTTATATGTATATAATTGCAGATACCTCACATGCCCTGAGAATCGCCATGCTCTTCCAATGTTCACTTCGCTGTTAAATACAGTTTGTGCCTATGATCCTGTTGGCTTAGGACTGCCTTACAATCATCTTCTATTTCAAGACTCTCTGGAGCCCTTAGTGGATGTCGCTCTTCAAATTCTTATTGTGACATTAGACCATGACACAAGTTGTGGAACTGTTGACGGTGATGAAGTAAGATATTATTATATATTTATACTGCTAGAGAACTTTATTACCAGAACTTCTTCACTTTTTTAAGAATAATTTTTTGATTGAATATTATCAGAGCTTCTTTATTTCTCAGCATCTAAGCTAGCTGCACATTGGTATGTGTGCATCCACGAATAGAAAATTATTTTTTAAATGCTAAGCTAAATAGTTCTTGGATATTATATTATAAATTTATTACAGCCTTATGAAACCACACATTGTTTATTGAAATATTTGTGTTTATTGTAATTTATTATTTCAGACTAATGTTCCAGATAATTTATTTATAAATTACCTCTCACGTATTCATCGCGATGAGGACTTTGCTTTTATTTTGAGAGGAGTCACTCGCCTGTTAAATAATCCTCTAGCTCAGACTTATTTACCCAACTCTGCCAAGAAAGTCCAATTTCATCAAGAACTTCTTGTTCTATTTTGGAAGATGTGCGATTACAATAAGGTACACAATCATCTGGTTTATCTCAACATAATTTTATATTTGGGTTTTTAGTAGTTATTAATCAACACAATTGTTTTTTAGAAATTCCTTTACTATGTATTAAAGAGCAGCGACGTACTCGAGATATTGGTACCTATTTTGTATCATCTGAATGACTCCAGAGCTGATCAATGTATGTTACATTACGAAAATATTTTACAATATTTTGGCATATTTATCAGCAGAAATTTTTTTTTTAATTGTAATTTATTTTTCAGCTCGAGTTGGACTGATGCACATTGGAGTGTTTATTTTACTTTTACTTTCCGGAGAAAGGAATTTTGGTGTGAGATTAAACAAACCCTACACCGCTACGATTCCCATGGACATCCCAGTGTTCACAGGAACGCACGCAGACTTATTAGTGACAGTTTTTCATAAAATTATCACCACCGGCCATCAAAGACTCCAACCTCTATTTGACTGCCTTCTTACTATTTTAGTGAACGGTGAGGTTTATTGGATACTAAATAATTAATTATTCAATAAAATGATGTTTGTGAATTGTGCTTAAAATTAATATTTGAATTATTTCTTTACAGTTTCACCATATTTGAAGACATTGTCAATGGTCGCCAGCACAAAACTACTTCATCTATTGGAAGCATTTAGCACACCTTGGTTCTTGTTCTCTACACCAGCCAACCATCACTTAGTTTTCTTTCTTCTTGAAATGTTCAACAACATTATTCAGTACCAGTTTGACGGTGAAAATCTGTGGATTGGAAATTTAATGATAAATTTTCAATAATAACATATAGATTGTAATATTAATTCTGAATTTATCTATTTGAATCCCACAGGTAACTCGAATCTCGTATACACTATAATAAGGAAGAGAAGTGTGTTCCACAATCTAGCTAACTTGCCCCATGATCACGCATCCATTCGTCGCTCGCTCCAGCAGGGCCGAGCTAGCGGTGGTAGGACAGCGCCAGGGCCCACTCCCTCTGTCACTCCCGCACAGCCCGCCATGGAAGGGTCCCGTCCTGCGCAGCCTGCTGAACCCGGTACCCTCAAGGCTACATTGCCCGATACACCAGGTCCTTCATCTCTCCAGTATTTCAATCCCTTACTGTAGATCTCTATTCTGCTTTTCTTAGTTTTTCACGTATTATTTTACTTACAATTTAATAGTTATCTACTACTGTCTTGTGTATAGTCAAATTGGATAGAACCTAATACATCTTCACATATTCACATAATTTTTTTTATTTTCTGCGATATTGGTTATTTAATTATATATTATTTTTTAAAAAGTTATATGTGTAGATATCTCCACTGTATTGTGTATAATATAAAAAGCTGGTCAGGGGGGATAATAATCTAAGGTACAAAAGTACTTATAATGTTTCCTATTTGTATTATAGCAATTGGACAGATGACTGAGAGGGAATCTGCTCACCCTACCTCACAGATTCTGGAGGTGGGTCCAACCATGTCTATAGGTACCACTCCTGATGAGGCTCAACTTCTCGCGATAACGCCAGAGGATCAGAGATCTGGAGGAGATGGAGAAGATGGCAGTGTATGTTTTACAAAAAAAAACTATATATTAGTTGTATAAAATTATCAGTCAATTATCGATGAAATTACATTTTCTTGTATACTTATTTAGTAAATTTAATTAATTCTTACAACTTTCTTTGTTTTGAATTTAAGGCTTTGGCTCAGATGTCATTGGAGAATAATGAGGAACCCAAAACTCCTCTCAAAGAATCCAGTCCAGAAGCCGAGGAGCAAGTAGTTGAGTGTCCGCGACCGGTACAGCATTTCCAGCGCTCTGTGGCTCAGGTACGATGACAAATCCTATTATTATTTGCACATTCATTGCTGATAATGTTAAAGCCATGAAAAATAAATGTTGTATTTTATATGATTTGAATTTCCAGCGCGGTAGTATAAGAATGACGGGCCCTGAGGGAGCATCGGGGCGAGGAGGTGGGACGTGGTCACCCTCGGCAGACTGGGTACACTCCTGGCGTAGCAAGCTACCGCTACAGACAATCATGCGCCTGTTGCAGGTTCTTGTACCGCAAGTTGAGAAGATTTGTATTGATAAGTGAGTGATATGCTAAATTTGTGTTTATTAATGTATTTATAACTCATTCATATAATACAGGGGCTCTTTATAAAATAAAAATGTGGATACTGGCACTTAAGAAGTGTTATAATATTTTTTATAACCACCATACAAAATGGCTCTTACTAAAGTAACTTCATTGAGTCATTTGCATTTTAATCATTTGACTTTTGGATATCTTACAGAGGACTTACTGACGAGAGTGAAATTTTGAAGTTCCTGCAGCATGGAACTCTAGTAGGACTGCTTCCCGTGCCTCATCCCATCCTCATCAGGAAGTACCAGGCTAACACGGGTACCACCACTTGGTTCCGCACATACATGTGGGGTGTTATATATCTTAGGTAAAATTTATTACAGTATATATTTTATAAAGTGTATAACATTTTTCGGTGATTCTTTTGTATCACAAAAACTATATAGAAATGATGTTTATAAAATTTTTACATTTACCTATAAATATATGCATTTGTTAATAATAAGTATTTTTTACAGGAATGTGGAGCCACCAATATGGTATGACACAGACGTCAAGCTTTTTGAAATCCAACGGGTATAATAGCAAAAGTATTAGGCGCGCATATATGTAAAATGTTAACTTTAGTTTAAATTTTGCATAAATGAGTAATCTGAGAGTGAGAGTACTTAAGGGTGACAGCAGTGGCTTGTGTGGGCAGTAATGCACATTTTGTTTCTTGGTAATTCAGCTGAGAGTTGATTTTTATATTGATCAATATAAAAATACATTCCTTAATTTATCATAATGAAAGGATAAGTTAATAAACTGTGAGGGCCGTTAAAAATAATGAATGATTGTACTACCAGGGTACACTATTTTCATATTAATATTTAAAGTAAAATGATTTCTAAATAATTCTACATCACAATCAATTGTGTAAAATCATCAATATTCCATCATATTTCATAAATTCCATAAATTGTGCTGGATGAAATTTATCATCAATTTATACTCAATGTGTCTGCATTATAGGTAGGTATTAGTTACGTGTTGCTATAATTAAAAAAAACCTTGTATTTTCACAACATACCATAATTTTATTATTAGGACTAAATTTGGAAGTGGATTCACAACTTTCACTTTTAGAGAAATAGTTTACCACTGACTTGATAACCGTGTTTATAAAATATGCATTACTCAAATAGTTTCAATATCAGCCTCAAATACGTACTGATTTAATTGAATAATAGTTTTTATTTGACTGCTCCAATTTGAGATTGATAAACGCAGTCGGAGTCATTTCTGTGTAAATATAGCTATTATTTGCTAAATGATTCAGCTTTACCTTGGATTAAGCCAGCAAACCATTTTTATCCTATTAAACGTATTATGTTTTAAGTAAATCTGATTTTGTCTCTCTTACGCATGAGTGGCATCAATTATCTATTCACTTGTAAAAATAAAATTATATGTAAACCATCATTCTTATTTGTATTCCATTTATGTACCAAACTATTTTTACAATTATTTTATAATTACTTAGATTATAAAGATTCGTTTTTGTTTAAATTATAAATATATGATAATTTATTATAAATATTACATATTATTTATTTGCTTTTGTCTGCCAAAGTTGTTAGTCATAGATTGCATTTGAAGCAGCAATCAACACGATGTTTTGAGTAAATTACCTAAATATTTGATATGTGCTGCAGACTGAGGTTTATTTTACATTGTGAAGTTGCATTTTTATTTATATTGATTGTACTGCAATATCTCAGTATGTATTGGAGCAGGTAACTCTATAACTCAATTTATGTCTAAATATCCCTAACAAAAGTACCAGGTACCAGTACCAGTAAGTAGTGAGTACTGAAATTATATACAAAAGTGAGACATCATTATGATGAATAATATTGTTGATAAAAGTGCAATTGGCAAAAAATATCATTCCAAAGCTATGAAATTTTTTTTTACAAATAACCTGGGAACATTTATTTATTATATATAGTCTAATAGTAATTCATTTTATGGTATTTTATTCATATCAATTCTTTATATGTCTACGATTTATTTTGAAATAAAATGCAATTTTTGTGTTGTAAACATTGTTTATTTTATAGTCTTTATATTACAAAAGATGCTTATGTATTTAGAAATAAGTAAATCATGCCTGATTCAAAAGATCTTAAATAAATATATATATTTAAATGTTATATGCTCGTTTTCGTATAATGATTCAGTAAACATTTTAATATTCAAGCAGTTTTTTGGATTATAAGAGAATTTTCTGTCGGGCTCAATAAATAACTAAGTATTACAAATTATTGCAGGTATTTAATAGACAACTACAGAGTAATACAAGTCCTTTATGAAATTTATTTATTGCTAAATTTATTTTCAAATAAATTTTACAACAAATATTTATGTAAACTTTATTTGAAAATATTTAAAAATCCACTAATTCTCACATTGGCAATAGTAAAGTCAAAATCCAAACCGGATGAACGATTCTGCATAATGATAACATCAGAATTTACGGTTTATCCACAGCAGGCAGGCCAAGAGGTAATATATTCCGGGAGGATTTCAAATAAAATAAAATAATAAGGAGTTCCACATGTTGGTTGCAGGAAAAAAAGTTTTGTTACGTGTGGTGTGGTTTCGACCCTTCTGTATCAATAATAACATACTGAAAATGGCACAACGTATTTTATGATCCCAAAATAAAATACAGTTAGGCATAGAACATAATCCATCATCTTCAATTTTACCTTTATCTCGAGTTCAGTTAGAAGTATTCAATCAAAAATACTTCCAGCTATCGATAAAGATGAAAAGGAATATTATAATTTAACTTATTCTCAAACTTAATTAGTTTGATTTCGAATCACATCAATTTCCAATTTTTAAATAGATTTATAGCTTATACAAAGTTTAATAGATAGTAGTACCTCACTATAAGCTTAGATAGTTTTACAAATACGATGTAAGTACGTACTTAGATATAATATAACAAGTGAAAGTGGGGTGGGTTTACAAGGATAACAAATATACAAAATATAGTAAATTTGACACATTTCTTTAATTTTGGCTAAGGAAATCTACGCCAGCCGAGTCTACACAGATGATATTAATACCAGCCTTTTAAAGAATGTTTCTAATTTTATTATTTTTTAAAAATAATCCTCGTCAAATATGACAGATTCACAATAATAATACAGCAATCATTCAAAGTTTTTCCAGATATGTTTCAAGGAATATAATATTATTTATCCATTATAGAAGAATTGTTATTCTTACAATGAAAGATGCAAACTTACAAGGTGGAGAGGAAGATGAATGTATGCACTAGCATAATGGTTTATGAACATTGCATTTTGCTTATGAATTAAGTTACAAAATTAAAGTGTGAGATCGGCTACACACCTCAAAACTATGGAAGATGACAAGTAATACATAATATAATGTGATTAATATTTTATTTTGCACTTCAAACAACCTCGAACTATGTGAACATAATATTATGTGAATACTTTTAATATACAACATATCTGGATATAATTTGTACTGATGCTCTGAAATGATATTCCACAATATTTGGGAATAACGAGTGTTTTTTTTCGAAAAAGTAAAAATAAAAATAGTACAAAGTTTAAAAACTAAAGTATTAGTAATGACTTAAAATATCCGCCAGGAATGCACGGGTGATTATTAAGTTTAATAAAAATCAGATTTCAGTACACTATACACTGAAAACCTACGAACTACAGTATGTATGCATATAAACATAATTGGATTACACGGATTGTAATGGATATAGATACCTAGTATTCGGCTATGTTTTTGTTTACACATTGTTAAATGATTTAATTTGCATAGTATTCATAGTGAGTATTATATAGTTTCCTACATAATTAATAAACTTATACTATCCACCAGTTTCATTAAAATCAGAATCGTGTCTGAAATAAAGTACACAAACTAATGTGCGTATCAACGGAGGAACAGAGAATGACTTAGCTGCCACATATTAGTTTTGCAGTAGAGTTAAAAAAAACCGAAAAAATTTTAAAATTACATTTTTTTGATTTGACTATTTAAATGCCCTACCGTAAAACTGTTACATAGCAGTTGGGTAATTTTTTTTTCTAACATCACTTTGCGAGTGTGAACTGACAAGTATCTGCTGACGCTACAATTTTTTCTATAAATATAAAATATATTTATTAGTAAAATCACTGGTTGATGATTAGTACGTTGAAAATAGAAATGCTTTTATAAATTTGTCGAAACCATATTAAATTGAATGTAAAAGATAAATCAAAAATAAAATTCGCTCTTTCAAAAATATCTACTAATAAAATATACTTGATGAGCAGTATTTTAAAGGAGCTGCTTCAATTTCTGCTCATTGTCAGTCTGCGTGGAATACATAGAAGTTAGGTTGAAAATAAACCACAAAACTGATTACCCTTACTCAATCATTCAAAACTTTTACACATCTTGAAAGAACTACGAGACGGACATTTTTTAATATATTGATACCGGAAAGGAATATGACTAATTATGATTAAACTTGCTTTAAAATATTTAAGTGTTTACTCTTAATTATACTTTGCAACTTTATAATGCGTTTTGCATCATACTATTGTTCATTCTGCAATACATTTCGCTTAGTTAAAAGTATATTTAGGATTTACTGACAGTGCAAAAGATATTTCAAACATATCTGTCCACTGTGGGGTGACTTCCCCTTATTCCGGTCCTCCGATGCAATTCTTTAGACTATTAAATCCTCAGCATTCCTTAATTTCAAATTATAATAATTTGTAATAATACATTACACTGCCAAGTGTTTTTTCTGTAAATTTGAACATTATAGAGTTACAGAGTAATGCGTGTGCGTTATAAATATTTTTATTATTTCTCTACTAAATTCTCTTTTTCATTCCAGTATCAATACAAATACAAGTACAAAATAATATTTTTTAAGTTATAAAATATTATTCTGTACATGGAAAAATACCACTACTAGACTTCATATTATATTAATTAAAATTACATAAAATCAGTAATTTTGTTTATAAAAATATAATAGAAAGAGACGTATGCACTTTATTTAATTTAATGATCAAAATAGGCCAACGTAAACAAACAGGATAATTTTAGAGTAGTTCGAGTTAATATAGTTTTTCTCAGTTCAATTTCAACTAGAAAGGAATGTGAACATATTAAATAGTTACATATAATGTTGAGGTTCTATTAAATATTTAGAGTTTAAATGTTAAAATATACGGCCACATTTAAATATTAAATAAAATTAATTCTAGTTCGTATGAACTGAGATAGAAAGATGAATTATAATACTGAGAATTTAATAAATAAAGTCTTTACTTACATTCAAAATAAATAATGCTAAGTGTTATTCTTGTGCTTGCTTTCACTATAAGAATAATTAAATAAAAGGTAACTATATTAATAATACAGACGATGTGTAAGTACAGTATAAACTCCGCACCAAGACCTCATGTATCAAGACAAGAGAAATTAAATATTTTTAAAATTATTTTCAGCTTTTACAAAACAATAGCTCCTTAGTAATTATAGTTATGTAAAAGGAATTATTTTTAATGAATGATTCTAAAAAAATCATCAATCACACGAACCGTCTTGTCTTCTCATTGTCTGAACTGCAGTAGTTTCTACTGTACATTATTTGTAAGTTTAAAGCATAGTCAAACTGATTGATTACAATCAATCAATGATTTAATTTCCAATGAGAACTAATAACTAAAAATAATACCTTATCAATTGATAAATAACTAGACCGCTTTGATTGTCTTCTATTCAGTAAAAAAGTTTCAAGCTATTAGTATGATGTAATTTTTTGATACAAAATATGACAAAGTTTATTACAAACAGTGAAACTAATATAATTTATTGAAGAAACTTTAAGAGACTATACCAGATTTTTTTATGTTCAAATTATTTATTCAATAACATAAATAAAAAATAAAAAAGTAAGTTAATCAAAAATTATGCTATGACTAGTCAATGCCTCTCGTTGGTCTACAATGCATACATTCGGTTGTATATTGATAGCACGATTCACTACAAATCAACCATCACCTAGAAAAGAAATCATCCTACATAATCTTTCAATATTGACTTGATTTTCTGTCCTAACGATTTCCACCACTTAAAATAAAAATCCAAGAGAGCACAAACATCATTGCCTAACGAGGCAGCATTACGAGAATCATAGAAATAGTATTTTATATAATATAAATTTCACTCTCACAACCTAACTAATATTTCAATAGCCTGATATTTTGTAAATAAAATAATACAATTTATAAAATGTTTATCAAAACACATTCAATGCTGACTGTCCCATACCGTCCATCATATTAAAAATAAATAAAAAATCTATATAAAATAAATTGTGCTTGAAAAAAACAAATGCAGAAAAAATAATAATGAGTAACATCGGCCGTAATATGCCTTTTCTCACCCGCAGACCTTCACCTACGCTTTAACAACAGCCGACCGTCAGGGGTGCATCGGGTGACTAGCTCACAGCCTTTTCGTAAGATGGAGGAGGCTGCTCAGCCGGAGTCCGCGGAGGTGTTTGCTGGGGTCGCGGCCGCGGTGGTAGCAGCACAGCGATGTGGTAGGGCGGTGGAGGTGGTTCGGGCGGTGGCGGACCCGGTTGCATTACTTGAAGGCTCAGCATCGTACCCAAGGCTAGGTCTTCATTTGAATCCTACAAGTAATATTTTAAAATGAGATTATATTTTTTAATGAATAGAAATTAAAACTATGATAATGAAAATAATATTTTCATTTGTAATACAGATTTAAAATTTTAAAATTTTTTTATTTTTTAATTTCTACCTGAATTTCACTTTTCAGCTATTTCAAAGATTATCTATCTACATTGAGTTTATTTAAGAAAATTTTCTCTAAGAAAATATTCTCTCCAATAAAATGTTATTTTCGTTGACTATATTTTTGCTGATTATATACCTGCGAAGGGGGGTCTGGGTCATGTGGCGGAGCTGCGGGAGGCAAAGGAGGTGAAGGTGGCTCGGAGCGAGCGCGACATAGTGAGAAGGTGCACAGTCCAAGCAGAAACACGACCAGCAAGCCACAGAACACCAGCACCTCCATGCCTGTGCCTTGCTCGTACAAGATCTACAACACAACCCATAATTATCTTTCAGTAAAACTCATTCTCTCGAGATATATAAAATATAATTTTTGTCTCATAAAAATAGATATTTAAAATGATTATTTACTTTTTCTGTTTGATAATATTAAAAATACAACAAAATATCAATTTTTTGTTTTCATTTGACTAATTTTGAAATAAATTTTTAAAAAGATTCAAATATCATAATAAAAACATTTTTTATTGATACTAATATGTATCAATAAATAACTATCACTTTTTCCTCGCTTTCCAAATCAAAGCCTGCCATAAGCAGATGTGAGATTTTAAATAAAACATGCATTTTAAATGTTTTAGACTTTATATTCATTCGTTTTGATATTTTGTTGCAATTCTCTCTCAAATGCATTTTTCTAGACTACCAATATTTTTTGGTAAAAAACCTACCTGATGATCAAAGTAAAACTTGGCACCGGCCACGAAGATTGTGGCAAGAGCAAAGGAAGCCCACATGCCGCACTTGAGATGCGCGGGCATGAGGGGTGGAGGTGCACGAAGAGGACGTGGCGGGGCACGCCCAGCCTCCAAGAACACACTGCTATCGGGCTCCACGGCTCCTCGTGCTCCAGCTATGGAGTGAACGCCATTGGAAGCGGTGACAGTGCTGAAGGCAGGCGTGTGTGGGCGGGGGACAGGGGGTCGTGTGATGGGTGGGCGACGGGCAGAGCCAGCAACACACTCGAGGCTTTGGAAGCGGTGCACAGGTGTCACCATCGGCTTCAAGTGCCGGTCCCGCCGGGTCCTGCCCACTCCTGAATAAACCAGATGAAAATATTACCATTTCACAATATTGAGTTACAAGCAAGCTCCAGATTTTAGATCCATGAGAATATCTTATTGGGTACTATACATTTTTTTTTTAGACAATATATTACTTACACAAATATAGAAAACTTTGGAAAATTGATAATGAGTCTGACCTGTAGACAGGGACGATGGCACCCGCCGCCCACTGTACCCGCACTGACTTCGTTTATCTATCCAAAAATGCATTAGCAAAGCTGCAAGTCACTTGGGACAGATATAACTGTAAACCACAGTAAAAGTGGTCCAGAAGAGGAGCTCATAGTACCTAAAATAAAAATTAATATCTATTAAGATATTTTATAGTTTCATAGTTGTACCTTTAAGCAAAAAGCAGTATTGATAAAATCAATGCTTCTATCATATAGTAAGGAAAAATGATAGCTCATTTTATCTTTTATGGGCATATAACATAATAATAGTTGTAACATCTATATATTATAATATAATAATTTAAAAAATCTAAACCTAGGCAGAGTTTATAAGATATAGTGTAGTTCGTATAATAATACGAAGCATCATATAAGTCTATTGAGTCATTATATTTGTAACAGGGTAATTATTTGTAACAATATACTGACTTTATATTCATCAAATTATAGTTACAAGAACCCAGACACCAACATGTCTCCCTACATAGAAAGTGCACTCGATTTATTGTTTATTACTTACAGACGAGCCAATAAAATAAGAATGACTTATTTGTTTGGACATGTTGGATAGCTTCATGGTATGATTATGTTATAAACTTTAGTACTCGATTAGGTTCGGTTAAACAAATCGTTGTCAAATATAAATATTGACAGTAGCTCAGATGCAAATTCTGTAAACACCAAAATTAATCAATTTTCAACCGCGGCTATGTTCATTTTTACAAGAACCAAAATGCCATAGACAAACAACTCCTAAACATTAAAAATATTTTATTTTTAATGTGGACTGGACGAGGCAACTAAATTAATTAAAATATAAAAACCCAAAGAAAATAAGTTCTCGGTTTTTTATTGTTGAAATTAACATATTTAGAAATTTATATTTTTTGCAGTACAGAAAAAATGTATAGTTTATGTATATGGCAGCCCCAAGTTACCATGGTAACAGTTTTTAATAATAAACAACAGAGATGGCCGAGTTACATTTGATCGGAGAAATTTCAGGAGCAGAAGGGTTTGGAAGCGATTCTCTTTTTTGTAGGTATAGTATTCGAGGTGGTAAGTACTTGAATTTTCAATGCAGGTATCCTGAAATATATCAATTCCAAAAGATACTGAGATTAATACTAAGATTAATGGCCATGTTTATTTTGTTGTGAAGCATAGTATTTATAGCAAATAAGTTTTATTATTTTTCAATGTGTTTATTATTTGTTAATTTGATTATTTTAGGATCTAATTGGAGAGTAATATCTGGAATTACGGAGGGTCAAACTTCAGCCGATTCCCCACTGTATGAAGGACCTGCGATTTGGTCTCACCCACTGGATGTTCATTATACAAGTAAAGGAATTCAAGGTAGGCAAATATTTGGATTTGCCTATTAGTGCATCCTTAAAACTTTTGAACCAAGGAATAATTAAAAATAATAATAGAATTTCGAAGTAGACCATATTTTAAATAAAATAAATTTTTAATATCATTTATATTTCTATAATACATTAATATTGATATGAATACTATTTAATTTTAAGGTTGGCCAAAGATTCAGCTACAAGTTCATTGCTTAGATTCTTACAATCGTTCTTGGTTAAGAGGCTATAGTTTGGCATCAGTTCCTTGTGGACCCGGAGTACAGATAATAAAGGCCCCTTGTTGGGTTCCCTCAGCGACATCGATCAACGAAAGAGTTTCTCAGTATTTTTTAGGTGGAGCTAATGAAATTTTAACTCCAGATACATTATTTACAGGAAAAGACCGGTTGGTTAATATAAGAATTTTAAAGAAAATATTTGAAATACATGATTTATTATTTTATTTTATCATAGCACACAACAAATTTTATTTTAAGGTATATGATCAAAACATTTTCAACCGGTATAATCAAACTTCAGTTAGAAGTTATACTAAAAGATTTCAACAAATTTGGTGTGGAATATAAATAATTACAAGAAATTTGTAAATTTAATCCTCTAATGATGGGCTGGATACCTCTAATTTGTAGAATATTAATTTTATCATGTACATGGCATTGCATAGCTGAAAATAACAACATATATGAAACAAGTTCTTATAGTAATGGGAGTATCAAACAGGAAAGTTTTGAAAACGTCCTCCTTTTGTATAATATTAATTTACACGAATTATCTTCATCAAAAATAAAGAGACAAATTATTCCGAGGAATAATAAAATGAAAAATATTTCAAATTATGAAGACCTTAACTATGAGATCAGTGAAAAGAATGCCTCCAACAGTTCAAGTACAGTAAATAATAAAAAATCAAATGAAAAATATAATCCCTTTGCATTAAATTTTGCTGACTTATCAGAAGCTACACCTTTGGATGAAATGGAAGAAATTGAAAATACTATCACTGAAATGGACAATGCGACTACTATTCTTCCAAATGTAACTACTATTGATAATGTCACAGATTTCGCTGATGTGGGAGCTGAGGATGTAACCGAAGTAATGAATCTTACAACAGTTTCGTCTATTAATAATTCTGTTTCAAGTACAACTGCTCCTCCTAAAAAAAAAAAAACCAAAACCAAGAAAAAAATGGCTGCCCCACCTAAAGACACCATTTGCTATTGCGATTTAACGGTCAGATATTAATTTATTTTTATTTTTAAATATCTTTTTGTTATATTCTTTTCAGTTAGTAACATTTAATTTATTTCCAGAAATCATCATGTGATGTAAATTGTTGCTGCGATTTGGATTGTACAGAGGCCGATAAGACAATTTTTATCGAGTGTATAGAAGATGAAGCTGGAAGCAGTAATTTAAATTTGCAGTATTGTAGTACAAAACAACTTCTTTATAAAAATAACTCGCCGTGGCTTGTTGAAAAGAAAACCAATGACTTGTTCTGCATTTACAAAGATAATTTACCACCAAAATTGAAGAAAAATCCATATAAAGTACAGCTACATCATTTATGTGTTATAAATTATTCAGGAATTGGTTTGGTACTTTTTATATATTTTTTTGTTTTAGGCAATAACTTTGTATGATGATCTTGCCGAAATAATTAAAAGTCATTACTCTTGGCGGAATCCATTAACTACTGAAGAAATATTTTTTGATAGTACTAAGCTATATAAGTATAACGATTATATTTGGATTTTGAAGAATTCAACTCTTCAAACCTTTGGTATGAAAATAATTTATAAAGTGATACATAACGATAATTTTATTTCCTCTTTAGACCAATGTGCTACATGAACTTGTTGTAGAACAAAGCACTGCATGTGCATCGAATAAATAAATTGCAAGGTTAAACATAATGAAAACATTGCTCATGCAAAAGATTTATGAAGTATTCATAATATTTCAGATATTTTAAATTAAAAAAACAATCTTTCTTTGAAAGTAAAATATAAAAAAACCATTTCAGATATTCCATCTTCAGATATAAATAACTATTGTAGCAGTAGAGTACCTCTCAGATATTTGATAAATCATAAAACCAAATGTGTTGGTGAAATATTTAACTTAGAACTTTTGAACGTCTACAATACTAATAGTGAAATGTTCCTGATTTCTTCACCTACTGCATTCAATGAAACTTGGCTGATAAATACTCATGTAAGTATATAACAGTAAAACTTTCAGTCTTATGTTGAGGCTATGTAGAAGTATTGTTGCAATTTACCATACAGAATTTAACAAATGTGCATTTTTATGGGATAAAATTATTAATGCAGTTGATCATATACATGTACATATTGTGGTCCTTTGTAATGTCTTAAATTAAGAAATGTGGGACAACCTGGTTTCTAAATGTTTGCATGAATGGCTGTTAATACTGTAGCGTGGATACAATACGTATACATGAATACTATATAAAGAGCTCCCAGCGCTTCACGCGGCAGAGAGACTTCGACACTCAACATAACCAGTGACCACGCGTAAATTCCATCTTGTAAAGTTGTTAATAAATGTCTTGAATATGTAATAATATTTTGCCGACCTTCTGATTAAAAACCACACCTGAATCCTGCAACCAATACTCCATATCACGGTTACACCAAGACATCTCAAATATATAGGCGAAAATACTATTTTATAAAAAGTTTTAATATTATGTGTAGTTAGGTAAAAAAAATATGAATTTAACTTTCTGTTTTAGGAATGTCCCGCAAACGTATGTATTCCCATTCAAGCAATTGTTTGCAATCCATATAATACTTGCAAGTTACTCAACAGTACCGATAGAGATCTTCAACCTTTATGTGAGGACGGAAACTGTAAAACCATTACTTCCATGAGATATATTTTCCACAGTAACGGCTCAGAGGGTTTTACAAATGCTACTGTATATTTTGGAATAACAGATATTGCATTGAATTATAAACATATTGAGTTGAGTTTTGAAGTGACTCATGTTTGGATTAAAAAGAATATAACTGATGATCCGAAGGTATTGAGTGGTAATTCTGGATATATTAATGGAAAGCCCATCTTGTCTTCAAGATTCATATCCTACAAAGATAACACCAGTTCAGATCCAATCAGTATATTAGATTATTTTTTTACTACTAATATTTCTTACATGCAAAATATACTGTACTTTCCTCAGAATGTTTACGGTGAATGTGTGGTAACGAATACAACCCACGGTATAATTAGCTTCAGAAATAATGTGAGAACTTCTTGTAGAATGATTTATAACATATCAAATTACATTCTGAATAAGAATGCTACAGAAGCATGCAGAGACATAAGAAAAAAATTGATATCCCAAATAGCATACGGAAAATTTCTAGAAAATCAAACTAAAATATGGATTTCATCCATCGGAAATCCAACTCCTGAAGCCAAAGACTGGGTAGAGTTGATTTATGTGGCACCGGAATCTGTAATAGGCGAGTTCGGTGACAACGAAACTTGTCTTACATGTAAGAACTTAATAAGATGGGTAAAATATGAATTTGCCTATGCCTCTATTGATCAAGTGAATTCTAAAAGTCAGATGACTATAATTGGTGCTGGCCTGAGATACGTGACAGAGATTGTTAATTTTGATATTGCAGATGGCACTGTTTCCACAGTGTTTACTGTGAGCTCCATGTTTTATGATGTAACCAAACCTCAGAAGAGTGAATATGCAAAAGGGCCAAATTTCCACATAAACTTGCCAAATGACTTCTTTTACCCGTTCACTCTCAACACGTGCACAGTGTTGAAATCATGTTCAATTAGTGTAATGTTTAACGCTCTGTTGTTGCTGAGGATAAATTACAATGGCTTATTTTTTTATTAATTAATTTAGGCTTACATTGAACTTGTAGCACATGTGGATAAATAATAAGAGTGTTCTGCTTTATAATATTTTTATTGTATTTAATATTTTCTATGTATTTTATAATTAGATCACAAAATTACTTATAAATTATAATTGCATCTTAAATAATTTTAGACATAAATAACAATAAGGGCTTCAAATAGAGTGAAACCAGAATGTAGTTGATAAATAGGTTCTAACAAAAACCTCTATAATACTTCACATTCATAATATACATACATATTATACGCTTTTATATTAATTTATTATTTTCAATTATAATACATATAATTAATAATTATGAATATTTTTTGTTTTCTCAACTTAATCCAGCAAATAAAATTTATATTAAAACTCCATTAAGCCATTGAAATATTGTAACTGTTTTTTGCTCATCACAGCACATTTGATTATTCCTGTTTATGTGCTGTAATGTTTTGGCATGGATTTAATGGGAATTTTCCTTATTAAAAAAATATGAATATTGTTACAAGTACTCTTTCAGCTAAGAATATTATTGTTAATTATTTTTATATGGTAGATAAAAAGTTACCAAAAAAACTTTAACTCATAACATTTCCAAAATATTAGTATATTATAAAAGCTATATAGTCTGTGTAGAATTAATGCTTTACACATACTTAAGAGATTGCTCATGCAGATAGCCTGTAGTCAGAACGGCACTGCACAATATGGAAAAGTTTTATTAACAAATACGAATAGCCTATAAAACAGACAGCAAATACAATCATCTACCTTCTAATCACTCTATTCTTACGCGATAAATTATGAGAACATAAAATTTAAATAAAAATGGATATACAGTTTTTACGATATCAAATCACACTAAAAGTTTTGAATCCTCACATTACCTAAATAAATCATATTTGTTACATACATATTTAATCATACATATAAACCTTTAGACCATGACTAATTGGTCTTACTGAGATAACTTCTACCCTTCTCTGACTCGCTCCAGAACATTCATCATCTTTGACTTATTGTACAAACTTTTCAAATATCTTTTTGTTATATAAGCTTCAATTTACAGCATCGTGTTTATAGTAAAATAATCATTATTAAGGTGAAATTGCACATGGGCGATAAAATTTGTCTGCTGCAGCCGGGGCTGCGGAGTCAAGACACGTCTACCGACTAACCTACAAGAGACTCACCTCAATGCAAAATATTAACAATACAAAGTAAAACTCACTAATTTCAATGAAAGACAGCAATACAAGACTGTTTAAAATTTAATTAAATTTTTAAATTGTCCCAGATTAAAAAAAACTTGTCTCTGTACGATACATACAAGTCAATGTATGTATCCTACTTTTGCATTTAAATTAATCTGATTAGTATTATCATTTTCTGTACTCTGGAGCGATAATTGTTAAATAGTAATAACAATATTAATTAATAATTTTATTGGTATAATTTTTTAAAAACAAATAGCAATGTAATAAGAGGTAAAAAAAAAACATAACCCTAACTTAAAACGGAACCTTAAACTCCCGATTCACTAAAGACACTCCAAAATGTGTCAGATTCCACAGCCCTGGCAAATAGATAATAGGCGGTTTTAACAGAAAGTTACAAAATAATATATGTTGTAATAGGACTACTACCTAGTCATTATAGTGTGTTAGATCATATAGATGTATCAATATAAAGCAGTCGAGCTTTAAGATGTTCCTATTCCGACCTACAGTAGTTTTAGTGTAGAAAAATATTCTGACGCGTAAAATTTAAGAGAAAAATAACATACAAAAACTATCCAAACTAAGAGTTGAGCCGATTCTGAAAATATTAAATTGGTCATACAGTTTACAGTGCTTAATAAATGGCAAAACAATACAGAAATGATCACTATCTAGTGTTATCGCCCAACACTTTGTATTCATATTAAGGGAAGTAAAGTACAGATTCTACATAACTACAAGGGCAATGGATGATACTATTTTCATAACACTAATATACATCAAAAGCGTTTCCAATATGAAAACTATATAATATCTCAAATCAGTAAGAGGTAAGTGAGATGTAATATGAGATATCACCGTGCTCTTCCGAAGTTTGAATTGAGATATAAACATAAAATATTCTTCTTCAAACTGCACGCCTAATGCTCACGTATGTATTAACTTTTCGTATGGGAATACATTATCGTATTCTATGACTATTTTAAAGCTAGATTTCTTTACTATAATTTTAATCGATTAAAAAAATAAGATTCATCAAATTTTACACGGATTGAGGATTTCAAGAGAGTAATCTAATAGTGGTTGTCTTGAGAAATATTAATATTACGTAAGGTCTGTCGCGTAGATGTAGCCTTTCTGCTGAAGCAGGAACAGGCGCTTCTCCACGGCGTCCTTGTCTGAAAATAAATAAGAAATCAGTATTTATTGGGTTCTTGCAAATGCGGTTGTTTGATAACTATATGTCCAAAAACTTACATTTGGTGAGTAGCATTCGATCGTGGTGGTGAGTGACATGCTGGGCTAGGGAGTGTAGCAATATCTGTGCCGTCTGGTAGCGCTGGAAGCACACCTCAGGTTTGCCAAATAATTCATCTAACGCCGCAGTCTGGCACTGGAAATCAAATACACCCATTGTTAAAAAATATATAGATAAATCTTTATAATACTGAAAAAAAAAAAGTATTGAAATTAAGGTCTTAAACAATTCATTTAATCACAAAAACACTGTCCAGTGAACTGCGCCAATGGTGAAATATGTTATACTCAGATTTCCTGGAGGTGGAATTCATCAGTATCGTGGTTATGAGTGTGCTGCAGCCGGCCTTCTGGGTTTTTGGTAACAATCAATATCATAATGAAATTTTAACATAAATATTACCATTCTTATGGCGTGATTATAAAGGATCTTGTCAGCTGTCGCAGCACAAGCCTTTTTCAGGCCGAGACTATTGAGTCGCTTGGATTCTGCAAGAGTAGACCTGTACTTGTTGTTCATCACAGATAAAACTGAAAATAACAATACTTCAATAAGAATACTGATATAAATTTTGATGAATGATCGCTGATGAGGAAAGGATAGTTTACCATTTTTGACTGTGGGTGAAGGGTGAAGTGTGCGGGCACGCAGATGCTTGGCGGCTAGCGCCAGACCGGCTCCCAACAGGTGAAGTGCGCGCACTAACAGCACTAATCGCTCTCCACCTTCCATTCCTGCGCCTGAGCATAAGCCCGCGGACATCTCGCCACCTGCAAGTCAAAACATACTTACAAGACAATCCTTTTCAACTTATTGGCAGAAAACAATAGGCAGTAAACTAGTAGTATGATCATACTTTGTGGAGATGAGCTATCCATGAGGGCGGCAAGAGGGGCTCCTCGGGTCGCTGCCAGCTCCAGAACACATTCACTGAGGGCCAGCACAAAGTTCAACTTGGCCAATGTCTCATTGTGTTCTCTCTGAAATGTTTACAATTGTATATTTAATACTAACTATATTCAATTTGACTGAAAGAAGCATTAGAACTTTAATGAGGACAGGAATCGAACAGTCCAACTCTCTTCTTAATTTCTGAAACATTTGGGTGGTAAATAGACGATTGTTTACCATCTAGATATGAAATCATTTTGTTTTTTATTCTGTGAAAGATACTCACATCGAGTAGGGTTTCCTGAGGCAGGTCTGGTGCGATAAAGGTGAGGGGGTGTGGGAAGAGCGCTTGAAAGGAGTCGGAGATGTTGGGAAGGGTAGAAGCGCGGTGCGGCGGATTGTTGTTGTCAGCCGCGGCTCGCAGCGCTGCCAGAACTACAGGCGGGGAGGTGCCCGTGATGTGAGGGGAGAAGTCTATGGATTATAAGAAAATAACGACATATATCAATGTTTAATAGTTTTAAACAAGCCTGCAAAAACTCTACGTAGATATATTGTACCCAGGTGTTATTAAATATGAAGGAATACATCAAGCAAAATACACTAGACAAGTAGTGGTATGAAAATTGAGTTATAAGTTTAAATATTTTTATTTGTTTAAAGTTTAGATTTATAAGAAATATAGAAAATTACACAGTGGTACATTGAGTTTGACAAATGAGAAAGTCTATAAAACTTTCTAAAAACTATAAAAAAAAAAAAAACCATTAGACACTTTGGTTGTATCAACAAAACAAGTATCATGATCGTCCTAATAGACAACAATTTATATTTTAAAAACATATCACAATTGGGTGGTTCGATCCAAACACGACAAAAATACCAACTATCTTATGTAAAAATAAAAATTATTTCTTTTAATTTAATTTATTTACGTAGTATATTAAGGTTTAAATTAATTTATATAATAATCTAAATGTGATGACCTACTCAAATAGATTGACTAAGAAAATTAAACTATTTTAATTAAAGTGCTTTCATTGGATCCTCACCTGACCGGCGCAGTGGACTGGCGTTGGTAGGTGACACCTGCCAAGTGGTGGGCGGAGAGCTTCCGGAGGCACTGCGACGTCTTCCTGAGGGTGGTGTGCCCATAATGAACTGCACCTAAAAACATAATTAGTAATATGTTGTAATTACACATTTATGTTGGTTTAAAGATACATTCATGAAGTGCAATGTTTTTACATTTCATCAAAATAATTTAGATTATGGTAAATAGGACATCAGTGTGTCTAATAAAAATACGCTTATCATAAATGAGCAAATGATGCTACATCGGACTCCGCTAAAAGAGTTTCATAGTTATGGGAGTTTTCAGCCCCAACTTTACCCCCTATTTTTGGTCGCCAAAATTTTAAGATTTTATAAGTGATATTAGTTAACTTAATAATTAAAAATCTCACCAAATAAGTTATAGTTGATAAGCACAGAATTAATTTTCTAGTTTCTGTTTTGCCTACTAGTGTCTAATTTAATAATTAGTATCATTTTAATTACACAAGGGAATAGAGTAGCAACAGTAATGCGAGAGCCATACTCACAGAGGGTGGTGAGAGAGAACTGATGTCGGGTTGCGTGGAGCGGTGTTGCTCTGACCGCTTCATGGTGATGGGCTGTGACCGGGGAATGGCGGAACTTCCCACAGGGTTATTGCCATTCTGTTGGAGCTGTTGTTGTTGCTGTTGTTGTTGCTGCTGCTGTTGTTGATTTTGCTAAAAAAATTACAATAAAGATATTGTAGTATCACAATGAATCGTATTATACAAAACTCAAAAAATATAATATTAATCATTAAAATTATTTTTATTAATTTTAGTTCTGATAATAATTATTTCATTGATTTAGGCACTATATAAGTTGGCAGAGAATATAAAATCTACAATGAAGTGTATTTAAGTTTACCTTGGAGAGTAAGCGCTGCGAGGGCACTGGTAAGGGCTCGGAGATGTGTAGCGAGGAGGGACGTGGAGGGGAAGCGGGCGCAGGAACGGGTGCAGCAACCGGGGCAGGGGGTGAGGCTGGTAGGGGTGTGTCTGTGGCCAGTGAGGAGGGCACGAGCACAAAATCTTCTTCAGGGCTTGACGTATCAGGGGATTCGGCTGCAAAGAAAACAATTCAAATCAATTATCATTAAATATACAAAACACTTCATCTCTGTATAACAAATTGATCAATTATGTATGTAGAACATTTTTTTGTTTGTATTTATATATTTTAAGATACATGTTATATTTTTCATTAAAATGCACAAATTTAAAACAAAGTCATTACATTATTACCTCCTATAAAGTTAATAAAAACTACAAATCCTTCAGGTATTTCCACAGTACTCATTGCTGACTTATGAATTCACTAGTCTCTTGACATACGATGCACAATAATGCACTCTAGACAGCTCAATGCTTACTTTGTGAACAATTTATGACACTATAACAAAGTCAAAGGGAAAAGGACACCAAATACTAGATTATTTAAAATGGAATGAAGAATAATACTTTTGAGTGTGAGGAAGAGTGATCTTTGCTTTTTAAAAGAGGTGGACTGCGACTTGCTAATTGACATGGCAAACTCTAGCGAGCTCTCTAGGGATAATTGCCAAATGATGTCAACTGAAATCTAGGGTCACGGTCAGGAGTGTGGGAAAATCTTGAAGATAAGCCAATCCACAGTATACCAGTCGTCAGGGAATTGTGCCAAGTAGTCAGCCACCACAATTCAATGTGTGGGTGAGCGTCAGCAATGATGCAAGAGTATACCATTTTTTTTAAAATTCTAGTTACGAATTTACATACTTTAGAAATTTTATGAATATGTAATAGTTTTAATGGAAACACCGAAGGTTATACATAGATAATTGCAGTTTTATATTAACTTTGGTTGTTATTAATGTCAATAAGTCACTACTTGTGAAGATGTTCATCACGCAAAATAAGAATTGTCGTTACTCACGGATGGGTGGTGTGCGACGAGTGGCGAGGGGAAAGGAGGGGGGCTTGGTGGCTGCAGGAGCTGGCATGTCTCGAGGAATGGAATGCGCCACAGGGGGGCTCAGCTGCGGCAAATCCACTGGAAAAGATATTATAACTTATACATCATATAAACTGATGAGTTACATTTGTTGATTCTGGAATAGTCATTTATGATGAATACAAAGTATTTGACATTCCAACTTAATAGTGGAATTCAACAAAGTAAGAAATCGTTCAAAGAATGGACACTCATAGTTTTATGATAATGACAACTACTTACTGTTCATAGGAGGACTTTTTGGCCTTTGTAAAAAAGGATGGCTGAAGAATACATCGAAGGGCATGCGGTCTCGGGCGTTTCGCCTCAGTAGACCCATGAGGAGATCAGTTAACTCTGGACTAGTACCGGTAGGAATCCTGGAAACAAAATCAAAAATTGAATACTGCAGATTTTAAACCACTACTTAATATAATCAAGAAAAGTTTTTTAGAAGCTCACTTTGGTGACAGGTTGGCATTTTTCTCGTAAAACATCTTGAGAGCTTGCGGGGTCTGCGCCTGGAAGGGAGCCTTGCCGGTTAGGCACTGAAACACAATGGTGCCCAGTGACCATAGGTCAGCCTTGGCATCGTACTGCAGGGACATTATTACTTCAGGGGCCTGGAAAGAAACGTGAATAACATTACAGTATACAGATGTACAATTAATACAACAAAAAAAAACAGGTTTTATGAGATAGCTTACCATGTACATGGGGGATCCACACAGAGTAGCTGCCATGACCCCATCCTGCAGGAAGCGTGCAAACCCAAAATCAGCTGAAAAAGAAATAAGTATATTGAATATGCACATATGCAGTGAAATTTTGTTTATAAGATAGAGCTGCATTTAAATTATTTGTACATTGATTTTTGAGTAACCAAGAGAGTAGAAGGCATATATTATTGAAGGCTAAATTGTTAACGCTCACTTAGCTTTTAACTACTGGTAGTGTTATTTGAAACCAACTGTTATGAAAAAAATGTTATTAAATGTTCTAATGTTTCACTAAAGCAAACACATTATAATCTTTAAATATTTTTTATTAAACAATGAAAAGTTTAGTTTCCTCAACATGAAATTAGTTTTTGTTATTAAAACTCAATTTTAATATATATATATATATATATTATAAACTCCAAAGAAATGTTCAATGATTAATTGATGAAATCAAATAGTGATATCTTAATACAAACAAACATATTAAAGTTATTACAAAAGGAATAATTAATGTAATTTTTAGTGATCACAAGAAAAATACGATTTCACATCCCATACAGTATATATTTTTGAGTAATTGGAGTAAGAAATCAAATGTAAGAACAAAATTGCTGGTCATATTTTATTATTGCAACATGTGGAGTACTACTTTGGCGAAACTGTAAATCTATATTGACTGTAATGTGTAGAGTGAATATTAAGTAGGAAATAAATAATACAGATTGGTAGACGACTGCCACAGCTTGGAGATGAATATTATGGAAGTGTGAATCAATCGGTTTTGGTATGATTGGTACAGAAATGACAAGCACGTACCAACGACTACAGAAACCGCCCACTTAACAAACAAATTATTCAATGTGATCTCATCTCACCAATGAACCATCGTAAAACATATAAGATGTACTCAGTAATTTATTTACAATATTTTATGAAAAAACTGATTTTACTGATTATGCTGTATTTTTGGATGGAAACAATTTACCTGACTTTAAAATGATGTTTTGAGAAGTAATAATAGAGAAAAATGTAACATTTTTCTTGCCATTTATAACTATATATATATATATATATATATAGGTATGAAATCATTTTTTCTAACTAACCTTGATTAAAAAGACAATAAAAGGAATTTCTCCTTTTTAAACAAAAAAAAAGGTCTACGGAACAGAAAATGATGAGGCTTGCCTAAGTTTTTAAGATTTGGCAAGTCCATTTGGATTTGTGTCATGCATATTATAAAAATATCATTCTTAATTCATTTAATTTTATTGCCGTTCAAGTTTGATCTAAACTATGTATTATAGTTCAAAAATACGTTATTGATTATTATTAATTTGATTGATAATGTATGATTTTGGGATTTTTTTTTTCGAGTCGGAAGAGTTGTACAGAAAATGTTAAAAGTAGTAGAACATCACATTTTTCCAAGGGTGTAGGTTTGACAAATGTGGAGGGTGGAGTGGATGCTCACCGATCTTGAGGCGGATCTCGCTGGGCTGGGGGTGGTGGCGGGCGGGCGCGTGCGCGAGGAGGATGTTCTGCGGCTTGAGGTCGCGGTGCACGACGCCCTTGTCGTGCAGGGCGTGCATGGCCCCGGCCAGCTGCCGCACGAACAGCCGGATGGTGTCCTCGCTCAGCGTGCCCATCGCGCCCAGGTAGTCCGCCAGGTCGCCCCCGTTGCAGTACTGCAATCAAAAACGAAATTAAACTAAAGCCCGACAGGCGACTCGGTCACCTCTGTGGTGCCTGTTGATTCACAGTCTGCGCCGGTAGCTCCGACCGAACATTACCACGGGCGAGCTCGAAACTTTTGGCTCATTGCAGTTTATGCGCACACGTCAAGGAAAACATACCCAACGTGGTTGTCGTTTTTCACGAGAACTTACGTAGGCGCTCAACGTTGGTTGGATTGTAATTCTAATGTCTTACAATTACGTTTATTGAGAAATCGTTTAGTAAATTTTATACGCCTAGGATTGGGCACGCGTACGAGGTATGATTTAGACATCATAAATATTATTGGATGCTTGATTGCATCGTTGTTATCCTGTTGCCACTGCATTAAAAAAAAAACCTCAGACATTTAAACATATCAATACGAGTATACAAGGATATTAATTGTTTTTGAGATTCAGCATAACAAAGGACCGGACGAGATTAGAGGGTTATAAAACCCGTTTATATTTACATGTAAGGCGCTACTTGAACCGATGATTAGAACATTCGGATTCTTATGCTAACCTAACAACGAATTTAAGCCGCATATTAGCATAGGGTAAAAAGCGCATTTCCTCGGTGGAAATGCCGCGATTCAAGAAACGGGATTAGCATACAAAAGGCTCGTGTTATTATCTCTGCACCGGCGGCTGAACTTGACTGCGCCGGTGTAGATTACCGTGACCTCGGTTGATCGGTGACCTTGAATACTGTGGAATAATCTAGTAATAAAACCGCAAATAGGCACGCACCTGCCCTCCGACAGCACCTCTCTGTATCGCCGTCCGAGGAAAGGAAACATCCACCTTACCGAGCAGACATCATTCTGATTGACTGCCAATACAAACAATACAACGAGTAATGTGAAATTGATTATCATTTATTCGTATTATAGAGTATGGCCATACAACACTATGAGTACACTGTGTGTTGCCAAAAAAGTAATGATACTAAATTGATTGTGCCTTTTCGGAAATAGAAAGCAAATAAGGATTTAACCAATTATTTAATTTAGTTGTTTATCGCTTCAATTATTTTAAAACTACAGAATATATAGGATGAAATATAACAAGCCAATTTTTTTTAATTTCCCGAGCGGAAGACATCCTAGCTCTGATAATCTGGGAACCTGGAGTCTACAGCAACAGTACTCTGCAAAGTAGAAGGTTGATGAAAAACCTACGCAGGCAAGCAGTAGAAAAGCAAGTAGCAGGTGTCTAGCTTTTTACGATATTTGCTTTGTCTTAGTAAAAAATCGTAACAAAATTCAGCCAACATAAAAATTGTACGCCATTGTCGCCTCAATACTGTTATGCCATTTTTTTGGGGATTGTCACTTTTCGCGCAGCATTTTGCGATTAAATCGAGACTGTAAAGCAATAACCAGAAGTAACGCGGCAAGTCGATTGTCTAACAACACCGAGACATTTCAAATTAGAGCGTCGTCATGGTCCGCGTCATCTTTGACAAGATTTATTTTTCGATAGACGAGTTGGAGTCTGCGGGCAAAATGAAACGAACCGGTCCCCTGACCATTGCGGGACTGATTGATGCTCATAATGGGCATACTTCATATAGTAATATGCGCGAGTGCATCTCGTCGCGTCCTCGCAGGAAACGGTCCCCTCTGTTCGCGATTTCAGGATTTTCAGGCTGCCGGGCTCCCCGCGGGAAGGGAAATGTAGTTTCCGTATGCGTCAGAGTTTCCCTGAGGAGGTTTATCTCAAGAATCGTAATCGCAATCGTGTGGCAAACAAACTGTGCCGCGGACAATAGATAAGATTACTCGGGTACGCCCGACTGGAGCGCATCACACTCATGGTGTAACGCTAAAGTCACGTTACACTAATGAGAAAAGCAATAAGTAATCTAGTACAACGCGCGATAAAAATTACAGATAATATTGTATTGAATTCCTATTAACAATTACATGACAAAATGTATTGTATTAGTTAAGAGTGACTGCTTCCAACGTGTAATAATACAAAAAAAGTAATAAGGTTTCGAACTAATTTGATCAACACAGTCTGCAGATACGAGACTGTGCTTCCGTATTTATTTAAGTACCTATATATCATTAACTTCTCGAAACGAAATTCTCTAATTCGCAAGTCAGTAAAAGAGATGAAAGAGATCATATTTAGCAATGAGAGTCTAATTTATCAATAGTTAGATTGCGACGTGTTTACATTCAATTTTGACTGCCGCAAGTGGGAATAGAACGTGATCTTCCGAGTTTACGCCGCGGATAGCTAGAATTACATCGAAACAAACGCCAAAATAAAATGTCGCAGCTTCAATTAATTAATTAATTAATTAATTAATTTATTTATTTATATATATATATATATATATATATATATATATATATATATATATATATATATATATATATATATATATATATATATATATATATATATATATATATATATATAAATATATATATATATATATATATATATATATATATATATATATATAAAATATTGAACAGCACACAGATATTTCTTAAATTTACCGATACGGTAGCGGTTTATTCCGAGTTACAAAAAAGCGACTTAAATATAACCAGCGCGGATAGAAATGGTATCAAAATTCAAACACGGTATGTGGATAAAGGGGGCCTTATCATGGCGCAGATAAGGAGGACTCTTATCTGAGGAGCTGGTAGTCACCGCCAGACGCACTCTGGCGCAGGAGCCTCCGGGATATCTACAGGAGAGACGAGGGTTCTACTTATTAGTGAAAGTTGAGTGAAGTGACCTAAGCAGTCATGAGGGGCTGCGCTATTGCCCTGGTGGGGCTCGCCTTCATGTAAGTAACCTGTGTGCGACGAGCTTCCTTCTAAGTGTATGTCAGACGGTGAATACCAGCTGCAACACTGCAGTACTAGTGCTCTAATGAAAATAAGTGTTTCAAATGCACATGTAACACGTACACAAATATATATATATATATATATATATATATATATATATATATATATATATATATATATATATATATATATATATATATATATATATATATATATATATATATATATATATATATATATATACATATATATATATATATTTATATATATATAAAGACGTAAGTAATGTGAATTTAAAATTGGAAATAGCAAAAGTTCAATCATCATATACCCAGTGCTGGAGATCCAGTGCTACCCGCGAAGGCAGTCGAGGATCTGAGCCTCTCCGAAGATGGCGAGTGAAAAACGACTTGGATGCTTTATTAGTCTGCCGCGCGGCGCTGTTCGCAATTGCGTCATTGATTTCAAATATATAGCCTTCTCGTGTGAATGCTATAAATAACATTTATATTAACACTAGCGGATACCCGGCGCGTTCTACTGCGCTAAATAAAGAAATAAAATACTTTTTTTATTTGTTCGAAAAAAAAAAAAAAGGAAATTTTGTTTTTTTATTGACTTTTTATCTTAATGCTAGCGGACATATTGAGTTTTTTCGGTAGGTGTGTAAACATAAATTTTTTTTTTTGGCGTTCCAACTACAAAACGCAACATAACAGGAATTTTGCGAAAAACAGGAATTTTCTATGTTCAAACCAGCAATACTTAGCGATTGGCCATGAGCCTTGTTGATAGTTATCACAACAGCACAATTTAGGTGGATCTAAGTTGCGAATGAGCATCTATGGTGAACCAACTTTTAAAGTTAAGATGTGTGGTGGCATTCCAGATGGTTCCAAAGAGTTAAAAATCTCTATTGGATAGTTGACTCTATTTTGGAACTTCATTATGCAGCAATGTTTTCGCAAAATTATTGTAGATGTGCTCCTCGTTCTTCGACATTTTTTTTCAGTAAAATAAACACGTTGACCGTTTTCTAAATGAACAGCAAGATTGGATTGAACAGTTGGATATCGTTCGTGAATACTGAAACCAAGAATTCGCCAGACAGCTTCATTACTGCGACCCATCTGAAATTGAGTGATTTCATAGTTTCGATTTGAAAGCTCAAACACTGCCATATGCCTTTGTTAACATATTTGCACATGTCCTTGCATATGAATTTCACGGAGTTGCAGTGTTCCACATTGATATATGATTGAAATGTTTTTTACAGTATTGGACTGTATGGAACAATCCATATGTTATCAATGTCAATATCGACGTTTCTTAATTTAATGGTGGTGGTGTATCCTCCATCTTCTGGCTTTCGTAGACCAGTTTGAGTTTCATCGATCAAATCGCGTGGATATCTTTTCGTGCATTTGCCGTCTTTTATGCAAGGCGAATTCATATGCAACACTCCGCATGGGCCGTGATGTTCTTACAAACAACGTCAAAAAGTATCAGATCTTCACGTTGATTCGGGTGTTCAGCAGATATAAGATCGATGTCGATTTGAGTTGGGATAATTTTTTCAATAGACGAAACTTGTAATACGAATATTTTCGTATAATATTTTTTTTCCCATATATAAACAGACAAACTCATTATGATAAAACACGTTGTGAATGACAGATAGTGATTTTGTTTTGAAAGTCCGTACGATCTGTCCGCGCGATCTTCACAATGTTCTTTTTTCAATTTTTTGCGAGGAACGATGTCCACTTTACAGATGTTGAAAATTTTTGTATGGAAAATATCAAAAATTGACCTAATTCTGTTCCGTAAGTTCGGCAGCCTGTAACGGCAAGTTCATTCTAATATTTACAAACATCAATATCAGTATTTCTCGATTGGTAGCCATGCAGGCAGCCAGCTTCAAGATATTTTCGCGTATATGCAATACTCGAAAATGGCAGTTCCTTTTATGAATTGGAAACTTTTGTATGGGATTTTTCTTAATTGAATAAACCAAATTTGATAATCAATTTTTATAATTTTAGTGGTCTAGATTACTCTCGGTATTTTTGGCTTTCAAATAAACACGGTGTGGGGCTCGTCGGTCGTACGGTTTCAAAGCCTATAGCGGACTAACAAACATTTTTAGTGTTTTATATATATATAAGAAGATAGATAGTATAGTAACAACTATCTGTGTATCACAGGGGAGAGGAGTACTTTAAATAAATGGAAAATGATAATAGGTTCTCGTTGCAGAATCGGCTCTGCGAGTGCTCTGAGCATGGTCCTCCCTGAAAAAATCTACAGCGAAGACGAACTGATCGCGGTCGCCAGAGAGAACGCTTCGCCGCCCACCGATATGGCGGAAGTTCCCGCTTCGGCCTACGAGGAAGGGAGCGGAGACGACATCATAGTTCCTGTGGTGGCGTTCCGCGCGTTCGCAGTTCCCGAAGAACCGGAAGAGGTGACAATCGTCGCGACAGCTTTTCGGTGCAAGAGCGAGGATGGGAACGGGGACGACGACGGGCTGACCGTGAACTGTCAGGAGGGAGGTCTGACGGAGGTGCCGACGGACCTCAACATTATGGTGACAATTTTGGATTTCGGCCGAAACAACTTCACGGAACTCACCGCTGCGACGTTCCCTGAAAGACTGGAGAACCTGAAGGATTTGTCTTTCGAGAAGAACGCTATCGCGAGCATCGACAAGCTGGTGAGTTGATGAATTTCTAGCGTCTTCTTTATTACATCAATTCTGGTAGTAAAAAAAAACATAGTTCGAGCCTGCCACTCCTTTGCGAGCAGATAAAACTGGAAGCAACTACGGCGAGTTAAATCTCAAAGTCCACAACCGGTAATGTAATTTTACAAAAGAGGCGCGCAGATATCGAGTTTTTATTTATTTGTGGATTTGATAAGAAAAATAACTAATGCAATTGGCACCGAGCGCGCGACATTTATATTAAGAAAACATAACTATCAGATTGTCAGTTTTGTCCCAAAGAGTGCAAGATAATTTACGTTTTGATGATTCGATATAAAGAAATACGTGAATATGACCGATGCTGAATTGACCGGCTCAACTCGTCAGGTCTTCAGTCGCACTCCGCGACTGGAGAAGTTGAACCTCGCTGACAATGCGCTGACTGCGGTGGAGGCGGACGCGTTCCTGGAGCTGCCGGCGTTGGCGGAGCTGCTGCTGTCGGGGAACCCGCTGCTGCTGGCGGAGGGCGCGCCGCTGCTGCACGCCCCGGCCCTGCGCATCCTGGCTCTGGCGCGCTGCCGCCTCGCCCGCCTGCCCGAGAGCACCTTCGACGGAACCACCTCGCTCGAGGAGATCGACTTGGGGTACAACGCCTTCGACTCCGCCAAGGTACGCATCGTCCGCCACGCGCTCTCGCACGGATTCAGGTAGCGATAGTACATGTAAGTTGGGATGAACGTCCGATTGTTGAATGTAAGCTTATTAATTAATAACGAAAGCTACAATTTACAAATTCTACGAATCATACAATGTGAACTCTCAGGAAAGCGTACCCGCCGCTGGATTCTGAGCACGACGAGGAGCCCACTCGGTGCATTAATACCGATTTCAAATTTAGAACTTTTACAAAAAAAACAAATTTTAGACGCATCGTTCATCAAATACGTCATTTTGTGACGGGCTAAATTGCTAGTAAAATAATAAGTTTGGAAATTTACAGAATAATCTTGCAAAGTAGCACGAAGTGGTCACGCGCAAGTCCGATGAAGAACTATTACCAAATTGTTTGAGATTTAGACTGGGTCGCTCATTCAAATAGGCAGAGCGACGGTTTCCGGTCCGAGACCTATGCAAGGGAAAGCTGCGGTTATGTCGGTCGCTAGTTTCGTGTGCTCGGTTTCAGTCCGTCCCGCCGAGCGCGTTTGCCGCCCTGACCAACCTGAGCTCCCTGACGCTGCCGCGCGAGGGTGCCGAGGGGAGCGGCGGGCTGGCGGAGATCTGCCGCAGCCACGGCCTGCTGGCCACCGTCTGCCTCGACAGCTGCAGCGGCGGGCCCCCGCCCGTCATCTGCGCGGACCTCTACAACGCCACGGCTGCGAATGCCGCGAATGCCGCGAACGCCGTGAATACCGTGAACGCCGCGAACGCCGCGAACGCCGAGACGGACGACCTCATGAAGCCCAAGGAAGGTAATTGACGCCACGAACGCGCTCGCAGGAAGAATGATACAAAACACATCATACAACGGGATTGCGGAAGTCCAATTATAAAATAATTTTTGCGTAAAGAAATGATAAAAGCAAATTAATTGTTACAAACTCGTTAGCCACTTTTTCGGAAATCATTAAATTATTTATTCTATTGAAGAATTATCGAAATTGTCACAACAATGATGTGATAATTCTCAATAATCATAATTATTGTGTTGTTTTCTTCTCGAATTCTGCTCGGGGGTTCATTGTTCTCACAGTGCACAATGCAATATATAATACTATTAATTATGACCTAACGATAAACTTTGCCGGCAAAGATTACCTACACTGAAATTGAACTAAAAAAAGTAAATATATTTATTGCTGTATTATAAAATGTTTATTTTTATCAGATAAAGCCACTGGTAACTTATCGGTTAATGCACACATGTGCAACGTCTCAATATTGATTTTGAAAAAGGCCGGGAGATTTACGGTGTTTATTGGACTTCAGATCTGCCCGCGAGCACGCAGTCGCCCGTGCTCAAGAAGGTGAAGAGCAAGGAGCAGCTGGTGGCGGCGGAGAGCGTGCCCGAGTCGTCGAGGTCGGGCGTGTCGGGCGCCGGCGTCAACAAGACGATCATCGCCATCATCATCTGCAGCATGCTGGCGGCCGTGGCGGGCGTGCTGCTGAAGAAGAACTGGGGGAAGGTGCGCGCGTGGGCTGGGAGCGCCCCCGCCCCCGCTGCGGCCGCCGCCCCCGCCCCCGCGCAGCCGGCGTCTCCAGAGGAGGTGCCGCTGCAGAGCAAGGCGCCGGCGCCCAACTAGGAATGTCCGCATGGAATCATTACCATTTATTTAATCACGGACGAGCCGTGCCGCAAAGCCGTCTTCCAATTCTTCTCACCCGCGGAGTCAATCCGTCATGTCAAATACTAATGTATTTGGAAATTTGACCCAAGTCTCGACACTGGTGCAAACTCCACCATTTCAAGCAAAAATCATCTCTACTTGAATGCAGGGCTCGCTAAACAAAAGCGTCATTTTGAAATGAAATGGTTCAGGAAAGCACTTTTCTAGATTTCAATGAAACTCAAAATTTATTTGTATGACGAATGTCTTGTTGGATTGCAATAAAAGTAATCAGTAAATATTCCAAAAAGCATTTTAAATATTTAACACAGGTTTTTCTGCATTTTGGTAACGAATGTACTATCTCGGATAACTAGCTTCATTTTATGAGGTATAATAGTTAGTATTTTTATTAGGTAGGTTGTTACTACAAAGAGCGCGTTTGTCCGCGAAATTATTAGCAAGGGTTGGCAAAGCCACGTTTTACTTGTGACGTCCAAAGTAGAAATATGTAATTTTTATATATCAAGATTCATCAATCAAAACATCATACCTATTTAATTTTTAAAATAATTATTTAAGTCTACAAGGAAGCATCTGAGATATGAGAGGACATGAGTTAGAATAAGCATGTATCGGAAAATGATTTTAGCCAGCAACTGATTTTTTACCAAATACGTATTTAATTTAAAGCAACACATATGCTTATGATTTAGAAACATAATAAATAAACGTAGCGCAATGTGAAACCAATCGAATAATTTATATCAAGATTATAAAAACACTAGCTGTAAATAAATTAATAAACTTACAGAAACAACTTTTATTTATAAAAGCGATCGGTAAACTTTGGCACGCGTAGCACAGTGGCCGAGTGCCGTTACACCACAGGCAAACAGACGGTCAAACTTACGTATTATTTTGACGATTTCCCGGATAATACCAATACCAGTCACATCACACATCACATTAAAACTGCATTGGATTAAAACAAAAAAAATGTGTTGCAGACAATAGGGGAACACATCACATTTGCAGTTCAACGCTTAAAAAGTCGTCAACGCTGGGAGAAGCAGTGGAAGTACCAGCGAGGTTGAAAAAGAAAATGAAAGTTTTCTGCGGTGCGTGATAATTAGGTGGTAATTAAATTCTGTTGCATTCTGCGCCTTGTATGCATATACAACAAATTGCTTTCGTTATTTGCACATTTGTTGAGCATGTGATTTTAGTCAGCATGCATTGGGTATTTATGGTCACAGGTTTGTATTGATATTGATAAATCGTTAAAATAACAATACTAGGATCATACCACTATATTATATACATATAAATATACAATACAACAATGATATAATTGTGTCACATGAAATTTAATAATATATAAATAAACTAGCATTTCTAAAACATGTCTGGAATATATTATATATATATATATATTTTTTTTTTGTTATTGAACGGAGAAGTATGTAAATACGATAGAGAGAATTTTAAACCTCCAATTGCAACAACCGATTACTGATTTCAGACCTAATCGATTGAATTTGGTAACCAAATTCAGATGCACAAAATATACACATTCTGTTTATTTAAACTACGTATCGATCATAGAATCACTGCAAGAATTGAATGTATGCCGGAAAACTAATATTACATAAAATATATCAATTTTGAGCTTAATTAGTGTTCTGCCACTACAGTACAATGGCAGCCGCGACGGGTGAAAGAACACGATACGGAGAACTACAGCCAGAAAAACGATCATTGCGATGGAAAACAAGGAGACTACATATACTGTAGTCTCCTTGTTTTCCATAATATCACCTATAATATTGTAGGGATGCGACATAAATAAGATTCATGAAACTTATGTTAATGCGGACAACTTGAGAGGATAACGCCCTGTGAGAGATGACATGTTTACATACGGAACAGGGTAACCTGTAAATCTGGTGCATATGCATCCAGCTACACACTGTGGTGGGGACCTTGTGTGGGCACCTGTAAGGCGACACTCGACACTCACCGCAGATGCCGGTATCGTGGCTCGCGGTGCAGGCCGAGGTCAATACTGCACACTGCAAGTGGATAAGTGCATGGCAACTGAAGATCACAGGGAACAGGACATACTTGTTTAGACAATATTAATAACGGACTGATAGCGACTTGAAATAATATTTGACTTTATATTTATATTCTTAAGTTAACAATTTATCTCAAATGGTGGATAACATCATATCAAGCTAGACGACACAGACATAGATTTTAGTAAAGAAGAACTTGTAAAATGCACAAATAAATGACGTTTATATCTCCGGGACAATATTTGATACGGTGTTTTGGTATTTTTCCACGTCGATAGTGTCACTATTTTAAAACTGTAAGTATGTTGTTGCACGGGAGACATTTGATAAATGGCGAATAAAGTAACCTAATATTGTCATGATTACACTGTAGCCTTATAACAAATTGTATCCGTTGACTATCAAAATAATAATCCACTGAGCATACATTTTAATGTTTTCTTGTGTGCCAAAGACATTTATGTACGTACGTCCGTCTATCCATTTTGTTGAAAGTCCGGATGTTCTTGTGATTTTCTCCTAATATCGTTCATTACGATAAACTTTCACCGGAAACATTCCACTGTATCTTCTGTAGATACAGTTTAGACACACACGTATCTAAATATAATTGGGTGGATATCCAAATCGAGGTGTACTTTTTTTTGCAGTAATTCTGAGTTGAAACGGTGAGGGAAGACGTCTGTCTGATGACTGTCGGTTCAGAGCACGCGATCCACTACGGACAAAGCCCCTGAAAACGTCTAGTTTTTTTCTTCAGTGACTTCTAGACCGACACTACAAAATCCGAAAATAACTAAACCGTTAGGTGAATACTCAAAATAAGGGTGAGTCTAGACTGTAACTAAGGGCTGTCCGTAAATTTCTTTATTTAGTAGAATTTCAGTTCAACTTCCCAAGCAGTTCAATACAGTCACTGATACTAGCCTGACTGACATTTGAAGCAGCCTGCGACTCCTTAGTTTGATCGCACTGGTGTCTTTATACAACTTGACATGGTGTCTTCTTCACGTACCATCGTTTTTATTAACTTAATATTCCATTTATTATTTATTATTTTTGATTATTTAATTTTTTCGGATCTCATCCCAAATCTCTTGAAAAAGTTAATTACTCCGTTAAAAAAAAAACATCGATATTCTATACAAGGCAGCAATAATATGACTGCACTTAATCGCGTTACAAACAGTTTTGTGCATTTTTTAGTTTCTGTATAAACGCAAGCTAATGTCATCTAAACATCATCTACCACCAGGTAGCCAATCATAAAACGAGGTTTGCACGAGGGCATGCGCGATAATTGGGATAATAGCGCGACTTCAATGCTAGCTGTGTCAAAGCGATTAAGTAATTATCAATTAAACTCCAGTCAGCGTTATTGGAGAGATTATCGGAGTAAACGGCAACACTACCTACCGCGCACGGTGAGATGAAGTGATGCAATACATCAAATCAAACGGTAATTTATTTTCAAACGCTTGTGTACTTTATTCATCACGCTAAGCTACCGCATTATGTTTAAACATTTGAACTATTTCAACACGAGTAAACTTATGCAAACTTGCGAATATTTAGCAACACAATAAATAATAAAAGTATTACAATGATGATGAACAAACAACGATTGCGACGATAAACATCGCAGAATCGACTATGAAATACGACACTGTACAATCTGAATATGCAGACTGCACGTGTTCAAAAACACAATTTATCAAACGAAAAAATACCTTCATAACCTGAATTGATAAATAACGAAGGCGAGCATAAAATAATGTTTAGTTCTTAATATTGCAGTTGCCATGAAATACAAACATTTTGTTGTAATCGACATGACGTTTTTTTTATGAGATAGTCAAAATTTGGCTGGAATTTAATTTAGTCTGGTGCGAGGGCAGGGACGCCCGCCTCTCCGGCGTTCCGAGAACCGCTCGGGAGGACTCCGCCGAACCGAGAGCAACGAACTCGCACGAGACGAGCCGAGGGGCTGGAAAATATGCACCACAATAACAAGCGTTTTTACTGTATACCAAGATGCTACTTCTATTCGCCCATTTACGTATTCCCCGACAAAGACACTGCGAATACAACGGCCATCATGGCATGTTTACGATTCTCCTGCATAATTTGAATTTTATAGTTACATGCACGATGAGCACACGAGGGTTTTGACAAGTAAATGTTAAATGTAAAGGTTATTGTGTTTTACTGGCTGCACTATCGTGTAATTTTAGAACAATGATTGTTAATCAGTGTGAGTGATGTCAGAAAAATCACAAACAAAACTTTTTAAAAAATTATATATATATAAATTACTGTGAAAATAAACTAATCTACCTTGAATTAAAAACATGTATTGCGCGCTTCATCAAACACATAGCAGATTGCGAAAAGTGGCATTATGAGCAAGCTTTGCTTAAAAAGTCAAATATAATTTAACGTAGACTAGTATACAAAAGAGTATAAACATTTAAACTAGTTCAATATTAATATCTTAATAGCATTTCTTTCAACATAAAACTCATTCTCAGTCTTGACCATTTTTGCGCCGGCCGCATAACAAGATACTAGTTTCTATCGTGCCGAGATCTTGCCAAAACGTGATGATGATTCGGGGCAAATCATGTTGGCACGGAGTCGTAAATCTGCATGGGCACTCGGCCCCCGGGGGCGTGGGCCGGACCCCCCGCAGCTCGTCTTGCGTCCCCGCTGTGTAAATAGACCGACTGCACGTGTGATTCTTATTTTAGATCGATATTGCGACGCGCGGTCGGGGGAGGAGAGCGGTCGCAGGAGGCGAGCGCGGCTCGGGCCTACGCGAAAGTGAAAGGGAACGCTGAAGACGTCAATGCAGTTCCGGAAAACACTTGTCATCGGCGATCCACGCCACGGCGCGGCTTTTCAGGGTGTACGGGACGTATTTCGCACAAAGACTGTATTTATTTAGGCTTGCGGATTTCAGGGATTCGTGCTTCGTATCTCTCAACTTAAGCATCAGGCGCAGTGAGAGCAGGTTTTTACGCTGATCTGTACTAGCTTGTCGCCGAGAAGGGATATGGTCACCCAAACGACTCGTTCTCTGTACTGACTTTATTGGGGCTGGTCGCCCGGTTTTTATACACAGTTCATAATATGAAATATAACAGTTAGGAATGCAAAGAGTAAGCAACCCAAAGGGATCAACAACATGTACAGATGTTAATTTAACCCTGGGATTTTTCCTGTACCCGAGCCGGGGAAAACACCTTTTAGCGGCGCTCCTAAACAATACACATAAGAGATCTCCAAAGGGATTAACAGCATAGATGGCAATTTAAATCTGGGATCTTCTCTGCACCTTTTTCGGGGAAAATACCTCTTAGCGGCGCGCTCAATACAATGTACCGTCATAAAACATAGAATTCCCACTACCAATGTGCAGATGGGCACTTAAAAGGATAATTTCCCATAGCACACCTGCAAATATGCACGTGGGCACTTTAGCGCGTAAATCCCGACGATTAAGTAAGTCGACGTCCGGTATACAGAGTCTAGCAAAAGCTAGTCTTAAAATAAAAAAAACAAATGGTACAATTGGGTTTCTGGGTTGCTCGAATGCTGAAATCAAAAATAAAAATATATGCCAATTTTTATATGTAAAGCTAGACAATTTAGACATCGAGTATTTGGCTCTTGGAATTCCGTATGGCACGATATGTAAATTGATTGTTTCAGGAGTTAAACATTGTATGCGATTTATTGTGCTCGATACTTGGATTGGCTAGATGGAAGACTTCCCGTGACGATTTCACGTTTCTCGTTGGTCCGTAACGTTTTTACGATCTGTTTCAATTCTACTTCTTTGGAAATCCAGTACATCCATCGAACTTTCGGACGTCCTGTAATATCAAGAATATCGTTCAAACATCTCGTCTTGACAAATTGCCATGTGACTATTTGGGGTAGTTTTTTTTTTATCAACAATAATAAACTTGTACTTTATAATGCAAGTTTTAAATTAATAATTTGTTTATTTTTGAATAGAAGATATCAATTATCAAAATATGCACGCATTGCCCTGCCGGTCGATCCCGTAAGTCGTGTTTCTTGGTGAAGTGACATTCAGTGGCCGAACCCGATCGGTTGGGTTTTGTCCCCTCCGGGATGGGTCGGGTCGGCTTTGTAAGGATAATTTGTCGCCGCTAGGAAAAAGTAAACAAAAAAGAGCGAAGTTCCGTTCTGTGTTCTGCGAGGGCCAAAACTGCAGGCGGATCAATATTGTCTACTCGGGGCGGGGGCGGGCGCGGCCAGCGCGAGTACTCCGGCCTGCCAGCACGCGAGGCTCCCCACACATAACTACCAAATTTAGCCAGATGTTCACGCCAATCTTGTTATTTATTTTAATAAATATGCCATGCAACTTATTACGCTATGTAGTTATCGACGGCTTGTTGTGAGCGTGAAAACTTGACATGCGGCTTATGGATAGCTTGTAGATAATTCCTAATGTTTTGTATGGGGCAATGGGCCTGTGTAGAACTGAGTGGATCGTGAACTTATTAGATGAATTCGCGGCGAGCGAGCCTGTGTTCTCTGATTCGCCTCACCGAAACAAGTAGAGGGGCGTTTGTTCATTTAAGCCTGTCCTGTTACGAATAGTAATCGTTGCAGTTATTTTGACAAAATTTCACGGGGTGGATTAGCGAGCCAGCTCGTAAGTCGATAGTTTTGTTTTGAACCATTCACAGTCGCCCGGCGATGTGTTGGTTAATGTCAAGAATACCCGAGGGATAGTAAGCCAGGTAAGGTAATAAACGAACGCGGGAGCCGGACCGTACGGTAACCGTGGACGTAGCGTAGTATTCGGCAGGTAATAGTTACAGGTCGCATAGTAAACGAACTGGAAAGGGTTTGATGGTTTATGGACGCTGTATCGCTTAACTCAGGGTCCGGCCTTATATTTTACGCTAACGCTTTTTATCACAACGAATTTTTTTTTAGCGTGTAAGCACCAAAGCAAATAAATATCATTATATTAAAATAATGATATTAAATTTATTCGGTATAATGGACACTATAACAATTGATGCTGATACTTCACAATGGATCTTCATTTTATTTATACGTGTTATGGATAGTAGATATATTATCATATTTACACTAAAAGTCAAATTTATTCTAAATGTCCCACCTCAGCTTAGTCAATATACACACACACACACACACACATATATATATATATATATATATATATATATATATATATATATATATATATATATATATATATATATATATATATATATATATATATTATCTACTAGGTAAACATAAAACAACCAAAAACAGATGATTAAAATAGCGACATTAAACTCTGAAGTTACATTAGATTTCACATGCTATTAATATGGGTGAGTGTATAGAATTCACGAAAATCATGCCGAGCTGCCTGCACTGCGCTTCAGATGGAACAGCTGACGCCCGAATGAAAGCATTTTCCAAATAAGAACTATTTGTTCACTGATTGACGGAATGAGAATACTCACCGTGTTACTCAAACGAAAGAAAAATCTACCGCGATAGTGTAAAGTTATTGGACAAATATACATAGTAAATATTTGACAACAAAACATAGGCTAAAAGAAAACGTAAGTGTAAAAATCATTTCAAATTTGATTAAAAATTAATATCTTAAATCGATCTCTTATACACCTTATGAATTAGAAAAAGTTTCAACAAAATGTTTGAAACTTACAAATATATATATGTGTACGTGTGTATATAATTATGCACGGTGAGAAAACCTAGCGTAAAAATGTACACATAGCAACAAGTACAAAGAGAGCTCGAGAGCTTAAAAATAAACAACTACCGGCTAATGATGTTTTAATAATAATCAATCAATCTCCATCAGAAGTGATATCGGCCGATGGACGCGGCGCGAGCTAAATATAGTCCGGCTTGCCGCAAAATACTAACGAACAAAAACGAGGAAGCGCTGGCTGACGGAGCCCGCGGCGGGTGACGCAAGCCGGCGGAGGCGAGCGCGCACGCGGGCACGCACGCGGCCACGCACGCGGCCACGCACGCGGCCACGCACGCGGCCACGTGGGTACAATTGGCACGGAACATTTGTAGAAAACCACGCAAAACGGGAGATCGCTGAAAACATTACTGCCTTAAAAACATTACCCACATACGACCGCGGGCTCAAAAGTCGCATGCCACTCTAAAAACGTGAGTTCATTCCCAACGTGCCTTGTGAAAATCTTTACCAAGGAATAAAAATAATTGCATGTTCTATACTATTTTTGTATGACACGGAGAGAGGCGATATAAAAAAAAAAAAAACAAATGTAATATTTGTAGTGGTCGTAGACAAGAAATATGTATAATGCAAGCACGAGAGGTCATCATTGATATCAGCCGATTGTATTGTGATGTACTTACACATACGCAATAAATTGTTTATTACATAAACGTTTTATAACAGGCAACTCAGCAGACCTTTGAATATCAACATATATTAATCGTTGTAATTGGCGCGTGCAATATAATCGGCTACTCCATTAGTCGATTGGCTCACGCGGCAGATAGATTCGTAGGCTGGAAGGTAAGAGAAGGCGTCGGCTAGCGTCGCTCAGTCTGGCTGGCTGGGAATCCGTTAGATCTATTCGCGATTGTTTCATGCCAGAATGCAAAGTCGTTTGTTTTCGCGAGGCAACATCGGAGCGAGTCGGAGCTTAATTTCAAAGCGTTAAAAAAAAACGAGCTCGGGAAATAAAATTATTCGTGTCTCTCGAAAAATAAATGTTATTCAAATAACACGAACTAAAACTTACCTACATAAATATTTGAGTTATTATTCTAATAAATAAAAATTAAAGGTAATTGTGATGGCTTAAAAAAATAAGCACAGGCTATTCTTATAAGCGAGCAGTGAGCCCATTATACTCGATGTGATTCCGTTATTTCTTAAAGGCTTCTTTTTGTTGGCATAGGAATATTCCACTGCACGGTTTTACAATGGCGGTCCGCGCTCGCACGGCCACTGCACGACCCGAGATGATATCACCAAATTAATTTTTTTGTAAGGAACTGAAGGAAAATTTCTCACAATTCAGGTCAGCGCGATTCTAATTTTCACACCAAATAAAAATAAGCGAAGGGAGCAGATGCGTTCCCGAAATACAATTTCAGAATTCAGAGCGATTATACAAAGACCATCAGAAAATCGGTGGCTTTAAATACACTCAATATGTTTCACTAAATTAACGAAATGCAGTTTATTTAGCACATATTACATTAAAATATATTTTATGGTAAAAAAAAAAACCACGCAATACATAATAATTTTTGAAAAAATATTGAAGAAAATAATAAAGTACTCAGTTTTTATTATTGTTTATTTATTTTCCACGTTTTTAAATTTTAATATATATGAAAGTAAAATGTATTAAAATAATTTGGTGTAATAGTATTGTTTTGTATAAATAGTGTGCACTGACGTAGTATGTGTAGTACAAAATGAATAATCTACTGTTCTCAGAATTTAATCTATCAAATAGATAAAGGACAGAATTAATCAATTTTTGACGAATTTTGAATAATACACGCATGAATGTAATTTTTTAGGAATTAAACCACAAACAAACCAAATAATAAAAGAATACCAAAAATTGCCTATTTGGGTGTAATTAATGAATGAATGGGCCAACGAACAAAATCGTCGATTGCGAATACAAACAAGTCTCCCTTTGCCACATATAATCACTACCAGCCGACTGCAGGACTGACACGTCTACCTTGGTGGTAATTCCACCGGAGATTTTTTCAGGTGTTAAGCTGCTCTAAGCATATCACCGAGCAGTCTCGCGAGCCGCTGTTAGGTAATCGCTGAAATAATCGATACAAAGCCAGTGCCTACTCCATCATATTATCTATCTACATTTTTTCGAGAACCCCGCCCGAAAAGTCGTTTCGATTAAGGTTAATAGGTTTCACCACTTTTTGCAGTGATCGGTGTTATTTATTAAAAATATTAATTATATTTTGAAAGAAGATACTACTAAAAGCATTTGGTCAATTTATTATCCGGCGTGTAGATATTTAAAGGCTAGCATAAAAAAACACCTGGAAAATCTTATTCATATTTGATCCAATTTTATAGCACAGTAAGTAAAATAATTAGATGTCTTTGTTGAGCATTAAAATAGTATAAAATGTTAAAGGTGTAAACATTTTATAAATAAATGTTCGTATTAATGCATTCTCGGTACCGCCAGTTTTTATAAGATTTTTTTTATCCATATAGTTGTATCTATGCAAAGTAATTTGACCATAAATATTAATGCTTACTACAAGTATACAAGGGTGTAAAAAAGTAATAACAATAATTTTCTAATATTAAAGTAATAAACAATAACACTTAAAAATGCAACATATATTTCCAGAAACCCATAAAAGCCGGCAAAAATTGAGTTACGGATAATGATGAATAATTAAACCTGACAGCATTTATTGATTATTTTTAAATCGAATTATTTGTAGCATGTCCCAAAGAACGATGTGGAGATAATAATCTCACTACTGAATTACTCAGAATCATGTTGAATATCGAGAAATGGTGGGTTCTTATTTTCAGTTTCGCGACCCTGGAAGTTTTCCATTACGGCTGCACAATCTGGTCGTGATGGTTGAATACATACAATTTAGTTATTCCCATTAAATCATCAGAGCCAAGATAATTGTTAAACATTGCGAACGATCTGTAAATCAATCGATTCGTCAAAGCGAACAAACACAATAGACGGGTAGACCTTACGCCCATTAAGCGGAGCCGCGCAAAAACATCAAGAAAAAATGAGATATTTAGAATTACAACAAAAACCACATAGAACCAATGGCACGCCGTTGACGAATTACATTACATCAGCACACTTGAATGTAATTAGAAAAAAATGTCAAGTGATTGTTTATTATCGTCTCTCTTTGTGGAGACAAAACTTTTCCTAAATTGTTAATTATTATATATTATATTATCACATTGTATTGAGGAGTTATGAGAAAAAGAAACAATGAGTAAATGTGAGCATTCTGTCTATCATGATTGATATTTATATTATAAAATTGATATTAATTACTGTTGGTTTATATAATTAATTTAAATGGCTAGATAATAAATGTAACACTATGTTGTACTAGACTAAAAGAAGTATTAAATCATGACGTTTTTACAGACTATCTGTAGTTCCGCCGATAAGATATCACGACTGCAGTATGCACCAACTAAAATTATATACATTTAGTAACAAAGCCTCAAATGTGTATCGCAAGAAATCTCAGCATGATGCAACCGGCAACGTGTCTACGCTCATAATTATATCTCATTAGGCTATTAATAGTTATAAAGTAAGTATACCAACTATCTAAGAAATAATCATGGTGATTGTTCTCGATTTATTGACTAAACAATAATGCATTAAAATTTTGTGTTTCCAGATATTATTGTCTTGCAAAACTATGATTAGGCACAATCTTCTATTAACAACTGACTATGTTTGGAAAAGAAAAAGTTGATTAGAAGCGTACGGGTACTGACATTCTGTATATGCTGCCGCAACCGCACACCTGAAAATCTCGTCCAAGATAATTGGTAAGCGTACCTGCCTAGGAGCAAAAACCAGCAGCAGGCACTTCAGTCCTGGTTTGAAAAATGTACTAAGTTATAATAAAATTACATGTCATATATGGATTACAAAACAGTACGAGGAAAGTGCACGGTTAGCAGAAAATCGAATATTAATATAAACTCTAAATATGATTAAATTATGTTCATTATCAGGTGGTTTTGCAAAAGACGAATCGATTGAAGTGGCAAGTCACGCATATCCATTGGTTTTCTATACACTTCAAATTCAAAAGTTACTTCGTAATAACCTGGAGATATCAAAAGCTGTTCAACCGATAAGCGACGGACGAGGACGAGGTGCCATAAATAGACACGAAATCGTTGGCAAGTGCCCTTATTGCGATAGACCGGAAGATATCGACGAGATCGATTTTAGGTAAACTTATCGCTTGGCTTTCACAAGCCGAGCATAAACCTCATTAGTCAGTTTGTCGTGCGAGAATTAGGATACGCTCAGAACTCTATCGATCGCAGCACTAAGTTGGAGGGCAGAGCGGCAGGCTGACGAGGCGTTCTTACGTAAAGACTGCAACGCACAGGCTGCGGTTATTGCGCATGCACTGGCCGGAGGAAATAATCTTTATCGATATTCTCTTATCGGTCTGACCCAAATATACTTAATTGCATAACGTTTAATCGGAACATGCACTGCGTTTTGGATAGCATCGTATAATTTACACGATGCTCACAAAACACAAAAGGACGTGTAGAATGGGGCCCGTGATTTTTCGATGCTCGAACTAATTGCGGTCGCTGAAAAATACAGGTCGATAACCCAAGCGCCCCGGGCGTCCGCGCTCTCGGGCGGTTCCTGCCATATCAAACATCACTGAAAAAACTCGAGGCGCTCTCGGTTACACCGTGGAACTCAGCGGTACCGTGTCTTGGAAATGTTTTCGTAAATAGTTAATGAGGTCTAAAAGCTTCGGTTACAGCAGAGACAGGCGGTGGAAACTGTTCCAAGTTACAACAATGCTTTTCCCGAGTAAACTTTTATGCTTGTCAAACTATCCGACGACACTGAAAGATCGTCAATAAGTTCTGAGACAGAAACACTTTTTAACTATGAGATGTTTCTTGTATAAAACAAAGTATAATGCTGATTTTAGAACTTTGACGGTGATAAAACAAAGCTACAGCAGAAACAATATTAAATTAAAAAATGTAGCTTGTAAATATATTCAATTGCATAGTTTTTTATAGTGACCACTTTAAAATGATAATTTACTTAATAAAAGAAATCTATGTCTGTTATAATTCGACTTTTTTACTTGTTCATCCGATGATGCGAAATATCAATGGCGAAGCACCGTTAGGTCACGCATCTTAATATTTTCAATGATAATCTTTTTTAAAGTTGATATTATATGTTTCAGTAGGTTGGTACGTACGCGCAATTATATTTAATAGTCAGTCACGAGGACGTGCGGCATTTCTTGTCATCGCGTGTTCACTCGCGACGACATATTAACTTGTCGACTTGCGCGACCATCGAGTCGAATGAAGGGTAAGCTAACACAACGCACGACTGAATCAACGGCAGTGGCGTAGTCTAAACTATAGCGACAACCCGGACACTGTGTAGAACAGTATTACGATAAGTTATTAATAATATATTAACTAAACCACTAAACATCTGATAATCTCTATTGAAGTGAACTAGCATAATATACTCTAATATGGATTTCATATTGTAAAGTTTGCTAGCGTGCTCTGAGAGGTCGGAGGAAGCATACAATATGAGAATACGTCCAAGGTTGACTGGGAGCGCTAGGTACCGATCGGAACGATAGGGGCCGATGGCGCGGCCTGGGAGTAGTGGCTCATGACTGATACGACTGGCGACTTGAAGACGGATGGACCAAATTTGCTTCGGTTACCGAGCGGCAGTAGTCTACTTGCGACGGTGTGCGGATCGAGACTCCGACTTCTCAATCTCGACCCCATCGCGCCGGAAAAAACTGACGTCGCCCTTCATCACAGAGAGACCACTAGTGAGGAGTAATTGCGTGGAAGTCCCACATTACCGGTCAATAAATCAAGCAGTACAAATAAGCTGGAAAAATTGGCATCACTTTATTAATAAGATACGGCTTAGATCGAAAATAGCATCGCACAGTGTTTATACAATGCGAATAAGAGGTAGCTGACGGCAATAATGTAGGAAAAAGTGAATCTGCTTCAGACGCACGTGAAAACATCATGTTCGCTACTCCCCGCTTATCGGTGTGTTAAAGTGAGTTTCGTATGGCCGCACGCCACTGTGGTGGCTGAGATCGCGACACGCCACCGTAATACCCGGCATTAATTCCATATAATATTCATTAGAGTGCAGCAGGCCGCCGCCGTGATGTGCTGCGAGTCCACGCTCCATTAGATGCTGAGTTTTACCGGTTCAATTGTCGACCTACATCGGTCGGTGCGGTCCCGTTGCCGTGGCGGGAGACGAGATGGACTCGCGAAGGGTCACAGTTCGCTGTTGCTTTGTGCAAGTATGCTCGTGCGTCGGGTGCGCAAGCTGCAAGCTGAAGGTTGACCACCTTTTGTATGTATTCAATTTAGAATCAAAAAAATAAGAATTACATTCAAACATCAGAGATCCTGACCGAGAGTTCGCTATTTAGATTTTCGTTATGGCAAAAGGACAGATCCAACCGTAATCTGATGTGAATATGATTTGTACTAAAAGGAACAGGAATCTTTAAAAAAAAAAGTTCTACGCTAACATTCTCGATTTGACGTTTCGAGAAACCTAAAATAATTTTATAATAAACCACTGCTCACGACAATAAGCTGCAGTTGATTCTGTGGCTGAAATCAGTATTTCGCCCGGTAGCTCTAAGTCCTAGTTCATGGGGAGATTAATTTATTTTAATGGTACCAGCGGACTTTATGGTGAATGAATTTAATTACTAACGGTACAATTAATTTTTAATATTTATGAAAATATAGCCTTAGAGAACACCGCAAGTATAGCGTAGGTATATAATAATTTACGAAAGGTCATCCTGGGAGTATTTATAAGCGTCGGGCGAGCCCCGCAGGTCGGAGACTCGAGCGTTGCTCTCGAGCCAATTCATCCGAGTCGACCGCGTGGTGTACAGAATCCACGCTACAAGGTGAGAAGGACACGTGTACAGCTGGAGCCATTGTCATTTTGCAAAAACCAAAGGCTCCATTTTGACATACAATTATCATTAAATTTGCATCCTACATTCGAGTGCTTGTACATACTTATACGGAGGCTGTTTTTTATGTATAGTATTTGTGCAAGGTTGAAATTAAATTGTAAACATATTCATACCATTGACATCTCACATTATACCGTTGAAAATTAGTTTGAGTTAGTAGCGCCGTCTCGCGTGGATTGGCTCGGGAGTATTCGGGAGCAATGCTCTGCGACCAGGAAAGTCAATCACAGGCTGCGAAGAACGAACATTCAAAGTCTACGATTGGCTGAGTTTATTGTAACTGTGTATTTGCAACAAATCTTTACAAATCTTTTTTGATACGAAATTATTAAATCGAGATGTGAATATTTAATTACAGTGATCTTATAATAAGTTTTACAAAGCAGATGCAAATATATTATCCAAGATATTGAATCACTTAGTTATCGAAAAACTTCATTTAAAAATGAATTTATGACTGTATGTTACATGTCAAAATATCGCAACAATATTTATTGTGCATTTGCCGAAAGAAATGTTTATTTTTTTTAAATTCGTGCCAATATAATGTAAATGGAACTATCTAGTTCTGTTGCGTACTTTACTTTGACAATGTGAATTGAAATTACTAATATTTAACATACATCATTATGTTTGGGCATTGAAGATCGAGAATAATATTTGAGAGGCTGTTTAAATATTACGGTATTGATCTTTTCAGTCGACGCACTGACACACTTTGTCTAGAATTTGGAACATCAGCAAGTTGCCATCATATTGTAACGAAACCTTGTCGGACAGCTATGACAATATTCAATGCATTGCGTATAACGAATCGAACGCCGCGTCAAAGCGCACCGGCATCGACGCATAATGGTGCAGCTGTACCTAACCTAAATGTCAGGCTATGGTGTGATGCAACGTAACCTGAAAGATATTCTACGAGCCAGCACTATAACAAGGCTTGCATACTTATTTATACGTATCACTTTGTATTGAAAAGCTATTGTTATATTCGTAACTCAAGATGTATTGAAGACATGCTCGAACATTTTGTGAAGAAACGTACATTTTGTAACGTTGACTAGCTGTAGGCGGGATGCGAAGGTTTCTGTTGCTTTTGTATTTAATTTCAATAAAATTCCCGATTACACCATATTTAAATAAGTCTAAGCATTTCTCAGTAAAATATATTTTAAAATCTGAAAGAAAAATAATCCTCTTGCCGTTGTTCGCGCGATGTCCAATGTTTCTCTGGTACAATGCAAGTGCACGTGCTCGCGCGTTTGTTCTCAGCGATCAGATAGTCGTGACTCGGTACTCCAAAGGAGAGGCAATTTCAGCGAGTATCCGAAGCTTTCTAAATTTATAATTATTCGTTTCCGGCGGAACATTCTTCTTGAGCGACGACCGCCGGCCGACGGGGCTGACTCAGCGGCACTCGTCATGTCAAATAAAGCCCGAAATTAATTGCGTCTCGCGGCGCCGCAGACCAAGTAATGAACGCACCGACTGCTGAATTTTTACTTATCTCAACATATATTTATAACTATCCGCGTTATCATATTATTTTGTGTGACTGTTGGACTTGTATAAGGACTGATCAAAAAAGGTTCTTTGGAACTGTGCCTGCTGTGAAGATGGTGAAGATCTTATATCAATTCATTTTTTTTCAGTTTATATATAACTTATAACTTTGTGACTGGTATGTGCGACTAACCTCCATAACGAGGTAGACGTAGAGGGGACTCTCCTTGCAGTCCAGCAGGGCGACCACGTTGTCATGGTGCAGCTCGGTGAGCTCCTTGAGGATTTTGATCTCCTTGCCCAGGAGGTTCTGCGATTTCGCCAGCGACTTCTTCGTCACTGATTTTATGGCCACTATCACGGACGGATTCTGAAACAAGAAATATCAAATTATCAACACGTACAGGCAAAACGATAATCGCAAGGCAAATCGAGAGTTTCTTCTGAAAAACAAATCATAAATATTATATCTAATATAATAATTCAAATAAGTAACCATTAAAGCGAATGGACGTAATAGCTTTTTTAGAGTATTGCGGAAGCAGTTATTTTTTAGGTGAGATTATCAAATTTACGATTTTATCGATTTCACATATTTTTCTTTAATTAATTTGTAGATTTTTAGAGTTTCAATAATTTAAATTTGACAACGCTTTAATCAAATTTAAATACGTCTTCGGAATTTTCTACCTGTTTTATCTAATAAGATATTTCTTGCGTTTTCTATTTAGGCATTATATTATATATTCTCCCTTAAATGACCAATGTTTAATTCTGTATATAAAATTTTAGATAAAATAATTCGTTCTGAAGTTTATAGTAGCATTCTTTGAAAATAGATCTGAAATCAAATGAATATAAGGCCAATCGCTTATATATTTTTAGTTTGCTTCAACCAAGGAAGTAAATTGACCTAAACAGACCATAAAAGCTTAAATATATTAAGGTAACAAAATTAATTTGTGATCAAAGTTAAACTGGGTTTTTACAGTGTCGATATGAAAATGAATTACAAAAGTACATTTTTTTTTACTAACGATAATTAAGGCACGCAAAAGATATTACCGTACGCATGTACAATACGATGGCAGACCGAGTGTGAAGATAAAAAAAAATATATAGCGTAAATTCTCTAATTTGTAATTATTATGCACGCTACAGTGGCTCGTTAAAGTAGTCTTATGGAAGATGCATGAAGTGATAGCACGAGTGCAGTACGATAGCGGCATTTGAAAAGCCGCTTTTCATCCAAACAACGGGAAGAAAATGAATTGTGAGGGCGCCGGCCTGTGCAAGACCTGTCCAAGGAGTCCTGTCGGAAATCCTAGCAAAAGCTTTGATGGAATCTAAACTAGTATCTTAACTAGCAAATTATTTTAAAGATTAAATGTTAATATAACACATACATTAGAGAAATAACTATAGCAAATCTCAAACATAAAAAAAACTGTTGTCTTCATTTGAAGTATTTGGCACATTTTCTGTGATTCTCATCAGTCTTCAATGAATAATTATCTATATTGTCTTGGAATTCCTTTGAACGTATTTAGGACTCAGCAATTATATATTGCGGAATTTATGTACATATCACATTAACCAGAAATTAAATTAGAAACTTTATATTTTCCGCTATATTTAAGATTGAAGTTTGATATCTGTATGCCGAAAAAACTACACTAAAATTTAATGTTTCAACAACAAAAAAAAACTGGGGAAAAACGAATAATAAGCGCTTTATGTGAAGTGAATCATATTTAATATTACCACAATTAAACATTTATCATTAATAACGTAAACATATTAAATTATTATTCACAAAACATTCATACCCGTACGACAATAATTACACACTTAGTTAAAATAATCTATGAAATAACATTTAATATAAGTAATATCGTCCAATTAACTAAGTTTGACCGCGGCTTCAAGTGGAAACACATTATAGTGAGTCACGTATAAATTAAACGGCACGAATAATTTAATTGTATGTTAATTTTAGTAAAAAGATAAGTCGCAATAATATTTTATCAGACATAAAAACACCTATTCTTGTTTATTGTAAAATAATGGAAAGTATAAGTCATTTAAAATAAAATGCAACAAAAGAAAGAAATAATGAATTATGTAAAAAAAACATAGAACGCAGGTACTGTTATTTAATTAAATTTCCAACCAGAAATGTACAGATTGATAAAAAATATTACTATTGTTTTTATATTTGGTATGAGAGCCAATAATTTGAATATTCTATTCTTTAAGTTTGGTTACATATACATATTTGCAAAGTTTAAGCCAATATTTATGCGTTATATTAAAATTAAACAATACATGCTAATCTGATCAATTATATAAACCAAAATTTAATCTTAAGTATTATCTGTGAAATTGCAACTTAACATGAAAACGATTCAAATATGAATCATTATGTATACTCGTATGTCTTATAAAAAAAACGTTAGGCATTGGATTAACATGTAAATGTCAAATGAATTTATTCAAAAGCGCAGGAGCTCTAACGTCTTATACCCTCTGACTTTGAATACTTATTCCGCAATTTGCAATTTTATCAGTACAGTTGTGCGTTTCAATTCCATATATATTTTTGTATATATTGAAAGACGCCGAGACACTAGAATGGACGACATTTGGCGGAAGTAACATACGGAAATCTCGAAAGAATCGCATACTCGCTGGGTATAGAGTCATGCAGTTCCCCGGGTACTAATTACCACTATTTTAGGTAGGAAGGATATATAATATATTTATAGAAAATATTATCTAATATATATATATATATTTGGATGTTTACGAATAAAGTTATTAAATAGCATAAAAATTGAATAATACAAAAATATTTGCTATTGTGTGCTGTTTTATCATTATGGGGTTGCCGCACCGGGCATGTGGATTGTTGTTATTCACTGGCCATAAAAATAATGTGCCATAAATTATACAATCACCAGAGCACAGAGCAGAGCACGGAGCAGAGCGCGGAGCATGCGTCGTCCGCGAAGGTCGAGGAGCACGCCGCGCCTGCGCCCGCCGCCAGCTGGCCATCAGACCCATTCATGGGTACGCACTTAATTGTTGGCAGAAATTATTACACGTTCTTCCAGATATCCACTCAAGATCGGAACGTTTAATCAAAAATATTTTAGATCAAATGGTTTTTTATATTCGACATAAACGAGACCGGGCAAGGTGAAGAAGTCACCGGAAGCGATGAGTATTGTAGAAGATCCAGATGTTGGGCACAATAAAAAAAAGAACAGATGAAATGTGAATTTATTAACAACCGACAAGTTTTCATATCACCAAGTGGCGTGCGTGTACTTATAACCAGATATGCAGTTTCATGTCGAATTCGAGGTGAATAACTGTAGCCCTGCTGAGTTTTAATGAGAAGCGTCGATTTCGTTGAGGTGCCCCCGGGTGAGGCAGGTAGAGATGTGTGCTAGCAGGGATCCGGGTTCCACACACCTGATCGATCTTCAGTGCGTGCGATCAGACGACTCGCGCGAAGGTCACTTCTGAGCTCGGCGTTGGGTTGCTGCGACGGGGCCTGCGAGGCCGGAATGGCGGATGGATCACAGTACGAGCGAGTGCTAACGTTAGTGAGTTACAATAATTATAAAATAATTTTCAAACGCGAGATACGAGTTCATATCGTCTTCGGAGCTAAAACCCCATTCCGAATCAATTAACATAAAGATGTCAACATTAGACGACAGGGTCACAATGTAAACGAACCCCGCAGCGATTCACACGGAGGCAAGTACAGTGACCCCAGGCAACAAGCTACCCTCAGGCCACAGCAACCCCCAGGCAGCCGCGACCCCCAGGCAGAAACAAGTGCAGCGACGGTAACCATATGGACATCATATGGACCCCCAGCCTGCAAACTTTAATATATAAGGACAACATATTTAGTATGGAAGTCAATGTTAGCTGGACTTTTGAGTTGTGAAGAACTTATAGTAATTTTATTCTTGAATAAAAACCATTTTTTGGAGTTATTCCCGCAGACGGTATTTTTAATTGGCGCAGTCGGTAGGATTGCCAAAGTTAAAGTTAGAATCTGTGCATCGAGCAAAAGCAAGAATTTCCTGCTGAATCCAACTTTGACGTTCGTCTCAACGATTAATTGGCAGGAAAAAGAATATCCAGAAGTCGGAAAGTACCCTCCATTTCAAAAATCAAAAGGAGAAGGCACTAAAAACTCTAAGGAAAAATGAAACTGTAAGTACACTCTGTCCTATAACATTCCTTTACCATTTCTCTCAGGTTCTTTGAAAGTTTGATTGGTATCGCTAGTAACTAAGAATAAAAAGTGAAATTTTCTCAACGAACGTGTTAACAATGGCATATTCAAATATTAAAATCGAGTTGAACAGCATCACATCATTTGATGGGAGCTCTAAATATTTAAATGATTTTCTGTCCGCTTGCGAAGACAAGTTGGATGAGTACCAAAACCTAAACGAGATACAAAAACGAAATGTAATTCGGGGTATTGTACAAAAGCTAGAAGGAGATGCGTACGATTTAGTAATTTCTCACAATGTTAAAACGTGGCCAGAAATAAGGACCTTACTTATAGCAAATTATGCTGATAAACGGAATCATACGATTCTCATTAAAGAATTAAATTCAATGTTCCAAAATCACGGGGAAACCGCCCGAGAATTCGCAAGACGTATCACTTCGAACGTCGTTGCATACGTAAACTTTGTACGAATTCATGTAAGTGAAGAAAGCCAGGGATTATTAATAAATAACTATCATAGCATTGCACTTGATTGTTTCGTTAGCAATCTAAGGCAATACGGAGAGATTATCAGGGCTAGAAACCCTCAGACAATTAATGAAGCACTAGAAATAATAGATAAGGAAGAGATCATCGCTAAATGCAGTAACTTAAACATAAATAGGAGCAGTCCAAGAACTGTCGGTATTGATAGAAACAACTACTCGAATCAAAATAGAAATTATCATGGCAACCAGAATAGAAACTTTAATACAAATCAAAATAATAATTACATCAGGAATAATCAATTTCCTAACAATCGAAACGGAAACTTCCCGAACAATAATTTCAACAGAAATAATAATAATTCTAATAAACCAAGTTTTAATAACTTTAATAGACCAAATTTTAATAATAACTATGGACAAAATTTCAATCGTCCCAACAATTATCAAAATTATCACAACAGACGATTTGAACAAAAGAATGTACCGACACCGACCCCCATGTCAGGCGTACAATCTTATAAAAGTAACCACGTAAAACCAGTCCGAAATTTTAATGCAGGACCCAGTAATTTCCAAACAAGCAAACCTAATTTTATCGCCGAAGAATTATTTAACGCGGAGACAAACAAAAATAGTTCGGCGGAAGGGAATTTTCAATTCATGCCTCAACGAAAGAAAGCAACTTGATCGAAATGAACAATCATGATCAATTTCGACAATTACCTTATATTACGATTAATGAACCTCCAATTAATTTACTTATAGACACGGGATCTAATAAATCATTCCTTGACCCGAGCATAATTAACGAACATTTTAAGGACTACATTAAACCAGAAAAGTTTAACGTAAGAACCATAGCAGGAGAAAGCTGTCATGAAAATAGCATTCAAATAGAGTCATTCGAAGAATTTAAAACACCCGCTAAATTAAAATTTTATTCGTATAAATTTCACCACACACTAGACGGATTAATTGGAATCGAAAACATGAAATTATTAAAAATGCAGTTCGATTTTGAAAAACACATAGTACCCATGGAGCCCATAAATTCAAAACTTGAGGAGGGAGGAGATACGAGTTCATATCGTCTTCGGAGCTAAAACCCCATTCCGAATCAATTAACATAAAGATGTCAACATTAGACGACAGGGTCACAATGTAAACGAACCCCGCAGCGATTCACACGGAGGCAAGTACAGTGACCCCAGGCAACAAGCTACCCTCAGGCCACAGCAACCCCCAGGCAGCCGCGACCCCCAGGCAGAAACAAGTGCAGCGACGGTAACCATATGGACATCATATGGACCCCCAGCCTGCAAACTTTAATATATAAGGACAACATATTTAGTATGGAAGTCAATGTTAGCTGGACTTTTGAGTTGTGAAGAACTTATAGTAATTTTATTCTTGAATAAAAACCATTTTTTGGAGTTATTCCCGCAGACGGTATTTTTAATTCGCGTTACTCGCAATAAAAATATTGTTTGATAAATGGATAGTCACTCATGACATTCTAGTACGCGAGAAACATCTCAACGTTATGATTGATGAAGTGCTAGGAGTTTTTAGATATTTAAATAACAGTTATCGAAGGAGTCTAAATACATATAAATCTATATAAGTATCACTTGAATGATCGAGAGTAAAAAAAACGTGCTTGTACATACTCTACTGAGAGCACCGTTGGAATCATCGAATCAATATATTTTTATAGCATAATAGCTGATGTATTTACTCACTTCTTTAAGGCTATCTTACCTATGTCATTTATTTTTTTATTAATAATTAAAAGCATCATAAACTTATATGAATTGCCAAGTAATAAAATAACACAAAAGTAATCGGTTTTCGGATAAATACAAACAAATATATAGTACATGGAAAATAGTTACGCTGCGAAATACATTTATATAAACGTAGACGGCGCTAACAAAATATCGCCCTTGAAAAACGGCCGTTTTAAAAATAGACTTGGTGTTATATAATATTTGACGGGCTGGAAAATAAACTAATTTTCGAAAGGTTTCTTCATTAGATAATATCTACAAATTACACGAAATCCTATAGTTTAGTAAAGTATGATTACATACTAGTAATGCGTTTCATGGAACAGTGTAGTGAAATATAAAGGTATAATTCGAGCTAAGGTTTTGAGCGGATTTAAGTATTATTTGGCAACCGCGAGATTGGTCCCGCTCTCCGTGCACGACGGGCTGTCCACTCCGGTGGAAAGCTACGATCTAGTAACCATAGTTCTCATATTCTTTGTTTTGTTTTGACAAGTTGCCGTCTCACCGGTCGCATTGGCTTGCAAATTATTCGAGTACTTCGGGCACCGGAGGGCGCCGACTGGAAGACATGCTACGAATTCCCCTGGGGATAAGTAATCAAACATACTGTGAGGCGATACTAAAGTGCGCAGAGTATGAAAGGTAGACTAGATTTATAAATTAATTAAATATACTATACGGGGATGCCGGAGGCATTAATCCCTAAGATCGTGCAATGAGATCACCTTGTTTGATAATAACATGTGTGCGGTTTGTACATTATGAATCAACTGGAAACTAAGTAAGTATGTACATAGATTGCACACCGACGAGAGAACGAAATATCTAGAATAAACAAATTAAAAATATAAAGTTTCCACAAATTAAAATAAAATATAAATCGCATCAGCAAACTAAAGAAGGATATCACCAACAGAAGCTATACATATTAACAAACCCAAAGTTACGTTATTTGAGATAAAAAAAATATGGTATACCAATGCGTATACTTGGGAAAACACCAATCAAACATTCGAAAGCTTGGCAAGATTAAATTTGCTATAACAAGACTAACACAAAACATAAAGTTCTGCCACAGACAAAAGGAAACGAATAATGATTTTACTGATTTTGGTTGTAGTTATCGAATATGCAAATAGGAAAGTTAATAACCTAATATTGCCAAGTCCTGTTCGGTCGGATCGATCGTGTCTTGCATCATGTCGTCGCCTATCGATTGAATTCTAGATAACTTTAATATAAATATCAACTCCACGGTCCAGTGACTAGGCAGATCGATTGATTTATGGCGAAACATTCGCAATATGACAGATGTGCTATTTAGCAATAACTAGAAAATATCGGCCGCATGAAAAAACCAATCAAGCAACACGTATACTGACAGAATAAATTCACGATGGAGGCAGCGGTGTTTCGTTATCGTGGGGGAGAAGCCAATACTCTAAAATATGAATACGAGTATGTTATGATATTGTCACGTCCTTGGTTATGATATCACCACGCCAAGTCGACCGATATTATGGCCGGCTCTGCCGATTCCGATTAACGGTTGTTTTGATTCATTCCGTGTTGCGGGCAACATTGCCGAAATGTTAAACTGTAGAATTGTAAAAATACCTTCGCACATAAATCTCTCAGCTTGTGACTATTAAATAATGCTGTAATTTATAATGTTCAGTAGGCTGGCAAAGAATAAAGCTAGAAAACAGTAAACTTTCAGAAAAGAGAACACTCTGTAGGAAGCCCAGTTTGCGGCTACAAGAAATAAAATAAAAATTCTAATCAATTTTGTATGAATGCGTCACGACTTCAAGCTTCACAGGATAGTTTTTTTTAAATATATTTCTATCAATTTGTATGATGTAATTGTTATTCTCATTAATGATCAAAGAGCTGATTTAAAATATAATTGTTACATGTTGGCTTGGGTCCATGCATGCTTCCGAAGGTGATGAATATAGAATCGGATTGTTAAATAAAACAATAGAAATAAATAGAGTAAATCAACGGAAATCCTGTGAACACCTTGATTTTGGGCGATACCATTGTTACCTGTTCAAAGCCATCTTGCGCAACAGACGGCCGATTATATTTTCATTAAGAAATTTTTCATTAACGAAACTCGACCGGTAATCAATTTTGTAATGGAAATGATTAAATTATTGGTCCGTGATGGCAGGGGAGTTGCCGCCCGCCCAGATGGCTCGCAAAGGCAGCGGGACGGGCAACGGGACTGCCCCGGCACGAGAGTGGAATGGACCGAGCTGTGTGAAACAATCACGGTTCAAGTGGGATGAACTGTTGCCAGTCGTTTAAAAATAAACGATCTTCCTGCCGATCGAAACGAAATTCTTCATTTTAACAATGAAGCAACTTTGGTCACCTTCAATCAAGTGATGGGCGAAACAAACAAACTGTTCTCGCGGCTGGTACAGTTTTGTACACAAGTAATTTAACTAGCAAAAGTTTGATAAAAACTGTAGAAATGGTTGTGCGAAAGTTTTTAGTGTTGCGCTCAAAACTTTTAAGTTTAATTCGACTTTTTAGCATCGATATAAATACGGTTTTAAGTTCTTATTCCATGTTTGGGATATATTTCATGTTGACGATAAAAGTAGGCGAACATGCTATCGTTTTGCGCGGTTTTTTTTCTGGTGTATTTTTTTATATTATAGATAGATTTCTAATTTTTATAACGTTTTTATGTATCAACCAAATAATTTAAAATTGTTTTAAATAATATATATAACATAATATATATTCCGTAGCTCAAACTGCAAGAGCACACGAGTTGAATTTGGGTCATTTAATAGAGACGTTACAAAAAGCTGTAATTCCTGATTTAAGCAGGAAATTATATATTCGCAGGTTTGTAAAGTGTCACTTATGAAATATATTTTTTCTGTTACTTTAAAGTTTCGTGAGTTACACAATTCGTTTCAATTTGCGACTTGAGATAATTGAAGTGAGTGTTCGTGCAGTACTGGTGACGATATTCAAAATATAGCCTACAAAACGTTCAGCGACTGTTCCCGGGCTATTAATCCTTACGTAATAAGTGTGAAAGTATGAAATGTCTACTTAAACATTGCTTGTCGAAATATTCACAAATAACATGGGTTAAGAACTCGACCTACTAAAATATTTAATAATAACAGACTGAAGGTAGAAATTCGAATATAAGTGGGACTATGTTAAAACTCTAAAAATTTCCAGTACCAATAGTTTGAAAAGTAAACTAGTTGCGGTCTCGAGTTACTGGAAAGCCGTTCCGCTAAGATAAATCTGTATTTTTAAGAATACAAAAAAAACTTGGTACAGGCGACGAAGGTATGTTTTTGAGCGAGCTCTGGGAAGAATTTTAGTTATTTAGTCGTTAGTAGAAATGAATATGTTACGTTATATTAAAAGTAACCATCACCATTACACGCGGGCTCAATTTCCTAGATTTACAATTTGCATTTTATATTAGTAAATTGTGTCTTCTGATGAAATATTAAATTCAACAAAGAATTGATTTGATATGATGGCCTACCTATTACTTCACATCGGTACGTGCTCATCGGAATCGGTTTAACCGGATGTTTCGAAATAATAAAATAAATATGAATTTAGGTTTAGAGTTGAGTGATATACAATGAGATTTGTGTCCAAAGAAAGATATAGGGAATTCGCAAAATGTAAATTTATTTTTCTATCGAAGAAGAATATAAAAATGTAATGTTGCATTATTAAAATTAAATGAAATATTTTGATTTTTAGTAATTAACGTATTTTTCTTAAGTAATTGTTTTCCCAAAGAAAAAAAGGCAATGCTGCTCAAAAGACGCGGAGAGTCCACTTTGCGCTTTCGATGGCAGATTAGCAATACCCTCTAAAGGAAAAATTGAACTAATTACAAAAAAATAGCTTATTATTTGGTATATATGTATATAACAAGTCTTCATATTATTAATTATTATGAATCCAGGGCGTCATGTCGCCGACGATAGTCGCAAACATCATAAAATAGTAATTAGACGCTGAATATAGTATTGCGCAGAAATAACAAATAATATCAATAGGCGCCGTTACATAAATAAAAGGCTGTGTTGCAAAAAAGACAACTAGAATGTTTAATGCAGATGCAAAATTGCAATTTAGCAAAAATTAAACTTATTGCACACAAATGGTACTTATACTATTGTAGGGGTAAGTACCTACATCGGAACACGTGTCTTACGGCCTGTTGGAATGTGACATTCGACCCATAATCCATTAGATATTTTACTAGACGGCCCATTAAAATATGACACAAACCCATAGTAATTAGCGGTCAGTCAAAAGGCGATCGTATTTCAGTCGAAACGTCCTCGCAATGAGACACCCCTCGATACGTGGGATTCTTCCTGTTTACGCTATCCACAAAGGCAGCGGGACCCTATATAAGCGGCTTCTCAAGAGAGACCTCGCGGCATCAAAGCAGTAACCACGTATATTTCTATCCAGTGTTGAATAAAATACAGATATTGAATAAAATACGAATACGCAAATTATTTCGCCAGCCTTCTAATTTACAACCATCACATCAATCCTGCAGCCCTCAGAGACCTCTACATTATCATCGGCGAATGTGTATACAATAAGTCTTCAATCTCTCAACTCAAAGCGCAGCGTCGCTGACGACGGTCACGAGTATCGCAAAGCAGTTGTTAGATCGTTGGATGGAGTATCGCGCAAAAACAATCAAGAATAGCAAAAGTCGCCGTTGCACGAGCACAAGGAAGCGAGTCGAGGCGGGCGGATGGCTCGCGAGCAAAGCCTGACTTTCGTTTTCAGTGCATCGCGTGATCGGTCGCCGTAATAACAACTCGCGAGGAAAACAAAAACGCCACCCAGCACGAGTGAGCGGCGAGGAAGCCCTGCCTGCCGCTTTATGGAAAACTCTATTGATTTTCTTGGGCTTTCGTTTGCCCCATTCTTTAAGACGCCGGCTCCCAAATTGCTCAAACCGCTTTCGCATACAAATATGCGCCACGCGTAGTGTTAAATATTCAACAATGCGTCTTACAGAGAAGGGTCGAGTCTAGGATTTCGTTGAAAAAAACTATGAAATTATCAATTAAAAAAAAAACCTTTTTTAAACGAAAACAATTTTTAAAATGTCACTACAGCAATATTAACGGTTTAAAAATATTTATATTCAGATTTATGGTACAATAATAATCCTATTAAAAATAAAGAGCTTCAGGATCTATTTGTTTTTTTTTTTAATTACACTAATAATGTAAAATTGATTATAAATAATAAACAATATTTTGAAAAAAGTAAGCTCTGAAAAATATTAAAAATACAGCAAAAAGTACGCACAAAAATACACAAAATATTGATTCTTAAAATCAGTAGTTTTCCGAATTTTTTTGTATATTTCGTTAATTAATTCGTGAATATATTAGGTTTTTGTACACTCAAGTAGCATTTATTAACTATGTAAACAAATTATAATGAAAACATCATCAATCATACTCTTACAGGCAATATTACGGCGACGCATTACATTAGAAGGAAGAACTGCGGATTGCTCATCGAGACACTAAATAATATCACATGAATGTAAAATTATAAACAATTTTAGTTATTATAAATTATGAAGAAAAAAAACCATGCACTTGCTCCTAGTATTAATTTATCTTCCATGACTAAGAAATTCTACCCGGGATCCGCTCCGAAAAATCCAATAACCCGATCTAGTCGTGATGAGGCGCGTGATGCGGAAATTCAGAAATTACCGCAGGACACTAGACCCGTCTAGGCAGTGGAACACGTGAGTAGTTTTAGCGAATAAATTATGGAAACGTGACTCAATACGACGGATAAGTTCATAAAATAAAACTTAAAAAATAAATATTCCCATTTCTTAATATTGTAATGCTGACATGGGAAAATCGTGTAAAATTTCCTTTGAATAAAACGGTAATCAAAGAAACCCCGACGGTTTCTTATCGCAGGCTGATAATGCACCGCCCAAGCAAATAAATAGTAACACTTTAACTCTCTGTTTTAACTATGCATTTGCACGCGTTTTTGTACCTCACCTCGTCGTAATGTATAACGTGAGATTATGTGTGTCAAATTTCAAAAATTACAAGACGTGAAAAAAATAATAATGGGGGTAAATATTTATTATTCTTTACATAAAACAATATTAATACATATTCAGGTGTCAAATAAGGTTTTCATCTGGTTCTGTAAAGTTATTTAGAACTCAAGCTAACAGAGCGGATACTAGCGCCTATTTCGAAAGAAGCCGACCGTTGCCGCGCAAGAGTAGAATCATCAAAACTGGGCTAAGCAGACAGTGCACGAGCTCGGCGCTAGCTTGGCGATTGTACAAAAAAAGGGCCAGCGAGCGGGAGGTGTGAAGTGGCCAGTAAAAGAGGGCAAGGCACTTGCGTACACTTTTCTTGCTATAAAAAGTAAAACTCGAGCGGTTCAAAGAAACGCTGCGGTCGTGTAAATGTACCGAGACATTAAACTATCGAGCAGTGTTGCTTATTAGGTTATTGTGCCATTCAAACGAGGTGGAATGACTACGAAAGTAAATCGGGACAATGCACAAGTTATGTTTGTAATATACTATACATAGAGACAAAACGTAATGTTGTTTATATTACTGCATAATTTTTTTAAACCCTGGAACAATGCATGTCCGCATAAAATGTTTATGATCAGGGGGAGGGAGGGCTACTCACCCGTAGAATATATATATATTTATTCTGAAAGTGCTAGTCTGTAAATGCTAACGGAGGGAATACATCTGAATTCACACATCATTTCATTCGATTCGCATCCACAATAATATTAAAATTCAAATTCATTCAATAAATTTAACATTTGAAAATAAATATGATTTAATATTTTTTAAACTAAATCTATTAATAGCGATTCTCTCACAATTTATAACTAGACGCTCCTATATGAATAGTGAATTTTAATAGACCGCATATGTTGGTACAAAAATATAATATTTTAATACTAAAATGTGTATATTCACCCAAGGTGAACGAAATCAACAAGCTTTTAATTACGAGTATAATCATATAACATACAGGTTACCAGAGTACACCCTCTACACCTCGTAACCTACTAATATAATGGAGGTGGTCTCTACTTATCAAATTAATTCAAAGTAGAACTATGCGCATTAAAAACAGTTCAAATCGGTTATTTTAACAAAATAATGTGTCTTTGATATTTTCCGAAAAATAAAAAGTGGAAAAACATGATTGGTGATGCGTCATATTACCATCTAGGACAGACTGGTTTAACTAGTAATACTTATATTTAAACAAAAAATATGAATAGTTGCTAAGAGAGTACGATCGTTTTTAAATGTGAACACCTTTGCCTTTCAAGGGCTTTTTCTGTTGAAGCCCTTGGACGGTTTTAATCTCCTGGACATATGGCTGTAATAGTTATGTAAAACTGTTGATGTTATTAGATATTTTTATCATTAAATATGAAAGGATGAATTTATTGACATCACATTTGAATCTCACTTTAGAGTTTTACACGATACATGCTATTGAAATTCGAGACCGCTGACTTCCGAAAGGGTGATATTCGGTGTGCAGTGATATCAGAAATAATTAAGTTTATGCAGTCATGGGGTCCGATATAATACAAGCGAGTCACGTTTCATTCAATTCAGCAATACAAAATCTCACAAAAAAACAAGTACATATCGCATTCAGATTCAACTGGGACATGGCAGAATATACTATCCAGTTTCTGCCATAGTGTTTTAGCCCAGCTCATAAAGTAACAATTGAAAAGTATGACAGTGTGGCCAAGGCAGTGATATCGTTTTGAATGTCAAGTTACCGGTTTCAAAATATTATGTCTGAAATGGTAGTATATATTTTAAGGTGTTTATATTTCACGGTCGGCTAATAAAAAAGCCAACAAACCACGCTAAGGTTCCAGACTACTGTATACGATAACCTGATTGCCCGTTAGCAAGTCTCCGCAACTTCCACGCGGAGACTTTCAACTTCTTCTACCTTCGGATTATTAATTCTTTAGAATAAAAAAACCCGAACGAAACTATGGAAATCAAATAAAAATTATTTGATTTCCATTTGGTTGTTACATAATTTATTTCATCAATTTATATAATACATAAGTAAATAATCACAAGTCAAATAAAATATTTCAACAAGACATTGAATACCAATACGAATGAATTCTAAGAAGCGTTGATAAAATTCGAAAAAAAAATTAGTCAGTGGTTGATTTTTTAAAATCGAATCAATTGGCCTTCAAGCGATAACACAAGCGTGGCATTTTATAAACAAAACAGTGGACACAGATTGACTTCAGACCTCAGCTAATATGAGGAGATAATGTTAAAAATACACAGTGATAAGACAAGAGAATTATGTAATAAACCTGCGGTAATCTGTTGACCTCTTCGACCAGGAAGCGGTTCCTGGATCGCTGCTCGCGTGTTGATAACTTGCCCAGTCTAAAATAGTACAGGCATTTCTACATATTTCATTCACACAGTTACGATTTATTTATTTATTGTTTATTAGAACTCGAAAAGCTCTCACGGTGTAAAATAATTACAGAATATTTGTTTATTAGGACACAAATAACATGTAACACTATTACTCAATTAATTTTTAATATATTTTTAACAAAAGCTAGATGTAAATTATACAAAATAAAAAATTAATCAAACTCAAAGGAAAAACTTGCGCTTATTTAAAAACCGGAATTCGGACCTCGTGGGATCCCTTTACATTCACTTTTGAAAAAAATTGTCAACATAGAAAATATAGAGGTTTTACTGAGTCCACGCGTACAAGGTTAAAAAACAAATATATTTAAAAATTCAACATCGTTGGATTATTAAAATTCTGCTACGTAACATGCGATGTAACAGAAGTTTTGTTTAGTGGTTTGCATAACTTAACATTGGCATTAGGAAACGCGTTATCATTTTAAATTTCAAATCGAAACTAATACAACAATAATCATCTTAAATGCCATTTAGTAGCGGATGGAAGATGCAGTTTTAGCATTTTTTATGAAGTTTTCACAGTAAAAAACAAAGGGGGACACGCGGAAGACAAGAAACCTGACAGCCTTGCTATTGTGAACTCATTTGCGAACACAAGCACATCTATTGTTGACTAGTGTAGCTGGCAGCCGCTAAACAAAACGTTTTATTTATTTACATTGTACTCGCGAAACTAGTTTCTAGCTGATGGTTCATGCTGACGACTTAAAAAAAAACCTAAGTAGAATTATCTTGCTACCCATTTCGGTGTGCTTAACTTTACGACAGGATAATACATCGGATATATGCTTAATTAAACACGTAAAAAGCAAGCAACAAAAAAAAAAGACATACTTGAGTGTACATAAATTATGCAGATAAAGCAAAAATCTCTTAATATATCAATCTGGGAAATATGGCAAGCTAAGAACACGGAAAGACACCACGAGCATAGGGACAGAGGGAAAATAAAATGTTTTCCAGCACAACCGAAGCGGAAGGCCAGGCGAGTCAAATAAAGTAGATATCGTGATACCGAAATGCGTGTCGCCGCTGATTTTTACACCCAATGAAATGACGGAGGGATCGCGTGAGAAAATCTGCGCCTCTCAAAGCGCTTCGATAGCGACGGAAAAATGCTGCTTAAGCGAAGAAAGAGGGATCAAAGTATTTGCAAACGAATTTCCGTTGCCGGCGCGCTTTGTGGTCGCAAATATTGTGTGAATCACCTTTGAAGGTTAGCGAATAGACGGGCCCGTGAATCAACTATGTTTATCAGGAGCAGCGAACAGCCGGGCAGGTCCGGCATGTGTGCGAGGCGTGCTGACTGCTATGAGAAAAAAATGCATACAAATGGCGGTTTCTTCTCTTTTTATCGATTTGTACTTGATACATCGTAGGATATAAACGGACGTGTAAATATAGTTTAGTCGGATGTGTCACAATAGACCTACATTCTTCCTATGTAAGAGTTTCAAGTGCAGGAACTAATTAACATTAAAGTAACGAAAACAGACCTGAAATAGTGTTTTAGATATCAACCACGGGTATCTGCGTGTTGTACGAATCTTTGATACGAGACGCCGCAACTGCATTATGTAAATCGCTTGGTCACACGTTACAGTTGGAAATAAACAATAGAAACCAAGTTAACCGCATTGATTAACTTTTCAAATTATAGCATTACGACACGTTGGGGAAAAATCGTAAGCCAACATTAAGAATTGCTTCGCTGCCTTGGTAAACATGCATAATGATTTTTATGAAAAGTAATTAGGAATATACATTTTCCTAACAAGAGGATGTTCCATTTCATAAAAACCAAATGAGTAATCCGATTTGGTAAGAGATAAGCTTACAAGGCAGCAAATTACACGAGAGCGCATTTGAACGAAAATAACCGAAATATGGCTGCAACCAGTTACTCCCGACTAGCTACTCGTATGTGTCTAATCGGTGTTTTATACCGTTACACTTCCATAATGACTACTGTGGCATAATGTGTATTTCTATATGAATAGTTTTGTGGATTATTGTTGAATTATAATAAAAATGTATATAATGATAAATAAATGAGCTATGAAAATATAGTTATATTGAAGAGCAAAATGATAGTACAATTATTATATTAAACTAAATTATACTAAACAGAGCATGACAGTATATATGAATTATTAATTTGTGAATACACCACCTATGCAAGTGGATTTTTCAGTTGGGAAAGATCGGAGGATAGCATGTGATCGCGGAGGGGCCTGGCTCGGGCGAGGGAGAGGGTGTCATTACAATATAGTCTGCGATGGCACTCTATCTCTACATACGTGCTTGGTTGTATTCCGTGCAAAACTCGCACGCGGCCAACACGCACCCATGCACGTGTCATCGTTTAAGTTGTATTCATGCGTTACAATGCCGCGTTTAGTCTTCTCCTAATCTATGCCATGCTAAGATAATGGGGTCTACCATGTATCCGTGCTCAGCACGTCCCCTCATCTGACCGGTACTAGATGCGAGGCCGCACATTAATTATCTAACAATATCTGCGCAGTGTAATACTTATAGGAGGAGGTCAGCCGTTGTCATAACAAAAGTAAACCGCATTATAAAAGCACTAATGCGCATATATTAACATGCATTATAATAGTGCAGCCTGACATCGACCTTATATGATTTAATTCTAATGAAGCTTTAATTACTCCATACGAGTATACTCGAAAAAGACTTCTGGAGAGACGGTGAATTCGAACATCGGTGATAGGATAATAAAAATTGAAATCTGATCTTGTGAACTGAATTTCCAATTCCCGCAAAATAATTCGGCAAAGGGTTGCGAGATGCGTTTTCAAACATAAAATGACACAATAAACAATACTAATAATAAATGGAATTCCACCAAGTACTCTCAGTCAAAAATATTGATTACTTAGTTTAATTTAAGATTATTAGTTCAATGCATATACATTTACGATAAATGATAAAGATTTAACATATTTAATAAAAACAACATTGCAATTAGGTAAAACTTTCATAACGGTTTTATATTTATTACGATTCAGTGGATGCCTAAATATTAAAGTTTTAACATTAACGACGTAGATAAAGTGAAAATAAAAACATATGTAGATTACGAGCAACGCGTCGTTAGTCACAGGCTGCTTTATCTTTTATGATTTTATAAATGAGAGGCCGCGATGCATGTGTCGATGTATCCTTAAAATACCACCAGTAAAATTTATGCTCATGGATGTGTTTATTCATAAATATAGCTCTGATTAGATATTTTCTGCTCAGACAGTTGTATACATCTATTGTATATACTCTGCTGAAGGAGGTAATAGGGGGCGGGGGGGGGGGGGGATCATAGGAACTGGTTTTTAAAGCAATCCATGAGCGCTGAAGGGGCTTTCTTATAATGATAAAAGGTTTGATAAAACTCTATTCAAAAGGGGATATGGAAGAATCAAAGTTTTCTATAATGAATTAAACGTCATAATGTAATTTCCAGCGGTGTTATGATTCAGAGAGGCCAATGTCGCGGAAGTTACTAAAAAGACAATACGCAATTAGATTATAGAGGTAACCGGGCCAATTTACGTCGTTGATAAGCGGGCACTTCACATTCACGTGGATTTTTATCTGCGATAAAGATTAATCAGTAACAAAAACATGCACTATTTCACCATATTTATTTTATTTAGTGGAAAAATACCTAACAGGCCACCTGCATGAATAAAAATATGGATGAAACATTGGAAATAAAAGTTTTGATTAATAGTTAGATAGGCTTGTTGATCTAGTAATTTTAATGATATTGTTGTACTAACTAAATAGTTCTGAGTAATGTGCCTCGGTATAAGTGACAGTTTAGGGTAAATTTAGAGCCAAAGAAACACTAGAAATTATTTATAGAACGAACTAAGTCCCAAACTGCGTAGCAAAAGCGAATGTAAGGATATTAAAAATCAGTATACTACTCAAACGTGACTTATAATTTATAGGATCAGACTTATAAGTAATTTGCATGTGTGCCTATACATTGGTATTGTTTTCCAACTGTACCAACTTTCAACCAACTATAGGACACAATTGGAAGATTTCAGGTGACGTTGTGCCACAAGGATACCCATCGTGACATCGCACACCTATATTGGCTTACACACATGAATGTGTGTAATAACTCGCCCCCCTTGTTGAGATTGCTCAAATTTAGCTAAACGCTCGAACAAATCTGGACTGCGGTAACATAGACAGGTACATGTATTATTTATAATATTATTGTAATATATAAGTAAATTACATGGATGCTTTTATTTAGAATTAATTTATTATTCGCGAGATGGGGACGATAAAACCAGATTGTACCAGCTATCTAATTTTATAAAACTAGTTTATCAATTAAGTAGACAAATAACAAAAAAAATGTTCAGGAAGTCGAATTGAGCTCTTAATTTACATCCACATAAGGTGAAACGTACCAATAAAACATTTCAACGTCGCAAATAATATGTTCAACCTGCATCAATAGGTTGGATCTTTTTATAAAAATTCAATCAAATAAATTACTCCACTTGTCTTTAATACCAGGATTCTACGATCAGTAAGCAATTGAAACTATGTGACGCATTTAATTTTAAAAACATTAAATATAATCCATAAAGATACCAAGCGAGCCTGTCTCAGGGATATAAAGAAAAATAAAAAGCACAATTAGATTTTACAACATTGGAGAACATTAGAACCTAATCCTTCAGATTAACCTACTACATAATCCGTACCTAATAAAATAGACGTCTATACTCATATTGGGCTGGTTTTAATGTTATACAAATTTTATTTCTGTACGAGTCTTTAAAATGAGTGAATCACAATAGAATATTATCATTTAATACTATTATCCGGTTAATGCCGCAGTGAGTGACCTTACACTTATTTGTGTGAAAATTGACAGTTTTTATATAAACAAAGTGCGATGATTCAGCTCAGAAAAATAACACTTGTATCATTCACTACCTTTTGTCTTTGTTGTGTTTCGGTTTCGGCACCGCGATAACCTTTTTCACAACCACCGGAGCTGGGAAACCGTCAGGTAATCTTTCAGCTCCGGCAGTGTCGTCTCCTTTATTAATTCTTATTTTTATAGCCTTTGAAAACTGAGAGAGCATTAATTGCCGGAACATACTCACCGACCAGCGGCAATCAGCACCTACTTCGCAGTTAGCAAGTAGCGTCTATCTCCGAAAGACCAACACCACAAAACCATCAGTGAACGTCTACCGCGTGGCGAAAAAAATTGTCCCCTTCGTTAGTTTTTGCAGGGTCTAAGTAACACTCCTAAATATAATTGTGTGTAGATTTACTATTTCAAGTGCAACAAGAGATTGAGCGTGTTGTCGCACTGTGCGTTTTTACCGGTGCGATAGTGAAAGATACGATTCTCGGCAATAGCAGACAACACCGCATATATGTAGCAACGCCCAAGGTCGTGCGATGTTGTTTTTCCGGAAAGTTTTTACAGGACCGATAAAAGGGCACAGCGTGACAGCGAATTTAATGCTGCCGCTTATATCTTAGAGGAAAATAAATCTGCCTCTATCTAAAGAAAGATTAAACCCTCTAAACACGTCGGGGCACAACTTGCAATTAGCTAATAGCATCTTATTTGTAATAAAGGGACGCTATTGGCTGATTGCAAATCGATCGCAAGTTGTGTCGCTACGTGTGTGGCAGGCTTTATTTAACACAAGAACACAATGACAAGATATCTGAAATCTAGGTGGACCGGAATGGGAATGATCAAATGAAAAGCGATGTTATTGGGAAGTTCACATATTCTGATTGTTTGTGATTTGGAAAATGTTAATAAAAAAAAATAAAGCGCCAAACAAAACCAATGAAGGGTATAATATTTACTTAAACTAGCAAATTTCGACTGTCGAAAGGTTTTTGAAGAAGTAGACCCATACAATACATATTTATAAATGATTTTTTTGTCGATGTATGTGGTATCTGGTTTAGTATATAATAAAACAAGTTTGATCGGAGCCGGCGATGCCATGTTTTTATATATCCGTCGGTCTGGGGGTGAGAGACCTGCGGCGTGCGACCGGCGAGGTGTTGACCAATGTCAACTCCATGAGAACATTTGACTGGTAATCCGAGTGTATAGGTACTATATTTCGGTACTATTCTGTAGAGATATCGCGTCTGCGACATATCGCGGATTCAGCAAATACCAACAACAAATCTTTAAAATGATGTCAACCCAAATTACACGAGCACGTGATTGTGGCTTTAAGTTAGTTTGTTTTTATTTGTTGCTTACGTAACGTGCCTCGTTAGCTGTCGATTCAGAAGATCGAAGAAGCCTGCCAAGTTCATTTCGTCAAGTAGGTACAAGCTGTTGAATTTTCCGTTTTTTATTATTTTTATTTATTTACAAAACGAATTACGAAACGTATACGAAAAATCACAACAAAGAATCAATCGCATCTACCCAATATAATATACTAATATTGATAAATATAATATTTGAGAATTTTCATATTAATCATAAATTTAAAAAAAAAAACCGCAAAAATCAATAAATTCGTACCACTTAGCCTTGATCAAGGTGTCAAGATTCGCTGTCTATAAATAAGCATTCAATTTCGGTGAAATTCAGCACAGCCTTAATCATAAAATGTATGTACATGTGTATTCATGTTTGATGTGTGTATAACTGTTACAAAACCTACCGAGTGAGTTCTAACTCAACGTTTCCACAGTCCGTGTGATTTTCTTGCCCAACGCGCGAGATACGAGTTCATATCGTCTTCGGAGCTAAACCCCATTCCGAATCAATTAACATAAAGATGTCAACATTAGACGACAGGGTCACAATGTAAACGAACCCCGCAGCGATTCACACGGAGGCAAGTACAGTGACCCCAGGCAACAAGCTACCCTCAGGCCACAGCAACCCCCAGGCAGCCGCGACCCCCAGGCAGAAACAAGTGCAGCGACGGTAACCATATGGACATCATATGGACCCCCAGCCTGCAAACTTTAATATATAAGGACAACATATTTAGTATGGAAGTCAATGTTAGCTGGACTTTTGAGTTGTGAAGAACTTATAGTAATTTTATTCTTGAATAAAAACCATTTTTTGGAGTTATTCCCGCAGACGGTATTTTTAATTGGCGCAGTCGGTAGGATTGCCAAAGTTAAAGTTAGAATCTGTGCATCGAGCAAAAGCAAGAATTTCCTGCTGAATCCAACTTTGACGTTCGTCTCAACGATTAATTGGCAGGAAAAAGAATATCCAGAAGTCGGAAAGTACCCTCCATTTCAAAAATCAAAAGGAGAAGGCACTAAAAACTCTAAGGAAAAATGAAACTGTAAGTACACTCTGTCCTATAACATTCCTTTACCATTTCTCTCAGGTTCTTTGAAAGTTTGATTGGTATCGCTAGTAACTAAGAATAAAAAGTGAAATTTTCTCAACGAACGTGTTAACAATGGCATATTCAAATATTAAAATCGAGTTGAACAGCATCACATCATTTGATGGGAGCTCTAAATATTTAAATGATTTTCTGTCCGCTTGCGAAGACAAGTTGGATGAGTACCAAAACCTAAACGAGATACAAAAACGAAATGTAATTCGGGGTATTGTACAAAAGCTAGAAGGAGATGCGTACGATTTAGTAATTTCTCACAATGTTAAAACGTGGCCAGAAATAAGGACCTTACTTATAGCAAATTATGCTGATAAACGGAATCATACGATTCTCATTAAAGAATTAAATTCAATGTTCCAAAATCACGGGGAAACCGCCCGAGAATTCGCAAGACGTATCACTTCGAACGTCGTTGCATACGTAAACTTTGTACGAATTCATGTAAGTGAAGAAAGCCAGGGATTATTAATAAATAACTATCATAGCATTGCACTTGATTGTTTCGTTAGCAATCTAAGGCAATACGGAGAGATTATCAGGGCTAGAAACCCTCAGACAATTAATGAAGCACTAGAAATAATAGATAAGGAAGAGATCATCGCTAAATGCAGTAACTTAAACATAAATAGGAGCAGTCCAAGAACTGTCGGTATTGATAGAAACAACTACTCGAATCAAAATAGAAATTATCATGGCAACCAGAATAGAAACTTTAATACAAATCAAAATAATAATTACATCAGGAATAATCAATTTCCTAACAATCGAAACGGAAACTTCCCGAACAATAATTTCAACAGAAATAATAATAATTCTAATAAACCAAGTTTTAATAACTTTAATAGACCAAATTTTAATAATAACTATGGACAAAATTTCAATCGTCCTAACAATTATCAAAATTATCATAACAGACGATTTGAACAAAAGAATGTACCGACACCGACCCCCATGTCAGGCGTACAATCTTATAAAAGTAACCACGTAAAACCAGTCCGAAATTTTAATGCAGGACCCAGTAATTTCCAAACAAGCAAACCTAATTTTATCGCCGAAGAATTATTTAACGCGGAGACAAACAAAAATAGTTCGGCGGAAGGGAATTTTCAATTCATGCCTCAACGAAAGAAAGCAACTTGATCGAAATGAACAATCATGATCAATTTCGACAATTACCTTATATTACGATTAATGAACCTCCGATTAATTTACTTATAGACACGGGATCTAATAAATCATTCCTTGACCCGAGCATAATTAACGAACATTTTAAGGACTACATTAAACCAGAAAAGTTTAACGTAAGAACCATAGCAGGAGAAAGCTGTCATGAAAATAGCATTCAAATAGAGTCATTCGAAGAATTTAAAACACCCGCTAAATTAAAATTTTATTCGTATAAATTTCACCACACACTAGACGGATTAATTGGAATCGAAAACATGAAATTATTAAAAATGCAGTTCGAACACATAGTAACTACTCCAAATGCATACATACCAATAAAATGGTATACCATTCCTTCAAAATCATTAAAAACGATTACGATTCCAGCTAACGGATCAGTTATTACAGACGTACCGACAAATAAAAACGGTGACATTATATTTCCAAGACAGGAATACCAATTCGTGTATATCCCCGAAATTGTAACTAAAGCCGAGAAATTTAAATGCTATGTTGAAATCTTCAATAAAACTAACGAAGATCTTCCTATGCACATATATGCGCATTTTAAGGTAGATTCTTTAGATACGCACGAAGTATTTTCAATAAATACAATTAGACCACAGAATATAGCAAACTTAATTCGCACAGACCATATGAATTTAGAAGAAAAAACACATATACAGAGATTGTGCAATAAGTATTCAGACATTTTTTATATGGAGTCAACTGACCTATCCTTCACAAATCAAATTAAGCATCAGATAAAGACTACAGACGAACTACCCGTTCATAGTAAAACATACAGGTACCCATTCATACATAAAGAAGAAGTAGAACGGCAAATTCAAGAGATGCTAGATCAAAAAATAATAAGACCTTCGGAAAGTCCATGGAGTTCTCCCATTTGGATAGTCCCGAAGAAATCAGATGCCTCAAACAAAATTAAATGGCGTTTAGTCATAGATTACAGAAAGTTGAATGAAAAAACAATAGATGATCGTTATCCTATTCCAAATATCACAGACGTTTTAGACAAATTAGGGAAATCCCAATATTTTTCAACGATCGATTTAAAAGCCGGTTTTCACCAAATTGAGTTACACCCTAATGATATGTGCAAGACAGCGTTTAACGTAGAGAATGGACATTACGAATTCACTCGTCTGCCATTCGGATTAAAAAATGCACCAAGTAGTTTCCAACGCGTAATGGATAACGTTTTGAAAGGACTATTAAATAAAGTATGCCTTGTCTACTTGGATGACATAATTATTTTCTCCACGTCGCTACAAGAACACATAATAAATCTACAGAAGGTGTTCCAAAAACTCAGGGAAACTAACTTCAAAATTCAATTAGATAAATCCGAATTTTTAAAAAGGGAGATAGCTTACTTAGGGCATATCGTCACTACAAACGGGATCAGACCAAACCCCGATAAAATAGACGTGATACAAAGGTATCCGATACCAAAAACTACAAAGCAGATAAAAGGATTCCTAGGATTATTAGGATACTACAGAAAGTTTATTAAAGACTTTGCGAAACTAACCAAACCGCTGACGTCATGTCTAAAAAAGGGTGCAGTCATATCCCTAACGCCGGAATATGTCAAATGTTTCGAGAACTGTAAACAGCTATTATGCAATCAGCCACTATTACAATACCCAGATTTCACTAAACCTTTTCTGTTAACGACCGATGCATCGAATTATGCAATTGGAGCTGTACTGTCACAAGGACCCATAGGTAGTGATAAACCAATCGCATACGCATCGCGAACATTAAACCAAAGTGAAACCAATTACTCAACAATAGAAAAAGAATGCCTAGCAACTGTGTTTGGCACAAAAACGTTTAGACCCTACCTTTATGGAAGGAAGTTCACGATAATCACCGACCACAAACCTTTACAATGGTTGATGTCGTTAAAAGAACCAAATTCTAGACTAGTTCGATGGAGACTGAAATTGGAAGAATACGAGTATACCATACAGTACAAAAAAGGAACTTTAAACAGTAACGCTGACGCATTGTCACGGATAGAAATAAACGCTAATGAATTGTACGATTTAATGGAAAACCATACAGATGATATCTCAATGTTACCCCAGGTAGCCGACGATCCAATATTAGAAGATTTTGATAGTCAAACAAACGATACGGTACATACAAGTGTAGAGGATCCGATATTCGAAATACCATCGTCAGAAAAATCCATAAATACATTTAAAAATCAAATAATATTCACATTTTCAAACAACAAAATAATCAAAACAATAAAGCCATTCCCGGATGTTTCAAGAATTATTTTGAACATACCTAAAGAAGAAAAAGCAATTATTAAAGTTTTTAAAGAGTTCATCAAACCAAAGATAACTTACGGAATACATTTTGACGACAATTACTTAACCGCAACCTTGCAAAAACACTTCAAAAACAATGGATACAAATTAATTAAGTGTAACACAATACTTGAGGACGTTGTCGATACAGATCAACGAGAAATTATCTTAAAAAATTACCATGTAGGTAAAACGAATCATAGAGGCATCAACGAAACATTAGAACATTTAAAAAGAAGATACTATTGGCCTAAAATGAAAGAGTTAATTTCTAATTTTATAAATAACTGCGACGAATGTAATGTGAACAAATATGACAGAAATCCTGTGAACATTAAACTTAATATAACTCCCACACCTAACAAACCATTCGAAGTAATCGTAATGGATACGTTCACGTGTAAATCCCAGAGATTCTTAACGTTAATAGATAAATTTTCAAAATATGCACAAGCTTATCCCATTGAATCAGTTAATATGATCAGTGTTATAGAATCATTAAATGTATACTTTTCACATCATGGCTTACCATTAGCAATTGAGTGCGACTCAGGCAAAGAGTTCGATAACCACACTCTGAAAGAATTTTTAAGATTACATAAAATCAAAATTCATTACGGCACACCAATTCATCATGAATCACAAGGTACAATAGAAAGATTACATTCAACACTTATCGAACACCTTAGGATATTAAATGCAAACACTTCAAACATAAAACGAGAAACGACTAAAGCAATTCTAGCATACAACCATACTATACATTCTAGTCACAAAACTACACCATTGGAAATAACATTAGGACACATTAATAAATCGGATTATTTCGACATTGACACCGAACAAATAATAACTCAAAATTACGTAGAAAAACACAAGGAAGCTACCCGATTAATGTACCAAAGAATTAACGAAAAATTAACAAATAAAAAGGAATATATGATTAATAAGGCAAATTTAAATAGAGAAACTTTAGATACAATAAATTTAGAAGAACCCATATACATTAAGAATAGTGGGGAAATTAGAAATAAATTAGCTAAGAAGTTTAAAAAATCTAGATTTAGTACCCATGGAGCCCATAAATTCAAAACTTGAGGAGGGAGGAGATACGAGTTCATATCGTCTTCGGAGCTAAACCCCATTCCGAATCAATTAACATAAAGATGTCAACATTAGACGACAGGGTCACAATGTAAACGAACCCCGCAGCGATTCACACGGAGGCAAGTACAGTGACCCCAGGCAACAAGCTACCCTCAGGCCACAGCAACCCCCAGGCAGCCGCGACCCCCAGGCAGAAACAAGTGCAGCGACGGTAACCATATGGACATCATATGGACCCCCAGCCTGCAAACTTTAATATATAAGGACAACATATTTAGTATGGAAGTCAATGTTAGCTGGACTTTTGAGTTGTGAAGAACTTATAGTAATTTTATTCTTGAATAAAAACCATTTTTTGGAGTTATTCCCGCAGACGGTATTTTTAATTCGCGCCTAATGTACGTGATTAACAGTTTGTGACTGTTTGGTTTAGATTCAGATAGAACAGAACATGCATGACATTGGCGAGACGGGCACGAGGGGGACTGGGGGAACCAATATGAAATAGATTTATGCTGAATGCCTCAAATGTACGAAAACATTCAGGCAGTCTCGAGTATCTGACGAAAATTGAATCAAAGAAAAATTTCGAAGCGTCAGGCGGACGGAAGCGTGCGGAAAGATTCACAAGGGGGATGGACGATGTACACACGGCATGCGAAAACTGGATTTGAATTCAAACGTACAGAAACCAAAATATATGGACCGTATTCAACATTTGATGAAAGGCTGCCAAGTATCGTGCCAGTAGAGTTGGAACAAGCCCGCGAGTACAGAAAATTACAAAATACGCATAGTAAAAATTAATCACGCAATGCGTAAAAGATGCAATTTTTTTTGACGAGGTTGTGGATAAACGAGAAAATTCAAAATAATCTTCAATACATATAAGCCAAAAGTATAAAGAAGGTAAGGCCTGAAATTTTAGTCGGACAAGCCGTTTCTGATCGTATTGCGCCACTCGGTAGGGGCGATGTGACCTATTGCGGGGAAGTACAAGCAAACTAGTTAACTAATACAATTATGGGATGTCTAATTTTAAAATAAGGTCACGTTTGCGAGCATACGAATAACTCAACTACGTCTGGAAGTAACTAATTGCAGATTTACTGTCACGGCACGGTGACGTGAGTCGAGCGGGCTACCAACTTGCAATGAGTTTTGCCCGAGTAAACAACGTAAAACAGGACGTCGGTGGCGAGTTGTCGCGACGCACGCAGAGGGCTCAGGCCTCACGCCCGGCACTCCGCGCGCACGCCGGCCGAATGCAAAAAACCACGAGGTGGGATGACATAATCGAGTTTGAGCGGATCCAAGCAAGCGGCTGCGGCACTCGGAGCACTCCGCCCACGCGCTCCGCCGGTATTACCGTCCAATGCGGCGCGGGAGATCCAGTGTTGTCATTTCTATTATAAAAAAAACAAACAATACGTACTTGCCGAGATAACAAAAATGATCGATTGTATGGAGTGAAATTTTGGGGGGGGGGGGGGGGGGTCAAAAACAAACACAGAAAAATACAAAAAGCAATACCGCGTAAAATTCGAAAATTTATACCCCAAAGAACTTTTTCCATTTATTCACCTAAAACGATAGTAGTCTGCCTTCAAGATTTTTTTTACTATTCGCTCGTCGGGACGTACAGTTATGTCGAAATATTAATATGTGCATATGGATTGTCAAATGCTGTTGGGCTCGATCAACCGACCCGCGTCTCGCTGCAGGTTGCACGGGGCGCGGGCAGGGGCAGGGCACGGGCAGGGCACGGGCACGGGCACTGCGCAGCGGGCGCTACACGTGCGGGGCGCGGGCCGGGGCGTCTGCTGCACACGCGGCCGCTACCTGCTAATTGAAGCCCCAAGGCCGTACGCAGCTGCGAATGTAGACAATCATTCGCGACACATTCAACGTTCATGTGTTCAAAATAAGTTTAGGCGATCGAGCAATGGATTCATTATTATAAATCAACATTAAACATTGTTTTCCTAAAACAATTTCAATAGGACAAAAATATCAATTTCAATAGCTCAAATCAATAATTGTAAAAATAAAAATTCTTCTTGTCCTCATGACATATAGTGTGAACCATAAACGTTTCCGTTTTATTATCAAAACGATTGGCTAATTATTCATAAATGAAAAAAATGCGCATATAATTCGATTTTTTGCAACCTGTAGTTTGCATCAAATTCATATCGCAAAAAAATTAACCTGTAGAAATATTTTATAAACGGTAGCTTGCGAATTATAGGTTACAAAATTACCAATGACATGATATGTGATAATTCAACATTGCTAAAATGCTATTATTGTGTGTCAGTATCATCATTTTAAAAGTAATGTAAGTAAAAAAAAAATGATGCAAGCACCCTAAAATTTACAAAATCGAAAATTGGTAGGAGATTCGTGTTGAGCGAACTGATGAAAAACGTCCGCATTTTACGCCAGAATTCACACTCTTAATAATATATATATATATATAAAAGAGATGATTATGTACTTGTTAAGTGAAGACTATAGTATTCTGAAATTTAGACATGTGCCAATCAGTTTAGGTGCACAAAAGTTCCCATCTCATTAGTTTTAAATAGATAAAAATTTAGTAACCAAATTAATAAAAATATATATTGTTTGTATATCTAGCTAGTGTTTATTTTTAATAAAAACAACAAAGTATTGACAAAACGTAATTTAACAAGTTCTCACCATGCGAAAGAAACAAATGTCATTTCATTAGTCATTCAGAAACACTGTATAATAAAAAAACAAAAAAAGTAAAAGGAAATCCACTCTAATACAAATAATCATCTCAAATCACATTTAAATTTTATATAGGTATGAAAATAAAATATTTTGTTTACAAAATAAAAACAATTATTTTTACGTTAATCGTGGAGTCCATGTAGAAATAAAGTACATTGAAATCAATAGACATGTTATAAATTAAGCAAAGCTTTATAAAATTATTGTATTCATTAATACGGTCGATATAATAAGTCATTAGTAAAATATTAATAAATAGATTGGGCCACTGACCTTTCTGAGTCTTCCTTTAAAGACCATCGCAAAAGCCCCATGGCCAATGAGATCTTTGCTGTTATATTCATAATCACCCACTATTTCCATTTTTACAATAAAAATATACGATAACTAAAATACAAAAAAGGGAGATCTCTATTCTTTGTGGTTATTGATGCCAAGGATCAATACCATATTTTGACGATGGAAATAAGTCTTTTTACGCGCTACATCATGGTCACTATTATGTTCACCGACACATTTTTCAATCCCACTTTTCAATGTTGCAAACGGTACTGTTTGACTCTACACACAAAACCATTATAACTAAAATTTTCAGATAAAATGACCGGAGCAACCGCTAAGCACAATGAATATTTTTGTTAATAATACAACGAGTTGCCAGCTGACGAAAATAAATACTGCAATCATAGACAACCAATACACGGTATCAGTCAGCATCATAGACAAAAGTGGGTATTTTTTTGATAATTGCTTAAATGTAAAATATAATTATATTTGATTAAAACAAAGCAGTATTAAAAAATTTAACGTATTAAAAATATATTTTACATAAAATATTGGACATTCAGCTCAGTCTCGTCTCGCTTTTGATAGACAAGCTCGATGTTAATTCTTTTACTTACAATGCCATCTATGAAGTAACCGTATAAAACAGCTATACGAAACTACTTTACAAATAAAACAAACAGCTGCACAGCTGTTTTCGTCCAGGGCAATAAAATACAATGTGTTCATTCAGCTCAACGTTACGGATGAAATAGAGTACATATAGCCTGGCAATTTTTAAATAAATCTTTTGAACAGGTAGAAACACAAAACGACCATTTTAGTTCAGTTATTTTTATTACTAAATAAATAATTTGAACATGTTTTCAAATAAGCTTTGTTTGACATCATCACACAAGATTTTTTTGTATAAAATAGTTTGATATTTAAACTCAAGTTTTACTACCTCTTTTGATCTCCTAGATCTTCAATGTTATCTTCATCAATCTAAAAATAAAAATAAAGAATTAATGTCCCGAAAAACATGTTTTAAATACTGTTAAATGAGCAGTGTCGTACGGAAAATTATCGAATAATGTTCTATAAATCTAATTAAAGATAGATTAAAATATTTTTGAATTTAAAAATAATAATCCTATTTTTAATAGATAATTACATGCTTTCAGAGACGAGGGATTGCATTATGTCAAATGTTATGAATAATTATAAAAAATAATATAGAGAGTACCTCTGGCCATTTTTCTGGGATAATATCAAATAAATCATCTTTTACATCTCCTTGAATTACAATTTCATCTTCACCAGTGACCGATGAACCACATGCAAATTTTGTGCCAAAAAACTTTGCTGCTACTTTTAGGTCAATATCTATAAAACGCAAAAATAATAATATATCAGTTTCCAATGATAAATTTATGATATCTTTTAATTATTGGTGTATGATTGATAGCTCATTACCAAAAGTACTTAGGCCGGTAACTACAGTCACACACTTCTTCTTTCCACGAGGAGCGCGGGCAACCGTCACAAGACGAGGGACGTCTTCTTTCTTTTTGGCTTTAAGCATTCCCTTACCACCTCTCTTCTGGCGTTTTTTTTCTTCCTCACCACCACCTCCTTCTTCACCTAAAAATAATTAATGAACAGGGAATTTTTAATAAATAGTAGCATAGGTTTTAGAAATGCATAATAATATTAATATAGTAAAATATTATTTAGAAATATCTTTGCAATTTTGAATTTTTTTAAGAGTACTTGGGATGATACCAATCACTTGAACTTCAAAGGAGATAGATAACAAGACAAAAGCAGGGTACTCACTAAGTTTAACTTTCTCAAATTCTGTAGGTAAATTTCTTTCCAACCATTGCTTGCATTTTTCATATTCTGGGTAGTATTCACAATATTCTATGGGCATTGTACAGTTTCCACAATACAACACTTTTGCAGGGTAAGTTACTCCTTGCCGCGGGCCCATAGTAAGATGAGCAAGTTCTGTCATTTTTATAACCTAAAATATTTCATTATTACTTTTCATGTGCAGTATTTAATTTATTTTTGAAAATGGATTTAAGCAACATACGTTTGTTTTCCAATCATATAATATCACAATAAAATATATAAATATCGATTATAGTTTGGACTTTCTGAATCGTGCAATACTTTTCAATTGTCAGAAGACGACGGCAGGCTGGAGCAAAACCACAGAATACACAAGCAAAAGGATAGGAGGGGGCGTGCGGGATGAAGATGATTGTCGATTGGTAACCGGCGTAAGAAAAAGTTTAGTCTATGGTATTCGGCAATCTTTTTAACTAACCACCATATACATTTGACTTGTCAATTCTATGAATACTTATGGACATAAAAAGCGAAATGTTGGTTTTTACACTGCTTCAGTTGTTGGTGTGTTTAGAAATAATTATTTTTTCAAACACATCTGTCATTTAGTGATCCATAGTATGCTTAGTAAATTTTAATTGAATTGTAAATTTCTCTCCAGATTCAAAAAATTCATTATGTTACACATTAAATTTTAGTAATAATGGATGCTCATTTAAATTGACTCAGGATAGAAAATAATCTGTTGAATGCAAATTTTGTAAAAATAATATTATTCTACTGGTGATCAAAAATGTAAATAAATTGATGTAAATTATTAATCTACTCTTACTGCAGTCTTCGTATAATATAAAACAACTTAAAACATTTTTTTATTGATGACTTCTGATTTTATTTCAATAACATTTAACAGTATCTGCTTTATGTCTGTTTATGAAGTAACAAAAATCATAAGATTTTTCATTTTAATATTTTAGTATCTTTTAATTGTTACATTTTTTATATCTAAAACTAATTAATTTACTATCCTAGAGATATCTTGTTTTGAGAAAAATACCCATTTTGCTAATATATCCTTGTAATGTGTAAAAATTGCAAATATAATCCTATTAATATCCAAGAGAAATTTAACAAAAAAATATGGGTCAACTTATAAATTATAAACTCACTCATTGGTATTTTAAAAATATAAATAAATAATATTACGAAACTTCATTAAAAAATATTTGAAATCAATTATTTTTAATATAAATAAGAATTTGTGTTTAAATCTTCTAAATATTTTAAAATTCTTCTTGTACATCCATTTCAGATGTAAGTACTACTCTGTCAGCAGCTATGCGAGCTATGACTTCAAGCATATTAGGGTCATGAGCCATTGCATTAGAGAAATCCTCACGATCTAGACGTAAAAGCTCGCATGTTTCTACAGCTATCACAGATGCAGTTCGTCGGCAAGGACCACCGATAAGTGCAATTTCACCAAAATGTGCACCGTCATAAAGATGACATAATTCTCGGCCACGACCTGAATAGACGGCTACTGTCCCAGATTTTATAAAATACATGCATTCCCCTGAAAAATAAAAATATAATTTTTTTTTCGAATCAACTCAGCCAGCACAGCTTGGTGCAATATTTTAAGTAATTTAAATTAAATATTTTATAATTATTTTTCAATGAAGATGAACATTAAATTATATTATCAGGTAATTTTAGAACAAACCTATAACATCTACTTTTATAATAATATCATTTGTGAGAAAGATTTCACTCTTCATGCTTGAAACAATGCGCAATAGAAGGTGTGCGGGTAACTGTTTTAAAAATGGCATATCTTCAACAACTTGATGGCAAGTGTGCATCAATACATCTTGTCGCAAGCGTCCCGATACACAGTCCAATATTTCTTTTTCCTAAATAATTTATTATCTAATATTTAATAATTTAATTTATACCCTTAAGTAATTTTAGAAGTGTTTCATAAAAGATGATCAAATTCAATTTATAAAGATTCATAAGAGAATAGTAATCTCACCTTGAAATAATATTTATTATAAAGTATGTTATAGTATTTCAGTAATTTGTTTCGTAAATAAATTGGTAAGTCTTTTTTATCCATATATGCTTTTACTTGATTTATCATGACATAATATTTGCTTATTGAGGACTGCTTTCCTAAGCATATTGACAATCCTGATGATATAAGGAACATGGCGAAAATCTGTAATTTATCAAAAATGTTAATATTTCTGGACTTTAAAATAATAATTTATCTGGAAAAAAATATTGTATACTAAAATATTTACAATACATCAAAAAAATTTATAGTTTTTTTGTTACATTTAAAATTATTTGGTATCAGTATATTTACCGCTGAACTTAACCAAGTTAATGCCAAGAATATTTGATCTGCCAATACAGTAGGGTATTTTTGACCAAAACCTTGTAAAAATAGCACTGCAGCTGAAAATGCAGATATGTGATGAACACACAATTAATATAGTTTAACATATAAGTATAATAATATGAATAACAATTTCATACAAGCTTTTTGAACTCCGACTATGTAACGATAATAATTGCTCTTAGATTTTAATCGGTGAGAGTCCATCCATGTATGACGATGTTTGGTAAAGTCATATGTACCCCTTGAAATATATATTTCACTAAAATGTAGGCACGCTGTCCAATGTACACATATTAAACTTGCAATACAAACTTTAATAATTTTACAATTTGTTATCTGTAAGTAATATATATATATATATATATATATATATATATATATATAGTTTAAGTAATTTATTACATTCGTAGGATTTATACTTAAGAATTTAAAATTTAACTTTTTTTCTTACCTGTAATTGCATCATCTCAAATACATTTTTTAAGGAATATAAAAACTGTATTGTTCTAAAAATCATGAAATTATCAAATATATCAAAGATAGGGTTGTTTTCATTGGTTATTATTTTATATATTAACTTGATTGGGATTGACGTTATAATGTCAATTAAAAAAGATGTTTTTAAGTAATTCCACGCTATTTTATTTGGCTCTAGGCATGCTTCTGTTTCGGTTCTGTTTTGAAAGCCGGTTATAAAATTTCCTAATATATCCAAAATGTAAAATATATGCAATACAATTCGAAATACATCCAAGGGCTCAAATTTTCGAGGTAAAATATCTATAAATGCATTATCATATGGACACCAAATAAGAGATGTAAGAATAATAAAGGTCATAATTATATCCCACCATTTTCTCAAGGCGCTAAAAGGATGTACCATATTTGGATAATACAAAAGCTGGCGAATTTTCTCTTTATTCATTGAATATTGGGAATAATATGAAGCTCTAGCACGGAAATTATTTTCTGATATTATACGCCATTTGAGACACCACTTTAATTTATACAATTTTTCATTATTATTTATTACTTCATCAATATGATTTTTAACTGAATCATCAGAAAGAGTACAGATATGACCTGTTTTTTTAAATGGATTGATGTTACTCATTTCGGTAAGTGGCTATTTTGCATTGGTAGTTTTCGTTGTAAAATAAGTCATTTGCATTGACAAAACAATATTTTCAAATCTATTGACTGTTTAATGCTTAAACAATTGAACATAGATCATAAATAGTTGAATATTATAGTTAATAGTGAAATGTATTTATTATTCCATAACAATACGCATGGTTATTAAGAAATATACTTTTTAAAAAAGAAAATAAGATTAACGGATAGCGAAATATAGAAAAGAATTAAGTATAATATTTGCTGTAAATTTTCATTTTTCAAAATGAAAGTAGGTGTATTATTTCCAATGTAGAACAAAAATGGTTTAATTTTTAAAATATTTATATAGCTTATTATATATATATATATATATATATATATATATATATATATATATATATATATATATATATATATATATATATATATATATATATATATATATATATATATATATATATATACATATGCATATATTCACCATATATAATAGGTAGCACTTCTCTTTGCCTAAGTGATAATTATAAGAAATATTCAATATCAAATTAGTGGGTTAGAATGAATGATTGATATTTTCAGTTAAGTCTAATTATGAAATTTTGGCAAATTTATAATGGCACATGAAGCGAAAACTTTCTGGCCAAGATTAGGTGATAGTTGCAAGTATATATTTTTTTAAAATGACTTGCTTAGAGAATTTAATAAAAGTTTTTTTGTATTCCGTATGTAAAATTAATCAGAAAAAATGGTGTAAATTTTTTTGTAATTTATTTTATTGGTCAAATCCTTCACGAAAAAAATGCGATCAGTAGCTATGTCAATTTTTTTATTATTATTATTAAGAAATGAATATACAGGTGTGTGGTAAGATCAAATCTTATGCAAAAGTTTTTCCATTTTGTCTATGGTTAGTTTCAGATGTATTAGCATGTTTCATCATATCTGTGGTCTAGTTAGTGTTTGTTTTTGTAGCGCGTTCTACGTTTGAGTGGTTCTTAGAAAGGTAAGTCTAACAAAATTCTTTATCATTTTATATGAATTAAAATGTAAATATAATTTATCTCGTTACTTACGCGAATAAATTTCCGACTTTAATGTTGTAGTTCGCGTAAAGCTGATGTAATAAAATTGTTATCCGAATTTATTAGGTGTCTCGATTTTACTGTTTATTGTTTTAGTTTGACATATCCAACCATCTATTTAAAAAAAAAATGATATATGAAAATTGTCAAACGGCATAAACGTTTATAACATGTATTTTTTTAGAATGTGCCAAACTTGTTTTCAAGATATGTCAATATAAGGGATAAACATGCTTAAAAAAAAAATTACCGACGCAGATATAACAATGATCAATTTGATCATAAAAGAGCCAAGAATTATTGAAAATGAAACTAAAAGAAATACGTGGCCGAAGCTTACAAAAGAATATAAGAGGTAAATGCTTCTTCCTTTCTTCGTTTATCTTAGTAACGTATATTTCCCGATTTTTTTTTTGTATGGTGTAAATATGTGTTTTTTTTAGTCAATATAGTCTAACTTGTGGTTCATTGGTTAATCATTTGGTCTTTTCGTTTAAAGAAAATGCTTATTTTATCAAAATTTGGGCATGCTGCAGCTAAGTTTTAAAGTATTTTATAATTTTGTAAACAGTACAGCATCAGAATTTTCTACAATTTAGTAAGTTAATAATATTTTGTTTGGAGCCTGGAGGTATTTATAATTTTGTATTCCTCGATTAGGATTACGGGCCATAAATTGACAAGCAATAAAATGAGGATGATATGGGAGGTGTTTTACTGGACTCTTCTGGTTAATATCAGAAAGTTTAAGGGGTGCATTGCTCAAGGAAAAGTCGATGAAGCTGACTCTTATAGACCAAATGATTTGCAATCTTTGGTTTTCAATGCTTATCCAAAAATATGGAATTATACTCTGCCTTGCTACTCAGAATGTTTTGATTCACAATTGGTACGTTAATATTCATTAAAGAGATATTTTTTATCAATTATTAATATGCATTTATTTTGTTTTCTTGTTTATACTTTTATTTTGCATTTTTAATAATAATTTGTTTTTATATTAATAACTTGTCATTTTTTTAGTTACCTCAGATTCAGCAAAACTTTGTTAATGGTAAGGAAAGTAAAGCTCAGAATGGTCATAATTCTATTACTGAGGTACTAGGAGCTCATAATTCCTCTCCATTGGTCCCTTGCTACAAAAACAGTGAGCTTCAATATTGTAAAACAACCAATACAAAAGCTAGCACTGACGTGTTTAATTTTGTTGATCCGGAATCAACCTGCTTGGACTCTTTTCGGGTTCCCCTTTCTCAGAAAGGTCATAAATCTATTACTGAGGAACTAGGAGCTCATAATTCCTCACCATTGGTCCCTTGCTCCAAAAACAGTGATCCTCAATATTGTAAAACAACCAGTGCAAAAGGTAGAGCTGACGTGTTTAAGAGTGTTGATCCGCAATCAACCTGCTTGGACTCTTTTCGGGTTCCCCTTTGTCAGAAAGGTCATAAATCTATTACTGAGGAACTAGGAGCTCATAATTCCTCACCATTGGTCCCTTGCTCCAATAACAGTGATCCTCAATATTGTAAAACAACCAGTGCAAAAGGTAGAGTTGACGTGTTTAAGAGTGTTGATCCGCAATCAACCTGCTTGGACTCTTTTCGGGTTCCCATTTCTGCACCATTTCTTGATGTAGTAAGCGACCCAAGCAATGGCCACACGGTAATTATTTTTTATTCGTCTTATTTCTTTTACGTTTTATCAATCTTATCTTTAACTCATAATTTTTTTTTCATTCAATTAGGTTCAAAAAAGCCCTTTTAATAGTCAGTCTTTGATAGATCAGACAAATCTTTGGATAGATCATTCCGATATCAGAAATGAAGAGGCTGCGAAAATTCTGGCTTCAAAACCACCTGAAGACTTAGTTCCTGAAGATGACTCAATACTCTTAAGTGATGAAATTTTCTTGAATAAGAATGTCATTAGGAATCTGGAAAATGAATATTTGTCAGTAGAATTTAACGATTCTACCATTCAGAAAGGTATATAAACAATGAAAGATGTTTTTTGATTGTTATTTTCTAAATATAAATTATTTTGTTTTTGATTGTCTTTAGATATCAGAGATGAAGATATTCAGGTGCTTCTTCTCAATTGGCTTGTGATGATTTTGAATGAAGATCTTTCAAATGGTGAGAAAGTATCAATTGATTCCAAAGTTTGGCAATCATTGTCTAAAAAATTTAGCAAGGCTGGAGTGAAGCTCACACATACACAAATATTAGAAATTTGGGAGGACATGTTGGATAGAACCAATCATAATATCAACTTACTGAACAGGTATTTTTACAATCTAATTCAGGCTTATTCCTATGGTTTTATTTTCATTAGTAGATATTAACAGTTATAGTTCTAGTGCTTCCTATTTAGCTTTAATTTTATTTTTTTAATTCACTTTATTATTTACAGCGATGTCAGTGTGACATCAGAGATGACTTGGATGTTCACATTGTATTTCCCTTATTTAATTAGCCGGAAAAAACCTAGAGCTTCTGTAAGTAGTAAAAATTATTTTAAGTTTTGTTTATTAAATCAAAATAGTTTTGTTATTACTAAAATGCTTATATTGTCTTTTTTTTAGAAAACGCACTCCAATGGTATTTTTACCGAATCTGAAAGGAGCAGTGAGTCCAATTTAGTAAATGTGCCTGGTTTACAAAATGAAATTGAATCACTAATTCTGAACTGTGATAACACTGTAGATGAGTTTATTGATATATCCCAATTTATGTTTGTAACCCCAGACCAAACAATAAGTAATACAGAAAAATCCACCCAAGAAGACTGCAGAACGCCGATAAGAGCATCTGACTCAATCGTACCAGCCAAAGTGGGAAGTTTTCAGATCAATAATAATGAAAATGTTGGCCTGCCTGTTACATTAGAGGAATTCAATTCTTCTTCCGTTTCTGTTATAAAATTGGCAGGTAGGGATGTTAAAAAGGGTTCACAAAGAGTTGATTCAGAGGAGGTCAAACAATGTAGTATTTTGAAACCAACTTCGTTCTGGAAACGAAAGTACGACAATGATTCAATTAATGAAAGTTTGCACTCTACAAAGAAGTTTAAGAGTAGGGCGGATGTTTTCTAACTTGAGACTCTTGTTACATCCAAAGGCTAACTCTAAGCATTTTCATAAATCTACTATGTGTTACATGTAACTTTTATTATTTTTTTCTTGTTTTAAAATTAAAAATATTAGCAGGTATAAAGCTTTATCAAGATTGTGATTCTTTTCATATGTAGCTTGTAATATTTTTCATAAAATGTGCCAAAGATTCCTTTTAGTATGCTTTTTACTCTTGGTAAAGTGACTGTAGAGCACTTGAGTGCTTGAGTGTAGAAGGCATATTTGTTTCATTTTTTTATGTTCAATGAAAAAAAACACAAGGGGTTGGTTTATACCCCCAAAGTGAGTGAGAGAAAGAGAGTGTGAGCATATTAAGACTTCACCAATGCTTGATGTTATTTCCAAATGTGTATCTTATGTTATCTATTTTTCTTATCTACTTAGTATAGGTGTAGTTTTTTTAAGCGTAAATCTTGAATAAATTCTTAAATTGTATTAAAATATTAACCAAACATTGTGTTACTACATATCACTCAGTTTAACTTTATTTTACATTTATTTGAAGATAAAAGAGGAATGTGGAAAGTATCTAAAATTACCTGTGAAATATCTGACTAGTGAGTCATAGATTTTTTTAAGATTTGTGTATTACTGAGAAACAAACAAGTAATTTGTATTTAATCTTAATATTTAAACAATGATATTTAATAGTAAAGATGTGATTATTTGGGTAATTAGACAAAATGTGATCTAATTAATAAGGCTTAGGATATTTTAAAAATGTATTATCATTACAATGTTAAAATTCAACAAATTCAGAGATAGCTATGATATTGTATACTATCTAACTTACTAATTAATAGCTCATATCTTGAAATACGTTTATTCATAGCACACGCAGGTAACTTTCTTAAGGTATTACAGGATTCAAAGGAAAAGAGAAAAATATCAAGTAATAATATTAGTTCAATGAAAAACCAAAATTTATTACAAAAACAGTATTCTTCATTCCAATAATAATACTAAGCCAAATAATACTTTTGAGACATTTTATTCACCAAATACTTGATGGAAATACCAAGGCTTTTAATTAGCCATACTGAAATAATTATAAAAAATTTAATGAAAGTATTTTTATATGAATACACCTTATGAGAAAGAAATGTTTTTACCTATCACTAAAAAAGTGTATTTGACAGATAGCAGAATTCTTTTAAAAGTGGACTGCTCTAATCCTAATTCAACTGTCACATATTTTTTATAAGCGTGTGTTTCCTTGTGTGGATGAACTATTTTACAAAAAAGTGTTAATCTGATTATCTAAATCAGACATGCATAGGCTTTGATTGCTGCCAATAAAAACCAGCCATTTTAGATTTGGAGTCTAGATAATTTGAGTCAGGTTTGGTTTGGCAGCCCCCCCATTAGGTAACATGAACTGATGCGGCCCTCAGTGGTAATAAGTCCTTGTAACTAAGTGGTAACAGGAGCATAGACTTCATGGTTTAGATTCTATAGGAGTTAATGTCAGATTCTCTTTTTTTTAGCCAGATTGTAAGAATAAATGAAAAATACTAGACAAATAAGAAATTATGTGATGTGAATTTGTATTTAGCAAATATCATTCCAGTTCATTTCCAAAGATTCTTGAATTTATGGAGCACCTAGTAAATCCATACAGGCGTGTTTTTTAAAATAATTATTTTTAATAAAAAAAATGCCTTTCAGATCAAATGTGACACAATAAGTGATGGCCTTTTACTTGACACATTTTGAGATATGGTTTATTATTTGGAAAATGTTTGTTATCATGTGAAATAGATATTATTGATTAATGTTAAAGTCATTAACAATAGATTTGGTGCGTCAAGGTTGTGGCTTGGAAGTCAAGGATTCAAACATACAAGAAAGAGATATTTTTTTCTAAATAATATAGCCTTTTAGAATTCCTATACTGCCATTGTATTTTTACAATAGACTGCAATTTCCAGTGTACTTAATGTCAATAAATGTTTAGAGTTATGTTAGCTGTAGTATTCTTGCTATTTCTAGGTTAATAGACGCAGTTGCGTCTTGATGTATTTATGTTAATAATATTACATTAACAATTATTGGTACATAATGACTTTCTACTTTATTTTCATTTATGCTTTATGCCCTTTTTTACATAAAATAATTTAAATTTGAGACATCAGCTGATATGTCCAATTAGTATAACATTTGGTTTTTTTTATTTTGAATATCTCTGATAATAACAAAAAAACTTTCCTGTGGTCAGTGTGAATTTATTTTGAACATAACATAAAAAAATTTAGTTTACGAAGCTTATTAAAAAAAATATTTGAAATTTACCTATGTAGTGATTATATCCCTTTTTATAAAAAAAATATCTTAGAGATTAAAACAATGGCTCTATAGAGCGCATACAAAATATTTTTACCAAAAAATTTAAAAATTACTGAAAATGTAGTTTTGAAAAATATATTTTAATTTTACAATAATATACTGTTTATATTCTAAGTCTAAAATAATATTATAATTCCTATCTGTTAAATATGTTGTTTTCAGACTCCACTAAAGTTTTTCATATTTCGTGTGTCTATATCTTTGTGTATTGTTAAAGGAATTCAAAAATTATACTATAAATGATTCACATGCTCAAAAATACCATTTCATATTTGTAGATTATGGTCAGCATGCCAATACTTATTGTCATTTTAAGATCAGTGTTTTTTTAATACTATGTTTATTTGTAGGATTGTAAAATGTAGTTTTTAATTTTTTTTTTTCTTTTAAAGTCTATTTGATTTGTTTGAATGTATGATGTTAATATTTAGAAATAATATATCTTTTTCGAGAACAAAAAAGGCAGCTTTTCAAACCTCATTTACAGTATTCTGGTTTTTTTCCTGTTTTATTATGTAAATGGTTTTTGAAAAATAAACTGGCGATTGTGTCAACTGATATTAAATAGGACACATCGTTTTGTGTAGTCATTTGCTATGTCAGCTCTATTGTAAAATTCTTAAGTACTTAAAGCAAATAAGGCCTGGGTATTGTTGCAAAAAGCAGGCAATGACATAATTTGAACAAATTATACTTTACACTCATTCAACAAACTTTTGCTCTTTCAAAAACATGGCAAATATGTGATATTTCCTTTCATGCGATGTTTATCAGTTCCTTTATAAATAGCAGGTTTCCTATAGAAATCGCTTCCTCAAAAAAAACATTGGTTTTTTATCGCAGTTATACTTAAATATAATTTATATTAAGATGTGAAAATATAATTAATTATAATAAGATTAATGAATAAAGAAATGATGAATGTTTATATTGATGTAATGTGTGGTGTTTTGGAAGTCCACGACCGATGAATGCAGGTTTCGATGGCGCTGGGGATGGGGCACTCCGTGTCGGTGATGAGGTTCTTTCCGTCCCCATTCTGCGTCGATGTGGTGCCATTTTATTGCACGTGAACTAGTTCCAGGAGGTCACCATTATTGTGATTTCCGAAATTTGTATATTAATTCTATTCAAAACTAAATACTTAAGCAAGTCTCCCAAAACAAAGATAAAAAAACAGATTTTATGTTTATATACTAAATAGTATTAAGTGATATTCTCACTGTTGTTGTATAAGTAATTATCTTTAATGTTTCACTGTACAAATTTTATCTTCCATATTATGCCATAATTGATTTAATGTTTTATGTTTAAAAATATGTTAAATGTCAACAAACAATCAATAAATTGATGTGCCGTATCTTTTTTTTTTTTTTTTATCCACAACTTACTCATGTTACCCATCGGTTGACTCTCAAATCAATAATTCATTATCGCATATAAAGAAAGTCTCAACTTTATACATACATTCTAAGTATCAATATGGTTGTACAAAACTACGATAAATAAATATAACTGACAGTATAAAATAAATAATCTTTTCAACATGGTTTATCTTCGCTTATCTTTTTGTTAATTCGATTTGTGCCGGCGGTTTGTTAATTTACTTTTGACGAAAATCTTATCTTATTGTACATTCTTAATAAGTGCTCTTATCTCTTATTGATTTTTAATAACTAAAATGATACGGATACGCTGAATACTTCGATATATATAACAATACTTAAAATACATCGTAAACCATGATGCTTATAAAAAAACATGATATTAAAAATCATATAGGGTAGTCGAGGGGGTAATTCTAGAGAATATAATTTTTTTTTCTTTGTACATACAATAATGATTTTTTATATTACCATGAAATGTAAATAAAAATAGTTTTATATATGTAATTAAAAACTTGAAAATGTATTTATGTCAGGTTTACGTGATTAACTTGCGAAATAATTTTTCGTGATGAAAAAAAAAAAAAATGACACGTTTCTACGAGAGTCGCCAAAGAAGTGTTGAAACAGAAGTACGTGAATTACAACAAAAAAAAAATCCTACCCTATTAAAATATTATTGGCAACATAATCGCCACGCAGCAATGAAGCGTCGGGTGATTTTCAGTGAGTACAGGCCTCAGCGGCGTTGGTCGCGCGTCAGTCTGGTTGTATAGAAATAACTCAAGAACGACTCGATGCATTGTGCAGGTCGGGCAATCCTATTCCATATCGATGCTCTTATTTATAATCCCCGAAGTTATTTTCTGCTGACGCTATTCGCGAAGCAGAGACAGTGATGTGGAAATATCTTCCAAGTCGTTACAGTGTCTGACTACAGTTCCAGTTTGTAAAACATAAAGTGACCTGTGGTTTCTCAGTGCAGTGTAATATTTTGATTTTACGACTTCGATGAGTGACTTGTTGATATTTTTATCGCGTCGCTTGCATCGATATCGATCGAATTCTTCGGAATGCGGCCTGCGTGAGTACCTACTTATATCCAACATACTTTAATCTAATTTTTAAAAATTATATTTATAACAATTCAAAGGAAAGTTTTCGACGCGTGTTACTTTCTGGAAGGTAGAAACTCGAATATAAGTTGGTCTGTACGCAAGTCTTTCTGGGCTGCCGGATAAATTATTCTAGGATCGCTATCGATATTATAAATAATAATAAAAAAACATTTCTTATCCGTTGCAAATATTTGAGTACTCTGGACTTATCTGTAGATAAATAAGTAATATAAACATTAAATATCGCACTTGCGTATGATACGAAGATAGACAAACCTTTTTTCTGATGCAATTGTTGTGAAATATTAAAAAAATATTCTACGGTAGATCGGCAGGGATGTCCATCCCTGCCGATTAATGAAATCAATAAATATAATGTCAGTTCTCAAGAACCGACGACGATCCGTGAATTATATAATTATATTATGAGTTACATATCGTCGAAACTCATCCCTCCTCCTCTTCTGTGCTTGAAGATAAAAAAATGTATGGGAGAGTGTTAATGTTAAAAAGACATTATCATTTATTGGACTTTTTTTGTCATTCTGAAAATGTAATATTTACAACATGTATTTTTTAAATATTCACAGCAGTAAAATAAAGTCGGGCGGTATTGATTATTTTTATGCTTTTATTAACACATGCTCACATTTTGAACAAGCTTAGATTATTCGATTTATATATTTTTTGCATGCTAATATTATAAAAGCAGTCACCCCTATAAGCGCACAAGAAGCTTAATTCGTTTGCATATACGCGCAGAAGGGGCTCAGACAATCCGGGGGTGAATCAAAGCACACGGTAATATATTTACGATTCAAAAACCTAATTAAATTTTATAGAGTGCTATGTATTGCAGGGTTACGAAGAAGGGGTTGACTTAAAGCATTTTTGCAGCTCGAGGTTGCCGAACATTCCGTGTGTTTGTAGCAAACTTTCTTACAAAAGACGCCTCGGGAGTGTTAAATATGACGACGATGGATGTGGCACTGCATAAGCCCGACCATTGTCATGAGAAACGACTGCCATCCGTCTCCAGTCTGCAGAGTCCTCACCGGGACTCCGGGGCTCAGAGACTTGCAAAGGCGTGAACAGTAGCGACGCGAATTAAATGCTTCATCATATGAAAATAATATATGAATGACAATTATTCTTATTTAATGTTTGGCTATAGACGTCAAAACTAAGATTTTTGAGAATGAAAAGACCTTTGTTCACTTTCTATTCTGTGAGATTTGCGACGAAAAAAAAGGTGATTAGATTTTTCTGTCGGTTTTTTTCTTTGTCCTTTGATGTCTATTTTATATTCTAGCTGGGGTAAGCATACAAAAGATAGGCAGACGGGCAAACAGTTTAAAGCGATTAGAGGCAACTGCGGCTGTGATTGTTTTAAATTAAAAAAAATACAGAAATCCAATATCAATTAAGAATTTTAGGTTTAACAGTTTTACTTTTTTGCAATTCTCATGGATGATTTTTTATAAGATTAAAAAAATACATTGGTTTGTATCATCCAGATAAAAACTTGGAGTCAATTAAGGTTGGCTTATTTAAATGGAAATATCAAGAAATTTATTTGAGCACCCTCCCGTCTTATAAGATACTACAGGTTACGTATAGTATAACATAAACTTAAAAATATATTCACCATGATAAAACGTATGAATGTACTTGTAGTACAAACATTGAACGATAATGTGCTAAATTTTTATTTAATTTTAATAAATATAAATCCGACAGTATTAAGTGAGATTTATTTTCTAAATTCTGAAGATAACCGGTGGCCATCTCCCTGAAGTCTCGTCTCGAGAAGCGGGAGGAGTCAGCCCTAATTGGCCTACAAATCAACGTTTTAAGGAGACGTACAAAGAAATAGAAACAAAAACCCAGAAGCACCGATTTACTTCACGCCATTTAGATTTCTGCTCATTTTTTTGAAAATAAAACGTGCAGGAGAATCATGACATTAATTGTAAAATTAAGACTGCGTGCTTCTTTTCGCTACAGATAATTACTATCCATTATTTTTGTTATGTGCCCCTCTCGGAACGCCACTAGCTTGACATGTGATTATGAAGTTTATTTAATATACATGTATATCGATCGGCAAACAGCCGATGGTCAAATTAGTTACAATAAATGGTCCACCCCGAGAGCATATCTCATCGGTGGATCTTTGAAAACAGACTAATAAAATAATTACAATGAAATAAAGAGCTCCGAGGCTCGAGAGCCAGGGCTCTCTCGATGATTTTCGAATCATCTGCTTGGAGCGGCTGGTGTCCCTTTTAGTAAATATAAACAGTTACATTTGTTAGGAATGCCAAAAGAAAACATAAGAAAAACCCAAAGGGATTAACAACAGGAATATACAATAGAATACCAGATGGCAATTTAAATGGGTATCTTTCCCGCACCTTTCTAGGAAGGTGTCGTAAAGCGGAGACATATAATTACACAGGTATACCTTACTGCAATAAAATTATAAGATTAAAGTCAGTCGGTATGAACAATAATATTCCCGAGAGAGTAGGATTATAAACAATCAGGGGAAATACGTAACATTTTGTTAAAAATATATGTGTACTCATATAAACACATCATATCATACTCACTGTGTCTGAATTGTATTAATCAAGTGCCTCTCCTCAGAGGAGGTTGGCGACCATTTCATCACTGAGCATATAATCATGCTGAGCCAGCGTTCATGGTTTTTTAAGGAGAAAATAGTGTAGTGGGTCTTCGGGTCCTTCTACGCCGCAGTTTTATATTGGAAGGAAAAATCTGCGTATTGCTGTTGCCCAATAGCAATATTATATGATCTTTTCCTAACAAAGCTCTGGCGTTTAGATCTCAATAGCAGGAGCTCCCCCACCTCGACAAGGTACATCTCGAGCACATCCCTCCACAGTAATTCCAAGTCCGCTACTAAATTGTAAATTGCCAATTTTTTTAATGAGTAAAATTGCTTTAAAATGCTAAGTGAGCTTTACGTTTAGAGGAATTTAAATTTCATGTTTCTCAAAAGGTAAATAAAACTTCTGAAATCGTAAAAGCCTCAACACACAACGGGGGGGAAAGCATGGCGTACGACGGCTTCATTATGGAGAGGACTAAAAAAAATAGGCTTGTTTTTTGGTTAGGTTTTATTTAAACACGCTAACGGCCGACATGTTCATTTTTCCATAGCTCCATGGGCCGCACCAGGGCGGTGGAGGCGTTTTGTTTTTATATGAACACGAGCGAGTCATATTTGATTTTGAATGTGTTTCTTTGTTGGGAATTTTAAATTACGCCCGCAGTCTGGTGGTGGATGAAAAGGGTTTGTTTTATTGAGGCCTGCGAAATATTTCCGTCCCTTCTGGGATATTACTTTTGGTACTGATTTAGGCTCCCGCGACGCTCGGAAAAAATACATTTCTGCATTATTATTTACGACTACACATAAATATACTTGCAGACTACTGACATATATAAATCAATTTTTTTGTATACGTCGCATATCGCGTCACTGGCAAGTCTTGTCGTACAGACGAGCATGTTATCATATATTATGCACTTGCTCAGGGGGAATTTATGGTGTTTCTTTCCTTGATAACAAATCACGCCCGTCTAATACTTTCGTTTATTATCTGCGCATTGTATATAAACCCATACTTTCGGACGAACACGATTGCACATCAATTGTAAAATAAAAATTACAGTAATTTATTCACAAGTAACATATTTTTCTCAAAAATCAATTGTAATAGGCTTTGCGATTAATTTAATTGAAGGCTTAACGATTTATTGAGTGCCTGTGGCGTGTTGAGACTTCAGTGACAGGGCAAACCATAGCGAAAGAAAGTAGAATAAGAATTTACTAATATGTGGTGTGTTATATAACATTATAAATCATACGAAATATTTCGTAATCACTGTCGGTGTGTTATTTTTATTCTTTACAAGTGTATTATTTATTATTCGTACAAACGTCCTATATGTATTTTTTTGTTTTAGATGAATTTGATTGAATATAACTATCATACATAACTTATCAAATACATTATTATAACGTACGATTTATTTAATGCCTGCTTGAATTCCCTCCTAAAGAATGAATAGTACTGATGTCCCTGGTGACCTCTGCTTCTTCTTACTAAGGTCAACCATGTGAGGTGATGGGCCACACCATACACGTGTGCACTCGAAAATATTATTTTATTTATCTTCATTTTGTCGCAAAGAAAAGAAAATAAGATTTCAATGAGTACGGATAATTTTTCTGAAGAGTTTTATCACAGAAAACATGCTCAATTACATTAAAATGAAAACACAAAAAAAGTAATCAAACAAATCCCATTAGCCGCTTTGAAGCCTTTGTGGGCTCTCTTAAATGAAACAATTAAATTATCATTGCATTCAGGCTTGTTCATTTTTCTTCCGCGGGATGATTCCCGTCGAAGCGCGAATAAAACTTTATCGGAGACGTCCCGGCCGGCCATCTTGGCTGAGCTTTTCCGAGGCGAATAAACGGATTTTATTGCGGTCGGGCTCAGATAAGTTTGAAAGGATTCTCGCTGCTCTCGGGGGTCTTTTTGGCTGACATTCTGTCACCTACAAAAAAATGAAGGGAGACTCGCTGCAGCTTAGGCGAGTAAAAACTATAAAATTGATGGGCGGGTTTTGTGCAAGATTCTGGAGCGCTACCCTGATGCGGTTTTAGTTTTATCTCGGGTTCACGTCCTCGAAGAGACGATACCTAAATCAATTTAAAGTTTTGTTACTACGAAGAAATAAAGCTCACAGTAAGATCGTTATGAAATATATACCAACAACGTTTTTGAAAATATTATTTTCTTTTCTTGAAATTCCACTTGATACAGTCTTTTGGAATGAGATTGATCAAAGTTCTAATATATTTAATTATTATAAATATATATTAGTAAACACATTGAGTGTTTCTGTGAGTCAGCTTTTGCATCTTTTTATGCAAATATTCAATCTTATTTTGACGGTTAAGATCAACGAACAAAGTTATCACGTTAATTCCCACGAAGCTGCAAAGCAAGAAGGCTAGTCGTAATTATCGAATTTAATTATCGGTAGGAGAATTTCTCGTTTTAATATGTCTCTTTTAGTCGTATAGTAAATTTGCGTGCCGTGGCATATCGTGATGGCGTGATAACTGCTGTGGTCGTTGGGTCCGGGTGCTTCAGATAATGTACACACGAGGTTTTGCCAGGCTATAAAGAAGACTTTAACGTTCAAGTCAAGTGAATTTCAAAATGTATACGTGCAGTGCATAAAGTACAGATAGAGCAGTTTATTCTGTCGCCCGATAGATTTTATATAGGATAACTAGTATTTTCTTCGAATTTGTATCATTTAATTTTATATATCGTTTTAAACCGATGTTACTGAAAGTTATCTCAATGACAAGTGGTGCGCATATATTATTACTGGCTTTATTTGTTTGCGATATTTTTTATCTTTTAAGATAGTGACGTGCGATAGTGTCGTGCCTACTTCAGAAAAAAAATGCAAGAGCAAAAGTAATATTATCTAAAAATAAAGATCGGAGAAGCTTTACACATAAAATATAATAATAAGAAAATATATTGTTTTATTAAAATAGCAATAATATGCATGTCTAAATTATACTTAAATGCTCAATAGTGAAAAGTTGATTCAAGATGTAAAATACTTACATTATTTTTCGGGACATTTTCTAACATAAATTTTTATTTGAAAATCCGCGTGAGTGCAAAAAAATAGTATAGATAATCATTTTATAACTTACTTGAACATTTTAAAGTTTTTTTGTTGAAATATAAATTTTTACATTACAGCTTATCTCTATTGCATTTACGGAATACAGTAATACCCCGTTTTACGCGACCCCGTTATGCGCGGTTTTACTATAACGCGAAATTAAAATTTAGCGTTAAAATGCCTCGCACTACGCGAATTTCTTATTTTAATAATGTGTATGAACATAATGTAGTCATTGACTTCTCTAAACAATTTAAAACAGCGTTGGGTGTTATGGACGTATTTTACAAGAACGTAAAAGAAACGCTACCCAAATGACAATAGATGTATTTTTCAGTAAAACATGTAATACTGCATAAAGTGTTTTTAGAATTAAAGTGATTGATCGAAATGATTCGTATTTTTTGTATTAAGTTTTGACTTTGTATGTATGTTTAATCGTGAACCCCGATATACGCGAATTTCACTTAACGCGATTTTTTCCGATTTTTTACTAAGCGACAGTGTGGCTCAATACAGGTGGGCCTGTTTTAAACACCTTTCCTTTTGCATTATTTTGCTACAGCTTATTTTTATAGGCATTTTTTGATTAAATATGTTATAGACATCTATGAATTTCTCGACATGCATTTCTCCTGAAAGAAAGTGCGCGCCTCAAAACAAGGTGCGTGTGTCTTTTTTAACCGAAAATATTTGATTTATTAACTTTTAAGAAATTCAATATTTTTGACAGAGAGTACTTGGTGGAATTCCATTTTAATATTTTGAATAAAAATACTTGTGGTTTGTCCTGTAGTGTGTTTATCTGTAAATAATAGGTTCTGTCATCTGTAAAAAGGGAGATGAGACATCTACCTTCGGCCTCCACCTCTCGGATAATAAGCACGACTTTAACCAGAACTCCAACCTCAAAATTTTGCATATTAACAATAAAGGCACAAAACTCGATCGCCAAGAGATTTTAGAGATCAATCGCATAAAAGATAACACACCGGAGCACCTGCTTAATGACCAGGTTATTTTCAATAAGTCTCCATTATTATTCCCTATTGCTAAATCACATCTTTAAAAAAACATTTACTGTGCATAAACCTATTATTTACAGATAAACACACTACAGGACAAACCCCAACTCAGGATAACTGCTGCTACACCCCATAGCCACTACTTTAGATAATTACCCCATTAACACAAAAATTTGCAATTATATAGAATCCTCCACTTGTCAGGTACATTAAAATCACATTAGCCCTTACCACCTGACAATCATTCTCTCTCTTTCCAACAACCTCTCCCTCTAACAATTGTTTACCTAATTGCTTAGTATTATATAAAATCTCACTCTGTTTGATAATGCCAACGTGAAAGGTTGGCGAAACCGGTCACTAATAAAAACAAAAATATGGAAAATCACTCAAGTATTTTTATTCAAAATATTATTAATTTTTAATTTCTTCTTAAAACATTTTTAATTCAATGTCTTGTAGATAGTTTAGATTTTTTAAACATTTATCCTCCTGAAAGACAGCGTGCCTCGCTGGAGGTGCGCGTGCCCGGCGCTGGTCCCGGAGGCCCCGAGCTGTCGCAACAACTGTCATTAAACAACGAATGTCTTTACTTGGAACAGTTTTCTCCGCGGTGAGGGTAATCTGCCCTGCGGGGGTAGCGCGTCTCAACCCTCCCGCCACCAAAGGGTTTATTTTGTTTTCCTTTTCCTCTTACGGATGTGTCCATCTTGTTTTGACTGGGAAGTATTGAGTGTTAGGAGAAACGTCGACACACACACACACACACATATATATATGTTACTTTGTACAAAAAAATGGATATCAATTTGGGTAGTTTTATTTATTGAGATATATTGATTATATATTAATATATAACTATATTAATCTGAAACACTGGCAATTCTTAGATGGTGTTGCGCTTACAATTTTTAAACATTTTTCACGACTTATAAATAATTTTCTTAGATTTCTCGTAAAGCGAACGTTGGAAAGCGTATTTTTCGTCTGTATCTTCAAATGAATTTTGATGCGTTTGTATTTTATAAATAATGCAGGTTTTAGCTTTGTTTCTGCAGTTCGTTGATCTAAAATATTAATTTTCTTTGCAAGTAAGGCAGCGCTGGAGCTGGAGCAAAAGGATTCCGACGTTATGAATACCTACCGCAACATTTACATACAAAGTTCTTCCTGGACTGACATTTTGTGTAAATAATCAACAAGGAAGCAAAACATTTTCCATGTCTGAGTAATATGCGACGAGCACACTCAAGTATTATGATATTTATATAAGAAATTTTCCAGGGCTATATAAAGATTCGCAACGATTCATTATATAAAGTCCTCTCGTGTAATTTTACGATTTTTCAAAGAGTGCAATGAAATAGTTTGATCATTAATCTAGCAAAATATAAAGATGTAGCCCAACGGTGTCTCCCTTCGCTGCATTCAGGACAAACCACACAAGATGGGTGATAAATTATGATAATCATCATCGTCGAGTGTTCTCGCTAACCCAAAATGATAAGGACCCGACAAAAAATGTACATTAATCACGCCACATCCGGCACCTCTCAGCCCACTTCTGCAAGTTTCCAATTATTTGAGATTCTCGTTCAACATTTTTTGCCGAAAATTTTCAAGTGACACTAATTCTTTGAGACGGTTTTTAGTTATAAATGCAAGTGTCCCCATAAAAGTGTCAAGACCTTACTGTACTAAAATAAATTTCAGCGTCATTCTTCATTCTTCTCTGTATTAAATTTCTTCCTTTACTCCAGCGGTGAGATATTCTATATCGCACGTACAAGCCTGGCTAACACTTTTATGTACGATGACTATATAGTACTCCCGCTATCCCCAGTGGATATATATTTATATATATATACATATCTACTCGATTAAAAAAATTTGACTGTTAATGTTGAAGGCTTTTAATGCTTGGAATAATTACTTTAACTAGTAAAAACTGTATGAACATAAGTAAAGTGACGGTAGAATAATTAATAATATAAGATCTCACGGTTCAAGGAGTCGGACCCTTCTGCCGTCCCGCTCGCTGCTCACAAACCAGACGCTTAACGAAGTTACTGTCCAAATGGCAGAACCAATAAAGCAATCACACGCTCTAAGTGTCTTTCCAGGAATTCGTATAGCTATTGGTCGAGCCTCAAGTTGCCTTTTAGATTAATTAGGTTTTGTTTTAATTTACGCGAAATTGTAAACGGAAACACTTTTCAAAAGCTTTAATGTTATACGTTTAAAATTATTTTTCAGTTCAAGAGCAACACGCACTGTATCAGCCATATGTGATGAAGATTGCACTCGTGTATATGTTAGTTGTGTTTAAATTATAAATCCAACTGTAACTGCCGGCATTATTTGTGAAATTATAGAAATAGTCCTGGAATATCGAAATATAACTCAGTTTTATAACAGCCAGGCAGTAATTCCTTCGGTTTTCTTTTTCCCGGTAAGCCTGTTGGCTGGTGGGGTTGTGGGAGTATGTACCCCAACGGAAAACCGGAAATTGCTGGATGGCCATTGTTTTTCGAAGATGGACGATGCCAGCAGTAGTAGCCTTGCGGACTAGAAGTTCAATAATGGCCTCTCTATTGGTTTCGTAAGTCCTGTTGCGGTGCAGAGTGCTTGTCGTATGGTGGATAACAAAGTTTACGATTATCCGTAAAATGCCAACTGCATCCTTCATTGTTGATTGATTATTAAAAAATTTAATCAGTCATTCAAGGGGTATTTTTTTACAAATTTAAAATAAAAACATCTTCATGGTTATTTACGATTTGGACTATAAATATCGTTTGGATTATAAACAAACTCTGTAAACAGAGTATGTTTTGTTTTTATAATAACAGTGCAGGTATTAATTATTACTGAGACAAGTGTGTTTGTTGGTTATATCGTCTGTTCTTTTTTATAAATATTTGTTTCTTAGGTGTTATTTGACCTCAGCACCGGGACCAAAACGTGGACGATTAAGCAAAGTATTTAAAATAATAAAATTCTAGTGCTTTTTTAGGCGTTGACTATGTCAATATTGAATCTGAAAGATTAAGCTAGTCTCATTTTTAAAATAAACTAATATCTCTAAAACTAAGTGTTTCTTATCAGTGATTCTTTTGCACACTTAGATATTTGGGCACTTGAAATAAAGACGATCTTTGAACGGCACGCTAAGGACGCGTGACATGTTTTATTTGTTCAGATACTGACGTGTTTATGGATGATCAGTGTCTATTATATATAAATAGTGATCATGGGAGCGAATTTACTATAGAGTGCAGGTGGTATAGCATACGTCGAAAATCGCGTTGAGATGTCGATGGTAGGATAAATAAGCACAACCTAGGAACCTAACACCACACTAACCTAAAATGAAAATGATACGAAATATGGGAATATGTCCTGTGAGTAAAGTTTATTGAGTGCCCGCTAATGCAAGTTATACCCCTGCGTCTCCAGTGCCACTGCAGTGCGCCCACCAGCCTGATTTATCGGCAGCTTCCTGTTCCCATGAGCACCCCCGCACCCGCCCGACCCCAGCAGCCCGCCACTGTGCCAAGTGCTGAGATTCATTTTCACGCATGTTCATACGCCAGGCAAAGCCGGCTATACCGTTGCGAAAACCTGAACAAAACGATGAAAAACTACACCCACATAAATGTGATATTAAGAGCCGAAGCAGCTGTCTTATTAATAGTTTCGCCGTTAGCAATGTTGAGGTCACCAATTTCGCCAATGGTGTCTCATTGCGAGGACATTTCGCCTGAAATACGATCGCCTTTTGACTGACCGCTAATTACTATGGGTTTATGTCATATTTTAATGGGCCGTCTAATAAAATATCTAATGGATTATGGGTCGAATGTCACATTCCAACAGGCCGTAAGACACGTGTTCCGATGTAGGTACTAACCTCTACAATAGTATATCGCCAAAGTCAATTCAGTAATTTTTCAGTAACTTCAATGCTCCATTTAAGTATAAAATTTGTACAGTGAGGTTTTTTTTAAATTTAATATATGTTTTAAATTGTTCAAAGCTTGTTTTACGGCAAGCTATGCTTTGTTGCTTGTACAAAATATATACAACGTGTGCATTGCCGGTACGTGCTGAGAGGTTTTTAAGTGGATTTTTATATCAAGCGATAATTATATTATTGTTCTCGAGGAGGATCGCTCAATCTGGAGCTCACCCCTCAGCCTCGCAAACAAGCTATAGGGATTAAAGCCGCGCGCCCTTATGCAAGGAGGAGAATATCTCCAGCCCAGGGAGTGGACCTTGGCCCGAATTACGTCCTCCGCAGAGCTGCCCCCCCCTGCAGGGGCTTATCGCCCTCGCCGGCTGGGATAAAGCACCCCCCTATAATAAATAAATATCAACCAAAGGCCCTCAGCTGTCAATTTTCATGGTCAGCGGGTGGAAATCATGGCGACATATATATTTTTTAAATTTTGATGTTGAATAAGTCCGCTTTAAAATATTCTCAATCATAATATTAAGTACGCGTGTTCATGAAGTATTCATGTACTTCAAAATTGGTACTTATTTACATATTTTTATATGTGATTTTAAATAAGATATTTTTTTCATATTTGAAATATTTTTTTGATAATACTTGGTTGTGTAATTATTAAGGTAATTAAAAAAAAACAAAGCAAACATGTAATTGCTCTGTTTCTATTACTGCATAGTTGTTCCTTTCCATGTCCAACTACGAAATTAACATATAAAGTGGACACCATTCACACTCTTTCAAGAAAACATTTTGTGTAGTAACTATCCATTGCGAACATATGGCACTGCAGTCGATTTCACGGGTATAGTGTTTTTTTTTAGACTTGTACGGAGGTTCTGTGAACAAAAATACTGAATTAAATTTATTACATTTGATAATACAGAATATATTCTAAAAATTTAAAAATAACTTATTGTGTTTTCAAATACAAAATCAAAAAATAAAGCACTAAATATGTCAAAATACAATAAGCGAATTATTTTGAAACGTATTATTTGGGGGATGATTTTTTTACCTTCCCTCGGTTTTAAAACATTTATGATAAATTAAATTGAAAGTCATGATTTGAACATTAAGCTAGAATTTTAAAAACATAAACGGTTTTAAAGTGTTAAGCACACTTGAGGTACTTTATAAAAATAAATAATCACAACATTCAGCTTCGTCCTTCTTGCAAGTCAAAGGATTATCATCAAACTGTTAATACTGAAAAATGAGTTTTTTATTTGAGTGCTGAGCTTATTCTTGTAAACCGAAGTATAACATAAAATAATAATATAATTTCGTGGTATTAAGGCTAAAGAGGTATAAAGTTTTTTTGCGTCTCGCTTGTAGGGTTCATTTTACATCCCTGTATCCCCAGAAGGATTGTTTGGTAGACTTACGTGCCCTCTCCACTCATTAAAGCCAAGCTAATAATTTCCGGTGTGCGAAGAGGGTAGGTGGAGGATACTTAAGGGTAGATGAGATTACAGGAGATGATACTGTAATAAAAGATTGAAATCTCCGCTAAATTGTTCCGGTCACTCAGGTTCAGGTTTTAATTAACTGAACTTGGATTAACTTTTTTTAATTAATACAATTTATTTTTTATATTTAAAATGCAACTATTCAAATTTATGGCAACATCAAATTAAGAAATCTTTACCGTGTAGATGTAACATTAAAAACCCTAACGATTGCTTTCTTAAATTAGTTTTACATTAAAATATTATAACTTACTTCCTAGGCTTACTATTTTCAGATACGACAAATGACATGTTTGCATCCGTATAGACGTATTTTTAGTTGTTATCATATATTTACAATAATGAGTTCTACGTATTCAATCCAATATATGTGATATAAAACCGATAATTTTACGCAATGTCTCGTAATAAGCGGAAACTGATTATGGAGTACTTTTGTATAGTTTTAAGCTCTTGGCACGCCTTAGATTTTTATTTCCCTGTTTTTTTATCAGACTTGCATACAATATAAATCAATGAATATAATTTAAGATTACTATGTAGTAAATAATAATTTTTTTGGTCAAATATGTTCTATGCTGAAATATATCTATTGTTAAAATAATTAATTAGTATTAAGTTTAAATAAGCTGTGCCCGGGCTTACATACCCGCAGACATGCTGAAAGGGTTGTAATCTTTATCATCCCTCGGTCGTCTGCCGTAGATGCGGGGATGAAGGTGATATCCGTCATGTGACGTCATCGCGCTCGACTGGGGACGGGAAATGGAATACCATTTCCGATCCCTGTCCCTTCATACATTCATTCATACGTGAAATATTATGTGGGAAAGAAAAAAGATTCACAGGCCACGCGAGCATTCCGGTGATCTCCTTTATGGTTTGTCTAACACATTTGTGCCGCACTATCTGTTTGAATGATGATACATTTTGATTGTTAGAAAAATAGTTTTCGTCTTAGAAAAATCATTTAGAAAAACTTGCCGAGCTCAATAGGAATACTCGTACACCCACGCATTACTGTGCGTCGATGTCTTGCTTTTGTATTGTTTGGTGGGGATGAAATCATCAGTTTTACAAAGCAAAATATAAATTGCGATTGGACAATATGTGTCAACAGTCTCATATTTGTGAGGTAGCGGTTTTCTAAAAAAAAGAGTTATAGATTCAGAGCACTCGAGGGACAACTAAATTATAAAGTAAGAGAAATGACAATAAAATAAATACATACAAATATTTGATAATATCTACTTTATCTTAAATTTATTTCTATAACATAAGAGAGGATGTATAATGAGTATTTTTTTTATTTGAATTTAATCAGCAGTATTGTATTTTAATGGTTAACACTAAGTCTGCATGATTCACCACAAGTGTGAATACACCGCTTTCTTAATAATTTACAAGATAATAAACAGAATGGAGTCGTTAGTTATACGGAATAGTATTGTAGCTATCTCACAGTCAAGATTAGAGGTAATGAATATTTCTGAGTAAAACAATTGAATATATCGTGAAATTGATTAAAACGTGTTACTTTTGAATATTATTTTGTACAAGTAAGAAGTATATTAAATATGACGATTTTAAATGAAAACACATTATAAAATATGTAATGTTATGTGTATTTATTAGTATAAATTAGTACATGGTAATATCCGTGTTATGTATATCATATTACCTGATTTAATCAATGATAAATAAATTAAAATATCTTAGAATTATTAAAAACTCATTGAGGAATCATTACACTGTACGTATTATATTCAGCATTGCAGTTTTATAGTTTCTCAGAGCTTTATTGGAGGTGTCTTTCCGAATTACGCGTCTGCCAGGCGAGTCAATGACCATAAAAAATAATATCGCCTTTCAAATCTATCCGCCGGATCAAATCCCACGTGAAGTGAGCACATATATAAAATGAAATGAAACATTTTATGTGTTTCTTTTTTGGATCCCCGGGGACGCGTTTATTTTGACGGGAAAACGGATCTTGTCGACTGGCACCGCCGAGGTCTTCTTATATAGTATAAAATATTATCCGAAGGATTTCGCGATAATGCAATACTGACCCAACGGCCGTGCATTCTTTTATTTATGCTCTTTCGTAGAATCGGTCTTGTTTCAGTCGTTTTACGACTATATCTTTCCTTTATAGACCCCGGGATAAGATTTGGTCTCATCTCGTACTAAAAGGCTGTGCCAGAAAATGTACTAAATCTTAGATGTATTATTCGTAAGAGTTTTGTCTCGTGAAATTATATTATTTAAAAAATAAAAAAAAAACAAATAAAATTCAAGAACAGATATTTTATTAAAAAAAGTATAAAATTTTATAGATTAAGGTGCCTTCACCAGGATTTTAATTATATTACATTTAAAAAAATACTAGCAGATACAATTATACCTGTTCACCACATTATTATGATTATTGACCGTTAATAGTGTTTTTAAATTAATAATTTTAGCTTAACAGAAATCAGAGCTCAATACCAAAATGATTTATTGATATTTTTTTGGACTCGTATTGTAACGAATTGCATTAGTTTCACCCAGAAAAAAATTTTTTTTTGTATAGAAAGTATAATACGTAAATTATTATTTCGTCGATTTGACCTTGGATTCTGTAGGATCGAGTGCGGTCCGAACGGAGAGACGCGAGCGTCGGTGACGTCACGCGTTGCCCCTCGTCCCGCGCATCCCCGCAGATATCGATTTTTACAAACCAGCAGGTTGCCTAGCCTGGGTGACGTCACGCGTCCCGCGCGGTCCCGCGGATATCGATTCTTTCTGACGTCACAGATTGACAATTTTAGGAGATCCGAGTGATATGGCAACATCGACGCGGAGTAACGGAGATTTCAAAAATTAGAATCGATGACCGGATGTTGGGGTTAAGAGGAAGTAGGCCACGGGGCCACACAGAGGTTTTTTTGGGCGTTAAGGAGGAGCAAGCCGGGCGGCGAGATTAGAGACGCTGGGGACGCGGAAGGATCAGGATGGAGATTTTTGATTGCTAGTGTTTTGAGTTGTAAAAATTACTTTTGATTGAATTTTAAACTAAATGATAGAGTCTATAAGGTCAAACGCCGAGGGATATAAGGATTCTTTTTACTTAATTATATTTGTCAATATTTAGTATTTACACAGATCTGCAAATATGTTAACCTCGAAATATTATCGAAAGCCGGGTGCGCTTGAGTTGACAAAATTGAAAGTATTATGTTAAATTAAATTATGGAGAGTTTATCTCGGAATAGAGCTCGTTAGTAGTTTGTGTGATTATGGGTGATCTATATCGAATTTCTCTTTTAAATATTTCAGGTAAGAGACTATTGGTGATTCAAAAATGTCGCTGTGTGTTGACGTACATCACTGGGTTGCGGTTCTTTGCATGCTATTCCCGAGGCTGAGAGTCGGCGGAAAATACGTGAAACTGGGATAGAAAAATCGCCGTGGATTTCCAGATTTGTCGAACCTTATTATTATTTATTTTACGTCATTAAAATGGAGTCGGTCGGTCGGTTAGGATTGGCGGCCATTGTATTAAATGCATGGCATTTTTCTAGATTAGTATTAATGAGGTTAGGTGTAAATTGTCATGTATTATCATATTGTATTATCAAAAGGTTCGATCCCTAATAATGCAGAGATAATTATTCTATTGTTTTATTGTAACCGCGAGAGTTTTAAAATATATTTAGTAATATTATTAGCGAAGCTAATTAGATTCTGGAATGAATTAATATTTTTCTGTACGTTTGCGTTTCGGTAATTTTAATTCTTGGTTAGACATCGTATATGATATGTCGTGAATTTAGGGAATATTAAAACGGATTAATTTACGGTTTTTATGTAATTAAGACAGAAGTCGGAGATATTTGTTTGAGATTTATTCGGGTTCGATCCCCGATATTTTTCGAATGAATTATTTTCCGATTTTAGTGGTTTTAAGGTAGTATTTGGTGCTAAATGTTTGTTTTACAGGGCGGTCTTAAATAGTGTTTGGTTAAACGGAATTTAATTGAAATTGGTTAAAATTAATATAATTATTTGATTGTCTTTACGGTGATTCGGAAGGTGGCCATCCTTGAGTTCGTAAGCGCGCGCTGTTCGGAAGATTCTGTATTGCGAGTTAAAAAGAGTAGCATTCGAGGATAGGCTTACGCCAACGTCAGAGCGCTTAGGTTGCGGGGCGCTGTCAGATATGTCAAGGGATCAGCTGTGGTCGAGCGGCCATGTTGGATATTTTATTGTTTATAAACAAATGTCAGAGAGCTGTCAAGTTAGTGAGTACAAATCGATTATCGATTTTGAAATTACGAGTGGTTGTTTTAAAGCGTGAATATTGTGCATCATATTCTTTTATAGGACGTAATATATTGACGGACGCGTCGATAAGAGGTATTAATGAAACGATATATTAGGATATTGTTGGTTTTACAGGGAATATAAGTCGAACTTATATTATTTATGGATGGGTTTTAATTATTTAGAACGTGTTTGGAGAGTCAGTGGAGATATATTATATATTTTGGTGGATATTTTAAATTCTAGATAGATAAATTATAGGATTTACTTGGTCTAGCGTTGGTATATCAGATAGTTTAAATATGTTTCGTAGGGGTTTATCAAGAGATAGTATCGAGTTGATTGGACCTTTTATTGCAGAGCCAGCAGTTCCAGCGGGAGTGTATTTAGTAAATAACTTAGTTATAAGGTATTAGAGTGTGTAGCTTGTCCGCCCTCTCGTAGATAGTGTAGTTTAGTACCCGGTATTACTAGGGAGTTTGTATTTGCTCCAAATAAGCCCTGCTTTAGGCTCTCATTGATTTTGCGACGTACCTGGTTTCCGAGGGATCGTATTATCTCCTATTGGTTAGCGCGTTTACTACTGAGACAGTGTTTGTTTCATTGGCTTCGACCCTGGTCGGCGGGGTGTGTTTGGCTGATATTCACAAAGGGGATCGTGGCCCATTTGAGGCCAGTGGGATAGGTTTGACAAGAATACTGTGGGTGCAGTAAATTTTGACACTGCTTTGATACGATATCGGAAATCTTGAACGTTTCAGTGTCACCATACCAAATTATAGTTACTAACTGTAGAATTTGACACCGTAGACATAGAAAACGGAGAGTTTGAGGAGCGGTCCTAAATACGTGAAGATTCAAATGCAGCATCAAGACATGCTTCATATATCTGAAGGGCTAATTCCCTTTGTTCCTGCAATATTATAATTTCATCAGCGACCTCTGGTCGTCCAACGGATCCAGAAAGCGATAACTGCTCTAAAGGCAATTCGCTCAATTTTCTTCGGAACGAGGCAACAATCGGGACACTGCATTAGCAGCCCGCAACTGTAACACTAAATTTCTTCGGAACGAGAATATACTGGATCCTGTTTGACGGTTAGAGGAAGTTGTCAAATGCGACTAAAATTCTTTACATTCTCGTATCAACGGATCGCCCTTCTAATTCTTCGATCGGATTTGTTTGATTTTATTCAAGATAAAATCCTGCTCGTCTTCAGTTAAATATTTGGACAAAAGGGTTCACCTTTCAGTCGGAGTTTGTACGCGAAAAATAGCTTCCTCGATTTAGTTTGGTGCAGAAGGGTTCGCTGGGGCTCTCTGGACAATCCAACCTTAAGTTGTTCTGTTTGGAGAGATTCCCATAGGGGTAGGAGACAGTCAAATCCATTGACCGTCACGGAGGCGAATTTGGTGGTGGTAGGGGGGGCGGTCTGTTACCGAACCTTCCCTTCTACTTTAACCTCACGAGATTGTAAAATAAACTTCAAAACAAACAAGTCCGAGAAAACTTTAAAATTAAGATTTATATTTTAAGGGTAGTCATAGTAATCGTTAACATTGGGTTAGGTCAGTTTAGACGTGACACCTTCAAGGGAGTCAGTAGTATTATTATTTTACGTTTAGGGGTTTAGTTGTTCAAGTACGTTTGGGTCCGAGTCATCCTTAAAGGTTGACAAAGATTCAGTCGGACCTTTCCTATTAGATTTAAGGTCTAAAAGGTCGGGAACGTCACAGGTGGTTGCCGCGACTCAGGAGTATGGAGTTTTTGAAAGAAATCTTTATAATTTTATAGAGTTTCACTCCGTAAGAATTAAAGGGTTACCACATTACACAACAAAAAGGGGTCCATTTTAGTGTATGACGAGATAGACGTATTGGCCATAGTAATTTAAGAAACAGAAAAGGGTGTTAAAATAGTTAGACACGACGTTAAAATTACTTAAATTGTAATCGTAAAATAACTGCTTCATTAGTGCATTATAATTATAAGGTTTAAAATTATTGAGTTTGTTCCAGTTGTACTGGAAAAATAATTTTAAGGTTATGTCAAATAAATTGTTGACACGGAAAGAGACTATTGTCGTCTCAGTAATTGAATGTTATTTATTTAAATTCAGATTTGACGGTTGTCAAACATTAGGATATTTTTATACTGGCAACAAAATTGGAACGAGACGCGTGGTTTTAAAAGGAAGTTACATAAAACAAATAATAAGGTTAAATCTCTACGGCAATGTTGCTGTCGTAAAAATAATGCAAATATAATTGTTGAGGAGATATCATATTGATTTATATTACGGCGAAATTTGTGAAATAATTTCAAGGTTAGGAAGAAGTTCGTATATGGATCTTCGAGTAGTTCATGTTTGTTACTAAAATGTCAAAGTGGCGGCTCGGACATTCCAAGCTAGGGATGGGAAACGTTTATAGGGATGTGCACGAAAATGAAGAGAGTGATTGAAGTCGTGTTCGAAATATTCTGCAAAGGCAAATAAATATTTTTTGAAAGTATGAAATAGTTTAAGATCATTCAGAATTTATTCGATAATTATAGTGTGGGGAAGGTCTTGAGTCTATAGAGATGAAGCGATCGATTATATTATTAGATATTTTGAAGGAAAAATAGATTATAAGGTATATTCTATTTATAGGATGTTATTTTCAGATATGCGAATATCAAAACTGTTTGACAGTTATTGATTAAAGAAATAAAAGATGTTTAATATATTTTAATTAGGATATTTAAGTTATAGTTTTCTATGGGATTGGATTTCGTTGGGGATCGATTCCATCGACTTGGTATATTGATATTCTTGGAGATATTAATTGCTAGGGAAGTAATGATACTCTTATAGACAGGGGAAGGTGCGAGATTTAAAACAGAGATAATTAATGAGGCAGTAGCAATACTTTTCCAATCTGGGGAAGGAGGATTTTGAGATAGAGATATTTTGTTTGGGTTCAATTCCTAACAAATAACAAATTGGTGTTTCGAGTGTGTAGTAAAATTTAGAATTTATTTGCGCGATATATTATTTTAAGATATGGTAAAGGTGGTGGGATTTGTCAAGTATCGCAGGAATCGAGACCTGGCTATGATTGATTAATTGATTGATTGATTTTAGTTGTTAAATAACGAGCTATGGTGTTGGCTCTCGAGAAAGTACATGAAACATGTTCTTCCCCGACAGCCAATGGGAAGGATTGTAACGAATTGCATTAGTTTCACCCAGAAAAAAATTTTTTTTTGTATAGAAAGTATAATACGTAAATTATTATTTCGTCGATTTGACCTTGGATTCTGTAGGATCGAGTGCGGTCCGAACGGAGAGACGCGAGCGTCGGTGACGTCACGCGTTGCCCCTCGTCCCGCGCATCCCCGCAGATATCGATTTTTACAAACCAGCAGGTTGCCTAGCCTGGGTGACGTCACGCGTCCCGCGCGGTCCCGCGGATATCGATTCTTTCTGACGTCACAGATTGACAATTTTAGGAGATCCGAGTGATATGGCAACATCGACGCGGAGTAACGGAGATTTCAAAAATTAGAATCGATGACCGGATGTTGGGGTTAAGAGGAAGTAGGCCACGGGGCCACACAGAGGTTTTTTTGGGCGTTAAGGAGGAGCAAGCCGGGCGGCGAGATTAGAGACGCTGGGGACGCGGAAGGATCAGGATGGAGATTTTTGATTGCTAGTGTTTTGAGTTGTAAAAATTACTTTTGATTGAATTTTAAACTAAATGATAGAGTCTATAAGGTCAAACGCCGAGGGATATAAGGATTCTTTTTACTTAATTATATTTGTCAATATTTAGTATTTACACAGATCTGCAAATATGTTAACCTCGAAATATTATCGAAAGCCGGGTGCGCTTGAGTTGACAAAATTGAAAGTATTATGTTAAATTAAATTATGGAGAGTTTATCTCGGAATAGAGCTCGTTAGTAGTTTGTGTGATTATGGGTGATCTATATCGAATTTCTCTTTTAAATATTTCAGGTAAGAGACTATTGGTGATTCAAAAATGTCGCTGTGTGTTGACGTACATCACTGGGTTGCGGTTCTTTGCATGCTATTCCCGAGGCTGAGAGTCGGCGGAAAATACGTGAAACTGGGATAGAAAAATCGCCGTGGATTTCCAGATTTGTCGAACCTTATTATTATTTATTTTACGTCATTAAAATGGAGTCGGTCGGTCGGTTAGGATTGGCGGCCATTGTATTAAATGCATGGCATTTTTCTAGATTAGTATTAATGAGGTTAGGTGTAAATTGTCATGTATTATCATATTGTATTATCAAAAGGTTCGATCCCTAATAATGCAGAGATAATTATTCTATTGTTTTATTGTAACCGCGAGAGTTTTAAAATATATTTAGTAATATTATTAGCGAAGCTAATTAGATTCTGGAATGAATTAATATTTTTCTGTACGTTTGCGTTTCGGTAATTTTAATTCTTGGTTAGACATCGTATATGATATGTCGTGAATTTAGGGAATATTAAAACGGATTAATTTACGGTTTTTATGTAATTAAGACAGAAGTCGGAGATATTTGTTTGAGATTTATTCGGGTTCGATCCCCGATATTTTTCGAATGAATTATTTTCCGATTTTAGTGGTTTTAAGGTAGTATTTGGTGCTAAATGTTTGTTTTACAGGGCGGTCTTAAATAGTGTTTGGTTAAACGGAATTTAATTGAAATTGGTTAAAATTAATATAATTATTTGATTGTCTTTACGGTGATTCGGAAGGTGGCCATCCTTGAGTTCGTAAGCGCGCGCTGTTCGGAAGATTCTGTATTGCGAGTTAAAAAGAGTAGCATTCGAGGATAGGCTTACGCCAACGTCAGAGCGCTTAGGTTGCGGGGCGCTGTCAGATATGTCAAGGGATCAGCTGTGGTCGAGCGGCCATGTTGGATATTTTATTGTTTATAAACAAATGTCAGAGAGCTGTCAAGTTAGTGAGTACAAATCGATTATCGATTTTGAAATTACGAGTGGTTGTTTTAAAGCGTGAATATTGTGCATCATATTCTTTTATAGGACGTAATATATTGACGGACGCGTCGATAAGAGGTATTAATGAAACGATATATTAGGATATTGTTGGTTTTACAGGGAATATAAGTCGAACTTATATTATTTATGGATGGGTTTTAATTATTTAGAACGTGTTTGGAGAGTCAGTGGAGATATATTATATATTTTGGTGGATATTTTAAATTCTAGATAGATAAATTATAGGATTTACTTGGTCTAGCGTTGGTATATCAGATAGTTTAAATATGTTTCGTAGGGGTTTATCAAGAGATAGTATCGAGTTGATTGGACCTTTTATTGCAGAGCCAGCAGTTCCAGCGGGAGTGTATTTAGTAAATAACTTAGTTATAAGGTATTAGAGTGTGTAGCTTGTCCGCCCTCTCGTAGATAGTGTAGTTTAGTACCCGGTATTACTAGGGAGTTTGTATTTGCTCCAAATAAGCCCTGCTTTAGGCTCTCATTGATTTTGCGACGTACCTGGTTTCCGAGGGATCGTATTATCTCCTATTGGTTAGCGCGTTTACTACTGAGACAGTGTTTGTTTCATTGGCTTCGACCCTGGTCGGCGGGGTGTGTTTGGCTGATATTCACAAAGGGGATCGTGGCCCATTTGAGGCCAGTGGGATAGGTTTGACAAGAATACTGTGGGTGCAGTAAATTTTGACACTGCTTTGATACGATATCGGAAATCTTGAACGTTTCAGTGTCACCATACCAAATTATAGTTACTAACTGTAGAATTTGACACCGTAGACATAGAAAACGGAGAGTTTGAGGAGCGGTCCTAAATACGTGAAGATTCAAATGCAGCATCAAGACATGCTTCATATATCTGAAGGGCTAATTCCCTTTGTTCCTGCAATATTATAATTTCATCAGCGACCTCTGGTCGTCCAACGGATCCAGAAAGCGATAACTGCTCTAAAGGCAATTCGCTCAATTTTCTTCGGAACGAGGCAACAATCGGGACACTGCATTAGCAGCCCGCAACTGTAACACTAAATTTCTTCGGAACGAGAATATACTGGATCCTGTTTGACGGTTAGAGGAAGTTGTCAAATGCGACTAAAATTCTTTACATTCTCGTATCAACGGATCGCCCTTCTAATTCTTCGATCGGATTTGTTTGATTTTATTCAAGATAAAATCCTGCTCGTCTTCAGTTAAATATTTGGACAAAAGGGTTCACCTTTCAGTCGGAGTTTGTACGCGAAAAATAGCTTCCTCGATTTAGTTTGGTGCAGAAGGGTTCGCTGGGGCTCTCTGGACAATCCAACCTTAAGTTGTTCTGTTTGGAGAGATTCCCATAGGGGTAGGAGACAGTCAAATCCATTGACCGTCACGGAGGCGAATTTGGTGGTGGTAGGGGGGGCGGTCTGTTACCGAACCTTCCCTTCTACTTTAACCTCACGAGATTGTAAAATAAACTTCAAAACAAACAAGTCCGAGAAAACTTTAAAATTAAGATTTATATTTTAAGGGTAGTCATAGTAATCGTTAACATTGGGTTAGGTCAGTTTAGACGTGACACCTTCAAGGGAGTCAGTAGTATTATTATTTTACGTTTAGGGGTTTAGTTGTTCAAGTACGTTTGGGTCCGAGTCATCCTTAAAGGTTGACAAAGATTCAGTCGGACCTTTCCTATTAGATTTAAGGTCTAAAAGGTCGGGAACGTCACAGTATGAAAATTTAATATGTTTATTTTTGCTATAAATAATTGGATTTTATACCATACATTCGATATATATATATATATATATATATATATATATATAATGTGTTTTTAAATTGATATGCTATGGATATTTTCAAAACAGTTAATTCCCTTAAAATACCTAAAAATGCTTAGTACCTTACAGTTTGTAATTATTGTCTTCTCGAAAAAAGCTTAAGGTTTTGATTTCAAAATATTATGTCGCAAGGTTTACTGCAGCTGTACTGCAGCTATTGTATTGCAGTGTAATAATATGTTGTAGTTTTCTTTTTAATGCAGTACTAGAATATTCGATATTTTATTTTATAAAAATTTTGCTGGCAAAGCACATTTAAGCGGCGCTGAGAGAACCGACGCGCCTATACGAGGAACCACATCTACTGTATGTATTATTACCTCGCCGTGATCCGTGGTAACTGCGTCCTTTGTGCTGGTCGCAATGATACCAGTAGATTTTAACATAAATGTCATCGTTACAAATCATACGAGATAGTTAGAGGACTGGTTATTTTATGTCGCAATAAGGGAAGGTTATGACTGTAATTAAGGGTAACCGTTTCAAACGACCAAGCGTACGTAAAACTAATAACTGCTTCCAGCGTACCTAATGCTCTACTTTACAAATTTTTGCATAATACATTTGAGTGAAGGCTTTTTTAAAATACCAAAATACACACACACATAAATATATAGTAAAGTCTTTGTTTGAATTTGTGGATCGGATCGGAATCGAATATCAACATTTTATATTTAATAGTAACCTACACAATTATTTATTTTGCGAGTGAATTTATTTATGATACAAATGCAAAGAGGTAATTTAAAATAAATTAAATTTTAAATTAAAAGTAGGGAAGCTGAGCGCTTTGAAATTGACTTACGAAAGCTTTCACAACCCCTTGAGGTATTGTGACTGGAACAGACTGCGAGCCGTCACCCTCGCTCAAGTGCATCCTTAGCTACTACTTAGGGGCTTACATCCAAATGGATCGGAGGTGGCGTGCTTGTGCCTTTGTTGGATCGTGAGTTCAAATAAATGAAATTTAATGTTCAAGGATGTCTGTGATTAAAAAGAATCTACAGTCATATAACTGTAATATATTCAAAATATACACAAATAAATTTATTTAAAAAAAAATTAAGTTCTACATAAACACAAACAACTGTTGACGATTGCTTAAGGCAGTTGCTTCTACCATTTTAATTGCCTCTGGTGTCCGGTTGGACACCAGAGGCAGTCCATTACCTGGCGAAATCGTGTCATTTAATTAATTTAATTGTCAATTTATTTTTCTATGTCGATTTTCTATGTATTTTTTGTCGAAATGTCGAAAGTTGATTCTTTATACAGAGTATTAAAAAAACTATAAATTTTATTTATCAATTTTTTATTATTTAATGAACGTCCATTTTCAGGGTAAAATAAAATCTTGAAGATGTTAAAAAATTGGATAAAATGACGACTTTTCAAATCAAAGTTTGTTAAAGATTTTTATTTTTTTATTTTTGAAATAATATTTCGCTCATGGTTTATATTTAATCTTTTAATTCCAATTAAAAAAAAGACTTTTAAATGTTTAGGACTCTTGGAAAAGGGACATGACGAATCTCCAAATTCCTACACTTTAGTCGGAAAAACACATTTTTATCATATTGATAGTAAATTTATAAGAAATAAAAATATATTCTGTTCGGAAGAAGAGATGTATCAAACTTTTTGCATTTAAATTTTTTTGATTGGTGCAGTCGATTTTTCGCATAATGGACTAGAAAATGATAAAAAAAAAAACTTAAACTTAAGAAACATTAGGATTCTTCTGTGTTTTTGTATAAATTAATACGTTGACTTGGATAAGCATTAAAAAAATGCACATTAAGAAGATTAGCTAAGTAGTTTTGTGTATAGTAGATATAGTGCTGTCCCTCCGGACTAGACGATATATAAAAGCGAAGCTACGTTTTCGTCCGGTACGAATCTGTGTTGTCGTCAGTGTATGAATTAAGTTCAAATCGGTAATATTATTTGTCCGCAATTTACGTAAACAAATCATAGTATTATCTGGAACAATAGTCTAATATAAAGGTAGGTGCTGATCTGCTGATCCTCGGGCCTGCGGTCAGAGCACGCACCGGTCACCTCGGGGGAAAAGTCCAGTGCCCGGCGGAGATTAATGTATCGGGGGAGGCTGTCAGGGACACAGCCACCCTTCTCGCCCCCGCCCCGCACCAAATGGACCAATCCTGCTATCCATTTATAATGCGGACAGAATAGAAATGTATTGTGGCCATTCCTGAAAACGCTTGTCAGAGTCCTGTAAATATCTATTAGTGTTTGATGGATTATTTGTGATGCGGAATATTTGTGATGACAATGAAGAAAATATTTCCTTTGTAATAAATATAACTATTGTAATGTCTGCGAATCGTCATCTATTTCTTCGCTTGAATAGAAGTACGAAGTACGTAGCTGTAATTTATCAGTTAGGTTATCAATATATCTAATACTTATAATAATTACTTAAAAATATTGTTTGAATATATTCATTGAATAATTTCTTATTCTTTGAAAATAATAAACAAGTGTTATATTTTTAGAAATATTTTGCGGTTTTTAATATAAAGTAAATTATGTAACAGTGTATTGTGATCTCTAGATATTTTAAAATTAATTAATGTTTGGTTTTTATTACAAAATTTACAACTCACTCACCCTTTTCAATTTTTTTAGAAGTTTAATTTCAACTGCACGTAAAGGCTAATTGTGTGTATTTTAATTAAAGCTGTCAAATGAAACAATAAAAAAAAAATATATAACCCAGTTATTTTGCTGTCGTGTTGTATTTGCTAAAAATAACTGGAATTATATAACGCTCAAACAAGTCTGACTAAGCTTTAATAATTAGTTAGCTATAAATTAATTACAGCTTAGCGAGTAAAATCTTTGAAAGTCTCACCTACTCTTAACATCTCGTTCAATCTCGCTCGCCTCCGTTTATCTCAGACGTTTATAATCTGATAATAAACAAATCCCAGAATTGAGCATACAAGGTTTATGTCTCTTGTTAATTTATGTGTGTGTGGTTTCTGAGATAAAATATATTCAGTGCGCTTTCCCAGAGGGTCCAATCTATCACCCGTGGGTGGAGAATGGAATAAGCAGGTGTTGAAAGAAAACAGAATGGGTACTGTATGGCATTCTATTTCACACGACGTTGCAGATTTCGCTTAGTAATTTATCATGAATATTATGTTGCTAGATGCTAAAGAATGCTATTAAATACTCGGTGAAGGTAAAACGTTATATAAAATATAGAGAATGTTTGTTTCAGGTGGTATTGGGGTTAGAACGAAACGATCGACCGTGAATTTGCTATTTTTTCTGTTTTTATTAAAATAAATATTATTAAGTTTATCTTTATAAGACTATTATTTTTTATTACTCAATCCATTAAATTTACAGTGAAATATAAAAAAAAATACTTACTAGTTACGATCGCATTAGTTGCACTTAAAAATATTCAATACGGTACTATAATTATTATTTACTATTTTATTTAAACAGCTTTAGCGTTAAGCTCTGAGCAATAATACTAATAATTTATGGATTGCACGATCGTTGTTTTTACTCAAATGCAAAGGACACGTCCACACCTACAAGCTGGAGATGACAGGGTCCATTTAGTTCCATTAACCCTTTTTTTTGGGTAAAAATGGCTTGGCTTCATGTCAATTAGTCAATGTCGGCTTAGAAGTACATCACAATAATATGTTAAATTAGATTTCGTGCATCGGTTTACATAGTATATATTTACAGTATTCAAATTATTTTAAACACTAACCATCAATTTTTTCTATAAACTCTCTTTTCCTATTAAATATAACCCCTAACTACTTTGTGGTAATACGTTTATTGTAACTTTAATTTAAATTTAAGTATAAAAAGTTAACTGAAATTGTGAAATATCTCTAATTTAATTAAACTTTTGGAAAAAAACATCACAAATTGCGAATTAAAAAAAAACCTACAGTCTGGGCATCAGATGATTTTATATTTACTCAAGAGACTCACAGTGGTATAAGTAACGACCGAGCCTTCAAATTGCCAACTATAAACTGAAGTCTACATAATTTTTAAAACCATTTAGAAAATAAGCTTTTATAACGTTACAAGAACACAAACAATAAAGCGGATTATTTTCGAATAATATATATAATATACTGCCAGCGACTTTTTTCTGTGTGTTTTTGTAATTTGTGTTTATTGTTTCAGCCATTGATTTGTGAAAATGACAATATTTATTCTCCAATAAGTCAGGGGTTGAAAGCTTTAACAATAATTTCAAATAGGATTTGATCTGATTATAAGGATTCTACTTACATATTGTGCGGGTTCGAAAAATAACAAAGTTCAATATTTTATCTTTGAATTAGAGTTTTACTCAGTTTAAGCATTTGCTGTAAATAATGTTCCGCGACCCAAATATTCTAACTTAAGAAATATTATGATATCATCGATCACATCACTTCGAAAGTAAGCTCTATGAGATCATTTACAAAACGAAAGTAAAGTTAACGAAAAATGCCTGTTTCTTGTTGCTTATGAACAGTCTAATCTATTAACACTAAATAATGCAGATTAACCATTTTGTTGAGACCTATTTATCGTGTAGTTAAATATACAATAATTATCTATTTAAGAAACAGTTTTTTTTTATTATATTGCAACCCAACAGTCATCTGTTATAATTAGTGTATAAATAATCATAATTACCTGCTTTGATTCAAAGATTGGATTTTAACGAGATGGTTTTCACATCGTAGCTTGAGAAAATTACAGTCTTTGAAGTCTGAAATGTTGGTATAGCATTAGACATATATTACCTCTAAGAGCCCAAAGAAGTACTTCGTTTGAACCTCAAAAATGCGTCCTGGACTAGCTAGAACTTTGCAAAAGTCCGTTGGTATCTATTATTTGCAATTGAAGTAACAATGGAATTTTCCAGGCAGCTCAGCAGGGACGCGGACTTGACCTACTTTCAGGATCAAAATTGTTTTATACGTGGAAATGTATCAACGCTCCGTGATTTTGCCTCAAAGTTAAGCAAGTCTAAGGCTGCTAGGTTCTACGATGTAGTTAAAGTTAACTCGTATTTCCATAACTTATAATAGATTATTATAATACATGCTCACAAGAACGGTATCTTATATATCTTATAAAAATACTATCTTAATTAATATTAGTAGTTATATCCTTAAGTCTACAAGAAGCGGCCAATACAATCAGCAGGCGGTATTGGCGACAAATAATATAATTCGGAGCTAACAATGTGCGCCCTTAATTGAGCTGTCACCTCGAGTGTAAGTGGGGATGTTTAATGTTAGGGGCAGTTGATGGTGTATCTCTCCTCACAATCATGTTGTGAGGCGCTAACGAGGGCCGCCAAGCCTGGAGATTTAGGTGAGAGCATTTCTCACAAAATGCTGCTTTTGTGAAGGAGTCAGAGAGATTTATCACCCTTATAACATTTATTAAGGTTTTAATGGAATAAAACAAAATTGATTATTTTGTTAAAATATTTTTTTTTAATTTTTTGATGCTGTTAGTTTCGCCAACTTCGCCTCTTCGTTTTGATTTTTATAACGCGGCAAGAGAAGTTAACTGTTATATATATAAAAAAAAGTATTATATGACTACCTCTTGCATGAAAATTTCTTCGTACAGCACCTCTGAAGTTGCTTCAAGATCGTTAGTAGAATTTCGAATGACTACTGCCATTAGTGAAGACATTGTGTCTGCCGTACCAAAGGAATAACATCTCCATTGTGCTCCCCTTTATTTGTAATTCTATGCTATAAACTCTATTACATTCAGCTCGCTATTTCATTGCTGCAGGTATGAAGCTCCTGTACTTTCCGTACTTGCAGGTTGCTATATCTAAAACGGTCTTTAAAAAAAACGACCTTTGAGAATTAATATAATTTAACACATTTCATATCTTTAAAGAGCTCGATAAAAGTAAATGCAACAAAATAATTTATAGATATAAATAATCCTGTGTTGGAGTCAACTTATTGAAAATATATTTTTGTCAGAGTATATTAACATCAAGTTAGTCAAGCACATATTGTGTTGAAGTTTTTTCAACTGTTTTTTCATCTTAAATTAATCCAACCAACTACGTTGTGATTAGCTGACATTTTAAAATTATTTGTTTAATTTGGTATTGTAATATATAAAATAAAGAGAGAACATCTGCCATCTAATTTGCATATATTGTTAACATGGCATTAAAAAAAATATATAATAATAAATTGAACCATGGAGGAATTCTAGAGAGCTCCATATCCATTTCATTTGGTCATTAAACACCATGAATTTATGTCTAATGTAGATATACATATTAACTTACGACACTGTAGATAAAACAGTATAAATGGTAACAAAGTTGCTCTTTAATAGAAAACCATAAAAATGTAACTATTCAAAACGAAAACCTGACAATTAAATCGGATTACATTGTTATTTTATTGTTTAGGTCATTAAATGTACTTATCAAAAACTTTTTGATTTTAATTAATTTGTATGAAATTAAGAGCTTAATAAATTAAAGTAAATGGAATATACCGCTACGATAGGGATATTTCATGGATCATCTACAAAAAGCTCGAGTACCGGAACGTATAAGTTTCGAAACGAAAAACGGCCCCATCTATAATAATTAATCACTTTTCTTTTGCAGTTTTCGCTCCAACGGTTTCTTAATTTAGTTGATATTAATCGAGGGAGAAAGATAAACGGAAATAAAATGGAACCGGAGAATATCCAGAGGTGAAGAAATATTTTTTACAGCGATATATAAATTACGACAAGTAGTGCGTTCCAACATATGTATAAGGTTTCAACTATATATAGAGGAATAGAAATAAATTTACGGTTGTCGGTTTTGTGATTCAAACAAAATTGTCCTTAAAAAACAACTCTTGCTAAAATGTTAAAATCTGTGGACATTCATTTAATTGAGTATACCGGAATTCATTTTAAAATACAACATAAATTCATTATGTCTTAGTTATGATTGATTATGCATGTTCTATCAGATAACTGCATAATTCGGTTAAACATAATCTAAAGATAAAATGCGATATTGTTATCTGCAAACGGGGATTTTTAGGTCAAATTTTGATGGTAAAAATCAGCGTTTTTCAGTGTTCACGTGTAAGTATTAAGGTTTGAGGTGTTATAATATCTTTTGCCATATTTTTAATTAAATACAAAAAATCTATTTATATTTACAGCGGTTTGTTTATTATTTGATTTTCTAGAAGAATGGCTAATGAGGCTGAGAAGCCGGGGGCTTTGATAAGCAGGATATTATTATTTAAGTTATAATTAATTGATGCGATAAAACGGCCTTTTGAATGAAAAAAAAAGCAAAGGAAGGAAAATAAAAATATTATAAATTATATATACATATATAAGGTTTTTTTATGTCACAGAATCTTTCAAATGTACGTATTTTTGGGGTGTCAATTTCAGAAAGAAAGTTATCACCATTGATTTGTTTCTTATTCTTGGAAAGGACTGATTTACTACACGACATCGCAAAAGGTTAGGGTGTTTCAAGGATATGCCCATGTGGACGAGAAGATGCTGAAATTTAACACCAATATAGTTAATCATCTCGCAAATGTCCTGCACATTTTGCAAATCTCAAATATTTATGAAGAATCGATAAAAAATTATTTCACCATTGATTTGTTTCTTATTCTTGGAAAGGACTGATTTACTACACGACATCGCAAAAGGTTAAGGTTTTTCAAAGATATGCCCATGTAGGCGAGAAGATGCTGAAATTTAACACCAATATAGTTAATCATCCGCAAATGTTCTGCACATTTTGCAAATCTCAAATATTTATGAAGAATCGATAAAAAATTATTTCACCATTGATTTGTTTCTTATTCTTGGAAAGGACTGATTTACTACACGACATCGCAAAAGGTTAAGGTTTTTCAAAGATATGCCCATGTAGGCGAGAAGATGCTGAAATTTAACACCAATATAGTTAATCATCCGCAAATGTTCTGCACATTTTGCAAATCTCAAATATTTATGAAGAATCGATAAAAAATTATTTTTGTAAAAATAAATTCAATTAAAACTATATTTAACCAACCTAAATTATTTAATATTATCTACAGTGTACTATCAAAATGATATATCTAAGAAAATTAAAATTGTAGCTAAAAGAAAAAAATAATAATTTGACCACATATTGTATACATAAAAAAAATGATTAGCCAAGTTATTAAAGTTACTGTTTTAGATTACGTTCAAGAAACTTTAAATAAAAATTAGAAACCTGGACATATTATCTTGAAAAAATCTGTATAATGGCTGCTGGGGCATGCTTGTTTCGGGTTGGTCTGGAATGTCTCGCCCAGAGATTATTGTGCAATATGTGTGACAAATTTCGTGTGCGGTTACCCATTCAAATATTTTTTTGTCCGTACCGGTTCACATTATGGTCATGTGAAGGGACATTTTTTTTGTTTCATCGAATTGCCTGTGCCGTCATCTTAAGAAAATATTAAAATTCTCTAGATGTTCAGCTTTGCATCCAAGTCCTCCGACTAACAGATCCTCTCGAGGGCAATCGAGCATCGGCTATCAAAGGCAAGATAAAAAATAGAAACGTGCTGAAGAGAATTATTAAATTAGTCAATTTAATCAGAGTACCTATCGGAATTAGGATCAATTCATATATTTTAAACCTAGGCTTTGCAAATTTTAATACTATTGTAGGGGTTAGTATCTACATCGGACCAAGTGTCATACAGTCCTCTGTATTGTGTCAATCACACCAGATAAATAATTCTGGAGATCCCTATTATTTTTTACGTTATTCACGGATGCGTCGGGACCCTATATAAGTGGCTTCCTCTCGAGAGTCGAGAGAGACTTCGCGGCATTGAAGCAGTAGCCACGTATATTTCTATCCAGTGTAGTTATATTGAATAAATTACGAATACGCAAATTATTTCGCCAGTCTTCTGATTTTCAACCAATACATCAATTCTGCAACCATCACAAATATTACGGCGAAATTGGTGACCCCTGACTTGAAAACTACTACCTGACGAACGGAAACACAGCTGGCGTGTTATACTGCTAAATTTCAATTCGGTGCCTTCGTTGAGGGATTTCTCCAATATTACTCGACGATCACAACCAGCGCTACATCGCTAAAATGGCCACACCACCGGAACAGCATCAGCACAAATGCGGTGTCTCTTCAGAGACGCAGGAGCCCAAGGAGGAGATCAGCCCAGTAACCATCTCATCAAGAATCCCAGAATTTTGGAGGGATATGCCGAGACATTGGTTTCTCCAGGTAGAAACAGTTCTAATGGCATCAACACTGTCCGACCTTACCAAATTTCAAATAGTGGTCGGAAAACTTGCCAAAGAAGAGGTTAGAGGTATTCTCGACATTTTGGAAAATCCTCCCGCCGAAAACAAATACGGGACACTCAAGCAGAGACTCTTAGACATTTACGAAGAGTCTCAGGAACAGAAGATGACAACTCTGATGACCAACCTGGAGCTGGGTGACCAGAAACCGTCCCAGCTGCTACGCCGGATGAAGGATCTAGCGACAGGACAACTCAAGGACAGCGCCCTCATCACCATCTGGGAACAGCGACTCCCACGGCAGGTCAAATCAATGATGGCGCTGTGCAACGCAACCAGCCTGGAGGAACGAGCGAAGGTTGCTGACAAGGTGATGGAAACCACGGACAGCGGTCAAATCAGCAAGGTCGACGAACCGCGAACCGACAACCCAAGAACTCAAGGTACGTGGCATAAAAATAATTTGTCAGACTTCAATAGATGTATGGATCACATTAAAGGGGAACTCCATAAATTTTCTGTTCAACAAGATAAAATACTGAAGCTTATATTCATCACATATGAGTTGTGTAAAGACAATCAACAGCCTGTAGATTGCAAAGCAGCCATTGGAACGGCGAAACAATCCTCCAAGAACACGGGGAATGTAAAACACTAATAAATTGTCAGACTCTATTTTTTAATTTTGAGAAACAAAGACATTTGAAAAAACGCAAAAGCGTTCCGCAACGTATCTGCCATTTTAATTACAATTTTAAAAATCGCGCTCTTAAATGCTTACCCGGTTGTAAACTTTTCAAAGTAAAAAAAACTACTAAGTTTGGTTCCCGAGCTGGCTGACGGATGTAACATAATTAATCGCATTAATACAGAGTGAGCTAGACAACTTTCTTCATAAAGCGAAGAAAATCGACAAAACGCCTATAACAAGGATTTAAACTGCATTACAGGCATTCAGGAGAATTACCCGGCACACATGTCTATAAGACATTTTTAATACAGTCTTTTTTTCAATTGTAATTAAAAGATTAAATATAAACCCTGTGCGATATATTATTTTAAAAATTAAAAAAAAAAAAAATCTTTAACAATCTTAGGTTTTGAAAAGTCGTCATTTTATCCAATTTTTTAACATCTTCAAGATTTTTTTTTACACTGAAAATGGACGTTAATTAAATAATAAAAAATAGATATATGTATAATTTATAGTTTTCTTAATACTCTGTAAAAAATACATAGAAAATCGACATAGAAAAATAAAGTGACAATTAAATTAATTAAATGACACGATTTCGTCTGGAAATGGACTGCCTCTGGTGTCCGGTTGGACACCAGAGGCAATTAAAAGGCTGGAAGCAACTGCCTTCATTCCCAATCGTTCTTGAGGAGTAATAACATTTTTCGTGAAAATATAGGTGTTTTTATTTTTAATATTTCTTTTATGTAATTGATTTGATATATGTTTAAAACTTTTTCGTGGTCTTCGTACCACAACAATTTCAGGAATAGTTTTAACATTTTTTTATATATATTTTTTGACATAAATTGTTTTTTGTAAACGTGGTTACTCTCTTTGAGATGCAGTCATTTTTCTCGTCATCTGAGACAGATGATTTTGGCTCCTGCGGCATCAAAGCAGTAACCACGTATATTTCTATCCAGTGTAGTTATATTGAATAAATTACGAATACAAAAAAATATTTCGCCAGCCTTCTGATTTTTAACCAATACATCAATCCTACAACCATCACAAATATTACGACGAAATTATAAATAGATCCCCACGATAGGGTCGGACCTTATTCCCAAGTGACCCAATGTTCTGAAATTCTAGAATATTCTGATCTTAATCGTGGCTCGTATACACGAAGACAAGCTAAACCAAGATGTTTTTAATGTTTTAATTTAAATTCTTGAATTAAAAGTAGGTTTTTATAACTACTTTTGATCATGGCAGTAAAAACATAATCATTAAAATATTTAGTCGCGTAATTTTTAAAATATCTATATTTTAAAAGGGTAGAGTATTTCGTTGAGTGATTTTGAGCACACAAAGGAAATCTAATTTGGAGTATCAAAATTAATACTACAAAAGTCATTATTACATAATTCATGACCCAGTTTTTGTTATTTTATAAATATTTTTACATTAGTTCTGCATTTAGTTTACGAAATGTTTTGTGGGTTTCCGTTATAATCTGTAAGTTCATCGCTCCCTTATCGGTCTTTAATTAAGGAAATTCTGACAAAGATGGAAGTAAAGAGAACGACTGGTACTAATTAGTCGTTGGATTTCGTTCACCATTGTTAGACCAGGAAGTAATATGTGTATTGCTGTGGTTTTATTGATGCCGAATCAAAATACTATAGTATCATTGTAATAATCAACACTTGATAATATATTCCTGTTATCGTGAATTGACTCTTAACAATAACGAGCTATCTGTTTGTGGTATTCTATCAGATAAAAACAAGTTATGTAATTATTTAGATTTGCGAAAATGTATGTCTGTTATAATTAAATTGGTGATATAATCTGAAAAGAGGGTGTACTAAATGTAATTATATTTAATTGTGATGTAAATACGAATAGTTTCTATCGTATTGGTTTATAAAAATTGAGATAATATTTTACTTGGTTTTATATTCTGCAGTTATGATAAATGGCTATATGAAACGAAAATAGAAGGTTTAAAACAGCATACAGTTTAATGTTTAATATGTCCATATTATCTAACTGATAAGATAATCACATTGAAACAAATAGTTGGTCGATCTGTACTCGTGTGCACGAAGCACGAGACTGGCTGGAAAAGTAATTGAATCCCTCTTGGAAGCAAGGATTTGAGATAACCCCGACGAAATTTAAGGTTAAGCCCCGTTTGTCTATTAAAGGGTTTTGAAATGTGCACTTTAAAACTAATTCGCATAATTTTTCATTTTATATTACGCTGTACTTTGTATTGTAAATATTCGTCTTTTTGTGTCACGTAAATATACGCCATTTACCAAAAATGTAGCGAATTATAATGATATGTCTTGTAAGCTCCCCCGAGTGGCGTGGTATGACTACAATGAATATATTTTCTGCTCGTCAAGATAAGGGCGTCATTACTGAAATGTAGACCACAAATGTCGTTAATTTTGAATCTCAGTAAAATGCGGAAAGAAGTGAGTTTTTTCTTATAACGCCAGCTAGCTGCTTGATGGTTAGACCCATATCTATAAAACCCAAAAAAAAAAGACTTCATACAGTTCTTATAAATATACAATCAACGTAAATATTGAAATCAAAAGATAATGTATAATAATAAATATGATTAATCAGTATATTGAAATGTTTTGTTGATTGATTGATAACTAGTTATTACACAACATGTAATTTAGACTTGATTATTTATTTGTGGCGGTCTCAAGTTTTTCTGGGTTAGAAAGTTCTTAAATAAAATAAAATGCAATTTAAACGGTGATTTATATGTGACAAAAAATACTTTTGTATTGTAATGTTAACTGAAAAAATATAATTTATTTATTACACCTAAAATATAAATCAACTGTAAAATACACACGTTCAATAATCATCTGTTTATTCAGTCATTCGTTCAAAAATGAGTACACTTAAAATAAATTCAATTTAATTTTTGAGGTAGTATTTTAATTTTTGGTCTATATGTTAATATAAAAAAAATAAAATTATGAAACTAAACAAATGAAACTAATCACTATTGTTATGGTGTATTTATGAATTCGTGAATCGTATATGGGAGTGTTGAATTAAATTCATGATTGATTGGAAGTCTTTGAAAAGTTCGGAAGTTTGTTTTTGTGCCAGTCTTTACGGATTTGTCAATAATTATGGCAGCGGAATTGAGAAGTTAAAATTAAAGTTTGAAGTCACGGTTGTGCACTTTAAGTAAAGTTTGAGCAGGTAATCAGTCATAGGTCTTAGTGATTTTTCATGATTGATTATGACTAATGAGGTATGTTTCTATGTATATAAATAAGATAAACTAAAGTATGAACATACCTTTAATAAAAAAAGTTTTCATGCTAAACCAACTTATAAACTAATTGAATATATAAATATTTTAAACGAAAACCGAAACTAAAACAATATATTTTTATTACATAAGTACTTTTACAGTTTATGTTTTAAAAACTCGTATAAAATAATTAATCTAATTTAGACGATATTATTTCAAACATACTAATAATTCTACTGTGACTATTTTTTACAAAAGTTTAAAGTCGTTTTATTAATAATAAATACTATTTTCTTTTGAATAGTATGATGAAATAAACACATTCTGTTGCAAAAAAAAACTATGGTATAGTTCCGTAAAACATTTGACATTGTGTTTCACAAATCTTTAAGCAATTAAATTAATAATAAAAAAAACCTTGCATTCCAATATTCAGTCACACATGGCATTGTTTTCAGTCAACCAAACAGCCATTAAAAATAGGCACAGGGTCATAAAACTGAGTAACTATTGACAGATGTTAAAAGTGTGTTCGGTTATTTTTTGTTGGAGGTAATAGTGAGAATTCTCAGCTTGTTTTCATGATCGAAATAATTCGAAGTATTCAGAATTTTTTTTCTTCATATATACGAGTAACCCAGCATTAGTTTTTTGGACAGTTATTGTTTCTAAGAGGGCGAAGTGCAGCATCCTTTGGAGTGTTATTTATAGCTCCGACCCTATACCACCCTCCGTGCTCCGCAGGTACCCTATTTTTGTTACTTTTAAAACATAAAAAATATCAGGTTTCATTTTCGGACCCTATACTACAAAAAAAAATTATCCATGCACCCGTGGGAACTGCAATTATGAATTAAATTTTAAAATGTTATAAATTTAAATGTTTTAATAAAAAAATATATACTAGCAAATATCGCGAAATACTCACTGAAAACACCACTTGGTTTATAATAAATCAATTTTTTTAACCATGATGGTTAGAAAATATAAGTAATTTTTTGGTATAATCATTACGATTCGATTAATTCTAATCTTTATATGAAGTCATAAATCTCATAATATTAATAAACGTCGCTATCTTTTATCGTATTTTTCGTCAAACCAGCAAATGAATATCCACTGAACATAAATAATTTGAACGGAGCGTTATAAATCACCCGAGCCCTCAGCTTCAGTTGAGCGAGCGTCAAACTTCAATACATTTTACGATGTCTAGTAAAATATTTATTATACCCACATCCACCGGTTGGCAATAAAACTTATTTCAGAAAATCTTTTGTGGCCGCACAGTTGATTGCACCATCACTTGACCCGATGAAACGCTTGTATTTTAAACTTATATCAATAGTGCCGTCATTGTGAAAAAAACTAATAAATTTGACAACGATAAATATTTAACTACGGTATGCGTAAATTGAGTACTTTGCAGGAACACTACAGGTTTTTGTTATTTGATTATTAACGAAAACTTTAGTTACAAGCTTCATATTTCTGTCTTGTTCAAAGTCAGCTTAAATGTATTTTTAACTTGTCTGAAAAGCAAAATATTATCGATAAAAAAATACGAGTTTAATAGTATCATATTAAGATGAAATATTTGAGATTGAGTTTAATATATACAAGAAAAATATTTATCTATAAAAAGCTCGGATAACTCTGCTGGCTCGAGATCGAGGTGGCGATAGGAGACCATCTGCGGGAGAGCCGGAAGTTCGCAAGTTTCCGTTCGGGCCGGAAGCTATGAGGGGGTCGCAATGAAACCCCCGCAAGTAAATTATGAACCGAGCTTCCGACAAATTATTCTTTCAATCATAACACTCAAGTCTCACGGCCAAACTTCGCAGCGGCCGCTTCAAACATACGTTTAGACCGATCTAAAGAAAAATTACACCATTTTCTCTTTCATTTATCATTTATTATGTTTTGTTTAATTACTTAAATCTTTATCAAACTACGAAAAGCAAATTGTCTCCGTCGCGAGCTATTAATCTCAATCCACAAGTATCACGCCCCTCCATTTATACGTCCATTGAAGAACACGTAATTGACTGTCCCCAAAAGTTCTCTGTCTTTTGCGAGTTCACAAAATGTTAAAACAACCCATTAATAATGCATTCTAAACGCTACTGATTTATACGAGGTCTCTTCAATATTCTATTTGTAATATTCATTTAGTCTACAGTAAAATTAAATTCATGAATTTCTTGTCATTATCTTATCGATTTTATGCTAATTAACAGATCACTTGTTATCAAATGATAACAGCATACGTGGTGGGCTTAAATGTGCTTAATTTGCTCATTATCAAGAGATTCATATCAAAGTAAGGTGCGGTTTGGTTATGAATAGTATTATTTAAAAATAATTTTACTATAATACAGAAAGGTTTAGTTTCTATTAGCATAAGTAACTTATCCGTTGGATTCGATATACTTTTCTATATTTAAGTAAAGCTCTCTCACTAAGCTGCGAGGCTTTTTCCTCCGCTGCAGCTCACGTACTCCGCCAACGCTTAGATTATTATGATTTAGAAATACATTCATTTCAATGCTAATTTTTATTATCATAGATAGAATAAGATTGCAAGATTGTAAAATTAAGCGTGATTGTTTGACCTTAGAAGATTTAAATATATCTTAATTTTATTAAAATCCTTCCTTCAAATATAATGGATAATATATTAATATCAAATTTTAAACTAATTAAATCAAATTAAAATACATTTTTTAAGTAAATCATTTTTTTCAACACTAACTAACGCTTTATCATTATCTATGTGTAACATTGTATGTAACTATGTACAAGTATTTTGATTGATTTGATGTATTGTTTGTTTCAGGCAGTTTTGTTTGGTAAGCGTGGATGAAGTTTATTAATTAATAAAATATTTTAAAATTTATGAATAATTCAAACTTCCCAACTGTTTTCCGCTAACTATTCCGTCAGCAAAAATTTTGTCTTCGCAGAGATAAGGAGTTTCTATTAAACAATACTTATAGGATTATCGCGCATTAAACTTTTACGAAGGCTTATAAAAGCTCTGGTGAGGATCTACGTTGAATTAACTCGTTTTTGTAATAAGGATTAGGATGTTTTATAATCAAATACTCCGGTAAGTTTTAAAATTGAATGAGATATCTCCTCACATTAAAAGCATTTTAATGAAATAAATATGCAAAAACGGAACGACAGCTCCTGTTATGTGAATCGTTCCGTGAAATTTATACCACTTTCAAGTTATCAAGCGAAGCTCAAAAAACAATTTTCCGATATCGTTCACTCAACAACGTCCATACATTTAAATCCTCAAAGAACTTATCTACTGTCGGTATAAAATTACCTAAAGGCTTTGCCAATTTTCTTCCAAACAGGAAGGACGATCGGAAGAGACCTATTTTAGAATTTTATCTGATCACACGGAGATTTGCCGTATTTTCTTTGAGATTTTCGGGAATTTGTGAATTGCGTTTTGATTAAAGTAGACGCAAAAAAATGTTTTTAAATATTCATCGCGAATCAAAGAGAAAGCAATTTGCAATTTGCGTTTACTGGGGTTTTCTGTTATTTGATTATTTTTGCCCGTTAAGGACACTTTAATTGTATTAAAATGCTGCGAAACTTACGTTTTGTGAATTTCATGATATTATAAGTCAAGGTAAAAAGTATAACATTGATGTATATTGTATTTGTGGCTTTAATTTTACGCTATTGAGTAGTGAAGCTGACTAGAAAAAGTATATTTAAAAAGAGTCAATAAATTTTTACAACACGAAATTAATGATAAATAATTATTATTTGATAATGTCAAAAATATGTGTTTACATTGGATTAAGCATAAAAAGTCTAATAGTATGTTTTGTCACAACCAAGTAAAGTTGATACGATAGTCCAAACCGAAGTTATCAAACTAAATTTGACAAAAACGATACACTCTGAGCGTCCTCGATAATATGCAAATGAACACAAGGCAAAATTACTTGAGATAATTCAGAATGCAAATAGCCACCCGAGAGTGGATTGGGTCGCCGGGTGCGCGAATGGGACTCTGACTTGGACTTGGACTCTGATTTGGACTTGGGCTTTGCAGATTTTTCACATGAATTTAGAATACTGATTATTACAAGTTTGCTTCTCAATGGAATCTCTAGAATTGTTGGAGAAAAGAGCTAAATGGTCATAAAAAAAAAAATTCTCCGTTTAGGAAATTGATATGTAGCTGAGGTACGTACGTAAATCACAAGTAACAATAATTATTAATCAACACTTAATAGATATAAATAGCATATAACCAAGCCGTACCCAGTTGCCTTGGTAATAACTCAACAGCTATGAAACTCTAGTACTATCAGTGTGTCATTCAATTAAACTAAATTTATCTTAAAAATATCTCTAATAAACATATATCGAGTTTATAAATATAAAGTCAAATGTGGTTGTTTTTATAAAAGAAACTTGAGCTATGGTAGTTTATATTAGTAGATAGTGTAAAAAAAACTGAGATCAGCTGAGTATAATTCAAACGTTAAATAACAAACAAGCAAGTGTTATGTTTTGTTTAGATATTTTTTAAGTAGCTATAAAATACACGATATATACAAAAAAGTATGTCATTAAATTCAAATCATGTACAATTGTAATAAAATATTTACGTGTAGAAATAAATGATCTCACGACCATGAAAGAAATACGCTCTGCAGAAACTGTGAAGTTTAAATTTTCTTTATGCATATTAGATCTGTTGATGTAAAACAAAATATAATATATATGTTAAATACTAACTTTGAAGTGATGAGCTCATACGCTTTCTGTGAGGCATTGAATATACTAATTAAGATAGTAACACGGACAAGCAGACAGAATATACGCAGAAGGTAATTTAGCTAATTGATGACTGAATTGTATTCCCTGGATCCAATTTTAAGGTATCTAGCTTTCTAGCAACTGGTATATTGCACGATCTAATAACTGAACTAAATGACAGATTGGCAGCTGGATTGGCGCGGCTAACGTTGTTGAGTGCAGTGCACTGAACATACGATCAAGTCGCATTTACTATTTCATGAGGGATGGCAGTACAGTCTGAACACAACCCTTAATTCAGATTTACCGAGGGAGTCTCTTCCCTTCCAAACAGAAATTAATTCGAGTTCTGAATTACGAGAGCGTGCTTTGTCTTTTAATTTATTAATTTTAAACGTATGTGAGTCTAATTTGAATATGTATTATAATTCAACGAGAATTTTTTATAGGGTATTATAAATGTTTTCTTTTATATTTGATATGTATATAGAAGTTCTGCGAACAAATATAAATTGGCATATTTTTCCACTTTTTAATGTCAAGCCGGCAATAGGTAAATTTAAGTTATTTAATGATTGGAATATTGTGTATATAGATATATTAAAAAAAACCTTAAAAAATAAATCTTACAAATATGTTAAAATATCAAGAATAATACTATTACAGTCGGAGCTATTTCCATAATAATGACCATTTGTTATATTATATTATGGGCGACAGTCTTGCAGCTGTCTAAAAGCACTCAGACCAGATCCAGACGGACATTGTGCTGAAAACTTAGTCATGAATATTACATTACGTTTCATAAAATTATCGTATACTGGAGACAGAAAAGTAAGTTTTATTTAACGAAAAAATAATCGTAATTTTTGTATAATTACATTTTTTATGATGGTCGCTCAAATCTGGACTGAATTTTGAATGCTTTTCAGAAAGAGTTTTTGACGTCATTCAGCTTAGTTCGTCGTTTATTGATTGCGTCATGGCGTGTAATATTCTCATCTTTGTATTCTTTACTTTTTGCTTTAGCTTAGTAATATTAGACAAACAAATAGAGAGTGATATTTATTGATTCTACTTCTGTTAAAAAATAATGTTGTAGAATTTGTTACTGGGAATTCTTACTGTTAGCTATTTTAAATTTGAAATAATCATTTGAAAATTTCAACAAGTCATGATATTATTTGAAATAAATATTTATAGTATAATAATTTTTAAAAGTTCTTTGATAATAAGAATGAATATATCAATAAAAATAATTTATGTGCTAAAACAACGAATAAAAGTAAGATTTAGCAAAGATACATTTATTATATCAAATTAGAAATATTCAAATATGGTTTTAATATTATTTAATTACCATAAAAAATAATATTTTCAAAGGATTCACGAACAAAAATGGAAATTAATAGTTGTTTTTATTTTAAAAACATCAAACTGATATATTGAGTAAAATAAACTACAGTTGATAACTGCAATCCATCTTAATTTATTATTAAAACCTATTTTATTAATATGATATGATATGTTTTGAATTTCTATAATGAAGAAATATTTCGAAAGATATTTAATAAAACCTGCTCCGTACCTTTTTTTAAATAAGCACATGTATTATATACAAAATAGTCAGTAGTGAACATTGTTTTGTAAAAATAAATTTAATCATTTATCTCCATGATAAGGAAATTACTCCAAAAAACAATTAACAATCAAAACACTTTTATGTTTTATATAATTAATCTTAACCGATTGACATTTTTCAAAGTATATGATGCAATTTAAAGACTATACAAAATGCAAATAAACAGAAAAATATATTGAAAAATTTAAAAGTGTATTAATATTTGCGCGCAACTAATTAAAAAGCAGGTTGAAAAAATTAATTACAATTTAAATTGCGTGTCCTCTTTGAATTGGCACGAGAATTATATTCCCACCATTTAATGCTTTGCTACTTTTTAAGTACAATTTTAATTTGAAGAAATCTAAAATGAAAAACCGACGTTAAAGAAATGAGAATAAAAATTATGACTGAAGTATTATATTATTTAGTCTCTGAGTTTTGTAAGGCTTCACATTTATGTAAACAGTTCTGAAAATAGACGATTTTTTTTTTAACTGAGATATGACATTTTAATTCCAAGATAAACAAAAATTGTATTTCGGCGAAATTAGTTTAATCGTTTCTGAAAATTATAATTTATAAAAATTATTTGTCAATTTTATAAAACTTGAGTGAAAATTTTTATATTGATCATAAAATATAAGTTATATAATTTGAGTGTGCTTTTAATATCACTCTCAAGATCCAGAGATTTAACATGGGGTATTTTTAAAATATTTTTTCCAAGTCTTAATACAGGAAATATTTTTCTTTGAAAAAGTAATCAACTTTCAAAGGTTTCACCTGGAATAAAAATGATCGAAAAAGTTTTAAATTTTTTATGTATATGAATGCTTGTTTCATTCACCTGCTGCTTTCATTTCAATATCAAATTATACCAGTTTTTATATTTATTTTTAATTATATTAAAAATACGAAGTTTTAATGTAACGCCATTGGATACCTTCACGATAGTTATTCTTTTTTGCTATATATCTTTAACATGGATTATTTTTATAGAAATTGATGTACGATTAAATTATTATATTAATAAGAAACCAGTGGTCTTATAAATAGTTGTTTGATATTGATGGTATTGTAAAATGTTCAAAAATCTAAGTTATTTCAGTTATTTGTTTGTATCGTGAAACTAAAAAATTGATTAAAGCTATAAAGAAAGAGAACAGCTAAGGCATTGTTATATTTTTTTTACAAGACTTTTATACAATTTTAAAATGTCAGTTCTATCTATTATGTCTATATTATAAAAAAAATGTTTTAGAGGCTTAAACTGTTTTGGTAAATTTTATTGTTGACTTAACAAAGTTGTATTATACCAGGTTAAGACTTCCAAGTCATTGCTTGCCGATTATTCAAAGAAAATTGGATACAACTGACGCTTAGTTGGTGCTTTATTCGCAACGAACGTATTGGATATTATCACTACTGGATGTTGGCATGACATGAAGTACTTTCAAAAGCAATTTCAAATATTTATTTATAGTACATTGACGAATGTTTGGCAAATATTTCAATGCACAACGTGCGAGATGTAATGCTTAGCAATTAAATCGTCCTCTTATTAATTATTGGGTGAATTTAAAATTATTTTCAGAAGAATTAATTTTTTAGGCGGCATTTTAATTAACAAATTCTCCAGTGAATTGAAATGGGAGTGGAGAGGAGAAAAGCTCGCGAGGCTGTGTGAGGTTTATCACAAGTGCGCTGGACAGAAATGACCCAACTGAGAATAAAATATGAAGCTTACATTTTTCTAAAATTAAAAATGTCTTCATGAAGTATTTTTGTTTTAAAAAAAGTAAATTACAGCTTACTAATAATTACACATCAATTACAGACTATTCACCCGTGAAAAGATAGAAATAGAATAAAAAAATATTTTTTACAGTCGCAAGCGCAGTAATGCTTTTCATTCGTTCATTTATACTCTGTTATAATATATTGCAGCTATCGTATAGGATTTTATATATAATATATGAACTGTGTTATGGCTTAGCTTCATTTGCTCTTGGTATAAAGTTTACGTAAAATATATATGAATTTTAAAATGATGTATGATATCTTATAGTATTCTATGCGAAGTTCTGAGTTATGGAGCTATGGGCCGACGTTGGTAGATTACATTATAATTTACATGTATATATTATATTCTAGTTAAAAATCTTGCAAATAATCAATTGATATATTTTATTTGTAATGCCAGATTTGATAGTAGCAAATATTAAAATATTTTATGCGTCTGATATTTTTTTTAAAAATATAAATAAAAGTTAACCCACACACACGGACATATGAAAATAAGTGTGTAAAATCACTTGTTAGAATACGCTGAGAAATATATATTTGAGTTTCTTCCACTAACCCCTGCTGCCTTTGTGAATACTTCCGTTACGTCTGAATCTCTCAGTGCTTCTTAGGTATAAAAATAAAACAGCCACTTTAGACTAAAATATTAACACGAAATACAGCATACATTCAGCAATAAAAAAATAAAATTAATAAAAATTATTATAGACTCATCATCTCAAAAACAGAATGATTTTATACAAATAAATCACATGTTTTAATAATTATCAACAGCGCCTTACTTTTTTCTTGACCAAAACATTTTTTAAGCTGTGTTGTAATGTACTTACCTAATCACCCCGTATATTTTGTTTAGTACTTCTTATAGTAATCATTTATTTGAAAGTCCTTGTTTGTTCAAACTAATATTGGACTAAGGAATAGACTTTATTCTGCTTAACACAGAAATGCAAAACATACATAACATGTTTATGCATTTATCTGATTACGTATATTTGCATTCTTGGTGGACTATGTCCATTATTCTAGATTATAATTTGTATATAAGACTGTACTATTAAGCTCAAGCATAACTATTCTGACCATCGACGACACACTGTCCGTGTAATAAAGTCTTGAAAGTGTTTTCTCTACGTTCACCTGAAGTCCGGTGTGTACCTAACGGTCACATAACAGTGTTATGATACATTAAATAAGATAAAATAATTTTAATGATACTATCAAAATAGTAGAGAAAAAAACTTTTGTTTAGTAAGACCGATGAGGTAGAAAATACTAAAAAATTGTTGGAATCATCCAGATGTCACCAATTATTTCGAACTAGTAAATTTGGCAGCCTAATTAATTAACAAATATTTTACAAAGTCAAATATGAAAAGTTTATTCATGTTTTATATCAACAGTGAACGGACTCAACGGATCAGTGAACTTTGCTACGGAATATTTTAAACGGTGTGATGTCAAAAATTACTAACTTCATTCTTCTCGCTTGTAAAAATTATACTTTTTTAATCTCGAACTTTACACTAGAATTAGAAAGTTGCAATTCTTTTTGGTCTCTTTACTTATTTATACACTTCCACTTAAAAGGAGGTTGAAAAAGTCACCGACTCGGGGGTTTCGCCTCGTCTTTTTTACTGTCTTCAGAACAAAGCCAAATAATCTTAAACTTGATAAATAGCTTTTGTACGTTCCCTTGCAGATTTTCCCGTATACTTCAAGGAAAACGCCGAGATGATCTCAAAGCGGAGAAATAAAGTTGTCTGTCACTCCCACAATGAAAAATGTACTGAACAATAATTGGAATTATTCATTGCCATACATGCCTATTCACGTCAAAATCAAACAGAAAATGCCTTATCTGTATTTGACAGCTTTCTGTCTGATAAATACTTATATTTTAACAGAACGAAATAAAATCACAGGTATTTTATTTCACATTAATATTTTAGAGAAAGATATATGTACGTTTTTTTCATGATTTTTTTTTAGTTAGTAGATATGAATGCAATGTTGAGAATGATGCAATGTCAAAACAAAACATAATATAAGAGTAAGCTAGAAGATCGCTACTGAATAAATAATCTGTGAAAATTTCGGTTTAACTATAAAAATATACACGTGAATACAATTTATAATTATTTAGGCTGATTATTGGATGGTCTTAACTAGTGATCGTATAGTACCAAAAAAATAATAAATAGTAGTTGAATAGACCCTTAACGGTTAGATGTAATCTCTGATTGCTCTGTCAGTAGGCTCGGAACAGTTTTACATCCGAAGGTTGGCGTGACATGAGCCACGACGGGAGGAATATAAATTTCATTATGAAACACTCAATACTAAGCATGTAAAGAAAGGGCTCGGTAAGTTTGTTTGGTAAAGTGATTTAAAATACTTACGGAATTACGTCTAAATATGCTTAGCGCTAGAGCTTTTTCATCAAAACGTAATTAAAAGTCAAATTACTAAGAGCTCCGTTGGATTGTTCCCGATTCCCGCGTCTTTGAAGATTATTTCCTTCGTTGACGTTGAAAGAGTAACTTTCTAAGCTCTGTGAATTAAATAGGTACGTTTCAGGAAAATTGTGAGTTTGGACTCGCTCTAAGTCGAGAAGAAGATAAACGTTCAATCTCTGTAACAACCCCCCTGAGAGCATTTGCTACTGGGAGGAGCCATAACCGCGATGCAGTCTGTATTCTATTTTGGGAACAAGACATAGCAAGAATGCTTTATTTCTTCTAAATAGAGTTACCACGTGTTGAAACTAGGAATGCTTTAATTAATAATCGAAATGTATACTAATTTTTCTAAAAGATAAAAAATATTATATACGTAAATTTAAAATTGGTTTTTTTGTATGATGTCATGTTAAATCTTGATATTAAATTTACCTGCCACATGCTTGGATACAAGATTAAATACTTGACAAAACCGGATAAGTCGGACAAAACCGCAATCGCTTTTTGCTTTATTGATTTATCACTAATTCAAATATAATAGCATGAATTATAAACATATATTATATTTGTATTTCTTTAAAGAAAAAAGCATATTCAAAGATAAGATAAAATATAATATTGCCATGAGATACAACGATATTTTTTTTTGATATATGGTATCTATCAATCATAACGAAACGAATATACTTGATTAATATTTATTTAGATCTAGTATTAACAGTTATAACTACTTCGCAGGATTATTGAAAAAAATACAATACATTTGTATACTTTTTTGTATAATAGAAAGTTGCTGTTTTTTCACATATGTAGGATGAAAACTTTTGATGTAATGCTAAATATATTCGTACTATGTCTTATATTAACGCAATAAATCACTGTGCACTTTGTGAACTTAAAATTGCACGCTGTATTATTTTTCACATATATAGGTTTAAAACTTTAATTTGATGCTAAAATTAGTAATATTTTTTGTTCTTGACATTTATGGTGTCCTTGTTTTGCTCGTGGGCATCCTTATCGGCGATCCCAAGTTTGGTGAACTCATGCCGATGGCTGCACTCGGAGAACATCACACCCGAAATGCAATTTCAGAAATGTCACTTCTAAACGAAAAAGATTGCTTCGTCATTCTTCGGCACACTTTGTTTTTTTTTCCGTTTGTAAATCTGACATTAAGTAAAATTTATTCAGGGCGTAAAGTAAAATAAATGATCCGCTGTATGCACAAATATTGTAATAAATCGTTCTAATAAACATCACCTAAAATATTCTGCTCTGTTATAATTTTAATCTACGCGGCTGGTTTCGATTAACCACTTAATTTTTAATTACAGCATTGAAGATGTTTAATTATAAACGAATAAAGATAATGCATATTTTACGAAGAAAAATATGAAGTATCATAAATTTTGGTTTTATTTAATTTACAATTTTTAAAAACCGCCACAATAAAAGCGGGGAAAGATTATCTTTGAGTTTAACCATAGCGAGAGTAAATTTCGCCTTCAAGTGATTGCCCATTTCCTCTGTCAGTTTTTACGGGTTCCACTTAATGGCCCAACCGGACTTTTTTTTGTTCATTCACGGGCATATCCGCCGCTAGATTGCTTCTTATTTGATGAAGGAGCTGCTGTTGACCGTTGATGGTGGAAAGAGAAAATATCCAAATACTGCCAAAAGTCACAACTTATGACCACCATTACTTATAAAAATAATATCTCAATATTGAAAAAAGGCAAGCGAGGTGTTAAGGGTAAGGCTACCCGGTTCTGTTTAGTAATTTGTTATTGATGTAATAATACACGTGTACAAAGCATACGTTGATATTTTGAAAATGATAGTTTAATAATGATATTTTTAATTAAAAAGTAAACAGTAACACTAAGCCTTCGTTTCTTTGTATGTGGTTCATAATTCTTAAATGTTTGCAAATTGCTTTAAAAAATAACGCAATTGGCCAGCAATGAAACAAACGCAAGAGAAGAAAGACAAATTTCCATTACGTGATGTTTCAGTGTGATGAGATTTTTAATGCGCATATTTAAAAAAAAAGGGTTGAATGTTTCTTCCCGAGTGCAGAGCTCCCAAGCCGAGTTATTTCAGTTGTGCAAACCTACGCATTTCTGTTGACTTTTTCGCAACAGAGAAATTTTAATCATATTAAAGAAGTTCAAAACCTAAAATTTAATACCGCTGAAACAAAGCTCTCCAGGACACCGTTTTAATTAGTCGAGCGAGCTCGCAGTTACATTGCACGCAACGCTTGAGATTCTTCTTAAAAAAAGTCTTTGATTTATTCTCAAAGTAACTTTATCAAACGGCTTTATTTTTTACTACTTTAATTAATAAACCAGTGTTTGTTACTTGTATCATTTTAAATACCATGAACATTTGCCTACATAATATTTAATTCACGCGCAACGAAATTACTCACGTTAAGATCACGGCTTGAATAATTTACTGTCACATCGTGAACTTAACGTTTTAAAATTGAATGTGACTTAAACTTTCTTAACTCTACAAACAAAAGACATTCTTACACAGTAATAAGAAGCCCATTAACCGTCATAATCCGATTTGAGTCGGGGGTCGTCAGTACACAAGGATAGAAAAAAAAAAAAAAAACATATGGAATATAAAACGAAAAGATATAACTAACCGTATAAACTCCTAGACTACTAGTTAGTTGAAACGCATAGGTAGTTATCTCTTTTTACACGTTTTGGAATCACCCTTTTTAGCAAAACCACTATTTAAGGCTGCCTCAAAATTTCCCCCCTCTTTTTGTGTTGATATCGTCTTTTCACGAATCACTTTTTAGATAGGCCATTAATTTTCGCACACTCATTTCTGTTTTTACGCGCGCTCTACAAAATTTAGAGAAAATAACAGTTACATTGTGACCTTTTCTTTTCATAATAATAAATATGAGGTAATCTCATCGTGAGGAACACCATCCCTCACGCTGTAAACAAGGACCACCTTTCAGCAACCTCGGCCATAGAATAGTACGGCAGGTAGCGCCAGATATGCGTAAGCAAGTAAGAATTAAATTTATAGAGTAAACTTCCCAGTGGATGACACTTTAAAGTTTGCGTCGGTGAAGTCTTGAGATATTGTGTGCTTTATGTGTGAGGTGGTTCTTATCTCCCCCATAAGCGGTTGTTTTTCAACCGGCAATGGTTTTCTCGCGCGGGAAGTTTTACTTTGCGGGGACATTGAAACTTTCTTTATAGGTATACAACACCGTGTGAATCTACTAATGCTTCCAACGTCCCAACTGCTTCCAAGATGAATGTTAGGATTCTGCAGAATTTACAAAATCTACATGGGTTTTTGCTGTAAAACCAAATATTCGCGCAAAAATGCTGTATTTTAACAAAGTATGTGATTTTTTAAAATTTATTTTTTAAAGTTATTTAAGATATCGAAGCACTATATTGGAATATTTTTTAACATATCGAAACACATAAAGTAATATAATTTATTGATTATATTATAAAATAATTAAAAATCCACAAAGAATCAATTAATGAAATCCATGGAATTCACATGTTTTACATAATAAACAAGCTTCAACCTATAAATTATTGTTGTATTGCTAAGCAACAAAAAACCTATGATCGTGATTATATGAACATAAAAGGGACTAAATGTGTATTATTTATGTTTCGTGTTCGTCTTTATGTTAATAGAATTATTGTTGAGTCATTTATAGCATAGTAAAAAACATAAACGTAAACTGTGCTTTTAATTGTAGTGAGGCCTAGATTATAATAATAAACAAAGCTCATTTTTTTAATGTCAAAAGATAAATAGCGGTCGCTTTTATAGCGATATTTGTAACCAAATGTCAACATAATGTTGTGAAGAATTTGCGACTTTTGACCTTAAATTCAATCTATAAAAAATAATTTACACGAGAAACAACATTTCTTAACAAAATATCTTATTTTTTATCCCTTATACCCTTATTTTTAATCCTTCATTAAATGAGAAAAAAAATGTCAGTTTCATAGAACACATAAATCTGTATATATTTGAGACTTTTGTTGAGAACGCTTTGTTTCAGACATGGACTAGTTTTTTTTTTTTGGAGAGACAAAAGAATAGTTTATTATTTGTCTACTAATATTCGTAATTCTTATGAATAAAAATAAAAACCTTCAAAAAACGAATGTTTTTCCCATTTTTATTACTAGATAATTGCGATAAATGTAAGGTTTAAATTTGTTTTGAGTATTTTATACGAAAAATATTTTAAGATGCTTGTCTGTTCATTCTTTCTTTTTTCCACACAATAAAATAACAGCAAAAAACGTCCTAATGCTCATATAATTTTGTTCTTTGTTTTTTATGTATTTTTTTAAAACTTATTTGAAAATATTGTTTTGCAGCTTTATATGTCTTTATTATATTTATTTTCGTATAAGTTTTTTCACACATTTTTTTTATTTATACTCTTATTTAAAATACTTTCACTTTAAGTCTCTGTTACAATGAATATAAAATAATATGTTTGATATCTATTGAATATGAACACCACAAGATGATTGTTAATCTTAATTAGCATTTAAGTGCTACTGATTTTTTACTTTACTTATTGCAACCAGAACTGATCCAAGCCAATCGCAAGTTGTGTTAAAATATAAATAATTTTTTGAATCAAGCTAACAATATTGCATGAATTTTATACAAAACTTGTATTACGCTCGTGCGTTGGCTTACACACAGTAGAAAGTATAAGGTGATTTAGTATTATATATTATTATATTATATAAGAAGTTATTTTGATTTTATAGGTTGGAACTTGCACGTCGTACATTTAAGAAAGGTCACAAAAAGTTCACGAAGTTTTGCGTCAGTGTCCGTCGACTGTCCGTGAACTTTTTACGTACTTTTCCCGAGTGACTGTAACTTTTCCGAGTGTAATATATTTATCTTCCTAACTCTAATATTTTTTTAATTTCTCGGCTCGTACTTTTGGCAAATAAAAAAACACAATTTTATAATGTTGTTCGGTTTTAAAAAATGATAACATATCCTTACTGACGATAGACTCAGAGATTCTCAATACTGGACATATTGTTTGAATATACTTTTATCATAAAATATTTGTGAATTAACTAAAACATTTCCTGTTTTGAAGGATTTCGATGTTTATTTATAAAAATCTGTAAATATCCCGCTCATTTGGAGTTTTATTGTATTTTTATTTAATAGAAATTTATTTCATTTATCGTGTAGAGTTTAAGGTTTTCAAATATGAATAGGTAACTTAAAGGTAAGTTCAAAAAAAAAAGTTGAAGCGCTTTGGGTAAAGTACCAATATTATGATTCCAGCAATATTTATGACATCCCATTACGTTATTTCGTATAAAATATGAGGCCGACATAACAAATCGAGTAATAGTAAATGAAAAATCGAGCAGCATTACCGATCGCACGAGCTAACAAAGAAAACTCAAAACGAATGGTGTTTCACGATTATTTTGTATTTGAACGGATCAAATGAATAAATCAACATAAATCTAAAATAAGCATTTTTATGTCTCTGATTTGGCTGATGCAAGTAATATTTGTTTTAAATCTTAATCTTTATTTATTGTATTTCATGGCATACGTTTCGTGTTGTGCACTTTGCTATGTAATCGCGTTGTTGTATTAAAAAAAGCGTATAAGTAACTAGAAATAATTGTTTAAATAGATTTACAGCATTAAGGGAGACAATCATTGATTTTTTTCAATTTAAAAAAGAGCCGATCAAGGCTGAACGGAGTCATAAATAACAATTAAATGATAAGCTTAGGCAATTTTATCAAACGACTGAAGTTATTTTAGGTAAATGGACAGTTGAACTTTAAGAGTTCACATTAAATTGAACTTTCCAAAATGAATCCTAAAACTCAGTACCATTCGCCCACATAGCTAGGCTAGGAGTTAGACCTAGTACAAGAACCGAATAAAGCCTAAATTAATGCCAGGCATTTGTGGATATTAATTAATGAAATATAATAAATGAAACAGAATTGTACTAAAAAATAATAACGTACATAAAAAAAATAATACCAACACTTGAATCATTGTTATTTATGTCAGAGATGATCTTTGTAGGGAGGATTGGTGCGCATGGCTCCGATATCCTGCTCTTAATCCTTATCGATACTTTAAACAATTGCCAGCATGCAAGACCCAAAATAATATAAACAATAATAAAATCCTAAGTTTTGAATAAAGGATTTCATCACTGAGCTATCGAGATAAGCAATATCATCAGAAAATGTAAAATGTAAATATATAAATATTTCCAAACAAGTCGAGAAGTTTAAGCTAAATATTTAAATACTCATGAACCGAAAATAATAAAAATATATTCTCCTTGCACAAACAAGGGACAGCCCCGCCTCGTTTTAAATTAAAATTACAATTATTTTGAAATAAATTTTTTGATTTCGTACCTTAAAATTGCTATCTACATATTCATCCAGAAAGAACGTGCATATGTCTATTTTTAAATTCCATTTTTTCTAATCATTTCCATGGCTTGTTTGCAATAAACATTCAAATCATGTAACAAAAACCATTAAACACACCAGGCTTTATTAAGTCGAACTATTGTTATCGTTACATAACAACAAAAATGTTTTTGCATTGGTATAGAAATGGATGATATTTCCAAGTAAAACTTTTATTTATAATGACAGGTGTGAACAACTTAAAAATCCTTATCGTATCATCAACGATAATATTTGATGTATGTATTTTATGATTACTATTGTATATTTGTATATTTTACAATCATCAAAAACTTTAAGAATTCCGTGACCACACGCATATTTAACAAACATCAGTTATCTAAATTATACAAATCATCGAGGTCGGCTCATAAACAATGACGTTTATCACTTGCAGGCGTGCAAGGCTTTGAAGATAACATTCCGGCATTCCACATTCCTTTGTGGTGAGACACGAGTGTTCTCACCATTTAAGGCTCTCTACACACGTCGCAATGCATTATTTTGGGTGTTTTTTTTTTAAGGTTTATCCAAAGTTAACATTGCAATGTAGGTCGCTATAGGCTAGCTGCAAGTCGATTGCACGATGCGCTGCGACGTGTGATTTTATAGTAAAACTTATATGTATTGTGGAGTCAATATCTATTTCATGGGTTCTGGTTGTATATGCATCGTTCACTTTGTAAATCGACGAAGAAATAAGCTGTATTTCGTTGTACGTTTTATTGGGCGTCGAAATAAAGGGACGCCTGAAACACCCGGACCAACGAAGGGGGAGACAATAATTGATTTCGAAAACGAATAACAAGATCGGTAAAAAGGCGGCGATCGTCCGCATTTATTTGTCCACAAAAAGCCGAAGACGGCAAAAGTGGCGTGTGATTTATTACGCGCTGCTGTCACTGGAGGCGATTCTGCGAGAAAAACGATTGACTTAGAAGGGATCATTGCATCCGAAACCTCCGTCCCCCGACAGCATTAAAGTGTCTGGCTGGGAAGACAAAGGGACGTCGTTTAAGCTCCTGGCCTCGATTCTGTTGTTTTTCCTTTTAATTCGGCGCGGATTATTTGCATTTTATGTGGTTAATATACGCTCGGTTATTTATACACACAAGACTTATTCAATTTAATTTAAAAGCGCGCTTAATTAATTTATTGAACATTTACGTGACTGAGAATTCTGCGATGCTATTTATTGCGTTGAATTCTTGAAAACTGGTTGTTTAATACTTGGTGTATTGAGACATTTAAGAAATTAATTGATACTTAAAAAGACTTTGAGTAGACTGGAATTTTTTAAAAAAAATTTAAAAAAAAAAAGACTTTGGTATATGTGCTACAAAAATGATTAAATATACAGCATAGAAGTACTAAATTTTAATTCATTTTTCATAGTTTGTACCAAACTATATCACGTTTTTAAAATATGGGCGTACAATTTAAACTGAAGACTGTATCATCATAAAATAACGTACAAATTCATATTCTTTTATTATTTTACAAAAGGTTTCCATTACGTGAAATATTATCTTGCCTTTTCCCTATAGAAAAGATTTCTATAAAGAATGTTGTAATATTGCAAGCTTTAGAATTTATTCATACATTGATATCAGAATTTTTTTGAGAAAGAATATTCTTAACTTTACAATCTTGAGAGATTAAGAACATTCAGACTTCTTGAAAAATTATTCTACGTAAAAAGCTCATAATTGAACAAAAAACCTGAATGTCAACATAAAAATGCAAAGAATTTTTTGGATTTTTTACAAACATTTATTATATTTATAACATTCATTAATGGTCTATTTTACAATTTTTTTAAATAATTTGAAATATAGTTTTACATATATCTTTGTTTTATTATAAATTTAGGTTAAGTTTAGAAATATATAAATTTTTTTGAAACGCAGTCAAGCACAAAGTAAACTATTAGAGCTTTAAAATTGAATTATATTTAAGTTGGAAACCCAGCGATGCAAAAGGAGTTTCTTGTTACACATGGCTTTGTACCAGAATACAAACGTGCAAACTACTGTGAGTTAGCAGGAAGTATCGAGTTTCTTTCTTCTAATGCATTATAGAAAAGCTTGTATGCCCTAAGCGGTACATACTTTCGTCATTTCCCACTCGGTGTAAGGGCAGAGCATCCATATCGAATAACACTGTAGAGGGTTTTCTTGTCTGTCTAGACATAACATGTCAGTGGTCCGCAGAAGGCTTCTCATGTTACAAACTCCAAGCACCCTCAAACCCCAATAGTACAAAAGATGAATGAGTTTTTTTTTTCATGAAATACATGACCCGATTTGAAAAAGGTTTTCGAAATTTTCGGATATTCTTTACTAAAACACCCCCCAGAGTAATACTTATAAATCACTCTCAAAATTTTGTGCAAACATCCATCGAATCTTGATCGTAGAGTAAGTAGACATATCACATGTATTTTACTTTTTTGGTGAAGGTATTTGAAATAAATATATTTATTAATATTGATTTTAAGCATAAAGCATATTTATAAAAAAAACTTACTACAGTTATTACATTATTTTAAGTCTTTTACCAATGTTTTATGAAGACTCGCAACTTTGATGGTACGACGTTCAAAAGGGTAATATATATTCTGACCACGTTTTCGTAGTTCACATATTAAACAGAATAACTTATAAGACAAATGAGACAACGGCTCTTTATAAACAAGAAGGGAGTTACTTCTTGTTATTAACACTTAGTATTATTCACGGCGACTTGAAAAATATGCTTGAATTATTAAAGAAGTCTCAACATATTTTTGGGTCATCGATTCAGACCCAAAAATATAGTTGGAATTCAAATTCACACCTACTGGCATTGCGGCTTGTTGTTGTAGTTTTTTCGGCCAACTGATTTTTTTTTTATAGTTATACTATGTGTAACTGATGTAATTATACATTTTATAAAAATCCTCATATTTTGATTTACTCTTTTTAATTTAAAAAATGTTTCAGTGATCTTAAAAGTATCGCACTACAGAAATACAAAATTTACCCTACTCATATATATATATATATATATATATATATATATATATATATATATAAATATAAATACGAATTAACGTAGTATTATCTAATATAACACGGAGTGTTTTCTGTTTTTTAGCGCAAATAAAAGCACACGGAGGGCCACTCCCGACACTCGGTGAGGCAGAACTTGCCGGGTTTCTCAAGATTGCTGTTTCGGGGAACTGAACGTTAACAACAACAACATACGTTGGCTGACATAATTTTACCAGTTGTTAGATAGCGTTGATTTCAGACAAAATATTTACATTTATAAAAGAAATATATCATACGCTGCTTTTGAGTAGTTCGTTGAAAAAAAACAACAAAAAACACCTTACCAAAATTACCGATCATTTTCACCATCAGTTTCAAAAACATAGAAAGTCATATAATTATTTTAAAACTGAGCTTGAGTTGCTTAACTTTTTAGTTAATGTACTTGATCTATACAAAAGTTACTAAATAGTATTTCATATAAAAGCTGAGTGTTGAAGTGTACGAAGAGATTATCGTGGCACTCTCTTATGGGAGGTGGGGTTAGGAGGAGGGTAAGGGGAGGTGGCGGATCCATTAAAACTTGTATCCACATCTCGTTTTCAGCCGATACATTAATAACTTATTCACCTTCTGAATGCAACTCGCACCACCAGGAACTTTAGTTAACAAGTTTGTCTATCTTCAAAGTACAGATTAGTTACCGGACTACTTTAAGTAACTTTTTTCTAGAATTAATACTGTATGAATGAGTTTAATATTATAAAATGAAGTGAAACGGGTCATTACAATACAATTGCACTTTATTCTGATGTAAAAACACTTCTGGACACATTTTTGGGCACATTTAAACGATTTGAATTATATGTTTTTTTTTATTAAAACATTTAGTAAAAAATATGACTACTGAGTTTAAATCTGATTATTTGTGTGGAAAAATCACAAAAAAAAAAAAAAAAGACATTCAGTTAAGCCATTGAAATTTTAAATATTTTATGAATACTCATAGAGTTTCTTTAACGCGATTTAGCTCGTGTTAAATCCTTGGCGAGATCAAAACAATTAGATAAAAATATGACTACCGAGTTTAAATCGGATTATTTGTGTGGAAAAATCTTAAAATGTTCAAAAAATGTTTTAAAAAAAGTCATTCATTTAAAGTTTAAACCATCGAAATTTTAAATATTTTATGATGATACTAGACTCTAAGGGTGGCCAACCTTTTTCAGCTGCCGGGACAAATTAATGAAATAAGATTGACTGTGAGATAGATTGAGATGAGACTGGGCTACTTCCATATATATGATATGATACGAACTACGCTCAATGGAATATTCTATTGGTGGTTTTATATACAATAAAAAAAAAATGTTTGCATATGCTCCGCGGGCTAAAAATAAATAATATGGCCCGCGGGCCAACCCATGGCCAACTCTCTAATAACTAGAGAGTTTCTTTGATGCGATGTAACTCATGTTAAATCCGGTGTGAGATCAAAACAATAAGATAAAAATATGAATCTTCTTCATCGGGCGCCCCTCAGAGGAAGTCGGCGACCATCTCACTAACCACAAACTTACGCTAAAAATATTGTCTTTCTAAAATATTCGGATTATTACGTTTAAAATTTTTCTAAGCATGTATAAAAAACGAGATCCAGTTTTTTAAGTGTTTCGTGATGATAATACGTATATCGATTATGTTATACTCTGTCGCGATTAATCTCATGCCAACTCCGGCGCGAGATCAAAACAATCCCCGGCGCACTCTGCGCCTGTCGCTGGGCCGGCCGCGCCGCTCGGCGAGCGAGCGGGCTCAGTCCGGCGCGCCTGGCCCTGCGGAACGGTAGGCCACCGAGAGTCCCAGCTGGCCGTGCGGGTTGCCTGCGATCAGGCGCACCTTATCGTAAACAAATAACTCTCCGCCGAGCGCCGTGCCGTCGATGAGCCATTTCAAATGTATAAATACATGTAACATTCACACCGCGCGCAAGAAGCTCCAAGGCAGACGTGTCGGATGAAAAAATAGTAAGTTGGAGTGACGTGCAAACTTTATACAACTATTCGAATAACGTTATTAAAATTTTCATCTGGTGTACATGTTTTCGATCCAGATTGATAAAAAAGCACATAAGTTGTTCTGGTATGTTTTAGCACAATATTTCGGGCTGCTTGAATTTTCGATACACGATACGTACAATGAATAGATATGTATTTGTTAGAAATATTCTTACGTACTTAAATTTTATTACTCATAGGTATTATTAAAGTTGGGCGTTTTTAGAATTCTCAAGCACATAACTTTATTGAGTGCTTCAAAGTGACGAGGTAGATGGAAACTTGTTAGAAGTATGTAAAGTCTATTACTAAAATCCATTTGTCTTTGTCCAGGAGATCTTCAGCCCTGAGCTTCCTTGCAGTATGAGGGGATGACGGGAAGGCTCTAGCCGGCCTGGCCTCATCGGTCTTCTTTGAATCTGAACAGCAAGGTAATACTATTTTTTATTCATTTTATGATAAATAACACTATGAGTGCTGAGTTCATCACAGCAAAAGTGTTATAGACAATTCTATTTGATTTTGTCAAAAAAACGTGGGTATATTTTATAAAGTTAAAAGAATTAAAATATGACTTATATTTACGAAATCTGTATTTGCTTGAGAAAAATGTTAATATTAATAACATTGGAAATGTTTATAAAGGATTAGTTTTGTATACCGAAAAAGGAAAAATTACGTCCATTTTTATTGAATTGTTTTTTAATACAAATTTATAAATAAATTATTTCATAGTTTATCACTGTTGGTGTAAATATTATTATATATTGTTTCTCATTAAAATACAAGAAATTTGTTTATAAAAATAGTAAAAGTAATTTATAAAAATAAACTAACTTAAGTTTTAACATTTGTTAAATTATAATAGATATGTAAAATCCATTATTTCAAAGAAACAAACAGTAAGTAAGTCCAATATTTTAATATTTTAAGTTTTATTAACCTGATGCCGAATAAAATAAAATCTATCATTTTATGATTTTTTTCTATTTTAAAGTTAAAAAAAATGACGATTATCAGAATAATATAATTATTAAATGTGCTTGCTATAACAATAAGTGAGTTTAAATATTTTTAGCATTATAAGCGATACTTCCTTGACTACAGAGAAAGTTTTATTCAATGCAATGATTTATACGTAAGTCAGATGGTGGTTGAAATACAAATTAGGGTTTAGCGAACCCCAGTAGCTTAATCCGTTAAAAATTGGTTCATCTATTTTGGACCTAAACCGAGAATCTGAATACGGGGTCAGTGGTTAGTTCTACTGCTTAAATGCCTTATTTTGTAGAGTACATTAGTCGTAGGATGTGGCATTTGGCCTTTCATAAAAGTTACTAAATTGGCATTACTAGAAACTTTAGCAATAGCTCGTATTGATGGTCGCGCCAACTTCAATATTATGTCTAACCAAAAACAGATTGAAACTGGAGGCGAGAGATGAAAATTTCATTGATATCCATGAGCGTTATTAAACACCTGCGTAATCGGTTCAATATATCTTAGTAGGTTATAAGTAAAGAAGACATAATATGTACAAGAATTATAAAAAAATGTTTCCATTATAATCGCATCACCGATAAAAATTTTGTATTCTCACAATAACCGTACCAAGTATAAATATTGATTTTAAGTCGTCTGACTCATGATTTTGTATTTTTTATATTTTACTCGGTCTCAATGTGTTAAGATATAAGCGAACCAAATTTAATGTAAATACACAACAATGTTAGTTGTATTTTTATAATTAAATTTTGATTAGTATGAAATCAATCATTGATAGATAAGTTTATCATGGAAATGCTTATTATTTAAACAACCTACCTGTTGAAAATTTTGTCAGTAAATACAAGAACTTTGATTGAATTCGCTAGCTTATCCGAAAGTTTTGCTTAACTATTTTGTTAAGTAACCGTCAGTGTATTAATTACCGACTTTTGGTATTGCAACTGACCGAAATTAAACTTTGATATACTCATTTAATTTATCAAGACTTCGGGTAGGCGAGTGAACAAAATTAATGTTTTCTAAGGAAACTTTATCAATCTAACTATACACAAACTACGGGAACAGAAATTGGTCTGAGAAGCGGACACTCATCAATTACCGGCTAAAATAAGTGGATGTAATAACTTTTATATATACCCTAAAAGCAGCTGCTACTTCGTGTTATTTTTACCAGACGTGAAGCACTCATGCTCATGGAAAGTATTTCTATTTTATACATTTAATTTTCATTTCCATATATAATTATAAACGAACATTTTTAACAAGATAAACTAAGTATTAAACTCAAAAAACCCGGCTGAAGCAACAGTCATCATTATCATTAGAGTAAAAAAAATCTTTGTCGTGAAAACGTATTTATTTGAATTTTATAAGATTTCACAAATAATATATTTAAAAATACGTAAGGAATAAAATAAATAAAATAAAAAATTAACTCACTTAAGAGATATTCAATTTCTTATAAGTGCTATAACTCGTATCTGCCTGGCTGATTTTATTTTTATAAATTCAATTTATCCAATTCAATGTCTGACAGCGAGTTTGTGTTTATTTTAACTTGAAACTCTATAGAATTTTCAACACAAAGATTTTTTTTTATCAATATACATTAGAATTTTGTTATAAATCATGATTATTTGATTAAAGTTTTAAATTTAATATTTTTTATTACATATGCATTCAAGTCACAAGAAAACAATAAGCCTAAAAGGTTAACGTACTCAAATTAAGACCGGAAAAGTAATCAGAAGTGTTGGCGATGTAAATCGTACATTTGAAATCTAAAACGTAAATAAAAACGTGCGGTTTTAAAAAAAATAATGTCACAATAAATCACTCTTTATATTAATTGTTTTATGATTAATAGTATATTAATATTTACATTTAATGAAAATAGCATTTGAGCTAAGAATTTAATAACGATGATATCATATCGGTATATAACTATTTTATAGGTATAAAATTATATAACGATTGGGGGAAGTTATGTTTTTTTTTCTTCTATTTACATCGTTGCTCTAGATAAAAAATTCCAAAAATATTTGTTAATATGAATCGTAGTATCATTATTTTGAAATAATATTTACTACATTTAATAATACTGATGAATTTTCATAAATGTTTATTTACATTGTTTTTTAACCCTCAAAAGATTATGGTGTATTCAATATATTTTAAAACCACGATAAAAATTCTTAAATTTGTTTTTAATACAAAAAATTAAAATTCATCAAAATTTCTAGTTGTTTTATGGATATAATTGATAATTCAAAAATTATGGCATGTTTTAAAAATATTAATATTGTTTCATAAGTCGGTATTAAATTGCATTACTACAGTTTCATAGCTTTCTTCATAGAAATTTTATTATTTTAATCTTCCCGCTTGCTCTTGTCCCGGTTTTAAAGCCCTCTTTATGATTCTTTAACGCTGTCATTAAGGTCCGCACAATACAGGCAGTTTTATTTTATTTTATTCTGAGCCCGTAGAAAGCTTTCGTACGAACCGACAGCCTTTTATGTGCCGAAGGAATTCTGAAAGAAACTTGTACGGCATTGGCCTCAAGCGTTGCATTTCCTTATCGCCCTCGGGTCGAGGCACGCCGCTCTACCCCTGCACTTAAATATAATTAAATTCAAACTTAATTTAAATACATCTGTACGGTACTAATCTGCTACCATTTTAAACATCACGATCGCAAAGATCGTGGGAGCTTAAGTTCTAACATGTTTTCTGTTTATAAAATGTATAAATTTTAGCAGGCAAAGATAAAGAAAAGTACTCTGGTAAAACAAAATAAAATGCCTATGATGCTTTGAAGCCTGTCTGTTTTATTACAATTAAAAACCTGGAGAATTAATAACCGTTAATTTTCTTCTCCAAACAAAAATAATCTAAAGATAAAATAGGTATTTACATAAAGCTCCAAACCTGTTTTTTTTAAAGCAATTTTTAAGTAATCAATTCGGTAAACAAGTCAAAATCAGCCTCAATTAACTCAACGAAACGTCCGAAAAACGATACAAAAAAAACGTAAAAGCTCCCGCGCGGCGGTGCAGACTCGTATGAGTAATTTGTTTCCGATGATTGTATTCAAGGGCTGTGCAAACACAGCCTCCGGGAGAGCCCGGCAACGCAAGGCGGACACAGGAAATATAAATATTTGTCCCCGGCCATGCTCGGGCTCGAAGGCTTGTAGTGAGCATTTTTCAGAGTGGTGGAAAAGGAAAAAAATCTACGAGCTTCCCGCGCACTGTGGACTTATACATGTATTCATAAAGGCGCGGCACTCTGCGAGTTCAGAGGACGTGCTATATATCAAGCAGCAGAAGTCAAGTATGCCAGTTTGTTCATTTCCACTTCTTTTTATTGACACGTAGTTACAAAAAACTGCTTTTGTCCGTTTTCATATAATAAATGTGAAAATACCAATTTTCATTATTTACATTATTTACTACGGCAACTTTTTTGTTTTATTTTAAAAACAGCATATTGAAATCGTTAGTATTTTGTATACATTGTATAATGCAAATAAATAGTCAATATGCACAAGACAGGCAAAGTTTGCTAAAAACATTGTCTCTTAAGCAGATCCAAAATATTTTTAGTATAAGAGTCGTAATAATAAATAGTCTCTCTTTAAACCCTATGAAATAAAAAATAATTATAATTTTTGTTTGGTTAGAGTTGATTAAGACTAATTTTTATCTGTTATGTATAATTATTATTTGAGCTTATGAATACTGTTGAAATAACGGAAACAAGTAGACGAGATTATAATTATCCATGATTCATTAATTCAATTTGTCTGTCCTTTTTCAAGTAAGTCTACAATTTGATAGCATAGTATGATTTACTGAGGTTAGATAATTGCCAAATAAAGCAGAAGCAGAAACCTAAATCGCTTGTTAATTCATGAAGTTGTATGAATTATTACAAATGTGCCATTGGAACAAGCCAGTTTATAATATCCGATAGTTAAATTTGATACAACAAAGTATAGGAAAACTGTTGAGGCGGTTGGACTTGGGTTTCTGTGAATTGTTTATTTTGATAGTGTATTGACACCATATGAAGATGATTATAATTTTATTTTTAGCTTAATTTATACTGCAATTTTTCTATACTAAAAATTATCAAGAAAACGAAACAGCCTTTTTGAAATTACAATCAAACTGACCACGTTACAATATTTTAATAAAAACCAGGAATATATTATTAGTTTCCTCAAAACAGGTTGTAGATTTAATATTTATCAAGCTCACGTTTATAGCCCGGATATATTGTATGTATAATATTTTTAGTAATTTCACGTGTTAATCGATTATCAAAAAACATATTTTTGTATATTCCTAGCACAAAGGAGATCACCAAATTATAATTATTAAATATAGGCCATTTAAATTAAGTTATTCCTTATGAAAACTTGATGGCTTATTACGGATTACTCGAAGTTTTCTGCATATTATATTGTGGTTTGCAGAAAATGAGTTTTACTATTTAGTTTTCTGTATATACTCATTTTTTAATAATTATTTCTTTAAAACGGGAGTCGAGCTCAAGCGTTTTAACTCCATACATTAACTTGGCAGTTTTAATAACTTAAAGGTAACTTGGCATGCTCGCAATGTATATTGTATGAGAGTTTACGAAATACCAAGTTTATATTTTTTCTGTAAATACATTTATGCATTTCTTAGAAGCTATGCGAGTTTCTTCTTTCAAAGTTATTTTTTTTTTAGTTAATGAAAGAATATTATAATTTATGCTTCAATACTTGAGGACCTCTTTGGTGGTCGATATTAACGATTTTTTTTAAATATTTGAATACGGGATTTTATACTGAAACATACAATTTGATATAAATAGTATGAATTTTATAGCAAAGCAAGATATATTTTGTATGGACACTATTGATCTCTACTGATATTTAAAGCTTAATTTCCACCAAAATTGATTTGTATATATCCATGTCGAATATCGTTTTCGATATCAACGTTATTATGTGTATATATTATTAGATTGGATGATTGGATCAAAATCTGATTTTCTAGAGTTCAAAGTAATTATACGATGACGGGCGAATAGAGCACTCTTAATAAACAAGGATTATTTTATACCTAAACTTTTATTAAAAAATAGTTATATATGAACAAAGAACGTTTGTTTTTTTGACCTTGTTTAGGTGACGCAATTAGACTCGAGCATTTCGTATCGAGCGATTCGCAGTATTTGCCCCCCACGAGGGTTTCTGCATCCCCCTGCACTCGGGGTAAATTAACTTAATTCTTCAGGGGTTGGTGCATCAAGTATATTCCGTGTATCCAAAAAAGCATGCTTTTGTCGACGAAAGCTGATGTTTAGATGTAAATTTTACTTTTTATTCAAAACAAAAAAAAAATCATACATAATGCATCCACCGCAAGTAACTGACGTTTTCCTCATCTATGAACTTTGCCATTACTGGCTCGCTAAGCCGGGCTCACCTTTAAGCCTTGGATGATTATTTCTATTACCTGTTGAGGATGAGAATATATATTTTTATTATATAATTTATTTAATGATAAAAACTGGGTCGTTCCTAATTAGCTGGGGTATTGGCTGTGATTTGAAACGCGAGTGTTGAATACGTGCTTTGTTTTATTAACGATGTTAATGATTAATGTGTTTGCTTTTGGATGATTTATGATGTGAGTTAAGCAAACAATTAATGCGTCTAATATATGTTTTTCAGGTTTTTAAAACAGCCACAAATCTGTTCAGTTATGATGAATGTATGTGGGATGCGCGACCTCCGCTGGTCATTCTTTACAAAACAAAACCTATAAATTATTCATATCCGCGATTGACAACGGATTAAATTGCCAATTAAGTTTGGGATTTGCGTAGATTTTTGAAAAACTCGATTTTTTTGTAAGATTATAAATCTAAAACGTATATACAGAGAAAACTTTTAAACTGTAATTATAAAATAAAACCTTTATATGACGAGATAAATATATAACGCTTGATAAATGAAAATGTTTATTTCGTATAAAAATTGTTCATATTTATAAGAAATCGTAATTAAGTTTAATCATTGTTTCAAAAGTTAGTTAATTTATTAATCTTTTGTACAATGACTCGCAATATATTTTTATATGTGTTTCAGTGTTTGCCTTTCAGAGCAGGAATCATACTCTTGATAAGCAAATGTTTATGCATCATGATATCAAATTCAAGTTTATAGTCATCAATAAAACTGATCAATATGTTACGCCGGCCTATCCATTCAGTCGTGATAACAGATAGCCAATTATTATTGACGCAATATTATTTTTGTGGTTTTTATTGTGTATTTTATAAAACTGACGTATAATAATTGTTTTTTTTTTTTTTAAATGGGTATATAAAATTTTGCGCACTATTTAAAAGGCACTGTCCGTGCATTGCGCCTTATTGCCTTTCCGTGACCTCTGACCGATGCCAAGTTCTGAATCGGACGCATGTGTGGATGCGAAACTCAGAAATGCGAAGCAAATGTAAATTGAATTATGAGTTTTGGTTTTAAAATTATAAATATATAAATAAATCTCTTGGCAGATATTCTCGATCAACTCTGAAACATATACTGTAATTTTTAATGTGACCCACCCTAGCTACGAATTTTTCAATTGTTGTCATGACGTTAACCTGTAAGTTCCACATGAATACTATTTGATTATCCGTTATTTAACGTTAAATCTAATAATCAAAGAACGTCAGTATTTACTAACAAAAACATTTGTCAGTCTTCGAAACACTCAGGGGACTGTTATTGAAAATGTTTGATTTGCTGGTGCGTCGTGGACGAAATCCTTCTTAGGGTTTCATGTTGTATTTATATTTCAATAGATTGAAAACGTTTTGGTGATAAATAATATTTTTCTTTTCAATTTTATGAAAAGTCAACTCAAGAAACGCTGGTGTGTTGTAAAATAGGTTTTTATTTATTACCTCTTCTAGTTTATGCAGCTAAAATGTTAGGGGGTTTTTGTCTTTTGACATTGAGAATAATTAAAAAATATTACAATATTCTGAAATAATTACAAAATAATAATAGTAATTGGATGCAACCATCATAATATTTATATTTTATCGTTAGCATAATTTTTTGTAAGAGCGTTTGAATTCATTTAAATATATGTTATTTATTTGATACAATCTGAATACAAATTCAATTCTTATTTTATTTTACTGATATAAAAATAATACGTTATAATTAATCAAGTGATTTAGATAATCAACTTTTAGGTAACGTGAATAAAACTTAGTGTTACTGGATTATATGAAAACGAAAATTGAAGTACGGGGTGTTTTAATCAAGGGCTAGAAGTTAAAATAAGTTATGGAGGTCGCGAGGGTGAAAGAGGGTAGAATATAAAGCGACCAATATGTTCAGCTGTTAAATTTAACGTTTTCATTAATTAATCAATCCTTACTTTTATATTTGAGCATACAAATTGTGAAAGCAAAGGTTTTATTTTACAAGTGAGAATTAAAACAGGCTTTAGATAACCCAGCTGTCATAAAAAAATAGCTTTTTTAAAACTCTCTAAACCGTTTTAAAATTTAATTGATTCGTTGAAATCAATATTCAAGTTATTTGCACTTAAATTTTTAATTTCAATTATTGGATGCCATATTTTTTTTGATTTTACTGAATTACGAAAAACAAGAAAGGTTCACTTTAGATTATCACATAAATTGTAAATACAGTGAACAATAAAAAAGATGCGACTTAACGCTTATTTATGAAACTGCGTTTTAAAAATTCCGCATTTCCGGCCTGAAATGAATTCCGCTGAAATAATAGTCAATCTGATTTTATAAAAAAAATATTTACGGAGTTTTGTTATCGCGTATTGTATCGTGTTGATTGGAATTTTGCTTTTTATGCAACGTTACAAGCAATATTTTTAAATTGATAAATAATATATATATTTAAGTGCTTTTAAAAAAAGCAACAGATAAGTGGTTATCATCAATTTGTTGGAATACTGTGTGGTTTTTTAATAACAAAACTACATGCCACAAATTGACATTCCAGCTTTTGCGGTCTTATTGGTTTATCCGGATTATTTATATTCCTGTAATCTGTTATATTTTTAAATTATATATTTGTTGTTTTAACTATCCTGTTAAAGAGTATTTAGAGATTTCAAAATTAAAATACTTTACTTATACAAACATATCGTATAATGTTATTATGTTTACATACAACTTAATTTTGTATATACTTGTGTATACGAATTACTGATTAGGGTATTAACCATAATCTTTAATCGAACCTATCGGGTATAGAAGCCTCTCCCTTTCAATACTGATAACGGGGCATATGTCAAGTCACCTACCATACCCTGCCAGACTGTCAGAGAGTCTAATCCCCAGACAAGATTGATTATATAATTACCATAATATATATACCAGCTTACATGTTACTCAAACTTTGTATGTATACAGAATATAGTAGAAAAAGCATCACCAATATAAAATTAATTGGTTGAAATCAATGAAAATACTTTTAAAAACAAAAAAAAAACTTATTAGTTATTTATAATTTTTTTTAAGTATAACTTAATTTATGTATAAGTATTATTTTTAGTACTGAATATTCAATTCATTGAAAATTTCATTACGTTGTTGACGCAATACAATATTCATTTTTTTAAATCAACCTGAAAATATTATTTATCCTAAACGTACTTTTTAACTAGCAAGGTGTCAAAAAGTAAGTGTCTTTTAAAAGTTTGCTGTGGTTAACTTAAAATTTTTCATGAAAGGATATATTATGAATGTAATATAATAATTGAATATTGATGAATAGCCTGAAGACATTATAATTTATTACATAAAATATTGACTTTTATTACTAATCGGTTTTGATATACCAAAGTATTATATAAAGATGGAAATAAACTAAGATAAGTTTTGCAGCTGTAAATTCTCATATAGCATTTTTATGATGTAACTCACCAAATTTTTGTGATTTTTTTTAAAGAAGCGAGCGATAATATTGAAATTGAACACCCAGGATTACAGAAGGATAAACGAAATAATCGCTGTACTTAATTCTTCGCGTGTCCCTGATTTTTTTTATTTTTAGATAATATTAATATATCGTGTTAGGTCTGAAAATAGAAAATTGGCTGTTTTTATAACTTGTGATACTTGATAGTAGTAATGATGGCACGTCCGTGTGTGGGTCTTGAGCGGTAATATCTCTAAATATAAATCACACTGCCAGATGAGTAACGTGTTTTGTGATTCTGATTTAAAATTAAAACATCAGAGGCAGCTTAGACCTACCGTAAGTGGTAGGGGATGATGTTTTGCTTTGTTATTTTAAGGGTAGCTCTGGGACTCTGAAGGTACATTTGTGTACTTACTACCTACCTAGATTATAAGTACAAGGTAATGGAGGATGTTCACAAGACCTTAAGCTTTTAAGGATTAATTAAATTATATCCGCTTTCAATATTCATCTTTTAGGAAAATATTTATGAAGATGATTGACATGTAAGCTGTCTTCAATGGAAATTGAGATTCATCTAGAGAGCAAGGAATTTTTCATTTTATTGGTATCATAGTAGAAAAAACGAATTTTATCTTGAAAAGTTAGTTCTTTTTATAACAGAAACCAGATGCACTGATAATACTAAAAATACGGGAAGATTGTCTTCTAAAGTGCTCAATAAAGTCATATTTCTTAATCTTAAGCATACCGACTAGAAAAAATAGTATACATCATGTTCCTAAAGAACTTTTACTACATAGTAATGTAGCGACAAACCGATTGGATACATGAAATATATAACAAGAAAAAATAACCATTATTTTTTTATATACGATCTTAAATTCTACACACAATAGCAAAGTACACGCAAAATAAAATAAAATATTTTTTTAACAGGTAATTGAATTAAAAATAATTAAATTCTTTAGCTATTATACCGCTCGGCTGAGTTTCCAGCCAGTATTGTAGTAGAAGGCTCGAGAACACGCGCAGTAATGATCGACCATGTTCCCGGCAAACACGGCCGTCGTTATCGCCCTTATTTATATTTTTAAATATAAGTCATTGTATTATGAAATATACTCTCAACCTATTTTTTTTATTCCTGTGTAACAGGCGAAAATAACATAAAATAAAAAATATATATCTAAGCTCCGGAACTCTTATGTTAACAATAATTTTAAATAAATATCGCGCTTGTTGTTTTGAAAGGATTAACGCGTAGAAACATACTTGTACTGTCGGTTAATTATTTTAGGCAAAATTATATTATATCTATGTCAATAAACCAATCAAGATCGATTCTGATAATGGCGTTTCCTTAATAGTAAGTCAAATATAACGCCAATTAGATATAAAGTAACGATCGCGGATGCCAGTGCTATGACAAGCACGTACTTTGTTATGACACCACCTATTAAATTACTATACGGACAATATTATTCCACAGAAGTTGAACATACTTCAAGTGACGACAAGGGTGGAGCGAGACTCACTTTGTCACAAACACAAGCCCGCGTGTACAGTACAGTAACTCTACACCCTATTTCGGGACAAGACGATTTTAAGTAAATAAATGCAAAATAAATAACTTGCGAGAGACATTTTCACTTCACACCTGCTTTGAAATAAAATACACGTACTGTGATCAGCTTTAGTTTTTTACAAAATTGAAAATAACGAAAAGCCTGATTGAGTCTGAATTTTGTTACCAAGCAGAGGGTGGGTACGTCGGAGGTGAAAAAAGGATTTTATTTTTAGATGTGTTAACTGGTTGTTGACTTTCAAAGAAATAGCTGAATTGTTTCTTTTATATGGCATACGATTGATTGGTCATCATCTGATGATGACCAAGTCTGTTGATCGAAATAAAAAAAAAATGGATCTTCACGAATCAAATGCCTTGTCTTGCCTCAACAAGAATTATTTCATAAATGGAAATCCAAATTTTTATTAATTAATTAATTAGGAATTATTTTATTTGAATACATGATTTTATTTAAGTTTATGGAGTTAATGAAGTTATTAAATAAATTACTTGTAGTATAAACATGAATCTAAGTTAACGTTTACACTAAAAGAAGCTTGATAGAAATATATGATTCCTTGAAACAAGAGTATGAGTGTATATATGTTTAAAAGTAGCAAATAAAATGTGATACAGTAAAAAAATAACACTTTGCATTACGCAAATGAAAAGCGTAGTTTGATTTTTAAATGATCATTTTTTACCAATTTTATCTATTTCATAATAAAAGTTGACATGCTTCCCAAATAATTTACTAACAAGTTTCACATATGAGCGAATTTTCATTGTAACCAATTGTATCACTAAATTTTAAAAAAATAATTCAAAAGTTGTTTTTAATTTGTAGCCAAACTTGAGCATTTAATTTTACCCATGGAAATTATCAAAATACCCGCAGGTCAAATGTCTTATTGATTCTAAAAAGACCTACATTGAATGTTCAACGACGTTTATTTAAAAAAAAGCATGAGTGCAATTTTATGCAAACATTTTAGCAATTAAAAAATATTGAATGTTTCATATGTTTAGATTTGAATTATCGTAATAAATATATTATAACGAAAATTGTTCAATTTTATGAATGGTGTGTTTTTATACTGATTGTTTATCACAATCGTAAATAATATTTTTTAAATATTATTAAAATACTACGAGGGGTCTGTTGTCTTGGGTAGTGATCACACAGGTATAATAATTTTATAAAGAGGTTGTTGCCGTTTCGTATAGTCCGCCGGGCCAGGCACGCGTCATGTATTGAACGCAATTATTTAGTAGTTAGGATTCCCAGTGGGCGCCGTCGCCGTAAAAGAATATTACAGTGCACACATTAGCAAATGATACACTTACGTCGCCATCACTGGATGTAATATGCCAAACTTACACGATGATGAAACTTTAATGCCAACATGCCTCTGCTGGGTTTGACCTCGTTGCGGCGACACCGCGTATAGCTCAAACGGTGCGGTCATCCAATACAAAACATAAATTTAATTTTTTAAGGTACGTACGAAGGTGTAAAATGCCAAATGACTGAAAAGTTCAAGCAGCTCAACACCCAAAAACCAATTAATAAAATGATTATTTTTCAATACAATCTAATGGGTTGAATAATAACAACATTTTGTGACTGATTCGTTACCATAGTCTATTGGGCCTAAATTAATGTTGAATTTAGTAAAGCATGTTAAAAATAATTATGGGTTTGGCTAAAACAAATTATACTAATTTATCTAAAAATTTTACGTGATATTTTCAGGCGTCGTATTTTGGGGTAAAATTTTCATGCACTACATAAACGCTTTATTATCTATTCAATATTTTGGTATTTATCTCTGTATTTATTTTTCATAAAACATAATTTTTTAGGTATACCCGAAGCTGTTAAATGGTGGAGAACTGAAAAGTTCAAGCAGCTCAACACATAAAATTATTTTTTTCAGTTATTTACAATCTAAGGAGCTTAACACTTTTGGGTTGAATAATGACGAAATTTGTCACTGATTCGTTACCATAGTCTATTGGGCCTAAATTAATATTGAATTTAGTAAAGTATGTAAAAAATTATTAGGGTTTGGCTAAAACATATTATACTAATTTATCAAAAAATTTAACGTGATGTTTTCAGGCGTCGTATTTTACGGTAAATTATTCATACACTACATGAACGCTTTATTATCTATTCAATATTTTGGTAGTTATGTACTATTATATAGTCAAAAACATCGCATTTTAATCGACTGAAAGTAATATTTTCTATTGATTTTTTTTAAATAAGTGAATTTTTATTTTAATGGAATTTAACCGTCGGGCCCAGCGAGAAGTCAACCATCTCAGAAATCAACAAAAGTCTAGTATGTTTTGAAATTTTATTTCAACAACGGGGAGGATTCCACCGACTCGAGATCCAATCATCACGCAACAAATATTGATTGTAAATCATTTATTAATGGGCGGCTACCCCCAGCGCCACTCGATTCTTCGGTATTTTTCAATTTAGTAAATTATGACCTAGTCTGAACTTTGGACGTTACATTTTTTACAAAAAAACCTTGTCTTCATGTCTCATGTAAATCGGTTGAAATACATTTTACTTGAAACGTTTCTCAGAATGTACTGAATATTTCATTGGTTTTAAATATCGATGTAACGTTTCAGGCAATACTATTTGACTAGACAAGCACGGAGACCCACTCAATATACTATTTTGAATATTTTATGAATAAACAATGGCCAAGTATCACGAAAATATTCGTATGCAAATTTTTGAAAAATATCTTCATTGAATAGATACAAAATATTTTCATTCACCAACTTATCTAATAATACTAGCATATTATATTTTTAATGGAGAAACATTGATACTTGTCAATTGTATATGTTCATATAACTATTTTGATGTAAAGACGCAAAAACATTTTATAAAAAAATGTTTTAAGACGATGTAAATATAGATTTTTATATTTTATCACAAACCATCAAAATCCAACTTTATTTGGTGATTCGATCAAAATATGTGCTGCTAGAGTTTTACATTTGAATAAAGCAGATATAAAACTGCTCGTATAGTTTTGCATGATAGCAATTATTCATCAAATGCAATTTCCTCGAGCAGACGCTGCTTGCAGCGTTATGAGCAGTAAATCTGCGTTGAACGACTCACTAACCTTACCTGACAGAAGTGTAGGAGATTGCATGAATCATTTAATCTGAAACGTTATGCAGTATTAAACTTTTTATTGGTCATCCGCTGAAAAGTATGTACTTCTATAGTAGAACTGATTTAGTGTGAATCTAGGCTATTCATGAAACTAAATATCTTAATTAGCTTTGTACTTCAACAACTGATATAAGCTCTCGAAATCAGATAGCATAAAACTGTATTCAGGTAATAATTTAAGATGGTACAAAATACTCTTGAATAAAAAAATTACAGGCATTTTTTATAATATCATATTATATATTGCACAAAAACAGTTTTTTGGTTAACATTAACATTTTATTCTCATTGAGTTTAAATGATCTTTTTCACATATTTTATATAAAAAATATTTTTCTCAATATAGAGCAGTATTGGTATAATCCATAGTAATCCTATCTTCAATAAAATTTTACTCGGTAAATAATTTTCTTTGCGGATGACGTCAAAAGCCTCGCTATGGGGTGCTTTACCACCCTGATAATCCGGATTCGATCCGTTGTAGACATAATTGGAATGTGGTTAATATAGAATATCCTCGCAACAGTATTAATAAAAGAAAAGGGAAATCTTATTAATAAAACGATAATGGAAGAAGCAACGCAGAACAAATTTTAAATTAACCTTACAAACATTTTAAGCTTTAATATTTTTGTGCTCTTGTTATAAGTTTTACGGTTAACAAAGGCGATTTTAACTTTTAAAAAGTACCTAAATATAGGAGTAGAAATGAACTAATTTAAATTTTAACAAAATAAAGGATTCGTCTTGGCGGAACTTAGTGATGTAAATAAATAAAGGGTAAGTTACAGTAAGGATGTGGGAGTTAAATGAAAAAAAAAAATTTAACTTTGAAAATAAAGAGAGAAAACAAACAAGTATAACTCCTGAGACTCTTGATTCTCTGTTTACTTGGCTGTTATTTTACCAACTTGTCCTGGGTTATAATTCTAAAGAAAGAAACGATTTCTATGTAGTATGGTAACCATTGTTAAAATATGTGGTGTAATTGCTATGAGTTGTTTCAAATCAAAATCAAAATAGCGATTACATTTTCCTCCCGAAAATAAATGTTTTGTTATTATAAAAGCCAATGAACGCCGATAAATAAAAGTTAACAATGAACAGATAAATAACCTTCAGAATATTAATTAAATAAGAAATTTAATTTCTTCAGTCAACAAGCTCCCTGAATATTATTGTGGAATAATATAATAACCTTTTGCATGCAAGGTGGACCTGGCAAGCGCAAACCTTTGAAGAAAATTTAAAATACCGGATCTTTCCAAAGAAAATTTTCCAAGTTTTTTTACAAACTGCGGAAAAAGAGGAGAATCTAATTAAGCGGACGTTTTATTATTTTATTTTTGAAATTAAGAAATAATGAGTTTGATTCCAATTTGCTCTGTTTAATTAAAATTAATTGTTACGTTATTGAGAGATGATAAAATAATATATTTTATGCCTTGTGTATTCTGCCCAAATGAGAATTTATTTAATTTTACTACCTGTTGACAATCGATATATTTTTGTGACAATGTAAAATAATTTGATTGGTTGTTCAGTGTAGAATGATTTGCAACTTTTATAATTTTTTTATCGTCCCAATGCATGCGTCCCATAATCGAGTTTTCTCGATCATTTTCTTGCGTTTTGCGAAAAATCGACTGCACCAATCAAAAAAAATTTAATGCAAAAAGTTTAACACCAGACACCAGAGGCAGTTCATTACCTGGCGTGTCATTTAATTAATTTAATTGTCACTGTATTTTGCAATGTCGAAAATTTATTTTTTTACAGAGTATTGAGAAAATTATAAATTATATTTATCTATTTTTTATTATTTAATTAACGTCCATTTTCAGGGTAAAATAAAATCTTGAAGATGTTGAAAAATTTGATAAAGTGCGACTTTTCAAAACCAAAGTTTGTTAAAAACAATTATTTTTAATTTTTAAAATAATATATCGCACAGGGTTTATATTTAACCTTTTAATTCAAATTTTATAAAAAGACTTAAATGTTTAGGATTCTTGGAAAAGGGACAAATTCCTACACTTCAATCGGAAAAACACATATTTATCATATTAATAGTAAATTTATAAAAAATAAAAATATTTTTTATTCGTAAAAAGGAATGTATCCAACTTTATGCATTTAAATTTTTTTGATTGGTGCAGTCGATTTTTCGCAAAACGGACTAGAAAATGATCAAAAAAACTCGATTATGGAACCTAGACCTTTAACTATCTAAACATAAAATTATACCGTGCATAACATAGGGAGAAATTTGTATTGTTTTTTTTATTTCACGAGTAACAATAAACACCACAAAAATATAACTCCTTAAATATTTCAGGATGTGTAAACATATAATAACAAGCGGCGGCATTTAGTAGCGGAAACAGGGTGCGGACCTCGCAAGCGTCGACAAGTTGGCTGCGGGGGTCGGAGATTTATGCACACCGCGTGCAAGTGCGGGTGGTTTTCACGTGGAGAGATTAAATTTTACCCGAAAGCCTTTAGCGTAGATTCTACGTGTTTCTGGCAGTGCCGTTCTTTGACTTCCGCTTTTAAAAGCCTTTCAGAGAGACACAATTTAAGAGGGGTTCCGTGTACGGAGAATATGTTGAAATGCCTATTTATAGAAAATTGTGAAACGGTATTGAAAATTTTTATATTTCTAATTTAAAATGTTTTAGAACTCTTCAACGTACTTGATGCAGGGAGAAAAATAGCTGTGTTGCATTAAATATATAATTTGAATCAAATATATAATATAAATGAAAAAACGTATCAATTTTGATTCGGATCAATTATAGTAGTATTTTTGAATAAAATACTTGAGTGATTGCGTGCGCTAGAGTGCGACTCTGTTTGATAATGCCAACGTGAAAGGTTGGCGAAACCGGTCACTAATAAAAATAAAAATGTGGAAAATCACTCAAGTATTTTATTCAAAAATATTAAAATGGAATTCCATCAAGTACTCTCTGTCAAAAATATTGAATTTCCTAATTATAGTACCTTGGATCTTGGACTCAATTTTATTTTTAAATCTAAACTAAAATAGTTGAACATAATAAGATTCATTTTACTAAATTGTTGGTGTTGATACACTGATGTTGAAAATTTGCTTATTCTCGTACATCTACTGCAAAAAGCGGCAGTATTTACTTGACCAACCCTTTGTAGGGTCGCCTCCCTTTCAGCTACTCGTTTCCAAGAACTTTGTTTCAGTTGCCTATTTAACGGTTAGGGACGTCAATATTTGAACTACTTTATAAGTCTATTTGAATGATTTCAAGTGTTTCAATAGAGCTAAGAACTTGAATATGGTAATACAAGTACCTCTATCAAATTCATCTTCCCCAATTTCGTAGACCTTATCTACAGTAGATATATATCATTTTTAATTATATTCTTTAAGAAACCAGATTTCAATTAATATGACAGTTAATTTTTTTATTGATAATTGTAAGAATTGTGTATCATTATTTTCGAATAGTATTTTTATTTTTGACATTTTAAAAATAAGAAAAAGTGAAATAATAATATATCGTGAAGTTATTACTCGAAAACTCAATAAACCGTAACAACTATAAAATGTAACTCAGACATATATCTATTTACATCTGTATTGCTTATAATATATTTTAAAGATATGGTTTTTATATATTTTTGATGATGAAATTATATTTGATCTCATCACAGATTGAGTTTTTTGGTTAGCAGTACAACTTTTATATGGAATTTCAAAATATATACTCCAGGTGAATTATATTTGATTTTTTTTTACAATACGATTTCGCATTGGCTTTGTGTGACACCTGCTTTAGCTTGCCGCACGGTTTGAAATGGTTTCCTGAAATGTTTTTATGTTTTTCATGAAATGGCGTGCGATTCGACTAAGATTTATTGTTCAGATATCTCAACAAAAGAAATCATGGACGAATGCCTTGCTCGAGGAAGGAACCTTTTTGTTTGACCCTTTTAACGAGGGGATTTTCGTTGAAAACATTGGACAAAGTCAAACTGTTTTTAAACTTCAGTGCGTGAAAATTTTTAGTATTATAAAATTACGAACCCCTATCTATGAATGAGTTTTTATGAATTATTTTATTCCCAAATATCTGCAATAAATTTATATCTTAAATCTCAACGTCTTTCAATGCAAGATCTTTCAAAATATTATTATATGTAAGATATGAGCTTGGAAGAGTTGAAATGATTGACAGAGGTCATTTCGATGATGCATTGGATATTAAATACTTGCATATTTGGCAAATAAAATACTTCTATATTTATATGGAACGGCGAACTACTGCTTTCTTAAATGCTGCATTACTTTTTATGTTCAAATGCGTAAAATATTAATGGTAAAAGTAAGCTTCTCTCTGGTTGCCAGTCGGTAACAAAGAGGCGACCAGGGAACTCGTGTTTTGAGTCATTTAATCTAACCTTTGGTTTTAAAGTAACATACTCTCAACTCTTGAAAAACCCGCACAATATCAAAATACAAACGTGTTGGTCAGTATACATTTTTTTGAAAAGTTTGATCGTTTTTATAAGAAGATTTGCAACACAGCTATTTTTTAATTCATTCTCTTTTATTTAGATGTTATATCACTCTAAGGCTCTAAGCCTGATTCATTAATTAATTTATATTATAGTGACCACTGCTGATTTTTTTATTCAATAATAATAATATCTATACTGTGGAGTGATGAAACGTATATAATTATTTTGTACTAAAAATTACTTTAATCTCGTTATAGTTATTATAATAAAACCTGATAACTTTTCTATGTTATTAATTGTATGAATGAAATCAGAGCTTTAAAAATATATTATTTCATATTTTTAAATTTGAACCAGGCATTTAATTATTCTATACAACCCTGAAGGTTTCTGAACGAGGAATAAATCATCAAGGCTTATTATATTAATAAAATTGTCAGCTTATAAATCTACCTACTCAATTTTAGAATGTGTGATCCCTCGAAGGTACAAGTGATTGAAGGCTACTTGCTTGTTTGTCACAATGGAAGGCAACACAAGGGCCTTTGTCGCAGCTCGGCTCAAAGGCAGGCCCTCAAATGGAGGCATTTGCACCTGCCTGTGTTGTAGCACTCGGCTGGCGTAAATTTAAGCTTGTAGTTCTCGTATGTTTGCGATGTTGAGTTTTAGGCCTGACCAGCCCAGCTGAGAGTATAATCTCAATTAACATTGTCTACAGGAATTTATTCTGATAATATACCTACTGCGTAAATTGTAAATACATCTAAAATATTTTTTGATATTAATAAATTAACTATTGTATGTGTCGCATAAGAAATTCATTTAAATAGTTGTGATTATAAATATAATTATTTTTGTTTTTAATTTTTTAACTTAAAAATTTCTGGGAATTTTTTTTATCGAATATTAATACGTGGGGTGTGGTTTTTGTAAGACGTGGTGAGTTTGGCGAATCGGTCGTAATACTAGGTTTAATATTTGTGGTAGAAACATTTTTCTCTAAATACGCTGAATTTATTGATGTTGGACTATAAGTAGCCTCTGAGGGATTCGACCCTCCGTTTCGTTTTTCGTTAAACTCCAAACACACCGCCTGACTGATCAGTGTGTTTCAAAAATACTTTGCTAAAAGGGTCCTTTGGTATACAAAGTCAACAATACTTCATACAAAACTTAGAACACCTACAATCTCCATGCCCCAGTCAACTGAAATATAACAAAGGAAGTTTATATGGAGCTTTGTGAACTCAGAAAATCATCCGTCTGTTCGTTATTTTTTTACATTGACACTAAAGGAAATAGAAATAAGTTAGGGTGATCGGTCTCAATAAGGATTAAGAGGAAATAAAATAAACAGAGGGAGTTTCAAAACTAGGTACTCAAAAGTAATTTAAATTACTTTTTATATAATTTAAATTAGACTTAATGCAGAATCGTATTTCTTCTTTATTTTGAAGTAGTTTAAACGGCGTTACTGTTTGTACTAATTATCCGCAAGTTTACTATTGCATTTTTTTACTTTTCCTAATAATACATAACTATTGATCTTTTATAAATTAAAAAAGTCTGTAGTAAAGAAGCTATGTACTTCTCGTCAATTTTCGTATCTGAATGTTAACATGAATTAACTTTTTAACTGGTTAATGTTATAGTGTTAAGTGACAAGAAAACGATAACGATTGACAAAAATATTTTGGTTGCGTTTTTAATATTTGTTTATTTAGTGTACCTACAAGTCTCTACTTGCATTCGATTGAAAGAATATTGAAGCAAATAGCACAAAATAAAAATGGGTATACTTAGTATTATTAAATGGTATTATGGTGGAGGTTAAATACTTTCGCCTGATTTTTTTAAAATTTGTCTGAAAGTCAATAGAGTTCTTTGACCTTTGCTTATTTTTTAAAATGAAAATCCACTCAACGTCTCAATGAGCACCTGCATGGTTGAAAGAATATTGACACCTGTAAACTTCTCAGCGTGTTCGTACTCACATCAGTGGCAAGCTCCGGGTATTCATGTAGAAGCATTTATGACCACATGCAATTTAAAATAATTTAAAAGTTTTCAAAGAAAATTATTACAATAATAAATATCGACATTTATCTCGATTATTCCGACGCTTTAAGCAATTTGAATTTGACTTTATATTTAACGAAAATAAATTACTTGAAATTTTTCATCTCGTTTAACAAGCCAAATAAAAAGTAGTTTTTTAACAACGCTTTAGTTCTCAGTGTATTTTTTTTGGAGAATTCGTTCCTTCAAGAAATTGAGTCAACTTAATATAATTCGTATAATTTAACAACTCTCAGTTTTTAATTTTATTATTGGTTGTGAAGACCATCTCACAGGAAGTACGATTTTACCTATACAGGTTTAATTAAGCGAGGGGATGTGGGTTCGAATCCCGCACAAATCACGATGATATATTTTTCTAAGAGTTTCTTTAATCAATTTTCAATATTTGAAAAAATGTTCTTAATCATTATCACTCAGTTTTTAATTTCGTTGAAATAAATACTTTAAACTGATTTATCGAACTGATATTCATTCATCAATTATGATGCCTGCAAGGATATAGGATCTAGAACACTAAGTTTTTGTTTGCTTATTAAGAAAACTACAACAGTAAAAACATGTCGTGTTCTGCTTTAAAACTTGTTTGTAAATTTACAGCGAAAAAACCATATTTGTCATTTTGATAAAAGGCAGTTTGTTTGACCATTCCCTTGTTGGTTAACAACAAAAATGATCTATCGCTTTAATTATAACAACAGTAATATACTTTCTGTTTTTATAATAAGTAAATCATTTTTTTTCGTTTGTATTGAACAAAATACCTCATTTCTACCAGAAGTGGTAATCATTACCCACTCGTACTGCCACTTGCAAAAATTAGGTTTTATTATTTATTTTTTATAATAAAAATAAAAAAAAATGTTTCTTAGAGTATATCTCAAGTTTTCTGTCAATACTTTTAAAAGCTAAGCGTTAGGTTACGGTCGAGTCAATTAAGTATTTTTTCTGTATTGATCCATTTTATCAAATATTTATTATACGGCACAGAAACCCTTGACGTGAATGCATGGCAAATATTAATACTCACGAAAATAATATAAGGTCACCATATTACTACCCCAAAATTTATGTTTTGCTAAATATAAATTCGATTAATGTTATTTTGTATTTACAATAAATTAAAATATTGAAAAACTGTATGGCGAACTCTTTATTCAACATTTAAGTAAAATACTAAAAATTAAACGTACGGTGAGGACATGTGTTATCTAAAGTTATTTTCAGTGTAGATATTCTATAGCCATATATAGTGGGTACCTATAGCAACTTAGTTCGCTAGTAGTTAACGTTACATAGAGCTCAGGGTGTATTGGAGATGGGGCTGCTAGATAATGGCGGATAGGCGTCCATATTGATTTGGATGAGCCTACTCCACCACCCTTCCGGTGTAAAGAGATAAGTTCAAAAATTTACATGATTTTATTGATAACTCTTATATACAACGATTGATATAATTTGAAAAATAGTTTACTTGTAATAATAAACTTGTAAAATAACGATGGTTAAAAGTGTAAAAGTGAAATACTAACTGTCGAAGGAAAAAGAGGCAATGGTAAGAGAAGCAGAATTTTAGCCAGTGGGAGAAATTCAGGAGAACAGCCGTATTAATAAAACCAGCTCAAGATAAATATTATATATTTTAGTGAGATGGTCACAAACCTCTTCCGAGCACAGGCAATTAAACAAGAAGAATCTTGTTTTTTTAAGAAAATCATTTACATTAAAAGTATAACCCCATTTGCATTAATGCCAGCCAATTTTCAATCAAACTGATCGACAAAACGAGAGAAATATTATAACTTAAAATGAATATTGACTTATCATCAATTTTCCCTTCAATCCTTTTAGGAGACTCTGAGTGTTCTCGAGTCATCCGAGCCGCAAGCAATATTGAATGTTTTGCGCCGGTCCATAGAGGCGAGATTGCGTGCCTTTACGGTGGATGAAAATGAAGCAGAGTACCTAAGTTATTTTAAATAATTGTCAGCCAGCATGTACAATCTGCAACAAAAAAATGCCAATAAGAACCATAGCAGTGAAATGCTTGCAGCGTGTAACCGTACGCCATGTTGGAAACAAATGAACCGCGTGGATTAACCTCGGATTAATCCGAAGCACAAACATGCTTTAATTAAATATACGCGAGCATGTTCAGTGAGGGGGCGTTGGAGCACAAGCGAACAGCTTATAGCTAAGGGTGACTGCGTCCAACGTGCTACTTTACAAAAATAAATGAGCTTTTAATGTAATTTTGAATATAAACTATATTTTGTATAAAAGCATTGTCGTAATGAATGTGGCTATGTTTAAAAAAAAATGATAATGATAATTTATTCCAAAATACAATGAATGGTCTGATGGTCATCATTTTAGAAAATATGTAAAATAAACGATGTCTCATTAAAAGTAAATTAGCATTTGAACCGATATAAGCTTACTTTCAAAATTAAAATTTATTTTTATAAAATATTGAAATAAATAACAAAATTATTTGTGAATTAAAATTAAAAAATACCTGTTTCAGACTCTAAACGAAGTTGCATCAGCGGTAATTAAATAAACAAACATTTTTTTGGTTCGGATACTTTGATGCCACTCTCGTTTATTCGTATTTTTATATTTCTTTAAAATACTGCGGAAATAGGTCTTAAAGTACAACTGTTGTAGATTGAGATGCTGTATTTTTATAAAAAAATATTGACACAGCAAGTAAATAGATAAAAAATACTCTGTAGCGCTTGCTGTTACTGGTATAAGTGTACTCTTAAAAATGGCCTCAGAGTGGAAAATGCGCAGAACGGTCAACCCCGAGCGCATTTTTTAGTGTCTGATTTTATGTTAAAAACAGCTCTAATCGAGTGTGAGTTTGTTTGCCGCATTGCTCGGTCCAGTAAAACGCAACTGAAACACTAAAAAGTAATTAATTATGGGGCATTTCCATTTATATTTAATATTTTCGTGTGCGGGGAGCATTAGTGAGGAGCCATAATGCGGCGCGGCTTCCGTAAACATGCTTACGGCAACATTATATCATAATGACCTAATGAGGTTTGGTTAGATTGTTTTGGTGTATTTTTACGTAATGTGGCTCTAAAGGTGCCTTACAGGCTGTTTAAAAGCTCACTGTATAGCTACAACAGTAAAAACAATAATGATCTCTAGGCTGCGATTAAACATAATTTAATTCGGTAAAAAAATAAGTGTAAGTAAAATAAGTAATTGATGCATCAAAATTACCTTATTTTTAATTCAGTTTAAGAGCACCTTTGGGAGGTTTTTCAATTATAATATTTTATGCGTGCCAGTACATCCCCTTCGTGCTGCAATATTTCCAAGAACTTCGTTTAGGGCTTCGATGTACACTTACAAACATTGATTGGCTTTCGGCACTGAGCTGACAGGATTGGATATCCTTTTCTTTTTTTTGGAAGCCAAAGGGTCTTTGACGTATCCTTTTATAAAAAATGCTAAAAATGTTTATGTTATTTGAATATTTCGTTGAGGAATTTGAGAACTAAAACAGGCAAGCTAGACAAGAATGTCTTTTTTAATATTGTTGTTGATCCTTTAAAAAAAAGTATTACCTAGTGCTTTCTAGACACACTGATGCTTAAATTTATGCCTTTATGAAATAAACTTTACCTTCAATAGGTAAAATATGTTATTTATTTAATATTTTTTAATTTATTACCGATTGGTTTATTTTATAATACTCCACACAGTAAGATAATACATTCATGGCTTAAACATCGAGAATGTTCAAAATATGCAAAAACAAAAAAGATTTATGGACTGAAGTTATAGTAAATGCATGTATTCTTTCGATTTGTAGTTTGTATAAATGTAACATAAATCTCTATGTTTTGTAATCAAGTAGTGTTTTTGTGGTTGCTGTAGTTAATTCAAAACTGTTTTATAACAAAAGGGGCTTAAATAAAACCCACTTGATTTTTTCCTTGTATTTTCGTTAAGCTCTATCTATAAAAAAATGATGTAAAATTATCATCATTTATAGAATTACGTTATAAGAAAATTAGTACTTTAAACACGATAAGAGTTATTTTGATTATTTATTCAACGCAGTGTGCATGTTAAATATTTAACTAAAAAAATCAGATTTATAATGAAAAAATATTTGAATAATATTGAAATAAACCCAAATCTTCATAATTGTGAAAATAAAATCCACAGTCTCATTTTATGTCTGAGTTCATTATTTGCACACAAAAATATAGCAGAGTACTAACCTAAAGCGTTTTTATTCGGCGACGTTCATCTGCACTTGAAATTTTTGATGAAAATATAAAATTTTATGTTGTTATTTAAATTAAGCAAAAAATTAAAAGGGCCTTTTTAATAATTTTCATTTGGGTGAGTCTTTATAATGTTAAATCATTAAAATATCATCTGAAACAGCTTATAAAATACAATACTTATTTATGAACGCAATGCCTGTTTTCTTTCATCAATAAACAAAAGATAGATAGAATATTTACTCTCTCAATATTTATTTATAAAATAATTATGCTGGGCAACGTGATTTTAATTATAAAAATTGAATAAGACAACTTTATCAATAATCAATAATTTTAATTCTTTTAAGGTTGAATTGAGAAAAAATAATACTTTTGTAGAAATTGTAAAGAAAATAACAATTGTATTTACTTGTTTATTAATTATACGCGTCAGTAACTTAAGTTATTTTCAGTACAATTTTATTCAGAAATAATTCCATTCCCAACTCCACGTTTGTTGATATTGTATTTCTTAGACAGAAGATCGCATGTCTGGATTAAACATAACATCAAATACTCTGGGAATTTCTGAATACCTACAAAAATATCCTTATTAAGAAAAGGTGGCTAGGGTTAGTTTTTACTACAAAAACAAGTATTCACAATGTTAAGCCAGGTGTACTGATTAACATGATAATAAAACATACATAAATGCCAAATTTTATTACATGTGATTTTAAAACTGACAGATTTGTAAAAAAAATTCAACATGGCTACTTTAAAAAGGATACAAATTGAAAAGAAAGATAATTGCTGTTTAAGTGTGTAATTATGAGAAAAATCGTCATTATCATATTTATTTTATTCACAATTGATTTACTTGTTACCACAGTTTTGTGAAACGGGGCTGCGTTAAAAATCAAAAATCAAAATCGGGCAAAAATTATGTGTTAAAATGATTTTTGTAAAATAATATAAACTACTAGGATTCATAAATTCAAAAAATTGATGCATAAAAATTTAACTAGTCCCAGTTGGTTTTATTACAAAAGAAAAAATAAAACTGTTTTATTCTTGGTACATAAGTTATCTCAATTTACTATTAAAAAAAACTCTTGTATCGATGATTCAAGTGTTTGAAGAGGAAAATGTTGGTACAGATTACACATGGCTTGTGCCCTATACCGAGCTGGTAAAATATCGTCCAGCCATTTCATTGAAGCCGAGCCTCGGTACAATTGTGAGAAATTTATGGCCTTTCCGAATGTTACGCTTTTCCCATCTAACGTAAAACTTTTATTCCAGACAGACCGGAGTAAAAAGTTAATGGCGTGGAGTTTTAAACTGACTATTAGATTTTCCCCGCCGAAAACGCTGAATTAAATTTTCGGTATTTTTTTTTTAGCCACGGCTTTATCGCCCGCTGCGGTGCGTTTTGATGGTTATATTAATGAACTGTATAATCGCGAAGATGTTAAGTGAGATATTCAATGAGCTCATATTTTTAACGTACTCAACTTGGTTGGCTAGGCCGGATTAAAAATATTATGTCCCATTTACCCCGTAATGCATGGGACGTCCAAATTATTTGAGAAATCCTTGAGAGAAACAAATTTATGATATAAAACTGCAATATAACTCAATTATTGTAAATTTATCTGTTCACTAAATAACACATACTTGTGTTATGTACGCATAGTATAAATTAAATTTCATTACACAGCCTCAAAACATTTAATTCTTCTAATAGCACAGTGAAAAAATCAAGTGCTTCTCTGAGGTAAAACATTAACTACCTCCAAGCCAGGAGAAGATATAAATATACTAACAACTCTCTTTGATATTTGGTCTTTTCGAAGATAAAAATCAAGCACAACTACGAGAGAAGACAAAGAAGAAAATAGTTCTCTGTTTTCGCCAAATGGTAATTACGTACTTTGTGTTTAACCAACAAATAATTCTACATCGAGCCTTCTTAGGACTTAAGCCGGCTACACACGCAGTGACGCAAATTGCGACCCATTTGCCATAAACCAATAGCGACCCTTTATTTTAAGTATTTTTGTGGTTTAGCCAGAGTAAATAACGAATAAGAGGACTTGCCTCTGTAGAAGGCTTTGTTGTTAATTTATATTTTCAATACAAATAAGTAATAAATACGGATGACGGATATGCAACAAGAGTACAGTAAAAATTCGATATAACGGACCCATGTTTAACGAACTTCGGATATAACGGACAAAAATTCTGTCAAATTTAAAAAAAAAAAAAACGTTTAAAATGCGAAAATTAAAAGAAATTTCGTAATTTTCGAGAGCTGATTATAAAAAAACGGCAAACTTAAAAGTGCAAACAAAATTTGATTACATTTTTGTAAGATTACCGAAAGCAAGCGCGTCGATACCAAACGGAGTGTCCGAAGACAATTCAATACAATTTTGTTTGCGTTTTGTATTTTTTTATTTATATCTAAATACATACATTTATTATTACTAATATGATTAGGCACATTAGTTCACACATAGAAGATGATTTAAAAAAATACTCAGAAAAATATGGCCGGTGTACTGACCATTGTACTAACGAACCACATCCGTTAATCGAAAATTTTTAACAATCATACTGCACATATGAACCAATGTGCCCAGGCCAACCAATATTTTTGGTAGCACATTGGTTCATATGTGACTTTTGTATTGTGTATTTGACTTGTGTATTTTGACATCCCCTCCACCCAATTGGTACGTTATATCGAGGTTTTTCTGTACTTAATATTTCAAGGTATTTCATATATTTTTTTAATTTTTGAATGTTGAATTTGTTTTCTGTTTATTGGTACGATACAACTGGACGTGTCGAAAGCGAGGTTTAGTTGAGAGTAGGGCGCTTGGCCTGAGCGCCAGCCGCGTCCATCGGGCCGTGAAGGGCTGCTTTACAAACCATTAAGCGGGGGTCGAGGCTTAACGTGCAGCCTGTCGGTGGACATCACGCAGCCGTGCCACCGTTAACCTAAATTCTCACGTCGGCATTACCCTCAAAATAGAACCTTCCAGACTATTTAGATTTATAAAATAATTGTTGAATCTGAGGCTGCAAATGCCAAAGTAATATTTTGAACATAACACAGTGATCAAATATTATAATGATAAAGGTAACTTTGTATTCTTTCTTCACTTTGAGTATATAAAAAAAAAGTTGCATGACTACTTTCGACCAGACTAGGTCATCATCAGATGCATAACTAAACTAGCAAAATATACAAATATAATATGCTTAAATTTAGTTATGCATCTGATTATGACCTAGTCTGTGTGGTCGAAACTTGTTATGCAAAAAATTTAATAAACTCAAAGTGAAGAAAGAATACAAAGTTACCTTTATCATTATAATAATGGATCTTCACCAATCAAATTCCTTGTCCCTCAACAATTATTAAAAATGAGTATTTTTTACAATTTACTTCAACAGTGCACATGTTAATATACGGCAAGTTTTGAGAGTTTCAGTTTAAAGAAAAAATATAATAATAATAATCCTTTTTACTACAGTTTATTATTTATTTTATTTTAGTTAGTTAATTGTTTACTCAAGTGTATGAGTCTATAGGTGAAAGATAATTTCATACCTGAAAGTCTGGTGCAGCGATCACTTTATACCGCAGTTCTTTCATCAGTGTAAAAGCTCCGTTAGAGGTGTATGTTGGGAATATCAAAATATTGGGTCTACCTTTCTTTTTACAGAAAATAAATCTCTGTCCACTTGTCCTGTTGGAAACCGGATTCAAATATACTAGCAAAATACCTGTTGTATTTAAAATTGAATTTTTATATTTATAAATTTATACATCAGAGGAAATAAAGTTTTAAGAGAAATTGCTACAAACTAATAATTGTGTTGTGAAAATTATGTAATTCAAAATCATCTCTATTCAGAATAAAAGTTTTATAAGAAGTATCTTATGAGAGAATTTGATTATTTTACACTTATAATATATGTGAACTTTTGTCAATTTCCATGATAAAGAATAAAATAATTTACAACACGTATCCTGAATATTAAGTAATTTTCATTTTAATTAACACGTGTATTTGAATTAATAGTAACTTTGTTACGTGTAGAAAATTATTTATTCCATTTGTAAGTAAAATATTTCGGAGAAGTGTTGATTAGAAAGAGCAAATATTTTCCAGTCGGCCAACTGCCAATTTTGTGGAAATTATTTGTACTGTTAGATATTAAACACTGATTAAAACATAAAAAATTATAAGTATTTTAAATAAATACAATAATATAAAATTTTCACACGTTTTAAACATGGTTTTGTTCAAAAATATTTATTCGTTATTTTTCATGTAAAGGGAATATAATTTTTTTTTCACAAATATATTTCTTTCCATTCACTGAACGATTTTGAAAGCACGTAGAAAAACGTTTTTTATCGTAACACAATTTATATAAAGCGTATTTTTCAATAATCCGGTAGGCGTTACAGAACAAACACAAAAGTGTATTAAGGCTTACAAAGTACGTTATACAACGGAAAAGTTATATTGTCGTTTGGGGAAAAGATTCAAAGCTCAATCGAATGAAACCAAAGTAAAGAAGATGAAAGACTCACATGGCCCGCGGTCTCTTTGAAATTTCAATATATTTTACATTACAAGAAGCGAGGATCTGTTAATTTTGTTACAGCCCGCAAGGTTTTGCTTTGTTTTATATAACAAGAGGAAAAAATCTGAAAGCTATCGAATCTTTTTTGTACCTATTGTATACTGAAGTTGGTGTATGCTATGCTTTTAAAAGTGACTCAGAATCTTTTCCAAATAATTATGATAGCAAATAAGCAAAATTATCGTTTAAATGACAATATTTATCCTTGTAAATAAAATCCATTATAACCGATTTATAACAAAAAATATTGAAAAGGTTTGGTTCAACCCTTAACATATTCACATCTTTACATGTCTCATTATCAAAAATGTTTACTTTACGCACCGTTTAAAATTATTATAATATTTTTACGCACTTTCAATGCATTTAATATTTCTACACGATGTATCTGAAGTCAGAAAACGTGGAATATTAATAAATTCAATTTTGAGTAGTCTTTTTTGGATTTGTAAAAAAATATTTGTAAGTAACGTTACCAAGTATCGTTTATATTTTTTTTGTGATCTGTAAAATACAAAAAAATCACAGAATGGCAAATAGTGAGTTAAATTTAAAACGTTGCTAAATATGGGGCAAAATAATAAAAGTAATTTTATGGGTATTGATACTCGCATTTATGGGTATTGAAGCGACGACTGTCTATATCCGTTATGACATCAGGGATGTTTTAATTCATTACTACTTTTATCGTAATTTCAGTCATAAATATTAAACCATCACAAAAGTCGTAAAACTTTAAAAGTTTTCCACTAACCTATTAAAGAGCACAATTATATGTACCGTGTATTAACTTTGACTGCTATACATTAAATAAAATATTATTTTTCATCATTATGTAAAAAAATAATACGTAAATTCGGACTTTTAAAATATAAATGATTGGATTTGATTTTATGTGATTAAGCACATTTTTTCATACATTGAAAACAATTAAAGAAAACTCTCAGAAAATATCATCGTGACTTGTGAGGGTGAGGGACTAAATGGATTTGATTTTGAAAAAACTTTACGATGTTTCAAAATCTCTTGAGCTGATTGAGTATTTTTTTGGTTTGTCTATATGTCTAAGCATCGACGAAAGCAATGAAAATCGGGAGTAGAATTTATTTGCAGCCACGCGGCCGAGCCTCCTGACCTCCATGGAGATTGATGGCTAAACCCTCTCGTCCGAATCGCTACCATTTATTTTCAAAAAGAATCGTGTGAAATTACTGCATGATACACATTGAATAAAATTGCTTGTATTACAAGAAAAGGATGATCGATTTTTCAATCCATTATTATTTTTTTCATTTTTCAATACCAATATACCAATACCAACGAAGTTGTTTACATTCAGACTGTAATATATATAATATTAACAAGAGTAAAATCTATATAAAATTGAGTACTTCAGTGATATTTATATACAAAAGTGAGTACACCCAATTCACTGAAAACACAAAATACTTGCAATTCGTTTATTCAAAACGTACGGAGCTATTTTTACATTCCGCTATCTTTATATATGATTTCTACTCTCGTCTATCATTTCTCGTTATAAGAAGTGTTCTCGGTTGGTTGGAGTCCTTCACATTCTCGTACGGTTTGTGTTTCTCTTTTATGGCAGTGACTGTCCCATTACTTGAGAGCGTGCACGCTCACTAAAAGGTTTCTTCTATACAACCTTCTACAGCTTTCGGAGCTGTGCGTACAGTACGTCGTACATCTTCCCAGCAGGTATTCTGTCATGTTAACATCCCCGTATATTGGCCATTTTGTTTGATTCAAAAACCCCTTAAATAGCACGAGTAAGTTTGATTTTTTTTATAAAAGCTCAACTTTAAAATTTTACAAAATAAATTAGAGAATATTAAAAAAAATTCCTAAATAGTGTCATTACCGATTTGTATATCATCACATTTAATATTTTATTACACAACAGTAAAGTCACCGTTAAATATTTTTATTGCAAAGGAGATTGTGATAAAAATTTAACTAATTAGTATTACAAAACTATTTTATCTAAAAAAAACCAATTCGCTTTTTTACAAATCTAACAAGAATCTCTTTTAATTTTTTTTTCTTTACAATAATATCAATGACAGAATATGCAATGAATTCCAAAGTTTCAAGACGCTCTCCACCAGAAACGGAAGTACAACATAGAAAATTAAATCATAGTCTGTTTGCAGAAAAATAAAAAGGTTAGTATAGCCAAGATTGTCACAAATATTTGAAAAATAAATGCCGTATTAATAAATATAAATAAAATTAATAAAAAAAACAGGCATTGCTTGAGCTATTTATTGACTAGTGGATTTGATTTTATAAATATTTTTTAATTTGTATTTTATAAAAAAATAAAAAATATCCACCTGAAGAATATATTCCTTAAGTTTTTATCATTTCGGCAGTAGGGGGGGTACTCGGTGTACAACGACTTATAAAAGAACAAAAATATGTCTGCCCAAAACTTCTCAGCCGGGTAACGGTATAAGTATTCTCCCCTGTAACTCTTACCAACCCATCGCTGGTAATGTAAGCAATATTACTATGCAGATATAACTTATCCCCACCGGCTCGGCGTGGTGAAGTTTCAAATTGTTCCGAAAACGGCGTAAACACTTTTTTCCAAACGTTTTTAACGCAAAATATAAAACGTAATATCCACTGCAGTCAGAGTTGTTTGCTTCGGCTTTTGACCGGAGTCTCCGTGTTTGCGCATCACGTTTCCGGGCTGCGGTTCTAATGTTTCTCCGGGTCAAAATTTACCCTTTGAAAAGACTGAGATACCATTTTTATACCTCATTTATTGACTGACGTAACTGTGAAATGTAAATATATATATATATTTTTTTATAAACATATTCTTATGAACCTGTTTCTTGCCACAGATGTGTCTCTTTTTTACAGCAATACTATTAATAATAAAAAGAGAATGAGAGCTTTGCCCAACATATTTGTTGATCAATAAAAAAAAATATCACTGATTACATCCAACAATATAACAAAATTAAATAGCATAAAAAAGCAATACAATACAATACATTATATATATATTTTTAAAAATATTGAATAATTTTTTGGGAGTCTGACTATTGAAGTTTTTGTTTTTTGAAATGTTTTTAATAACTCTTGTTTCTAGCAATTAGTCAGAATATTCTAATCTACTCCTGTCGAGATAAAAGAAACACTGGTCGAACCGTTAATTAACTTTTTATTATTAAAAATAGGCATGATAAATAAACCGTGAAATAATTTGATTTTTTTTTTAAATATTCACATACTAAATATGTGATGTAAAATTTTTGGATAAATTTTTTTTTATCCATTTGACGAGGCCTCCGGGTTGGTCCTGGTAAATTGTGACAACGCTAACTGCAGTATGTGGGTAGAATTTGTAATCCGTGAGTGAGTATGCAAATACTGCAGAACAATTTGGACGTCTTGTTTGTTTTGTGCTATTCCAAGCGCAGAGAAATATTTAACAGACCCTGGCAACACTCGCGTTATATATGCTAAACTTTCAATTCAATTACTCGTGTGAATAATGACAATGAATTGTATTGTAAGAATTTGGTACGAGTACGTCCGCAGCAGGGCTGCCCGTCAAGTCGGACTTTTATACTTATCTTTAGTTTTATATTCATACAATAATTAATACAAAAAAAATAGCATGATTTTGTCGATTTTTAAAGACATATGAATGAATTAAAAGTTATAAAATAATATGACTTTTATTTGAATGATTCAGTTACAGGGTATTATTTTTAGGTTTTGGTATAAGTTATTCGTAACTTTTTGTGAAAATTCCCTACTCTCTGTATCTGTCTGCGAATATTTTTTATCAAGTTGTTTGGCTAAATTTTTTTTGGTTTTTTTTTAAAGTTCACCCTCTTTTCCTTGAAACTTAAGTAAGAGTTGTGTAGCCCTGGTTTCTGCATAAATTAGCTTACTGTTGATAATAATAGTAAATACCCCATTCGCGTCGTATATGGAAATAGCTAACCGGCCGAGATGCGAGCATTTGTGTAAGTATGAGGACAGTATTCAATAAAGATGTTCGTTTAATCTCAGACAAAGCACGTCAGAGTCTGAGGTTCTTCATTATGATATAACATTCATGTTGGGGATTAGTTGAAAGACAATGAAACAATATTAACATATTAAATTCATAGTAAAATATGTATAAATTATTCTAAGAAATAATAATATATTCAGTATAAATTTCTGTACTGATACTTTTTTATAAACAAAAACAATTTAAATTAAGATAAAATTTAAATTTTAGTGGCTTTATAAAGAAGCGAAAAAAGTAGACCGAATGAAAACACCGATCAATATTTTTATCATATCATCTTCTAGGTCATAGTCAATATGCGAAAATTATCATGTATGGGATGGAAACAGCCATTTTTTATCTACGGCAGGATGATGACCTTCCTACGACCGAAGACATGGCGGATATCGGTAATAGTCTATGTCACGCTATACGGGTTGGTAGGAAGGTAGTTACATCACCAAAGCTTTGCTAGGAGTACTTGTAAGAGGCTATATAAATATGCTTTTTATATACAAAAAAAACATAGCAAAATTTGTTTTACACAAGTAGTATTTCTTTACAACTCAAAAACAACGCGTGACTGCATATAATATTTTTTTGTTTCATTTGCTTCAACTTAATATGAAGCCGTAACATCACGGCCAGTGAGCGGCTACGCTAACTGCTGAACCACGAGCAAAGTTTTAATATGAATCCATGTACTTATTTTTAAATATACAATAAAACGAGAATACAAAAAGTAAATAAGTGGTATTCCTTAAATTCTCACGTTTTGCATACAATCCGGTTCATTTAATTTATGAGTTTCTAGATGCTTACATCTGGAGCGCCCATTCAAAAGCCTTGCGGCTCCGACGAATGAATGTACCTACTCAGATACTTTGTATACACCAAAACGTTACTGATTACTATACGCGGTGATTTATCCCCTTCGCAGATATATCTAATGTTAATTTATTATATTTACAATACGAATAACAAGACAAAGTATAACTCACATATCCAATGTATTCGTGATCGTAAGTCCTATGTTGTATTCCAGCATTTGTTATAAAACATTTAACAAATAATTAAAATATTCAAAATGTCCAATAATTATAACATGTAATATGAAATCTCGGTATTGGCATTCGTTTCGTAGTTAGCGCGTTTGTTTCCCGACTGGGTTGATTTTTCTGTTTATTTTTAGTATGTAAAGAAATTAGTTTTTTTACCCCAATATAAGAAAACTCAGTCTGGTGAATATTCGTTAATAAGATTTTTTGTATCCAACATGGAGAAAGACAAAGACGTATTAAACTGAATACGGTCTCACTTGTATCTGAATGTCATCTGCCTCTTTTTTGCAACCCTTTTTTAATGGGTATCATGGTTATAGACCCCACGTTTTGAGGTAATCTTAACTTGATGTCTGCTTTTTGTCGAATGAAGACAAAAAAATAAAATAAAATATATTTTTTAAACACTTTAACCAAAATTTGTTAAATTTTAAATTTACTTAATTTGTTAGCGACATTTTTAAGCAATTAGTAGAATTAACAAATAATATTATAAATCGTCAGTAATACTATAATGATCAAGTGGTAAATCATTAGGTTATTAGTGATACTCATGTGTGAATCGTTTTGATTATCTTTTAATCCTAAATATTATTTGCAAAACTATCTAAATTGCAAAAATTAAAAATACATATTATTCAATATCAATATGATAATAAAAATTTCAGTTTCAATTACAATTACAAATATTCTGTTTGACACGAAAAAATAAAAAATATTGTATTTATAACCAACTAGTGTAATTTTAAATATGAATACTTTTTTATTAAAAAGTTAACATGAATATGGCCTCAATTGATCAAACTGCTAATTACTAGGTTTTGTAAAATGTAGCCTTGACCTATCAGTCTGAAATTCTCTACGACCTGGCAACTACATCAAATATTTGTGGCACTCTGAAATTAAAGAATTAGTGTTATTAGATACGACGCTCAATATCTATTTAGGCTTTCAGACCGATCGATCTAGTAATGTTTCTATTGTTCAAATTAAAGTACCACAAAGAGAAATATTGTTTGTTTTTAGTTTCAGGTTTTTATATTTTAAGAAACTGCTTATTCTTGATTTTTATAAAATCTCTATTTAAAGTGCCTCCTTTTAAAATAACAAACCATAAATCTTTCATGAAAATAAGTCTTTTTCTAGAATATATATGTTATATTAAGGCTAGAGAAATTCTCAATGAATTTGCGTGATTCGTTTTTGAGAATGTCATCACTGTTTTTACAAAAAAATAAAACTGAAATAATTCCATATAAAATTTCTTTTCGGTGTATGGACGACTACCTATTTTCGGAAAATGATAAAAAAATAGCTATTGACTATATCTGTGGTTTCAGTATTTTTATCTGTTATTCTATTGTCTGTCCGAGTTTGTTCATCAAATCCCACATGAAATATTGTAACATAAATGGTATTACGGTTTGAAATGTAAACAACAGAATAATCAGTTTTTATTCATAAAGATACGTAGGTATTCTAACCCTCAGTCATATATAAATATTCAATAGCCATGAAATAAATATTAGTTCTGCAAGGTTTACACTACGTTTGGTGGATTAATCAAGTTTAACTTAATTATATTTTATAGATTTTTTTACGATTTCTGATACGATATGAAATTGTATTAAATTACGCTTGAAATAAATATTTTCAGTTCAGAGTTTATAATATAAAAAGAGTTTATGAAAATGTTTCTTTGATGCGATGCTTCAACGTGTGGCTTCACAGAATTTCATTTGTTGGGGAAATGTAAATATTCCATTTGATCGAGTTATCTTATATCACTGACATGTACTCATAATTTCAATGAGATTAAAAATTCTCAGGCGTTCTCGACACCATCTGGCACTCAAAGAGATATCAGGCTGGAAATAAAACACGTTTTAGCTGTAAAAATCAATTGTTTATTTTTTTAGGGCGATACTTTCAATAATCACCCCCTCCTGAAAGCTTTTGTGCATATCCACGAGCCAAGTAAATCAAAATCCGCACAAACATATTGTCGTCTGTATTGAGCAATATCTTTTGAAATCAAAGGAGCAAACACGTGCCCTCGACACGTCGATGTTATCAAATATTTGTTTTCGACTTGTAGACTGCGGGGTTTGGGGCGATGTATGAACATAATGTTATATCATATCCAGCATTTCAATTTTCACGAGATCTGAAGGGATGATATGAAAAACATGATATCGGAGATTGTGGGTAAGTGATGTTCTTTTGGGTTTATTTTGCACCAGGCCAGATTCCGAAATACAATATTTTCAACAACATTTTTCGCCAAATATAATATCTAATATCAATTTTAATAAAATATAATTTACTTACTGAATTTTTGAAAGCAAGAATTTGTTATTACTTTGTACATAACATATTATATTTATGACTTAATTTACAACGTATTGTGTTCATATGACCTGTATTGTTGATATTTTTAACTGTGCAATTTTATTAAACAATATTTTTTATGCCTTTGGCCTATTTGCAAGACAATTTACTCAGGTTGGGATGTTTGAATTTTTGTAAAAAGTTAGTGATTTCACGGAGATATGTTGGATTTATGTATGTATGGTATGTTGAATTTTAGAAAAAATACCTGCAGGGGTATATTCAAGATAATTTGAATAAGACATATAGTAATGTTTGAACAGTTAGTGCAGAGTTTGTATCTCTGTAGCCCATGGGGGGTTAAGTTCTAAGAAGGTAGCACTTATGGAAAGATCTCATCATGGAGTTCCAATGTCCTATAATTCCTTTTGTTACATTTCCTCGAAGTTTTTTTTTTATAACTCACCTAAAGATTACATACGAAAAGTTATTTAATTTAATCTAAAATGTATTTATTTTAAATGTGATATTCTCTATCAATAAAATGTTTTATTTCTCCTGTATTTGAACTAACCATCTCATAAATACATTATTAGGGTCACAACTAAATCACAACATTACCTTAATTTATCTTTAATTTCACATAACTCAAATTAAATAATTAGCTTCAAGCCTTAAGTATTATTATATTGGAACACGAAGATATATTTGGTTTTAGTTAACAGTTAATCGATTTATCCTAAAAAATGCGTTTTACGGAAACCTACGGAAGAGAGCCCTTATAAAAATTAATGAAGTAATTAGAAACTCTGTGATCTGCCCTCGAAGATAATGAGCTTTTGCAATAATTAAGCCATGCTTTATCTTCCGAAGAATCCTGAACCAGCAAATAGGGTATTGTAAGTGGACTGAAGTGTGAGTGGACTAAAGATAAGAAGCCTGGGTGATATAGGAAAGGGCTGCCGTGCTTTGAGCAAGATAAACTGAAGGATAGAAACGTTGAACATTGACAGCTTTCGCAGGGAGGAGACCAGAACCCATCACGGATTGTGGGTGGAGGAATGCGATGATGAATAAAAAAATGACAGAGCCAAGTTATGGTAATTTACAGAAATTCTTTATTCTTGCACGAAGCACATCCGCAGTGAACAGTTTCTTGCTGCGTATTAAGATTAAATTTTAGACGTATGGGCCAATTTTCGGTTTAAATGTAAATTTTGGCAAGTGTACAATTATTTTAAGATTTCTGTGATAGTTAACCGTTTAAAAAAGCATAAAACTTGGCAAATCCCATAATATTTGTGAGTGTTTTACTAAAAATAAAAATATATATGTATATAAATATGAATATCCATATATAGATACACATTTAACGAGTAGTGAATTTTTTTGATTATGAGGTAATGACTTGTATTTCAATGCTTTTCTTTATCAAAATATTTAAAAAAAATAACAGTTATGAATAAATGTAACACTAAAAAACTCTGCTTTTCTAAATGAAAAACGATTTCTTAAATATGAATGCATTTACACTGAAATGAATACTCTCAGTGAAGTGACCCGATTATGGAGGTCTCTTCAAAACTTTATCTCCGAGAGCTTTTTGGTTGGTGGGGGGAATTTTTAATATTATGCGACACTCTAGAAGCCGCGCGGAGGTCTGGGCGTGTGTATCAAGGTTTATATTTGATTCGAAAAAAATGTTAGCTTACATTTCAACAAATTTATCGTTAAAATAGCAATACTAAGTATAATCACACAACGTATTTTTAACATTATTTATGTTCATTTAAGTTAATAATCTTTTCCAATACAGTTCACATAGAAGTCCTCTGTCCATGGATAAACGTTTAAGCTGTTTTTAATAATTTTAACTTCATTTGATGATCGCATGAATATATGATGCTTCAAACTCTGTGATTTAGGAAAGATATCACGCCAATTAGATCGATTAAATTTTTCTATTGGTAGTCATCGAAAATAAATATACTTTAGGCCTTCGTACTTGATCGTGGTAATGCACTGTGTCGTGCTTCGGGCACAAGACTCTGAGTCGCTGTATAGTTTCAACCGGTCTCTATAAATAAAGTCCATTCGATTCCATTTGCTAAATCAATAAACAATCACTCGGTTGTTTCCAGCAGCGAATGCTCCGGGCGGCGGGTGATGACGGTTTCGTTTACAACGATCGCGACAGTCATTCCGCCGCTCACTTCGGAGGGTGTAAAAGTATTTCGTAATTGAAAGGCAGCCCCCTCGGCCATTTTAAATTTCCCGTGCTATCACGCAGACATCTCCCGACTCGCCCTCTAACCGCCATGCGCCCGCGGCTGGATTGGAAAAATTCCCGGGAACGAATTTTTATACGCATAATATCAAAATATTCACGATATTTTTTTAAGGACTAATGTTTATGCTGAATTAGAATTCTTGAAATGCGATGATATTGCTAGTACTCGCCTAAAATTTGAAATTCGTGATAAAAATACAGATTTAATAAAATATCGTACAAAGCTGAAGTAGAAAAAAATTATGTGATTTTTTTTGGTATGCATAATATATATTTTATTATTTTTATTTGTTATTGTCGAATTTGCCACGCTTTAAAGATGCTATATTATTATTTCTAAATATACATTTTCATGTGAATGTGAATATATTTATATTTTAACATTCGATACTTGCCTATAATATATAAACGCATACTGCTATTTTGCCCCAAGCCTGGTAAAGGGTCGTTTTAGGTAAAATGACTCATGCTGAATGTATACATTTTTATTATGGCCTATTCTTGTGATAGCGATACCCGTGTGAAATCCTTTGTTCTATGGGGACATTTTGGCCTTTCCGCCAGTTTGCAGTCAGCATCTTCCGAGAGAGATGCCGATCCGGACCCGGCTCGGGCCGCGCCTCGGCCGATAGGGACATGTCGTATTATCTCCGAACATTCCCGCATGCTAATCCGGCGCCGGCGCCGCGGGGCCACGCACTTCCACGGCCCCGGACACAATACAGGGGGTGGGTCCACCACACCCCACCACACCCCACCACACCACACCACACCTCACCCCACAACACCCCACCACACCCCACCACACCCCACCCCGCACCCAGCAATCTTTAGTCCATTTTAAAGTATTATTTTTAAGAAGCAGATGTTTTCATAAATTATTTTAAGCATATACATTAGGGTGTCCCTTAAAATTCAAGTTCAATATTTTTTTACGCGTACCTTCTTAAAAGTTTAGTAATAATCCTATATTGTCTAGAAAAAAATATTAGTTCGATTTATAAACGGTAACCCGTGCCGACTTGCGATTTTAACTTGTCCATACAAGTTGCGTAAGTACTGCGCTGTGACTTGTAACTGCATGTTTTATTTGTCATTTCATACGTGATTTTTGAGATTAGTAGTGCTCCATTGTTTAGTGCGCTAACATGTCGGTGGAATTACGGAGTGATAAACAAAATAATTTCCTTATCGGTTTGCCTAGATATCAAATAAATGGTGCAAAATTACCATCTAATCGACAAATTCCCTCGGTCCTATTTTACAATATTCGCGAGGTTAAACTGATTGTTAGTGAAAGTGCAAATCTTGTGATTAGGGAGTGCATCATATATTGGGAAAAAGCAAGAATTCCAACAAGGGCATATCCTAACTGCGTGAAGAAACTTGTTGATTTATATCATGTTTGGAGAGAGTTGCAAAAAAAATTGTAAGAAAACTCAGGTTACGTTCAAGAGCCGTGAGAACAATTTCAAAATTGATCTTGATAATTTGTTTGATATTGCACATGCTGATGCTTTTGAGAAAATGAAAATAGAGTAAGATAAATTATTTTTAATGAAACAGAGAGAGCCAGATCGACCAGGATGCTTAGGTGGTGTTGATAAAAAATTGTCGGAAAAAGAAGATAGATCTAAACAACGACGATTGGAAGAAGAGGAAAGGGTTGTAAGACAAAGATAACCACTAGCTGCTGAAACTAGAAAATCAAGGGCAGAAGCAATAAAATCTGACTTCTTTGGAAGTAATGTACCCGACGTAGTCACAGTCCATTGGGATGGAAAACTATTACCGATGTTATGTTAGATGTACGAAGTTCTAAAGAAGAACGCTTGCCAGTTATTGCTTCGTTTGACGATAAGGAACAGCTTCTTGCAGTGCCGAAACTAGAACATTCTTCTGAAAAACATCAAGCTAAGGCTGTCTCAACAGCTCTCTTTGACTAGAACCTTCACGATAAAGTACAAATAATGTGCTGCGACACAACAGCTTCCAATACTGGCCGTTTCAATGGAGCTTGTGCTATTTTGGAGCAAACTTTAGGAAGAGAATTGCTGCTTTTCGCCTGTCGTCATCATGTTTATGAATTGGTCCTAAAAGCTGTCTTTGAAAGCAAAATTAAGCAAATTACTAGTAGCCCAGATATTCCAATGTTTAAAAAGTTCAGAGAAAATTGGAAAAACATCGACGCTAGTAACATTGAACCTTCTCTTAATTTCGTAAAACAACGTGTTGCCGAGACAGACATTCAAGCTTTGTTAATATTTTATAAGGCAGAATTAGACAAAGGTTATGTAAGAGATGACTACCGCGAATTGGTCGAACTGTGCGTAATATTTTTGGGAGGAGACACAGAGGAAAAATTAAAACTAAGCCCCCCCGGAGCCATGCATCAGGCTCGCTGGATGGCGAGAGCGATCTATTCTTTAAAAATATGTTTACTTCAGTCACAATGCAGAATAACTGCGAAGGACAAAAAGGCTCTACAAGATGTTTGCTTATTTGTCGTGATGTTGTATGTTAAACCTTGGCTCGAATGTACAGTGGCGATCAAAGCACCTAACCAAGATTTGCGCTTCTTGAAGATGTTAAAAGAGTACGAAAAAGTTGACGCAACAATTTCTAATGCTTCTATAAGCAAGTTTAGCCATCACTTGTGGTATTTATGTGAAGAGACAGTTATTCTATCACTGTTTGATGATGAAGTTGATAACCAAACTAAGAAGAAAATGATTGCCAACTTCAACCGGGACAAAACCTCAGATTTTAGCAAACGCTATGACCCGTCAAAGGAAGAACTGCCTCAAAGGTTGTTTAGTAAGTTAAATTGACTTTTTGTGATATATTTAAATTGTTATTTGAGAATTGTGAATGATACTGCTGAAAGGCCTGTTAAAATGATGCAAGATTTTAACGGACTTATCACGGCTGAAGAAGAACAAAAACAGTTCTTGCTGCGCTGTGTCCAGGAACATAGAAAATTGTATCCGGACTGTAAAAAAACAACTCTAAAAAAAAGTTACCCTGGCTGATTGTTATTACTTTATGTTTTTGATTAAAGATTAATGTTCATCTAATTGAATTTTTACTATTATTTACTTAATTTATCGCATTTATAATGATTTTATACCAGACCGAAATATCAAGACAAAACACGTTTTTTACTAAACTTTGAAGCTCGGTCGGCACTGGTTGCAATTACGCTAGAAAGATGAAATTTTATATTTAAGACTCTTATAGCATTACTAAAAAAAGTAGAGGGTACCCATTTCGAAATTTGAAAAAAAAAATTTTTTGGTCATATAAGGGACACCCTAATATACATTTAAAATATTATTTTCCTGTTTACTGTAATTTGTTATCATATATAAGCTGAAAAAGTCACAAGTAGTCTAAAGAGGCCCTTGAAAGGCACAAGCGTTCACTAAGAAATGTATTCGTGATCTCTTAAGGGTCTTGCTACCTTACCTTGCTTGGTGTCCATTCCCCGTCTGCCACAAAAAAAGACCGTTTTACCTGGCGAAATTGTGTCATTTCATTAATTTAATTGCCACTTTATTTTTCTATGTCGATAATTGATTTTTTTATATAGTATTAAAAAAACTATAAATTATATTTATTTATTTTTTATTATTTGATTGACGTCCATTTTCAGGGTAAAATAAAATCATGATGATGTTGAAAAATTGGATAATATGACGACTTTTTAAAACCAATCAAAACCAAACCCAAAAAAAATAAAAAATCACACAGGGTATATATTTAATTTTTTAATTCCAATTTAAATAAAGACTTTTAAATGTTTAGGATTCTTAGAACAGGGACATGACGAATCTCCAAATTTCTACACTTCAATCGGAAAAACACATATTTATCATATTAAAAATATATTTACAAGTAATAAAAAAATATTTTGTTCGAAAGAAGGGATGTATCTAACTTTTTGCATTTAAATTTTTATGATTGGTGCAGTCGATTTTTCGCAAAGCGGACCAGAAAATGATTAAAAAAAACTCGACTTAGGCCCTTAATAATTTGGCTATTTTAATTTGTTGTTTTTTTCAATATGAATCATTTTCAAGGATTCACTTTAAAAAATCACCATTGGAATAATAACTCAACTACAGAGAAAATAATACAATAATTGAAAAAAAAAATTACTTTGTTTTGTTTATTTATTGAAGTAAACATATTCCTATGATTTAAATATAAAATATCAGATACTATGAAAAATATTATTTTTCTGTGTTTTCTGACTCATTGAAATTACCTTAAATCAACCATTTTTATTTAGAATAAATTTATTGAATAAAAATTTAATTCATTTTAAAAAATCTATTTATATACAATTGCCATTACATACATAAGGTTATTACAAGTCGTAAAGATTTATGTGTGATTTTAAATTAAGCCGTAGCCTACGGAGCTGGGTATACCACACTTAGCTTTATTTTTTGGTAGTAAATGTTCCGCAGGGAATTTAACCTCCGCCCGTGTATGAAGTCCTTTGGATGACACCGATCACGATTGGGGTAGGAAAATTGCCCGGAAAACGCCCGCTTTATTACAGCCATCGAAAATAAAATAAAGGTAGCCGAGTATTGGATTATTTAAGGTTGATAATGAAAATAAAATCATAAAAAGGTTTTATGCTTTTCAATTAAGCAACGAGATTGGGGCGTATTGTGGAATTATTGAAAAAAACTCTTTTGAGAAATTTAATATTGAACATAAGCTAAAAATCGTAATTATTTAATTTATGCCAATTTTATTACGTACATTAAACTCAAAAGTTAATGTGTTTAATCGTCATGAAAAGATGCACAGAATAATTCATAGGTTAATGCTCTCTTTGATACGTAATAAACAATAAGTTTATATTCATAGTGAAATATTTACTCATTGAGATTTTTCCAATTTCGTAGCGAATAAAAAAATAACGATGCATAAATATTTTTATAATTTTTTTTTTTAACAATTTTATTTCAATATATGACATTCAAAAGTTAGCAAAAAATACAGTTGATTTATATTTTGATATAAATCTTTTTTTTATTCTATATTCAGTTACTACAGGCATGTGTGTAGTAGCGACACAGTAAAACTTTTTAAGCATTCTCGAGTCACCTTCCCTTCCCACGGACACATTATACTTTAGTAGTTTGAGATCAATACAGACCTTTTTTAAGGGAGGTAAGTATGGATGGGAAGTGTGCACTACCGATCGAGCGTACCACTCCGAGCACGCACATGTGTCTTTAGCGGTGATTACGAGAGCCACTATCGCCAGGTCGAATGGTCTTTACGCGGAACTTCAGCGTATTCTAGGAAATCTACTACGACGGAGAGCACAGCTTGTAAATGTTAGACCGATTCACACAATTATCTATAATATGAAATGATTCGATATTTGATAAATTGTTAAGCTATTCAACGATTGAAAAATATTTTTAAATTCTACTTAACCTAAGAAGTTGTATTGTATTTTCACGTTTATCATTTTACATCGCTGTTAAAAAAAATATCCCAATAATGTAGTAGTTTTCGGAGCAGATTGCAGTGTGTTTTGGGGCATATTTATTATGTATTCTTGAAAGGTTTCTCGGCCATTTGTTGAACTTCTCTTTATTCTTGAGGTGTTTTCTCGTAAACCATCCATACCTGCGAAAATGTAGAGTACTCAAAATGTCGGGGACTAAACGGCGAGGGTGAAATATAAAACGAAAATAAAAAAAATATTGATGGTATTATTATTTTTTTATCGCCATTATTTTTGGCCTGAATTTTATGACTTTATAACTACAAATCGGATTGTATACGTGTGCAAAATATTAAATACAATCCAATATTCATTAATACATATGACGTCAGACTATTGCGACTCACTGAATATATCTCTATGTCTCTTCTTGGTTTTTTTTAGGGTAGGGTAGTGTAGGGTCTTAGGGTCCTTCTACATCGAAATTATCATTAAATTATAATATTTATTGTATGTTAAAATATATTTTTTTCTGGTTTCAGACTCACATATCGCCCTGGAGCAGTCCGACACCGGCAATGACGTCAGCAGGCGTCGCAACACGACCCCGGGTGAGTGTCGCCGGCGCAGCCTGTCCGTTAAAGTGTCATTATTTATTATGATATATTAGCTAGCTAACTGGCGATGCCATCCCTTCCATTACTACCATAGTTAGATGGGAAAATGTTCATGGCTTTTCCAAGTTTTTTTTCTGTAACTCAAAGTAAACTTTTGCTTTTTCAAGTAATATTGTTAAATTTGTATTGTTGTGGGAACATAAAGATATCAAGAGTGCATTTAAAGAGGAAATATATCAAGTATTTTAAAAAATACAAATAACCTTTAGTAAAAAAAAAACATGCTGCGTGTGGTGCAGATAATTGGATATACGCAAACAGTCAAAATATTTATTTAAAATACTTAATGAGAAATAATGATTATCGGGTGACTTTTAACAGTTCTGGGTAGATTAAAAAAAAAACACTTGCAACACAAATTAAATTAATTATTTTTATATAAAAAACACAATGAATAGATAGACAAATGAATACTATTTTGGTTGAATTTTATAAAATAAAAATATTTTGACATGTATAAATTTTTTTTGATATTCAAACTTGTCTTGATTTCGTTAGAATTCAACATTATAATTAATGCCACTGATTCGAGAAGGTGTAGCACATACGCGGTTTGGCGACAACCCTACGGATGAGAGGCGAGGGTCGTACATTGTTCGTGACATCTCCAGAGGAGCCTTCGTCTATTCTCAAGTGTTCTGACAGCTCTCAAATGAGAATTGACGGCCGGTTTATGTGAGAACGACGCTGAAAATAAGGCGGAAAATGAATTTCCCATGATTTTGTTATAATTTCAAGTTTTTATTTAAAATGATTACTACTTAATAATTTCTATTATATAGTACATATAACAGTTTTTGATTAAATTTACGAATTTTTCACCGAAAGCTTGCATTGCAATTTCTAAATTTTCGTATTGAACCATACAACTATTAGGTTTTTTTTTGTACATGATTCTCTAATAACATTACATTTAAAAGTACGCCCACGTTGAATATGTTAGGTACCTGAATTTCACATAAAATAAATAAAATAAAACATGGTTTCCGCGTGTTTTGCTCCTGCTCGCGACTCGTCCCAGTTTCACGCCCCGCCTGTGACGTCACCGCCCCGGCGGGGCTACATTTTCAGGAATATTTTTCCCTCGGCCATCGGTAATTACTGCTTCGACCACCGCTAATTATCTTTCATTGACTAATCGCCCGCCTTCGGAAAAGGGATCGAACTCTGAATTATAGACGGTGAGTGAGGTTACAAACTGTTTCAATGAAGAAACAAGCCGGATATTTACTGTCCAGCAATACGTATACATAGAATAAGCGATATTTTATTTTTAACACGAAATTGATTTCTTTATATTGGTATACCTAAACCATTCATTACTTTATATCATCAATCGTTTCATTATTTCAGAAAATTTTGATTAATTAAATCAATAGAATCTTGTTAAGGTTGTAACTGTTTTATTTTATTTATTGCTGTTTGTATGTGTCTTTATATAAGTAATAGTTTTTTCATGATTATTTGAATTAAACTGTATATTTACTTTGACACAAAGAAATACTTTGCAGTTTGCATAAATAGGTTATTTCTGTGTACATATTTATTATACGTTTTTGTATGAATCATAACCAAATATTATTGTCATGATTACCAACACTCAAATATAAATGCTTTATGTTTATTAAAATAGGTATATGTATTTAGGGTGTAATAGTTATTTACCATTCGGTATGTTAAATTAAATGCACTTGGTATTCGCACAGAGCTTGGTAGCTATTTCAGTCTGTTCAATATTCACATGTTTGTGTCCTGTTTTCGGTGTTGGTATTTGTATATGTCCGTTACATGTCGTTTGTGAACACTTTGGTAAGTAGGTGAAATTTGCTTTTGTAGGAAACACATAATGAAATATAAACATTTTTGAGATTTAGAGTTAAATATATGTTGGTTGGTCTCGTGTGATTTTATGTAAAAAAAAATATTTTGGCCTGTTTACAATTGCTTAATATTGAAGTATATTTAATATCACAAACCATTGATGGTTAATATGCTGGATTTGTCTAAAAAAAATAATTTTATTTATTTTGTAAATCATTATTAAAAGTATTTGGTATTTCATGTCATATTTTACCAAAACATCTATAATTACTTTTTTTGTATTTTTTGTTCATAATTATTTTCATAAGAGTATATTATTACTTTGTGAAAATGCAAGCATTTAAATAAATATGGATATTTGTCCTATTTTTTGCTAAACGGAATAAAATAGATATTGATAATATGAATAAAAATTCTAATTTATTCGCACAAACTACTTAATTTTTCATTTTAAAGTCTTGATTTCGTAATGAGAGTAAACATATACTTCGTAAAGTCTGACTTCTTTATATAGAAAATTGCTTAAATCAAGAACGTTCATTAGCAATCTTGCAACCCTTGACGGTTTCAGCAATCATCCCCCTTACTTGTCTCTTGTCCTCGGGGCCAGAACCCCAACCCCTTTGTGGTGGAAACGTGAACTGCAACCCGTTATTACGTCCTATCAAATATTTCTCGTAAATTACAAAGTAAAACACATGACACGGATATTAGCTCGTACATCCAGCCAGGGATGCTAATCAAAAATTAGTCAATTTTATAACTGAATTAATTATTATTGTTAATATTATGATTTTTTTTGGATATTTAATCAAGATTCACTATTTTAAAGATTAAAAAGATTCTGTTCAAAAATAAATAAAATTAAATATAGTGATTCTATTTTGAAAAAACTTATAACATGGTCGACTGAGGTAAACTAAAACTAAAATATAAAAATGTTTTAGAATCGTTTGCTTTTAAAAGTGCTTATTTAATATTAGATAATACTTGTAAGAAACATCTCAACAACGGTATTTTTTTAGCTCACATTTTTGCATGTATATATTTTTTTTCTTTGTATTATAAAAATAATTCTTCCTGCAACTGTATGATATTTCAAATAAAACAACATTAAATTTTATTAATATACCTTATGGACATCGTTATCTCATATTTTGTTCAATCAAAAGATAAGATAGGATATCAGATGTGATTTTTTATATTCTTGTATTCAAAACCTTTTTAATTGCAATGCAGTTTAATCTTAGTTTAACCTTTTTTAATATTGCTAGGCGAAAATACTTGATATGATTTATTCTAGATCATCCCTGCTTTGAGTACTCCTGTACAGTGTTTCAACATTTATGTTTGCCTTGTAATTTGCTTGATTGGACTATTGTAGTTGTAATTTGTGACCGGCGTAGACGTCGCCATGTGAAATTACCATTCAATTACAGATTCGTTTCGTAATTACTTTCATTGATATTTTTGATTGGTGGTAATTAAAAGTTTATTTCAAATTAATTTGTTAAAACATTTGTAAATGAAGGCTTTTGTATTAAACTGATTTATTTTAATTATTTACACTTGGAAATTATAATTAAATAAGTATTCATAAAATACCAAATTTATTATTATTAGTAAAATAAGGATTTACACTTACTTAATTTGAAGTACTCAGATAATTTTTAAGCCAAATATATCTAAAAATAGGATATTCTAAGACTAAGATAAAAATCGTTCAATTTTTATGAGACTTGTAGATTTAATATATTTCAGAAACTCAAAGTGCAACTTGTTAATATGTACTTAACCTTAAAAACTCTAGTATGGCATACGACATTTTGTTTTCCAAGACGCGATAAAGTACGCTAACTTTCATCCATTACTTATAATTAGAACCAATTTGTTGAACGAGGATGGAGTGTAACCCTTCTCTGACTTGTAAGCCTAAAATCAATACAGGTACGCCGTGCTTGGTCGCCTGCCCTCTGAAGAGTCGACAATCTCTTCCAGTGATACGGTCACATTAGCAGGTAAGCGGCACAGCCCTTTACACTCGCAAACGGTGAAACCAATGAAATGCTCATTAAGGGTTAAGATCCGTGATTTACGCCTAATTGCACATCTTGAGTTGAAATTTTCGTGTAGAATACAATCGAGACTGAGTACTTATCAAAACATTAAAAAAAAATTAAAATATTGTCAGTCAAAATATTTATTTGAGTGTGTGAAAATTTAATATCATCTCATGGTTAAATTCTTTGTTCATAAATGGTTCAATACAATTATACTATTTCCAACGGTCTTTTAATTTATACCTAAATATGCAGTATTTATTTTATGCTACATACAGTATTTCTAACATTATCATCTTATAAAATATGTCAGCGGTAGATTGTACTTGGAGTGAATAATTTATTTTTAAGCGCTCAAATATCAATTTCAGAAAAGATAAAAAGAGTGTCATGGGAATGGTCAATAATAATATAGGTTTGCTTTTTGATATTGTGTTACAATACAGTTTTAGTTTCATTTATTACTAAATCACGACGTATAACCATGTTTTGCAATAGTCTATAAGTTTAGTTAAGTATTAAAGTTTTAAAATATTAGTCGACAGATTTTTAGAGTAGTTTCTAAAAGCTTCATGTCACATGCAATAGCTCAGTTAATAACATTTTGTATTCACTGTTTGATTGAAATCAATGAATCTAATACACATATTTTTTTTAAATTGAAAATCCCGTTGTTTTTTTGTGAAATCAAAAATAAAATATTTTTTTATATATGTATTTAAAAAAAACAACAGCTTTGTTTTTAGAAAGCGCACAAACGTTTTTTTAAAATCAATAATCAAACTTTTAACCAATGAATAACATGAACACTGTACTATGATATTTCTAAAAATATTATATTGAATATTTAATAATATTAAAATATTTTTGACAGTTTTTGATACTTTGTTGTTTATCAAACGGTTGAAAGATTATTAATACAAGTGGTTTTTTCTTTCGTTTTTGCCCAGTGCGTAATTGCAGAGGTGTACTTGAATAAATGACATCCAAGCATGAATTAACTCCCCAGAGACGACTGTAATGTCGCTGTAAAGCGCTAAAACATATGAGAAATATAAATAACACGAGAATTATTTGATATATATTTTTGTGTATTTTAATTATTGTGTAATATTTTATGTTCGTAACTAAAATATTTCGCTATAAACAATGTTAATATTATGGTTTGAAATAGAGACATCCATTTACATTAAATTCAAAAGTACGAAACCAAGCTTTCTGTAACAATAATACTTCACGATCGAAAGTAAAATATCTTTTAGATATCGTCTTGGGTTAGGTTAACCACCGTTCTTCGCTCACTTGAAAGAACAATAACCCTACGGGTCAGCTATCAATTTATATTCCAGAGATATATCACCTCTCCAGGTAAGCCTAGCAGTGTTATTATACTAAGAATAGTGCTATCTTAAGATGGTAATTTTTAAAAAAAAATTTTTCATCAAAAATTTATGATAAGTACAAACATCGTTATTATCTATTGATGTATTATTTTCAATAAATTCATGGGGTTTTTTAAAAATATTTTTAACCATACAAATTATCTTATTTTGATGAACAATATTTTCAAGTTATTCTCTAACTTTAGTATAGTACACGCTATTTCATCAAATTCAATAAAATGATTGACTCAACATGTAATAATGGGACACAAATTTGTTAATTTGCGGTCACCCACAGTGTGATTCACAGCGCCCTAATGATGTTTAGAATTTACAATTATTTTTCAATTAAAATATACGGTGTGTGCATTGGATTTTTTCGTGAAATTGGAGCTTAAATTTAAAAAATTGGTACAATATATTCTATTCAAAGTATTGTCTATCGCAAGCCACTACTTTTTCATATCTTTCGGGCAAATTATGGATTCCATCCCAAAAGAACTGTTCGTCTTTTGAAGCCAAGAAAGAATCAAGCAAACTTTTGGTACCCTGTTCAGAAATGAAGCGTATTCCAGAAAGGGGATTCTGCATCGATTGAAACAAGTGGTAGTCGGAAGGGGCAAGGTCTGAGCTATAAGGCGGATGAGGCAGAACTTCCCATCCACTGTTTTCCAAATAGGTTTTAACCGATTTAGCAACATGCGGCCAAGCATTTTCATGATGGAAAATTACAGACTCGTGCCTGGTCGCATATTCTGGCCGTTTTTCTGCCAATGCTCGCTTAAAATACATCAATTGTTGTCTGTAGAACTCGCCCGTGATAATTTGGCCTGGTTTCAGCAGCTCATAGTGGATGAAAACCTTCTGATCCCACCAACTACACAGCATTACTTTGGCGCCATCAATCAAGTCCGGGCTTACCCCATGATTTTTTACGCTTCAGGTTGTCGTAGCAAATCCATTATTTATCACCAGTGATGATACGATGCAAAAATGACTTCTTTTTGTGGCGTTCAAGCAGCATTTCAGAAATGCAAAATCGCCTTTCGACGTCTCTCGGCTTCAATTCATGTGGCACCTAATTTCCTTGCTTTTGAATCATTCCCAATGCTTTTAAGTGTCTTGAAATTGTTGTTCGATCAACTCCCAATGATTCTGCGAATTCTGCTTACGTTTGACACGAGTCTTTATCGAGCAATGCCTCTAATTCTTCATCTTCGAATTTTTTTGGTTGGCCTTGACGTTCTTTGTCATCCACATCGAAATCACCATTGTTTAAGCGTCGAAACCGGTTCTCACACGTTTTTTGCGATGGAGCATGTTCACCATAAACTTCAAACAGCAATCGGTGACTTTCAGCTGGTTTTTTCTTCCCATTGAAACAGTCCCGCAAATTGCGTTTTGTTGGTACAAAAGTTGACATGTTGAGAGCTCAAAAAAAAATGTTGTATACACTTCAGCGATATGAAAGTTACTGAAAACAAAAGCGCAACAATGACGCTTCACAATAAAATGTTAAAATATAGCCTAATGCAATTCAATACTAGTAACGTCATCTCTTAGAAAATCCGAAAAAAATAATGCATTTAAAAACTTCGCATTCCGACCTGTCGCTTTTTATTGAATTCGTTATCGATTATACTGTAGTTTTTCTTTTATTTTTTCTTCATTAAATTAGTTTTTACAATCTAACAAAATAAGCTTGCAAAGCAATTCGTTATGAATATTTTATTTTCATTTATAAAGTTATATGCTTTAAATGACACTATCACAAGGCGTACAGAGTAAAGAATGGTCGTTAAACAAACATCCATTTTATGAGAAGAAAGTATAATGTTTTATTTCGTATAATAGTGGTAGAGCAAAAGCCATTTAAAATTTTGCGAAGCTTAAAAATTTCATTGTGCATTTCGTCATGAGCTTTTAGTATAATAACCACCCCAGTCTTACAATATTATTATTTATATACATGTTTCATACAGCATGTCCACCTTTTTCAGTGTTTTTTAAATATATATATATATATATATATATATATATATATATATATATAGTAATAGTAATAGTAATAGTATAAGCATGTATATATTTAAAAAAAAACACCTTATACGTAAAACGTTAAATATACCAAATATACCAAATGAGTGCCAAATGTTAACAAAATTATATTATTCTGCAATATTCTTTTACGTTTTGGTGACTGTTTACAAGGTTTTGAGAACAAATATACTTATAATTTCTCTATTTTTCTAGAGTCAGGCTGCAGATTGTTAGACCGGTAATAGACACATGGCAAATATTTTTTCCTGTTTGTTGACTGGTTAGCACTGTTGGTTTTAAACTCATCGGTTTAAACTTTCAATACTATTGTAAGCTCAAAAAATATCTTCAGAGCTGTTGAATCCAAATGTTTTATTAGTGCACTATTGGTGTGTGTTTAATACTAAGTATACAAAATAATTGATTTGAAACAAACCATTAATTTTTCGCGTTGGTCTCACGTGTAAATATTTATTCTACTCACGAAAGAATTTATATACAAAAAAAATTACGATGTATATATTCAGACCATATTTTGAATGTGAAAATATTTTTTTACGATGTACTAGAAAAAGTTAGAGTGCATAAAATTGATATCAAGTTTGGACGATATGCGTATCTGAATATTATAGGCCATACACATAGGTGTTGATTTATGACGTCACGTCCCTACATTATGGAATAATAAAACGTTCCAGTCATTCACAGGTTCCGAGCGTATATTTTGTCAACGAGATTTTTCAAGCAGAATTATCACAGACCGTTAGGCACAAGGGGCACCATGCCGAGATGGAGCATCCACCGTGAAGTCACGCTCGGGAAACTCGTCTCTATGGACCGACGCACAGCATTCAATATTGCCTGGAGCTCTGATGACTCGTCGATCCCAGGGAAATTAAAAATAGACCACCCCGAGACTCCTAAAAGGATTAAAGAGAAAATTGATTATAAGTCAATATTCATTTTAAGTTCTCATATTTCTTTCGTTTTGTAAAAATAATTTAAGTTTCGACTTCACAGAAAACTGAAATTCTCTAATCCTTTTTAAAAAGTGTTTTCTTACTTGTTCTTATCACTGCACTTGTTTAATAAAAATAAAAATTAAAACGTCATTTCAGTTGAATCTTAGATAATTACTTTAAGTTGTGTGTAGTTTATATAAGTATACTTCTAAAACTAGGTCAAGAATCTCTTTAAAAACTTTATTCTGCTTTATCGAGAAGTTCTTTGAATGCGAGTCTACAAAAAAAAAACAACCCACTAAGAGGTCTCATCAATATTCTTTTTTTTAATATATATTTTTTTCATTTTAGACTACAACAATACAAAAGTACACGAGACAATTTGAATTCAATATAAGTAAGAAAATAAATTTACTTTACAAAGCAAGATGAAAAAGACGATATGTACTTTATTTTATTTTTTCTGTTGATTCTCCTTTTACATCTGGTTTTATGGTTACAACTTAAGACCAAAAAACATAAAGAATAATTAAAACAATTTATTTTATTATTTAAAAAAAAAATGCTTTTGTAATCTGTTTTGTTATTTTTCGGTGACCGGTTTCGCCAACCTGTTTCGTTGGTATTTTTAAACGAATTTCGTTCAAACAAGACTTCGATAAAAAATATTAATTTATTTTATATTTCTAAAGTCAAATTATAAGGTAACGGTTGAATAATACGAAGAGCATGTTTAGCTTAGTAAGGACATTGAATGAAGGAAAATTTTATGTATTGCATTAGATTTTGATCAATAAGAATTATATTTGGAGTAGTCTTCAATTCCAATCCAAATGGTTCAATAACTTTTCTTAGCACTTACACATTCCAACAAAATAGAAAGGAAATGGCGGTCATTTCATGAAAAAGTTATACTTACAGGCAATATTTGTAAGCGATCAATTGGTTACTATAACTATCAGTTTTTGGTAGACGATGAAATTTTAAAAGCATCGGACACTTTTCAGGGTTTGAGTTTGTATTACTGAAATTGATTTATTTATTATACGAAAAATGATTATTGTAAATTTCTTATTCGACAATGTTAAAATATACTTATAATAACAAACTTTAGTAAATAAGCATTCCACAGATAAGTATGGAAGTCTTTAAGAATTTGGACGTTAGTATATAATAGCTTATTAACTTCTGGAATGCCGGATATTCAATGCCTTTAACTAGAGCTACATGCTTCAATAACGCGGTTATACATGCTGAAGTTTTCTTACTTCAGTATTATTAGTATGTAACAACCCCTTGTTCTGGCCCGAGGGTCCCAACCCCGAGGGACTGGAGTCGGAAGGTCCGTTATCTCGGCTGCCCAATAAAACTCATTCCGCGCGAGCATCTCACGCTCGCCGAGGATAATAAAGTTACCAGCGCCCACTCCAGCCGCACAATATCATATCACTTTTATGAGCGGTCTTCTTTCCGAGTATATCAAGGATTTCATACATAAAAAATGCTAACTTTCTTGTTAAATAAATAACACGAACACTACGTGTAAAAAAATGACATTCCACTGTGCGTGTGTAGCTTGAAAAAAATATACATAAATTCTACTTGCATGAGCTGCTAAAGGTTAATTAAAATTTATTTGAACGCTTAGGCTTTACAAGAAAAGTAAAAGCGGTGGTCATTCAATTTTTAAACATAGTTTATTACAACAGAATTCACGTTTTTACTCATTTAAAAGAAATATATGATGCATAGTTAAGAATAGCTTAAAGGTTAGTTTGCCATATACATAAATAGCGCAGATAATACGACGTTATTAACTGAAGTAAAATTTTGAAAAAGTCGCAAATTCAGTAAATGCATATTATTCTATAGGTTGTATTAAAATCTTAAGTTTAAGATCAAATATCAATTTTCTAATAGTATGATGTCACGGTTATTTTAATATTGAATCGATCGGTGCAAAGATGACCTAAAATAGCAGAGATATTCGATCCCTAACTTGACGAAGTTTCAGTCAAGCAGAACCACAATCTAATTGTGTTCCAGAAGCAAGTGAAGGTACAATCGGAAATCAACTCAGTCTGTCGGAAACAGCGGCCAATGCGGGAACAGCCACTTTGCAGCAATTAGCTACAACTCAAGCAGCTCCAGACATAATAGCGTTAGTCATTTGAAAAGAAAGTCTTCAGACAAATTATTCGTGCTAAAAATAAATTTTTGGCGTTTTTAAATGTTTGTACAATAACCAAGTATACCACGGTAATATTTTATTTTCATTACAGCTCTATTATGTACAAATACACGTGGGTTCCTGAAACTCAAGCTCCTTCCTTACCATATAAATGTAGTGTTTTGTTCTAAGTATTTCGCTGCCGTGAATATATACACATTAATGTGGGGATAAGCGTATTCCTAGATTTACATAATTCCTGTTTCAATTTCCAATGGAAATTGTTTACAACTCTGTTAGATTTAGAAATACTTCGTTATATCTATGAGAGCTATTATGAAAATTTAAATCTTCTTCAACATAATTTTGGATCACACTATTAAAAAAAATCTAAATGTAAAAGTTCGAACTTGTTTTCCGTAAAAATATAAAGGCAAATAAGTGCTCTCTAAAACCCAGTTGTTTTTGCTTGTAATTTATACAATGAAAGCCTGAAAAATAAACACAACTATAATGCTGCGCCCCGTTAAATTGAATCATAATATTTGTTAACGATATTATGATAGACTTTGTAGAAGTTATAATAATGCTATGAAGGTTTATTCGTACAGGTCAGAATTAAATGCCACAGGCTTAATAACACACAGTGAGTGGTTACGTTCAAAAACTTTGGATACCAAACGGATGTGCATTTATTCATATTTGGGGGAGGGTAGTGGATCTCACCCACTGCCGGATTAATTTACCGGATGTTATTCAATATATATGCGTATGTTGAAAGGTGGGTTACACTGATACAGTTGAAAAAATAACCAATATTCCAAACCACGTTAGAGGCAAATGTCTTGCTCTGTTGTATCGGACTGACAATCGACAATTTTATAATGGATAAATATGAAACATGTTTTTGCAGCTCAAAAATAAATCTTCTAGATGCTTTGAGTATATAATAATTTAATATGTATACGTTGTATATTTTATCGCTGTAAAATATTATCTCAATACCTTTAGACAAGAAGTACTTGACAACGCCAGATAGCAACGTTTTTTTATATAAAAAAAACAGTTTATAATAAATATAAAAAAACAAATAAAAAATCAAGTTTATATTTATACAGACATTTAAATATAAAAAAATATTAATTATTCTATTTATATATATATTTTTTTGAATGTACGTAAATTTCGGCAGTAATAAGCTAAATCATTATTTATATTAAAAAATTACTAATATGTATGCTATTCATCTCATGCGATAATTTCATATATCTATATGTGCAGCAATTAAGTAATTCACAAAATTTACTTCATCTGGCGATTGTGTAATTTACGGGGATATTTCCATGTTCACTAAACTTATTTAATGATCGATAAAATTATAAAATTCACCCAGTTTAGCACACCCTTTACCCCAATTATCAATTATTAATAGCTTATAATATTTTTGCTACCGCCAATTTAATATATTTTTCTTAGTTTTTTCAGCGAGCGCAAGTAACTTCTTACATTTATAACGAAATTAATATCAAACGGCAGTCTAATATATCCGTAAATTTCTACCCGCTAGATTTACGATGCTCCCCAATCTGAATTTAAAAACTGCCTTTTAGAAAATGCGTATATTCAGCACTTTTTTTTAAAGCGAAGCATATTTTTTGTAATCCTTAAAGTAGAAAAGCCGCGTGTAGTTGCTGTAACGTGTGATAATTTATAATGGTTTCAAAAATTGAAATTAAAATTTTATATTATTAATGTAATCACATGGCCGTTGTTTTTTTTAAATATGCGCTAAAACTCGTGTATGTATTATATGATACATTCAGTTCTTCAACTTAACCGTATTTTAATATCATTCCCTGAAATATCTCAATATTCTGAAAAGTTGCAGTGAGCTCGGTGGGTAACACATGTCAGAAATACGACAGCTTGCAGCAAAGTAAAAGCCCGCATTTTAAAAGCTCAACTTACATATAAACTTATGCTTAAATTTTCTTATAGTTTCTAATTATTTTTACAAAATGTAAATACAAGATCAAAATTTACTTTTAATACTCATTTAATACTTAATACTCATTAAAGGTTATGTATAGATTGTTTTATAAGAAATATAGGAAATATAGTAATATCAGTTGATTTGTATGACGTTTAATATCTTTTTTAACATTAAAACTTACGTGAATATAATATTTATAATAATGTATTTATTTTGATAATTTATATTCTATCCATGAAAATTCACATCACGAGTTGTATACGTATTTACAATATTTTTTTGAATGTTCAGAAAATTCAATACAATATATTAAATTAACCTTACCTCAGACAGCGAGAATGACTTAGATCTTTTTAAACTTTATGAAAAAGCAGTTATTGCTACTAATTTAATTACTACTAGTTGAGGGACAAGGCATTTGATTCGTGAAGATCCATTATTATAATGATAAAAGTACCTTTGTATTTTGTCTTCACTTTGAGTTTATTGAGTTTATGATGATTGGGTCGAAACTAGTAATGCAAATAATTTTAATAAACTCAGAAGACAAAATACCAAGGTACTTTTAGTACTTTTAGTGCACCGGCCATCTAAGCCAGGGGGTGTGGGTTCAAATCCCACACAATTCACGTTAATATTTTTCTGAGAGTTTCTTTAAATCATCTTCTATGTGTGAACTAATGTGCCTAATCATATTAGTAATAAAGGTACTTCTATCATTATACGACTAACTTAACTAAAAAATTTATTTACGATTACATTTCAAAAAGATCCTTAATGTACTAAGCTTACTTTTAATATATAGGTGTTCAAATTAAGTTGCAATATTGTAAAATGTAATTGAATCGAATTCTTTTTAGCATCAAACGTTTTTCAGAGGGGACATCGCGATTTGTAACACATGCGTTGGTCCGAATGCGGGTCCAGTGAGGCGAGAATTCCGGCTCACAAGCAGTTAGTTATAAGGTCAGTAGGCCGCGCGTTCAGCTTCGATATTATTTCCGATTGAACTGCTTTACATTTACCGAAATATTAAATACATCTGGTCCGTGTAATGCAGCGGTAAAACTTTTCCGTTTGAATTCGAGTTTTCCGCTGGAAGCCTCCGGCTCATGTAACACATGCGACTGGCGCACCTCCATGAATAAATTACATTGAGTATCGACTATGAAAACGGGGCTCATCACGGGGGCCGCCATTGGAAACATCGCTTCGGAATTTCATAAAAATTATCGCCATTTTTTTAAAAATTAAAATATAAAATAACAACATGTAACGACCAGTAATGCAATCGAGACAATCTATAAAACAATCAATCTGGAAGTTTATAACTTTATTGTGGTGGTGATTCGTGATATATATTATAATAAAATATTTGGGTACTTGTTTTTTATCCGACCACCAAAAAACTTGTACCTAACCTTTTTTTTTTTTAACCTAACCTAACCTAACCCAACGAATCGAGCGGTCATGGAAATCTGCAATAAACGAAATAAACGCCACAATGGGACTCATCGTCATATGATAGATTTTTATCTCTGCGAGTACATATACATTAAAAAAAATTGGTGGTCGGATAAAAAACAAGTACCTTCAAAATAAAGCTTTTTTGATTTCAATGGTTAAGGGTTTGGGAATTAGAGACGTGTGATGCTACGTTGTAGTTTTTCATGTTATTATTTTAATATGATAGTCACGTACGAAAAAATAAATAGTAAGTATAGATTTCTTATATTTTAAGAATTTAATTTTCAGAATTTAATTCACCCTTACCTGATTAAAGTTTCAAAGTTTTTATTAATTATAAATAATTCATATTAACGAGTATAAGATGAAAACAAGAATTGAATAATACGACTGTCTAAATGATTTATTTTTTTTTACTTAAATTTTATGAAAGTAATTGATACTCTCTGTCTAGATTTTAGTTTTTTGTGACTATTTGATTTCTATTGAAAATTGTTTTTTAACAATTTAATTGGAACGTTTCAAATGTTGAATAAAAAAAACTTTTACAGTTAGGATTATGTCGTCGTCACTTTTATAATAAAATGTCAAAGACGCACTCCTTCCCTTGTTGTTTTTTGTTCTAACTTTGCAAGTAACGGAAAGTAATTTGAATCTTCTGTTTGTCTTTTAGGAAAATGAATAAGACATAAGCGTTCTGAAAAAAGGCAGACTTTTTTTAGAATTTATTTTTTGACATTCTTGAAAGCTAAAAGTTTTTGAATTAAAAAGTGTCTTCATCAGAAATATATGCCTTTTATAAATATACATAAAATATTACAGAAAAAGTTGTATTTTAGTAAATATTTTTCAAACTTTTATTTATTATGAAAAGCAGAATTATAATTTCAATTTTCATTTTAAAATATTCTTATAATTACATCAGTTAAACTGTAGCATTAAGAACACATCATAGTAAATAACAGTTTTATGCACAAATTTTTTTTTTTTATTTTAATTATATTGTTTACAATAACTTTTAAATACAAAAACATCTTATAAAATAATATCCAAAAAATACTTCATGAAGCTAAAATTGTTAAATATTCTCATTTCACCATATTCTCAATAACCTAAATCAACTCTTTTGTTCACTTTCTGTATGAAGTAACGTCCCGACGTCCGATATGGCCTTCCTACTCTCAAGGGTGGCACTTGCAAAAATTTTGCATTTCCTTTCAATTTTCAAGTTGCATCGATCGTTATTCTGAGAAAACTCTCGGAAAACCGCTGAACCGATTTACAAAATTATCAGAAAACTCGATTCCCATGAAACTGAAACAGAAGAAAATTCCGATTTAAAACTTCCTCTGGTAACTATTTTAAATTTCCACAAACATTCTTTTCTACCTATCAATTTTATTTCTGTTTTTTGTCTCCTTTTTCTAATAAAACTATTAAATAATCTCAACATTTTTGCTTTTGAATATAAAACTTCACTACTCACAAAATTTTCCATTCAGCTTCTACTCAAATCTTACTCAAAGCTGAACTAAGGACTAAATATTCAAACTTCCTGTTTAATAAGGAAATTTATTTTTAATTAAATTTTATAAAAATTAGTTTTAATATTTTCAACAGATAAATAATGCCTATGCGATCTATATGTGATATTTAGTTAAAGACTGATTACATCATTCATTAAATATTATATCTTTAAGATTACTTGGGTTATGGTTTCGAATTCTCAATGATTTGTTTCTTTTTTTAATATATAAAGTTAAGATGAAATAATGACACGACAAAAATAAAAACATACTTTATAATGTATAAATTTATTTTATATGTATACGATATCAATCACGCAAAGTTTTAAATTAGAACTGGAGATAGAAGATTGTTAGATGTTAACGAGGTATCGTATTCTGTGAAATGACAAAGCCAGAGGATCCAATCAAGTATCACGAGTCAAGGGAGACCTCAAGCTGTGTTCCCTACGACTCGTTACACCGACTCTCTACCGAGGTCACAGCAACGTACTCTAGTATTTCTGAGTTTCTCCTCTTTACTTCTGGAGTTTTCGTTTCTATTTCCGGTAACACCAAAGTGTAACAACTATGTGAAATAGTTTACACTAGCACAGTGACGCGACTATTTGAAAAGTTATATAAGTTATAAAAAAAATTAGTATTCAAATATGAATATTAATTATAACAGTGCTTTTAAGTACCTTTATAAAACTTAAACGTTGAAATCGTTGTTTTGTGTTGTTTCACAAACATGCAAAGTAAAATTACTTTATATTTATTTAAATACTAGAAACTTATCTCCTTAACCCCTAGAACTATTTTATATATAATTAAATTTGTGGGAACGTTTTATATAATATCTACATAATATTTGTTCAAAATAAAGATTATTGCATTATTAGATATAAACGTCTAAAACAGTAGTCCCCAACGCTGTTCCCGCGGGCACCATGGCGCCCGCCGACCGTTTTACATGTGCCCGCCGATGTGAAACCACGATAAAAAAATATTTAAATAAAATAATCGAAAAAAATATATATCGTTATATTTTCAAAATAATTATTATTTCCAGAAAATCATATATAAGCCTGTTGAAATACTCGTAGCATCTAATGGGAGAAGTTTGGTGTGTCCTCGTCTGTGTTGTAGAAAAATTGCTGAATAAATATTAATCTGATATTTTTGCGTTGATAAAAGTGAGGAGAAAGCGATGTGAAAGTGTCTCTGATATTTTTGCGTTGGTAAAAGTGAAGAGAAAGCTATTTGAAAGTCTATCTGATATTTTTGCGGTAGAAAAAGTGTGGAGAAAGCTATGTGAAAGTGTCTCTGATATTTTTGCGTTGGTAAAAGTGAAGAGAAAGCTATTTGAAAGTCTATCTGATATTTTTGCGGTAGAAAAAGTGTGGAGAAAGCTATGTGAAAGTGTCTCTGATATTTTTGCGTTGGTAAAAGTGAAGAGAAAGCTATTTGAAAGTCTATCTGATATTTTTGCGGTAGAAAAAGTGTGGAGAAAGCTATGTGAAAGTGTCTCTGATATTTTTGCGTTGGTAAAAGTGAAGAGAAAGCTATTTGAAAGTCTATCTGATATTTTTGCGGTAGAAAAAGTGTGGAGAAAGCTATGTGAAAGTGTCTCTGATATTTTTGCGTTGATAAAAGTGAGGAGAATGCTATGTGAATGTCTATCTGATATTTTTGCGATAGGACGATAATTAAACAGCGAAATATAAACTAAAATAATTATATGGCTATAATTTTCAAAATAATACTTCTTAAATCCAATGTATCAATCAGATGAGGCCTTCTGAAATATAGTTATAAACAAGCATAAACAAATTTTCATTCTTGAAAAGAGCTGCATACAAAATTGAATCGTTTTTCGGTTCTGCGAATCATTGTTTTTATCAATGAATATTAAATTAAAGTACAGATCTTGACTTACCGATTAACATATTGATGATTTTAAAAATCAGCCAGTAAAGACATTAATATTTAAATTAAATATTGTTGGTGCATTTAAATCCTAATTAACTTAGCCTGGACCCTAACTGATATCTTTCGAATTCTTACCTGTTGTTTGCAATTTTTTGCTATAGATGTACATTTTAGAGTTATTATTAATAATAATAATTCGTTGTATTTTTGCCTAATTTGACCCAATTACTAGAATTTGTAAGCTTTATTTACTACTTATTATTTATTTTTCATTAAAATTTAAACCATAATTTTTATATTTTATAATTATATTTTTGGAATTGAATATTATTTGTGCATTGTATGTATTATTGACTATGTCCAACAATAAATATACCTTGAAAAAATATATGGTGCCCGCCACCCGACCGGCATTCTAGAATGTGCTCTTGGGTGCAAAAAGGTTGAGGACCCTTGGTCTAAAAGTTTGTTCAGAGTGAGTAATATTATCCTTAATAACTTGTATTTAAAAAAAATATGCAGTAAAACGTGACCATTTGATAACTTATATAAGTTGTGAGAACGATTTAATATTTTATAATGAAAATACTATTTTCATTATAAAACATAAACGTTGATACAGTTATTTATAGTGTCATTCTAGATAGCTTGTATATCAAAATTTAGTATGCGGCTTTTCGTTTGGAAGCAGCTGCATTGCCATGGATACGTTTACAGAACTGTTGGTAACAGAGTCCTAAAATGGATAATCTATGTTATCCTCGCGAATCAATAGTCAGGCACATGGGGCCACATAAACTCGGCTTACATTGAAACAAGAAATCGCAGCGGGTCTCTGGAGCCTTTACACATATTAAAATACTTGAAATAGTAATGCATCGAATATGCCGTCGATAAATTTGAACAAACTCTATAAACTATGATCAACTCTGAAAATAAGACCGAACTACTAATTGTTTAGGAATGAGCTTAATAATATAATTCGTAAATAACTTTCATAGCATTTTTATTTTTATTATATTATTTAAGACGAAAATAAATGTGTGTGCAAATGTGACTGCGTGAAGAAGAAATATATGTGCTTTATGGAGCTTTTTTATTATTATTATTTGAATTGCTTTCTTTAATATTTGTAGATGCACGGACGGAAGCTGTGCATCCGACCAGCAGAATCCATCACCACCATGTCACTGCCGGTAAGAATCTACAACCTAAATAGCTTAGCACTATAAAATTTCTATCACATGCTTGGGTAAATAAAGTAGTGTTTTATTTTCAAGAAACAGATATCTATTCTGTCGTTTGATTATAAAAATACTGGATTTGAAGGGCTTCTTGTTCCATCAAAATGATTTTTTCTGATATAACAGCTAATCTTATTTTTTTTTAAAAAATCGTACTAAATTCGCATAAAATATTTCATTATTAAAGTTAATTTACATTTGTTAAAACCACACAACTCAGCAGCACCGATTAAAATATTTCAGGATTCTAAAGTGCGCTCGAGTGTATTATATAAGAATAATAATGGTCGAATTATGGTAACCACTAACTATCTAGCCTACATTTTTTGGTTTAATCCAAAGATTTTTTTAAATGTGTATAATTATATTTTTAAATTCCACTGGCCACCCCGAAAGCCTTATCAGCCTCACGAGCGTCCTAAATCCCCAGCGAGCCTTGCGCGCCCCGTCCGAGTTCACGCAACGCTCGTGGTACATTAACATTACTTATAATATAATAATTATTACTATTAATTAGAAGGAAGTTTCGTGTTTCATACCGAGCTATTTTAATTTAGGCTGATAAACTATTTTTTATTATTTTTAAATGCTCAAAATTAGCTTGAATTATAAAGACAATAATTATTGTTGGAATGCGTTCACCACAAATATGTTACATATATAATATATTGTTGATAATAAAATTAAAATATAAGTACTAGTATGCAGTGTAGATTTTTTTGAAATTATCAACTTAATACTGAAGATGAACTCATCAAAAAGTTTATATTTGTGTTCTTATTTTCTTTTTGGGGCGGAAAATGTAATAAAAAAATTCGATATTTTTCAGGGCATACGATTCATTGGCAATTAGTTTCTGAAACATTTACTTTTATGTGTTTAATCAATTACTCTTTGAAATATGCTAATGAGGTGTTTACCAGAAAAAAATATTACTAATAAGCTTTAAAATAATATTTTTACCTTATATATTATATAATGTTTTTGGATAACACCATGTGTAGTTTTGGCTATTCCTCTTCTTCTGGTGTCTCTCCTCAGAAGAGTTTGGTGACCACATCACTTAAATTATGTTTATCTACTCGTGATATTCTTGGGGTTAATACTGTAGTGGGTTCTCAAATAGTTATTTATAAATAATTCTCGGTAAAAATTTCAAGAATCATTGAAATTGTGGATATTTTCGGCGAAATTTTGAGATATCAAATACTGTAGAAATAAAAACCACATGGGTAATATTATTTAGAATGATTGAGAATAATATATCCAATAAAATAATATTAAATTCATAAAATATTCATCGCTGCATCGCTCTGGTTTTAAGGGTATTTCGATCGAATAAAAACAAAATAAAACGTTTTTTAATGAAATGTTTAATAAGCTGGTATTTATTTTATTGTATGTGTCTAATTTTTTAATTAGATATATTTTTAACGAACCATTGACTGCAAAACCACGTATTTAAAAATGACAGTACGGCACGTGATTTCCTGACGAAACCGCGTTTGTATAAATGCCGCAGAGCGACTGCAAACATGGAGCCTAATCCACGGAATTATCTGTCTGGGGCCCGTACCGTGCACAGTAACAGGCGGGGCAGTGTTATATCATGCGAATACGCGAGCAAATACACTGTCGGATTTCACAATTTGTCGGCTAAAAGTTTTCATCTAATCTGTTCGTAAATATGAACTGAAATGAAATTATAACAAATGTTGTTTTTATAGAATGAATATAAACAATCCTTAACGTATTAGATCTATGAAATAGGTTGTTAAGGTGATTAAGAGCTATCAGTGATTAAGAGCTTCTACATTAGTTCATATATATATAGAAGATGATTTAAAGAAACTCTCAGAAAAATATCATCGTGATTTGTGTGGGATGATATTTTTCTGAGAGTTTCTTTAAATCATCTTCTATATATATGAACTAATGTGCCTAATCATATTAGTAATAATATAATAAACCCATAATGGGTAATAAATACGCATCTGATTGACCAATCACATATATATATATATCGGTTTCCTAACTGGATTATTTAAATTATCGTAACGTTTATCTTTCCATAACAAAGGATTTTTTTAACACAATCATTTCACTTCTCGATATAAAGTTTTAAATAACGCATAGCTGTACGTTTAATTTATGACCATATTATCAACTTACAAGTTTTTATCAATAGGATGTGATTTCAAAGTTAAATATGCGTTGGCAGAGAGCACGTCGCAGTTCGCCTTATCTTGCCGCAGTGGTTTTTACTGCACCAATTCGCGAACCAGTAAATATTCTATTATAAATTGTAAATATACAGAAAGAAAGTTATCTCACAATGCAGTGTTTACAATTTTTCATTAAAAGATAAATACTGTAGCTTTTATCGTTTTTGGTGATTTCACATTTCAATACTTATATTAAATATATTCAAAATATTTAAAGTTTATTGATCTTCTTTAGGACGATTCTTTTTAATTACCATCCGTTCAAAAATCGTCTAATCTTGGCAGCTGCATCAGCGCTGGTGTAGAGTCCCTTCAGGATGATATTCATAAGTCCAGTGATAGGGGAGATGCTCTCTGTCTTCTGGTCGCAGTCAATAGTCCACGGCTCGTTAACAAAGAAGGTGTGGATGGAGATGACTCCGTACTTGTCGGCCCACTCCCCCAGGCATGCGGGGCCTTCGGGAACCGTCATCATGGCAGCCCTGCTGTTGATGCTGTCGTACCAGTTTCTCTCAACGAACTTTGTCTTGCCGAAGAACTGCCAGCCAATGCCGTTCACCTGGCCTTGCTTGGTCATCAGGAAGTAGGGCTGGAAAGTCTCGCAGGCAGTTGCCTTGCTTGTATTAAAGTAGTAGTGCGTGCCTAAAACACAACATATAGAATTTATACTGAAGTTCAGAAGCATTGCTACAATCCTTCATCATCTTATTTGTTATGATGCTACTAATAAAATAACTTTCAAAATTTTATAGTGATTTCAAGTTACCCATGTTGGGGAGGCAGTTCTGCTTGGTGTAAGGAGTGTTTGCTGCAATGATAGTTTCGTCAGTGGGTACTTGAGTATAAGAAGTTCCGTTCTTCAGCCAGAGACCGTCTCCGAGCCCGGCGAAGGATGAGCGTCCTCCTGCCTTCAATGTTGATGGGTTTACGACGTAGTAAGCGGACGTCCAGTAGTCGACCCCGTTTATTGTTTTCTTTTCGTATACCGGAAAGTTTTTGAAGTCGTAAGGGGTGGTTCCGTCCACATCCGCGGGAGGAATCTTAAAAAATATTCAAAACTTATCAAGACTTTGAGGAAAGTAAAAATACTGAAATTAACACGAACAGTATACAATTATTATATAGTCTTTTAAGGGATTTTTTTCTGTCAGAGATTTGAAGTAAAAGAGTTGTTATTATGCTATTCCAATCGCCCACCATCTCTACTCACAGCGAATTGCATTCCGGCGACAAAGCCTTTAGCATCGTACAGAGGACAGGCTCGGACGTCAGTTTGGGAGACGCACACGGTGGTGAGGCCCAGCTCGTCTTTGCTGTCCACCTTCACCCAGTTACTCCGCAATGCCTCTTCCAGGGTGTTATTCACAGTCCAGAAAGAGTCGATGTTCTCCAGGACGCCGCTGAACGAGAACTTTAGTCGAATCTGCGTCCATTTTGCTATAACATTTAACAGTCAAGCGAAAACATTTTTAAAAGAAAAACAATTATAATATCTATAATAACGTTTTGCTTTTTTTTTTAAATTGTTTGGTTACAGATAAAATTGAAATTTATTTATTTAATAGTAATTTTATTGTAGTAGCCCATAGATCTCATATAATGTAATAATATATTAATTATTGTTAATTTTTTTTTTTTGTTATTAGAGGAACAGAATTAGTAAACTTATTATTCTCGAGTACTTAAAAATAGTGATAACGATGTATCTTTTATGCAGGGGATATACATTTATCAGCAGTGTTGTTGACTCTGGTTGATATATGATATCAAAGTTATCCGTATTAAACATTGATTATACTTGAAGAAATAAATATATTTTTAACTTGTTATCAAGGTTTATATTATTTATATATATTTTTTTACTTGTTATCAATTTTTTACAAGTTCTTCACTTCTCACCAGCAAGTAACGTTATTGTTGTTTATTTATTTACCAGAAAAATTAATAAATATGGTGATCTAGATCACTGTTAAACCTGAAGCAATTTTTTTTTTATAATTTATCATATGTTTTTCTCAAATTTTATTTTTTCGAACAAAAAATTTCTACCGCAGTAATTGTGCATGATAATAATAAAATGTTAAATAAATTATATATCTGCTGTAAACTTGTTATTGTTGACTGGTAAAAAAAAAAATTATCATAGAATAACTGATAAATAACTTAACCACGTTTGATTTTTTGACTTAAATTTAAATCACATTACATTACAAAGTAATTTTACTTACATGTATCAGCACTGACCACGGCAAAAACCGCAAACAATAATACGAGAAACTTCATTATTAAGTGCTCTGGGCACAAACCTCAAGCGACTGGCTGCAAACCAAACCTTTAAATGATTATATATGTAGTTCTTTATCAGAAGTCTGAAAAATAACAATTGTAATGACTGTCGCATTTTAATCATACTTATCATAGCATTTTAAAATGATAAAAAACACTTTCCGATGAATACCATCCGACTGTAGTAAGTTTATTTGGGTTTCTTTTGGATGTAACCATCTTATTCATTTCACTATGAATTCAGTTATGTACAATAAAACAAATAATTTTTATTAAAAAAAACCAAAATAAATTGATGCAAAGTTAAATTGAATTTGCTTTCTGCGATTATCGCCCGAGAGGTTTTTGACACTTTAGCTAAATTTTCAATCTCCGATTTATTTTCGCACGATGCTGGTTTTGTTTTTGGATTAATTCTGATCAGCAAGAACTGACGTTGTTCCCGAAGAGTTTTATCGTCCCCAGCCGTGCCATCATTAAAAAATAATTGACACCGCGGAGTCCAACTTGAGCCCGTGGAAATGGAATCTTCTTCGTTATTTTCATTATGTTAAGCATTGCTTTTATGAGTTCTTATTTTTTAGTGCTAAAGTTCAACACAAAGCCTTTTGAGTAAACGCGAAGATCGCTTTTCTAGTGTATTTTTTAATGCATCAAATAAAATGAATGACAAATATGCAAGCTATTATTTAATACTACATGAAACTGTGAATAAAATTTATTTTATATCATCGATATACACATAGAAAAACCGGGAATAAAAATATTTTTTCATGGCACAAGTGAGATACTCAAAATAACTCTGGCTCATTAACTTAATGAGAACTTGAATCGTGTCATGTTTACATATGCTTTTGCATATTTGATTTAAATAATTTTTATATCTGTGAAATTAATCATTAAAATATAATTTCGACATAACCACACGATCATCAAACATCAAAATTAATAAAAAAACGATTGGTTTAAATTAAGCTTTTTTGCTTTGATCGGCGATCACAATGTATGAATTGTATAACAACAGTCAACAGCAAAAGTGATTAAAAACCTATTACTTATACAAACAACTTTTAACGCCAGAGTTAATTGCTAATATTGTAGATATCACAAATTGTATCACAAAATTAATACAAGCGAGTGTCTGTTTATTTTCTTGGGTCCTTCAATTAAGAAACTTATTTTGCGGAGAAATTAACCGAACAACCAATTAATAATTCACTTGATGAGGGGCTTTATATCTACGAAATAATATAGTCTCATTAGAGGGGAGCTCTCCAGGTAAACTTGCTAAGTACCTCACAGGTATATATGTATCAAGATTATTTCTATTCTTTTACCTACCGGAGGGAATAAATAAAATATCAGCGAAGATCCTTCGAGCATCGGTAGCCTAATTGGGTATTTATTTTTAGTCCGGCGCCCCCTGTATCCCATTATTCTGCTCAAAGGACCTCGAGTTATCTATTGATTAGCTCAGGCGTTCTCATACCTCATCGTAGAGACTTGCCTTCACTCCATCTATCCTAGACGTCTCTTAGTAATCTACCTGCGCCTGTTGTCCTGACTGGCTTACACGGGATAATACTCTGAAAACACGGTTACATGTTTAAAATAATTGTTAAATTATCTAAACAAATACAAAGTTGAGAGGCTTGTTCACATTTTTTAATATAAAAAAGTTAAATGAGTTATATTATATTTAGTATGTAAAGTATGTAAGCTGTAACAATGGATTAATATTTTTTTAAAGACATTTTTGCAATACATACATGGATGTCGAACTGTTTGCTCGTGTGTTATTTTAATAATAATATTGTGTTATAATAAATATTAATTATCATAGAAATAACTTTAAATAAATTACCACCATGTGAAGGAATCACACAAAATATTATACGCATGTGATATATAAACATAAATCATGCAATATAAAAAGTTATAGATTATTCCGACCAGAATGCTTAAAATAATATTTAATAAATGCATGACAATAAAAAAAGATGAAACTTTTATAAAATTTTAAAATTCAAATATTATTAAATGAAATATTTGGATTTCTGTATATAAAATGTCAGTAAAAAAGATACCTACCCCATGTTTTTGAGAGGGCTGTGTGGAGGATAAAACCAATTCATTTTTATGTTTTCGCAAGATGCTAAACCAAGAAGGTTCAAGCAATAAAAATATGAAATGATAGTGAATTTTAATCGAAATATTATTCCATCACTTCTTAGAAAGTACATAATTACGATGTTTTTTAAAACAGACATAAAATTATATATTTTTACACTGTCGTCGTATGCTTTTAAAAACATGTAATGTGTACTTTATGTAACCGAAAATTATACACGAATATGCTGTATTTAGAAAATATTCTGTCGTATATATTAAAATATTTTTTTAGCATATAAACCCATATTAAAATTTAAAATATTTTAAATAATTTATTTTAAAATTAAATTATTGCCTTTAATTAGTGTTTCTAACAAATCAGAATATTTTGGAGATATTAATTATTAATTCTTTTCATTTTTACCAAATTAAAATAAATCACAAAACCTTTTATGGCTTCATCATATTCTATACCGTCTCTTCTTATGTATGTCACGGAATACGTAATCTGGCTTAAATTTGTAAATAGACAAGAGAATTTATTAGCGAACACAATGCTCTGAATTAATCCTTCGTATTTTAATTAAATATTAAAATACCAAAAAGTCAAAGTCGAATAATTTAGTGAAATTTAAATCCCATGTCATATGACGCGTTTCTGTTGACATTTTAACATATTAAAATTGCATAATACAGAAGGCCTCGGGTGTCCCAATGTGAATAAGGATTAATATTTCCAATTAACGATATTAATGAGAGGTCTTGTAGCAAGGAAAAGGGTTAATCTAGGATTACAGGATTATAAGATTACACTTCGTTATATTTCCTGATTCATAAGGATAATTGAATTACCCCATGAAATATTCTATTACAAAATTCACTAAGAAAATTTTCAGGCTTACAGAAAAATGTCATTAGACTTTTCATAGTGATTATAAAATATTTTATCCGGTGTTAATTATTTTAATTGAAATTCGTATCTTATAACTAAAAAAAAATTATTCGCAAATTTGGTTTTTATACACTTTGGTAATTCGACAAATAATTTTCTCACGTATATATATTTTAATAATAATGATTTCATTTGCTGTATTTTATGGGTGATTTTCGACATAATGCCTAGTAAATAGTTTTCCTTAAAAGCTTGTAAAACGTTTACAATAATTGATAACGTCTGTCTTATGTCTTTGCTCAAGTACTATACAAAAAATCGTCTGAAGTCACGTAACATTTTATTGCAGAGTTGAAAGTAATATAAATCTAGTTTCAGCAGTAAAACAATGCTATGTGGATATTTTAAACATATTTTTCTTAACTTATAAAATGTTTAGCATTAACAGTCTCAAACTATGAGTTTTTAGCTGTATCAAGTCGCCGTGATATTGGACTTTATATCTAATCAAAAACCGTTCAAACATTTGTCCTCAGCCGAAGCAGTCGCAACATGAAAAGGAGAATAGAAACTTCTCCAGATGTAACTCGATTTAAAATAATATACTAAGTCGTATGAAATTCGTTCGAGTACAAAGAAACCCTATCGCCTATGTTGGCGTGAAATAGACAATATTGACTTTAAATATATTCAGGTAGTACATTTTCTTAGCATTGAAGGTTTTATTATAAGTTAAGTGATAAGACATGATGTCTGTATAACCGAGAATCAATTTTTACTATTAAAAAAATAACTTTCAGTATGCTAAAACTATGCTTTGCTTCCAACTAAAATTAACAACTTATATTGATCACGTAGACGTTTTTCATCTTTCAGTTACGCTATCACGGAGACTTTGTCATGTATGCATAACTCTATTACTAGATTTGTCTTACTTGATGGAAATGGAATATTATTAAATAATCTTTAGAAATCATCAACGCGATTAAAATTGATTTATCTAAGTGATTTGCAGTAATTTTTATCGCTTCGTTGCCAACAAAGACGTGACTTGCGGCATACGTAGCTACATAAAAAAACAATATTTTTGTTAATGAAAAAGATTACAGTTGCCCAATGGTCTAAATATATTTAAAAAATTGAAATTATAATTTTAGTATGACGATAAAAGTATATATATATAAATATTTTTTAAGGTGGTAATCAATTAGTATGTTAAGAATTAATGATTCTGTTCTCTGGATTTTTACTCAAAAAAACAACTCATGGGATACTTATTGGGATACATGGGATGAAGTTATTTCTCTGAATATCCTTTCCATTGAGTTCTGATTTCTTCATTCATATATTCATGGTAATATTTTTAACTACACATAAATCGTTTGCCTTTTCACACTTCATTTGAGACTAAGTTGAACAGAAGCCAGGTACATTAAGTGGCCAGCGCACGACAGGGCGTAGATTAGGGTGGGCAATAAAGCCGACACGTTTATCGGGGGCGTTTTTCAGAGCCTCATGATTTATATCTTGGGGTAGTTAGTGAATCCACAGTCACGTCTGCAATTACTTCTACATGATCTAACTTAACTTGTTAGGGTGCCTGCGACCACCCTCGGGAGACGAGACGGCGTAATCGCGTCCTCAAACTGCGAATTTATAATACTATACTCATTTAAAATACATTCTTATTTTAGTTTATTAGCCTACAAAAAGTTGCTTTACTTATAAAATATTAATTAATATATTCAGGGTGGCTTTTAGCTGACAATTTAACATGTAAATTATTATTTGAAAAAAACAGGTTTTATTTTGACAGTTAATTTATAAATAGATTAATTTATATAATTTTTAAATAATTTAGATACCTACTCATCCACTTTGAGATACTAACCTTTAAATATATTTACTGCAGTGAATAAAATCAAGTAGATTTTTTTGATCCGAAATTATATGAATAATTTTATTTGGCAAACAATGAGAATAACGAACTCGCATTGTACACGTTTTATTTTTTCTATAAAATGATAATAAAATATTCATTTTAAAGTAATAAATTTTAGCACACTAATCGATGGTAAAAAAAAACGCAAACTCACAAGGCGACCAAATCCTCGAAACAGTTAAAAATACTGATTTATCAAAAAATGTTTATTAGTTAAACAATAAACGTGTTTTAATCAAGTTTATCAAATAAAGGGTCCTTTTATACATTTTGATTGTTCATGGTGAACAATATAAATTATTTTTCAAATAAAAATATATTTTCTAAAGTTGTGTGATTTTTCATTGTTTTGTATTGGGAAGGTGTTTTAAATATTGGGACCGACGCGTAACGCATTAATATGCAAAGGCAATTATACAACTCCTGTTTTTATTGTGCAGTTATATTTGAAAAAAACATCGTGAGTTTTTGTTTCATTTAAATACATTTTATATTTTTTCCCGACTCTAGAGCTAACAACCAATGTTTATTTTTATAAAAAAATTTCAGTATCGAATTGCATGATTTATTGGTCGTTATGATTACATAAATACCCCATGGTGTGAAACACAGAAAAGGGAGACATAATTGACACGTGAATCATAAGATAACGCGATGTTTTAGACAGTTACCAAAGACACGCGATTAGATTGATGAACAATATAAAACTCAATGCCGATTTTATACAATTCAAAGACAGGTAGTTTATTAAAAAACTGTGTCTGTATATTGTGATTATAGTTTTTGTTTTATAATACTCAAAAAAGGTCGGCAAAGGCAACCACCTGCATGCATTGCTATCAATAATACTTCGTACTTTTTAGATCATTTTTTGTTAGTCTATCACAAAAATGACGAGCATTACACAATCTTAGAGCTTATCATATCTCTTTTTAATTTCTGTGTAATTTCAGATATATATTCATCTGTTTCAAAAACCTACTTAGAGACATTTAATCTCACTATTTAGTTAATTTTAATAATCACACGATAATGAAATATTAATGAAAAAAATTATCCACGAACTCGATCTGTACTTAGCCAGTGTCAGAATTATTTTTTTGCTTAATTAATTAGAATTAACATCACATTTCATACTCAATAATATAATATACACATATAAGGATTTTTAATATTTATACTTGATAAATAATATTTTTGAATAAAATAATCGAGTGAATAAAATACTCTATAAATAATTGAAACTTTAAATTAGATGAAAAAATCTAATAGCATTTGATGTTTTCGTGAAAAGTGAAGTATATGATTGAAGTATAAGATATAAATAGTTAAGAAATTCAATATTTTTGACAGAGAGTACTTGGTGGAATTCCATTTTAATATTTTTGAGTAGAATACTTGAAACCGGTCACAAATAAAAACGAACATGTGGAAAATCATTCAAGTATTTTACTCAAAAATATATAAATAGTTGTTAATCAAATAAATAAAGTATGGAATAGAATAAACAAAAGGCATATTTCAAGTCTATGTGTTGATATTATTTGCGTTAGTCGGAATAACTGCAGAAAGGCAAGGAAGATCTTTACGGCTTAGTGTGCTTGTATTATAAATTTTTAATGTTTATTTCAAACAAAATAGGTTCCTTGTAGTATAATTGAAAATTCTTGCGTTTCCTAAGCAGAATACAAGAGTGGCATTAAAGTGTGATGAGACTTAAAATGATGAATGCTGTGGATAATACACGGCCGTTAGTCTTTACTGAGATGATGCTCCACGGTGTATGATTTAAGCCTGAAAGATTGTATTCTCTTTAAATTATATTGCTTTTCTGAAGCATCTATATTTTATTGCCTTGTAGATAAAACTCTGAAGGATTTCATGGTGGTGATAACATATTTTTTCCGCCATAAAGTAAATTTGCTACCATAAAAAATGAAAATGTTTTGAATGAAAAGTATATCATATAATAAAATATTTTTTTATATTATAAAGCATTAAGTGCGATTAACTTTATTTTCGAAAAAATTTTGTGAAAGTAAATAATTTATAAATATAAAATATACTCGGAAAGCTCAAATTTACAATTTGTAATGTGATCCATTACAGATTCACAAAAATATATAATAATCAAGCATTTATCGCAATATTTGCTAAAATTGTGCTATTGTCACATTAATACACAATTGCACAAAATGCACATTTGATTGTGTGTATTTTTTAGATTATTTAAAAACTTCTTTTCTAAAAAATATTTTAGATTCTTTTACAATTTTAAAAACACATTTTTGCCCATGTTGCCGTATTTTTAGGTCGTAATTTTAATTTTTACAATTTTTTTTATTATTTCCCTCCTCCCTATGCTACACCATACAGGGACGATAAAATCTCAAATTACGCGTCTCTTTATACTTCCTCGGAGTCGTTTCATATCTTGAGGATAATATTTAATGGTAGTTAAAACATCAACTAACCCCGAGCACTCGTCCCCTTCCTATCTTTTTAGAAATCATTTAAGATCATCTGCTTTTTATATCCAATGCAGGATAAAGAACTCTTTGAGTGAGATAATGTTTTATACTTCAAATGCAGTTTATTCATGACTTATTCACATTGTTTGTTTGCCAATTGTATATTCTCCGGAAATATGTTTAATAGCTTTAACAAATACATGACTTTTCCTACATGTGGTTTTTGATTAAAGTATTAAACTCTTTGAGTTATTGTTTTATTTTTGAATTTGCATGTCTAAATTAATGCATTTCCTATCACACATCAGACTTACTATATTTTATTCAAAAATATTTTTTGTGGGTGTTTTTTCGCCTCACTGGTTTTTTGATAAATTAAGTATTATTTCTTTGGTGTTTGATACTTTAATTCTGAAACTGTTTTCGACGGTCTAAAAAAAGGTGTATTGATCGGTATGAGTTTCGTTTTTTTTCAGAATGGGATGAGAGCGTGCAAGGCCCTCCGGCCGAGGTGGAGGTGAGCGTGCGGGAAGGCCCCGCGGACCAGAACACCACTCTCGGCTACCCACTCCTGGAAGGTACACCTCATTTCGTTTCATATATGTGTAAAATAATAATACTTGTCCAAAAACGTGATAAGTTAGTCCACAGACAGAATTCAAAGTAAATTAATAAATTCAGGTAAAAGAAGGACCCGGGGATGCACTACACTATTTTCCCCTAGAAAACCATGAGCACTGGCTCAGCACGAGTATATGCTCAGTGAAATGGTCGACAACCTCCTATGAGGACAGGCACTTGATGAAGAAGAAGGTAAAATAAATATATTAAAGACATCCTAAAGACTTAAATTTTTTTAATACAAATCAAATTATTCATATACATTATAATATTAATTATACAAATATATTTTCATTTCTGTAGGGTGCACATGCAAAGGCTCAGACTTTGGTGCATAAAAATATATTTTATATAAATACGGCTTATTAGCAAGCATTTGCTAAAGAGTAATTGAGCAATATCAAGGACAAATCTGTCGGACGAGCATATACGAAAACTGTATTTATTATGCTTTTTTTTATATCACAAGCATAACATTGTTCATGCCTAGGATCTCACGTTATGTTTTTTTAACGTCTGCCTGATACTTTATCAGACTTCACTTCTAGCTACAGCCTTCTGCTTTATAGAGCGTTAACAGATATGTATTTTGTCACATTCGGCGACTTTTTTTTGTTTTATTTAATGTTTATTGCAATACCAAGCAGCCTATAAACCCAAGAATTCTTTTACAGCGAGCATCACATTTTTTACCAACGTTGTCGCTACATACAAAAAAGTGAGAAGTGATTATGAAATTATACTCTAAATCTCATGTATGTTGATTTAAAAAACATTTTTGAAGTTATTTCATATTATATCTGATAATACATCTCACTTATTTGGTCTTTATTTCATGAACGATAGCTCCAAATTGATTCTTAAGTGCAGATAATAAATTTTTAATATGTATTCAGGATATGTGTGGTACAACTATCCAACGTATTTGTTATTTTAAAAAAATCATGAAATTGGCCAATTCAAATAATTTATATGTTACACAAGGCAGTATGTAATATCTTAGCGTTTAAATCTATTCCCATTGTGTATCGTAGTTGCCTAACATGGTGCAGCCGTAATGATTTCTACTTTACAATGACATGTTGGATAATATATGAGAACTGCCCTTGCGTGAGGAGCAGTAATAAATTGTCTGAAATTCATCGACTTATTCCTCGGATGGATACGACCAGAAGATGACAGCAGGCCATGGCCACTCGCAGGGTTGATGGTCTATTGTTGGTGCGACATGGTCAGCCATGGGGATGCTGTAAGTCTCTGCATTGTCGAGCTGGTTATGAAGTTTTGTCATACTTCCTTCCTCGTGCTGAACTATGTCGCAGTGGTAAAGCTTAAGTTTGAACGACTCTGGTATGCGAAATGAAACTTTCGTAAGCTCTAAGAAACCCAGTTATTATAATATGTGGATAAATTTTTTTTGACAACTCATAATATCATATTTCTCATTATATGTTGATGCTAGTTTTTAAGTATAGATTGGAAGAAAAAAAAAAAGAAAATGTCTTCTATGTTATCCATACTAATGAAAAGCTATTGAACTTTTGAGCTTTTTGGTGGTAAACTGACGTTCATCATCCGAAAATATTTTTATAGAATCTGTAAAATAAGTTCACCCCTCTTGCAGGTTTTTTTATGAGCAAATTTAATTGAGGGTTAAGCCGCGTCAGCAGATTTTGATTATTGATCTGATGTTTCAGCTCCGTAGAACTTTTTTAAAAGAAATATACAAAATAATATGTTTATTTTTATTTTATTCTTGTTTACCTCTTAAAAATTGTTTTATTATCAATGAGACGGTGAATATTTTTTTATAAATAAGCAGTACAAAAGTTGTGATTTTCCCTAACCGAAGAAAATCTGAACACCTCATCGAAAACTAAAATTATATTACTATACGCAAAATTTTATTTTGACAATGCAATTCAATTCAAATAAATCTTAAATAACTCCACAATAATATATTCAAAAAAGATCTTAAACTTTGTTATTTATGATGCTTGAAAATTATTCAAAGTTCTAGTGTAATATTGGTTTATTGTGAAAGGCTTTAACGATACTCGATTTATTTGAAAGCTCAAAACAGCAAAGCGCCACCGGAGCTTTGTGCGGGCTTCGTGTTTATTCGAATCGATCAGGGCTTTAGCATATTTTACTTTCAGAATATTTTTGTTTACAGGTACCAAACAAATTCACAATGAAACGTATATTTATTATTATTGCCCAGTATTAAATACGAGGATTTTGATATATTTTATTTAGTCCATCCCGCAACGCAAACCTGTACGACATTGTGTTGGCTGACAAAAAAAAGCATACATAAAATATAAATATGTATGCATAGTAACATACATTATAGTAAATATCCCCTGATGCAAAAATGGGAGTTTCGCACAAGTATTTGCATATTATCACTGTTACGTAGGGTGTCCCTTATATGACCAAAAAAATTTTTTTTTCAAATTTCGAAATGCATACCCTCTATATTTTTTACTAATGCTATAAGATACTCAAATATAAAATTTCATCTTTCTAGAAAAATTGCAACTAGTGCCGACCAAGCTTCAAAGTTTAGTAAAAAACGTGTTTTGTCTTGATATTTCGGTCTGGTATAAAATCATTATAAATGCAATAAATTAAGTGAATAATAGTAAAAATTCAATTAAATGAACATTAATCTTTAATCAAAAACATAAAGTAATAACAATCAGTCAGGGTAACTTTTTTATAGAGTTGTTTTTTTACAGGCCGGATACAATTTTCTATGTTCCTGGACACAGCGCAGCAAGAACTGTTTTTGTTCTTCTTCAGCCGTGATAAGTCCGTTAAAATCTTGCATCATTTTAACAGCCCTTTCAGCAGTATCATTCACAACCCTCAAATAACTTATTTTTCTTTTAGCTTCCACAAAAGCACTATTATTATTCCAAGAAGATACATCTTCCTTTAGAAAAATGTCGTCGATCTGCAGTCGTGATAAAAATTGTTTGCTCTTTTCCGATACGAAATCATCCAGTGTTTTACAAACATAAGCAAACATCTTGTAGAGTCTTTTTGTCCTTCGCAGTTATTCTGCATTGTGACTGAAGTAAACACATTTTTAAAGAATAGATCGCTCTCGCCATCCAGCGTGCCTGATGCATGGCTTTGGGGGGGCTTAGTTTTAATTTTTCCTCTGAGTCTCCTCCCAAAAATACTACGCACAGTTCGACCAATTTGCGGTAGTCATCTCTTACATAACCTTTGTCTAATTCTGCCTTATAAAATATTAAAAAAGCTTGAATGTCTGTCTCGGCAACACGTTGTTTTACGAAATTAAGAGATGGTTCAATGTTACTAGCGTCGATGTTTTTCCAATTTTCTCTGAACTTTTTAAACATTGGAGTATCTGGGCTACTAGTAATTTATTTAATTTTGCTTTCAAAGACAGCTTTTAGGACCAATTCATAAACATGATGACGACAGACGAGCAGCAATTCTCTTCCTAAAGTTTCTCCAAAATAGCACAAGCTCCATTGAAACGGCCAGTATTGAAAGCTGTTGTGTCGCAGCACATTATTTGTACTTTATCGTGAAGGTTCTAGTCAAAAAGAGCTGTTGAGACAGCCTTAGCTTGATGTTTTTCAGAAGAATGTTCTAGTTTTGGCACTGCAAGAAGCTGTTCCTTATCGTCAAACGAAGCAATAACTGGCAAGCGTTCTTCTTTAGAACTTCGTACATCTAACCCGGGTAATAGTTTTCCATCCCAAAGGACTGTGACTACGTCGGGTACATTACTTCCAAAGAAGTCAGATTTTATTGCTTCTGCCCTTGATTTTCTAGTTTCAGCAGCTAGTGGTTATCTTTGTCTTACAACCCTTTCCTCTTCTTCCAATCGTCGTTGTTTAGATCTATCTTCTTTTTCCGACAATTTTTTATCAACACCACCTAAGCATCCTGGTCGATCTGGCTCTCTCTGTTTCATTAAAAATAATTTATCTTACTCTATTTTCATTCTCTCAAAAGCATCAGCATGTGCAATATCAAACAAATTATCAAGATCAATTTTGAAATTGTTCTCACGGCTCTTGAACGTAACCTGAGTTTTCTTACAATTTTTTTTGCAACTCTCTCCAAACATGATATAAATCAACAAGTTTCTTCACGCAGTTAGGATATGCCCTTGTTGGAATTCTTGCTTTTTCCCAATATATGATGCACTCCCTAATCACAAGATTTGCACTTTCACTAACAATCAGTTTAACTTCACGAATATTGTAAAATAGGACCGAGGGAATTTGTCGATTAGATGGTAATTTTGCACCATTTATTTGATATCTAGGCAAACCGATAAGGAAATTATTTTGTTTATCACTCCGTAATTCCACCGACATGTTAACGCACTAAACAATGGAGCACTACTAATCTCAAAAATCACGTATGAAATGACAAATAAAACATGCAGTTACAAGTCACAGCGCAGTACTTACGCAACTTGTATGGACAAGTTAAAATCGCAAGTCGGCACGGGTTACCGTTTATAAATCAAACTAGTATTTTTTTCTAGACAATATAGGGTTATTACTAAACTTTTAAGAAGGTATGCGTAAAAAAATATTGAACTTGAATTTTAAGGGACACCCTACTGTTACGCTTTTGTATAATTCTGTAATTCACCGAAGCCTTTCAACAAACAAATACAAATGGGCGAGCTCTGTAACTATTTTTGAATGCGATCTAATATTAAACCAGGCATGTCGCTATGCACATGCCGACAAAATCTGATGTTTCTGAATATTTAACAAGGCTTCTCAGTTTTTTTAATAAATAAGCAGATACTCCATGCTTCTTTCGCAGAGCCTCTATTGTTTTCATGTCACGTATAATATTTCTTGTTTATGTTAAGGCCCGCGCTGCTCAGGTTCGTCTCGTGCTCAAATCCTTTGCATTTATAATAATGCGTTGTTTTGTTCCCTAGGAACTTTAGAATTTGTGAAAAAATATTGCAAGATCCTGAGAAATACAATATCGCAATATCCGCTGGGAATTTCAACACGAATGTACGTTCTTTGAAAATTACCAGAGCTAAAAATAGTACAAGCAATTGGTGAGAATATGAAACATACACACTGTAGGCTAACAAAGAAACTTCTTTTATCAAGGTTATGAAAGAGAAAAGCTCCTTCTGTGAAGGCTATATTTTAAAACAAAAGAAAATTTAAAAGGGTCATTTAGAAATTAACAGTTGAAAATTAATGAACTCCTTTAAACCTTATTAAAATATATTGACTGTTATGTTAATCCGAGCTTAAAACGTTGCATTGCATTGTGGAAATCTTTATCTCATGCTTCATGTTTAAGTACGCTGGAGGATGTGTATCCTCCCCTGGTGAAACGGGGGCTGCTAGTCATAACACAGAGAGCAACCTTCCTACATTCGGGAATGTATGCTCAGTAGGCTCACTTACTACTAAAACACAAGTAACCTTATAAAAATATTTGCAAAATCAAATTTTAAATATATTTTAATATGTATAATCATAATTCTCGTATGAGCATCTTAAACCTAATACATATATTATTGACATAGCGCGACGAAAAATATCGCTTACTGATTATTGAACTCATTTTATGTATACACATAAAATGAGTTGGGCTGAAATTTTCGCTGAAAATGAAATATAAATTTCATTTTCAGCGAAAATTTCAGCCCAGTGAAAATTTCTAATCAACAATTTAAATGTATAAACGCTTTCATCCGTGTGTGAGCAGACAATTTATAATAATAGAAGGTAAAAAAACATTGCATTGCGGTGGTATCCAGCCTGAAACGTTTCTGGAAGTATTGTAGTGAACTAATGGTTCTTAACGATATCAAACAAAAATATTGCTCCATTCGGCTTTACAATATATATACTAGGTGCGCAACTAAGTTTTTAGGTTCCACACATAGAAGGCTCTAACGACACATGTAGTCGACATACATGTATAAATTTATGCTTTTTTTATAGTTTGGACATCTGTCAACAATAAGCAGTCATAATACCAACACATATCGCTACGCAATAATATTTTTTCTACGGCGAACATGCACCATCAAAAGCTACCTGTGAAATCTTAGCTGCGCACCTAGTAACAAGCAAACGTGCTAACCGATGAAGCACAAAGCAGTTCGAGTATATGAATTGTGTATTTTATGGCATCGATACGAAAATGCAGTGTCCCATTGTGTCGGCGTCGTTGTTTTCTTCGGCGTTGACCCCAGGCCATCGCATAGGCAGATCCTCGGCTTGTTATTGGAATAGGTCCCCGAGGCTCCGCACGGCTGGCAGATAACACAATGTTATTTCGCCTGTGGGTATAGGCCACTTTCGGCCCATGTGGCCTGCGAAACGGGAGCAAATGAAACGAAACTGCTTCTGACGTGCACGCCGTAAAAAGAAGACGTGCAATAAAAACGGATACGCTCAATATAAAAAAAATACTTCTTCGTCTAATACGATAGCGGTATCGCATATAGTGAATATCGCAGAGAGCAGATTCTTTTGTATTTTAAGAGTGTAATCAAAAACATGTTATTTAGCATATAACATGCAGGCAAGATTTGATTATCTGGAAACACTTAAATACTTTGGCGTTTTGCGGCATGCAGGTTATTCGCAGTACAAGCAAGGTTAGAACAAGGCGGCTTCCTGCGGTTTTAAACTAGCAACAAACTAAAATTTTGGTTACGCCTCACAATTATGAAATTACTAATTCGCTAGAAACATAATTATGAAAGACCCACGTATACGTATTTACGATTTTGGTATGTATAAGATAAGTTGGTTTTCGTATAATTTTTAATAATAATTAATAATAATAATAATTTTTTAATTAAATTTTAAGGTAAACGCTAAAGGGAACTCTTTCGTGAACCTCTGTTTTCTGTTATATAAACATGTGTACGTTTTGTGGTCGTGACGTAGGAATCTGCGGTGAAATTAGCTTGTTTGAAAATTGAAAACTTTTAATTGTCGTGCTTGTATGCTTGTGTGAAAGTTTCCTTAAACTTTTGCATACGATTCCGTTTCGAATGGAGATACTTGATAAAATACATTTGCTCGAAATAGCTCTACAAGTTGACAATTGAATTAATTTATATATCCAGATAAAAATTCTCAACGACCTCATTGACCTTCGCTATTATATTGTCTAATGACTTTTTAATTGAGAGATCGATAAGAAAAAAGTTTGTAATATAGTTTCGATTTTTTTTGATAAATCAATAATGGTGAATGAACTTTGATTGCTTCTAAATTATCAAGCACAATCATTTTAGTATGCTTTGCCAGATAAAAAATACCGATTAAAAAGTTGAGAGGCTTGAAACAAATACCACAATACACTCTACTGAAGTAAATTTGGGCCTTCAAAAATAATAAAGCCTTTTTTTGGATGAAAATTTTTCACTCCATAAAATATTCAGATATAATCATTGAATTACTGTTAAAAAAAAAACTAGAATGAAATGATATTTGAGCATTCCCCCTCGGAGGAAATTGGATTTCCGACTCTCGAGTCCTGAGCAGAGTGTAACAATGTATTCATCATATTTGAGTGGATAGATCCAATTTTATTTGCAAAATCCATAGGGGGAAGTAATGCCGAAATAGGCTTTTAGACTCGGATGAGGGAAACCACAGTATGCTTTTATTTTATTAGATACTGATGTATCATATTTATTATGAAATATGCTCGAATATACTAACGAGTAATAAAAATACAATCATAACTATTTTTATAAATTTTCAACTAGTAGCATATCATAATTCAACTAGTAGCATCTTTAATTATTAAAACTTGTATTTTTTACTGTTTTCAATGCAACAGCTAAATAGTCAATACACATTTTTTTATACAATGATCAATCGTGATACTTTAAGCAAAGGTTTTAGTTTCCCGTGAGGATATTTTCCGTAATGAGGTTTTTAACACTCTCTAAGCTGTGTTTTCATACACTCTTGTATAATCTGGCCATAACACGAGAGGACCTCGGAGGAACCCCAGCTGCTGGTGCTGACACACCTGACTGCTAATCTTGTCCACTCAGCGTCACTTTAGGATCTTATTATCCTCCAACGTCTTTAGGCCGACCTCGTCCCCTATAGCGATCCCTCCGTCCCCCGACAGCCTCTCGCGTTTACTTTCATCGTCAAAATCCTATAATCTGATCTAATAATGTCGGCAGCACCCAAATGATTTTAATATTTAATTATTTCCTAGACACACAATATTAAATCTTATGTACTTTAACCAGTTTGTTTTATTAAATCTTAGTATAAACAACAACAAAAAAATGTGTTGTTTGTATGTCAATCATACGAGATTATGTTTTGATATGCATTAACATGAGCAAGTTATGACTATAATTAAAATCAAATTGTTATTGCTCACTATAACGAGTTCAGATATTCTCTTAAGGCTAAAATTAAAACGTGGCTGTACTTTTGGGTGGATTTCGGTGAATACAATAGGGATGACAGATGTGTCAAGAATAATGGATAATTTTAAAACAAAAGATTAGAGTACAAAACTGACACTAAAACTTTAAATAAGGTCAGATGCCTTCATGCCTCTACCTCTGCGGTACATACATAAAGTCAAAGTTTTCATCTTTTAGTGTTGAAACTTACGGAATACATTTATACAGAAATACTATTGATTAGTTAGGCTAGATTGGTAACATAAACTCTGATTTCATGAATATAAAATCAAAACAACACAAGTTTCCGATTTGCCTATAAAAATATGTAAAATAAATTTAAAAAAATTTCTTCTTCTTCTGTTGCCTCTCATCTAAGGAGGTTGGTGACCATTTCCTCGAACATGTCCCTATCCTGGTCCAGTCTCACCAATCCGGCTGCATTGCAATTCCTTCTTCCAATGCCCCTTTTTCCTGCAATTTTTCCTTGGATAATCAGCTGGAGGATGCCATACTTATTTTTAAGGAGACCTTTCGCTTTTTTACCAACATCAAAAGTTCCATTTATTTGCGCATTCTGTGCAAGACTCTTTCATTTGTGACGCGGTCAACGGATTCTCCTATACAGCCACATTTCTACCGCCTCATAGTAGTTGCATTGAGTGTCCAAGCTTCGACTCCATAAAGGAGAACTGAGACGACATAATATTTATGTCTATTTTTTGTATTGAACGTCAATCAAGTGCGTATTTATTACCTATTACGGGTTTATTATATTATTACTAATGATAAGCACCCTATTTTACACATAGAACGGTCAGTACACCGGCCATGTAAGCCTGGGGATATGGGTTCAAATCCCACACAAATCACTGTGGATTTCTTTAAGGGCCTAGTCTGCATAATCGAGTTTTTTTTTATCATTTTCTAGTCCGTTTTGCGAAAAATCCACTGCACCAATCAAAAAAATTTAAATGCAAAAAGTTTGATACATTCCTTCTTCCGAATAAATATATTTTTATTTCTTATAAATTTACTATTAATTTGATAAATATGTGTGTTTCCGATTGAAGTGTAGGAATTTGGAGATTCGTTATGTCCCTTTTCCAAGAGTCCTAAACATTTAAAAGTTTTTTTTTTAATTGAAATTAAAAGATTAAATATAAACCATGCGTGCAAGATTATTAAAAAAAAAAAAAAATCTTTAACAAACTTTGGTTTTGAAAAATCGTCATTTTATCCAATTTTTCAACATCTTCAAGATTTTATTTTACCCTTAAAATAGACGTTAATTAAATAATAAAAAATAGATAAATAAAATTTATAGTTTTTTCAATTCTCTGTAAAAAAATCAACTTTCGATATAGCAAAATAAAGTGACAATTAAATTAATTAAATAAATAGGCCCTTAATCATCTTCTATTTGTGAACTAATGTGCCTAATGACATAATATTTGGTGAATCTCCATCGAGATTTCAGGGTTAAGCAAAAACAAAATCAGCAAATATAATACAGCTGTTACAAAACACCCTTAGTGAAATATGCTACCAGCAAAAAGTTTTAAGAGAGATTTGACACATCATTTTATAATGGGCGAAAGAGCCGTCAATCGAAACTTTGTACTGCGGAGCCTTATTTTACACAAAAGGTTTTGTAGTATCATGTTCCCACGTGACGATCACCCCGTTAATTTGAGCGGTGGAGGTCCCCACCCCCATCACCACCCCATCACCACCCCCATCACCACCCCCATCACCACCCCCGCCCCTGTGCCCGTCACGTGGCCGCCTAATGAAGAGGCCCGGGCGGCGTGCGCCCAACAACGTGCCGCGCCGCCCCTGCAATAAAAATACTTCTGCTGTGGAATTTCTCCCTGACGCAACCGCCGGGGTCGCTCGGTGTAACGCAGATTTACGTAAGAGTGTAGCGCGTGTGCGAGTGTGATCGCCCTTTCAGCCTTCACTGATTGACTTGACTTTACAAATAAACACATCAAAATAAAAAATTAAAAAAAAAAACACCAGCTATCGTCGAAGCAATCATATTTTTCATAATTACAAATCAATCATTAAAATTACTACTTAATTAAATATAACACTAATTGAACTGTCAAATACATCGCACCCATTGCATTAATCACTTTTCAGTGTAGCATTGTATGATTTTATGTTGCTTATTTAAAAAAATAATTGCGTGTCAGTTAGTGTCATTTTATAAAGAATAATGGATAAATAATGAATCTAGGTGTGGACCAAAGCATCGATCTTCCTTATATCTGAAACTACCAAGATGATATCTCAAGTTTATACTTATAAAACTGATATAAAATTGATACTTTCCACGATTTCTTTTAGTAATAAATATGATAAATTGATAAAGATAGTGAATGGTTTTCATAGTGACCAATTCACAAAATCATATTTTTTACATAAAAAAAACTAAGCGAAATGTATGTGACTATATAAAATATAAATTTTTTATTGATATTTTCACAAAAGTAAAACCAAATATCATAGTTACGTTTCTATAAAAAAAGGTTTAATCGAGATATACCTGTAATATTTTAGAATATTACATTGTTTTTCTATAGTTTATTTTTGTACGTTATACAACCAGACTTCAATGTTAAAAGGTTTATTTTATTGAAGAGTTACAATAAGTATTATTGATCCAGTATTTTAAGCTATGTTCGGACAGACTGGGAAAATGCCAACTATCAAATAAAAATAAACTATTTTTACTTAAGCATTTTCCAATCTATTTCTCGTGCAAAATATATGTAACAATTTTAAAACACTAATGCGCTATAAAAGTAATGAATATGAGTGTTTTGAATAATTGTCAAATAATAAGTAATATTTTCATGAATAATAGTTCAGTGGAGAGTGTTATTCCTATTTTTTCCAACGTATTTTACAAATTGTGTTTTACATAATTAACTGCATAACTTCTGACTTAAGGCAGGGCACGTGGCTTGAGCCAGCATAAACGCACGGAAAATTTAACTCTTAATCAGGAAACCAGATTTCTTGCTAGATTATATAAATAATTAAATACGTGTATTGAGTTTGTTGTAAGCTCTTTTGAATTAAAATTTTCTAAACACATTGCAGAGCATTTCATCTTTTAAATCATGATTTTACTATGTACTACATATCTGAGTTATTTTATTGTACAGGTAAGGAGGATCCAAATGATATTCGTAAGTAATAGAATACGTAAAACCAATAAAGGTACTGATAGTTATCATAGAACATTAAAAATACAATTTGATTTTAAAAAATGTATATTTTCCCAATAGTTTTATGCCTTAAATCAAGTGGTATATATATGGAACTTAAGTGCTGTAAAAATAGAGCATTAGTTTTATTACTTAGGCCCTTCCAATGTTTATACTAATCGATTAATTGCGTTGTCAATATGTCTACTGGGGATTGTGTATCCAAAGCCTACATTTTCGAATGCAATAAAAATAATAGTTAAGCCATCTCATATCCCTGAGTGCTACTTAAAGTTACCCCGACCTTAGAGGCAGTTCAATATTCCACACGCAGTTTTCACCACATCTATGTAAAAAATATATTTTTGAACATAATTGCATATTCACATAAAAGTTTTCCCTTGCGTGAAAATATCTTTTTCGTATAAAATATAAAGACACGTCTTTTTGGTCAGAAAATATTTAACGTTTATAAAGTATATATAATAATTACAATAAACAGATATCAAGGTTTATGCATGCGTATATTTTTGTTTAAAAAAAAGTCTTCTTTTTTGCGTGCCTTCAATGAATTTGTGATCAAGATAACATCAGTTAAAGTACTCAGGTTAACAAATAATTAACTATCATAGCAATTTTCCTGAAACACTTCACGCGCTGCGACACAACTAACAACAGGTAACATGCTAATAGCGTCCTCTTTTGCTTTATTTACTTCTTAGACCTAACAAAGAAACACCCAAAGTAAAGGGACGCTATTCGAAAATTGCAAATCGGTTGCATGCTGCGTAGCTGCGTATGCTTTTAGATGACTAGTGTAAAATTATGCTAACTCTTTTTTATTTTTATATAAGAGCAGAGTGGAAGCGATCGGCCCTGATGCATTCCATTGTGAGCCCTGAGCAGTCATGCGATCGTCGTTTATCGGCTTATAAACAATTACCAAGCAAATGCTGAAGCCCTCGCGAGGGTAGCCCCGCCCCGGGGGTGGCCTGTTTTAATTTCCATCAACTCTATTAAACCTGCCTCACATCGTCACATTCCAAACACAAAAGCTTTCAGCTCCCTCAGAGAGGCGTGCCTGGACTGTGCGGTAATTGCGAAACAAGATTCATCGCAACTTAAAGTAACCCCGAGAGCTTCATTAGTTTATCCGTTCAAAGAATTAACCGATTTTGAAGGAGAAAGTTGTATAATCAGTCCGGGGTATCTGCTTCTGGTTTAGACAAGTAACTTTATTGTGTTCGGAAAGAAATTCTCTTTGTTGAATCTTCCCCTTGTATCGTTTTAGGGTGCGTAAGTTATTGGGTTAATTTATTTGTACACAGTACACAGTAATGTACAGTAATGTACAGTATGAACATAAATAAAATCTAACTAATTCTAAAAATACAAATTGAACGTTAAATTTACATATTTGATAAATTAAATAAATCAAACCAGGGCTGCACGTAAACAGGTCAAACGTGTCTGTTATTTTATTATTTGTTTACTCATAAGCATATACGCATAAAAAAACGTAAAATATGTAAACGATTTAGTCTGAAAAACCAGATAGTAATAATAAAAACCGTAAAAAAATGTATTTCTTAGTTGTTTCTTTGATCTTAGAAATTAAGGAAACTTCACAAAGTAACATAGTTTGTTTTTTTATGATCTAAAAGTGCGTTATTTTAATATTACGAGCAATGAATACATTACATTTCATTCTTTAAGATATTGTATTCTTTAGTTTGTAATCATTTAACAAAGATCCTCAAATATAACAGCTACGGTCGCATCTTTTTTGAGATGAGATTTTCTCTGAAAAATCTTTAGTTGTTTTGTTAAATGCTGAAAAATTTCAGCAATTTTATTACACTTAACAATAAACAGAAACTTTTTTGTTGTATAATAACAAATTGCTTAATAACCTTATTTAAAGAGAGTTGACAATGATAAATTATTGATAAAATCTAATATGCAGACACCGTGTTATTAGAGCGTGTTCATTTTATTCAGTTTCCAGAGGAAAACTGACGCTAGATAAAATATTATGGACATTTTGTTAAAGGCAGTGTAGATGACAAGAACGATATGAGAATAATGTAATTCTACTACTAGTTTGTTTATTAAATGTAAAATCGGTAAGAACCGTATGCTTGAATCTTTATACAAAAAATACCACCAAAACATTAAAGCATTTAAAGCTACTAATGACTCATTTAAAATTAATATTATTTATGATTCAGTTTAAAAGTCTTTTGACTTACTGTAGAAGCGAGATTTTTATTGTACCTGAGAACATTTATTTTAACAACCTGATTCTTTTCAGGTTAGCATATTTTAAACGTTAATTAAAAAATAATATGATTTTAATAATTTATTTTCTTATGCACCCTGTGTCTCTTTGCGGTTCATTTTGAGTCGAGTTCGTCGCGTCACCCTTTGTTGAAGCTTTGTTTGTCACTGTCCTCAGATGGTGAGGGGGTGGTGGTGCGCGCCGAGGAGGCTCTCATCGTCTTGCTGGTGCTCCTCCTGTGGGTGGCCGCCATAGCGCTCTTCTTCAACCGCTGGGGGAAAATCAGGTACGCTGCTCACCTGTTTTATGCTAAGTGCATTTATATGGCTATTTAATTAAAAATAACCAGGGCAAATATTAGCTGTACAAATAAGGTATTGTCCATCGCTTGTCACTACTTTTTCCCATCTTTCTGGCAATTTTCGGATACCCTCTCGAAACGATGTGTCTTTTGATGCAATCCATGAATCAATCCAATTTTGGACTTCTTCAAAAGAGCGAAAGGGCTGACCCTTAAGAGCCTGCGTCATCGACGAAAACAAATGGTAGTCTGTAGTAATGTCTGGGCTATATGGCGGGTGGGGTAGGACTTCCCATTTCAGCGTTTCAAGGTATGTTTTGACCGACTGTGCAACATGTGGCCGAGCGTTGTCATGTTGCAAAATTACCTTGTCGTTCCTCTCCTCGTATTGTGGCTGTTTTTGGGGTGGTAGCAGGTCATAGTACACTACGCCCAATTTGTCTCACCAAATACAGACCATGACCTTTCCACCATGAATATTCGGCTTTGGGTTGACACATTGACAAATAATTTAAGGGTTTTCTAATTATTGAAAAATTTTTCGTCATGTACAGAATGCTGGAGCCCTACCAACCGAAGTTCCAGCAACAGCACCGGCAGAGCTGCGCCATGGCGGAGTCACAGAGCGTACTGCCCGTGAGTCAACTGAATTTCACATTACATAGGCTAAAAATCACATAAATGTTATCATCATGTCCACTGATGTCAGCCCGCAACTCGCAACACGCAATAATTGACGTTTGCCTATACACACGAGACACATATACTAATCATCGACATGCTCGCTTTTATCAGTCCGGCACTGACTGGAGGCTTAAATAAACACACTATTAAACAATTTTATAAATCATTAATGTTTCATAAATAATTTAAATACATAGGTAAATATTACTATTTTATTGGATTTCTTTATAATTTTATATTCAAATCACCGCGTTCAGAGCATTTTTCTTATTTAAATGTAATGTTGTTTTACGAGTATTATAAAGTATGACTCAGGGAAGTCCAGGGATAGGAACAACGCTGTCTACTTTTTGAGTGCACGGAATGGTCCAAGGCTTGTCAACGAAGTACATGTGGATAGAGATGGCTCCGTAAGTGTCTGCTCCTTGCGACAAGCAGGGGGGCCCCAGGGGCACGGTGACTTGCACTGCCTTGCTGTTGATGCTGTCGTACCAGTTCCTATCCACGAACTGGGTCTTCCCAAAGAACTGCCAGCCGAGCCCCACTATGTTGTCGTCCTTGACGAGTAAGAAGTACGGTTCAGTGTCTTCGCACTTGAGATCAGGCCTCATGTCGTGGTAGTAGTGAATTCCTGAAAATAGTACTTCCTTAGTTTCGGTGAAGAAGGATACACGGTGTAGATAATTAGTGATAAAGATTGAAGTATGCTATAGAAAGAATATAGGACGTTGCAAAAGATTAACGTATTGACAATGGAAAGAGAATCAATGACTTATCTACTTTTGATAGTTTCAGCGATGTTTAATTTTGGTGTCTTAGCTTTAAGTAATCAATAATCGCACCCATGTTGGGAATGCAGTTCTGCCAGGTGTACTTGGTGTTGGCCTTGATGTCAGCCAGGGCAGTAGGCACCTGCGTGAAGGAGTCTCCGCTGCGGAGCCACAGCCCGCTTCCGATGGTGGAGTCAGCCGGACGTCCTCCGCTGGAGACCACGTCGGGGTCTGTCAGGTAGTAGATGGATGTCCAGTACATCTCGCCGTTGATCGTCCTGCGCTCGAACACCGGGTGCTTCGAGAAGTCGTAGGGGATGTCGTGACCTTCCACGTCCGTCACTGGAGTCTACAATTGATACAAATAATTAATAATAAAATACAACTTTTGAAGCATAAGTTGGATATAATAATACGCATAAAAATATTACATTTGTAAATAAAAAATAAAACTTAGTATTATCCTTTTCTAAATTATTGAATAATAATACTCTTCCACTGAAAATATTCATAGATTAATGATATCATCAACATTGTCACTTGACAAAAATGTTAGCGTATTGCATACAAATTACATAAGTTTTACGTATTTTTTGTCAATTATATTTACTTAAATATTATTTTTTTATTGACTCTATAATTTAATTTTTAAATATCACACATACGTTCAAATAAATAGTATATAATACTTGCGCAGATTATTTTTTTTAATCTTCATATTAAATATACCGTACTTTAACATGTGTAATAAAACTGATTGGATGTATTATGTGCAAGATACGGCGCCTAAAAATACCATATAATTCTGTATGATATTGTTACAAATAATCTCGGACGTGACATAATAACCTGATTAGTTGGGAGACTATCAAATTATCTGATTAGATAAACATGATTATATATTAGCCATCAAAAAGGTTTTGATGATTTAATTTGAGAGGTTCGCGCTGGCTGGGCTTTCTCGAGCCACCAATATTTGTGGTTATGAATTCACCTTGAAATGTAAAAAAAAAAATTACATGATACAACGCGGTTTTATATAAAAATTGACATGGGATATTTATCAGTAGACAAGAAATATATTATATCTATAATAGGATTATTTTGACCCCTTGAAGTATTATTGTAATCATTTTATTTTTAAAACGATTTTAACACCATTTTTAATATCCTATTTATTTTTTATTTAATTATTATTTAAAATAAAATACTTGCAATATTTACACAGTGTTGCCGAGCTAGGAATTTCAAGAGGAGTCTCTAAAAAAGACTTAATTTTTGTTTTTAACCTAAAAAAGACACTCGGTTTTATTTCTAGAATGTATCTTCTACCCGTTGAATATTTTAATTTTAACTTTGAGTAGTTTAAGAGTGTTTAAAAATACATTTTTTTAAAATATATATATATATATATATATATATATATTTCTATAAATAATATTTCATATACTGGCAAGCAGATATTTATTATATATTCGAACTATTTTAGTGCCGATTTGGTGGGTAGCAACTAAAGTGATATCATGACAAATTTGTTGATCAAACGCATTTCAAAGCGTTTTCAATTTCATCCGAATTTCAACAACGGGTGGTACATTGAAGAATGAATACTTTTTGGTAAAATATTTGTGGACTGCACAAGAAAAATTCTCACTCCGAGTTGCATTCCAGCGATGGTTCCCATATCGTCATATAGCGGGCACACCCTCAGGTCCTTCTCAGAGTAGCACAAGGGGGTGGTGCCAGGTAGGGTGGTGGTTTCCACCGGCATCCACCCTGCTGCCAGGGCGGCGTCCTTGTTCTGGGGCACCTCCCAGAAGGAGTCCTGTCCGACGCCCGTCGGCAACGGAGAATATTTCACTCGGAAATCAGTCCATTTTGCTGCAAAAATATAAAGAGTAATAATAATATAAAATATTAAATAACTAAGAATAGATTTTCGAACTTGATTTGCTAAAAGCAAATTTTGGTAATGTTAATAATTGGAAATAGAAGGTATCAGAGATGTACTAGAGTATTCTATACTCACAAGTGTCGGCGTTCGCAATGCACAGCACCGACGCCAGAATCACAAAGAACCTCATCATATCCACTGGTGCGGAAGACTACCTGCTTCGGTAGCGATTAGTTTATATACTAGCCACTAAGACATAAATATTTTTATCAAAATAATAATATCGTCTCGAGAACAGATAAACAGCACTTGATTTAATCAGATCGTATGTTTTTCAAATTTAGCTGAGCAAAAAATCAGACTATTTAAAAAGGTAATATTTGGTAATGATAAAGAGATAGGTATGTTCGTAGGTTTTAACACAGGGACTATCTTCAGTCAGAACCGTAGAAACAACGGAGAAATATATTTCTCAAGCAGCTCAAATCCCAAGATCCACCCAGTATTAAAAATACTTTTTTTAAATAATATTAATATCAACGTTCCCTGGTTTCATGGAATTAAATTAAGTTGATATTTTTACAAATAAAAAAAACATATATACAGTGCTGAGAAGAAATAGTCGTCCCAGCTAAACAGCCTAGGTTTATTTTACAAATTCAACTTGGGTCACGTAAAAAATCATTGTTTTATGTAAACCTAACATTTTTCAGAATTTACTACCCTTCTTTCTTTTCTTATGAAACCAGCAAACATATTAGAAATTATTTGACACATGCATCTCTGGTCTAAATTATTTTTAATTTAATACAATTCATCAAAATAATACTTCTAATATTTTTTAAGCAACAATTCAAACCATCCACTATTAAAAAAATTGTCGTCAAGAGTGATTGAGGCAGTGTGTCACTCCAGCATTGTTTATCAATTTCAGCAATTTAAACATCTTTTTTTCAGATTTTATATCAAAAGCTTAAGAGTAAGGGTATCACTCTGTAGCTGACCATTTTTTTCGTTTTTATAAATCCATCGTTACTATAATATCCGCTGGAAATTCTAGAAAAACAGAAATTCACAAATCTAATTTTTTTGGGAACCGAGACAACCTTTTAGGAATTTCGTAACATTGAAGATAACTTATATATTAAAAAATAAATAAAAGCCTCTACGCCACTTGGGTGTAGTGGATTTTCCAGGAATAAAGGACAGCTCAGGCAGAATAGTATCTGCCCGGGGTTTCAATTTCACGAAGTCCCCTTCGATGCGAATTTCTCTGTATTATCGAAGGCATAGAGATATGGACATTGTTTCAAAACCTTTGTTAGGGATTGTTAAACATTGGCTATTTGGAATTCCTGTCCGACACACTCCGATGCCAGGTAATTTAACATCGCATATCACACGTGCAAACACAATACACAAACACATATGGTGAATTTTAAATATGTCACCGCACTTTTTCTTCCATTTTAGTACAATATAAATTATTTTGTTATTAGGAATATGTAAGAGTATCTCACAAATTAGAGTATATTTTGAATTTCATACAATTGCAGTTGAAAAGCAGTTAAACTATATTCAACACAATATATACTTGTACGATTGATAAATATGTTCCTCCTTATACTAGAAAATCTACGTTGATCATTTACAAAAATAATTATTACAAGTAAAAACCATTTATACTAGCAAAATAAAAAGCGTCGAAAAATGTCTTAACATGTCGGCATATTGTTTAACATATAACATACTAAGTCTATATTATATAACATACTTTATTCATAAAGGCTTTTAGTTCAAATCATATTTATATTCTCTGGCGTAAGTAGCTTTTGAAATTTAATTTTTCAGAATTAAAACAAAGGAAGATACATTTTGAAGGTTTTAGAAATCTAAATAAAGTCCTAAAAGGTTTCCACAAACACTCGCCCCTGTAAAAAAACGCTTCCCAACTTTTTTGAATCTCAGACCCCTTACAAATTTCATTATTAGCACGAACCCTCTCGGGTACATAATATCTAATAAGGTGCTGGCTGGAAAACAGGGCTCGAGAAAATGCAAACAGAATCAAGCTAGATAATATTTCATTGATCCATTCTTACGCCATGCTATGTTAACAAAATAGTTCCAAAAATAAGCAGGTATATAAATAAAATCATATTTTTGTAATGATTACTGAGCTGAACAAAGATAACACATTCAATATTGATATTGTATTAAGATATGAAAACATTGATTGTAAGATAGAAATGAACAAGTCGTTGAATTCAACACAGTTAGATAAACGAATACTCAAAAATATTGCTGCTGTTTTTATACATATATGGAAAATTTTAATAACAGCCCTTAGGAAAGTTTAAGATTTTACTTAATATAAATTGGGTTTTTATGTCACAAACTGAAAGAACGACAAATATAGTTTCATTAAAGTTTATATATTAAATATAAATTAAATGCAAGCATATTCTTATAAACAATGACAAGGTAAAACCGATTATCTTATATTTTCGTCTGTTTTTGGTTTTCCTATGATTAACAACGTAGATTCATAGATTGTAAATAAAAATGTCATAGTTACTGACAATTTTAGAGGAAACACCGAGTCACTTGCTATCCAAAATTCATTGTGATTTGTAACAATTCAGCTTTTATATAAAAATATAAAATATAAATGTTATTCATTTTTTATCCCCCTTTATAATTTTTAAAAAGTCTCTTAAAAACATATGAGTTAAACCTACCATTAATGGAAACAGTAATTTTTTTATGTATGTCTTTCTAATGACAATAAACGACGTAGGCAAATATCACCTGCAACGTGTGGTCAAGGCGTGGCGATAATACAAGAAGTGAAAGGATAAGAACGACATGAGATTGTTCTCACGGTATGATTTTTCGGGGCTTTATCCTGACATGGATCAATATTTTTGGGTTATTTAATACAATTAAGGAAATGTACGGATTGGGAGAGGCGCGTGGTGATTCCTAAATGTGCCACCAAGCACTGAGTTACGGTAATTCTATTTTACCTTCTAAGCCTGTGGTTTCAACCTTCACAATCTCCAATCTCCTTTAGACAGGCCGTAGTTCTATTAGATTGTCTATTTAAACCCGATTAATGAATTCTAAAATGTAACAAATTAAATCAAAGAATTTTAAATGAATATATTTCCACGGAATTTTACGTTGTTTAAATACAATGCCCTTGTTGATTTCAAGTAATTTATTTTTTTTAACAACGCCAACATTTAAACGTTGTAACACAGAGTTTTTACTTATGTAATAATGACTAATTAAAATAACTTTAAAATCGAACAGAACTTGCAAAATGTACAATACTAATTTTCTAAAAATAAAATGGATAAAAAGATCACTTAATCAATTTGAAATTACCTCTGAAATATGAAATCATGTTCACTATTTGGTACTTAATATTTTTTTCTAATTTGTGATTCGCTTATTATCTTGCCGATCGGAAACAGAGTGTAACCGGCGCCTTACTCGGTATACCTGGTTGTGGTGGTCTCCGGTGTGCGGCTTGGGGATTTCCGGCTTCTTATCCGCCTGATCCGGCACAGCCTCCAGGGACGCAAAAGAGACGGAAAGGGAAGTGTCGGTCGTGATGGGTCAACCCTTCTACCCCTGAAACGAGACCACAAAAGCGACGGCAGGAACTCGACATATCTTGCTGGAAGTCATAACTTATTTTCTTCATTTCTATTACATATTTATCATAAGCAAATTCAGTTGATTATAATCAATATGCGTATCATATTTTTATATTGTATTATGTATACTGTTGTGATATAAATAGTGTCAAAAATTTAAGTCTACGTGAAGCGCTGCTTAAATATAGGTGAAGGAAAGTGAGAAAGTTGATCATGCCATATAACTTAGATGACAGCGTCTTTGAATTTAAAGTGACTTAGACCTGTAGCATTGAGCTATGAAGAACCCTACATAATTTTCAAGCATTTCTCAAATCCGCTTTGTACGGGACTAGAAAGGGTGGAGAAAAGTGCTCGTGAGTATAAAGCTCTTCAGTCTTCTTAGTTAAGTTAATAATCTTTGCATATTTACGGCAAATTAGCACTAGCACGTTGATTCGGTATAAACCTACCATTGTAAAATATTTCTTATCCCATATGTATAGTTTTATAAATACATATATCGATATTTGGTTCATTCCTCGCCCTGACAATAGGATCCCAAGCTGATGCAATACGGTCTCAGCTTGTTTTAAGTTTCATCGAATATGATTTTTATTACCACTACATCTGTAGATAGAAACGGTGTGAGTTAAACACAAAAACTATTTACCTAGTCATATTTTATTGTATAATAAATACAAACTGAATTCTATAGAATATGCATACACCGATCAAAAAAGTATTATGTTTGAATAAAAAACACACCATCATCGAAAAAATAGTCTTTATTGAATGCCTTTTCACAAGTCAGTGTCATGGAAATAAAAAAATATTTTTTGCCAATTCACAAGACTCATAATTACTTGAAACTTTCTCAAAATTTTTAATTGGTATCGTAAGGAATTGATAAGATTATATTTTTGTTGCGTAACAATGATTTTAAGATATAAGAGTGATTAGCGAGAGCGACCAAATTATCTGTTTATTATCGCGCAATACACTACAGTTGAATTGGATACAGCATCGATAAGATAGTTATAGTCCCTCCCGTATCGTTTTACGAGTGAATTGATTATCGATACAATTATGTGTATCGGTGAAAAATTCTGTTTATGCTGATGGCAAAGTATAAATCGAGTTTTGATTTTATTTTTTTAATATCAATTGGATATGCTTATTGAGTTTTACCATTGCAACATTACTATAAGTATCCTCAATACTAACGTTGTGTGCTTAATTCAACTGATAACTGATATTTTGACTTAACCTCTGTAAAGATTCATCCAAGTCCTTCTAATGTTGGCGTACACGTCAGCCATGAAATACAGCGTGTCCAGCATCACCTTGTTGAACCCCGTGATGGGGACGGCACTCTCCGTGGCCTGGTTGCACTTGATGTTCCACGGCTGCTCGGTGAAGTACATGTGCACCGAGATGACTCCGTAGGTCTCCGCCCAGTCCGCCAGGCACTTGGGTCCGTTGGGGACAGTGAACTCCGCAGCCTGGCGGCCGATATCGTCGTACCAGTTCCGGTCCACGTACTTTGTCCGTCCGAAAAACTGCCAACCCAAGGCGTTCATCTGGCCGCGGGTTGTGATCAGGAAGAATGGTTGAAAATCCGTGCAGAGCGTGTTCTTTGTGGTCTTGTAATAGTAGTGAGTTCCTGTATGATACCAGTGCATAAAAAAAATACAAATAATTTATTCATAGCAATATAATGTTACGTACTACAAAATTGTCAGAGACGTTAATTTTATATATTAAAAAAATTCAATTTTAATAATGCAGATACAATTAACTAGTACAATCTATTTATATTTAACTGGCTAGTTGGGATTGTACTTATACTGTGGACTCTTAATTAAAGGATCCTCAGTTTGATTGCCTTTCTAACCGGTAAATTGTAAACTTATTCAACGGCTGTTTCAGTTTGGTTGAAGACGATTTGTATTGATATTGCATGTGTCAATACAAAATACTATCATAAAAAAAACAGTCATTTGAAATACGTTAGGTGTGCATTTGCCATACCTATATATATAAAAGCAGAGTGTTTTTAGTTATTTTTGTAACAATGGAGAATATTTTTTTACTTACCCATATTGGGAAGGCAATTCTGTCTGGTGTACGGGGTGTTCGCAGCGATGCTCGCCTCATCGGTGGGAACTTCGGTGTGGACAGTACCGTTCTTGATCCAGAGTCCGTCTCCCAGCCTGGTGAACGACGTCCTCCCTCCACTAGCCAACGTTATTGGATTTACAACGTAATACGTGGATGTCCAGTATTCAATTCCGTTTATATACTTTTTCTCGTAAACTGGAAAATTACTGAACGAATATGGAGATCTCCCATCGACATCTGAGGGCGGAATCTAAAAAAATTCAAGTTTATACAAACTGAATACTCGCACATTGTCTAGTCTAGATAGAAATTCATGAAGTGGATGATGAATAAACGCACTGATTGTTTATTATGACGAGAAGTATATATTTTTCTCTATTAAATGTCATAAAAAATTAAAACTTAATTTAACTTAAAAGAACTATATAGTGGAATCCAGCAATATTTCAATATTCATATTATTATTTTTTGTGAAGACCGTCTCACAGGAAGTACGATTTTGCCTATACAGGTTTTTTATTGATTGATAATGATTAAGTACATTTTTTCAAATATTGAAAAATGATTAAATAAACTCTCAGAAAAATATCATCGTGATTTGTGTGGGATTCGACGAACCCACATCCCCAAGCTTACATGGCCGGTGTATTACCAATTATACCAACGAATCACTAGGTACTTGGCAAGAATTTTTAACAATCATATCCTATAAGTGAAACAACGTTTTTAACGAGTTTTTACAAAATGTTTTACAATCAACATGATCTAAAATTACAAATATCAGTTTATTTTGAAAAAACACTATATATATAAGCGAGAATTTAAAATTAATATGAGAAGAAATGAGTATAAAAAAATCTTTAAAAAAATTTAAGTATAGATAGAATAAACGTGTTTTGTGATTCTACAGTAGGAAGAATTTGAATGAATAATCGAGATAGATGAATGGTGACTTGCAGCAAGTTGCATTCCCGCGATGAAGCCCTGCGGGTCGTACAGCGAGCAGACTCGGACGTCCCTCTGCGACGTGCAGACTGTCGCCAAGCCGAACTCGTTGCTGCTGGTGGCCCGGACTCCCCCATTCGCCAGGGCCTCGGCCAGGGTGTTGCCGAACCTCCAGAAGGACTCCACATTCTGGAGGGCTCCACTGAACTCAAACTTGGCGCGGATCTGAGTCCACCTTGCTGAAAACCCAGGAAGGCACGACTGTATCAGATAGATTAAATATTTTTGGTAGAAATTATTTGGCGGAATTCCAATATTATGCAGTTGGCGAAACTGGGCGAAAATCAATAAAAATATTTATTTTTAAATAAAAATGCTTTATAAGATCTTGAATCTTTATTTACACGCTTGAGATGCTTAGTATGTCCTTGAACTCGTGCACCGAGTCTATTGTATATAATGTGGCAATTCACTGGAGTACAATGAGTTTTACGCTAAAAAAAAAAATATTATGCAAGAAATAAAACACAACGTCATTGGCAAAAATTAAGCAAATATTAAATTATTATTTTCTGTAAATATCATATATTTTAAAACCTGTTTTGTATCAAGTTAAACCATTAAAATGTTTTTTGTTTTTTTTTGTAAATATTGTGATGTTGTTTATCCGTTCTACCTACTTAGGGAAATATATAGCTATTTTCAGCTGTAAGGCTGTAGGCAGCCTCGGGCTGTGGAGCTAAAACTAAGTAGGGGAGATCGGATGTCTAATAATATAGATTTTGATATTCAATACTTCGGGCTTGGTAATATACCGTTTCATTAGTATCACTTTCAGCTCCGTGTATGTAATTTGGGGTTTAGTAGGACTTTACGGGGGAAGTGCGGTTTTGTAATTTATTAGAATTATTTTTTTGGGGATGAAAATATAAATTATATTGTCATTGGTGGGTGGTTTCAGACACGGATTAACCGAGTGAAGATCTTACCATCCAATTCACATTGAGTAACTCGATCTTTCAACGCTGTATTAAGGATCTTAATTCTGAAGATTATTAATAAGACTAGCTATACGGGTTTTTTTTTATTTAAGACAAAATGTGTAAACCTACGAACTCTAGACGTGAAGTATTCTTCACTAGATTAATTTTAAAAAATTGTATGTGTTGATATGTTTTACTTGTTTACTCAAATGCTTTTTCATAAAAAAATATAAGTACATAATAAGTATTTAATTTTTAAAGTGTGTCATAGATGACGCACGGAGATTCTTTAAAGAATTATTGTGTGATAAAAATATAACTATTTGATGGTAAGCGATTTTTAATTTAAAAAATATAATTTTTTCTATCACAGTCTAGCCTGTATATAAATTTCTTGACTACTTCCTTAAATGATACCTTTTTTTAAGACTAAAATTTTGATGTTTATAGAATTGAATTTACTAAATATTTTCTTGAGTGATTTTTCCACTTATAATTTTTTATTGGTAACCGGTTTCGCCAACCTTTCACGTTAAAATCTATATGTGGAAAAATCACTCAAATATTTTACTTAGTATTTAAAATATTATAACGAAATTCCACGAAGTACTCTCTGTCAAAAATATTGATTTTCTAATTATTTTCAATAACATTTAATATCTATAAAAAAATTACGACCTTATTCAAATTAATTGGTACGTATATTTTTATAACTATGTTTAAACATTCACTTTTTTATATTATATAGATGACGAATATATATTTCACATACGTATCAATTTAATTAATACTTGTCGTAATATAAAAATATGATATAAAAATGTGATTATTTTATGAATTCGTAAATAGTTTGGGCATATTGATATATTTATAGTTGCTAATGCTTAAGTATTTAAATGTACCCGTGGTAATAAATAAAACGTAATCAAATAAATACAAAAAAAATATTAGAAAAGACACAAAAAAATCGGTTGCTAATTTTACCACATACTGAAAATCTTCTCATTAAGTCTTACACAAAAAGATTCACTCTTGTTAATATAAATATTGAGTTACTTGGTGTAAATGTGTACTCACATGTATCTCCACGAACACACGCGACCACCATCAGCAGACACGCGAAGAACTTCATGTTTCTGACTGGCAGAATTGAATTGTCACGCATTAAATAGCTTTTATAAATATCCAACAAAAAATACACTTGTCTTATTTAAATATGTAATCCTATTTATGTTAGAAGATACATTCAAAGTTTGACGACTATTGAGTGATTTTTTTTGTAGAACACGCACATCTGTTAATACAATAAATAATATATGAAATATTCAATACATAATTGGGATTTATATTCAATTCGTTGAATTACTGAATAATGGTATTGACGTTTTATTTTTAAAATAACACAATACAAAATATACTAAAGAAGTTATCGATAAAGTAAAACTAAGTTCCTATGTTTAGGAATCAAATTAATCATGTTTTGGATTAAGCATATTATTCAACCATTAATTCCCCAGCCAGTTAGCTGTTCATATTTGTTGGTCGATGTTTAATATTATTACTAATATGATTAGGCATATTAGTTCATACATAGAAGATGATTTAAAGAAACTCTCAGAAAAATATCATCGTGATTTGTGTGGGATTTGAACCCACATCCTCTGGCTTACATGGCCGGTGTACTAATATAATAAACCCGTAATGGGTAATAAATACGCATCTGATTGACGTCCAATCCAAAAAATAAGACGATATTTAATATTAAAATTTTAATTACAATCCGTTTGAATATTTCTTGATATCCCATGAGTGCTTTTCAGTTTATTTAAGTGGAGCCTTTAAATAATAAATATATACAGAAATGATGGAAGTCTTATAACTTGATATTAATTTATAATTTAAATAAACAGCAAGCGCAGTTTTTTCATATTAGTGTACAACCATATCTTAATTTTTTTTATAATACACTCTTTTAGTGAAATAAATACATTTATATCCGACGTACAAGTAGGTGTTTATTTATTTATAATAAAACGACAAAATATTTGAAAATAAATCTGTATTTGCATTAAAAAATATTTCAATTGAAATGTTCTGTGTTTTTATTATTTTAATTAATTGAAATTACATTTTTTTTTTAACTGTAGTAAAATTTTATTTTAAAGTAACAGTTGTGATGTTATTTATGTTCAACGGCCAAAAAAGTCCATTACCAGTTTTTTACTAGTATCAACAATATCAATAGCTTTGTAGAGCGCGTCGAGGGCTAGCTTCCTGGGCCCCGTGATGGGGACGGCACTCTCCTTGGCCTGGTCGCACTGGATGGTCCACGGCTTGTCGATGAAGTACATGTGCACCGAGATGACTCCGTAGGTCTCAGCCCAGTTCGCCAGGCACTTGGGCCCGTTGGGCACCGTGAACTCCACCGCCTGGCGACCGACGTTGTCGTACCAGTTCCTGGTCACGTACTTCGTCCTTCCGAAGAACTGCCAGCCCAGAGCGTTCAGGTGCCCGGCAGTGGTTATGAGGAAAAACGGTTGGAAGTCCGTGCATGGCGTATTTTTTGTGGTATTGTAGTAATAGTGAGTTCCTGTAGTAACACAAATTAAACATGCAATGAGATTAATCATAGACTTAAGATGTATTTAAACAGAATAAACTAAATGTTATTTAAATAAAAACAGAGTAACTCAAAGATGTTTTATGATTTTTCATATACCGTTACGATATCTTATGGAAATACTTTAGTAGGATATTTACGCCAGAACTTTCATTCAGCCTTCACTCTGTTGCTACAACAACTTGTGTTTGATTGTGATAAATCATTTATATTGCAATCGAGTAAACCTACGAAAAAAACTGCAGCAGACCTCTTAGTGTCAAATTATACTTATACGTGAAAAGTTGACCAAAACAATTGTATTTCTTACATCGCTTACGCGCCTGATAGTCATATGTAACAGAAATGTGCACCCGGACCCATCATCAATTCAACGTAATTAATAAGTTTTTCACACTGACCCATATTGGGAAGGCAATTTTGCTTTGTGTACATAGTTTTGGAAGCAATAGTTGCCTCATCGGTGGGAACTTCGGTGTAGGCAGTTCCGCTCTTGATCCAGAGCCCGTCTCCCAGCTTGGTGAAAGATGTCCTCCCTCCCAGACCAAGCTTTACTGGGTTCACAATGTAGTACGTCGATGTCCAGTATGTAACGCCGTTTATTGTTTTTTTCTCAAATACTTTGAAATTATTGAATGAATACGGAGATTTCCCATCGACGTCTGAGGGTGGAATCTAAAAAAACGCGTAAAAACTATAATATATCATAATCACGGTATTTCTAAAGATATTATCTATTGAATATTTTAACATGTCTCATATTTTTTTTAAGAACATAAAACATTATTATAACAATATGAGAAGTTATGTGCCAGGCGGCTCTTTCCGGGTGATGCTTTGGCATTTGTAGTGCCACGTATTTTACGAGAACACGCGCGTGCAATCGACTCAGCGTGAATTTGTGTATTTGACTATAGTCATGGTTTTCTGCCTTAAATCTGCTTTTAAAATTGAATGCCATATTCGATGAAATAATAAATTAATTTTGAAAACAAATAAAATAATATTATGATGAAAATTTAGAATGGAAATACTTTGCAGTTCATTATTTCTGAGTTGACTCTACGAGTAATGTCTCTATGTCTTAAAAATAATTTTGAAGATGGATGGTTTCATAAAAAAATCATCATTAGATAAAATACGATATATTGTTGGGTGGAAAATTACTTACTGCAAGTTGCATCCCGCTGATAAATCCTTGTCGATCATAAAGAGGACAGACGCGGAAATCTTTATCGGATGTGCACACCGTGGTCAAGTTGAATTCATTGAAACTATTCACTCTGACTCCTCCGTTCTTCAACGCATCGTTGATTGTATTACCCATCTTCCAGAAAGACTTCACATTCTCCAGAGCACCACTGAACTCAAACTTTACACGGATTTGAGTCCATCTGGCTAAAAATACATTTTAAAACTTAAAAACTAGAATGAAAACATATATATACAGTTCACATATAATGTGTAACAAACTTCTGCATTCAACATATTTACAATCGGAATTTCTCTGAACACCATCACTATAAGGTTAAGGTCTAATAAGTTAAGATTAAGTCTTCGATATCGTGTGACTTCCGTGTTTTCAGAGTACGACTAGTTTAAAGAAATGAAATAAAGAAAACACCTTGCACATCTTCCAAACACCGATGGAATAAGATTGTAGCCTTGTAGAAAGGAGATTCTATTCGATAAATCTATTTTGTGTTGGCTTCTTTCTTCGAAGCAGGTCGCACAATAAAACCACGAAAATATATTTTTTTTATAATTATACGTTTGTATTATAAAAAATATTTATTTATTTAAATTTCCTTACACCGATAATTTACAGTGATTACATATAAAATAATAGAAAATACTTAATTGAAAAAATCCTTTTTAAGCCTAATTTACTTAATTATTTAAAAAAAAAATCAAGTAGCCAATCCTCACTTTTAAGCAATTCAATAATTTTTGAGATATCGTGATATTTTCTATTTTATAATTTAACTTTCTATAAGCCAGTCAAATAGCCTTTACTGGTTATATAGGTGTGAGCTGCGAATCTCTAGTGAGCAAATTTCCAATAAAATATGTAAGGTTCTTCGAGTTGGGAAGCATAATCGCCCCTTTAAGAAATGTAATATTATGAAAGATTTTCCGGAAGGAGAATACTGACGCAGACAATTTTTCTTATTAGATTTATTTCCGGCTCCGGACTGTAGCGCCAGTGAAACTTAAAAATAAGATAAATCGTCAAGAAATTTTCCATAACACGATTATTGAAACAATCAATATTCTGGGGAATATTTTTTCTGCTATTCATTGAACCATTGGATAGCGCAAGTTTGCAATTATGTAGAGCTTCTCTTTTTGGTAATATTAACTTTATTGCTTTTGAAGCGAGAGTAGTATTATTTAATTTATCGGCATGTAAAGATTTTATACATAAAATCACATTCTCAGTAAAATTGAGCGAATATATTTCAACTACTGTGTTCTTATGTTCTTTCAGGGATCTGAAAAAAAAAAACTTAAACGTAGTACTGCTACCAAAATCTACGAACACAGTTAAATTTATTTCAATTAAATTATCATTTATTGAATGTATTTTCTTTACTTACATGTATCTCCGTAGACAGATGCGATCACCATCAACAATCCGAGCAGGACCTTCATGGTTGTATAGAGTTCTTGGTCTGCTTGTCGCAGCTCACTTGCCCCGCGTCATATATTTATAGAAAAATAAAAAAAACAGGCGGTACTCACGCAAATGCTAAGTAAACGAGTGCTCAGCAAATACAAAGTTCTTCAAAATCTTCAGCAGTTTTTCAATATTTACTTTTCATCAAGAAAATTTAATAAAAGATTTTTATATAAATAAGTCTGTCAGCATTCATTAGTACGGTGTACTTTACCCAAAAATCTAATATTTATTAATCTAACACTACAATAGATTCTATGATACGGATTCAATTCTTTTTTGAAATATGGTTTTTGTGTTTTGCTGCGTTATTTTCGGTTTTGTGTTTCTAGCGTTTCATAATTTTTTAAATGAAAAAATAACTATTTATAGCACTTAACTAGTCGAAGCGGCAAACTTGCATATATAAATAATCATTTAACTTTTAAAAAAAATACGAACAAAATATTGTAAATAGCCTTCCGCTGCACTTTATTTTTTTATGTCGAATCAAACATTTCATAGATACTATGTGAAATGACTGGTGATTTCATCGGGCTTTTATGGTAAATTTAAAAAAAAAATCATATACTATGTTACTGTGATGTATTTGATACTATGTTAACTGGCCACATTGATGACCGATCACTAAAATGTATGGTTTAATGACGTCATATACCGAGTTTTATTTCTCGATTTTATTGCCAGAAAAGCGGGGAAACCATAAAATAATAAACAAACGGATGGTTGACTTTGATCTACATAGAAAATAGCTCTGGATAAGACTGAGTGTTCACGAATAGATTAAATAAAAGTTTTAAGAAATCAAACACGTGTTTTTATGTGATTCGATATTAAAAGACCTTCTGTACTTCCATAGTACGACTTGCGAGGGGTTTATAAACCCCATTCTTACTATAGTTATAGTTTGAATCCAAAATAGTCAAAACCTAAAATTGGTCGATTCGTTTTTATTTTATATTATATCATATTTTCGATCTTAATAAAAACTAATTGATATAATTATGAATGGTAATTTGACTTTTATCAAGAACTATTACTTAGAAATATTTTATTATTTAAATAAAATTTGATATGTTATATTAAGGTTATGGCATTAATTTCCATGTGCCTTTCCTCAGAGAAGGTTGGTGACTATTCCACTGACGCAAATTCCGCATATAGGAAAAAACGTTTAATGTGATGTTGGTAACATTAATAAATATTCTCCAGCCAGTACTTTATGAATTATATTACACCTTTACAACATTTTATATATCACTGGTGTTGCAATGTAGTCGTAAATATTTCAACACAATTATTAGATAAATTTTAAATAATAAAAAATCGGGGAGTTCATTTTTCTATATATTTTCAAAGTACATGCAATACGTGTAAAAATATCAAGTTATTATATAAAGCAAACAATAAGAGAGAGCTGTGTATATTGATGACTGAAAAATATTATTTTAATGACCTATCGTATTTTTGGTATTATTTATATATTTATTTTAAAAAACTGGAAGTTACTCTCTTATTTTTACAATAGAATACTGAACAAAGGTTTTTATTTCTAATTTTCATGGTCGGAATATAAACAATAGATATTATAATAATTCAGTTTAAAATAAGATGTATAGTTGACAGTCTTAACCACACAACACTCGCTAATTTTAATTTTTAGTCCTTATTTATTAAAAGTTATTGTTTTTAAATGAAAAAGTAAAACTTTATTGCTAGCGTTTTTCAGTGTTACAGTGAACTAATTCAGACGTTGAACAAGAATGTAGTTAATGCGAAGTGAGATGAGTAAAATGGAGTGGCAGAACCAAAATTTGGCCTAGTCGTAAGCGGGGACTGTCTCATACTTATCGGTTAAACAGTCAACAATTGTTCATGATAAGAGACTATTAAGACAAGAACGACTGTATTTCAGGTCAAAGACACCAGTAAAAGTTCAAAGCGATCTGCTAATCCATTCAGAGACGAATGCGAGTACATAACTTGTGATTTTAACGAAAAGAAAACTTAAATATATTAAAAAGAACATATAAAAATTAGGACTATAAAAGCAAAAGCAGTAAAATTCAATTAGTGAGATTCAGGAAAAATGATGTTTACATTTATCCATATCAAATAATTTTCATCGAATACAATTTACGATCAGCCTTTCAACAGTCTTCTAAAGTTCTTTCTGGCGTTGGCAACGACATCGGACACGAAGTACAGCCCGTCAAGGAGAATTTTGTTGATGCCGGTAATGGGCACTGCACTGTCGGTGGCCTGGTTGCACCTGATGGTCCACGGCTTCTCCGTGAAGTACATGTGGATGGAGATCACTCCGTACTTGACTGTCCAGTCCGCCAGGCACTTGGGCCCGTTGGGCACCGTGAACTCCACCGCCTGGCGACCGACGACGTCGTACCAATTCCTGTCCACGAACTTCGTCCTCCCGAAGAACTGCCAGCCCAGAGCGTTCAGATGTCCACCGTCAGTGATGAGGAAGAAAGGTTGGAAATTTTTGCACGGAGTTTTTTTGGTGGCTTCGTAATAATAATGGGTTCCTGTGAATACAACACGCTCATATAAAATTTATTACCAAGCATGTATCACTTAATTAATATTCAGTTGAGAGAGAATATCCCTGGGGTCGGGATATAAGTGTATATTTATACTATGCTTCAAATATGTTAGCCAGTAGCTGTTACGTCAAAGATATATTGGCCGAACGTGAACTCGTTCCGCTAAATAAATAATGTCTAATTAGTGCGTGTGGAAGCTTATTGTTAATATTCATACACGAAAAAAACAACTAAGGCCGCACGTGTCTTCGGCTGGCAAGGCCGTTTGTTTAAAATTTTTATTTTCAAGACCATTGACCAAAGGTGCTTTGTAATTATAACTTTGACACCTTTATGATTATGTCACTATGCTAATGCAAAAACGCTAGATAAAGGAAGTTGGTAGCAAAAGTAGTATTTTTATGCTACTTAGTATGCTGCATCTAAAACTGTACTGTATCATGCCTTTACTAACTAGACTTTATCAAAATAATATTAAAATATATCCCGACATTCTAATTGATGCTCGCGATGTCGAGTCGGAGGTGTTCGTATAACTCCGCCACGTTTATAATATTTCATATACAAATATCGCAATGTAATAATTACTAGCAGCGTTGTTTTAATCAAAAAAGTTTACTCACCCATGTTGGGGATGCAGTTTTGTTTAGTGTACGGGGTGTTTGTTGCAATAGTCTTCTCGTCGGTAGGAATCTCGACGTACACGTCCCCGCTCTTGATCCAAAGTCCATCCCCCAGCCTCCTGAACGATTTCCTCCCCCCGTTTCTTAACGTCAAAGGATTCACGATGTAGTAAGTTGAGGTCCAGTACTCAATCCCGTTTATAATCTTCTTCTCGAATACTGCGAAATCTTTGAAATCCAGCGGGGATTTCCCATCTACATCTGCTGGGGGAATCTAAAAACACATAAATGCGTAAAAGTCTATTAAAGTATATCTTTAAATGTGTAAGCTTTCAATTATTAAAAAAATATATATCTATATTTTATTATTCTTGCGTTAGTATTAATATTTCCACCATGAAACCGTAGTTTTCACGAACAAGTCAAATAAGAGTATTATTACTTTGACAAGTGTTTTTTACTGTACACTTTCAACCGGTATACATATTTCACAAGATTCGGTTTGAAAAAACAGGTTATTTACTCTACATTTTATTTCTGGGCCGAGTAGTGGGCCTATTTGCTTACTGGTGGGCAGATCTCAACCCGGGTTCGGATCCAATTGTTGCAATAAAAAACAGACTTTTTTTGTTTTGGACAATATTTTGCCGAAGTATTTCCATGTAAAAAAATACATATTTATTTAAAGTATATCTCAAGCCTACCAGTGCAGGGAGACAATCATCCAGCAGTGGGTAGAAATCGACTGATTCGGTTCCGTGTATAAATAATCGTAATAATGTGCCAGCCTCTCAAATATTATTTTATCGCTTATCAACAGGAAAAGCATTTTCAATTTATTAAATTTGCGAGCTTTGTGAAGAACTGTAAATGCTAAGTTTAAAAATGTTTTTGCACTTGCACAATTCTACGACACAAAGTATTTATGCTTAAACTGTACAATGTGTTTGCTGGTTTTAAGATTTGATTTTTTTAGTTTAAGTGTATTCCAACGGGTCAGACCGAATCTTTGGAATACTACCGGTGAGAAAAATTGCGGCATTACAAAGAACAAATATTCATCGAGATTTTTCGATTCGTTTTCAAATTGGTGTTATGTTGAAATCTAGATATAAGCGTTTAGAGGAAATGTGTAATTTTTTTTATAAGATAGATGTAATTGTTGGCGGCTCACAGCGAGCTGCATTCCGCTGATGAAGCCTTGGCTATCGTACAGAGAGCACACGCGGACGTCCTTCTGCGAAGTGCAGACTGTTGTCAGGCCGAAGTCGTTCTTGCTCTTTGCCCTGATGCCTCCGCCTGCATAAGCCTCATCCAGGGTGTTGCCGAACTTCCAGAAAGCCTCCACGTTTTCCAGGGCGCCGCTGAACTCAAACTTAGCGCGTATCTGAGTCCATCTTGCTGAAAATAAACGATTTTGCAATTAAACGTTACATTGATTGATATATGCGATTTTTGATCTGATTGCATACTCTACATTACATAATAGTTTTTTTTATAACCTTATTAAGTATAAATACAATAAGTTACCGAATGCTTTAAGAATCTTTCAATGTACCAAAATAACCAGTTTAAAAATGTATGTCGTAAGTTGATTCTCGCAGATACTTGTTACTTGCCATTAATAAAGGGGTCTTGATAAGAAATCACTTGCATTTAATAAAAATTATTATTTTTTCAGGTGTGCGAATTTTTATTCAGCTTATAACACCTTTATATAATTTCTTAAATATTTCAGTTAGAGAATTTAAAAAAACCTTTTGGCAGACGCAGACAAAATCTTAATGCAAACATAAATGCACGTGAGAACTGGAAATGAAAGCTGTGTCAATATTATATATAAATCTTCAGGATTTTTTTAAATGATTGAGTTACAAAATTATATTTATTTCGCAGCTCAATAAATCGTTTTTATTTTATGTATGGGTATATCATGGACCACACTCAAATTTTACGAATTCAGGAGAGTTAAAGATCGAATAAAATCTTAGTTATATATTTTTTCTTTGACACAAAAAATTATGCCAAGAATAATAAGGGATGAGAATAACGAGCTAGAATCTCAAAAAAATTTCAGTAAAGATTTATAAATTTAAATTGTTTCATAAATAAAAATGAGCTCTGCAAAAAAGCCAACCAGCGCGTTTGAAAATAATAGTTAGTGACGTATGTCGGCTTTGGTTGTAACTCTTACTAAAAGCTTCTAAAACAAATTATTCTTTGATCCTCCGATATATTTTTTTATCAATAAATTTACAAGGTTTTTAATGTTTTCAATTTATCCTGAAGTGCTAAAAGACAACCTTAATTAAAACTCTCACGTGTTAATATGAATTTAGCTTTTGAAAAATTGATTATAACTAATTGGTACTTACAAGTATCTCCTTGGACTCCTGCAATCACAAATAACAAACTCAATAAGACCTTCATTGCAACTCAAAATAGTTTATCCGCGAAATATTAAACACTTTTTCCTTATATTAAACTTCTGTTATTTATTTGTATTTAGTAATGCTTCATTTTATCTGTTCCAATTACATAGAATATTGGTTGAGACTTACTATGTAAAACTGTGAGATTTTTAATAAGTTCATACTCTTAAACTATGGAAGTAGAAAATTTTAATGAATCATTGTAATGAGATATTTTTATAAAATAAAAATAATATGTTCACATTAAATAAAATGCCACGAGGTATAGAATGCACATTTTTGTATATAATCTATCTTCAGTAAAACTAAGGTTTGCGACACTTTTAATTAAATGTTTATTTGTACTGGACATAATATATTTATTATATTTATGTTTAAAATAAATGGATAACGATTAAAAAAGAAGAAATGTCAAATTTTATGTATTAATTGGTCATTACATACGTACATACGATATAAAATACTGCAGATATTCTATTAAAAAAAAATATCATTAAGATAAATATTTATTTATTTTCAAACAGAGATTAGAATTCAAATATATTAAAATTTGACTTTGGCGATATTTTAAACTGAAACGATTCAATTGCTTTTTTACTCTTTTAAAAAGCTCAACTTTTCGCAAGGAGCTGGTTGTGTCGCAACCTCTGTGGGCAGCTTTTGACTACAAATATTATATTTAACATTATTACTACACTGTGCGAGGCAGTCTTTGTCTCGGCAACCGAATAGATCGCATCACGTCCTTCACGTCACCGGGGCACGCGAAAGTGAGAAAAGGGGATGAACGACAGAGAGAGGGTGAAGCCTGTACTGTTGATGAAAATATTATATATATATATATATATATATATATATATATATATATATATATATATATATGCTTTTCTGGCTGTTAACGACTGCGCTTCCCCAGTACTTCTTTTGGGGTTATCTCTCTCACGGTTAGTGTTAGTGCTACTGGAGAGACCACACTGATTATTGTGATGGTCCAGGTTTAATATTAATAACACACGTCAGCTACAATTATTATTGATATTATTGCACTTCGTTATAACTTCGATGAACGGTCAATATTTTTTCAGTCGTAAAACTAAAAAAAAAACAGATTAAATCACAATCACAAACACAAACAAATCAATTTTCTAATCGTGGAAATGGACTGCGACTTCACGACTGTAAAGCTCCGGCCACACTGGCCAGGCGCCCCGGCGTCCAGCCAGACTTTGAAGGCTACCTTTTTAAACCACTTTCATTTCATTTCTGCTCTTATGTCAGTTATTCAACAGTGTCAAGAGCGCAACTTTCGCCGATAATAATTAAATAATAGAGGATTGCAACCATTAACACGTTTTCAGCACTAGCAGTACGTCCTTTTTTAGTTAGTTAGTTAGCAGGTATTTTTTTATAGAATGCATAAATATCAACTCAGGGAAGAGGAAATGATTTATCGGGAATTATAGAATCGGTGTAATAAAACTGTGATGCCATTTGATTTCTTCGTTTAGGAGTTAGTCACTTTTTAATTCGTCTACTGCAAGTATGATTTTTTGTGTTTCAGATGCAATTTAAAACTATAATTGTGTACAAAAAAACGAGACTAGAAAAAGTGGTTATATTTTTTTAATCCAGGAACTAATAATATTCTCTTTTCAACTGACCTTTGATTGCGAATTATAACGCTTAATTTTAAATTGAAATGCATGCATTGAAATACATTATTATAGAAAAACACTGTGAAACATTCTCCTTTGTATCTAGGATTTTCCTCATAGTTTTGTAAGTGAATGCCTATATACCTTTTATATATGAAAAATACAAATTTACTAAACATTTAATTTACTTTTGGGTAAATGAACTGTGGTGCAGACGTATAAAGCCTTCTCGGTCTGCTTGCTACTAACATTGGTCGACTAAAATACTAGTGAAGTAATAAAATATACAGTGGTTCTATTCGTTGTCCGAAAGAATGTTCCACGAAAAAAAACTTCTGTACTGTTATTACGTGCTCAAATAAGTTTAGTGGGTTTCTAGCACGCTGTATGTAATGTCTGCATTTTTTCTAAGCAGTGCAGAAGCTATGAGTCTCGTTGGGACACGTTGTATTACACACCGGCATTCAAATCTCGGCCAGTCGCGTTGCTCAAACAGTCGTTGAGTTTTACTGGATCAATTTAACGCCGGGGGAGATACGCCGCACGCACTTTCGGATAATTATCAAAAATAATTGGCAATTCACACTTAATTAATTCAAATATCTTCATATGATTGCCTTGCGGAAGTTTTGTGCTCGTCGTGGTTTGCCATTTTATTGTTAAGAGTGTTTTTTACTATTGCAAGTAGTAGTGCTTGTTTTTTTTTGTCACAATAAAAACTTGTTTCAAATTATGTTACTTATAAATAGCATTCAGAAAATATTATTTTTGATCATTCAAGATTCGTTGTCAGTCTCTCTCGTTTTTATTTTAGTTTCGAAGGCTTCGTTCCATTTTCATCCCTTATGCACTACCCTTTATTCACATTTTTTTTACTTCAACTTCAATTGCTGAAATGAATACTTTTGTAAACGATTTGCATATAAATGTTATTTTATAATATTAAATATTATTATTAAAAAAATTAAATATCATTTCCTGTGTCGAATTGCCTCTTGGTGCATTTTTATTATCACAATTGTAAATTCTCTGATCCTCTGAAACTGATGATGGGTATAAATCTCTTGTATGTTGACTAAATGCCCTGCATTCTCACATTTACCGAAATATAAGTTTTTTCAGCAGTTAATACGAGATTTAAAAATATATAATGTTTATATTCATTATAATATCGCGTATTGGTACGGTATATATTTATTATAAAAATGTTTATAATTTATCTATTATATAATCATGACTTTTGGTTATCTTAAAACAAGTACTTCCGCTTTTTTACAGTCGATGTGTAATCGGTCCATTGTAAAGGCATTAATTTCAAATTATTCATCTCATATGCTGCATCCGAGAGTATTTACGTAATAAATGATAATATTTTTTTTAAAGCATCGACCAATGATTAACCTTGAGAACAATGTTGATAAATTCCTAAAAACTAAATTTTTTTGCTATTGAATTTGAATTTTTATATCAAATTAATAAAACGATTAAATTAATTACCAAATAGCTCTACGAAGTACTTTATAAATAATTATATATCATAGTTCAAAGCACATAATATTGAGTGTAGCCGAAAAAACTATTTAATTTACGTGAAAATATTTATAATAAATAATATCAAGCTGTTCTAGTTAACTTTGTGCTATAAAATCCATTACAATAACACAATTTTCCTGTTAATTCGACAAAAAATTTTTTTTATTGACTTAGGTGCCTAGTAACTACTTTTAATTATTTGTAATGTAAATTTACAATGAAAATATACTTCCTGGTTAGAGACATGCTCAATTAACTTAATTTAGAATACTGAGTTATAATTATCAGGCAGGTAGTATAAATTATTTTCATAACCAAACAGTTTTGAACATTTCAATCTCTTGAAATTTGTATTCACACAGCACAGTCTTGATATATAGTATAATTCAGGCTTAGCAAAAAATTACGTTTGCACTCATTAATATAACAAAAGTTGTCCTACTCAATTTGATCGAATTGTTTAAATAATTAAAACGCTTTCATGTTTTGATAGTGGATCTTAACTTACATATGTCTTGGTTCGGGGCATTATTCAGATGTCTGGGTCGTGGCCGGTTTTTAAATAAATAATAAATGGACCATTGGTGAGTTTTGAATTTTTTCAAGCCATGCACTAATTGTTAATGACGCGAAAGATAGATAATTAAATAATCTAAAATGAAGAAAGACAATTTGTGGTACATTCGATTCAGAAAGTCTTTAAAAATTAAACAATTCACCTTAAAAAGTCAGAAAATTCAAAATATAATCATAGCATGAACAATTCTTATTACATTTTCTTCAAAGTATTGGTTGATAATTTCATCAAAAAAACTTTTGAAATAATGTACATTTTAGGGTATGCAGTGTTTTTTTTTTTTTTTTGTACTGAGACTACACGTCACAAAGTAAATATACAGTTGTATATTTAGTACGTAACAATAACTTTGGTCGAGCATTTAATAATGAAATTACTTTTTTGGTTTCAGCATCGGACGTCATTCTCCCGCACCTGCTTGGGCGACAGCTCCCTGTACAGCAGCGGCCCCACTCATCCCCTCTCGCGACCCAGGCAGGTGAGCGATCGCTTCGTTCATGTCCATCTTCATTTTCATCAAAAAGCATACTAAAGCATTGCCCGACAAGGGTATGAGCACACAGCCAGCTTTCTTGGCCAAAGTAAATCCACTGTGATTCAACTCATTCGTTGGAATCCAATGGATCGGGAAGAATCGGTACAGCTTTAAATAAATAAAAAATAAAATCAAGTCATATCTATGCAATATTTAATGTAAAATAAAACAAACATGGGCTCAACAACAAAAATCAGCAACATGATTTCAAGGCCAATATAATTATATTTAAATTCCACTCCTTGTAATTTTTATGGTTCAGATATTGTATACTTTATGAAACCCTCTTATAAAAATACAAAATAAAAAAGAAATGTTTACCTTTCTTTTCAGAATTCAGTATTTGTTGGAAGTACAGCGACAATGGCCTTCATCCCAGAAAATCCTCCCCGCAAGAGCAAATCTGCTGTGGACATCCAGAGTTTGGTTATGGCAGAAGGCAGCGGCGACTCTCGACTGGGCTCGCACAGTCTCAGCCGGACGCACTCTCCCACTGTGGGTTTCGTCCCTGGGAACTCTCTAGGTATACCCTGTGCAGGCTACATGCACGGCTATGTCCCGGCATATTCACCCGTCTCCAGAGGAACATCTCTGGGAGGTATCGGTACTCCCAGAAGAATGAGCTTGATCGGAGGCAGTACGAATAGAATTCATCGCAATTCTATATGCGCTGAACGTCCCAGTACGAGCAGAGGAAACTATTTAACTGTAACTAATGTTTAAGTCTTACCTATGAATTAAAGTTCATGCCACATCTTTCACATCCATATCTTAAAAAAAAAACAATTTTACTAGACACAACCAAGTTTACAACATAAAATATATTGATTAATGAGTATTTATTAATACAATTATAAATTTTAATGCCTACATATCCCATAGACACAACTGCATCATACAAATATTAATCTTATTTAAGCTCCACATATTATATTTAAAAGTATGTTATAGTCAAAAAAATTATAGATTTAACGTTATCTGTAGAAATAATATATTCTTACACAATATTTTGCTTGTATGCTTACAGAAAAATATTATTATATTAAGAAATTGTAATCCGTCTTGTAAAATTTACTTATAACTGAACTGTTTTTTGAATTATTATGTCCAATTATTACTTTTATGTCTGTAAATAAAGACCAAAGTAGAGAAAACTATATCTACCCATACATATTTGTAGTGAGATGAATTGTAAACTTAGATCAACATAGTCATTGAAATATTATAATAAATAATATTATAAAACTATTAAGTATTGCTAAGAGGAATGTCTAAATATAATAAGATGTCTGTAATTTATTTTTCTTTTGAAATTTTTAGAGTAAGACTCTTGAGATAATGTTTGGGGATGAGCTTAACTTTTGGAAGAGATAAAAGTCTAATTTTTATTTTCATCATACTTTCGCCGTGGAATATGTGTATGTTGGTATAGTTGAGGTTACAAGGTTAAAAGGTGCATGAAAAATATTAAAACAATTCTTGAAACTATGTGGTTCGCAGACCAAAAATACTGTGGTTTGCAGACCACGAAAACATTTTTAAATATGTAAAAAAAATCAAAACAAACTTGTACAATAATGTTATTTCTCCTCAAGAACGATTGGGGAATGTGCATCACTTGTTATACATAACATTCGTGGGGTTGCACTTGAACAATTGCGAGTCTGTCATTTATCTGATCTAATAGGTTAGATTCTTGCACGCTAAAAATATCACTAATCAGAGAGCAGTATTTTAAATATTCTATCCCGGACTAAGTGCTTCTGTTTTATCTGCATTAATAAAAATATATTGTTGTAGCTCATCCCACTTTTGTACTGAATATGATGTGATTATTTCTAGATATCTAAGCATTTCAAGTAAAATGTAACTGTTTGGTACTTGATTTGTGTGTGTAACAAAATGTAAACTTTTAGTATGGTTGGAAACCAATAAAATAAAACAATGTATTCTTACTAATCTAATGCAAGCAGCAAGCTCATTTCCAATTTATTTGCGTTGATTTGTTTGTAACAATTCTTTTTAGAAAACGGTTAAAATTCATTATTACTTATTTGAAGGTGGCATATTGTTCAGAAGTACCATGAGAGATTATATTAGGGGTATACCAATTAATTTTTATTAACTTTGTAACTAGGAAAATTACTTTACCCTTAATTTATATTACCGCTGAATGAAACTGATCTGCTATTCTATAAAACATTAAATGTATAACTTTTATCATTTTTTCCCCTTATCATTCATATTATCTGTGTGTAAGTAATTTAAGACCCATGAAGTAGTCAAAACATTTGTTTATATAAAATGAAAAATGTATTGTGTGTTAACAAAATATTTATAATTAAGCTGTAGAAATATATACAGTACACTGAAGTCAGCGATTATAGATGTCTTTTGTATTTATAGTGGAAAACTAAATCTATTGAATGAAAATAAGTCAAATATTTTTCTACAGTCTACATGTTCTCAAATAAAATATTGCATTGTTAATATTAATTATTTATCAAGTACATACAAACAAGTTTTTGCTTGAACATCAATAAAACTTTGTCAAATCTTGTCATTTAAAAAATAGCTTAAGAATTCTAAAAAAAGGTGTTGATAAGACTCTTAAAAGCATTAAATAACCATAGCCATGTTGAATAACATGAAAGCATTATTTCATATATTGTATCTACAACATAAAATAATCAATGTGATTGTAAAAATAGAAGGGCAAGGATTAGAATCTGTTTAGGCCAATGACAAATATCAAAAAATTATTAAAACCAAATATACATTTTACCAAATTACACACTGTACCAGAGTTGATTTACGATGATTATTATCATTCTCAAAATAACAAAGATGTTAAAGCTAAGCACTACAGGTGCTGTTTGAACACTGTTGCAACATACCTGGTTGTTGGCAAATACGCTAAAATGGAATTTGTGTGTTGAACTCGGCCATTTAGATTAAATCTTTAGATAAAGATCTTAGATAACGCTTAGATCTTTTTATGTGTGTAAACAAAACCTTATTAGGTGTGAGCCCTACAGCAGCTTGGAATTAGGCCGTCAAAGCGGAGGATTGAAACTGGGGAGCTTAGTCAAGAAGACTCAATGGTCTAATATCTAATATAAACGATGTGTAGATCCTCCCTTATGTACAATGCTTGCTTTTAATTTATTTGATTTGTTGTTATTCTGGTCAGTTTTATTTTGGTATGCAAATACCTAACCAGTTTGCTTCCTTAAAATATTGTAAAGAATGTTCTGTTTTTACCCTTCATGCTAAAAAAAATAATTATTAAATGAGATCTCGATAATTTTGGCCCAGTCAACTACCTTAGTTAAACTTTAAATATTTTACTGTTTCCAATAAACATTGCTCAAAGAATCTCATATGTACTATATAGTAATGATAATGTTATACCTAGTGTATATATAATGAAAAAGCAGGAATAGGGGAATCAAAAAATTACTATGTAAAAACTAACTATAAGTTTTGTGAAGTCAATTTAACTTTTGATTGTCTCTTTGTGATTTACTTTGATGTATGCTATAATATTGGTAGCTACCAAACTATCAAAATACATAATTAATTATTCACCAATTTTTAACATCAAAGATTAGCTTTCTTCAGCTGAATTGAATTGAACTATGTTTTTAGTAACTACTGATAAGTACTTAGATATATTGATATGTCCAACAAATAGCACTGTAGCTAAAACTTTTGGTCATTAAAAATAATTTAAATGTCGAGGACTATTTTTATGATATGTTGCTTATATCAAATTTAAGGTCTGATATAGAATTAAATAAGTAAAATGTTATTCGTTGGATATGTTGATGTGTATTTAGAAATATCATTTACAGTATGTAATATTTAAAAATATATGCATACACTGAATGTAAGGTAATTTTTGTAGACCTATCCCTATATTGTCCTTGTATAAAAGTAACAATTCTATTTCATTCAGAAATGTTGATTGTAGACTTACCTTTGTATTTAATAAAAATAAAAAGCTTTCTTTGAAACACAAAATTTAGCATTTGCTCCCATTCATTTATTGTTTTTTTATAACATTTATACATATTTCAATATAATGTACACAGAAGAAATTAAAATGACAAACTTATTTGTACACATTAAAAATAATGAATATTAAGAAAAAAAGAATATAAGTATATATATATATATATATATATATATATATATATATATATATATATATATATATGTATATTTAATAAATATAAAGGTTGTATATATATTTTTTATAAATATACCCAGTGTTTAAATATATCTGAAATATTAACACAATCGATAAAAAACACAACTAATTTAAAAAATACTCTTTTCAAAGAAATAAAAAATTAGTACAGTAAAATAATTAAAAAGCAGGGCGGAGAGTCTTTAAATATAAAGACATTTTAATATAAAAGTATATTAAAAATTTTCTAAAGCAACTGCTTTTATTTGTTCCAAATTACATATAATGTCGTGTACTCATTTTTGTCATTTCCGTAACAATACTTAAATAAACAAGACCTCATGGATGAACATAGAAGGTAAGTAGCATACAATTTATTTATAACCACTTCAAGGTACTTTTTACAAGAATAAGCATTGCAAATGGCATTTGTCTGGTTTGTGCATGTTATAACTTGTTACTTATCGACAAGAAATAGCATTTGAATTTCCCAATTTTTTATAATAAATGACAATCAATAAAAACTGGGCAGTTCGAATACTGCTTTCTGAATTATCAATAAGTAACAGATTAAAAACATACACAAAAGCCTGATTGTTCTGATGCATGGCGAGGTTGATATTAAATAATGAAGGTTCATCCTTCAAATCCTTGTGGAATAAAAATATATTTATTTGTTTAGTAAAAGAAAATAATCAGTATCAAAGTAATAACAGGGAATATGATATATGAATTCACTAATTAATCAACATTGTATTATACAAACTTATAAATAGATTTTGTACATTAAGATATATATACAAATAATTGACAATTAGTTCAATAGTATAGCTATTTTCATAAATAAAATTTTCCAGCAGTCGGGAGATGTTGAGTGTAATTAAATTTTTTTAAACTATTGGCAAAGCAAAAAGAAATGAAATTTAAGTGGCATAATACAAGATTATAAAAACATTAATCCTGAATGCAGAAAAAAACGAGCAAGACTTAATTGATAAGTCAATTAATAATATTCTACTGGTTGAGTTAATTCACTTTCATGCTGTCATTATATATCAAGTTAAGTACAAATAATATGTATTATTTCAGGCTTGTTTAAATATTATTAATTTTGCAAATTTCCAATGTTCTTGGCTGTAGTGAAAAAAATTACTATTTTTAAAGTAATTTGAAAAGTATCTTATTGTACTTTGTTAGTTTTTCCATTTTCAAGAACTAATAAAGTTTCAAAACCAATAGAAATTATAAGTATCTTTTTATCGATAAGTTCACATAAAAAATTAAGTCCCATCACATGTTAACTCCTAATATTTACAAGGTAGTTCTGAGTTATACGTTAATTTAGAATGAGGATGGCACACATGCTACTAAAATTGAACAGGTCATAAACAGATAAAAACGACAAAACACTCAACACCGACAACTGATGCAACATAAATCTAGCAAGTAAAATCAGCAGGAATAAAAATATGTAAGTATATCCTATGAGAAGACAATATTCATTTTAAAAAATTACTACTCCAATTATCATTGAGGCATATTGGAAGTAAGGGCAAAATATTTCTTAATGAAACAATATTCATGCTGGTTAATAAAGTAAAAATATGCCAAATAAAAATAACACTATGAACAATTTCAACAGAGAAGAAAAAATATCTAAAATTAACTAGGCCAAGTGCGCACATAAAAAATGACTGCCTCTGTGAAAGATAGTTCTGAATGATAATGGATTAAATAAAGAAATTACTGTGAGGTTGTGTGATCTTAAGTAACTGCTGTCCATGTTGCAACGTTTTTGAACACTGTACTCAATATTTAACATTACTTCTAACATCTAGAGTTGTCTTCTTTTACTTCGCTTAGCGATAGATGGAAACATTTCAGCGTGAACCATCAGAGCCAACTTCGAACTTAAATGTGGTACTAATTGTGTGTACAAACCAGCTTTAGACAAATTTTTGCTAGACTTCATCACTCTAACTTCTGTAGAAACAAACTTTCTTTTCAGATTTGCCCTTTTCTCAGTTTTCTCCTCTAAAAGCATCCTTTTCAGTTCAGCTATTTCTTTTGAATTTTCGTGAATCAATCTCATATATTCGTTTGATTCTTCCGATGTGGATTCATTATTTGTAGGCTTCTTAATTTCAGGAAGTACTCTCTTAGGTAGTAACGTTTTGCAAGTTCTTATGCTATCATTTTGTTTATTGTAATGAAGAAGCTGCTGATGGATTATATTGATTGAATTAGTGTTAGCAGGTGCTGATGCATTCACACTATTTGGAGATTTAGGTATAGTTATTAAAGTAATATCATTCTCCTTGTATAAATTTCTTGTAGGGTCTATATAAGGTTCATTACAAACGATTTGAATTTTATTGGAAGCATTATTTTGTTCAATGGGATTGCCAATGACAACATTATCAGAGATAACAACTGGCTGTTCAGTCGAAGGAGCATTGATTTCTGCGTTTGGATTAAATTCAATCGTTTTGCGTACCTTGCGTGGGCATTTAATTATTTTACTTTGCTTTAAAATTTGCTCAGTACTGTCTGTAGGAATAAATTTTGGTGGAGTTTTAAATAAATCTGACAAATTCCCTAGTTCTTCATCATTTGAGATGATCAAGGGTAAGCTAATGGCCTCTTTGAGGGTATTGTTTTTTATTTTTATTGGAATTTTAGATTTTGCAGTATCAGCCGGAGTCAAAGTGGCCATCGGAGACAGCTTAATTATTTTAGATTTAATAGACTTGGGGGTTTGTAAAGCTGCCATCTTAATAGCATTAGAAAATGGAACTTTAGTATGTTGCCTGGTCAGAAGTTCTATGTAAGGGGCAGAGGTTTTCGGTCTCTTTTTATGAGGAGGAATAAAAGACAAACCAGTAATGGGTGAATTGTTGACAGTCATAGTAGTCACTTCCTTATTTGTTGGTGGAATATCCGTTTCCGGAAGATATACCATGTCATGTAATTTAATTCCAGAAATATTGACTAAGTCTTCAGTTGGACAAGGTTCATTTTTTTCTTTTATAACTCCACAGTCTAATGTAGGAACAGCGATATGCGTAAGACGTTCATGCTAAAATATATATATATTTTTAATTAATACGAAGAAAACCATAAGATAATATAAATAATAAAAATCAAATCAAAATAAAAATATTTTACCTTATAATTCATAAACATAACATCGGAGAAGTGGTTTTCACATATAACTTTATTTTTGAGTTGATTGACACTAAGTGTCTGAAGATCCAACCGATTTGCGTTGGTCATCCAAGTGAGGCACCTCACTTTATCCCTCACTGGATAGTGAAAGAAATGTGTTTTCCCATCTGAAGATTTTGCACAAGAGCGAAAAGAACACCGACAGCCACCCATGGCAAAATAAAATATATTCTTTCTGTAATGATACAATTTTTGTGGTATAGTCATTTATGGTGCAGATTTAAAAGTCTTCAATAAAGTCCTTTAAAATTTTGAATTGCAGGAACATCATTTTTGATCCTCATAAATTTTATTAGTATGAAAAGCTTAGAGCTCCTAATAAAAACAAATTTTACGTGCAAAATTACCACGAAAGCTTTAACCATACAACACTTCGTAAGCGCATGCATTGAAGAAGCAAAGTGTGAACAATATTTATTATGAAAATTTTTAGTTAGTGTGACACAATAATAAATCAAATTATAACAGAATACAAACAAATAATTTTTGGGGGGAAATAAAAAGTCATTAAAAATTGCATAGGATGGCACAAAAATGCATTCAAATTAAAAGTAATAAAATTTTAATAGTCTCACATTATTATAAATTATTTGCTTAAGATACAAAATTATTCTTCACAGATTAACAATAATAACGCACTTTATTCGCTCTTACGCAGAGGTTTCTCATTTGACATCAGAAGCAGGCATAGACAACATCAACAAAGCTTAAATACCAAAGACAAATATTCATTTTTGATTTTTTTTGTAGGGAAAAAATTAAAACTTTATCCCTATCTTAATTATCTAGATGCAAGCAAATCTAACATCGCATCCTCATTAAAGGGTAAAAATTCAGAAAACTGTGAAATCGATAAATTCAATCAATCGTCAAAAATTGTTACCATAGCTGGAAAGGTGATTTTAAGATATTTACGGTCTTATTTCTTTCCATTAAATTCAACAGATACTAACTTTATTAGCTGATTGCAAGTAGAATAGGTCGCAAATTGTGTCGCGACTTTACTTTACTTTGTCTATGAACTGAATGAAATGACAGCTGACGTCATTTGGTGGCCTCACGGATAGAATATTGAATCGCTTCAATCGAATTTGTAGTGCTGTACCCGATTAAATGCTGTCATCGAATTGCTTAAAAAAAACTAAGCTCGCTAATATAAAATAAATCAAATTTATTCTCGACATTTATTTTATTTCAACTCATGCTATAAAAGGGTTTTTAACACATATTTTCCCTTACACCTACAACAAACCTCACTCGCAAGAAACTCATGTACGTAATGTGTAAGCCCCAAACACTGCGCGCAAAATATACCGTATTGTAAGACATAGTTTTAAGAAGTATTGTAACTTATCATATTTAATTTAAATAAAGAATCTTGAAAATTAAAATTAAATTTCTCGACTTTTACTATTTTTGATGTTTGATAAGACTGAAATAATTGCACGAAAACTTTTGACAAGTGAGATCATGTAAGTCAAATTTAACAATGATAGCTAAACTACGCATATGATTTATTAGCCGAATTATTTATAATAATTACTTAAGTAATTCAAGCAAAACAAACGCCTAGAACTAATTTTGAAAGCATGAATTTGTTCATTTAAAATTTACATGTTTTTTTGCAAACCAGTAAACTTTGTAAGCAAGAAAATGCATAATTACGAAACAAAAATTCTGACAAGTCAAAAAAAAAATTTTACCAACAAAAGTCTTAACGAACAAAACATAACTTAGACATTTTTCATTTAAAGTGGCAGTGGCGTATTTTAAAACCATAGTCTAAAACGTTACCCTAAAAATAATGTACAGTTCATATTTGGCAACTACAAAATAAATCTGCTATTATTTTTAATAAATGACAACTATTACTCGATACATGTAAAAAATGAAATTTTGGGGATAGTATTTTAAATCTCGTCATTAAAACATGCTAACCGGTGTAGAAAAATTCAAAATATTTGTGATTAATATATTTACAACAATAATAATAATCAGTTATCATATATTTTACTCGATGGAAATGATCGAATTAATCGGTTTTATGATTAAATTGTGCACATCACTAAATTTGACAGTCGCGCAGTTGAGCAGGCCAGTCGGGTTCGCTCCTATAAGATTTTGTGTACGGTTTTCTTGTATTATGGTAATGTGCTAAAAGGTTTTTAAGACTATACAGATTGATAATTTGGGTCAAAACACTACTGTCGTGGCGCGAGTTTCGCTTTTTAAACAATTAAAGACTATATCGGAAAGAAATATATCGGAAATCTTCGGTACGATGACTGAGATAAACAATATTTAGTAATACGTTTTTCAGATCAAGCAGTCTATTGTCGCGATTATCTCAAGGTAAGCAATAAAATTTTATCACATTAAATATATTAGCATATGGATTTAATTAAATGTGTGATCACACTTTAAAATGTAAATAGTTTAAAACGCAATTAATCTATATTTTTTTATATTTGGACGTAAAAATGAAATCATACTTTAATTGGCCAAATTTTAATATTTTAAATTAGTAATTAATTATACTTGTCTATAATCTACGCATATACCAATTTAATCCTAGCATTTTTGTCATGTGTATTACATTGCACACATTTGAATCATTTCTTTATTTTTACACTGTTGTAGAATCATAATCCTGTGATCTAAAATTTATCATAATCTATAAATGTCCACTGGAAATTCCTCATTGGATAAATTGATACCTATTTTAGAAACATCTATTAATAGTTTGGGTGTTGAGACTTGTATATATTTTTTGCTTAATACCCGTATTATGTATCAAGCATGCTTTGAGTACTTAAAGTGATAAGTATTTAGTTTTAATTTTCCAACTTGTTGACAGAAATTGCATATACATAGATAGATACATATATTATTTCCTTATATGTCCATTGGCTGTATATTGTAACCTACATACTTCACCTTGATAATTTATGAGCATTAGATAAAAAAAATTCTTTGTATCTCTTAAGCAGTATCTACCTTACAATGTTTCTAAATAACTTTTTATCACCTTTATTATTTTATGCATTTATTGATAAAAATTAAAAAAATACTTTAGGTGTCACCTACCAGTGTCATATTTATTTCTCAGTCTTGTTTATTCTATTAATCTTTTTTTCAATAGATTATATTAATCTCTTTTTGCAGAAGCAATGATAAAGAACATTTTTTTGTAAAGAATACTATCTCTAACTGCTGTAATTTATACTTACCTCTATAAATACTTATACAAAATTCAGATATTTTTTTATCAACCAATAAATTTTCAAATGTTTAAATTTTGCACTCAAGCTATTTTTAACCTTTGGTTCTCTAAGTGGCAAGAAATAATTTTAAATAGTGAGTTTTTAATTATAAGTCTATTCATTCTGACAATAATATTCTTCTAAATCACCTGTATATAATAAGCCTCTACCGGTTTACTTCAGAAATTGATAGGTTGCCTATGTATAATATAATAGCCAATCATATATTTGAAAGTTAATTTACCGGAGAAATTTATTTGAAGATTCATAAAATTATTATTGTTCTTAAATATATATTCTGTGTTTTCTGTAATTTAATTAACATTAGGTTCTTCTGTATAATAAATAGTGTCTCATAGCTCAATTGCTGAGCAAGAAAGTAAGAAGTTTTAACTCAGATATTTATACCCGTGTGTAATAAAAAAATGTTGTAGAATTTTGTATATATTTTGATACTGTCAATCATGATAATTGACTGCTTAAAATCAGCATATGTATCAAATCTTACTCTTACAAATATTATAAAAAATACGTTTTCCAATCAGAAAAAAAAAATGCAACAATGTACGGTTATACGGTTATAATGTAAGGTTATTTCTGTAACAATAATTCATAGTTATTTTTTTATCACTTCAATCAAATAATACCATCACAAAAGTTTTTTTATTTAATATTCAGAAGTTGCGCAATAAAACTAAAAGTAACTGAGAACCTATCTCTAAGATTGATTTCAATCTGTTTGTATCCACTGAAAGATGATGGATTCAAAAACAAAGTCTTTCTTTTGTTCTGATACTGTTTATTTAATTTTTATTAATAAAGTATCAAAGAGTAGGTTTTAAGTCTAGTATTATCAATTTAACCATGGCAGCTGTCAATTTTACTATAAATCATGAATATGATTTATCTTTAGTCATATCTAAAGGTGACTTGTTATTCTAAAATGTCCATAGTTTTTTGTGATATGTTAATATTATGAATTTAACTTTTTTGTATGGTTAAAACATGTACCTCTTATGTATGCGGCCTCAGCTTATGTTGAAGTTCTCTTTCTTTTCAGACTTGTTTGATTACTACAAGCTGAAACAGTACAATGGATTATGTGTACTCATCTTTTGGATGTCTACATATCAATATGAAGAGTGTTGATGTATGTTGATGCACAAAATACACCTAGTAAAAGAAATCTAGCAAATTTATAATTTATTTTCTGAAGCTTAAACATGGATAATTTAAGGTAAGAAATATAATTTATATTTATAATATTTAAAATAGATCAGGATTTATTTTATTTCAGTCATATTTTAACTCTTAAGAATATTCTTCTGTCTTATCTTGTCTATTTATTTACACATTTTAAAATTAGTTTTATGAAAAATTGTGTTTAAAATTTCAATAATAAATCTCAGAATACACTTCCTAAGATCTTTTCGTACAAAGTTCATTTGTGAAATTTTGCGCGCTTACTCTGGGCATATAGACTTCTGATAAAAAACTATATAATGATGTCTATAAATAAATTTTGCATAAGCAATTAAATTTAATGTTTAGTTATTTTATAATAAGCACATGTGGAATTAAAGAATGATCTAGAATGTTTGGTGTGTTTTGATTTTTCAGAATATATCTGTCCACGTGGAATGTGGCTACCAATGCACCGACCCAGGATCTCAACAGTCTGCTAGATTTCCCGTCGATTGAGAACAAGCATCGTCCGTTACCTGATATTTATATTTTGGGGTACTTAATATAATATTTTTCGTCAAGTCACTTTTTCTATTTATTTAGAATTAATATTTTTTAAAAATGGTTCAATTGTTGGAGCCAAAATTTTAAAATATTAATCGAAATTTGATCCCACTTAGTACCAAAAAAAAACTTAGTCCATTACCAATGGATGCTAAAACCTGCAAACTTATCTTGCTAACTCTTTTTTATTATGTTTGTAGTTACCTTACGACTCCAATTGATAATGAGTTCTTAATTATTTTATTTCTGATATTTTACTGCGCAGCTGATAACATTATTTATCTCCTAGACTTATAAGACAAACATCTCATAAGCGTAATCTACCTTTGTTGCATTGATAATATCCGTTTAGTGACAATTTTAAATTAAATTAATTAATCTAGAATTGTTTGCTGGCTCATATTTTAAATATATAAAATAAAATACTTATCATGCACTATGAATAATAAATTAAATATTTTCTAAAGAATAAACTAAATTCAGTTAAATGTTACATACAAATTTTTTATTTGATATTATAAATTAAATTCAAAATGTCACCAGTGGTATTCTGTTTAGCGTGAATTGTCGGTGACTTTAATTCTCCTTTCTCATTTAGTGTGTAAGCATGCTGCATTTCTTTAGAAAAGGTGTATTCAGAATTTATTGACCTAAACATACATTTTCTGTTCTTAGATTTCAGGAGGTCAAGTCTCAACCTCAAAATATGGTTCTCGATGCTTTATTTTCTGATCCGTGGACTGCTAGTGTTGAAAAAGTCCTTAAGAACAATTATGTCAGGGTTAAAAGTATCCGACTTCAAGGACTTCTCCTTCTGATATTCTGTCTCAGAAAGCATCTGGTTAATCTTCGAGATATAGAAACTCAGTACACCAAGACAGGCCTCGGGGGGATGTGGGTAAGTGACATAACTAAGCGACATTAATATTAAAATTTAACACCATAGTATTTTCAATGTTATTACACCGAAAAGTCTGGTTTGGGACAAATAAAAATTTATTTTCAAATTCTTCATGATATATCTAACTCTTTTGTAGATGTCAGTAGATTTTTTTGTATGTAATTTTTTTTGTTGTGTTTACATCACATTAGTAGATGTAACAATAATTTAGTTAATGTATATATATTTTTATTTATATAATTTAAAAACATCTCACCCTATCTGTTATTAAAATCAGAACCTCTTTTATTTTTTAGAGCCACACATATATGTATATATGTGTGACTAATAAAATTCCTCGATTTGACTAGGTATTTAAGAAATCATCCTAAACTTGAGTATTAAAATATATGTTTTACTTAATATATTTATTAACTTGCAGGGCAATAAAGGTGCTGTGAGTATTCGCTTCGGTATATACGGTTGCTCAATATGTATTGTCAATTCTCACCTCACCCCTCACGATCATCTTCTCGAAGACCGAATCGACGACTACAACAACATCATCAAGTCCAATACCTTCCATGTCAGAGACACTACTAATATTATGTTCCATGAGTAAGTTATAACTTTTGCTTCTACTGTATATATTTAGATGAAAGAGGCAAAGCTTCATTCTATGTTAGCAGTATTAAACATGAAACATATAGTCACGGAATCTTCATTTTAATTTTAAATTTATATGCTTACTTACAATAATATTTGTTTTTTTTATTACAGTTATGTATTTTGGCTCGGAGACTTAAATTTCAGACTGTCAGAAAGAGCCCCTGAATCCTCTGAGACCATTTCAGAAAAAGTAAGAGAAGACCACACCGCCTTTCTCGAGTACGACCAGCTCACCATGGTTAGAGCCAACGGAGAAGCATTCTCAGAGCTGAAGGAGAGTACTCCCAACTTCCCTCCGACGTACAAGTTTGAAATTGGCACCAATGAATACGATACAAAGTATGCTCTCCTTTTTTATTGAGTTGAAAACACCACGCTGAAATATTTATTGATTTATTATTTAAATTCAAAGCAACTTATAAATTATCAGAACTCTATATTTTATTGAATGCTTGGTAATTTATATTTAATATTCTAGCTGTGTTGGTAGGAATCTGTTTACATGTCCATTATGCTGTGCTGCTTCGAACGACTATTAGATGCTTAGTAAACCAATATTTATCACTCCTAAAAAGATAATAAAATGTCAAATAGCATGGACTCGAATGTAATATAATTTTTATGGCATAAATTTTAGTAAATAAATACTGCATCGTCGATATGTGGTATAACAAACTATCGCTATGTGCTAATTAGTTAAACCATGATTTACACGCGATCGCCTCACTGTGCATCACCGAAGATTCAATATTCATGTTGAATTGTTTTTATGCATTATAAAATTTGTCTTATGAATTGATTGACGTTCTTGTTTTGAGCCAATTTTAACATAAGATAAGCGTGAGCAGAGCTAAACATTATTTTAGTAAATTAGAACTGTGTTTGTTGTAGTAAAATATATTTTTGAGTTAAAGTAGGACAACATGCAAAACAATACAGCTATGCACAGTGTATATATATTGCTTTCAGACGAAGACCTGCATGGACGGACAGAATTCTTTATAAAGTCGTTGCAGATAATTATGAAAACGTGACCTTGAAGGCTGAACAACTCAACTATCACAGCTTACCTCAATATACTCTCAGCGACCACAAGCCTGTGGTGTCAGAATTCAACATCAAGGTAATTCTTATTTTTTTCTATATTTTATAGGTTTATTGAATTGAATTATTTTTTTCATTCATTTGTTTGTGTTTTGTTTGAACATAATATTGAAAAAACCATAATTTGACCTAAAATGATAATAAATTTCAGTCTTCCGAATTTCAATAAAAATATGTTAGATTAAATTTTGATATGCATAAATGTGTGGTAAGTTGTTGCTCAAAAATTCAATTTTATACTATAAAGTGAATAAAATGCAAACCATATTTTTTTATTATTCAATCTTACATTGGAACTATGAATCCCTATCCTAAATTAAATGACATAGAATTTTGAAAAAAAATAGTTTTGCTGTACATTTTAAAAATGAATGTATATGATTCAAGAAAAAACATTGGCACGTGTAGTATTATAAAATATAGCATGATGAATATTATAATGTTTCATTTTCCTAGAATACATTTTTTTTCTCGTTTATTTCTAATTCAATATAGAATTTTAAAAAATTGGTGATTTCTTAAAAATTGAGAACCCTTGAATTAGTATTGTGTAAAATTCTGTATTATTTTTGTAAACAGTAGATCTCAAATTTGAAAAATCTGATATAGATTTTATGAAGATCTAAAAAGACATTTGCTTCATTGTGTCGTGAGAAAAGAAGGTCAAATTTATATTGCTAAATTTTCATTTCACAATCGTGTTTTGGAAAAGAACACAAATTTGTACATATTTTACTTTTAAAAAAATATTGCATTTATTCACTTAGGTGAGACTGTTTTTTTTTTTTAACCATATATGAAAGGATCTCTTTAGACAATCAGCAAATGGCTTGTTATGGAGATAAATAATCTGTTCCACTAACTGCAATTAAAAAAAAAATGCAATATTAATGCAATAACAATGTCTAATATTTTTTTAATTTTTTTAATTGAAAGTTTCTATTTTTTAAGAAAGGTGTGTTCTGGTGTTTTGTTTATTTCATAATAACATAATATGAATGATTTATATTTTCTAATAAATTGAGAATACTAGTTATATATTTTTTTTATGACATTCGGACATTTATGACATTGACTTTTTTTTTTTTCGTAAACTGAATATATTTATCTTCTATTGCATCTTCTTTTACTGTTGACCTTCCCGATGAAATTAAGACGTGTCTTTTTGAAACGAGTTGCAATGTTAAAAGGGTTTTTTATTTTGTGTACATGATCAGTCATTCTGTACGTTACATACCTTGTACGTTTGTCACTAATTCTGTGGGCACGGTCTTTATTTGCTTTTCATTTTCTTTTGCACCTCATATTGCTATGACAGATTCGCATGAAAGAAACTGTCGTCACAACCTACGGCCCGAGCATTTCATTTGATTCAAGTAGCATTCCCAGCAGCAGTGTCATACCGGAGGAGACGATTGTGAGTAACTTGTATTAACCCTGCTTTCCTTCAAATTATTTACACCGATACAAAAACAACTATTGATACTTTTATCAAAAATACATTCAATGTCTAATTCTCTCATCCATCCGAGTATTGTGTACAACATACTGTCAGTCAATTGTTGAAGCTTATCTAAGATATGTCGAAATGTTTGCTTTTTGCTTTATATTTTTATTTTTAGACAAAGCCTGTTCTAGAAGTATTTCTGAAGATTGCGAAATATTATTGGTTTGATTATTTTTAATAAATTTTTTGCAATTTAAGGTTTTCTCTCATCATACCGAGCGATGTGTGGAGTTTGCAACAATCAATGAAATTTGGTATATTGGAGACGCTGATTTCATTGCAAGGTATACCCTCTCACGTGACGTTCATGTTTATCCACACGACTGGATTGCTGTTTATGAGGTACAGTACAAATTTTGATATTTGCAATAAGTACTCATTGCATAAACTTTGTTTTACAAATCGTTGATTGAAATAATTTCAGGCTGACTTCACAAACCTAGAAGACTACATCACATATGAGTATGCCGGTAAAGTGGGCAGTATGATTCCACAAGGTGCAGAGACCTCGAGAACCATTGTGTTCAGTTTTCCTGTAGGCAGTGGCGTGAGGAGTCCCGGCCTGTATAAGTTCTTGTACTTCAGCCAGCCGACTTCAGAAGTTCGCAGCTTACTAGGTAAGCATTTATAAATTGGCGATATATAGTGTTTCCAAACTTCTTTCAAAAGTTTAAAATAATTGATACATAATTTATACTATGTTTTAAATACATTATGAATACTCTTCAGGTCATTTTTAAGGTTGTACCTATGTATTATTTTCTCTGTTTACTATGCTTAAAATATGCAGTATAATTTAAAAATAAATATAGAAGGTCAAGTTGCTTTCTTTGCATGATTCATACATTTTACATCAAACAACTTCTAATGTCATGTGTTAAAAAATATGGATCATGGTGGGATACGATGCCCCTATGAATTTTATTTGTGTATTGTGAAATTGGAAACGGCATTTCAAGTATTTATCATTATGCTTGTGAAATGTTTGGATTTATTCTGTATTTAAGTTATTCATGCTTCCATAAAAAGCTGTTATTTTGATTATTTATTTCTGTACTAGGCATCTCAGACTCATTTGAAGTTCGTGTGAGAGAAGGAGAAGGATCCTCGATGGACAGGCAGATGAGCAGTTCATGCACAGATGCTTCATCGCAAGCGTCCACTTCGTCTGGGCAGGAATCCGGTACCATGGACTCCTTGCTCAGAGATTTCAGCAAGCTGCATGTCCCAGGTTTGAAATTCAACATGTTGAATGATTTGTCGATTGACTGATTAAGGAGTTACGTGCCGGGATCTCCGGATCTCGCGGCACTTGGCAGAAAGCTTCATAAGTGAAAATTTCACTTTTTGTGCTTTACTTTTCAATTTAAAGATGTATATTTTTGTGAATTTCTCGATATGCTATGCCATGTAGGCTGCATTCAATTCTGAAAGCCGTTTTGAAATTATAAATTTATCATTGAGCATACTTTACTTTCAACGGTGATTTTAATTATATGACGTGTATTTTTAATGCATGTGTTAAAAAACAAACTCAAATAAATTGAAAACCAAAATAACACATTTAGAAATATTCTTATTCTTTGTTTCTTATGGTTAGGCTCTTTGTGTATTTATTTTCTTTGAGAATGCCAAATAATTGTTGCATTTTTGATGTATTTAAACCTGACACTAAAATATCATTAGATTTTTATACAACAGTTACAGTTTTATACAAATATTTTATACTAGTATACTCTGGAACATTTTCCAATGCCAAATACAACATTTTTTATAATGCCTTACGCATGCTCGGTGGATTTACTAAGCGAGGAGCCTCCTTAATGTCACTGTCAGTCTTTTGATAGTTTTCTTTCTTCTCCCATCATACTTTCGAAAGATATCAACCTTAGATATTATGTTATGTTTACCATGAATATTATATTATATTTAATGTTATTTTCATTATATGAATATCAACCAGTTTTTTGTATCCTATTAGGAGCGTTAACCCTGATGCTTAAATTAAATTAAGAGTCTAGATTTTATTAATTTTTCATTATTTGTCTGAATATTTTATTCCTTATGCTGGGATATTTTTTGAAAACATATTAATGTATTTACTTTCGTTTTCCGTATTTATTGTTTGGCTTCTGTCTGTTACTAAGTCATAACATAATTTACCCTTTTTTAGGTAGGTTCAGGGCAGTTTTTAGGATATTTGGGGCCCTGGCTATGATATTATTGTGGGGCCCCTCTACGTATGGATATAGAGGCCCCTTTAGGTGGGGGGTCCCGCATGTGCTGCCAAAAAATGGCACTGGGTAATTTATTTTAGTTTTCTACAAAATGCTTTTTGCTTTGTTGTAACACAACCATCAGCGCTTAGAGATTTTACTTTTAATAAGAAAGTTATATGAAACAAAAACCGTAATTATATTTTTATATTAAGAGTTCTAGCAAAGGGGTTAATGAAATGTTCGAATGAAGTAGTGAAATAAGATGGGTTAGATGGGATAGAAAAATATTATCAATACTTTAAGGTGTGTTTATAAACCGTCCCATATTATTATCCATAGTAATATGAATATTATTTTTTGTTACTACGTTTTATCAGAATACCAAACAGAAGCTTTATTGGAAGGCTGATAAAGAGATAATACTTTTTGTAGTGATATGTATTGATTTTTATTTATCCTAATTTTGTAAATATAATATTTTGTTTTGCACGAGCACTTGAGATATCATTTCCTTGTTTTTTTTGGATATTTTTTTGGTCACTTATGAGCTTAAAAACAATTATTATATAGTTATCAAATTAATTATATGTACAGTAAAAGCTCAGTATTTTTGTTAGCTTTAGGATTGTGATTGTGAAAATGCTTACATAATGGAATCTTCATAGGGATAGTTACATGTAAATGGCATCAGATTTGTCTCCCATTAGTGTTAAAATCAGCGGCCTAATGCGCGTGACCCCTGGCTGCGCGCCCAGTGACTGGTTGCCTCGTTTGATTACAGAGCTTGTACTGTATATTGAAAGTTGTATAATTCTGCACTTGTAGCTTCGGTTAGCTTGTCGCTTTTATAATGAGCTGTTTTTATCTCTCAGGAAAAGAAATGACAGATCAACAATTACCCAAATAATATAAGTAAGTCCAACAGTATTTTCTATTGTGAGCTATTTACATATTTCCGTTGCTTTTATATTCATAATTATAGATATGGGTTTTAGTGAGAGGGCATTTTTTTGAGCATTAATATTTCCATATATTATATGTTTATATAGAAAAGCTTGAAACTATCATGAGTCATGGAGTCCATTTTTATGTTTTATCATCAAAATAATGCTTTGTTGTTTTTTTTTTTTTTATTAATTATAGTTTTAACTATCTCCTTATGAATTATAAGCCCTCATCCACGTTACAAGTACAAATTACATATTCAAATACCTAAATTTGTTTATAATTCATAAAATAATAAATACTTTTGTCACAAATTAATTTGAAGTATTGTCATTTTTGCAAGTATTATCATTTCTATTTCAATAAGCTAATTTTTGTGAGCTCTCTTAATTTATATACTTTATAATTACCATATTAAAAGCAATTTTTAAAGTTTTACTTTGTCTTTTTTGCACATTATTCTATATTATTCTTTAATTTGCTTGCCATATTTTGTAGGAAAACATATTATATCATTTTATAAGATGGTAAATGTTTCCTATAATCAAATAGTACCAACAATATTATCATACCACAAGTAATCCTAATGCAGAAGTGCTGTTATTTTTTAGTATTTCTAACTAATTCTAGTTGACGTAAAACCGATTTGATTGTTTTATTTCAATATTAACCGTTAATTTTTTTAATAAACCATTTCATAAATAAGCATATACATACATATTATATATTCATAGTCTTGTGTAAATGAAGAGTCTACGCTGCATTTTATAGTCTTGACTACTCAGTGTGCATGTATTCATAATGCTGGAAAGGGGAGTTGACTTAACCGATAAGTGATCATTCTTGAATTGAACTATTTTGATGAATTTTAAATTATAAATTAAACTTAAATCTTTATCTTAATCGATAGTTAAGTCTCTTTCTCTTTCCAAATTAATATAATAACATAAAATATACATTGAGTGGCTAGCTACTTGTGTTCATTCACGTGGTAATATTATTTTATAAGTGAAAATTTTATGACTGGACAATTCTAAAAATCATAACTTTTTCACTGGTTATATTATATATTTTTAAAGTACTATAAAAGTACCTGGATATTAAAAACACGATTTTACATAATTTTGTCATTGTTGCAATAATATATTTATTTCCTGTACACTAATTTTATAAAAGCTTATTGTTTTTGTTGACCAATTCAAAGTTTATTTGCTTATAGTTTAAATTAACACTAACCTAGATGAATAATGTGATACGTGTACTATTTAAAGTTGTTATTGAATTTATTGATTTCTTAAAAGCAATTTAATAATAAAACTTAACCGTTGTATTGTGATAGAAACTGACATTTGAATTAGATAAAAATAGAGGTTTGAAGTGTCTAGGGAGTAATATCACGCTTGTTACTAAACACATTTAATTATATATAATTTAAGTATTATAAATAACATAAGAACAACTGTTACCTACCCGGGAGTGGATAAAAAATCTATTGTTTCTTTTGTTTTGATAGTTTATCATCCTTGGAATTGGGTTTGTGTAAAACTTTTTAGAAACCATTTAAGTTTCGGTATTTATTAGACACAATATAATGTATGAATTTTTACAGTTTTTTTTTAAATGTCTGTAACTCAAATTTAGAGTAAAATTCAATAGATTGTGTTTTAAGTTATTAAGATCAAATGATGTTCATTATATTTATTTCATTAATTTAATTGTAAATAGCAACTGAATACAGATTTTGTGAATAAAATTATTATTTTTACATTGTCAACTCTATTACACCAAATTTGAGAGGAGTATTTTGGATTCTGAGTTGCAAAAAATATTAATATGGACTGTTGGTATATTTATATTATATTTATGTTGAATTTATTTTGTGTCTACTTAAATCAAATTTGGGAATAACCTATGTAATTTTTCAAAATTCCTCGCAAAGGAAATGTTTGTACATTATGTCACCATTTTATAAAATAAAAAAGTTTATTCAATAGAATTTGTATATATTTAACCTTTGACCTCTTTACATTATGTTAACCTGTAACATTTTAACAACTGAGCAATTTATTGAATGGATTGACAATAATTAAAAAAATATTTAAAATAGGTTTTTGAATACTATTATTTTTTCTTCAATGAATTATGATATAACATTTAAAATAAATGTATTATATTATACCTACATGATAATAAGTTTATCTAATATTTTCCAAGAAAATCAGAAAAATTAAAATAAACTTTTATTTATTTACTATATATTAAATTTCTTTATCAAATTTTTATTTAAATTATATGGTTTTCCACATTGGGACATTTTTTGTTGGACCTTCTGAATCTACATAGCGCCTCAAAATTTGCATACACTTTTTAGTTTAAAAATAAATTTCTTATATATTCATAATTTCATTTAAACATAATCTAAGACCCTCTTTTGATTTCTACAATTAACACTGGCACTTCTTCATTGTGGAAAATATAATGTTCAATGCACAAAAATATATATCATGGCGCTTTTTTGAATTTTATGAGTTATATCTACTAACAGAGTAAATAAATAAATATATAACACTAATAACTTTATTTAATGATTTATTTTTTGACGCCATCTGTTGGTGAATAGGATTTGATTAAATTTCAGCAATGTGGGAAGTAAACAATGGATCTACATTTATTACGCGAAACCCTATACTTTATTTTAATAAAATATAATTTTAATATAAATTTTAACTACAACATTTAACAAATAAAAAATATAAATATATATTTGCTAATAAAAAATATTTCTAATTTGACATGGCTGAAAATTTTCACGATAGTTGCTCTTAAAAAATAAGTAAACTAACGCTGTTTGTTCGTTTGCTTTGACAGGTAGCTGTGTTTGTAATTTTTTTCCGTGTGCCGTGTAGTGTGGATTAGTACTTTGCCAGTTTTTATACAATTTTGTGAGCGTGTTTATGTATGAAATGTGCATAATACTTTAAAGGTTATACATCTTTTATGCGCCTTAAATCCTTTAAACCTCCTTTTGGATACTAATATGCTATAAAATTGAGATATTCAAGATTACGATGTATTTGTTGAATATGTATTAACGATCTTTTTTCGTTTAAGCCGGTTGAGCTTATTATTTTTTCTGTATTAAATGAGTAGTATTTATAAACTAATTAGCACATTAGTATACTTGTGCATTATGTAATATGAATTAATGAATGATTATTTACTACTCTAGTCATTGAAATGTGCAATACAAGGAATCGTTTTTATTATTAGTTATTTTTTTAGAATCAAAGTCGATATACAGATGTTCGTTACTTCTAGACAATTTTTCTATTTACTACAAAAACGCTTTTATTCGTTAATTGAAGGTTAACATGTTTGGCTGAATGACAATGATTTGTGTGTGTCTCACAAACAATGATTGAAAGTGTATCCAGAAGAGCTTTTGGGAGTTCCAGCGGAACCTACAACGTTCGAGCTTCAGAGCTGGCGAGAGACCGCAAAGTCAACTCTATCAGTGCTGTTGTCACCTTCCTCGATGATTCACAGCACTGTTTTCAAATTGATGTAAGTTTCTTTAAAAAAAATAGACTATGCATTTAATGAGACCGTCAAGCCTTAAAAGTACAGTCATACTTAAAATAAATCATTTCATAAATATTTTCTTCTTACTTATTTGCAACAATACCTGCGTATTGATTTTTAGATTGTAATATAATATCCTGTCTTATGTGCTATGTATATGTTATCATTTACTTATAAATTGGCTGTTAATTGCAATATATTCATTTGTTTACTTTTTTCTAGAAAAAGGCCAAAGGATGTGAACTCTTAGACCTGGTTTTCCAGTACCTGGAGTTAGTGGAAAAAGAATACTTTGGGCTGCAGTTTACTGAAAATAATACACCACCTGGACCCACCAATGCTCCAATTACAGTAAGTAATCTATATGAAGTATGTGTTTTGCTATCTGAAATTATTCAATAATAATATTTCAACTGATTTTAAAAAGGACCATTTAAAAATATATAGTTTTAGATTAAATTAACAACACTACCTTGGCAGTAGAGATGTGTGATCAATTAAAACAAAAGTTTTGAATAACTTTAAATGAAAAAATTATTACAGTGTATACAAAGGACAAATTTAAATTTTCCAAACTATAATCAGGCTACAAATTTTGAATGTATTCAAAGCTTTTCTACATCTGTGAATTGCATATATCCGCAATATATCTTGTCATTTCATATTAATATTTGAGTAAGAAGGAACTCAAAATTAATAAATATTTTGTATTCTGTTTTGAAAATATTAATTTTGCTATTGTTTTCTTTTTTTTTTAAATTTATTTTAATTAAGATGTTTGTCAATAGACTTGATTAAAAATCGATTGTTTCACAATACGTGTAACTAGTCATACAAAGGTCGTTCAGTATTTGAACTCACGAAGGTCTGACAGCAGGGTTATAAACATTTGACACTGAATACTGATTTGATCATGAACTGTATTAATCATCACTTTAATTGTAGAGATGGATAGAAGGTCACAAGAGGGTGAGAAGGCAGGCAGGGCCGACAGCGACGCTGTGGCTGGGAGTGAGGTTCTGGCCATCTGAGCCTGCCCGTCTGGAGCCCTCTGCTCGGAGATTCTTGTGCCTTCAACTTCGAAGAATGTTGAAAGATGGGCGACTTCCTGCTCCGAGACCTGCGCGCTTGCTTCTGGCTTCATACCAGGCTCAAGGTAAAACTGCTAATTGCTGTAGTTGGCGTCCACACTATGTCATATGTTTCCCATTTAACTTTCAATCAATTTTAGCCGAGCACGGAGATTGGACGTCAGGTGAAGCTGTTAGTCTCGTGGACAGTGGCCTTGAAGGAGCTGAAGAATTGCGTCGAGTGAGAGAACTTCACCGTCTGCACCGTGGCCAGCCCAGAGCTACAGCAGATTTGCACTACCTGGAGCACGCAAGAAGATTGGATCGCTATGGTGTAGACACACACCCTGCCAAGGTTATTATAAAGATTTATTGTATTTTTAATGTTTCATTTTTCTTTACATTTAATTTCTTTTTTAATTTGTGATGTATTTCAATATAATCGTAAAATGGGTAAAATATAATTTATTTTACTAAATAATGGTGCAAAGATTTTTTAATTTGTTCCAAAAAAAAACTGACATTTTAAATTGTAGTATGAGAGAAACATTCATCTAATTATATCCTGATGTAATCTTTACTTCAAACATTGCATCTTTAATATACCTTACTACAGTTTATATTTCAATCATACAAGTAAGTTAACAAGAAAAAAGTGTCTTAAGTATCCCCATTTTACTATTCTTAAAATTATTAGTAAACCTGCTCAATCAACAAATTTCCAGTGGTCATAAAATTCCACATATTATGGCAGACTAACAAGAGTTTTCATATTATGAAAATTGTTACTAGAAATGTATGAAATTAACAAAATAGGGTCAAGGAAGTTGCATCTCATGCATGGTAATGAGTCAGCACTTACTTACTGGCCGGTGGCTTGCCTGAGGTGTGCCTGGAATACCAACGCGGGGGATTTCCTTACACATCAAGGATCTCTGTCACCGCACAATTATTATTTCGACGAATTGATTTACATATACTTTGGCTTCCTCTTATATTATAGCTCTTATTATAAATTGCATCGGTGACGTTGTTTTTTTTACGGGGAACTTTTTTTATTGATTTGCTGTGAATAATAAATGGTTGCTTTTAATTAATTGCTATATTGTATTGTTAATTTTTAGTTTTTTTTATTGACAATACAAACAAATGTATCGCATGTTGTTTGTATTAAGATTGTTGTGGTGATATTCATATAAAATAAACAGAGGTGAACTATAAACGAAGGATTTATTCATGGTTATCTCATACTTAGTGTGCACAACATAACAGCATACCTGTTGTTTTTCACAGTGATACTTTTCTCAGATGTTGATATTGTTTGATATGACTGGAATATTAATGTGCAAGATCTTGAACTGGTTATTTAATATTACTAAGAGGATATGCTATATTTTATTTGTAAAGGAATTGATTACAAAACGAGTTTTTAATTTACTTTCAGGATTCCAACGGAAAGGAAATTGCGATAGGTGTGACCTCCCAAGGCCTCGTAGTATTTCAAAATTCTATCAGGATAAATACGTTTTCTTGGGCAAAGATTGTGAAGATATCCTTCAAGAGGAAGCAATTCTTTATCCAGCTGAAACGTGAAGCCGTAAGCTTATATATAATCATATTCCTATAGTGTATATCGATACTGGAAAAACAAATATTTCCTGTATTTCATAAATTAAACAATTTTATTGACTTTGGTTTAGTATGTGGACATATTTAAATTTGTAAAGCATAATTTAATTAGGTTGATTAGTCATTATATTTTGTAATGCAAACCACAATCTACGCTTTTCAATGTATTGAGCGGTGACATGTTTCCTTAGTAACGTTGACATTTGATATAGCAGTTATTCACACAGACTACTTTATCAATATTAATAATGGTCTCGATTTCCTGTCTAGATACATTCATATAGAATTCTATTGTCTTGAAATACCTCTTTTAATTTCATATTGATTGTCTGCCAGTTTAAGTTGCTGGAAATCAATTGCATTGATTACTTACAAGATATGAAAACTAAAACTTGAAAGCTAATAATTCAAATGATTTTTATGTTGTTATATTTATTTGGTATTATTTAGTCGGAGAGCTATGACACCATGGTTGGCTTCAATACTTGTGGCGCCAGAGCGGCTAAAGCCTTATGGAGAAGTTGTGTCGAGCAACATGGTTTCCATCGCCTGCAGAGGACTCCCTCTGTGCCGCGTCACTCTACACCCTTGCATCGTTTCTTTATCAGGTACTCTCATTTTGTACCAATCAACAATTAAACAAAGTTTTATTTTTATAATATGGAGAATATGATAAATTTACTTCTGATATGATGGACCTTCATCTAGTGACAAAGCTTAATCTTCTAAACATAAATACTTGTTTTTGTTAACTACTTTTTATGATCAATTTTTAATAGTTTTCTGTTCATAACAAAAAACACCAAATATCAGTTTTTTCCTCTATGCTATTAGTTTTTTAATTAATATGTTTGTTTTGGTGTAGATCACCGCGACGTCGTGAAGCAGACGAAGGAAAGCTTTCCAGTGGTGGTACCTTTGGGCGAGGGGGGCTGGCTCGTGTTCAGGAAGGACAGGCTGCTCCCGCTCCACGGCCTGCCTGGGGCTCACACTTAGTTCCTGACCACCGCACTAGTGATGAGTGAGTTACATTAACCATTTAATGATTTGTATAAAGTTTGGATTTCTGTTATATTGATTTAGGAACTCTAAATCAATATAAGGTGAATTTCTTCAAGATTTTTCTTTAATAAAGCTTAACCCTTTGCACTCGAGACCGTTTCCGCGTGGACTAATCAGCAACTCGAAGCGTTTCGTAGCGCTTTTGGTGAATTTCTTATCTCTGACTTAAAATGATCACACACAAATTAACAAATAAAACTTTTATATTTTAATATTTAATGAGATAATTTCGTAAACATAAGTCTTTGTAATTTTGCTTTGTATGATATTTCATGTAACAATTGCCTGGCTTTTCGGGACAAGTATCACAATAGTATGTCGTTTGATGTCTTTTGCCAGGTTTATTATCTTAATGGTATTAGATATTATGAAGCAAACAAAATAATGGTGCGATAAGTGAATGGAAAGCCAATTAATATTGTGGGGTAGAAAAAAGTCTATTCCTCACTGCAATATATGTTCAAACAAATAAGGACCTTCAAATAAATGATTACGATAAGAAGTACAAGCAAAAAATATATGGGTTGAATAGGTACACATCTAGTTTTTTTGCCACGGCTGTCAAGGTCGAACTTAATTTCCTTAATGATGCCGCACTTATCTTAGATAAGAAATTCTTATGTAGTTTGAAAGGGAGATAACATAACTTTGTAAAATTATATAGGCAGTGTTTAGGAACGAACTTTAAAGAACAAGATCACATAAACATAAACAAGATATCACCATAAATAGTTATCACCGCACATCGAATTTCCGCACCAAACAAAGTGGTGACCGAGATGCACTTCTCGAGTGCAAAGAGTTAATATTTATAATTGGTAATACAGTACTATACAATAATAAAAAGCCATCGACCAGTCTTATAACTTTTTTATTAACAGAATAAAACTATTATTAATATTTAAGTCACTAATTGCTATTATCAATTCAATTACAGTGAAGGTGGTTTTCTGGAGCGTGCCCTCCGCGTTCCTTTGGGATATGCAGATGATGATGACGAAGAGGATGATGATCCGGGAATAGTAGAGACTCCTCCGCGCATCTGTCCCAGTCCTCCCCCCACCGAAGCTGCGCCGGCCAGCGACACACCAGACGCCACACTTGTAACAGTGCGACTGGCGGCAGACGCTGCCGGACGCTACGGCTTCAATGTCAGAGGAGGGATTGACCTTGATGCCCCTGTCGTCGTTTCCAGAGTTGCTCCAGCTCCTGTGAATAGTGGGCAACCTACACCACATTTGCAGGAAGGAGATCAGGTTAGAATCTAACTTAATTCAGTATGAGGCCTTATGATTAACAGTGGGCAGTATTTTTAAGAGAAGTAGACGTATTTGTGCTGATAAGTTTAAAAAGTACCACTGAGGTTCTGTGTTATGGTATAGTAGTGAAAGTAGACAAAGAATAATTTTTTCAAATTATTTTTAGGTTGTTGCCATTAACGGAGTAGCAGTTGAAAGATTGCGACATGAACAGGTTGTCCAGCTCATAAGATCAGCAAAGGGATCTCTGACTTTGACTTTGAGACCGAATGGTAACAGTAAAATATTTTATTTTCATTACTAATATACCATTTTTATGGTCAGCATCATGTGTTTCAAAATATATTTTTAATTATTTTGAAATACTATATAAAGTAATATACTATTATGAACACTATAAAATAAAGATTTACATATTTTTCAATTAACTAAAAAATTGCATGATATCGCAATATTCATGTTTATTTAAATTTTATCTAGTGAATAATTGTACAATCTTTCTTACCCCCTGGTATAAATAATATAATTATTTCAAAATTTATCAAGTTTTGTAGTTTTTTTAACATTCTATTTATTATTACAGCTGAATATCTGTGTTGCGAAGAGGAAGAGCCTGCCGTGCAGTATGTTCCTGAAGGAGGTAGTGGGGGGGCGACTGACAACGGGGAGGGCGGCTGGAGACAGGCTCTGCTGCTGCTGGCTGATGGCCTGGGTGGAGCGGCTCAGCAGCAGTTTGAACGATTACCACGCAGGGCTGATCATGCCTCCACTGTTGCTCGGCTGCCACATAATCTTAATAAGAACCGTTACCGAGATATTGCTCCCTGTAAGTAACAATATCCTCAACCTCTTGGTTACTCACAAATATTTTTAGTGAGGCTTTGAATTTACATTGAAATCAAACATGTTTAGGAGCGTTATATATGGATTGATGATTTTTTCTAGATTTCTATTTTGAGGCGAGATTACAGATTAAAAATAATTTATTATTTGTATTTATTGGTTTCCTAAATTTTATTGTATTCTATTATTTTAGATGATTGCAGTAGAGTGATACTTAACAATGGAGCTTCAGGAGATTACATCAATGCATCACACATCAACTTGGAGATCCCAAATACCTCTATCACTCATTCCTATATAGCAACTCAAGGTGAGAGTGCCCAGTACTGTATTCTTATCTTATAAAATGCTTATCCAATATTAAAAAAAACATCTGAGCATTGAAATAGTTTAGTATATTTCTAATAATAAATTTTATGATCAATTGTGGCAAAATAAATCTAAAAATCCAGACCTAGCACTATTTCCTAGATATTTGATAACAGATTTGGGAGTAATTTACTTTATTCTTAAGCATCTTAATGCATATATTTTTAAAAATCCTATGTGATATTTATGATGTGATGAATTTTATTCAAGGTCCTTTGCCGAGCACTGTGGGTGATTTCTGGGAGATGGTGTTGGAGAGTGGCTCCACTCTGGTGGTCATGCTAGGAGCGTTGGCGGAACGCGGGAGAGCAAAGTGCCACCAGTACTGGGCAGGTCCTGGCCGTGGCTTACGTCCTGCTGGCACTCGTGGCTTGCGTGTGCAGACTTTGGCCGAACTACCTGACCCTGCTGCTGCTTGTGTACATCGTCATCTTCTCCTCACTGTAAGATATTCAATTTTTATAAATGGAAAAATCAAGATAGTTATATCACAATTGCGAGAGAGAGATATAGAGTATTGTTGCATAGATATTTCTGTACAAAGTCAGACCAACTCTAAAAACCAGAAATATCTGCCGAGATATAGGGACTTGCAACTATCAGGGCAAATTTTAAGGCAACCACTTAGAGACTGCAAATAATGCATATGTAAATTTCTTGAAGGATAATAATTTTAATAAATATTATATTTACAGGAGGCCAGCGGTCGATCACGTGCTGTACATCATCTGCAATATTTAGCATGGCCGGATCACGGTGTTCCGGGAGCACCGGACACATTCCTGTCTTTGGCAGGACGTGTGTCTTCACTGCGGCCCGCAACGGCGCCAGCTGTAGTTCACTGCTCGGCAGGTGTAGGCCGTACAGGCGCACTGTTGCTCATGGACCATGCTCTGGCTCTGCTGCGCCATGCGCAGCCCGTTTACCCATTGGATCTCGTGCGCACGCTCCGAGACCAGCGCCCCCTCTGTGTTCAGAATGCTGTAAGATTATTTTTTTTTCTTTCATTTTTAAAACATAATCTGTGGACAAATTTTCCTATCAAAAATCTTGTTGAAAATCTAAATTTTGATATGCGTAATAAAAATAATTAGAACACGTACCTTCCTTTTTTAAAATACAATGTGTCCTGTTTTGTTGCTTTACAATCATGTTTCAACAAAGCAATTGTGATGATTCCATTAACAGTGATTTTTAATGCTGACACATAATTATATAGTGAGTTAATAAAAACCCCGAAGTTTTTTTGAATAGAAATAAGTTTGATTACACTGACACTATCACAAACTTTATTCCAAAAAAATATCTTTATAAGTTAAATAAATCTTGTTTGTAATTGAAGTGTGGTACTTTTCAGAGCCAATATAAGTTTGTCTGCGAGTGCATCAGTTCAGCAGCACAGAGCATGGGGCTGCTGCCCGCCGAGGTTCCCGCCGCCCCTGCTTCCACCCCTCCCGACCACTAGTCGCTGTCCATACTCTAAGACATTAACGAGATTTTGTATAAATTATGTTAGCATACTTCTGTGTTTACCACTACCATTATGAATAACAAATCCGTGCCATTCAAATGATATTAATTTGCAACAAAAGCACTGGGATGTATCGATGATACATAGATTGTGTCAACAATCCTGGCATCATTTACTTTATATATATCCTATTGTTTTTATAATATTATAGTAAGTATTCCATTGAATTATTTTGGGTTCATTCAGATATTAAAGGAGACCTAGTCATATGTTTACGAGCTCAGTTGTAACAATATTTCAATATATTGTAACATTTTATTTTACTATGCTATGGCTTGTAATTTTTATGTGCAATAGCATTCCCTTTTTATGTTTTGCCAGGCTTGTGGAGCTTTGTATTGAATTTTGTGGGAGATGGTTTTAAAAATATTAAAAAAAATATTTTTTGAATCTGGAGTAAGTTAAATATATTTTTTTGTGAATTAAAGTATATATTTGCTTAGAACTGGAATATTTTAAAACAATTTTTAATTAGCTGTGTGTTTAGAATAAATAAAATGGTCATTGTTGTGATTTAGAAAAAAAAAACACTTGTTGGAAAAGGGATAAGTATGGCAATTTTTCAGTAAACAAATCCATATTTACTTTATATATTTGTTTTATTAATAAAACAAGGGATACTGATTTATCAGTATTAAATTTGTATTTTGTGTTCTGATAAACTGCTGAGCGAACACTTTTATCAAATTTTGAATTTAATCACCTGATGGCCAATAATATTGGCATATTCTTAAACCATGATAATAATAGTCAGTATTTGGTGGAGTTACACTTGACCTATTTTATATATTCTAATTTTGTGTGTAGTGAGTTTTATATAAACAAATAATTATAAAATTTAGTATTTTATAAAAAAAAAACTTTAGAGAAGTGTGTGATCAGTAAATTTTAATTAGAGATAAATATTTATAAATATGAAGTAGCGTCCCTTTACTGTGATCTTCCTCTCCCTTTGTCATTTTATTTTTAAATGATTAGGCACCAAATTACAATGATTTCATATCAGTATTGTGCAATTTACAAAAGTTAATCAAGCGATTTCTTTTACTGAGAAAAGGCATAAATGTTTGTGTGGTAGGTTGTACTAGGTTCATTCAACTGTACAATAATAAGAATGTATACAATGACTAGAACAATGTTTAACTTGTCCGTCATGTTTTTAATACTCCGAGCCTTACAATTAGTGATTTGAAAGTATTATTTATAAATGACTGAATATGTTATTATTGTAGATTATAACAACAAATTCTCAAGTTTGTCCATTGAAATGGAATCTCATATGTGTCGGGTGCAATACTTGTAATAACGAACAAGCGATGTGTTGAAGTCTCTCCGAGTTAATCATGTTATACTGAAATTTTTGCTGACTCACTACTGCTTTGTTGAGACAAATACTAGAGTTGTATTGTAAATTTTTGATGTCTAGTGTTTAATGGTAATCTTTTCTTTTAATATTTATAAATAAATTATAAGTGATGGTGAGCTGCCTTCCTCGGTGAAATTAAGAGTACCTATCGGTGTATTTTTATATTAAATTAAAAAACCAGGCGGAGTTTTTTTTGTCATTTTTGGCCATGAGGTCATAGAATAATTTAATTTTTCTAGTCCTGAATATTGTCATGTTCATGATAAAATTGGTTCATTAGTTTACTTCCTCGTAATTAAGAAAATTGAAAATCTCTTGATTGAGAGGAACCAAATTCTAATGTTTGCAATAAAAGTGTTTAATTGAGCAAATTCCATTACATAAATAAAAACGTACTGTGATTATGTTCAACATATATTTATATTTCTTATGATGAAATATTGTGATTTTTGAGTGTCATAGTCGGTGAATCTGCTAAATCTTTATCTATAAATCTGATAATTGGGAACGGGTGCTTTGATGTCTAGCTCTAGCGTGTATGAAATATTGACAGTAGATCATCACAACATTCCGACCCAACTCCCAAGGTTTACAGTATAGATATCAAAATATTTATATTTAAAACAATTAATATTCACAAGTTTTACTTATAAAGAGCTAAATATTTAATTTATAAACGAATGAAGGTTGCCATATTTAAGAATACTGCAATATAATACTATTTTCATTTGCGTGCTGTAATTTGAAACGATTTCGTAGAATTGTATTTTATGCTTTCTTTTATTGTGATTTTAAATAAAACGTGAAACTCCAATTTGAAAAAAGTTTTTTTTATTTATCCAAAGTCTCTGTTCTGTAAAACCAATTTCAATCGAGTTTTCTATATTTAGCTTGAATCCAAACCCGATACATTGTCAACTTCTTGCCTCTATTCACTTGAAGTCTTCTATCGATAATGTTCTGTTCTTCTGTGAAACCGTTCGATGTGAATAGATTTGTGATTTCTTCTTGGGTGAAAAAATAAACTCTAGTTCCATCGCCGCGTGCATAAAAATGTTCCGCCAAACACCTTCCTTTCTTCAGACGCAACTGTGCTAAATCATAGCGTCCGTAATCTCTTAACAAGACAAGTCCACCTTTCTTGAGAGCTCTGTACGCCTTTTGTACAACACCTTGCATCTTTTCAGGATCGATTGCGGATAATACAAATATCACAACAATAATATCTATCGTACCATCCTCAAATGGCACATCCCAGGTATCGGATGTTGCGTCTAGTACAAAGGCGTTGCATCTTTCTGGATCATACGAGGGATTTTCTTTCAATATTGAAATAGCAATTGGTGAAAAATCACAACAATACACAAAAAGATTTGGATCTTTACTATACTGAAGTATTGGGAATATTGTATTACCGACTCCGCAGCCTATTTCAAAAATGCTTCTCTTTTGATTAGATTCTGTAGATAAAGAGGCTTTTAATTCAGATTTGTTACAGCGTTCTGATACTATTGGAATTGCAATGCTTTCATTGGAGACTTCAGTATTTTCAGTTGTTATACAATTTGTGTCTGCTTGAGCAACGAGCTGGGGATATACTCGTTCAGGAGCTTTTGTGTAATCCGGAGCCAGCTCAGGAAACTCAGTAAAGAGCCAGTGTCTGTCTTTAAAAAACCTGAAAGCAAAATGCAATGTTTATGTTGGTCGTTTTGGTTAAAAAAGAAAAACTGTTTGTTTTGTAAAAACTGTACCTATTTGTGTGAATAGTGTAGAAAGAATCCCAATACTTGTCAGCATCGTTCTCAAATTTAGCAATTTGTTCACTGGAAAACACTACATCAGAATTTTCTGCAACTTTGTGGCGAGCTTGTTCTTCCAACTCTTCATCCCATTCTACGCTGTCCCTGTAAACATTGACAAGGGTAATTGTAACTAAACAAAAATGTGACTAAAAAACATCACAACTGATTTATGGGCATTTAGCGAAAACAAAATTGAACCAACCAGGCGTTGAATTCGAAAGTCCGAGTTTTGTCTACTAAATATCTTGAACCGAATTGCGGTTTCTTTCTATGCCTCGTGTGACACTCGACTTTGAGGTTATGTACACGAAAACGGGCCCGGAGAATCGGAACGAACCGTTGAAATATGATCATTTTCATTTGCTGCCTACCATGCACTGTGCTGAAAGACGTCGGCGCCATCGACGAGCACTCTGTTGCCGAATTGCGGCCTCTTCTCGGTATCTCGAGGCTCCTCCATCTCGGCCGGGAGGAGCTGTCAGACGCGTCAGCTGACGGGGGCGGCGGGAGATTCGACGACAACCTCCCAACCGTCCCGGGAAATACGGACAATCCGAGTTGAACAAATCTCACAAGAATAATATTATTATCACCAGCCGATCGGGAGTCGTTTTGATTGCGCGTGACATTACTCGTACACCCGCGTCGGTCAAAAGTGACAGAGCGTAGTAGTAGTGTTATCACAAAAACATTATTGTTTTGATTTTTTTTATCAGTCGCTTTCCGCAGCGAGACCACAGATGGCGGCGCTCCCCCCGGGTTGATAAGCTGGAAAAAGGCGAAAATAAACACGAACCCTGATAAAACGAGCGAGTGGCAATTAATATCGGGGTAATGGACGGAGTCCGAGGCTTCCCGGGCTCGGGGGTCCGGCGGGGCCGGCGGGGGCAGGCGGAGGCCGCGGAGGCCGGGGTCCGCGCGGCCCGCCACGCGCAGGTCCTCAGTGCAGCGCCGGTAGGGGCGGAGCCGTCTCCTCTCCGCGCGACTCGCCGAGTTTAATTTGTAGTTTGTAGTGATCTCGGTTTCGATGGTGCTCCCCAGTCTGACAAAAGTGCCTTCACCGTGTTGATGCGTCCGCATCGACGCTCCTGCCGGTGAGTCTCCGCGAACTTTGAAAGTTTTTATTTCGGTGCCCGGCCGGGCTCGCGGGATTGATTATTATTGCGGTCGAGACTTCCGCTATTTCCGCTGACGTCTCGGCCGGGCGGCGCCTGGAGATCGATCGCTGCAAGATCATCCGCCGGAGACTTCCTCTCGGGTCGTCGTCGCCGTCGATTCCGTCACCCGCCTCGCGGACGAGCGAGGAAATTTCTACTACGATAGTTTTGAAAAATTATCGCCTGTCGAAGTTTCGAGACGGCGTTTCGTCGCGGACAATTAACGCGGAATAAATGTTTACATCGCCGAGGAGGCGCCGCGGAGCGCTATTGTTGTCGGTTTCGAAATAGATTTTTTTGTCACTCGGGGCAAATTTGCCGAAGCGAAATTCGTTCACATTCGCCCCGTCTCCGTTTTGGCAGGGAGCTCTGGCGTTTTTTTATAGATCGTCCGAGATTATTTCCCCGTTTGAGGATCGATCGAGCGGATCGGAGATCGACCCGCCGCCGACGCGTCCCGCTCCCGCTCCCGCTCCCGCTCCCGCTCCCATGGACGCGGCGCGGGGCTGCCCGGCTCCCTGCGACCGTATTTACGATCCGATTGCGCTTATTGAGTATGCAATCGGCTTATTATTGCAAAACAATAGATACAAAATCTTATCCCTCCCGGTGTCTGCCAAAATACCGAGCCAAACTTTGGAGCGCTCAAATTATCTAATGACCTCACGAGTTATGAGTCGAGACACTCGGTTTTGTTTCTGCCAAAATAATAACATTGAGATATGACTTATTACTCTTGATTGTAATGAATCTATCCATTGGCAAAACGACGCTAGTTTTCGATAGCTGCAAATGTAACTAATTGGCGACTATTAGTAGTTTGAAGTGTTTTTATAAATAGTTTTGCATGCAGCGCGGTTGTACATAATCAATCGGCTCAGTTGGACACTGAGAATTTATTGATTTGAAATTTTCGCATAAAATCGACCCTCGACGATTATGATATTAATTTTAAAAGAAAAACCTATAATTGCGCCCGCTATTTATAGAAAATTCATGCTGAATGAACCTGCAGATTCGCAAATTTTACGCCTCGGACCATCGGTGTTTTTTATCGCATGGATATGTTTTCTCGCGATGGCCAGCGCAGCGCCGGCCTGGCACGCCTTCGCGTGAATTCGCTCGATAAAATGATAACACCGAACCGGCTATTCAGAATAATGATAACCACGCATTCTGTGATAATAGCTCTCCCGTTGCCCACTCTGACTCACCCGGACACCGTAAAGGTGAAATCGTAAATTTGTTGGACAAACTTTCGATCACTGCGGGCGTACATCGTGCGTCTCAAGTGATCACAAGAAATGCAAATAAAAGTTTAAATTTAAAATAAACACAGATAAAACTGATACGTATTCAATACCGAGATATTTTATTAAGAGAAAATAATCATTTCTTTTCACAAACTAATCGGTTGACGTGGGACGGGCATCAGGGATGCGGGGGCGACTGGGAATAGTAACGCGGTCGACGCTTTGGCCTCCCCTGCTATATAAGTATGATAAATAAGAGGAAATAAACTTTAAATGTATATTTTTTGTGACAATACTGTGCCATACAAACCGAGATCTACAAAATCAAAAATAAACGAATGAAATTTCATTACAATACTTCTTCTTCTGACGCCTCTCCCGATAAAAAGTTGGTGGCTATTTCATCGAACATATCTGTATCCTGAGCCAGTCTCACCAAAACCTCCAGCCGCTGGCGTAAATTCCGCAACCACGTAAACTTCCTCATTAGATTTTTCCTCGGACAATCAGCTGGAGCTTATTGTTACGAAAAATAGCAGACCTTCATCATCTTTACCAACGTCAAGAGTTCCCTTACTATGCGCGTTCTGTGCGAGACTCTCTCACCTGTGATCACAGGGCAAGGTGTGCTAATTGCTGTGGTCGTCTGCGCCCTTAGATTTTATAGGCAGTATCACTCACTATCAGTATCCCTGCTGCTGTCCCGGGCGGATGGCCCTGCTATTTCCGGGAAATGAGCGGCGGGAGGGACGGGAGTCTGGCCGGCGCCCTTCACCGCGGCTCGGAGGGCCCGCTCCTCGTCCCGAGCCTGTTATATTTAGGACGGACCCATTCACGTGCTCGGCGGTCGTAGTTCGTCACGTGCCTCGTGCACATTGTTTCATTTCATTTTTTTTTTCATTGTTGCCCGTGCTATTTGGAGTTTTCACGCTTCCTTGTGCTTCTAGCGAAGTTTGAGTCCATAGCGAATGGGTATTTGTGTCTTTGACAACAGACCTCATTATTTTTCACAAAGAAAATGTGAACACGTGGACGAGCTGAAAATGCAAAACAAAGAGTTTATTTATTTATTGTCGCTTTTGATTTTCTATCTCGTCTGGTAAATAGATAATATTATAGATCCATATTTATTAGAAACGCTTAAATTCAAATGGTTGGGAAATTGTTAAAATAATTTTTGTAGTAGGCTCTTTCACCTTTTGCCGTACAATCTATTTGACTTCTGACCACGGACTATATAATAATTAATAAACTGCAATTTTTCAATTGTTTGAACTTTCTTTTTTACTTTCTGTTTGCGGACAACTCGCTTAATTCATAATATATTTTTACATCTGTCTCAAATCAAACAGTCTCTGTGAGATTCTGTGAAGTATTTTCAAGTATCAAAAGTTCTTAAAGTATTTTTTTTATTCCCCAAATATTCCCACCCTACACCTTAAACGTTATCACGAAATATAAAGCTTATTTACTCAATCGCTTCCGCCAATATTTAAATAAGCAGAAGATCATTTTAACCCTCGGCTTAGCTTGGCTCGAGACATTTGATCTTCTATGCAAGCTTCTGAAGGGCTCAAGGGACCCTGAAGAGAAAATCGTCTTACTTTATTTTCTCACACCGAGTCCTCCAGAGAAGCTGCTTTACAGATCAAATACTCCAAAAAAGGTATTTTATAATAAATCGGCCAGAATATCGACGCTGCGCACTACATTATAAAACCCTTGTTATTCAATAAAAAAGGGACTATTTATCTATGTTATAAATGTTTATGTATGTTTTAAACCTGAATATATAAAAATATTTTCATCAGTAGTAAGAATGTTTAATCATCCTATTCTGTCCATAATATTTTCAAGAATATAAAAAGTATTTTTTTAATTGGTCAGTTATTTTTCTAGTTTATTTATCCAAGGTTATTATATTGAACTGTGCAGAGGGATTTACACTATGAACGAAAAAACCTTGGCTGGAATCAGGTGGCGGTTCAGAAGTCCGGCAGTGCTTTACTTTATCCGTTGGGGATGCTGGCACACTCCCTTAGCAAACACGCTTGATTTACTGTAGTGTCTGCGAGGGCCAAATACATGGCATTCATTCTGTAGCGAGTATTGCCTTCGCCTGGAGGTTTTATTTGTATATATCTAGGCAGCACATGACAATAAAGTATTAAAAAGTATTGCCTTATCTGCCTTTACTAGATCTCTGTAGCGAGTATTGCCTTCGCCGAAAATTTAAACAAATTTATACAAAAAAAACACCAAGCTGCATTCACGATTTAAATAATAATATTTATTTTGAAATAACGATGATCGTTTGATAGTTCCAATGCCACGAGTAATATTAACATCCTATTATTATGTGACCGGCATACTAATGCGTCTAAACAATACAACCGATCGATCATCAATAATACATGCTTTGGTGTCGTACGCACAAACCGACCGCTGCCTCAGGTGTTACAACGCGGCGGAAGTGTAACAAAACTAAAATCTAAAACCATCAACATCCCCAAATGTTATTCACATAAAAACCCGCATTTTTATATTTAACCGTTCATTTATTTTTTGTGAATTTACCGAATGTTATAACCGGTCGCCTTTTTAATTTATCAGTACACCGACGATGTAATCCCTCCTACCGCCACTAAGTGACTTTATCACTTGAATGACGTCGGCAATTGCGGTGGGAATGGATTTACGAGTCACCCTTCCTGTCGTCAAGCTCTGTCGGGTGGACCTCTCCTCTGGGGCCTTTCGCTTTTTAACAACTATATCTCTGCCATTCGTCAACGCGGAGAGATCGTTCTTCTCGAATATTTTTATATTGTTAAGGGGAGACTCGGCCCACGCTAGAGATGCCTTAACTAGCTCTAATACAAGGTTTTACTATATTTATCAGTGCGTCATCCCATTGGAAACGACCGTTATAGATTTTTCTCCCGATATTCAACACGCCTTTTTTGCTCTGTGTTTTGTTTTTTTTTTTTTTAATTATTTTTACACAAAAGGGACTCTGTTTTCTTGCTCGAATAGCACCCGGAAGTTGCGTTTCGATCGATCGCGGGTCAGACGGCACCCGCCGTTATTATGAAAGACTAGTATTTTCTGCGTTATAGTTAGTACAGTATAAAGGAATTATTAATTGAGACTTTATGATATAAACATTATTAAATCCAATGACTAAGTGATTAAAAAAAATACAAGCAATGCGATTGAATGTACTTTGAAATGAAGTTTTTTTATAAAGATAATTAAGTCGAAACGTAGTATCCAATATTTTTATTATCTATTATAAAAAGCTTGATTAAGCATCAAAACACGAGTAAATGAAACGAGACAAGCGTTTCAGCAATAACCATCCAACTGCGTTATATTGTCTGTCACAAATCCTGTGTAAGGTCTGCTTCAGCCAGTGGCGCTGCATATTTGCACAAATGGTCATATTTATTCACGTTTAGGATCTGAGAAATAACAACAAACTCACTATTATTTTGTAGAAAACATTTATTCCATTTTTCCACCTGTATAAATCCGGCTCGTAATTTTTCTATTATTCGATAAATATCATATAATACACTTTTCTTGGCGGAACACATGCCAGCGCTTACACGCTTCCGGTTTTTAGTAGAAATGAATTTTATCGATAGAATTCGCACAAAGCCAGGAATGCAGTGAGATATGCAAGTAGTCGGGCGCGAGCTTTCCACAAAGCCAGCCTCCAGCAGCACTGCTCTGTTCGCGCAGGAGCAGGGGTCGGGGGTGGAATCTGCAGGCTAGACAGATGGGGCCAATAAACCCTGCGTGGCGTACCTACCCTACACAAATCTACACAAAGTATCGCGTATCGCTCACTGCTGCCCTCGCCTCGCTACCTGAAGCTTGCGAGCTTCTGTTTTGAATAATTCGCGGAATACTCGAGTCTCGTCGTCGCACTTGTGGATCGGTGAAAGTGATACCTATCGTTGATTAATTGCTTTGTAAACTTTGACTATTGTTTTGGTTCGCGTGATTAATTGAGGTTGCATTTAATTAACCCGGTACTTGCTGCCTGACAAAGTATTTTGTACTCTCGATGAATGCTGAGATAATTGAGTCTGAAAGACAATCAAATCCGTAAGTTACGTTATTATGTCTTACTTCTCGTAGATTATGAAACTATGTTTATAACAAATGAAAATGCCGATTGAGTTGTCTGGTTCACGCATTTAGATATACATGTATTGATTGATGCTCTAAAATTTATACGAAATGTTACGTGGTTGTGACCATATTATTTATAATTTATAAATCAGGACTGCTTTCCAACTTTTTCAGAGGTCACTGACCGCCTCGACATGTACAATTATAACATCCGAGGCAGGTTCAGACTTATACAAGTTTCCGTACACGAATAAAACGCCAAACGTGTAGCTATACTCGCCCTCTATATTTTGTTATTTGTATATCTATTGGTGTTTCACGGGACGTTCCAATATGAAAGCCTCGAGTCTGGACCCGCCCGATCCTTTTATCCAGCCTAGATTGTATCTTCGCATGTTTCTTCTGATCACTGTAGAGATGAGGCAGACAGGGTGCAACGGAAGGAGAGGACTGTTCATACGTGAACGTTATTCAGCCTTTTTTTAAAAATTATTAATTCGATGGTTATTGCGGCTACTATACCTTGCATGATCAGTGAGAAAAAAATAATGAAAAAAATATCTCAACAGTGTAATGAAATTATTACTTGAATGTAGGAAGATGTCGTTTTTTGTTCTCGGCTGTTTTATCTGCAAACACATACTAATTTTTAAACGTTACTGGTGTGTATTAAAATGACATTTGCATCATTAATCCTGGTAAATGCTGTGTGTTGATAATAACTAAATAAAAAATATGGCGTAAACTTTGATATCACAAGGGTAGAATATGGTCGGTGTTTATTACAAAAAAATACTACAGCATAAGGCGTTCTCAAAAATAAAGTAAAGTCGCGGCGGCTCGGGAGACGTGCTTCCTCGCATTTATTGCTGCCTTCTGTCCTTTTCTCCTTCCCGGTTTTCACTATATTGCGTGTCGTCCTTCGCCCGCGGCCGCGCAGTTGTGTTGCCATTTTCATTGCTTTTTATTGAGGTTTTCCTTGCCACTTTACTCCTTTTCCGCGCGGGTTCAGCTATCAATGCGGCGAAATAAAAATATTGACAGCAGCTGATCTTCACAGTAAAGTTTCGGGACCTTTCAATATCTGAATTCTCGCTTGCTTTCTTCAGGCGTAAATACCAAAACATTGTAGATTTTCCCTTCGGCAATATATGGTATTTTTTCTCCTTTCTTATATATTTGAAAGTTGTATAGTCCAAGTACACAAAATTATGTGATATCAGCATATTTTTGAATAGTCAATTGACACACAACACAACTAGGAAAACGGCTTGTATAATTGTATAGTTATTTCACTGTTATTGAGCAAAAATTTGAATTGTAATATGCAACTGAGAAAATGAGATACGTGCAAAGTATGATAGATTGCTATAATTTTTTTAAATTAGATATAAAATATGTTAATTATTCGATAAAGCCTTGATCATTAGTTTTTGTCATAAGTTGTAGTAACAAGCTCACGTCGTGTTGCTATGCGCGTCCGGCGTCAATGATAAGTGCGTCATTGGATGCAACCACTGAGTATTGTCAGTTTCCTATAAATAGCTTCCATCACGCCTCCGCCTCGCGCTGCTCTTATCTTCACTCGAAGGTCGCCCACCAGCCCACCAGCCCGCCAGCCTGTTGGCACTGGAGTCAGTCCAGCCTGATTCCACCCCCGCGACCCCTCGCAACCCTCCAGCACACATTGTTTCAGCGATAAGATTACTTTCAGTCATGAGTCTCTGCGTGTTTAGCATTAATTATGGATTAACGTATAGGAATAAATTAGGTATTTTTAATATTTTGTTAATTTTTATTGGTGACCGGTTTCGTCAACCTTTCACGTTGACATTGTCAAACAGACAAATCACTCAAGTATTTTATTTTATTTAAAATATTAAAATGGAATTTCACCAAGTACTCTCTGTCAAAAATATTGATTATTTGAATAAATTAGGATTTAATTTAATATACGTATATAAAATAAAATACGATGTTTTAAGTAATGATACACCAAAAGAAGCATTACTGTTCGATTTATTTTTAATTTACTATGTAAAGAAGCGTACATTTTACTTAAATCAATCGCCATCTTCTAATCATTCGTTTTTTATTTTTTATGATAATAAAAGTTCAATACAAAAACCGCATCATATACAGTCGTTTATTTTTGTTGTTTTTTTGTAATTTTGTAGAAATACAGTCACATAATACAATCACACCAGAAATTCACCTGCAACGTGCAATATATCTTTAGCCGTGAACTTTCAACCTATCCTATTAGTGTTGTTTTACGACAGTTTTCAGGGCTGCTTCAAATAGTCAAGTAACATTTCATACAATTATTTCGGGACAATAAAACACAGCAACATCTTTTTACAGTATTATAACTTGGTGCAAGCACATATAGTGATATTATCCGCGAAATTTATGTAATTGATTGAATTTATATTTTCTGAATCCCTACTGTGAAGTTTTAAATTAACACCCGTGTAGCAATAGCTGTCGTGCTAACGTTTCAGTTTTTATAATAGAAAAAATAAATATTTCATTTTCATGTTAAAATATTGGTTTTTGTTTTGATTTACGCGATAGGGCATTGCTTGTGATTTATACTCTAAATTTTTTTTATCGAGCACGTACAGGTTTTTGTTTGAATCTTTGATGAATGCGAGTTGTTGGTTGGGAGAAATGCTGTTTGTTGCCAGAGCGCGATCCCAACCTCGCCCGGAACCATCGCTCTCCGGTAATGGGCACAAACTAGTAAAAAAGTATTTTTTCGAGAGGTCTTATCTGCTCTGCTCGGCTGCCAGGCCTGGGCTCCGTATCTGCGTCGATAGGCCCGCGTCCGGCGGTCGTGGAGGTTTATCTTCCTCCACCGCCAGCCGAACGTGCAAAACCAGCTCGGCCAGCCGATAGCCGCGCCTGTCGCTAAGCCCGCTCGCTGCACCGAGCTAGGCGTCACGTCACTTGTCATCACTTCTCGTCACTTGTCGTCACTTGTCGTCACCGCAGCACAGACACTCAAGCAGCAGGCACCCGCATATCACGATCCTCGGCATCCCAGAAAAGTTTCACATGTGTATCAAGCGTTTTGGAGCTGCGTCACAGCAGTGTTATCCGAGTCTTCCAAAGTGTCCATATTTTGTAGCTTCTGTCTTTGCGAGACATTCCAAGCAGTTTTTTCTGTCGCGAAAGCTTACTGGTCAAAACCTGGATCACTTCCTCTCAAAAAGGAGTAGAGCTTTAATGGGCTGTTTGCCTTGAAAGGCTCGAAGAGCTTCTGCATTGTTGTGCCGCTCTTTATACTGCGGAAACCGAATAGTAAAATTCCTGAATCGTCAAGCGCAGGAACTTTTCATTTTTCAACACTCTGCTCGCCATAGCAGTGACATGTCAGTTTCGCTTTATTTTCCGCCTTTCCGTTGTACGATAAATGACGCTATGGAAACCGCAAATTGAATATACAACTTTTATAATAGCAAATATAATATTTACAAAAGACGTCAACCTTACTTGGGGAGAATGTCATCCGAAATTAACACGTGTAGAGCCGATGTACTCATGCCAATTAACTTTTTTGATAACTTGCCAATATTTTTAGTTTTTTTTTTTTTACTAAATATAACATATATAAGAACACAAAAAGGAAAAGATTGTTGCCATGCCGCATTGTGCTTTCAAAAAAAAAAGTGCTTTGCTGTCGTTTTGTATGTGTACTGTATTATGCCAATAATGCTCATTTTGCTGATTTATTTTAAACCCATAACGACTTATTGGTATCCGGTCATTCCGATTGACATTCGGTAATACTGGAAATCAATAGGCTCTCACAAATCCTAAGATTGCTTCCTATTTACGAGGTATATCAATGTAAACACCGTAAGGTTTTGTTTGCTTTTATATTCGCGAATTAGAAATTTTCGTTCAATCGCAATCATTTTCCGTTTGATACTTTTCATGTCTACTGATTCAGAGGAACCTCGGCACAGTCATTGCAGTTTACGTGCCTGCTTTAAGCGAAATTGCATACCGCATGTCGATTAACTATAAGAACCCATTTGTATTGTGGAAACTACTTGCAGCTTGTTATTTGTATAGTCAAATTCAATAGTTATATCGTCTTTATTTAATTAAAATCAATACATCGAAACACAATGCACGCCTGAAAGACATTCTGATGGCCATTGCAAACAAGTATTCGAAAGATTAGATTGTACACTAACAAAACCTTGACGCAACATAATACCTAAAAAAAACCATTCAAATATGTTATTTGCTTATATGAAGACAATTTATGCCTAAATGTTGAGCGAGATGTTTCCAGAATGTTCTAGTTTAATGAATTGTAACAATTATATTGGTGTATTCGAGTGCACGCGCACATTGGCTTATTTATTTTACTAACCATATCTACTCGTACTTTGGTTTTCTTGCTATTGTTTTTATAAATTGAAAGTTCACTGTGACTTTTTTGTTTGTTTGATTTGTGATATTGTTATCACTGAATAATTAGAAAGAGGAAATGAATAAATATTTGTAATTTAATTTGAGCGATGCGTTGGAAAAGTGCGTCATGACATTTCATTCACGATAAAAATATTAGTCAAAACTTAAAATAAAAAAAATTAATTGTGAGTTTATAGTAGTTTTGTTTTGTTAGTTAAAATGGAAAAGCCCAATAATGTGCAACTGACTATACGGTTTGATTTTAATTCAATTTTAATTTTATATCAATATGCGCACTAACTTCCTTTGTATTGGCATTTTGTAGCGCCGGGCACTCTAAATGCCATTAAAACGCATCCATTTTTTCTCAATTTTCAGAAGCTCTTTTTGAGTTGAAGCTTGCTCTCGCCTATCATTTAAAATTTTATTATGGTTATATATGGTAGTTACATCTCTTTAAGGGTATGAATATTTTCAGAATCACAATTCTATCGTTAATATCATACTCGTAATGTAACTTTGAATGACTTATTCGTATAACAATAAAATAAATGGTCAATTTTTTTTCTTAAAATGTAATGTGATATTTTCAAGGTTCCATTTAGTTTTTTTTACTGTAAGAAGGCTTATCACAAGTTTATTGATTGTTTTTATAAAAAATATTATAGGATTTATTTTTTGACCAATATAAATTTATCTGAAATATCGAATAGACTAGTTTCAATTCTTTCATGTCTCTGAGAAAAAAAATTAATTTGATATAATCGTTTCCAATAATATACACATACATCCTTTTGTCACTTTGAAGCAAGGGTACTCAACAACAATAAATTTAATATTCATACAATTTTTCAGTTATTCGTTTAGCTCTGCCCTATGCACTTTAGCACTCGCATTCTCTCTCATTGTTATCTCTGTAATACTCTGAAGGTAAATGTTATGAAGTTATTGGTCAGTGAGTGCATGCAGATCATGGGCTGCAAAACACTACCTTAGAGTATGCATTGATGTAATTATACTACCTTGAAACATCAAACGGGTAGTTTTAATTTATCAAACTACCTATGTGCTGCATTATGGGGAGGCCCCGAGCTTCTGTATCAGTCCCTCGCACCGGACGCTTCTAATTACTCTGCTAGACATATGAGCATATAGGAGAGGGTGGAAAGCTCGCGACCAGAGGGCGGCAGAGGGATCAGAGCCTCTCAGTGGTATGGGGGTGGAAAACAAATTTTAGTGTTGTCAGGATTTGAGAGGGTGTATAGGTTTTTTATTGAATGCATTTAATTATTTTTCCTGTATGTGTGCACCGTCAATGAGCAGGGTGTGAAATCCGTCGGTTTATATTGAGAAAATGCTCGATTGGTCTGGCTAAGTCTGTTACGATAACACGTTTTTAGCTGCAATACTCACTTGATTTTGATATATAATATATCAGAGAGATTAGAACTAGAGATTATCACACAAGTAATAGTAGACCCCGCTTACCTAACCTAACAAATATCCCGACAGAATTTTCGATTAAGTTTCCGTTAGCATTCGTTTTCAGTGAACTCAAATAAAATGACACAAACAATGAGCACAAATGGATCGGCTCTCAGTTGTGTTACTACGTGGCACACACAACACAACTGACATCACACTTACAAATTGCATCATGTATTAAAGCGTTATCTGCTATTTTGACAAATAAAATAGCACAGAAAATGGACTCTAATGGGTATTATATCGAAAATAATGGACCGATAACAATTTGTAAATTGATTCGGTTGTTTTGCTACTTGTGTAGCACGCTTGAAGTTTACATACTTAAATATTTTACACGCAATCTAAAAACACAATTAACTGAGATAGCATAGTTCAATTTATCAAAACCCTATTCATTAATAGTTTAAAATACTGTGCTTCAAGTAGGTTTCGTCGAAAAAACAATGAGGTTATAAATCTGGATTCAGAAAAAAAAACACAAAATATCATCTTGAACTTCATCAATTATTAGTCGATCAATATTTATTTTCTGTTTTAATATTTATGGGCAAATATTTCTGAAATATATCGTCTTATAAATCGATCTTAATTATGTATGCATTATCTTTTAGTATTAATAAAAACTATCTTTGCGGTAAAAATGTATTGAAGTCGATTTGTGCTTGTCGGTAAACCCCCGTTTTCTGTATAAAAGATTTACGCACAGTTTATATCGAAAATCATCGAAACTGTGGAACTGAATCGAATTTAATTAATAAAATATTCTACTGTTTATCATTTGCGGTGTTGGTGATCTGAATTAATTGGAATAAAGGTCAATAAGGATGAGATAAATCTGAAATCTTGTCTGGAAAAGTTGATGCTCCAATTCAAAACTGTTAATCTCAATTCTCGTTATTTCAAAAAATGTGGCACGATTTACCATTAAAATTATAATACAATTTATAAACAGAATAAAGAAAATATTTTTTTTAAATAATTGCTTCAACATAAGTCATTGGTATGCTTAAGCCAGAATAAATTAAAACGATAATGTATAATGTTACAAAAAAGAGCTATCATATATGAACTTTAAACTTTATTAAATATATATATATATATATATATATATATATATATATATATATATATATATATATATATATATATAAAATACATCTTAAATATCATATTTCCAAAATGAGAGATACAACCGCTTCTGCCGGAACTTGTCCTCTGCCAAGTTGCAAATTCAAGATTTATAAATTGCTAAAACCATTTAAAGTTATATTTCTTTTTGATATTTTAATATCACGAAGCTAGAAGTTTTTTTTAACTGAACCGTTTTAAAATTTACCATTACGGCCTTCTCGAACCGCAGCCCCGATCGTTTATTTCACACTTCCGCATCCGAACCGTTTCCAATTTTATGGTTTCCGAGCGCGGCCTGGAAATTTTGTGAAAATTATTCGCCTGTCAGTGAAAGTTTGGACAAAAAATAGCCAGCATTGCGGCTGTGTGTGTCGGCCTCGATACACAAATCGATATTGTTAAACTTATTCCGTGTATATCCTGGAATACGGGCGGCGCCATACAGCAAATAAACCGCTCGAGTCTGGTTTGCAATACAAACAATGCATGAAATCAAATAATGGAGATATTTGATGCCAGAGTACAGGGAAGATGAATACGTGTGCTGTTCCGCTGAAGCCGGGCACAGTGCGCTCTAAAATCATGACATTTCCGGAACTGTCCTGAAATTGACGATAGCTGTAGTATGTAGTATGTCTAAGGATTATACCTCCACGTTTGTTTAAAATCGTCCATTTATGTAGAGAAAACCGAACTGCAGAATTTTATTGCGGAGATACCGTTTCACCAAAAACATTCGTAAGTAAAAATGCGTATTTATCAAAATCTTCAATGGTCGTCTATAGTATCATATATATTTATTTAGTAGCGGATATATATATCGCCATTGTGTTTATCTTGTCGGTGATTTCTCGCTTCTCGGTCACGATTAGCCCTTCCAGGGTCTTTCAACAATCTCTTTTACAATGCGAGCAATCAGGGATGCGCTGAAAGCAAATACACAATTTTCTCGTTTTTACTCTCAACTCTCTCTGGATAGAAAAGCTTGCTTGACAACCTATTCTTAGGTCCGTGTATTTGATTATCCGAGGCAGATGTAATTATGTTTTATTTGAGATTTTGACTGTCTGATGAATGGTGTTGATGCTTTGAACCTTTCAGTCAGTTGCAATAACGACCCGAAGATGTTGGTTGTTCCAGGTTCAACTCCCCGTGAGATGCAGTCCAGCCGAGCTCCCCCGCCCCGAGGCATGCGCCACAACCACCATGGCTTCTCCAACGTAAGTCTCTCTTTTTATATTTTCATACTAATTTATAATTGCCTGTTCATAAAATTTGTCATGTATCCAAAGGGTCAATGGATGGTCTTTGTTTTTTCCCTGCTTATCTGCCATGAGTCACCGACATTTTTATTTTTTATTGAGTTTTTTTTTTCTGTATTGAAAGTTTTTAACCAGTAAAAGTTACAATACACCTCAATACCTGAACGCTTAAACAAAGTTTCATATTATAAATAACATGCTAGTATTCTTTTTGATTGATTATGTATTGATTATAAGAACCATGATGCTTTATTGTAGTGTCACGGTCAATGAATTAATATTGCAGTACATTGGAGTAAGATTTTTTTGCTGTAATAATGTCGATCTTCTATCGATATTTTGTGTATGTTGTGGTTACACTCCTTTCGTTCATGAAAAATCTGCTACATAGTACAACTTATCTAATAAAATATAATTCAAGCCGCAGAAAAAAATTATATCATTTTAAATTTTATTTGTAAGCTTTTCCTATGTGTAATAACTTTTATAATAATTTGAAAGTTTTCAACTTAGTTTAAAATGAACGGATGAAGTTGAAATAAACTCATTTTTAAAACTCAAGCACGGCCATAATTGTACAACTATTTTCATCTGCTTTATAAGTTTCGTTGTAAAAGTGCTGAAATTTTATTTTGATTTTTGTTTTTGAAAATACGTTTAGACTGCTTTACAATTTCACACACTCCAGTAGCAACTTTTAATTCCACATTTTAATAGTTGTTTTATTGAAATTCTAGCTCATCGTAATATTCTGAACAGTAGAACTTTTGGATTTAATTAATTGATTTCATCTTCTACTTGTTTTACAACTCAATGATTCTACGTCGGTCGTTTTGGATAACTACTAACTCTACTTGAGTTTTGATTTCATTATATTTGTGTTGGAATTTTCACTTGAATGTTTGTTTTTTTGTTGCCTGTTTTTATGTCATAATTAACATATGTTCTATCCGCTGTAGTATATAAGTTTGTATATTTCTCTCGTGTCGAAACTACAAGCTTCGTTACTTGCGATGCTCGTTACGGAGAAAATACACTGTTATAATACATTTTAGGCGAGCCAGGCCCGGCGTCCAAAGAAACTTCAACCCAACTTCGTTCGTCTGAAGTTGCTTCATATATATTCTCTTATATAGATTGCACGTCCATTGTACTCGCACATATATATCGCTGCATCTTCAATAAGCGAACACAGGGCTAGTGCTTCACAAAGCTACCGCAGAAACAGGGTGGATTTAAATAAATGATTAGATCATAAACGTATTAATTTAAAAAAAAAATTGAAAATTCTGATAATTTCTTGACGCTACAGTATTTTTATTCATATTAAATAAACCAATTTTAAAAATCATTTAAAATAATATAAATCAACCGGTGGCATGCTGTGGGATAGAGCTTTGCGAATATTTAATTAAACATACAAGGGAAGCAGCTATGAAACGTAAAATGATTATCTGTGTAAGGGTGCGGCGTTTGCGTGTTACATTTAACTTTACCGTGCAATTTCAGGTTTTACGAGACGAACGTTTCAAACAAGGATTTTCCTGAAAAAATTAGACCTAGCCGCAATTCAGAGAAGATCCACTCTTTCATTATTTTCATGCGGTTTAATTTCTCTACTTTTATTTCCTGTTTTATTTACACTTATCGTTACGGCGACATTATAGAACCAGCTCAAAGCTCGATCGCTAATCCTTCAAATAGAACTGCAGCGGGCCCTGATGGGGAGTCGCTTTTATTCGGGGGGCCCTCACACATGCTTTGTGTCACAATAACGTGGAAAGCCACAGTTATATTATATACTAGAAATGTTGCTCGTCACAGAATGACGTATTCGATGAACGATGCAATAGTGTTTGGCTGAATACTCGAATAGCTGGGTAATCGAATTTTAAGAAGACGCTGCTCACGTTTTCCTTCCAATTCATTGCTTGACATTTCTGTCACATTTCGAGTCACAAACAACGCATCACTTTCACTGCACTGTTCTTTATTTGAAAAATTCTAAATTTGAACAACAGAACCCTATAATTCGTACATATTGAAATTCGCTAAAGCATATTTTATAGTTTTATTCAATTAGTTTATGAATGAAAATATTATCCTATCGTCTTGAAATTACGGAATAACTACGAAAAAACTTACTGAACTTACGTGCAAAAAATCAGCTGTATCTTTTAAGATATTCTATAGAGAACCAAAAAATGAAACATACACACACACAATGGATATTATTATAGTAGATATCACAAAAATCAAAATTCTTTCTTTGTACGCGTAGTATTTTTTTATGTGTGATACCATAGTCTCGTTTGCAGAAGCTTAGCATGGTCTCCCCCGGTTCCAGCAAAGTTCTTCCAATTAATTTTGCAAGACCATAAACCCCGGTCATCCCCGCCGCTGGGCGAAGCTCCCCGAGACGGAGTTCTCGCCGGCGCAGTTTTTCGCTCACAACTTCGCGAATAATTTATTCCGACCGCTACGTTGTAAGGACAGCCTTAAATATTTTTTGGGTTGAATACTTAATTCATAGTTAATTTAGTGGAAGAATTTTTAGACTAATGAATATTTAAGTAGAATACAAGCCCGTGTCGGCGTCTAACATGTTGTGAACGTACTTTTTTTGACAATTTCAGATCAGAGAAAACGCCTTTTAAAATGTATCTTCTATGGTATATAATTTTTTTATGTGAAAGCACTTGTCTTAGTGCACGTGCTAACTATTTTATACATAAAATCTAAGATCTATCTATATATTCCAGAAAAAATTCATAAGCATATAAAATCGTGTTGGCGTCTAAAGTGTTGTATATTATTTTTATCGTCGCCAAATTTGCTTTTTTTTTTTTTTTTTTTTTTTTTTTTTTTTTCTTGTGTTTATATTCGAATCATAACGCTCACATGAGTATTTTTGAATAATATTTTAATGAAAATAAGCTATTAAATTATTCATTTTAATGATTTACACTTGATAACATTTGAATCATCATTATGGTAGACCGCGTAACATATTTAACTATAATTCACAACATTGTAATTATTTACAACAACAAAAAAATCTTTTGGCACAATAAGGTATTTAAAATTAATATGAATATATATTTCCACACAAACGAAACGAGAAAATGCTAAAATGACTAAACATAAAGTAACACAATAAATAAAATTGATTTTTTTAAATATAAATTGAGATTGTTATTTGAAATTAGGCACACCTGGTTGATTGAAAAAAAATAAAATATCAATAATAGCAAAATAATGTGTACAGCCGCATTATTAATATACATTCATATTGATACATTTATATTAAACTAAATGATATATATTTATAATTGATTTCATGTGCTCGAAGACTTTGGCAGCCGTTGTTATTTGATGTTATTTTTTATCAGGTTAGAATTAGCTTTATACTCGGACCACCTTCGTGGATTATCAAATCCTTGAAGATCAACCCGGTACCGGGACCGAAACGTCGGAAGACACAAATCACAACGCAGCACCCAAAATACAAGACCATCAATTGATTTCGAGTGAAAATTAATGGCGGCAATAAATTCCCACTGATGCATGGATTCGCGAGCAAATTAATCTCCAGCGGGGGAGATCATCGCGATATAATTATGTTTTAATTATGAAGAGAACAATGCGGGCTCGTCTCCACGGCCTTTATTAAACTTCCTCGGAGCCGGCGCGGAATACTAACGCCGCTGAGGTGAGTCGCGCCCGAATGCCGGAAACAATGCCCCCACAGTTGTTGGCTAAAAGTTTTCCCTCATACAATAATAATGAAGCTCCCGCCGCGCAGGACTCCTCCAGGTCCTTGCAGTGTAGTCGCGATCATCCGTCGCACATATTTTGATGGATATTTTATACCGCTTTATCGAACAATGATTATTCTGTCATGTTTTAGGAGAGAAGGTATAACGCCGCTATTGAAATAAACTCATTTTCAGGATTAAACAGGATTTGGCCGGATCCGTGGAATTTAGTCGCGATCATCCCTCGCACGTGTTTTGGTGGATATTTTATACCACTCAATGGTGATTAATAGTGATTATTTTGTCATGTTATAGGAGAGGGAGTATAACGCCAATATAAAAATAAAATTATTTTCAGGATTTGATCGGATCCGTGAAATCTAGTCGTAATCATCCGTCGCGCGTATTTTGGTAAATTTTTCACACCACTCTATTGAACGACAATTCAATTTTTTTCTATTATGGAGGGAAATTATTGCCAATAAAAAAAATATTTCAAACTCGCACGATCTCACTTATCTCACTTAATGAATGCGTGCATTCATTAAGTGAGATAACCGTTTCGATTAATTATCATGTTTGATAGAGCATATGCCACATTCGAAGTAATAAATAATACTTCGATATTGTTTATGCAACTGAACGGAATTGTGACCGAATGAAGTGGCACGTATTCTTTTCACTCATAGTCACGTTTTCAGCATAAAAAATAAACATTTATAATAAAAATATAATTTTTAATTTCGCGTAAAACACACGGCAAAACAAATATAAGGTTTTCGCTAATAATAATTTTAATAAAATATTGGCATAATAAGGGATTCAGGACTTAGGCGGATTTCTGAAGACGGCCTTTCCTTATTGGTGCTTTACAGATGATTGATAACCATCAGTCCCAAAACTCTCTCGTGCTTACATTTATCTTCTTCTTCTGGTGCCTCTCCTCATAAGAGGTTGGTAACCGTTTCATCAAACATATTTCTATCCTGGGCCAGTCTCACTAATTTGGCCGTACTTCCTCCTTTTTTCCTTCGATTTTTCCTTGGGCAATCAGCTGGATGATGCTATACGCACTGTTTCGAAAGACGTTTACGTTTGTTCTGTAATTTATTTGTAAGATACAATTGCTTTTTAGACTTGTTTGAATAAGATTGAAATTCAGTATTTTTCAATTTAGAAAGCGTACTTCGCCACCGTCTGGTTGGAAAGTAAACAGAAGTCAGACGAGTTTTGTTTATGCTTTCTCTCCATCGTCTGGGCGTCTGCAGCCCCTCCTGGTGCGCCCTGTGTGTGTTGTATGCGACGGGAAGCATAATGTTTAATATTTTACCTCTCTTCTCAGTGCTAGCGTCTTACTTCCCCTAACACCAGACTTCCGCAGGCGAGACGGGATGTGTACCTCTTGGAGAAAAACTCGCAAGAATTTCTATTTAATAAAATAGTCATGGAGTCTATTTAAGTTGTATCAAAATATTCCTCAGACTTCTTTTAAGTGGTTTTGTGTGTGGCCAAATTAGGTTGCTGTTGTCTAAATAGTCTATTAATTAGTTGGAAGAAGTTATTCTGAGGCAAACTCCTGAAATTATCCAATATCATGTTAACTTTGGAAAACTTCTTTGATGTGCAAGTTTTTTCTTTTTTATTAGTTTTGTTTTGCCTCTAGTTAAGTTATGATTTTATTAGTCGATATTTATTTGTGAAAATATTATTCTGCTGTAGCGATGGGATCAATTGTGAAAAACCACCACTCGTTAAGTAGTTAAAATACGCTTGAAAAAAAAATAACACAGAGATACAATGCTAAAGTGGACTTTATTGGTTTTATTAATATTTCTCCAAAGAAAATTTGTTATTAAATATAATAATCAAGACAGGTTTCAGTTTTGATAATAATAGTTATTCAAGTGTGTATTTTTAGTTGATTTATTTATTATTACTATTATTATATACGCCAATCTTTTGTTACGCGTCCATTCAAAGTATCAGTACTAAATATTCATAAAACTCTGTTTTTGAATAATGTCAACACAAAATTTATATCTCAAAAGTTCTGATCGTATTTCCTCTAACACAATAAACATCCGCCAGGCAGATGAACCGCGAGAGGTTATCTTTGAATTACGGGGCACCCTGCCTTGATTTATTTCTTAATAACAATACAATTGGATTTCATTCCATTATGATGAAATTTCTCCGGATCATTAGATTAATATTTATTATGTAAAGGATTAAATGAAGTTATCGCAGAGCTCTGCGAGCCTTAATAATCCCGGCGGGACCGAGGACTATTATTTCCGCCGGTGTATTCTGACGCGCCGATTTTTACTCTAGGCAGAAAATCAATTTATGGAAAAGCGTTTGATGTTTGCGAAATTTCGTGCTGAATTTATTAAAACCGCGAACACACAATATGCTGCCAGGTTTCATTAAGCTTGGTAAAATGAACGATTTATACATTTATTCTATAATTGTAATATATTCAGGTATTACCAGTTTTATTCAATGACGGAATCGAAAGTTCTCCGTGGGGCCTGCTTCCTTTCGCAGGTAAAAATATCAATGTAAAAGGTATATATTTAAATAAGAATTAAATATTTATAAAATGCACGTAAGATCTTATTCTGAGCAATTATCGCTTATATGATTTTTAATTATTAGTATTTTGTCAGTTTAAAGATTGTTCAACTCTGGAATAGCACACATTTATTAAATTCATTTCTGCTTTCAATTGGTAACCGCAGAAGATTTCTTTTATAAATTTGTAACAACTGGGAACACACCAGTTGGAATTTCAATCACATATATAAATTCTATCCGAATCTGGCTGTAGTATACCAGAAAATGTAATTTTTAACTTCATTGGGCACGGGGAGGCTTTCAAACATGTTTCAATTATGACCGATTCAGAATGTAATCCTTTTAACATCAAATGCACGTTGTTTCGCGTTTACAACGACATCGGTATGAAAGTATAATATAATATAGAAATTAATATTGATGATACTACGAATTAGTTTTAGAAAAATTATCAGTGAATTGCTGACAGATGACTCGCTAACTCAGCGGGTAGTTTAAATTGGCCTGTTTGTTGTTTAATTATTAATTAAATTCTTTGTCTAACAGGGCGCATTTAATACTGATTTAAGTAGTCTCACTTGTGAGGTAAAGAAACATTTTAAACAGTAATAAAATATTTGTGTTTCACGTTTGAAGATTTTCTATTTTGCATGATACAATATTTTGAAATACGTTGTGCTTCCAGTCATTATAAATGGGTTTAATCAGCACGTATTGTTATTTAATTAACAACTCATGCAAAAAAGGGTTTTTTTACACATATTTTTTCCTACATAAACTCCACCTAAGCCGCACCTTGTAAGCCCCACAACCTGCGTGCATGATCAGGGGATAGTCACATACAGTATTATTACCATAGCTCTAAAAACTATTGTAAATATGTAATTTAATTTTTAAAAAATTCACAAATCTTTTTTAATATATTTATTTTTCTTTCAATCCACATTTTACATTTTTTTTTATTTCCATAGTTCACATTTAAAAAAGCGTGATTTGAAAAGAAAACGTCAGTCCAAAGCTTGCTGATAATTAAAAAAATACAATTATAAATTTACCGATTACTGATAATCATAAACTATTGGTTTTTAAAATGATGACATATATTAATTATATATATCGCATATATTTGCTGTCAGATATTTTAATTGTGATCTTTAAAACTGTTTTGTCTAATTAATCGGCGCATTATGTAGTGCAGAGGGCCTTATCTTCTGGAAGCACCCCTATATTAGTGTCGGCTGCTGACACTTTATTACCCTTCCCTGACACTCACGTACAAGAGGCCACGGAGGGTCTATAGTCCTGGCATTGAGCGGGTCAATATTGACTAGTTATCTGCCTACATTATACTATACAACCTTTAATATACTGAGAGCAGAGATCAGCGAAGCAGTATCGATATAAAACAAGGATCGGTTCGTAATTTTAGATATTTGATGAAATAATTCACTTCGCTTCAAGCGCACATTCATAGCTTCGTGTCAGTGGAAAATGTTGCGTCGTTTTTGTTTGTAATACTAATATATACGCAATGCGTTTTAAATATATTAAATATACCTATATTTTTACATTTATCAAACAATATGACTGCAAATAATTGAAGTAAACTTTATTAGCGTTTTAATGTAACTATGTGATATGGTACTTACAAACATATTTTTTACACTCTTTTCGTGCAAAATTACTAAAATAAATATTGTATTTTTAATTTAAATAAAATTATTTTCGTTTAGGGTCTATAACTTTTCTCGATATTTATTAAGTCCTGGTTCAGGACAACTCCAGCGGCGGGTAGTTAGCGTTGAACTCTCCAGATCTTATATCAGCTGTGAAATAAGTTCACCTCTCCGCTAGAGCGACTTCTTTTAAAGAGAAGCGTGAGAATATAAGGGATCGCCAACAGTTTTCTCTGCTAATATTAAATTTAATTTATATTACGAGTATTATGCGAACCATACCGTGTCTAAATGATAATGAATATTGTTTTTTGTTGCATAACAAAACGTTGACAACCAAATTCTGTATTCAATTTCTTAACGTAAGTTGTAAATATTTTTTATTACCACTATTTTATTTCCATTGAAATAATATAAAATTCACAAAATGAAAATTAAATATATATCAGTATATGGTAACAATATGGGTTCTATGTTTTTGCTTTACGGTCTTCTCACTTTTTTCTTTTTCAAATTTTATTAATCACATATTATTATCGCCACATATATAATTTTAATATACCGAAGACCTCAACGGATAAAACTGTTTCATTGTTAACACTTATTTAAAATTTAGAATATAAAAAAAAGTATTGCTGCTTCCCACGATAGTTTGATTTAATTTGTAACACTCCACATTCATTATGAAAATGATTAGTTAAACGAATAGGAGATTGCGAACGCAACATTTAAGTGAGTGCTTCCGCCCTTCGAGGGCTTCGTCAGACTGATTTTATTAAATACCCCATGTTGACTGCGTCACAAATGAGATAGTCTCAAAAAGGCGTAAGGTCTCCTATTTTGGCCATATATTTTTTCAAAACAATAATTATCCATGGAAAAATCGAAGAAAAAAGGGGCATTGGAAGGAGGAAAACTCGAGTGGATGCGGAATTTGAGAGGTTATAGAAGAAGAGGATTAGTGATTCAGTGATACTAATAAAATAGGTATGAAAAATAGGCAACGCATCGGTACTTCTACTCAAAGTTCTAAAAAATTTTTTTTTTTAAGCGATGATCTTTAAAAATCTGTTTGTTGCTTAATGAGGTGTATTAATTATTGTAGAATATTTAATATATTTTTTATGGGAAATGAGTGGCGGCGTTGTGCGAGAGAGGTCGATAGGCGTGGGCAAGTCGCCGGCGGGACCGCGGCCGGCTCGCGTGCCGCGCGCCCGCACGCCCTCAGACTCCGCTATTGATTGCGGCGCTGGTCGCCTCGCCTGGCCCGCGCGCCATGAGATCGATGGCGGCGAGAGGACGCAGGCCCCACCGAGAACCTTCGATTCCTTCATTTAAACGTCTGGAGATTAAATTTACTGTCCGGGCTTGCTGCGAAGAGGGCTGTACACGAGGCGGCCATCAACGCTCGGGGAACGCCTGAATGGTGCCAATACTCATTGTACCTATGATATTCTTTTCTTCGTCGATTCTTGCATGTCATTATTCTACTTTCCTTTTTTGTTATTTACAATTGTATATCATTCAACTTCCAAGGTATTCGATTCACGCTTGTGTGTTACACTAATCAAGCTTCTGAAAAATATGTAACGTGTTGGGATTAGTATGTACTTTTTTGTGAATATAACATCCCCGGTTTACCATTTCAAAAAAATAAAAAACTTTTTATGTAATTAAATTCACTACACAAGATTTATCTTTCGTACTTTTATCATTTAAAAGCAAGCCTTAATAAAATAATGATAATAAAATGTATCAGAAAAACGCATAATATTTTTCGCGTTTTCTCAATTTATCGATTATATTTCCTGCAAAATACTACTTAATTAAATAATTTTGTGTTTAATTTTATGATTATTGTACCAAACATCAAAACATCCGTTTTAGTTTTCATATTTATTTATTTATATATATATATATAATCTAGAAATGAAAATAACACCCCGAATTCCATCATAAATTCAGCCGTAAAACCGTAAAAACCTTCGCCATTGTATAATCTCAGTGATGCTTTATATATTCCTAAGTAATAGAAAAAATAAAACCCCTCGAACGACCCAATAAAATATCGTCTTCATATTGAAAATATTTTTGATATAAAAATTATCACCATTTCAGCTGATAATAATCTCAATATCTATCATTAACTTCAATCAAAAGTGCGAAGTATGTTTGTTAAACATAAGTATTCTTATTAAACAGAAGTTCATAAATTCTTATCTGAAGATGGCTGTTAAATTGTGCTAGAGACAAGTGAGGGGACCTCAGCCTTTTCTATCGTACTTTGTAATTAGTTTTGATTGATATGAAGTACACATTAAATATTGACCTTTGAAATATCAAACAAAAACAGCTTAATTGAAGCTTTTGATTTTCATATTATTAATGACATAACTATCTAAATGGATGTGAAACAACTTAGTTAACATTGATATATTATATACTTGAATATGCTTTAAGTTTACATTTCTTTTTACAAACATTCATTAAATAAAAATTATGCATAGTACTCGTACATTGTTTGCGTTCGCAATATTTGCGTTTTTGCTATATACAGACTCTTTTATCATTCCATTACTATATTCACAATTTTCCTGTTTATATTTCTAAAGATTTCAATTTTATACCAGACAATACTGAAAACCCGGGAGCTTTTCACCGTGTAAAATGTTCGAACAACTTTATATTGAAAACATGTCGACCCCTCCAACTTCATAAATCATATTCATTCGAAACACCATCATAATATAGGTACTCCGAATTCCATGCATGCATATTGTTCGCTATTTGTATGGGAAGACCCGATATAGAGGATCGGTGTCCATGGATACGAGACCCCTCTGCAGACAGTGCTATATGAACCGATCTATTCACAGAGCGCTCCTGTGTGGCGTCCCCTTCTTTGCGAAACCAAATATCAATCATTAAAAAGGACTAATAAAGTTAGGTTGAAAGCTTCAAACTAATTGACGTTCGGTACAGAATTTTCCTTTTCCCTGTGTAGCCATCGCTTTAGCTTAATTTTTTGTCAGAACAATTTTGCTGTCAGGGTAATTGCTATTAGCAAATTATTTATTTATATTTTCTACCTTTTCGGATGCAGACTACCTTTTGTATTGATAAAAACACATTATTTTATTTTGGCACTTAAACGGAAAACGTCTGTGTTTTATTACTGTTTTTTTAAATATTTCATTTTGGTTTTATTTTTTAAAGTTTATGTATCTTCCACGTTATTTTTTACAATACTCATAAAAGGCATTAGCGTTGAATGTCTGCTAAAGGTATTACAGTATTAACTTTAAGCTAATGGCTGCACGTGCAGCAAGGCGTTAACATGCAATTACGGAAAAGACATGTGCGATTTTATTCAAGACCACCTTCACAGGGGACTAATGCTTATTTACGTTAGACTACACTTAAAACACACTAATTAGAAACAAAAACCATAATCAACTTTTATCCGTTGCAGTTCGCACCCATGCGATTTTAACACAATGCTTAATTAATAAATTTGTAAGCACGTTATTAAGATTCTATGCATATATTGAATTTAAGCCCTCTGGTATGAAACTGAAAAAATTCTCGTATAAATTTCCCTCGTACGTTTCTTCATCAGTGGTACAATTTTCACGCTCCTGTATCTTAAATGCTGTTTATTTTTTTTTGTATGTAATAAAGCAGAACACGTTTTTTTTGGGATTGACCCATCGCTTACCGTCAAGGGGTACGCAAAATCGCCCAAGGGACGCGACCAGAGCCATCATCAATCCCTCGCCTGGCTGGGGCGATACGTCCTTCCGTATCGACATTACCGGAAATGGTCTCATGTCCGGCGAGGCCTCGCGTCCCACCCGTGCCGTGGAAATAGCGAATGGAAAACCGTTTTATGAACGTTATCGTTTCAATTTAAAAACTGATGGCCGCTTGGCACTTCATGATGCGCTACCTGAAAACAGGACATGAGTCATCTGTGTTTTGATTACACGGATTTTTTTTTCTATTTTTGTCCTCCATCACGTCCATTGGAATTGAGCAATATCTAGAGCCTTATACACACGCGATACGGCTTACAAACCAATCAGCCAATGGCGTCATTTTATTTAGGGTGTTTTTTATGTTTTTGCTCAAATGCACAACGCAAAACAGGGCGCTATTGGCTAATTGCAAATCGGTAGTAAGTTTTGTCGCTGCGTGTGTGTGCCTAAGATTTTCATATTTTAAATTAATAAACTATCGGATCTTAATTATGGTTTAGCGTGCCATCATTGTTTTGATTAAATAGTACATGTTTTTTATATTTTCAATTTTTTTTACTGCACTATATGTTAAGTTTTTTCCGAAATTATCAGTTTTTATTCTTGCAACAGTAAATTACAAAGCCTTACATTAACACGGAGTTTATAAATGCTTATAGAGAAAAGCTTTAAAAAGAACAAAAATATCAAATAAATAAGGATTTTAAGTTAATATTTTTGAATTTTTTCTTAAACAAGTACAAAAATATACATAGTCTACTTTTACGTATTAACAGAAATTATCATAATTACAAACAGGTTTTATATTTGCTAAGCTATATTTTATATTTCAAGGCGTCATTGTTTGGGTTTGATAGTTTTTTGCCATTGTTTTACAAATTAATTTATATATACCGCATTGAAGAGTTTGTGTAAAATGTTATTAAAAAACAGGGAACTTATCTCCCATTGCATTAAATAATCTGAAATGCTAATAATTTTTACCGAAGCTAAACAAGCAGCTATTCTGAAATGCAAATTAATCTACTGCTTAGATTATTTTATTGATATATGTAATACACAAATATTACACAATTAAAAGACTTTTTAAAATCAATTACGTTTCTTATTCCTTAACCGATATTATACAAAATAGAGTATTTAAGAATAACTGAATGCGCAAAAGTAACTATAAATGAACAATAATAAATATATAACTAATACCATATTCAACTGTTCAAATAATAATTTTTTATAATATAATACCTCAATCAAAATAAATATGAAAATAAGTTTGAAAATAATTGTAAATATTTTCAGGAAAATAACAGAGGCGTCCGGTTCATTTCAGGGTCCAGGTGCGGAATTGAAAATGTGCAATAGAATCAGTAACTGTTCAGACTCTCTATTGTTAAACTCTGTTTTACTACTGGGATTGGGGAAGTTAAAAGACAAAAGTTAATTGCAATGTTGAATATAAAGTATAAAGGCAAAAACTATTATAATTTAAAAAAAAAGTTTTTTGCGATATTAAATTGACGTAAAGTGATGACGAGATAATATTTAGATGATCTTGCGATTTAATAAAATATATGTGGCTGATCTTACAAAATATTAGCCTATTATTTTTTTAATGTATTATTCTTCAAAGTATTCGTTCATCTTTATTAAAATTTAAAAAAAACTTTAAACATAATTTTTAATTAATATTTCATTGATAATAAACATGTTTATATTTAAATAGAAGAGTAAATACGAGAAAAAAGAGTCAAACAAGTATTATTCATAGTTAAAATTTAAAGCAACTGAGTAACCTCATCAAAGTCTTGATGTACAGAATATATTTAATTTAGCGTGTTTGTAATTTTTTTGTATAAAAATCTGTTTTTGGCTTAGTTAACTTTGCAACATCAAACGAGCAAAAAAAAACGTGCCACAACATCTAAGAACCGAGTGTCTATAAATAATCCGTTCGTTGTGAACTTTAAAGGGGGCCGATTGCTGGATGTTACGGATGCAACTGGATATCCTATTTGTCGAGTGAGCGGAGACCAATTCTGAGAATTAAAGCACATTACAGGATATAAGTCTCGGTCACGTGTACAAATAAAATTCTTATTATTAATCTGAACGAGTGCAGACCGTTTGGTATGTATGGCGCATTCGCATGCAATTTGTGCTCGGTCATCGCGCGGACTTCATCGCGATTTTCACGGAGATCGGCCATCATCGCCTAGTCTCGCGTATCTTCGCCTATCGCAGTGGTTCCCAACCCGATGTTTCGCAGAAGACCGGAGAAACTTCTGGAAAACCATTAAATAAGTCTATAAGACTGTTTTTTATTATTTATTCGTGTGTATCGGCATGCTGAAATCTGTGATGCAAAGTATGGGTTAATATTTTAAAATTTATTTCCAGGGGTATATATTTGAAAAAATAACGATTTTAGAGTTGGGGAATCTGTTGAACGTGTTTATATAAGGTGGGTTTGTATTATTTTGATAACGCAACAAAAACATATCTATTCTCTTTTTGTACCTGTTATATTTTAACAGTTTTTAAATATTTTATTAAATGTTACATACATTGATTGCAATTTGATTTTTATTATATGTAATCGAATCCGTCTAAAACTGTTGATGCTATGCAAAAAAGTTTCGTTTACGATTTTCATTACACAAATTCAGTAAATATCGTCTTGTTTTGTTTTGTCCATTCTGTTTTTTATAAATGCCAAAAAATACTGTTTTTTTATACATATTTTTTCATACACAAACTCAATAACGAATATATTATTGATTTTTGTGAAGACGGTCTCACAGGAAGTACGATTTTGCCTATACATTTTTTATTGATCAATAATGATTAAGTACATTTTTTCAAATATTGAAAATTTTCACACAAATCACGATGATATTTTTCTGAGAGTTTCTTAAATCAATTTTCAATATTTAAATAATGAACTTAATCATTATCACTCAATAACGAAAATAGAGAAATCCATGTACGCTACCACTTTGTAAGGTTCGCAACCTTCGCGCAGGATCAGAGGACTGTTTGTTACACACCGTGTTGTAAGCAACAACTATTGTTAAAAAAAGAATGAAGGTTTTTTTTTATTTTTTTATTAACAGTACGTTTAGTAAAAGTTGATAGTCTCGGTCTATCGTCGCGTGACTCGCGCGTTTCCGTGAGGCTTCGTGCTTTTCCGCGGCGGCGATGTCGGCGCTCGCGGCGGGCGCCGGCTGAAGCCGCGTGACAGGCAAGATGGCGGCTGGCGGACCCGCCCAGCCCCTGGAACAGCTGTGAGCCGAGGGGGCGGGACCGACACATGTTTTTCTGATATTCTCAAGCAGGTCGTCTCGGGTGTTAAGCCGCATTCGCGGTCCGGCGACGACGGCCCGTGACGGTCCCCGCGCCGCCGCGTCGATACTACCGAAGCTCTGATCGTTTGTTTTCAAAGCGCCCAGCTGGAGGCCGCGAGGGCGAGTCTGAGAGTTTTCCCTGCGCGGAGCCGAGCGGGACGTCTCGCACGCGGAGCGCAGATTTCTCGCGTCTCGCTATTATTTCAGTCTACATTCAAACGTACAACTGAATTTTATTTCAAATTTGAATGAACAAATTCAAAAGTGCCGCGCGTTTTGCGTTTTGAACCAACTTTTTAAAACTCTTCAAACATGTCCGCCCGTGCGTTGTAAATTGTTTATAGACATTCTTTGAACGTACACTCAGGGGAAACTGAAATTAAGTGTGATTTTATTTTTATAGTTTGTTTGAGATTGGTCGCGGGGAGCGTTTCGCGTCGTTGCAGTCGCGGTGACTAGAGAGGCCGAGTATTGATTCTCAGTCTGCGGGCGAACTTCTAATTAACTTTTCTACCATATGTGATGGCCTCGCTGCAGAAAAACGGCTGAATAGACGAGTGACCGGTCGTTTTGATCGCGTCCGCGGTTATATCGAGCGAAGTTTCGTCGCTGCCGTGGCAGTTCGCAACGGTCGGCCGGGTCGGGGTTCGGTTCCCGGTTCGCGTCCCGAGATAGCCGGCGCCTCGAGGACGCCCCGCGCCCCCCGAGGCCCCGGCGGCGCTGGAGGCCGGAGTCGAGGCTTCAAGGTAAACGGCTTGGCATGACTTGCATTTGGCTAATTCGATTATGCACCGGGCTCGGCGCGGCCGCCTGCCGCTGCCCGTCCGGCTGCATAATCCTCGAAACTGATACAACACTGTGATCGCGAGTGACGTTAATTGAAGTACAAAAATAACCTTTCCTCAAAAACACCATCGAAAATGCGATCAATAAATTTTTCTGGATCTGCAAATCAGGTTTTTATCTAGAATGAGTAACCTTTACATACTAAAATTTTCAAACAAGCGTGCTGAAATCTTATTGATTTTCAGTAAGATCACTGAACTTTTAAGTGGCGAAATTTCAAAAACATACAGGTCTAGAGAATAGTTTCATTCTCAGCAGACGATGTCTAGTTCCGAGAAAACTTCAGCTTTCCAGAATTTTCTAATCGGAATCATCGAATAAACATAGAAATAAAAATAGATACCTTCTACATACAGATCCATCATTTATCACTCATTCCAAAAAATATTTAGAGAGAAAAAATCATTTAATTAGAACAATCCTAAAAGGTTCTTGTTTTTTATTAATATAATATTTGAAAAAGATTCCAGTGAAGATAACACTTTTTCTAAAATTTCAATGAAATATTTAATCTTGTTGAGGGACAAGGTATTGATTCGTGAAGATCCATTATTATAATGATAAAAGTACCTTTGTATTAGTAGTAGTTTAGTTAAGCATCTGATGATGACCCAGTGTATTGGGTCGAAACTAGTAATGCAAATAATTTTAATAAACTCAAAGTGAAGACAAAATACAAAGGTACTTTTATAATTATATATAGAAATATTTAATAACCAGATAAGGTGTCACTCACAATACTAGCGTATGAAAATAATTGACACAATTCAATAATATAAATGTGTTTAAACTGCCTCTCTGAAATGCTTGTTTATTTTTCGATTAATTATAAGAGAGAATGTGTACAAAAAGCACAGACTGTTTCTGCACTATATTTGTGTTTATACGTACTTCCCCGACGACGGCGTGGAAAAAAAATCAACGAATGCAGCTTTTGGTCTGCAGCATGCGAAATATCCGACGCTCCGGGCACCGCTCTAATTGAGATTCACATGCAATTATTTTTTTAATTATCCGGATAAGGTAAAGCTATCGGCAGCGCGCGCGGCCGCTCAAATTGCACCGGAAGTCAGCAACATCCATCGGAACACGCTCAGCGCTCATCATATCAATGGCTGGATTGCCGAGCTGGCGGCGTCTGGCGCGCCTCGTAAATTCATCAGCGGTTGCAATTCGGTCCAATTTACAGCTCCAATTATGTGCGGGAATATTGTGTTTTGCGGAAGTTATCAGCTGGCATTGCAAACACATAGAAATTACTCTCCAAATATGTTTGATTAAATTTATTTCTCCAATATATCTTCTTTGAGTGAAACCTTCTTTAACAAATACTACAACAAAAAAACGCCCCAATGAAAATAGCTATGTTTATTATTGCAACCTAAATGGGAGTCAGTATTAGAGTAATGATTTAATTGCGCAGAATTTATGTTTTACTGCCACATTATGATAAAATACGATTCTTTTGGTTCATTTTTGTTGTAACTTAATGTCGGTATGGGTCATATCAGTTTACACAGACAAGTAAAAAAAAAAATATAATTAAGACGAGGCACTGTCTTTTTCATTTGATCGCGATTTTTCAAATTAATTTTCTGTTTTAAAATAAATGTTTTGGTCAGAGTTGACAGTGATGTATGATATGCGAGTGTAAAAGTAGACTCGAATATTTAGCAGACTAAAAAATTAAATTCTTTGGCACGGCATGAAGAGTGCATTTCAAATATAAGAGAAATACATATAAAAAATAGCAATGGTGAGAGTGCAAATATTAGAAGTAGAAACAGAGCCTAGATAAGGGATTTAATGACTCAGGTGACGTAGTAAGAATTGTTCAAATGAGGTTTTAATAGCAGTTTGCGATCTGCAACACACTTAAAAATGACAAAAGGCTTACTAAGCCTTTTTGATGAAATGAATTTACAATGTAAACCTCAAAAAAACCAAGTGATTTGTTAAAAAGCGTCTTGATTCTTATATCAACGTTTTTGACTGCAAAAATTGCACTCTTATAAATAAAAAAAATGGTACAAAATGAAGCTTGGTTACTAGATAAGACAAAATAGAACGAACAGAAGAGAGAATTTCAGATCCAAGTATCATTGATGGAATGAAGATGTCCTTGAACGATGATCTCAGGATTCTAAGTGTATAATTTTTATTGCAGTGACAACTACACAGTACTGGCAGTAACAGGATAGCGTTTGATATCGTTGCTATGCATGAGAAGCTATTTATCCAGCAGTGGATTGAGATGATATAATTTATTTTATTCTGTTATTCTTGGCGCAAAAATGCAATAAAATACTTATTTTATGTACGCAATGTTGAATGGAAAAATAGACATAAATAAGAAGGATCTAAAACTTAACCCTATAAATGATAGATTGCGCATTATTCATACTACTGTTATGTTTATACTATCAGCGTCCCTTTTTTGTGTATTTTTCTATGATTAGTCCTGAGTAAATATCGCAAAAGAGGACGCCATTGGGTTGTTACAATTCGTTACAGTTGTCGGTTGCGTCGCTGCGTGTGTAGAGGGCTTCAATGTCTGTCTCGAGATTCGTTCAAAATAAAACAGAAGAATCACAAGTGCCATGTATCGATTGAAGAGACTGAATAAGGCATCGCGAGTTCCTTTACCCGCGCCGGGCGGCAGACAGACGTCGATGCTGGTAAATCAAATAATTTTAAAAATCACCCCGTCTCCGAGTCTGCCGTGGGGGTGGCTGTCTCGTTATTTCTTTTTGCACCGGCGAAGACGCGAGGAGCTCTCGAAAGAAGTAACAATATCAATTTGCCAGTCCCGCAGATTTTACACATCCGCTGGCCTTCGACGCCGCAAGTTCCGGACGGCCGGGATTTCATAACAGCGAATATCGTTTCCAATTTGGAGATATTAAAATATTATTGATATAAACTGCGTTGAATATAATTTTATTGTATATATACTACAAGTAAGAAATGCTAAGTTCTTCAAAATTCTCGAATTTCAATCCTACATTAACATTTTAGTTACTCCATGATGCCAGTAAAATGTAAGTCTCTGTGCTTACATTAGGTTTATTTCTTTATAATTCTTAATTAAAGCCCTCTTCTCTACACCCGTCGCGACACAACTTGCGACCGATTCGCAATCAGCCAGTAGCGTCCCTTTATTTTGGCCGCTTTTTAATTTTTTTCCTAAGTAAACAACGCAAAATAGGACTCATAGTTTTTGTAGGTAATAACGTTTACAGCATGGGTGGCCAACCTTTTTCAGCTATTGGGCCAAATTAAGGAAATGAGATTGCCTACTGGGCCGGACGACAAAATTTCATTTAACACGTTGACTGCCACGGCAATTTTCACGAGAATCCACGCGAATTAATACAAATAAATTGTCACGATAGTTGAATCAATGTACTGAGATACTTCCATATATATGATATGATACGAACTACGCTCAATGGAATATTCTATTGGTGGTTTTATGTACAATAAAAAAAATTGTTTGCATATGCTCCGCGGGCCAAAAATAAACACCCGCGGGCCACATGCGGCCCGCGGGCCATGGGTTGGCCACCTATGGTTTACAGCGTTTAAGCAATAAGCCAATAGCGTCCTATTTTGCGTTATTTGAAAAAAACACCTAAAATAAAGGGACGGGACAAATAGGATGATTGCAAGCTACAGCCTACCCACAATATTACTATTGTATTTTAATTATTTTTTTATTTGGTAAATTTACAATAGTTCTTATGGTTGTTACGTGGTGTGAGGCTATCCCCTGATTCTACGCGCAGGTTGCGGTGGTATCGTACATAGATTTCTTTATTTTCGTTATTGATTTACGTAGAGAAAAATTGTAAAAATACCCTTTTTTTCATGAGTCGATGAATAAATTTAATAAATAACTAAGAACTAGACAACATTTAAAACAAAATATAGCAGTGAAATATGAGTGAGTAAAATGAGTTCAATGCAAACATCCTATTGTGTTTCGGTGCTTATGTGTTTCAGATCTAGGAACGGAGTGCACAGTAGTGAGCAGTATGAACTAGAGAGATAATGGGCGATAAGCTCGGTCAATGTCTGCGCTGAACAATGATTTCAAGAGTGCCATTGGGCCGAGCAGCGCCGGTCCGGTTCCGGTCTTGCACAAGGCCGCCGCGTGCCAGCCGCAAAGGTCGGCGCGCTGCACATGGCGGCTCCTCCGAGTGCATACTTTCTTCGCTGCACTTATAAATACCCGCTCGGGGCTCGGGACTGGGGTCGGCAACCTTGCCGCGGCGCCGACAGAGTGCATATTTTATTATATTCGTGCAAAAATCCGCGGCCGACACGTGCCGCTTCGGGCTGCTTTCTATATTGGACGATTTATCGGGCCCGCAGTGCGCATCCGCCGCCCGCCGTGGCGGCTGCCGGGCTTTCGGCTCTCGACGTCATTTGCAGGCACACTTAATATTTTTATTGTAATAATGCTTATTTGAAACCTTTCTAGCTAGTCAGGACAACGTTTTATTGTTTACATCATAGTTTCCCAAACTATTTTGTCCCGTCGACCACTTGTCGAGTTTTCCTGTTTTTCGTCGGCCCCCTGCCTTGCTAATATTGAATTTTTACAAGTTCATCAACTTCAAACATATTATATAGAACAACTCACTTTCATACAATACATGTAAAGTTAATCATACCTTTATTACACAAAATGCAAATATAGTAACATTCAGAAAATAAATATTTTTGACAGAGAATACTTAGTGGAATTCCATTTTAATATCTTAAATAGAATTAAATACATTAATTAAAAACATACAAAATACTTCTACGCTTCAGGGCTTCGATTCGTCACAAAGTACATAGGTACAATCTGTGTTCGGTGCATTATGACATTTACGAAATGTCTAAATTTTGGTGATGACCTGCTTAAATGGGATCCACTTTCGTAGACCCTCATTTACAGTTCATAAATCCCCAATATTATTTTTCGCTGACATCGACCCATGCAGGGCGAAATCGACCCCTGGGGGTCGATATTGACCACTTTGGGAACCTCTGGTTTACAAAGAAATCTGCGATTATATATCTTCTTCGTCAGGGGCCTACCCACAGATGAGCTTGGCGACCATTTCACTGAGCATATACTCATGCTGAACCAGTTTTCATGATTTTCTAAGGAGAAAATAATGAAGTGGGTCTCTGAATCCTTCTACACCGCAGTTCTATATCGAAAGGAAAAGTCTGCGTATTGCTGCTGCCCAATAGCATTATTATCTTCCAGACCACATCCCTTCACAATAATTCCAAGTCCACTACTCCATTACCGAGGCCTTATAGGAAGGGAAGGATTATATTTCAGGTCAATCAATTGGTGTTTTGGCGGTCATTGTATTTTCTTCTTGAAATTTCTCAAAAGTTTCGATCTCCCTTTGTATCCCCAGTACCGGACCGAAACGTCAAAAATATTTTGAAGAATCGCGGCATAGTATCCAAGATTGCAGCATTTCGCAGAATCTGTATTTTTGTGACGTAACTCTCTTTGTTAACTATTCATGATATTATTTATTCCGTCTAGCAGACGTGGCCGCTTGAACTTATTCAACGACTTGCTAAGAGAAAAGCGATCTCAAAGCTAACTATTTGGTCTCGTCTCACTTCTCCACTAATACAGACACGCTCAGTATTTCGCTATTTAATATTGTTTCATTCTTTAGTTCTACCGGAGGCACGTAGTTTGATCAATATGATTTTATATTTCTACTTTTTTCTATGAGAAATCCTGAAACAACGTTTGATTCGTATTATCAATAAGAATACGAATTATTTGAAACCTTTAATATCACATTGGTAGACATTTTTTTAAAAATTCGTTTTTGATAAAAACGCTTCGAACTTTGACATAAAAATATTCTTATTAAATAATACACAGTAAATATACTAAAAATTTACTTTACCGGAAACGTTTTTCTAAAATCTGTATTTTATAAATCGTCAAAAACAGTTACACTTATCATCTTAAATGTACAGTTAGTAACGTGTTTTCAGGGTGATGTGCAACAGGTAGTAGCTCCGTTCCGAGGACTGATGGAGTACCCGAGTCTGAATTTACCTACCGACGTGTACTGTGCGCGAATACTACTCTGACTTTAAGCGAAAATACACCTTTGAAAGAGATCTTTGCGAAATGTGAAGATTATGCCATATTTTTTAATAAAAAAAACTACAGATTAGTCATATTAAATTCTACGATCTTAAATATGTAACTGATTTAATTTTAACCAAGTTTTAATTTTGCTGATTTGAGGATTAGATATGTGTAGACTTAGAACAGTCCCCTAAGTTTTTTAACCCAATTCTCTTTAAATTATTTTTTTTATAAATTAACCAACTTCAAATGACTACTGAGTCAATTTCAAAGGAAAATATCTTGATTTATACCATTTTGACAATCTATGATCTAGAAGAAAACCGCTTGCTTTAATATTGTTTACATGTGTAATTTGAATATAATTTTCTCCATAGTTTATATATAATAATACTTGTAAATTAATCTTCATCAAGTTGTAAATGGATTAAACGCCACCGCTTTCAATGAGAAGGACCTACAGCGGATCTGCTCCTCTTGGAAGGCTTTTGTTCTGTATAAGTTTGGAATAGAAGTTTATATAAATGAAAATAAAGGACTCGGTGTTTGTTGTTATATCTAAAAATATAAAATTAATATTTTCATCATACTGTATGGAATCAATAAACTAGTTGAATTAAAAACTCCATATGTGAAGGATCACAAAATCTAAAATTTTCATTGGTGAATAATAATATACTGCAGGCGAAACCACAAAATCTATAAAATTGTGGAAATATTAAATTAAAATATAAAAAAATTTATGGCCCGAATTTCACCTTTAAAATAAGTCTGCGATTCATAGTATAACTTTAGTACATTAAACTTTTTTTTTTTAATAAAATCTATTTTAGCGTATATGGTAAATACCAATTAAGATTGTTTGTCTTGAGAAGCGGTATTTTTTATAATTTAATAAAAAAATATTTACCATTTGGATTCAATACTAAAAGTATGTTTTACTAAAAATATATTGAAGGTGTGAACTTTCAGATATTCATTATTTATATCCTTTTAAGCAAATTTCAATCTAAAATATCTCGCTCGTGTGACATGCAAATACTTAAATTTATGATTAGGCTACCATTTTGAAAATCGTGTACTCTACGACGACAACGCTATAATTGAGTTTTAGTTTGCACAACACATTTCAGCGTCGCCTATCTCCTGCAGAACCCCTCAGTTATCCTGTCCTTGCCAGGTTTGCGAAATCCTCTCGAACTCCACTCTGCCTTTCTTCTCTCTGCCCACAAGCCTGGTGCACCAATCAGGGATGGACTTAATCTAAAGTCCTCCTACACCTTCGAAGCGATCTCCCCAGCACAATAATTGGTACTCGAGAACCGGTTTTGAATAAATATCTTATCATATTTTAAAATAAATCTCATAAAGGATTTCGATAAATAACCTTTGATTTTTAGTAAATCAAATCCAGTATACCTCCATATTTAAATTTAAATTTTCGCTGTACAAAAAAACAAAAATGTATTGTATTAATATAATTATATAACAGTACTTTAAACTAACAACACATATAATACATGTGTAATTAATTAAAATGAATATTAGTAGTGTGAGTGCAGTAGATAGGTTTTTTATTTTACAAACTAAGCACTTAATTAAAAACAGTAATTAATGAAAGGAAAACTCATGGAAATATGTCGTCAAACGATATGTCAACAAGGATATTAGTGTGTATTTTTGTTTGCATTCATGAAATGAAAATGGAGAGCCATTTTCTGTTTACAACAATTGTTTCTTTGTAAGGACGCAGACGACTCGGTCCCTCGTCTGCTGTCTGAAATGTTCTCCAGTTTATATTGTATTCTGGCTTTGGATTTGCTTTATACATCCGCGACGGAGGAAGTAAAACTCTTTTAAATCTTATAATACTGGGAAAACATAAATACCAAAGGGTTTTTAAGCCCTGAGACACACAACGACTAAAGCCTAAAGAACTTTTTACTTAGTCTACTTTTACTGTGCGAAATCTCACCGTCCGATTTGTATTTTTATTTCAGAAATTACCGTTGGAAATTTGAGATTTTTAAAACTGAAATAAAAATTGTTCCAGTAAATCTGGTTTGTCGTTGTAGTTAAGTTTTATAAGAATTTCATTGATGAAGCCGGCCATACACACAGCGATACATCTTGGACCAATTTTCAATCAGCTAATATCGTCTCTTTATTTTGGGGGTTTGAAAAGAAGATGCTGTTGGCTAGTTGCAAGATGTGTCGTGACGTGTGTGAAGGGCTTTGCATGTTTGTTTAGGACTTCTGCATGGAAATTTGCGTATTGTCGATTCCCTAAAAGTTTATATTAATTTTGTAATAAAACCGTAAAAAGTTGGGAAGGTTCATTTGATTTTTGTTAGTATCTGCGTTTGGATTAGCCTAAAAACGTAAGAATTCAATATAAAAAAATATACAGTTGTATAATTTAAAATTATATCTGCATTTTGTATATTATGAATCAACTAAGTATATATAATGGAGGTAATTTAGATTTGATTACATTTAAATCACAAACCATAGCCTACTTTTCATGTCATGAGTGAACATATTCATTCTTGGATTGAAATAACAGTCCTTGAATGATATATCTACAATTAATTATTGTAAGTTATCAAAGTATAAATATAGAAAGTGATGGAAAAAGTAAATATACTTTGTTTATATAAATGCATGCTGATTATGCATGCAACAAACAAGCCATTGTATATAGACTAATAAACTTACATAAATTGAGACGTACCAAGATTTCTTGTCATTTTATCGCATCGAAATCACTTTGTCGTACATTTTATAAGCATTTTATTTTTCTTGTCTTATTATAATGTTGTCCAAGGTAATTGCTAAATAATATATGAAACAATGAATATATACACATATATATTTACATATAGGTATTATCTGTACTAATACATAATATTTTGTACCTTCCCGGTCGTCATTCGGTTATTAGCGATGGCGTCACACAGTCTTGCCCCGTCACCGATCGTTCATCGCCGCAGGCTTCTTTCGCATCCGTGAGAGCCTTGGGCGAGGATATTCCAAACGTATCATATGTTGCTTCAGACGGGCTCTGGCACATCCAATAATCTATCGGAAAACAAAGAATATACAACTACAGCATGTTAAATATTTATAGCTTTCCTTTACAAAGATAGTCATTGCTTGAGAACTGTTCTTTGCATGTCTGATGCGCAGTTGAAAAACTCGGTCGATTATGATTCGGTTCACATGGATCCTATCTCGCCACGAATTGTTTTGACTTCCTTTGCGCGACAAGCTTGCAATTTAATGTTAATGCGACAGACCAGTGTCATGGTGTGTGACAGAACCGATAATAACACAATATTTTTAATAATAAAAAAATGGTTGGGAATTATTAGGCGGTCGTATAACGTGATGATTGCCAGCGACAATGTGCCCTCGATGAAGTGATCGCGACAAGTTTGCAATTTTACGCTGATGCGACAGATCGGTGTCGTGATGTGCGAGTGAATCGATAATAACACAATATTTTTAATGAAAAAACGATCGTTTTAAAGCTGAATTATTGGGAATAATTAAGCGGTCGTGTAACGGAATGATTGCCAGCGAAAAAGGGCCCGCGACAAGTTGCAATTTTACGCTGATGCGACAGTTCAGTGTCGTGATGTGCGAGTGAATCGATAATATCACAATATTTTTAATACAAAAACGATCGTTTTAAAGCTGAATGATTGGGAATAATTAAGTGGTCGCGACAAGTTTGCAATTTTACGCTGATGCGACAGATCGGTCGTATAACGGAATGATTGCCAGTGACAATGGGCCCGCGATGGAGTGATCGCGACAAGTTTGCAATTTTACGCTGATGCGACAGACCAGTGTCGTGATGTGCGAGTGAATCGATAACATCACAATATTTTTAATGAAAAAACGATCGTTTTAAAGCTGAATGATTGGGAATAATTAAGTGGTCGTGTAACGGAATGATTGCCAGCGAAAAAGGGCCCGCGACAAGTTTGCAATTTTACGCTGATGCGACAGATCAGTGTCGTGATGTGCGAGTGAATCGATATTATCACAATATTTTTAGTAAAAAAACGATCGTTTTAAAGCTGAATGATTGGGAATAATTAAGTGGTCGTGTAACGGAATGATTGCCAGCGACAATGGGCCGGCGATGGAGTGGTCGCGGCAGTGTGAAGCCGATGGATGGAGCGGCGTGAAGCCGGTGACTTGCATATCCGCCGGCAGCCCCGCCGCTATGATGGATCGTCAGAGGCCGGAGTTATCGCTCCTTGGCGCCAGTACTCAGTGTGACGCCTGAGTCGGGAAAATATATTACAGGCGAAGGCTGGCCCGAGAATTAATCCTTATTCTGGAAGCTTCTCGTAAAAAAAACTCCATTCTCTTGTATTTATGATTCTAAAGAGAATATTCCGCGAAATATGAATAATAATGCTTAATACGTGCGAGACGGGGTGAGGTCTGTATTTTTAGTCGTGAATTGAAGCAGTTGGTAGATATCGTTTAGTTATATTAAATACATATGGCGAAACGTGTCGATTCACTTATTTATCCAGTATTATAATAAAGTAAAATATAATATGATAAAAATCGTTAAATCCTTTTTGTTTCATTAATATTGCGCTGAGACATCATATTTTTTTATACTTAGTGGTATTATACTCATATTGTATATTTTGATAATATCTTATATCATATTTCTAATGTACTCACTAACCTTTTAAGAGGTGAAATGGAATTGATTCTTTCGAAAAAAAATATTTTTTCTCTTTTCAATATTGATTGCACTTTGGGTTGCTGTGTACGTCGGGCGTACGTAATATACCGAAGAAATTTGTGCTGCAAATATTTCCCAGACTAGACTATTGTCTCCCTGGAAACTCTGGTTTGACCTTCAGGCTAGTCACTCGGTCCACTCTGCGGATCTTAAGCATTTGAAGGTAAACCTACGTCTCCAAAGTTTAAATAACTTTGTTGCTAATTGAGATAATTTTGAACATTAAGCTATATTTAGAGTGGAAAATTTATGGCACGACTCTAAACGAATGTAATTTGAAATAATATAAAAACAAGTAATTCGGCTTGAATTTCTCTTGCTGAACAGCTTTGCCAGACCTACGCATATTAACAAAGGGTACATCAAATTATTAAGAATATCAAGACTTACTACCTCAGTTATACTAGAAGCACTGTTTATATTATAATTTACATAAATATTTTTTTTCAATTTTTGAATTTAAAAAAGATAAGATTTTGCATAAAACTGCATGTCTAAGTTTGCAATTAACCGAAATAAACTCTTGCTACTGAAATGAATTGTCAAAGTCCAAGACAATCGGCCGCGCAATTCTCAAGGCCTTGCGAGATTACATCTTTCGAAGTTCGGATTGAGGTTTCCGCTTAATGTAATTCATTACAATTATTCATAAAAAAAGGAACGAAACGGCGTATCTCTGATCTTTGAATTGCTAAAATAAAAAAAGAAATAGCCCGGCGAACGGGCGCTGTATTTATTCTTTCCGTAGTCTTGGGTCGTGGGATTATCAGACGGGGTGTATTGATCAGGGCTCCGCGGGGTTCTGGAGGCTCGCCAGCCGCTCGGCTTGAAAAATGAAATCCTCGACTATGCAAATGTCTGCCGGAGCCGGGGTGACTCCGGCCCCGAATGCGACCAGGCTGCGTACTTGTGATTACTTGCCGTTTAAGTGAGTATTACTCACTTACTAGAGCTCTTTTCTTCAGCCGAGTGTCAGGTGGTCTCCCAAGCCCACACGTAGATGTCATATACTTTGCTCAAACTATCTACACGAACTTTGCATACATGCCTACGTTTTACGCGATCATGAGTTCAATTGTAGCTTTAAGGGCTTAGCTTCCATATTCGAGTTTTTTGATCATTTTCGATATCACCAATCAGAAAAATTTAAATGCAAAAAGTTACATACATCTCTTCTCTCAAACGTGAGATGTTTTTATTTCTTATAAATTTAGTTTAAATATGATAAATATGTGTTTTTCCGATTGATGTGTAGGAATTTGGAGATTCGTTATGTACCTGTTCCAAGAATCCAAAACATTTATGACTCTTTTTTTTCAATTGGAATTTAAAGATTAATTATAAACCCTCTCGGTGGAATTAGTTTGAAAATTAAAAAAAAAAATCTTTAACAAACTTTGGTTTTGATTTCGTCATTTTATCGTGATTTTCGTGATTTGGTCATTTTATCCAATTTTTCAACATCTTCAAGATTTTATTTTACCCTAAAAATGGATGCTAATTAAATAATAAAAAATAGATAAATATAATTTATAGTTTTTTCAATACTTTGTAAAAAAAATAACTTTCTCATTAGAATGAGAAAGTAAAAATTAAATAAATCAAATGACACGATTTCGCCAGGTAAAATGGTCCTTTATTTCTGGCAGACCGAGGATGGACACGAAGCAGGGGTGACGTCAATTCGTTTCTCGTTGTTTAAAAATCGTTTTTGGCTGATTTAACGCTGTACAAGGCTGTACATCTATTAAAAAATATATTTTAGCTTATCATGTCACTTTTTAAACATTAATTGTATTAAATTTGTACGTATTTTGCGAGTAAAATACAAAAACGTATTTGAAGTATGTATGTATGGTGAAGTAAAACGGAGTTAGTGTAAAAGCACCGCTCTTAAGTTAGTTTCTCGTTGATTGTACTGCACAGTGTTTGCCAATTTGTAACCGATTGTTTGAAATGCTCTAATTGACCAAAATATTTTAAAAATGGTAGAAGCACACATTAAAAATACGTTTCATGTAAATGTGAAAAGCGATCTATTTAGAGATTCTTTAAAAATTTGTTTTTTTAATATGAAAAATCACATTGCAAATAATGTAAATTAACTAAAAATCATTATTTTATGTATAATACAAAACAAACCGCAAATTTAATATTTATTCAGGTGTTTTATCAAACCACAAAATAATTTCAAATTTGAGCAGATTTTTTTATGATGAACCCCAACCCCTAGAACCAAATTATTCATAGAATCAAAAATAGACATTGGTTTATCGTAAATATAAGATCAACCGTTCATTATATGAGGCATTGAAATCGACATCGTCATGAAAGTTTTCACTTATTTTACGTGCAAAACAATACCATTAGGTTGGTTTATCGATTTGGAAAAAATGTTATTCACCAATTCTAAAATAGACAAATGAGACATTTTCAGTAACGTGGAGAATAGTATATGATTGAAAATCGATTTCATGTATTTTATATCCACTTGTATATTGCGCGTTATAGTATTGATTAATCTGAAGATGGTATTGATAATGACAAAAAAATATTTGTTTGATAATGTCAACGTAAAGTTTGGCGAAACTGGTCACCAATAAAAATCTATATGTGGAAAAATCACTCAAGTATTTTACTTATTATTTATAATATTAAAATAGAATTCCACCAAGTAATCTTTGTCAAAAATATTGAATTTCTAAAAAATTATTTTTGGTTTTGCCATTATTAATTGAAAACATAGCATACTTGTTATAGATGATCTCAATTATGTGTATATTTTACTAAGTAATGTATGTAAAATCCAATCATACATTTGATAAAGACTAGAGAGTTGTAAAAATAATTTGAATAAAAATCGGTTTTATTTCACAAACTTTCATATCCATAACATAAAACTATAACTATTTTTTTAGAAACCGTATTTTATTGTTACGTTTATTGATCTGATGTTAGGCAATGAAGGATGAAATTTCTGGTCTATAAATTAAAAAAGTACTTTTATTAATTATTTATCTGTATATATGGTTACAGTATAAATTAATAATTTGCATTGCGTGCAATCATTCATAGAACATACTTAACTGCAGCGGTTAATAAATAACTCGCAGTTATTAATAGAAAACATAACACGAGATAATGTTTTCTATTACTCTCATCCGGCAGCAATTTTCAAAAGTAAATGCATTGTTTTATTGAAGCAATATAAGTGAATATAATTATAAAGTAAATTCTAAATTGGTTCATAATAACTTGCCTGTAGAAAGTGGAGAGTTATTGCAAATCAGGCATAGAAGAAAAATGGTTAGGTTTGCTTAAAATTAACATATGCTTTTGAAATATAATTACGAAAAATATTGTAAACAAAATAAAAATATGTATTTTTATTATAATATTTATTATATTTTTTGATAATAATAATTATTTCAGTGGTATGATCTATATTCTATAACTTAAAAAAAAAATTATTAACTAAAAATCCCAATACCTTCTAAGAGTATAAGGCCGCAAGAGGAAAGGGATTTGCAAGCCATGAGGCAGGAAATAATGCATTCACTAAGTACTTAGTCATAACACGAATAATAATATTTTTATAATAATTATAAAGCATTTTAAATTGTTGAAAAGCATTATAAATACTCTGGAGACAAATTTTATAAAAAGCAACGTAGCTTATCTCAAATACCTAATATCCGGCAGGAACACACGTTCTTTCCCGTCACACGAAAGCCGTTATAGCCTAAAGCCATATCCCTAAAGGATGAATATTTTCTCACAACTTTTCTCAGAGTTGAATCCACACCTTTCACTGCGGATTACCATCGTCGCCGGTTTTCGTATCGGGTTCGGCTCCCGGTTCGGGTTACCTCGGGTTCTCTCGGCTCTCTTCCGGCTGCGCGCGCAACCTGAGAGCCACGGGGACTCCACGTCCGGTGACTATTAAGTTTCAATTGCTATTAATAGACCACGTCATGGTTGCTTTTTTTATTGCGATTGCCGTTTCTAATTATTGTAAAAAATAAAAATAAAATGTACGGAATTATAAATCAACGTCTATGTTCTTATTTTCGTTAGTTAATAGTATCTAGAATGAGTGTTAAAATTAAAAAAAATCGACGTAATAATAATGTGGGTTTTGTATCGTCATAATGTGACTGAATTAAAAACTGAAATCACTTCGAAATTATAAAGTCCTCGGGCGTAATGGAAATAGTAAACAACTCAGTGTCGGATTGTGAGACCGGTGCTTACGAGACCCCAGCGTGTTTTTATGGGTTTGGGGCAGACCAATAAATTAATTTATGTTTATAATTAAATTGAACTCTTAATATTTTCCTTATATTTTAATTATTGTTTTAACGTATCGCACAGAATACTCAATACAGTGAATATCATAGGCTCCCAAAGTGGTCAATATCGACCCCGCCCTGCAAGGGGCTAGGAATGCTACTATATTTGCATTTTGTGTGTATTTATTTATAAAGGTATACACTAAAACCTCGATATAACGGACCCCTGTTTAACGGATTTCGGATATAACGGAAAACAGGAAAACTCAAAAAGGGGTCGACGGGAAAAAAGTTTAGGAGCCTTTTGTATATTGAATATAAAAAAACACCCAACAAGCTTTGTATATTTCGTTGTCAGCAAAATCTGTATATTTATTTTAATAGATACGAGTGTGTTTAAAAAAAATGCATGATACGTATTTTTAAAAAAAATAATGAAATTACAAGATTCGTTAGAATAGTTCTTTGGTCGCGGGGCTTACAAGGTGTGACTTATGTATTTCTCTATTTTTTGTTTTTTTGCATGAGTTGTTAAAAAGTTAAATCAATAACAAATAACAAGGATACGCATTTAAGTTTTCATTATTATAGAAAAAAATATCTGTCGTGCTTTGAAATTGATCCGATTTCCCCCGTGGCTGTCGAGGGTCCCCGGGCCTCCCGGGGGACGCCCCCGCTCCTCGGCGGGCCGGTCCGGGCCTGGTCACTCCCGCGAAGTGCCGTTTCTCGGGAAGTCTGTCGTCCGGTGCTCCTCGTGTGCGGGAATGCGCGAGCCCGAGCCGGCCGCGGTGATTAGCCCGGCCGCTCCAGTGGCGTGCGCCGGGGCCGAGCACGTGCCCGGCCACCTCGCGATAATTACAAGGGTTTTTTGAAACATTGATAAAAACATAACATGTTTGTTACTTTATTAACACACTAAAGGCGGGGTGGGTACTAGTACCCGTTTCGCGGACTGCTGTGTTTACTCTAAAAGCGGCAGAAGGTCATTTTACGCTTTAGGTTTACAGCTCGTAATGTCAACGTTACTTCTACCAATACTGTCCAGGGATTCTGAAGAAGAAGTGGAGCGGGCAGAGAATGATAATCCTCCAATTATTGAACAATTTTTAGGTGGTTTTGTTGTGATGCCAAGTAGTCCGCATAGTGTGTATATGAAGTGGTTCAACTTTTTATAGGAAACATTTTACATGCAAATCAAAGAGTGTATAGACTAGATTTCACACGTGCAATTTTACGCGAATTTAGTACGCTTCGCACATCAGTTTAGTCGATTTGGTTACCCGCTTAAAGTGTGTTAATACTTTGTAAAATAAATTAATAGAATGCTTGATTCCTAACGTCACAGTCTTATCTAGAATATCACTTCCTACGGTTATTTAGGTTGAGATGACCATTAGACCATATTAGTACTAAGATATCATGAAGTCACAAAAGGCAATACTGTCTGTAAACCATGAAAGGCTTTTTAATGTAATTTTTATCAATGTATGTCTGCTCTTAACTTTGATTCTGTATAAATTGCTAAACAGAGCCTTTTAGTTTTAATCATTTTGAATTGAATCATTCATAACTATTTGAACTGATCACAGTTTAATTGTGTGTGGATGTCAGGCTTTTTTTTTTTGCTTTTTATCAGGCTTATAGCGTTGGAGGAAGCATATCGTGAGAACGCTTTTTCCAGAGTTTTTAGTGATATTAGACAATCTTTCCATTCGAAGAAACTTAGTCTCGCTGGAGGTGATCGTAGAGCATACATTTGTCAGGCGTATAGGAGGCGGAGGATCGAAGACTTCAGAACTGTTTTCATGATGAAGACGATAACAAGAGTCACAACTCTAATACACTTCCTAGCTCTGAACGGCTTGGGGCTGATTGTGAGGCCCGCGTGGTGCAAAAATCTATTGTTGCGGTTTTAAATCCCGTCGAGCGTACCAAGCAAGAAAGAGTATTGATTTTTAAATGTTTTGTCCAAATAACCGCTGACTCATCATAAAATATAAGAGAAGATTGAAAGTTTTTTTTTTTTACATGGTCTTAAATAATGCACACTGAATAATAATCATCTAAATTAAACTCCCATTTTTAACACATGCAGGTTTATTCTGTGTACAATATTTAGATTTTATATATATTTAATGATAATTTGTTTTGAGCACATATGTAAGAACATAATGCATTTGAAAAACGTTGTTATGTTATTTTATACATATATTTTAATAATAATGATAACAATATGCTTAGTTTCAAAAACGTTTATACAATTAAAACGATAATGATTTTTTTACGACGATTACGAGTCCCATGTTTCGACTCATATGCTTCCTTGGATTGTATGCCATAGCATGTCACAATAATGTGTTTTAAAGTGATTTCATTTAAATAGTCTGAAATCTAATGTTAACCCCACAAAGCCTGTAAGACGGGGTTTTCATTTTATTGCGTGTGTATGTCCCGAGCCAAATGTTTGTCCGGCCGTATCGATCCTTTAGTTGTTACTTAAATCTGCACGGGTCTATCTCGCGTCCAGCTCACTCAATTGTAAATGCCAGTCCTTTTTCACGTCCTCTTTTCATTGTGAAGATTCTTACTTTGTACCCTCTAAATAAAGAAAACCTCCCCATTCATGTAATCTCGTTATTTATCTTCCGCGCTGACATTGTGATACATTTATTTATGTAAATAATAAAATCTATTTCTCAGAGAATTCGGAGCTTTTAGCTACAAATCCACCTGAATAAAGCTCAAAGCTATTATCGTATTTCTTATACAAAATAATTGATTTTAGCTTTTTTATACTTTACAGGGAAAAAATATAAAACATTTGTTTAAATTGTGAACTAAAAATTTTTTTTTTGTTTCAATGTAATATTTTTTAAACGTTGTCATAAACGTCTATCGAGATGAATAAAATATTTTATACAATTTTATGTGGGTCATCAAGACAATAAGCGGAACCTTTAGGCTCGGATTTGCTGTGATTTTACTGTCAGGGATTAAATTCAGGGGTCCCAAAGTCATAATTCTGCTTGTGAGTGCCTGGTTTGAACTAGAGCAAGTCATTAGGAGAGGGCCCTGCGCCCCCGAGGAGGCTGGGGCTCCGCCGGGAATGCGGCTCGACGGTCGCCACCTTGCTCAGCTGGTTCTTCTTATAATACAAACTTGCGTTTGCGCCTCCAGTGGCGCTTCTCATCTTGCTCTTAATAATAATTTCTAAATATATATGTTATTGCTTGTTGAGGAACAAGGCATTTGATTCGTGAAGATCCATTATTATAATGATAAAAGTACCTTTGTATTTTGTCTTCACTTTGAGTTTATTAAAATTATTTGCATAACTAGTTTCGACCCAATACACTGGGTTTATACACCCTTCAATACACCCTTTTATTGCAATTGTATATATGCATTAAGGCATCAAATCAATTACGTTGTGTTTTAGAGTTCATCGAACCTGCACTCTACAGCTATCGTGGCTCGGAGTGCTCTTTGCCAATACTGCAACTGAAAAAAATGTAATTTTAATTGTTTTATGTTGCTAGGGCATATTAAAATTTTTAAACTCTTTTTATCTTAGCAAAGGTCTAAGCCAATCTTTCGCCAATGATTTTTGTAACATGTTTAATAATTCCGCATTTTTTACATATTCAGGTTAACTGCGTAACCTGAAAAAATGTAGAATTGATAATCATCATTGGAAAATAAAATTACTTAAAAAAAATTGCGTGTCTGTTTTTTTCGAATTTTAAATGACTAGGCCACATTTTTTTGTCATCAATAAACTGATGATAGTTGTAAAAATCGATTGCAGCAAAAATTATTTGCTTTGAAATAGCATCTAAGGTAAATTATTAAAATCAAACAAAAATGAGTGTTTAAGAAGTCTTTAAACCTTATGGATGTCTTGTGTCATACTTATAGTTTTTCAAGGCGTTGATATAAAAATTGCTATTTTTTATTTTCAGGTAAGTCAATATCTCTACATCGAATTTATCACACTGGTCCTGCCTTCTACTCGTATCACGTAAGTAGTTAGTTTGATAGTTTGCAATGTTGTGGTATGCTATGCATGGCGCCTCCACTGCGTGCCGGGCGCCTCTCCCCGCGGCCTACGTGGCCAGCACTGCCCCAGTAGCGGTCCCCGTGGAAGGCCGCGGCCCGTTACGTCACGACTCGTTTTTTTGCCAGCAAATTTGGTTGCGTGCGCACCGCACTAAACGCCACCACTCACCACAACTCGCCACCACTCGCCACCACTCGCCACCACTCGCCACCACTCGCCACCACTCGCCACCACTCAACCGCCACTCGGCCACCCCGGCCGGGTCCGCCCAGATTACTCTCGGCGATTAGGCGGGCTCTTTACGTCCTAAACGGAAGACTGCAATGAATGAGACTCGGAAATCATTTCAGATGTTTTCAGGATTACTCAAGTGGAACCCCCGATGGCTAAATTATGTTTTTATAATATATAATAGAGCTTATTTTTTATACTTCGATTGGGTGGTGATTTCTGAGAAATTGTTGCATTGAGTGCAGCAAGAGCGATTGAAACTTAATAGATTAGACAGGCAATGCTTCAAAATTAATAAAACAAACATACAACTGAGACTGACAGACCCACTTGCTAAAACACGCAAATAAATCGATTCTGATTTTTTTATTTGATTTATTTTTTAGTCCATCGGAGTCAAGCAAGATTGCTAAAAATAATTTAAGTACGCGCTAAAATAAGTTTTTTGATTCAGTTGTCATCATACCTACACGGAGGTCTCATGCTAGATTATTTTAATTTGTTACTAGGAATTATTTTCCGGGCGCGTTTTCTTTGGCAAAAGCGCTCGCTACAAAGCGATTTTTGTTTTTGCATATGTAAGAGGTTCTTGAGTAAACCATTTTTAGAACACATGCTTTGCAGCAGTGTGCAAATGAAGTCGAGATCAGTTCTCCCTGGTTCGAAGTGTGTCATCAAAGGATACCAGTAGTCCTGCTGGGTGTGTGCGGAGGCGTCCGCTGTATCGAGTTACTCGCCGAGTAGGCTCGGGACGGCCGGCGAAGCTGTCAGAGTATCGTATTGATTCAAGTCCCGCTGACCGGTCATATTCCAATCCCCAAGTTCATAATACCCTACACACGTCTTTTATAATAGCATAATCCTGAAATCTGTGAAACGCAGGCGCTTACAGCCTGCACTGAATAAATAAGAGACATATATTTTCACTCCCCGAACGCGTAAAGATAAGATCTGTTCAAACGGTGTAAACTATTTTTAACATGTATGATAAATTATTGATTATAATTTAATATACACAGATTTAAAAATAACACCATTTCTGAATTAAAAATTAAATATAAGTTCATTGCTTACATATTTTTAATGTAAATTATTTACAAAATAACTTTGTTAATATTTATATGTGTGTATTTTTTTATGTATATCTTGAACAAGGAGAGAGAGTTGCATGGAAATGTGGAGGTGCTGGTTATCGTACACCCAGAATCAGTTTATCGGGAACTGAAATTGACTTATTACTGTAAGCCAATAGCGTGTTTTTATACTCATTGATCTACCGTGACTAAAAGTACCTAATTATGATATAGAAAGTGAAGAAGAGCGCCACAAATGCATTACAAATGAAGGGTGACGATTTCGCTGCACTTTTGAAAGCAACTGATAGAAGAAAAAATTAATAGTTACATATTAAAGCTTTTTTTACTCAATTATCTAACTAAACCTTTTATAGTTCTTAAATAGGTTGTCTTTCAAGCAGGCACAAAGTGTTTAAGCCAGAAAGTTAAAAATAAGTATCAGTATCATACCTATGACTCATTTTCCGCATTTAAAACTAGCCACGCTAACTGAATTCACCTATGCGGTGAGAGAACTGCAGTTTTGCATTGCAGTTACTGTATTTATTCATGACATAGATCAATCACGAGCCCACAGATAAGATCACGAATTTCGTCCATCATTATATATTTATATATACATAAATATATATAAATCATTAACAGGCTGATATAATACAAAGTTAAAGCACTTTTAAATACGTATATTGTAGCTAATTGGTAAGCGGTCTTTGTGTTTACTTTGTTCGTAATATTTTTGGCATTTGTTCACTGGCGTCAAGCGAAAACATGACATTTGGTATGACCCGCTTGCGGTCGCGTCGCCGCTGCCTACACACGGAATAATAACGTCATTTATATTTCCTTTACTGCACGTTTACAATAGTACTAACGTACTTACAGTTTAAAACAAAGCAAGACTTTGAATTAACTCTAATTTATTCACAGACATATAGAAGAAAAAAAATTACATAAAAGTACTGTGTTCATATTTATATCGACTTTGTCTGTATAATGTTTTTAAAAAAATATTTAGTATGTTCGTAATGAATACGATGTCATATTCCTCAGAATAATAAAAGACCAATATTCCAGGGAAAAAGATGTCACTAAGACCAATCTTGCGGTGGAAATGGCGTAATTTGATACGACGTTAATGGAACTTATGTCGTTGTGATCGTATAATCTGCTTTTATCCCACTTACCTAAGGAAAATGAATGATGTATTGAAAATATTTTATTAAAATAATGTTTCTCGGCAGTCTATAACGAGTGGGTAGGCAAAGATAGCTGGATTAATGGCATTTTAGTAAGACAATTATTTTCATCGAATAAAAAGCGGAGAGTGTGTCGGCTGGTGTTGCCGACGAAGCATTTTTGTAGCTTTATAGAAACCAAAAGACCTCGCCTAGCAACTTGGTTCTAGCCACTTTGCTTTGAGTTTTTCCCTTGGTATTTTTACAGTCTCATTCAGTGGACCATTCTTTATTAACTAAATAAAAAAAAAATTATATGTAGTATTTAAAAAAACCTGCACTGCAGATGAAAGCGGTCACGTTGTTATATTATCTAGTTGTACAATTATAACGAAAAGTACGTATAAGTATTATCTGTTTATCACGGATTGAGGTTTTCTGGCTAAAATAAAAGTTGATATCACCACTCATATTCGCATTGATAAAAACCACAATATCCTGAATTACATCCTCTCTATAATCATTAATCAAATATTAATAAAGGCTATAATGAAAATTATCTCCTGGAACTATTATCGCGGCGCCGCACAGTGGGCGAGGCGAAGCCCGAGGAGCAGCTCTATCGGCCTGCACATATAGTAAAAATAACACCAATTCCGAGAGATAAGCAGCACAGACCGTACCTCATAAAGGCAAGCGGAGAGCACGGCGGGCGCGGCGGGGTCCGTCCGTGCAGGCGGTTTTTTCATGGGGAAACAATGAACTTATTCAGTGCGGTGCAATAGTTGTGGCCGAGCGGTGCAATACCACTTCGCGGCGGACGCGAGTCTCGCATCTCGCCCGCTCCCGCGTCTCGCCCGGTCTCGCATCGGAGACGGAGCTATGTGTCTGCTCCGGCGCGAGCGGAAGTCGGCCCGGCGATCGCGTGCTCGCTGCGATGTCTTGAATTAGTTGCATAGAATCTGTTGTGGAATTCCGTCTTTGGCAGTATACTTCGCGCGGGTCGTCGTCAACCTTTTCTTCACAAAAAAATACATGTTTATTTTTTTATATTTACATCTGCATTTTTCACCCGTACCGGAAAGACGTTTTTTTCATATGTCTCTAGCTTATATCATGTGGGTTCGAATTCCACCCGTGTCGAGAAAAAACAAAAAAACAACAACTAATTACCCATCAGTTAATTATAACTTTTTGTTTGTCAAGCCGCGCCAAAGTTGATTATTATTCTGACGTTTCGGCTCGAGTACTAAGTTCATTTTCATGGAATGCAATTTATTCCTGAGCCAGTGCTTCAATACAAAATATTTATAAAATTTGATTTGTATTAGTAGCTTATCGGATTAAAACTTTAACAAAACTCACTAAATTTTCCAATTAAGCATATTTCCCTTCCCTTTGATATGACTACTAAATCTAGATTTAGAAGGTTTTTCTACAATAGTATTCGCAAGAATAGCATACTTATTCCAGTGTCGTGCGCGTAAATTAGTGAAACGGCAAGCCAGTTTGCATTTATAAAAATCGATAAATACATATGGCTAGAGGGATTTATAATTCGTTAAGTTTTTTGACTTGCTATATATAAATTATAATTAAATATTTCTGCCTATGGAACAATGTTATAGTACAGTATGTTCATAAAAGTATTCTAAAAGGTTCGTTACAATTTCTTTTACCCAATAAAGCAGATCAATAGAAATGACAATTTTGTTGTCAATTGTGTTTTCACAATTCATAACATAGAATATTCTAGAATATTCATCCTGACTAGTAGCAGTGCACCAGTACAAAAAGAAATTATCAATGAGAAAAAAAGTGATTTACTCAATATATCTAACATGAGCAAATGTTGTTAAAAAGTTCAATTCATACAATTGTATAAACGAAGTGGTATAACAATAAGAATTAATATTAATATTTTCAAATTTACACTTTATTGTTAAATTCTTTGTATTTTTAAAAGAATTAATAAGGCTGCACGCCTGAACATGAAGAATTATTTAATTAATTTTAAATCCTACGTGTATATATGACTGTAACGAGTGTGCAATGTACTTAATCTGATTTGTATTGATTTAATTAGTGATTACTTCCGCATTTTTATTTTAAAAAAAAAATATATATATATATATATCAATAGTAGTAAAAATCTGTCGGTGAATGAGTAAAAACAAATCAAATTAAGTACACCAAAATTTCGAGATCCACATTAAAAGTAATATTTTTTCCATGTTGATTATTCTGATTTTTTTTATTCTGGCAGTATCAAACTGAGTTTGATATTGCCAACGTAAAAGGTTACCAATAAAAATTAACATGCGGAAAAATCACTCAAGTATTTTATTTAAAATATTAAAATGTAATTCTACCATGTACTCTCTGTCAAAAATATTGATTATATTTTTGTTATTGCAATCAATGAATTAGTGGATAAAATTAATCTTGTTGAGGGACAAGGCATTTGATTCGTGAAGATCCATTATTATAATGATAAAGGTACCTTTGTATTTTGTCTTCACTTGGAGTTTATTAAAATTATTTGCATTACTAGTTTCGACCCAAAACACCGGGTCATCATCAGATGTTAGTTATGCATCTGATGATGACCCAGTGTTTTGAGTCGAAACTAGTAGAAGTTTTATGATAAAATTAATATTACTGATTTACATTGTATTAAAAAAATATATAATATGCAAGAATTTGAACAAATTTTTCTTGGAAAACCCGCTGAGTTAGGACAATGATATTCAAAAACACGAATTTAACACATTATTTATTTTTTGTTTAAATATCGTGACATTTTTTAATAAATATTCACTCCAGAATATTTAAATATGTGCGAAAAATTATTATTTTCATTGTATTGTAGGTTAACTCTCAATTTCAGTCCAGTTTAGAAGAATGTATATAATATTATTCTGAGGGGTCTAATTGACCCCTGGTGGTATAAGTATACATGCAATGTAAGGTTTTGCGTTAATTTCGATAACCCAAAAGTAGTCGGTTCTAATACCTAACCTAGCCTAACCTAACCTAACCCAAAAGGAGTCGGTTCTTATTTGTGAACGCATCGATAAAAGATTTTTGAAATAACATACAATAAAAACAATCGTCACCCATGTGCGGTCCGCGCATACGGCTAGATAGACACGGGCAACTGTGAAACGAGTATAATGCGCCACGAAGCAGGAGTGCATTCGAGAAGCGCATACGAAAAGTTTCCACACCCCGCCCCCCTTGGCCCCCCGTTGCCCCCCGTTGCCCCCCTGTGCCCCCCTGTGCCCCCTGTGCCCCCGCCCGGCGGCGGCTCAGTGCGCCCGCGACCGTCCCCCAGAGCGCCCGCGTCCGTCCGCAGCGGCCAGCACCGCCAGCTCACTCGTGAAGTCCCGTGCTCGCGGCCCGCGATACCGACCGCCTCCGAACCCTCGCTCCATGCATCGCGATCGTCCGACCACTGTGCGTTGAGACCCTCCATTTCCCGAATTCCCCCTGTGCTTCTGTGATTGTGTGACACGTACGCGTAGTGCAGTTGCCGCTATAAAGGATTAGACGACGGGGAACTTGGAAAAGTAAATATGCGATACTTTATTTAGTAGATCAGCTGATTCGAGTCAGCCTCCGGCCGCGATAGGCGTACCCGTTATGCGCTGGTCCCGGCTGGAAGCGCGCATCAGCTGACCGCTGTCGTGCGGGTTACACCCTTCGTAATCTGTAATGTTACAAAGTGACTTGCATTATTGGCGTTAAGAGGCAATTTCGATAATTAATCAATAGATTCCGGCGGAGGCCTACTTAGTAATTAAATGCTACGTATGCATGTATTTTTTGTTTTAATGCATATTCACAGTAAAAACGTTAAATATATGCATGTACAATATTTTTATCTTCGCATATCGCAATCACTTGAGCTTTTCGTGTTTAATCTAAAGAGTATAAAAAATTTATATGATCAGTATTCGCTCAGTGTTGAATAGTTTGCGTGTGTCTGCTGAAGATGCTGAAAGTAAGTTTATCGATTTGAAAATGTGATGTGGTGGATTTGCCACGTTTTTCGCCGGCTAGTGTCGGTGGCCATCGGCAGAGGCCAGAGGGAGTGGACTGCGGCTGCGGGTGGACACGCGTCAGCTCCGTGCGCGATACAACAATACGACCCGATGATCGTATTCACCAGATAATGAGATTCCCATTGGGTGTGAACGACGAGTAAACTGCTCACATCGACACTGCCAAGCTTTAGCGACATCGCCGAGTAAAATGCGGACGTGGCGAAAGTGCGATGATAATAGTTTCGAACGCCATTTTAGCTGCACTCAAATAACATCTATAGATTATTCGTTATTAAAACACTTAAACACTCAAGGAGCTTTTAGAGATTAAATAAAAATCTTAATACAGTTTATCACCAATGCTTTCAAAAAACGATACATACAAAGCAAAATTTTTAAAATTAACTAGTATTCTTGTTACAGTTTAGAAACGTTGGTCCAAAGTAAAGCTGATTAATAATTTAAGTACAAAACTTGCCTTCTTTAAAAGCTCGGGTGTGCTTCTGCCCGGTGGAAACTTCCAGACGGTAAAGATTAACGCGACCGCACTTTGTTTCTCGGCAAGTAATCAGCCGCATAATGGAATAACGTGGAACACGGTAATGCGTAAAGCCCTCCCGTCCACGGGCGCACCTCGGAGAGCGGCGGTTAGCGTACCGCTTTTGATTGCATGCCTTCATTTGACTCCCGGCTGGCTTATAGCGTGCCCGAGACTGGTGAACTCGGTGCACTTTTCACTGCATCTCCATCTTTAGCCCGTCTCCGCGATCTTGTTCTGTAAGTTGATTTTACAATATTTTTTATATTCAATACGATAAGCTCCATTGTTTTATAACACGCGGTTTTTTTTTTTTTTTTTTTTTTTAAATTCTAAAGAAAATAAAGACGATGATACTTTTAAACATATCAAAATGTTTTTAGAGTGTTTAGTTGAGTTTCATAGTTACGGCTTACCGGGCCGCGAATTAAAACTATAAGAAACCAACATTCATTTCAATGGCCACCAAGCTTGCAAACACGTATATATGTATATTTTAAAATTATATCATTTAATAATAATGTTTTATCATATCTTGTCCAAACACAGTCATAAATAAATTCAAATGCATAAACAATGCAGTTTTAATAGGCAAACTGATAAGTTTTTCTCCATTTTAATTAGTAAAGAATACATATTAGATATGATATTTATTATAAGTTTTTTTATATCTCCGACTCCAAATGGTTTTAAAAAAGTGTTAAATATCTAGTTCACAAATCTCCAGGTCGCTTGTGTTAGCACTAGCGGTACATAGTGCCGCAGAGTGCTTGTGAGTTGTAACCTACCCCAAAAGTTTATTTTTATCTCCCCTCGTGGCTAGACGGATCTTCTATCGTGTCAGCTTAATAGATACTGCAATGGACCGTTTAAAGATCACAATCCAAACCACGCGAGCAACCTGAAATACTCCATTTATATTAGATCGAGTTGAGAAACATTTAGATCGATTTACCAAATGTTCATATAGCCAAAGTTATAATTAGACTTCTAAGAGTATGTCATTAAACTGGGTAGGTAGTTATTTTTTGTGTAAGAATATTTGTAGTCCAATCAATTTCCTTTTAAAATCTACAAGGTGCATTAATATATATATTACGCTAAATATTCTAGTTATGTGTTTTTCCACGTAAAATATTTTATTTCAAGTAGTTGTAATAAATTATAACATACTGAACTATGTTGGTTTTCTAGAGTTATAAATAAAATATAAGATATTATAAAAGCATGGTCGATAATACTTTTAATTTAGTATTAAGTGTCAATTTAATATCCAAATAAAAGGTTGTCACTTCGGATTTAGCTATTAATTAACATATCTTTACATTTTCTTATTAATCATCAGCTTTACAAACCTGGGTGGGCCACATTTTCTCACGATTATTCCACAGAGATCTCTTGTCTGACAATTTGACATTTCCCAAAACTCAACGCAGACATTGATCCATTTTGGCTTCTTCAAGCCTATGTGTTGATTATTGAAGATCGCTTCACTTTTGTAACACTAGTATCAATTAAGTAAACTAACTTTACCTAAATCATCGATACTTTTGTTTCTCACGTTGTCTTTGATTCTCTTTCACAGTGAGAATAATTCATATTATTTTAATGAGTACTTGTCGAAAAGTATTTTTTGCTGGTGCATTTGATGAAGGTGAAAGCTTTTTATGAGGTTTTAAATATTTGGTGTCTAGCCGCTTGCCCCGAATTGAATAGAATTTTCTTCTATTCGGAACCGATTCTCATGTTATGCATGATAAAATTAAAAATAAATATCTACTCTCTGCAGTGTAGATTGTCATTTTTAAAAAATGTGACGCCTCTATTTATTTATATTAAATTGTGTAAACTAATGGTATTGTTAAATATAAAGTCTAGTGACTGTATAAAAAATCTTTGCTTCACTGAAGATTAATATTTTTTACTATTTATGGATACCTTATCTTTAAAGCACTTAAATATATATTATCAGCAAAATTTTAAATGATGTCATGTTATAAAGTATTCACGCGAAAATTCAGTTCATGTTGAGGTAAAAATTATTTTACATATTTTTATATTATCTTCATGAAATTATTTTAATTTAAAACAAAGTCAATGCAACTGTTTTATCACGGACAATAGCGCCTAGTTAAAAGCTTTTTATGACCTAACAATGGAACAGACAATCTCTTTTTTTATTATGCAAAAAGAGGAGACTTATGTTGAATCAATGGTGTTTTCTTACACTTTCTTCTGCTTCGTTAGCTTTAATTATAGTTGCTTTAAAAAAATACGTAAAAATTACTTTAGAGATCATATTTTCTATTGTCAACAATTTCTTTTATTTAATTAAAAACCCTTCTGACCGCGATAATCAGTAGTAGACACGAGCGCTAATCTTCTTTCCCTTGCGTTTTGTTGTAAATTACTTCCCGTTTCATGTTTGAGTTGATTTTTTTTTTTATATTACCATATTAAGTTTGATTAAATAGAAAAGCGAATTGAATATCTCGATATTCCCAACTATTGCCCAACAAGACCGTCGGATAACGCTTTGCCGTTTTAACTACTGTGCTGAAAATTAGTTTGTTCAGATACAACACGAATTATTGTTCCATGGGTGTTGGTGGCAAGACAGTTATATTGAATGTAATTTTATTTCCATCTTCGTTAACAACTGACACAGTTATGAATGTTGTGCAAAATAGTCTTCAATATGTACAGTTTTAAAAAGGTATTTATTCGAGCTGGCGGTATGAGCGGATCGCTCGCTCGCCCAATTGCTCGTAATTCGTCACCTATGGGGTCCTTTTGAAACTATTTTGAAGCCAATTGGCGCTACGGCGTCCGTGACGTCACATCCTCGCCTGTCTCCCTCCCTCGCCTGTCTCCCTCCCTCGCGCGTGATTCACTTCCTCCCGCGTTTCCCACTTCTGTGGCGGCCATTTTAACTTGTGATTTCCCGACACTCGAAAGCCACGAATTAATTTTAATATGTGGGAATACTGAACACTTGATATCTGAAATTAAGGCGCGAGTCCCTGCGAGCACGTAATCCGCACAGACAGCGCATATTTTAAGTGTTTCAAATATTCAAAACATTTTTTTCGGTATGTCTTTAAATCAATGATTAAATAACCAATTCTAGGTTTAATAACAATGTTTTTAAAAAAATAAAACATCGGTATTTTTTTTAACAAAAAAAGTTTTTAAACTGATGCTTTCAACAATTAGATTCTCAAATACAAATATTATGATTAGGAATTAATGAAAAAAATATCATATTTTCAGGTCAGTATGTCATATTTTACCTTATTTAACCATAAATATAAAATTAACTAAGACCCAAGTTCAACCCCCTTAACTGTTCAAAGTCTGACATTCACAACTTCTAGCGCCGGTAATACCCGCTACGCGTTTATGCCAGTATTGTCTCTTTTGATTTGGTTATTTAAATGATTTCCGGAGACAGTTAGGTGTACATGACATATTGTTGTATTAATAACTTTCTAACAATACGTCCATTACAAAGCCCCTTTAAGTACTAAGACATGACTTATCTAGAGGCGTAAGGCTTCAAGGTAGTTGCTAAGCAACACTATCCATATTCAATGTGAAATATTTATTTACTTGTAATAACTTATATAGTTGATACTATTTACTAGTTGTATGCTGTAGAAGTTAAAAAATAAGTTACTAAATTGATGATATGCACGTTGTTGGTGTAAAGTTCAATAAAAAAAAAGATATACTCTACAAATCGTCTAACGTGAAAAACTAAGTTTAATTGTGTTTTATAACAAATTAAATGAAATTATTTGCTCAAACTACTAAATAATAAATAAATAAGTACAGTAAAGAACCTAGATAAAATCATTACTTACGTATAATTTTTTTTATTACTGTGATTCATATAATTTATACTGTTCTATGAACCGTTTATGTACAAACACAAAAAAGCACTTGAAAAAAAATACATTGACATTAAACTCACCGCCATTACAAGCTCTGCTGGATCCGTCCTTAGTCGTCGTCCCCGTGGTTTGTTACAATTATGTTTCAGAAGTTCTTTTATGATTCAATAAGAGACCATTTATTTCAAAACTTCATACGACCTGTCTCGGCGCTCCGCCCCACGACCGTTGCCCCGTGCCCAATATCTCCATTGTTCCAGTGCTCTCTCATCACGGTCCTGGTTTCCATTCGACAATCATTTTGTTCATTTCACTCAAATATCTTATCGGTTTGAAACATAACACAGTTTTTTTTTACTGTCACTTGCTTATATTCCGAGTTTTTTCAAATAATATTTTAGAGCGAGCAAAGCCGTAGAAAAGCATTAGGAAAAGGGCCTGAGGGGCTCGGAATGTGAAGTAAACTCTCATGACGAAAGATACAAAATAAAAAAAATACATATATCCAGGGCTTCGTATAAAGTTTGTAGTTATGTTCAAACATTATTTTATAATATATTTTTTGATTAAACTTTTTTTTTAATTTAAATTTTTAATGCCCATATTTGATATTTTACGACTAATCTGTGAGTAAAAGTAAAACGCATAAAAGTACACACTTGGTGAAGGATAAAACTATAACAAATTATTGAAAATCTGCTGTGCACAGTAACTCCAGTAAACGACAAAATTACAATTACAAAATCCTAGTTTTAAATAGATTGTCCATATACGAAGAATAAAACATCCCCAGCATAATGTTAGACCGGAAATTTAAGCCAATCACTCACTGATAAGTTTTTATTGTAAATTGTTAACAGATTCCACTGTTGTTGAATAGTATTGATTTTGTTTGTTAATGGTAAGTATAGGGGCTCCGGATGGCCTCATAATACTAGCGCAGCCCCGAGCGTTCCCAACAACTTGCACAGAAACTAATACAGTAGTCTGATTTAATTGAATGAATATGAATATGGGTCTATTAAATGATACATTACATCGCGATGTAGAATAAAAAGTTGTTTTGTTCATAAGGGTACGGGATTCACGAACATTTATACTTTTGAGACTTTAGCATTAACTGTGTTTAGATTTGATGCTAAAGTCTTTAACGGACATAACAAGAGTAATTAATATTTTTTTGTTTCAAATCATTCACTGTGTGTTTCAAGTACACAGTGAATGATTTAAACATATTTTCTGATGCTTATAATTTTTTTTTTATATGAAAATTCGATTATGAAGCCTCTGCAATAAATTAGTACATCTCGCATTCTAGCTATGATTCCTAGATATCTCTCAGGGGGGTGGAGGCCCTGCACGCGGGGGTTGCTACTTGCGTCACTCTGCATTATCTCCGGGGGCGCCGGCGGGGTGTGAAGTGCGGGGGTGAGGAACGACGACCTTACTTAATAAAGAGCTTATTTATAGCCCGGGGCGGTGCTGTAATATGATTTGAGGCTGTCTGGCTAACAGCTTGGTGATCCGATTATACATCAGCTGATCTCTAAATATAGATGTAATTATCTGAAACTACCTAAACTGCTGGCCAGATTCAAAATTAATTTTGGTTATTACTTTTTACTCTTTCCATCATCCGCCCTATTCAAAATAGAGGGTTATTTTACACATTTGCAATCGTTAACTTCAAAATCGAACCTTACTTTGACATACTGAATATTCACGATTCTTGAAGCGTTAACGCTTTCATAAGCATAAGGAAGAGACACATTTTAAATCCGATTGGAAATAGTCACCTATCGTTTCAGAATCTCAAAAACTATGTTCATGAATCACGTTATCTTTTAAACAAAATACCAAAAAAAAAGTTACAATTATTTTACTTGGCATCAGAAGACATCAGTATACTGTTATAAATACATATTTCATCACTAGTATTATTTTAAGGCAGCCTGTTTCATTAATTTAAATTGCTTCTCACGAACAGAACCACAACTTCTTTGTTTTTTCAAAGTTGCATATATTTTCAAACCACTCTTATGTTAGTTGTAGTATTAAAAAATTATATCACACATATTTGGATTACCTCGAGTGTACCTCGTGTCTCTAGCTTAAATATGATTCACACCCCGTGAAAGTACGAGCTTAGTGATATCCCCAAAAACTTAACACGAGATTGAATAAAGCATCAGGGTTACATTTTGAGTATAAAATTGATGCAAGTAAAAATTCTTCCCGAGCGTTGACACGCTTATTTCATATAAATTTGTACCCGTCAGTAGTCAGCGCCGACAGTGATAAAACGTTTCTGGAACCCACTTATCAGCAACTCCCGCCGGTGCATCCCGACAGCTGTTCGTCAGCCCGCGGGAAGGGGGCACACGGGAAGAGGGAGGGACTCACAGACTTGTTAGTTACATATTTGTTCTATTAGCTGTTTATAAAGGCCCCTACACACGTCGCATCGCAACTGCGACCGACTTGCAATTAACCAATAGCGTCCTACGCTGCGTTGTTTACTTAGGCAAAACTATGAAAAAATACCCAAAATAAAGGGATGCTATTGGCCGATCACAAAGTCGCGACACGTGTACAGGGCTTAAGAAAAAAATAAACCTTGCGATATTTTTCAATGCTTGGTTGGTATGTCGGCTGCACACGCTGGGACAGACAAACTAGCCAACAGAGACCACTTTTGAATCGTTTACTTAGGCAAACCCAAAAAAAGACATCCAAAATAAAGAAACGCTATTAGCTAATAACCAGTTATCAGGCGAGTATTCTGAAGATGACTAGCACCAGAGTCGAAACGTTGTGATCAATAGAGAAAATAAGAACGCGAGTTTGGCTATAACAAAATAATCTTTATCAATCGACAATGTCATAGTTTTATGTTTTTTGCTCTATTTTCATTGTCATTGCTCATGGTACATAGTAAATCTTTTTTATTATTGATTTAGTTTCACATAGATGTTCGAGTCGTTTTTATTACCCGAAGATGGCACCATCATGTCTGAAAGTACAATTACTTTTACGGTGAATATTAAAGGGATTGCAACATTTGTATTATGATCGTTGAGTAGTGTTGTTTGTTACTACGCAGCGCAATATTTGCAGTAATTGGATAAAATCGTGAATATTTTTATAGCTTGTGATCCAATTCAACCCATTTCGCTCAGCTATTAAATTTTATACTGGAACAGAATTTATTCCGAGACCTCGTTAGCGGATTGTAATTTAAAAATTCATTATCTTTGTAGCATCTATTACCTGTTCACATGTTCTGAACCATTAACAATGTATATTGCAAATTATGGTCCAATAACCCCGAATTTACTGTCGAGGCCTGCTAATACATCTTCATGCAGTTCTTGATTCTCATTATTGTTACAAATTACTCGAGTACCAAATGAGCCGATAAGATATTTTAATATATATCGTGTTGAGTGCCTATATATTCATTTTATTACTATACAACCTATGCACGTTCATACGATTTAACCGTGTATAACAATTTATACATTGTTATCTTACACAATTTAAAAAATATGTATATTATTATAAAATAAACGCAATAAACACATGAAAACAAATTATCGAAAAAAAAAATCATCCAGGTTTCTTTATTTTCTTATGTTATTATTATTTTTTTTTTAAATAAATCAGTATGTGGTTATCCCCTGAACCTGCGCGCAGGTTATGGGGCTTACAAGGTGTGGCTTAGGTGGTAGCGTACATAGATTTTTCTATTTTCGGTATAGGGAAAAATATGTATAATAATATACGCCATCACCTAAGCCACATCTTGCAAGCCCCACAACCTGCGCCAGGACCGGGTATACCCATATACCGTATTATAAACATAACCCTAAAAAAAAATTAAGAATTTAAATTTTTTTTTTACTGTTTTTAAATTAGAATCAATAGAATTTGTATTCACCTAGATATTATAATGAGCACAATCTCCGGTGGGACTCGAGCCCGCATTCTCTCGCGTCCCGCGCACTCGCGGCGATTACGTCCTGCCAGAAAGCAGTCGACAAACAGCTCAGTGAAACCGCCTACTGAGAACAAAAATCAATACCACTTGGTTTGAGAGACTAAAATGGTATGGTATGAGTTGGATTATTGCGTCTCAGTAATACTCACTTATTTCGCAAAAGTGTTAGGAACAATTTGCGATCGATTTGGATAATTTATTAGTTATGATGAATATAAATTATTTTACTTATCTGCTGTTATTTTGTTTTGAGAACTTTATCGGTGATAAATGAAGTATTTACACTGAAATATAAATACACGTCTAGATATGATTAATACGAAGTTAAATATACATAAGAGTATAAAACGAACGTCAAGTTTTCGATAGTCAAGTTGTCGAAATGTATGTACCTTTTTTTAAATGAATTATGAATGCCTAAGTATCATGTTTAAATTTTTATCAATGCACAATATAAAAAAATAACATTACATTTCATTTTTATTTTGGTAGATTAAATATAATACACTGCTATTTCTGTGTAATTGCGTTCGTTGTAACATAAAATAAAACAGTAATCTCTGATGAAGATCAGAACTGGCGTTATCTTTTTATACAAACTTATAAACATTTTATTTTTGGTTTGTTTAAAAATTAAATTAAATTTTGCGAACTTAATTCCGCTGTCGTAATGAAATGTCACCTGCGCTATTCGGTAAGCGAAACTTTTAGTATCGTTACAAAATAAAACATTTACGAAACATGACTTTCGCGTTAAAAAAAAAACACTCGTAAACGCTTTGCGATAAACTCCGAAGCTCGCTTTTGGGAAGCTCCGCGCTTTCAGTCTGGGGTGGAATGACCATTCCTACTGTAATCTGAAAAGATCTTTGTAAATCTTGAAGTTGAAGCGAAGATCATGAGGAGCAGCCTGCCGGGCTGAAGCCGCGCGGGCGTTGACTCCTCGACTCCCATCCCGGGGGCGCCAGTTCGAGATTGTTCGTCCGTCTGGATTGTATGTTTTCGCGTTGCTAATTTATTGCCCCCTTTGTGTAAAAAAAAAATAAACACGCTTATATAAATCTTGCTTTATAAGATCTGGTATTGCAAACATTTTTTTTTAGAATATTACAATGTGAAATATTGGCCCGAATAATTTTGTATGTTTTCATTCTGTTCCACGCTACTGAAAACTTTGGAGACGCTTGATTTTTTATGCACTGCGCACAAACTCGATTTATTAAACTTACAATTATATAATAGCTTATTTCAAAATCAAATGAAGGTTTTATTCATTTTGTTAATTTCCATAGTATTTTGAAAAAAATATAAATTGCTGTGACAGGGGTGCAAGGCATACTGATTGTGCTATAATTGTTTTTCAGTATATGTTATCAAAAATTTCAAGGAGTTCTAGTTCACGTATAGATCATAAATCAATCCAGGCGTATTCAGAAATAGGCTCAGATCTTTGTAGTATCTTTATATGTTGTGAAGTAGGTTCTTGTCAATCAATTGATCACGTTTTTTAATTATAAACCTCGAGCATCCTTCTTATCAATCCAACAATAGTAGTCATCTACATTTACATTACAAGCAAAATGCGAGACCTGTAAAAAATAATATTTTAAATATTTAAGTTAAAGTATGTGTATCCCACAATATGTATAATTTATTACATGGCAAATACACAAATGTAGATTTTTTAAATTATTTTTTGTGTCTAAATTTGTTTTAATATAAATACGAGAGCTTGATACAAAGCGCGTTTAAATTAATACTAAAATCTGATTACTTAACTATTTATTTACTATATCGGTTCAGATTAACCTTTTTCTTCGTATGGATCATTTTAATCACTGTGTGTTTTTTAGTCGAGTGTTATTTTTGCCGCTGTGTTGTTTATTTTTTTGGTATCGGTTCTTGGCCGTTGAACCGTTATTATCTCGGCAGTCACATTTCCGATCAGGCAGCGATCTCCTCGCGTTGCAGGGGATCTCCCGTTTAGACGTTAACGTGACGTGAATTCGCCGATCCGCTCCCCATTTAGTATGCGGCCGGGCCTGACGGGCAAGACTCCGGACAGGCGACCACGGACCAGGCTCGGTCTAAAAATATATTTGCGCAACATTTAAATAATTGTCCTGCGACGCGTCGGTGGCAACTGCGTCGTTGTTTATTTGCCACAATGGAAGACCGCCGTATTCAGAGAAATTGCAAACAAGCCGTATCGGGGAAATCTTTTCATTGTGCACTTGTGTGCGCGGTCTGTGTTTACGCCTTGAATGCTCTGGCCCGGTGTAGACGCCGGCGATAGCTTGAAAACAGATCCTTGTAACAACAACATGCTGTAACAAACGTAGAAAATAAATAGTCATTGCAAATGTGTGTTTTCGATTACAATAGCAAGTACGAATGATATGCTACTGCTGCTTTTTATTTTGTGTTAACAAGAAACTTATTTATTATAACTAACATCTCGTGATTTTGTTTGTCTTGTACAGTAATGCCCCGCTTTACACGAGGGATACGTTCCGGAAAAAATCGCGTTAAATGAATATCGCGTATATCGGGGTTTACGATTAAACATACATACATAGTCAAAACATAATACAAAAATATACGAATCATTTTAAATCAATCACTTTAATTCTAAGAACACATTATGCAGTATGTTATTTTTACTGAAAAATACGTCTATTGTCTTTTGGGTAGCGTTTCTTTTACGTTCTTGTAAAATACGTTCATATCACCCAACGCTGTTTTTAATTGTTAAGAGAAGTCAATGACTACATTATGTTCATACACATTCTTAAATAAGAAATTCGCGTAATGCGAGGCATTTTAAAGCGAAATTTGAAATTCGCGTAATAGTGAAACCGCGCATAACGGGGTCGCGTAAAGCGGGGTATTACTGTACTCTTTATCAAAGAAATATTAATAGAATTGTAAATGAGTTACTATACTACTTTTGTAAATAAATAGCTTTTACCTTGGACATTCAAAATTAATATGCAGCTCTGTGCATCACTTTATTTCTGTTTTTTTTAATTTCACAATAAAATAAAGATTTTAATAAATCATCAACGCCGTTGGTTTTCTCATATTAATCTTAAACATAAGTATTTAGTTGCTTTTTTAAATTTATTTTTTTACATTAAATTGTTTTATATTTAATATAAATGTTATATAAGCCTAAGTATAATTTTAACTTATCAGTTCGTCAAAATTTAATAACAACATAGTTCGTAATCGAGTCGTGTAATTTAATTTTATAATTTTTATTTGAATATATTTTTTCAACATCACGATTCATAATAATTTCATGCTTATATTCATGTTTGATAAGGTTTCCGAGAATCTATTTATATAATTATAAATTGCGTCCCATGAATGTTTAGTAAGTAACACAGGTTAATGTTATTTTCTAAGAAATTATCGATTTGATTGAATCGATTTTGGCAAGTATCAGCATTCGTGTATAAACCATTCTCAGAACTGCCAAGTCAAGAGAGATTACACTATTGATTACTTTACTGCTGTCATTCAATAACACACGATTATAAAATTATCCCTAACATTAGATTAAAAAATGGTGATGTGGGTAAAAAAACAAATTGATTTGTTCACAAATTCAATATTTTTGACAGAGAGTACTTGGTGGAATTTTATTTTAATATTTTAAATAATAAGTAAAATACTTGAGTGATTTTTCCACAAATATATTTTTAGTGGTGACCTGTTTCGCCAACCTTTCACGTTGGCATTATCAAACAAAAACCGGTCTGTGTGATGTGGAAAAATCACTCAAGTATTTTACTTATTATTTAAAATATTTGAATTGTTAACCTTTCTTGCATTTTTCATTAAAATTAATCGTACTCACTTCGGAACTATGCACTCATAATACATAAATAAAAATTATTGTAACCGCATAGCCATCCCTCTATAATATTTGTTGTTTATAAATTGAGATTATCCAGGAACTTTTCCAAAATGCGCTTTTAGCAACAAAAAAAATCACAAACTTCATTTATAAGGTTATATAATAAATTTTGTCAATTTTATGAATATATTATTATTAATAATAGAATAAAAATACTTGAGCGTTCCGCTTGAGAATTTATCATTGATATTAATGAACAGGATGAAGATTTCATTGTACTCGCACAGTATAACTGAAATTATTATTATATATCCTTCAATAAATATGTATGTAAGACGATAATCAAATAGCATTGAAATTATATGAGATAAATACGAATAATGCATGTGCTGTTATGTTTGCTTTGTTTGAGCACGGCGTACATGTGTAACTTTGTTGCATTTCGTTGTTTATTACAACCCTGAGAGATAATGTAAATATTCTTGTTTCTGCTAACCGAACAATGCATAGTGCAAGGCCACGTCAGAGCCTTCAATACCGGCAAGGATGTCTTTCTTACTCTGTTTGAATAAACATAGCTACAACTCTACACCTCAAAGAAAAATACACTTATCTCTGAACACTCCAGTACTTTTTTTAAAAATGAATTATTAATACGTCATGTGTTATGTGGTATACAACTAGTTGAAACCTGTACGATAGTTTGTATCAGTCCGTTATTGATAGAATTTAAACAAGCGATTTTTATTTGTTAGATATAAAAAAAATATTTAACCAAATAAATCTTATGCATAAACCTGAGGCTTTATCTATTATGTTAACGAGTCTACCCTTGATTCCATCTCCAGGTGCATCGTCATTTGTCATTTCACGTTGGTTGTGACTGCCAACAATGGTTGTACAAGAAACGAAGCAGTGCATATCATAAAATATTTTTTTCTATATATATACTTTTTACTACCGAAAAATTATTTAATATTTTTTAAATGTTTTTTTTTATATCTAAATAATACCATTAATCTGTTCATACTTAACTTATTATACCTATTACTCTATCTAACAAAAGCACATGAAATAGGGTGTTATAATATATTCCAGCCTCTTTTTTTTAAATCGTACGACATAGTTATAGTATCTTATCTCTTCCATGAAATACTTTTCCAAAGAATATTTTTTAACAAAGATAATTTGAAATTCCTTGACTGGATTAGAGGCGCATGCACGTTGGACCCCACAAATCCTCTCTGTGGACACCCGAGCGGCCCCGTCTATCGGATAGCGTCCCTCAGCAGAGGGATTGTCAACCTTTGACGAAACCGTAAAAGTTATAATTACTTTTCTGATTTTACCGCCTTCATCAAATTCTCTCACTTTGAATCTAGCCATACCGTTTTTGTTTTATGTTTACGTTGTGTAACGTCTCAAAGTATTAGGTTGTAGGTTTCAAGCAGATTTCGTTGCAAAGATAATTGTGTATTTCACATTGTTTTAAAATAATTTATTTATTCAGATCATATCTGTCATAACGAAAATATGCATAAAATTTAAGTAAAATTTTGATGCACTACATTAACGAATGGGTCTTATAATTATAACGGTTGTGTAAAAAATGTACCCACAATATTGCATAGAAGTACATTGTTGTGTTTCAAGCGAGATATAAATTTTAAACCATATTAGTCATTTATATATGTGTGTGTGTGTAAGGGTGTGTGTGTGTATGTCCAAAAAAATAAAAATTTTCCCATTTTTACATTCATGTATAAAATTAGGAATAGCTTATTCATAGCCAAAAACGACATGTAGTTTTTTTGCCTATTTTGCGTCAAATATCTTTCATGCCATAGTGCCTATATTTTTGTATCATAGTATATTTTTTATTCTGCAGTCCTCGGGCTGTGTCTAGCCGCAAGGTCATAGAGTTTTCTAGAAAAGTCTAGAGAATTTTTCATGCCAGCTCGAATCGCGGGTCTCGAGTGCCAGTTAGTGCTATTCTTTCTTTGTTTGAGATCAATAGCACGGATGATTCACAGCCCCGCACCTTAAAAACTTTATTCGCATAAAAAGTAATGACCGATTATCTGCCATTATAATTAAGACAATACTTCATATTGTCTATACTTATTGATAAACTGGCATCACTTGCGTGATAACAACCTTTTATGGAAAAATACACTTTCTTTACACATAGTAATATCATTTTCAACATCATCGGTCATACTTATCTTTATTTCTTGTATTCTGTATTTGGTCCCTTTTCTTCGTATTTGTTGAGAACCTTTACTCTATTATTTATATTAAAATAACGCAACAATATCAGTTTTGGGCTATCGTTATTCTTATGCTCAATCACAAAGTCGTTTTTAATTTTATCGTTTTGTTTTATATTGTATGTACTTGAAACGGAGTACATAAATACTATATTTCCACATTTATTATTTTATTGAGTAACCCTAAATATTCACATATTAATTAAAACACACTTTGAAAACGTTACGCACAGTTACTTGATATCGTTGGAATTAAGTATCAATAAATATAAAATTAATTCAAAGTTATACAAATTACCAACAAAAAAAAAGATTTCTGACCCCAAATATGTTGAATGCAATAACTTCACAAAAAAAAATATTTAAACTAGAAAACGGTATTATTACTAAATTTGCAAACATATATGAAATCGTATCAATATTTGTGAAATCTGCTTGTAAGCAATCAGCCGTCACATTCCACTGAATAAAATTGATATTTGTAAACAGTGTAAACAAATTGTTGTTGAAGGAAATGCAAGTTATAAAATATTTCTACTTCTACTTGGACGTATCAAATATTAACAATAAATATTTAAATGAATATCTTATATTTTTAGGCACATAAAAAATTCAAAGTAAGTATACGAAAGTTTTTATGCATAAATATAAAATATGCTTTAGTACTATTAATCAATGTTTTTTTTAAGGCTAGATATAATAAATCGCACGCACGCATGTATGTATATATTATTTTTTTTAAATTAAAAATAAAATCGACTGTTTTGTTAAATTTTTTGAGCTGTCAAACGAGCTGTCAGAACCACTGTCGCGCTGGGGCCGGAGATTTTTTCTCGCACGGATTTGTCAGTCATCAGCTGACGACTGCATTCCTGGCCGGCCCGGCTGCAGCGTGACGTCACCGCGCATATGGTCCGCGTCACTCTTTATGCAGCCGATTCTCCGGGGAGGACGAGAGCTAGATACACTTACAGCAGGGGTCCCCAACCTTTTTGGACCCAAGAGCACATTCTTGAATGCCGGTCGGGTGGCGGGCACCATTTATTTTTTCATGATAAATTTTTACGTAAATCTTATTTTTTGGATTGAACGTAAATCAGATTACGTGTTTATTATATTATTACTAATAGCCAGGGGATGTGGGTTCAAATCCCACATGAATCACGATGATATTTTTCTGAGAGTTTCTTTAAATCATATTCTATATATGAACTAATGTGCTTAATCATATTAGTAGTAAATTTATAGTTGAACATAGTCAATAATACATCAAGTGCACAAAAAATTATTTTATTCCAAAATTATATTATAAAATAATGTTTAATAAAAAATAAGTAGTGAATTATTTAAAAAAATTAAAAAGATATAATTTTTTTTCGCTTATATTTTTTTTGTTTAATTACTACATACTATTTTTTTCATAACATTTGACTGTTAACTTACATATTTTTTATCTTGGTCGCACAGCGGCGGGCACACGTAAACGGTCGGCGGGCGCCATGATACCCGCGGGCATAGCGTTGAGGACCACAGACTTATAGTAAATACATAAGCCAGCTTATAGAATATTAACGTCTTCTCGCAGGTACATTTGTTTGTGTGTTCGTTTATAATTGAAATATTTGGTTTGATACAAAGTGGAGTAGTTTTTATTTTAATATTTATACGTCGATGTATCCGAGTATGTTTTTAACCGCTTTTGTTCGGTGCCGATCCTCGAAGCACGGTATGAGTAAATGTAATATTTAATTGTTAGTTTAACTATTAACTGCCATATCGCTAGTTGCGTATATATTGTTTGAAATGGCTTACTAAATATATCGATAGTTTGGTATTTATTTGTACTAAGAATCAAGACTAGGCATTTCTGTTACAGCGTCGTTAAACCGCTATGGTATTTTTTAATCTCTCAAGACTACTTTTCTACAGAAACCTATTATCATTATCCTAGTAAAAACACTTTTAAGTTATACTTAACATTTAAACATACTTATATATAATAAAAGACCCCGTATGGTTAAAAAAAGTAACAGAATGCAAATTGCTCTATTAAATTTACGAATATATTAAAAATACATTGAAAAAACCACAATTTCATGTTTGAAATATTAAAATTAGCCGTGATGAATTTAATTGTGGTTAGTGTATTTATAAATAAATCAAGAGTGTCTTAAATAAATTGGCTTATCAGGTTTAACATGCGTGCGAGAATTCAATTTACTAAATCAAGCAAATTAACATTTGATAGTTTTCTTATACATATTTACTTACCACAGGGTTCCAGACGCTTATATTTTAAGCCAAAACAAAATAAAAAAAACACTGAAGTCAGTCTTTCACGAGGTCAGTGGCTTCAAATGAATCACTTGCATAGAAAATGACAGTATTAAGGACAATAACCTCTATATTCATGGCCCAAAGTGTTTGTTATACGTATTAGATTATTTCCAAATACATTAACAGTGATTCAAAGTTATATGTTTAATGTTTTCTCTACAAATACACTGGTCATGTCATATTGGTTTCAATGTTTTTTTTTTCATTGTAATAAACTAACAATTATATTGTCTGTGAAGTCATATCGCAGAATAGAAAAAAAAAACCAACATGTATTATTTCAAATGCTGCTGATTCATTTATTTAAAAAAATATTATTTAGCTATACTTGTTTATTAAAAAAGTGAGTTCAGAAAATAATATTTTAAAACTCGACTTAAATTTTTGAAGTGTTTTTATTATATTTACCTCGAGAGTAAGACTTAATACAGCCTAAATTATTTTAAATGCTAAATCTATTATAAGCCACAAGTAGAAGACGGCTACAAAAAATGCGACGGATTCCAAATTATCAGAGAAATTAACATGAACTGCTCTACCCAAATTCATAAGTAATATTTTAAAATATAAATTATAAAATATACTAGTAAGCCACAATTTTGCTATTTTGATGTGTAATATAAGCTTTAGCGGTTACTTTTAAAGGCATTGAATTTTTAATAACAGCTGTCTGATGGTCGTTCTCTTTGATTAATTACGAATTAATTTAAAATTTAAAGGTTGTTTATTTTCACGCCTTTGTTAATAATTTAACGATACGGTATGCCATATCGGCTCGATGCGTCTCGGCGCATCACCTGTGGCCGCTGCAGACCCTCGGGCCTTGAACCGGCCCCCCGGAGCCCTCCGAACCCCCGTATGCATACAAACTAACCTGGCACGAAGCACACACTCATCTTATTTTAAATTAACAGTCAGTTTAACGTTTATCTAACAGCCCCAACTATCGTTGCTTTTCTAGTTGGAAAATTAACCTCAGACAGTACACAGTAGATTGTATGAGAGTGTATAATAACTTCAACTTCACTGCAAGACAAGGGCTCTCCTTGGATACTTCGATACCTGTTCTTCCGCCACGTTGCCATTCGAGCAGCTAACGAGCCGTATCGGTGGAATACCCAACCGCAGATGGACACAAGAGGTTATCCGTTGGTATCAATGAAAAAAATTAAGGTCGACAGAGAAGTCTACATTTCAACTATTCAAAATTTATATTTTAATATTAAATTCTAAAATGTGGAATCTACTATAATAATATCCATTGTGTGTGGGTGTGTGTGTATGTTTCATTTTTTGGTTCTCTATAAAATAAAAAGATACAACGCTGATTTGCACGTAAGTTCAGTAAGTTTTTCCGCAGCTATGTGCCGAATTTCAAGACGATAGGGTAATATTTTCATTCATAAACTAATTTAATAAAACTATCAAATATGCTTTATGTACGAATTATATGATTCTGTTGTTCACAGCGAGAATTTCAAATTTAGAATTTTTACAAAAAAAACAAAATATGATGCTTCTAAGAAATTTCCAGTTTATTTCAGCTTGACACAAGTACCAATTTTATTTTTTAGTTGCGTTAGAAAGTATAAATCACATCATTAATAACTTGAAATGCCTCCTAAAAAAATAACTCCGTCTAAGCACAATTGAACGTGATAAAGACTGCATCTAATAAAGAACAGTGCAGTGAAAGTGATTCGTTGTTTGTGACACGAAATGTGATATTTCCTAGAATGGTTTTGCTTCCGAAATTAATATCCGGTTATTCAAAATGTGTACAAAATGAAATCAAATATTCATCTAATTGTCAGCCAAAAATATGTTCAAACACTATTGCATCGTTCATCGAATACGTCATTTTATGACGGGCTACATTTCTAGTATCAAAATATTTAAGGTTGTTAAAAAGTGTGTATGCGTTATTTTAACAATGAGACGGTCGTGAGAAGCGGTGTTGTTCAGTTGGCGATCCCTGGTGCAGACGGCGTGGGCGCGAGTCGCGAGCCGCCGGGGTGCTCCCCTGGCGGTCCTCGACCCCGCGGCCGGCTGACCTTGGCTTACATTTGCGGCCTTTTTTCAGCACAGAAGCCTTATTCGGCAGCGAGGAGACCTCTGCCTGCAGCCCGTCGGTAGCGGTTGGATCAACAATTAACTAGATTTTTGCGTAAGATTAAATCGAAACACATTTTTTACATTGCGCATACCAATTAAAAATAAAAACCACCCTATCTGTTCTGAACTTACACGATATTAAAAAAAACCTCTTTCGCATCTACATACGCTGAATACATAAATTTTATAATAGTACATATTTGATATTCTAAATACACATTTGCTTCATTGGTTCAAACCCACTCAACCACAATAAAACCTCTGAAGTGACACACGTCACTATATAAATAGAAGGCGTTGAAGAAGGGACACAAATACATTGGTTCGAAATTAAATTTAAGGCAGTGTGTTATTGCACGAAAAAAAAGTTTCCTGCCTGTAAAGAAAGTGAAAAAGACAAATATGATAGATTGCATCGCATTTTACTATCGTATACACTGCAGATTCATCGCCTTAACTTACTGAGCACAAAGTTCTCTGTTGAGATTTTTCACACGGAAAGATTCGCAAGCTCCTTTCTAAACCTCATTACATGCATTCCAAATAAAGCACTGTTATTCTGATCGTCATCCGTCCGTGGTCTCAAGCTTCTCTGTATTTCTCATGGGGTTAATTCATGCTAATCTTTAAAGTAGTTTTTGTAATATTACAGAAAAGCACATACATATTAAATCCTGCCCAGGTGTCTGGCTAGGTATGTAGATATTGTAATTTTTGTCACCGATCGTTTTTGTTGTAAAATTATACAAATTAAGCAATTTTTTTTAATGATTTAATGTTGAATACAAAACCCAATCATCAGACTATGCCTCGTTAGTCTACCATGGTCATGCAATAAATATTTAAACTGTTGTATACATTTGTTAAAATAATTTACATACACAATGATGACTTGGACTTCTAAACTGTATAAAAGTGTGAAATGAAGTATTTTTGTAGTATAAGCATCTTTTATATATCTAATATTGTAATGCTGCTTTTACAATTCCCTGTTGGTTTAAACTTGTTGGAAAAGCTGGGATTCGCTTTTAATTTTGTGAAGCTCCCACCTACGTGACTAGATCTTCTACACGTGACACGAATGCACACTCGTTTTAAGCGTCCCGTCTTCATTGTTAAGAATTTCAAATAGTGTCTAACACACCTACATATATTTTTGTTTTTTAATTATACAATACAACTTGTGAAGTCAAATATTCTCACATTTAAGCAGAGGTGTTATTGTTTGATCTCCCGTTTTCTTAACCTTGAGTACAAGCTAGAATCGATAATGAGATATGTTTTTATGAGTAGTCATGAAATCATCGAATTCGAAATCATGAAAAGTAATCTTGAATCATTATCTATACCCTTATCGTTGCTTTTGGATGTGTCAAAATAATAATTGATTATAAGACTTAGATTAAATGTACAATAATGTGTATTCAATAAAATGAACTCTTGATTAACTGTGTTGTTGTTATTCAAAAAAAAAATTGGCTTTATATTTAATATGATAAATCACCAACAATCAATTTTTATAATTAATAACAACCTGAATATAATTAGGACGATACTTAAAAACCGTGTTACATGTTCCTGGTGAATAAACGCGTATATTACTGCTTAGCAACTAAAAAAATCCTAATTTTTTTTTTACCTTTTTCATCCAGTTTAGAACAGATGATTGCTTATTTGTGTCATTTATTAGCCAGTAGACTTTGTTATGTCTTTGCCAGTCTCCCCTTTGGCAAACTTCTTCAAGGAACATTCTCTTTATCGTTATTGTCGGATTGTTTGGACGTCCAAAGCCCAGCAGGATAGACAGCTGTTGTGCCGTTACTCTTACTGGACTCCGACACAGAACGCGGCTAAGTCAATCTCAGTCTAGTCTAAACCATTCAGCTTGTAAATATTTAACCAGCGATTTTACGTCCCGAATATTAAACTCAACAAGTTCGACCCTTTGGTATCATATGGTTTAGTTTGCTTTATGCGAAAATACGAATATTTATTTTTTTATGCTTTTAAGAGCTTTTAGTGTCACAATTTTAAAAAAAGTCTTTACGATATTTTTTTGTGATCAACTAACATATTAGGAACCAGAAAAGGTTTGTTTGAATATTAAACATACATTATGCATTTGTAGCCCTTAACGGCTGCCTAATAATCATAAATTAAAATGAAAAGCCGCAAACCTGTACGTAACAGCAGGGACTATTTTTAGTTATGTACATTCCATTTTTCGTTATGCAAAGTACTAAGTTAATATACAGCATTAATCACCGTGTGTTTCCATATATTTCATGGTGAGTTATATGTCTAAGGCGCTCGTGATACATCTTAGATATTCTTGATTCGTATCAATCGTATTAGGTCGTCCTGCAGGTGGTCACCCTTTCGATGTCTTTCCAAGGAAACCCGAGCATTCACCGGTACGCCTACACTTCAAAAACTATGCAAGTTTCCTTATCGGGATTCAAGTCAGTGTGTAAGGGCTCCGTATCATATAACACTATGAACTTAATACATCAAATCAACCATTTTAATTCTAAAATACCTAGTGATTATTTTTTACATATATTTTGTATAATATTATCTCTGCTGATGGTCTTGGTATGAATTTGTTTTTGGACATGTCTGTGAAATGCTTCAATTAAAAAATAAGTATTTTTTAATTACGTTTAATTAAAAATTTAAATAAACATTTTGATAGACTTGTAATCTGTCACTAGTCTAAAGACCTCGTCTGAGTGACCTTTGCAGCGACTTGTTTATACTCAGGTCATGAGTATCCTCATCCTATGAATCATGCAGTTATATTAATCATACTGATAAATTTTAATAACAACGCACCAAGTGAAAGGTTATCAAATGCACATATTTTATAAATATGTATATACTTTAAAATATTTATTAGATTACGCTTCTGTAAAAATTCATGTGCATTTTTAAAATGTATTATTATTTTTTTAGCAGAGAGATATCGAGCGTTGCATAATTCCAAGGCTACCTGTAAAGAGACAGGCTGAAATCTGAAGTATAAATACAGGTTTAAATCTGAAAACCTGAAACTAAATACCTCGATTTTTTACAAACTGAAATGTGAGAACAAGACCGATGCCGTTAAGTATTTAATATGTGAGAAAAAAGTCGAGACCATCTCTAACGGTTTTAGAAAACACGTGGTGCCGGTCTTCTTGTAGCATTCATTGTGTGTTAATTATTCGGTTGTTTTGTAAAACGAATTTCGTTTTTAATTGGCAGATTGGATTTCAGATTGCCCGTACTCTTGTCGACTGCTTGAAGATCCCAGACTAGTCTAGAAATATTGTTTTTGAAAAATCGCAATGACCTGTCTGAAACCAAATGGGTGCCTTAACCTGTTATAAGGCGTAGTTTTCTTTAATATCAGACATGCAGAGTATATGTAAATATTTTTAGTGACTAAGCGTATATTTTTTTTATTTGAATATTAAAAACAGTTATTATGTTAATGCCAACGTGTTATTTATAATAATATTAAACAATTCATTGAATAGATTCAACAACGTTCTTATACTAACCGACTTAATTATACAGGCTTTTTGGCATGATGTTTTCTTAGGGTTCTTTGAGTTGGTAATATATATTATATGTGTTGCCCTAATTAAGCCTCATAAATGCAATGTTCTTTTTTTGTTAATATTAATATTTGACGCTTCAGAATTGATAATTGTAGACTTTCAGGTGCAAAACTTTCAGGTCTTGGTAGTGGAACCATCTTTAAGGATTTCTGAAGATGGTTCCAGTACCAGGACCGAAACGTCGGAGATAGAAAACATCCAAAAAACCCCAAAATCATCATATATATAGCCAACGGCTGCTAAAACCTACGAACATATCTGTGTGGTGCTCCTTTATAATCCTGAATCCCTTCTTAGTCTCAAAGAAATGATCTCGGATTCATATATTTATCTATAATGTACTCATAGTGAGTGCGAGTTAATAAATTAAACGGTTACTATTGAGAGAGAAAGGTACATTTGGATATTTAATTGGCAGGGAGAATAATTATAACTAATGTAATATTTTTCAAAAATGTAAAATAAGTAAGTAAAATTCGAAAAGTGGTTGCGCCCCTTCTGAAAAAGGGTGGTATTGCTAGAGAAGTAAAAGCGAGTAGATATCGTAGAAACTCTAAACATTAACTGAAAAATACGACAGTGAATATTACTTAGATTTTTATTTTTGTTTTCCCTTTAAGAGTCGCTTTCGGTACTTTTTCTCATGAGAAGTAGGCAAATAATGAATTGTTTCAGCACTGAGATGCATTGATTTTATTCGTATATTATACATTTTGTAAAATACAAAAATTTGTTTTTAAACAATGTAAATAACTAGTATTTAAATTATCGGTCTACATTCTCAAAGAATACATTAGCATATGAGCGTTCGTTCTGTAACAAAGCCGTAGAAGTTTCCGTTCGGCTGACTTTCCACATATAAAATCCAAAAGTAGACGGGTATTCAATTTTTACATTTGTATTGAAAATAATGTTGAAATATGATAGGTCTCGCTTATATCGATCCAAATCTGAACTAAAACCCTGAAAGTCACAAATAAGATGATATGTTGTCGATGAGACACAACTTGCAACCGAATTGCACTCAGTCTATATCGTCCCTTTATTTTGGGTGTTTTATACAAAGAGAACTACTTGGGCTAATTGCAAGTTGTGCCGCGACGTGTGTAGAGGGCTGTAATTGAAATCTTGGCTTCTGGGATACATTGTGAGATGTAATCGCTCGTTAAGTAAATATTTACGCTTCATATGAGCGGCGTTGTATGTGCCGGGGAAGAAGAGAGAGCATCGCGAGTGACCGTTCCCAGAGGCGGCCGGCTCAGTATATAATATGTACTATGTAAGATCTATGTGGTCCGCACTGTACTTGTCTTGTGACGTCAGCAATTCAATGCTTAATGCCGTACATAGACTTCTCGACTCTGTGCTTTGTGAAAACGTCCCCTGTCGTCTCCACGATTACCTGTTACCCCCTACGACGCTTTAGTAGATGTTATCTTTCCCCGTTCTTTAAGTAGGAATACCTTCAGCGGCAGTATTACGATAAAAGTCCAAATAATTGCTTTACTCGAATGGCTTTAATATAAACTATTATAAAAGTTTATCGTGTAAATAATAATATGTTAATTATTAAGTAAAGTTTTTTTTAATAATTTAAAGTATAAACAGTTATAATTTTACGTTTGTTAAAAGGATTATAAAAACTGTTTTGGTTTAGATATCAAACTACTTACAGGAACTGCCCATTTATTATATTTATATGCTCGGCTTGCTGTATTTATAATACTTACTATATTTGTAAGGTAATAAGTGAGTATTAAAACGACTTATCTATTATTATAACTGTTAAGTGCTTGATTATCAATAAATATACTACTGTTTTTTTTTTTTCAAAAATTGCCTATATTAGAGAAAGCAACAAGACATCTCACTCGAGGAGAATTACTATATTCTTCTTATTTGCAATAAGCAATGGTGGTTGCTCCATTATCATATTAATAAATACAGCTAATAGACGCATATCCCCATTTTTTTATATTTTTTATGCATGTGTGCATCCTCGCCACAGCGGATCAATACATCATCTCTCGCATAGTTAAAATAAAAGCCATAAAGCGCACTCTTAGGTACCGGTAATCTTCTCTTTTAATCTATTTCTTACAATACCTGCTTTTCATGCAGCGCATGTATGATTAAGGGAGGAAATATCTGCTGCACTTTTCGCTACCATCAAGTTTCATTTCATCCCTCGATTTTAAATATAAAATATACTGTATGTTTTAAATTCAGTATATGGGCTTTAAATAAAAAAAGAGTACATACAAAGTATACTTATTTCATTAAAAACCCGTTAAGATTGCTGTGGTCCAAAAATATTTGCATCGGTTTCATGTAAGTTTTTTTTTGTAATAGTTGCGATATTCTAGCGGTTTTATCTCGCTGGTGGCAACACACCACATTAAATATTTATATTCATTAATTAGAGGGCAATAATTACAATGTATTCTCATACGCGAGACCCGCTCACCCATGGACGGACTCGCGGCCTGCGTTGCACGCCAGTGCAGAGGCGTGACTGCTTCTCATCTTTCACTATTTATAGAATCAAGTGCTTCTGAAATGCCTTTATGTTGCAGATATGCAGCGTTTTCAGTGTGAAGCCTTTTCGAGAAGTTTCCGCGACACACTAGCATAAAAGCCACGTTATAAATTATTTTCAGTTCTATGCATTAAAAGACATGCTTTCATAAAAATAATGAATATAGATGTACGTGTGTATAACTATTTTTCATTTACTCGATTGATTAAAAAAAAAAATAGGACTAGGTAGTCTTTATAGGACTAGGTACTATTTATATACTGCGCAAATATAATCGTTTAATTCATCGGAATGCAGTTGATTGCACAAATATACTGAAGGTCTTTACTATTATACAAATAAACACAGGAATGTCAGCTTTGATTCGGTGTATTTTACTGTCTTTTTTTTAAAGGTTTTTTATAAAATATTTGTTGCAATAACACGCTCCACTCTTTTGAAACCCCTGTGAAATACAAGTCTGGACTCAATGCTCCACCAGCCCCGCGGTAACTGAAGCGCGAAGGAAGCCATTTTAAATATGATTCAATAATTAATGCTGATTACGAAGAAGAGAACTCAGAATAATAAAAACTACTCCCTCGCGGCCGGGCGTCGGATTCTCGGATCGATTCGTATTCATTTTTATTCAATTAAATCGTTGTATGTCTTGCAACACAGTGCTGGAAATAGTTAACTGTTAATTTTTTACATCTTCAGATTGTTTGCAGCATACTAATAATGTTTAACAAAGTATATCAGTTTGAATTATAGTGATGGGCGTTTTCGTTTTAACTTGAATCGGTTTCATTCGTTACTTCTTTGTATTAAATAATAGAGCGTAGATTACTAACTTACTCGGCTACTTTATTTAAGAAACAGTTAGGCATACTTATTTACATACTACATGCATTTATTCAAAAAGAAAAAAAACACTGCTTTTGAATACTAATACAAGTTGATTAATTTATTTTTATCTGTCTACTTAGAGATTCAAAATACGTAAAAAAAACTGTAAAAGGATGTTAGCTGTAGTAAAGTAAAAATTTTTAAAATGACAGTTCAAAATAATAATATTAATATATGTTTGTCGCATAATTTTAATGAATTAAAAAAGCGCTTCTAAGATGGCCATTGGTTGCACGTATTTTGAGACAAATGCGTAATATCCAAAGCTGATTGTATTGCTTGACGTTTGAATACCTCGCTTCAGACAAAAGAGGTTAATGATCTCCAGGATGACGTGTCGAAAAAATAGGTCAGAGTGTCATCAATTATCAAATAAACCGAGCAATATTATCGCTCCCAGGGTCATCGACTGGCCAATGCATGAGCTGACCATTTGATTGTTACTACGGCATTGACCTTATATAAATAAATGCACAGATTATTATGAAGATATGAAAAATCATATACCTTCACATCGATTCGCAACTATTCAATAGCGTCCTACTTTATGTCGTTTACTTTAAAATGCGTTATTGGCTGATTGCAAATGAGTCGCAAGTTGTGTCGCTGCGGGTGTAGAAGCCTTGCGTACTCCACATGAAATATTGAGTATGTACGAGTACATTGGGTTAGACTTGACCCTTTTCAGGAAGTCATCAGTTGTCTTGGCCCTTTGGGGTAAGTCACTTTCTGTTCCGGCAGAGTTCTTGTCATTCTATGGTATCTTCGCTAGGAATTTGACAAGGACTAAAAACGTTGCCACTAGCACTCTATAAGTCTTAGGTGTTAGACCAGTGGCTCTCAAACTTTTTTGGCCCACGGACCCCCTTTCATAGTCAAAACTTGCCTACGGACCCTGGGTGAAAAACTACATAAATTCATATTATAGACCAGTTGGTGCAAGTATCGACTCTATTGCGTTTCTGTATTGACCTACCTGACTCACCGCGATGCCTGTTATTACTTGTATTTTATGCACCTGTCTATATTTATATTTTACTAAGGCCGTAAAAATCGCTAATAATGTATTCATTTTTATTTATTTTAACTTCCATATTAATAAAAATGTGTCACAATTTTCTTATTTTATATTAAAAATTGCGCGGACTCCCTGACGTTGTTCAGGGACCCCCAAATCGATTTTAATTTTCCAAGGACCCCAGAAGCACTGTGTTAGACAAAAAATTAGAATGCAATTTTAAATATAAGGTATTAACTAAAACAGCGCAGAATAGGACTCTGTTGGGTAATTGAAAGTCTTCTGCGTTGTTGACTTATGCAAAACCATAACAAACACCCAAAATAAAAGTACGCTATTGGCTGATTGAAAATCGGTCACAAGCTGTGCCGGTGTAGAGGCCTATTTTTCCTAGTGAATTTTTTTTATACGCTAGCTCAGTGGTCCCCAACCCTATGCCCGCGGGCACCATGGCGCCCGCCGACCGTTTTAAGTGTGCCCGCCGCTGTGCGACCACGATAAAAAAACCATTTAAGTAAAATGAAAATAATATTTATGTGATTAAGCACATTTTTTCACACATTGAAAACGATTAAAGAAAATTCTCAGAAAATATCATCGTGACTTGTGTGGGATTCGAACCCACATCCCCAAGCTTTCATGGCCGGTGCATTTATCCAACTATGCTAACGAGCCACTGCAATTTAGTGAGAATTTCTAATAATCATATTCTACATATGAACTAATATGCTCGGGCTAATCAATATTTAATGATTTGCAAACACTGGACTTTTTAATTAAAGTAACAAGTGAAGCATTTTTATATCCAAATCTGGTAATTATTATTTTAAAATCTATTGATGTTTAGCCGAGACGCGCACCATTCAATTATATTAAGATAGATTATTAGAAATTCTCACTAAATTGCAGTGGCTCGTTAGCATAGTTGGATAAATGCACCGGCCATGAAAGCTTGGGGATGTGGGTTCGAATCCCACACAAGTCACGATGATATTTTCTGAGAATTTTCTTTAATCGTTTTCAATGTGTGAAAAAATGTGCTTAATCACATAAACATACTAATACCTGCATGGGTAAATAAAAACGCATTCTGATTGACATTAATCTAACTTAATATAAGAAAATAATATTTATTCAACACAATACTTCATTCGAAAAAATAAATGGCGCCCGCCGCCCGTCTGGCATTCTAGAATGTGTTTTTTTGGTGCAAAAAGGTTGGGGACCCCTGCGCTAGGTTATCGAATTGAGCATGGCAAATCTGCGTACGAGTCGCGAGTCCGGGTACGTCACAAGCGCCGGCGGGTCCCGCGGGTCCCTCTCGGCTCTCGGGAGCGGAGTTTCCCGCGGCGGCAGGTAGTGAGTGCGGAGGCGGGCGAGCGATAACCAGTTTGCCGCGCGGCAGGTACGCGGCCCTCACCGGCCGGTCAGGTTCAAGGACGAAGCCGCTTTTTACGAGCTGCCATTTGTGCAAGTGCCGCCATTCTACACGGCCGCCGTCGTCGCGCGATGATGACACAAATCCGGCGATTCGCGTAGTGCCGAATTTTTTTTGCTAAATTATTTCACACATAGCAGTTTCTTGGCGATTGCAATATATGACAGTACGACTTATATATATTTTATATATTTTTTCTAGTTTCAACTATTCACACACACAAAGGTCATTGTGAAGATCAAAGCACATTCCTAGTTCATATCTGTTTCTTGGCCGTGTACAATAAGTATCTTCATAAATGGGTTTGACCCCCGACTAGGTCAATATCATTAGATTTTTTTTTTCTTAAACCTTTGAGAGTATTTAGCATCTACTTTTACAACGTGGTATTAGCTGGCAGCTGATGTTAATATGAAATAATTTTTTTTTTTTTTAAAGACACTAGCAAATATACAATAATATTTTTGAATAAAATACTTGAGTGATTTTTCACATTTTTGTTTTTATTAGTGACCGGTTTCGCCAACCTTTCACGTTGGCATTATCAAACAGAGTGACTCTACTAATAAAAACAAAAATGTCACTAATAAAAACAAAAATGTGGAAAATCACTCAAGTATTTTATTCAAAAATATTAAAATGGAATTCCACCAAGTACTCTGTCAAAAATATTGAATTTCTTAAATATACAATACTTTATATCCGTAGCTTATATAAGGTAACGACCGACAATCTGCTCTGTTCTTTTTGCGTGTAAAACGGACGTAATTGTGGACATTGACTGAGTCCAAGAATTGTTTGTATGTAATTGGACTTTGTAGGTTTGTTGTTGTTTTTTATGTTTGTGTTAAAATGTATACTTAAAATTGTAACTGTTTATGATCCGCGCTTTTTTTCACCGCTGTATTTATTTTCTGCATTTAATTATTTAACAGTTTCAAGTACAATATTTCAATATATTTTTATGTTTTTAGTTGAAGCTTTGTTATTATAAAAAAATAGTAGTTAGATTATTAGATTAGATTTGTAATTATTGCACAGTACTTAATAGAAAATTCACAATAAATTTGTCATATGATGCTCTGTATGAAAGATGAAATTAAAATATGCAAGTTATGAAAGTCGCTATTTTTTCACGCGGATTCAGGGTTTTAGATCAAAGGTATAATAAATAGAGCTTATATTTTATAAATAGTATGCTATAAATTGACATAAATTACCCATCAAATAAAAAAAACCTTGCCACGCATCCACCGCCAACCCATCAATACTGGGCGCATTTATTTTATTTAAATACCACCCATCTTGTAACAGAATATATGTGAGTCACTGTTTTAATACTGTTTAATGCGTCACATAAAATAACCTAACAAGTAGGTTATTTTTCGACTTAAAATTTAAACTGCCACTAATCTCAACATCCGTTGAGAATCAGTGTACTTTGAGGGCTTATATTGCATCCACGTATTTTTTATTCCCTGTATTTTATACAAAGACAAATCACTCTCAAATTCATGGCAATCAATTATTATTCAAGTGTGGTTATTTCTTGGACAGGTGTTGTGAATTTGACTCGTCGGCGTATATTTTGGTCTCCATTATCTGCTTTGTTCCCCGCGCCCGCTGCGCTATTCTGGGACGCGGCTGCACCGTGACCCGCGCTGTGTCCGACTTGTGCCACGAAGCCCTGATGCTGAACCAATTATCTTATATTAACAATTTAAATTTCTAATATAATACAATATAACCTCAACACTGGGTACTCCTTATCTCTCGTTGGTCATCAGCACCCTTAAAAAAACAAAGGGTTGTGTTCCTTGCGGTGGACCGCAAGAAGGCGTAGAACCGCTTGACCGCAAGTACTTACGATTTACAGTTTCAAAGGATCGCAAACTTCTGATAGTTGTCAATTAGTATCTTTATACAAAAATAAATTATATTGACACTATATTAAAAGAAATAAAAAAATATGTTTTTGTTGACACTCTTTATCACTGAAAAAACGCGTTATTTTTTAAAAATTAAATACGCAAAGAAAACACGCTTTTACATAACTTGAAAGATTTACTATTTAAATGCAATTAATTAATATAAAAAAACATTCTTTGATGTTATATTTTTTGCGTGGTTTAACACTGAGGTTTATTATTTATATATTTTTTCTTTATTTCTTTCATCAGATGGCGTTATAAACTCAAACGGGTCTCGTAATACGAACGCTAAACTACCGTTTTATTAGTAGATGAAAAGAAAATTAATTACTTAACAGGTGAATCTCGTGTATTAGTCTTATAGGTGAAAATTAAAGAAGCTTGAGACTTGGCAATCCATCTTCAAAATGAGTCTATTATACTGCGTTCACAAACAGTTCTTTCACCCAGAAAGTGGCTAATGGAGATAATTTATTATTTTCTGAAATAATCCATAGCTTTAAATTGAAGCCGGCATTTAAAAAAGATAATAAATCAAGTAACGAAAGGAGATTTTGAATCTTTGCAACTATAAACGACCATTGATTGAACTTTTTGAATGTTAATTATTATATTTTTTTGATGAATTTACAGTTGAAAAATGACTTTGTTAAATAAAAATCACCTCATTAGAATTTAATAAATGTAGCACATTGTTTTCCACACCTTTTATTTTATCTTATAGAGAAACAAGTTTAAAATATTAAATCTCTATTGTGATGCGAAAATGGTGACCTCGATTTGCTTTCACAGAAATTTATATATCAAGATGTGTATGAATATATACGCATTTAAGTACAATATTTTATCTGAAATGCTTTGGTAGATTCATGCAAAGTACTTAGTCTGCCTATGCCAAAAAAAAAAACTTCTCTCGCTTATTGTAAAGATTTTTCCGGTCTTTCGGACGGCGAGATACAATACAATGTCAAGTCGCACTGCCGGCTCAGAGCGACGGCCGCGACACTTCGTTCTGTCATTTCTGACAGAAATGAGATATCGGTTATTCGGCGCGAATAAACCTTCTATCAAATTTAAGCAAATTCCCGCATTAGTATGCTGAAATATGCGAAAACGAGAGTTAAACATTCGATATATTATCAGAACCTGCGAAACAGTAGCGGAGACCTGCCATGCGGCCAGATAACGACATCGATCTTCAGACAAAGCGCCGTCTTATTTGAATAAAATATTCTCCGCTGAAAAGCTATCAATTGCCTTTTTGTGAAGGTTTTTTTAAACTTCTTTTTCTCCGAGTGCCTTTTCTCAGAGGAGACGGGTGATCATTTCACTGAACATAAGTTTGCCCTGAGTCAGTCTTACTTATTAGGGCATGCTCCCAATTTCAAGGTTTTCGCCTAAATTCCGCACCCATTTCCTTTTACTTCGATTTTCCTTAGACATTATTATTTTTAAAAATATGGCATAAATAGGATACATCACGCTTTTTTAGCACCGTCATCGCGCATTCTGTGCAAGACTCTTATAATATTTTATAACAATCAATTTTCATTAAATCTAATAAAATATATTTGTAAATTCACGCTATATATTTCAATTGTACATTTCCAACGTTCATCAACTTGTAAATGTGCCGATATTATCGAATCTAATTTATTCGATTGATACCCAATAGCTGTATGAGCATTTTTATCGGTCTTGCCAGAACGCTCCGGCTTTGCAGTATCAATGAATTGCTGAAAGTATTGCGGTTTTCATGTATAATATAAATGATAAATATACGTGTGTCTATGTATAAATACACACACACACACATATTTATTTGATGCTATAAGAGATTTAGCAGTTTACTGGTTTCAGTAAAATTCACAATAGCTATTTTCGTTCCCTATACTACGAACTAGTTTCGTTTCAATACAATACATTTCATATAATTATATGACATTATACTGTGAGCTATGCTCTATAATGAATCAGCCAAAGCCGATAATATGACAAACAAACCGCAACAGACGGACCTCGTCCGAGTTTAAATTCATTTAAATACATTATGCATTAAATTTTCATTTTAAAAATTCAGGAGTTTGTTTATGCACGATTATAAGTAATGTGCCTCTGATTTTTTTATGATTATATATTCAATTTCAAGTTTAAAAAATATGCTTATTTCCAAGCACTTAAAAAATAATAAATCTTCTTTCAGCGTCAAACTTATTTTTATTGGTGATGTATATCTTCCTCAGTAAGGAACACGGATTGCGTTTCACTTCGCTCTAACCAGACAAGTCCCTTAATGGCTCAAAACTTTAAAACTTTTTTATCGCCTCGTCTCTTTCACCGCGTCTGCTTCTCTCTCAATCACCATTGGCATTTTGGCTCATCCTCCCCGCTGTGCCTTTGACGTCATCTGTCGACCCATTTTCCTAGCTCCACATTTATTCATGTAAAAAACCTAATGTATATACAACTTCCGCAAATTAAACGCGTTGTAAATTATTGAGTTTATGTACTCAATGAATATCATTTAAGATATTTGTAATTTAATTTTTGTATTTAAAACTCTGCGTCTTTTTTTTTTTTTTTTTTAATGAAATAAATGTATTTTAAATTGTACATATCCAAATGAAGTCAATAGTTAGCTAGTAAAAGATATCGATTATGAACTTAATTTATTGACATTGTGATAAATCATCAAACTATTATCGATTCTTTATTTTTTTAGCACATATTAAAAAATATGTCTGGTTAATTTATTCAAATTGATTTTACGTTTGTCAGACATTAAAATTCATATGAAAACATCCTTCAATCATCCAGTCATTCAGAGTAGAGACCAGTAACACTATCCAGATGCCGAAGATTAATTCAACAAACCACCGATCAATATGTAGGTCGACCACATCTATTATCGTAACTACTAAGAAACGTCCACCGCGAAAAATACTGAATGTTATACTATAACACCTAAATTATATACTTAAAGAGAATCTAATCAAACGATTAATTCAGTTATACAATCTAATCGATTGCTCATGACTTAGCGAAATTATTAAAATACTTGAAATTATTGTATCACAATAAAGCTAGATAATAGGACAATGGACAATGTGATCATAGATTTTAAGCCTTTAAATTTTTATCTAATTACGTTTATACAGCTCGTTTCTTTTAATGACATTTTTCTGTTGTTTTTTTGATATCTTTAATACTAAGTACAATAAAAAAAAACTCTGCTTTCACAGCAAAGTTTTAGTAATGTAATTGGCTTTGGTGCATCGATTTTGTGTTGAATGGATTATTAGGTATGTTGCCTTTGTATGGCAGATAGCCGATAGGCTTGTGTAGTTAGTTTGGTGGTCACCGGCTGAAAGGACTCGCCCGTCAGTGCAGGCTCCCTGAGTGCCACCCCCGTATCGGTGGTCACCGCCACTTTACGGGGCTGATGGCATCGCCTATTGGATTATTGGCGGCCGCTCGCGAGCAGGAATGCGGCTAGGCGCGCAGCTATGCGGCTAACGGTGCGGCGGCCTTGCCCCTCCCAGCGCCACAGCCTGCGAGCTCCGCTGCCTTCCTCCTACTTCCACAATTAATCTCAAAAAATATATTACTATTCTTATGAGTATTTCATATTCATAGCGTTAATATTAAATCATATCTATGATAATAATATAATCCTGTAATCTATATATATAAAACACAAAAAATGTTTCCGATGTGCCCCAAACCGGTTTCATTTGAAAGGCAATAACGCGGAAAATCTTTAAGATTATTAAATCAATGCATCAAATACATTCGATCTATTAATTAAGTTAATTTTCGACATTTTCCATACAAAAGTTTTCAACATCTGTAAAGTCGACATCGTTTCTTGCAAAAAATTTGAATAAAGAACATTGTGAAGATCGCGCATAATGCGGACTTTCTAAACAAAATCACTGATCTGTCATTCACAACAGAGAGTTTTATCATTTGAGGTTATATATATATATATATATATATATATATATATATATATATATATATATATATATATATATATATATATATATATATATACATTCACAAAAGAGAGAAGAGAGAATTTATATATATTTTTAGCCGAAAGAGCAACCGAAACTGCCGGACAACATGAAGTCATTTGGAGTCAAAAAGGTTGAAAGAGCGACTCTCAAGAGCAGAAAAACATGAAGCACGTCTAGAAGAAGTTCGAATCAGAGCTACTACAGCAAGATCTGCTGAAACTCCCCAACAGCATGATAACAACGTAGTAGCACACGCCGGGTATCCGCTAGTAGATAATAAATACGCATCTGATTGACGTTCAATCCAAAAATAGACATACATATATAATGGTGCGCGTCTTGGCTTAATTAATAGATAAAAATAATATCCTGCTTGAATTAAAAATGCTTCACATTGATTAAAAAGTCCAGTGCTTGCAAATCACCAAATATTGGTTGGCCTGGGCACATTGGTTCATATGTAGAGTATGATTGTTAGAAATTCTCGATTAATGGATGTGGTTCAAATCCCATACAAATCACGATGATATTTTTCTGAGAATTTCTTTAAATCATCTTCTATGTGTGAACTAATGTGCCTAATTATATTAGTAAATATCTATGATAATATCAATATTGCTTTTTAAAAAAAAAATTGATTTATGTCTGAATACTTGGAGCACCAAAAAGTCGGGTATAACATCTGTGATGTTTATAAAACATGCTTTAAATATTATTTACTAAATCATTACAGAATACACTAATTTGTTATAGTCAAATCTTAAACAAAAAAATCAAGTTTTTTTGCGATATTGTACTCACGGCTTGAGCTCAACAACCTCCGAAAATATTTCAGAAATAAATATTAAATGCTATTTTTTAAACAAGCTTCCGCTTTCCTTTGGTGGACTCCCAGCAGTAGACCCTCTGTCTAGAATTTGCCCGTTCCCTGGCACCAGTAATCAAATTGAAATCCCCGAGAAAACGTTTGCTTTCAATATTTTATGTTTTTATCTTTAAAATAGCATTACTGCCTTTCAAATCTTTCTGCTCGTATAAATCACTTATCTGTAGTCATTTTTTTTAATCATAATTCAATATGAACGCTACGCTATTAAATTTCTTGGCGGCATCTAAAAACCTTAAACCCAATAACTTCTGTGGTTGTATTGAAAGGGTCTCCCCCTGGATTCTGTAGTCTAGGGTTCTCTCCCCCATCAAAATTTCTGCAATTTAATTTAGCTCTGTAAAGTAAAATTTTTCCAGCATTTTATCATTTGATATCGATAATTTGATATCATAATTTAATAATATACCTTCAGTACAATAGTGTACTTACAGATACGAATTGAAGAATACGCTATTGTTGAAGCATATGATCTTCTACCACCACAAAAAATGTTGTTCTGTTATATTTTTGTCTGTAAATTATATTTTACGGTCTATATGACAATATTTTTTTAATTTAACAATCACAATATTTTTGTCTCTGTTTAAGTGCGATCGCTAAGTAATAAAAATATATCGTTTTTTTATGTTTTGAGTAGTTATAGTTTTCTTTTATTAATTTTCTGTCTAATGAATTATGAATTTTGAAACTAAATATTGAAACCAATATACTTTTGCCACTCTTGTTGGGCGTTGCAGGTTTCAACAGCATAATATTTTGTTGACAATAACATGTATCTCTATGAAATCGCCATGTTTTGTGGTTTCTAAAGCAGACGTGAACTCTGCCTCGTCGACTAAAACAAACACATTTACCATATTTTCAAATTCCGCATTTCGTATACGTTACTCATGCTTTATTGTGTCATGTAATATGATTTGCTGAATTTTAGGGACATTGGCTGAAAGCTTTCCACGTTGGCAAAATTTAATCATTCCGCTTTTTCAAAACCGACTTTTTGTCTGGCACCCTACTACCTCCCCCACTTAAAATACGCCTTTACTGGATATCATCAAATTATCAGCCCTGCGGCACTACGAATTGTTTTTTTTTTTTTTTTTGTACTTCATATCACAAATACCGTAGTTAAAACGAATTCATATAAGTATTTCAGGAATTCGTTTACAAAAAAATATACTGATGTCTGTTTTTAACATGATTTTATAACGTTAGTGCGTCCATATGTTGTCTTAATATTGCTGTGACATTTATATTTTTAATATGGCTTTAAGAAAAAAACTACAGCTCTTGCAATCCAAGTTTATAATTTTTCTCTCAAGTTTAGATTTAATAAGAGTGCACACATGATAATAAAAAAATTCTTCTTTTATATCTGAATTTGTAATTGCACTCTTTATCCGTGTCCTTGTTTACTGTTGAAAGTAGGTTTTACAACGCAAAAGAAGACGATATTGATTAACTGTGTCACGACAGGGATTTTATTAATAATCACACCTAGTTACGGTTTTTTTAAATAGTTATAATCATAAATAAGCCTTCGTTATAGCGATTCAACCCTTGGAAATTTTAAATTTCCAATCAGTTAACGAAGTGCATTTCTCGCATTCTGCTGACTTTCTTCGTCTCCGTGCGCAGTTAGCCGTCCTCTAGGCCAGCGGCTCCCAGCGTGTGGTTCGTAAACCGCTGTAATTTACCAATCTTTGATTTGGATCTCTTTGTTGTCGCCAGTTCTTGGGAAAATAAGCATCATTCTTTGGAATATTACTGGAGATATGTTTTTTCATGCATTGCCTGTACTTCGTTCATTGACATCATCATAAGTTCGATTCTATAAAAAAAAAAAAACGATATGAATTGTTAGTAGCCGATTGTGTTTGCGCATTTTTTTTCAATACTCATTAGGAATCCCCATTGAGTGTTTCCCTCTTCATGTTTATTTTCACCAAAAGGGTTCGTATTATAGCAAAGGTTGAGAGCCGCTGCTTCGTACATTCGCGCCTCCCCCCTACCGTCTGCGCCAGCCGCCGAGGCGGATCCAACGCGGAATGTTCTAGACTCCGAGACCCTACGACAGTACAAAGCACTCAGCGCTTCTTAACCAAGATATTATCAATAATATTTAATATCATATGACAGTGTGTGGTTTTTGTACCTGATCGATTTCAGCTGAAACATTCAAGAATATTATTTTCATGTTAAATTTTTGACTCTTCCGCGCTTTGAAGGTGACCATTTCCATCGAATTCCATTACATGAATCCAAAGGGCACCACTATTTGATAACCTTAGTATATATTTTTATATTATCAGAATAATTTATTAATTACAAAAAATATAATAAAATATTAACAAAATATTTTTTGTTTTTACTAATTTCAAATAGATTTCATTATAAACATCCGGGAATACAATTTTCATAGTTATTTTATTTTTATATAATTTTTATTATTTAGACAACTCAAATACACTGTTTTCACACAAAACGGATTTTGAACCTGATAAAAAATTAATAAACGTGACCTGTTCCTATCTATTGATTGACTTTAAACATTGTTATAATTTACTCAATTTAAATAAAATATAAGTCTTTTGTGTTAGAGTTTTTTGCATTTTTTGGTATATACATGAGGCAACAGAACCGACCGATAAATTACCCAATTGCGATGTCCTTTGCATTATCTTTTCAAACAAAAGTGGAGGACGCTATTGGCTACTTGCCGATCAGTATATGTAGACTCTTTTAGTGCCTGCACTATTTACTCTTGACTAGTAATTCTTGTTGATATTAAGACTATGTATTTCAAAACTGAAAAATACACATACTCAGCTGATTTTCTTCGACAGAAGTAGCATTAAATTTATACCGACTATCCTCTCAGCGCCCCTAAGGCTTCGCATAAAACGGATACTTTGGTTTATTGGACTATAAATTCGATGAGGTTTCGTTTTTTATTGTACAGAAAACGTAAAGGGGTTGTAGCTCCCACCCCCCGGGTCAGGCTGGTTTCTTCCGGAGGGGCCTGATTGGCTGGCTGGGTTTAGAGGTGCTGCCGAGGCCGCGTGGATGCGCTTTCTAGCGAGGTTTAGGAGTTCCCATTCTCCGTAGGTATGCAAGATTGACGAGAATGTATTAAATATATGTATGTATGCAAAACTGGAGCGTTATAGAGAGAGAGCACTGCCCTCGGTGTTGTTCTCGCTCTGGCGTGAAAGTATGCGAAAATGCGACGCGTTTTTCATATCTTTATGGCAAAGGTGCGATCAATCGTGGATGCGTTTATAACAATGTTGCCACGTATGTATTACTATATAAACTCATTTTTATCAAATCTTGCTTAACCGAATAAATAATAATTTGTTCGTAAAAATGGTTGAGAAGCCTTGTCTACTTTTTATTTCGTGTTTTATTGGACCTATAAACTGTACGTTTTACGGGATGTCATTTATCGCATAGTAAAGAATCGGTCAAATGTATAAATATAGCCGTTATACACACTGATCTTCAGTTTGATGGCTTTGTACTAAACGTCCTTTAAAATAAAAAATGGTGATACTTTCCACGTTAAGAAAAAAATGTTGTCTTTTTGTTTCGAGGTTATAAAGGTAATAATTGATTGAAAATTTTTTAAATTTTTAAAAGATTTAAAAAGGGTACAGTATTAATTAAAGTATTTATGATAAAATGTTTCAACATTGAAATTTCTTCATTAAAAAAAAAAATTAATTAATATTTTATTCAAATATAACTTCGATTACACAAATGAACATTTTATCTCTTTGTAATCCACAGCGCATTTCTTGTTGTTTTCCTTTTCAATTTTCAATTAAAATAATCATTCCATTAAATGGTTTTATTCAAGAACGCTTTTGTTAATTAAAGTACATAGATGCTCAGTATCAGCCGAAACATATCTTTCTAAATTATTTTAGGGTCAAGTTCAAACCGCATTAGTCCATAAATAACGTCCGAGATGGTTTCACATTTTGTACTCGGTCCATACATTGCACTACGTTTTGTATTGATAAAACAAATTCTGTAGATAAAATGTTCAGGAATTCTGTTATCATAACTTCCTGCCTTGTTTTTGTCCATTCATAACTTTAAAATGGACGCTGTAATGACTACTGATGTATTTCAGTAAGTTTTTTTCCTGAATTCATGAAATTTTACAATGCAAGTAGTTTTTTTATAATTGTATGGCTATCGGTGAAAATGTAATATTTGAAAAAGAAAAACATCATATTTTAGTGAAATTCATTGAGTTAATTTGCCATTGTCAACCTTCATAAAAAATAAAGCGACCCGTTATAAAAAGAAACTAGTATATTCCATAACTCTAAACTTTTGTCTTATTTATCTATTAAATTAAAACGGATATTTTATTGATGGGTCGATTATTGAAATCAGTTCTAGTAAGTGACGGGTGTTATATTTTATTAGAATATTTGGTGTTAGTAATTATATTATATAACACTGATAATCACCAAAAAATACTATAATAAATAAATATATATTTAAGTAAACTTTAAATTTAGTGTAAAACACAGAACCTCTTAAAAGATTGCATTAGTTTTTTTAATTAAGAAAATTGTTTTTCCAAAGCTTGTTTTTTTATCGCGTCACCTATGTTTAAAAAAAAATACAACAAGTATATATATACAATACAAAATTTAATATAACTTTATCGCAGTGACTAATAAGATATTTTTATTTTTTTGCAGGTAAGTTGAATAAACGACAATCTACAACGAGTAAAGACATCTGAAATCGAGTAATTAGTAAGTCATTACACATATTAACAGCAGTGCTCAAAACGATAAGAAAAAGAAGACATTTTTAATTTTTCAGATAAAAAAAATACTGTGTTCATCCAAATACTATATAAATGAATTTTAATTTAAAATTATTTATTACCTAGTCATTTTTGATATGTATCTGAGTTATTACAAGCCATTACTAGTGGTAATACTGCACAAATACAGGCTTGACTGGTGGACACTCACATGCGCGATCTCGAATGAGATCTTACGATATGCTACTTTGTATGTAACATTGCCGTTAGAAATAAATATTCCGCAAGCTTTATTCACTGTACTAAATTTTGCATACAACTATCTACGTTGTGCCACGTACAGGCGTTAAGGATAATTAGTTGAATACTCTGAACATATGCAATGAAAATGTTTCATAATGTCACATGAATTATGCAGATTTATTTTAATATAAAATGATCGTGGCTTATCCTCTGTTTCATCGTTTATGCCATATTTCTATCACATACAAACTCTTTTTTAATAAATACTAGGCTATGACGATAGCACTGACTCAACTTTAACTTCGTTGACTGGATCCAGACTTGAACTATAAAACTTTTATTTATAGCGCTGCATCGTTTAATCTTTAACCATCTTTAACTGAAACCGAAAGAAACTTAAAACGTTTTTATATCTGTTACTTTTTATTAATCGTAGATAAGTTGTTCATTCATTACTATTATATTTGTTTTTTCTGATAAGATACAAGTCTTCAACATCGTATACTGTAATCCTGCAGTTTATTTGTTTCTTATCTTTGTAAAATACAACGTGCAAACATTTTTAACAAAATATGTTTATTAAAGTTTATATAAAAAAAACTTTAAATTTAAAGATTTACTAGAGTTGTATTTGAAGCAATATTACAAAATAAAATTTTTAAATATTGAAGTACAGTTTTAAAAAAAGACTACGATAATGATCGAATGCATCATGTCTCAATATCCGTAACGATCTAATTTTATTTTTCTACCCAGCAAAATTTCGCACGAATGATGAATCAACGCGTCCGTGCGTCCGCAAAATAAAAATAAATTTTTATATTTCGGAATCCATTCTTTAAGATTTAATTAAAATACCCAAGAAATCAATACTCGATTTATTAAAGTATTTATGTACGGTGCCCTGCGGCAAGTGGGGGTCTACGGAGCCCCGGCACGTAGCGCGGGGGCTACGAGGGCTACGAGGGCTACGAGGACCACGCGAAGGGAATAACTTAGGGGCGATCGCATTTGGAGACTTCTACATACATCGGCGCCACGGTATATGATATTTACGCTACAGACACTTATATATATATACGCCTGTTTTTATTTGGCCCAAGACGTGTCCTTCTCTTATTCGGTGGGAAACGCTCGTTAATCTTCCGTATACGCTCTTACCGACATTAAATTGAGCTGTTTTCGCACTTAAGTAACTTTAACTATTGGGTTTTTTTTTTACTGTTACGACTGGAAATTCTATGTAAAAAAAATATATATTTCTTCTATCTATTATATATCAAGCTAGCTTACTATCATGATATTTGTAATTTACCTTCTTCATCAGGTGCCTCTCCTTAGAAGAGGTTGGCGAACATCTCAATGAGTATATATTTATGTTCATGGTTTTCTTAGTGAGAATAGTGTAGTGAGTTCTTCTGCACCACAGTTTTATTACTATTTTTGTTGTCCAATAGCACTGTACAATGTTCAAAGGCGTTTAGATCTGATACTCCTTCTACAGCAGGCTGCAGAAACAATAGCAGGAGTCCCCCCCACATCGACAAGGTACTTCCTGAACACATCCCTTAATTTACATCTTAGAGGTTTTATAATAATTTTTTTAACGTGAAGCGGAGTAAAACATGGTTACTTGGTGACATTGCGACTTTGCACAGGGCTCGTGAAGTAATTCGGCAGCAGACCAGACTAGATAAAATCTCGAGCACTCTCTGATTGACGGGACTGTGGGGGAATTCTTAAAAACTTTCCTTGTTTTATATGGTCGTATTTGCTGTGGGCGTGGTGTCCCTAGAATCAAAAAACGTTTTATGAATATTTATGTAATTTGGAAATTTCAATATATTCGGAATATTTATTGATCTAAAAAATTTGTTGATGTCTTTCGCATTTTAATTATAATGTAAAGAAACTGCTAATATGGGCTTAGTATTACTGTAAATTTAAATATATTGAGACCCTTCACAAGTTCGAATTAGACATTGTATTACTTTGTGTACATATTTAAATATTAACATATTAACTTTAGGAAACACATATGCTAATCTAAAACCGTTTAAAATGTATATGTATTATTATAATTAAATCTTAACTTTTAATGTTTTGGATAGTAAATGATACAAATCTTAAACAAATTTTATGAAATCATTATCCGAGTAAATATATTATGAGTAATACATTATATACGATTGCTTAGTCAGATATTAGTCCATGGATACAACTTCCGTAGATCTGATGATAAGTCTTAGTATATTATTACATTTCTTGTAACAAAGAAGCACGTATTATTTTTTACAATAATAAAAATAACCATTTATTATTCACAACATAAACAGAGCACTACGGCCATAATGTCACGAATCATTTTAATATAAAATATTTCAAGCAGATAATCTTAATTGATTGATAACTGCTGAAATAACAGTAGATAGCTAAAATGTCCTAATTTGAGTCCTAATAAAGCATACAAAAAACTTTTCATTATTTATATGATTTACATATTATTATAAGTATTCGTATAGAAATAAGAGTAGATGATTTATCTCATCGATCGTTGACAAAGAAGATTTAAAAAAATAATCACAGTGACACGAACTTGTCTCGTCTCCACGAATATCTTTGATTTATTTTTTATTTTTCTGACTGCACCACTACTTTAAACTTCATACTACTATTATTAAGCTAAAATATAAGCGATGCAAAATTAAAAAAAAAATATTGATAAATTGCTAAATTATTCAGCTTTTAATTTCAATTCTTCTAATTGGCGTTCGCGATACACTTTTATGTGAAAAAGTAATTTATAATTAACGAACATTAAACTTGCAGTAAACAACCGACTCGAATATAATACTTTTATGGCTAACGCTTTGAATCCGCCTCCACACTCAACGGGTTACTTACCGAGCGTGTTTCAAGTCAATCTCAAACAAAAATCCGCACAGAGCTACTGCTGGAATACTTAAATATTTAAATCTAACATCAAACACTCGCAACTCAAAAATAAACATTGTCGGGCCCGGCCGAGCACATCTATTTGCGAATTTGCACAAACATTTTTCGGGTCTCGGGATCGTGAGCATTTTGCCTTGTACGCCGCCCGCCATATTTATTCCTGCTTTATCTGTCGCCCGGCATTTATATTGTTTTCACGCGCCGGAGCCATTTCCACATCTCCGGCGACCCAAATCAAAACCGGAATACTTGATACGCAAAAATTGACCGCTGCGAGATGGCGGACCCCGTCGCTGAAAGCTGAAGCTGAAAAACGAATCAAGTTCAAGACCCTCTCAACTCAAGTTCACGACTCGCTTATTAAATCTTTGTACTATGAATTACGAAATCGCATGAACCTTGGAGTCGTTTGTGTTATCGCTTTTTATATCACAAATGTCGCTCAGATCCACACCCCTGAAAGTGCGTTGAATTTTAACGCCATACAAATTATATTGTAGATGTAAATAGTTTGAATGTAATAATTATAAGCTGTTTTCAATATAACATCGCATCATCACAATATATTAAATCTTCCCGGCGATGTCATATGTCAGCACCCAGTTTTCAATATGCTGAATATTATGGTGATTAATCTTGCTAGACGCTTCTAATTTCCCCTCAGTTTCAGGAGAAATTCTCTTTTTTTTTTTGCTTTATTTTTTTTTTGTTTGTTGAAGTTTTGATAAATATGTTTTCTCATCTGATAAGTGGTATGCAGTGTTATTGATTATAATTATTTGCAATCGTTTGTTTAAAAGAAAGCATTATTCAAATGCCTCGTTTTACTTATCAAAATGCAAGAGTCTTCAAGAAGTTTCGTTGCAAGTTTGTAGAAAAAATAAATTATAAACTATATCAATAAATTCATTGGTCATGCTAAAAAAATGTTTTCATGTATTAATTAAAATCGGTTTATTTTTATATACATTTAAATAATTCAAGATTAATGTTATTAATTTTCCCGTGTATCTGAAAAATAAAATCAAAAACCTTGTGAATCTTAAAGCTACTTTTATTTAAAAGATATGAAGCGAAACTAACGAATTCTTTTCCTGACACGAGGCTACGTAATAAATTTGTCGTTTTCCGTTAAAAGGTTAAGTTATTTTGCTTTTTGGGATTTCTTAATGCATCATCCTAAAAGTAGTATAATTTATGAGAATACAACAGATGGAAAAGCAAAGGAGCGTGCTCTTTGCCTTTTGCCTTTTGCTATATAAGCGAGGTGACTCGTAGTTTATAAAGTTGCAAAGAATAGAGACATTTATCTTTAACGACGGTAATGAATTAATATTAATGAAAAGAAAAGTCCAAGATTATTTATATTCTTATATATTAAGTAACAATAGTTCTTAGGGCTATGTTTACAATGCGGTTATTATATCTACGCGTGTATATTCGTACGTCCGTATAAATGAAAGCGGCATGCGAAATTTCTTTTTTTCACAAGAATGTTCATAGCAGTCGCCTCTGCCGCCCGTGGTGCCTCCATCGAATTATCATATTATGCCCTGGGAATATGTGTTATGAAAAATTCTGTTTTATTCAGGAGTATTTCCCACGATGATAAAAGAGAATCCGTCGTATAAATGGGGAGATCGAGGACCGGGGAAAAACGATTCTGGAACTAATAATACCGCAGCGAGTTGGATAATATATTGAATAGCTTTGGCACAATCCTTCCCAAAAGAAGCTTGTATAGTGTATTAGTTTGAAGGGTGGCAATTATCGACACGCAGGTTTTCTTTTTGTATAGAAATGATTACACATTGCGTATCAAATATTAATTATAACTATTTCGTTTAGTGTACATATAAACTCAAATATACAATATTCACGCCCATTCAATATTTTTGAGATTCAAGTTGTTGAAGTCCAATTTAATGAAGTACACGGATAATTGAATATAAGTTAATCAAAAGGTTGCTGTGTATTAAAATGGAATCAATAATCTTCATTGTTTCCGCTACTGCGTAGCGTGTGGGCCGTGCACGTTCCGTGCTAGTGATGTCCTCGGGGGAGTCGCGGGTCACGGCGCGGCCCGACCGCGCTGCCAGCGATTTGCTGTGAACGACCGGCCAATGTTAAACGCCATCTAGGTGAGTTTGGCGAGTCGGCATGCAGTTCGCAGTGTTCATTGCATTTGGCATAGTACCAGCGAAAGCAGCGCGCCTTGCCAGCTTTTAAAATTCAATGTGTTTTCTCGCGTCAATTATCCGTGTTTATCTGTTACAGCTATCGTGCTTAGACACGATGTGTATTTTCTTTTTGTTTGACTGAGGGCAATGACTGCCTATTATGCCAGTACAACATAGACAAAAGTGATGTTTTTTTTTTATTGAATAAGTAAAATACATGTGCTATTTTCAAAACTAGACATGAGTTTCTTTATAATATCTAAAAATATATATATATAAATAAAAATAAATATTACTTACTTCTGAGCGTGTTTTATTTTATGAAATCACTTTTGGCTGATATCTAATGGCGGAAATTAAATTTAATAAAATAAAAAAAATTGGTTCAGGCATATAATTCCGAAATAATTGTTCATAAATACATATTTCTTAAGAAATATTATTATTTCTTGACCCGGATACTATATGTTGTACAATCTAACATTTCTTTTCAATATAATAAAATAAGTGTATCTAATTTATACATTTAATAGAATCGTGTTTTGATTATTTCATAAACTCTTCATTGAAAAATTAGAGAATAATGCAAAAATAGTCACAAAGTAGTTTTATATCTAAGTATATTATCTATTTATACAAATATGACTTTTCACGACTCACGACAGTAGTGGCCGTGAGTGCTCCGCGCATCACTATTGCACGAGGCATCATCTGTTTTGGTAGCGCACGCTCTGTGGGAAATGCAAATGACGGTCCTTATCTGCCACGGCGACACACTCGGGGCTCCGATGATAATTATTTCACTGAGCGTTTGTTTCGCTGCGAGCACCATCGCCGGCCATATGATTATATGATTGATGAAACGTTCAGACCGCGGCGAGGGACGCCAAAACTCATCCAATATCACAAAAGCTCGCGGTCGACGACCCAAACGGATTCGGGAATTAACCCAAATTACTGCAAGCACACGTCGTTTTGGCAAATTGAAGTGCTCACTGAATTGATACCAACGTCATCAGAGTAGCTATAAACTCAAACACTATACATTCACACATACGAGGGCGGTCCGATAAGTACTTAGTACGAGAGATTTACTATCGTGTAGTATATTCTCGTCAAGACGGTTACTGTCAAAATTTCAGCCGAATCGGACTCGTTGTTTTGTTTTGACCGCGCGTGGAAGCGGACGTGTACGCGTATTTTATAAAAATGGAAAAAGAGCTATATCGGTCGGTGATTCGATTCTTGTTTTTGGAAAGAAAATCGCGCAGAGAAATCAAAGAGCGCTTGGATGCTGTGTACGGTGACTCTTCTCCTTCGATGGCCACCGTCAAAAATTGGTTTAACGAGTTTCAACGTGGTCGCACGTCGGTTTTTGATGAGCCACACCCAGGTGCCCCGAAAATGGCTAAAATGGAATAATGGAGGATTAAGTGACAAAAATCCAGGATCTCGTATTGAAGGTGCGCGAGATAGCTGAAACAGTAGCATCTCAAAAGACCGCGTGGGTCATAACCTGCATGAAAGTTTGGGCATGAGAAAGCTGTCGGCGCGATGGGTGCCGCGTTTGCTCACTCCGGACAACAACTTGAAAAAGTCACTCGCCGGGCAGAAATTTAAGTCGAATGAGGAGGTCATCGCCGCCACGGAGACCTACTTTGCAGACCTCGAGAAAACTTATTTTTCAGATGGGTTAAAGAAGTTGGAGCATCGCTGGGTCAAGTGTATCGAGCTAAAAGGAGACTATTTTGAGAAATAAATCGCCACTAAGTACTTATCGGACCGCTCTCGTATAAGCTATCTAACAGATCTACTATGTGGGTAACGATATCGGATGTAGTCTACATCTTCGCATCGCTCGGCCGCCCTTGCAGTGAGACAGCTCGCGAGTGCAGGCAGGCCCGATTTATGAATAAGCAATTAATACAAACGGCTCCATAAAACTGTTTAAAAAAAAAACCGGCAGACTGTCGGAAGTGCAATGCTCGCGGCTCACCAATCAGCGACTCGCCACGGTCGTGTGCCCCACGGAACCTCGCCGCGGGGCCGTGTACCCTCGTGTACGACTCTCCGTGTACCCCACACATTTCCTTTGGATTACCGACTACAATATCACCATAAACCTAAAATACTGTCTTCGATGTTTATATGAAACCTACATGCGTATTTTTCCAACATTTTCTAAAATATATTTTGTGTAATTCAATCTAAAGTATATCCTCACGCTCTACGCCCCCTTGTCTGTTCACACGTTCACATTTTTTAAAATATATTATATATTTTATAATAATAATGAAATATGCTTACATGCATCGTTGATTTTTAGGTCTTTGGTATGTTAGATGGATTCATCATTCGTTTCATGTTGGGCAAACGAAAAGTAGCAAACTGAGAAGCATGCGACTGTTGTGCAGCATTTCCGGCGACTGTATCAGATGTATCGTTCCGATTGTATGATAACTTTTAGAATTCGTAATAATAACCTGCTCGAAAAAAATAAGTATTACATTCAGCAAAATTAATAAAACACCAGCTTTTATTTTAATAGGAAACCAAACTTTATGGAAATCTTCATAACTGGTTTTTACCATGCCAGCGTTAAAGTTAGATATTTCAGAGTAGCGTAAAGCGTGAGAAGTACTAGATATGTTTCCTCAGAGAGAAATACTCCATGTTACGTGAGAGGAAATACCATCAAGAACCGCCCCATAATCCTACGGTTAGTACACATGCGTTTACCAACCATAAGATTATATATCTAAATACAGGATAATCAGTATTTTTTTATATGAAAAAAATAATTTAATTTTGATTTTTGAGTTTTCTGTGCCGCATTCGTACAGCAAGGAGGTCTTTGAGAAGTAACAATATGCTATTTCCTTGCATACCTGCTTGCTACCTCTCTTGCGGCCTCGATATAGTTATGTTAAATACGTACTTGAATTTTACATGTGCATTTAAACATCAAAGTAAATAGCTCCAAATGATGATTAAAGACACTTAGTTCATTTTAAAGTAATTTTATTTTTGATTGACGAGAATCTGGGCATATTACAATATATATTATATGCGTTTTACTTCCAGATTTATGGCAACAATACTATTAAAGTCTGATTCCGTTTTGTTGTGTACTAATTGGATTTTTTCTATGATATATAATTAAACTTTACTAGTTGATAATAGCACTTTAGTGGAACTCAAAGGATATTAAAATTAATCAAAAATGAAGTTAAAATATGCTTGCAATCTGCAAGTTTCTTAAAATATATGAGACTAAGGGTGATGAAATCGTTTTAACTGTTTAAATAAATTGCAAGACAGAATATGCAATTAAGTGGTCTGATGAAAAGTAAGTCCTAGTGGTGTGTTTAATTGCACAGTGAATTCAACAGAAGGGCTCTTTGCCTCTCTCTTGATATCAGGATCTTAGATTATTTTTGACATTGGAGTAAATATTTTTTTAATATCATACACGAATGCGGCATTAGTGACGCGACATTCCTCCCGATAGGCAGGGACTATCGCCAGCCGCCACTCGGAGCATTAATCCCATTTAAGTTGACATTGTAATGGCAGTTTCCTGTTTGAACGATTATGTTTATGGTCGCTCTCATGGCCAGGAATGCATTTTATTAAGGTGATGCACTCCGCGATGCAATATCAATTTCAATTCAGACCCATTAGGAATAAAAACACAAAGAGAGATGATGGATGGCGATTTGAACGAGAACCTCGCATAAGTCTTGTTCACCTCGACGCTGGCACGTGTCAAAGCTACTTTGAGCTATTTGATAATTGTATTCTTAAAACGACACATTTAGTGTTGTTAAATTTTTAATACACAAAATAAATCGATTCTGAATTTTTAATTCATTATAAACTAAACGTATGATGACGCTGGCAGTACTATTATTTTGTTAGATAAAATGTAAACGATATGATATTATACCTATCAAAAATGTATAGACAGTACAGTGTGAACATACAAGTTTTTAATAATATGTATTTTAAATGTCATTAAGGCACCCAATCGAGAGGTGAAAAAAACATAAGCTTATTAAAAACAAAACAAAAAATACAATAGTTCTTATGGCTATGGTTATAATGCGGTATGTGGCTATCGCAGGTTGTGGGGCTTAGAAGGTGTGGCTTAGGCGGTAGCGTACATATACTTCTTTATTTTCGTTATTGAGTTATGTAGAGAAAATATGTGTAAAAAAATCATTTTTCTACATGAGTCAATAAATAACTAAATAACATGATAAACATTTAAAACAAAATATAACTAGAATCGAGCGTGCAACTTTGTCTCTTCAGCATGTGCTGACAAAGAGATATTTGCATAGAGTCATCACATCGCGTGCACTTCCTACCTCCTCGGGCCGAGTCTGCATTCTGCAGCTCCCGCGACCTTGGCCGGGCTGGTGATTCATCATCGCCGCGGCAGACTGCATTGTGCTAACGGTGGATAAAGACCCGGCGAGACAAAGGATTTGTTTTCGAGCAATTTACTTAATAATAGTCACACACATAAACGGTGCATGACCTGACATTTTAAATTCAACACCTGATCAATTATTTGTGAAATTTTTCCCTGCATAGCGAAAATAAAGAAATACACGTATGCCACACCTTGTAAGTCCCACAACCTGCGCGCAGGATCAGGGGATAGCCACATACCGTTTTATAACCACAACCATAAGAAGTATTGTAAATTTACCACAGAATTTTTTTTTTTTTTTTTATTATTTGTGAACCCGTCGATACGTTAAAAAATAATTGAATATTTATTAAAATATTATGACTAAATCTGTTTAGACAAATGGGACCAAAGCAAATGACTATTATTTCTTCTTTCTTCGAGTTTCCTTTGTTTGACTAAATTTTGTGATTTTTTATATGTTCATGACTGAAGTACGTTCAAGAGTAGAAGCTACAGTATCCACATCCTCTTCCGGTTTATCTATGAATTATCTGAAATGATAAATTGATATTGTTATTATCTTATCTGTAATGGGCGTGTATGGAACATAAAGTATCAAGGATTCACGTACTCGTATGTCAAGGATAAAAACCACAGATAAAAATATATAATACATGTCTAGCAAATATACTTCTAATATACAATACATTTGCAATAATCGTCTCGTAGCATGCTTGTTTTTCTAATAGTGGAGTTACAAGTTCAAACTCAGGTGAAGCAACGGATTTTTAGTTTTTTTTCATTTCCGTTGAAATTACAAAATCACCTGCACGTTTTCAGGAAAGGAAAACTTGTTGAGAAAAAAAATCTCTCTGTTGGCAGATATTCAGTGATTTCTTTACACACAACAAATCAAATGCTTGAGACGTATTACACTGGACAAAGAAGCAACTGTCTCTTGCGGCCTCTTGCATTTTAAATAGTAAAAATCGTACAACCATGAAAACTACAAATATTGATTGATTTTTCTAAACGTGAATACGTTGTAAAATAACGCAAATTCAAGTATGCAAAAAATCAACGGGTCAACCCTGAATAGCCTGACGATATCGGAATGCGAAAGCTTTTACCAACATGTATACGTTTTTGTAATCACCTAGCCACAAAGCTACTTGTGTTTGCAAATTTATTCTCCGCTGGTAACCGAGTAAAAACACGTATATTGATAATGTAACCTATCGCAAAGTGGAATCTGTATTTTCATGAATAATATATCTGAAAAATACGCCCCCGAACCTGAGCATTATTAACCTCTATGTAATTTTATCCAGGATTTTTTTTTTGATTAAGTGCCTTCCGTGCTTTATAATCTTGATTGAATTTCTCAATAATTCATCTCTGAACTGAAGAAGAAAGTACCCAAAAATATTATAGAAGTACGTAGTTAATTTATCGCCGTGTTTGTCTCATATTTTATGAATAATATTATCTTTATGAGCGTCTCTCAACTTTTCTCGTATTCTATCACAAATAAGAATACACTTGGATACGGATTAAGTCAATATATGAGCGCTTTAAGCTCTAACAAGGAAAATATAAATACATTTAAAAAATATTATTCGCACCAAAAGTATTTAGCGTAAAAATATTTTTTTTTAACAGTCTTATTGGGAAAAATCACAAAAATATTGTTCGTATTTCGAGATTGATTGCTTTTGAAAACTACCAACAAAACTTATAAAAAAGCAAACTATTCATTCCAGTCTTTATTATTTTAAACAATGCCATGGTTTTTTAAACAGCTTGTATAACACTTCCGTTCTAGGAAAACTCTGCATACAGCGCATTACAATAACAATGAAAACCCAATGACGTTCTTATACAACAGGGGTGGCCAAAGCATCGACCGCGTTACTATTCCTAGTCGCCCACCTGAATAGAAGTAATTATTATTTTGATTTTGAATATAAATTATGTAGTATAATTAATGTTTGTTTTAAATTTAATACATACGCCGCCTTTGATAAAAACACAGGTCGTCCGTGGTGATCAAAAGTATGGCCGGCCCTGTTATGCGATAGCTTTGTGTTCATTTCGCCGAGTATTGTTTTGAATATTCCTCGCCTCGTGCTCCTCCCGGCCAGTGTCCCCAGCGAGCTGACAAAGTATAAATGCGATGCCACACGAAATTGTGTCATGGAAAAACACATCTCGTCCGAGAGCCTTCGATACGGGGCGATAGTTTGTGCGGGAACTCCCCCGGCTGTTAAATGAGGCGCGAGAGATAGCGCTCGTGATTTAGATACCTACTTCGGGAAGTTTGCGCGCCTCCGCGAAGAAGCCTCCTTTTATTCTCAAGTATTCTTAGTTTATTATTGAGCTTTAAATCGTGAAAAACTGTTGTCGTAAAAAAAATACGACCGAAATATTGCACAGTATGTCCTCAATTTTCACTGAAACATAAATATGTTTTTTTATATTTTATTTGAGCAAATAATTCAACCGGGTTTCTTTTGCTTTTCATTCTTATGCTCTTATTTCTTTATTCAATTTAAGATTGTCGAAAAATGCTAGCACGTCGTTACTTTATTTGCGTTTAGTAAATAATAGACTATATCAAATAGTCTATAATTGCAGTAAGCTCTAATTACTAGAGAGATCATTTTACTGGATATCTCGGATTTGGATAGAGTATCATTCCTGCTCTGCATTGGCTTTCACATCCTTCCCTGTCATCTCAGAAAGGCTTTTGCGGACGTGCCCGAAAAACTGGTGATGTTCTCCTAAGCTCATCAGGGAAAATCCCTCTCTCAATCACGAGCATCGCGATGGTTCAGCAGCAAAACAGTTCAATCAGACACATGTAGCTCTTACTTAACTTTTTTTTATCAAGAATCCGCTTTAAACCAGGGGTGGCCAATAAATCGATCGCAAAGCCAATTTTGGTCGATCGCTCGCGAGACTTATATGATAAAAAGAGCACTAATTTAGAGAACATTTATTCTTGTCTCGGATCTACACACCTGTGTGAATCAGCATTTTCTTACTTAAAGTTAACAAAATTCCCTTGGAGGTGACTTTTTTGGCTCGTCAAATAATTGTTGTTTTTCTCCTATGTAGGTAGATACGCATATTTGAACATATATTTTACTTATCTATCAATAGTTAGCGAGAGTGCACCTCGCACCGAATCACAGTGAAGCACACCCACTATTGACAATGTAAAAAGTAGATCTTATGTACACAAAAGTTTGCCATCCCTGTTCTAGAGTATCCATTGTTTGGTTCTAGACTGCAAAAGTAGTAGTGCTATGAACAACATGCAGAAAAAGCATGAAATAACATGTACGTCAAGAAGAAATTTTAATCCACTTCTAAATGAAGCTGTTAATTTTTAAATTGACCAAAAGCGTTATTTTAGTTTAGTCTAAAGCCTTCTACGCTCTCCCTATTCTGTTGCTTGTGCCTGGCTGACATTCTGTACCCTGAGCGTGTGTAAAGGATCGGTAATGGAGTAGTGGAATTGGAATGATTGTGGAGGGATGTGCTCTAGAAGTACCTTGTCGAGGTGGGGGGGCTCATGCTATTATTTCTGTAGCTTGCTGCGGAAGGAGTATCAGATCTAACGCCAGAGCTTTCTAAGGTATTTTTCTCTTAGAAAACCATGAGCACTGGCTCTGGCACTGGTAAACTTAGTGATTTCACTGAGTTTATATATGGTGTCCAAACAGAGTATCAGGTATTTGTTATCTATATGGCTGCCGCGATTGCATATTTCCAAACCTGAAGAAATGGCTGGGCGGTACGAGATTTGGGTCGAATGAAAAGATCATTACTGAAAAAAACTCCTATTTTGAGAGACTTGAGAAAACTTATTATTTGGAAGGAAAAAAAAAATTAGAAAAACGGTGGACTAAATGTATCGACCTAAAAGGAGACTATGTTGAGAAATAAAACGCATATTTGCCGAAAAAAAAAAAAAATTATTCAAGAAGTCACTGACTTATCAAACCACCCACGTAGTGCACGGGTATCGAGTCGGGGGTGTCGAATCCAGTCCCCTTGTAAAAGGCGTATTTTTTTTTGGTTTTTTTATAGGTTTGATACCTTGCTTGTTATGTACAAGGTGTGTCATCACAATTTGGGGAAACTTTCCAAACCAGTCGATCGAAATTGTGCTATATATGGGAGAGTGACTGAAGCTACACCCCCTGGTTTATCTTCTTTACGGTTCCGAGCGACTTCATCAACTGTGGGTGTCTCTGAAGACCAAGGCGGAGTAATATCATCACAAGGGCATGTGTCGTCGCTCGTCAAGGGGAACCTGCGGAGATAACTTCTCATCGCTCCATGACCCGAGCTGGTTTGATTCAACGCTAATCCCGCAGTGTAACTCATTAATTTTGTTGTCGGTGGCTTCTTTGGGCTTGCGGAAGGCGTGTAGGAAGGTCCGACTGATGTGTGGTTGTGTTGCAGGGCAACTTGAGCAGCGGGGCGCGCTTGGCGGGGCCGAGCAAGCGCGGCGGCATGGCCAGCGCCGCGCCCCCGTACCGCGCGCCGTGGGGGCCCGGCCCGCCCGGCCCGCCGCCCGCCCTGCGCTACCCGCCGCCCCCCGCGCCCGCCCCCGCGCCCCAGTACCCGCCGCCCCACCACGTGCAGCACACGCAGGTATGACACCCCCCCCCCCACACCCCCCAAGTCACTACTACTTCACTTGTTTGCTTCTCGGTTGAAATTTTCTCGATGCGATATGCGAAAAAAAAAAAAAAAAAAAAAAAAAAAAAACACTCTTGGACCGTGAGTTCTTGCGATCTCCCATATGCGTAAATTTTACTCTAGAACATGGGCCGCATTATTCCTCAAATGCAAAATTTAGACGCAATTCGATTTTTTGTATAATATTGTAAGAAACAAAAATTTATTTTATACAAACTTTTTCATGATAAATAATTCAAACTGTTATTTTTAAAATAAATTGATATTACTAGGTAACGAAGTGATGCAAACATTTTTCTTTTGGTTAATTTTACGAATTAGCTAATTATTCATTTATATGTTAACTTACTAATATGATTAGGCACATTAGTTCATATATGGAAGATGATTTAAAGAAACTCTCAGAAAAATATTGTTAAAAATTCTCGATAAATGGAAGTGATTCGTTAGTACAAAGGTTCGCACACCGGCCATGTAAGCCAGGGGATGTGGGTTCAAATCCCACACAAATCACGATGATATTTTTCTGAGAGTTTCTTTAAATCATCTTCTATATATGAACTAATGTGCCTAATCATATTAGTAAATATAATAACCCTGTAATGGGTAATAAATACGCATCTTGATTGACTAATCCATACATAGATATTATATGTTAACATGACAAATTCAATTATTTCCAGGTGTAGTCAATGTTATCACAAAAATTACGTCATGGCAGTTATAAAAGCACAAATTTAAATGAAAATTTTACTCCTTTCCTTTTAGTTGTCAATTGATGGCTTTCACAGACTGCAGTTGTCTTGCAGGCTTATTTCTAGCAAGGTTCGACCAAGGCGGCCGCCCGAGGGACGGCGGAATTACATTTTATTCTGAAATAAGAAAAAAAAAATCCAACGCCCCCCTTGATAAGAAAAAAAATTCTAACATCCCCCTTTGCGCAAAATAACAGTTATATTTTTTTTTCTGTATGAAAAAATGTAAAAAAAAAAATCATTTTCTCGTTTTTTTTTGTGAAAAATCTACTGCACAAATCAAAAAAAAATTAAATGCAAAAAGGAAATGGAGTATTACAAATTTATAATATATATTTTAAATTAAAGATATTGCATTTTTTAGTGTGACAAGTTTCACCCGCCCTTACTGTTGGCATTTCAAAAATGTTTGAAAGTAAACAATTTAAGCTGGGGAAAATCACAAAAAATGTCTTTACAATTAAATATTACAATAGTTGTAAAGGCTATATTTACAATACGGTATGTGGCTGTGTCTTGATCCTTGGCGCAGGTGTGGGGCTCACAGGGTGTGGCGTACACGGAGTTCTCTTTTTTTTGCTATTGAGTTTGGGTAGGGAAAAATATAATGATGAGTTGTGAGGACCAGCTCCAAGTCCATGGAGCACCGAGTGGGCGGTGACTGAGTCGGTCGTGTTCAGTTGCAGTACGCGGGCGGCGCGCGCGTGCCGACGGCGGCTTCTCCGAGCAACACGACGTCGTCCTCGTCCTCGGCCACGGGCTCGCAGTCGGGCACGCTGAGCACGTCCCTCAGCAACAACGCGGCCATCATGCCCCTCGAGCAGCTGTCGCGCACCAACCTCTACATCCGCGGCCTCACGCAGAACACCACCGACAAGGACCTCGTCACCATGTGCCACCAGTGAGTACGCCCAGTGGCCCGCGACTGACTCCTCTCTTAGTGTGCTCTGTCATCTATCTGGTATCCATAGTATTAACTGCATAATATCTCTCAAATGTTATTTATACATATGGCTTTTAATGAAAATATATCACCCCATAGAGGTTTTTAACGCAGTATGTAATGTTATATAATATGTAAGCCCTTTTCTATGACCTCTAATTTAATCTAATAATTGAGTATGTACTAACCTATATATGTAATGTAAATTCTTGTTATATCATTATGAATTCATAAACATATCCATTTGCCAATATTTTTTATTTAATATATTGATTTTCTTTAGTATTTTCATTTTAATATTTATTGTATTGCTTAAAATGTTTTTGATTTATAAATAAATTCCTAAACAAATATAATTTTCTTGTCTTACAGCATAAACAGAAATAATCATTCTTTATTGCAAGCAAACGCCAGTTCCATTGGTAAAATCTCACTTAATCAAGAATTTAATTAATCATTTTTTTTCTAGCACTTCACTCTCTAAAAATATATATTAAGGTGCTATATTAGAACAAAACTATCGGAGAAAAATGCACTTTTTTCTTAAAGGAATACTTATTTTTATCTTCTTTAATAATCCACATAGGTTATAATTTTATCTTTTATTTTGGAAATCCCAAGATATCAGACAACACCTTAGGTTCACTATTAACTTTCAATATCCTGGAACCAGTGCACCTTTATAAATTTCTTAATCTCCAACGATTGACTTGCAACACTTCAATGGGTTCAATTCACCGCATTCATAAAGATTTGACAGTCTTGTACCTTGGGATACAATTTTATTAAATTATCATCAAAATCTACTGTGATGTGAAATGTTCTGCACCATAATATATATTCACAAATTTAGCTTCTGCTTCATAATATTACGTTCGGTTTAAAAGTTGCAAATATGTAAGTACATGTGTATTATATTATATTCAAAAAAGTATAGCTAGCTATTTAAGTAAATGAAAAGTATCTATGCTGGTAATTTAAGTTTTCAAAAATCATCAGGATATTATGTCGCAGAAGGTTTTATTTGTTTATTTATTATGTTTATTATAACATAGTTGAATTATTGATTACTTGTATAAAGTATGACAACTATTATCTACTATAATATTTATTCTATTTATTATATTATAAAGTATGTGATATTTTTAAAACTCTCTGTGTATTCATTTTTTTATTGTTGTTAGTCGTAAATTTTAGGATATATTAAGAACCAGCCCATGATAACCCTTATTTTGTGGTTTCAGATATGGCAACATCATATCCACCAAAGCCATCTTGGATAAGAATACAAATAAATGCAAAGGTAATTCCACACGTATTAACATGTTTTAATTACTAAAAATACAAATTATTCTGGAGAGCGCTCTGCTCTGCCTCTTACAATAACTTTACTGGGAATACGGGGTTTTGTGATGCTTAGAGAATATCCCTCACAGATTGAACTGATTGATTCAAAATTCCTACAAACAATCCCTCTGAAACTTAACACCAAATACTTAAGGAGTGGCTGCAACCTTTCTACAATGAGCACATCTACTCGCAATCATGACCACTCTGCCAATAGTAAAAGATGATGATTTTATATTTTTTAAGAGCTTATCTCAGTTTTCAGAAACTATTCATAACATGATAAATAATTTTTCACTAGTATCGATTGCTGTGAAATATTGACAAATATATAAATTGAAGCTTCAAGGTTTAAATATTTTTATGAAATATATATTCCAATGTATTAGCGTGAGGGCAAAGTAATATAAGCTTCAATACTTAGAGCACTTTATAATAATAAACTGGTCTCTAAAACTGTTTCAATTTGTAGCTTGTGCAGTTGTTCAGTGTGTCTGTTGGTTGCAGGATACGGGTTTGTAGACTTTGAGAGCGTGGGATCTGCCGAGGCGGCAGTGAAGGGCCTCCAGGCCAAGGGAGTGCAAGCGCAGATGGCTAAAGTGGGTATCTGGTTGCTGCGTAGAGCCAACAGTGTACGTTGTGCATGCAAGTAATATTTACTAAAACACACAAACTTCACATGCCCTAACACACCACACCCACACCAGAAAGGTTGCTTTTATTGCGATAGTCACTTGAATCCTTAATATCTCCTATTGCATATAGTACAGTGCTACTGAAATAAGTACTAAATAATACGTAAAATTATAAAATTTAATGTTTAATCATTTACTGAAAATCCTTGACACCTTGATTTCTTTAAATTACTTATTTCAAGATCAATTTATTTTATTAAAATAATTATATGAAAATCTAACAGGTTTCAAATTTACATGTAATACTTTTTTATTATGACTTAAAAGAGACTAGTGCTAATATATTTTTTTAATAAGATTACATTAAATTTAAAAAATAATTTAATATTATTTATAAAAATAATAAATACTTCTTATACAAACTTTTTGTTATGGCTAATGATAATGTAAAATTTTCAAGAGGTTCTAGTTTGTCCACGGAAACCTGGTAAACTTGGCATGTTTGTAAGTTCAGATTCCTGTAATGCCTTTTTACATAACATACATATTACTCCACATTTTCATTATATCTATATTTCTAAGTATATTTATTAACCCCTTGGTAAATAATAGTATTTCTTCATTGAAAGTTGTAGTTGGAACTGACATTTTGCAATAAACCTAACAAGTGTAGTGTGCAGTGCAGTTGGGATTACAGTACAGTAAGATATCCAAAAGAGACCTTCTTTAAACCTTTGATGATTACCAAAGTATCGGAATATTGCTGACAGCATTGGTAATATATTGAATAAATATTCAAGTGCATTCAAACCTTGAAAGTATTTTTTAAAGAAATACCATATTATACAAATTTACATAATATGCGAGATAAATAAATGTTCTACTCCATCTGCTTCTGTTCTTTCAAAGAGAATTTTCTTTGTACAATACTTGGATGCAATCTATGTGTGCCGTATCTTACTCAATATATAATTCCTATCATTTGTATTCTCTCACAAACGTGCTCTCTATTTACTCATAAACCTACTACCTACTAAACACTCGATTCTACTATTAGTTTGCAATGTTTTATTATGATGTCATCAATTCTTGATTCGTTATTCGATACTTATACTATTATAAAACGTCAAGCTGCATGCTTGTAGACTTGAGGCGGTCATATGTTGCGTGAGAAATGGCCGAACACTACAGTAATGTTTACGCTTGACCCATGGCATTGTATTTGATAAGCTGAGCTTCCGTCAGGTCACCTCATATCTTACCGAAACGATCTGCTAATTTTGCCTTGAGAGCTTTGCTTGATTTGAGAAATTCAAAGCTTTCTCGCTTGCGGGATCCGCTGTAAGCTTATGAGTCTTAACGCAAATCTTAAGGACAGTTCATAGACTTTGCAATATTTTACTATACCTGTAATGCTATCTATGCTTGGCACATTTATATTATCCTTGAAAGAAATATTTTTGTATTATTCATAGACACGGCCATTCGTACTAGATTATCCACCCCTTAGCAGATGGCAAATTATAAATCTACTTATTTTAAATCAAATAGACATCCATAGCAAACATTAACTCTAATTTCTCATTTCTATCTTTACGTAGATTGTAATCAGTAGACAGCTACAGATCCTTATTAAGTTAAATCTTATAAAAATTCTTGTAAATTTTGCTTCTCGAGGTAGACTTCTCGTAACTACTCTGTAAAATAGAAAATCTTTAAGCCATTTTACCGGTGCGCTAGTTATCTTACTTAATAAAAATGATATTATCATTTTTAGAATATAAAAACTTTTATTTCTAATATGTAGTGTAAATAATTCACATTGATGTTTAATGTAAATGTGTTATCTAAACAGATTGACAAAAATAACACAGTGCGTAATTTTGTATATAGTAAATGTGTCCCTTTTGTAATTGATCGATTGAACGAGTGTCGAAAAAGTAAGACCTAAATAATGATTTTTGCTTTGAAAATTTGTCATTTGAGATATTAAGGGAAGATAGGTATTTAAAATGGCCAATTACTATTTGTAAATAAAATATTGAATGATATACAAAAGTTGAATAGAACCTATTAGCTATTAAAGTTTTGAGAGTTGGATAAACAAGTCTTAAAGATATTGATTAAACATATATCCAAAAAATAACTTTTAGAATGAAAGATCCTTGGATCCAGAAATATATTTCATAGGGTTCATAAAATTATTGTAATGGTTTATCTCTAATTCATTGTCAATGTTCCAAGTTCCGTAAAGTTTGCAAACAAGTCCCCTTGGTATGATTATCAAATAAATCTTTAAATATAAATACATTATTTTATACAAGCGTTGACATAAACTGTAGTTAAACGCAATTAGTCCCCCGATATTTCCCGAGTTCTCTCCATGACCTTGAGTGGCGATTTGGGTCTTACAGCAACAGGAGCAGGATCCGACCAACTTGTACATGGCGAACTTACCCCAGCACTTTAAAGAGAATGATGTGGACAATCTTCTGGCCTGCTTTGGACAAGTAGTATCCACTCGCATTCTGAGGGATCCATTTGGCCAAAGCAAAGGAGTCGGGTTTGCAAGGATGGAATCCAAGGACAAGTGCGAGCAGATAATTCAGGTCAGTAATAATTTTTTTTTTAATTTTATAATTGTGTCCAAATTTATGAATTAAGTATACATAGAATTTATTTTATATGGTAAAATCAGTAAATTATTTTTTTGATTGGAGCGGTATCAATGAAATGGATATTAATGTATTATTTTATATGCAAGCCAATTTTTATGATTGCAATCTCTTTTTCAGAGGTTCAATGGTAACCCATTGGCCGGAGCCAAAGAACCACTGTTGGTGAAGTTTGCTGATGGCGGTAACAAGAAGAAGTCGCAGTACAAAACCCCAGACAGGGCTTGGCGTGATGCTAACAATCCTGCACATCAGCTCTGTGTAAGTCACTTACAAATTATTCAAGTATTATGTATTAATTAACAGCGACTGGCATTGACAACTTTCATTGTTAATAAAACATTGAAAAAAGCAGTCTGTGAACTATTTTTAGTAACATTAGCCATAAAGATTGAAATATTTGTAATACCCTATACAGGCTGAATTTAAAATGATTATCAAGTATATATTTTTGATCTCTATATTTTTTTCATATTCATATGTGAAATAACATTCAAAATGTTATTCATTAAATTTATCTACAGGGTTGGGCACTCGAAGTGGTACCAACTTCAGACCGTTGTCGCAGCTGTTACACTAGCAGCAGCTGTTTATAAATTTGCTAACTGATAGTTCTGAGTATCGTTTACAAGCGTAGAAAAGCATTTTGCCAAAAGTGAACCCAAAAAAAAGTTATAAAGGAATTCAAACGTAATAGTGTGATTGCTTTATATTTAGCTGGAAAATCACAAGCAGCGATTGTTCGTGAGCTCAAACACCTCGAAGTGAATAATTTTTTTATTTATCGCACCATAACTCGTTATAATGATACTGGTAGCATCGCAAAACGCCATGGAGGTGGTCATCAAAAGACTGCAACGTCACCTGAGATGGTTCGAAAAGTGAAGAAGCGACTTGAGCAAAATCCACGACGAAGTGCCAATCAAATGGCTAAAGAACTAAAAATATCCAATCGCAGCATCCGACGCATATTGAAAAATGAGCTTAAGGTCAAGTCTTACAAGTTCCAAAAAGCGCATGATCTTACACCGAAGCAGCAACAAGTTAGACTTGAGAGAGCCAAGGAGTTGCTTCGCTTGGCCGAAAGCGGTCAATTTCCGAACATCATGTTTTCTGACGAGAAAAATTTCCCAATTGAGCAATTTGTTAATTCTCAAAATGGTAGGGTTTACTTGACCCAACGTTCATACGAGAATTTGAGCCATCGGTTTGTCACCACAAATCAGCACCCGCCACAAATAATGGTTTGGGCCGCTGAAACCGCGGATGGGCGCTTTCCGATCGTTTTCATTGAGCCTGGCGTCAAAGAAAATGCGACATATTATCGGAAAAGTGTTCCGGAGGCTGCTTTGAAGCCGTGGGCAGACAAACATTTCGGTTGCAGACCATGGACGTTTCAACAAGACTCGGCACCGTCTCATAAAGCGCGAGTGAACCAAGAATGGCTGAAAAACAACATTCCGAACTTCATTTCGACCATACAATGGCTCTCGAATTTACCAGACGCGAATCCAATGGATTATTCTCTCTGGGCTGTTTTGAAGAGCAATGTCCGAGTTAAAAAATACACCAGCCTCGAGACGCTGAAGAAAGCCATTATCCGTGTGTGGGCCAAAATACCGGCAAATCACATTCGGGCAGCTTGCGATTCGTTTTTGACCGTCTCAAGGCCACAGTCAAGACAAAAGATGGTCATATTGAAGCAAAGTGAATTGATTCTGAATTGTTGATTATTTTTACACATTCCGTACTTTGAAATAAATCAAAATCATTTTCCAAACCGACTTTATGGCCTTTTGAATATGCGACACATCGAGTGCCCAACCCTGTATAGTCAAAATATATTGATTTTTATGAATTGTTGAATTGCAAATGTTAATACAAACCTCGTACTGCAACACCAAGATATTATGTTTCCAGGGTGCTGGCAGTGAATTGGCCACTATATATGGATGCGGTGGAGTGGAGTTGGGTACCGTGTTCCGCGGGGGCATCTACGCAGGAAACTACCCTGTAGGCCCTCACTGGCTGCCTGCTGCCCACTATCCCATGCTGCAGCACCATCTGCCCACTCATCACATAGATCCAGTAAGTGTGCATCTTTATTGTGATGTATTGATGCTGTTCACTGCATTGACTTATATTATATGTTAGTCTCATTTCAGTCTATATTTATATATAATGTTATTTTTCAGGAGCAATATGCTGTACAGGTGAGTCGTGGTGAGCGAGCCGTAGGATTAGTTCTGCCAGAACCCTCGCAGCAGTACCAGCCTCAGCTTATGCCGCATGCTCTGCAGTTAGCTCCTCCGCAGGTTAGTACAACCTCTTGATGGCCAATTATTCAATTTTCATAAAATTAGACATGGGGGAATTCTCTGTATATTTTATGTAATATTATGTATAAATTACCAATTAGTCATTTAGATAGTCATTAGTTATGAATGTTTGTTGAGTAAAAGAGTATTTTGTTTTTAGTACATGACGGCATCGCATCCATATGGCTTTATGAGCGGGGCCGGCCCCTCGCTACTGCACGCGCTGACAATGGAGCCTGATCAGTCCACTACTGCATCCCCCGATGAGCCGTACCAGCCGTACCCTAACAAGTAGTCATCTCATTTTGCATGGTATGTGCACGCTGGAATGGCTTGCTTTATTCACTATTTGGGCGATCATGATTATAACATCAAAGTTATTAATATTACTTTGATTTTGGTATTTCAGCATTAATTTGTATTGTTGATGATTTAAAGATGCAATATGTACGTGACGCCTGTAGAACTTTTACCATCCCTGGTTTCAGGTATCCACTGCAGGCTCAGGTTAATTAATTGCCTGAAGATAAAATGCGTTGACTGTTTTTTATATATTTTTTTATGCAATTATTTTGAGCAGAATTAGTATTTTTTATATCATGATCTACCAAAAGCTACTTAATTTCACTGCATTCTCATTTGTATATTAACTGACAATGATTATATAGATTTGTCATTTCATTTTAATTATCACCATGGTGGCATACACTCATTTTCTCTTAGTACACATAGAGTAAATATTTAATATGTAAAAAAACATAAAGTCAAAAATATTATAGTTATTTTATAATACCTTTAACCATATAACGCATTCAATTTACACTCTCGCTTTCAATCATGACTAAGACTTTTCACTAATTATTCATTTCTTCTTAACTTTTAAAGCTTTGCTTTTGTGGAAGTATGCCTAAAATGTTATCAGATAGGTGATACTTTTTTAGGTGAGAATCTAACCAATTAAATTAGAGTATGTTGACATTATCTCTCTATTGTTTTACCATCAAGGATTTAATTTTTAGTAGCAGATATTGTCATCATAAAGAATACTAGTAAACTGCTATATCAACAAATTATGAGATTAATATATTCTGCATCAATAATTAATATCGGTTTTACCATAATATGGACTAAAGTGTAAGAGTAGATGTGATTTCGGATAAAGTTTTTCTTTCATTCTAAAATCGATCACTGTCACTAGTTTCTCTCTCAATTGATCAAACTCATAGTGTTTATTTTTATTCTCTCATTTTTGCATCACTAAAGTATTAGGTATATTGTTTAATATAATCAACTTCAAACAAACAACAGTTAAGCGATACAACCTGCGACCAATTTGCAATCAGCCAATAAAGTCCTAATAGCTTTGCCTAAGTAAACAACGCAATTGTCTACGCTGTTGTCTAATTGCAACTCTGTCGCTTGTTGTATCGGGACGTGTGTGGAGGGCTTTTTTGAACATCCAGAGGTAGTACTTGCTGCCTGAGTTATAATATATTTTGATTTGTTTTTTTGCTTTGTTCATATATCCTCCCATAACTCCAACAGGTATTTCTCAAACAAATGTATATTTATTTTCTGTAAAAAGTTACAGATAGCATAAAAATACTAAATGAACAGGAACTTTAAAAATTCACAAAACATACATTATTATATAGCTCTGTTATGTTTTAAATTATAATTAAGATATAATTATCATTAGAATATTTTAAACTATATTTTGCTGCCAGCTACAAAGTATTCAGGACTATTTATCTTTCATTTCATTTCATTATATTGCATGCCAAAAACTTTTTTAAGTGATCTTCTTTAAAATAATCATTTTACCAATTTTTTTTTAAAGTTCAAAACTAATAAAATGTGTTTTTAAGATTATAGAAAGATATTTTACAGAGTGCAGTGCTTTTTGTTGCCTCAGTTGCCTTTTGAAACTTGAATATTATTGCATTTCGGTAATGCACTTGATTTAGCAGTGCATATTGTATGCAATCTTTTGGAGACAAATATTTTATGTTACATCAATATCAAACTATAGTAGACTATTGATATGTAATGATAATAATTATTTTTGCGGGAATTTTTAGCTTATTAATTTCGGTGTAACTTGCTTAAATTAAAACAATTTCATGCCGAGTAAATTTAAACATAAACAACGCTTTTGATGATAATGCTAGTAATTATAAATTTACAGTGTTTTTTTTTAAAAAAGAACTTTATCTTAAAACATCGAACTGATCCTTATTTCTCCTGATAAATAGGATAAAACTAAGGATAAATGTAACTACAGCATTGTTGATTTTCCAGATGCCTACCTTCGTTGACCTTTCCCCAATGAAGAATGAAGACCTCGCAAATATTCAGCCGATCGAACATCAAACGGGGAAACGTATCTAATAATGTAATATGGCACTAATTTTTATTTACACTATTGTAAAGTTTAAAGTCTACCAACCTTCAACGTTAAAATTGGGGAAATTCCAAAGTAATTTTGTTAAAATACACAAATAAGAGAGAATACCTCACAGATTTGGAATAAAATGTCGGCATTCAGCAAGAGTATGTTCTTGTCATCGAATTGTGTAAAAATATTTTTTTTTATAAAACTACGAATCACACAGCCGATAAATCTGACAAGATTCTTTTGAATCTGCTATTTATCATCGATCATCGATTTCAAACAATCAAAATATTATTTTCACTAATGAGAAGCAATTGTATTATTTCCATGAATATAAATATATTTTTGCAAGCTCAATGTAAAAAATATGATAGTGTATACATGTCGTGTATTTTTTTCCATTTCTTCCAAGTGAAAAGCAATAGACGTGAAGATGTGAAGACCAAACCTAAAGTGAAAAATACACTAAAGATTGCTAAATACATAGCGTTGGCGTCTTAAAACTTTAAGATTTAGTCTGACTATCTATTAACTGTTTTATTGTTTGTCCTCGCACGTGGCGGTTTAGCAGTTTAGCAAAGCCATCAGTGTTGAGATTTTTTCTATTGTAAAAAGAAATAGTACTTGGTTATTTTGTGATATTTAAAATTGTTTTTTTATTTCTCAAGACTGAAATTATTTTTGATGCGGTCTTCTCGTTTTGTAAAGTTTTTTAAAATCTGAATTACAATAAATACGGTTCAGTAGAAGTTTTGCGATATAGGATTGTAGATTCCATACTCGATGTTTACAGGTTATATTATATATTTGATATTTTCTTACAGCGTTTTGATTGTAGTTCGTAATTAGTCAAGGTCAAGCTCATAACTGGAGACTCTTATTTATATCAAGTGAAATTAATTTTGATCTCACAGACATACACATACTGGCTGAAGCCAGCGTAGTTCACAGAAGGCTTAATGTCTCCCCGGCCTCGATGCGGGGGAGGTCCGTAGTATTGGTATAATGTGATACCGCATGCCTTGTTTAAGACTGGCACTTTTGGACCCGTTTTGTGTCACTAGAAGAAGTAAAATAACATTACGATGCCGCAAAAGCCTATGGTGAACAGCTTTTTAGATTAGTGTGAAAAGACACTTCTGATCGTGTAAGCTTGTAACATTGACGTAACTCGGATCAATAGCCAAAAATTATCAACTCGTATTTTTTGAGTCTAAGACTGTTTTTCTGTAAAAGTTATCGAGAGTACATAACCCCATATATCCATGAAAAGTAGCAGATACTGATTGCGTCATCATATATTGTGATGTCGATATACTTAGATAAAGATCCAAATGTGGATTTGACTCCAAGGTTATTGTAGATAACCTGATTTTTTACAATATGTAGTTTTTTCACAAACATTTGGTTAGATGTGGTGTGGGCGTAGCTTCCGGGTCTGCCTTAGCCCGTCCGGGCCCATCCATGGATTGTCTTCCCTTTAGATGTGAATATCCTTTAATCTTTCTCCAATGTTTAGCTTCAAAGCGTGGCAGACTATTTATATTTCAAATCGTTAGAAGATATCTTATTTTTACAGTCACTCGTGAAATATACAACTGACAAAATATTTACAATAGTGTACAAACTGCTTTCCTCTAATTGGAAAATATGCGATTCGGACGTGATTTTGTGGAGTTCTTTAGTACAGACACTTTTGTGTCTCGATTTATTGATTGAGAAGAAGAATCCCCGGGAGCAGATCTCCCTCGACTCAAGGGCTGTAAGACTCTGCCTAGATGTAGAATGCGGCGGTGATAATGCCACCGACCGCACCAAACTAATTTTAGATTTTCACTTGAACTGATTACCGACTTGAGTCGATTCGGTAACACTAAAGATTACATCTATATCATTATTTTACTTATATTTTGCTTATAACATTAAGTGTTGCATATTGACTGCAGTTTGAATTTAATTTTTTTAATTTTGGCGGAATAAGGGGTTCTTATACAAAAGTTATTATTTATTTGTATGACTGAGTAATGTTCATTTATGTTACCTACCAGATGCAGTCTTATATTTTTTTAGACTCGTGCCTTTTCATGAAAAAAAAATATGGTACACTGTCTCACTGACAGAAGTCACTGTAAAGTACTATTAGTGGAGAAGGTATACCACCCAGAGGGGACCAGGGGGGCTCAACCTCCCTATGCCTTGCGTTTGCAGTTCCCGTCTGGTTCTAGAGAAAGCACTATATTCTGCTATTCTGGTGTAATAATCGATAAAGCCTTTTAATTCAGATATAATTTATTAATTTATTTTCGTGTTGACGGATATTTGAGTAGAGTGGATATTTAAGACACGATTTACCTATACAGATTATAAGTAATATTTAGACTATGACTTGTACAGAGACGGCGCGGCCGCTGAGCGCGACTGTGGAGTGCCTCGAATCGCCCGTCTATATACATTATAGGTGTTACGTGTTGGCTTAATATCTATAAGTTGAGGTTGAAGGTTTAGACAGAGCTGTCCGGTCAGTTCATCGGTGCAAACAATAAATGGTGCGATCTCTGTGAGAGAATTTGTGTTTCCATCGGTTAGTTTGTTATTGCGGCTCAAGTGGGTACGCTCAGAGCGATGTCACGCTTAGAGTGACATTTGTTGGATAGGTTTATTTATTTTGTAAGTATATTAATGACACAAGGTGATAAGAGGATGGAGCCTGTTTGGAAGGTGTAGAGGATCGTCATCGGCTCATGCGTGTAGCAAAAAGAAAGATAGACGTAACATAGGCTAGGATATATAGAAATAAGTTCTCCATAGAATTAAGGTATTGGTAAGTGAGTTCAAACGTTGAAGTTGTGTTGAGGAAGTGCCAAGAGGAAGATTCCTGGACTAAGCGATAGTTTAAAGTAGGATTAAGTGAACTAGACCTAAGCGATGTCAGCAGTAGGTGCCCCTAGTAAGGTTGTTAGGTTAGCTACTGTTCTGTAGAGTAAGATATAGAGTAGTGACGAACGACGTCCTCCGTACAGATGTGCGACTTACTGATCATACTTTTTTATAATGACATTTATGTCTCTACAACTTTGTTAAATTTTCTTTCTTTTTGTATGTACTGTTTTCACATTTTTTGTGTCAAAAATGAGTAAAATAGGAAAAAAAATGTATTTGTCGAAGTGTGTATTTTTAGTGTGGTATTCTACCAGGCAGACTAGTCTAGCGCCTTAGGATAGTTAGGTAGCGTAGGTAGGTACAGACCTAGTAATAAAGAAAGGTCCGCCACGGGCCGCAAATTGAAATAAAATAAAAACAACAAATTTTGATGTAGTCAAGGAAGAGTATTTTTCAGAAGGTGGCTTCATTGAGTTGGCGATCGGTTTGGCATAACTACTAAGGTAATAAGGTTATAAAGGCTGGCCGTAAGCCTCCTGTGGTTTTCACTAAAGCGCTGATGAGAAAAAAAATATAATGTATCTATTTTGTTATACAGTATTTGCAAGTTTCTATGTGCTCTAAGCATTTTTTGTGTGATCCGCGTTAATGATAGTTATGCTGAATTTATAACAAATAACAGAACTGGTAGGAAAGAAGTAAATTTTATTGTGTCATGTTCCTTTGCATTGAACATTTGTAAAAGCAATTGATTCAAATAAAACAAGCAGAGTAAGAAATGTGTTTCATTTATCTCATACTAACATTTTGTACCAAGCCTTACCCCTATATAAACAGGAAAATAACAGAAGTTTCAAGAACACAAAGTTTTTTAAACAAATTTTATTGATAAGAGTCAAACCCTTTCAATAACTTTTTATTGTTACAATCACATAATAACTTACAATATGCATTATTTCATGTAGCAACAGTTTTGGCTTTGTATATTCTGAGAGTATTATCAGCGCCGCCTGATAGCAAGAGTCGTCCTGACCAATCGCAGCACAGCACTTTGTCAGTGTGACCGGACAACTCATAAAGAGCAGCATTTGGACTAGAGAGCAAAAGGAAAAAGATTTTTGTTATTTTGGATTGCTATGTATTTAAAACAAACAATATGAAAGAATATTACCTTCTGATATCCCACATTTTAAGGAGGTTATCGTGCCCACCGGAGAGGAATAGAGACTCGTGGTCAGGACTCCATCGCACAGCTGACACCCAGCCCATGTGCCCTCGAGCGCTCACAGTGGGAGCGTCCACTATAATAAAAATGCAAAATTCTTCAAATAATGACCAAGTGAACATAAATATAGAATTATTTAGATTTAAAGAAAAAAGGAGGGAACTATTAGAAACTATAAATTATGAAAATAAAATAGTACTCACAATTGGATCTAGAATCGTATATTCTTACAACACGATCAGCAGATGCAGTTAACAAGAGTCCATTTTTGGTGCTGAAATCCAGGGAGAAGAAAGGTTTGTTGGCAGCGATGGTTCGCGAAGGTCCCTGTAGCTCTACATCCCACAGGCGCAGTGTGTGGTCCCATGACGCACTGGCTAAGGCTGCCGCCCCGCCCAGCCAGCGTACCCCGCTCACGGCTTCTCGGTGGCCAGTGAGAGACAATTGAGCTGACTATAAAATGATCAATAAAATTTTATATATGCAATGTATCTTGTCAGGTGTATTTTTAACTAGATTAAATTTTGATAAAAAATAAAATTTACCCTTGCTTTTCCCTGTTCTGTTTTGGATTTTTTACTGGAGCTTTCATCCTCATCTTGTAATCCTGTAAAAATAAATAAGAAAAGTATAACAATCCATGGCCAGAAATGTATATAAGATGAAGTTTATGCTCTTAATATTTATAAGATTTCATAAAATGTAAACTTCGACTTACGAGCACTCCACATTTTAAGGCTGTTATCCCAGCTGCCAGTAGCAAAGAGACTCCCATCAGGAGACACGTCAATGCACTCGATGGACTTGTCATGGCCGTGACATGCCACAACGCACTCAACAGAGTTAGAGGAGATATCCCATTCCCATAGCATGGCTGTCTGGTCATGTGACCCACTAAATGTTGAAAAAATAAATAATTTGATAAAAAAATTTGAATACAAACATTTCACTTGCAATGACTTATACTAGCAGTATTTATTTTATTCTTCTTTAAAAAAAATCTTTTTTATTTTTTTTTCTGAAATATGACTTAAAATAGAGATAAAGAGTTTAACTGCAAAGGAAATATCTGATCTAAGTCAGACCCATTGTCAGATTTAGAGATAGTTGACTCGAGATGAGTGGAGTTCAGGGGCTTACAATCCTCTGGGCTTGCTATTCTTTTATACAATCGTAATGCTAACACTACTTCCATTCATCAATTCTAAAAACCAGATCTCAGAGAAGATCGCAAGCTGGTTCTTTGATACTCTCTAAAGGAATGAGATCACTACTATTGTAGATGAATACAATGAAAGAGCATTTCAAATTACCTGACGAAGATCCCGGTAGTTTCATTGAGACTGACCCACGAAACGGCCTTGACTGGAGAGGTGTGTCCAGGTATCGCCAGTTTGTGAGCTCCTTTTGATGTCCATAAGTGCAAACTGTTATCATAGCAACCTGTAACAATCCTGAAAAATACAATTGAATTTTATCAAAAGGTGAGCTATTAATAATAAAATAAACCTGTCTTATTAATTAAATATATAAAATTATCCATGTACTATACAAAATATATTATTTTGTATTAGCATTGAGCATGGATATACCTAACTAAAATTAAATTTATTTTCTACCCACATAAAAATATAATCTTTGTCTCGGTTTCGTAATAAACTAAGTACTTATTACATATAATATCTTATTAATCATAACAAAAAATAACCATATTTACCAGGATGATTTACAGCTAACGGAAGCAACCCAATCATCGTGGGTCAGACAGTCTAACGGCTTAGGTGCAGGAACTCTCTCAAGGTACTCGACATCTACTGTACTCTCAGTACTGCTTCCCCTTGTGGTGAGGTGCTCTATTAGGGTAGTTCTTACAAGCTCATTGCACACAATAAAATCAAATTCTACACGCTTGAGATCTGCTTCATTACTTTCACTTAAAACAGCTTTAACTAGCTGATTCAAACCGACTGTCGTAATCTGAGCATCAATAGCATAAGGCACATCAGGAATTGCATATCTGTAATCATAATATATTTGAGGTTATGTTTATTAGTGAATGGTTTCCAACGGTACAAGATACTTTTCTTGCTAAATATTATACTATATGTATAAATATATATTTCACAAATATAAAAATAGTTTTTACTTGGGTTGCTTGGTCGTGAATCTGATCTGCAGTTGAGTGACAGTGCTGTCGTCTGCCATTGCAGATATATTCTTATGGAGACTATTAACTTTAACAATGCTAATTTGTCAGCACGTCCGAAAACGCGGTATTTCAATTATTATAATATCCGTAATAATGTAGTTTGTAGCTCAAATTTCAATTAAAAGCAGGGAAACACGCCGCGGCACACGTGCCGTAGTTAAACGTCAAAACAATATCCAATGTTTCAAACGATTTCTGGCAATACTAAAATGTTGCTGCAATATAAAATGTATAAGTTACTGTTATATTTAAATATTTTTATACGTAGGATAAAACATTAAGATGTGCTTTTATTATATTGACTTTTATATCATAATTTTATAAAGCTTTTAAATTTAAGTAACGCATGATATTGAGTAGCAATATACAGAAAGACTCGAGACCAACTGCACCATGAACGGACTCGAAGATATGTTCAGTAAGATAGTCACCGACCTCCTCTGAGAGGCATCCAGTAATATAAATATTGAATTAGGAGGCAACCAGAAATATAAATATTGAATTAGTTGGTATGTTGACTTATCATTTCTCACATATTACTTTATTATTCAGTATATAAGTATGTTTTGCTACAATTTGATACTGATAGTTTTCAAATATTTTAACGGAAATGGGTCACTTTATTTTAGTTTTAATTTTTGGGGTCACGACTCAGGGCACAGAGTAGCAGCCATACGCAAGAACCAAAATGGGGAAAGCAAGGAATGATTGTAGAGGGGTGTGTTCGGGATGTACTTGTGCTATTGTTTCTTCAGACCGCTGCAAAATGAATAGCAGATCTAGATGCCAGTGCTTGGTAAGAGAAGCCTTTCCAAAACTGAAGACGAGCAAGAAAAATCGGAGTAAAAGATACTATCTTGTATATTCTCAAGTCAAATTACATTATCATTTTGTGAAGGCTGTTCATTATCAATTAAAAAAAATTACAACATTCCAATAAAAACAGGCTTACAAAGCATCACTGGTTTTGTTATGAAGGATTTTAATCACATCTACACTTAGCCTCAGTTATTTTAATACCCATATGAAAAGTACACAGGCACCACCTGCCGAGTTTAATGTCCTATGTAAAACATTTTGTGGTCGAGGTCATTTATGTTTTGACTGCTATACAAGAGTTTAGTTCGCATTTTAAAATCGTGAATGGTACCATGTCGATCCTTTCTGCATTTATACCTGTTATACTCGAGACAGAATAAAAGAAACAAAATACATGTTCATTTTTTATTAGTCAATCACATCATTATAATTATAATGACAATAAATCTGTTCAGAAGAATGAACTATCAATCCACAATGGTAAAAATAGATTAAAACAAATCTCTATAGTAACTTATTGTAAAGAGAGATGTACGTATACATTTCATTAGTAATCGCTTTGTTGTTTGTCTTCATTTTTAAATTATCTGTAATAGGGCCTCATTATTAATAAAAATTAAGCTGTGGCTACGTAGTATTCTTTGCACAACAGACACCGCTTATATTTTGAATTCTAGTTTATACAGTCACATTCATATTGGATTACGCTTTATTGATCTATATCTAAACCATCCCATCGATGTATAATAGTTTATTTTACAATAAACTACAGTACATCAAAAATAGATTCTTGCGAGGTTAGTAAAATATCCAGTCAATACACCCTAATTTATTAACTAAAATAGGGTCTATCAAAAACAGACATTTCTAGCATGTAAACAATAAAGTAACTGGGAAATGAAATCTTGCTTATATTCAAAATTATTGCAAACAGCACAAGTAACTCAATATACAAAAACGAAATTATGTTCTGCAATATTTATACACATGTATCAATAAAAAAAACAAACCATGTTTCAAATAGAAATCGAAATACTATCCAGTTCAGAATAGTGAATGATTTATTTTAATGAACAAAGACAATGGAAAATATCTACCAGTTATAAGATACATACTAAAAATAAATGAAAGTTGTTAATTAGATAAGCACTAACATTAATTCATTAAATGAAACTCTACCGAGAAAAATATCCTCGAGAACGATCTGCAAACTTGATGCCTCAGATGCATTCATTCCAACGTGCATTCTCACTAACAAAGGCCAATATGAAAGAAAACTTATTTTAAAAAATACTATTGATTAAATTCAATCATACAAAGACAAATGGTAGAGTTTCAGGGTGCTATGCACTTGCTTCGAAGATGCCAACACTACTGACAATTTATAACAACACTTCAGTCATTTGTGGGTTTTATCCCTGTGATTGCAATCAGCCGTTATCACTTAATCTCCTTGACATAGGCGTCCAACTCTGCGTCCAACTGCTCTGCTGTGGGTGGAGGCGGGCGCGCCTGACGACCACCTCGCTTGCCGCCACCTACACGACCACCTGGCCGATTATTTTCTGCAAAATACAACAATAGTGTTAAGATACCATTTAAAAATATAAAATATAAAATCGTATAAAATATACAATTTATTCTAAAGTTGTCACCCAGTCTCCAATGGAATTACCACTTAATACATTGGATATATTATACTATCTTTTTATTATGGTAAAACAAAGTTCAGTTAACATTCACCACAAAAAAATATTTCAAAAACTATCCATAACATGGAAGTATTTTATATTTAGTATTGGCATAAAATCTTTCAATTTATGTTAAACAAGCACGGTTAAAAGTGTTTTATTTACTAGTATATTTTTTTTATATACTGGGAGATTTCTTTTTGAGATGATGAACAATGTAACTCACGCTTAGGGACTTGTCGTCTCTGGGGAGTGCGGCCATTCCTCTCGACGGGTGCTGGGCGTGCAGGTGCAGTGCGGCCTGAGGGGGCAAGCCTGCCTCCGCCCAATACTCCCAGATCGGAAGTGGCAAGTTGAATGTTCATGGCGCGCCCGTCTAATGGCACTCCGTGGTACTGTTTCATTGCTTTCACTGCATCTGCACGTCGCTCAAATACCACATCTGCTGTCCCTGAAATTTCATTATTGAGTATGAGTTAATCGATACAAAAAAATTAATTCAAATAGTGAATGTCAAATATTTATTATTCAATTCGAAATAATATATATATTAGCAAATGTATTAAGCGAATAATTGACCTTAAAAGGACATAAGAATAAGGTCATTAGATGTTTAAAATATATAATTGTCATAGTCAATAGAAAACCCCACCTGTGAAAACTCACAAGAACAATTTGTTTATTCAAGGTCTGGTATACCAATAATGGAAAAAAACATCACATTTTTTAAACCAATTATTTTTTTAAAAGATAGTTTAGCATATTTGTGTAAAACCAAGTAAAATCTTACATAGAATGTGAGAATATGACAATATTTTTTTATGCAATTGCTCCCTTAGTCACATCTATTGGTTAAGAAAAAATATAGAATATAAAAATATGGCTAGAGAAAAAAGTGTCTTGATATTTATCAAGACAGTATTTCTTTTCAGGATGCAATTCAAAATAAATAAAACCATAATTAAGTAATACAGAAAAGATGCAGTGACACAAACCTAACGATCTCCCAGAACGATCATAGTGTACAGAGGCACTCTTGAGGGTGCCAAACTCCGAGAACAGTTCCTGGACATCAGACTCTGAGACCCCAAAGTCGAGGTTAGAAACCAATAACTTGGTAGGGCCCGTGGTCCCCGAGGTCAGAGGCCCACGGCTAATCTGCAGTCTCTTCACCCCCAAGTCGGAGAACATGTCATGCTTCCATGCGCTGTTAACATCACCCTGAAAGATGTCCTCTAGTACAGTCCACCGAGCTGACTAACGTTGGTCCGAGGACTCCCATTAGTTGCGCCCGGTAGTGCTGCAGACATGAGACTCGCTCCCATTGCTGGTTTTAAGCATATTCGACAGTAGTACATATGATCAAACACATACAGTTTACAGATTTTATAATGACAAAATAGTATTACATAATAATTTTAAATTTACAAACATGATTAATGAGAAAAGAGAATATAAACACCAGTTTAGAAATTTGTAACTTATTAAAATGTCCATAACTAAAAAAATATTGCACATTGATGAATAGAAAATGTTTGTTGGTTATTTGCACTCTTGTTTCATGTTCACTTTAAATTCACTGTTGGAAAGGCACCACATCGTCAGTCAGTAAACAACACTTGAAGTATTTTGCGATGTTTCATGTCTCCAATCTCAGCTTCTCAGGTGTAAAACGATTTAGTGTTCTCTGTTCGCATCTGCAGATGCACTTCATCATATAGTCAATCTCCTGGGTAATTGTACCCGATTCCTCTTGAACACGCCTCGATCGGCCAGGCATTGTCCGAGGGATAAACGCCATGGCGACTTCGATGTTTTCCATTTAAAAATAGGCATGGATATGACGGGAATGGACGATTAATCCATTTGAGGGCAAAAAAATAATCTACATCTTTTATCTAGGAGTTGCATTCGACAATGCAATACATCCAGTATTGTTGATTATGATACAAACCAAGTTCAACCAATACGAGAAAAGGGAGGATTTAAGTTACAAAACTAATCTGCTTAGCGGCAGTGTAGGTCGCCTCGACAACCGGCTAGTGCAGTAAGTACAGTTGAGCGATGCTTCAGACGCCATCGCTTTTGCGTTTCCAGCAGACAGTCGCTTTACATTACTATGTAAATGACAGCAGAATTACTTCAGGTAAAATGCCAGTCGGCTATTCGACGGTTCGAGTGAGAATACAGCGTACTCTTGATCGGCACATGCCATCAGCTCGTGTAGCGCAACGAACGGTGCCCCTCCAGACGGCGATGAGTCATAAATCCACAGTAAAGAAAACAGTAATCAAGTAGTTACCCTCGTGTAGTTTTGAGATTTAGCAATTCCGCCGCGGTTGCGGCCTCTCTGAACGCCTCCGCCGCCGTTGGCTCCGGCATTAGCGCGATTATTTCTAAACCCTCCGCCGCCGCGGCGGGAAGCCCCCACATCTCTTCTGCCGCCACCCTGAGGCCGTCTGCCAACTCCTCCACCGATGCGGGTGGTTTTGGATGATTTAATAATCTCGTCCAAGCTCATATCAATCTTGTCCACCATTGTTATATAATTATTTAGACTATCACTTGAAAAACTGCACGCAGCCCCTGACTGAAGAACGCGTAATGGCGGCGAAATGGCAATATGGCGGAGTTGCGCGGCGTGACGCTAGCTTCCCGAGTACGATCATAGACAATTTTCACAATAAGCTGTTTCCGCTTACCATAGAGTACAAGGTATATTAAAAAAATATATAATGGTGGATATACAAAAAGTGAATTACACAGAATACGTATTAAATGCGTTGTCATGCCATGCGTTTTTTTGGCGAAAATATTAGCTTTGCATAATGTTCAAGACCTTGCATGAAAATACAAGTTTTATGACATTGCGATCGTTTGGTATTTTTGAACCGGTAAAATAGTTATTAACACAATATCAAAAAATTCATATAAAAAATATTAAATAAAATATTAATCATAATATTATTCAAAATATTGATTCTTGACTGAGAGTACAAACCAATTACGAATCATAATAAATATTATCACATATTATTAAGCAGTTTAAACTATTATTGACATTATAATGTGTTTCACTTGCTTTAGTGACACTCAAAATTATAAAGCTAAAAATTTATTTGATGAGATTGTTCAACTTTAATATATATTATCATGATATTTGCCTTGCAATAATAAATCAACTAATTGTTGGTGTTGAATAAATACTTTCATGTGATGCTTGCAAATTTATACTTTTAATAAAAAAAACTCTAGTGTTTCCCATACGGTGGAGTCATCTGATTATATTGAGAATACTTGTTTGCTGAAGATAAGCAGCCTCATTTATTGGGGACATTTGATTGGGTCCTTGGAATACCGGCTAGATTTCAGCCTTGCATTAATTTCTTCTTTCATTGTCAATCTACATCTCAAAATTTGCATATATTATATACATTGACCATGCTCAGACGCATGGAATATTTGGAGGCAATTTATAATTTGGTCAAACTATTTTTGATCATCCTAATATATCGAAAATCTGATAAAATTTAAGATATATTTAAAAAAAGCATGGGAATATTGAGTAACTTAGATAGAGCCATAAATTTCTCCATGTTGGAAGCCACAAGGAGGATAGAGAATTTTTTTTTTCTGAAAGACGATTTTAAATTGAGATGAAATTATAAAAATATTTGTGAAATTTATATTCTATCGATTGTATAATAACTGAGTAAAGCAGCAAAATGTTGTTTTTTTTTTATACGTAATGTAATTGACGATTCGGTTATCATTGATCGTCTATATTCTATATTGTTCTTTCAGAAAATTGGCATCACCTTGTGGTCTAGTGTTTAGTATTTATGAGGTTCCTGAGTTTGCGTTGCGGGAGAATCTGTTATAAAGTTTTTTTAATAATAATCTGATAGAATCTGACTATAAAACTGTTTTACAATTTTGCAAACATCTGCAATTGCTTGTTATTTGCTAATTTGCACATTTTCTACGTTTAATGAGTACACTTGAAATAGGTTATCACCATTCAGATGTTTGCTCGTTAAGTTTATACTGATAAATTACAAGAATTGGAAACATTTTCAACAAAATAAGATCCAATCGTAATCATATATAATAGGCATTTATTTATCATATATTTTCTTTATTTACAAGCACTTATATTTTCAATATAAGTGATAATTTATTACATTTCATATATTATAACATTCAATAAATGCTCCAAACACTAAGGAGTAATATAATACATTCATAGTTTTTTTTCCATATATATTTGAGAAAGCTGAAAATAAAGCTCTGACTATTAAATAACCCTACTTAAAACATTAAAACATACAAACTAGAAATATTATACTCATTAGATACTTAAGGATAGTTTCATTATACTATATATTCGTTATATAATAAAGCTTTAATAAGATTTACAATAAACACGACATTTAATATTAAATTAATAAACATATTGAATTAATGTAGATACATATATACAAAGTGATATGTCCAAATAATAAAATAAAAATAGAGGACATGCTAACATTTTCTATATGCAACATAAAATATTACGCTACACTTGAACATTAAAATCTTTTCATAAATATTCTTAAGAGGGAGGTTTTGCAACTCTTTTGGAAAATTTATCAAATATAAAAATATTTTAAAATAACTATTAAATTATTGTAAAGATGAGTCATGACATTGAGAAAAATGGATGCTTCAGATTCTGGGCTCGGGAATCTGGGCCAACATTATTTCTTTATATCAACGCTTAAAAATAACATCATGGAAAATCTTTTTAACTAAATATAATCAGTCATAGCATAAAGTATTGAACATAAAATAAAACTTTGTTTTTATTTAAAATATACATATAGATATCTTCTATCAAAAACTGTTTACAACATGAATGAGCAATAATTTTTATATTTATAAACACGAGTAGGAAATTTGAAAATGACAAAATTATTACAAATTAAATACATTCAAGTTAAAAAACAATATTTATATTTCTAGAATATTACTATCACTATTCGTTGTTTTAGAATTCACATAAAAAATTAATTAACAAATAATCATCCAATCAGATATTACTTTAATTCACAACAAACTAAATCAAGATGAATAATAATCATATTTATATCAATAATTTATTACTACACCAAATCTTTTAATCTTTTCAATAATTTTATAACGAGTACTCGACTATTTTTTAATCTTACATTAACAAATATCGTACTCTTCTACACCTGCAGGGTCAAACTGAGTTTCTAAGTATTCTAAAAATATTTATTTAATTTTTTAATACAGAATAGTTTTGCATAAAATTATACATTAATATTCACAACAACCTACTTCATGTTTTACATTCACAAGAATTATTTTGATTGAAAAATTTACGAATTATTATAATACTCGTACTACAGGACAATAAGTTATTTTATAGATATGTGAATATATTTATATATTTTCTATATTGGCGTTACTTCCAGCTTAAAATGTTTATATACAAACATTCATGATATATAACATAGTTTTAACAATTCAATAACTACTTATGGTATTTAATTAACGTATAAATTAATTTTATGTTTTCTTATAGCTTATATTTCTAATATTTAATTTTACGATCATTTTGATGTTGGCACAGCTAAAATTATAAAACAGTATCAACATATTTTTATTCAGTGGTGCTAATCACAACGTGGAACTTAACCCTTACAAAAATATAATCACCGTAATAATAATTCATCATAAGCGTAAATAATTTAAATATTACTTTCATATTTAAATATGGTTTTATTTTCCACAGTTTGTAGACATTTTGTTCTTTTCAGATCTAATACTTTTTGGGTCTCCTTCTTCTGTGTCTTCCGAAGAGTATTCTGGTAAAGGCTTGTCGGAAATCTGGACTGAAGATGGTGTAGATTACAGGGTTCAGGGTAGAGTTGAAATACCCCAGCCACAGAAAGAAGCTAGCCATATAGTCATTGATGACGCAATCTTGACAAATCGGCATGACCAGAGCCATGATGAAGAACGGAAGCCAGCACACTACGAATGCTCCCGTGATGATGGCCAAGGTCTTCGCGGCTTTCCTCTCTCGTTTGGCCTCCAGCGTTTCTTTTTTGTCCCTCGCCGGCACAACCTGCGGGGCCTCCGCAGACACGTTCCGCTCGACGACGGTGGAGCTGGTTCCTCCGGTAGTTTTGCTGAGTATTTCTATCCGGCTGATGTCGCTCATGTGGCTCTGGTGGCTGGTGGAGCCGTTGTTGGTGGTGGTCGCCGTGGATGACTTTTCTGGGGAGACGTTTGTGGATCCTTCGATGTTGATGACGTTCTGCGCATCGCCGCTCATCAGGTTGGCGGTGGCGACCTTCTCCGAGATGGTGAACGCGGTGGTCTTCTGTTCTTGTCTCGCCTGCTGTTCGTTCAGGTCGTCCACGGTGTCCACCGTTGTCGTGGACTGTCCTTCCGTAAGGAGTAGCGAGGCCGCGAGCGTCTCGGCTGTTCTCGCTGATCTATTTTTCTTACCGTATCTCTTCAGATTGAGAAACTTCTTCTTCACCGTTGAGTGATTATCACAGTTTCCCGGTGCAATGGCGTCGGGATTTTTCACACTTTTTTTGTTGTCGCCCTGGTTTTTCGGCCTCCGCCGTATGCGCTTCCTCGCGGCTTGGAATATTTTCCAGTAGAGGACGAGGATGACGAGAAGAGGGACGTAGAATGTGGAGCAAGTTGCGAATATCTGGTAAGACACGTCTTGACTGACGAGGCATCGTTGCTGCAGAGTGATCCTGTCCAAGTAGTCCGGGTCTTTCCATCCAAACTGCGGCGCCAGAGACACTATGAGTGCCACACTCCATACTAATACTATCATGGTAAATATGCGACGCTCGTTTCTGGTGTGTATGTAGTCAACGTTTGTCACTGCCCAGTACCTGTAACATAAAATAATTGATCATATTGCAGTAGTTCTAAATGATCAAGGCAATTGAATCATGTGCTTGTGTTGTGAAGAATTAATTGATTTCTATTACAAATTACAATGGTAGATATTTATTAAGATTTTGAAAATTATGGTTTCGTTTTAATAAATACGCGAATTCTGACACGAACAATAAACAAACTTGAAAACGAAAGCAATTATTTAAAATTCAATTAATTTTAAATTAAGCCAAAAAGGACACCGAGTCGGGGGTGGCTGGTTTAGGTCGGACGCAGTTTTCGGCAGGAGTTCCGCGACTACTACGTTATTTGCGCAAGTTAATCGAATAGTGTTCACAATTTATTTCCAATGAAATCCTTGTGAAAGGTTAACTGGGAAACACGTTTTTCTAGTTAATAATGCGGGAAGCCCTTTCGCCGACACGAGGTTTTACTTTATTTCAGGGGCCACCATTTAAGTTGACGGTATTGACTCTACGCGTGAAACCTTCTTAAAAATATTTCCCCACCTTCTTCTCTGATTTTTCCTTTCATGGCTATGACCAAAAAATCGAGGAGTCTCTGGAGTTTCATCTATATTCTAACCTAACTCAAGCTTCCGATTCATCGATCCAATTGGCAGATCAGAGATCCTGAGGTTTTTTTATGCAGAGACAAGCTCTCAAGGCCGAGTTATATAAATCAGGAATACAAGTGTGTTTTCAAAATCACCCATTCAAAACAAAAATAATTTAATCATACAAAAAAAAAAACAAAGGAAGTTAATCACGAGTGATAATGTTTTTCGCTGGGTACATACACACAGAGAACCGACAAATAAGATATCAATAATAAACTTCATGTGGAATTCATTCCACTACAATAAAGTCGGGCCCACGGTAAACGACGTTAGAAACTCTTCCAGCGCTAACAGCGGTATTTATGAGTTCAATAAAACGGGAGAGATAACTAACTCTCCGCCGACCGTCTCGATTGAGTTCACAGTAATAAATCGCCGATTTACGCAATTCTCCGCGTAAAGTAATGATAAGCGATCTGGCGGCGAGATTCGTGAAAACATCATGGTCATATTTGCTGAAAAAGAAGCCGAGTTTAATGAAATGTACGCGAAATATTGTGAAAGTTTCAAAGACAACAGCGATACGTTTTATTATTAAGATTTTATTAAAATATTGATGAACAACTTGTATTATAGTACATTTGAACGAATCTAATTAATTATGTCAGTTGAGTGAAAAATGATTAAATTTGCTGTAAGTCCCATAACCTGGCCCAGGATCAAGGGAAGGCACACATCGTATTGTAAGCATAGCAATTGTAAATTAACACAAAAGAACCTTGGATTTTTTAAATATAATTTATTTTAAGGTTGTAGTCAGCTTGAACGCCATGCTATTATCAAGTTAAGTACAAAGGAAAAAAAATTAAGAGGAAAACAGATTAGCACCTCCAGCAAACTCCCTACCAGTAATTTCTCAAAATGTTTCACCGCCGATGTTTTGTCTGCATTCACAGACAGATTTGGTTTTTAACCTGAAAGAGCTGAAGTACTAATTAATGTAATACGTTGTTTGTATGCTAGTGATTAATACTTAAGGAACTCCAATGTAACCGATATCCGTGTATTTCGTCAGCAATAAACTTGTGATTATCGTATAATTAGAATCGATATTATTATGTTACACAATAATGTAGAGCAAATGAAACATGATGTAGTATTGACTGTATCAGATTGTATTATGTTGACATCGTCTATGTCTGATTACTGAGAAGGAAACATTGATTGATTTTGTGTACTTATTAGTGTTCACTGCTAATTATTTATTGCATTATTTGATTGTTTATATACCCTCTAAGTTATGTACGTATGTACTGAATCAATTTAATAGTATTTAAATAATTTACTAAGATGTGCTTTTTTCACCTCTTAATAAAATGCTGGTTTGGTTTGTTCATACCATTTATTCAAAGTTTTCAAGCAAATTATGATCTCATAAATTATATCTTGATTAAAAAAAAAAAATTAATGTCGTAATTATAATATGGTACAAGTAGATTCCTGCCTGTTTTATAGTACGTTTTAATGTCTTAAACACATTTCCAAGTTGATGTCCACGTTAATAAAGTGAATGTCGGGACGGTAGAGTACAGTGGCTCGATAAACCCACCTGTCTGTTGCTATGGCGACGAGATGCAAGATGGATGCAGTGCAGCACAGGACGTCGCTGGAAGTCCACATGTCGCACAGCTCGGGCCCCAGGATCCAGCCTTTGCTGATCTGAAATCATCCAGTAACATCGTGTCAGTACAGGACGTCTCCAATAATCACAAACAATTACCAAATATTCAGTTGTATCGCTAATCTGGAGAAAAATTTATCGCGCAAAGTACTTTGCCACCAGTATAATACATAACGCGATCGAAATTCTCGGAAAGCTCCTAAGTCGACACCTTTCAGACCGCCGGAAAACGGATTATGTTGGTTCGAATTTTTACAGGCAATTTATCAGAAACGGCCGTGAATTTCTCGCATTTTTCCGGATCTTTTCAAATATTTAAAACTAACATATTCAGTTTATTGGATTTTTTCGGAGCGTATACGTAAAATAATGGTCCAGATAACCATATACGATGATTAATGTTTGTATACATATTATTTATATATCCCCGATTTAAAAAAATAATATCACAAAATGTACGTACTCATCAAATATTTAGTTATAATTAACATTTAAAACGCTCGTATTTGGTTATATAATACCATATGCGTCACATATAAAAACAATTTCTGCAAAATAAATAAGACTGTGTTTGTATTTTTAAGCTCAATATTTTAAATAGAAAATACGAGTATTGTGTATTTTAATCTGAGTACATAGACATCATCATCCAGCGGGCTCCGAAAACAGGAGTAACAAACCGCAAAAATCTCATTGTATGCCTGCCATTATTATTTGTCTACTGTGAAATGATTAGTTCGTAACTCGAGCAAGACAGATACACGGAAAGTTTGCTTGACGCCAAGTTCGATAATTAACAACTTTCCGCCGAAGAAAGCTCGATAGGCACGCTGTGAAATGTTCCCAAACTGCCTCGAAACCACTTGCTCCTCTCTAAGCTGGCACAAAAACAATGGAGGCAAGCTGTGGGTAATTGACAAAATTTCATGCCCAGTTTTTACCTAGGCTACATGCAGCTACTCGGAATCGATTCAATTAAAATTATGCTTGTTAAGAAAGTATGTGGGGATCAACATGTGAGAGTGCAATATAGATTATTGGTTTTTCAATGCAGGAAATGTTGAGGTCAAAATACAAGGTGATCGATAATAAACTTGATTGACAAGTACTGAAAAGATAGACTCTTGCAGGCTGCTATTATATTGATTATGTTTATGTTTGAGAAAGAAAAATCAGTTCAAAGTTGAATTGCGTGTATTGAAGGTTTACGTATGACCTTTTGAATACTTTAAAATTCAGTATGAAATACCAGGTCGCATGGAGAACTATTTGAGAGATTAACTTAATATTCTTGTTATGAATTCCTTTTGTGAAAATACGAGGCTTGCAATACACGACGGGGAGGCAGACGAGAATTCTTATTTCTAGCCGAGGTCGGGGCGGTTTGCACGGAATGGGGCGCGATTCCACCCCCAGCAGTACTATGCATATAGGATAGATTATTAAAATTGAATAAAACCTGGAAAAATCCACCCACCGTGAAATTAAAAGTGTAACAGTTGAAAACAACGTCTATATTTTTTAACGCTCCAGACACTGCACGATTGAACTCGAAGCATATCGCAAATAAATAAAAAAAATAATTAAAAATATCAAAGGACGACACGATTTTTTTTTGTGTTGCAATGAGAATGTAAAATGATTAAATAAAATCGTTTTGCCAGACCAAAGGAAGAATATTGCTTTGTGTACCTGGTCGTGTAGCCGAGGGCAGGCGCGAGGTCTCTCCGATGCCCCAGCGGGTCTCCACAGGCAAAAAATCAGAGGAATAAAACTACGCGGCACAATTTAATTAGCAAGATCTCGGCAAGATCACGAGTCGTCTCGCGGGAAGCGACGAGATCCTCGCGCAGCCTCAGCCTTATTACTCCGCCTAAGACCGCCATATTAAAGAGGACGGCCTTTTATCAATTCTTTTGCCGCGGCTCCCGATATTGCGGGATTTTTCCGTTGTGAGGATTTGCCCGGCCGCAGAGAATGTGCGGAAACCTAACCTCATTTTCTATGGATTATAAAGCCAATAATGGCGGAAGCGGAATCGAATATCAATGTTATATTTTTGGTAAATGGAGGGGATTTCGTTTTTCGATATGGGATTTTGTAATATCGCGGCATTAAGTAAGTTTCTTCGCTTTTGTGTAAATAAAAAAAGTAATTAGGAATACATAATCCGGACGCAATTGACATGATACCTATATTGATCTTTATTGCTTTTTTTATCTTATTGATATGTACGGGTTTTCACGCTCTTTGTTAAGGGTCTTGCTACCTAACCTTGCTTGGTGTCCATCCCCCGTCTGCCACAAAAAAGGACCGTTTTACGTGGCGAAATCGTGTCATTTAATTAATTTAATTGTCACTTTATTTTTCTATGTCTACAGAGTATTGAAAAAAATATAAATTATATTTATCTATTTTTTATTATTTAATTAACGTCCATTTTCAGGGTAAAATAAAATCTTGAAGATGTTGAAAAATTGGATAAAATGACGACTTTTCAAAACCAAAGTTTGTTAAAGATTTTTTATTTTTATTTTTAAAATAATAAGGCGCACAGGGTTTATATGTAATCTTTTAATTCGAATTAAAAAAAAAGACTTATGAATGTTAAGGACTCTTAGAACAGGGACATGACGAATCCCCAAATTCCTACACTTTAATCGGAAAATCACATATTTATCATATTAAAAGTAAATTTCCAAGAAATAAAAATATATTCTGTTCGGAAGAAGGAATGTATCTAATTTTTTGCATTAAATGTTTTTTGATTTTGAACGGACCAGAAAATGATAAAAAAAACTTGTGTATGGGACTTAGGCCCTTAAGGCATTTTTTGAAATTAGACGGCCTTACGAAGCCGAATAAATATCGGAGTATCCTTCTTCGAAACCCACAGGAGTCGAAACATAGTAATTTTTCAGTTGTAGACAGTTGCAAGAAAATTGTAGGCTCGTTGTTTATCTTTGACCAGCGATTCACCTAGCAAGTCAAATTTCATTAACCTTTGAAAAATACTAACTATTATCCGATATATATATAATCTATCGGTTGAGAATATTGGAAAACATGCTCCGTTCATTTGAAAGTTTCAGTGACAAAGTTAATGTTTTGCATTTCCTGATACGCTATTGTGCTCAGTATTGCGAGATCAGCACAGAAGCGTTTGCCGGGGATTCGGATAAATAGAAAATATTTTAATCAGGAAAGAGCTCCCGCCGCGAGCAGGGACAATTCGGGACGAGCCGGCGTTTGAGACGAGAACCATTCGCTTTGTCGGGACTCACAATATCCTCTCCATAAAGGATTGCCAACTTTACAGGATGTTCAATTCAGGCACAGGCTGATTGATTGAAAACCTCAAGGTGGAGACCTGCGCTTGTAATGTGGGCACTGAATATTCTGAACTTGTCAGCTTATTGTTTTTAAAATACTAGTACATCCATTACAGTTTGAAGTATGAAAAAACAATACCTTAAATAATTTTTATGAATTTCAAGTTTTGCTTTAAAATCATTGTACGTATTCCTGAAAATGATATATATTTTTTAATATCATTTTCAAATAATAAACAAGTGTTTTTTTCAACGTGTCTGAAAAAAAGTATTTTGGAGGATATAAATAAATAATATATGTGTGAATATTATATTAAACGCATTTAGTTATGTAAGTTTTTTTATCGTATTTTATGTCCACGGTTCTCATACATTTTATGAATAAACATTGGAAATACTTCACTGAGGTATATGTGTTTTTCACATATAGGCTCTTGTAATTTAAAGCAGAATGAAAAATGCGTTCAATGTTTATTAAATTGATTGAAAAGTTATTCATTAATTATTTAAATATTGCAAAGAAAGCTTAAATAATTATAACATAAAAATGAGAGTAATAAGCGATTTTCCAACCAGCGTAAAGCAGCTATTCAAGCAAAGTGGATAATCTCGAATGCTAAAAATAAAGATGACAAACTCATCGGAACGGCCTGTTGCTGTCTTCTTACTTAACTGCTATAATAAGGTTACGAGATGCTTTTATAGTCTTATTGAAGCTCAAAAATCATTATTACGCACAATATTGAAAAAAAAACTGAGAAAACAGGTAGAATAAGAAATTTGTTTTCATCATGGTTGCAATCATTGTTGGAGGCGTCTAGTAACAGGTAAAATAAAAAAAAATTAAATAAGTGATAGAATAAAATATATTATAACTAACCACCTTGTAATAAGATACTATTGTAGAATAAGATTTATTTTGCTGCTGGGATTATTTATATTATTTTACTTAAAGACCTTTAACTTTACAATTCGAAATAATCTTGTTAACAAATATTCAGTTTGACAGGTAAAAAAATAGCTGCAATAAGCGACTCTTTTAAATAATAATTGCAATATAAAATATGAAATCGTGTCCCGTAATAGATTATCATCAAAGCATGTTCAATGAGATAAATTTAAGGTCTTTCGATTTATAGAGAACAGCGAATATAACTACTATGCCGAAAAGGATATTTGAAAATAAACAAAATAACGGAAAAGCTTTTAAGCCACTCTTCAGTATACCCTTCGCACAGTAAATTCAATTTAAGGGATATCGAACACGGGAAATTCGGGATGAGAACCTTAGATGCAATGAACATTGAAATAACGGTATTAGCGAGGAGAGAATTTTTCATAGGATTATATTTTACAGTGTAAGGGGATATATTACAAGTGCGTCAAGCTTACTACATAAAAATCACTTTTATATTTTAATATATTCTTACTTAAATATAAAAAAGAACATTTTTCACTAGGTAAATCCATTTGGAGGTCTACAAAGACTGGTGGTATTTTTTTTAATACCAGACCAACTGTTATAGACCCGCCAATCAGCGTCTCTCCCCGAGGAGTAGAGCTTAATACGATCCGCCACATTTAATTCTACCCTCAATAGATAATTTAGATCCGTTGTTTAGATGTGTCGGATAAAGCTGTGGTATTTTAGTGCGTAAATAAGTATTTATTTATAAATTTAAAAAAAATATTGATTGCAAAAGATAAATTACATTTCAGTTCTATGGTGTACTCGTCCAGACATGATTTTATCACATATCGAATACGTCAAATGTCTTCTCATTTGAAAGGGTCATTTATTAATGAATCTCATCTCAATATGATTGAATCTTCATAGCTTATCACCACGATGTGAAATAATTATATTTGTTATGCAGTTATTTGTTTAAGTGAGTTTTGAGCGTCAAATATCTCGTGTGAAAGATGTAATAGAGTGTTTTTAGTGTAATGATTTCACAACTTTCAAAACCCACAAACTGTGAAGTCGCACAGGATATAGAAAGCTTTAGAGTTTAACGTCATTTCTACAGATTTTCTTCAGTAACAGGAACTACTTAAGGCAGCGATCGTTTTACTTGAGTGTTTATAAAGGTAATATCCGTATTTTTGATTCACTGAAAACAAACGTAGTTCTGTAGCGATCTGCTCAAAAAGCTCAATTTTTAGTGTTGGGCTTACGGGAAGTCTAAATCGGACACGGGATCAGTTATGGCATCAAAGGTACTGTTGAACAATAAGGTCGGCTTAGGCCAGGCTTATCCCATTGGGGCTTAAGGGTATAAAGCCTGTCTACTGGATCCGCGGCTTGTAGCTGCCTCATGCTAAGAGGGCTGGTCGGTACGGAGGCTTAGGCGCTTCGGGGATACTAACTGTAGCCTGCGAGTGTTTAGGTCACATTTGAATAAGTATAAAGTTTAACTTCAGTAAAAGTAAATGTATAAAATATTGTGACTGTGTTTACGTATTATTTCATTAATTTTTATACTTTGAAGATAAAGAAATTAACAAAGATATTAAAATTTGACGCGTGGTTGAAATAATGAATCAATACTGAAAATAGTATTAAAGAAAATTTTACTTAAAATCGATCGAATGTAAGTTTTTTTCAAGAATCTGTATTTAAGCTATATATATAATTATAAAAACAAAGCGCAGCCCTAGGATATAAAAATCTATACACAAATTATCACAACTACTGAAACCATTTATGAGATTCAGTAAAATTGTTTTTAAAAAAAATTACATGATTTATATTTATTTCTAGTATTATTATATGTTCTCACATTCAATAAGTAAATGTTTTAGGCCTCTAAGTGAGAAGAGTCATTCTTGATGCATTTTTTTATTTTTGAAAAGTTAAAAACGAGAAGTGCAACCGGCTGCCGAAACGTAGAAAATATATATATCAGAATCCAAAAAAATCTATGGAAACTGAATAAGTGCTGGTATAAATTAAATATTCATAAAATCTTTATTTCTTTAAAAATAACTACATTGACCTTTTGTTGACCCTTTACCAGAGATATTATTTAATAATTTATATAAATAGAGTTTATAGAAGATCTATTACGGATATTCTAATATCCTCAATTTAAGGAACTGAAGGTTTTCGTGAAATATAGTTTTACAAAGTCTTGAAGTTTGTTGGCATTTAGAACAAGGAAATAATTAGTTTATCCAGAAATTACAGTAAAAAGTTGTAATTGGGCCCACCTAAGTAAGCAAATAATTTATCAGGGAATTAAATTTTGCATCTACTGATGACGTCGATAAAGCAATGACAGTGTGGTCGGACAAAAAAAAATTGTTTACATTTATTTGGAAGGCAATGCACAGATCTATTTTTATACACACACACATGTATATATATATAATTTTTTTTTATTTATCAATAATATGGATAAAGTTTTGAAATTGTCAGCATTTCAATACAGCTCTAAGCAAATTCTGAAATCCTTTGAAATACCAAGTTAAAGCCGAAAAAAATCTTTCTGCCAAACATAGCATTACCTAAACATGTTGTTCGTACATTTGTCAGCTGTTTTTTGTTATTACAGCTAAACGAAATCCCCAAACTACAGCGGCAGCTTTCCACCTAAAGGCAACAAGCTGACATTATTTCATATCTGGGGGTGGTTGGTTTTATTCTGACGCGCTCTGATTTTCCTTTTTACCATCCCCCCACTCGGCTACCCCTCATTATCCCAACTCAAACTGTTGGACCCCCCTGGCTTACTGCATGCCTCGCCATACACAGGCATTATATATTATTTGAGAGTTTTAGACGTCGGACCTTTCCAGATTGTAGGCTGGGAGTTTTTTGACTTAAAAGGATCGCCGCAAATTAAAATAATATGAGTCTCGATTTGATTTTAAATTTGACAACTTGGTTTCAAAACGTGCTATTATTTATTTATAAAATAAAACAGCATCTTCCTATTATAGATAAAAATATATATAAATGAAAACTAAAAGAATGATAGTAATGTGTATTATAATAAATAAAAAAATCAGTTGCACGCATAAAAATTATAAATTGAAATATTGTGCTAGAACTGTCCGTCGTCTACAAATATAAATAAATAATAATTAAATACGTTGGATTCACAGTTTTCCCTTTTACTGAACTCCGTACAGTAAAATTATTAATATTCATAGTGGAAAAAGGTTATTGGAAGCGAATACTGCAAATCTTGAAGGAGACCAGATGCTTTCAAATATTAATGTCTCTCAAAACTGGCCGTGACGATTATACTGTCAGCTTCATGCCACCAAAGACGACAGATCCTAGATAATATTATTTCCTAAAAATAAAGACGGTTTGCTTATCGATTAGATGGACTAGTCAAAAGAAGAAAGTTTCAGTCAAAAAGGTTTCTGTGTGAGTAAATCTTCATCTATTAAAATTTCAGCACATTGTTAAAGTTTATGATTTGGGGTAAAATATTTCAGTTCTTTGATGCGAAACAGGCATAAATATTTAAAGTTATGAAAATGTTATTATTATATATTTAAAAAATCTGGATAGATAAATATTTCCAGGTTCTGTCATCACAGGGGGTAACGAACCACGGGCTTGGACCTCCAATGGCGATTGGAATTCGGGCTGGATATGCATGGAATATTGAAATTAGATTTGGTTATATCACCAGAGTTTACAGTTCGCTCTAAGTGAAAAAGGACTCTGTTCATAGACGTATTTTTAAAATTTAAATATCACAGATATATAGATTTTATACAATAATGTTGAATTCAATTTTATACCTAGTTGTAGCAGCGGTATATATATATATATATATATATATTTAGTGAGCGTAGATTATTTTTTCAATGTTTTAGGTGGCAATGTTCTTAATCACGGATCTATGACAATTAGAGCCCAAAAAAATTAGACATACAGAGGTATATCTCTGTATATAAAGCTTGATATATAAAATATATATAAAAACCCATATTCCACAGCAAATTTTTGAGTTATACGTGCCACAGTATGTACAAAAGTTAGTTAATGACACAAGCGAGTGAAAAAAGTTGATAATAGAAAATTCGATGTGTTTATTAACGGAGGTTTTTTTTAGTTGCAGAGATTTTGAATTACTGCATAACGATTTATGTTATTGATTTTGAAAATAAGGATGAAAGTCGATGATCGTATTCATAAAAAAAAAACACTAACCTTCAATAGTATTTTAAATGATGCAATTCTGCGTTATTACCTTCTGTAACTACTTTACTATTCGTAACCAAAATTGTAGGAGTTGTATTTTATATTTTTAATTCATTAGAAAAAAATTACAAAGAAAAACTATATTATAAAAAATAATAAAATGAATCCAGAATACATAAATATGCATATTCTTTGTGACTAGGAATGCCATTAGTAGCTGGCGAGTCACGAATGCTTTGATTCAATAGAAAGTCAGAACGATGTTTGTATTAAGCGGAAGAAGATTAATCTACAACAATGCTACCAATGTCTCCATTCAGAAAATATATAGCCAGTACGCTAAACAATTTAATTTATGGCAACATTATCAGCAGTTCGAGCGAGAGACCATTTTTAACCCAGACTGACTGCGCGGATTAAAGGACGCCGATTTGAAATATTACGCCTACACGTGAAATGACACCGCGGGTAGCAATTTCAAAAATAACTATTGATTCGGTGAAATGTTAAGGTAAAACATTTATAAACTGAAAAGATCTGTGTAACGATCTAGTAATTAAAAAAAAAATTGGTATAATCAAAAGGCTTATGTTAATGTTTTTTGCCGTTTCAATTAAACATCTAATAGCTCCTTCGCATTATTATTACTACGAAAGATTTAAAATTTCAAGTTATATTTTATTTTCCACGGTGCTTCTTTCTTAAACGCTGTTCAATTGACAGTGAAATAATAACTTTTAATTAAAAGCGGGTCATTAGGCAAAATTAATTTTCAGTATTAAAAGATTTATGCTAAGAGGTTTTCCTCACGATGATACTCGCAATAAAATGGTAATGTCTTCTTGGAAAGAATAATTACGGATTTTATTAATATTTTTTGAGATTTTGACCTTCAATTATCATTCTGAAAGTTTGCAACAATAAGGAGTAATTATAAAAAAATAGATGTCTAGTTTTAGATAGAAACAAACAAAATACTCTAAATATCAATTACGAAAATTCACAACGGACTAATATATACATTTTTGGAGGCTACAAACATATTCGTAATCTTTTAGTCATATTTGCTAATTACGAAAAAGTTTAAGCTCAAGCTAACAGATAAATAACTCACATGCATTAGCTCTTTTGTGAATTAAATTATACTGATAAATAATATTTTCAGTAAATACAACTGTAATAATAAATAAAATTGTCTGTCTGGGATTCAAAGATAAATGAAAACAGCCGAGCTCGGGCACAATGCTCACAAACAATTTACTCAGATTGAAAAATATTTATAAACTATTCGCCAACTGTACCACCACCCCAGATAAGATAACAACACACTGAATAGTCAAACATTTAAATAAAGCGATTTTATTGACTGAGCATTAAACACACGGAGGGGATCCTCTTTCGAAGAGCCAGATTCCGATTGAAAAACTATCCTCCGCCCTGCCTCGGCTGCGCGGAGTCTCTCGGGCTGAATAAAACGAGGCTTATGAATTATTCAAAATGGCGTCTGGTTGAGGGAGCGAAAACATTTCGGCCGAAATTTGATTAGACAGCGATAACTTCATAGAAATTGGCCCGCGGTTATTATTTCTGTAACTCAGCAAGGGAAACGCCCCTCGCCGAGTTGGCGGCCCGCGTGGGCGAGGGCTTAGCCAGGTTTTTGCCTTCGCGACACCGGAGAGTGTAAACCACACAAGGACTCATTATTTCTGCCGGGTCGCCATCTCGTGAATCCTGTTTGTTTCCTTTTTGCAATGCATGAAGGGGACACATACACCATCGGATTAAAATAAGATGCCGTAAGTTGGTGAGTTACGTAAGAAGTGATTGCGACATCGAGTCTCCTCACTCTGCCTCTCTGGATGAATTGAATCACAGAAAACACGAATCAATGAGCTTTGAATACGTAGAGTTTTTTTTTAAGCCTGGGGATAGTGTTTTGAACCTGAAAGTGTAAATCACAAATGGGCTCATTATTTCTACTGTACCCATTTTGTGAACGGTTTTATATCTTTGAGTGTTTTTTTTTAACGTTTGAGTGAAAGACTTCATATTTACAGTAATCTCTAGATTAGGAATATGATATAGAATTGAAAACCATAAGTAGGAGAATTACGTAGAAAGTAATTGGGATATCGAGTCACCATAATTTCCCTTGCTGGATGAATTGAAACACAGAAAACATGAATCAATGAACCTTTCCCTTTAAATCAGGCAACAATTATTTTGTATAAAATTAAATTAAATAAAACCTTTTACACACGGATTCAAGCTCAAAACATTGAGTAAGACAAGTACGGCAAGCTAGAGTGTTGGTAATTCAATGTGATTTTTTCTAGCTTTAAGTAATTAAGTTATTGCTAAATTAGGAGTGTAATTAATTACGTGTATTATGAGATTGAGATGATTTTTTGTTTTGTTTATTTTTCGTTTAGTACTCGACTTGCCTATTTGAAAAGGGCACAATAGTTGCGAGACGTTTGCGTTGTCTCTTATTGGCTAAATTAGGAATTGGACATGATCGAAATTATGAAAGAAACTATAGTTTTTGTTGTTGGAAAAGAAATAAAGCTATCCAGATGTCACGCGCCTGCTGGCCGGAATAATAAACTCTTTTATCTCGAAAAATAATAAAATATATTGTTACATAAATACTTATTATTGTAAACAACACCTAGAATATCATAGAAATATATTAAAAAAACCTGTGTCTGGTTGGCTCAATATTCACTATTTTTGCTAACTATACTAGAAGAATATTTAAATCGCGAAATTAAATCAATTATTTAGAAATAAAGATCACATTTACATGCGTTTCTACGATCTAGTTTCCATTGTTTATTCATATAATTAATAGTTTATTAAAAATTATATTGTAGAAACAATTAAAACTAAAACAGTCATATTGTTTATGATCACAGTTTTAATACTCTAAACAGAGTCAAACAGAATGATCCAGTTCCAAAAAGGAGGTAGTAAATTCACATTGAAAAATAGCTATACTTTAATCGTACTTTTGAAAGAATATAAAAATGTATTTATTTATAATAATATTTTAATCGCATGCGATTGGTTTTAATTACTCTCAATTCTAAAGCACGGAAGCATTGAAATGATGAGACACTGGCAGCTGTTGAAGAAACACGTTCGTGCTTTATTGTGTATAAAGATTTGAAGTATCTTCGCACCTCATAAACTGCTCCCAGGGGCATCACCAGGCAAGCCACCATCAGATCCGCGACGGCCAGGGACGCCACCAGGTAGTTGGCGACGTTCTGTAGATTTCTTTCCAAGATGATGGCGGCTATGACAAACACGTTACCTGAAAATAAAATTTTAAACTTTAAACTTGTATATAAAAAAAAAAAAAACGATTTTTATTATATATAACATGCGATGAAACCACGTAATCGGATATCACACGCGTACATTCGGTAAAATTACGTAAGCACAGAAACATCAAATTTAACAGATTATATATATATTATATATATATATATATATATATATATATATATATATATATATATATATACGAAATAAAAGCCATTTTAATATTAGATATTTTCAGTAACATATTTCATACATTAAAATCAATAATTTTCATAGAAATAATTTATTCATTCAAACAGTAAAAGCAACGTCCACGTAACGGAATTGAATCGGTCAAATGAGCAAATTCACGTTGGTTTTATATAATTATTATACTTGCGATATGTTCATAAAATATATACATGTGATTATATCATTTACCACCCCTTTAACTTTTGAGCCAATAATTGATGCATGTTAAAACAACGCGAAAAAGCACTCATCGGAACTTTTTTTATTTATATATTTTTTTCCAGCGAATTTTATTTAGCTTTAGTGTCTATTCTCGAGTTTCTTCAAAATAACGTGTTAAAGTTCGATATTATTTATCGTTATGATTTCTTTTATATACTTGAATGCCTGAAAAATAAAATTTACACATTATCGTCGACAGTTATAGAGAGCAAAATATAGACTGTAATATTTGTATTTTTTACTTTAAAATAGCTTGAAACGTAGCAGAGATATAACCGACTCAAATTTTTAAATTTCAGAAACAACTATCTAACTTTCACGACAAAAAAAAATCAATTAAAGTACCTGCGTAATGGGATAAATAAAGAGGGTAATTACCGTTAAACTTTTTTCAAACTCAAGCAATTCCGAGCGGAAAAAATGTTATAAAGGCTACTGAGTATTATGCGACTAATTGAAAACCTCAAAGGTAAAAAAGAAGTACACCTTTAAAACGCAGCGGGTTTTTCCCGAAAGCTTTTTCTTTTTCTAAATTGAAAAGTGTTCTCCAATGATTTAATTTCCGTCATTAGCGATGCCCATTAGGCTCGCGGATCTCACAACTTCTTCATCTTTGAACCCAGGTAACGAGGCGACCGAATAAATTCTTAAACATTACTTTTAAAGAGTCACCATTCTACCGAATAAATCATAAACGTTTACTGGGGGATTTTCGGAGCTTTCTTTCTGCCCACAGAGAATTCGGCAGACTTTTTATTTCGGTCCGATATTTCTCGCCGCCGGGGGATATTTCCTTCAGCTCTTTAGTATCTCACGAGTGCTTGGTAGTTTTTAAATGTTGAATCATTACCAGTTATTAGATTATAATAAATACTTGATATTATTAAAAACAAATAATTTATTATTTATCTTTACTGAGCTAGAAAATCAACTAGAAATCTTGTGTGCTAGTAGTTGTAAAATCGACAACATATATCTATATATATTGTAAAAAGATTAGACTCAAGAATTTTTTTTTAATTTTTGCTTAAATAACTCTTACATTTTTGTACTACTTATAATGTATAATTTTTAATTGCGTACTCTTTTGTTTTCAACATATTTTTTGCCCTCCAAATTAATAATACTTACAAAAAAAAACATTTGATCTGCTAAAATTATTACTATGTAAATCGCGTGTTTTTATAATAAATTTTGTTTCAAAATACTGTGCGTTATTCCCAGCAAACTGTTGCAAATCATACTAACAAAATTTTGGGAAATTATATTTTATCCTGTGCTCTGGAATTATAATAGGAACGATCATAGATTAAATATTAATACCATGAAAACTGAATAACTCACATTTGTCAGTTACCCTGTTAAAATAAAACCTCTGAGCGTGACTATATCCTTTCATCAATGATGGCAAATAAAAACATGGAAATACGTATTATAACGGATATTGATATATGTATCTGAACATAAATATATTATATAAGTATACACAATGATAATTTGAAAAAAATGAATTGAGAATTACGAGCAACATGATTTTTTTTGCAAGGAAAGAAAAAGCAATAAAATTTCGTTTAAAATTCGCCTTTGCAAATCTGGAACAATCCCATTATTATTACTGACGGAGCATTCAAACACGTTTGAATAAAAAAAAATACTTATGAAGAAATTTGATAAAACCCCTTGGCGGAGGAAAGCAGCCGCGGAGGAATACCGTACGTGATTTTTTTTTAATATAATGGCTTGTTAGTAAATACCGAAGTACGGGTAATCCCTTGTGAGGGAGTATCATTATGAAAACATAAAAAGTACACCCAGGGAACAGGGCTTCGCTTTGGTTGAAGTATTTTTTTGCAAAACAAAGCAAATATTTAAAATCGAAATGCCCATTCATATACATCGCACTGTTTTACTTATTAATATTAAAAAGGATTTTGTATAATTTTTACAGATGCTTACACGCTGTGAGGTGTCGTATGAAAATGTGAATATGTTCCGTGTGGTTCTTTACAAAGTGATAAATTGTAATGAATAAAAAGATTTCTGGTATTTGATAATATTAAAAGGTAACAAAGGAGAAAATTTTAACTAAATATGATTTCTAAATAAAAATACAAAAAGTTACAATCAGAATTATTTCTTGACATTCCGCCTCAGAAAATCTGAGTATGAGAAGTGCCAGGGTACTTTGCAAGAATGCAAAGTACTAGGAAGCATTGTTGGCATGCTAGCACGCCAACCACTGGCACACGAAGTAGGCTTGTATTGTTTTTAAATAAAATATTTTTTGTGGGAATTCCGTTTTCCTTTTTGAAACTGTTTTACTTTGTAAATAGTATAAAAACGGAACTTGAATAAATAAAAATATTAACAATTCATCCATTTCGTTTTATCCAAATTGATAAATATATTTAAAGTAATATTAAGTGGTTACTTTTAAAAATAACATGTCAAAAATTTTATTTATAAAGTGGAGATTGATTAATGAATTAATTTTAAAAAAGAAATATAAATACTCGGAAAAAGTATTTAAAGTCTCAAGGAAGGCCATATTTCAAGCGTGTTTTTGTAACGTTTCTCCCTAACGAAGCTCTTTTGTAACGCTTGTATTTTTATTAGGCGTATGATAATAACCTTCAAAAAATATTATACCAAAAAGCTAAAAAGGTTAAATAATGTTGCGAGCACACCACAATGGAGGCTCATGTAAAAAGTGACGGCCATCTTGAAAAGGTAAATAAAAGTCACGAGTTACAGTGTCCATCCAGAATGAGGACGCAAATGTTGAATACGTCACATCAAGCACATAATACTGGGATGAAAAGGGGTCGTGTGGAATTAATATTTAGTTATGAAATATTTTTCTAAACATACATGTAAATTTATTAATTTAAATAATAAATGTATTACATGCTTCAACGTGCTCAAAGTTTTATTTTTCCTATTGAATATTATTTACCAAAGTTTACCCCAAACAGCCTTATAAATTGAATGTTTTCTACAGACTGATGTTTCGATTTGACGTAAATGACTGCCTTGAGCAAAAGCTTTTAAACATATTTCTTCCATTTGTGAAGCGCCCTCGAGATGTGATCATTACATGCAAATGGCGCCCCCCGCCCGAACTGCGTGAACACTCATAAATAATACGAAAAAGGATACTATAGGCTCGTGTGTGTTGTAATCCCTTTTCAGGCTCTCAAGGGCGAAAATATATTTACCAACACATTTCTATATCAACGCTTAAAAAAAATCACATGGAAATTACTCTTTAAAAAGGCACAGTAAAAATGAAATAAATAATTTATTAATTTCGTATTTATTATTTGGCTCGATTGTAATTGCACGATGCCTATTTCAGCATTTAATTTTAACATAGCATGATATCAAAAACTAATACGAAACGTAAAATTTATTTAAGAAGATTAAAAAATACTAATTTGTTCATAGATAGATTAAATACAAATGACGGAAAATAAAAGCCTCATGGATTATTTTTTTAGCCGGCATAAAATAAATGCTCGTAATATTTGTAAGCTTTTGGAACCAGTGGAGCAATAAAATAATAACTAACTAGGAGATAAAGTATATATATATATATATATATATATATATATATGTCTATAAAAGGCGAAGGAGGGTTTGTTGTGAAAGTAACAATATATATTTTGCTTAAAATTACAAAAGGATGGAATTTCGTTATTAAACTAAAAAAACTTAAAACTTTATAAGATTATATTTAAAAATAAGTAATGGATTGAAGTAATAAAATTGAGAGAGGCGCGTAGATCCAAGCGACTTTATTTCACGAAGTTAACATGTAAAAGCATTCTAGAGGAAGAAGATAAATGACACGTCTCATCTTTTTATAAAAAAATACATTAAAAATGCAAAACAATAAGCATGCGTCGACGTAAACTCCAGGCATGACAAATTAACTTTAAACTTCTTCCATCACATTCCCCAAGTGAGAAACTGGAATTCCGCGATATACGAGCAACAAAGTAATTTCCAGGGTTTACCATTTCGAATGAAAAAATTAAACTTAGGTATGGGAAAGCATGGTTTCTAATATAAGTGTTGGATTTGTATTGAGCATGAAAAAACTTTTAAATAATTTTTAGGACCCCTTAAAATAAAATTTACGATGAATCAGAAATAATGCATTGTATTGAATATGAAATCATGTTATTAAGAATTTTTCACAATCTTTTGTAATGAAACAAAACAAATTTATGCAATAAATGATTTGGTATAGTAGGTGTTGAGGTATTTGACGCTTTCTGTTCTCTGACGTTTCTGTCTCTGTGCTGGAACCATCATCAGGGATTTTAATCGTATATCATTTTATACTACACCACTCTAAGATATACCAAACTGGTACCTAAGTATGGACCAAAACATCACAGGATTAACATCTTCAAACAGCTCAACACCCTAGGAATCAAATCATCTAATAACAACGGCTGCCAAAATCTATTTTCTTACTTATGTTTATGTTATCTTTTATGGTGTCTTAAAACGAATTTATGTGAATGAATTATAAATTTTGTGTTTAACAAAAGCAACGTGGTTATGAGTAAAACATTATTCTTATATATTCAACCCTGTATGAAACTAGAGTGAGTACTGAGCGAGACATCTAAGCCAATTTTATATTCATACAAACACAGTCATATATATATCTCAGGCAAAAAATGGCGTCGCTAAAGTGTACGAGGGAGCACGAAATGAAAAATTGACATTTCTTCGTAAGAGGATGCCTTTTATTAGAGTTCTGCAAGGCATGCTTAAATTTTGTCCCCTAGCCCCCGTGTGAAAGAATTGTCAACAACCCGACAGAAGAACGACAGGTATTAATATTTTCTATTTAGATTCTTGTTTAATATTTATTAAGAAGTTTTCACGACAGCGGTTATTTTCGTAAGTCATTTGAATATCTGAATGTGCTTTCACATTGTCAAATTTAAGTCCTTGTCAAGTTCCTATTCATGTGATTTCTTTTACTATTATTTATCAACTGAGTTCGATCGTTTTTCGGTTACATTGGATATATTCAAGATTGACATTATCATAAATGATTATGTGAAAAAAGTTATGCTTTGTAACTATATAAACTATTGAATTAACTCGGATTCAAAGTAATTACAAACACTGCATTAAAAAGTATGATTTCCGCAGACAAAATAAGCCAAAAACAGTTAAAATTGTTTTTGTTCTACCGTTCTACTTTAATCCTAAGGTAGGTGGATAAATGAGTTTCTCATTGTTATACGCTTGTGATAATAGTAAAATAGATATTATTTAAAAATAAATATGCGTAAGATTATGTTAATAAACAAGTAGTAACCAAAAATTTTGTGATGTACCATTTATGTGGCGTTATACAACACCATCATTAGTGTGAGCTCCGACAAGCCATATAAGAAATGCAAGTTCTAACCTACTTGCCACGAAGATGGTGGTAATATAACAAAGCGTTATATGTATAAAGTGGAATAAAAAGTTAGTTTTACCATTTCACAAAATGCTTCTGGTAAGTTTGCATATGCAAAGTTGCGCATAGCAATTTTTTGTTACGAAGTAAGTTTTCAGGCTCAATTATTAGTTTCTATTTATAATTTTTCAGGAGCTTACTGTGAGCTAGTAAAAAGTGTAAAGATTGAAGATTTATTAACATATTTGCGAGTTTATTGAATTATTTAGAACTGAGAGTTTCAGACTCAATTCTTTATAAAAATAATGGCAGTCCCCGACCCACACCTCGGGTAATTTAAATAGACTCTGGGTTGTAAAGCGTCTTATGGCGGTCATATGCCTATGGCTTTACGGAATTTTCAGAACAAAGAATATTACAACGAATTCCAACAATGGCAGTACAAAGAGATCACTAGATTCTAGAATATAGGCTTTTAAGAAGCTTGATTTGTTTTTTTTATAATCATGTAAATAAAGTATATTCTTTTTATAATGTTTTTCAAAAAATCAAAATGTCAAAGAAATATGATATGATATTTTATTGTTTTCTTGAAGCCGAAAATTTCATCAATAGTTATTGTTGGTATTGATGAGTAAAATGAGTTTTAGTGAAATATTATAGTTTTTATGCCGTTACACATGTAGGCTGTAAAAAACTTTCATTGTAAAAATGGAAAGTCATAGCACAATGCTTGGGGGTGCTAGTAATAGTAGAATTCCAAAAGAAAGCCTTTGGTAACCTGAACTAGTGTGGTATACAGTGAAAAAAAAAACTCAATGATGAAACCTAAAAGTGACTTTGAGGCATCTCTTTGTTCATTCGCGATCAATGGGTTTTTGCATTGTAATAGGACGAAAAAAAAAATAAAATTCGGAAAAGTTCTCATATAAATAGTAGATATAAAACTGAACAATATAAATAATTTATTATTTTTACTTGATTTTGTTTTTGCATGTAATTGGGCCTAGTCAGGTTTTATGTTAAAAAAGACTCATTGCGACAGTATTATTGTTTTTTTGCTTAGAGTTATTTCATTCACTCATAATAATACAAGAAAACAATCTACTTTCACATTACATAAACAGGCTTGAAATTTAATGCAGATTTTTCACAAAATTATTTATGTGGATTTTCACCAAGTTTCAAAAGTCGATTAAGTTGAAAACTACTGTGCTATTAAGCATCCCTTTTTAAAGTTTTCTCAAAACAGTTTTTCTATTAATTTCTGAAGAACATGTTATGAGAATAATAATATACAATGTATGTTTAGCTAAGTATCAAGGTATATGCTGTGGAAATTTCAAGAATTTTGGATTATTCAAGCAGTTGCTCTTGAAAATGTGAAAATATTTTATACCATGAAAACTTTTATTATTGATGATTAATTTAAATTAACTGTATATTTGATGATCGAATATACCAAACGCGCTTCATTGTACGATGTGGTTGCATTTTGCTGATAAAATTCGCCAGTATTTCGACCGAATGTTTACTTTGTATACACCAACACGGGCTATGGCGGTTCAAAAGGCAAAAAATGCGCGCACAGAATGTTTATCATAGCTTTGGGACATAATGTGACGTCACGAATTGCCTGTTAAATTCCGAGATTCGCAATATACGAGGTGCAAATATTCAGGTCAACCTCCGAGCGCAAAAAAATGTTTTTCGCATTAATGATTCTGTGCCGGTTTTATTTTGAAAAATACACGTGTCACCAACGCTTATGATTTTATTTGTGTTTGTAGCTCTTTCAGGTAATTACTTATTTGACAACTTTAATATGTCATAGATTTTTAGTTATGATTATTTATTGTGTATTTGTAGTCAGTTGTTATTGGAAAAGGTGCGAGCAGTTGTAGTTTGTTAAGCAATCCATATCTTGGGTCTGTCTATTAAGGATGGGTGCTGGTTGCACCATAATAGCAATACATAATCGAGTATGTCGTTTATAAAAAGTTGTCAAACAAAACGACTTGATATAATAAAAAAATTCATCGTTTTTCTTAAACTATGGGGTTTAAAAGCATTAAAGTATTATTACCGAAAACAGTGCAATATTTCAAGTATTATTAGCTAGTGAGCAAATTATGCATAATTTCAGTTTTCGTAAATAATTTTTTAAATTTATTTCTGACATCGGTCTTATATGAGTCAAGGAATTAAATGCACAAATGATTATATTTATATTTAAAATAAATATTTAATGCAAATGACTTAGTGTTAGGTGATTTTCTGAAGTAGTTTAAATGGTCAACGGGATTTATGTTCCCGACTGATCAGGGATTGTATACACTTGTAATTTAAGCGATTTTTTCCATTGCAAATAATTTGATTTGTATTTTTATACTTTTCAAAACTTTTATTCCTGTTGTTTGGTTATATGAACTATTGGAGTGTTTTGCTTGGTGTTAGTCGGTTATTCGATTGATTCGATTTGGGCCATCCCTACTGCCTAAACTCACGGGAGCAGTACATTCACGGAGGACTGGCGGTTTTACAAGCGGCCGGGATGACCCAGTAAGTACAGACTGCTAGTTTAATACGATTTGACTACACCCTGTAGACCATAGATACCAGGACTGTAACATTTATTTATGGTATTTTCATAATATGAGTTTGTGGCAAAAATAATGAGAAACGTTAATTTTTCCATGAAAAAGCCACGATTTAAAATTATAAGAACTGAAATAATACAGAATTTCAATGGAATAAGTCAAATAATCTCAAAGCATATTTTAAATAAAAAATATCTTTGATGGTTTTGAGAAAATTTTGGCGTATTTTTTAACTTGAAGGCATCTTATTTATTTCGTTACTCATTAACCATGTTTTTCTTTGTTATTTTCAAATCGATTTTTCATTAAACATATTGAAAAGTTTTTTTTTTATCATTATGATACCAATAGCAAGAGACAAAGTATTTTATGAGTTTTCAAATTTACATTAAACTAAACTAAATACAATATAAAATAAATCAAGTGATAAAGCAAAAAAATTATGGCATCTCTTGTGGTACATAAAAAGAGCTTTTATTACATTGGCGGTTATAAAACGATAATTTATAGTGAAGTAATTTCAAGAGAGATTTATGTTTTCTTTATAAACACAGAGCCTAATCCAACGGAGACCAGTATAAATCCTTTAAAAGCTCTTTCATTCTCATTTTCTCCAACGTGTTGATCCCCAATGGAAACTGCTATGTTTTATCAAAAAATGACAATAACTTCTGGCTTAAGAAACTTCGGGGCTAACTTGATTTTCTCTAAAGCCACAGGGCTGCGCGGGGACTTCCACCCAGCAAGACGTTTATGGTGCTATAACCTAGCACTATATACTTCAGATAAAATAATTGAAAAACAAAAAAAACAATTTAACTGCCATACTGTATAAAAAAAAATTCAAAACGCAATGCTGTACTTTCACCCGTAACAAGAGAAGTGGCATATATTTGACTGATTGGCGCAATGAATATAACAATATAAACATGATTATATTTAGATGATAACTGAACGAATTGAGTAATAAAGCGCCTTATTAAATTGAATCATCAAAATTGAACAGGAAAAGTTATCGGGAAATTAAATAAAGTAAGTCAAGTTACCTATAGAAAAGTATTGAGAAAAACATTAAAAAAAAACTTTATTGGAATGCGGATCGTTCAATGCTTACTTATTAAATCTTTTTCGTACTTTTCATAATTTTATTAATAAGGTATTATATTGCTGGTTGATAATCTAACATTCTCCATTAAATAGAGAATATCCAGGGTGTTTCATCGCGGGTCTTGTACATAAACACGTCCGCGGGGGGGCCGCGCACCTGCATGCGAATTTCCTGTCCCGGGGAGGGTCGAGCGCTTTATACACTGCGGGTGTTTGTCGCTTCCTCCTTTCCTGAAATTATCATGCAGGCAAAGAGAAAATCCTTTTCAAAGATAAAAAAAGGGTTATCACTTAGCATGAAAGAATAACAAGCCACTTCCTGCTTTAAATATATAATCTTATTTAAAACTTTTAGTTTTTTTTACTACGCACACAAGCGACAACTATAATGTTCTCCTTCAGATATAATTTTAGTTTTTTTTAAAATATAATTAATAAAATAAGCAACTGACATTGTGTACAACAATAATATATCCCAGTTTCCTTGCATTAACGAAATTGAATGCTTAAAAATATATAATCATCTTGTTGAGGGACAAGGCATTTGATTGGTGAAGATCCACTATTGTAATGATAAAAAGTAACTTTGAATTTTTGTCTTCACTTTGAGTTTATTAGAATTATTTGCATAACTAGTTTTGACCCTATACACCGGACCATCATCAGATGCATGACTAAATACGACTAAAGTTTAGACATGCATCTGATGATGACCCGGTGTATAGGGTCGAAACTAGTTATGCAAATAGTTCTAATAAACTCAAAGTGAAGACAAAAATACAAAGTTACTTATGTAAAGTTACAATATATAATCAATTTAAGTTTAAAAAAATTTTTTTTTTTAAAAAACCATGAGCATATATTTAGCGAGTATTGTATTCAATAATGGCACAGAAAAAAATTGTTATGAAAGAAACTAATGCTTCCAATAGCTACATTAGACTAAATCATCCGAAGACGGATATCCGTACCATTTGAATGTATTTCCGCCCTCCCTTATTTCACAACCCCTGCGATTATCCAGACAACGGAACTGTTGATCGCCGGGCAACTTGCCAGCCAATCTTGGCATCTGAAACCACCCGTAACAAAAATACGGTTTATAGCGGAATAGACAGCCTACTTAATTAAAAGGAAATAATATTGTATTTTGTATGACGTATTTTATGTAAGAAAGGCAGGAAATATCATTTGATGAAATTTAATAAACGTTATCAAATCTCCAAAAACATGTAACTTATATGAATTATTAAATAAATAAAACAAATAATATTAGTTTTTGCAACGTAATTATAAATTAAAATAAATACTTAAATATACATTTCGTTTGATATATACGAGTAAACATAATTTAACAAATCAAACGATGCACTAGAAATTTAGAATGCATTAAAATCAATATTGTAAGCTTTTTATTGAATATGTAAGATCCTCAATAATTTGGTTGTATCAATTAATTATTTGTAATGTTTATGGTTTTAATATTAGTTTTCACACGTATGCATATTTATTAATTCAAAATAGAAGATATGAAATATATCTTCAGAAATTACTTATTATAATTTTCAGATAAGTGTCTGTTCCAGACATATACGACAAATATACGGCAAAATTTAAATTAAAACTATTACTTGTGGAAATTAAAGTTTGGAAATGTGCCAGAATCATTAAAACCTTTTGGAATATGTACGGGTATTCAGAGTTTTCAAGGTATTTCCGTAAGAACCCATTCTTATGCAGTGAAACTAACGAAAGTACTCTTTGTATCTGCAATAGTTTAGCAAGTCGTTTCTGTATGATATTGGGTAGTTAGATTGAAAAATAGTTTTCCATCGTTGTTATAAAGGCATTTATTGAGAACGTTGAGAATGCAGACCGAATTTTATTAAATGTAGTGGGAATTTCCGCTCACTTTGGAATATTAAAGAGCGTACATCTATAACTATTTTCTTTGGATACATAAAAATAAAATCAATATTTGAGGTTTCATGATATTACAAATACAGTGGCAGTAACTTTATTTTTTGGATGGATAAAATTATTTGATTCAAATTCTGTGGGAGAGTGAAGTAAACCAACATTAATGCAATCACAGGTAAATTTTGTTCATAATTCTAAAACTAATAGGATTATGAATGGTCTCGGGTTTAACAAAGTTTACATTTCAGTTAAGCTCTTAGTGTTTGGTCAGTGAAGCATAAACTGGAAAACCTGCGGGTCTCGGGGCTAATTTGATATAGTTTTTTGAAATCAGTCTAAGCAAACTGTAAAATAATGAAACAGATTTGTAATTAAATCAAAATGTTTTTAGTAAAAATAATTCTTCATTATTACATTAAACACAAATAGCTTTATACGTTTATTGAATACAGAAAAATAAACAGGGGCTTATCAAAAAGAAAACATTCAAAATTGTGATTCAAATAAAAGTGAAAAGAGATTTCGTTAGGGATAAATTGAGCTTGCATAAGTCGATTGTCACATTAAATTATTTTTATTCGCGCAAGAATAACACAATTACTTCCTAAGTAACCATTCGCACGTTACACGGAATGAGAGCTCACCATTAATATGAAGGCGGGATGATTTAATGTAATGGCCGAAAATTAGATATGGAAATTTCTTTGAGAAGATTTCCTCGAGGAAAAAAATGAAATTAGGCCATAAATATCCCGGGGTGTGCCCTGTGTAAAGTGCACCGAGGGGCGCCTGAATTTCAGCAAAAGAGATTTTTTCCAACATGAATATATAAATTGAATTGTCCAAGGTGTATATTACTATTCTAACCCTACTATGAAACACATGTCATCTGCGTCTTAAGTCTAAAGGATTAAATACAGTGCCGGATAATTTTTTTAATGATATTTTCTAGCTTGATTGCAGAGAGTATCCTATAATTTTTCAATTTTATTTCATTGAATTAAAATAAATATTTTTAATTAATATTTGGGAAAATACTATAGGTTTTTTCTTGTTTCAATATTTTTCAGAAGTAACTATATTTTTGTTTTATCAAGTAACTCAATTTTATTTTGAAATATTTAATTACATAATTGCTTATATAATATCACAAATGCTCGTAGTCCAAATATGCAAAACTAATAACCAATATTTTAACATATATCCTCTGGAGTTCTATCGGAATAAATATTAATAAATAAAAACCTATAAAATATTTTTATTTATTAGTCATGCGGTTTGACGGTTGACTTTTAATCAATTGACCGCTGGATTGAGAATGTGATTTTTTGGTCGTTAACGTTTTGCATTGTGTGTGTGTCAAGAAAAAGTTAAAGTCACATTTATTTTTTTATATTAGTTATACAAGGTTTATTTAAAACCGGATCTGCTTGCTTATTTTAGGTAATCTACCTATAATTAGAATGCAAACAGTTAAAACCAATTGTGGTTGAATCTTATCTATTCCGTCTGTGCCTGTATCAACGAGTGATTTGTTTAGAAAGGGTTTATTTTACTTGAAGCAAAAAAATAGGTTATTTATTTGTGTTACAACAATGAGATCATAGAAATAAATGAATAAAAACGCTTTGTGTTTTAAATAATGTACTTAAAACAATTATTAAGATTTAAAGACTTTTTTGCTTATTTAAAAGTTTTTAACTACCCTATTAATAACATTGCCTGTAATATGGGCGGTAGACATTTACTTCATAAAATCTGTATATTGTAGTTTATATGCCTATTCATAGATATTTTTAACGCTGAAAAGTAAAATTGAGCTTTTTACAGCCTCTCTTTTTACGACTCCTGTAAAATGTGCGGCGGAAAGTTTCCTATTATGAAATATATTTTGTTACACAACTCCCAAAACAGAAAGCGCGCAACTCAAATAACTTACATGATGTGAGGTCTTTCAGAAAATAAATCGTTTTACTATTACCGCCACCGGCATAAACAAATCAGGTTTCTGATGTGGTAATAATATTAACCCAAAACAAAACAAATATAAATAGCCCATCGGCTAGGAGATAACGACCATTTTTTTTGTGGGACATTCGTGGGTGTGAATATAAAGCGTCGGTGATGTTGTTACAGCTCTAGGCCAATGCTTCCTTCGCAGTCCCGAAAAGTCTGTGAATGGCACACATAAGCAAGCGATTGGAATCGCCCTGGCATCCCCCTTGCTCGATGCGGGGAAATCGATCTCGGCATCTTGACATTAAAAAGATGTATGTCGTTTAAGAAAAATAAGGTCATGGAGAGAGCTTACGGAAGCACTCATATGTGGTGTGTAATTTCAATTTTTATATACTTCCTATTCAAGATGATACCAGTTACGATATTAGTGCAACTGCAAGTATGTACTTAATTTTTAGTAGCTGTAGTAATTCGATAATTATGCAGTTTCATGGATGTTGAGTTGCTTGATGTTTTTTTTTCTCCAATTTTTCGATTATCGGCCAAGACAGAAAACTTCAAGCAGCACCCAAGAAACTATTTTATATTGCTTAACATTTAAACCCAAATTTTTATGTAAGTAAAATATAATAATACAACCTTTATCTATATTCATGTTTAATTATTGAGTTGAGTGTGTGGTATTAATAATTATTATTTTTGAAAACTAGTTAACCGAAGTAGTATAAATGAAATAGATAATTGCAAAAACATATTTATAAAGCTTTAGAAGCTTCTAAAACTCTACCCTAGAAGCTTTTTGTACAAGAGAATATTTAATACAAAAGATACGTTGTTGAAAATTTAATAACAGTGTTTCGAAGATTTGAATCGATGATCTAAATATTTTATTAAATATCATAAATTATAAATCGTGGTTTCATCTAGTCATGGCTATGATTAGTAAGTTCTTAAGAAAGCTTCAATTTATTTTATGTTACTCTGAAGTAGTTTATAATTTGTAAATTTTGATTTATTATTATTTAAATACTTGAAAGCTTATTTTATAATTAAGTGAGATAAATAAGTTTTTACTTCGTTTCATGAATACTAAATTTACAGTTTTTAAAATTTTATTTTTGAAAAATTATGTTTCATTAAAAATGTCGATTGCGTCAGTCAAAGAAAAAAAAAAAAGGAAAAGTAACGGTAAGATTTAATAATAACTCGATGAAAAGGACAAGTGTCTACTTTCTTCGGAGCGTTTGAATTATTATACTAACGACTGATAGAGTTAAAAGTTTTTTTTATCTAATGATGTAAATATCAGTATAAAATGTTCATAGTATTCAAAACAAGCAATAAAAATGAGAAGTTAAGCCGTGAAACTTAAGCGTATACATAATGAATTTCAAAGAAATCTTTTAATTTATTTTATTATCTATGAATTAAATAACAAAGCACTTGTTATCTCGGTCTAAAGCAGCGGTGTTTTGTTCAAGGCACTAGGGACCGTATTGTTGTACTAATTATGGAACATTATCTTTTTTTCCATTATGCTCATTTGATCTAAGGATTACAAGTCTTTTTTGCACTCACGATTGTACTTTTAAGTCATGCTTCTCGAGATTAAGTGGGGCGAGTTTGTCTAGTTTTTTAGATTATCTTGCCTTCTTACACAAATAGTTTGTTTTAATGCGCACGTAGTTGTGTGTTTTGGCTTTTTATCGTCTTACGTACTGCATCCATTAATTTTGAACAAAGACTATACATCTACTATTAAAAAATATACATAAAAAAAATATTTATGAGTTTCGATCACGAAACATTTGCAGTGACAGGAAGCGATAAGCTGTATGAGTTCGAATTCCACTTGTGTCCTGAATTTTTTAGAAATTTTGCGGTGATCCGATTGTGGTTTGATTATTTAACCTCCTTTTAAATTCGTTGTGAATCTGCTCATGATTCTTTTGCCAGTTTTTAAATCAAAAACACATCATTATTTCTCTAGTCTTCAACTTTTACAACACAAAAAGGAGATTAAAAGTTTTCCCTAGGCATACCGAATATCGGATTCAGAAGTTGTGATAAAAGAATATATTTTGCTTGCGTATCGCTCAGCATTCAACTCTGATTTCACCAGGGAAAACTCGGGTGCTTTATATGGGACGCCTGACTTAGGCTGCTGGAAGTTTACCTAGAATTTGCATATTATGATACGGGCTTGTATGACTATCAAAATTCTGCCGCCATCACAATCTATAAGGCCCCAGCTGGAGAGGCTCGCCTTGCGCCAGGGCTACCGACGCCTGCTTCAGCATACGAGTTCACCCCAGTCAGCTGGTAAAAATACGGTATACTATCACAAATATTATAAAAAAATCAATAGAGATTAATTTTAACTTTGCAATCAAATGGACATATATGATTAACTAATATGTAACAGTATTTTTTGCATATGAGTTTAGTCAAAAATCACGGAGTTCTGAATCAAATCACAGAAAAATATATTCAATACACCCACAAATCAACTTAGAATACGCAAATAAATAGAATTATATGATTAAATAACATGTAAATTTATTGCTCATGAGTTTACGCCAGTCAGCTTTTAGAAAACCCGGAACCCTGACTCATATAACGATAAGAATTTTTTTTACATACTATTATTACTTTTATCAGTAAAAATAGTTTTTTATTATAAACGAACATTTCATTGTGTAAATTTCTTAGAATTGTCAGTATTTCTTTCGTTAACCTTTATATACACTTATTAATATATTCACGGTCTTATTGCGAAGAGGTCGCAGTCATTTATCGATGCTTCGTTTATTTTGCAGAATCTATCAATCTATGATGTGAATAAAACAACGTGAAAAGGTTTTTTTATAAATGAAAAATGAAACAAGTGAAATAACTGCTTGCACGTTGAATAATACATAATTATGTTTGTACATTAAAACTCCAACAACTTGTCGCTAGTTTGATGTACCAACTCGCTTCACTAACTTTACTTGCACATCGATTGCTCTTTAAAACTAATTTGGAAGTTTCTGCATTAAGTTCGAATCTAATTTCAACTACAAACTTCCAATCTTTTTCATCACAAAAGCGAAATCAATTTACGTTTTTTTTCATTTCAATCCTAAAAATACCTCCATTTTTTTAAATACATAAATTTCAGATGTCAGTTAAATTATGTCTTGTATTTTTTAATATTCTTTGGCTAAAAATATGTATTATTGTTATATATAGTCCATGTACAGTTTTTATTTCAAAAGCTCCTGTTTAAGCTCGAAACTTTTAGTTGGATTTTCAAAAAGTAAGCAATAACGATAGCTGAAGAAAAATTAACATTTGCTTATGATAAAATATTTTCGTCGTTACCAAGTTGTTTACTGTAAGATTTTATGGTCTGGAAAATTAGTGTATCGTTTATTGATTATGAAAAATATTTCACCCCTGTTTTCAATATTTATATATAAGGGTAGAAACTCATCCCCCAGGAAAAGTGATTGAGTAACAGCCTTTATTTAAAGTGGTCGTGCTTGATCAGAAAATTCTTGTCAACAATCTTCCCGAACAAGGCAAATTTCTAAAACACGGTGTATATTCACATCTATCTTCCTTTTTCTACCTTCACCCAAATTTATAAAAGGAAACCCTCGAATCCTGAAAAAATTAAAAACAATTTTTAACTTACGGATATTGAATTTGTAACCCAATTTATTTGGATGAACATATATACGTTTTTTTTTTAATAAATTGTATCAAAAAATGCTTTCTATTTTCATTTTAGAATAATAGGATGAAATTTCTTAGTAATTTTTTTAATTTGTCAAACAATTTTTTTAAATAAATGAATACGGTGAAAAATAAATCTTCATTTTTTACGGTATACAAATAGTACTCGAACTCATATCTATAAATTAGTGTTGTTTATTATATTAGTTGCACATATGTTTTATGTATTTTAGGTATTCCTTATAGTTTATATTTTTGGTGTTTATTCAAAACGTAATATTGACAAAATATTAAGGTATTATCTTTTTAATATTTAAAAAAATATAGTAACCATCTCATATTATACAATATGTATTTATAAAAGAAGTTGCTTTAGGTGTACGTATTATCGACAAGTGAGAACTATACAAAAGTCCTTGTGGCTTATATGCTGAGAAATATACGGAACCAATAATTATTTAACTGAAGTACTAAACGAAGTACTAAGCCAAACTAATAAAACTAGTCGAGAATAGAAAAATGTTCAATAAGATGGCCACCAATCTTCTCAGAGAAGAGACACCTGATAAAGAAGAATTGTTATGTAGATTTTGGCAGCTTTTCGGGATATCAGGAAATAAATAAGAACTAAAACCTCTGAAGATGGTTCGAGTCCCGGTGACTGAAACATCAAAAGACAAAAACCAGTACGCAGCGTAACACCTTAAAAATCCTAAAATCATCTAATTTATTTACTGTACAACGTAATTATTGCGTGAAAATAATGTTCGACTATTATTAATTAGCTTGATAAGCAAAATATCTAATCCAAATAAACTGCTTCCGTTATGTGTTTTCTTACAAGGCATTCTTTGCAGGTAGCAATAAATATCACTCCAGCGTATAAGTACACGCCATCCTTCCAGAGACATAACTCGCCCGTTATCTTCCTTGACCCGTCGTTAATTCCAACAATCATATAAATCTACCTGAACATACTACAGGCTTCCATTATCTTAAACAACCCGCAAGCAAATTAAGTCCACGTATTTCTTCGGCGACCACGCCACAATCATATTTATGGGGCGTTTAAATTTAACGAGCGAGTTATAAGCTTGCTTAGTAAAATCTGTATCAAGATCTGCTTATGTCAAGATATTAGGAGAATAATCAACGCTATGATGGGCAAATTAAATCACCAATTAACGTCTATTAAGGGTGATGAATAGAGAAGCTAGTTTCTAAGCAAAGCTTTAGTATAAAACATGATTAAAAAAATTCTTAAAATTTCATTACTAAAAAAAAGTTTAATCAATATTATCATTCAAAGATACTTTAAAAATTACAACCATTTATAAATCACGTACTGTGACCATTAGTACCATTCATACAAGAAACTTTAAGTGATATTGAAGAAAGGAAAGGGTTTAAAGTTAGCCTCAGTATGATGACCAGATCGGAGGGATGATTGAGACATATGACGCGAAGCTTGTAAAGTGGAAGCCTTTCTGTATGATTAATTAATTAATAAAATATCACAAAGCTTGGCAATTCATTTTTTTTTATTGAAGATGTCTTTGTAAAGTCGATTCGAACAATGTCGCCTGCCAATCTAATTTCCTTTTTTTGTCAAGCTCTGCTACTTCCACCGTTTTCTGTGCCCAAGCTGGACGAAATGTTTATTTTCAGGTCATTGGTTGTATTTCCAAACATGACTCTCTTTGTGCTTTTTGGAGTTTGGATGTTTCTTTTATTACAACAATTCTCATTACTGGTGGAAAACGAAAATATAATGTCCATATTTGTATACAGAGCGGTATGTTGATAAATTTTATGCTTATCCAGCATAAAATATAACATCGTTTACCAGTGATGTTATAAATAAAGATTTTTTCATACCTCATAATTCAGGACTTTTCACAGGACACAACCAAAAAAATAATATCAATTTTTTTGATGTGTGATTATCTTAAATATTTGTTAAGTATTTTAAGTAAAACGAATGAAGCAATGAAAATGAATTGTGTATAAAATATAGACAAAGGAAACAAAAAAAGGAAAATATTATTTTTAAATAATAAGTTATGTTATAAATATTTAATTTTAAAATCATGTTGCAATGTTTAGAGTTTTCTACATATATTTTTTGTTAGTTCAATAGTTCTAAACTAAATGTTGTTTTCAATTCTAATGTATATTTATATAAAAAAGAAAAGTAATAAAACACTTAAAAAAATAATGCAAATTCATGTATTTATAACTAAAAAAAAAATACCTCGTACAAATACGGCGTTCGCCTGTTATGAAAAATAATTAAAATATCGATTTAATGTAGTCTTCGGTTCTGAAAAAAATAAAAGGAAAAAAGAAAAATTCACAAGGAGAGAATGAGAAAGCAAAAACATAGGAGCATAAAAAATGTTCGCGTAGGTAATTGGTAGAAGATGATTCTTTGATACTTTTGACTGATGATTTTCTGAAGAAGTTCTGTTTACGAAATGTAATATATAGCGTCTAATACGTGACTAGACAGAAACACGCTGAATGTTTGTGATTCATTAGTTATTGTGATAAGAAACCTATGTTGAGGTGTTGAGAATATAATCGCGATAACATTTATACCTCATCGATATATCGTGGATATACGTGATAATAAATTGAATTAAACGTGTTTTCGTTGCAATAAAAAGAAAAAAAAAAATAACATCTAAAAATAAAATTGATGATACATATTTAAATTAATTAATGAATTTATACATAAATGAGACTATATTTTATCGGAGTAAAATTCGGGAGGCTGTTCTTCAACAACGCTCCCGGTAACTTTTTGGCAGAAATCTTCTTCTGACAATTTAAGCAGTTAAATCAAAACGTCGAAAACCAGGAGAACCCAAAAAGCCACAGCTTAATGTACTCAAAAATTTGAGAGAGTTCAAGTTTTTAAATTAATCTAAAGATTTTTTGAAGCGTATTTGTGAAGAACACAATGTTTATTAATAAAATAATTATTTATTTCTCTGGCAATGGATGTAGTTTTCAAGTTGTTAGATATACATTAGCATAAAATATACACGCAGGGGGAGAAGTTTCTACCAATCCCTTACACATAATTATCACCGAGCGACTTATTCAATTCGCGTGGTAATTCCACCGGCCGCGGGTATTTCCCGTCATAATGTAGCTCCGCCACCATCTGCAATAATAGCCCAAAGTGGCGAACAATAAACACGATGACGTCATGAATTACGTCATTAAATTAACGATTATTTCCACTTGTGTGCGGAGGCTACGCTCTTAATGGGTAAATTTGGCTAAAGGCAGTTTGACTAGGAAAGCTTTGAACTTTTTATAAGAAGGCCCCAATAATTTTATTTGTCATGTGAAAAATATTATTTTATGATTATTTTTGTAATAGAAGTCAAGTTAGTAAAAAGGCTTCCAGATAAAATTCAACACAAGAAAACTTAAAAGTGAAAATACAGTTTTATAAATATTCCAAATATGGCATTTAAATATCTCAGCAAGATGTTGTCTGAATTAAACAAAACATAACATTGTTTTCTATTAAATATGTTAAACTAGAATTGCTCAAAGTGATTAAAATGATGTACATCAATTTACTCAATGACAAAACAATAAGATAACTCTACTTACTGATATGATAGCCAAAATGATTAATACAATTGTAAATATTATTTAACTGCTGTGTTGCGGCATATTTGTTTTCATAATGAGAGCTTAATTTTTCGAGCAAATAAATAATTATGCAGATACAAAATTGGCAAAGATCAAAGACACAGGTTAAGGATGTTAGTAACGAGCAGCCCAAACATTAGACAAATACAAAAGTAAATTTACCTCTGTCTTTGGGTACTAGACTTCTCATTAACGTGATTATGTTCTTTGATATTTTAAGTAAGGTTTTTCAGACAAAGCTAATTATGTTTCTTGTTAACGCACGAGCAGGCAGCTATCGATTAAGAACTCCCTTAATTATATTAATAATGATAATGCGAAAAGCGAAGCCGATTTTTTATCGACTGATTAAACATACTTCATTAAATTACGCACGGTATGGCCTGTTTTCTTATAATAGAATTATAACTATACATTACATGTTAGTATTTTACTTTTAAAAAAATACGGATATTGATTTCAATGAGGTTCTTGACCAAGCCTTTAGTAAAATTAAAAATTAAACCAATTGTCGTGAAAAATTTTTAACACAATACAGTACGGTTAAAATATTAGACCTTTTGGATCGACCTCAACGCCAACTCAGTTCTTTTTCGTATATAAAGAACATCTTTAAAAGCTTGTAACGTTGTGAAACTAATTGGCATAGAAGCGAAAAGCGAGCGCCGATATTGTAGGATAATCAGATGAAAAAAGTTACGTGTTATCTTTTCTTTGCATCCAAGCAAGTAGCTGTCGTTAGACAAAGGCTTTGATTGATCGAGCCATCGATATATTAAATATTTTACATTCTTAGAAATAAAACATGAAGTTCAATATATTATGCATCGTATTTGATAGAACGATTGGATCAAAGACTTGTATTGTTTAGACGTTTCTGTAAATATGACATATTGGTGTAGAAATTTCTTTTATATATAATGTGTATATTTTGAGAATATAACTTGTAAAGTTATTCTTGAAAAAGTTTGGGTTTATCCCTTAATTTCTTAAATCACCCATCGTTTTGCAAGTAAAGTTTGGTTTTGAGCCTTAAATTCAAACCAAAGATAATTTAAAGGAAAATTTATCACTTTGCTTTAAGGGTAAAGTTCTTAACCTTTGAATCGCGACCCAAATTTGGGTCATAAAGTTCTTCTGGATGCTACTGAATTTATCAATTACCTAGGTTTACATATTAAAGTCCTCTTTTAAGAGACAATATTGCTATCAGTAAGATTTTTATTCCCCCTGTGTCAAGTAATTTATTGATATTAGAAAACAATTACATAAATATAAAATATATTTATTAATGACTTCACAAGCCTTAGATTTGAATGAAGATACTATGAAAACAGTTCAAAGTAAAAAGTTAACAAATAATATCTAAACACGCGGAAGCATTGACAAACGGTCTGACAAATGAAAAATATAGTATGGCGATAGTAAACATTGAGTTAAGCTTTGAAATTTAATATTTTAAGCAGCAGCGAATTCATTAATATAATTAGAGAATCTCCTGAAGGCAGCCCTGGTGCTCGCTCCTATGAGGGATGTTCCTAATTACCAGCCATCGCACAGCCCCGAGACTCGCTAAGCCTCGGACGGCGTAAGCTGGAGAAAAATGATGAGTCTCACAAGAGCATCGCCGGCGGGAGCTTTAACGGGAAACTCAAAAGTGTTCAACAATCAACTGTTTTTAATGATGGTTTAACGGGTGTAGTAGGCGGGATTGCTGGTGTCATTATTTTTATTTTCTCAAATGATTGCTTCGTTAGGCAGAAATTCACAACCCCCCCAGCCACCCGGTCCCGTTAAGGTCTGCAACGTGCTTCCTAGATATATTGGAAAAGAAAGTGATCTTGATTTGCTGATTTAAAATATTTAAACCACGGTTTGTATAATAAGGCTTGGTATGAATAGAAAGCCATATTATTGGCGTGTGTAATAATATTTCAGTGATAGTAAGGTAGTACGGAGACATACGTTTTATTAAATAATGGAGAGCGACAAGCAAGTTGTCAGCTGTATGAAAAGCCATTTTGTGTATTTCGATGTATTGACGTGAAAAAAATCTCCTGGTTGCTGGTTTTTCGCTCTGTCGAAGGTCTTGAGATCGATCGGTTCCACGTTTTGCTTTGGCACAGCAACTCCTTTTGTTCAATAAAAGCTGTTACAAAGTATTGAAGTATGATTTTCAACTATTGTAAGCATTGTTTCAATACTTATAGCATGATTTTTTAAATAATATTGATGAGTTAATTTTACTTCAGATAGTACCAAAACAAATATCTAATACACTATTTTAAATTAGAAATATGCAGATTTATTTAACTGAGCACAAAAGTACATTATTAATTAAGAATCTTTTTATAATAGTGATAAATTAATATAACATATGTTTTATCAACTATTATTGAAATCTTTCAAATTAACAATATACACTTACTTTTTTTGTAACTAAATATAAATTATAATTACATACCATTTTCATAGTCATAATCAAAACAGTTTATGTAAATGTATTGACATAATTATAATATTAATATTTAATATGTTCTTTTGGTATTCACATTGTATTCCATTAAATTGAGTTCAGGCACAGTTTATGAAATAGCTCAATACATAATGGTTATTACTGTTGTACGTATAGAATTCAATACTCTATTGTTACACCAGTATCTCCACTCACGATCTTGATTGAATTATTAAATATTATAGAACACATAATTGGTTTATATTTAGCATATCAAAGGCAGCTATGGCTGGCATCGCAGATATTCCTGGTTTCCTTACAGTTAAACCTCTAGCTAGTTTGTTTCTAACATTTTCATACGGTTCAAAGATGCAAAAAACATCCTTTTTCTGATCAGTAAATCTAAAATGCCATGTTTTGCTTATCAAAACACACGAAAAGAAGTGTTAATAAGTTTTAATAAAAAGTAAATACGCCTATACTAGAAAAAAATTGTTGATTAAAATAGCCATTTCCCTCCCAAATGGAAAACTAATTTTACCTGTGTTTTGAAATGTATTATATTTTATGTATTGATTGCACTGAAATTACTGATTATTATGGTTTGTTGAAGGGCGTGTTTCCATAAAGTTTTTGATATATTTTTAATCTGTAGAATATATCACTAATTTCTCATTAGCCCGTATTTAAAATAAACATAAACATAAATAATAAAGCCTCGGACAACAAATAAAATGTCGCTTTAGCTTTGTAAACAGTAATTTTAAATGGCCGTGAGTGAGTTAGTATTAAAGTTTATATGGCGCTAGAATCCGCACAGGGCAATGAAACAAAATGGCGAATCAACGCTTTCATGAACACAAAACTTTTTACTTTAATTTAATTAATGGAAATATTATATGATGTGTACAACAATGAAATATATAGTTTTATCACGATGTAGAATGATGTCAGAATTCTTGCATGATATTTGGAAATAATTTTTACAATTGAGTTTCTCTCTTTCATTTAAAGGCCTAGTAAAATCAAACACGTTTTAAATATTAAAACAAAGATGACAATATAATATTATAAATGTGATTACAATAACTTATTTATTAATATAAAAAATAATTTAAAAACTTTAATTACTTAATCTATGTATGAATGTATGTAGGTATGTAATTTTCTAATACCGTTACGCCCCAAAGCTTATGATTTTTACTGTAACGTTATTATTTTTAAAATACAATGATTAAAAATACGTATAATATTAAATGATTATCATTATTTTTTTAAATTTTTAGATAATTTATTGCTTAAAATATTTTTATTGAATTTTTGATGCTCTTGGTGATTTGTTTTGTATTTCCACATTATATATGTAGCTTGTATATTCTTTTGGATTCCTCCAAACGTCGACAGACACATCTCCGTGGAGCAGTGGATATATCGCGATTGAGAACAATGGCAGATTTTCCAGTGAGCTATCAAGCCGGATAAGTGGAAAACGTGTGGGGATTTTCCTATTTGTTTTTTCAGGGTGTAGATCAAAATTTCGTTGTGCTTTTAGTATTTGAAACCCACCTTTCCGTGAAATATGTGGTTGGTTTTGCATCTTTATGTTTAACAGATATATGGGATATTTAAAGATATATCCATAAAAAATAGTATTTTCAATGTGAACATCAAAAAAATATATAATATTTTTCTATCTATCTATAGAAAAGTAAATAAATCATATTACCATTTTCTAAAATATATTACTTCTGATCAACATATTGTTTCTTAACACAGTTTTTTATAGGTTAATTTTTATAAATAAATTGGTCCCAAATATGTTAATCGTGGAGACGTAAATGTAATATAAATTAAAAAGCATACATTTATCGCCTTTTTGAGTCAAACTTCTGTTTATGCATAAATTTTTAAAGACAGGACCGTAAATTAAATAAAATTTACACCTACGCTGAGTTTTTTCAACATTAAATGACTCTTAGTATTTTGTTTTTTTAATGTGAAAAAATACATAAATTTGTGTTTAAATAATTTAAAAAAATGTATTATATAATAATGTTATATTTTAGATACAGGAGTGAGAAAAAAAATATTGCAGTCAACGCAAATTTACCGAGACCCTTTTTCTCGGAATTATAATGTCCCGATAGTTTTTACGGACCTTTGCAGAATAGGCGTGCTTTTATTTGTGGAAGTAATGTCTACTGGACCCTGAAATTAATCGAATTTATGGCAGCCATTCAAGAATAATAGTAATCGATCTTACCGGCTGCACAAAGAATAACGATGTAAAAAAACATTTAATTTTATTAAATAAATAAACGGATATTTGTATTATTGTGTATATGCATTGAAATTTTTTTAAATTCTTGAATGTCTTTATTGTATAATTTCGTCATTTTCGAAATAACATTGAAATTTAACGTTACAGGGAAATAACGTCACAGGGATGAAAAATGCATTTATTATTTTTATTAGCAGAAATTTTCTTGATAAAAATCTACATTTTTATTTAATTTATCATTTCAAAAATAATGTAAGATTACATGCAGATTCGTTATAAGATTTTTTCAAATAATATATTATTGATAAGGTTTAATTTAGATGTGTACTAAGAATTTCAAGACTCCGAGAGAAATCTTTTGGAATGTAAAACATTGTGCTTTTGGTGTTTTTAAAATGGAAAAATATGCACGGCTTCTTTTAAAAATTTTATTCTTAAAAAGGAAAAAGTTGCGCCAAGAAACAATTGTTCTTCCCACTCTGCCGGGATTAGGCTGATGGCATGTAAAATAAACAACTCACCCAAAAAATGTAGCAACCCAGCTCGATCTGTTTGCTTGCAATGCTAATATTTAAGAAATATTCAAATATGGTAGCAAATACGTTTGTGCTACCAATTAGACTAAGCCTGGTCAATTTACCTTTTACCTGAGTTTGTGAACTTGCCTGAGATTGAGTTCAGGTTTCAACAAAAGTAGTTACAAAACAACTCAAGAATTTACTCAATTCACTTTGCTCCGAAATGCAAATTAAAATTCTGTCTTATAAAAGATGAACCGGAAAAATACACCACGAATAACCAAAGTGAAGGCGCGATAAAAAAAACGAGAGGGCGTTTATATTTGTAAATCATCGAGGGATTCAGAAAATGGAGTATTTTTTATGAAATTCAGGGTTAATAAGTTTGCAAATGAAATTTGTTTGTTTTTTAACAGTACAGAACCGTGTGATGGATTGTTAAAAATATAGGTTTGTTGAGTTGGGATGAAACAGTTAATATTTAATATTGTAAACTGAACATTTTCAGACTTTTGTTGCTAATAAAATCACAAAAACAAACCCTCATTCTATTTAAAGAAGCGTAGTATTTAGATAATATTTCATATTAAAAACTTTATTATTCAGTAAATCTCCGTGTCTAAAATCAAGGAAAACATTATTATGTATAAAAAGTAATTATAATTTCCATTTTCCTTGAATTGTTTTGGATATCAACGTACTTTGTTGACCGAATACTAATACAATCGGTCCAATAAACAAAATGTTGTCGAACATTGTGATGGCATAACCTAATTTTGTAATTGCGTGGTATTTTGGTTCCATTAACGCAGGGCCTGAACATACAAAAGTATCTTATTTCAATGTAAATAGCAAACCAACGTTTAACTTACAAAATACCTTCAAATAAACAATTAGTAACAAACTATTTATACATTATAACCAATAAACACACAATAGGCGGTTTCAGGTATAACCTATTGCATGGCTGTTTCAAAAAACATTTAAATTATATATGAATATGTGTGCGTGTATTGAAATGTTTATATTTCCCGTCCATCCTTCCGTATCTTTCGTTATATATGTCAAAATAAGATGCGTCTTTTGAGATTAGCGAGCTGAGATGTAAAATATAGATGGCGGAATGAAATGGGATAACACTAATAATCTACACATATTCGCTTAGGAAGGAAGCAAATATAAACGCTATCGCCCCGGGCTGCACATTACCCGGCTCCCTTCCTGCTATCAGCTCCCCGCAGAGCCTCAGTCGTGGACCCCAGCCAGCCTCCTCTCGTGCTCACAATTGAAAGGAAGGAAGAGGGCCTGTCATGGCAGAGTACCCCGAGGGCCCCACACACGAGGGGCCCCCACTTTAGAAGGGACTGACTATTGCTAAAGGATTTGAATCGCCCAAAATTTAAATAACCCCTTCCAGATTGAAAATATGAGATGTGTTTACTTTTCAATAAAAAAAAAAAAAAAAACGTAAGCACAAAGGTGGCTGCTGCTTTTTAGTAAAAATTTGGTAATTGTCTAAAAATACCTTAGATTCTATCTACGAAACCGTTCCCTTTTTATTTAATTAGAATTTCAATTTAAAACAAAATTTAAGACATAAAAACAAATTAGGCCATAACATTTTACTACGTTGAAGACTTAGCATAAATGAGTGGTGCCTAAATTTTTCTTGTTAGCAATTAAAAGCGAAAATTTGAAAGAAAATTTAAGAATATAACGGAAGAAAAGGCCAAGAGCTCCAAACCATATTCCATTAAACGTACTTTCTTGCAAAATTTATTTAAAAAAATGGAAAGGTTAAGCGGTTAAAATTTTCAGATAGTCACCGCCACTGGCCTTAAAACTTGATTGTTCGGGGAGATAAACTTTGCAGGAAAATAATATCAAGTTACAAATTAAAATAAGCCTAATTAGCGAAACATCATTGTAGTCCTTACAATTAATTTGATTTAATTTTTAAGTATATTTTAACTTCATAATTTAAAAAAAAAAATCTGTAATGCGTGTAAAAATTCAAGCAGCGTACTCATTTTTTGACTACTCGATCTAGATACAGATCGATAGTGATGTTTATTTATTTAATTGAGACAAAAATTATCTGCTCTCTCAAAATTTGATGCAGTCATAAATTCTCGTCATATATTGAATACTGTGTACCCGATTAATAATTTTTTTTCAGGGTAGTTTGTAATTTGATATTAGCGCGGTTCAGAGTAGAGCTTCTTGGCCATTTCAGGAAACTTTGTCTGCACGACCAGACAGCGAGGCTGAGGTCACTCACAGCCCCGGTGGAACTTTTGCCAACTTTTGGACGTTTCCGAAGAAACCCTGTTGCTGGCTTAGCTCGGGTTTCGGCGATGCAGTCGCTCCAGCCACGCCGAAAGCTTACGCGAGCTTTTAGCGTTTAGCTGTTCCGAAGCACAACCGCGGTATTTCTAACCACTTTTTTGTTTAAGCTTAAAACTTGGAATTCTTTGAAAACTTTACTTTTAGGCGTGCTTTAAAATTAATCGGTTATCTTGAAATTTTTTGATACGGTTACCACCGTGAGGCATTTGTAGATCGTAATGCAGAATTGATTTTTAAACTTGTTGAGTAAATTTTAACATTCGTGGAGTACTAATGTAATTATTTTCGTACATTTTACAAGCCTCATAAAATAAAGACTTGATTAGAAATTATAATTCTAAAATATAGCTCAAAGATGAGAGTTACGCGGATTCAGCTAAATAGTTTACTAAAGAGAATTTTTAAATTAAAGTAGGTATTTATTAAATATTATTGTGAGAACTATTTGACATACTTTATTTATATTATTTTAGTCAAAATTGAAGTTTTATTGATTTACACGATGCCACGAGTTTTTAATTAAAAAATAAATCATTCTCTGCTTATGAGGAGCGGAATCTCAAATGTACTATTATATGGCTGGCAAGATAGAGCATCTATAAAAGTTTATTTTTATAAGACAAAAGACTACGGCCACGTTTACCATACCGTTACATTATACGAGATGATTAAATAAATTTACTTTCATTGCATATTTAATTTTTTTTTTTAGAATATGTACACTTTTAATACTGTTAATCATTATTTGGAGTTCAAACATAAATTTTCCAATTGAAAATGACAATATAGTTTTTATTTATTGTAACTCAGTAATTTTAAATTGTAATTTCTCATTTCAGACTTAATATTTTTTTAATTAAAAATAATCATTCGGAAAGAACAATGAAATTTATAGGGTACGTTTTTATAAAATTCGAAAGAATAAAATTAAAATTTTAAAGGTGCATAAATAGTGTCTCGAAAATACAAAGCCTATTCCTGAAAGAAATAAGACAATCTAATTTAAAAAACAAACTAAAAAAACGACACCCTTGGAGTATATATTCGGCTATCTCCGCCAGCCGTTTGAGAGTAGACCGGCCCTTGGAGGCTCTATTAGTGCACGAAGCGAGGGTGCTTGTCCTGATCATCTATACCTTATGAGATGCTTGCCTTGATACGGACTCTTTCATTATCACAAGAACAGATACACGCTCTGATTGCTATTGCTTTACATTTTTACTTAAAACTATCCACCACACAGAAAATGTATTTCTTTTAAACACGAATCGCAAATTGATTTAGAAAAAATCTAGATGCAACATCTTTGTAAGTGGATGGTTGTATTAAGACCACGACTTAATCATTAAATCCATGTTTTAGTCACTATTTTTCAGAATCGATATATAAATTTCTCGTGCCTCTAAAAAACCATAACATTTTATTTAAAGTTTCTCTTATTGTAGTTTTATGTGATTTTTTGGTATTTAAATTTACCAACAGCTGTCATATGAATGCACAGTTTACGATATAATGCCCAAAACGATGTTGGTCTAGAAATACTATGATATATTAAAATTCAACGCATTAAATTATGTAAATCATATAATTTCTTTAGCCCTTGGTTAAAATTTAAACTTATTTGGGAAGTGAAATTTGGAAACAATATTTTTTCAACACAGACTAGATTTAAAATTTCTGCGTTGTGATTTTATTTTCTTTTTATCATTAAGATGAAGGCGAGAGAGGGTTGAAGAGAGATTGAACACTAATGCGATTTTTATATCTTTCTTTACCAATAACACAGAAGGCAGACCTTATAACAGAGTACCAACGGCTTCCGTGCTTTAATATGATATCAAATATTTTTCATATTATATTTTATCAAAGTATATGCACATTAAATATATAAGTTGAGTGTATAGAAAGTATGTAATGAATGAACAATGTAATGTATTTCTATTTTTAATATACATGTTTTAAAATAGTATATTTTAAGAAAACTTAAAAACGTCTTGATTCATAATGGCAGAAAAAAACTATACTATTGCTGGAACTTTATATCGTATATTTAAAACTCTTACCGCATTACGTATGTAACGTTTATTGAAAAAATTTTAAATTCTCTATCGTTAATGATTACATTAAAAATGTAAATAAAATATATGGGATAAATGATTAATTAATCAGTACAACATAATGGCATAAATAAATTTAAATTATTTCACAGTATGAATATGGGTTACACAAATTTAATTCGTGTTCCACAAGGGAATTGAGTCCCGTGTCGCTGGGTTCTCTGCTAGTTGCACTGAACACACCCCCGTTACACAGTGTTCAGGTATGCTAAATAGCGAAGGAGGCAGACCGGGACGAAACAACCCTAATCTCACCACTCTAGCCTGATTGTATGTTCATACATATGTATGAGACAAGCAAGTGCCATGATATTTCGCAGCCCTACGGTTCGGGTGACGTAGTCACTTATCTTACTCAAGGTTGCTCTCTGGAGGGACCACTGAATATTTAGTAACAACACTTCAAACCCTATGTTTTTATTATCGTTGTTTATTTTAGTAAATATTAGGTGTCTCACAATATATTTTATTGTTAAGTAATAAAGTATGTATGTAGTTAATGTAAAATATATTTATTGAATACTTTAACGGATTCATATCAAAGTTCAGTTTTTTAGATTGAACATATTATTTTACGAATTTACGCGATTTATAAAAAAAGCTGTGCATTGAAATTAATATCTTCAACTTCTCTATTTCTATTTTATTTTAGTTTATTTAATTTATCCTCTAATAAGAAATTATTTAAATAATAAACAACAAAGAAAATAAACTAAATAGGCACTAGAAAACTCTGTATTTTTGTATAAAAATTTAATTGAAAATTTCTTCTTTAGTGAAAAATATGGTTATTTACTAAGAGGTGCCAAAGGATAAAAAAATAATCCAATATCAGATTTTGGAAAGGAAGAAAGTTGATAACAAAAAAAGTGACTGTCGTTGAGCTATAATTCGGGGTTAAAATGTATGTTTATTATTAACACAAAAGATAATATTTTATTATCTATTTTATAAAATAGCTTTATGATCGAGTGGTTTTCAAAGTGTAAAGCTGTTAATACATTCAAAGATCAGACATTACTCAAATGTCTCATGCGAAGAATAGATTTTGATTAGCATATCAGGAAAAAAGTCTAAGTACCATGAGAACGATTTTTTAGTGAATAAGCGCTTTTTAAACAAATATTGAATGAACGAAAGCCACGACGATGAAGTATTATCCAGCGTTTTGTTTCGATATAAACTCCGATCTCATTGTATAATTTGGCGATGGTACCAATCGATATCAAAATCAATTAACCCCTTCACTAGTATTGAGCCTGTTCTTCGAATCTCAAAGCGTATTTAATATCGCTCGGCAGTCGAGACGGCCTGGTATTTACTTTCGGGTTTATCCGACCCCGCGAGGCCGGTTAACCCTGCGCGGCCAAACATTTACCCTCTCACACCCCCCGGCCAAATGTATGCCGCGCCGCTGTATCGCTACGATTTAAAATTGATCTACGCCGCTCCGAACCGAAACCACTTAGAAGGGAGTAAACTCGGGTTTCCGGTTCGAACCGACAGTGTTTCGGGCGAAATGAACCTTTTACTTGTCGTTAGCGACTAAATGGGAAAACATTTTGAAAGGCGGAGTAATCGACTACGAAACAAAGCCAAATTGAAAAGTAGAATGGATATTGTACCCCATTGTCTTATAAAATGACCCGAAAAAAAATCCATTTATAAAAATACTGCCAACTAGGATCAACCGTATTTTAATGTCCTTAAAAAATATATGCATGGTCAATAAATAATTGTACTCACACACATATAAATATAAATAAACTTTTGAAGCTAGTTTCACGAGAACAGTAAAAAACATCTGCAGAACTTTAAAAAATCATTTGGTTATTATAAATAAAAGAATATACTACATATATATTTATATGGAAAATACAAATACATATGTCGATTTTTTGATTAACGTCAATCAGATGCGTATTTATTACCCATTACGGGTTTATTATATTATTACTAATATGATTAGGCACATTAGTTCATACATAGAAGATGATTTAAAGAAACTCTCAGAATAATATCATCGTGATTTGTGTGGGATTTGAACCCACATCCCTTGGTTTACATGACCGGTGTACTAACCCTTGTATTAACGAATCACTTCCGTTTATCGAGAATTTTTAACAATCATACTCTACATATGAATCCCACACAAATCACGATGGAGAGTTTCTTTAAATCATCTTCTATGTATGAACTTATGTGCCTAATCATATTAGTAATGAAAATACAAATCTTCAATAAACAGAAAATTTGGAGACATCATTTTTAAGCCTTTTCCTCATGCACAATAATTTAATGAGGTTTTGTATACAATACAATTTTTTTTTTTTTTTAATTATGATTCACGATCGCCATCATCCACCGCCAATCCATTAGAGCGTAAGGGTCTCTCTCCTTGAAATATGTTATTGTCACAATATAAAAGGGTTTCCGTGTTAATAGGTCCTCGTAATTGTTTCGTATTTCTATATTGTGTAAAATTTAGAGCTCCCTCAATACATTTACGTAACTCAGAATGACCGACCCTTTAGTAATGTGACAGAAGCTTTTATGTAAGCTCCATACCGGGGTACATTACACCTTGTTAAATATTAACTTGATTCCATTTAAAAAAATCACCTACAACGGAGGTTTGACTTTTCATTACTGGTGTAAGTATTTCATCCGTTTTAATTATACATTATATTTAATATCAATCAATTCAATTAAGCACCCATTTATTCGTGTTTAATTTCGTAATAGGCGTAGATAAATTATGGAAAATTGTAAATAAATGCATTTGATTCATGTTATGTATTGTATGGCTATGTTATGTATGGCTTATCTGACAAAGATTTTGTGAAGTATTTATAATAATTAACAAAAGCCACCTGAAGGTATCAAAATTAATCTAGGCGTATTTATAAAATAAAGGATATGAAAACATTTGATTAAAGTTTAATTAATTTAGTCTCAAAAGGTTTGAACTTTATTTGCGTACTATTAATAATTTCGTGTTTCTTATTATTTTCATTTGACGAAATCTATGCGGTTCAATTATAAGTCAAAAGTCTTTGTAATGTAATACACTGTGGCACTGATTGTTTTCTGTAATCAAAATAAATTAAGGAACAGAAAACCCTAAAAGATACTTTGATCTGTTTGCCAGATGCGTGGTTGATAGCGCTTTACAACTAGCCTGGCTTAGAATTTACCCAAAATATATCTCAAAGGAAATAATGATCAAAGTCATAGATAATGGAATATGTCTTAAACAAAGCTATATTTAATTAAGCTTTGTTTCTAAAATACATATAATTTAATATAGTTGGAATTCAATTGAATTTTGTTAACAAGTTTAAATTTGTAGACAGGTAAGACATTTATGAATTATAGTAAAAAAGAGATATTGTATAGTTAAGACAAACCATATAAAAGTTTTACGGATGCTACAAGCACCGCTGATTTTGTCATAAATCTTTTTTCTCATACTATTTGTCAAGTTGACATCTGTCTTATGAAGAGTAATGTTGGCGCGGTGATTGCTAGCAATTGATATGGCAATAGAAAAAAACGTGTTTTTTTAAAGCAGGCTAGTAGAAATTTTCTATTTCAGATGCTAGATCGTAGATCAAAGAACGTATTAAATAATATTTTTAAAAAATCTGCTTAATTTTCTAAAGTATATATAATTTTTGATTCATAGCAGATTCGAGTAGTATATCTTTAGAAATAGGAGTACATGTAATAGATAACATGAAAATCTGTATGTATATTGCATACGTTATTTACTTAGTGTTTTCAGTGTGCATAGCCACAAAATCAAAATCACGCAATAAAGGTTTGATTAATGATTGGAATAAATTAGTTTTCTGTAAGTAATTGGTGTTTTCATTATAAATAAAGACTTACCATTCTATTATTTTGTTTTTGTATGTTTTTTCCCTATAAAAAATTGCTAGTATGTGATAAGTTAAACAACTTAAGATTAATAATATTTATTTATCATTAATTTTAGACATGTATGTCAAAAAACCTTACACAAAAGTCTCACTATTCGTTTTTTTTGTCATCAAAAGAAGAATCCGGGTGGGATAACTTTTATTTCTATTATTCGTTTTACGTAGGAAACTATTTTGGAGAGTTTCGTGTAAAAATATATTTCTTCTAAAAGAAAAGTAAAAGTTATCATTGCACTCCACTAGGTCTAAAGAATTTAAATTAATTATATTTATACAATAGCTACTTTTGGGTTTATTGAATTTTGTATTTATACAATGATTTCAATATATTTTTGCACTGTATTCTTTCGAAAAGCTTTATACCATTCAACGAATTGAAGAGGGCGGTGGGCAAACCTTCCTCTGTCCCGTGGGATATTTCTACCTGTAGCTTCCACTCTACTTGTCTATTCGAATGGTTTTGGGATACTCTATGTTCATACATATAATTCATTCATAGAATACAAATAATGATTGAAGTCAATGACCTTTTTGCGTTAACAGCAAAGCTACACATGTCGTTTTAACTTGTAGTAGTAAGTTTGGTAAATGCAGTTTGGGGGGTGGAACTCGGATGGAATATTATGTATATATTAATTGTTATCAGTTTTAAAGAGAGAAACGGTTATTTGATATATAATGTTCTCTTGTATATTTTTGTGATATTAAAACAACCTCTCTTTAAGAATCAATATTTTTCTCATCAAAAATTTGTTACTTGCTTGCAATAATTAGCAAACCCTCACTTCATTTGAAAATGCCAACCAGATAAGTCACAATATCAGTAATTATAATAAATCTAAATCAGAGGTTCTTTGCTTCTAACTATACGTTACGATATGGTATATATACTTTTTATTTAAATAGTCAATGACTTATTGACAGATTTATTGTGTTAACCATTTATAATAAATTCAATATTTTTGACAGAGAGTACTTGGTGGAGTTCCATTTTAATATTTGATAAACACATTACAGGACAAACCCCAACACAGAACAGCTGCTGCTACACCTCAAAGCCACTACATTAGATAATTACCCCATTAATATAAAAACATTTGTTCACAAAAATTTGCAATTATCTAGAATCCTCCACTTGTCAGGTACATTAAAATCACATTATCCCTTACCACCTGACAATCACTCTCTTTCTTTCCAATAATTGCTTATTATTATATAAAACCTCACTCTTGGTTGGCGAAACCGGTCACAAATAAAAACGGACATGTTGAAAATCACTCAAGTATTTTTCTCAAAAATATTAACCATTATTAACGTTAAAAAAGTTTTTTGAATATTTTTGAATAAAAATAGATAGTCAAAATGTTTTTAAAATATATAAGTAAGTATGAACTCACCGATGATAGTGATGAGAATAATGAGAGCAAGGATGACGGAGGTGACGGCCATGACGATGACCTCGCTGAGGTTCTCGTCGGGGGCCGTGGAGTTGGAGAGGTTCCCGACGATGGCGGGGTCGAAGGAGCCGTTGCCGAAGAGTTGCCAGGTGTCGTTGTCGCGCTGCTGGGCGCAGTTGGCGGAGCAGTTGATGGCCGAGAGGCCGGCCTCCTCCAGCAGAGAGGGGGCCGACCAGTCGCCCAGAGCCGCCGCGTAGTCGTACATGGCTGCAACAAACCCAGAAAACATTGAGAGGCCTCGAAGAACAGACATGACTCACAAGAGTTTTTGAAATGTTACATAAAGAGTTAATATATTGATTTTTGTGAAGACCGTCACAGTAAGTGCGATTTTGCCTATACAGGTTTTATTTTTGATTGATATGATAAAGTACCTTAAAGAAACTCTCAGAAAAATATCATCGTGACTAGTGTGGGATTAGAACGCACATCCCTGAGCTTACATGATATTTAATTAGCATAATAAATACGTTGGTTCACTTATAGCAGTGCTTCTCAAAGTGGTCCCTACGAACCCCAGGGGTTCCTGGGATCATTCAGGGGGTCCAAAATACAAGTAATAACAGGCATCGCGGTGAGTCAGGTAGGTTAATACAGAATCGCAATAGACTTGATACTTGCACCAATCAGTCTATAATATGAATTTATGTAGTTTTTCATCCAGGGTCCGTGGGCAAGTTTTGACTATGAAGGAGGGTCCGTAGGCATGTTTTGACTATTAAAGGGGGTCCGTGGGCAAGTTTTGACTATGAAAGGGGGTCCGTGGGCAAGATTTGATCATGAAAGGGGGCCTGTGGGCCAAAAGAGCTTGAAAGCCACTGACTTATAGGATATGATTGTTAAAAATTCTCGCTAAGTACCAGTGACTCGTTGGTATAATTGGGAATGCACCGGCCGTGTAAGTTTGGGGATATGGGTTTCGAATCCCACACAAGTCACGATGATATTTTTCTAAGAGTTTCTTCGATCATTTTTCAATATTTGAAAAAATATACTTGATCATACCAATCAAACATAAGGAATTTTTCTGACTGTTGCAATAATAAAATTTCGGTTGTATTAAAAAGTTATTGTTAAATGTTTTTGCATAATTTGGGTTTGGATTATCGTTTGTTTTGCAATAAAAACTAACTCGTTAACTTATCATTGAAATCCACTTTAAAATATTTATTCCAATGAGAAGACTCCACATACATTATTAATAATATTATATTATTTCTTTTTTAACTATGCAGTTGGGCAAACATCAGTCGTATATTGATGTTGACATTATTATAGTTCGGTTCGATTTCGGGTGTAATAATATTTGGGAGACTGTCGTAACGAGTTTTTTTTTAAAGGAATACATATCGTGTTTAGTTTTGTGGGAAATGTGATTGTTACTAGCAAAGAAAATAAGATTCAACCCCTGAAAAACTTTGGCCGATCCGACCATCAGGATTCCTGTTAAGGAAATGGGCTGACCACTGACTGGGCGTCCATTTACCGAAATGGATCCGGGAAACTTTCAATGAATGTAATGGAAGGAAAAGAAAAACTAGAAGGCTGTGAATACGAAAATGTTTATGATGATAAAACTAATTTTGTTTTTTTATTAAACACCATTCGAAGGTGGAAACTATTACAACACTTTGATGTTTTGTAACATGGTATGTTAGTAGGTTTTTTTACACATGGATAAATAATAGTAGGGCTTATTTAATTTAAAGAAAAAACGGTTATAAATATAGGCTTTTTTTCAAATTTACTGAGAATTTCTCAACTTATTTTATGTTATCTAACACACATAAAATCTAAAATCAAACAATAAGCATTTTATTTACTTCAATAAAACATAATTAATATTTTCAACTTATTTGAACAGAATGCTTAAGCAATTCATAAAAAAATAGTTTTAATATAAATCTGGATTAATGTGTGAAACTAGTTTTTTTGTTGTAAAATATTTATACGTTATTGATTTGTATAAAATAAAAATGCACAGAAAACAAAATAAACAATTTATAAAAATATATTAAGTTTGAAATGTTATATTTCTTATAATCATAATTAAAATAAAGGCTTTTAAAGAATTGTATTTTTTTATTTTGATAGGAATTTTTTTAAAGTAAAATTTTCTTATGTAAGCCCTTCATACTTTTGAAGTTATTTTAAAAAGAAATTTGATAATTTGACCAGGTATTAATTTTCATTCTTGAAATTAATGTATTGAGTTATCTTTTTAAATTAGAATTATTTATATATTTAAAAAAGGGAGCGATGATAAAATTACTGGATTCCCAATAAAAACTGATTAAAATTTAAAATAATTAAAAAATCAAATTTATCAGAATTACTTTTCAGTATTGATTAAATAACCCAATTTTGAGAGTGTAATTAGAATTTATCACCAGCTGAGACGAAAGAAATGCCAACTTCATAATCCTAAATCAAGGGATTCTGATGGAATTCAATTAGGACATTCAAGACTTGTTGCAATTTCCTGAGGATAAATTAATATACAAGATAATAATCAACTCACTGAATATTCATTTAAATTATTTTAAAAGTGAAATTCATCGTACTTAAAACACATTTTTTTATATTCGTAATATTTTAACGCCTTTAACGGAAAAATTAGTGAAGGTTTAAATCTTGGTACAAGATTTTATTCTCTAAATAATTTTCTGAATAGAATATACCTTTGAAGATACCAAATTGCTCTGGAGTTGAACCAGCGAGCTTTCGACCAAAGTTTAACATACTAAATCATTGAGCCAAAATGTCGAGCTATATACACAGCATAGGTGTTTAAATAAACAGTTACAAATTACACCCTGTACTACATATTTGTAAATTGTAATAATAATGTATTTCCCGGTAAAACGTGACAAAACGTTACAAGAGAACGCTGGAACAAATGCCAGAGCATCCCTTGTACCCTTATTCAATTAGTCTTTAATAACAAACTACCCAGAAGGTTTGCAGGAGATTCTGAGCTCTGAATATTAATGTTATAATTCGGGCTCTGATACCGTCATCATATCTGTACCAGCAAGGGCGGGGGTGGCCAACCCTCGGACGGCTGTGCTCTCGAGCCGAAGAGATGTAAAGTTCCGTGTTTGTGCAAATAAAGGCTTTCTACGAACACATTTCATTACGCGACGTTACGACAGCAGGTATTGACTCTTTCAAAAATAAACCATAGTTTTCCAAAAAAAAAGGCCAAAGAGCGCAATTGTAAATACAGACTTTTACGAACAATATTGTTAAGAGATTACACGAATCTCTGAGTACAGATTTAGTTTTAGTATCGTAAAACATGTAAATATTTAAATGTTTATGAAATTATTTTGATTAAAAAATGACAGAAATTGCCCTTCTTACATAATGTCAAGAATATTTTTAATTTTTTTGATAAATCTCTTAATTTCAAAATAACAATGCAATGACTTGAACTTAGCAGTAGAACTAGTGCATACATTTAAGAAAACCACAATTTCATAAACCAGGATAAAAAAAAAAAATATATATATATATATATAATTAAATTACCATATTATGAATGCTTTGTAAATGCTGGTTCTTCTATTGTAATAAAATTTTGAAAAAATGCCCAATTAAATAATATTTCAAAGTTTTAATGGAATAGTTATGCTATAAAGGTTATAAAATTTTAAATTTCATTCGGATATTCTTAGAATATTTATTTCAAACTAGACAGTGGTACATTCACAAAACGGGAAAAAATGAAAAAAAAATACTTTGATGAGATACAAGGTATTACTTCCAGTGGTGCCTAGCTAAATCAAAGCAATTTTGAAAAGGTAAAAAACCTCAAAGGCTTTGAAATTTTATTTTCAAATGTTCTAGAAAAATGAGAACTTGAATTATTTTTTAATTCCTTTCTAAATTTTGTATGGTTAAACGAAAATGCAGATTGAAATTGGTAATGAAAGTTGTTCAAATTTCTCGTACTGAAAAAGTTCGATCGCTTGTTAAACATGTTAATGCAATCGAAAATTTGCAATGATAACGAGTTGAATCAACTTAAAAGGAAAAAAATACACTTCGATAAGTCTTTGTTATCACTTGAATTTTCGAGAAAAGATAGGCTGTTCTGAATAATTACCAATTATTTTCAATATTAAATTATTGCGACAAAACGACATATATATTTAATAGACGACGAAATAAAGTTAAAAATAAAATATATCTTTTTGTTTTATTGTTTTAGTGTAGGTGATTATCATGAAATTTAATGACGAAAATTTGTTATACATTGTTAAAGTTGGTATGTTTTTGTTGAAAAGTTTGAAAAAATTTGTAGATCATAAATATTTATTATAGTAATATAATATAATAATTTATATGTTTTAAAGCTATATGTAGATGAACATATTTAATATCAGAGAGTGCAAACGGAATATACTGTATCCGCGTTCGCTCGAGCTCACATTGTGAAAACAGTAGAAAAAGCATCGAAAAAAGGTCCGTGGACGAGATTTATCAAATCAAAAACAGAATCATAGCAATAAATTCAACGGAAATGTATTTAAAGATTAAGAAGATTCTATGTAAACAGATTTCCTCCAGACTGAGGCTCGCGGGCCTCCCGGGGGATTAGAACTGAATTTATTCGAGCGTTGGGGCTATTCTTTTAACATCAAATTTGTATTTCATTTAAACATCTAAAAAAGCGCAGAATGTATAAAGTAACATGGAATTTGTGTAGTAATGAATTAATACAAAAATATTGATTGCGACTCATTTTTTAAAATTTATATCACATGTGTGTAAGTGAGGTACTTGATATTTGTTGTGCCACTTAGTAAGAAGTATGAAATTTTTACAGTTATTAAAAGAAAAATTATTTAAGTGATATGGCAAATTTAAAAAAGGTGTTATTAGTGTAAAAATAAATAAGAAGGACGTTTTTAAATAAATACCCGAGGTATTTATTGTAGTTAATAAAATCAAACATCAAAATCAGGAAAACTAACAATAAATACTTTGTTTATTCCTTGGTTATGAATTGTTTATTTTATAATTAATCAAACATCAAAATCAGGAAAACTAACAATAAATACTTTGTTTATTCCTTGGTTATGAATTGTTTATTTTATAATTAAAATTCAATATTTACTTATGGTACATTTAATTAAAAACAAAAAAAGGTTCATTAAAATGCATATAACTTTCTGCTCCATTTTTTCGATGATTTATGGTTGAGCCGGAAGCGAAGATAAATTTCCTACATTAAAAGATGGTGAAAACGTACCGCATTTTAAATGTCAGTAGAGAAATGCGTATTTATGGCCGGAACTCAAGTGCCTGTCTGCTTTTCAGTTGGTTTTTAGAAATATTTTTACGTTGGAAAATTAACATATTTTTACTTTTCTCCCACAAAAAGGGATGATCAAAGAATTTCATATGAAGCGAGTTTATATTTAGAATTACAGATTCATAATATTTTTTTATAAAATTGTAAACATACTTATTTTTTTCAGTGAATTATTTTATACATATGGGTTTTTTATATGCTTTAAATGTATTATTTCTGTTATATAATTTGTAACTGGAAATAAATGAATTATCAAATCTGTGTAGTATAAAAGTTAAATTTATAAAATTTATCGCTTTAAATTTCTAGAGCGCCTCAATCATTACTCATGCTTTCTCAATAAAATCCTACCTAATTTCACGTTACAAGACACCTTATAAAAAACTTCTATCCTTCAAAATTTTGAAAATGTTGGAGGTCTCTCGTAAATTCGTAATAACTAATAAGAAAAAAAAACTCCGGCGTGATCTGAATCTTTTTAACTTTAATTTGACTTTTTCTAAAGGGTTAGCGGCACAAAGAAGAGGAGGACGAGTTTCACACCCTAAACGAGTTTTCTCTATTAAAAAAAGTTTTTTTCAGCGAATTGGGGTTGCGTTGACATTACTGCTGGCTCGAATTCGAGATTCTTACTTAATTTTTTATTCAGTATTTTTAATCCAATAATTTAAACAAATTTTTAAGCACACAGAAGCATAATGATTCATTTTTTAGTGTTGTAAATTTCATGATAGATAGTTAATATAAAAAAAACGATAATGTTAGAATTTTTTACAAAAAACGTCCACAAATTTTCATTGTTCTGTAAAACTTATATTTAATTAATATAAAAATAATTTAGGAAATTATAAACACTTCATCTGAAAGTATAACTATTAATAAGCGTAAAAATGATAAAAACTTGATTTTGTAGATCGCTTCATTGCTATATGTCTTAAAAACTGTTGAACGATGAACTCAAGTGCAGTAATTTTAAATGAAGTTTTTGTATATTTTATTTATTATTTAAAATTTTTTGAGCACAAATAATACACAGCTTTATTTGCAAAAAAACTATTTTGCACATACAGTCAAAATAAAAATAATATTTTTCAATTCATACAAGAAGCACAATAATCTACACGTGATGGAAGACGACCCCATGAGGGGCTCCGACTAATGTTTTCATTTGGATTGAATTCTCCGAGGCTCGCGTGTAGACCCGCCACAAGAAGCGGGCACCTGGAATGAGAATTCGGCTCATTTTTTTCAGGAATGATTTACGTACTTCGAGGCACTTTCCACTCCTTCCGCTAATATACAAGAGTGATTCGCGCGACGACTCTGGAGGGAATAAACGCGGCTGTCGAGTTTACTTAATGGGAAGTGAGGAGAGGCGGGATGCTTCTGAAGGATGTACCGAATTTGGCCTTTTAATCTTATCCGCACCAAACTTTATTACTAATTAAATGTACATGATATAATGTATATTAAAAATATTGTTTATAAAACACATTTTTAAATTTAACAATAAAATTAATGGGTTTTATAGAATTGCTTTGTGTGTACAGTACTCTTATAAAATCTATGTGCGTTTTAATTTTTTTTTATCCTCTAATAAAAAACATTTAAGCGTGAAAAAATGTACGAAACTTGTGTGCAATCACTGGGCCATCAGTTGCTTTCCGCCTGAAAGAAGCTCATTTTGCGGTTAAGCACGATATTAAAACAACTAACTCCCAAAAATTCTTTCTGTAAGTCGGTCGTATTTAAAATAATTTGTGTATTTACAATTTAAATTAAGCTAATCGCTTGTGTAAAGGGCTCCGTTACGCTCTGTGAAAAATACCACTGACTTTTAACTCGTTATATAAATAGGGTGATATTTACATTCAATTCACAAATTAACTTGGAATGCTTCTTGTTAATTAAGTTTTTAAAAATACATAGTTTCTCTTTAATTTTTAATTTGGAATTAAGTAATCTAATGAGGTCGAATAAAATGTGTTTTTTATTCTGAAATATGAAACACCTAGCAAAATAATTCTCAAACTCAAATTATAAATATTGTTGTTAATATTTAGTGTGTAAATAAATGTTTAAAAAAATATATCTTTTCATCTGTCTATCTAGAATTATATATTTACATGGGATGATATAGTATTCTTTACATGAAATTTTATGTTTTGAAACGTAAGTGTCACATAAAATAACTAAATAAAACTATGCTAGTCAATGAATAATATTAATATGTATTTGGTTTTTTTTGGCATCGAAAAATACGTAAAACGAAAATTTGAATGTGAGTATCAGTTTTATAAATTGTATTGGTCATAGTATTTATTTACATAGTAAACTTCACCCTCTGACTCGTGTTATCGTTTACTTCGCTAATTCTTGAGGCTTTCACAAGCAAAAGTAACCACAACCGACAGTCGCAAGTTCGGGGTGCATCGTCTACTTTATACTGCAACATCACTCGAGGTAAACTCCATCGCTCTTTGAGCACCTGAGAGAAGATTTTAGTTACCCACTCATACCATGAGATAGTTAAGAAGTGCATACCGCGTGAAATCTCAGCATATATGTTTTAACATGACTACCTAAAAACACACTTTTGTTATTCAAGTTTTATTTCGAGCATAAACATTTAGTTATACTTTAAAACTAGTGTACACTTAGTTTATATATAAAATTTTAATTGAATAATATTAAATATGTAACTGATTAGAAGGACAGACAATCTTAAAAGTGTAAGACTACATTTACATATTATAATAAACCTGTTAGTCAAATTTGTATATAGTAATGGATCTAATAATATCATATCTAATTTTATTTAATATCTATAATAATATTTTTTCAAACTTTTGTTAAAAGTTCAAAATAAATAGAAATGGTAAAATGTAATTAAAAAATCAGCAGATTTTCAAATGAGAGAATCAAAAATTAAATACTTTTGCATTTACATAAAAAAAAAAATTGTGTAAATTATATTTTAAAAATAACATGTGGAAAAATCACTCAAGTATTTTATTCTATTTTATTTAAGTGGAATTCCACCAAGTACTCTCTGTCAAAACTATTGATTATGTAAATTATATGGTCACCGTAACAATTAAACGTATAATGCTAAATAAGCGTATAATTTTTTTAATTCATGATATTGAAACGTTTTTTAAAAATATCAAATATTTTCGTCTACGTATATTCGTAGACGGAAGAACAAAACAAAGTACAGGTTATTCTGTAGTAATTGTATCGATAATTTCTTACATGTTTCATTTTATTGTTCATGCTTTCAGCTCACGTCAACCTTCAGTCACATATAAGCCTTTTAAATTTCAAAATTACATTCTGGCAATATACTCTCTAATAGTCTGCCGCCACTAACGAGTGAAGGCACCGCAGCCAACCGCTTCTACAAATAGGACGGAATCCTCCAATAGGAAGATTTTTATTCAGCAAAATATATAGTATAGTATATAGTATAGTATATATATATATTAGGGTGTCCCTTAAAATTCAAGTTCAATATTTTTTTACGCGTACCTTCTTAAAAGTTTAGTAATAATCCTATATTGTCTAGAAAAAAATATTAGTTCGATTTATAAACGGTAACCCGTGCCGACTTGCGATTTTAACTTGTCCATACAAGTTGCGTAAGTACTGCGCTGTGACTTGTAACTGCATGTTTTATTTGTCATTTCATACGTGATTTTTGAGATTAGTAGTGCTCCATTGTTTAGTGCGTTAACATGTCGGTGGAATTACGGAGTGATAAACAAAATAATTTCCTTATCGGTTTGCCTAGATATCAAATAAATGGTGCAAAATTACCATCTAATCGACAAATTCCCTCGGTCCTATTTTACAATATTCGTGAGGTTAAACTGATTGTTAGTGAAAGTGAAAATCTTGTGATTAGGGAGTGCATCATATATTGGGAAAAAGCAAGAATTCCAACAAGGGCATATCCTAACTGCGTGAAGAAACTTGTTGATTTATATCATGTTTGGAGAGAGTTGCAAAAAAAATTGTAAGAAAACTCAGGTTACGTTCAAGAGCCGTGAGAACAATTTCAAAATTGATCTTGATAATTTGTTTGATATTGCACATGCTGATGCTTTTGAGAGAATGAAAATAGAGTAAGATAAATTATTTTTAATGAAACAGAGAGAGCCAGATCGACCAGGATGCTTAGGTGGTGTTGATAAAAAATTGTCGGAAAAAGAAGATAGATCTAAACAACGACGATTGGAAGAAGAGGAAAGGGTTGTAAGACAAAGATAACCACTAGCTGCTGAAACTAGAAAATCAAGGGCAGAAGCAATAAAATCTGACTTCTTTGGAAGTAATGTACCCGACGTAGTCACAGTCCATTGGGATGGAAAACTATTACCCGGGTTAGATGTACGAAGTTCTAAAGAAGAACGCTTGCCAGTTATTGCTTCGTTTGACGATAAGGAACAGCTTCTTGCAGTGCCGAAACTAGAACATTCTTCTGAAAAACATCAAGCTAAGGCTGTCTCAACAGCTCTCTTTGACTAGAACCTTCACGATAAAGTACAAATAATGTGCTGCGACACAACAGCTTCCAATACTGGCCGTTTCAATGGAGCTTGTGCTATTTTGGAGCAAACTTTAGGAAGAGAATTGCTGCTTTTCGCCTGTCGTCATCATGTTTATGAATTGGTCCTAAAAGCTGTCTTTGAAAGCAAAATTAAGCAAATTACTAGTAGCCCAGATATTCCAATGTTTAAAAAGTTCAGAGAAAATTGGAAAAACATCGACGCTAGTAACATTGAACCATCTCTTAATTTCGTAAAACAACGTGTTGCCGAGACAGACATTCAAGCTTTGTTAATATTTTATAAGGCAGAATTAGACAAAGGTTATGTAAGAGATGACTACCGCGAATTGGTCGAACTGTGCGTAATATTTTTGGGAGGAGACACAGAGGAAAATTTAAAACTAAGGCCCCCCGGAGCAATGCATCAGGCTCGCTGGATGGCGAGAGCGATCTATTCTTTAAAAATATGTTCACTTCAGTCACAATGCAGAATAACTGCGAAGGACAAAAATGCTCTACAAGATGTTTGCTTATTTGTCGTGGTGTTGTATGTTAAACCTTGGCTCGAATGTACAGTGGCGATCAAAGCACCTAACCAAGATTTGCGCTTCTTGAAGATGTTAAAAGAGTACGAAAAAGTTGACGCAACAATTTCTAATGCTTCTATAAGCAAGTTTAGCCATCACTTGTGGTATTTATGTGAAGAGACAGTTATTCTATCACTGTTTGATGATGAAGTTGATAACCAAACTAAAAAGAAAATGATTGCCAACTTCAACCGGGACAAAACCTCAGATTTTAGCAAACGCTATGACCCGTCAAAGGAAGAACTGCCCCAAAGGTTGTTTGGTAAGTTTAATTGACTTTTTGTGATATATTTAAATTGTTGTAGATTTATTTGTTATTTATCTTATTTTCCTTTTTTTTCCAGGCAAAACACTGGATAATTTCGTATCGGAAAAGAGCAAACAATTTTTATCACGACTGCAGATCGACGACAGTTTTCTAAAGGAAGATGTATCTTCCTGGAATAATAATGCTGCTTTTCTGGAAGCTAAAAGAAAAATAAGTTATTTGAGAGTTGTGAATGATACTGCTGAAAGGGCTGTTAAAATGATGCAAGATTTTAACGGACTTATCACGGCTGAAGAAGAACAAAAACAGTTCTTGCTGCGCTGTGTCCAGGAACATAGAAAATTGTATCCGGACTGTAAAAAAACAACTCTAAAAAAAAGTTACCCTGGCTGATTGTTATTACTTTATGTTTTTGATTAAAGATTAATGTTCATCTAATTGAATTTTTACTATTATTTACTTAATTTATTGCATTTATAATGATTTTATACCAGACCGAAATATCAAGACAAAACACGTTTTTTACTAAACTTTGAAGCTCGGTCGGCACTGGTTGCAATTATGCTAGAAAGATGAAATTTTATATTTAAGACTCTTGTAGCATTACTAAAAAAAGTAGAGGGTACCCATTTCGAAATTTGAAAAAAAAAATTTTTTGGTCATATAAGGGACACCCTAATATATATATATATATAAAATATGAAAACAATGTGAAAGTATATCTCATGTTTTTAGACAGACGCACAAGAAGTGAAAGCTTCTTGAAAGTCTGTCTGGTGTTTTTGGGCAGACCCAAGTAAAGTGAAAACTATGTGAAAGTCTATACGATAATTTTGGGTAGATAAAAGTGAAGTGAAAGCTATGTGAAAGTCTATATGTTGTTTTTGAGTACATAAAAGTGAAGTGAGAGCTATATAAAAGTCTATCTGGTGTTTTTGGGCAGACCCAAGTAAAGTGAAAACTATGTGAAACTCTATATGACACTTTTGAGTAGATAAAAGTGAAGTGAAAGCTATGTGAAAGTTTATCTGTAGCTTTTGGGGAGATAAGAATGAAGTGAAAGTTGTGAATGTCTATTTTATGTTTATTGGTAGATAAAAGTAAAGTTAATGTTACGCAATCCTAATATGTATATTATATGTTTACTTCAATAAGTTGTAGGTACAAGCGCATCATCAATCTATTACATATTTTGTTTTTTAATGTTAACATTTCAAAAAAAAAAATTGTATACTGAATACGGTTTAAGGCTTTCCGGCACGTGGGGATGTGGGTGGTTTTGGTGAATCCCTCGGAGCGACGGCGTTGAAGCAGCGAAGTGTTTCAAATAATGGTGGTAAATTTTCCAAGCCAATCTTGGTTATGGCTCGAAAGATTTAACGACATGTGCAAGCGCTGTGCAAGTAATTTATACTTAATTTTATCCTGTATTTTGAACACATTTCTAATATATAGTAATAGTAAACTGTTTAAGCAATATTTTTTTAAGAATTGATTCACACATGAAAGGAAGAAAATAACTCAAAAATATATATACTAATAATATTGACATACATAAAATCTATATGAATGAAACCATATGAGTATTTGTGAAACTTATGATTGTTATATTTAAATTAATAAATGTTAAAAATAAACTTTTTTTAAAATGAATTGAGTGATGATATAAGACTTATAAAAAAATATTTCTTAATAAGTTGAATTAGCACTTCATTACATACACTTTATTTAAGCTATCCAGTCAATTATTTAATGATAAAAAAAACATTTTTTTTTGATGTCAAATCGAAGAATTTATATTGTATAAACACTTAATATGTATTTGTGCTTTTATATGTCCGATATTTGGTTGTTAAATTTTGTTAAAGAAATATTGTACAACTCTTTATATTATTTTGTATTTATAAAAAGAAACATTAAATTAAACTGTTTAAAAATGAACAATTTTTAAAACGGTGTTTTGCGACTATTTAGTAAAGCTTGATTTTAATTTATAAAAGTAAAAAAAAAAAAAAAACAGTGCACTCACTGCTTGCCGTAATGTGAAGTTCTTATAAAATTATATTTTTACTCCACAGAGTTTAAAAATTCGGGAACAACACAAAAAAAAAATGTTTGGACCTCTGTCTGAATATTCTTTTAACTGGAAAAATATGTTTGCGCGGTAATAGTCGACCCGGGACAAATAAAAATTCTAATGAACGTTAATGATGCAACACTGGGGAACGAAAAAGTCATTCCCGTCTAAGGAAGCACTCAGGAGGCTGCGAAATCCACTGGAGGGGCGGAATGATACGTTTAATCCAAAGAAATAAAATCCACATATATACATTCATACCCGTAGTCTGGAGGTTGGTACACTTGATTCGATCTTGAGGTTATCACAAATTGTATTAATATTTCTGTATCACAACTCATTTTGACGTCTCTGGATAAGCTATTAAAACCATGGGTGACACATGAAGTAGTGAAAATGATACATGCCTGAATATTCGATGGATAAATACGGTGTTTTAATAGAAGAGAGTGAAAAAAAATATATGGCGTAAATAACGGAAAATTGGTGTTTGGTATAATGTATCCTCAAGCTTCGATTATATCGGTTCTTTATAAAAAATTGTCTACTGTCATAATATTTATAATATTGAATGAGTGTTACGGATATAGTTAAGAAATAAAGAATTACTTTTTAATGACGTACTCTGAACTCTTAAAATAAATCATGGTTTTAGAAGGGTTATTTGAAAAAATTCAATGAAAAAAATAATATAAATTGAGTTCATCAAAAACATTTAAGTTTCTATCATTTTGATGGATGAATTGACAAGCTTAATTAGTCGATATATACTTTATATAGATGTATTAACTCAACACAACAAACATCCAATATATTTTTTAAAATCAGTTAGTCCATACGGGTAGATATTTGGTATCAATTAAATATTTATTTTGTAAAGATAGGCTACAGACAAGTACTGCTTTTAACGTGGTGAAACAATATTTTTTTACTTGAAAGGTTAATAAATGTTTTTTTTATATCCTAATTGGAAACGTAGACGTTTTCACAGCTTTAATGGATTTTCACGAAAGGCTGCTTCCATCGATCGGGACGGTGGAGTTTTATTTTTTCAATCAGAGCTAAACGCTCTGAAAAAAACGTAGCTTTTTATGAAAGTTGAATTCGAAATACCGAGTTAGAATAGTTCAGTAAAATTGTGGAAGGCTCCTGCATTCATACGTGCTCGGATTAAAGTTTTATAGAGGGAGGCGCGAGGCGGGCTTTTGGGCGAAAAAGATAATAAGAGTGAATTGGTGGAAATTTTCCACTGTAAGTTTATTAGGGAAAGCTTGAAAATTAAAAAAAAATTATAAGATACCATCGTTACATATGTTTTTTAAAAAAAATATTATCTGAACGTTTTTATATATGCATTTAAATAAGCCAAGTTTAAAGAACCAAACAATATAAGGTTGTAATAAGTATCTCAGAGTAACGATGGATGCGGTAAACCTATCTCATACACATAAAAGTGTGCTAAAAGGCTTTTAAATTGAAAATCTGATGGCCTGAAGGTATTCAATGTCAAATAATAAGCGAAACGTCACCAACAGACTTTTTTGAAATGGAACAATAGAGTGAAGAAAAAAGCAACGAACCTCTAGATTTATCTGTTTCTTTATCTGGTAGCAATTATTTTGGTTATACACCTTGCAGACTTACCATGTATATTCCTTTTGAAAATTCTAAAAGAAATGCATACAATGCTTAAATATTTAAATAATCGTATTTACAGTAAAATATATGTAAATTAATTCCTTTTTATATAAAGTATGTAAATTAATCTTCTTTGTAATGCTTTCAATTTCTTTCTACACTGAAAACCGTACATGTTAAAAAAACACTCTTAAAAATTCTTTCAATTTACTGAAACATCCGAGTATGAGCTTAATAATATAAAAATATTCTTAAAAATTGAACAAAATTTTCAGGAGCAGAGCTGGTAGTACAGCAACAAGATGAAAAATAAAAAATAAATACACGGGGATTGCAAAGAAATTTTCCCTCCACACTCGCTTTCTATTCTTGCTTGTTTAATAGTGCGCAGCGAGCGTCTGAGATGCTTCCACCCACCCTGTGCTGTAATAATGGGACTCATAGGTAGGAATACCAAAACATATCTGTCAACTGGAACTACTAAGTATTTAAAAAATATATTAATAAATTTAAAAGTGGCTATATAACATACATGCTCGTACAAATGTATTTACACACCCGTTCTTGTAATTTATATAGCAATAAAGTGATAGAAGACCAAAGCACAAAATATTTTAACACAACAAATAGTATTGAAAATCTTCAATGACTCTAAATATAATGAATATATACATTTCAATGACTATAAATATACCACCGCGTTATTATACAACTCGTAAGTTCATTAAATGTTTTGGAAAATAAATATTGTTTTATAAAATATTGGGTAAACTTAAAACAGTTATTTTTCTAACATTGCCAAATTTTTAGAAAATCATTATAAATACTAGTTACCCTTGTTACATATCGTGTTTTTTTTTCATGCACTGTACAGCATCTCATTACAGAATCCCCAAAGTGGAAGCGGCAGGTCGACTAAAAAGTCGGGTTTCAATACAGCCCTCGTTAACGGTCTGAGTTGCCAGTCAACAAAAGGGTGTTATTTGCCTGAATTGACGTTGTATTGAAGATTTGAAGAATGCTCACTTTACGCAGGTTTGCCATATCCAAGACAACGTCATTAAACGCGTGAATATTGCTTGTGCTGGAATATCAAAGTCAGAGTGTGAAGTGTGCACTTTAAAGGAAAATAATGGCTGAAATTCACAACTCTATTTGCAAAGTGAAAATTTCTTCTAAAAATATAGAATTTGTGTTTAAAATAAATTATTGTACATTTTTAATAGTCAAAACGAAGAATTAATTTATAATTTAAATTATGAAACTCGCAACACAATAAAACTGTATAAAAGTGATTTTCATTGTAATAATGCTGAAGGTTGTGAATTGAAATTATAAGTTTTACTTCACATGCATTATAAAATATTACGCACATAAGTTTGTACTAATTAAATTACACATAAATTTTTTTGATGAAACAAAATGAATTCTAGATTTGGTATAATAATGTGGATAAGAGAATGACGAAGTTTACGTGTTTGAATTGAAATGTGGGGTAATACATTCCACTCCTTGTGGTATATTTTTTTTGCATAGACTTTTGCCGCATTGTATTAGTGCGAGACTCGATGAGATCATCGCAAGACACGTGGGAGCAGTCACGAGCACTCGCACGCAACAAAGGCACACAAAGTTAGAGCTGTCTAAATAGGTGATAGATGATTCGTCTTCATTGGAAGTGGGTATTGAATTTCCGAGCCAGTGTTGAAGGTGCTTTCTTACCGGGGAAGGGGTGCCCGATAAAGCTTAACTAAAATAATTTAATTTTTTTGAGCGATAGAAAATATTTCCTTATTATTAAATACCATAGTATTTTTCCTTTTCAGCACATAAAAGTATATTTTTTTGATCTATAGTATAAAAGTTTGCTGTGTTGTAAACTATGACGTCAACTGCTCTTGAGTAAAAACTAGGTAGTAAAACATTCCTTCGAGAACAATTTTTTACATGGTCTACTTATATAAACTTTAATTTTTTTTTAATATGTGATAATGTAACGCTTCACTTATAAAATGACGAGAAGAACAGAAGAAAACTGTTTATTTCCCAAAAGTTTTTTTTTAAATCTATAGTTTACAATTGAATAATTAAACCTACATACAATTTTTTTTTAAATTAATTAAATTTCTACAGTATAATATAATCAATAAAAGAGTGAAAATATATTGAACTTTAAATTTTAACCACTCACGACTCTCAATTATATACCCTGAGACGTAATAATGAAACTATTAAAATCTATTATTAAAGTCCAATAATTAAGTAGGCTTCGAATCTGAAAATTACTAGAGACTTCCAAAAGGCTTGAAATTCAATTCGAGGCTTAAAAACTTAATTTGAATCGCCCTTATCACGATCGGTGAGGGACGGTGACTAACTGAGGGGCTGGGGGTGGACTAGTTCTTTTTGCTAGACCGCGCGGAAAATGAGATGATTCGCGATATTTGGAACAAGACGGAGAGTTTGCCGGCTGTTTGCCCAGTCGGAGCGTTTGCACGGAAGAAGGGAGCGTCTGAAGGGATGCTTGATTGTAAATTATGCGTATTTGTACTTTATTGTTGTAAGTTTGGCCCGAGTTTAGCCGTAAACGGTCCGCTGTTTGCCTCAATTTCGGAAATCAGTACTCAGGGTTGAATCGCGTCAGGCAGTTTCAATTTTCTGCACTGTTTGATCCGAAGGACGGAATACAAGACTAAGCAAACAAAACAAAACAACCCCTGAGTTTCATAAAGATATTATTATTATCATTACTTTTATATGGGTGCTATATTTTTATCCTGTTCTGCGGATATATTCAGGGACTATCGCTGTGGATGAAACCAACATGTAGACTGGAATAAGATAAATAAATAAACATGTTTATTGTTTTTGAGTTAACTTTAAAGATAAAATGCTACAGCATAAACTCAAAACATTATTTCAAAAGTCTGAATGTAAACCAACTACAATATCGATTGGTTTGTCTTGAAAATTATTCTGTTTATGCAGAAATATTAAGATAGCATTTTATCTCAATTTGTTTAAAATTGCTTCATAAGAAGTTTAAGCGATATGCATTACTTTGGGAGCACTATTTATTATACGTTTTGCTGAATTTTACATTGGCAATCTCGAATTCCAGTTCTCACACCTCCTTCGGCTCGAAACTTTCGTGCAAGATTGTCTTAAGTTCAAATTATATTACAAGTAAACATCTTGCTTTATTTTAAAACACAGTTTTGTTTATCTTTTATATAAATTTGATATTTTTTTTAAAACATGTTTATGATATTCAAAATGCACTGTAGATTACTGAAATACTTTTAAAAACCAAATCGTTAAGCTATTTCATTAAACAGTCGTCGATTGCTTGCTTCTATCAATCTTTTCTATAGAGTAAGATGAGTCGTATTTCTATATTTTAGGATATACGGAACTATAAAGAACATCATGGGTATATTGTTTTTGATTAATAAATAAGATATGTTCAGAATACCCGAGAAATTATAAAATCATATAACGCGCATAATTATTTTAATTAATAAATAACAGAGGAAGTTCATAAGAAAGTGTTTTGAAATACACTAAGAATTTTTACGTATAAATTCTAATAATTTTTTTTATTCAGTGAAATGTCGGAATTTTAAAATCTTGTTATTCGAGCAGATAAAAAACAATGATAAGATGTAGTCATACTATTTAAGTATTTCTGTCATTCCAGTCGGGGTGTCCAAAAAAGCCTTATCAACAAATCATCGCAGCCCGGAGGTGCTCCGCCCCGGCAGGGGTGATTGATGACTTCCCGGCCGCCTACTCGCGCACTAGATAAACTCGAGTCCTTCAGCGAATCTTCACAATTGATGAACGTCCTCCTGGCCTGGGCTCGTCAATCCCTCCCCATCGAATGCCGCCATCAGTGGAGCAGTTGCCATCGGGGAATGCCAAATAATCAATGTGTATTATAGCCTGTAGATGTTTTGTCATGCGTATCTTTAACTATTTATTACTTGATAATGATTAAGTACATTTTTTCAATTATTGAAAATTGATTAAAGATACCAACGAATCACTAGTACTCAGCAAGAATTTTTAACAATCATATCCTATAAATGAAACAACGTACTTATTATGCCAATTAAATATTGTGTGACTTGCAACACTAGACTTTTAACACAAATTGGTAATGCACCGGGCATGTAAGCTTGGGGATGTGGGTTCAAATCCCACACAAATCACGGTGATATTTTTCTAAGAGTTTCTTTAATCAATTTTCAATATTTGAAAACATGTATTTAATCATTATCAATCAATAAAACCTGTATAGGCAAAATCGTACAAAAATCAATAATATATTTATTACTTATTTATATAAAATTAAATAAACAATATTTCAACATAAAAAAAAAAGTGAAACTGTACATGAGAAACATCAATATACTTGAAGAACCCCACGTCTTTATTTGTAATCTAATCTATGTAATTTATTACTCTGCGTAAAGGATTGTTATATTTAAAAATCTTTAATAATCTAAACAATGTGTTTCATCCAACCCTAAGATTCACACGTCAAAAGGTTAAGATTAAATGAAAGGAATCTAGGTATAAAACGAAATGTAAATACGTTAGTGAACATTCAATGACACACTCAAGAAAATGTGGGTAAAAGTTTCAATACTGAATTTCTAATATAAGCCTAAGGAACGTCTCGACGGAGTTGACGTCTCGGAAGGCTGTCAAAGTGTTCTTCTAGGAAGCTAATTTTCGTTAAATCTATATGTAGATATAATACGCCACGAGAAATGTATTTAATTTTTTTTACTATTACTTAAAATTTAAATATTACTTAACAATACGAAAAAGTAGACTTCAGCAAGCCGAGCCGAATAATTTTATTAAATACACTAACAATAACATTAAAAACTTAAAAGGTTTTTATTGTTTATACACAACTTATATATTATTATTATTATAACCGTACGTATATCTATTAAAACACAAATATCAGCAGCCTTATAGATGAAATGATTTATCTTTTAATGGGATTCATCAACGTTCAATCTGTCGTTGGGATGTCTACGTTATCTTATTTTACCAACTTTATATACTTTACTAAAAAAAAACCCCTAAGACCTTTTAATAAATGTCAAATGATAATATTACTTAAAATACGTTTTTTTTTAAATAATTATATCATAAACAAATATAATAATTATATATCTGGGCAAACGTAAATGTCCAACTATAGCTTCAACAGACCGCAGCAAGCACACCAATTACTCCACAATATCTCAGAGCCCGACTTGAAATCCTTACGGGACAACGGGAAGCTTCGACTTCAAAGCAGACTTTCAGGCTGAATTTTCTAAAATATTTGACAGTAAATAGAATAAAAATAATCGGATAATTTAAATATTGCCGATTCCTATTTTTGATGTATCTACCACAAATGATTTATTTCTCTTATTATTGGAACTTGAAAATAATACAAATATTACTTAATACGATGGTTTCTAGTGCGTTTATATTTATCGAGTGGGTTTATATTTATCGATTCAATTTTATCATTAAAATGATTAGTTAATTAATGACGCTGTATACATATTTTGTTTCGAATTCAGCCCAATTTTTTTTCTTAATTAAAGGTTACAGTTATTCTACTTTTTGTTCCAGTAAGAAAAAAACTACTAATCATTCGTACAAGTTGGCTGTGTTTTGAAAATAGCAAGAACACGACAAGGAGAAATATTTAACAAAAAGTAGAATAACTAAAAGTATTTTTGTGATATTTATGAGTGTAAAATAAATTATTTTTCAAATATTAAAAATTATGGATGGTAAAAGATAAAATTCTCTTCGCCATATAGATTTCTTCATATAAAATAAGATGTATATTTTAAAACATCATTTAATTGTGACGTATTATTTTAATGTTTATTAATATAAAAGTTTTTACAAATCAACGTTAAGCAAATGGTGTGCAAATGTATTATGTTAAATTTATTTTTATATTTATATATATTTTTATTTATATATATATATATAATTATATTGTTATAAATTAGTAACGATGTATATAAAATTTGATCTCTTTATTTGTTATATCAACTGAAAAGACTAGATTTATAATATTTTGAAAAAGGTTCAGTCAGATTAGAAAGGTACTGAAACGTTTCCTCATATAAATGAAATGGATTTGAAAGCGAGATTTCATGAAAGATATATCTTGGAAATGGTTATCAAAAAAGGATCTCATATTCAAGAGGCTGAATATTTTTACCTAATATTATCTGTTGATATTTTTAAATGAATTTAAGATAAAATATTGTTAATAGTTTGCAATAAAATTTTGAAATATACGCACATTTGTATAATATCAGTATAAAAAACTTCTTTATCATTATAGAAAAATTCTGAAAAAATGAAACAAAATTCAGGTTTGTTATGTTATCATGATTTCAAGCTTTTGCTTGAAATTAAATAATATTTAATTAATATATTGATTTTATTTCAGTGATGAATAGTAAAAAGTTAACAAAAATAATAAATATTAAAAGCAATAATACTTAAGATAGATTCATTTATAAAACCTGCGAGACATCTGCGGGATTTGAATCCACACTTCACGGCTATCGCATACCGATAATACTTCTTTATATAGGTAATCCATTCACATATCAAATATTCTCCTTCTATACTAATTTAACCCAATGAAGAAAAAAAAATGCATCCAATAAACTAAAGAACGAATAAAACGAGATAGAAATATACAACAAAAAAATATATTATTAAAATAACTAACTATTTGTAAAAACTTTTAAGTGACAACCTGTTGCCGGTCAACAGTAAAATGCGGGCAAAAGAGTTTAAGAAAAGCTATAAAGGCTTCACAGCGTCTTATCTCAAAGTGTTTTCGTACCACAAAGTCCACACCGAGCTTCAGGCCGCCGCGCGAGACTTCACCGGCATTTTTAGTTCAGAGGTGAAATGAGGTATTTCGTATCCGCCACAAGCCCTAACAAAGCTCACTTTTATAATAAAACTTGATTATGTGATATATTTTAATAGTTGATACGTAATTTTGAACTTTAGTAAGTACACTATTTTTTAAAGACAAAAAATCGTGGAAGAAAGTATAACTAATTTTGCCTCACAATATTCCACGTAAGATATTTTTATATTTCTGATTTCCTTTGTAAATGAATTAGGGCACTGCACTTGGACTCATGGTGAGTAGTAATTAGCATTAATTTTGCAAGCTGATAATCTGATAATTCATATTCATGATTACTAGTTTAACGATCCACACAGCCTTAATGGACCGCCGACATTTCAATCGACTGCATTCGACATCCAGTTCAGTGTTCAGAATTTTCAGCAAATACGCAAGCTAATGACGCGTACTGTGAAATGTGAAAATTACTCTTTGTTCTTTTTAAAATGCAGTGCAAATATTGCAACGTGCTAAGTCTAAGATTAAATGAGTCATAGAAAACTTATCATTAATCAGTCTGCAAAATTTACAATGCTTTTATGATTTTTTATATTAATTTTCAGATTTTGGGCTCTTATTAACTAAAAGAACTAATTTTTTTACGAAAGTAGATAAAATATGTCTTAATATATACGTATAATTTTGATTCTTAAATATAAATATTTAATATATTGTAAAAAGTTATACAGGTGTCCGTTATTGCGATATGCTGCGAAAATTTTTGGGCCCAGAGTTGTAGGAGTTTCAAGGTTTCAACTCAAGAACGTGGTTCCAACAAGACGCCACTTTCCATAAATCCAATCAATCAATTGAAGCTGTTAACGAATTATTCCTTTATAAGGTCATTTCACGTTGAGGTAACATCAACTGGCCTCACAGAAGCCCTGACCTTATCCCTCTTGACAATTTCGTATGGGGATACCTTAAAAGTAAGGTTTATGAGAATAATGAACGGAATTGAAACAAAACATCAGGTCATAAATGGCAGCAATATCGAGGGCTATCAGCAATCATCGTTCCACCAGCGCGTAACGGTCACCATTTAGATAACATAATAATTTTCCATTTTGTATTCTTATAATCAACAATAAAAAATAAGTAGTTTTTGTTTTACTGAACTAACAAATACCCGATACTCTCTTTGGACACCCTATATAATAAAATCATGTTATGATGATACAAATACGTTTTTAACCTCTATCAAATGCGTTTTAAAGCAAAAGAAAATTTTGAAGGTCGGAGTGCTTTTTTTCCTTTAGAAAACGATGAACACTTATTCAGCATAAATGTATGCAGTATGCTCAGTAAGATGGTCGCCAACCTCCTCTGAAGTGAGGCACTTGATAGTGATGTAACATTATTGTATTGCATAACGTGAATGAGAATATAGGTTATCGTATGGCATGTCATAGTTCTGATGTGGCCACAACTCAGTGCCAGGCTGCTGGGCCGGTTCCTTGGCGGGGCTCGTCTAAGAGCGAACTCTTGTAGGCAATCAGGCGAGCTCGGTACCTGTCGGCCGAGGATCGGGGCGGCGGTCGTGTCGGGGCGTGTCGCAATTAGTCCTCGGTGAGCCGTGCCTATTGACAAGAGGGATGTGGCAGCAGGGCCCGGGGAGTGATGGCAAAGAATTAGAGAAGGATAATTATACTTGGTTGCGATGAATTATTAAGTTGTCCCTAGAGAGCTTTCTCGTGTATCGGGGGCTTTAAGGAATAGAATACCCGTTCATAATGTAAGCATTTACGCATATTTGATTTTTCAGTTTTTGGTGTTTCCTGTTAATTAGTTTTTTGAATTTGCATCCAACGATTTATGCATACACACACACATACACTCCCATATATATATATATTTCAGTTCTTCAGTATATTTTTTTAAAACTACACATTCATCATCAGTTTATAACATTTTTGCAAATTAAAATTCGTTCATCAAACAACCAGCTTATGCAAAAGCATATCAGTATAAAAAAAGGCTATGAACTGTGTGAAAAAAACAAATATTAAACAATAATACTGTCGCATGTAAATGTGGTACAGCAGCGTATAATTATTTTTAAATCAGTTGAAATATGTATATAAAATGTAATAACAATTATATTAGACTAAAAAAATATTTATTTAATATATTAGTGCTCTTCATAACACGCCTGTGTCCGTTCACAGAATTTAATCGGCGGATAGTTATTAAACCAACCATTGACTTAAGGAAATATTTAATCATGAATCACACACCGTGTAAAGTACATTGATCAATATTTGTTTAGATACAGTATTAAATCAGCTATTTAGAAATCATTTTTACAGACAGATTGGTAAATGTACGCAAGCACGATAACCACGAAATGATTTTGCAGACTCAAAAGCAACTCCAGCTATCAATGAAATAAAATCCAAACCACAAAGTAAACCTTAAATATTATTTACACAGACCAATCGAAATTTTGCTCAGAGCATATTAAAGTGGGAGATTTTTTTCGTTAGCCTAAATAATTAACGCGAGGCAATTAGCAGATTGTCGAAGCTCGCGGTGGCAATTCAGCGCGCTGTAATAAATATAAACAATTCTGAAAATATATTTTACAATTATTCGAAGTGAGGACTATCCACCGTGGGAAAATAATTTAGATAAAAGCTGTCCGCAGGGCGGCGGTTGCGCTGGGCCGCGGCCTTCGAAGCAATTAGTCGCCCGGAGAGCTTCTGACGTGGCGGTTGTAGTCACCGCAGCTCTTCAGAACCCAAAGGCCTTTGACCTTCCACTGACCTGCGGAGACTGCTTAGAAATAATTGGAAAATCATTATTTACAGATGAGACTCTAGCTGAAAAGTATGCCTTCGAGGAATAGCCATCATTCATGAAATACTGCCATCAGCAGTATCGAAAATTTAAGGGAAAAATCTATGCAGGCGATTGTTGAATATTTAACTAAACCATGCCAAGATTGAACCTCCTCGTAGTGTAATGACTAACTTGTTTATTTTTTTTTAATTATAAATCGCCTTCAAGTCCAAAACCCTCTCTGATTTTTTTGAAGTTCTCTGCATACAACGAGACTTATTCTGAGACGAATCAAAGCTGCACACTTCTGCCTGAGCATCTTACTACATGCCTATGTACTTTTATTAAGTTCGTGAAAGCTCGCGTAGAAATTAGATTAGATTAAATTAGATTTAATTAAATAAATAAAAAAATCACGAATATATTTTATTTATACAATTCATTTAATTAAATCAACATTGTTTATTAATATATTGTACATATATGAATTTAAAGACAGTAAAGTGATTTTATAATAAATGTTTTGTTATTGGTTTATTTATTAAAATTGTCAAATGTACATTGTCATATTACAAATCCTTAAAGCCCCAAAAACTGTAATAAATTAGTATTAAAAAAAACGAATTGCGAAGATAAAACATTGATTTATTTTTATTTAAGGTTCTTAAGGTTATTCAAATATAAAAAAATTCAAAAAGTCCTACACCCTTAAATACTTTATGAGTTATTGATAAAAATTATTGACCCTTTATTGTAGACAATTAATTAAACATGACAGTGGTCAAATATATTTATTTTACTCTACAGAGTAATTGTAAAATTTATTGGTTTTACTTCTAAATAGTCATTTTAATTTCAATTGTTATTTTAGTTCGCTTTTGTAAAATAAACCATAGTGGTCGTTAATTTAATTAAATAAAAATGTTTTAGACTAAAAATTTGGTTTTTCAGACAATTGTCTACAGATTTACAAAGTTTAAACGAGATCTTAGAAAAATATTCCGAAAATATGTGTTTTCAAGGGGGCTGATGGTGATGTCTGCATTTTATTTTGTAATTTCAATTATTGGCATCAAAATAACAAATCATAATTTTGTTTTTCCTGTATATGTTGTACTTTAATATAAAAAAAATGAAATGGCATGTCTCTTCAACTGAACACTCTTATTAATTATTTATTATGCCATAAGTTATTTTATGAAAATTATTACAAATGAACAAGGACAGCTGCTTCCATACAGGGCGTGAAAACTATTTCATTTTATTATCAGTGCAAACTCATGCGTGTCTATTATGTATAACGTATGATCTTCAAAATAGTTATTTTTCCAACAAAGCCCCAAGTCGTTAGGTCGGTAAACGCATCTCAAAAGCAATACTTTACGGTTGACAGTGAATTTAAAAAAAAGGTCGGTCTGCGTAATGGCGGCTTAAGATTGTGATTGATTGAGGTGAGATGATAAATCTCGCCTGATGAAATATGAAGTATGAATTTGCACATATAAGCAAATAAATCAACCGGCCCCATTCCGCCGTGTGTGGTATCGCAGTGAGAAATACAGAAGGTGTGTGTGCGCCATTTGAAATGTTAGAATTTCAAACATGAAATTTGGGATTCCGTTATTCGTATGAGCGTATTATTTGCTGGAAAACATTACATAATACAATGATTGAAACTGAGCCGTTTGGTAATTCCATCTACTTACATTTCGAGATCCCGTACGTCTTACATAATATTTCAATATTAAATTATACCAGCACTCAAGGATTTACATGGATCATGCAAAGCGGGGATTTTATCATAAAGTGTACTAGAATGTATTAAAATGATTATTGAATTCGAGCTTCTTCTTGGTAAAGAAAATCTAATGATATATTTATTATGTTTGTTGTATATTTCACTAAGTTTGTTTTGAATCCCAAAGGATTCTCAATATAAGGTTTGGCGAGTGCTGAAGTAGAAAGAGAGCCCCTATTTGTGCTATCTAATGTTTTCATCATTTTAAAAATGACTTAGTATAAATTTCAAAAATCAAAATACAATTTGAACGTGTGTGAGTTTTACATTTTGAAAATTATTTGATTTCAAATCACAAATCCGCTGAAAAGCGTATGTTTACAGAGTTTATTTAATGCTTTTAAGCCCATACTCTGTCATTGGGTATGAAAAATGCTGTTTATTTAATACATTTATGAAAATGTTTTGATCATAATTTTTATAAATACTATTGTGTTAACAATTGCACGTTTGACAATAATGTTTTTTAATAAATATTATGGTGAAGGTTGTCTTTGATGTCTAAATAATTGGAAAATTAGAGATTAGTAGTATAATGGTCAGATTCATTTGTCAAAAGCAATCAAGATCTTGAGGGACCCTGAGGTCAGAGAGGCCGTCTAGTGGCCACTGTAGACTGAAGTTGGAAGTACATAGGCTTTGTTATATGTTTGATTTTCCGTCGGAAGACTAGAATTGTAAGGGTGATGAATGGTAATTATTATTTAATTTGAAAAAAAACTGTTATTTATTTATTTCGAATGGATATTACTCGTTGGTCTAATGAGCAAAATTAACAATTAATCAGATCAATTAACAGATGCAAACTAAAAATTTATTCGGACTGAAATATTTTGGATTGATAAGAATTAAATATATGACATTTAAATACTTTGTGATCCGACTGTGCTATGTTATGAAATAAGAGACGAGAAGCAATTTATAATAAAATATATAAAACAGTACTCAAAAAATCAACAATTAGATTGTAGATGCCAAGAAAAATGTTTCATTGTAGAAGAAACAAAATGACATTGCTGTGTTTTATCATTTGTATATAAACTAAGAATCCGCATAGATTTCTTAGTAATAATCAAAGATGTTTGTAAAATATACACTTCCATTAAGCGTTGAATATATATCAAATTATAATAAGGTATATTTCGTAGAGCCGAATTATTATAACGGATAATAGCGGATCGGAGAATTATTATCTACATTATTGTATGGTTTCTTACGTATTGTGTGGAGATAAGTTTTTATTTCATACATATTTTAATAAAAAAATATTCTTCAATGTGGTGTATTGTACTTATATACGTTATAAGAAAACAAATTGAAATACTATTACATGTATATATAAGATGAAATATTCAATTAAAATATATATTTTCACAATAACATTATTTTTCAAATCATGATTTTTTTTTAATTGTTCTTGTTGTATTTAACGAATACCGAGACTATTAATATATTATTGAAACCACGAACCATGCTTTCGGTATTACATCATTAAAATAGACAAAACTGCACACTAGACGCAAAACTCTGAGCTGAACAAGGATATTGTCAGTAAGGTAACCCAATCATTCTGCGAGTCACCTGAAGGACACCGACTGAAAAAGAAGACCTTCTTAGTGCACACACATAAAACGCACATACATGTGATTCCGAGACGAATATATGTTTTTTATTTTCATAATTGTCACGTCCGGAAATTTAAACACTATTATATCACGATATCGCAGGCGAAATATTCATTTTTTTAAACACAAAAAGTGTATTTTAAAGGTCTGTATTATATTTGGACTCATCCTGTTTAAAAGAAATCTTGCAAAACTAGTGATGCGTTTTCCTGTTTCGGTTCAATTTCTTCGTACTGTATGCATTTTCCAGGTGATTTCTGTTGGGTTGACTGTAGCTGCAAATACGTCACGTGTCAGTGTCGGACAAGGTCTGATGCCTCTGTTAATTACTGAGGGTAGAAGCAGATTGATAGGGCGTGAGCTTCATTTTTGGATTACTCTACGGGATTTAGTCAACACGCAGAGCGACCTTCCTTATGGCCCAACATAAAGGTTTTTTAATATCGGAATCGCCAAATCAAATCACACCATACCAACATCATAGTCGGCAAGCAAATAAGCGGTCATCACCGTAGCTTAGTAACTAAGAGTATATACTGAAAACCGGAGCAAAAAAAACTAAAAATAAAACGTCCTACTAGTTGAATATCTTACTTAAATTTTATATAGTTACTTAGCAAAAATCAAATCAATCACAAAGCAAAAAAATCTCTAATATTCACTTTGGATTTTGAAGGGCTTATTTATTTTAGGGTAAAAACAACCTTGATGTTCCGTAAAATAAATATCAAACGCATTCATGTTTATATCAAACATTCCCAAAGTAAAACAAACTTCGTCGTTTGCTTTCACTGTCATAATTTGCTGTTGATTCATATCTCATCGCGTGTGAAATGGAAGGCCAATCTCTGTATATCCTGTAATTGTCGATGGGGCGATGGACCGTCATTTACACATGCCTACAGTTTAAGCCGTCCAATCCCAAACAAATCAACGCCATTATCTACGCCGTATAAATGTCAGTACGCCGAATGCATCCCAGATAGGATCTTCTATTTGACTATTCTAATATATTACATAGCATGGACATAGCACAGGGCGCGCAGGCTAACGACCGGGTCTATATTTATTGCTGCGAAATCATTTTTATGTATATATATTAGGGTGTCCCTTAAAATTCAAGTTCAATATTTTTTTACGCGTACCTTCTTAAAAGTTTAGTAATAACCCTATATTGTCTAGAAAAAAATATTAGTTCGATTTATAAACGGTAACCCGTGCCGACTTGCGATTTTAACTTGTCCATACAAGTTGCGTAAGTACTGCGCTGTGACTTGTAACTGCATGTTTTATTTGTCGTTTCATACGTGATTTTTGAGATTAGTAGTGCTCCATTGTTTAGTGCGTTAACATGTCGGTGGAATTACGGAGTGATAAACAAAATAATTTCCTTATCGGTTTGCCTAGATATCAAATAAATGGTGCAAAATTACCATCTAATCGACAAATTCCCTCGGTCCTATTTTACAATATTCGTGAGGTTAAACTGATTGTTAGTGAAAGTGCAAATCTTGTGATTAGGGAGTGCATCATATATTGGGAAAAAACAAGAATTCCAACAGGGGCATATCCTAACTGCGTGAAGAAACTTGTTGATTTATATCATGTTTGGAGAGAGTTGCAAAAAAAATTGTAAGAAAACTCAGGTTACGTTCAAGAGCCGTGAGAACAATTTCAAAATTGATCTTGATAATTTGTTTGATATTGCACATGCTGATGCTTTTGAGAGAATGAAAATAGAGTAAGATAAATTATTTTTAATGAAACAGAGAGAGCCAGATCGACCAGGATGCTTAGGTGGTGTTGATAAAAAATTGTCGGAAAAAGAAGATAGATCTAAACAACGACGATTGGAAGAAGAGGAAAGGGTTGTAAGACAAAGATAACCACTAGCTGCTGAAACTAGAAAATCAAGGGCAGAAGCAATAAAATCTGACTTCTTTGGAAGTAATGTACCCGACGTAGTCACAGTCCATTGGGATGGAAAACTATTACCCGGGTTAGATGTACGAAGTTCTAAAGAAGAACGCTTGCCAGTTATTGCTTCGTTTGACGATAAGGAACAGCTTCTTGCAGTGCCAAAACTAGAACATTCTTCTGAAAAACATCAAGCTAAGGCTGTCTCAACAGCTCTCTTTGACTAGAACCTTCACGATAAAGTACAAATAATGTGCTGCGACACAACAGCTTTCAATACTGGCCGTTTCAATGGAGCTTGTGCTATTTTGGAGAAACTTTAGGAAGAGAATTGCTGCTCGTCTGTCGTCATCATGTTTATGAATTGGTCCTAAAAGCTGTCTTTGAAAGCAAAATTAAGTAAATTACTAGTAGCCCAGATACTCCAATGTTTAAAAAGTTCAGAGAAAATTGGAAAAACATCGACGCTAGTAACATTGAACCATCTCTTAATTTCGTAAAACAACGTGTTGCCGAGACAGACATTCAAGCTTTTTTAATATTTTATAAGGCAGAATTAGACAAAGGTTATGTAAGAGATGACTACCGCAAATTGGTCGAACTGTGCGTAATATTTTTGGGAGGAGACTCAGAGGAAAAATTAAAACTAAGCCCCCCCAAAGCCATGCATCAGGCACGCTGGATGGCGAGAGCGATCTATTCTTTAAAAATGTGTTTACTTCAGTCACAATGCAGAATAACTGCGAAGGACAAAAAGACTCTACAAGATGTTTGCTTATGTTTGTAAAACACTGGATGATTTCGTATCGGAAAAGAGCAAACAATTTTTATCACGACTGCAGATCGACGACAGTTTTCTAAAGGAAGATGTATCTTCTTGGAATAATAATAGTGCTTTTGTGGAAGCTAAAAGAAAAATAAGTTATTTGAGGGTTGTGAATGATACTGCTGAAAGAGCTGTTAAAATGATGCAAGATTTTAACGGACTTATCGCGGCTGAAGAAGAACAAAAACAGTTCTTGCTGCGCTGTGTCCAGGAACATAGAAAATTGTATCCGGACTGTAAAAAAACAACTCTATAAAAAAGTTACCCTGGCTGATTGTTATTACTTTATGTTTTTGATTAAAGATTAATGTTCATCTAATTGAATTTTTACTATTATTTACTTAATTTATTGCATTTATAATGATTTTATACCAGACCGAAATATCAAAACAAAACACGTTTTTTACTAAACTTTGAAGCTCGGTCGGCACTGGTTGCAATTATGCTAGAAAGATGAAATTTTATATTTAAGACTCTTATAGCATTACTAAAAAAAGTAGAGGGTACCCATTTCGAAATTTGAAAAAAAAAATTTTTTGGTCATATAAGGGACACCCTAATATATATATATTCTTGATTTGTTAATTGAATCAAGTCTTTGTTAGACTGAATTTTGTCATTATGTGATTAGTCGGTATCGACTAACACTGCTCGAGTATGTGGTTCAAGGTATCGTCAGTGCGAGACAAACAAGTTATTTTTTCTGTATTTAGATTCAGTTTGTATACTTTATTTTTAAACAATGAAAGAAAAGAATAGTTTGACAAAAAAACGTTCATAAGAAATGCTGAAAGAATAATCACACCTGCAATTCTATAAAATATGCTATTGTTTTTATATGTCAATAGTCATACTTTGAACGCATTTAAATCAAGATAATTTTTTATTAAAAACAATGTAGTTAGTAGTCCAAAAATTTCTTTGTATGATTTGATTTTACAAACTCTACGTAAATATTATATTTACCTTCTAAAGATGAATCCTTGTATAGATAGTTTACAAACGTCGCGTTAATTATTCCTTAAGACTTTAGTATTCAGACAAAAATCAGACAAACAATATATTGAACATCTTGTGATTTCACGATAATGTCAAGCGTTACACACTAGAGAAAATAAAGCTACTGGATATCTCAATCGTTTTTTGCGTCCTTTAAACTTGTTTCTATACGTCTCAGAATAAAAAATTAAATATTTATTAAAATACATCGAAAAAAAGTCACGCATGTTTAAGGATTCGATTATTCTTTCTAGGGTTATATTTTTTTAAACATAATAAATTTTTGAAAAGTAGCTTTGAACCATACTGTATTTAATCTAATAATGCTTGTTTCTATAGAGGATTAACGTACAATGTAAGTATGTCAGCAAGACTTTCACATAAAGGCTCGGAGCAAGAGGAGCTGCGCGCAGTATGAACGAGCTGTGACATCTTATACGACAGTGTAATCAGTCGGTTGCCTATCATTTGCTCGTGATTCCTTTCATGGCAATCATTTAATCGCATACGTTTTGTCGTACATTCCTTTTATCACATCCCCATATCGCCGCTCCGTCAGACACAATATTTTATCACACGATAAGGAATATGCTCCGAATATAAGGCATGCGGTTTCTTCGAAGTACTAAAGGAATACTGCATGCTCATTAAATGTAGAATTTTAAAATGAGGCAAGTCTGCAGTACGGAAAACATTGTAAGGCGGTGAATAATATGAAGATGCTTTGAACGAAATGGTGTAGACAGACAGTATGATCTTGGATCGCCGAATAATGTCAAATGCTAAACCCTACTCTCGACGCCGACAATGTAAGCTACTTTAATTATGGCGATATTATAAAACGTCTTCTTCTCAAGATATATTTATAGAATGAACAGTATATGTCTAAATCAGAGAAAATAATGAAATTGCGATGAAAGGTAAGATCAGCGGGTCTGAAATTTCCAGTTTTTATTTTTGACTCGATGGTCTACTTCAAACACATAATTTTTTTTAAATTAAAAGTTAACATTAAGTTAATATACTATTAGATAGTATAGCTATACACAGAATTTTCCTCCCCTTAGAAAAAGTACTTTTTTAACGTATTAAGAATCGTTTGAAGCTTTTGTGATCTTTTTAACATTTTAATCTATTTATCAATATGTTTTGTTTTATGCGTGATACTTCAGTCTTCGTCGGTTGTTTTTGACAAGTTGATTCTTTGCTATGTCGCTGTCTTGGATTCTGCTCTATACTACCTGCTACTCTTATCGATGAGTTTATACTGTCGGCTATTCGAGATATATCAACGTGAACGTTCCAGACAACTGTTGATAATATTTAAGATAATAGTTGCTGTCGACGTTTTCAAGACTTGGCACTCGTCTATCGGCACAACCGCAACCGTCTATGTTTCCTTTGAACTGATTGATGACCAACAGCTTCCTTGCAATCTCCTACTTTTATATAGTAGGGTAGTTATAACATCCTTCTACGATAATTTAAGCTTCAGTATCTTTTGATTGAAAGGTATATATATATATATATATATATATATATAGAATATAACATATTTGAAGACTTCGTAAAATTACTTTTTATACCATATGATATTTTAATTAAACTATGAACAGTGTTAAAAAAAAGTATCTTTTTATATGTTTTGACTTTTTGTCGTGCATTTATAATTATAACGTAATTGAAACACAATTAATTCACAATTCTTAGCAACGAACATCTTAATTTCAAATTATGTGATGATAACTTATTTATTCAGGATTAAAATTTAATTACTTTCAGCTGAAAATCATGGAGTGCTACTGCTTTCGTCCTTAAAGTCAGTGCTCTGTGTAAACACCTAAATAAATGAATTTCAACTTAAAATATGGCAACCATCATGAAACGTATAACTGCGTAATAAATAATACAAAACAAGCTGTGCCTAAATAATCTCCAGCTTGCAGCATCTAAAATTCTGTTAACCGTAGATTTTTCCACTAAAACAATATACTTTTCAGGACATGGTTTGCATAAATGACATCTTGTATGTGTACAAACCAGAGTTAACACTGTAAAAGATACTGAACTCACGGAATAAACATTTTTGAAAAAAGATATTTCATTCTGGAAATAAAATATAATTTCAATTATAAATAATTAAACATATTTTTTATTAATTCCATACGACTAATATACTAACAAAAAACCACACACAAACATTACATATTTACACTTAAGAGATGTACGAATGAAATATTAAAAAAAGCTTTACCAATCCTTTTATAACACCCTACAAAAGTCAGAATAATTAAAATAAACGATTGTTTATTAACTGTATAGAATTTTTAATTAAAAAGCTTGGTAACATTAACTTAAAACAACGGTATCCTCAATCGTTATCTTAAAATATAACAAAGGTTGAAGTATTTCATTCATCATGCAGTATTGAGCTTAATTCTATGAATAGTTAGAAAAATAAACCGATTCGGAGAATCCTTTGTGAAGAAAACGAGGTGAGATGTGAAATAAACATTGGTATGATTTAGTAGCGATATTGGCAGAGTATATTTGACTTGGTACTAATTGTTGATTTTTAATTGAAAGTTATAACAGTGTTTCAGTTAGCATAATTTAATAATGTTTTATAAAAAAAACACCACTGTATATATACAACGCGTGCTTGCGTTAATTTATCAAGGCGATGTTTGAAGATGCTTCATGAAAATAGAGGAGATATATTCAAGATGTATTTTTATAAGAATATAGGACGTAGGATTTTATATGATAAATAATTCAAGCGCAGGATTATTTCATCATAATATTAAACGATATAATATAACAATATTATGTTTGGAGGAATACGTTTTTTTCGTCTATCGAGGTGTATCTAACCAAAATAAACAGCCCAGGGCGGCACTTAGCCGGAAAATGTTTTGTGTTCACGAGACCGTTATACCCACCCTTACGTGGCGGAGGGAAACACCACTCCTGTCCTGATACCTGCTCGCTGTTTGTATATATTGTTATTAATTTCGAGGTGATTTGTAGGGGAGTGCTATAATATTGGAATGATTTGTGTTATTAATATATTGTTAGCCAAAGAATAATATTTCCTTTTTCGATTGAAAGCAGACAAAGAACATAAAGGAATGGCTTTTTAGTGTATTTGTCTAACCTCGTCTGGCGGCCGAGTTTTTATTGTGTGTTGTGAAATTCAATCAACAAAAATGATTTACTTTATTGAACAACAATGATCAACGAAAAATAATATAAGTTCAGGTTAAACAGACGTAAATCACCTGTAGGCACTCAGCACCACAAATTTAACAAGAATATAGACAGTGTGTTTTTTTTTTCACTGTGTTTAAAAATGTAGATAACGCGTTGTTGTGCCTTGGTATTTTTGGTTATAAATTTGCATTGAATTTTTTGACAGTGTATACGCGTCGCGAGCAAATAAAAGAAGGTGAGACTCACCAAGAATATATATTTGAATATGGACAGTGTGTTTTTTTTTTACTGTGTTTAAAAATGTATATAACGCGTTGTTGTGCCTTGGAATTTTTGGTTATAAATTTGCTAATGTGATTAAGCATATTTTTTCACACATTGAAAATGATTAAAGAAAACTCTCAGAAAATATCATCGTGACTTGTGAGGGATGATATTTTCATTCTCACAAGTCACGATGATATTTTCTGAGAGTTTTCTTTAATCATTTTCAATGTGTGAAAAAATATGCTTAATCACATTAACATACTAATACCTGCATGGGTAAATAAATACGCATCCTGATTAACATTAATCTAAAATTAATATAATTATAAATTTGCATTGAATTTTCTGACAGTGTATACGCGTCGCGAGCAAATAAAAGAAGTTGAGACTCACCAAGAATATATATTTGAATATGGACAGTGTGAGTTTTTTTTTTGGATATAAATTTGCATTGAATTTTTTGACAGTGTATACGCGTCACGATCAAATAAAAGAAGTTGAGACTAACCAAGAATATATATTTGAATATGTAGACAACGCGTTGTTGTGCCTTGGAATTTTTGGATATAAATTTGCATTGAATTTTTTGACAGTGTATACGCGTCGCGAGCAAATAAAAGAATTGAGACTCACCAAGAATATATATTTGAATATGGACAGTGTGTTTTTTTTTTACTGTGTTTAAAAATGTAGATAACGCGTTGTTGTGCCTTGGAATTTTTGGTTATAAATTTGCATTGAATTTTTTGACAGTGCATACGCGTCGCGAGCAAATAAAAAAAGTTGAGACTCACCAAGAATATATATTTGAATATGGACAGTGTGTTTTTTTTTTACTGTGTTTAAAAATGTATATAACGCGTAGTTGTGCCTTGGAATTTTTGGTTATAAATTTGCATTGAATTTTTTGACAGTGCATACGCGTCGCGAGCAAATAAAGGAAGTTGAGACTCACGCATCGAGCACGGTGTTTTTTTTTTTCAGTGGGTACGCAGAGTCACAGAGCACTGCACCAGAATTGATTAGTCCACAACACAACAGTCACTACCGGGGGATATAAATCAATGGACAAAGATGTCGCGTCGCGGCGAGCGGACGGCCGGCGCGGCCACGGGGGGGCCGGCAATGACATCCGAGACTTCACGGTTTCGCGACCGCGGATCTCCTCACTATCCGATTGCGCCGCTTCAAATCCCGCTCTGTTGTGTATTTGTTTAGGCGTGTGTCTATCCCAGTGTTATTTCAACGGTTTTATTTATACCGGAGGTGCGCGATACGCCTGCACGCCACGCACTGCGCCGCTCTCCGGCGCGAGAGTGAGAATGCGTCAATCCTCGCATGCGTATCATCTTTACTCTAATCTTGTTGAGGGACAAGGCATTTGAATGGTGAAGATCCGTTATTATAATTGTAATTATATAAAGTAACTTTGTATTTCTGTCTTCATTTTTGAGTTTATTGAAATTATTTGCATAACTAGTTTCGACCCAATGACCGGGTCATCATCAGATGCATGACTAAAACCAGTGAAGACAAAAATACAAAGTTACTTTTTATGATTACAATTTTCTTTGCTCTAGTTTTTATTTAATTGATTTTTTTTAATAAAATCAAATATACTTGTAATTTTTACTTCATTATAAACGTTTTCAATACAGCTGAAAATCAAAATTCACGGTATTGAATACTTCCGTGTACCAAAAATATACATTTGCTTATATAGGTGCCATGTTTGGAGTAAATTTTTGGGAACACCAACTGACAGTTAAGGGTTAGTAAAAATGGAGCGTTACACGATAGAACAATGTGTCTTCATTATTAAACAATATTCAAAAAATAATGAAAGCTTGGAAGCCTTTTAAAACTTTACTGCAAAAATGGCGACAAATTCAAATCTTGCGTTAGTTTTGGGACATGCTTTATATGTCGCTTGTTTAAAATATGCTTTGACCGGTTTTGAAAGGTTGGCGAAACCGGTCACCAATATATTAACATGTCACTGAAGAATTTTATTGATAATATTAAAATGGAATTCCAAGTGCTCTCTATCAAAAATTTTGGTTACTTTTAATGTTTAAGTGGAAACGTCAAATAATAAACATAAATTTAATGAAGCACTTTATACGTTTTATCAAATACTTATTGACATGATATTTATGATAAATAACTATGATATGAATATGAATTAAAAATATTTAATTATTGATAACCAGCAAAAATTATCGTATATCACATTTATCACCCATATTTTTTTGCTGTCTTGCCAAAAGACATGCTAGTTATTTTTTGATTATTAATAAAAAAAATTCTACTTTATTTAATGTGTAAAAAAAAATTATTTTAAACAATCGTTTTCAATATAAACACACGCTTCAAAGTTACTAAACAGCGTAGTTTATTTTTAGTTGCGTGTGGGTGTATCCGAATGCTGGAGTTTTGTGACAGAAATAAATATCTAGTTCGATCATCGGAATGAGATGCATATTACAGACTTTCTAGTTAATAAACGTAAACATTATATAAAAAAATGGAAGAAAAGTTAGCTACAAACGCCATAACAATAAAGATACCGAATTATCAAGAATATATGACCTTACGATTTATCTCAATGGAAATTTTATATTTTGTTGCGTCTGTTACATGGTTTAAACTGATAATACGATTAGTTAGAAAATTAAATATTTGTTAAATTTGTTTATCACATATTAATATTGTCACTGATATTTTTATATTCACTTATAAAAATATTTTTTATGTCAATAATATTATATCATTAAAGTGTATATAACATAAATAAAATTAAGATTAAAATAATAAATAGTTTTTCTGACTAATTAATATGGTCAATGCAATTCTGAAATTTGAAATTATTAGTTAAATAAGCAGTTTCAGAGTATTGAAGCTATTCATATTAATTAAAAACGTTATCGCTTTATATGCATTTCCTAGCGTTTCTGTATTTACAAAGCAGAAGTAAGTGTGTAAATAAACATTATATTAAATGGTATAATTATTGTTAAATATTTGAAATAAGGAAATAACATATTTGTTCAAGACTTTTAGAGGTTTATTTTATACTATGACTTTATACAGATGTTATATTTTTAAAGTAATTTGATACAACAATACAGTGGCTTATTTAAATTAACCCTAATAATATTAACGACAACATCAACCCATATAAACCCTATAGTAATATAGTTATGTTAAAGAGTGCAATTTTACCAATTACATTGTTTGAGTAAATTATGTTATATGTTTTGGTACGATTGAATAAAATGTTATCATAGTATTTGTTTATTATTAAGTTGTTGTATGAATTGCATACAAAAAAATAGCTTATATATTTTTGTTGTAATAAAGATCGAGCACACCTGTAATTAAATAAACTAAACAAGCTATTATGGGCTTTGGAAGCGCCTTGAAGTCTCTATCCAATGTTGTGAGTGAGCTGTCATAACTACCAAAACTTGTAAGCAACGAGAGATAACAATGATCCATCGGAAAACAACGAATTAAATAAGTATTTACTCAACATAGATCGACATTCATTACGGTGTTTTTTCTGAGATATGATAACGTCTACTGTGTATCATAAAATATATGATTTAAGCCACAGAAAAACAAATTAACGAGCCATAAACGTCAAATAATGGTTTTGAACTGAAGTTAACACAAATTAAATGATTTTTTTTTTTTTTTTTAATTTTACCACATTATTGTCTTTTGTGTAATTTTTTGTAAATTTCACTAGTACATGGCATTTTCATAAAAATTACAAATGCGAAAATTAAAAAACAAAAAAAAATTATAAATATCTCAAAGTTTTTATTTATACTTTCGTATGAATTTGTTTTTAACGGTGTAAATTTTTTTAAAATCATCAGATATGTAAAATAATGTAAAGTAATATTTGGTACATATGCCACGAACTACGAGAATTATAAATATTTTTTTTTTGTGTGTTTGATTTTAAGAAGAGGTAGATACAGTTTTTACACTGCAATAAAACATTGACTTAAGTTTCTAAAACAAGGCTATGAAGTATGAGATGTTTGTCATCGTTATAGTTATCTTATCCATATCTGATCAGTATGAGATCTGCAGTATCATGATGTAGTTGTAAATTAATTATTGAGTATTATAGTTAACATATTTCTTATAATTAACCCCTATATTAGAATTAAATTGCATAGAAAATATGTTTCTTTTGCAATTTTGAAAATAAAAATATATTCTCGTTATTTACGAGTAATTAACACCGAATGCAACCAAAATAAGATGATTGGTGTTTTTAGCATTGTTATAAATATTATCCTAAGAAATAAAAGTATTATATTACCACCTTTCAAATGAATAGATTACATCGTAAGTATTTCGAATAAAATTAATGAATTTTGGGTCAAAACTTAATATCATTTAAACACATGTTCGGGATTGGTTTCAGGCGGGATAAAACAATAGTTTAAATAATTATTACCGCGAAATTGAATTCCGAAACTATCCAATAAATTTGCGCCGTAAAATATAATATTATTGATAAATTCGCGTTAGTAAGACCGGGTATTACTGGGGGTCGTGGAGGCTTCGGCGCCGATCGAGTTCGCCAGGCAGAAGTTATCAATTCTATGCGGAGAATATATCAGCATAATACCCCTATAACTCTTGCCGTACCTTCCTTCTGTCTCATTTGAATTTGCTACTAAACACTTGTCAATGCCTGCTGCCTGATATCAACAGGGTTCCCTAAAGACACTTTTGGCTATTTTCGTTTATTCCCGAACAACGAAAAAAAGAGATGAAAAAACACGCTTGAATTTTTTAAATGGAATTATATGAACAAAACTTAAATCTACGCTTTGACTCTTGATTCTTTGTTTTCACATTCTATTCTTATTAATAAACTTACTAAATAATTTAAGTCTCCTTACAATGAAAAACGACGCAGTATCACTTAAAGAGTTTTGAAAATTACATTGAATAATAAAGATTTTGAGAAGACGACTCAAGAAAAGAGGACGCTATTTATGCTATAGTGTTTATAGTATGCTCATGTGGATAATTTTGAGAAAACCATTTCATAAACTTCTTGATCCGATATTTATAACGAAGTATCGATAAAGTTAGTATGTATTATAAAATAGACTCCAACTAAATATTTACTTATTCGATCGTGGATTTCTAATCGTCAGCTGATATTTATCAAAACTTTTCATAGTTTCGTTCTTCAAGTTCAACTAAACCAGAATATCGTTTAAAAGTATTATAATGAAATGAATAAGGAGATGACTAGTACGAAAAATTGTAAAATATGCTTTTTGGAATAAGTCACTTCCATAATCTATGGTAAAAGAAATACATATGCAATTGTACTATTTTTTTTACCAAATTGTTTTGAATTTCGTTAATTGTTTTATAATTGCCTCAATTCAACCATTCATGCTTTTTTTAAAATAACCTATATAATTAAAATAAAAAAAACAGTGATATTAAATGTCAAGTTATACCTTCGAAACAAATCACGACATGTAATATACTAACTTCAAGTGGTATTCGAAACCTACGTTAGACTTTCCGGCTGAATAAAGCGAACTAATGAGAAAACTAATCAAGTTACAAGGCTCTAATTGGAGTGTGGGTTCAAAACCCGCAATTATTTTTATCCTTGTCGTTAAATACGTGTCCTGTTTATCTAAATACCAAATAAATAAAAGAAACGGGTAGGACTTTTCTTTTACACACAATATATTTACTGGAGCGAAAATATAACATTTTAGTCACCTACCGTGTAATTTGTATCCGAGTAGGATCATTCGTGCTCCAATTCAAGAAAAGTATATTAATTGGATATTAGATATTGATTTTCTGAAAGGGTGGCCTTATTACATATAAATAGTTCAATATAATATCTCTTGAAAGAGCTATAATGGCAAATCTTCAATTTAGTTAGATATTTAAGATTTTTCTATTTCATTTATGTAACTGAGAAATCTACAAAAATATGTTTTAGTTTCAGAAATTTATTTGTTTATTATGTTATTCTAATAATGTATCATTTACATGTGACTATCATAATATTTAGTAGAATTAGGTTCTAGTGAGCTCAATTACGAAGTAGATTTTATATGCCAGTATTCTAAGGTGTTTCATGGGGTTTATATACTCTCTCTCTCTCCCCTCCTTTCTTGATGGAGTAGGACGGTGATTGCATGTAGTATCTTGGACTACATCCTTCAATCAAGATCTAGAACAGTAAGAAGGCCTCCTGATATTGATGAACTGGTTACTCTAGGGACCTTAAGTTGCCATACTCAACGCTGTAGGATATATGAGACGTTGTTTAGATAGACGGATGGAATAGAAGTTTGTTCTAAGACTATTGAAGTTATAACACAATGTTACTTCACACAGGTATGATGTTACTCTGTACTATGATTCCGATTTTATAAAGTGTTTCTGTAAAAAAAAATCATACATAGTGCTTAATAAGCCGATATATTTTGATGATAGAATTTATATAATAATATTTATGTCTTTATGTAACAGAAAAAGTATTTTTACTTTTTTTATTTTTTTAAAGTATTATTAAATAAAAAATATACGTAGTCAAATAGGTCTAAGATTAAGACCATAAAAGTTTGAAATCACTTAAGTCTAATAAAGGTTTTTTCAGACTTTGATGATTGTAATATCTTAGCTGTTCATACTTGTTTTTTAAATATTTTGTGTTACAAAATAAACCAGTTAGCCATGAATATTATTAAATAACCTCATGAATAATTTAAAAAGTTTATGTAATTTAAAAAAAAAATTGTTTATATACTTGGAGTAATAATTCTCAAGAGTTGTAAAATAATCATTGTTTTTAATAATGTGTAGATATTTTCTGAAAAACTTTGTCGTCTTATTCGTTTTTTATTTGAGAAGAAATCCTGAGAATTACATAAAATTCCCCTAAAGCTTCTTTGTGGGTTTATTTAGTACTGTAGCGCTCTACAAACTTTACATATTTATGTTCTTGACACTTCCTTTTCGCACTTCTCGCTTCCAGGTTCTCTATCTGAATTTCCGCCAGCTCAAGTTCTTCAAATGATCAACAACTCGCCATTAAGGCTTGATATATTTGAGACTCGTTGTGTACCTTTGTTGGAATTATAATTTTTATCTTCCTCCGTTCCAGAAGTGCTGGAAAATTGGATGTGTAATAAAATGAAGACTTTATAAGCCCAGCGGGTAGCTTTTTAGGAGAATATTTATCATTACGATTATTCAAGTGGAATTTTCAACTATGATATAATGTAATACGAGCTTTACACTTCAAAGATTGTCTTAAAAACATATTTTAATTACACTTAAAATTTATAATTATTTGATGGAAACTTATCAAACCAATGTAAAAAGCATCTTATTTATAAATGTATTTTTGTATTTTCACCGATGAAAGAAATATCTAAAACATGTACATTGTAAAATTGAACATTCCATAAAATAATTGAATATTCTTGTTGGTGTTTATAAATAGGTCGATTGGTTTAATTTAACTGCAAATATAAAATAACTGTGCAAATAAATAAATATATTTGTTAAAAATAAGACAGCAGTTAATAATATGGTTAAGGTATAAAATATTATATTCCAACCCTTTTGTGTTTGAGTTGTTGTGATAAAAAGCACCGACGCGTGAATGGCCCAATTATATGAATACCCATCTTAAAAATAATTCTAGTCAACGAACAAGAAATACAAGGAACAACAAGAAATAATCTAGAAGAGTGTTTGAAGAAAAGTTTTGGGAAAATCTTGCTCTGTCATGTGATTCATTAGAAAATGAAGACTTAAGAGGGTATAGGTGAACAGAATATAGAACTGCCTTTCCAAGTTTATATGCTCATAAATAATCAAGTTCAGTCAATTTTAACGTCCAAGTCAATTTTATGAGAAACGGAAAGATTTTTCCAGAAGAGATGCACTTTTCAATAAAGATAAATAGTGTAAAAGTTTTATGATTGAATGTAAAACCCTTGAGAATAGCAGAAATATGCTATAAATATTATATAAATAAAATAATAATATTGCGTAGATAAAATATGCAGAGAGCCCGTACAGATTTTATGCTTATTTTATGCAGCAATAACGTACTTAAAATGCTTATCGCTTAACATTAAAACTCTTAATAATATAGTAAGACGTATTGATAAAATTTTGAAAATTTGTACTGAATAGTATTTAATAATGTTTATTAGCTTAATTTAAAAAAATATATACAATATTATATATATACATATATCCAGTTTTTTGGTTATATACAGTTTGGTAAGAAAAGACTAGGAGGCCTGGGTAGTCAACAAGATTAACTTACGTCATCAAGGCGATTGAAACTGTCTGCACAGTAGAAATTATCTAATCAGTGGGGAGCATGGACCATGGTAAATATTTCTAGGGATGTAAATAACCCTCAACATGTACACAGCCTTCATTAAGAGCACTGACTAACGATGATTTTATTTAGATTGACGAAAACCTCATGTGTTGTGGCCTGGTATATTAGTATTTTTTTGAATATGAATAAATGTAACAGATGCATTTACTTATAATATATATATATTTATTTATTTTTGAGTACTTTTGCCAGTGGTTTCAAAAATTTTCTTGTTATTTTGATTTTATAATTTTAAAATTCTGAATATTCAATAATTGTCTGAAATATTTTAATACAAATATAATTAATATATTGATTTAAATCTTAATCTGGCGTTTGTAATGGATATTGTACTTATTTAATGTGTATTTACTTTATAAAAGTATACACGTTAAAATTGTCTTCTTAAGTCCGATTAGTTTAATTTATAATACACTGTGTTTAGATGCTTTTAAATTTTTTAAATAATTATAGCGTCGTTAAATAAACCTGAATACATTATTTACAAGTCTATAAAAAACTTTTTAGTAACTGATTAATAAAAACACTTTCAACTAAAAAATAATATTAAATACAAGTTTTTAAGAATTTTGACTTATAATATTAAGATAAAACTTCACCATTGACTTGTAATGACTTCAACGTGACTAATTTGATATTTTTGTATTTTTGTATAGGAAAAAATAAAAAAATATATATATATATGAGCTTTTTGTGTATAAAAATGTAATGCTTTCAATATATGCAGATTTCAGTCTGGCCTAAAGACAAGCCTCACAGCGAAAAAAACAAATAAATTTCCACGGCTCGGGATTGCTTGCCGTCTGGATTTTTTATTGCAGCATTTTGCAGGGACGGTAGCGCAAATACCGTACACAATTTGAAGACAGCAAATGCATCGAACAAAAGGAATATTTAACAAAGGATATAAAATATCGCTAGCCTCGCTAGGCTCTTGCTATCCTGTCTGCTGACGGGGCTGGAAGGGCGGGGATGGCTTCGCGAGCAAACTAAATATACGGCACGGCTCGCAGTCGCTACTCAAATAGACAAAAATGCCTTTAATTACACCGCAGAGGCTATTTGACGGATGTGTTAATAAACTATTCTTGCAATATTTTTCCATCGATTGGTTGGTATGTTTTGTTCCGTGTAACGACCTTTTGAGAAAGTCCTCAAGACTCTCAAAATACAAAAGCCTAGTTTGTAGCCTGGATTTGACGAGAGATCTTGTAAAATCCACCGTATCTTAATTTTATGGTATTTGTTTTAGTTTTTTTCGTATTGAATTTTGATTTGTATGTATTGGGAGTTAAAAACAAACTTCTAAAAACGTAGTTTATAGTAAAACAGTTTTGATCGGTCAAGAATTATTGCACGCGCTTTCGCAGCTATTTATGTAAGTGGTGTTTAAAAATAAATAATAAAAAACACTTTTAAGAGCGAATCATTGCATACTAACTATCTTTGTGCGAATCGCATAAATATTATTTAAACTTTGATGTACCGTCTAGCACGCCGTTGTGTTTACATTCTTCGGCGATTTCATTTTAAGTTTTATTTGAAATTAAGACATTAACACCGAGCCATAAAGCTCGGCCGCTGTCAGCTTGCCAAGAGCGCAATCTCTATAGCTTCTGGAATGGGGCTACTCAAATCTAAAAGTATAATTATGACTTCATTTATGAATGTTTGTTGAATTATTCAATATCGATAATACGAAAATAACTTTTTGGTGCTTAAAAAAATATAACGTAGACAGGAGACGATAAAACATATTTCAATATTTTTTTTCGTGTGAGTGTATTATTTTAAATATTTTTTTAAAAATAAAATGAAAAACACATTTAAGAAGTACTTAGTGAAATTATATTTTGTTATTTTTTAAAATAAAAATTATTTTTGTGATTTTTTCACGTTGCTGTATTAACTAATCTCGCCAACTTATCCCTTTGCTTAATTAGAAAATGCTTACAAGACAAGGTGGCATATTTAGTCACAATAAAAATAAAAATGTAAAAATTCTACATAAAAAAATTTTACTTAAAAAATATCAAAATAAGGAATAGAAGCAAAACAGGTAATTAGAAAATATTCAATGCAGTTTCAGTGCATTTGCTGCTTTTTGGTTGTTCTCAAATGTTTACGGTCGAACAAAACTGAAGTAACTTTCAAAATGAAATTGCTTTCAAAGCAATTATTACTAAAAATAATTAAAATTTTTGAACACGAAAATATTTCTGCGGTAGCGTCATTTTCAGATTTGACAACTTACAAAGTGACCTCGACCGCGCGGTCGACGTGCCGAGGTTCCGGACCACAATTCAGAAACACAAATATTTGACCGTAAAACAGCCCAGAACTCGCTTTTTTAAATAACCACCCCTCTAGCACATACAATTGGCTTTTGAATAAAATTCCCTCGTTTTCGGAAACGGTATTGACATTGTAATAATTTCTTTTCAGTGTAACAAAAAACTTGCAAAAATATTACACAACACCATCGATAAAAAAATTCATAACTTCAACAACTAAATTCGCATAATTTCTCTTGTTGTTTTCTAGAAACAATAAAAAGAAGTAAATAAATACCCAAATTTATTTTCAGATCAATTCTCATGAAGTTAGAAACATAATTTGATTTTTCTTCTCACATGAATTATGCATCAGTCTGAAATTATTATTTTGTTTATACTATAATAAACCCAGTACTCATGAATTTTGTGTAGAAATATCACTGTTTTCACATATCATTGAAATTAAAATGCCTTTTTTTGTGAGTGAACAAGAATAACGGGCAGTTATATGGAAATTTTGCCGTCTAGGGATATCTGTCAGTACGCCAGGTTCTAGTTGGCCCAAGAGGCCACATCCGGGACTTGTTTATCTTTATATTGGGAAATAAAGTATTCAAAACTGTTGCAAGATAACTTTTATCAGAAATATTTATAGAATAATATAATTTTTAATTTTTTTTTAGAATTTATGTATATCTTATAAAAATAGTCTTAGACCAAACTGAAAGAGGCGTGAGCTCAATAATATCAGTCTGGGATTCACCCGACAGGAAGTTAATTTAACCGAGAGCTGGTCTAACTACTATGCTAATATAAAATTATAAATTTAATTTATTTGTCTAAGAGGAAAAACGTTCCATTCAGAGTTTATTTTGTATGTATATTTACGCAAAATATCGCAGTTAAATCAACAAAACATCATAAAATTGGTCATAAAACAAATTAAGCTCGTTAAATTGTTACGATCTGTAATTTGTATTGTAAGGAGTTACTGCCTTGTCTTACTCAATGTCTGAATATTTATCCTTTGCATTTGGATTGAAATACTTCCAGTTGGAATTTGTTCGGACTGTACTTTTTCACGCACTTTGCACAATTTTTAGCCAAATGTATCAAAACAAGTGTAAGCGAAAGTGAGAAACTACAGATACTTCACACATTGATATATATTAAAATATTTCAGTACTTTTGGAAATATTAAATAAAATCACGCATATGGAGATTTTGTTGTGAGCTGTATAAATTGCAAATAAATAACGTAAAAGAAAATAATATAAATAGAAATTTATATTTCTCCGTAAATATTAAAATTTTAGTTTTAAAAAATATGCAAAGCATAAATAATGTCTTGGGTTAAAAACAAATGCCAAAATATTTTTTAAGCATGAATATACTAAATTTTGTTTAAAAACTGTTTTCAGAAAATTAAAATAAAACACAACGTGAGAGTGGCGAACATATCACCACAAAGGAATGAACAAAATTAAAGAATATCTATGAGGCTAAGAATTTATTTATATAGAGATAGTGGCACGAAACGACGAGAAAGATTCAGCCAAAAGTAATTGATGGAATATTTCAGGATTTCAGATTTTTTCAAAATGTTTTAAAAGGACGATAAACAGAATTTTCACTGTCATATTTTAATATTAATGTTTACATCAAGGTTAATATTTTGTGTAATCAATAATAACAAAATGAACACAAACCTTAATATAACCATTTGTAAAAGATAATATAGCACAATGAATTTGTCATTTGAACAAAAATTCGTATGTTTTTTAGTAAATATTTAATAAGTAATTTCGAAAACTTTACGCATTATGTGTAAACCGCATTATGAGTTATTCTAAGTACACTTGATATCGAGTGAAAAGTGTTATTATAAGGGTAGTAACATTTACCACTTTATAATAACCTCATATAGATTATACGAAACTTTTCATTTTCCATTAAAAGATTATGACACTTAACGCCGTATTATTTGTAAAACATGTAATATTTAAGTTGAAATGTTCTATGAAAATATGTATTAGTTGAATAAATACTATTTTAATATAAATTCTTCATAAAATCCTTTTTTTTTCTTTTAGAAGTTTTCATTGAAAAGTTTAATAAACTTTTTGCTACTTTTAATTGTAACTACTTTTTTTGTCTTTATGTTATCTGTGATTTTTTTACAATTCATTGAATAACAATACTGCGAGTTTATAAAAGTATTTTTTTTTAAACAACTAGAACTCAAGTTGATAATAAAGATATTTATTCGTTGTTACAATCGAATTGAAAATTACATTTCGTTGACTGACTAACTTAGTTTAAAATCAAGTAATCATTCAACATCCGACTCATGAAAAGCTATTCCGCTCCCAGTCATGAATCTCATTACAAGTTGTACTTGCCAGAAAGCATACGTGTTTTAAATTCAATCCAGATACAAAAATGACAAAAAAAACAATATTACGTTTGACCTTTTTTTTAATTGTTTTTCTCGTCTGGTTTTGGTGTTTTTCTCTGAAAAGTACAAAAAAATCTAGCCTCGTGCTTTTGCTACATGCCATTCAACCATTGAAAGTTTGGTTTGAGTTTGACAGTTGGAATTGTCGTATAGACACACGGATGGTGTTGAATTGTTACATATTTTCCAACAGTTTTTCTGTGAGTGATTGTTAAATAACCTGTCATATACAATAACATGAAACGACGGATAATTTCAAATTCACTCGATAAATTTAGTGCATAAGCTCAGAAAATGTTTTTTTTTAAATTATATTCACGCGTTCATAATGATTTGATTTAAATTTTACTACTTGAAATAAAAAAATACGAATATTTCAGTTTTCGGCATATAAGATCTAATATAACGATGTTTATGTAAAATATGACATACACATCATAATTAAATAAACGTAGTATAATGCAAAGTTAAGGGCATCGTTCTTTTAATGATGCTACTAAAAACAGGGCCAGATAAAATTTTATAAAATATGTTTAATGTAACAATACACCCTCCAACATATGTCCTCCCAGAATCAGATAAAAGCTTTTTGAAATTACATAGAATTTTCCATATAATTTTTAATAATGTTGCTGATGAATTATTTCAGTAATTAAGAATCATTAAAAAGTAAAATTAGAATCAACAAAAATTAAATTTAGTATTAAAAAACAAACGAAAATATTATGAAATTAATAAACTATTTTTCAAATGTTTATCTTATCTAAAAACATACAATTATTGTAATCTCAAAATTATTGTATTGTATTACAATTATTGTATTGCTTATTTTGAAAAAAACATATATTATCAGTAAAATATTACGTGAATATTTTTTTAAATAGTACTGTTTTTGTGCTAATGCCATTTAAAAAAAAATTGGTAAGGTTAAATAACTGAAAAATTATAAACTTGTTTTAAATAAAGATTGCTTTTAATTTTATTATATCTTTAAAAAAATCGATAGAGTAAATATTTACAGTTCTTAACTAAATTTATCTATATTGATAATAGTTTTTGCTTCGCATAGAATATTTGCCATGCTTTCACACGTTGTACCGAGATTGATAATGTAAAGAATCTTGCAGAGTCAGCTTAGATTACGTGGATCGAGCTTCTTTAAAGCTCAAGCTCATATTCAAAGAGCTCTTGAAAGACAAAAAATTAGCTAAGAGACGAGAGCTGTTGAGATCTCTACAACAGCTCCTCATACACAAGTAAGTTCAAACGAATTATTTTCTCGCATGTAGTGCGCACCACATAACGTATTTTCTGGAGCACAAGAAAACTGGAAGATAGGATTCACCTCAAATTTATGGGACGATTTTTAAAGAAAAATATTTTATATCATTACGTATTTATGGATTGTATAGTATATGGTTTATATTCATGCAATTAATTGAACTTTTTTATAATACTCGTAATAGTAATTACATTTTCATATCGGATTTTGATTATATTTTCTATCTACCAACTCTTATTTTTACCAATAAATATTACCACGTAGAAAAATCACTCAAGTATTTTATTTTACCAAGTACTCTCTGTCAAAAATATTGATTATTTATCTTTTATTTTATGTTAATTTTTTCTTTCTTTATAAAAGCTACTATTCATATACCTCAAAGTCAACATTATGTTCACTGCAAGCATAATAATGGAACTCTAAAACAATCATTTATAGTTAACTCCTCCATATAGCCGAGTATATGTTTTAAACTGATCTAATATATTATCTTTTGGAAATATCAGAAGGTTGTTATTAGATGCTAGGCTCGATATCAGATTTATAGAAGCTTACTTGAAGCAAAGAAAGGCTAAAGAAATATAAAACGATATCATAAATATACGATTAACATGCTTTTTTGAAGTGTAAAAGAAGTCGAAATTTCTTGTTTAATTATCCGAAAACAACAAATTTTTAGAAATGGTTGAGATTATTTCACTGATTATTAGTAATCACATTTAAAACCGGATTCCTGAAAAAAAATGTTGCAAATATGTCCGAAATAAGCAAAATCTTTGCAATGTCTGACTGGTCTCTGATATATTTACACCTTTGATTTTGTTAGGTTATTTTGATTTGCAGCTAATTTAATCTTCTTTGTTTTTGATTTGAGTAAGGTTATTTAATTTGAAAACTTGTTTCCATAATTTCGCTAGTAAAATATTTAATTTCTTCGAACCGGCTTTGATATATCATTAAACGCAAAAATATATTAATAAACTACTGTGAGCAAAGCGAAGAAGGAAGATTGTTCAATAAACAAAGGGAATATTATAGTAGCTTGTAAAGGAGAAAGTTAAAATAATTCTCTAATAACATCAGACGGGTAAACAAAAAAGCGATGAGAAAATAAAAAAGTGGAACACGTAGCGATTTGTTTGTTTCTGTCTCGGAAGAATGAGAAACTTGTCAATTTTAAATTGTATCGCGTTGTATCATTCTTCTTGCTGGTTTTTTGAGAGTCAGCGATTTAATGCCAGCCGTAGAAAAAGACTATGGAAATAACTCCTGCCCTAAAAGAGAATATTGTATCTTTCAAGGCATTATTATGTAATAAGAATTTCTGAAATTTTACAAACGAGGCGTTGTGCGGTCGGATAACTCGGAATCCTGTCTTTAATAAGACTGAACCAAATTTTATTTAAATTGTTATTTCGTTATACTGATTATAATTATATTTTACTACTACTACTTACTACTGACTAGTAAATCGCCTATTTGTGGCAATTACGAAAAATCATTTAGATCATCATTCATTTTAATCACAATGAATTTGTTTAAAAAATTATTGATATATCAATAGAGTAATGAATTTTTGTTGTTGTCGTAACAAGCCTTTAAAAAATACAACATGAAATGATATTTGAAAAAATTGTCATGAATTTGTTTTACAAGATTGTATTTTTAGATCGCTGTTATTATAAAATAAATCATGTATAGGCTTTAAATTTTCTGAATAGTAAATTTTGTTAACTCTTTATTGTAGAGCCATTTTGTTTATATTGTAAAAAAATGTTTGAATTTGGGAAAAAATAACAATTCAATAAGGCAAGGATAGAGCAAGGGGTAGGTTCAGTATATCATATATAAGTAGCCTGTAATATGCCGGAATATTTGAACTACAACTGAAAATACCTCCTGCTCAGCAAATCATATATCCCAGGCCGCCAGCTGCTCTCCCGCGGGCCCCCACATACCGAATAAACAAGCAACTTGAACAACCATTATGCAACTCACGCCTTCATCTGAAAAGCCAAGTTATTGTGCCAAATATCTACTTTAGAGAAACATCCTCACATCAGAAATATAAATTTTTTAGTGAAAGACGACGATTGTTTTATAATATTAACTATTGATACAAATCATAATGCTGTATTACTCATATCTATGAACACGGGTTTAAGTATTTTTTAATTAAAATATATGTATGATAAAAGCATACCCACAGAAACATGCAAGGCACATAACATTTTTTAACTCACTGTGAAAAGAAAACGTGTGACAAAATGATTAAATAATTATTATTGTACAAATAAAAATAGAAAAAAAAATTTAATATTTTTTAAATTTATTATTTAATAATTTTTTTACAGTGAAATTATTAAAAAAATTACAATAAATAAACCACAAACACCATATTATTATTTGCGGGATATTTTAGCAATCAACCCTAGGGCCTTGCAACCTTCCAGAACCTTCATGCAGAACCACATGTCGTAACCACTTACTACAAAGTGCCAAAGCAAAAGCCAAGACCTCTTTTGAGACCCAAGAGCTCCGCATCCTTCTAATTTATATCAATTTGTATTGCTTTGAATTTTCAAGAGCTTCCCGAGAATTTCGTTTATGCATATTAAATAATGTATTTACCTTTCCGTGTGCCGTAACTGCCAAGGGGTGAGTTAAAGTTTGCTGAGGTGTGCAAAAGTTCAAAATACATTTAACTTTACTACTTACTATTATTTATTGAATATCGTATATAATATTTTAATAATCGATTAGTAAAGATCTATAAACTTTTTAATTTTTTTTTTAAGGATTCCAGCCTTTCTCTTGGCTATCGTGGTTTAGATAAATAATTCTTCTAAACACCATTACTCTTCAACTGAGTGGTAATTCAAATTGTGAAATGCAATGCCACAAAATATGCAATGGTACATAATTGCCACAAAAATATTTTATGACTCGCAAAAACTCGTTTCACTGTACTAAATGATCATGCAGCATTTTAAGGTAAGATTACTTTTAACATACTGTATGTCCAAATAAAAAATATATATAAGATTTCCTCTGCTGTTTCACGTCTGAATTTTTTTTCCTAAATGCTAAATATGATACGACAATGAGCCTGAATAAATAGAACATGAGGTTTCATTTAACATTTAATATGAATTAACAACTCGTACTTAAATTAACTACCCTGAGTGTTTTAGTATTTTATATTTTAGGAAAAATTGAAAATAATGTAAGCAGGGTCTTAAAGTTGAATTTTATTACTAGTAACGAACATTTTAGTATGAAAATATACTTCATTGGAAAACATCTTAAAAGAAAAAGTAAAAGTTTGTATGATACTTTCCCGTGGTCGGTAAGACCGCATAATAAGCTGTCAAGGTAATTTTCTCTGAAAAAACTTCATGTAAACTTACGTGAAATTTCCAAACTCGAGCCGAAACTCTGAATTAGTTAGCCCCCAAGGAAGAGAGATTATATTTTCAGAGACAAACTGGTTAGTAAGCTCATATTTCAAGAGAAATGTTACTCAGAGAGGCCTGAGTGAAGCTAGACTGCGTTTTATTTCAGAGATATGAACACTTTAAGGGGATGCTCGAGATAAGACAAGTACCATGCAAAGCAATTACTATAAACACTATCTTTATTGCCAACAGCGTGCACCGTTAGAGTTATACAACACATGTCTATTGGGCTATAAATTATAAAATTATTCATAAAACATAATCCGAAATGCTCCATACGCCATGCTTTGATTTGGTTTTTAAATTTTTTTCTCGAATTTGGTATCTCGGTTTTGGTATCCTAAGCACACTTAAAAACTGTAGCAGATATCGACCTGAAAAAATCAATTCAAATAATTATTTTTTAAGTATTATGTTACTCATTTATTGTTTACATATTCAATTGTTAAACAAGAATGAGCAAGTTTAAATAAAGCTTTGAATTTAATTTTTTTATCCATTTTAGCTAAAATATCCGCAGTTTACTATAAACGTATCATATTTTTGTAAATATATGTTTGGACTTTTTATTAAACTAATACCCCATCCTCGCGAATCCAAAAAAATAAATAAAAACTAGTGTGATTTTTTTGATATATAGAGTAAAATAATTTAAAGCTACTTAATTTGCTTCTAGATTGTTAACGAAATAATAAAACACAACATATAGTTATATAAGACAAGTTCAATTCTTGTTTAGTAGCCATAAATTGCAGAATTTAATGAAATGAAAATTTACTGTTCTGGATATGACGTTTTACCATAGAAACAATATCTTTGGGACGAAATGTGTACCCTTTCATCCCATAAGTCAAATAAGTATAGGTACTCTGTGTGGATACAGTAATAAGTTATTTCTGAAACAAGAACTGTGATAAATAGCAGAAACACCGCAAGGTTTCTCCTAAAATATCTCAATGCGTATTTAATGTCATAATAATAAATTATATAAAAAATATCAATATGGGCTGATTTATCGTACAAGAAGTTAAGACCCTTTAAATTTAATAGCCTTATATTGTGATGCTATTTGTGTCAAAAGTATCGTCGTTTGCTGCCGATGGTGCATTTGATTTTATTATTGTTAAATATATGATAATTTTTTTTAAAACGACTATTAAATTTATTTTAAAAATGCACTAAATGTTACAAAGCGTTACTAAAAAACATATTTTTTTTAGAAAGATTCTGTGCATCAAAGCTACGTTGAAATAAAATTTAAACATTATTGGTTAAATTTAACCATTATTAAGTATTGATTTATATCAATAGTAAATCAAATTAACCTATTGAATAGGGTTGAATTTTTTCATAATAGTTTTACTTTTAAGATAATTAACGAGTCTTTAGAAACTACTTAATACTCCAATGCAGTGGTCCCCAATCCTATGACCGTTTTACGTGTGCCCACCGCTGTGCGACCACGATTTAAAAAAAAAATTAGTAATTGAGCAGAGAAATATAGGCGAAAATAATTATATCGTCATAATTTTCAAAATAATATTTCTTTTAAAAAAAATAATGGTACCTGCCGCCCAACCGGCATTCTAAAATGAGCTCTTGGGTGCAAAAAGGTTGGAGACCCCTGCTCTAATGGGTAAAAATGAGGAATGAAAAAAATGAAAAATGGGTAAAAGTAGAGTTGGTATTAAAGACGTGATAATTGTGGAATGTGATTTGAGGTCATCGCGAGTAGAGCCTCTCGAGATCCCCGCCGCCCGGAAGTAGCGCTCTGCTCTTAATTCTTCCGAAATGGCGGCCGCAGGAAATATCCGCTCCTCGTTTTTCAAATTCTTTTGTGCCGCTCGCTAATTAAACTTGCACCAAAGAAGGTTTAGTGAAATTCTTTTCGTTGAAATTTATTTTACCCCCAGCGTGAATTTTATCTGGAACAATGTACTATTTAATACCAGTGGAAACACACAACACAATAACTATTGCTAAATTTAATCATGTTGTTTTTCATAATGTTTTTATTTCCAAAACATTGCGCGGTACGACATTTTTATTTAAAAATATCAAAATTGAATTTCATAAAGTACTCCATAGCAAAAATATTTATGTTAACATACATTTATGTAAATTTTAACTGAACACGGAGCTTAAAATTATCCAAAGCAACGATCATTTTATACCCATTACAAAAACTTTTATATTTTTTGAAATTAAAAATGTTTAGTAAATATGATAACAGCTGGAGAAAAATGAATAAAATCATATGTATTTGGTATTTAACGCGTCTTTTTAGATTAAGAAATTTGGGATTCAGATTTATTTAAAAAATATTTATAGATGATAACACAACAAATATAATACAGCATTTTAAACAACGTTGATTTGTTTATCAACATTCCTTCACAGCCCTTATTTCGGATCTTAGAATAATGTTCAGCGAATAAAACAAAATGGCACATAAATTTTTATATGACTGTCATTTGCTATAAAAGGTCACACAGGTGTTGTGTTTGAAGCCAGGGATATTTTATTATTTAAGCTTTGCGGGATTTTTGTGCGTATTTCGTGTTACTTAAAATAAATTTTGAGCTTTTTGAAAATGCAAAGTGTTCAGTGGAGTTTCTAAGATTTTGAGATCTGTGTGCCGCTAGAGTGCTGTGGTAAATGAAATTTTATTTTTGAGATAGTTCTAAAGCGAAGGTTTTACATAAATTGTCTGATGTAAACAGGCTACTACTCGAGCGTCCTGTTTTTTCGTTTGAAATTTTGCAGGCTTAATAGGATTTGTCTATGCATGGTTACTGTTCAAGGAAACATAAATGAATTAAAATTTAAACTTTTGTCTCAAAATAATAGTTTAAATTCTTACGTTTTTATTTTTTGTAATTACGCACCTTGCTTAAATTATTTTATGCTATAATTAATGCGGTATATATAAAGAACATTTTATTGATGTAAATACAACTTGGAAACTGCTTTCTACTCGTAGTTCATTGATGTATCGTCATTGTTCATATACATCATTCTATATCCATTTCTTAAGTTTAAAGTACTCAAGAATATTGTTAGTAAAAAATTAAATTTAGAAATTTTATATAAACTTAATAATACTTAATAATAATATTAAGTTATTTAAAAATAAAATTTTAAGAACAAACGAACCCAGATTTAGCAAATATTGGCTCGTTTTAACAGTCCGAATGCAGGTAAGGACGTTATTCTTACGCAAGTGTTTGCAGGTTTCATTTGGGGGTGGTGCTGGGAAATGGATTTTTTAATTTAATTTTCTTCGCAAGGCAAATAAGCGTGAATGTTAAATGGAATCCTGATTTATGTAAAATGCACACCATTTTTGAAAACCCGGACGGATGGAGAATGGATAAGGATTTTTTGTTTTTTTTTTATCTTGAATTAATTTTTCACAAAAGCTGGAGAGTGATGTGAAAGCATTACGTACTTGGATTTTTAATATGAATAGTTAATTATTATTTGAGTTAAAAAATTGAATGCAAAATCTAGCCTCTGTAAAAAAAAACCTGCAATGGTATGAACTTTCATCATTTAAAAAAATGAATTAGCATTTTAAAATTTTGATTGATTTATCCATATTGACCAATATATATTATATACCAGATGATGTTGATTTTCCTACTAATCTTTCAAAATGTTCTTTAATCTTGGCTTATTTTTCACTAACGTACATACCTCAAATATATGTTTAAAAAATAATTAATACAAAAATATTATTGAATAATATAATTTTGGGTGAAAATTTAAGTAGACAGTTATTTAATTTTTAGATTGTTAAAAATGATTGTATTAAAATTTATGGTAAAAATAATTTCAGTATTAACACCAGAGTAGGTCGCTGTAAGGCTTTATAAAAAATATTTTACATTTATTTTGACGGCTGCAGTTATTTTCGTACATTTGGGTTTGCTTCTGTTTTATTTTATTCTTTTAACGAAACCATAAATCTCAATTACATCCCCGGAATTTATTTTCATTGTGAGACATGTCGTAAAAAAATGAGATATAAAATGACACAACAGAATTGCTAGGCACTGCAAGGCAACGAAACCCGGAAATTTAAATTATGTGTCGGCAGATTGATGCGGGGTTGTGATATTTATATTTTAGAGTAGTCATTTCTCAACAATGGAAGATAAAAAATAACGCACAATTTCACATAAAAAAGCAAGTAGATTATCATCATAAGGCAACTTGTTAAAAAATTGAAATAACAAACAATATTAAAACGTCTTGTGTATAATTTGGTTGTATTTTTTTAATTAGCTTTCTATTTGTCTTTCTTCTTTAAATCTTTTATTTGATGCTTGCGGTATAAAAACCTAAGAACGTGCATCAATAGAAATCATATTTGTTGAACTAGAGTATAAATAACCATTGATTTGAAGTAATTGTCCGGCTTAAATTTCAAACGCCACTGATCGCGGTGATAATCAGACGCCCGAGCCCGGAGCGGCAGAAGAACAAAGATCTCCTATTAGGCCACTTGTCACTGTATTAATCTTCCATTCAAAGGCTGCGCCATAACCTCACAGCTATTTACCCATCCTAGGCAATCGTAAATCACCCTTGAAATATTATTATCATCCAACTTTCCTTACAATACTCGCCATTTCCCTTCGCATTTCCCCCGCCATCGTAAAACATCATTGTCCACTCCATTTGAAGTACCCCAAGGACCATAATTTAGTGTCCTTCTGATAAAACATAACCGGTGAGGATATCAATGGCCAAGCAGATCCTTTTTGCGGACCCTTTTGGGCGGCAGCCAGCGGCGCGGACTCCGAATATACATTATACATCGAGTGCCTGAGACTGCGCCCGGCTTCTCTCAGATAACTCGTCCAGAGACCTTCTCACTCTATTTATCGGCACCTAGTCTGTTTGTTTTATGATTGTCCTCTGTTATATTTTCTGGGAAATTTATATACTTGGACCACCTGTTAGTTTACACGAATATTATTTATTAGCGTCGTAGTATCCTGAAACCTGAAATATGAAGGTCTTTCCACCATCTGAAGGTAGTTTTACTATAATTTATAAAATGTTTGTTAACTCTTTTTATATAAAACGTGTACATTTTCCAAAACATCAACCATTGTTAATCTTTAAAAATAATAAAAAAAACTCGAAAATAGTAACCTTTTAAAATCTTGTTATGAAATTAAAAGATGTGCTTATAAAAACCTTTACAATTTAAACATGCCAAAAAACTATTAATAATTTATTATTTTTTTTACGATAAGCATAAAAACATATTTAAAATATGATATTCGGATTATTTTCTTATATTGATTTATATAATATTGATTCACATTGATATACCCAAAATGTTTTTAATTATTATAATTATGAACATAAATAAATATGACGTAAATAAAAAAATGATACAGTATTTTTTGATGCTTTTGAACAGGTTGTTACATGATGTAAAATAAGATATGGTTAGATATTGTATTTGGATCTTATTTAATTCTAGTTACAAGTTGACGTCACTGTGGTCTTTAATTAAATTCCTTGACGTGTCTGCACTGAGAAATTTTGCCGAACTCTGTGTATATTTTTGATGTACCGAGAAGAGAAGAGCCAATATGCCAAAGATAATATTTGAAAAGACTCAATTATTGGGAAAAACAAGAATAGACAATCTGTAATATAAATAAGATTTCCCGAGCACTGAAAACAAATCATGTTTTTAATATCATTACGTGATATAATATATATATTAGGGTGTCCCTTATATGACCAAAAAATATTTTTTTTCAAATTTCGAAATGGGTACCCTCTACTTTTTTTAGTAATGCTATAAGAGTCTTAAATATAAAATTTCATCTTTCTAGCATAATTGCAACCAGTGCCGACCGAGCTTCAAAGTTTAGTAAAAAACGTGTTTTGTCTTGATATTTCGGTCTGGTATAAAATCATTATAAATGCAATAAATTAAGTAAATAATAGTAAAAATTCAATTAGATGAACATTAATCTTTAATCAAAAACATAAAGTAATAACAATCAGCCAGGGTAACTTTTTTTTAGAGTTGTTTTTTTACAGTCCGGATACAATTTTCTATGTTCCTGGACACAGCGCAGCAAGAACTGTTTTTGTTCTTCTTCAGCCGTGATAAGTCCGTTAAAATCTTGCATCATTTTAACAGCCCTTTCAGCAGTATCATTCACAATTCTCAAATAACAATTTAAATATATCACAAAAAGTCAATTTAACTTACTAAACAACCTTTGAGGCAGTTCTTCCTTTGACGGGTCATAGCGTTTGCTAAAATCTGAGGTTTTGTCCCGGTTGAAGTTGGCAATCATTTTCTTCTTAGTTTGGTTATCAACTTCATCATCAAACAGTGATAGAATAACTGTCTCTTCACATAAATACCACAAGTGATGGCTAAACTTGCTTATAGAAGCATTAGAAATTGTTGCGTCAACTTTTTCGTACTCTTTTAACATCTTCAAGAAGCGCAAATCTTGGTTAGGTGCTTTGATCGCCACTGTACATTCGAGCCAAGGTTTAACATACAACACCACGACAAATAAGCAAACATCTTGTAGAGCCTTTTTGTCCTTCGCAGTTATTCTGCATTGTGACTGAAGTAAACACATTTTTAAAGAATAGATCGCTCTCGCCATCCAGCGTGCCTGATGCATGGCTTTGGGGGGGCTTAGTTTTAATTTTTCCTCTGAGTCTCCTCCCAAAAATATTACGCACAGTTCGACCAATTTTCGGTAGTCATCTCTTACATAACCTTTGTCTAATTCTGCCTTATAAAATATTAAAAAAGCTTGAATGTCTGTCTCGGCAACACGTTGTTTTACGAAATTAAGAGATGGTTCAATGTTACTAGAGTCGATGTTTTTCCAATTTTCTCTGAACTTTTTAAACATTGGAGTATCTGGGCTACTAGTAATTTACTTAATTTTGCTTTCAAAGACAGCTTTTAGGACCAATTCATAAACATGATGACGACAGACGAGCAGCAATTCTCTTCCTAAAGTTTCTCCAAAATAGCACAAGCTCCATTGAAACGGCCAGTATTGAAAGCTGTTGTGTCGCAGCACATTATTTGTACTTTATCGTGAAGGTTCTAGTCAAAGAGAGCTGTTGAGACAGCCTTAGCTTGATGTTTTTCAGAAGAATGTTCTAGTTTTGGCACTGCAAGAAGCTGTTCCTTATCGTCAAACGAAGCAATAACTGGCTTTAGAACTTCGTACATCCAACCTGGGTAATAGTGTTCCATCCCAATGGACTGTGACTACGTCGGGTACATTGTTTTGGAAGTCAGATTTTAATGCTTCTGCCCTTGATTTTCTAGTTTCAGCAGCTAGTGATTCTCTTTGTCTTACAACCCTTTCCTCTTCTTCCATTCGTCGTTGTTTAGATCTATCTTCTTTTTCCGACAATTTTTTATCAACACCACCTAAGCATCCTGGTCGATCTGGCTCTCTCTGTTTCATTAAAAATAATTTATCTTACTCTATTTTCATTCTCTCAAAAGCATCAGCATGTGCAATATCAAACAAATTATCAAGATCAATTTTGAAATTGTTCTCACGGCTCTTGAACGTAACCTGAGTTTTCTTACAATTTTTTTTGCAACTCTCTCCAAACATGATATAAATCAACAAGTTTCTTCACGCAGTTAGGATATGCCCTTGTTGGAATTCTTGTTTTTTCCCAATATATGATGCACTCCCTAATCACAAGATTTGCACTTTCACTAACAATCAGTTTAACCTCACGAATATTGTAAAATAGGACCGAGGGAATTTGTCGATTAGATGGTAATTTTGCACCATTTATTTGATATCTAGGCAAACCGATAAGGAAATAATTTTGTTTATCACTCCGTAATTCCACCGACATGTTAACGCACTAAACAATGGAGCACTACTAATCTCAAAAATCACGTATGAAATGACAAATAAAACATGCAGTTACAAGTCACAGCGCAGTACTTACGCAACTTGTATGGACAAGTTAAAATCGCAAGTCGGCACGGGTTACCGTTTATAAATCGAACTAATATTTTTTTCTAGACAATATAGGGTTATTACTAAACTTTTAAGAAGGTACGCGTAAAAAAATATTGAACTTGAATTTTAAGGGACACCCTAATATATATATATATATAGCTTCTGTATATATATATATATATATATATATATATATATATACAGCTTCTTGCAGTGCCAAAACTAGAACATTCTTCTGAAAAACATCAAGCTAAGGCTGTCTCAACAGCTCTCTTTGACTAGAACCTTCACGATAAAGTACAAATAATGTGCTGCGACACAACAGCTTTCAATACTGGCCGTTTCAATGGAGCTTGTGCTATTTTGGAGAAACTTTAGGAAGAGAATTGCTGCTCGTCTGTCGTCATCATGTTTATGAATTGGTCCTAAAAGCTGTCTTTGAAAGCAAAATTAAGTAAATTACTAGTAGCCCAGATACTCCAATGTTTAAAAAGTTCAGAGAAAATTGGAAAAACATCGACTCTAGTAACATTGAACCATCTCTTAATTTCGTAAAACAACGTGTTGCCGAGACAGACATTCAAGCTTTTTTAATATTTTATAAGGCAGAATTAGACAAAGGTTATGTAAGAGATGACTACCGAAAATTGGTCGAACTGTGCGTAATATTTTTGGGAGGAGACTCAGAGGAAAAATTAAAACTAAGCCCCCCCAAAGCCATGCATCAGGCACGCTGGATGGCGAGAGCGATCTATTCTTTAAAAATGTGTTTACTTCAGTCACAATGCAGAATAACTGCGAAGGACAAAAAGGCTCTACAAGATGTTTGCTTATTTGTCGTGGTGTTGTATGTTAAACCTTGGCTCGAATGTACAGTGGCGATCAAAGCACCTAACCAAGATTTGCGCTTCTTGAAGATGTTAAAAGAGTACGAAAAAGTTGACGCAACAATTTCTAATGCTTCTATAAGCAAGTTTAGCCATCACTTGTGGTATTTATGTGAAGAGACAGTTATTCTATCACTGTTTGATGATGAAGTTGATAACCAAACTAAGAAGAAAATGATTGCCAACTTCAACCGGGACAAAACCTCAGATTTTAGCAAACGCTATGACCCGTCAAAGGAAGAACTGCCTCAAAGGTTGTTTAGTAAGTTAAATTGACTTTTTGTGATATATTTAAATTGTTATTTGAGAATTGTGAATGATACTGCTGAAAGGGCTGTTAAAATGATGCAAGATTTTAACGGACTTATCACGGCTGAAGAAGAACAAAAACAGTTCTTGCTGCGCTGTGTCCAGGAACATAGAAAATTGTATCCGGACTGTAAAAAAACAACTCTAAAAAAAAGTTACCCTGGCTGATTGTTATTACTTTATGTTTTTGATTAAAGATTAATGTTCATCTAATTGAATTTTTACTATTATTTACTTAATTTATTGCATTTATAATGATTTTATACCAGACCGAAATATCAAGACAAAACACGTTTTTTACTAAACTTTGAAGCTCGGTCGGCACTAGTTGCAATTATGCTAGAAAGATGAAATTTTATATTTAAGACTCTTATAGCATTACTAAAAAAAGTAGAGGGTACCCATTTCGAAATTTGAAAAAAAAAATTTTTTGGTCATATAAGGGACACCCTAATATATATACAGGAAAGCCGAAACATTACATAAGGAAATTAAATGTGAAAAATATGACTACTGAGTCAAAAGCACTTCAGTATTAATCATCCCAAACGATGATTGCTATCTCCAAGCTGTTTTGCAATTCAAATTTACTGTTTGATAGTTTGATAGATGGTTACGGGTATAAAAAAATCTATCTATAATGAGATTAGTATGAAAAAATATCGCATCCTTAAAAGTGTCTTGGCAACAATTATATCGTGGCAAAGAGAAAGTTTAGATTTAATTTGGTATTTTTTGCAATAATAAATTTTTAATGGTAGATAGATTTTGATACATGACTTCGGCTCAGTTATTAAAAAAAGCAAATTTACTAGCACAAGGTAAATCAAGATTATTTACTTGCCGAATTTATGGAATGAAAAGAGTTTAGCAAATAAGAATGTGATTATTTTATTTGTTTTCACAAATTGTGTAATCTATTTTGATATTTTCTATGCTGAATGAAAACTTATCTATTTACACACCGTTTACTAAAAAATTCAATTTCATTCGTATTTATAAAAACTGATTCATTTCTGACGTAATTTAATTTTTTTTCATAAAAGTATATCATATTAAAAGAAACCTCACATTTAAATATCTTTACTCAAAAATTAAAAAATAATCATTCTTTAAAAACATTACCAGGGTATTTTATATATGAATTTGCGTTTAAGTATAAAATTTTTAAATAACATCTAACGCTTCGTAAAAACTTAAATAACCATAATACTCCATTAGTAAGGCAACAGATTTTCGTTGTATTTATTTAAAACTCGAGCACGTGATGTTATATATCATGTGTTGCTGTTTAATTTGTTACGTAATGAAAGAAAATGAGATATTTTATCTTCACAGGAAAACTGCTGGAGATAATATTAACCAGAAGAGTGACTCACGTGTGTCAACTCAACAATGTTTCATTTCCCCCAATCCAGGGCGTTTCTATTCTTTTTCAATCTTTGTTTCAATGAAAGCTAAAGCCTATATAATTAACAACAGCTCTCATTTAATTAGATTTTTGAATGATTACGGGTTTAGGGATTGTATGTCTCTTAGTTAATAGATTGTCTCAAAGTAACTTCACGGAAAAAGGGCCGAATTAAGAACATTTTACTACCTTATTCATTATGAATCAAAGAGCATAAAATGAAGATAAGCACGTAGACAAATGTAAAAGTACGATTTTACCATATTCAAGGATATAACAGAAAACATATTTCATAAAGAGTTCTCTGCCGTTTTTCACAATATTTTAACTTTATTATAAGTATGTAAATTATTTATTTATAGGATAAAAAAAAAACTTAAATTGGTTTTCTTCTAACCCGAGAATGTGTATTCAAATATTTAAAAAAATACAAATATCTTATCTCACTTTTAAAATAAAGAGTAAAATACTTAAATATCACAGTAAATAAAAATTCCAGTACTAAATTGTTGAAAATAGTTTAAAAAAGACGTCACTTTAAGTCCTTGTTCCCTTACTATTTCTGTCGCGTAGTTTACGGGCTTAAGTAAAAGGTTAAGTTAAACGAAGTGGAATAATTATATTTATTTTTAAAGCCACGAAAAAAGGTAAGAATATAAAAAAACATAAAAATTCTGCAGGTTACCAAGCTTCTAAAGTGATGTAATAAAGCGCTTAAAATAAAATAACCCCATTTAAGGTCACGTAAAAAAGGGCAGAGCACATCTCGTCCCTGCTCCCTTGAGATTATTTATAGAGTCCCCAAACTAATTTTAAAATGTCATAAACATGCATGGAAGCTGAAGAACCCCCGGTATTCTCGTTAGTGCCTATGAATTTTCAACAGCAATCCATCTACAGCGTCACATCCGGAGCCTTTGCCTTCGGTATGGCGTGCGAGCCTCGAGCCGATCCCTATATGCAGTAACCAAATTACCTCATTCTGCAGGCTTTTCCTATTCTCGTTTGCTGGTGCTAAGATTAATTTTATGAGGTTATAAAACCATCCAAAAATATATTTCTACAATGAAAAAAATTACAAATATATTCTATAATATTCTTAAATGTTGCGTTGGTAAATATATTTTTACATGGTACAAACTGTGACACTAAGTTTTTTACAAATGTGTCTTTAAAATTTTACGCAGCTTTGAAAACTATCACGTCTTCTTTTGTTCACTTTTAAAGAGGTAGTCTTTTTTTAACATGGAAACAATGTATTCATGTAAACGCAGAGTATATTTTTCGAAAAAGCTCTCTAACGTAGTTGTTGTAATTTTTTTGCGGCCTGCGTGAGTTGACTTAAAATATAACAAAACTAGCTAAAGTAATATTCAAAAGTCTGGAGGTGCCTCAGCCAGCGCTAAGGAGTATTTCCGCATTTCTCGTTATCTCCAAAAACTTATTATCATTCTTAAGCACCGGAGTATTCTCTAAATTTTCACATTCTAGAACATTTTGTAATGGCTCCGCTCGGAGAGAGTCTTGGAGAAGCAGGCCTAAATAGATTCACTTCCAGGGTAACCACGCGAGAAACAAGTGTATACATGAATTATTTTCCTGTTGAACATCATAGCATTAATTAACGAAAAAAAAAAAAACAGCAGTTAAATGTGACTTTTACAAATTTTACTCATGATGCATGATAAGAAAAAAAAATTGAAGTGTAAAGCATGAGAATAGTAAAGTTTAAACCACTCTATATATCGTTTATACTACAAGCGAAGAACATCTGAGCTCCGAAAATATGAAAACGTCTGCAGGGAAAAATCAAGTACACAAGCAGGAGAAAGCATTCAAAGGCATCTCAATTTTTTTTCAATAAATATTTTTTTTCCCTTTATGGTTTCCCGAATTCAAGTTCGGGACTTTATGGTAAATAATACGTATGACCAGTGCACCATGAGTCGGTCACAAACTCTTTCTCAATCCAGAATCACCCCCTGGGTTCATGGAGGCCCTCGTCGCGCGGCAGTATATTAGACGCGGGAGGAAAGCGTATTAATATGTACACATCGTGAGCCACGCGGGTTTCACGGTCTTTTTATGATAAAATTTTCCAGCCCAACGATGGTCTGAAATTGGATTTTCAAATGTATGCATTTTACACAAATATGCAGAGCTTCCGCCCGGCTGGGGAAAGTCCCGCCTATTTCATTAATCGCGCCAGAATTATTGCGGAAAACTTCGTGGTAATATAAATATCTCGCACCCTTGGACTTTTTGCCCGAAATTTTCAATTAGTTTTGTAATATGCTTACAAAACTATTAATCACTGCTTTATAATTATTTTAACAAAGATTTTTTTTAATAAAAATAAAAATATCAAATTGTTTGTACGTGCGAGAAACGTTAAGGTTTTGTACAACATGAATATTTTATTTTGAATTTAATAATTATAGGACTAATTTTTTCGAAGTATTCCATTTTTACTTATATAGAGAGCTACCAAAAAGGAAGAATATTATATGATCCAAATAAAAAAGTGTATGAATCGTAAATACCACCAAAACAATACGAATAAAATCCACCAATTAAAATTAATTCATTTTTTATCAAAAAAAAAATATATATATACACTATCGATTTTATGTAACATATACTATCTTTAATAATCGTTAGAAATAAAAACACATATTATGTTGCAGACATATTATACTTGATTGGTGAAGTTCTACGTCACAAGAAATGTCGAGGGCGAAAGGTCAAGGGTTCGATTGTCGACACGAAAAGGGAAGAAGGCAGGGTACCTCGATGCAAGCCTTCGATAGGCAGGGGTTCTCATGTCACCAAGAGCTCTTAGATATAAAAATCTTTACGTGCAGTTCACAGAGCTAGACAAAAATGATAAAAAAAATGTTATGTGCATTAAATTTTAATAAAATATCAAGAAAAAAGAAGAACAGACTGTAAGAAAATACTTTTATCTATTTTTTTTTATGCAAAATACAAAAAAAAAAAATACATATATAAAGCAATGTGAACTTACAAAGTTAATGGTTATTTGAGGATGATACTTAGTATCTTCACTGAAGGTTGAAACGTGAAAATTTCTAACACATTTTATATTTCTTATTTTCCCTTTAGAAATTTTATTTTATGCCTAGAGTATGTTTACAAGTGCTTGGATGTTTGCATATGTACAAATTCTAAAAAGCCTTTAGGCGTAAATAAATAATATATTCTGGGCTCCACCAAAAGCTAAAATGTATCGAAGAATTGGTGATGTAACGTGGTATTAAACAAAATATTATTTATTAAAATCAACATTTTTGTAAAGAGATACTTAAATATTAGTCTCCAGCAAGCAGATGCTTTTCACATCGAAAACAGAATTCTTTACTTTGAAGAGTAAGCAAATATAAAAGCTCGGGTCGGCGGCGCACACTTCTTATGTATAGTTTACACAAAAGCTTTTAAAATTGGAAATTTAAGACTGGATGCGGCCTACGCAAAGGCATCCCTTCAGTTTTTATCTAGCGGAAAGTAAACGGCAAGGACTGGGCGTGGTAATATAAGATTTCCGTCACGCACTGCAGGGTTTCTGATCCCACTGCGGAGAATAATAACCCCCGGTTAGTATATGCTAATTTCTGTATTGATTTTCGAAATTCTAAAATACCTGCCATCAATACAAAACACAGTCCCTACACAACAATGTTACACCACCCTTAAGTTTTTTTTGTGAGAATTTTTACGTTTTATTTTCGGAATCCTTGGGCGATGCTATCAGCGTTTTTCTAGCGCCAAAATGAAAATTAATGAATCAGTAATCAGTTGCTTTTGGTAAAACATTTAGATTGTTTGAATGATATTTTTTACGTTGGCAACTAGTGATTAGTACTATCGAAATTTAAAAAAAAAAGATTGAATCACATAAAAAAAAATCATTTCATCATTTCTTATGAAGATATTTGTATAATATAAATAAAATTTTACTATTTTATTTTTACTAACTAAAAACATGTATCATAATATATAACTGCATTTATTTTAAAATTGTAATTTATAGGGTAAAAATTAATATACCTACTTTTATTTTTATACACATAATTATAAAAATTTATTCTGTTAACTCAAATCAATTCAAAATTAAAAAAATATATTTACTTACCATAAAATTAGTTAAAAACATACAAAAAAATTCTATAATTAAAGTAAATGAGTTATATTTGATTTTAACATTTATTTTATTTTTAATTATTGTTTGTAACCTGATTGCATTTAAAAAATAACTAACAGAGCTTTTCAAATCAGCCGAATCGAAAATGAAATATTATCAAGGATGTAATAATTCAACTGAAACAAGTTCGCGAAAAACCATGAAATACCAAACATATCTCGATGAATGATAGCGAAACCACAGAAGCCGTATACATTTTCTACGAAAGAGCCATAAATTGCGGCTCAACATGCGGAATATGTAAATTCAAACACGCTGCAGCCAGCAGTGGTATAATTAAATTAAATTGAATGACAACAAGACACCGGCGTCTCGGGGGCGCGCGCTGAAGGGGTTAATCAAAGGGACCATGAAAATATCTTTGAATTTCCGAATTCGCAATCCAAACGGAAAGAATCGGAAATGGCCTGCTGTTTCGTTTATTTTGCGGTCAGCATTGCTGAAATAGTACAGTGTTCTTGTGAAAGAGCCAAAAAGTATTTTGTTATCTTGCCTGGTTGACTAGTAAAATAGTGCCCATAAAATGCTTTAGCATACTAAATAAGATTTCTCAAAAACATGTAATTATGCTCATATCAAAATCACTATATGTTAATAAACTCATTTGATTGAGTTATTAATATTTATTTTCAAATAATACATTAAAACATTTGCATTTTCCAAAAAAATATTTTCAATAAATAAATTTACAACCAACGACAAATTTACTAAAATCGTTTAACTGTTCCATAGTTTTCATTAATGAATTATCTCATAGTGCAATGCATGCTTGCCGACTATGAAATTGAGGTGGAACAATAATTTTTTTTAATTATGTAAAATTGTTGGCTGTCTCCGGGTTTTAAAACCTGTTTAATTCAGGGTATAAGGGATTTAATTTGTTGGAATAAAGCAAGCGTAGGATATGAATCAAGCAGGGCACAGTTTTCAACTACTTGTCTATGCTCTTATTTCCTTAAAACATCCCTTTTCTAAAACAGTACAGAAATATTTCGCATTCTCAGATTATCTAAGCATAGATATCAACTATTCGTGGAATAGATTAATCTCAAACATTTGATCTGTCTGTTGAAAAAGATGCGGATTACCCCTATTGTTTTCACAACTTTTTGTTCAAGCAGCCAACTACCATGTTTAAGCGAGTAGTCTTCAGATTGTCTGGGTTTATTGTTATATAATTATAAATCCTAGTGTTTGATACCAATAAGCCCAAATAAGTTAGAAGTAAGAAATCTAGAAAAAATATCAGTACGCTGCAAATAATGTATTTTTTGACAATTGACTCTGACTGACAGTTCAAAGTTAGTTTTAAATTTTAGCACCGGCAAAAATAAACCTTTTGTCTGTGTTTTGACAGGTCGGTTAGTTGCAAAAGTTTTTGAATTATTGAATTATTTTTGAAAAGACATTAATTCAACTCAAACGAAACCACATTTTTTTATTTGTTTCTTGTGTATTTTCAAAGTCCTTTTTACATTTCATGCCATTGTTTTTTGAATTAGTAGTTCTTTCAGGAAGTCAAACTCTATGTATAATAATTGTTAATCTGTTTTTAAATATTATTTTAAGAAATCGATTGTTTTCGATTAATGCGGTTAATTAATCGTATATGTGGTATTTAGATTTTAAAATTGGTAAATATAAATGTTAACCTTTATTATAATAATGATATATTATTAACACATAAAGGCTTAAAAGCAAACAAATCGAATTATTTTAAGATAAAAGTTGTGATTGTTTTTATTTTTATAATTAATGACACGACACAATGTAAAATATTGCCCATTGTTATCAAATAAAAAAAAATTGTGCGCTATCTCGTCCCTGCGTAGGCACAGGGGTTCGTAGACCAGTCGTTATTTATGGGCCTTCATGGAACAATGGACGGTAATGATGATTGCCCCACTGATTTAGTTGTTATGAATTTATTGGAAATACAATAAAGTTGCGACCTTAACGGCTGGCCTCTAATTCAGCGCTCGGAATGTCCCGCGGTGGACATAAAAAGTGGTAATGAATATCGCCCAATCGGCTAATTATCCCTCAGCCTATAAAATCCATCAGATTGGAAGTTGCTCTGCTGGGGTCAGCAACTATGCCATACGATTCAAAAAAATAAATAATTAAATACAATTAAATTATTATTAAACATGGGCAGTAAGATATTTTGGCTTTTTAAAGACTACCCTAATTGAAGAAGACGCTACTGCGCAGAGGTCTGTTAATATTTTAGTCAATATACATTGGAAGATGGTGATGACTAGATCAGATATAGAGAGTGGTGTATAGTGATTCTGAGGGAAATCGGAGTGCGGGTAGACCGAAAATAAGGCTGTTGGATGGAGTATCGGAGAACTGCCGTACAATTTTTTTCGGAGAAGGCCATGACTCACCATGGGTTGTAGTACTAGGGATGATTATGATGAATAAATAATAAACCACAATGACTGAAAAAGTTGGCTATAGTTATTGAGCCTGTTTTTTAAAATAAATACTTTTAAGATAATCAATTATTTAAACAAATAATAAAGTATCCAAGTCTCTCTATGTTATGTTAAAATGAATAAAAATAGAAATTTATTTATGAATAGAGTTTTTTTGGATATCAGCGAATTCGATTATTAAAGAAATGAAACGTTTTATCTACTAAAAATGTTTTATATAAAATAATGGAACGCGGCCATAATCATGCACTAAATATTTTTCCACGCCATAGAATAAAATTTATTGATAGTTGAGCTCCCCACAGAGTTACCTTCGAGACCTTAAACGGTCAACAGAGCGTCGAGACTAATAGACGGATCGATAAAATCCAGAACTTCCTCGGACTGGCCGTGATAAAATAATACAGAGAAGTCAAGAGAGGCCCTGATCCAACATCGGCCTTGCAGCAGCTGATGAGATTGGTAGATTATAACTCAAAGTGAAACTCAAACCTAGGAGTAATTATACCGTGAAAGCGATACTATTAACTTCTTGAACCCAGTTCGCCAACAAATGGCAGGTGGTTGGTCCGTTGCGGTGATAAAGTAAGATTTTACGGCTGGTTGAATATGACAATAAATAAAATTAAAATCTAAGATTGTATTTTTTGAATAATTATTAAATTATACATATTTACAAAAAAAATGTTTTTATTCGTCCAGTAATGATACTCAGTCTATGCATTTTATGTAATACCTTGGCTTTTAATACACCGTATATAATTCGGAGGATCAATTTAAGCAAACCTTGATAGATTCTCAAAACAACAAAAGGTGATCCGTTAAGATGGGACGCTTTTTAAAGATAACATGTTTCTGCTGCGATATTTTCTCTTTACGACATATAATCAAATATGGGTCTCTTCAACAGCATCCCCGTATTACGACCTTACCTTATCCCCAAAATAAGGCCCCACCTTGAATGGCTGAAATAACTCGCTTTCTTCTCCCGTGTTATACTCCGTCGCGTAATTATTTCTTAGGATCGTTAAGCGAATTCCTCCCCCACTGTCGGCCTGTTTTTATCACACATGAAAGATGATCTTCATTTCGGCGCCCAGGATAAATCTCGCAGATATAGTTGTATTTTAGTGAAATAGATAACAATAATTGTCAATTTAAAATATTTATATAAAATGTATTTTTTGGAAAAGAAAAAAAAAACAGCGATATAAAGATATTTTAAGATTATTGTGTATATCTAATTAACGCGAGATTTTTAATTTGAACATATTGGTTTTTTCTGAGCATATTAATTAACTTTAATATGTGTATATACATATATTAAGCAAGACATTCGTGGAGAGACTGGATTTAATTTCCCCAGCTCTCGGTTACCTCAAGGAAGTTGATGTGAAAATTAAACAAGTGAGAAGGCTTTCAGGGAAATAGAATAAAACGCCGGCCTGTGATTTATAAGGCAGCTGAAGGCTCTGAAAGACTCAGGGAAGGGGGAGTGGAAGAAAAGCCCACGGGAGAGAAAGGAGGAAATCAAGTTTGTGGAACCTTATGGCAATGTTTAAAGATAACTTTTTATTTAATTTCAGATTATCAGCTATTTGTTAAAATAAATACTATCGTGTTAATTTTTAGCATGAAAAGGTTAATTAAATTATACTTTAAAAGAAAAGCATTTCTACCTTGAAATTTTATGTTATAAATTTGAAATTAGCTAACATAATTTGTATTTTTGTACATTCAGTTAATTTATAAAAATAGAAAAAAAAGACACTGATAGCTTGTGGAGAAAACAATAATGAAATATTGACGTAGACTTAGTTATTCTGTACAAAATAATCTGATTTACTGTTTACACACTGTATAGTTTATTGGATCCAACGGTAAAAAAAATAGTAAAAATCTGATTTATTATCAAATTTCAATTTAAGTTCTTTATTATCAATAATAAAAAAAAACTATATGTAAAGGTATAACAAAAAAATGTGTTAATTTCATTTATAGAAAATATACATATACCGAAATTTAAACAAAATTTAATTATTCAATTATTTTAATTGTTTAGGGGCAAATGAAGCCTTTATATAACCTCAATTAAATTTTCGATATTTTAAATAGGAATATTTGGTTAACAATGACGTCACTTACAGAGCTCGCCAATATGTAAAAGATTTAATTACCCTTTATTAGTGAGGCGCGTAAATAGAAGTTCTTTGAAATTCCATTTATTCGTATAAACTCCCTTCCAGAAAACAATTTTAAATGAATTGTTTTGAAAAACTGACAAAGTCAGTATTCAACTTTTGAACTGCGACATTTGAAACATACTCAGAATTTATCTAAAAAACAAACTCAATGTTAATTTTGGTATAGAAGTAACCTAACCTCTTCATTTATGACCGGAAATACATTATGTAATTTAATTTCGATTACGGTATTTATATGAAAAATTACTTTGTGTTTAAAACTTGGTTTATGATTAAGAGACAAAAAATTAACAATTAAAATATGAATAAGGACAATTGAAAATTAAGTTCAGTATATATACAATTGAACGGTGGTTTTATATAATTTACAAATATATGCTTTGAATAATATAGATTACAATTTAAAAACAATCATTAGGATGTTCATCGAATCAACTTTCTTTTTTGATAACTACGTGACGTCTTCATATCCCTAAAAAATAATTTGCAATTGAACTTTATGAGAATAAGATTGTAACTTAGTTTTTGTTTTGTAATTTAAACTACGTATTTATTTAAATACAATATTACTTAATCAATTAATAAAATTATAAGGGTTGTGAAAGTCTCAATTGAGTTTTCATTTAATTAAGTACTTTAATACAATTTTTATAAAAGTAATGTAAATTATTTTTTGAATGAACCGGAGTCAAAAGAGAGCAGAAAGGTGTTCTTTGTGAGACAAAACAAAGGTAAAACTTGTTTTTTTAGCCAAGAACAAGCTAAATTATCATTCTCTGCAAAATATCTTCATAACATAAAATTTAATTAAAGAAAAAAAAACCTTAAGAAATACGAAAAACAAAACGAAAAATCGCTGTCATTTTTTTATTTCTGAAGACAAACATGAAGAATCACAATGTCGCATTTTCAAAGGGGTTTTCCGGTTATAAATTCAAAAAAAGGATCTGCGATGCCAGCGGCTAATTAATCTAGCCTTTCTGAAATTTCTGAAAATCTAAATTGTTGTATGAAACCATAGGCTGGGTCGGCTGAAGCGTCTCTCCAATTATGAAGGAACCGAAGAAATTCGATTAGCGGAGAATCGGCGTCGACTCACTTCGGTGAGAGAGTCGGAGCTATGTAATTGCCTTAAGATTGATTGAAATGGAAAATCAAAGGATAATCACTTTCCCTCTTTGCGTCTTTATTGCCAGGGAGAATAATAGAGTCGTTTCTAAACGGACAAAATTTAAATCTTGTTTCGCATGCCTTAATTTTAATAGTGATACCGACCACTTTCAAAATTTTGTAAAAAAAATACATATGACAAAAAACACAGAAGACAACATAGTCGGTGTAATGAATCTGTCGACAAAAGAGATTGATAGATAATTATCAACTTAATAATGTTGTCAATCAATTAAGTCATTTTATAGATTAATATCCTCTTGCGTGTGTTTGTGTTTTTGTTTTGAAAACGTTTTCGATTTGTTGTGAAAACAATTCTGAGTATAGATTTTAATATGATCAGCGTCTGTCTTTTTATAGAATCAGCTGCAATATTAGTATGATGATCCTCGTTTGAACGCCCAATAAAAAAAAAGTATTGATTTTTACAACATTATTGTATATTTCAATGCATTGCGAACGTATCTTTTGAAATGGTATCAATTCAGTTAGACGCTATTGTTTAGTAAAAATCTTTGAATTACCAGAGAAATTTACTGATACAAATGAAAAGTAGGAAAAATAATTAAGTTTAATATTTATATTGATTTTTTGTGAAGACCGTCACAGTAAGTACGATTTTGCCTATACAGGTTTTATTTTTGATTGATATGATTAAGTACATTTCTTTAAAAAATGAAAAATGATAAAAGAAACTCTCAGAAAAATATCATCGTGACTTGTGTGGGATTCGAAACTCACATCTCCAAGCTTACATGGCTGGGGCACTGACCAATTAATTGAGAATTTATAACAATCATATCCTATAAGTGAGCCAACGTACTTATTATGCCAATTAAATATTGTGTGACTTGCAATACTAGACTTTTTAACCAAAGTTCTGAGTAAAGTATTCAATCCGATCTGGATATTATTATTTTTAAAGTGTATATAATTTAGCCAATACACGCACTTATTATATATAGAATTCCACACAAGTTTCAATGATATTTTTTGATGTGAGTAATGAGAGTTTTTTCAATATTTGAAAAAATGTACTTAATTATATCAATCAAGTTTAAAATCGCTGAGTTAAGCTACAGAACGCACCATTGAATAAACTTTAACATGTATACTTACTAAAGAACTGACTAGATCACGAGACGGTTGAAATTGCTGATTTTCTATTGTGATTAGATTCAACGGAAGACTTCATCCAGGAAGCCAATTGAATTGCAAAATACGTCCGAACGCAAATTTGTATAAACGCAATGTACGTTTAGATCTAGCTTTGCTGTGTACTGTGTGATGCAGCCCCATGAAGAATTCATGAAAGGTGATTGCATTTACTTAGCACACGAGCGGCCGGGCTGGCCGGCATGAGAGGTCGCGCTGCTCGGTATTGCCATACTCGAAAATCGTTCCGCGGAATTGAATTTGTGAGGTAGAGCAAATGGAGGCATTAAAAAAGATACGAACGATAAAAAAAAAATTTTTTTTTTGAGTTTGGGGCAAATGAGTTATTTTCTGCCGTTACTTTTTATTAATATTGAGATGTTGTATACATTTTATATTTATGAGAATTTTAAATTTTATTGCCTGAGATAAGAACAAATATGTCATTCTCTGTGTTTTTAAACTATTCAAGAATCATACGAATAAAAAAAAAAAAAAAAAACAAAATCATCTTTATTTATAAAATTAGTCGTTTTCTGCTTCAGACGATGTGCTTAAAAGGCAAAAGTGCCCAAAAATAAAAGTCAATGTAATCTTACAGAATTTTGGACATTTATGTTTGTTCTTAAGTTGTACAATATAATTTATAATTATTTCGTGATTCAAAACTAATTTTGACTATTACTTTGGTTTGTGTTTATTACCAAAGTAGACATTAAAAATTTCAGATTATCCAACTATTGGATCTCAAAGTGTAGAAATACATATATATTTTAACGCTTTGGTTTATGATTAAATTAAATCTGCAGAAAAAAATGAGATTTATAAATTTAGTAGAAAGCTTGAGTAGAAAAAAATTAAAGCAATTCAAATGTGGCGAAGTTACTGCAGCTGTCACAAAAACTTTATCCTTTTTAATCAAAACTTATTTGAAGCCCTTTGATTTAATTTAATTTTTTTTTCAACAAAAACTATGAATGAAAGTTTCACTGCGTATAATTCAGACGAATAACCCTTAGTTTTAACGTCAACGCAAAATAGTAAAAAACTTTTTTGTATTCAAAGCGATTCCATACATATATAACACACTTGGTGTTATTAAAACAAAATTGTAATTAAATTTATATAAAACATAATAATTTAAAAACAGCTGTGGTTTTTGTTATTTCGGTTCAAGAGAGCGTTTGTTTTTATTTTTTCATGTTTATCTTTGATTCAAGCAAAATAAAACATTAAAAATTTGAACATTTTGCAAGGTCAAATTTCCTAACTATTGATATTTTTTCCTATAAACATTTTTTTTGGTCCAAACTTTCAAAAATGATAACTTTTAAAATATTTTTGAAACCATACAGCATAACTGACATTAACTGCCTTAAATCCAAAGAGGCTGCTTATATTTATAAAAAACATATAAATTGACAAAATGTAGATTGTTGGGTCAATTTAGACTAAAATTACATTAATTAAGGCATATAGAAATTGAATAATTTGAATCCGAAATTAAAACCGCAAATTTATCACAAATTCAATTACACGTTTTCACTAACGCTTAATTTCAACTATAACCAAAACGTCAATATACTTCAATCACAATTATTCACGTTAACATTAAAAGCGGTTAAACAATGAGTACTAAATGCAGTTAACAAAATATTATATTCATTAATCAAAAATTTCGATAAAATTCCTGATACAACAAACTATAAAGTTAAATAAATGAAAATATTTTTTCGTCATTAAATTTTGATCGTTTCAGTAATTCAATTATGTGGAGTGCGATTCGTTTTTATGCGTTCGTATTATTTATGAATTAATAAAGAGTTGGCGGCCAAAAACGTTTCAAAGTAAAAATTCAACCGGAAGTTACGAACAATGTACGTGTGTTTTGAGCACATTTATTGCGACCATAAACAATCTGATAACATCCGCCCGACATCAGATTTAACCCTCATACGATACATGCAGGGCGACCAATGTTAATTAGAAAAATCAATATATAAAATTACCCGATAAATATTATTATTGATAAAACTTCTACATATGTAGCGACATTCAACAAACTAGTTATATTGATTTTTTAAATGTATAGGAATACAACTATACATATTTATAGAAACAGATTACAAATAGATTTTAGAAGCGTTGTTACTATTTTCTAAAAGTTGAATTACAATAGTTAAATTTAAACCCAAAGAAGAATATTGCACAGTTTATAAAAACAATTATAGTTCTGATCCAAAAATGAAATTTATTCTACATACACAATACAAGCTATAAAATTCTAAATATATTAACACTTAACATTTAATAATCAAACTCGAATAAGAGCTGAAATATCAACTTTATCAAAATTGTAAAATAAACGAAAATAATGCATTTAACAAATGATAGTTCTTCAAAGTAAAGGACGCGTGGTCACAGTGTAGGTATAGGTCTATCAACATTGGTTTGAGTTGCAGTTGGTCGTAAAACTGCTATTTCCAGTGGCTTTAATGAAAGCTTTACTGTGGTTTTGGTTTTCGAGGGATGATAAATGGGTAGCAGTTCCATTAAAAATTGGAATAATTGGTTTTTCAGTGGAACAGTTATTAATCGTGCTGAAGAAAGAGCTGCAACAGACAGAGCTGCATGTGCAGTAAATGCATGAAAAGGCCAAACAACATCAATTATTACTTGCTATTAAAAATAAAATATATCAAAAAAGATCTTATGTAATCATTTTTCTAAAAACCTAAGGGCACAATTTTTTTCTATGACTCTGTCAAAGAAAAAGTGTAAAAAAGCTTATAATATCTGAAATCGGTAATTTTCCAATATAAATTGAAAAGCTACTGAAAATCTAAATTTATAAAATGCTCAGTAACATATTATATTTCTACAATTTATTATTATTATGGTATTTTTCAAGTTAATCCAGCATAAATATTTTTTAACGATGTATTTAATATTCTGCTATCATTTGAGTTTTGGCGAAAAACACGGTCTATTAAAAGAAACAGTTATCAAATATTTAAACTAGAAGAAAGACTGTAATTTTATTCTTGAATGTACTTTGATGTTGGCGTTTTATCAAATAAATTGCTCTCAGAAGTTGACCTTACGATCGCAAGGGTTGATATTACTGGGGTGTATTATTAGGGGAGGAACCAATTGTAGGGATTTAGGGCATTATTTAGGATGCCACGGTCAAGTCAAATTTACTACATTCTGAACACTGAAAATAAAGTTATTTTGAATTTAATAATCGGGTGTTTCAAAAGATTTATTCAGCCTTATCCCGCAAACAATATTATTTAAACGCTTTGATGGAATATTTAGTTTGAAAAATGAATAATAATTTTTTTTTTTAATAATAAATTCAATATTTGTAAAATTTCCAATAATTATTGTAAATACCTAAAAACATTTCACTATTATTATTGTTATGTATTTATAAAAACAAACTTATTGTTATTTATATTATTTTACGTTCGAATATATATTTAATATTTTAACAAATATTATATCCTAAAATTTTTTTTTCTTGAATATTTCATATTAAATTAATTTTTTTTTCAAGAATTTACTTTTGGTATTAAAAAGTAATAATAACATATCAGTAATGTTAAATAAAATTTAAACACATAGCTTGAACTGTTTTTAGTAGCTTTTTTATAAATATTATCTTTCTATTTTTATGTTTAAAATTCCACGAACAGCCAAATAAATTAAATTGATTGCTTAAGTTTATTTTGCACATGTTTAAAATAAAGCTCTTTAAAGTAAAGCCAGATGAAACCATTATATATGTGCTGTATTTGTTTTATATGTTTTGTAGTGATTTATGTTGTAAATAACCTTTGGATTATAAATTTTCAAAAAGCTAAAAAGGATTCATGCAAAACTTCGTTCAGTAAAATTTAATTTATATAATTATGGTTCACACTACTGTTATTATTGAAATAGTTACAAATTTATAAAATAATCAAATTGAACAATAAACCTCACAGTTCAAAGTTATGTTTATCAACATTATAAAAAATATCAATAATTTCACGGTCGATCAATAAATACAAATATAATAGTTGTTTAAAATTTATATTAAAATATTACATGTAAAAAATAAATTTAAGCCATAACAACGATCATTATCAAAATAAAACCAATTTACAAAATAAATCAAGTGTGCAATAAAAAGGGAAAATGGTATGTTTTTAACCTAACTTCAATCTTTTAGTAACTTTTTCATAGGAAACACGTCGGAAAAAAACTGCCATTACGTTCATTCATTGGTTTTTATTATGGAGTAGGAGATTTACCGACAACATTAAAGGCTTAAAAACGATCGAAGAGATGCCACGAGTTCTGAACTCTGCGCCACATCGTAAAAGCAATCAAACAAAGATACGATGAAAATAAACCATGACAAATTTCAGCTTTGTTATCGTGCCCGAAAAGGAATTAATCAACCTTGTGCCTAGGTATTGAAAATCCATTGAATTAAATCTGTTAATAAGATATAATCATTTTCAGAAGTATTAGATTAACTGCGAGACGCTTCAAAATTCAATTGAATTCAATGATATATTATCTAGTCTCATGTGGCGTAAGTAAACTTGCACCGAAATTACTTGATTCTTGATAATTTAGATTAAGGTAATTATGTAATACAAATATGGAGTTGTACCGTTTTTAGAAAAATATTGTAATAAACGCATTGGCCAGAAAATTAACAAACATTTTTTTTGTATTCAATCCATATCAGTCAAAAGGTAAGAAAAGCTCTCATTATATAAATAAGTTAATAATTTTCTAGCTTTTCTATCAATCATCTTTTTAAAGGAGTGAAATTAATAAGGTCAAACATTTTAACTGTTTTTATTTTTTATTTATTGAGTCATTTAATTTTTTTGTTATATTTATGACTAAGTATCAAACACAAGCAGCAATATCTCAGCGACGTTTTAAAAAATGAAGGCTTACTTTGTATCTTGATTTATTAAATTTTTTATTTATTTTTGATCTGTCGTCTGTTTTCTTATTTATTTAATGATCTACGTATTTGGATTTTTAAAAATGTCTTTGATATCGTTTTATTTGTATTTTTAAGACTTACAGCCAAACAAATATGGTTGCATGCTTAAACATGCGGCAGTCCTCATAAATACCAACCCTATTTTCAATCTTGTTTGACTTAACATATAATATGTTGTATTTACTGGAAGTATATTAATTCTGCTATAAACATTTCTACGATTTTATCATGTACTTAACCGCTGTAAAATAATATTTTCAACCAATTATTCTCCAAAACTACGCGGCTTTAAATATAGTAGCATATTATGGTGTTGTTTTCACTATGAATTATTAATCTAATAATTCTTAGTGTTTGATTTTTTATATTTTATAATTTCTAGGTTCGAATGAATAATTTTTTTTTAAATAACTCACAAAAAAAATCAGATTTCAAATATTTGTTATGTGCTATTGTAATGCATGTTTTTTTTTAAATTGTGTCATTTATTTATGTTATAAACACAGATTGAAAATTATGGTATGTTGTGAGATGTATTATGAGATGTTGAGTACGTGACACTCCAGGAAGGTTTTCACCAATAAGTCTCCAAATATCAAATTCCCGAATCCCCCAATAAACGTGCGAGTCAAGCGGAAAGAGAGCCGCTAAATTAAAATAAGGGAAGTGGTGCGGGCGGCCGTAATTTACGGGGTTGGATGGGGGGAGGACGTGACGTCAGTAGATCTGCCTTGTTCTCCTTCCCCTCCATGGGAATCAAGGTATTCCTGTCTAAACCGTAAGCCATTCTTTTTACGCTCAAAATATCAACGTGATATAAAGATCGACGGAGTTTTTGAAACATATATTTTCTTCAAAGTGATACTGTGAAAAATAAAATATTTCTTTGAGAAAAGCGATTTTTTTTTCCTATTGCGCCTAGTAGGTAGGCCACTGCATGTACACGTAAATTATTTCTGAAATCTGTTTCTAATGTTATTACGTACAGTTTGTTGGCAATTTGATTCTTGATAAATGCAATTAAATATAAAAAGTAATAAATAATACAAAGTGAACTCACCGCTGGAGGTCGTAGATAGAGAGTGTGACGTCACAGGGCCCGGGCCCCTCCGTAGGGCAGCGCTGGGGGTCACATTGACCCGCCCGGACGGGGTCATAGCTCCATCCTCACCCAGGTATCACATAGCTTGTCACCACCCACACTGCGCAAGTTTTTATTGACACTTAATTAGTCTTTCTAAGCTTATGTTTATACTTAAAGTATGTTTTAAATCACGCGTCCATGTTTTTTTTTTTTTTTTTTTGTAGGTTTTATGTTTTAAATCTAATTTTATTTATTTTTTGCTTAACTAACAAAATATTATCTTTGAAATTTCGTTATTATTTTTAAATTCTAGCCATAAAGGGTATCGGTGTTTATTTTTAATTAAAAATTTAATGCCAGATATGACGGGTTTAATCAATTTTTTCCGGCATTTTTAATACGTTGTACCAACTCAAAAATTTTGACATGCCTAATTATAATTGAGAGACCATTTGAAAAGTTACAAAAGAAACATATTTGTTTTCTATTTAAAATATACAATCACTTATTAAAACTATCGCGAATAAAATTATCTTCAATTAATTTCCATATTAGGGTTGACGTTGTTTTGTTGATCTGAAAAGTAAAAAAATCTTAAATTAATGTGGAATACTGAAATCTTGAATAATCTTAAACTAACTAAGCACTGAACAAAAGCAGTGTGTGGTCTTCATTATAATTATCTTATAAAATTTAAAGTTATCGCTCCTAACTTAACCAAAACAAATTATTTCGTAAATATTATTTCCTCAAAGTTAGCGTGTACACGTGTAAACAACTTGGTTTTCTGAATGTGCCCACTTTTTCCGTTTGTTAATTTGGTTATGTAAGATCGTTATCGTGTTAATTTTAAAAAAATAATCTGTAATTAAACAAAACGAGAAGATATTCTGAGATTTTTTCATCTGACTCAAGTTCTATTGGTTATTTTGATAATCAATCCAATTCAAAGATACACAACCCCAAAAGAGTCATTTACAGTAAATATTACTTAATCAAAATCACGAAATATATCAAATATCCTGCTTAATAGAATAGAATATTTTTTGTTGTAAACATAATATGTTTTTTCAATTAACTTGGCTACGTTGCCTTGTGAGTTACGATAAGCATTGTTCAACTTGTGATATGTGTACAAAGAACTTCGCTTTTGAATAAGAGTATTCAGGTTTAAATAGTTGCTCATGGCAGTATCTTGTTTGCTGTGTGGATAACTGAGAGGGCAAATAGCAATGCTTTGTAAGTGGTGGATATCTGAACTCAAAGATCCTCTGCCAGCTTTATCTGAAGGCCAAAACTGGGAAAACGTCCGATAAATGACTTATTGGAAATGATCTGATGTCAAAGAGATGGTGTCAGGTAAATCGCAATATTAGTTAGAAAATAATTTGTCAATTTTACAGCATTACAAATATGAAGGTTATATGAACAATTCGGGATTAGATAAGACTAGCTTGTGAGAACAATATCTCACCAATTCACATGTAATATGAAGTACACAATATACTGCCTTACCACCATAATAACGTCATTAAGGCAAGGTTTCGTTAAGGTAACCGTATACTTGGGTTACAGAGTAAAATTTATCCAAGGTGAACAGATAGTAAGAAATTAATTGAATTTTTAAAAATTTCAAAAGATATGATTTTAAACTAAATACTGTAAAAAACTTCAAAAGGAATTTAAAGATAAAATCCGTTATTATTATCGTGGGTTTTCTCTTTATAACACTTTAAGTAGCTTTCAGATACAATTATATTGGGTCCTTCAAAAGACTTATTTATAAGTCATAAAATAAAGATATAATAAACATAAAGTTATTTTACTTAGTTTAATATTTAATCTAATAAAATTTAAGCTTATTATGTTTTTAAGGTTAAACTAAATACAATATATGTGGCATGCTTCAGCAATTCATCCGGGTTATTTGTGAAAGAAATAAACTCATTTAAAAACCCACTAGAATGTATTATAGTAGAACTAAGATATAGTTTTAATACTATTTTACTTCTTTTAAAAAATGTATGAAATCTTTCACATCTTGTAGAAAAAATTTTTACATGATCTCAATTGTGTCTTTTAAATTTTATAAGCATTGAGTAGCGAGATGAAGTTTTCCCATTACTTTAAAGTCTTACAGTATATACTCGCAGAATATAATAATTCCATACAGTGTTGGTGGTCTAAAATCAAACAACCAGATAGTGATAATCCAAGTACAACATATCAAGTACACAAACAACATCTACAAGATCACATTCAACCGCATTAATGAGATGTAAATACATGGTTGATAGCACTTAACTGAAAATTGAATACTAACTCCCGAGTTTATCACTCCATACATTTTAAGGAACTCTCTTGTGTTGCGGGCTTTCTGAGAGCCACGACGCGATATTGTATGGAACGTTGAGTTGTATGAAAGAAAGTACATATAATACGAGTATAAATTCATAATATTTTTTTTATACAATGTTATAGTACAAAAGTAATGGCAATGTCTATTATTTTTGATTATGAAGTGTTGGGTTGTGGTTTTTTATTTTGGTAAAACGTTTGTTGATTTGTATCTCACCTTGGGCGCACCGCACCGAGATACAGCGAGTGTTTTAAAAATATAAATTATTTGAAACGTTTAGCGCAAGCAAAGGGAACGCGATATATGCTAATGTTATAAGGATCTTTTTGGTTATAAATAGGGTTGAAAAATACTTTATATAGGCAAGTAGTTAGTTAGTAGCGCGTAGTTCTTTATTGATACTTAGATTTTTTATCATTTAAAACTATAAAGAAGTAGAAGAGGATAAATACAAGAAGTACTTTTATTAAAATTGAAAAGAAAAAAATACGGGTATCTCTTCTAGTAAAGTAAAGTGTGTATGAACAAATAAATATGTGAAATAAAAACAAAGAGAAGAGAACTTGGGTTAATTATTTTTTTTATTGGTTTGAGTAAACATTTCGGTGGTTTGATTAAATTTTATATTATGTTATATTTCTGCACTGTAACATGTTGGAATTCAGACTGTATGATATTTGAGTCAGCAACGGTGAATGTAACAGGAGTATTTGCATAATTTGATTAAAAAGTTACCCTCACACACAGAAATTTTATAGGAAAAGAAAAAGAGACACGATGGTCATGTTTTTGCTAACCCAAACAATATTGCATTTCCATGTGCTCAATCAGTAAATATATCAACATTTTTAAAAATTATTTATGACATTAGAGTTTTTCAATAAATTTAATTTTTTAAATTTAATTTATTTTTTATGGGTAAAAAAATACCCAAAAATTTCATATGGACTCTATGACAATGCAAACTCAAGAAATACTAAAGGAAAACCTATGGTTACTTGGCAAAGACTTTCATCGTTTAAAATGTTGCCACATTGAAATATTTAGAATTTTTTCCATATAAAATATAATTTTGATTATATTTATATTTAAACTGTCAAAATAATATTTTTTTACGCGTTACCTACTGAGAAAACAATTCCTTTGAAGTCTGTATTATCAGTTTCTCTAAAAGGAGGCATTGTCAACAACAACCTACTATTTTATATAACAATTTTATTACTGGTATACATTTACCTTTATTACAATCTTGGAGCCATTTTATAAAATTATTGTTGTTGTAATTTATACGATGTTATCTTGTGTGTACTTTATGAAATTCATAATATTTGTGCAAACGGGAAATGTCTATTATTTCGTATGGAATCTGTTCATTGTCCTGAACTATACAAAGAAAGCGACTTTATTGGCTTTGGATATGAAATACCTGTTTGCACCTTTGTAGTTGCCTCTTATCGATATTGGCCTCGTGAAATAATGGCGGCATATAAATTGACCATTCAGGGAATGATAACGATGTTTGTTAAATAAACCATAACAATATAAACACTATTCACGCAGATAATAATGGCAACCTATTAAAGAAGAGAAAATAATTATTTCAAAATATGCAGTAAATTCTCTCTATAGATCGCAATAAAAAAAAAATTTATACTATTAGATGATACCCTATGAATATATGGTTATAAACACAGCCTGAATTTAAATTGAATGAAGTTGTTTAATTAGTAAAATAAAAAACCTGTAGTTAGTTGTGAGTCTGTCTGAGTATCAGAGATACACAGTAATTAAATGATTTCACGTGAAATAACGTTGAAGCATATAGTAATTCAATATGTTGTTTATTATCGTGGTTATTGGCTGAATCAATACAAGTGAAAGCCTTACAATATCACCTCAATCGGGATAAGATTCACTAATCAAAATAAGTAATAGAATATCAAACTTATAAATAACGTGGTTACTAGTCAGTGAGTCAGAGCAACTGAAATTGTTTAACTAGCTTTACTCCCTTAAATATAAACATTGATGATTTTAATTAAATTTATGATTTAAAAAAATTAAAGAAAATAATACATCAAGTTTCAAAACACATCTGAAAGCAATGGGTATATAACAAAGAAAGCATATACATGAAATATATTTTAGTAATGTTTGCGAATGTTTATTTCCAAAAAAACTAACAATAATAAAAAAAAGGTATGGAAATGTGGCAAAACAAAACTTAGATCTGACAAATCCATGTTATCACTGAATCTCGAGCACATTCAATAAGATGACTAGAGTAGGGTACGAGTCGACACAAACAAATAATATTCATAGATAAATACCTTTGGTGTGAGGTGAAATAGTTCATGTTTGTATTAGAAAAGAGAGCAGCACACAAAGACGCAGAGCGTTAGTTCCTTAACGTGTATGATTTTCTTTGTATGGGCATAGTATGTATTTTTTCCGACGAATCATGTAATGATGTATAGAAAATAACTACATTACCATAACTATTTCTGTGTTATTTTCAGTTTACCTCTGAGAGCGAGACTAAATAATATCTGTTTTTTTTGGAAATTGATGGCAAAAAAAGGAATTTAAAGTATTGATATTATTTTCAAAGCAATAGCTAAAATAAAATAAAACCCAGGGGAATCGAAGATAAATAAGGTTTCAAGTTTTTTTTATTGCTGTAAAATTAAGTAAGTTTTCATTAAGTGCCTCTCCCCACAGAAGATTGATAACCAATCTCAATGAACATATGTTTGAACTAAGCCAGTCTTACTTATTTGGTTGTATTTCTAATTCCTGAACCATCGGCTACAGTAGGCATTATTTGGTATTTTGAATGAAGTATGCATATAGCAAGTTGATTCTGAAACCATTATTGATTCAAAAGCTTTGTTTTACACGCTCCTGAAATTTGTTTAGCTGACATTCACATCTCACTTAATTTTTTTGAAACTTTCAGTAAAACGTGTATTAAACCATGCCTATTTAATAAACCTGGCTTGCTTACTAACCTCCCCAAGTTAATCAGTTCTAATTTGCACCGCGTATTACATTACCCACCCTGTGACGTCACTCGGTGATACGCGATAACGCCGCGAGCTTTCGTAGCGAAGAGTGTCATGTTTTCAATTTTCATACAATTAAGTTTGTCACGAGAAATCGGTACATTAGCGAGGAAATTGCTTTCAATAATACAGGGAGTTTACAAAGGCTGTGTACACGGTACAGACTGATAATAAGGTCGGAGGTGGCGGTTTGTTTGTCGGTGGTTCACGTTTGTTACGCCAAAGTAAAGTTGAGTGCATATTGCGTTTACGCCATTGCTCTCAAGAAATTCTCATTACCATGGAAATAAATATATTTTTATTTTACTTCACTATTTTATTGTAGTCGTATTCATGATAATTCTACGCAGATACAGATTGTTTTGAAATATGGTCGATAACCGCAATCACCTTCAATTTCGTGGAAAATTAATTAAATTCTGTAATTTTAGATACCTTTTAAACGTGAACTAATGGGCTATGAATTTCAGAGTCTAGAATATCAATTAGCTCGGTTGAATTGAAAGCAATAAGTTCACTATTATTATGAGATTTTATTGCTTTCTTGAATTATACTGCGTACTTATTTAAATTGAAACAAAAAATATAGGTATTTTTTGCACAACCCCGTTACGATTGAAATAAAAAAAATTGTATTGAAATTTTTAAGACTGGTATATATTTAAAATGTTAATGTGCAAAAAAAAATTACGTTGCAGTTAGTAATAAATAAAATCTGCCATACTTACAAGATAATTTTTTTCACTTATATAATCGGTAAACGTTGTATTTCAAAAATTAAAGTTTACAGTATATAAATATAATTTTATGTAAATAAATTTAAAATATTTTATTTTACCCGTACTATAGTTTATTGTGAATACAATATATTTTAAAGATATCGATCAACATATGCAGTAACAAAAAAAAACTACAATAATTTTTTTGTAGGATATTTTCAGCCGTCGTTTACGAATTGATTAAAAACGACTTGTATTAATTATCATACACGACCGTGACTTAAAAATAAATTTGAAAACCAAATATTTTTTTGAAAATTGTTTATTTGATAATAGTAAGCCGGTCTTTTTATATTGACATTTGGTGTTATTAAATTTTGGCGAGTCCTACAGGGTTCTCTTCTAGAGCTTTCGACGGTTTCTATTCACCGACTCAGTTCATCGTTTTCATATCGAGAGTTCCTTTCTATCTCCCCCGACTATAATATGACGTTTATTGAATCGACAGCGCGCGATACGGTATGAAATAGCCGGCGAGTCTGAAGTTGAAAACTTGTATTTATTTATGTATCGAAGGCGAGCGATATTTCTCGCGCAGTGTTTGTTCGGAGCGAGAACATAAACATTTTATTACAAGAAAATGTCTTCCAAATGGGCTTTTACCAGCGAGACTTTCGTATTGTTTCTATATTTTTTGAAGCCAAACTGAAAGTTTGCTCGAAAAATAAAAGGAGAGTTCTATTCTTTGAAATAAAAATATTGAAAAAATAATACAGCAAAAGTATGTTTTGCCGAGTAATAAGCCGGAGACAATTGAGAAAAGTGCTCTTTTTAATGTAAATATTGGGGACTATTAGAGTCTTACAAAAGAAATGTGTTTTTGTTTCATTTAATGTTTAAAAAAAATAAAGCAATAATATAAAATATAACAATATATATATCTCGCTAAGAAAGTAACATTTATATTTACATCAAATATTTAAAAAAATTATTAACGCAGATCGTCTTTGTGTACAGTGACAGGAAAAAATATTTAATATATAATGAATAATACGATATGAAAAAAATATTTGTGTGCCAATAATAATCTTATAAAGCAAACACTATTTCTGCTAAACGCGGCGTATGAACGCTCTAGCCATTTGCTGTGCTGAGTTAAATGATACTCATACCGAAGAAAACAATAAAAAAAACCGAAAGACATCATTGACATTTATAATAAAGAAATATAATAAGTTATTTTGCTCTTTATTAAGCTAGTCGTATTTGTCTGTTAACCTGGCGTTAGTATCAATCAATAGTTACTATATAATACATATGGGCACTCACTGATTTTCGCTTCATGGCGGGTGACGCTGCGTCAGTCTGAGAACTGTATTTCTGGCCATACTTGGATATTTTATAGTGAATAAGGATGTTAACGGTAGCTGATCTCGTATGTAGACTTCAACACGGAGCACTCAGTTTGCTTACGGATTGATCCCCGGCTTGACAATAGTATGGCGGCGACGCACTCGGCGCGGTGGCCGGCCCTGCACTGGCGGGGCACAGTGTTTGCTGTCTCACTGCCAAATGTAACAATACTCGGTGAGTTACCATATGCAATGCGAGTGAATGACATATTAACAGATTTTTCACTTTAATTATAATAAATCAAAAAAATAACAACATATTTGAGACTCTTTGTGATTTTCGATGGCATGCATTTTTTGAATTCCAGCTGTCTGAACTAAAAGTATATAAGTTAATATTTTTTCAAAATCTTATGATCGTTTTTAGAGTTCATTCATCACTCGCTTCCTTAAATTGGGAGTATAGCCGGTTATTTATACTTTTTTTTATATCAAATACATATTTTTTTCAAAATATGAGCCTGCTTTAAAGCTATATTAGTTGTAAATGGAGTTATTATAAAAACTTGAACAATTTCGATTGGATAAAGGATACATACGTATAATAACAAGAAACAATGCAAAAATAAAATATCGAATTCAGTAAAGTATCCGCTGCCATAAATGTTGTGATGTTGACACATATCCCCATTCTCTTAGAGGGACGTATTCTTCCCGATAAAAGCTTTTGTTAGTGAACCCTACTCTCCCATTGATCAATAAATATGAGACGTTTTATAAAGAAAACCTAATACAAAAGTTACTATTTTACTTTGATATAATAGTTTCTTATACTATCCACTTCTAGAGGAATTGCGGGTTTGCGATTGTCTGAAAAGTCGACAGAACCTCTTAATCACGTCATAAAAATAATTAGAAAAAAATAAAAAAACTGAAGGAGAACATTGCCAATATAATTAATATGTAATAAATCATAAGTGTCAATTGGTAATAAAATATGCCAATAAAAATAAAATAAATCTGTATTTTTGTTCTGGTAGTAATAAATAATACGTAGCGAAAATATCAACAAGTTCCAATACGTATTTCTCACGATAGGAGTTTTATTTATTCGTTCAATTTACGCCTATTGAAATGTATGCCCCAGGTTTCTGGAACACATCACAGGAATTTGGCGCAAGGGGAAATAAAAAGATACACGCTAGGTATCACTCGAGGATCGAAAAACTGAAGCATATTGTCATGCTCTTGAACGAAGGTATGTGATTACTGAAGCAAGAGAGATAAAAGTGGTTGATGAAAATGAAACCTTTTCTAGAACTCTCCGAACAAAATCGTTGACAAAAAATATGATTATTTTTTAAAAATTTGTTTAATCAAAAGCAATTCACGAACAATTTTGATTTGATTTTTCTGAATCCGCTTGCCTTTGAAGTCAATACTTTTATACTGTGACTTGATATTTAGGTTTTATGAATTTATTCATATCATTTATATAAAAAGATGAGATCAGATAATTTGTTATTTATTGAATAAAAATGTGAATTGGGTGTTTTCTTTTTTTTTTACGAAAACCTTATGGCATAATTATGTATGTATCTTCCGACCCAGTATATGATAATTTTTTTAATAATTCTGAAGTTTTTATGTTTACAAAAGGGCAAAATACCGGACACAGACAAATGAATTTGTTTTGAGCTCCTTTATTGAAAAATCATTTTGTTTATGACTCTTCGGTTTTAGAATGTCTGAGCTAGAAATAAATATAAAAAAATATAATATTAAGATAAAGTTTTCTGTTAGCCTGGCTTTTATAAAAAGTTTAATGGTCTTATATTTTTAGACTCTATCTACTTGCAAATATTTTTATATTAGAAGAGCACCTTATAAGTTTCATGTTTTAAAATAATAAAAACTCAATATTTTTATTTGTAATAATTTACTAATATATTTATATTCTGAAGCAATTTTTTTATAAATCAAGATATAAAATATTTATGTTAGTACAGTTTTTTTTTATAATTTAAAGAGCTTGCATTTTACAACGGTAAATTAAAAATCTGTAGTTATAATTAAATTTAAAAGAAATTGAAGCGTTTAAAACTCGTACTTTAAATCTCTTCTAATATTTGATCGATACTTTATTATTCGCAATTATTTATCATCATTTCTAAAAAAGACGAAAGACAGAAGAAACGCATTTTTTATCACATTATTATAGACGGTTTGCAATATCAATGGTTAATAAAAAACGGAAAGATTCCCACTCGGTACTTGTTCTGAAAAATATTTAAAAAAATACATTGCAGTGTAATGACTATTTTTATATGTGTTTATGATTTTAGTTCATAAATTTTCTTACCTAAATAAAAATTATCTAAGAAAAAACAAGGAACAACAGCCAAAACGCGATCAATATCGAGTGTACAATTATAACAGCTAATTCGGCCAAACTGAAGAGGTATAAGGTTTTTTCTCTCGATACTTGGTAATGTGGAAGTAAGCCTTTTTTAAAATTCTAACAAATATCAAGGCCGAAGCTTTAAGCATAACTCTAGTCTAGTACGTAAAAAAGTTTTGTGTTTGAAGGGAAAATTATCACAGTCATAAAAGCAAAAATATTTGCTTAGTGTGAATATTGTACATTATAAGGTATTCATAAAGGAAGCATAGATTACGAGGGTGGTAAGAAAGGATTACTATCATCTGTTATTTTTGGTGAGTCTTCTTTATGGCGGTGAAAAAACAGTTTGCTTGAAATACGGGTGTTAGCTAAGCGCCGAGTAATTTCCGCGGAGGTATTAAGAGTAAGTCTGCTCTATTTCACTTTACGGTCTTTTCAGGGCAACCCTCGTACGTCCCCGCTTATGAAATCTGTAGTCTCGGAAGGTATTTTAGGTCCCGAACTATTTTTCAGAATAAAGCCAAAGAAATTCTATTACATATTGATGGATTCTTTCACAATCTTCTCAGAAACGGCGCCTTAAGAAAGCCCTTTCTTATCGGAAGCAATTTATGACGAGTATTCAGGGAAAATTCCGATCTTATGGAAAAAAAGTTATTTTTACATTATTTATTTGACATGTATATATTATAATTTTATAGGAACTTAATGTACTTACTAAGTCAGCGGATTCTTGTATTTGTTGTTTCCTAGAAGGAAATATTCAAAAAATTATATAAATGACTATTCAAAAAACTGATATTTTGGCATATAAGATCGCTTGTCTTTTTGCTGAGTAGAAGGGGACATCAAACTAGGCAAATAGAGGCTGCTGTTTTTAATTTTATTTAAGGATTTTTTAGAACTGATATTAATTATAATATGTGATAGGTTTTTATATTCATTTTTCTTTTATGAATTTGTTCGTAATGAAGCAAAAACGACAATTTGACGTTATATAAAATAAAAAAACATGATATTGGAAAATATAAATCAACACAGAGAAGAAGGATTTTGAAATTATGAGACGAAATTAATAAAAAATATTCAAATTAACAATAATATGATTCAATAAAACAATATTAAAAATAATATGTATTTACTTTTAGTCTTACTCAATAAAAACAAATATATAAAGTCACGTTTTACTGCTAGTTAAATTTTTGGTTTTAGTGGAAGTTATAAAATTCACGGAATACAACATTGCTTGTTAGTAATTTAAAATTCAAATTTGAGTTTAAATCAAAATAGCATTATAAAAAAGATTTCGCATTGCTGTAAAATGTAACATTAAATAAACAAAAAAAAAAACTGCTATTTGACAATTTATAATAACGAAACCAAAGTATTTTCAACTTAAAATCCTTTCACAGATTTAACTTTGGAGTTTTCTAAATGCGCACAGTCGTCCAGTCCAAAGTGCAAACACTATTTCCCTATTCCGAAACACAAAGCAAATTCATTCCGGCCGGTTGGACTGCGACATTTACAGACGGTGGTCAAGGGACAAACCCGAGCTGCCGAGCGGGCTGCCGATTTACAGCTTCCAACCATTGCAGCCCCGAGTCCGGGTCTGTCTATGTGGGAACTTAAATTAACAAGTGACAACTCGCTGAAAACTAAAACTCACATGCTGTGGTCTAAACATAAAATCAATGTATAAATTGTTATAATATTAACAAATAATCAATATTTTCAAATACGATTTTTTTTTTTTCAAAAATTTATAGTTAATAGATTTTTTTTTTGAATCAAAGCTACGATGTGAAAAATGAAAACGTTTAAAAATCCTTAAAGCACAATGGGTTGGCCGCATTAGAAATAAGACAGTCTTACACAGTATACGTAAAGAAAGTAAAGTAAAGTTTATGCCGAATCTGACAATTGTCCATCGTTTATTTATGTTTTTTTTTATATAATTGCTTAGCAATGTTAACCATCAAAGGTAATTGCATTTCATACGTACATCATTAGCTGATACATGATATTGGATTTCAAGTGTAAAAAATGTTAAATTGAATTATGTGATACTCGTTTGGCAGTTAGGGCGCCGAGTGTTAAAGCTCCAACGTGTAAAATGGAGATAGTGGAGCAGGGTATTAAATGCTCTCACATAACAGTAATTACATTTATAGATATTGTCGTATATCCTATTTTAAAACTCTCATTTTTTTAAAATGCCAGTTACAACTACAATGTAAAATACCGTAAAAAAATTCAATTTCAGATATAATTAAATTTATAATAAAACAGTTTTTCCTGTTCGCTTTCAAATTGGACAATAAGACGTCAAAATTACAAAACACATTTAAATATTAAAGCGAAAACTCTAAATTGTTTCGCAATGTAAATTTGGTTTTGATATTCGTATCAAGCTTTATTCAAACCGCAAAGTTTGTTATCATGCCGCGTATTTAATATCCAATGAATGAATTATAATTTCAAAGTTAAACAAAAGATATCGGCTTAGGAGGAGCACTACCCCTGGAATTCGTTTCGAAATGAGAAAAAAACAACCCCTCCAGCCGCTGAGGAGGTTTCAGTGAGTTTCAGGCTTTCTTCTGCTGAAACATCGGCCCTGGAAGATATGGGGATATAAAATTCTCGTTAGGGCGCTAAGCTACTGATACAACGAAAAAAAACTTTCAGATACTACAGATTCTTCGAAAAAGTTAAAAATCGCTTTCGTTCTAATTGCAAAACGCAAAGTTTTTTTGCTGAATCAGCGGCAATTGTGAAAAAATATGTTTTTTCTTTCATTCTGAAACCAGTTTTTAAAATGTATAGAATAAAATGTTATCGCGATCAAATATACGTCAAAACTTTTTAAAAAAGATTTCTGAGTAATTTCCATCAAAACTTCTAACTAAAAAAAGTAATAAAATACTTAGGTCAGTTTATGAAATTAAATTAATATAACTTATTTGAATTCCTAGTTTTGATGAAAAGCCAGGATCTTAAATAAACAGAATTTATTGGTGTTGATTCAAGAGTTTAATGAATTTATTCTAACAAATTATGCTATAACTATTTCATCATAAGTTAAAGAAGAAAAGTAATATAACTTAACTCTATAGTGTCCTTAAATTAAAGAACTCAAATCGATAATATTTATTGCAAAAAAAACTTGTTGAATGAGACAGCTATAGAAGATAAAATAAAGGTTTAATAATTTAAAAAACTAATTACTTAAATGAAGTTTGAGGACGCAGTCACACTTTCCTACTTGCCTAACTTAAAAATTATCCTCGCAAGAAAAACTTGGTAATTTTTTTTATCTTTGTTCGCTTGTGCAAGAACTTTTAGCTCAGATAATTCAAAACAAAGAGTCTATAACCACACAACAATATAAACGTTGAGGGTAATCAAGAAAAGCGGTAGGTAAGCAAGAAGTAGAGCTAGTTGAGAGGAAAGTGCACCTGAATCAGACTTCCTGCATTTGCCTTGTTGAATAGAAAGAAAGGTTTCCTTTTTTGGACCTGGGAAAATTAAGTAATTTGAAAATGTGAAGTAATTGATTACTCTACCCGAAATCGAACTATGATCCCATGGCTTATAAATAGGCATTCTAGCAACTGAACATTGATCTCAAACAAACAAAAATTGAACATATATTATATTGCTCAATGATATTACTACCAATAAATAAAAAAAAGTGAATTAACTGAAATTTAACTATCACCAAATAAAGTAAATGAATTATTAAAAAATAATATAAAACCCCACTTATTTTGAATATTCAATTGATTTATCAATAAAGCCGCCATCAAAAATTATTTAACAAAAGTATTCAGAGAATATAATAAATTAACACGTGTAACATTTTGACAAAGCGACAAATTATCAACTGGTGAAATTATTGACCGCAAAAGACAGGAACTTCAGTGCAGCGGAGTGCCGTAGATTCGTGTTTACGCTCTGGCCATTCATTTATTGTGCCCTACTTTGAGGATAGTAATTAATCGAGTAATTAAACCAGCTTTTATAAACCAATTTGATTTGTTAATGTGATACTTAAAAATCGACAGCATTGAGAGAATCTCATTAATTTTTTAATCCTGCCATAAATCACAGTTGCATTTCTCGTTTTTTTTTATATGTTGTATATCATAATAAACTGATACGTCGTATATTTTAACAAGCAAGAAATTTAGATATATTTGTATATTTATATTGTCGTATTTATTACGCTGAAATTATTAAGGTTATTGTCTTATATAATGTTTTTGATACAGATGGCACATGCCCACCAGAGTCAATTGAATTTTAAGATAAGTACACGTCGAGAAGATAAAAGATAATGTTTATCCAAAGAGTTTTCTAAATTCAAGACAGGATTGTGAAAGACTTAGAAGAGACATGTTCACATAATATAATATATTCATAGAAAAGGTCTACGGGAATACAAACCATGAACATGTTACGAATGTTTTTATCGCGAATTTTTGAGTCACAGATGTTAACAACGATGGTGGTAAACTTTGAAAGTGAATTCCATTGTAATAATAAAATATTATTTTAGGTATGCAATATGAATTGAAAGGATGTATTAATGGCAATATCTCACCTAGTTTCTCTTGTTTCCGTTTGAAGATGTAACTAATGAAATTTTGGGATAAAAAACGTGATTAATTTTTCCTTAATTGTGGACTGTTCTTGAAATATGCTACAAATGCCGCTTATAACACTTTTATTTCTCACCAATATCTCTGAGTTTAGTTTCCTGTTGCGTTACATCATTATGAGAAAAATGGTTTTATAGGCCCATGAAGTTGGAAGACCAGACGATTCTAATGCTTCAACTATTAAATAATATTCGCTTGATGGTAAATTATTTGTTAATTTAATTATAATATAAGCTCAACAAAAAATACCGAGAACAATATGTATGGAGGCACAATTACATATTATATAATGTACTATTTAGGGAGATGGACAATCACTCACTCTAAAATGAGTTATGTGAAAAAAAGTTGTGAGTTTTTCTGAACGTTGATTTGGCAAATATTAACTGAGGAAAAAATGAATATATTTAGAGTGCTTTGCATTTATGGTGTTATTTAATCATATTTTAGGATTAAATCATTGTTGTGGGCTAGGGTATAAAAGTTGTAGATTTTCTTTTTTAATTGAGAAACGTTCTATCTCAATAAATTGATAAGATTTATATGATATGATATTTTATGAAGCCTTTGATATGCCCAAGGCATATTGAATCTTTCATATATCCCAAATGTAAATAAACCTCGGCATATTTCGTTTGGCCTGTGTTTACACGCGAACACAATAGTATTCATTTAGATGAGTTAATTTACTTAACGAACCGTCGAGCCATTGTTGTTTCATAGGCAGGGATTCGGTTTCCAGGCCTTTACATATAAAAACACTTGTTATTTGAGAAATGGGTCACTTGGCCGTATTAATTGTTCAGTGGTTTGACCTCATCAACGCTTAGGAAATATAAGAGAATTCAATTCAGTGGAGTCAGTCCCGGGACGAGATGATTACTTTGATTTTTTACTAAACTTTAATGACATCACAATTCCGAGATAAAATTAAAAAAAATATTTACTTTGTTTACTTCTTGTTTACTTCTTTTTTACTGCTTTTTCTCTGCAAACAAAAATGTTTTTCGGCGATAAAAATTGTAGCAAAACGATGATAACAGTGTCAATAAAAGTTCATAAAAAAATCTTGACTATGGAGCTTGGAACTACATCACGTTTTTCTGTTTGTCGATAAACTATAAACTTATTAGAGATGTGCAAAATCCACTCGATTTAAATCGAATGACTCAAAAGCTGAATCGATTTAAAATCGATTAATCAAAATATTTTATTATGATTTATAACATTTAAATACATTTTTAATTCTTTTAAAGAGTCAATAATTGATATCAAATTTTAATATATTTTACATATAGTTTAATCATTGATTCTTATCTTAATAAACTGAAATAGATTATTATCAACTTCATTGTTGCAAAAAAGTCTTACTATTCTAAAAATAAAATCCATGCATATTCAATTTAACTTAAATTTCTCTTTTTCTCTTAACCTTTTTTTTTACAATTTTTATAAGTTTTATTGATTTCTACTTATGGAAAGAGCGTATTAACGCTTAATAGTTTTAAAAATTCATATTTATATTGAAGATAGCTTTAATGAAGTCCATCGATTGCTAAGCAAGTACACTCTCTACTAACCGCGGGTGGGTTCTAAATCTGTCCATTCGTTCGTTTAGTTTTGTTTTACTTGACACACGGCGTACTTCGGTTCCACGTATTTGTCAAAGCACATGTAAAGAGTTTCCTTTTCTGCCTTATTGCGAAAGTTCTGGAAGTGGACCGATTGAGGCTCGGCGAGACGCAAGTCAAACACTCGAGGTGTTCGCAGAACTGGACCGACGACCCTCGCACGGTCTGTACTCGCTACGCAACAAAAGATAGTTTGTCCGGGAAACCCCAAACGAGGTGATTAGGCTAGCCCTAAATTACTTGCTTAAGCCACCACTATGAGCTTATTGTTTGCAAAGTGCTGTTAGCGGGAAGCATATCGCTTTTGATACGAGCAAGATTGACATAAATTTCTTATCGTGCTTGCTTCAGTGCCTGGTTTGCCTAAAAAGTTCAACAAGGAGTTATTATATTAATTTAAGCGTTGAATGAATTTTTTTGTACTTCAGTATATTAATAACTCGATTAAGTTTTGATGGTGACAGGATAATAATTTTTTTAGTATTTTACTGTATAATCAATGACTCAATGTTTATGCACTCACAAAATTAGAAACTTCTTATAAAAAACACTAAATCTTGTGATTTTTATTGAAAAAAACCTATTTTTAAAAAACGCAACATATTCTACTAACTTTACTAAGAAGGTACTACAAATACATGATTACGATGTATACAATTATTATATTATTATTACTAAACATTCATTAGTCGGATTTAAAAAAAAACTTATATGCTTTTAAACATATTTAAATCGAAGATCCAACATAACATTTTTTACAAAATATTCTTTTAAATAGTGGCAAAAAATACAAAAAACATTTTTATACGAAAAATAATAGATTTTCATAACAATATTTTTCATCAAAGTAATACAAACATCACAAAAAAATATTATTAATTTCTGAAGACGTTGTTCTTTTATATACGAGTATAATTTATTAAAGCTTTATTTAATAACGTACCGTAAATTATTATATAAAAAGGGATTCTCGATAACTTTTGTTTTTATTCGAAAATAAAGGCCGCCTCGGAGAAACCGAAATTAATAATAAAATTTACACCAGACTTACACTTCCACCAGAAAGATAACTTTTGGACGGACAGCTTCAAAAGACAAAAATAATTCAGGAGAAGCATCGATAAACCATAGGCAAGGTTTAAGCTTCAGTTGCTGATTAAATATTAATACAAGATTAACAAGAAACTGTGGATGACTGTTGTTTAATGTAAGAATCAATTATTAACCATTTTCCCTAAAAGCCTTCAAAAATGCTCTTTATTGTTTCATTTGAAATGTACAAATAAAAATTGTCGAAATTGAATCAAGACGTCTATCATTACGCGTATTCTTAAATTTGTGAAAAATTTACATTTGTTGTTTTTTTTGAAGCTATATTAAGACAATATAAAACACAAAAAATTCAGCGCAATACAAGGTTTTTTCCCACGAAACGAGCATGCACTACGTGTATAACGAGCTGGATACTAGTACAGCCACAGCTGAGGTCCCGGAAGTGAATTATTTGATCAATACACACGTCGATTCCCAAGCTCCATCGCTTCCTGTGGCGCTATAAACAAAGCTCCGTAATTATTGCCGACCGAAACAGCTGCCTGAGCTGCCTGCCACGAACTGAGCACCGGCACGAAGAAAATTAGCGACGCTTTACACAGGCAGCCAATTGGGGTGCCAACTGAGTTACATACATAATTTAATTTGAAATCGTATCAAATGAAGCTTAAATTAACTAAATGATATTAAATTATCACGGCGTGAATTTCATCTATTCGTATTTGAATGTAATGTTTCATTTTGATGAAGGTAATGGTTATGTTTATTATACACACAATTTCTGCATTACATTTCGTTTTGAGTTACAAATTTATTTATAATTAATATTTTAATATTAACCGTTGCCGCTGATACCATAAATTGATGAAACGCAATTAATACGAAGTTTGCGTTATTGAATATATTATTTCGATATTGAAGTGGCAAATCTTAAAGCAAAAACATTATTAATAAAGCCAAGGATAGTAAGTTACGCAGTAGTTAGAAAGTCAATATAATTCCGAAAAGGACGCTATTGAATAATAAGAGTCAGTTTTACTGAAATGTTAAATACTGCATGAAGCCGAGTTAGGCAAAGCCGGCAGTCCGTTGGGCCGAGATTGCTGCAATCAAAGGACGAAGTTCCGGCTTTCCACGGCTCTTAGCCGGGGTGGAAAATTAACTTGTCACTTACCGGCACTGAAAACCTGAAATACACACCCAAGACTACTCGGGCCAGATACATTTCTCAGTCATTTGTATCGAGATTGCTGACTTGCCCCGAGGAGCAAACTTGTAATCTTGGGGGAGATGTGTATTAGCCTAGAAATTTACTGCGACTTGGGCAAACTCTGCCGTATTAGACTCGGGTTCACTTGATCTAGAAACAACGGCTTGAGTGTTGAGATACAAATTTAAAATACTCCACACCATAAATATACATCAAATAATTATAGAGGTGACATACTCTCATTGAAAATTTCAAAATAAGTATTGATTTTTTTTTATTGATATATTTCAAAACACTAAAATATTTAGTCACGTTTTTATAGTTCACAGAGAGTATATTTTTATTGATATCCCTTCTACCTATAATTATTCAAAAAATAATTACAGTCAATGAACGGTTGATAATATAATACAAATAAACCCTGTTTATTAAAATTACAAATTAAACGTTTGAATGTTTCGTTTATAAATATTTTTTTCAATTTATCACGCAATGTTATATAACAGCATTGTTTACAATATGAATATATTAAAGTTATAACATAAAATAATTTTCCTATCGTGTTCTTATTTCCTGTAAAACAGTCAATAATGTGGTTTCTATTGTAAACTTTGACATTTGACTTTTCGATACAAATACAGAAATACGTTTACTTTGACATTCGAAGCCCTAAACGGGGAAGCCATAAATAAACAACTTTAATTAGTTTTAAATATTCAAAATATATATTTATGAATTAAATATTCCTTGCTTTAATAATTTGCAGTATTACTAACTCAAAAAATTTACGTGGAAAACCTTAACTGTCTTATAAGCATTTATTGAATTTATTTATTACATATTTTTTTGGCATTTATTTAGAACTAGTAAAGAAAGTTTGATATAATTTATGTGTAATATGAACAAAAGTTTACCATTATCACAGTAAATAGATATTTATCCCATAAAATTGTTTTTACTATCTTTCAATTTATTTTCATACAATGTTTTTTTAAAATATTTAATCAAAATGAAGACTGATAGATCAAATTTTTAAAGCAATTTTGACCAAATATTGCATAATATAATTTTATAAAACTAAATAAGGACACGGGGAACCATTACACATTATATTTTCATTCAAGCCATGAACACTAATTATGCATTAATTTATGCTCTGTGATATGCTTGCCAACTTCCTTTGAGGAGAGGCACCCGATGCATAAAAAGAAATATAGATCAAATTTTGTGTTATCAGTAAATACAATAAATAACACTGAGAAATAAAAAAATATCTCATATTTTTTTGTTAGAATCAGCTTTGTATAATATTTAGTAAAATTGATGTTTTATTTAATTTTAGTAAATTTACATGTTAGTTCTATTTTTTACTGTTTAAAATATACGGTGTGTGCATTAATTTTTTCGGATTTTCTAAGACCTGGCGTTACTAGTATTGAATCGCATCTTTAACATTTCATTGCGAAGCGTCATTATTACGCTTTTGTTTTCAGTATATGTCATAACGCTGAAGTGTATACAACATTTTTTTTTGAGCTCTCAACATGCCAACTTTTGTACCAACAAAACGCAATTTGCGGGAAGCTTTACTTTTCTGTTTCAATTGGAAGAAAAAACCAGCTGAAAGTCACCGATTGCTGTGTGAAGTTTATGGTGAACATGCTCCATCGCAAAAAACGTGTGAGAGCTGGTTTTGACGCTTTAAAAATGGTGATTTCGATGTGGATGACAAAGAACGATCAGGACAACCAAAAAAATTCGAAGATGAAGAATTAGAGGAATACCTCTAATTCTTCATCTCGATATAGCTCGATAAAGACTCGTGTCAAACGCAAGCAGAACTCGCAGAATTATAAGGAGTTAATCGAGCAATAATTTCGAGACGCTTAAAAGCATAGGAAATGATTCAAAAGCAAGGAAATTGGGTGCCACATGAATTGAAGCCGACAGACTTCGAAAGGCGATTTTTCATTTCGGAAATGCAGCTTGAACGCTACAAAAAGAAGTCATATTTCCATTGTTTCATCACTGGTGATGAAAAATGGATTCGTTACGACAACCTGAAGCGTAAAAAATCATGGGGTAAGCCCGGACATGCATCAACATCGACGGCCAGGCCAAATATTCATGGTGCCAAGGTAATGCTGTGTAGTTGGTGGGATCAGAAGAGTGTCATCCACTATGAGCTACTGAAACCAGGCCAAACTATCACGGGCGAGTTCTACAGACAACAATTGATGCGTTTGAAGCTAGCACTGGCAGAAAAACGGCCAGAATATGCGACTAGGCACGAGTCTGTAATTTTCCATCAAGACAATGATCGGCCACATGTTGCTAAATCGGTTAAAACCTATTTGGAAAACAGTGGATGGGAAGTTCTGCCTCACCCGCCTTATAGCGCAGACCTTGCCCCTTCCGACTACCATTGTTTCAAGATGTAGAATGCCCTTTCTGGAATACGCTTCACTTCTGAACAGGGTATCAACAATTGTCTTGATTCTTTCTTGGCTTCTAAAGACGAGGGATGGAATCCATAATTTGCCCGAAAGATGGGAAAAAGCAGTAGCTAGCAATTTTTTATAATATAGCTCCAATTTTACGAAAAAATCCGAAAAAATTAATGCACACACCGTATACACTAGTTTGCACTAGGTTTGAAATGACTTGTTGATAATTTTAGTATTTTCGTGTTCAAAATAGTCTAAAATAACCCTTCAAGATCCACACGGGGGTGACTTTAATCACGGGTGTCCGCAGCAGAGCTTATCCTGGCGGCAGACAAGCGGCCAATTAACGGAGGCCGCGAGACTTTCTCCGCAAACTTATCACCAGAAATAATGGCGGCCGGCACTCCGGCGTCGGCGCCGGCTCCAAATGGGTTATCAACAAATTAATTATTTGTTCGCTAATATTGGGGCTAAAATTTTGTTTAAAAGTTGTGGACTCGGAGCTGACATGTACAGTTGGCTCTTGCTGAAATCAATTAAAGTTCTATTTCGAATCCTGTAAAACGAATGCGTACCGTGAAAACTTTCAGTAAAGGCACCCCGTGTACTTTTTTGACATCTGACACAAGTTCAAGCAAAAAAATATGCTTTGATTATGTAATTATACTTTTGTTTCGTAATAAAAAATGCAGGGTTTACTGAAATTGTACAAAATTTATTACTAAATTACTAAATTATCATTCACCTTTAAAAGTCATAAAAAATACTGCAAATAATATAGACTGTAGTATTCACCCAAAAAACTTTTCAATATGTGATGTATTTATGGAGAAGAAAATCAATAAGGATTGAGGGTTTCTATTTTATTCAATAAATGAGTTCACGTAAGTCCGCATTGGCTCCATTATGACCCAGTGAGTTCGATAAATTCCCTCCTGTTAACTTTTATAGAGTTTCTAGGGGAGGGTCATAAAAAGTGGAACTCTGGAAGCGTTTAGATACACGGGAAACAATAAAGTAACTAATCGATTTGAAAACCAAACCCTCCTCAACGTCCGTCAAGCAGCGAGCGTGTTAACTAAAGAGCACGTCACTTGTCCATCCCAGAGTAAGTAGACTTAAGGTCTCTTTTACATGCACGGCACGATATCTGCAAATACGGACAGTGATATTTGTTCTGTCCGCCCACCTGACATTGACCACCTTAGCACCATCTCCAAAGAGATTCACCTCCGTTGAATAATTGTGTTAAACTCCTATATATATATATATATATATATATATATATATATATATATATATATATATATATTAGGGTGTCCCTTAAAATTCAAGTTCAATATTTTTTTACGCGTACCTTCTTAAAAGTTTAGTAATAACCCTATATTGTCTAGAAAAAAATATTAGTTCGATTTATAAACGGTAACCCGTGCCGACTTGCGATTTTAACTTGTCCATACAAGTTGCGTAAGTACTGCGCTGTGACTTGTAACTGCATGTTTTATTTGTCATTTCATACGTGATTTTTGATATTAGTAGTGCTCCATTGTTTAGTGCGTTAACATGTCGGTGGAATTACGGAGTGATTAACAAAATTATTTCCTTATCGGTTTGCCTAGATATCAAATAAATGGTGCAAAATTACCATCTAATCGACAAATTCCCTCGGTCCTATTTTACAATATTCGTGAGGTTAAACTGATTGTTAGTGAAAGTGCAAATCTTGTGATTAGGGAGTGCATCATATATTGGGAAAAAACAAGAATTCCAACAAGGGCATATCCTAACTGCGTGAAGAAACTTGTTGATTTATATCATGTTTGGAGAGAGTTGCAAAAAAAATTGTAAGAAAACTCAGGTTACGTTCAAGAGCCGTGAGAACAATTTCAAAATTGATCTTGATAATTTGTTTGATATTGCACATGCTGATGCTTTTGAGAGAATGAAAATAGAGTAAGATAAATTATTTTTAATGAAACAGAGAGAGCCAGATCGACCAGGATGCTTAGGTGGTGTTGATAAAAAATTGTCGGAAAAAGAAGATAGATCTAAACAACGACGAATGGAAGAAGAGGAAAGGGTTGTAAGACAAAGAGAATCACTAGCTGCTGAAACTAGAAAATCAAGGGCAGAAGCATTAAAATCTGACTTCCAAAACAATGTACCCGACGTAGTCACAGTCCATTGGGATGGAATACTATTACCCAGGTTGGATGTACGAAGTTCTAAAGAAGAACGCTTGCCAGTTATTGCTTCGTTTGACGATAAGGAACAGCTTCTTGCAGTGCCAAAACTAGAACATTCTTCTGAAAAACATCAAGCTAAGGCTGTCTCAACAGCTCTCTTTGACTAGAACCTTCACGATAAAGTACAAATAATGTGCTGCGACACAACAGCTTTCAATACTGGCCGTTTCAATGGAGCTTGTGCTATTTTGGAGAAACTTTAGGAAGAGAATTGCTGCTCGTCTGTCGTCATCATGTTTATGAATTGGTCCTAAAAGCTGTCTTTGAAAGCAAAATTAAGTAAATTACTAGTAGCCCAGATATTCCAATGTTTAAAAAGTTCAGAGAAAATTGGAAAAACATCGACGCTAGTAACATTGAACCATCTCTTAATTTCGTAAAACAACGTGTTGCCGAGACAGACATTCAAGCTTTTTTAATATTTTATAAGGCAGAATTAGACAAAGGTTATGTAAGAGATGACTACCGCAAATTGGTCGAACTGTGCGTAATATTTTTGGGAGGAGACTCAGAGGAAAAATTAAAACTAAGCCCCCCCGGAGCCATGCATCAGGCACGCTGGATGGCGAGAGAGATCTATTCTTTAAAAATGTGTTTACTTCAGTCACAATGCAGAATAACTGCGAAGGACAAAAAGGCTCTACAAGATGTTTGCTTATTTGTCGTGATGTTGTATGTTGAACCTTGGCTCGAATGTACAGTGGCGATCAAAGCACCTAACCAAGATTTGCGCTTCTTGAAGATGTTAAAAGAGTACGAAAAAGTTGACGCAACAATTTCTAATGCTTCTATAAGCAAGTTTAGCCATCACTTGTGGTATTTATGTGAAGAGACTGTTATTCTATCACTGTTTGATGATGAAGTTGATAACCAAACTAAGAAGAAAATGATTGCCAACTTCAACCGGGACAAAACCTCAGATTTTAGCAAACGCTATGACCCGTCAAAGGAAGAACTGCCTCAAAGGTTGTTTAGTAAGTTAAATTGACTTTTTGTGATATATTTAAATTGTTATTTGAGAATTGTGAATGATACTGCTGAAAGGGCTGTTAAAATGATGCAAGATTTTAACGGACTTATCACGGCTGAAGAAGAACAAAAACAGTTCTTGCTGCGCTGTGTCCAGGAACATAGAAAATTGTATCCGGACTGTAAAAAAACAACTCTAAAAAAAAGTTACCCTGGCTGATTGTTATTACTTTATGTTTTTGATTAAAGATTAATGTTCATCTAATTGAATTTTTACTATTATTTACTTAATTTATTGCATTTATAATGATTTTATACCAGACCGAAATATCAAGACAAAACACGTTTTTTACTAAACTTTGAAGCTCGGTCGGCACTGGTTGCAATTATGCTAGAAAGATGAAATTTTATATTTAAGACTCTTATAGCATTACTAAAAAAAGTAGAGGGTACCCATTTCGAAATTTGAAAAAAAAAATTTTTTGGTCATATAAGGGACACCCTAATATATATATATATATATATTTATATATATATATATATATATATATATATATATATAAATGTATATATATTCGGGATTACAAGCATAATGGAAAAGTATATCCCAGGCACTCTTCTGGGTAAGCGAGGTTTATTTAACACGTTTTTCTGAGCTGTATTCCTTTCGTATGCTAGAATATCGAATTTTTCGTCCTGACGGACAGGTGAAAGAAACAGAAAAACTGGGGATTTTCAAAAAAAATGACAAATCTTGGTTGATGGACGTGAAATCGAAGATATTCCATAATAAGGAGATATTTTGAAAGAAAGTGATTGAATAAACTCACAAATCGAACAAACACCATTTTATTATGGTTTGTGTTGGGCTTAGTGATTTATGTAAAAAATAAAGAGTAATGTTCTCAAACAATTTTTAATATTTATTTGTTTGAGCCTAGTTCGTATAATTCAATTAAATCAAACCACTTAGTTTTTTAATGTAATTTAATATTTTAATGGTGTATCATTAAATTATAGGAAACTTTTCGCGAGTGAAAATATTTAAATGTATAAAAGCAGTTTTTGTTATAATTTTTTAGTTAGATTCAATATTTTATTTTTGTACGAATAAGGTTTTGTTTGATTTTACTGTGCATATAATTCTTTTGAATGACGCCAATGCTTCTTTTTTTTTTCAACCCTCATGGTTTTTTTCTTTTGGCTTGCTAATTTGTACTTGTTTACGTTGCATCTCTAAATAAGACGAAGTAGAATTATAATAACTTTAACTCCTTTGTTTATTTATAAAGTTATGTTATTATCACACGTAGTTACATTTTACTCTAAAATATAATAGCAAACTACATATGCTTGTTTAAATATACATGTTATACTTGGACTTACATTAAGTTATTACAAGCGTTAAATCTTCATACAGAGATATTTCATACAATGTTAATTCATAAATTTCCTTGCGAGAGATGAAGGCACCAGCAGGCTAGAAGGGCATTGTGCTCTGTGAGAATTTATGTGGAAAATGGATCTCCGAACATTAGTTCCGGTGTCCGCACTTCTCCCCGACAGGTACGCAAATCGCGTGGAGTCATTCATTCGCTTTACACAATATTAAATTATTTGTGTTAATACACGCGAAATATTGCCTGTGAATATAATTGTATTTCTAAAATCTATGATTTTCAAATTATAAAAAAACATAATAAATTATATTTTGATCCAACGTATTCTTAAATAATGTACTTGTGAAGGATACGGTTAATTTCCGTAAAAGATTATTCTTCATATAAATATTACTTTTGCTATAAAGCTTTTTGTAATTCCTCAGTTTTTGATGTTAAACACTGATTTCCAGTTTATTAATATGCAAATAATTCGAGTTCAGAAATATATTGGCAAACATGTTGAATTAGGTAATAAGTATTATTTATTCATTTCGTAACTGCTGTTTCTGAAGTCTTCATAAGGCATTAAAATGACCGTCAAAACCGCGCTCTCCAATTTTCACGACCACTGATTCTGGGACAGCTCCCAAAAGTCGACTTTTCTGTGAAGTTTTTGGACTCCCTCCAAAATACACCCCTGAAATACTGGCTCACCGCCTGCCAATTTTGAGATGGCGAATAAAAATTGTGTGTCTATTGAACATATGATGGTTTTTAGTATGAACTTAATTATAAAGTTTTTATTATAGTATAGTTATAGTAGAATTGATAATACACCATGTTTTTATGTATTACATATAACGATGAAAAATATGTTCTCAATATTTATTTATGTCACAGGTAAGTAATAAATTAATATCTTTGTGACTATCGTAATCTGGATACTACTTTAATTGAGTTAGAATATCGCTATACCTAAACGAGAGTTTTCACTGATTTTTTTCTAGGGCGAAACTGACGTATCTAATTTTTAATAGATAAATATTTAAAAAATTTCTCATCGGTTTGTGGATTTTTTTATCGTATTTCTCATTATTAACAAAAATTTCTATTCAAATTTCATGGCTATAAATTTTTCAACATATTTATATATGATATAGTAATATTTATAAAGTATCCAAGTCATATGCGCGTTGCATGTAAAATTTGAGTTCAGATACTAAACAATTTTGGTGTTTGTATATGAGAGGGAGAAGAGTGCAAAACAACCCACATCCAAGTTAGAAACTCGAAGTAGAATGAAAACATTAGCTAAGACAAGTGAATTCAGGCAGCTTTCAGCTAAACAAGCTGCAATTAGCAGCTCCTTGGTTGTGGCTGGGTGGATTAAGGATAGTACTCATGATCTATAATAGAAGCCAATGTCACCTCAGATCATCGAGGGAGTATTTGTATGATTTTCCCTAAGTCCTTTGATTGAAGATTCAAGGGTCTAACGGCATGTTAAGTCTCACGCTAATTGGTACGTAGATAATTGAAGGGTTTATCAAGTTTGATTACACATATACTGAGAGTAAAAAATCTACTATGGAAATCCCAACTAAGGGATAATGATATATTCAATTGTCAATATTGTCCGTGATTAAATTAAACTGCTGATTAGGGTATATTATTTAATGTTAACCGAATAAGCAGGTAAATACCCTAAGTAATTTGGTATCTTGGATTTATCACCAGGCGAGGTTACCTGTGGGAGGCTATTTGAGTAATTAAAGCTTTATTGCAAATATTTGAACCTATTTATGATAAGTTTATTAATATAAAATAAATAAATCAGATATCTATTTTACTAGGAAACAATAAATAGATAGATGAAAATATCATTGCAAGCATTTTCTTTTATACATACGAGAAATTATAAAAATTGAGTTTTTAAAACAAAATATATATAATATATATATTTTGTTTTAAAAACTCAATTTTTATAAAAAAGCACTAGGTGCACTATATTATATATACACCTAGTGCTTTTTTAATATCTTAAAAGTAAATATTGTCCAGATAATTAAGTCTTTTGTCCATGTGCGTATTACGTTTTCATGCTTATACAATTTATGTCAAATTACTTTCTTAAACTAAAAAATAATTGTGTTATACTTCGGTATACATAAAAAGCGATATTCTTCACAATTTCCCAATATATAGATTGGAATCACTTCTCTTAGCGTCGAAATTATAAGGCCACCACTTTGTTTTACTCCTATTAATTTGTAATTTTCTAAATATACAATAATACAGAGGAGCTTTACAAAGCAGGTCGGTGATGGGACTCACTGTCAGGTTGCTGTTTAGATTGATTATTTAAAAGCTGCTGATGCGGAATTTAACAGAGGAAAGATTTTTAGCAGCTTACATCGATGCTCTATGGATTTACCTTTAATGAGAATAGCGCCCATAAGAGCTGTGGAGAGATGACACTTGATTGATTGAAGTGTAAATATTGATCTTAAGTGTCTACAGTTGATAGTAATAAAACACACTCACCTTCCGTCCCTCCCAATCGTAAAAGGCCTAATAAGGTCCGCAATATTTTTATTATGCAACTTTTGAGAATAATCGTGAAAAAGTAACAAGGTCTGAAAGAATTATTAAGTACGTTGGTACTAAAACGGAAATTTATTGTAAAGGAAACATCGTACTAATTCTAAAAGGTTGCAACTTAAAAAGATTAAACGCCAGAAAATTCAGCGTATTTTTTAGCCGCTTTGAGTGTTTACATTTCCTGTATAAATATAAATATTCTCGAGCCCTTCTATAAATACTTAGTGAATATTCACAAAGCATTGCAATAAAACGCGCATACATCAAAGGGCTGGCCTTTCGAGCCCTTTGTGTGATCGTCTGGAAACCAATACCTCCCGGCTGTCCTCAAATATTAAAGATCCCAAGACGATGTAGGCGAGACATGAAAGCCTTATCGTCATAATAATATTGTATTTGATTAATTTTATTTAATTTGATTCAATTAAAATTCAAACCACTCTTCAGGCCAATTAATATATATCGTAGAGTAGGTACTTGAAAGCTGAGGGTGAACTTGTATTTCACATAGTAAATCTTTAAAGCTATAATAATATCTCCTTTATAAAATTATGATAAATTTTCTTTTGAAAGTGAGCACTTGATAATTAAATTCATTGTAAATATATATTTACTATTTTCAAGTTATTATTCAACAGATTATTTTTAAAAATATTTTTTTTTTCAATACAAAAGAAGCGTTACTCAGTGCATCTTTTTAACAGATACAGATATTATTTCTTAAGTAAAGTAAATCAAAATTGACGCTTATTTGTAGTAATTTATTTAAGAATGATCATTTTCAATGTGGAATATATACAGTTGAAAATATTATTTTTTACTCAAATAGTGCTTCGGAAATTTTTTGCTATCACTGGTCAAATAATTCCTAATTTTCTAGTCACTCAAACAAGTTTGGATGTGGAGTGATCTAAAACAAAATGTCACTTAATGGTGTACCAACATTTTATCTGTTTTAAAAATTGTGATACAATCAAATATTTAAATCTGTTTATTTTAATTACTATATATTAAATTATGCTTTAGAAAAACTGGTCATGGATGTGTTAAACAATATATTTTTAGCTAAATCAGAATAACTGCCAATTACACGTGTGATGTTTTTGCTCAAATAATAAAAATAGCTCTAGTGCCGGAGTCAAAACTATATATATACATTACACTTAGTCTATTACAATTATTTTTTTTAAATTTTAATGCTGTAAATATAATTTTATTAAATACTGTTAAGTTGGTTTTTGATAATTTCTATATGAAATAAGTACAAAGCGTCTAAGATGTCGCTCGTAGATCTTTAACGGCACACCTCAGCCATATCACAAGGTGTCCTTTGGGGCTTTGATGCTCTTAATTGAGTATTTAATTGTGTTCCACAAAGGCGTGGTCTGCCCAAAGCTTCAAAGGCAAAGGTGACGTATCTTGTGGACACGGGACCTTTGTAGGAACCAAAATCGATCAAATATGTTTGCTTTAAACGCGCAAGATTTGCTTTAGAATCGATTTCAATCAGTACAAACCTCACAATCTAAGCACTGCATAATCTAATAATCGGTCATTAGAAACGCTTCAATTCCCACTTCTCATACCACAAGTTAATCAAATAATTATTTTTAGTTTACACGTATACTTAGTTTAATAAAAATTATGTTCAATAAAAAAAATTAAAATGCTAAAGATTTTTATAAAACATTTATAATAAACATATAGTAAACAAAATAAAGAATTGACAGTTCTTTTTTTGTAAAAAAATATTTTTAAAAAATCAAACGTAATGAATGCTACAAAAAACTTAAATTTAACATTAGTTATTTTAATTGTTGCACATTAATTTTATATTTAAATTCAAGTGTCATAAGATGAGATTCTCCAGTTAAAAATTTTGAATAACTTATGTTAATCACATCCTATTATCAACGTCAAAATATCAATCAAAAATAAAATGCAAAATGAATGGGCACATAATGTTTGATATAATATTGTGTTACGGGATTTCTCATTTTATTTTTTTGGTGTTTCAGTCCCTTCCCTTTAAGGATAATCAAGCACCAATTTGTTGCCATATTGAGTTTCTTTTGACAAAAAGTTTTTCAAACTACTTTTCGCACATCACAACAAACCCCCAGATTAAATGCTCCACTAAGGTGCTTTTCAGACCTCACACCACTGATATTTTCGGGAAAAGTAGCAAAAACTATTTCTTTTTCTATGGTCGTCGTCTATAACTTTAAATGTCGCTGCGAATTCACCCGTAAGGTAACTGAGGTCTTTTTGTCAATATATATCTACACGACTGGTATAATTTGTCATATTTTATAACTCACTCAACTCACATTTGATTACTGGAAGAATAATTTATAAAATTATACCTGAAGTTTATTATAAGCCAGTGTTAATTAATTCTATATAAACAGTTTTATATAAATACTTCTGTGATTTTTTCAAATGTTGAATTTAATTGTTAACAGGTTTTGCCAACATTTCACCGGTCACCAATAAAATTAAACATGTGGAAAAATCACAAAAGTTTTTTATATAAAATATTATAATTTCAATAAGTACTTTCTGCCAAAAAAATTTAATAAATTCTATACATTAAGTTAAAAAAGAATTTAGCAAAAGTAAGGCTTAAGTGTACAGGTACAATCATTGTGATTTATATTATGACTGTACATAGGAAAAAATCAATAAAATAATCTCCAAAAGAAATGACTTCCTTTTAATTTAACGTCTCGAAATATTATTTTCATTGAGTTTGCTAGAATAAATCATCTAATCCGCAAAAGAAAAATCGATTAGAATCTCAAAGAGGACTCGTAAAATACCATCTCGCTCGCAAAGTCCCTGACTTACAGTAAACGGATGTAATTAATTTGAAGATTAGAAGTTCAGAAATGGCCTTATGAAGAATGCTTTTCCACATAGAAAACCTGGTCGCGTATATTTTTTCCGGGGAACCGTGTGGCCCATAACTTTCTGAAATAGGGGAATAAACCACCATAGACCGGTGTGTGCAAACAATCATTTCATTTTTGCTTTATTTTATACATACTCGTGTGAAAAGAGGCTGCCGGCGGTGTGAAAATTACTGCATTTATTTTTGTAATAATATTTATGCACGACATCAGCGATGCTAACATTTGTATAGTAGTAATACACGCGTGCTTTTCATGAAATTTGCGACGTTTTGGTCCCTGGACTGGGGCTATCTTCATTGATTATGCATTAAATAACCAAAAAATCTATGCATTGAAATTTTCCAAAATACGCAGCTTAAGAATGAAACATTACCTTCAAAACGGCTGCAAAAATCTACAAACACACAGTATAGTATTTGTAGCAGTGTTAGTTTGCAAATATATTATATTCATTCTCTTTTCCTGTTGGCTTGTAAAGTAAATCTCTGGGGTGGAAGAAAGGAAATGTTCATAAATTTCCGAAATAACTTAAGATCTTTTACCTCGTGCCCTTACAAGTGTGCAGTTCAAAATGCTATATATTTTTTGTACAGTGTTTTCCTTTCGGCCATTACAGATAATAAATATTACAAATTATATAGACTGAAGTACAGTAGCTAATGATGGCTATACCAAATAAGTATTTTCTTTTCAAGTGCAAACTTTTGTATAAATAAAATTGCGCACTCGAAGCAAGTTTTTAGACTTTTTGTTGCTTTTATATAATGTTTATAGATATAAGGGTAATAAATAATAACTATTTATATTAAAAAGAGTGAAATTCAAAATATAATTATTAATGAAAAATTAAACATTTAAAATTGTTAACCAGAAAATAACGGATTTTTATACTATGTTTATAATAATTGTCTATGTAACAATTTATCTTTTGAAAGTATATCACAAATAGGTATTCTGTATTTTTTTTAAAATTTATACTATCTAATTGATAAGGTAATGTATAAGTCATTAATGTTTTACGTGTATAAATGATAATATAGTTGTATATTTACGATGACAACCACTCATCGTGATAATTAAACAACTTTATTACCATGTAGGTATTCAACACAAGTAATATAAACGGTGTTAATAAAAGGCTTCCTAGCAGAATATAAATGTAATTACATTATAACTCACACTAGTGAAGCCTACAAAATTCACTTACTGAAAATTCTCCACGCCTAGCGACTCCTGTACGAGGGCTCCACACGGGAACATAAATCGTGGCAATGTTACTACCCGGGGAATAAAAACAAATCTCCGGGGCGTTCTTGGCAAGTGCAGTAGCCGGCCAGGGGAGATAGGCCTTATGAATGGTGCACACTTGTACACGGGGAGTTTCACGCCCTTATCAAAGAACCAAAGCCTCGCCTATGGTATTAGCTGCGAGGAGTTTTGAGTCTGCTGGCAATGTCGCACTATGAAAATATTTACAAGCTATATCTATTTATATTTATATTTTTTCGTGCTAGGCTTTTGAAACAAGTTTTCAATTTCAAGTATAAATTTGGTTTGGTACCCGAATATCCTGAAATCATTTTTTACAATCGAAAACTTATTTATTACGTCAGAATGGACACGCGTGTAGATATATATGAGTTGTATGTGAATATAGCACGTTCTCAGATCAGCAATGCGGTAGTTTGTTTTTTATATTTGAACTGAAAATTTAAATATGTATGTATTTAATTATATTTGACTTTAAGAGAGATGAAATAAGCGATTTACGCTGATAAAATGTTGTGAAGGTAAAAGTTTCTTAGTATTTAAATTTATTGTTAGTTTACATATACGCCAACAATTTACCTAATTTTTTAATATTGATTTCAAAATGCTTAAAAAATATAAATAAAAAATAATATAAAATTATAAAGTCTTTTATTCACTGTCGTTGAACCTTTTATAAATTTAATAAAATCAAACTTAACGTAATATCATTGTATTAAAATTTTAGGTTTATATTATTTGGTGTATATATCACTATAATCCCTATCAAAACCATAAAAAAATAAAGATATTTTCAGTGAGGTGATCACAAACCTCCTCTGAGGAAAGGCATATTAAATTGTACATATTATTTACAAGTGCAAGATAAAAATAAATATATTTGAAATTATTTACTTAATTATATATATAATTATTTACTTATGGAAAGATATAGACAGGGTGGTTAGCAAGCAGCCGCGTAGTCTGGATTGTGGAACTATGGGGGAAACAATGGGGGTGCTTACTGGGAGAAACCTCGTTAGCCGGCGGAAAAATGGCTTTTCAGTCAGTCGCGCGGGCCTGCGGCTTTAAATAGAACTCGCATTTCTATGGACATCATTTTAATGCTTGTAAAAATAGCTGGAAAATTTGATCCTACTATTAGACAATCAGAATATTTACTGTTATATTATTCAATACAAATATTAAAAAGCCGATCACGAAAAAATATAACCGACAGGCGTGAACTTCTATGTGCGATTCTTTGGATGTAATGAAAACGCGATTTAATTAAATATGAAAGTTAAGTCTTAATTTAGTTTTTTATAACACATTAATCTATAACAATAAAGCAAGCTGTATTTTTTTTAGATTATTAATTTTGAAATCCTCAAAATTATAAAAAAAAAACAATAAAACGAGTTTGATAAGCCAATATCTATGATTTGGTTTAAAGTGCTTTTATACTTTATGCCATTTTTTATGTTGTAAAATATTGTAAATCATAAATATTATTTAAGATTAAAAAATGGATGTGTTAAATGAAGCTCGTGTATCATAGATATATTTTTATTAGTATCATAATCTTCGGATTCATCCAAAGCACGTCACGGGGTTCTATTATAGCACCTTAAAAGCTTCAAGGAATAAGCATAAAATGCACTGAGAAATCTGTTATGACGTCAGCGAAGCTTCTCAGGCTGAAAGCCAAAACTGCTTGCATGACAATAACTATAAAGACGCTACGTAAAAATGCGTTTAGAGCAACATCAAAGTGAGAACATTTCTAGAAGCTTCCACGAGAACGAAAGCTGCCGGATGGTCGGGAACGTCGGAGTTATTTCGAAGAAATGTTGCATTATGGAATATGTTAAGTTATTTTTTACAAGCGAATATAAGTAAATTTACATGTAAATATTCTCGCTGGTTTTTATGCTGCTATCTTTACGATATTCTTTCTGGATAAGTTGTAATTTAACGGTAGCGCTGTTTTTACGAGTCCTGGATGTATTACAGGATTTTGTTATTATTTCACCCATGTTTTTATTTATATATTTATTATTCGAGTTATCAATTTCTAAGCATGTAAAAAAGAAAATCATCAAATACGAGTACATAAATTAAAATCATATTTTATAATAATAACATAAATACTTTTATGGATTTGGTGGATAGTAGGTGTGTTTTCATAGACAAAATATATTATTTTATTTTAATTATTTATGTGTACACAGCGAGAAGTTTTTCAGGTTTCAACTATGTAGTATGTTTCTTTTCTTTAGCAGGATATGGCCAAGCAGATAAATTTAATTTGCAAGCTACTCAAAAATTCTGCAAGTCTTCGCACTCAAGAATTCAAATAAATATATAATAAGTTCGCATTTTATAGGTAAAAATGTTTTTTTTATTTTTAATATTTAAGCGATATATCAGTTTTCTTGTTTTATAACCATACAATTACATTTTAAGTAAAAGGATCAAAGTATTTGAAAGAATTACTCCGTCAGGCCGCAAAAGCCTGGAAGTGTTGGATCGAATTTTTCTCTTTTTTTCAATTAAATATGATATAATTCTGATAATATTGACGGTGATAGTTAATACCGCTGTATACTTTATTTTATTATTATTAAAAAAATAAATAATGTTCATGTATTTTACTAAGCCTTGTCTAAAAAATAAAAATTCTACTTTTATATTCTGCCACAAGGTATAACTGTATCAATACAAAATAAATGTTTTATTTCATTTTCCCATGAAACGTCTAACATAAAGAACAATATTGTGTACATGTTATTAGACATATATTTTATATTAAGGCGAGTATTTCTACAGTGTGCGCAATTTTTTAACTTTAGACGTTTACCCGCATCACAAGTCTGGGGCTAAGTGATAAATCGTGTCAGATTTTTTTTTCAAAAAAGCCTCGCAAAGAAAATCCATAAATATCTTTTCTTGTTTAAAATTGTTGGATGCATGTTGTTTGCGAAAGTAGGCTTTAGTTTCTTCTCGGAAAAACTTTATTTGCTCGAAATAGAATCGAATTTATCTCTCATATAGCTTCAAAGCTTTTTCAATATGTGCGTAGAAATACAGCAAACAAGTATCTCACATTAAACATCAAAACAATATGTAGCATATAATGTGGCCTGATTTGTATTTTAAAATACTAAATGGTAAATATTGTAATATTTAATGGTCCCTAAAGTAATATTTAAATTAATCGATAGTAACGTTGTTGTAGTTTTTATTTTTTAAATATTGTTTAAATAGAAATAAACAATCATTTCATAGAGGAGCTTAGTATGATAATGTGTCAACATTAAAACGTAATAATAACTTAGAGCTTCGCTAAAGAGGTTAAATATGCAGATACTAGTATATAAGATGTTTTTTTCAATAAAAAAATGTTAATATGAAAATCAATTATTTCAGTCTGTAAAAATTAAATGATACGTGATCGACCAAACTAATAATTTACCGAATAAATAACATTAAATAAGTCCCTTTCTTTCAGTATTGAAATACTGAAACTGTGTACACATCTTTAGAAACTGAAACGAATGCTCTTTTTTTTATAAACAAATGAAGTCAATTGATGCTACTATTATACAAAATATAACGAATAATAAATTTATGTATTCAGGATATATGATTTAATTGGTTTCAGTTTAATAAATAAACTGAATCTTAACCTTAAAAAAAAATGTTAGGAAAAAAATTATATCATAGATGTTAAGTTCATATATATAAAATAAGAATAATTAAAAACGTTGTAAATAAAAGTAATTATAACTTTTATATTTGAAAAAACTTGAATCCAATTAATATAAAATAATCTCAATTAATTAAATTTATTTTATGGAATATCTCCACCACTACAAGCTAATCAAAGTTAAATACGCCCATGGTAGTAATACAGGGCTAAGTCAATACTCAGGGGAGAAATAAGGGTTAAAATAAACATAGGAAGGCTTATCAGCGGGTGAAACTTTTAATTTGTTAATAATTTCCACAATCAGAGCCTCTATAAACTAATAAAACAACTATCACGCGAGAAATCCAATTAAGTACATCTATCAGAGACCTCGGGGTTGGAACCCTTCAATTCCTTAGGGAAGAAAACTGGCTCTGAGACTAGCTAAAGAATGAAATGTATAACGTTTGGTACGCAAAAACGATGAAACACTATCAAAGCATTTCCCTATCACCCACTTTAATTTTATAATAATAGTACAAACCAAACACAGGTCTAAGTCCTTATCTATCAGCCTATGTTTAAAATCAATAATTTATTTTAAAATATACAAATCATGAATAATATTTTTTCTGATAAAAATATAGCACGATGAATGCATTTTCAGCACTCATTTTTTATAAACGAGGAATATTTACAAATAGCTTTGAATGATATTTATTTTACGAAAACTTCGCGTGACCCAGTGTAACACACATTTAATAATATTTGAGTATTGAATATCCGAAAAATATTTGAGTTTATATATAACTTCACAATAATTTAGTATATTTGAATATCATAAAATCAATTCTAGTGAGTCTTATTTATTTATTTACTATTTCAAATCAAAATAGTTAAACAGTTTAAGCACTGAAGCTTTAATTTCAGCTTGGAGTGTCCCTTGGCGAGTTGTAAGAATAGTTTCGCGGTAGAAAACTTTGAGGTCGGAAATTGCAGAGCTTCGAACTGTGGACCCTCAGGTTGAACGTACGTGACGAGAAAATTTAAGTTTGAAATAAATTGGATTGTACTTTAACGCTAACCGGATGCAATTATTGTGGAATCAACATTTGTTAAGATCCTACAAATGAAAAGCATTCACTACTAATGGTGGATGATATACACATCTTAATATAAGACGTGCTTGGGATATTATTTGGGGGCTATGGAAACATTTTAAAGAATCACTTCCCTATATATAAACTTAGATTCAGAAGTAAATTATTGTGTAAACAAAAACGAAACAGATTTTTTTTAAATATAATTATAATGTCATAGAAAATTAGCTCAAGTTGTAAGCTTTCAGCATTAAATTAAATTTTTAGTTTTTAAATGATTATTTAAAGTAAAATTGTCTTCTTTAGGTGTTTTTGAATTTAATTAACATGATTTTATTTTTATTCGGATGAGTTTTCCTTTCTAATGGATGCATAAGATAGTATAATACATGTATGATATCTCTTTCACTGTACACGTCTTCACAAGTTACGACACGTATTTCAAGTCGCCAAGCTTTGTTTTGTGGTGTCAGTATTTTCCAGCAGTTGCAAGGGACGTGATGCTGAATTCATGCATTTCCTTTATTTTATTGCATTCTCTTTGCAGTGTCAGTGCTTCATAAGGTAAAATCTGATGTAGAATATCGAAAAACAAATTTGGCATTTAATAAGATTGTATCGATAGAAACGATAACATTAAATTATTCGAGTAACTATAGAATTTAAATGAGCACCTACTTAAAATATATTTTTTAAGATCTATGTAACCATTTATTTGGATTTGTGGGGGTAAAGGAAATATGAGCAGTTGGTTTTTATTGTATTGTTTCAATAGTGCTGTGTTATGTAAAGTTATGAAACTTTAAAATAATCCATTCGAGTAAATTGACATTTGGCTCATTGCCTGGAGTTATTGATGCTTTGAAATTCAATGAATACACAAGTAATGTACGCAAGAATTATACGGGATGTGCTCTTGTGATGTTTAACAACCTTACTTAATGAAGCGTGTGTGAAATAACGATTCACCAATTATGGGTGAGTTGCCATGGTTACCGAACCCATCATAGCTTCAAAATTACTGTCAGGGACTATTCGCCGTATACATACATTTAAAGTAGATCTGATGATCTCTATGCCAGTTCCGGATCCGGCGTTGGGTTTCAGAAACCATTTTTAATAAAATCATCAGAAACCTTTTTCCTTTCACTTTCTGAATTAAATGTAGAGAGGTAAACAAATATTTATATACTCACTCTACTCAGAGCACATATTTGTGAGAAAATATAATATCTTTTTAATAACAAAAACGCCTATGCTAATAACATATTTATAAATTATAAATGTACCTTTGTGTAAGCGGTATTCCGAGTAAGTTGTGCGCAGCTGGTGAGTTCACATCTGAAAATAAGGAAAAAATAGTATTATATATATATTAAATTTATGTGTTATATATTTTACAATATCAGTCTTTAAATACCGAGCTCAATTCCTAGAAAGAGGACACGGCAGTGTACCTGCATGAGACCCCGGAGAAAAGGGCGGGTCAAGGCTAGCGAAGCGTTCACATTACACATGATTTAAAAGGATCGCCTTAATTAACTATCAAGTGAGTATCAAATATCAAAGCGATTGTATCTCCTGGGCTTACAAAAGAAGAAAACGTTCCCAAAACTAAGCCTGCGATCATATATGAGTTACGTAATAAATTTTATTATAGAATCTTAACACAATATATGGTTTTGAATATTTATTTAAATAAGAGAAATATGCATTATTAAATTGAATTATGTATATTATTATATTGACAATACAATATATTTTACCCAAATAAGCATTAAAATATACTAAAAGTTTACAAAGTGGTAAAATTGACATTTAAAAGAAAATTAAAGTCTTCAATTGCAATTTGTATATGTTAAAGTTTACCCATTTAGTATCAAAACATAGAATTGTAAATATTATTCTTTATCCCATTTGTTTATATTTAAGTATATTATAACCACAAAAAGTGTTTATTAGCTCGGAAAAAAGTGAAAAAAGCTAAATATAACAAAAAATACTTATGATCTTTGCCCAAACTGTTGATGAGGCAAATTTTTTTAATAAATTACTACCTGGTGTAGTATATTTGCACTGCAGAAAATCTAAAGTATGTACAACAGAATATATTGCGTACTTTTTTCACTTGTTGGTGTGTAACGAATTCATTTGGTAAATTGAATGAAACTCGGACAAAAACTACCCCTATTTCTGGGGCAGCAGGTAATTAAACCCCCATTGGCCGGCGGCTGAGTGAGTACACAGCGCGTTTGATTTTATATGCAGCCGCAAAAAGGCACAAAAAGGACCGTCGGGCTTCAAGCGAAAATGAGCGAATTTCATCGCGTCAACTTTTGCAGTTTCAGAATATTAACCCAAAAGTTTGCGACTGGCTATCGAACCGAAGTGCCGTGAAGTTCGGCGGGAGCGGCTTACGCGAAGCCAGTGCACTTAAACTTCAGATCCGTAGATCAAATAATGCCACACGAGAGATTCTTGTGACTACTTTATATTTTAGTCAAATATATAGTGAAGTTGTGTTGAGATCATTGACCTTTGTCCAAATTACGTAAGAAAGTCTAAAAATATTCCGTATTATGTTATATATAAAATTCAAAGTTGCAAACTCACAACTTATATTCCCAACAATTAAAAAGTATTTTTTTAGTTTCATCCACAATTTTTATTTCGGGTCTATTTATGAATAATGCATTTAAATGATTAGAATTTGTACTCGTCCAAAAAAACTTGATAATAAAGTCATACTTTACAAGATTTCGAAGATTTATTACTAATCAAATTCTAGACAAGGAGTTTTATGTAATTAAAAAAACCCTTATAAACCACGCAAATTTCTTGCTTCATAGTAGTGAAAAATATCATAATGTGTTTAATATTATTCTAGCATACAAAAATGATTAAAATTTAATGTTTAAATCGATACTTTGATGCTTGTATGGACCGCATGCCACTGTCATATATAGAGTTGATTCAGGTTTCACACAATGTAGCGTCTTCTCGCGTAACGAAGATCTAAAGGCACTGTGCTAAACGACAGTTAGTTGGGCGTAATCTAGCACTAAACCGGAGACCTGAAAGGGTTCCCTGGCATCACGCGCCACCACTGGACGGGAGCGCACCTCAGCCAGGCCAAATGTGAGCATTTATTTTATACTTGCGACGCGCGCTAAAGAGAAAACCCAAAGTCGTCTCGTGGCGGAAGGTGCCTAATTACTATTTAATGTAAAACATGGTATTGGTGTCACTGCTAAATTAATTTGAAACCAGGAAAAGTACTTTAAACGAATTATGCATAATTTTAGTCTAAAATTGTTTAATAATTACTGTGTGGTTCAGTATGAAAATAATTATATTTCATATTATTTTATTGATAAAATAATCATTCATTTAATAATTTGAATACATAAATAAATTAAAACATATCATGGGATATTTTGTACTATTCTTATAATAATATCAAATAATTTTATCGAACATACTGTTATATATTGCAAAATATGTACAATTAATCATAATTTCGTTATTTCAAATGGTGCGTACATTTAGCGCTTAAATATATAATGAACGTTATTCGTGGGTTAAGAAAATATATTTATACTAACAAATATTATTAAAGTATTTGTAAAATCTTATTTAATTAATTCATTAGTGTGAAATATTAATGTATCATCATATAATGTTATAGAAAAATGTCTCTAAAAATGGTGGTTAAGTTTGGAGCTTAGAGCTACATAATTTTTTTTGGCATGATGTAAGATTTTTGACACTAAACAAGTATACTAATATTAACAATTGAAAGATAGTTTATTTACAAAATAATTTATTTCAAGATACTGCAGCTTTTATCTAACATGATTTATGATAATAAACATTTCGCTGTGAATTATTATTACAAAAACCGCAGTACTTCGAAGAATCTTCGCGTATGGAAGGTATTAAAATTAATGGGTCTAAGAGCCATTCACATCGTACCGCAAGAAGTGTCAAGTGTCTGCCCGCATAAAGTCTCGAATCATCACAAATTACGAGAGCTGGAGGTTAGTCTAATGAAAGTGGTGCTTCGTATCTTCAGGCTATTTGATATTTCATAAACATTATGTTTAACTTTTGACAGTGATGTATTCAAGCGACGAGCACATCTTTCTGGCGGAAGAATCATCGCTTACAGTTACTTTGCCGTACCATATAAACATGTTATAACAGAAAACTAAGCACGCTTCATGTATAATATTGCAATTTAATAAAAACTAGATTATTTGTGTATAAAGTTCAAAGCTGTATATAAGCAATAGCGTAACTGATTTAATAATGTATTTAAAGTGAAGCATTTTTAAGACATATAAAATTTTTCCTTGAATACTTGATATTAAAATAAAATAACCCATCAATTTTTTTCAAAAAATATTTGTGCTCAAAGAGAAATGCTTTTAACCTGCACATTTCATTGTAATATCAAAATACTTCTTTATAAATGTGCTCTAATTCTATCCCAGCGTCAAAAAAGCAGGTGAGGGAAATCAAAAAGTACACGTAGTAAATGGTTGTAGTAGATTAAGCTATAGATATCATATATTTGTCAGAAAAGTTTTAAAAAAACACACACACAAAACACATTTTCACTACTATTCATTTTAGAAATTCAAGGAATATATACAATCAAATAATGTATTCTTTAAAAAATAATTCAACTATATCTACAGAAATACACACAGTGGTATTATATGCCTAAAGGAAGCATACATTTGATAATCGCTTAAATATAACAGAGTAAAATGTTATTATTGACTCTGTGAAAAATTACTTTCACTCTACCTCGATAAATTGCTTACATACAACAGCACAGAACGATCTTATATGAAAGGTCTAATAAAAATAGGATCAGCATCTGAATTATCACATTTCAAGTTACGGCGGTGCTCGCAAGAATAAAACTTGAAGGATCAGACCGAGGCAGTAATGATTTATGATCGCTCTAGTGGCTGCTCTGAATATCAAGTATTCCATTATTTCACATTCAATAACTTTTGTCTCATAACTCGGCAGATCAACGACTCAGAAACATGCACTTCTTGGCCGTTTTTTTCCCTCAGACTTATAAATAATTCTAGCATCATTCCACCGCTAAGAATAGAGATAGAAAAAGGCTTTCAGAGGTTCTCGGAGAGCTACCCTCATCCAGCTCAACATGGACACTAGGAATTTGTCGAAAATTCCCTCGAAAACTAGATACCTCAACCAGTCAAACGTTTTATACAAGGTGTTTCATATGTTATGTAAAATTATAAAACATAATATATTTTTTATAACCCTAACAAAAAAAATGTTTTCATTGTTATGTTTATAAAACAATATAAATATGAATTTTTCAATTTGTACAAATGAACTTTTAAATGTGTTGTGTAGTGTCTTATAAATACACGAGTTTCAAATAAAATCATTGATGTTACAAGGTTTGCCAAAACACTAATATAAGTTTTTTAAAAAATATATTTAAATTGAAAATTGGAGTTAACACAATTAATTTTAAATAAGATATTTTTTCGCAGGCAACTGGTAAAGTATATAATAAATAAAAATGTAGTTTTATTCAAAACCGAAATACCCGAGGGGATTTTATTAAATTCTCTGGGTACACTATAATGCCGTGAATCTCCTCAAGTCAGTCAGGCAAAAAACTAGGAGAAGGGCAGTGTGGACGGGGAAACCCTAGACTCTATGGCATATAGGTGAAACCCGGTCCATATTTATGGGAGCGCACCTGGGAAGGTGAGGCGCGGCGACCTGAGGAGGTTTACTCCTGAAGTTATTATCAAAGTACTGGTGGGCCGGCATAATACACTGGTGTATGATTTATATACTGAAACTTGAAACATTATTCTAGAAGTTATAAATACGTTATAACATTTTTTTATCAAGGTTTAAATAAAAAAAAAACTGTAAATTCACTGGATTTTTGACGGCTTTGTTTTATGCCAAGGTTCCAAACATATATTCGTTAAATACAGTTTAAATAAACATTATAAAAATCCTTCAAATATCTGAGCTTAAAACGTGTAGAATTAGATTGATCCCAATTATTTTGTCTATTGCTATGTTTAGGGTATTTCCATTGAAATATTCAAGCAAATATCTACTCAAATTAATAAATTGTGTAAGTTAGTAATGTGTTTTTAAATGCAAATTTCGATACCAACATTAAGACATAAAATATATTAATAATATATGAAGTACGTCATTCTTATGTGGTTAGTATACAAAGTACTTTTACTAATTTTTTTTTGTGCCAACCTACCTTTTTGGGATTGTCAAATGCTGGCAAAACTAGTTAAAAAATTTTGGAAAAATTATAAGAAGAATTTTTATTTATGAAATTCATGAGATTATTGTCTAAGGTCTTATAAACAAAATTTAACTGCTTTTTTTTATTGCTGACAGTTACATTAATTTTATATAAATTGATTTTGTAAATATAAATATATTAATTAAATTAAATTTTATATAAATAAACTACGTTTTGAATATTTCATTGAATAATTATTAATGAATGAAAGTTATCTTTTTCTATATTTCACACGAGTTATAATTAAAAAGGAACAATCCACCAAAAAAAAAACTTAAATAAAACACAAAAAATCGAATGCTGTTTTACCTTTAAATTGATACACAGAGCCGCGGATATCCAAAAGCAAATGAAAGCTTTAGAGATGGCGGCGGCTGGTGGACTGACCGGATGAGCAGGAAGCCACTTCCTCCGAAAAAAGTACCCAATAAATCACCCCCGGCCCAAGTCGGATATTATAACTTTACTTTGGGTTACTTGGTCCACTCCATTTCACGTATAATTTTGTATCGCGAAATTCGTAAGCCGAGTCTTCTGAATTAATCAGCAGAGATTAATAACCTAACAGTTTCTGATTAAAAATAATTTATGCCTGAAATAAATATTGTATCCAATATTTCATCTTTAAACATAATGCCTTTTGTTTGAGCTAGGGTAAATTGACACCTGACAGTTTATTGTTTATTTAAAATTTGAATAACCATTCAATATAATATAATTAGGAATCGAGTTAATTGAATATTAAAAAAAAAAAATTACCAACGAAAAAAAACTATCATTATCGAAGAAAAAATAAAAAAATTACTTTTTATTTATACATCCTTGATAAAATACATAATAAATCATTTTTATCGCCTCGTTTTATTTAAAACCACGAATAATTTCATTAATTCAAAAATACCCTATAAGTAGTATTTTTCACACCGGTTAATAACGTAAATCTAAAAATATTCTACAATTGCTAAAGCAAATTGAAAATATAATATTATTTTTAATGAAAAAAATAGAAATAATGATTATTACAAAAACAATCAATTTTATAATAATTTTTACATTTTAATTTTAATTTACAAAAACTTTCATCAAGATTGGAGTAAATTGCTATTCAAAAAGAATAAGTCTGAACTGAAATGCAGGGCTGTTGGTTGGTTATTCGCAATGTTGAAAAAACGATCGTACAGACATGGTTTCATAAGAAAAGTTTCTATGCGACTCTAGTGTGGTCCAGACAGGTGAATGGCCGCACCCTGGATTATATTATATATTTTCTGATTTTATAAGAAATCAAATTCGATTTCTATTCCCAGAGTTAAATAAAATCATGCGTTAGTAATAAAAATGAAACCTGCAGCTCTTTTCAACTCACAACCCTATTATACTTTATTTATTTCAAACGTCACAAAAATACGATGTATAAACTAAATCGCAACTTCAGCAAAAATCAACTTAAGAATAAATCAAAGTTGGGAAAAATAAATCACATCTCATAAATACTTGATTGTGTCACTGATATCAATATCACATAACAAGATTATATAACCACTGTTAAAATATATTTTAAACTAATATAAATATATTTTCTCTTAAAAATTCATACTTTTTTAAACTGACAGCTGACTGCAAAAAAGAAAGACAAAAACGAATTTCTGGCTGAGGGTTGTTCTTTAGTTTACTCTGCTTACTAGCTTGAAAATATCAGAACACTCTTTGGTTAAAAAAAATATGATAAATAATATACTAAGCAGGTTGCACAAATGAAATAATCACTTTAAAAAGAATATTTATTATAAATCTTGTATATGTAAATCATAGAATATATCAAATAAATCAGTTTCTAAAAGTAATTGTTTGTTGTAATTGAAAAACTGGTGCCGTATATTTTTATGTCTATACCTAAGATAATTGAATACTTCATATAAATAAGAATGAAAAATGAGAAAACAAACTGGTAGATTAGGAAAATTTATAAAACTTAAAAGCGAGATTGATTTTATTGATACGTAATGAATAATTTTAATGGAATAACTTAGTAGAAATGGGAAAGTTTTTTTCGCAGAGAACGTCGACTCTGCGAGAGAAAATTGCTTTTGTCACAACCTCAGCTCATATTATTTATTGGATTTAGGAGTTTAGAAGACATGTCTCATCAATTTCAACGGAGAAAAAGACGCAAACCCTTCAAAAGTAAAATTTACAAATTTTATGAATATAATGGTCTTGTTGTTCCTTGTGTCACGATTAATTAACGTATTTTTAAAATATTCATAAATACAAAAGCTGAAAACAACCGCGTGAGGTTTTTTACCCCATAAAAGCATCCTTCCTATATGGAAATCAGATAAATACTGATTGATAATACACAGCGAGTAATTTTTAAAAAACGCTTATAAAATTTTAAGTGTTTTTTTTGTTGATATTAAATACTTTTTATTTATTTTTATCCTGTTGCATTTAAGTCTATTGTTTCACAAAGCTTTCAAGCAATTACGAGATATTTATACGACCGTTTTAAATGGGTTCCGTTTGGAAACCCGCATTGTTTTTCGGTCTGTCATCTATAAAAAAGTTGCGTGTGGTGTACCCACGAGCCTATATGGTCGGTTGTTTATTATTCCGAGTTGACCCTTTGCGAGTGGATTCCTATAGCGGGGCATTACGTTTGAGTTCCCATGACGTTTTTATTGTCGTGCAACCCGGAAATAAAGGGTTTAACAACTAGACGACCGGCATTACAGGAGCAGCATTATTGCTCTGGATTGTTTCGTAAATTTGTTTCGTTTTGAATCCGAATCCAAGGGTAAAGGGTGTACCGAAATTAATACGTTTCCCACTCGAGCGTAGTTAATTGTTATTAGGTGATAAATTACTAGGACGTCATAAAGTAAAGTATTCTAGTAATTTTGTTACAAAACACCTATAAAACAGAAACCGTTTCGTGCTTTGTGCGAGGGTTTGAAACAAAAATAGTGGATTAAATGGGTTACAGCAATTCATAATAGAATTTAAACGTATTCTACAAAATTGGTGAATTATTTTTTCTAGTTATTTGGAGTAAAAAAATTTCCACCATTTAGTTTCAAAACGTTGGTTACTTTTTCAAAATTATAACTTGTACAAAGTAATATACAAAGGCACAACTTGAAAATAAGTTGGAGTTGCCAAAATAAGAAATTACAAAGTATAACTTCGCAGATAATATAGAGGTAATTTTATAAATCGATTGATTTATTTTATATACAGTGTATTTTAAGATTTTACTTACACAGTCTAATTTGATTGTAGTAATTGAGGTCAGTCATGTAATTTTTGCATGATTACCTCTATTTTTAAAGAATGAATAATTTGAAATATATTGTGAAAAAAGATAACAACGGTGTCATTGCATATTTGAGTTTGGAGGCTTTAAACTGAAAAACAATAATTGGTTGATAAAAATACTATCGTGTTTTTCTTAACACAAAATAGTTTCTCAACAAAAAAATTTGTGTTTTAATTTTAATAAAAAAAAATCACTAAATTTACTAAACAATAGAAAAATAAGCATGGGACGAATAAGAATGTGTGGCACATAAAATTGTAATTAAAAAATTGTTAATATTTTTAATTCCTCAAAAATGACAAGGAGAGGTTTTATTTGAGTTATAATAAAACTTTGTAAAATCACCAAATTTAAATCATCAACGCTCGAACGACTTTATTTTGAAATTCATACAAGCTTTCATTTTATTTAAAAAGGACACATTTTTTTTAAACCTTTGAAATAAATGTGATGCTTTAATTTTGTTTTAAATTAAACGTCAAAACAATTTTAATTTTAATTAAAATAAGATCGTTTATACTGACATATTTATCGTAAATTTATAATTTATATCAGAAATGTCATGGGAGTCAAAACTTTCCTTATTAAAATTTTGATGAGCTTTTATATTTCTTTTGTTTTGGCTCTTTTGAAAAAAATGACAGGAAGTCTCATTGTGTGTCTCTTTTTAATTTCCTTCTTCAAATACAGCTTGATTTATCTAACACAATAAACATCTCAAGCCTTTCTACTATTTCATTCTGATATATATATATATATATATATATATATATATATATATATATATATATATATATATATATATATATATATATATATATATATATATATATATATTTCCATATATATTTTTAGTTGTCAGAAATTATTGTCAGAGATCGAACAAATCTCCAATTAAATTGTTTTTAAAAATCACCCTTTTATCGGTTTTCTTGTAGTAATATTATTACATTTTTATTTAGAGCTGAAGAAGAAACCTTCCGTATTTTATATTTCTCAACATTGTTTCACATTTAAGACATCTTGTTAGGGTGACGTCACAAAGAAAAATGCTAATTTGACAGTGACATTTGTTTTTTGTAAACAAAATATTATGACTTGATTCCGCCTACATGTAGAATTATTGTATGATGTATTGTATTGTGTTTATTAAAATAAATATTTTGTGTTTTAAATCAAAGAATTATAACAAAAAATTCTGAATTTTTAATTTAGATTTAAAAATAGTCTAGATTTTATTGAGTTTCAAGCAAACATTATTGTGTTTATATAGGATCCTGTATTTTATTTTATTTTGTACTCTTATAATTTTATGTGACCAAATAATTAAATATGTAGGAAAATATAATTTTTTTATAAAGAACATAATGATAATAAACATAATGGTAAAAAAGAAACAAATTATAAAATTAAATAACAATATATATCGTTGTGTTACAATTTATATAAATAAAACTAGTATTGACATAAAGTATAGCTTTATCTCCATATTAATAAATCGTACCGTATTCTTAATATTATTGAGTTTCTAGTGATAATACTGAGACCATTTTTTTGTATTTGATCTACGAGCCAGAGACAATCAAACCTATATAGCGTTTAGTCATATAATAATAATATTATTAAACACAATTAGTTTCTTTTTTATCTTTTTGTGTAAATTTTTAATGGTGCTAAACTAAACGACGTGATAATATCTTACCATCACAAGTTTAATTTACAAAGTTTTCCATGCCTGAAATTCACTTAATAATAACGAGCATCTTTGAGGCGGTCGAAAGAGGGTGGATGTTCAATATGTGATCCTAGAAGACTCGCTTGCTTCCAGCGTTCATTATGAGGCCACCCTATAGAGAAGGTTTCACTTGCATCGAGCCCCAACAAACTTGATAAGAATCTCACGCAACAGTTTATTAATATATTAAAAACTTAAAATTTAATAATTGTTCATAGAAAAAAACCTATAAAACTTATCCACAAATAAAAAATTAAAAAAATCCACAAACTCTTCAACACATAAATTAAGGAAAATTCTTATAAAATATTTAATTAAAGAGCTACAATATTTTGAATAAAATTTATTTGATGTTTTGTTGATTAATCTGTGATAATATATAGATACTACAAATAATTACGAAAAATAAAGAAAGAAATAAATACGGAAAAAAACTTGCTAGCTTAAAAAATACGTGATTCAAAAAGGTTCGTTACGAATCATACTCCTTTTCATAAAAAAATAACAAATATTAGCTTATATCAAATATATCCATCAATAAGTCGTAAGAGTAATATACTAGACTAGGTGACTTTTCCTGAAAATTCATATAAAAGGTGAATTAGCTCTTTTGAAAAAATCATGTGATTAACAGGTCGTTTTATGTTTATATTTTACTCTTGGTTATGTGAAAATTATTACTAAAAATTAATAAAAAAAATTCTTCAACAACACTGGTTGCCTACATTTTGGCTATTGTAAACCATTGTCTCAAACAAAATAAAAACGAAATAGTGAAGAAGGAATGTTTTTCAATTACAAGTTGTCCGATCTCCCTTAACTTGCGACAGCTATAAATTCCAATTTAGGGTGTAATCTCTTTTTCTAGAGCAAGCTTGCTACTTCTAAGCAAGAAAGCTTAACAATCATTTGAGATCAAGTCCTACGTTTAAACCCTAAATCTAAATCATCCCATATAATTCAAATATCGTGTACTGCGGCATTATCGGCTTTCTTCTTTAATTTGTAACCGTACGTCAAACAGTTATACCATTGCGAAGAAATAGTAAAATAAACAAAGGGTAATATTTTGCAGCTTATGTGAATCTAACCACGAAAATAAACAATTTAAAAAGAAAAAAAACTATGTATATATATATATATTATATATCGTTGAGGTAAAAACTGTGAAACACCCGCTTTAAGAGAGTTCCGTCGCACCTGCAAACTGAAAAGCTAGAACAAAAAACAAACGTTTTTAATATAAGCCCCTAACTCCGAGCTGGTATGATAAGGGTGGAACCTAGCGAAGATCTCTCGGCATTAATTATGCCAGCAGTTATAAATATTCATACAAAGGAGGTCCGTTAGACCGTTTAGGACAACCGCGACACGGGAATACGGCCTCTGCTGAAGCCTTTCGGGAACTGGATGGAGGATTATTCCTTGTCGGTATTCTTGCATATTGTTGAAGATTATCCCTTTTTTAATTTCGCAGATTTTCCGGTAATATTTATGAATTTGATGAGTACTTTTATGGGTAAGAGTTTTTCCTTGGAGATAAAAATACTAATTGGAGAGTCCGGGAATACCGCGCGTAATATCGTGCTACAGGGGCTTTATTAAAACTTGAGACTCGATAGAATTACCTTTCGGGTGATTACATAGAAGCTTGTATGATTTTGAGGCTTATTAAACTATTTATTTTTATATTTTAACTAAATTAGAAGATGTCATGCTGACTGGCTTGCATATTTTTACCCTTGGTTTACGGTACACTTAGTAGTAGTAACCAGTTAATCCACGGTTTAATATGATCTTTAAAGGTATATTTTTATAAACCTAGTAAAATATCTCAAATATAAAAAATAACATTACATTTTATCAAACTAGAATATTTATTTTATGATTATCGGAATAAAAATTTAAGTACTCATTTTAATAATTAATTTGGAAATAAATTACACCATATTTCGCAAAATAACAGAAATATAAATAAATTTAATTCAAATTAAAAATGAATTCTAAAACTCTGGTATTAATGTGTAAAAATTGTAAACTCAGTGAATTAATTTTATTTGAAAAGAATTTTGTATTACAAGTAACGTATTTTCGGAATTTTTCGTGTCAATTTAATTTAAACTGGTTCGAAATTCTCGAAATTTTCCATGCGCACAGATTGAAAAAAATGTAGTGTGAAAAAAATAATCCGTTTGCAACTTTTAATTCATTAAAAACGTGTTATTCATTACAAACGTGTTCATTACGTGTTAAATTACAAATCATTGATATTAAAAAAGTGGAAAAAAATCTATTGCTTAGCAAATTAAGTTTTCAGCCATAATCAATCGGCCCATATTTGATAAAAGTCATGATATTAAATTGGCAGTTGCATTTAAAATATATTTTCAGTTTTTAAAGTTGGACTTGTCATTAATAAAAAAATATATGAGAGATTGTAGGCGTTTTTTGATATAAAAAAAATATATCAAATCGTAGGTGCCGAACGAGAAGAATAGATAAAAATGCATAATTTACTGAATTGCATTAAATTCAAGCAATATACAAAAATGTCTAGAAAAAAACTACTTAACTAGTTTTTGTTTAAATAAAATATCAAATTAAATTTGAAAGACATTCTTCATAATTTATTTGTGAATTGCTGTTCACCAATGATAAAAAGTGCCTTCATTGAATGTTGAAAGAAAACAATAACTATCCTCAAATAATAAATAATGGCGTGATGCGCAAATAGAATACATAAATTCCTAGACAATAAAATGTATACGGATCGTGAAACAGCGCAAGTCCAAATGCACAGACAGCTACGGTATGGAAATTTTCACAAATATACTGAAATACGCCGTAAACGTTTTACGAGATTTACATTTATATCCAAAGAACTCAACCCTAGGATACTTTGTGACGGGAAATCTCCCGGTAATATATATCTAATGAGCCCCGGCTTTCATCTTTGGGGCAGAAACAATGTCTGCCTTATTTATTATATCATTCAGATTTATTTGTTGTCAAAATTAAGATCATCCTTTGTTGGTATGCAAGATAAATGGTCGCCTTCGTGAATAAATTGTTCAATATTTTATCGTGGAATTTACAGCCTCGGATGATGTCATTGTGTGAATGGATTCAGAGTATCAAATATTATTATTCGTAGCTAAAACCCGGCTCAATTATTAAATTTATGTACGCCTTACATATATGACTGAAATAATGTATTCAATATTTTCGAATTCAATTTTGATATTTAAAAGTTTTTGTTTTTATTTGTAAAAAGGTTTCCTCATGGTAACTTGTTAAATCTTGGCTAAACCGGTCACAAATAATTTTTTTTAAATTTTTTATTACAAATAAATACAAAAATAGCACTCCAGTGTTTCAGATGCAAATTGATGATGATAATTTATTTTTTTTAAATTCGACTCATAGCGGTTAAGATACCGTGTTTGTATCTAGTCAAAAATAAAGGTTAGGCATGATTTTTCTTGAAGTCAATTTTATCACATATCTCTCGGGTTCATTCTATACAAATCATATTTATCATAGTCGTTAAGGTTCTTAAAATATAATTGAACACCTATATATATATACGAAATCTAAACTCAAGCCAAATTTCTACAATACCTGTAAACAGGCTTCTCGGGTGGAGTGGACTCGGGTGAGGGAGGCCATCAATCACCGGCGGGAGAAGTTACTATCGAGATATCTGTCGAGGCTACCCGACCAGCCGTGGTCGTGTTCTGAAATGATTGGTAATGATGGATGCGACACTGAAAGCACTCTATAGGATTGTAAGTGATTACGGCCACTGCTTGAATTAAAATCAATATTATGTTGATTTTGAAAGGCATGCTCCAAAGATTTCTGACCCTATCTTGCAAGATATTCAAAAGTATAGAGATTGTGTACGCATTATATTTATAAAATTTTTCACACATCACACAATGAAAAATAATCCAAATGAATAGGTTTTTTTTTATAAATTACATCAATATATGTGATTAAATGAATGATAGAATCTTTTAGACTTTGAAATGACTCAACAGTGTGCAGTACTCACAATTTTTTTTTAAAATAAAAAAACTACAATTTTATTCAATAAAATAATCTTGCTATCAATTCTATGAAATAAGTATGAGATGAATTAAAAAAAATCATTGAAGACGATATAAGGTGCTTGGATAAATTACATTTATTAATTTTTCCAGTCGTGACGACCAAAAGTCACCTTCAACAATCTATTAGCATATTTGGCTCTAAATTTCGCATAGGCTTTGATCTTGTCAAGTAGCAGCCGCTAGCGTTTCACGTTTATTTATTGACGAGACTTTCATTCCCATATCCGAACATATCCTTAATAATAAATGACTGCTAAAATATTAGAAAGATAGGAATGTGTATATAAATGGCTGTGTTAGAACAATCTGGAGTCGATCTTCAGTTATATTATTTATTCTAATCACTAGATTTACGTTTATATTACGTATTTATATTACGATGGAGATGTAAGTAAATGTGTTAGCTATTTCTAATGTACATTTTTATGGTGTTTTCCAAAGTGGCTTAACGAGTATTTGAAGCCTTTTTGTATACATGTATTCAAATGTATAAGTCTTTTGCAAGTGTACTTGTATAACTACATAAATACTCACGTAAAATGCTTTGCTTGCTCGCTCAAATGAGTTGAATAGTAAGTATTCAGTTAAATGAACTATCTTATATGACTTTTTTACTATAGTGTTGTGAGCTCAATTGAATGGCAACCATAAGAATAGAACAAAGGTGTCTGTATTTTCATGTTTAAGTGACAGGTGAACAATATATAAAGGTACTCTTCTGACTGTACGGTTTTATTTTACTAGCTTAGTATCGCAATATTTCTCAATTGACTCTTTGCTATCGATACTTAATAGAATTTTCTTCATTTTTGATGATGAAGATAATAAACTTTATAGACTGTTTTTTTGTTTTGAAAACTAATCTAAAGGGTTTGTAATGCAAATGAGGTATTATTAATGTAATAATACTCAATGTACTGACATAATGATTTTGTCTGAAGTCTCAAGTAATGCAGAGAGGCATGAGTCTGTGGAGGTTTAACGGGTCACTTAAAACCAGTAAAAGATTAATCATAGCTGATAAAAATATAATCCTAATGAAAAAGATGCGTATCGTAATTGTATTTTTTTTGAGTATTTCCTTTTTCAGATAAAAAAAAAATAACGTAAGAACAGATATTTATCATTTTTAATGTTGACACGTTAAATTTAATCTGAAATAAAATCTTTTAAACATATCCGCATAAAGCCAACGACCTTTTATAGAGAAGTATACAAGATACGATAGCATTTGTTTTTATCTCTAAATGTTGAGGCATCCATCTTGCTTCCCGTCGCCATTTTGTTATCCAGCTATTTGTTTTTTAAATATTCCCGGCGACACCAGAGAAGAATGGGTTTTTTTAACAGAAAGAGTTTAACCCCTCTCGTGGGACGCTGGTGGAGATTTGGTCGCGAAGTTCTTAACAAAAAGTACCACGACCATAACGTGCTAAACGACATATTTCGTCAATTATTTATGTTAAAATGACACTTGCTTTAAAAAATTAAAAGTTTTTTACGATTTGCGATTAATAGACATAGTTATTCATTTATCAATAGCTACAAATTAAAAAAGACTGCTTTTTTTATTTAAATGATTTTTTAACATTTTACAAAAAAAACTGATTGCTTTGTTTTTGTTTGTCTTTTGTGCATTTTTTTAGTTTTTTTTTTAACGTTTAATTCTAACAAAACATATCAGATATTTTTAGTACAAGTCTAAAATTTACACTGTTATTATTTAAAGATTTGTAGATTCAAAAATATAAATAATGGTGAAAAGATATGACATAATTTAAAAAAAAAATTGTTTTTAAACAACATTAGTATTTTTTTAAAACTTAGTTGAACTTTAATGAGCATAAATTAAAGCACAAGAGTTAAAACAAAAATATATATAATTTATTTAGATAAAAGATTACTTTTGTGGATACTTATAAATTATCAAATAAGAAGATCTCGAATCAAGAGATAAAAAAATAAGTAATAGGTATTGTACTATGTCATATAATCCATTTTTTTTATTTATACAAGCAAAACTTGTCCAAGTAACACTTTTATTACAATAAACGTATAAAGCTATGCACAGACCAAAAGATAGCTAAAGCAAAACTTTATAAGTGTACCAGACGTAGAAAGTTTGAGCGGAAACTTTTAAACTGTCCTTTACTTAAGATTTAAAAGCAATGCAATGCAACTTTATTTACTGACGTGTATTACTTTAGCAATCAGTCTAAGAAACAAGTATTGTTTTTTTGCTATTATATATTTAATTGGTACTATTTTATTTAAAAAATATTTTTGTGTGGAATGTTTGTTTTTTGGTGTGTATATAACGTAATAAAAGCCATTCCTTTCCGGTCTATGCTGAATTCGAGTTAAGAAAAATAGGAAATAATTTCATTTATGAGAAAACGTAAGTAGGTATATATTTCAAATTTGTCTTGAAGTATATATTTTTTCATTTGTCATTATTTTCCCGAGATGAATTATTATTCGCCCGCTGAAATGTAGCCGAGTATTTCTCTTCCACCCCGCGGAGGAGAGTCTGCCTTGTTTGTCTTTATTTATTGGTTGCGAGCAAACATCAGGTTTTGCGTTGTTAAAGAGATGGACTTTTTTAGTGTTTGCGAGAGATATTAGTTCCCGGGGCAATTAGTTAGCATTGTAATGAATTTAGACACGGAAAAGGCACAGAAGCTTTTTTTATTTCTAAATTCATCGTATTTATTTAACAATAGTTTGTTTATGATCTTATTAGCTTTATCCAATGTATAAACATATAAATAACGTATTTCTATTGCGTGTCGCTTTATATTTTATTATGATATAAAGGCGTAATAATATTGATATTTTATATGTTTTAAATAAGTATACTTTCAATTAATAGTAATAATAATTTAACGGATATAACAGATAAAATATATGAAGTAATTGTTTGAAGGCCGGTGCTTTAAAAATCAGGTGTTTTTTGTAGCAGTGTTAATGTAGCATTTTGTGAACAATTTTCGAGTAAAATTATATTTAGTTCTTCTGCCAAAACACAAGGACTTCGTTGATTTATTGCAATGCCCTCAATACTTCCAATTTATATAGTGGGAACACTATAAGCTCTCATATCTCCTGTCAAAAGGTTATTTATTACATTACTATTATTGAAGTACCTGCATTGAGTGCCTGTTATACTCTTAACTTAGATAATTTTAAACGACGCTTTGACCACCGACTTTTTTAATTTATGTATCAATTAAAAATTAGGGTTATATATGTATCAATCACAACATTATTTTAAAATATTTTTTTTTAGTTTTCTGGTTCAAATGTGGCATTTCGAAAATAGAGAAAAAATAATGTATTGCTATTTTGCTTATTAATATTTTTTTAATTGCTAAACAAATTAAATCTTTAAGCACTCAATTAATAATATTTTAATTCATATGGAAAATTAAATGAGTTTTTTTTTAAATATAAGTATGTACACGAAACGAACCACCCTTCGCTAGAGTTGAGTTAAAGTGAAGCGTGAAAACGAATGTCTTTTTTCAATACTAAATTTTACCCTGTAATTTTCGCCGTGTAGCGTAGCCGTGAATTAGGGCGTGATTGACCTTATGGATTTTATATACCATTTTTTAAAAAGCCTTTTTCAGTATAATATTGTCGTTTATAGTCGTTTACTATAAACTAGTAAATAAAAACCTTCTGATAGCAAATTTGAGCTTATTAAGTGGAGTAGAATATTCAATATATTTGAAATGATCAAATCAGCAGATGGCTTTTTATTTTAAAGCTTTGCTTTTTTCATATTTTGTTTTATTTGTACGTAATATTATTTTGTGGATTTATTAACGTACTATTCTGTGGATTGAACGTCAATCAAGTGCGTTTTAATTACCTTTACAGGCTTATATTACTAAAGAAATTCTCAGAAAAAGTAGAGTAAAGAGTAGGTACACAAGTCACGATGATATTTTTCTGAGAGTTTCTTTGAATCATTTTCAATATGTGAAAAAATATGCCTTACATTTTATTGTCATGAAATTGATCTGCATTGAAATATGCTGCAAATACTTTTGGTTCTGTCATGAAAGTCCTCTGGGATGTCTTCAGGCAGTATCTAACGAGTACCAGCCCCGTGTTGCGCGCACTTCCGTCACCCAAGACGCTTGCGGGGGTTTACTTGAAAAACTTAGTGCTTATCACGGGCGCGAGGATTTTCTTTGATGGAGGATCACGTCTTGGAGGCTTTCCAAAGTTTTCACTTTCGACGCTGAGGTGTCGCAAGACCTGAATTTAATAGCAGATTGCATCCGAGAAAGCAGATGCCTCTGCGTTAATTGATAGGGAGGAACCCAAGTTCTAAGGCGGGGTTGTAATTAACACCAGGTTTGTTTTACGTGATGGTTATACCGTGCCTAAATTGTAATATTTTTCTGGAACCTACATCATTAAGCATTATAAAAACTTTTTTTTTACATCATGTTTATGCGCATTTATAAATTAAAGCAGTGTTTCTTCAAAGTGAAAAGATAAATGCTAATGGAACAAAGCGAACTTTACGTATCTTGTCACGCTGTTTTCTCCCAGTGTCTTTTTCTAATAACAAGTCGAATGCGTGTATTCAGTAGAATAAACCATTATATTAAGCATAGTTAAAAATACGTAAAAAACGATAATTAATTATAAAAAAGTCATCGTCCAAAAATATATTTTTTATATATTTTCACCCAAATAATAGACTAAAAAGCTATACCTAACCTTTTTAGTCCTTTTATTTGACATATATTATTTTAACGTCATAACTACATTGAAAAGGCGTGGCAAGGCTGGAAGGGTAATTAAAAAAATCAAACAGAATTAAAAAAATCCTGAAAAGCACCGGGCCTGTGGTTTTTAGCTTTATTTCCACCAGATGATTTATTCAAGTGGAAGATAAGGGGTAGGTTTATGACTTTGAATGATTCCAAGATTTGATTTATTATTATATTTTTGATATTTGTATAAACAATTTAGTAGGTTTAAACATTCAATCAATAAAATACAATTTAAAAGCCAAAAAAAGAACTGATCATTTATAAAAGGTAAATACGGAATACGACCTAACACGAAGATTTTTACACTTGTGTGCTATGTCGAAATGCGTTATAATATACAAGCTATAAATTATTTAAGATTTTTTTTATTTAAAACAAAATGTATCGAAATTGACGTATTATTTTTTAAAAGTTGAAATAAATTCAATAAAGCTTAAAATATTTTGGCGAGCGTAATGATCGTTTGTGGTTATGCATTATGATTATCAACAATATTTTCTAAAAATAATAGTAATAATCGTTATTATCATAACTGAGCTTACAAATACAATATTTGTATTTTTCAAATACAATAAAAAACATATATACTATAGACATATTTATTACTATAGATAATGTCTGTGGTGAGTTATAAAAAAAAAATTGGAAACTGGGTATAAAAATCATAAAATAAAGTTTTATAGTTATTTCAAGTGCAAAACGTAAAAAGAGTAGTCAGTAGTAAATATTATATTTCTTTAATTCTGTTAAAGAGAATATAAAGAAGCCAGTAATCTTTAGAAAACACATGTGTGTGTAGTAACTGTAGCTTTGCCTTTATGCGCTGCTCTCACTGAGTGAAGATGGCGACTTCGCTAATGGAAGATTTGACTCAGCAGTCTGCATCTCTCGCAACGATATTGACAAGAATCTGCATACAATGTCTTGTATTTTACGCTGCACTGAAGATTAATCGTATCTCTAATGCGATCTGGTTATCTTGAAAGGAACGACTGGGGACGGTTCAATGTGCAACTCAAGTCAATTTACTTTTACAATTTTACATGATATATTTTTATAAAGTTAAAATAGATGTAACAAATTTATTAACGTCTACGTAGTTTTATAAATATTTCGAGGTGAATTGCTACAGCTTAGCTGATAAATACATTAAATTGGGTCCGAATTGAAAATAATTTTATTCGAGTGTTCCTGAAATTTAAATGCATCGGTCAGAAAAACTATAAAAAATACAGATCGGCGTTATAAGATCTATGAAATTTTTTTAAATTTTAAGTTGATGTGTTTTATATTAAAATAGAAAAAAAATGGTGGAATTTAAACAAATAAGAAAACTAATTATATATTGCACTTATAAAACTATTAAAATAGTTGGGTAATATTTATTGCATTTTCTATTATGTAATAATTTATAAATTTTCTTCGATTTTAAAACAAGCAACAAAATATTTGTTTCCGATTTCAATCGATTCTAAATATGCCAAAGTGTTTAAAACATTGCAAATATTTCATCTATTAATTATTTTAAACAGTGTTTGGAACTTAAAAAAATTGACTTTGACGTTATGTTTTGTATTTAATTGTGTGTTAAACTTTAAATTATTAATTATATTATTTTACTACAAAGAACCAAAAAAATTACAACATACGTATTTTTAACTAACAAACATAATAAAAGCTCATTTGTGTCCGCTTTTAGTCGGTAAATATACCAAATAAAATTGTAAGTTAATTCTAGAACTGGCCAAAGATTAAATAGTAGTTGTACATTTTCCAATAAACTTTGTAAAGTTGTTGAGGAAATTGAGTTTGCTTGGTACGAGGAAATAAGTTATGGAGTGACTTGTTAATTTCTAACTGCATTACCCCAGTGCGAAAATTGTTTGATCCGATATTGAGGTAGGTTATTAAGTGGGGTTCTATTATAGCTAAGGGCTGGAGACCGCTGAGAAAATAGATAAGGGATGACGGTAGGGGTGTTTGCAGTATTAAATAGTTAGGCAAGAAATTAGTGTTCACTTTGTCATCTCACTAAGAATATTTTAAACTTCAAGATGTTATTTGACCAAAATAGTAGTTTCGTAGTTAGTTTTACATGAATGCAATAAAAAGAAGCTTCTTGTTTTTTATTATTATTAAAAGTTGTTAAAAATAATTATCAATTGGGATTTTTTTTAATTATCATTAAAAAAAAACTATTTACAGCAATTTTTGTACTGAATCCCGCATTGACAGCTCTCAATATTGTCAACAAAATATTTTTAATTTGGTTGGGTTAAATGAGCCATTATTTCTCATTTTATATAAAATTATTATGTATATAAAAACTATGAAAGATATAATAATTTATTTATATCTTTTATTTAGAGCATAAATTGTTGGGTTTTTGATTTTGACTATCTTCAAGTATATTTGATATCTAAAAATAATATTTTCTATACTTTTTAAAAAAGACACATTTTTATAAAAAAAATGCATTTAAAAATATTGTAATACATACAAGTTATGTGAAAAATTTTGACATTTCTTCGAAAGAACCAAAGTCAATTAAAACGAGTTACGCATTCTTATGAAACTGAAGAATACCGTAAACAAGCGAGTTGCCAGAACTATCCGAAGTTTATCTGGCAAGTGGTTCATTCAAAGCAAAATTGTTCTCGACTATCTTTAGTTTGGAAATCTTTCGGGAGATTTATTAGAGTTGATCCTTTCGGAAGAATGCATTGCTGAAGTTATCTCGACACAGCATTCCACACAAGTTGTTTGTTCAGAGCAACGCCTCCTTTTGCGTCCGTTTTGTCCGTTTCTGTTCACAATACTGACACGCCGCAAAACCTCCGCCTAAAAATAGTGTGGCGATTCTGTTTTCCTTTCAATTCGAAACAAAGCGAGGAAAAACTCAAAAGCTTCATGGCAATATTCATGAAATAAAATTCACTTTTGAAGCAAAAGCAAAACCGAGAAAGTATAAGGTTTTTTAAGTAAATTCCATAACATTTTTAGCAATGACCCGAGTATATAAAATATATCTGTATACAATATTAAATATAATAGACCCCCATGGACAAAACTGTGTCTAGATGGTAATTTTAAAAAGTAATTTATATGATAATACTATAAAATTTCGTGATAGAGTATATGAGTCATCAATCAATTCAAAGCCTCCACTCTAACCGAGTCCAGTGAAAACCTAAACCACTGGAAAGTTATGATTGCAGAGTGATTAGTTCGGCTTCCGGTCGGCACGGCCCCTCCCGGTAGGAGCGAGGTCCTGGACTGGGGCTGCCTGAATAATTACGGGTCCTTAAATATCAAAGTGTGATGAATTGTGCCTCAGGTTTTCCGAGTTAAAGGAACTTTAAGTAACTTGGGGAAGCTGTTAATTTTGAAGGATGCTGTGTATGGAGATTGAGAAAGTTTTCTAATTCGAAGGTTTTATTTCATCTGTAGCCTGCGTATTAAGTATTTAAAGAAAAGTCAATGTCGGAGAACTATAAAAAAAATTGTTTGGATTCAACTTATTTTCTTATTTCATCAATTATATTAAACTAATCAAATTTGTAATATTTCTGAGGAAAAAATTTAAATTAAAGATAGTTTTAATAGTTTGATTAGGTTGAAATTTTTTGGTTTATATGTTAAAAAAAAAACAATTTTGTGTAAATAATTTATCAATAAATAGACTATTCTGATAAAAATTAAGTAACACTACACATTTTATGACCAATTATATACATATATTGATTGAGGTTTTTTATTAGTTTTAATGTTAAATAAAAGGTAGTATAATGTAAGAGCTATCAATTTTTATGTGTATACTTTGATGTGATCATCTGTATTTAAAATCATAGGTTTAAATATTTTAACTGCGAGAAAAATTGTTGATATCGCAGGTGTAACTCATTTAAACGAATGCCCGTCAAAAATTTTAGAAATACGTCAAAAAAGAGAGGTCATCTCATTTTGGCAGTGAAAGAGCTCCGGCAAAAGTGTTAAAATCATTTAAGTTAAATTTTGAGATGAAAGTTGAGAGAGAAGTTAATAACGGCGAGAAGCGATATATTTTCATCTGCAAAAAACCTTTATGGTACCATAAACGGTTCCAGTCCCCTCGCGAGCGCAACTGGCCGCGGTTATGGGGGCCTAACAAGGCAAGCCACTCAACACTTGGTCATTTCGAAATAATTTATTTCACTAGCCTGTGGGGAGGAGGCGATCTCGTTCTCAGTAACCTCGCCCTATGGACTATACGTATATAGTGTTATTTATTTAATAAGACTTTTGGTATTATTTATTAACTTGAGCATTAGTACATTACTCATAGCAATAATAAAATATTAACGTCTGTAAGGCTGCAAAGCAAAAAACCGAATGTTTTATATATAGGGATTTTAAATAGAAGAAAACTGATTTAATAAAATAGTATTTATTACACATAATTCATTATAATCTTTATTTATTAAATATTTGAAAATATGCGATGGTTTTATTTTAAATTAATAATGGTCCAAAGCACTAGTAATAAACATTACGCTTAACATGTTGTATTCAATCTGTTTGGTCGTTAATCAACGATATTAATTTTGACAAGGCAAGTCTAAATGAACAATATACTTTATATTTTCTGCAGCCAAATGAACAATTTATTCACAGTTTTTTTTACATGTCGTTACCTATACAGAATTTTTTTTTTTCCACTAGCCTCCACTTATTGCCAGGAAAATAGATGAATATAATAAAAATATAAAAAAAATTAAGTCTGAAAAGTTAAATAAAAAAAAGGTAGAAGAATACAACAAAGTAATAAAAAGGCTATCAAGCTAACTTTTTTAAAGTTTTTTTAATTTTTTTAAAAACGAATGAAAATATACATAAAAACTAAAAGAAACAATCATGTTGAGCTAATATTCATTTTGCGTATTTATTTAATTGAGATTCACCAGAAATAAAAAAATGTACGAAAATATACGTTGAAATATAAGATTTATAAGTGTTTATGTTAAAGGTCCCGTTTTATAATAAACTCTGGGTTTATGAGGTTCTGGTTAAGAATTTTAATAAATATAATTTGATCCCTTCACATCTTGTGAACGTGTCGCACACTCGGTAGCAACCTGCGCACCTAAATAATGAAACTCAAAAAATATATTTTGGCTACGTTTTTTTCGTTGTGAGATTTTTTCTTATGTTAAAAAAAAGAATTAATACCTGTCCACCATTTTAAGAATGATTATAAATAAAATTGACAAATATACACAAATAGTGTGAATTATGTAATAATATAATTATGTACACATTATTTTATAAACATTACAAAAATATATTACTCACAAAACACCTGTTAATCTCAAATCATCCAGCTATGATATAAATTATTTTTTGGCTTACCTGCAACAGAAAAAAAAACCATTGGTTAATTATACAAGTATTATTGAAATGTTTAAAAAAAAATTAAAAGCTCTTGCAGCCTAAGTAACACGTTGATTAGGATTTATTATTATTTTAAATCCAAGGAGACGGTTACAGCAGAGGGACCAAAATGTGTAACGAATGAAAATCTCAAGAAGTCCAATACCCAAGAAACCAAATCATCTCACAATTTTTTTTTGCTAATGGCTTTTATGTCATTTTTGTTTTAAAAAACTTTATATTATTTTTAGTGAAATGCAATTTCAGCTGGAGTAGAGCTCGCTGTGAAGTAAAGTCCGCCACCTACTTTGCTAGTTGCCCATCAAGTTGGCGATCGATCCCTTGGCCTTTTGTCTTCCTACGTTCTTACCATCGACGACTTCTAAAAGTAACTATCTACACGTGTAAGCGTCCAACCGCATAATTTTCAATATATTTTGTATGAAAGAAGTGATTTTCTGTCAGGTTTTCTATGAAATCTGTTGAATAAAAGTTTATCATGTCAAAAAAGAAAAATATCAACTAAACTAGAAAAAAAAAAAAAAATTGAAATATGCATGAAATGAAAAATTAAAAGTGGAATTTAAGCAAGGACAGCTGTACTTTACTTTTCAAATGATAAAAATTGAGTGCAGTATTGTGATTTGAGTCGTTGTCATTCCACTGTAGACGAGTATGAAAGAGCACAATACCTCTGACTCAATAATAAATCACGCCCAGTCTTTTAAACTCGTCGCAATATGCAGATGAATTTTCTAAATGCATTTTTCATGTTGAAAATCGGGGTTGCGTTGAAAAGGTTTTTTTCTCCTGCATTGCCGCAAGCTTTTTTATTCGCGTTTTATCAATACTGAACTTTTTGTATTCCATACAAAATGTGTGATGTACCTGCTTTGAAACCACGTCGCATGTTTAGATATAACCAAAACCATTTTATAATACCATGTAAGCTGTCAACCGAAAGATTTATAGAAATATATTTCAAAGTAAAAGACCAGACACTAGTCATATGACTTTAAATATACACAGTTTTTGTTTGAATCTGTTTATTAAGTAAACAAAAATTTTCTTTTCAACAACACTTAAACATAATATTTTGTTAATGACGCATACAAATAAATCTGTAACGTTGTTGTCAATTAAAGCAATAAAACAAAAAAACTATCGTAAAAAAGGAAAAATGTGCTTACAGTATATTTTTAACTTTTGAATGTGTAGTAAATTTTCTTAATGATAAGTATTACTGAAATAGTTATTGCGCACTCTAATATGTTAATGTACCAAATCTCATTATAAATTTCACACAGCATTGCATAATTTAGTACAACATTGCTGATATACTGGTAAATGACATTTTGACAGATGGATATAGAGAGATAACTGTCCTGATCGCAGGGCTGTCTAAGTGACTACATGTTAATATTAAAATATTATTTTTTAACTAATTTAATTTCTATTCAATATGTCAAATTACTAAAACTCTGCTTCGTCATGGTTTAGGAAACTTTCTGCTGGTAAGTAGTGTTGTTTTCTCTAACGCCACTTTCAGGCTATTTTTACAGTTTGGCTCTCTGCTTTCTATGATTTTTACCAGATCTTACGATACCTCGAGTTTTAGATTATTGAAATAATTTCTTGCTTTGCTATTCAATTACGATTTTTATTTGTTGATTACTTCATGATATTCAAATCAAACTTTTTAATGGTGTTAAATGTCAAATCAATGCGTGAAAACAATTTTATTTTATTTCAATGTTGATAGCTGTTCTACGGTAGTTTTCGTTTATACAAGAGGGTAAGGTAAGGCACGAACGAGATCGTGTGAAAAAGGTTGAGCATTTTATAAATTACACGTTTATTTGATTGAAAGAGCTTAAATTTAACGGGCCTTTTAAAGGGTTTTCAAATTGAAACCTTATATTTCGAGTGATTTGTATATATAAATTCTATATAAAAAAAATATATATATATATAAAGAACTTAAAAAATACCTTCAATCATTAATAATATTCTTCAAACGATCATTGAGATCAAAAAAGGTTGTCAATCATAAATGAAAAGTAATGGATACAGCTGACATTAAAATTCATGGAGTATTTTCTATTGAAAATAATGAAATTAATATCATACACACGTTCACAACCCATGCCCGTTATAGAGGAAAGCCCTTAGGAAATATATCAGTGCATGCTAAGTATTGATCCTAACATGCTTGCATTGTTGATGGCCATACATCTGCATTCAACCTTCACAAGGCAGAAGCATTGCATTATGTAAATCGATTCAATTCATACCGAATAGTTAAATACAATATGCGAGTTAATTTTTTAAAGTATAAATTAAATGATAAAATATTTATTTATGTTGTGTTTTGCTGGGTTTTTTTTTTAAAACTAATATTTTTAAAATAACTACTTAAGTTGAAAATTATGCTTATACAATATTTGACAATATAATTTTAATTTCTTAGCCAAAACAACCAATTCTTTTGTATATATTTTTAATTTTTGAATAAAAAAGCCTCGAGTAATTTTTTTAAAACAGATTAGAAATTTGTAACAATTAAGGCGGGATATATTATATTTTTGATATCGGACGGACGAAAGCACCCTAAGAAAATAACTACCAATATAAAAGGTTTAACTCCTTGAAAATCAAAATACCTTTAAGTGCAGGCGAGCGCTACCCGAAAGGTGTTGAAGCACTATTCGAGGCATGCTTGGTCGCTATTAGTGCTCTACACAATGTCAATATGCTAAACGCTGAAAATGTGGGAGGATGTTTCAAATATAACGACGATAAAATTGGCACCATAGTATTCTTACAACAAAAAAAACGTTTTAAAGATTTAAACATAATTGGTAGAAATATCGATTTTAACATAAAAGACGAAATAATCTTAAATTTTTTTCCTCAGAAGAGGTAAGATTCCAGTGTTGCTAAAACAACTTATAAAAGGGTTTTGAATTGATTATTATATAACATATTTCATACTCAATATATTTATATTAATATGAAATAAATAAAATCAAATATGGTCTTTTGGTGTTTAAGAATTTTTTATTTTTCTAATAAATTTTAAAATAAATAGTGATTAATTGTATATACTCTTTATTGTGTATGAACGGCGTTTCTAATTCAAATATTCGAGAAGGGCTATATTATCCAGAGAAGGTGAGATAAATAGTATTTAAAGGAAGAAAAGTCATTTTTGAAGAACTCTTTGCTCACAGAACAAACAGCTGGAGTCACTGAGTTGGAGTTTTCAAATGGTTGAGCATTGCATTCCGGATAACTCCGAGAATGTATGCAGCCAGGCTGGGTCGGGCACCGGGCCCTGCGAGATGGAGGGAAGTGCAGATAAGGGATCGAGGAATGAACGCGGAGTTAAATGGTGCTTCAGGGGAAGTTCTCTGCCATTTTGAAACTATTGTTATTTGTGAGATAACAAAAATATACATTTAAAAAGAGTCGGGGTTAGAAAAATGTAAAGAAACACAAAGAAATAAGAGACATCCTTACGTGTAACGTACTTGATATTTCAATGAGAAATTTTTTAAAAATGTATAAAAATAAAATGATCATAACCATATAGTACTAAAGAATCAATTTTAAAAATAATTTTTCTTATATCGTTTAGATAATTTAGTATATCTTTAACTTAAATTTTTTTTTAAAAACACATCGTAGGCCGGTGGCTTCAAAAATGGCTTGATGTCTACTAAAATAGCAACTATACATTTTTTTTTTTAAATTATGCAATTTTCGTATATTAATCGCCAGACAAAGTTTTTCTGATTTTTATGCTATATGCAAATGCAAAAAATAAAGTTAATTCGATATATCGATAAAAATGTCAGCTATGGTTTTTATTATTGATTACTGAGACCATAATTATTGGTTTATAAATTGTTTATAGTAAATAGGAGTTTACATAATGTTTATTTATTTATCTACTATAAAAAGTACACAACAGATGAAAATAAAAGAAGTTTTAAATAAAAAGGTTTATTTTATTACTATCCAGATAAAAAAAAGTAGCTTGGCGTCTTACTAGAATAAACGCTTTACGTGCTTGGGTTAATGTTTACTTTATAAATTTTACGCGTTCAGTTACAATATTGAGTTAGTCCATAAAACATGGTAGTTTTACGACACTGTATTCCCTGGTATACCCTAAATATGATTTTCATCAATCACTTTATCCCTCGGAAGCCCCTGCCATACTAAGTGACAACTACTGAGAGAGGGCAATATAAAATAGTAATAATTTTTTTATGCGTCCCTTGAATTGGTTCGTCAAGCAGTCAATAGTGTGATATCTTTGTTCTACGATGAACGGCAAAATAAAACCCGCCCATACAAACACGTGCGGAATATTTAATAATGCTGAGTTACTTTTCGGGAATAAAGTTTACTTTTCTGCGCATGAAACTACCGGATGTCGTAAAAACTACGACCTCAACAGTTGATATACACTCTTAGGAAGGCTTAATGTCCAAATTCAGCCAAAAACTTGCATCCAACGATAGAATAAAACAACCATATTTCTTATAGATAATGTGGTACTTAGTAAAAAAATTTAATTTTTTTATTCTTGAATATATTTTTCTATCCTCAATCCATAAAAATTTATTGCAAAATATTGATAAATATATTTTTTTATGTATGTGTGTGTGTGCATGGTTAAGTATGAATAAATGTTTTTTTTCTAAGTACACTCTTTCATAAAATATTGACTCATCAAAAATGCAAAAGATATTTACATGTGAGCACCTGTACTTTTTATACGTTGAATTCAATTGATCGATCGTCGTTCGTTCAGCCAGCGGGTATGCTAAATATTTTAGAAATATTCATTGAATACAAATGCCATTAAAAAAGAGTATGCGTGATTTCAAATGTTTTCCATCACAGTCGAATTCAAAGCACATTTTACATCAACCGAACCTTATTGTGAGAAACAGCGACGACGATTTTTTTCAATCACCCATTGGGCAGGTTTTAAATTATTCGTAATAAAAGTTTTCGTTTTTATATTCCGTATATTAGAAAACATCGAACCTTTTTGATTGCTCCGGAGGTTAAATATAAAAATGCGTCCACAAATTTCGTACACGGGAAATATTCAAAATGACCGGAAGTGTGCCGAGAAATTTGCTGGTGGTGATATTTCTTTCAAGCTGTCGCAAAGCTGAAAAGAGAGAAAAAATGGAAAACAAAAAGAAGCGGCTTATTTATCGAAGATTCTTTTGTTAACGTGCGATGTTTTCGTTTCCGGTGTAAAAAGTAAAGAGGCTGTTTTATTTTTGTCGGTGAGATATCAACAGTTTTTATACAAGTTTTTAATGTTATATTTTAATTGATAACCAATCTCACAATTCATAAAAATAAATACAATTTGTTTACAGCGTTAAACACTTAAAAATAACAAAAAAAGTTTCATCAATTGGATATCTTCTGTAGAAGCAAACTCCTGGCTGGAGCTCATCTACAAGGAATTTGGCCGACCTGCTGAAAACTATTCCACCCAAGAATGCATCACAAATGCCTTTGAGTCAGTAAATTGCATTAAATAATCCTTGAAATGTTCGTAAAGCTTCAGCGAGAATCTAATCAATACAAAATAAGGATCTTTTTCAACGCACAAAGAGGAGAGGACGATTTGTCAAATACCAAAAATATTACAGGCATTATTTGATGATGACTGATAAACTTTTGTAATACGCAAAGAAGTCTCCTAACACATGTGTTTGATATCATTCAGTAATTGATTTCAAGTATTTTTATAATATTAAATATTAAGAATATTAAATCATTGAGAGTCTTCTTTTATTAGATTGACAAACCTGTTGAAGGACGAATGTGCTCTCAAATAATGGTGAACGTTGCCCCATGGTTATTTTGTATATTAAATAATGAGGTGTATAATAAAACTACAAAAAATATTTATAATTATGTTCGATGTTAGCTCTGTATATAGTTAAGAGATGAGAGCTTTTGCATCATTGTTTATCAGTAGTGAACGCTGGCTGAGCTTATAAGTAAATTAAGCTAAGCTCTAGCCCCTGCATCTAAAGTTAATGAAACATGAGCGAGCCGTAAGCTAGGGTGTGATCTTTGAAATTTAAACTGGATAATTTACGTGCATTAGTAATGCTTGGTAAAGTTGTGCAGGCGGACGCAGTGTCTGTTAGTATGTATGACATCAACCGTAGAAGCAACCACACAGCAGACTTATAATATAAACAAAAATATAATTTATATAATGGACTATAGACAGAAAAAATGATCCGTTAATTCAATACACAAAACCCAGGCCAAAGCATAAAAAAATTCCAAATGTAATAAAAAAAAAAAACACTTACACAGAAACATGTCAGAACTACTATGCTTATCGCAAGATGATACATCAAATGTACAGTTAAGTTTGTTTGAACGGCTTATATAATGTGAGCTTTATTATAAATGAAACGATGGTCCGCTTTGAAGTTAATCGAAGTAAACTTAATATGGAGACGACAGAGGACCGCATTCTGCTAAAAAGGTTACTGAACTCGAAACTAAAAGTTGGGGAGGAAAACTCAAGCGGCGGCGTCTAAACGAATTTCATTGGACCTTCAAAAGAACTTAAACAACGTCTGTGGAGTCAACTAGAGGAGTAATGTTACGTTCAGGGTTTGTGACAAGTCTATAAACACAATTTCACAGTGGTGTAAATTATATATATTAAATAGTTTCAATTTAAGCAATATAACAATTATTAAAGTGGAATTTATTTTTTTTAAATTACGATCTTGAAAAAATATTTTTATCGTAAACTGATGTGTTTTTAAAATACTTAAATTTATATCCTTTGTAAGTTATAAGTTAATAGTGAAATTCAAAGTCAATCTTCATAATAAAAACTTATGCAAGTGGTTCAACTGAGTCAAGACTCCAGAGAGACTTTTGTAATAGCTGTGAGACCGTTTGGGTGAATCCCTTGAGCGCATTTTATATAAAAAAAACACACGTGCTATTTTATCCAAATATCACAGAAAACTATTTGTGCTGTTGTTTTTATTTGATATTTGAGTCCAAAAAAGCTTAAATTTTTTATAAGCTGTCTTTGAAATATTTTTTGTTAAAATTAAAAGTATTTAACAGCGAATAAGTTCAGCTGGTTAATGTTAGTAATGCGTGCTTTAAAAAAAATAATATGCATAATCATGAAACTGAAACTTGAAGTGTTTAATACAAAAATCTATTTAATATTAAGACACTCCTTGCGTAAATTTCATAGAGATTAAGGAACAGCTTCTATAAGTGTTGTTTTTCAAGTGTGGATTGTTGAATTTACAACCAATGTATCGAGCCTTTCCCTCTAAGGTTCCCTCTAACTAAATAAGGTTGCAATGTTTAATACTACTGTTTGAAGGGGAGCGAGAGATTTGCAGGTTTTCAAGTAAGTTTACTTTGAAAGTCCAATGACTGTCTTTGACAAGAGAAATTGATTGTACGATTTGAGACAGATTCAAAAAGAATATAAAATCTAAAAGCACGTTAAATGTTTTTTTTTCACATGGTAGTGGCATGCAGTTATTTTATTAGTTCCACTATATACTATGTAATGTTATAGCGTGTAACTAGAATCCAGACTTTAGTCTTGGTAAGTAAAAAATTGCTATTAAAATATTTTTTTTAGTAACAAAACAAAAACCAACAAACCTCTTTTGAATAAAAATGGGCCGCACATAATTTATAAAAACTAGAAATAACATTAGAAAGTTTTTAAAAAAAACACCTTTATATACGTATTTTAAGCACGGTGAGTTAGAAAAAATATATAAATGTTATTTCTATACAAAAATAACAGTTTTATTTGTGCTGTTACGTAACAGGAAGAATTTTTATTTTTGTATTTTATGTTAAACGATAATATTTAAAACTATGCTTACTCTATAAATAATCGATTGAAAAATATATTTGTGCTAAGAAAACCTAACTTTAAATTTTGGTTTTGTACGTATATATTTCTTTAAATGAAAAAAAATTAAAGTAAGACGGTAGAATAATAAATCTCAGTACATAGAATTGAACGTGTAATATTTGTTAAGAAATATATTAAAACGAACAAGGTGGTATAAAGATATCATAAAAATGACAAGACATTACACAACCTTAATATAAATATTCGCACAATGTTAAAACAAAGCCATGTCTCAAAAGTACTTATCATTCTAATCTTTAAGCTTCTGTTAAGGAGATTTCAACAGAATGACGAAAGCCTTGGTTCTTTTGATAAATACAACCTTAAAGGTCACTTGTAATGGGCAAATTAAATCATATTTTCACTTTGAAAGGTCATATGAGAGGTAAATATTACTTACCAGACTGGGAATAAGCCTCCGTTGACATCGCCTGAGATTCATACAGTCGAATGATATTAATATTGATTGAGAATTATATCTGGCTGCAAAATTCACATTTAATATTATATTTTACTTAAGACATTATTAAGGTATTTTGATTGGTACTTAGACTTCGAGTACGCAATATCATTAAATTAGAAAAAAAGTTTATCTATGCGAAATCAAAATGATCGTTTTAAATTAAAAATCAATAAAAAGAGAATCAAATTACAATATGAACTGAATGATATGAAGCTACGATAGTTGAAAGAAAAAAAACAGGTATTCGTGATTTTATAAAAAGATTTTTACATGTGAATAACCAACCGAAAAAAATGACTTGAATATTACAATTGCGTCTATATTCAAGAATTTTCATCGGAAGGCTGTGGATTGACCAGACGCCCTTGATGCCCTGCCCATCCCCGAACTACCCCACGTCTCTCCACTTCGCGTGAATACGTCACAACACATTACAGCCTTCGTCCCGCGTCACTGTGATTGTGTTCGGCCGGCTGACGAGACGCGGAGTGGAGCCCCCGGGGGGGAATTCTTGCGGTTCGAACCGGTTTTCCGGTTCACGCTAAGTGCTCCTAATCCATTCTACTCTGGAGTGAAAAATAAAATAAGTTCAATATACGAAAAACATATGACTTTGGATATAATATTTTTTTAGCTTCGTTCATAATTCTGAAAATACTACAAGTATTTCAATATCTATAGTAGATGCTCAAAAAGTCGTAATCTCTTATGGTTTTGGCTCGTTTGTGTAACCAACATCTGTATTTAAATAATAATTTATACGATTATATATATAATAAAGCCATGAATGTTGTGTTAATTTTTATTGATTGTGCAAGTCGTCTCATCTAACAGAATCACTCAAGCTCAAGTTTTCCGGAAATTGAATTCACTTTACTGAATCCTGCACCTCACATCCGGTGGAGCAAGCAAGCCGGCTGTGGGACGGCCGCTGCAGACCCCATTTCCGGGGCCTGACGCCAGCGGGGAGACCGGATGGTCGAGAGAACCTCGCATTAGCGATCAGATTATGTGGTAGCTTTCTATAATCCTATATAACTATATCCATATAAAATAACACATATGTCAGTATTTTCAGACAATACTACAATGTGGCAAAAATAAATACATTAAAAGTTTAAAAATTATAACCACTCATTCATTTTACTAAGACGTTTATACCATAGAGCAAGGGTCCCCAACCTTTTTGCACCCAAGAGCACATTCTAGAATGCCATATATTTTATCAAGGTATATTTATAGTTGACCATAGTCAATAATACATATAATGCACAAAAAATATTTAATTCCAAAAGTATAAATATAAAATATAAAATAAATAAATAATAAGTAGTAAATATTAGCATAACATCTGATAATTGGGTGAAATTGGGGCAAAAATGCAACGAATTAAACAACCAAAAAATGTACATCTATAGATGAAAATTGCAAAAACCAGGTAAAAATTCGAAAAATATCAATCACGGTTTTATTAAGATTTTAATGCACCAACAATATTTAATTTAAATTTTAATGTCTTTATTAACTGATTTTTAAAATCATCAATATGTTAATCTGTAAGTCAAGATCTGTACTTTCATGCTATATTCATTGTTAAAAGCAATGATTCGCAGAACCGAAAAAACGATTCAATTTTGTATGTTGCTCTTTTCAAGAATGGAAATTTGTTTATGTCAACAATATTCCAGAAGTCCTCATCTGATACATTGGATTTAATAATTATTATTTTATAAATTATAACGATATAATTATTTTCGTTTATATTTCGCTGTTTAATTATCGTCCTATCGCGAAAATATCAGATAGACTTTCAAATAGATTTCTCCTCACTTTTATCAACGCAAAAATGTCAGAAACACTTTCACATAGTTTTCTTCTCACTTGTTCTACCGCAAAAATATCACAGACACTTTCACATAGCTTTCACCTCACTCGTACTACTGCAATAATATCAGATAGACTTTCACATAACTTTCTCCTCACTATTATATTAACTCTGATAATGGTACCAATACGGGGACCGAAACGTTTGAGAAGTCCATGAGCCCATCACTCAATAAATCAAATCATCTCATTGAGAAGGAGCGATTATCTCAACAATGGCTTTCAAGACGATACATTAAGGTTTAAGATGTGAAAAAAAAATCAGATTCGTGAAAAGAATGGTTAACATATTGGTGCTCGAGATAAATGAAAGAGTATTGTTTTCGGATAGAAAATAAAAGGAAATTTCGTGGTCGGAATCACGAGTCAACCGAGTTAAATGTAGCTTTATTAAGTTTTACGTGTTATTCTAAACTACAACATTTTATGGATTTTACTTTTGTATATTTCATAAAAAATATTATTAAAATTAATATCAAAGCATGGCTAGTTTCAATGTTAGAGATTATTTATTAGTTTATATATTAGCCTGTGTGATGTTGACACGTCTTTCATATTATTTGAGATTCAAAAAAATCTTGCACGCTTCAAAAAAGTTATAAAGTATAAATAATGGATAATAGACATTGTGCTTATTCAATTATTCCTAAAAATATTGATACTGCCGAGCTGACCCGACTTTTCTTCTCCAAAATCTTAGATCAGCCTTTCTACGCAAAAATAGCTGCGAGTAATATTGAATCATAAAATTTAACGCCTGTAAGAAAAAATAAGACCTTTACGTCGTCGTTTCTGTAAAAAATCTTCAAAAAGACCGAAGTAAGCGAAATCTTCCGGCCTTGGTCGTATCCATTCTATCAAAATGTGTGAATACCCAAACGAATATAGTGACGATTTATAAAGAAAACCTTTTATGTCGTATGTCTAAATAATATCTGTGAAACATTATCTTTAAAGCTATGTTCACTTATAACTACCGCCTTACAAGTAAATTCTATTACCGTAGAAAGGAATTTGTAAATAAAATAAACAAGACGAAAAGAGTAGTATATTGTTTATTTTTCAGTAGAGAATACTTTTTTATCGTATCCGTTATTTTACCTTCACGATACACCCGCTTCTCAATATAACCCAAATAATAAAATAAAATATAAAGTATGAAAAAAATGAAATATCTTTATTACATACACATAAGTAAAACCTAAACACACGAACCGAAAAATAAATTTGCAACCATGGAATCAGTATAGAATTGAATATTTTAATAAGAAATAATTCTGTTGACATTTTCAAAACAAATAATATACATTTAAATAAATAAAGGTTGAATAATAGTCACAAATACCGTTAAACATATCTTAAATGAGAAAATATTTTAAAAAAAATAGGGATGAAAGCAGATTTTCAATAAAATAACAGGTTATGATAACAATAAAATTTTATCATTATAAAACACAGCCATAAAAATATTATTTTAAAATATATAATCGATGTAACAACTGTTATTTGAATACTTCTAGTAATAAAATCTAAATTAATTATTTTCAAATTAAAAATACAGGCAAAAGTATTTTAAAAACGTAGAAGCTATTTTCCATTTGGATGCGTTAGAAAAACTTAAATTAATTTTTCTCGAAGGCAATCTTCTCGCATGAAATGTATTCATATTTTCATCAAACGAATATTCAATGACGTAATTAATTTTCTCACCGCAAGAAAGAAGACTGTTATTGCACTTCATTTTTTTATGATTGCATAACAATTCGCTTTTTCATTAAAAAAAAAAAGTGGAAATATCTAATATTGGTTTATGGAAATGTTTAGTTAAAATTATTAAAACACGTTTTATTCAACTCTATGGCCTGTAGATAAAAAAATATTAATAAAACAAATAACACTTTTCAGAGAGTGAAAACAAATCATACTTAAAAAAATATGTAAATATATATATATAATATAAAAATTAAAAAATTATAGGTAATCATTCCTATTTTCATCTACCTCCCTGAAAGGTTATCCATTTAAAAATGCTGAATAAATTCTTTATCAAGGTTTTATTTTTTTTGATTTATTAATCAAGTTTTTCTTAGTGTAAATATCAATCATGCAATAACATGTAGTCAAAACAAGAATGGTGTAATATTTTTGCATTGACACAAGAATACTCTTTGAATACTATATACTTTAAGAGAAGAATTGAAAATTTTAATCAAGCAGAGAAAGGCAACATTCTGGGCTGACGCTACGTCATTCCCTCGCTCGGTAGAATATCTGCGTCCTATCACAATATACCCCAAAAAACAATGCAAGTAGCGCGCATACTAATGAGCGACACAGCCTAGCAATTTTGTTCATCCCCCTACCCCCATCTTCTGGATTATTGAACACGGGTTGTTTTGTGTGCCGCCCACAAACACACAAGCTTATTTCAATTTATAGTTTTTGAGCTAAATACTGAGATATATTATATAATATATATTTTTCGTATTTAATCTAAAAAGTTTTTTGTTTCGACAAATAATTATAATAGCACCCATTATTTAAAGAGCTCAAATTTTAATATTTAATTTTATTAAAAAAAAATGTATAACATGAACAACCCATTGAATTTTTCATTCAATTAAGATGTTTTAAAAAAGTATTATTTATATGAACGAATTAATATTTGAAATAATGTCAAGTGTTATCGTTTTTCAGGTGTAATCGAATTTCCAAAATTTAATTTACTGATAAATGCAGTTGATGGAGCGGGCATATTGACTTTTTCAATAAAATGAACGTAAAAACTTGACGAAGCTCCGCATGATCACACCATAAAACATTTATATTTTACAGCCAATGTGGTGTTGGCCTGGGATTCTGTGCTTTGCAGCGCTGTGCTGAAGAGCGCAAGTCAACATTCAAAGTGTTACATTTTGTGAGTGCATTTTAAGGGCGTTGAGCCATAACAAGTCAACTTTGTGAGAAAAATAAATAAGCTTATATGGTGGGGATTCAGTAGAATTGATTTATTGACAAAATATCTTCATATTATGTATTGGGACTACATAAGTAGCTAATGGTGTTGGTGAAGCACAAACATAAATTGAAAATCATGTCCACAAATAATACACTTAATCTATTATTATTGTTAGAAATTAAAAATTAAAAAAAATGCATTTGTTTCTAATACCCGATAATATTTATAGTGTATTAACCCTTTTTTATATTTCTATACTTAAAAACATTTTCCAAGAATATATTTATTATTTTGCTTTTCCTTCTAAATATTTCACTTTAAACGTACGTTTTGATATTTTTTAAGTTATGAAGAAGACTTTAAGAACAGGTTAAAAAAAACACTTTCGAGACATTTTGCTAATCCTAGTTGAATTTTTACAAGCATTTATTTTTTCTTCTAAAGTCATGTTTTTTAGTGCTTGCTAAGTTTATTTATTTTAAATTCCTGTTTTAAGAATGGTACATGAACGGTATTTGTTATTAATATAATAAAAAATATATTGTCATTAGAAGTGAGCAGCTTCACAGCGACAGTAAGCACATTCAATAAAATGTTAAAATTTATTTGGGTGCACATGGGGTATTTGTAGATAAATTAAAGAGTACGATTTCTAAAATAAAGCGATGTTGGCAAAAATAGTAAAATACTTTGTCATATGCTAATGACTGTTTTCAAAAGTAAATTTCCCAGAAGTTTTAATTCTATATTTGTAACTGGGTGCTTCTTCAGCCTCGACGCCGAGGGAGCCTTCGCGGGGCTCGCGATGCTATCGTCTGTAGCGGAAATTGAAGAAAAACCTGCTTGAGAAACGCCAGATGCTTCCATCTGATGGCACTTTTATCTGGAAACGCTAACAAATCTCGTGTCTGACTATCGCTGCGAAACGGTATAATCGAGTAGGCCGAATGGATGCCATTACGGCGAGATGCCGATCCCGGCGAGTGCTAAGTTTTTCGAGAAGAAATTTTTTTTCCAAATCACAGGTAAAAAGAGTAAAAAAAATAAGCGTGTTCGAAAATCACTTATGTGCTTTATTAAGGTTAATTTTTATGAAATTGAAAAGTTAATGCAAAAACAAGGTGATAATAAAGAATGTACCAGTATAATTAATGTTTTATAGATCGCATATATTGATATATACATAAATACCTCAGCGAAACTTTTTTGGGAAAAATTCCATTTATTGTCCATGACAAATTGTTTTAATTTATACAAAAAAATATGACTAGACAAAATATTAAAATAAGTTATTCTGCTCTACGTATTTATAGTGTAAAATATTTTATTTTATTACTGATTCTTAAAATGAAAAATATGCATAAACGATCAAGAAACCAAAGATTTTATTTTGTTAAAGCAAATAAGTGATTCGATAATATATTCATATAATATTTAAATATCTAATACATTTTTTAACGTGAAATCTTCTAAAAGAAAGATTCATAATGCTCACTGACGTATTTTAATAAATTTATTACTCAATTAAAATCACTTCATAAATGGTTAATTTTTCAATGAAAAAAATTATTTAAAGAAACTTTGTGATCCAAGAAGTTAGGAAGAGAAATTAAAAAAAAGTGTCTCATTTCCATTTCCCGCGGGAACGGACGAGGTGATAATATTTTTATTATTCATTCTTTAAGTAAATTAACGGTTTCTTTATTTTTGCCGAGCGTGTCTGGGATATTAAAGATTTGAATTTACAAAATGGTCGCTGCGACGCCATCTTCGTGGTTGTCGAACTCCCGCGGGAAATCCCCTCGAAAGCAAACAGAAAATTCTCGACACGTTTCAACAAACAGGAATCTTTGCAAATATGTATTAGATATATACACATTATCGCAATATTGATGTCTACATGAGAGTGACTGATATAATTAAAGTTTTCATTCTATTTTAGTTTTGTATTTTCTCAAATTAATTGTGATCAAAAACAATTTAACTTGAAAAAATAACTCAAATATTTTAACTCTCCATGTAATACCATTATCATTATTGAAAAAAGGATAAGTTTTAATGGTAGCTTTGAGTAAAGTGAAAGGCTCCATTTAAATATAAAAAATAACTACATGAATTCTTGTTTTATGTTTTCTTACATTACCTTACTAATTTCTATTACTCGACCTAATTGCCTTTTAAATTTAATGTAAATAAAAATTAGTTTATTTAATTAGTATGGACAGTCACATCTTGTTTTAAAAATTAACTTTCTATATTTATAATTTTAAAATAATACTATCACTGAAGACACAATCAAGTATACAAAAAATCTGTTTTTAATTCAGAAAGTATGATTGTGATTAACATTTTTGTAGTTTCAATATATTTTGTGAAACGTGATATTGTCGTTAGTTAAGTTAATATTCTTTTACAATTTTGTACAAAGCACCTGGTTATTCTTCATAACAATTAAAAATATTAAAGAGTAACACTGAAGCTCAATTTTAAAACTTTAAATATTCTCAAGTTGAAATTTCTAAGCCAAAAAGTTTGTTACTTTCCCAGTTGCGGATAATTCATCACGAAAATTCGCGACGAAACTGAAAAAACAGGACTAAAATATAGTATAGATTCTTATTAAGTGTGAAGAACGTATAATTTTGATACAATGAAGATTGGTAAAAATGCTTAAAGGTATAATCAAGAAGAAGAATTATATTGCTTCAGTTCTAAAACATAAAAGGACTAAAAAGAGTATCGCGGTAAGGTGGCATGTTCTTAAGAAAATGGATATCTGTATATTTTGGTCCATTAAGAGTTTAATTTTTATGTTCATGTTAACATCTTAATTTTATCTTATAAAAAAAACAATATTATAAGTAAATTAACGGAAAGATTGAATAAATAAAATCGATGGTATATAACAATATAAATCGAGAATATCAGAGACGTCACACGAGCCACGAACAAGTCGAGAACACGTGTGGAAAAAAATGATCTATACTGTAGTACAAGATCACTACATTCAGCAATGAGTAAAATGAAGAAAAACTGTAATAAATGTCAATTTATTTAAAACAAAATCGTTATATTCTTAATCATAAGAAATGTAATAATTACAAAAAAAATAATTAAAAGTTTTCTTTAACATAAATCACGCACTTATTGGCTAAATAAAATAAGATATATATTTTTAAATTTAGATGTTGTAAATAAACCCTAGGAAACAATATAAATGAACTAATTATTATAAAATGAAAATTTATATTACAATTAGAAACTAATTATCTTAGGTGGGATTAATTAGAGGAGTATCAAAATTTGTATTTAATATTGAAGTTTCCATTAACAAGGTTGCTTTGTTTTTAAGAGATTGCTATGGCTTTGCTTCTGATTTAAACAAAGAAAATATATTTTAATAAATAAGATAACAACCCTTGAAGTCTATAATTAATATTAAATAAATTATCATGAAAAATTTTCAAGGAATGTGATTAAAATTTTCAATTTGAAGAATAAAAAAACGATTCACTATAATGAATGATAATATGTTTTTTTAAATTATTAATATTCGTGAGACACTCAATGTCGAATTGTTGCGGTTTTTTTTTGTTAATTATACTCAATCTGATTTAAAAAAAAACCTTTATATCTATAAAAAGCAACACTACACTTTGTGATGTACTTTGATACCTCACTTTCGAATTTATTTTACGAATAATATTTTTATTTAAAATTGTAGAGTTTGGACACGGTAATGAGTTTTTTTTCTTATACATATAATTTAATTTGCATATTTTTTCAATATATACTTAACAAATTTCAAATAAAAAAATGTATATTAATAACGTATGCCATGAAATGAAGGGTTAGGGTAAATGCTTCATTTCTTCAACACCAGGCGGCCGGCGTGAGGGGAAGAAGGGGCGGGGAGACGCCGGAAGCAGTTTTTAAGGCTCTCGCGCAGGCGCACTGGGACAGGAAGCCGCGAGGGATGGGACGTTATAATGAGGCGAGGTATTGTCTACCGAGCACTGAACTGTGGCTCTCGCTATACTCTGAACGTATGAAGACATATTTTTTTTATGATTACACTGCATGTTACAAAATAGAAAAACCTTACCAAAATGAAAGGAAACGCACTTTATTCATTCATCCATTATTTTATTTTAATATAAAATAAAAGTGTTTTTTGTACTATAAAAATATTAAACTAGTCTATGGAACAAAAAAAAAATGTATTACAAAACTTTAAAACTCTTAGAGTTACAGTATATACCAACAAAAAAATGCATAAACAAGATACGCAATACATATTGCCAAATATGTACTTTTGGCTAAAAAAATTCGTGGAGATAATTTTTTTAAATATTATAAAGAGTTATGATCGATTGTCGAAAAATATATTAATGATAGAGATGGTAAATAATGTTAATATCAACCTACTAAATTAATATACTTAAGTATAATATAAATAATCGAGTATTAATTTAATTTTATAAAGTAAAGGAGCCTTACATTTTAAGTACATTAATAAAGCAATTTTATACCAGATAACATAAAAATCATCAAAAACTCACAATTAATATTTAATTATCAATATAAAAAGTGCTGAAATTAACCCGTCCCCTTACCCAAACGATAAAATTATATCTAATTTTAATGGCAGTGCAAAGCGAGTGCCCATCGAAGGCAATAAAAAGTAAGTAATGATTTAAATTATAATTAAAACTTCTCATAATTTTCCCTAAATTATTCGATATAATAATTTTAAATTGGCCTTACCCGAGTGGTCCCCCGGCGGCCGGCGCACTGAAAATAAAATTACCAAATTAATATTTTTAAGGCTTAAATAATAATAAAAAATGGTCGCTTCATAATTATTTGTTGTCATTTTATCGTTGGTGATGATTATTGGAATGCTTAGTTTAATTTAAATCTAATTATGAATATGCTTTGTCACTATATATATTTTTTAAAATATGTCAAAAAATATTTTGATAACGTAAAGTTTATCACATTTAGTGAAAAAAATTGTAAATTAGTCAAAAATCAAATCTTTTACAAATTACCAAAAACTTTTTTTTTAATTGCCACAGTGAAATAAACTTTTTTTAAGACTTTCGGTGATATCTATAAATTTGAAAATCAATGATGTCATAAAAAAAATTACGTCTATTGTTCTCTAAACAAGTAGTTTTTCATAATTAAGAATTATGAAGAAAAACACATACCTGCAATATTTTATTCGTTAATACACTCCAGAAGCCATGAAATGCCAGCATGATTTCACAAAGAAATACTATCAATTTTCAATTAAATTATATCTCATGTACACATCATACAAGGCTGGGTGGGATGTATTCATTAATTACAGGAAGGATTATTTACCGCCGTGGAGAAAGCTAAATTAAACGTATTTTGCAGGTTGCTTAGCAGTCGAGGTAGATATCGCAATTTGCATTTCTGAAAGCCTCGACTAAAGTACATCATTATTTTATGCGTACATATATCTATCAAGCATTAACCATTTATGTCATGTGACTTAACGCTTTTACCGCAATTAATTCCACGAAACGTGGAAACAATTTATTTTAACTGACTTGTTAATAAACACACATATTCTTTTCGTTATTTCTTTGATTTTTTTACGAGTATGTTAGTTGTGATAAACATACAAGTAGTGGTACAAATTTATGAATTAAATCCAACAAAATATGTTTTTTTGATTATTGATGAAATAAAAAATAAAAATTTCATTTACAAATAAAAATAATTATACGCTTTTTGCGAGTGATGAGAGGTGAACTCAATCCGTGAGTTTTATTTTTTTCGCGAAAAAGGAGGTTATTTTATAAAACAATGAAGAAAAAAAATGACAAAACGTAAGAACTGAGATATCAGCACTGAGGCATTATGAGAGACAGGAAAGCATATTATGATTCCGCAGCTGCAAGTGGTAGCAATTATTCACATGGCAGGAGCAAGAATGTTCCTGAAAGCCGGCTGCTGCTCTCGCCCAGGGTGTCAGAACAAAGAGGTTCAATCCCGCCATTTAAATGCAAGATCTGACTTGCAATATGTTCTCAAGATTCACTCATGTTTTGTGTCTATTTTTTTATAAATTGAGACTTTATTGTCTTGATTTTGCTCTGATTTAAAAGCCTAATTTGAGGATATCAGTAGCATGCGAGTTTTATGATATCAGCAACAAAAACAACGAGGTACATCATTTGATTTAAACTGAAAAATAATGCAGTAAAAAAATCAGTGCTGCGGTGTTTTTTTTATGATGCCAGTAACAAAAACGTCGATAAAAAGGGAAAATATAATAATTTGTTCGATTTAATTATACAAATTGGTGTACATGTATCAATGCGGTTGTGTTTCTTTTATACCAGTAGCAGAAACATAATAAAAAATTGATGGTATGATAAGCCCCGGAGGCTTTACTAACAAGTATGGTTCACTAACAATCATTGATGATGAACAAAATTTACAAATTTAAATATATAAAAGCAATAATTGTTTTGTTACTCTTGGTTTGTCTGTGAGATTTACCAAAATAGATTCAAAAGCTAATTATTTAAAAAAATCAAAATATTTAATCAATAAATTATATTTAAAAATTTATTACGTGCGCAAATTTGTTTCCCATCGGTTTAAATTTTTCTTTGCAGCTTCAAAAGTTTTTTTAATTTTTTAATAAAAAACGTTTTTTAAGACATTAAAGTGTTTTTTTAAGACCATAGATTTTGAATATTTATATAATATTTCATTGTTTATATTCCATTATAAAATTATAAAAATTTATAGCAGCAGTTAAATAGAAATACAGTAATAAAAAAAAATTAACAATGATTAAGTGATTTGATTAAGAATGTAATTTTGATATATTTTGGTGTAAAATTTTATGTGACTATGCTTCATATGTTTGACACTAAAGGGTGTAAATGTGTTAATTGATATAATTTATCACTCACCACACAATACCTCTCTGCAACAGATTTCATGTCCATGTTCGCTTACTCAAATATTTTTTTTAATAAAGTCATTGAAACTACTAGACATAAATATCAATTAATTTACTAATTCAAATAAACTTAACGCCTAATGACTATAAAAACAAAACAACAAAAAAATAGATTCATAAATAACACTCGGAATAATATTGTGTGTAGCGATCATTTGTACGACGCGGAGTGTAGGCTATTAAATTAGAAATAATATTTATAGCTCAATGCGTCTTGTCTAAGTCATAAATAAATTTAAATGTTCTATTATAAGTTTGTGATGAAATTAATTGTTTTAGCTGCCCACTTAAAGCGGTTTATAGTCACCACAGTCCTTCGAGTCAAGGATTTCGACTGGAGATCACCACAACTCATAACTCGCTGAAGTATTTTGACTTTCAACATATTAAGATTTCACCGAAACTTTAATACAATGTAAATTGTTTTTATTTAATTTGATATTATTAATTTGAATTTCATCTAAACATTGTTTTTCCATACAGAATTATAATTATATAAAAGTAAAAAATATCTACTAGAAATTACTACTTTCCTAGAAGTTAAGACATTTGTCTTCCTACTAAAGATGAAAGAAATAATAAATGTTTAGATTAAATGTATATTTTTAGTATTTATATTAAATGTCTATTAATAAATTTCCCATGAATCATACATTTTTCAATGCTTTTAATATAACACCACCCCGCTTTAAGCACTGACATGTACAATATGTAATATTAAATTATTTTCACACAGAAAGTCAATTTTAAGTTTTCTATAATAATCAAAAACGATTACTTTGGCGCTATCTCATCAATATCAATTGTAGATATTTCCAATAATCTACGTAAAGATGCTAAGCACAACTTTTGATATTTTATTCAAGTTATAAAAGACAAAGTGTTGTGTCAATGACAAAATGTCAATCACAGAGAAAAATCTCTGTAAATTTTTAAAGAATTCAATATCTTGCCTACCCGAGCGTATTCAAATGAACAAAGTAAATCTAGTTACAAGGTGTCTTTGTTGTTTCCCAGAACACCGGATTATCTGTATATGGAAAAGAGCTAAGACGATAATCCTGAAGGGCAGCAGCGAGTGAAGAATGAAGAGGCGAGGGGGGTGACTTTGAAATGCAACGAAATGCACGTGCCTTATAAGAAAACTTGAATTTGAATCAAAAAGACTTTTTGTTATTTAAAAAAACTAGTAATTGAAAAGACAATGTTGGATAGAACATATTCAAAGATTTAAATAATAAAAGACGACATTGCATAACTATTTTATTATGTTCAATAATGTGTAAATGAATAACCTATTTATAAAATTTAGTAAGTAGAAAGTTGTACGTACTCTTAAAATAAGCACATATGTGTAGTGGTGATAAAAATAACATCCTTCATAGCTTTGAGTCACGATTTTATGTATAAATGGTTTCCACCCCGTTTACGAGACAATCAAACTGCGTCGTTTGAATTGATGGCATATGTAAATTCTCTATAGTTGGGTTGAAAGTCTTAAATGAAATCATATTGAAAGAGCCCTATCCATAAACATAAAAATTATTAAAGTAATAATCTAGTTGTTGTTTAAGGTCAGTGTGGTAATATTTTGTGAACATTTTCAGTAAACTGGGGTCGTAATCGCTTGAGATATATCCAATATTTATGAAAGATTGCCGAAAAAAGGGGAAACCTTCTGAGTTAAACTAACAATGATTACATCTAATGACGTGTTGCTAACGACCGCACCGATCGCCGGGTATTTTGGCGTTATAAACAGGTTTTTATGACAAAAATGTACATGAGCTTATTTTCTGAAATTTTTATACCGTGCTATATTTTCATGGGTCAAGGTCACGATAGGTTACCATAATTGTTAGGTTTCAACAAATAAATGGTTTCAAAAATATTTTGTTGATATTTGTATGAACATAAAAAGTGTGAACGGTTAAATAGACATAACTATTATATTAAAAAAATATTATTAAAAATGTTTCCGGAAGCTAGTAAGAGTGAAGGTGCTGTGTAGGTAGCGGAAGAGAGTTACATGGCTCGTGGTTTTGCAGGTAATTTAAGATAAGTCACCTTGTTGCAGTAGAAAACAACCACCAACTTCGAACCCTAGAATACCGTCCACTATACCATATAAGACTACAAAAACACTGAATCTAGCTTCGCAGAACACTTCTTCTCCACAGTTTATTTTTTATTATAAATAATAAAAAATATTTTTCAATAAAATTTAGATTGTTTCACAACAGTTTCAATCGATTTCGATTTTTGTGTCTGGTATTTGTTTGTATTTTACCTAATTCAATTCTTTTCCAGTCATCGTTTGTTCCCAAGGATCATTATGTTACGTAATGTAACTGAGGCCATTTCTCGATTGATTAAATGTACAACGTAAATAGTATTACTTAACGCGTGTTCGTATAAACCTTAAACCACAAACTGACCTTATAACTATTTTTTTATAGATATTTTTATAAAAACCATGAATCTAATAAATAAACATCTTATGTAAGAAACTATACTACTTATATTATAAAAATAAAGTGTTTTTTGAATAATTGTAATAAAAATGTTTGCATAAATTATTGAAAAATTAATAGATTTATAACGCGTGACCAAGCGAGGTACTCTCAGAATACTAATACACCCTTAAAACTTTAAAGCACCTCTAACTGAGAGATCTAACAGATTTTAAAAATTATATTTTATAATTTACTGTTATTTTCCTTTAGCAGTAAAATTTACAGTTAAAAAAGTGTTAGTTATTTACAATTTTATCTAAAACGTTGAAGAAATATCAGTTATTTCTAATGAGTTCAAATAGCGTCATCATTTTTACTATTAAAAATTAACTTCAGGTTGTAGCTTAAGTTGTCAAATAACATGAAAAGTATCAGTAAAAATATTTTGTTTTAAAAATATTGGCTCTTTTATTATACATTTGATAGAAATGACGATGCATTAAATAAAATATGATTGATATATTCGCGTAGACGCTGTAGTTTCTTTCAACATCAATGGATAGTTCGTCTATTATTGTTAAAAAAAAAAAAACGAATAGTCATTGCATGTAGACATCTTGAATTTATATGAATACTATTTAAAGTAAAGCAAATGATGTGTCATCCTTTTAATAATTTCGGAATTCGTAAAAAATAGTTAATAGTAAAAAATTAAAGTCGATTGTCAATCACTCTTAAACCTTGTTATAGTATAAATAATTACAAAAATAGTAGTAAAAAATAATCTAAGATGTGATTATGTCGAAATAAAAGAACAGCTTTATGTACATATTTCAAATAAAATGCAGGCCATTATTTTCAGGAACACTTCCGTAGACACGACGTATTCAAGTACTGAAATGATTTAGCGTCCATTTATAAATCAGGAGCATCTGCCGCGCGCTGGATGCAACGGTTGGGTTTGTCGCCGGATGAGATGCAGAGCGGACGGCCATCTTGCAAAATGGCGGCCCCACGTTAATCACCCTTCAGTGTTATCGGTTCGATTGGAGACCTTGTAATTTATCATGGCGTAGTTCCCAGTAAAATTTAATAATGAAATGAGAAACCTTTTAAAATGTGCCCATAAAGGTATACGAGAAAGAAAAAATTGACTGACAAGTATGACTTGCGGATTATTCTCTAATATAAATCTGCATCGAAAATATAAAAAAAATACAAGCAGGATTTATTCAAACTTGAAAACATTTTTATACATTCAAATTTAAATAAAAACTTTTTAACTTAAGGTTTAAATATTTGAGTACTCACAAACAGTTACATTAAGGACGCAAGAACAGTAAAAGTTTACTTAAAAAAATATTGTTTTAGAGTATTGGTTGTACCAAAGAAGACATAATCTTTTTATAGAAATATTAAAAAATATATCAACAACGAATATCAATGTAGAACGATTAGTATTAAATTAATTAACTACTTTTACATGACGCTAATTGCATGAGAACATTAAATTTTCATATCCAATTTAGTTTGATAGTAAATTTAGGCTTTTAAAATAAATAAACTTACTCGTTATATGGAATTATTCTCCATGTGACAGTTTGCGTTAAACATTGTTAATAATACTTTAGATTTAATTTCATTTAAGCCTATGAAAAATGGAAAATGGACCCCTGTCACTTGGACAACCCTTTCAGGGGGCTGTGACTTTTCAGTTATAATGTGGGTGGCTCTATCGGGGCGCCGTCAACAAAGTAATCACAAGTAGTTATATTTAATCAAATAAAACATGCTCACAGATTGTGCGCGTTTATAAATAAATAAAAAGATTTATTATTTATGATTTATAACGTTTGCTGATGTTAACTGAGCATTGAAGTAAATACTCATCATAACAGTGTTTGTATAGAATTACTTCTTTCAACAAACAGTACGGCTTAAAGCAAACTAACAATTCCAAAAGTTGATTTACGGAATCTAGCTATAATGAATTTTCTAAGATATAAATAAAATATGACGCTAAAGACATTGCTGAAATCAATGGGCAGGATACTTCATACAAGAGTTCCATTTAGCACACTTGTTGAGAACGGGCCGGTCCGACCCGGCTCCGTTAATGAGGATTTTTTTATTGCCCGTTGAATGGACGGACTGGAGTAATTGACAATAGCGGAGACTCGAATAACAAAGAGGACAAAAACATGCGAGGAAGCTAAATTTCTGAAATATGAAGCTGATTGAAATTTTTCTGAGAAAAACTCTTACTTAACAATTTAACGAATATTTTTTTCATTAAATATATGGAACCTAAAGTATTGGTTTCTGAAATTAGTTCTTGAAAAAGAATCAGTTCAATTGAACTGTATTAATTAAAAAGAAAATTTATATTTATTTTGATATTATAAATTGTATTATCAAGTAATTCGAGACTTTGAAAAGATCGTTACAACTACCACATTTGTGAAAATAAGGTAAAAACGGGAATGTTACAAATCGCGAGTTTTCAGCCGCTCTTGGCAGCTGTTTTCAACTAAAAAAGTTCACCTAAAGCGTAAAAACATATTCCTCTTTGATATATGAAACCGACTGTCAGTGGTCGACCACCTGCGGTGATAAGAAATTTAGAGTGCTAGTCCACAGGCCACGTTCGGTACAAACTATTTCTCTAGTATACACACACATACGTCTCAGAAGAAAAAAAACCAAGTATATTTATTAGGACAATGAGTTGAAATAAGTAGCTTATATCTACAACCACGATGTGGTTCTTGTATATTAAATCTTACGGATTATTATATTAATATTTATACAACATGCATATTGTTGTTTGCGTTAGAGAATGTCATTAATTACTGATGGAAAGATCAAAGTGTAAAATTATTTATTTGATAAAAAATATTTTAATATACGAAAAAAATAATTATAAAATGGTATTAAGCTTATATATATTGATAATAAAAAAATAATAACAGATGTGAATGCAGCATACTTTACGCTCCAGTTGGGTATTCCCCGGACAAATGGAGGGGAAAATTAAAATGTATTATTGTATCTGCCAAGAATGGGAAAACATCCACAGCCATCGCTCGCTCATTGTGCGAGCGAAACAAAGAGCCAATCAGATAATGGATGACATCGGGTGAGAGGGAGACGCGGCATGCTTGAGGACTGCTCGCCGGCATTGTGTGTAACGCGCGGACCAAAGGAATAAAAAAAAGCCTCCGAGAGAACATTCTCGTCTCGAACAACGCTATGTTCAACAATTCATTAACAATTATCCTGGTTTATTCTCCTTGAATTTCCTTAACGTATTGGGATATGCAATCTATCTTAATTGATTTCACAGTGATGATCTTTGCACTCATAAAGCTGGATACTAAGTATTCGGGTAATTTACGGTCACACTCACTATAAAAAAAATTTGTTGTCATGTCTGAAATTTTTACTTAAAATTCTAATAATTCTAAAAAATATCAGCACGCAAAACCTTAATAACGAAAAATCTTCCATAGAATTGGTTTTCGCTCTACTAAGCCAAATTGTATTGTTCAATAAAAGGTTAATAATATAAATCAATTGTTAATTTCTAATTTGAATATTAATTGAGCATGTAAAGAGAGTACATAAAGGGTTATACCATTTCTGTGCGTATGTGGTTTTGAATTACTAAAATGTAATTCAGATATGGAATTTAAGCAAACGTACTATCATAACAATATGGTAGTTGAATTTTTAATTAAATTAGCCATAACCAGGGAGCACCGTGCTAAGTACGCAGTTCGTAGTCAATGTCACATTCATAAAGCTCCATTAACCCCCGTTCCTAATCATTATTTTATCTAACCTAATTGCTCGCAAAACCTAAACTAACCTCGTCTTTTATGCCCCTGCACAGGCGGTTATGGAGCTTGTCTAGCGTGAAGATCCCTTTAGTGATGGTTGTTGGCCAAGGTTAGGTGGATATGCTTAATTAACCACGGCGTTCTGTTTCTTTGTCGGGCTGCATACATTTTTATGAAGGTTGATATGAAATGCAAATTTATCTTCTATTTTTGTACTGTCTCAAACAAATACCTTAAAAGAACAGTGAAAAAAATTGTTATCCTTAAATTATACCTACCATTAAAAAATGTACTTTATGGTCCGTTTATATATATATTTAATAATTATAAGATATTTTTTTAGATAATTGCATATATAAATGCACGGATAATCAACGTCTTGCGGCTTAACTGTTTGAAATGCAGTGAATCGAAAGCTCCCACAATCATTAAACGGGAGGATATATACTTAGTTACAACACATTAACCTTCCTAGAAACAAAGCACATTGACCTATCCAAAATCTAAAGATAATTTCACTCCAGTTGCAATCCGATATATATATTATCTTTATTTGCTTTAATGAAGAATTAAGTTGAGAAAAAATATAATATTTTGTTTTGGAATTGATGCAAAATCTATTTTAAGCTTAAGCTTTTCAAAAATATTCATCGCCAAGGGTAGACAAATAATACAACTTTAAATAAGCAATTTCCAGGTAAAACACGGCTTCATTGTTTAAGCTGAACTCCTTCAAGTAATAAAGGCTTAAGATTTCGAAGGAGAAATAAACTCTGTCGCGCTGAGAACATGTCTTGGGACTAGAGAAGGCGCAGGAGAAGATTATTTCATGCCTAAGACCTTTAAATAGGTGAGATATAGAGATCACGAAAGTTACCTTTAATAAAACAGTAAAAATTTTCATTGTTTCGTAAGTTACTACAGCAAAATATTTACTATGTTGCTCTTATGACTTTATATTGGACAATTTTTTGGTTTCATTTTCATTTATTTTATTAAAAAAATCTGTTGTGGTATTAACGAAATTCCCATCACAATGATCAGCAAACTTAACTATAATTTAAATATTCTTTCTCATTACTCTGTGCTTTGATTTTTATCGTAGTATCGATTACCATTGTCTTTTCAGGAAGATTAAAAATGCAAGTTGAACTCAGTATTATATACTAAATAAAAACTGTTTTTTTGTTATCGTCGTCTAATAATTGTTATACCTGATATAAAGTATGATGAAATTTTTGACCTAGACCCTTATCAAAATTAACATTATATAATGTTGAAATTACGGCTCTATCTACGTGTCCATTTTAGATAGTTTTGTAAAAATTAAATTGAATTAATCTGGTTTAAAATTATATGATGTGAAATAACCGATAATCTTTTCATTTTTTTAGTTTTGACATGGACCACTTTCATAACTTTGGGCACAGATGTATTATTGAAATTTATTGTTTTCATATGGTGCTTTAATATATAAGTCGGGAAACAACCAAAATATTCTGCAAAATTATTTCTTAAAAAACACTTACCCAAAGCACTGTAAGCATTATGTAAAAACATTTTTTTGGTTTTTAAAGAATATTTCGCTTCTTAGATATTTTTATATTTTTGAGCTCCTCCTTTGAAAATTTGCTTTAAACTAGATTCTTGGTAAAAATTCTTTTGTTGTATGATAGCAAGCCCTGCTGCTTTCGATACGTTGAAGTGCCTCGTGCCCACACGTGGAGTTACGTGTGCCGACCCTATCAACCCCAAGGCACGCCTTATAAACAACAAATGTATTCAAATACCATCATTGTTCAGATAGACATTTTTTTTAATCAAAGAGAGTATTGATAAATCTTTGCTTCATGATGAAATCAATGTAATAAGTACCAATGAGCGAAAAAAAAATGTATATCACAAGCAAAAAACGAAAATCAAAATACGAGTACAAATAGACGCAAAAAAATGAATTACTTGAATATCAAAATATTAAATAATAATACAACTTTCGTTAATATTCAAATAGTAATTTTTTCTCAATTTTCGTTAATTATTAATACTATATTCAATCAGAGCAAAATGTGAATTTCAATATATGGATAATCGTGAACAATCTCTCAAAAAGTATTATTATTATATTTAAAAATGAATACTTTTTGTAATGTGTTAAATTTATTCAAATAACTATAAAATTTCATTTTTAAGTTCAAATAAATATGATTATATTTTGTTGTATTTGCTCATCGGCTTGTTAACAAACTAAATTGGTATTTGGCAATAATACGTTCTACTGCCTGTTTAACGTATCAAGACACGGAATAACTAATTGAATAATAAATTTGGTAAATAAAATATGTAAGTGGTGTCTTACTAGCTAATTTCGCTAAAAAAGAGCAAGATTAGCTTAAAAAGGAACAGGTACACGGAGCAGGCTGCCTAATTGGGTCAGATATTTTTTTCAGACGAGCATTGAAAATAAAGGAAGGGCAAAGGGCATAATTAAGCCATAAATCAAGTTATTTGCCAAAAAAGACCTTGTTTACTTTATTTTACGAAATTCGTAAATAAATTTTACATACATAAGCTGTGATAAATATAAATTTTATAGGAACTCATATTATGTCGTTTTCTTGGGAATTAAGCTAAGTTTATGTATATAATCTGGGATTTAATGATATATTAATACGAATAAAGTGATTTTATAATATGTTTTAAAAATTCGAAAATACAATCAAGGAATTGTTATCAAATTAATTAATTAAAACTTAAGTTCTAGTTGGTTTAAAAATACAATTTTCTAAGGATTACACATTTTAATTTAAAAAATATGATTAAATCTAAAATAAAACTATTTAAATGAAACAAATTTTAACAATGTGCTCTAAGGAGTATAATAAACATAAACGTTAACATTGCATATTTTGTTTTATTTTAAAAACCTAAAATTTGTAAACTCATTTAATAATATTATCAAAATATTTGTTGTTTTCCAGCAGGATCTCTATTTCAATAATAAATTTATTACGTTGGTATAATAAATTTGAATTTTCAGGAAAGATTTAATATTAAACATAGATTTCGCCACTCATTGCCACACTGAATTCCTAGGTAATAGCTTATTATTTCATATGTGTAATTTACTTCTGAATAATGTGCCTACGTTTTACTTGTATCCAATTTCAGCCGGTGAGAAGGTCTCATAATTTATCTAAAGCTACCGATTAACGAAGAATTAACAAATAACAGCCAGGGCAAAAGTGAACATTATTTATGTCATCAATTAATTTACACGGAAGATTAACTAAAACAGCGTAAATACAAGGCACTCCCTTTAAAAAAAAAAAAAACTGCGAAGCACCCCGAAGACTAAACAAGATGGGTCCTTAATTTAGTGGACGGGAATAATTATGTAGCGATCCGAGAGTTTGTTTCCACTAACGTTTGGCTCGCTAATGCTACATTTCCTTACATTACGCCTGTTCGTACTACATTTTAAAGCCGAATTTATGTATAGGTCCTGTTTAATGTTAGTTTATTTCGGTTATTTTTCGAATTAAGCCCTGCGGTTTTGATTAGCTCCCGTTTTATGGGAGGTTTGGGATTGAAAGTAAAAAATGAGATGGCCGTTAAGTCCTCGGAATTGACCTTTTGGAATCCGAATTGCGTATGTTTTTAAAAAAAAATTGTCTGCCTGAAATATATGTAGCATTGAAATATGGAAAAAATATGAATAATGAGAAATTCTTCCCGTAACCCTAAATATATTACACACTAAAAAAACTAATAAATTTTTCAAAATGTTTATTCACATCTTTGATCATATACATTAAAAAAATTCGTTAGTTTTCCTGTTTAATAATCATATGATAACGCTCTAGTGTCAAAATCAAATAAGTTTAATTCAACATACTTTTGTAAAGGGATATCGTGAAACTATCAAAGGAAGAAAAATTTAACAATCTATGTGTGTTAATAGAATTTTTAAAACCCAAAAAAATGTCTTGATGGTATTTATACAAACAAAACTTTGATAGAGACGATGCAAAAACTCAAATACTAAAAATTGTGTTCAAACATTAAATAAAATATTTGCTGGATATTGTTTTTATTTGTGCTAAAGAATTTAAAGGTTCTTTTCAGTATAATACTTGTACAATGAAAAAATCCATCACCGATTTCACGCGTCATGTCCAGGTATAATATACGTTTATTCAGTTATAATTGACTTCGGTGAATTGGGATTGATATTTTTTCAGGCATTGTTTGGATTTAATTGTTTCTTCAAATAACCAACCTTGATACTGACACATCTAAATTAATCGATGTTATCGACATGTGCAGAGAGCGTAGCGGTGAATAAATAATCACGATTTCGTTTTTAATGGAAAATTTCTTACTTTCACGTTTGTTTAAATGTTTCGTAATTTATAAATCAAATAAGTGAATTGAGAAAATGAAAAAAAAATTGAAAAAAAACTGCATTGATATATTAATGAGATTTTATTATCTAAAAGTGATATCAACAATTATAATTGTCCTTAAATTGAAGACCATCAGTATATACAGAGCTTACATCATTTGACTAAATTACCTAGAAAGTGTTGGTTTTAATTTTAGTGAATCTTAAATGATTCGGATTTAAATTTTCTGTGATTTTAGTTTACGATATTTTATATCCGAAAAATTTAGTTTTGTTTCAACAGTATCTACAAAAAATTATTCATTTTTCAGATATTTTTAGTGTAAAAATAAGATCAGACGTTAAAAAGGAAACCGATTTTTTTCCCCCATAAAAGTACAAGGTCGAGAGTCTGGCGATGCCTATAGAAGGCAAAATTATTTTTATCATGTGACTTAAACCGATGGTTTGTCTAACGATTTAGATTTATTCAAAATTATTTTTGTGAAGTACTTAATTACAAGAATTGATGATTCAAATCGAACTACACACAATACAACCGCTTTGTGTGAGGTTGATTGTAAATTTTGCTGTATAGAATGGCCCGCAATGAACTTTAGCCTGTTTCCGCCCCTAACTAGCTCGTCATTCCCCTGAAAACAATGAGACTGACAGAGTGTGAAGAGGCTCCGCTGTGTCGTGACGTATTCGTTAGAGATTGGCGATAGAGGTTTAGCTATATTAGATTGCGTGAAGTACTCCAACCGTATTATTGGACCAATGATCATAGGATGTCTATACATATCTTGTTTGTTAAAGGTACACGCGTATAAATATTAAAATAATAATTTCAAATGCTTCATTTATGGTATATTGAATATTTCTTTAATCCAATATTAATTTAAAAACTTTTTATTCACTTACTATATCTCTATTCATATATTTTAAAAAAGACAGTACAAGCTTATAAATACAATATGTCAAAAGTAATTTATTTTTAGATGTCTTTAAAATATACAATATTACCAAAAGCCTGTGTGTCCCGATGGAGAGATATCGTATGTCCCCATCGATTAGGCGGCCATTACTGTGTTCGCAGAGGAATCTGTTAGTAGGGAAGGTTCTGAAATGGGATGGATTTCATGAGTCAATATAATTTTATTATTTCTGGGATTTCGATTCGAATGGTTGAATAAAGTAGAGCATCTTATGCGATCTCGATCGACACGATGAAATAAGACATTAAGATTTTAAAATGATTATAATACTTTTTTACGGTTATTATTTATTTAGACTTATTTACCGAGAGATTGTTGTATTTATATTTAGCAAAATAAACTTAAAAAAGCTTAAAATTTTAATATAAAAAAATTAACACACATTTGTTGAACTAACAAGCAAATAAAATGTTCTAATACAATGATTGTGTGATATCATACAACAACTGCTAATAGAAATTTTATTAATAAATTATTATTATGCAACACATCGAGGCAACTGCTCTTGTTGATATTTGAGTTAAATACAATACAGTCGGCTTAGTGTAGTGTACATGCAATTTGTCACTAAGTGACTATATCGTGACAATTATACGTCTCAGTAACAGGATCATTGGAGTTAAATGCGCGACTGCGACTGCCGTGACGTTGACTTGACAAGGCGACGTCGGCAATACAACGCCAACACAACGATGGCAGAAGGACACTGTATTCTATTATTTCATGTAAAGATATTAACTGCTGTCTTTAGGATATAAAATTTGAGCTATAATCAACATGAAAACTCTCCAATCACCCGGATATTCCCCTAAGTAAAAAAATAACAAAATAAAGACGAACCCCATTGGATCTCTTCAAAGAGGCTCCATTTGTACAATGAGTGCACACGAAATTGAACTGGAGACCCTATTTATTGGGATGACTGTCATTTGGTAACATCTATAACGTTAAAATTTAAGGTTTTTGTCAAAATGGATAAAGGTTTTCAAATAGATCAGTAAGGTTGGAGTAGCATATCAGTCTGAGGAATGCAAGGTCGTATTACACTTACCTATATATAGGGCCAAAAAGCTTATTATACGTACAATTTACAAGGTGATGAAACCACAGAATATTTCCAGAGATTTCTGGCGTGAGCTTAACTTTTTGAAATTTCCACGCTAAACAAAGGGTTGATTGCTTAAGCAAACCGATCTGACTTTCTTAAACATAAAATATCCGTGATTTACATAAGTATACATTTCAGCAAATGTTACATACTCCAAGAATCGTAAATTCAAAACCATTGGCACACGAGCGTCGTCAGCGTAACGAGCGAATCGTAGAACAACTTATATACAGCAAAGTAGAACTTAAACCAGAACTTTATCTTCCCTGCCAGGAACTAATCGACCATTAAATGCATGTTTATACCCACGAACTAAATCGATTTAAAATTAGTTATCGGTATATATGTGTCCTGAGAAAAGTAAACTAGAGGTAAATACTTTAAGTAAAAGTTCAGGACTATTTTTGGCAAAAGACTCAAAATATAAACATGTTTCAGTAGATTTATAGTACACTACGGATTTATATATTTATGGGATAATTATTTTCATATAACCTGAAACATTCAAAACTTACTCGATCGTATTTATTCACCGTTATATTGTTATTAATGTAACGGTTATAAAATATAATCGAATCAAATATATAAGTTATAGTATAACTCAAATTTAAAAAGTAATAAATTTTGAATTTTTTTGCAAATTATTTTGAGTACATAAGTAATTCATCAGAATTCATTTTTTATTCTTTAAAATATGCATTATTTGTTATATATTCAAATATAGGTAAAAAAAAATATTCAACAGTTGTTATTATATTGCACTTTTACCTTAACTATATTATTTAAATTGCAAGTTACGAAATTAACACATATGTACAATAATTAATAACAATGACACACACACGCAATAAAGTCAAGAAAGCAAGATCTCCAAAGTATACGAAAAGTAGGTAGATTAAAGGAACACAAATTAAATTATTAAACTTTTTTCGGTTAATATTATCAATGATAAAAAAAAATGTTTGAAAAGAAACACAAAACCGGAAATATTTTCACGCATTCTTGTTTTATTATTTGGCAAAAATCCTAAAGGGAAAATATCAAACAAGGATTCGTGTAAAGCAGGTGTTGCTTCTGTATTATCAACAAAAAACAACGCAAGGGAGATTGTCGTGGCAAACTACCTTCTTGGAGGCTTGTTGGCGCTCCGGGCATTCCCGGTGATGGATTTCAGGATCCATCATCCACGGCCGAAGACTCCAGCCAACAAGGAATAAGCCACCCGAGGAAAATATTCCGCTGATATAGAGCTCCATACTACACGAACTAAAAGAAAGGACGAAATAGTTTATTATTATGAACAATACATCAAATATTTTATCCTTAGGCTTCCTTACAAAAATAATTAAAAATTAATTACGGTTTTTTTAAAATGACTTAGTTCTAGCATTTAAATAAAAATAAGTCTTAAATTTTAATCAGTTTGTAATTAAAATTACCATAAAATTTCAAAACGATAATACACCTTGCGAGGTCTGTTGGTCTAATCCGTAATAAAAACAGAGAAGTTTCCTCCCTTACCTCCCTAAATTATCATATCATCCAGCACCATGTGGAGAAGGGCTCGAATTCGCCAGCTCAACTTTCACCCGTAAAGTTTTACAGTAGCTGGGTAAACAGGAGTACAAATAACTGTATGCACTGGATTTATTCAAATTACAAAACTTTGGAGTGTATTAAATATTCATAACATTTATTCGGAGAATTAGGTTCACAATATTTACTTTTAGCAAAGGTTCCCATTCAACATATTTCAATTTATATGTAATGAAACGTGCCGTTCGATAATTAATAAAACCTTCATTTTATTTATAACAAGTGGTTTAAGTGATATCTCAAATATTATTAGCCGAAAAATAAAATATTGAAATTATAGAAGTATATATTTACGGCCTGTTTAATTAATAAACCGCAGAACAAAACATAGTAAAAATAAAAAAAAAAAAACAAAAATTGGTAATTTTGTCATAAAATCTTTCTAGTGCTGATAGCTTTACTTGTGAAAGATACTTAAAAAAATATCGATTTACTTACAAATATCTCTGAATGTTATCAGGATGTGAAAGTTCGCTTTCATTTTTTTTTTAAATATTCTGTTTTATTACAAAAGTGAAAGATATTTACAGTAAATTTCGAAATATATTGCCCTTCTATAAATGGATACGACATGTATTAAAGGTTAGTCGTTTTCCAGCAGTGAATATTCCTTGGAACCGCCAATTGAGTATCGACAGGGAAGAAATTGGCGAGACAGGCCATGTGGCAGGCATATCTCATGTAACTGGATAAGGAATGAATATTATTGTGTGCTTACATCAGACATGAAAATTTTTATTGATAGAAGATATATTTTTTCGTTTAGTTAAAAAAACGAGAAAATTATCATCTTAAATTATTATTCAAACGTTTATCGACGATAGACTTGTTTAATTTTCAATAAACACACATTTAAACGTTTTTACCTATTAGGGCTTTTGCCTTGTAATCTGAAAGTCAAAGGGATCACAAACATTCATATTTAGACTATTTATATTTGTTGTTGAAATATTATCATTAAGATATTTTTAAAAAATACCAAAATGGAATTTGTTCAAGTGTTTTTTGTCAAAAATATTAAACGTATTATCATTAAGTCCCATACTCGAGTTTTTTTTTTCATTTTCTAGTCCGTTTTGCGAAAAATCGACTGCACCAATAAAAAAAATTAAATGCAAAAAGTTGAATACATCCCTTTTTCCGAACAGAATATTTTTTTATTTCTTGTAAATTTACTTTTAATATGTGTTTTTCCGATTGAAGTGTAGGAATTTGGATTCGTCATGTCCCCTGTTCTATGAGTCCTCATAAATGTCTTTTTTTAATTGGAATTAAAAGATAAAATATAAACCCTGTACGATTTATTATTTTAAAAATTTAAAAAAAAAAAATCTTTAACACACTTTGGTTTTGAAAAGTCGTCATTTTATCCAATTTTTCAACATCTTCAAGATTTTATTTTACCCTGAAAACGGAAGTTAATTAAATAATAAAAAATAGATAAATGTAATTTAAAGTTTTTTCAATACTCTTTAAAAAAAATAACTTTCGACATAAAAAAATAAAGTGACAATTAAATTAATTAAATGACACGATTTCGCCAGGTAAAACGGTCCTTTTTTTGTGGCAGACGGGGGATGGACACCAAGCAAGGTTAGGTAGCAAGACTTTTAAGGTCTTATTCAATTTGATAAATTGGATTAAACTATTACTTTGTAACATTAATGTTTAATTGTTTTGGTCCCGGTTCTGGCGCCATCGTCAAGTGATCCATCTAGATAGAATTCAATCTGCGAAGATGGCCCCAGTGTACCCATAAAATAAATGTTGATTACTGCATGTTCTCACTGTATACTCTGGATATACGACATAGACATGTATAAGCGTGCATTTTAAAGATCTTTCGAGTAGAATTATTCGGCCAGTGCAATTTTTTAATCAATTATAATATCGGCGAGTCCTCTGAGCCTCGAGCCGGCTAACCGGAGTTAGTCAACTGGTGATGTATTCCGTTATATGGCAGACAACATGACCGGTGCTTTGAACTGCCGATGATCGTCCAAGCGTGATACGTAACGCTACGAGCTATATGCTAAAATGAGCCGAGAGGCATGCATTCAAGCTTATTCCAAATGCGACTTTCCTTTGCCAGTTGACGTGCAAAGACTTCAAAGCTGGACCACGTTAAGATTTTCAAAAGCAACTTTGTTTTATTTTTACAATAATTTTTTATACACGTTTTTTGATGTTTGCAGACTTCAATATATATTTTTTAAATTTACTGAACACCTTTGATATTCAATAAAGAATATATTTTGTTTTAAATATATATAGGTTTGAGTGCTTTTTTGTTGTAAAAATGCAATTTTTTTAATTTCAGCTTAATTTACGGTATCACAAACATGCGATATGTTTGCTAAAAGTCTGCTTACGTGTGCGATTGTAAATGGAGTATAATTTTGTACATAGCTCTGATTAAACTTTTAGTTTTCCAGCAGCTAGGATTATTTCCCCAGGCCCTGTCCGCGGCCGGGAAAACGCTCTCAATTTTCTAAAGCCTTTAATTACATTTTTGATTTATATTCTCCCTTACAAAAGAAGCTGAAGTGATTGCATTTGTAGGGTTTTCATTTAAAAACTATGAAATATCGTATTGATTTTAAAATATATTGACATCTAATTATTCGCAACCTTACTTTTGCTTTCAATTGTAAGTATAAATAAATACTATTTTTACTGCAAGTACAAACAACACAAGCAGTTTATGATTAAACAAATAGTATACATGATATAAATAATACTATTTAAAAACAGTAGAACAAAAATAAAAGGTTATTATTATATTCTAAACATTCATTAATCTAATGGTGTTTTTTAAACAAATTGTTTAAAACATTTAAAATACTTTTTATCATTTTATGGAATACCATAAAAAAATTGAAAAACTTTTTTAGCTTCATGATTGCATTTCAATATTCATTGTTATTATAAATTCAATTTAATTTTTTAAATATCTTTTGTAGGTATACTAGACCCAAAATATTAAAAATTCTTTGTTAATTTTCATTATAATCGTAAAAATTAATATCGCTTATATTTTTCTGCAGAAGTTCATATTTTTTCTCAAAGCATATTGTGTATCAGATGAAATTTAATTAAAAGTGATTTTGCCCGAACTCTGTGTTTTTTTGTATAAACATCAGACATGCCAATAATTATTCCGAGAAATGAACCCTTAATTTGGCTTTAGCATTTTTTAATGCTTTAAATTCAATATTATATTTCGAAATATTCATTGGAAAAGATGATTTGAGATAGAAAAAAAAACAATTTTAAAATAGCACTATAACAAGTAATAAGTTTAAAACTCATATAGATTTCACTGACTAAAAAAATTATAATGATCATAAAAGTAATATAAAGCAGTAATTTTATTTTTGTTTAATCTTGTAGATATCCTTATTAATATATAAAAATTTAATGCGAATTATTATTCTTTATATTTTGCGTGTCTATGAAATTAACACGAGTGAGAATATTTATTCAATGGCGTCAATGTAAACGCATTTTGGTAATTTTTACATTAAACGACTGCATTTCTCTTATTTTTAATACGTGTTTGTATTATTTTATAAATTAAGCGAATAATAAAATTAACGTAGTGTTCCAAGCATTTAATATGTTTAAATATCTCGTTCTGATTCCTGATGATAAACAACAAAATTATGAGGTGTAATTTAATAAAAAGGTACTATAACGATAACAACGACAGTGGATTTCTTGTCAAGAAGAGTTTAAGGCTTTATAAGTAAGATTAAAAAAACAAAAACTGATGGATAAGCGCTATGAAGTTATAGGACAATTTTTTTAACATACACCTTTGTTGCTAGCAGTCAGGTCATTTGGCTAAGAGGGTAGCATTAAAAAGAGTGGATTCCCTTCGCTTCATGTGGGTTATTTTTAAAACCCCCATACACGGTAGCGTGACTCGCAAAAATAGTTTTCGGCATGTATTCTTTCTCTTCGTATTACTTTGGATCATGTAATATAATCCTTTATATTTCACCATGCTATATTGTAAGCAAAAATTCTAAATGTAACGAAATATAATTTGAAATGTTTTATGTTGAGCCTTTCATTATTATGTTTCTGCGTGTAAAGTCATGATTCGTATCTTGATTTAATTAAAGAAATTTTGTTGCTTCGTGCTTCAAGGATGCTGATGCGTATTTTTATTGTATACAAAAATAAAAACGGAAAATTATGCCAAATTTTATTTATCCTTGTATTTAGAATCACACAAATAAACAATCACGCGCAAGAAATGTTCACAAAATATTTCGTAACTGAATACTATATTGTAAAAAAAAATATATTGATTATGCTAACAAAGAATTATTTATGATAATTTTTGGGTCAAAATATTTACCTTCTAAACTTTATCCACTAATTAATTATGTAAAAAATGTCGTTATAAATATAAACCTCAAACTTTTAGGTGTGGAAAAAGCACTTATATTATCTTTTAAATACCTTTTTTCGTGGCTTTCATTTTTTTCATTATTTATATATTGTCCCTTTAAGTTTCATATAAAATTTTCCTCGTCAAATTCAAACTTTTTCTGCAGACTTTGGGTAGACATTACGAAATTCGTTAAACTTTTTTACGGTCACATGTAATTTTAGGAAACCCTTACTTTTATATTATTATTTTTTTAATAATTCTGAACTGCTATAAAATACAAAATTTAAACTAAATAAAAAAAATTAGCCAAATGCAAGTATTTTTAATCAAGTTTTGTGGTATTTTGTCCTACCATCTGAATAAACAAGACCTTTTCTTTTCGGCTTTGCATTGTGATAAGTACTTTATTTAACGAGTTTTTGTGGTCTTTTAAAATCTATACATTTTCACAGAATACCAACGACAAGCATTCCCCTCAGCACATTTTATTATAATATAAAAAATTAGCACAAAATTACCTACAAAAATATTGTGATCTTACCTGTGACGCTATTAAATTCCTACAATATATAAATTATAAATTGTTCAGAAGAGAACAGATACATAAATATGGTTTGCAATATCGTTTTCTTAGGTCGAATGGTAGAGGTCACCAGAAATTAATATTCTGGCATCCAAAACTCCAATAAATTACGACTGCTTATATTTAATATTATAGTATGCCAGCAATGTTTACTAGGACAAGTTGCCTTAAAATTTCTAAATTAAATATTTCGCATATCATCCCCTAAATACGCCGAGAGAACTAGGTTCTATACAAATATTCCTTCTCTCTCACTGGAGGGTAACTCAAAAACTAATTATAAATTTCAGGTGGATCATCTCAAATATTTACTGGCTTGGTCAATTTCATAGAATGCACATTATTGCAGGTGCGTGTATATATATATATATATGGTATGAAATTTTTCGAAATTATTTACAACAATGTAGAACGTTTCCTATTAAAAAGGACTACGTATCTTTACAAATAAGACAGATAACAGATACATTGGTTTAAAATTTTGTAAAAAAATACAAAAATTAAATTTTAATCTCCCTTCTTAGTGCCTTTTGGTCATTAATTTTACATCAAAAAAGTTAATCTAAGACCAGGCTACTTGCTGGTATACTTTGGTTGTATTTCTAGCGGTTTTCGATCCTCTTCAATGAATATTCTATGAAACAACGCTCTAAGCAACTTCTTATATTTTTAAACACAAAGTTTCCAAACTCCCTTAACAGTTTTACATTGCAGAAATCTTGTCCTTAAAATTTTCTACGATATTCCCTGTTAAAATAACCCCGTAGAGTTTTGTAAAAAATTGTTAAGTTAACAGAACTGCGGCTTACGAAGACATTGATTACTAAAAAAAGTGCTTTTAGAATTTTGGTTTTCACAGGCAAAAGTTCACCTGAAGTAATTGATGTTCCATTAGGGACACAGATAATACTGAAACACTCTCACCACGTATGTTGTGCGAACGGTCGCTTATGTTCTGCTGGGAATAATTGAGTCGATGTGCTGAAACATTTTCATACATTAATAAATAATATAAATATTTTTGGTCTGATGCTGGTCAAAATAGAAGAAAATTTAAAATGAAGGCTAAAATACCAATAAAATATTACACATTACATCAAAAATCTTTTAAGTGTGAACCTACATAAAAATTTTTTTTTTAAAAACGTGGTTATTGAGAAATAATGTCAGTATAACATGTAAAATCAAATAATTTTATATATAATACAACAATTTATAACAGTAAAAAAAGACATTTTATTGATTGGAGTTTAAAGTGATAAACACGCACATATTGTACAATAATCTTTAAAATGGCATTGTTTTATTTATAAAATTCTTCCAAATAATATATTTTTTCAAAATATCTATATATAGAAATAAAAAAAGAAATTATTCAAACGGAATTTATTTTTGCAATATGATAGTATGATCTCATAATAATACGAAGCCATTGTGTTTATGAATTTTCACTAAATATATGTACTTCTACATTTGTTAGTAGTTAAATAAAAGATATTGCTCCTCTTAACTATTAAAACAACTAAATTTTTAATATTATTTATATTTGTTTTTATGATCTTCTTTGAGTTTCACAATAAGATGAAAAGCTGATTTTATGGCATGTTTTATAATAATTCATAGCAAACAATATCAGAATCATAGACATTTATCATATAATTAACCGATTATGATAATATAAGCGCAATGAATAATTTTAATCCTGTTACAATTATATCAACGCTAATAATTCCCATATTAACGGCAATTGAATTTAATATATTATTAATTTATCGAGTTACCGTCAGAACTTGGGAAGTTTACAATTTCGTTAATGCGTAGTGTTTCTGCTATATACAGTTTGTTTATTCAAATATTCATGTCTCGAGAAATTCACAACTCGGATATACTCCCGTCGGTATTTATAATGTGAACACGCCGCCTTATCCCTCATTTTGTATTACAAGTCAAACTTTCAAATTGATATATCATCTCTGTAGCGCATTAACGGCACTCTGCCTGATATTTCGAAGGTAGCGTTTGTACGTTTCATCATACGAAACGAACTACATTATTTACGTACTTCATATTATACTCACATAATTTCTTCCGTCCGAGTAATACATGAGGTTTATCTCTTTAATAAATATATTAATTTTATTTATAAAAGCCTTAAAATGTTGTATTTATTATAATTATTATATATAATTGCATGGGTGTGAGTTAAATATATATAAGCTATAAATGACAAAAAATTCAAAATGGTTTTTTTTTATATATTAAATCTTTGATAAAGTTACTGATTTCTTGTATGATGAATTTCTCGATACATGGTCGAATCAAAGTATCGTTAAAAGAGCGCATATGAAGAAACAAAATGTAAACTTTATCAAAACAATATAATTTTAACCAAGAAATTTAATTTATTTTGTTATTTATAAGCACATGAACAAACGCGTCAAAGTATAATCCTTGTCTCTTTATTAAAAGCCAAACAGAAGCAACAAACAAGAATTCGAATAACATATTTTTTTCTTTGAAAACAAGAGGCAGAGAAGCAATACAAACAATAATATCCCATTGCAAGAAAACAGCTGCAATAATATATTATCAGTATTTTAGAAATTCCGTATAGCTAGAGGACGAATGTTCCCGTCAATAATAGGAGAATGAGATGCTTAGAAAAATATAACTCAGAACAATCCGAGCTATCACCAATAATTTCATACAATATGTCTCGAAATTCAATATTTTTGACAATGAGTACTTGGTGGAATTCCATTTTAATATTTTTGAGTAAAATACTTGAGTAATTTTCCACATGTTCGTTTTTATTTGTGACCGGTTTCGCCAACCTTTCACATATTGTAATATTTTACTCAAAAATATTACAATATGTCTCGTTTGAGATTAATCTAGCACGGTTTAAAAAAATACAGCTGTGTTTTAAACACTCAAAATTTACTAAAGGCGGGGCGGGTACTAGTACCGTTCCGCGGACTACTGCCTGAAGGCGGGGCGCATATTAATACGTTTTTGAATGTGTTTAATCTAAAAGCGGCAGAGGGTCATTTTATTCTTTAGGTTTATAACTCGAAATGTTTGTTTAGGATTCGTCAACGTTACTTCTATCAATACTGAACAAAGTGACAATGAAGAAGTGGATTGGTCAGATAATGATAATCCTCCAATTATTGAACATTTTTTAGGACAAAGTGGTGTTGTTGTGATGTCAAGTAATCCGCAAAGTGTGTATGAAGTGGTTCAACTTTTTATAGGAAACGATTTATTTGACTACATGTAAATCAAAGAGTGTATAGATTAGATTTCACACGTGCAATTTTACGCGAATTTCGTCCGCTACGCACATCAGTTCAGTCAATTTGGTACCGGCCTAAAGTGTGTTTTAACTATAACGTGAAAAAAAAAACCATTCTTTTGAATAGATATTTTAACGGTGATTTAATTTTAAAAAAAATGAAACAAACTACGCTCTCTATTCAAGCGCAGCGGTTACTTAACATACAAATCGCGCGCCAGCCCGTAACCATGGCCGGGCACACCCTCTCCCACCACAGACAGTGGTCAGGTGCCCGGACATTAGGGGTAAATAATAGAGATACAGTGCCCCGGACTAATCAGCACCGCCTCGCCTTAATTGGGGCGGGAGACTGAAGGGCTGATCCGCGCCAGGGCGCCGTGGCGGGAATAACATCTGGCGGCTTCTGCGCTCCACTCGGGATTTATTCCTGAAGGGTACACTACGGTTAATCTGACTTATGAACAAAGAGCTATATTATGTAGAGCTATACGGATATGGCGAAAGAGCCTTAGACAAAAATCCTTGAAAAGCTAGCATTCTTTTTTAAGTTTGAGCTTACGTTAGTTAGATTTAAAAAATAGAATTAAAAGCGTTCCTTTTTATAAAAACCTGAAAGTGATTTTATAACTTTAGCAGAACATAATCTTTCTAGAGTAATTGCATTAAAATCATATAAATTAAAAAATAAATTCGCTTTATAGATTTAATGAGTGCAGATTTTATACTTTGAACATCATTAAAACGAACGTTACGAGATGATTAAAAAATATGTTTTTTTGTTTCATAAATATTAATAAAACTATACTTATGTCACAGGAAATTTTTCACCAAACATAGTTATTATTTTACAAAACACGTACAAATGATGCGCTATAATCTTTCTATTGTATAACACTTTCATGTAATTTAGAAACCGTACGAACAAAGCCCTTTGTGAGTTAGTGAATTTGATTTAAATGAATCATTGCGAGACGCCTTACTCTCGAGGCATCGGTGGCACATAGGTTCTCTTATTTAATAACATCATTTTACTATGATACTTCTGATCACGGGGTATTTATTTTTAGTACTTCCAACAAAAAATATCTATTTTTGAAAAAAACTGCTTTCTCAAAGATAAGTTGTAAATGATTTTATATCCGTTTTCTTTTCAGCAACGGATCAAGTATAACACACACAGCCTTCCTGTGACCTTTGAATAAACAGCATTGGAATGAAACACAAGTAAATGTAGAATTTTTGAGATAAGCAAAGAACGAAGAGATATAGCATGACAAAATAACAAAATATCCAAAGCGAGGCGAAAATATTATTTTTTCAATCTCGGGGGATTTGTTTTTGCGTGCCGGGATCCAAATTCTGCACTCGACATCATCGCGCGAAACGAATCGTCCTGAAATCACGTTTTCAAATTTCCCGTCAGATCGGAATGGACTCGTCCGGCCTCACACGCTGGGAAGGAATCCGAAAATCTTCCACTCTGGCGCGGAATCCCACTCTCGCCTCTCTTCTTCTCTTTGTCCCTCTCCGTCTCGTTCTGACCGGTTCTGTCATCTGCTCTAACGAGGTTTGCGGAATTTTAAAAGGCACTCAAATGAGGATTTTTTTTGTTTTTATTTTTATTTTTGCAGGATTTCAGACGCCGCGATAGTTTGCCGATTTGTAATTGGAGCGGAGCTGGAAAGCACTTTAGCTAAAAAGTCGTCTTAATGTAAGTTTTAGAAACGTTTAAGCTATATATTTTACCTGATGAGATCTCAACGCTTTTGCCATAGATATTCCTTAATGGAATCACTGTCATAATTTAATAATAAAAAAGTACAAAGTTGTAAGTGTAACTATTGGATAAAAGAAATGCGCAGATAGCTTAGTAATAATCAACCCTCATTATAATTTAATTCAATTTTTTTTTAGAGTTTGTAAGATGATAAAAAATAGTTTGCGTCTTTTATTTGAAATGGTACACCGATAGAAAAATATAACTCAATAAAAACTGAAAATGAGAAAATATTATTGTATAATATCGGAGTAAAATTTTATGTTACGTTTTATATGTCTTAATAGTAGAATATTTATTTATAAAATATCTTAAATAATTAATGTTTTGAATAATTGGAATAATTCTTATTTTGAAAATTCAATACAGGTAAAATAAAATACTTATAAAATATAATTTCATTTAAACTATTAATTGATTTTATTTATTTATTTCATAGGTGGTCATTAGGAAATATCTAACGGGATCGATACATCATATTGTTGCCAATTTGTAAGATGACAATGCAAACCAAAGTTGCCAGGTTTATTTAAGTAGAATGACCACATTTTTGGATGTGAAAAAAAATTATAAAAAATATATAAAGAAAAAGGTGGCTTTGAACAAGCTTGAACACAAATAAATAAAAATCCAAATAAACAACACAAATAAATAAAAATCGATATTCGAAAAAATATGGTGTAGTTTTTATGTATCACGTCTCAAGTATGCTCTATCAATCTAAAATGTAACAATACCATAAAAAGTGAGTATTGCCTCTAGCAAAAAATATAGCATTGAATAGGTCATAAATAATACCATGTATTTCCGCACGAGGGGTTTTTTATATTTAGATTTAGATTTGAAAAATACTGTGAATTCCTCGGCGATGGATGGAATTGCGAAACCCTGGCTGTGGAGCTGTCCCTCGCAGAATGTGCCTCCAGCCCATGGTAGCACGATAAAGCACACGAGAATATTTTTGCATAGTAGACGAGATAGCGACTCCCTCGGTTTGCTTTGCCAAAATTATTGTCTACCGTTATTTCTTGACTTTGGAAAAACTAAAACAAGATTAAAATGTATATGTACACGTCTTATTAAGTAAAATTGTGCTTAAGCCATTTTCAGCAATAAAGTCCATAAAACTTCAAATGTGATTGTGAATATGAAAGTGACTAAAGTGTGTCCAGATTCATATAAATACCAAGGGGGAGGACGATCAGTAAATACATTACGAAGAATATAGTGAGAAGACTTTAGCTGCATGATAGAGTCCAAGGGCACGCTTAGACGATCTCACATGAGTGAGATTATCAGAGGTATTTACTCCATGACTAATGAGTGTAATTCGCTACCTTACAGCATCTAATTAATATTTAACAGTGCTAAGTTAGTCAATACAAAACTATTAGCGCCAGCTGATTAGGATTTCACTTGCTTCCCCCAAGCTAGAGTGCCGCGCTGAGTATTTGACTGAGAACGGTCTAAATCACACACAATGAAATAATCTAGGAAAGCCAAATAGCAAATAACATTTATTTTACAAACTGCTTTGGAATTCAATTTTAAAGAACGGGTTTGATTCGTCAAATATTGAAAAGTATTATATAATCAATATTTTATTCAAAGAAATGTATATCAGTCATTTTGTTTCACAAAAAAATGTTAGAACAGATATGAAATCATCTAAAAGAGATTACAAAATTTATTAAATGACTAATATATATTTTTTTAAACTGTTTGCTTCTAGCTGCTTACCATGTGCTTGTGTATTTACTTGACGTGAAGATATCTCACCTGAAACAAGCGAATAGAATATGAAATTATTATTTTTCATATAAATATATGTGTATGAAGAAAATTAATAACTTGCTTGTTTTGTATTTAATTAAATGTGTTAGTACAAAATTTGGTAACAATGTTCTCAGAATAGAGTAACCGTTTTCACTGCCGATGTAATAAAGTATGGTTAGAGCTGTTCCCAATTTATAATAAGTACTCAAAGCTTAAAACGTAGAGGTCAGAAGAACATAGATTTCTCTGGCATGTTTAAGGATTTACCGGCATATTGGTGTAAATAATTTCAGCTCTTATGTTTCAGGTCAAAAAGTAATTTATATAAAGTCCCAAGTAATCAAACATTTTTTGAACTTCATAATTACATTATGTAAATATATTATAAATACTTGAGGAGCTTTAGTATGCATTAATGATAGATCATTAAAGTTAACTGGAAATTATCAAAGACGAGCTAAGTCGAGTTATTCACTTTCAGCTCATCAATCAGATCAAAGATTAGTTCATATTACTCGATGGGCCTTTCGAGAATTGGAAAATTGAAATTTAAGACTTGTAATCCTGTTTTCATACTTGATAAACCTTACATGCGGGAGAGTAGCTTAAAACCCTATTTTATTATACAAACAAGCTTAGAACGAAAGCCTTCCGCTGAAAAAGTCAAAGGTATTTGAAAATTTGATTTGAAAGTTAAATTTGATTTTTTTATTTTGAACGAGAGTAAGTTTCTTCGTAACACCTAGTAGTACAATTTTTATATTTAGGGCAGTAGGCAAACGTTAATAAAATGTAAATATCCCTCGTAGTTCTTGTTTATTTTGTGTGCATTCTGTAAATCCTTACGTTATAACCATATATTTATAAAATATGAAAACGCTCTCAAACCAACCGTGAAACCCACGCGCATTGGGAATGCCAATTTTATTTTTTCAATATTTAAACATATTAATAATAATGCAACTATATAAAATATCAATATTTTCTCTGAATTTAGTGCTTTGGCAGTAGCTCCTTTGAATCTTACCAAGAAATCAGAAGGTCGGCAGAGACGATGAAATATCTAAGAACTGATTACTGTTACTTGGCTACATTAGAGACATAACACTAAGGTGTATGGAGTAGCGGGGAGCCCCAAGTTGCAGAATGATAGGAAGTGGTCTGACCTGAGGGGAGAAACTCAGTACAGGAGTTACTAAACTACTGCTATTCCATTCCTTAAGCTTCGCATACTCCAGTGTAATATTGTTATAAACTTATTATCATATTATAATACCATAATTTGTTAAAACGCATACAAAAATTTTCATACTAATGAGAGTCATAAAGATTATATGAAGTCCACAATACATTTCAAAATGTCATCGTATACACATAAGTATGAAAAATATATTTAAAGTTTAATTAAAAAAATGAGGTTTTCATTGAGTACGCACTATATACAATATTAGAATTCCAATATCTTAATAATATTGCTTTATTTCTTTTTTTGCAAAACTTAAAATGGGTTTATTAGATCCTTCAAAAATAATATGTTGCTAAAATTGTGGCAGGATCTTTCCTATAAATTAAGATGACTTATTTGAATGAATATATTGTAGCTTCATTGGCATTTTCAATTAATTTTTAGGTCATGTTTTACGTCTTTAGAATGTCATTGAGATCCGAATACAATACACTGAAAATGACTCGCAAAAGCATTATATAAACGATTATTTCACAATGAGTAGAACCTCCTACAAGCACAAAGGTGTCTTACTTAATAACATCGTAAATTATTGCAAAATCTATAAAGGAACTGCTTCCTGTACAAGTAGAGACTCCAACAACTTTCATATGCTTTGTTTATAAACTTCAATAGGGAGTATCCTTGTGCTTTATTTTTAAACTGCATATTTCTGTGAATATACGATACACCCTATTCGAAAATATAGCATCAAAAACTAGTGAAAAATTTAAGTATTTTAATTTCTTCGCCAATATACTAGTTATAGTTTGATATTTATATGTGGTATAATATAAAGCAAAATTGTGTATTTATATTTATTACATTATTTTTTAATGCATAAATGCATGATTGTTAAAATTTATTTTTTCAGTTTAAGTAAAAGTATAATGATAAAAGAACCTTTGTATTTTGTCTTCATTTTGAGTTTATTAAAATTATTTGCATTACTAGTTTCGACCCAATACACTGGGTCATCATCAGATGCTTAACTAAACTAAACATCTGATGATGACACAGTGTATTGGGTCGAAACTAGTAATGCAAATAGTTTTAATAAACTCAAAAAATACAAAGGTACTTTTATCATTATAATAATGGATCTTCACGAATCAAATGCCTTGTCACGCAACAAGATTAAGTAAAAGTACACGAAGAAATATTTTTGTAGAAATTTTGAAACGTTGCCTTGAAATTTAGATGCGAGCCAAATTGTAGGCTAAAAGCTACTCATATGAGATAAGTGAATATCACCGGGTGGTGCAACACTCCCCGCTGGCCGCTCAAAGCTATGCACGAGGTTTATGAAAGCACTGCAGCCAGGCTGTATGCGCACGCGGCGAGAGGAGCGCCTACCCTTGATTCCAGTGAATGCCCTCTCTCACATTACAGCTCTGAGCACACTTGCGATAGCGTTCTGGAAATACGCCCGCTGTAAACGTGTGGGTATATCGAAACGACCGCAAGCGAATTCGGAGTTAACACTGATCGGTTTCAGTATTATTTCACCTGCACATACGAGGGCGGTCCGATAAGTACTTAGTCTCATCGCCCGATGGTGCTAGTATCGCAAGAAAGTAGAAACACTATCGTATAGTACATTCTTGTAGACGGCTACTGTCAAAATTTCAGCCGAATCGGACTCGTAGTTTTGTTTTGACCGCGTGTGGAAGCGGACGTGTACGCGTATTTTAGAAAAATGGAAAAAGAGCAATATCGGTCGGTGATTCGATTCTTGTTTTTGGAAGGAAAATCGCGCAGCGAAATCAAAGAGCGCTTGGATGCTGTGTACGGTGACTCTTCTCCTTCGATGTTGACCGTCGAAAATTGGTTTGACGAGTTTCAACGTGGTTTCAGCCACGCCCAGGTGCCTCGAAAACGGCTACCACGGAGGACAATAATGACAAAAACCCACAATCTCGTATTGGCAGACCGCTGATTGAAGGTGCGCAAGATAGCTGAAACAGTAAGTATCTCAAAATACTACGTGAGTCATATCCTGCATGAAATTTTAGGCATGAGAAAGCTGTCGGCGCGATGGTTGCGTTTGCTCACTCCGGACGACAAGCGCAACCGTGAGACCACTTCGTAGCAGAGTTTGACGCTGTTTAAGCGCAACCCGAAAGAGTTTCTGCGTCGTTTCGTGACCGTCGACGAAACATGGATCCACTGGTACACACTAGAGACCTAGGAACAGTTGAAACAGTGGACTTCACCCGGCGAACGTGCTCCGAAGAAGGCGAAGACTGCCCTATCGGCCTGAAAGGTGATGGCCACCGTTTTCTGGGACTTACAAGGTGTGATCTACATTGACTACCCGGAGAAGGGCAAAACGGTCACAGGGCTCTACTATGTCGAATTATTGGGCCGATTCGACGCCGAATTGCAGAAAAAACGGCCCCATTTGGCGAAAAAAAAAGTGCTCTTCCACCATGACAACGCACCGGCTCACACTTCCGACGTCGCCACGGCCAAATTGGTCGAATTGCACTACGAACTGCTCCCCCATCCACCGTGTTCTCCAGATTTGGCCCCGTGCGATTATTTTTTGTTTCCAAACATGAAGAAGTCACTCGCCGGGCAGAACTTCAAGTCGAATGAGGAGGTCATCGCCGCCACGGAGACCTACTTTGCAGACCGCAAAAAAACGTATTTTTCAGATGGGTTAAAGATGTTTGAGCATCGCTGGGTCAAGTGTATCGAGCTAAAAGGAGACTATTTTGAGAAATAAATCGCCACTTTTCCAAAATTATCGTTTTTCTTTTATAGGCTAAGTACTCATCGGACCGCCCTCGTATGTATATTTAATTTCACACAGATAATCTACTGTGTTGATGAGAAATCTTAAAATAAATGAAATTAATTTGGTCTAATTTAAAGATACAATATTTGTACGATGTTGTCTCAAACTAGCAACATTGAGGTTTAACAAATGATTTACTGTTATAATTTCTTCATTCTGGGGTATTGCGCTATACTGTGTTGTCAATTTATTGTTTCGGTTCCGAGACTGGGGGAGTTTTTAGGAATTGGAGATAGACCCAGTGCTGGTACCGAAGCGTTGGAAAATTGAAAACATAACGTAGCACAACACCAAAGAACGAAGAAATTTTAGTTAAAAAGGTTGCTACGAGCTTACGAGCATATTATACGATTAGTTTAAAAGGATCACCAAAAAGTATTTTCAATATTGATGTCCTTTAAAATAATATTCAAATGAAAAGATAAATTTATTTTGTTATTCGTAAGTTAGGTTAGGTTGCGTACTCTATTATATTGCTTGAAACAATTTATCAAAACTCCAAAAATATGTTGCGGACGTTTATATCTATGCTTTTTCAGTATTCACAAACCATTTATCTACATTTCTTTATTAACTAAGCAAACTCTTGTGAGTGCGTTATGTCACCAGTATAACGAAATCGTTTCAAAACTTCTATCATCGTAATGTGTTGACAAAGCAACACTTGCAATTATATTCATAACAACAACTATCAATAAATTAAATGATTTATATTATCGTCCCAAATTTTAATAGTATTATCTTACATACAGTCATCCCTCTTATAACGAAAATAATTCGTCCCGCATTATATGTAAACCGCGCAACAAGAAACTCAGAAGTTATAAAATACATATAAAGCAGTTTTTTATTGAATTTATGAATACATTTGAATAAAAAATATACCATTTATTAAAAAAGGTGTTTTCTATATATTGTTGTTACGGTGTTATAAGAGTATCGCGTTATAGAAGGGTTAACTGTTATTAGTGTAAAAAGTAGTATACCTTTTAGGTTTAAGTTTTCTAGCTAGGTTCGGGTATGAGTTTATTTATATATTTTCTTTTAAATAAAACCCCGTAGTTTGTTGCGTATAGTTTGTGGGTGTTAAGTTATGCAGGGCCGGCCTAAAAGTTGCCCCCGCGCGGCCCCCGCCTGCTAAATATTTAACTCCTGGAGCGATCATGAATTATTCCCAATCCGGTGGAATCTTATTTCGCAGCTCGTGGTTTCTCTGGCCAGGGTGCTCACATTCAGCGTCACTATATAGTTAAAAAAATTATTAACGTTTCCTATTGACTTTTATTTCTCATGCGGAATTCCAGACTTGCATGTACAGAGTCGGACCACAGCAAAAAATGAATATTCAAAAGTATTTAAAGACTTAAAGTTGTATAACAAAATATTGTATATGAGTATGTAGCTAGTAAACTGCATAAAGTTTTTAATTTTCCAACGCGCTGAGACAATATTATCTGAAAATGGTCCCAGCACGGGGACCGAAACGTCGGAGGGCTGAAAACATCGAGAAGCTTAATAATCAAATATTTAACAACGCTTTTATCAAAAATTACGTGGTAAACAAGAATTTCTTACATATTTTTTTTTAATAACATAAAAATAGTTTGTTTTAACACATCAGTTGAATATGAAAAGATTACCTCGGGTTAATCTTTTATACAGATTACTATGTTTAGACAATTATTTTTTTGTATGTGCTAATAATTCTCCTAATAAACTCAATATATAATTTATTTAAATTCAGTAGTTTTTGCATAAAAGTATGTACACAAACAATAAACATTTCAAATATAATAAGTTTAAATTAAAATCAAGTTTGAGCACTGAATGAGTGGCGTAGCCCTGGATCCCAGGTTGTGACAACCGTACTCAGCGAGATTGCCTCTTGACCGTGAGAGTGTCGACATGATAATGTTCGAATAAACCAAACGGTAAACCCAACAGTGTGGCAACCTTGATTTTTACTTACACTCCCGACCAGATAAGATAAATTGAATGGGAGAAAATTAAACCTAGAAATTTGATTTAAGATGCGAAATTATTTGAATTCATCAGAATGAAAATATTAATTATCCAAACTAGATTAAACCTTTTATTTACCTTAATATAAATTATAACATTGAGGGAATTCTAAATTTATTCAAACCAAACATAAAATTCTATGTTGTCAGATTCAGGCGTTCTACATAAAGTATCCAGAAACTTTATTATGCACTGTACTTGAAAATTAATTATTGTTAAATGGAAACGGTGCTTTAAGAATGCCGCGTTATAGTAGAATTGATAGTAATTAATCAAAACATCAACATATTTTTTCTAGCTAGATTCGGATTTTCGTAATAATAAAATCACGTAGATTGTTGCGTATAGTTTGTAAATTATAAATCTTTCTTGTATTACTTCACAACGCAAAAACAATAGCAATAACACGATTTAATAGTTATATGTATTCGCACGATACTCAGATATCAACAGAAACACGCGTCATGAGTTAAATGAGAATTCAAGTTAAACAAGGTTTATTTAAAAGACAATGTAACATGCAATTGAATTTATAGAGTTTTACAAAAAGATCTTGTTTCTACGTTAAATGAAACTTCAGTTCCACAACAAATCACTATTTATATATAACACAAATGGCACTTACTGCCTCGGAGGCAAGCGTACGTTATGCAAGAATCACTAATATATGGCGTACCCTTAAACGCTTTGGCAAGGATTTCGTACCCGATCGGAATTTAGAACGGAGAAAAGCAATGAAATTAAATTAATGATAAACTGTGCCTGTAAAGGAAAAGTGAAGAGAACTTTCGAATGCTCACGATTTCTTCGGCGGGCTGTGCGGTCGCCAAGTCAACCTGAAATATTTGCACTGTTGGGCAATAACAGGTGAGATTCTTTGAATACAGTATAATGTTACTGAGCCTCCCAAAGAATTCAAAAACCCAAAAAGTAAACATTTCTCCCCCGTTAAAAGCAATACCTGATATTATGTTTCAATCGGCAAATAAAATTTACTTGCATCTAAAAAAATCACATAAGGCTTAGATATATAAAATTCATACAAATATTAAATGGAAAAATAATAAAAGTCATTAAATCTTTTACGTGTTTTTTAATATAAAATTCAATAAAACACGAAAGTTCTGGTTATAGAAAATAAATTTATCTACAGTGGTCACCTAGCTGCCAAAATTATTGATTTCCTTTTTGACTCAATTGAATGGTATCAGCAAAAATTTAATTAAAACTTCGGCACCTTATAAATTTTAACAATGTTTGCGCCCCTGGAGGGAGGGTTCGCCCCCCGAGCACTATGGAACCTGCAATTATTATTCCAGACCGTTTGCGTTCGGTCCACTTTGGCTAAATGAGAAATGATTGACCAGAAAAATGGTTCCCTTGTCTTCGATCGCCGCCGAGAAAGGCTTTACTTTTAATGATTTAACTTTTTAAACTCTGAAGATAAATCTATACTAGATCGTGAGTTGTTTAAATAAAATAATTCAGTTAAAAATCTTAGTATAGAAGTCTTATTTTAAAACATACCATGTTTTATACATATGGAAGCAAAGCATGGCTGTCTCATATTCGGTTTACCAACTATTGTCTATCTTGAAGACTCTCGATCTTACAAGTGGTGCAGTTGACTAGCTACCGTAGTCTGTTAATTTTAATGGACCTCCGATAGTTTCCTGGTAAATTTGGCTACTTTTTTTTGTTTATTCGTAAATAATTGAAATCAAATAAAAAACATTAGAATCTCTAAATGATATATTTTTTTAATAATGTCTTAAAATAGTATTCATTTCATCATGTCAAATGGGAAAAAAAACACATGAGCCTCTTCCTCACACTGTTGAACTTGGTAGGTATGTCTGATATTGCGGAAAACACCGCCGAGACTTTTTTTTTTGTTTTCGCACTTAGAAGCAATATTTTCATTGCTACACTTGTGTTTCTTCAAGGACTAGATATAGAAAAACATAAGCTGGCATACACCGCGCGTCTTCTTTACGTGCTGAAGAATCATCTTTATACGGGGGAAATTAGGTTACCAAGTTCCATTTTCCACGCTGGTTTCCCACATTTGTTTGCAATACGTGTCTCATATTTGGGAAATAATTTTGAATTTCTCCTCAGATATATGTAATACCCATTGTGCCGCTCTGCGAGAAAACTACTTCAAAGGTAGTCTGGAAGTAAAAAAGGGATCTTTTTAGATGTATCGTCTTATTTTGAAATGGTGGGTTATAAGTCTTTGTGTTCAATTCTGTTTCTTCGTAAAAGTTTTTGAATAAATAACAAAAAATGTACAAATGTTGTCAATCTAGATTTTGAATCATTCGGTTTTTTTTCATTGAAAAATCCCAGGAGCTAAAATAAATGAGCACTAAATTATTCTTTGAATACATCTTCCATTAGGAAAATATGCAAAAATACTTTGGTATGGTATGTGTATTTGTAAACTTTTAACTATCAAAGTACCGTTATTCTTTTTAAAAATATATTTCAAACCTTTGGTGTTTACAAAAAAAATGTTTGTGTCAGGTCAATTTAAACTTTAATTACATTATTCTACATGTTTCGCATCAGAATGATATTTTATCTCACACGTAGTCCTCTGCCTGGAGAGACAGATAGTTTCATTATCCACTCGGCGACCTTTCATTTAGGAAAAAATATTAAATATGCCAGGTTATCATAAAAAAAAACTTTCAATATAACAGCTTAAAAACGACTCATAAACGAAATTATATTTACTTAAACATAAACGAAAATATATAAGGAAACTGGTAATTAAAAGAGATTTCTTCGATATCCTAAATATGGCTCCAGAACCACGACATAAAAAAAGTAAAAGCAACTAAGTACCAAATACTTATTCCTACATCAGTCCCCGAAACCGGCAACTACACAGAAAATAAAATGAACCTTTCAAAAATTCACCTAATAGCATCGTAGTTTACTATACGTCCAGAAACAACAGTATTATTTCATTAACTCTTCACCTGTGTCCACAGTCATTAATCCCATTGCGGTCGATTAATCGCCCCGCAGAGTTCCGGTCATACGTGGTATTGTCAATACTATAAAGCTAGTTCTCGGACAGTAATTAGTTTAGCGGAGAGTCTGGAGGCAAAGTTCGCCGCAAAAACCTTGTTAATTTGGTGCCGCACTCAACGGCCTCTCACCCACCCTCTTCTCAGTCTATAAACGTCACTCGGTCATTTCTCCAAACTTTGTCGTTAGCGTTTTTGTAATCAAATTAAGCGACGGTATACCCAATTTCTTTTGTATAAAAATACTTGATAATAAGCCAGTTTATACAAAAAAAAAATATTATAGGCAAAAAAAAATAATAAATATTTATGCAAGTGAATTTTGTATTCATATTAAAAAAAATAAAAAAATAATTTCATAGTACTACGTACTCATAAAAATCTACTATAATAATATCCATTGTGTGTGTGTGTGTGTGTATGTTTCATTTTTTGGTTCTCTATAGAATATCTTAAAAGATACAACGCTGAATTTTTGCACGTAAGTTCAGTAAATTTTTCCGCAGCTATGTGCCGAATTTCAAGACGATAGGATAATATTTTCATTCATAAACAAATTAAATAAAATTATCAAATGTGCTTTATGTACAAATTATATGAATCTGTTGTTCACAGCGAGAATTTCAATTTTAGAATTTTTACAAAAAAACAAAATATGATGCTTCTAAGAAATTTGCAGTTTATGTCAGCTTGACACAAGTGCCAATTTTATTTTTTAGTTGCCTTAGAAATTATTAATCACATCATTAATAACTTAAAATGCCTCCTAAAAAAATAGCACCGTCTAAGCACAGCATACGTAATTAAAAAAGAATAGCACAATTGAACGTGATAAAGACTGCCCTTAATAAAGAACAGTGCAGTGAAAGTGATTCGTTGTTTGTGACACGAAATGTGATATTTCCTAGAATGGCTTTGCTTTCGAAATTAATATCCGGTTATTCAAAATATATGTGTACAAAATGAAATCAAATATTCATCTAATTGTCAGCCAAACTTATGTTCAAACACTATTGCATCGTTCATCGAATACGTCATTTTATGACGGGCTACATTTCTAGTAATAATATAATGTTAAAAAAATAAACATATAAAAATGAACATAAAATAATTTTCATAAAAACATTTATACAACATGACTATTGCTATTCAGAGAGTATTTAGTGCCAAACACGAGAAGCCTAATCTTTTTCTTTGATTTATTTTTTATCGAATCCGGGATGATAACTGACGAATGTCTTTTCAAGTACTTCAGCAGGCACCCAAGACGGATGCCGAGGGAGGGAGAAACTGAACGCGGCGACCTATTAGCGTGACTGAGACAAACGATGATCTCAAATTAATGTAATTGTTTCAATCCCATAGGAATGCTTCAGCGGCTCAAATCGCATTTTTATTTCCCTCTTCTTGAAAGGTCAAAGTCGCCTGACCCGGCCGGGAGTCGGGGCAGTTTTTGCGGTTATTTGTTTGCGAAGCAATTTGAATTATGGACTTGATATTAAAACGCTGTATATACTAGAGTGGTGATATTAAAAGGATTTTCTTTGGTGTGATATTTTATAATGTTGAATTAATATTAATTATAATTTTAATAGCAGTCTTTGTAGTAAGTATATTTTAACTGTTTAGTTTGCTTTATCGATGGTTACACTATTGGTGAAGCTATGGATCTCAGTTACAATTCCCGCTTTGATCAGACTGACCTAAGGTGTTTCAGTTACTTTAATTGCTAGCAAATATTCTTTTTTATCTTAAAAATGATAGTTAAGACACATTGTTTTCATTTCTAACTTTTAAATCTGATCATTAAATTATAATATTAATAAGATATCTAAATAGTTATGTTTGACTTATTTTATAGAGTATACCAAAAAATATTTATAAATAAATAAACTATGCATGTAAAATCATGAAAAATTACATACATACAGAAATACTATTATTAAATGTGAGTTATATTTTTTATGTGAAATGTAGTATATAATAGTATAATAGTAGTATATAGTTATAATTAAAAGTTTGTAAAATTCTATATTTAGAAATCTAAACATATATATATATATATAATATACAATGATTTCCACAGAAGAAAAAAAAACAAAATAAATGTGTTTCGTTATGAAAAAATTTGAATTAAATTCAAAATACGAGTACAAGGATATAAGACAGTGTATTTAATATGATTATTAATATTACAAAATAAGCATTTACATAATGAAGAAATGTATGTATCGATATGAAATATGCGGAATACGTGTTAGGTATCTGGAAACACACAACAAAACAAGTATAAACCAGGAATAATATTATCAAATAAAATGAGGTTGTACTAAATTTATTGAAAGGTTGTGTTGAAGTTTGTATGGGATATTTCATGGGATGTTTGTTATTATGATTAAGTGTTGACGTTGCGGTTACATTGTGGCTTAAAGTTTGCATGAAATTTGTTATTTATCGCAGAATCACATGTAATTACCAAAGATATATTGGTATGAATTCAGTTACACACTTTAATATTAACAAACTCAAATGAAGCCAGATTTATTGATAACATTTTAAAACATACTTTGCAATCAGAACCTTCTCAGTCTTTACTCGAATTATATAATACAGTAACATTTAATATGATTATAAATATACATTTACTATCTATATATATTTGGCTTTGATATAAAAACTGTTTCTTTTGAATAAAACGTAGAATTCATAATCACTCTCCAAACAAGTAAACCGTCTCTATAAAAAAATAAAAAATAAATAATTAGAAGTATTAAAAAAAATACATTTGTAAGCATTTATGTTTCATAAAAGTTATGTATGTAGATCTTCTATAAAATAATAAATAAATTAAAAATAAATTAAATTGCTTGAATTCCTAAGTAACCCCAATTAATTACCTTCCACGAGCAGTACCGTTTATAACAAAACCAATAAACAATGCAAATTCTTCTACAGTTTCCCCTAAATACACAGCATTAAATCGTTGTTCATAATTAAAACGACTAATAAAATTAAAAACCAATTAATTTCACGCGAGATTAAGTAACCGTCGCTGCAAAATCAGCATACAAAACGGGGTGAAAGAACGGTGATTTTTTACGGCTTTCCAGTCGAGTATATCTGGCTAAGTTTGCATTTCTGAATAATCATCGAGGCATTTCTCACGATAATGTAAAGGACGCTGGAACTCCTTCGCTAATTACCCTTCAAGTCTCGGGCAGGGGCTTAAAGGCTATCGTGAAAAACCAAAGGAAAATCGGAGAAGTCGGAGAAGAGAAGTTATGGTGGAGAAATCCTTTTTAGGGCACAAATTAGGGAATTGTACGGGCCTGCGATGAGTCCGATTGGAAGCGAACAACAGATACTATTATACTTAGAAGCTATACACTAATATCACACACACACTCACACATACACACAAATATATGTAGCTCTATATATATTTGTGTGTATCCAAAGATTTATTATGATTATTGAGTGCGTTGATCTCCATTGAATTTCCACGACATCATAAAGTATCTTCCAAGAAGTTCTCCCAGAGCGTATATATTATTTAGAAACCTGTACCACTAAGTGCCCCAAAGACTGTTCTGCAGGACTGGAAATAATCCACCAACATACTCGGATGCTATTTATTACCTCAAATATGGCTGCATATGTAATGTATCAGTATATTTCATTTATAATATATAACATGACCCAAATGGTGTTTTAGTAAGATGATAAATTTATTCCGGACATAGCTCTATATCAACTCTTGAAGTTTTCGTTTACATACCAAGGCTTATATTTTAATGACAATGTGTTTAAATGACGCTCAATTTATTGTAAATTCTCTAACAAATGTTGAGATATGACGAAAAGCATTTTTTTGAGAATTCTCTGTGGTATTAAAAAAGACAAAAACGTATTTTGCCTTTACAACCTCTACAGCTACTATGCGTTGGAATGTCTTAATCACCACAGGAAGATAAGTCTTTATTATTAAAATAAATACTCGTTAATCGATATGTGAGGCAAGCTTCGTTTTAAGACATAAATATATTATTGATCAAAAGGCTAACTGCTTCCACGCGATCAAATTTTTTTAAAGTAATATAATAAAATGTTATTTATTTAATTAAAAAAACTCCTGTTTAATTTCACGCGTGCCAAAGAAACAAAACTGGTTTTTAAACCCAACAAAGCATGATCGCATACTTTTTGAAAAGGTCTAGTGAGGATATGGCAGAACTGTGACGAACCTTCAAAGAGCTTATTGCCTTAGGGGGATCAGGGTGGTCGAAGGGTTGTGATATGGTAATGAAGGGGTGAAGGGTTGCGAAGGGTTATGAAGGGATATGGTGATTGAGCTTGGAGATCAGGTAAAATTAAAGATGAAGGGGAAAAATATTGCACGACTTTACGGCTAAATAATTTAAGTTGATTTAATTTAAGAGCAGATGAGTTATTTCATTTTTGAATAGTAAAAATTATTTGCGGCAGTGTTGATATAAAGTTAACAGTAACAAGTGGACCTAAAACCGAAGATAACACGAATTTTTTTTTATAAAAATCTGAAATATATTACTCTTGTTTCTTAATTCATAAAAATTATCTTTTCAAATATTCAATAGTTAAAGCATTGGAAAAAAATATCATCAATTAATAGTAAGTGACATATATTTTATGAAAATACCAAAATTGTAGTAAAATATTTTGATACTGTCATTGATATTCTCAGCACTAGCACATTGACCATCTACAATAATAACTGCAACGTAAACAGATTCTATGAAAGATAACAGCTCTGGGGTTACAACCCCATCACTCTCTGAGAGCTCTACATGATATGGACATAGGATGCCACAGTATAGAAAACCGAATTGCATTATCTATATAGACAGCATAAAATCTAATAATGACATATATAGACATTAGTTTTAAAATTCAGGCTATATAAATAAAGTAGATTCAATAACTGAATAAAACATATTAAAAAACCGTCTAGACTCTAGAGGTTCATATTCCGTGTAATGAATGCAATCATTCTCCATTGATGTTTTGGAATATCTATTTAGAGTGGATTTTTTTAAATGAATATTTATAATTCGTTACTACAAACAACCATTGAATTAAAACAATAACGTATTAATCAATAAATATTATTTGTATTACATCATTCTTTTATCACTGATAAAATGCACTAAACTAAATCTTTTGACATTCCACTTATCCACATCCATATCTTGAGCGTCGGTTGTGATGAAAGATTGTAAAATTCACAATGGCTTCCTACTCCTGCGACACCACAGAATAGCGTTATAAAGCAACAAGGATAAGAATAATTCGACATCACCCTTGTCGGCGCGAGGCCCATCGCATTTCTTGGTTGTGAAATATTTTCCCCGAAAGCTTTAAAAAAGTTGTTTTGAAAACTCGCGGTTCTTCCTTGTACCGGGCCGAGGAGATCTTCTTCCTTGGTCTTAACTGTTGAATACTGTGGCGGGACGCCCACAGAATGGTTCCTTTTTTTATTTCAAGAAGTCTCAACTGTCTTAAAGGAGGGATGTATTTTTTTAATTAAACGTAAGTAAGTTTCTCGCTAGCCCCGGGAAGGGTGAGAAAGTTCTTGCGGCTTTCTTTAATGGCTGCTTGGATAATCCGCTTTCGGCCCAGTCATTTGATTTATCTTCATATTTTTTTAGTTTTTATTAGTATTTTAATGATATAATCGCTAAACTTTTATAATTTTTCTTTATTTATTATGAAAGAGATTAATGTTTGTTAAAATAATGTCAACTAAAATATAAATTATAAAAATATTTTCAAACGGTTCTTTTTTAGTAAGTGGGTTGAAAATTTTATTTTTTTTAAGTAAAAATAATAAATATTGTTTATACTGCAGCTTCAGACCAAAAACTAAAAAGATAAGAGAAACTTTTAAATTATTAATCTTTATAATTTATGTTTTTAAAAGTTCTTAATCAAATGATATAAATCAAAATAATTATTGATTCAGTAAAAGTTAAAAACTATTTTTTCTTAAGGCAATCGTTTTTACAAAAAGATTTAGTTATAAAAAACCAATTACATAACTTTATGAACAATTTAAAAGTATTACTACATGTTTTATTGTTTCACTTATTTTAGTAACAAGAGATTCTCTAAAAACACAAATACATTTATTAAAGTCATTACCTAACGTCCCGTCTAACTATCGCGCAAGCTGTGAAAGGTTGTACTAAATAACTTTTTTCAGTAGTGTTTTTTTTATATTTCATTATTCGAACAAATAAATATAATATCAGGTTTCATTTTTTTTAATTATTTTTACGTTAAAATATGCACCATTTTTTTATTTAACTTTTACTAGCAGTAATTTTACTGTTTTGATCACATACATGAAATAATGTAATATCTTGATTCACATATCAGGCATACATTGTGTGAAATTCCTTGTAAAATTTTAAATGATACTTTATTTCACATTGAGCAATTCAACTGTGCTTTCATGAGGGTCAACACTTCGCGTAGACCGGAAATGCAGCGGAAATGAGGGACCTGGAGGGTGCATGAGAGAAAATAACCGGAAGTCGAAAGCAGTGCCACCGACGACAAACTGCTGCCTGACGCTGCACTCTGTTCCTGAAAAAGTTCTCCAGCACTTGGGATTTATTTTACTATCGCAACTAATGGGTCTGACACGAAAACGAAATTTAAAATATTTCACTGAAATGTTGATTATTTAGTTCGTATTTTATTTTTGGCGTTATGAATACGCCTTAACGACTTTGTAGTTATTGATAATTAATTAATGGCTTTTCATCGAAGTTTTCACATTTTAATCATAAACGAAAACTGTTGGTTTTCAAAAAGAATATTTAAATTTATTAATAACGCAGCCAATAAATACCCTTTTGTATATTTTTAGTGTGGATTTTTTTATGTTTAACAAAGAGTGTATTTTTTTTTATTATCTACAATCTAGTTACAAATTATGTTCATTGAATTCAGTGTATCTATACAAAGTCTGGCCTGACTCTCCTGATAAAGGGCAGCAGCTACAGGAGAATAAGTTAAGAAAAACTCCCCGTCAGTGCTATTCTGCAGCAGCAAAAGTCGGCGCATCATGTATGCCGAGCTATTCAAAGCAGTTTCAAAACATTGCAAAGCTGCTAGAACTCGGCGACTAACTTCACTTGGAATGATGTTTTTTTTGCTGCTCAGTTTGAATAAGTAAGTTCTGAAATCGTTTCAATGTTTTAATAAATGTTTATGCAGCTACACACATTAAAACTTTATCAGAAAAGTTTTATGTATTTATTTGACAGCGGGTTCCATAAATACATTTTTTGATCAAGCACACTAAAGTAACGCATCATTTCATAAAAAATAATTATAGTCGCAGATTATTTTATCGTGATTGGTTTTTTTTTATTAAATTAATAATGAAAATAGAAACAAATAACAGTCAAAATGCGAAATATTTTTTCGAATTTTAGATACACTGATTTTTAGAAGGTGGAAATTAGTTTCTAGCACAGAAATAAAGATTTTAAGGAGTGATTTAATTTTTAACTTGTGAAGATTTTGTAATAATGATTCAGAAATCCAATCAAATAAGTAGCAAAAGAGGTAAACATCAGTTGTAAAGAAGTTTTAAAAAATAAATGAAACAATAATTCATTCAAAGAATTAACAAATTAAAAGTCTGTAAGGACGTTTCCTGAATTTTATTTTCTGTATTTTTTTTTGCTTTATATATTAAAGTATATATATATCTAAGTGAATTACATCTCGCACTGACAACCAATCAAGACTTGATTGGGTAATTGAATTTTCTGTAAATGTAATGAATTTTAAATTCAATTTTGAGGTGCAAAAGAGTTTTTTTTTCGATTGTAAAAAAGTTTTTGTCGGATCCAATTTAGACTGGTCTATAAAAATATTTTATCCGTCGCATTATAAAATAAATGTATGCAAACTGCCTTAATTTAAATAAATCTACAAGTGCTCTACCTCTTGGTATATTTTTTAGAGAAAAAGATATCTAATTCAAATGTATATATTCAATTTGGAAGATAAACATTTTGGCAAATGTTGCAATTAATTAAGATACCAGAACAAACACTATCTTTTGGAGACTATAAATTTTATCCTTGTGAGTAATTGAAAAATCTACTCCAAAGCTATTTTTTTTGTCAAATAGTCGAATTGGAGAATATTTTTTATAAAATGTAATATCTAGATCTCAAGTCGTTATATTTATTGATTAATAAATTTAAAAGTCAATATCTCATGTTCAAAACCTTTCACAGTATATAATTCTATTGCTTGCATTGGATTATGGTACAATATATGCATATTGGTGCAAAACATATTTGTTTTCCAAACAAATCCAATAAATTTACATACTTCATTTGTCATTTAAATCATTAAAAATATTTTATAAATAACCAAGAATCGTAAAAGCTAAGAATATTGACTATAATTTTTTTCCAAACTTACTCGACAAATATATATATTTGACGTGTGTATATTTTTTGTAAAGAGCAAAAAGTATTGACCTGAATTTTACTTATCAACCTTGCAACGTTGTAAAAGGCTATTTAAAATGAATACAAAAACAAACAGCATGTAAATTGATTTTAAATATCGGTAGTCTGACATTTATCTGTTTTCCAGAGACCACCATATGGACAATAATGGTACGCATGCAGATGTGCCTGCTTTTGATGCGGCTCGTTATGTTGTCCGGGTCTTTTTTATGGAGAAACCCAGTTGTTCGGTCCTTCATGAATTATTTCATGAAAATCTCTCTCGCGAGCCGTGTTATGGGCCTTTTGATCAGTTTGCGGGTAAAATGGGAAATTATGAAATGAAAGCGCGGCCGTGAAACAAAGCGTGTCCTTATTTGAATTTATTAATATTTTTTTGTTGTTTTGGTTTTAAATTAACTCTGGAAGGGGTGTTTTTGTATTGCCGGCTGAGAATTTATTAAGTCAATTATTAAGTCATAAATGCTAAATTGTTGATTGTGTCACAATATTTTGCATGCTTTATCCAGCAAACGAGTAGGTGTGTTTTGATTAGCACAATTAAAATTCTTTTTTCATGCAAATTTCTAAAATAATATATGACCACAAAAAAATTCATGTTGCTTTTTAATATACTCCAATCCCTTTGACCATTTAAAATTAATACACTAGTGCAAACATGTGGTTTATTTTACTTCAAAATATGAAAAAACTACCTAATCATGTTTAAATTTTAAAAAATACAAACATAAAACTCATATTTTTATATTCGTATAATGCTTGAAAAATAAATAATTGTTAAAGTAGCACATTTTTTCCGAAAATTACCTCATTCTTAAAGACAAATGCAATGCCAATATTGGTGCTTTTAAATGGTTATCATGTTTGTCGAAATTAAGAAATATCATAAACAGTAAAAATATTAGATTAAACGTTTCAATTATAAATGAAGGAAATATTTCTCACTTGGCTATTAAACCAAAACGATATTTTCGAGTATTTCTTATTTAATATATATCATAAAGACGACTAAACCCAAAACATAAATACCGTATAGTAAGATAGATATTTCTGAAGAAAATTAATCTACCTGTTTTATTTTTTGGAATAACGAATATACTTTGTGTACAAAATTAAAGTGATTCATTTGAAAAGACTCTTGTAGGACGCTCATTTCAATGTTTTCTGCAAGCTTTTAAAGGCTTTGATGTTCAAAAGAGATACATTACAAGGTCAAAGCTAGGAAAGGGGGCCGAGTCCTAAGGGTCGTATCTTAAGCCTTCAGTCTATGTTAAGCATACATAATAAAATACCGCTTCTTCATTTCCGTTTTTATCTGAGTATTCACTAAACGAGTTGCCCTCCTCAATAGCGCCAGTCAAACATACTTTTTCATAGATTTGGTACAATGCTTGTACGTTATTGGTTCTCGTACGTTTGAAGTATGATTAGTATCTATTCTATAATATTTGACGAAGTCTAGTAGTTGTATTTTTTTGATGAGATGTCTTTCAGTATTAAAAGTAATATGTTTGCAATAGAAAATATGATTGCTTCATACGTTTCCTGAAAATAAACTGACGGAAAATATTTACTTGGTACTATATAAATAGATGAAGTAAGAATGATATTTTATCCCTGTTTTGATATTAAGTTGTTATCATTTCACATATCACTCATTAATCATTTTGAGTATTTATAACTTTTTGTACAAATGCAAGATATGATATGATAAATAACCATCTTTCATAAACTTACACTCTGATCAGATTTTTTAATGGTAACTAAAACTCATTTTTTATTTTTACTTATTAATTTAAATCATTGGTTTGAAAGTTAAATTATTAAATAACACGTTATGTGTGTAAATATTTTACTTGTTTAAAATAAAACATAATAAATATTTCAAACACATATCCGTAAACCGTTAAATGGCAAATTTTAAATTCAATTGGAAGGTCTAAATTTCATTGTTGGTTTCATATAGACTAATAATGATAAATATTATAAATTTCGTTTTTATAATCATTCTAGAATTATAATTACTAAATATTTTTATTATACAGAAAAAATAAAAAGCCCTGTTTGAAACAATTTTCAGTTATTAGCTAATGTAACGAACCTCTGGCCTTTGCGCTGTTTTGCTCCACGGAATAAGCATATTTGACGACAGCCTCCGCGCTGTCTTGCAGAAAGAAGAGCGCCGAGTGTTTTTCTAAATAGAAATAGTAAGGGAGAAAATTCTTCATTCATTTTCACTTTATGCGATACAGGGTGGATTTGAGATTTTAATTAATACTTTGAACTTTTTAAATTTTTATTTCGAAACTTTTAAATGAGTTTTGTGTTTATTTCTCTCATATTCAATAATAAATAACAGTATACAAATATGACTTTAAGCTGAATAACAATAATAATTTTTACTCTATTAGGCACATATTTATAAATGCATAAGTCACATAATGTATTTGATTTAGCTCAGAGTATCTTCCATGGTAATTCTTAGCCTATGTATCGTTTAAGTTGATAATTCACTGTGAAAGTGTGCAATGAGCTTGGGATTTGTTTTTATGAAATACATCATTTACTTATAAGTAGTGTTTGTTGATTCAGCGGTTGTACCGTTAACTTTTTATCGAAAGTTCGCCGGTTTGATCCCCCTTCAAAAAATCAAATCTCAAACTTTTTTCACGGGGCTTACGCCTATTTTATTCTAAATTGCGTGACACAATGCAACGAGTGAAATAAAAATTCTGATCTAAAAACATAAAGATAAATTTATTTGCCTAAATGTGTATTTTGAATTATAAGAAGAGCTTGAAATTAACATAGCAGTAACGTAAAGTATAGTGATATAGCACTCAGTTATTTGTGTATTTCTTCATACTTGACACAATCAATCCGAGGCATAAATATATGAATTGAACATCTTTACAAAAGACTAGATTGGCATAACTTATATGCTACTTAAAACTAAGTCAAAAATGCCTTTTTCAAATAAAAATAGCTAGATAAAGTTACACGTAGCAAAAGTCCATATAATTCGGTACAACCTATCAAATAAGTCCTTATGAGTTAGTGTTAAACCGCCATATATGAAGCTATGGTTTTTAAGTCTCAAGATGATGAATACAATGTGAATAAAAAAAAAATACTTAAATTTGATAAATGTACAGTCTTTTAACAATTGAATGTTAAAAAGTCACAATATCAAAGTTGTGAATGATATTACGTGAATGCTCCTAATTTTGCGAGGTGCACACAATATCATCTCAAAGAAGGCTTTTCCAGGTACAAGGCACAGGGCGGTCGTTAGGGGTGGCCCGTTGAATTATTGCCAGTAGGGCTGTAATTGCCGAGGCCAGGAGCCCGCGCGGCCGCGCAGCCTCGCTCAGGTGAGTCGCGGTTGCCATAGAATTTAATAACAGGTGACAGCCAAAGTTCCGGCTAAGAGCTGCGTCTGCGAAAGCCAGCCTGGTTCTCATCAAGTTTAAGCTGATTTATGACAGGTTCTTTGTAACTTTAAGCACCTTTGTAAATAGGTTATATTTATATTATATATATATATAAATATATATGTATGTCCCAAAATTATAAGGGTGTCCCAAAATTAACGCAAGATTTGAATTTTTCGCCATTTTTGCAGTAAAATTTTGGGAACACTTACAAAAAACAATTTGGTAGTTGACAGTTTAGGGTTAACTTTTTATTGTCTTTATGATTCATTTAAAAAATAACAATCAAAAGACTAAAAACTGCGTTTTCTATTTTATTCAAATCTTGCGCTAATTTTGTTATATATATATATATATATATTTATATATATATATATATATATATATATATATATATATATATATATATATATATATATATATATATATATATATGATACGAACTAAACATTATCCTACATGATATAATTTTTGACAAATTTGGCATATTTAGCAGATATTTATAATTTTTCACTATTTATTTTAGATTATACATTATTTTCTAATGCTAGATTTATATGTATGAAATAAAAATATTACGCGTACAATGATTTTTATGTGATAGTGTATAAAGCATGATACCAAGTTTTATGGTCAATTAGAACTATTGTAAGATAAATTAATTATGAAAAAAGAGAGCAACCAAAGAAGTACTATTTATCCACGAATTGTGCAATACGTGGGATATAATATATTTATAAGTTTTGAAAAGGGTTGTATTTTTTTGTGAAGCGGGTATTTGCAGTTTATATCCATACATGTTGTATTATAAGAAGAAAAAAACAAGTATGAAAATATGAATGTACAGTTAAAAATAGCATTCAATTTAATTAGTTATACACAAGTGTTTTAATGTTTAACTAATTTTGTTTCGCTAAGGTGACTCAGCAGGTCCGCTTATCGTGGGGTTGGTCTGATCTCAGCGAGAACTTGAAGGGCACCATAAAAGCTCGAGGTAATCAACCCTAATAGAAGCTTCAAGAGAAGGTCCCTGATAACAATTATCAGATAGTAAAACGTACGGGATACTGCAGGTAGCCGCAGATAGCCCATATAATAAATTTCATATTTGAGGTATGTTTATGTTCTGTTAAAACAGAAATGCTCTTTAAATAACTGCATATTCATTATTTTTTTAATAATTCAAATTATAATGTATTTTGAAGTAATTGCTTATTCTATTAAAATATATGTTTGTTTATTTATTTTCATACGTATTTCAGTAAATGGCACAACATCTAATAAAAAGGAAAAAATATCGAAAAATAAATTCCATTATTCGCCTATTGACAACAATTAAACAATAAGTCATAAACATTTACCTGCCATTTTTTTATAATTCACAATAAGTAGTTAAAAATAATGTTTTTTTATACCACTTTTATGATCGATTATTATTTTTAATCAATATTTTTTTTATTTAACTATCGTTTTTTACTAGTAACTTAAAACGCATAAATAAGAGTCATAGGGTTAAACTTTTCGCTGAGAATTTTTATCTATCTTTGCGTTAAACTTAATATTGTATTTTATAAAGTATTGACTATAGTAAATATTACTACGGGGAAATATCAATCTATACAAATATTGATTTATATCAAAGATCTAATATGTGGATAACCATTTACCATGGTTTTGGGTGTATGAAGTTCGATAAAGTTTTAAGATTTTTAATATAAGAGGTGTAATAAATAATTTGTTAATTATGAAGGGTACCTTAGCTTGATGCAATGGCAGTTAATGTGAACAGGTTAACATTGTGCTGGTTATATGCTCGTATAATATTGGAACTATACGGCTTGTAACATTCTGAATGGGGTGATACACTATTCACCAAGTACACAATTACCTTCACTATCATCGTTAACATTACATCACATTATAAAGGGTCGCGGTAGTAATTTCCCCGTATAATGGACCCCTAGCACTGAAACGGTCGGGTGGCTTTAATCAATGCAGTCTTACTTATAGTTTAGATAAAGCAAAAAGTTTTTTTTCTTGTTGAGGGACAAGGCATTTGATTGGAGAAGATCCATTATTATAATGATAAAAGTACCTTTGTATTAGTTCAGTTATGCACCTGATGGTGACCTAGTCTATTTGGTCGAAACTAGTAATGCAAAAAAATTAATAAACTCAACGTTAAGACAAAATACAAAGGTACTTTTATCATTACAAAAAGTTTTTTTTTGTGTATTGTACTAATTTTATTTTATAATTAAGTTATTTAAGTTTTATTTATACCATAGATTTTAGTGAATTAAAAATAAACTCCATCCTATGAAAACGATCACCAATAAAATTTATATTTTATCTAATGTTTTTAACCTTAAACTTTCTTGTTGGTAAAAACTTAACTGTGTACAATTATTTTATTTTTCTGTATAAAATCATAAAAATCTATTTTCTGTATTATTGATTTTATTATTTTACCTAATACAAGTTCTATTAAAATCAATAAATTCTACTTAAAACCATATTGAATATAAAAGTCACAACTGGGAAACGCTGCGAGAAAAAGGAGCTGAGCTGGCGGCAAACTTTATAACAAAAGGATCTGAGTGTGGTTTTTCGTAAAATCTATGAAGTTTCCTTTAAGAATAGCTGCCAATAAAGTTACTAAAGCCAACATCTGGTAACTGATATGGTATTTTAAGAAGAAAAATATTATAAGTTGTTAAACCTAACAGTTTTATTTAAAATATAAATTTAATAAATAATGCTTAAATTAGTATTTTACACTAACACAGGTCTATTTTTTATCAAATGTTTTTGAAAATGTATTGTGTTTTTCATACAGCAGTGTGGAGGTAAAATGTGGATGTTTTAGATATTTAGTACTAAGAATTGGTAAAGTAGATGTTAAAAGTATTTACTATCATAACTGAGTCACATAGGTCACAAGGTATCATGGTCAAAGTACTTCAATTGGTAAGAGCAACGGGGCACAATAGCTGTGGAGATTAGAGGCTTAATTTCCATATATTAATCTATTATTGTATACTTAAATTTATTTTTATAAAAATCCTTCAAAATTCAACAATCAAATCAATATTTTCATAGAAACATTATCTCGACAAAAAAATTGCTGGTCAGTGAGCGTGAAGGTTGTACTTTTATTGCGAGGGGAGGGTTGTAAAATCAGAGGCCAAGTCTCTGCAGAAAACAAGCTGTGAAAAATATAAAAAAATGAAGCTCAACTTTCTGGCATTCTATTGATGGAGGCCTAGAAATGATGTCGGCATTACGGTAAAGCTGTAATAAATATATGCCGTTTACTGTAGATGAGTGGGGATTTAGAAGCCAGGAAACGAATATTCGCGAAAACGACTACAACCGGGTGGTTGTATACACGAGCTTCACGATTCTGAGTAACATAAATAATATTTCGAAGTTTCTTTGATATTGGGTTATAGTTTAAATATTAAAATTATCTTTTTTTGTCAATATAAACAATACGTCAACATGTGTTGCTAACATAATTAGATGTAAAACATTATTTTAAATACGATTTTGTTAGAATTTTGCTCACCTGGGGTCTTCTTTGTGATTCAAAGCTGGTAAGTCAATTTTCCTCCCACTCTTCTTCCATTCAACCTGAAACAAGGGAAAATGTTAGGAAATCGTTCACACAAATATATAAAGCGCAAATTTAAATTGAATATTTGTTTTCTATAATTGAAACTCCACTTGTTCCGCAAACTTAATTTTAATACCAAGTTTGTTAAATCAGACGTTTTATTTTAATTATATAAAGAATTTCATCAGCGGTTCTTACATTCAGACGTAAAGATACCTGTATAAACATAATATTTTATATTGATGTTAAATTTTTTATTGTTGTATTAATAAATACATCCTACAACCATAAAATAAAATATTGTTATTTTATATTCTTACTAAATAGCCTTAATCTTGTTAATTTTAGTGTAGTGTATAGTCTTAAAAACAGCTCCTATTTCTTCATTAAATAAGGATTTTTTTTAAATACATGAAAAGGATTAATAGGGTTTAACAAAGGTTCGACAAAAAAAATATTGTCTTAGTGTCTGTACTTCAATAATTTCTTTTATATTTTAGCTAATCAAATGGTATCAAAAACTGTATCTTGAATTGTAGTTTATTTATTAAAATAAACTTGACGCTCATCATCAGACTGAAACGGATTTTATATATGTAAAAAAAATATGTGAGTTTAAAGTTAATCATCATAAATGTATTGATATTTTGTTACGTAAGTGCCTGTTCAATTATTTTCCAGCAGCTGTCGAGTTATTTGAAATATTCTGTGCATTTAGCACAGTAACAAATGTATCGATCACTTCTCCCAGTCCATTCCTACCAAATGACCTCCATTAGTTATATCTACACTCTCTAAATACTTCATATAAATCAAGACACGTTAGTTTATATGCTATGTGTGTGTTGGTAACTTCAAAATACAACAGTGTTTCCTTCAAATGTGAATGAATTAATCATACCCTTATTAATAATTATTATTAAGTGAATAATTTTTTCAATCATTATTAAAATGTCCAATGTTATTGCAATGTCATGCAAGGGTTAACAAGACAGCAAAGTTATGACAAAATTTAATAATTAAATAAAAAAACACTCCATCAAGAAATTTGAGACGAAACTTTATTTAATAAAACTTGCTTGGAACTAAACTAAACTACTTTTCGGAATAAATATTTTAAATACGATTTAAATTAAGCCTACAAATCTCATATTTTGACAAGTGTACATCGCAAAAAATATATTTCATTTGCCTTATCAAAATAAAAGTAAAATAAAACTAGATCCCATTTAATGCCACAATTTCAATATGTTTTTAAATGTCAATAATTTTTTTAATATCGTTACTTTATTTTTGATTTAAACAAAAAATACCATTCGATGGTTAAAGATTAATAATTTTAAAAGAAAGAAATAATAATTATGTTCTTCAAATAATATTCTGTTTTTTCAAGAGCCTCTTTACAAGGGAGGTTGGTGACCATCTCACTGAACATATATTTATCCAGGTCAAATTTACTTAGTTTGGCTGATCTCTCGACTTCCAGCGACTAACGCAAATTTCACATCCATTTAAGATTTATTCTTCCAATGCCATTAAATGACATTGAGGCGTTGAGAATGTAGCTTTATAGGAGAATACTTAAATTAGCAACAAAGTAAAATTTACTGGTACTGTTTTGGTTTAACCAGTAAGCTTGAAATGTTTATGCTCAAAAATGTTAATGGTTATGTAAAGTTTTCTTAAATTGCTTCAATCAAGTGTTTTTTTTTTTTATAAGAAGCCAGTAAATATAAACATGAAAAAAATAAGTCTAAAAGAGAATAAATACTAAAAAAATCACAAGGCGTGCGTGTGATGCGATTCGCTCATAAGGTACGATAACTAATCTGCCTCCTGCGGTTGATGTCAATAGTAATGTGGAATAACACCCTCGCAGAGCGTAGTCGTAACTCGGAAATATCGATGAGCTTACGCAAGGGCTTGACACTGCGTGGGCCAACCGCCATGAATAAAAAAATACCACCAAAAGAAAAACAGACAGGAATTAATGCGGTATATCGAACTATGAAACGAAACACGAAATTTATAGCCGTACTTAAAAATGACCCTTCCGTAGTTTTTTTTTTTTTATAAATTTTACACCTAAAAAAAAAAAATATATCAAATTATATATTGCGCTTTTAAACGGCTGGTAAAAATACCCATTTGTTGTAAATTATATATTTATTATATAAAAGCGGACTATAAAGTGTCAGGTGTATAGGTGTCAGTTCACAAAGTAATGAAATATATTATTCATATGTCGATTTTTTTGATTAACGTCAACCAGATGTGTATTTATTACCCATTGCGGGTTTATTATATTATTACTAATATGATAAGGCACATAAGTTCATACATAGAAGATGATTTAAAGAAACTCTCAGAAAAATATCATCGTGATTTGTGTGAGATTTGAACCCACATCCCCTGGTTTACATGACCGGTGTACTAACCCTTGTACTAACGAATCACTTCCGTTTATCGAGAATTTTTAACAATCATACTCTACATATGAACCAATGTGCCCAGACCAACCAATATTTAGTGATTTGCAAGCACTGGACTTTTTGAACAAAGTAACAAGTGAAGCGATTTTATTCCCATCTGGACATCAAATCACGATGATATTTTTCTGAGAGTTTCTTTAAATCATCTTCTATGTATTAACTAATGTGACCAATCATATTAGTAAAAATATATTATTAATAAAAATTTCGTTTTAATCAATAAAAAACGTTAAGCTACAAATCGGAAGTGTGTCATTTATTGATAATAACGAGATGATTAATATTTAATCATAATCATCGCACGAATGGCCTCGTCTGACCGCACCTGCGAATCTAACACCCTGGATTGCAAAACCTACTCTGCAATAAGAGGTAGCTTATGATGATATACTGAGTGCTGTAACCAAGCTTGCAGAAATAATTAATGCATCCATCGATATATATATATATATTATATATATAGAAGGTAGGTGTTAAAAATAAGTGTATCTCCTAAAACTTAATCTGGTATTTAAAATGGCCATTTGCATATCGATGATATTATTTGGATGTTCGGGTGGTCGTTCGAGTTTCCCATAAAAGTGAATATCACGTGGCTCTGTACAGGTAGTAATGCGGACATGGCCGCTGGCGATGTCAGGCCCGGAACTGTTTTCGCACTCGGTGCAGACCGTTTCCGGAATAATTGAAACGCGATTGGCATCAGCATTATCCGCTTTCAAATTTATTTTGAAATGCGTTTCGAGTTATCATTGAGCCGCGCATGCTATTACGCGGTTTTTTATGGAATTGGCTCTATCAATTGTTGTTTTACATTCATATTTGAATTTAATGCGATCAGTTTAAACACTTTTTATTTGCTGAGTTAAATGAAAATAAATTATAGAAACGCTCAAATAAATTACACGAGAGAATGGCTGAAAAAAAATTACAATTTGTTAAAACCTCTTTAATGCTGTATGCCCAATATTAAACATGAAGACGCAGCAGACAATAAATTTGAATAAATAATTTTAAAAAACACTACGCTTAAAAATGTAACAACAGTAAAGTAAATTTACTTCCTTTACATTATCTACAAAATACTTTTGACACTTAAGCGTACCTTAAAGGTGTTTATGTTATTTAGAGCCATAAACACAAGAGTTACAGTACACACACCGAATGTAACAATAAAAAAAAAATACTTTGGAACATACTCGTAATGTCACATAAAAAATAACAACCGAGAAATTTGCGAAGTCCCTCCGGCCCCAGACACAACACTTAGCCGGCTCGCCCCCAATTGTACCGAACTGCAAACGGCGAACACAATAACCCCTCATCGCTTCATATCTCCATATTATTTCTTCTAGAAGTAATTTCTTTTTACTGCTGGTGCTTCCATATGCGGCACGATCATCGCACCGCGTATGTGCAAGACTCGAGATCGCCTCATGCAGAGGGAATCATAATGCAAGGAGTTGTAAAATACGAGTACACCGCACACTGTCTACGGTCCGAGTACTAAAATTTAACATTAAATCTAAGATACCATTCTTTCAAATATTATATTATTACGTATATCAAAACGTAGAAAATTTATCGAAATCCTGAGATACGGTTCATTTCAAATTTCAAATATCACTGGTAACGTGTGTAAAAGATCTTTCATTGTTTTATGTTTTTCATAAAGAGGTCTTATTTGAATATTTTATGATAAATATAGATATTTAATTTTTATTTTTAATACGTTTATACGTTACATAAATTAAGCTATAATATTAAGAATAGTCTTGATCTTTGATACTTTCACAATCTGTAATTTTTTATTTTCATTCGCGTATTGTCTTTAAATTTACAAAAAAAAATCATCTCATGGAAAGAGACATTATCTCTATTAAAACATAAACATGTAAAAGTTGATATTTTTTACATTTGATTTCAGCAGTATCTTTATAATTATGTTGAACAATTTATTTTCCACAACTGTCAAAAATATTTAAGCTGTTTAATTAGTTCTCTATCTAAGTCTTGATAGAATTGCGTTTACCAATAAATTTAAGCCGAGCTTAGATAAAATATTTTTTTTATTAAATATCACAGTGATATATTGTCACAAATCTAAATTAAGTAATCTTATGTGGGCGCTCTCTTTGGAATATTCCTCCAGGGCAGTTTAAGATCTGGCAGTCGATAATAGAATAGTTATTCTACGCCATGTTGGCAGACTGCCTGTGGACCTCAAAACCAGATGGGACCCCGGTCGGGTGACCTTCCGCCCCGTGACTGGCTCTGATAAGATAGGCATTAATTTACCTACCCCTCCGTATACAGCAGCTCTGAAGTGGACCAACTTAGTGGATCAGTTGGCCGAGTGGTTTGAACCGTGATATCTGGATTGGTATTTAGAAATTCACTGAAAACTAATCGTGCACAGATCCTAGTCGTGAAACAATAATTGGGGTGATGCCTACTTCACCCCGACTGAATAAATACAACATGGACTTGGATAATAATCGGTTAATAACACCAAAACTATGAACAAAACTAAGGGGAAAACTAAAGATATCTACATATCAATAATTTTTAAAGGTATATATAAAGAGAAGAAATAGGTTTAGTTTTAATTCTTCTTTATCAAGTGCCTCTCCTCAGAAGAGGTTGGCGACCATTTCACTGAGCATACTCATACCATATCGTGCTGAGCCAGTGTTCATTGTTTTTTAAGGGGAATATAGTGTAGTGGGTCCCCGGGTTCTTCTAGAAAGTCAAAATCAATCACAATTGTCGGAAAATATGCCAATGTGTATAACGTATTTCCATAAATTTTATAGCGGGATTGCATTTATTAAGACTCAGTTGTTCTATTGTATTGTGATACTTTTCAGTAGTTGTATGGGCGAGTAACTTTATATCTAATTAAAATTTGTATCATTCATAGAGATTCACTAATACTAAATCAACGATACGTATTAAGCCTAGAGACGGCAGTTATACACCTATTGGAAGAGTTACCATTTGAAATTTCGTAAATATAATGACCTTATTTATCTAGATTTTACTCACAGCATGAACGCCCAGTGAAAAAGGAAACACTCAATATGTACAGCATTGGTTACACCAAAATGAGTATTTTTTTCATTCCAAATGAAAATGAAGGCCTTTTCCCAAACACATTTCCGGCCTTCATTTACCACATTTTTTGTATCGTCATTATTTTAACTCAGTGAATACTGCTTTGCTTGATTGTATTATTTGTTGACGTGTAAAATTTTTCAAAGAAATTATTTTAACTGTTTATAAGCAAAGTCTTAACAATATAAAAAATATGATACTTTTAAATAATATAAAATTAGAACAACAGATTGTAAAAATATTACTTGTTTTTACAAAATAAAGAATTCAAACGTAAAAGTATAATTAATAACAAAAACAAAAAAAAAATTATATGGTTTTGGGACAACTCATAATTTTGTGTTTAATATTTACAAATACAGGCTAAAAAGTCACAATAAAAAATTGATCCTACCTAAAATAGATTTTACTATTAGTAGAAATACTATTATTTAAAAAAAAATCAATAGTACAACTACTGTTAATTGTAAAATTCCAAATTCCGTTATATTATTTTTTAATGTTAAATAATGGTTACTGTATATTTCATTTTTTTATAACTTTAAATGCGATTGAGAGAGGCTCGTTGGCTTAACATCTTTATAAATAGTGTATTATTTATCTATGGCTTTTTTTTAGAGCGTCTAAATAGACATATAAAATTATAACAAAACCTTGGAAAGATAAAAATGAAATATAAATAGGATGTAAAAATAAAAGGGATATTGTGGGAAACTAAAAGGAGAGCGCACTAAAGCGGGCGCAGTGGGGAGAATAGGTCCAATAATGATAAAGGAAACTCCGGACGAGGATAAAAATCCTAAATAATATACACCGAGGACTAGCCTTCATAAGAAAAAGATACCACTTTACTCCTTAAAAGCAGATGAAATGACCTTGAAATATCATTGAAAATAAAAATAAAAGGATAAAATAAATGTTAATTTTACAGCTGCGCAAAATAGTTATTATTGTGGTTATTAATGTGGTTATTAAAGTGGTTATTATTGTGAAATAATTATTATGACTATACTTGTATATACGATTGCGATACATATAAAAATACCAAAAGTATGACATTATTTAACTCATTAAATACTTTATATATGGCTGTGCGTAGACATTATAAAGCAAAAAATTATAATTTAAACTTTTGACCGAAAATAAAAATTACACGTCTAATTAAATAAACGTAAAAATATATTACAAAATTATCTGTGAAAAAGATTTAAAATAAATACTAAAAAATACAATTAAAAAATATCTTCGACAATTGACAGTATTTTAAATTACAATTTTTCAAGAGTTCAATTAAATGGGAAATTTAAAGTTTTAATTTAGTCAATTACTAAAGTTCCTGTGTTATTTTTTAAGGAACCCAAACACTTTTTAATAACTTTACGGTGTAATTAATTATTTGTGTTATAATATAAAAAAAATTGAGCGGGGCTCTCTAGAATCCAAAGTAGTTGAAATTTTCTTACTTAAAGAGGCGTTTAAGTAACAGGAGTGAAAATGACATCTACATAAAATGAAAATCACTTTATTCAAGTTAAAATCAGTGCATATTATAAGGGTAGAATTCTAAAGGTAGTTACATTAAAGAAATCCTTCTTTAAACGAGAGTTCCAGTTTAATTACACTATTTAAAAGTAATCGCCCCGTTAGACATCGCCTGAAATAATTGCATGAATTGCACAAGTATTTTAATTGCAGTCCCAGATATTTCATTGCAGATGCATGCATTTATCTACAGACTTAACCTTTCCAACCAAATTATTTTAAAATATTTATTTATTTTTAAAAAAGAAGACTAATGTTGTTACTTTAAATATTGTTTCGCTAATTAAAAGTTGTCTCTTGCGATTTTGCATGTTAGTCTAGTTTAGAGCAAGCAATAATATATTAAGTAAAAAAATATTTAAGTTAATTATTTATGATCTTTTTACTATTTTATATTAATTTCTAAAAAAGATGATATTCAGAAAAATTAAGATTTGATTACAACATATACGAAGTACTTACTATTTAAAATTACTTAAATAAACCAAGAGTTGATTAGGTAATTCAATATTTGTAAATGGATAAATTGCTCAATTGATGTTATAATTACCCTTTTATCTTTGCAAGCTGTTTTGATCCTAAAATATCTTGATTTTCAATATCAAAAATTAGCAAACACCATACGTAGCCGATATTTCCGGCATTTTCAATTACGAGTATTACACTATTGAAAGGTATAATATTCCTTTAAGATTAATTAATAGCATAATTCAATTCAATAAATAATCAAATACCACAGGAGTTTAGAGAATTAATTTCCATGTATAAATTTCTACTAATTAATTTTTTGAAATTAAAGCACTAAACCTGTCGGCTTTATTTTCAGGTGTATCAACCGATCTATTATTTTATGTGCAAATACACAAATTTTATATTTTCAACATATTTATCTTTGAGAATTTCCGATCGAGAAAAATTTCGGACACAAAAATCATTCATATAGACATAAGACGTCAATAAAAAATAAAACCTTATTTTATACATTTACAAGAGTGTAAGAATTTATAAATATGTTTTTAAATAAAATATAATTGGTTATGGAGAACTATTATTTTACCAGCTGGTGAAAATAAACCCAGTATGAGGACCGCGTTTATGATTATAGTTTTTTAAAATTATTTTATAGTAGTAAAAATATGTTTTTTTTAAGTTTGTCATAAATAATGTATTTGAATTTATTAATTAAGCCAACTGACTAATTGCCTCAAGTCAAAATAACGAAGAGCTAACGTTATCGCCAATTAGAATAACGAGATACGTTTAATAACGAGCCAATAACTCGCCCTCAACACTCAGCTTAGGTAGGTTATGTACTCCTGACCAAAAATGCATGTGTATACTATATTATCAATTTAACGATATATGTTTATATTTAAATGTTATTTTTAATTAAATCTAGAAAATCCTCTTCTACGATTATATGTGCTTTCTTTTTCAGCAACACTGATTTTTACTCTTCCACGAAGGTCAAAATAATAGCAGGAGATACGTAATTCCTTAAGACTGTGCTCATAAATCAAACGGTATTAAGATAGCCTTAATCCTGATGAGCTCTAGATAATCAAAACGTTTATAGGATGAAAGGGACTAACACCGCACCGCCTGGAAGTCGATATTGATAAAAACTGTCAATAAGCCCCGAGGGGAAAGACAGTCGAGGTGTTTTTGTTTGTCTTGGCACGTCTAGTCTGTTTGATATTGCACAAGTTTATAACTCGAAATAAGGGATGATAGAATGCAGAAGCACGTGGGAGACTCTGTAGTTGGTGATCTGTATATAATATGTTTTGGCTACCGAATGAGACCGAAGACGCTGTTATTGGTTATTATGGAGATTTATCTGTGGATACGAGTATAATACAAATATTTTTTGATACATATAAGAATATTATCTGTTTCTTGTTTATGATTTAAAGCATATTTAAGCTAATGATACAACGGATGGCAAATTTTCGCAATGAATATAAAACAACATCACGTCGATAAAATCGTTTTGCGCCGACATCAACGACACGTGTTATTATAATTAGCTTGCAAATGTGGAGAGAAATTCATGATTGGCTTTGACGCATTACCAAATATGTGGACCGTTTGATTGCACGCATATGTGTTAGCAAAATTGTACAGTAAAGACTGTCAAAAATAGGTAGAACTAAACACGTGCCTAATCACAAAGTATAAACACAACAAGCAGTTTATGGCCAATACACTTGATGATACTATAATCAACTATTCTAGATTGTAATTTTATCCATTGTGTCAAACTTTAACATGTTTATTTAAATCTAACACTAATTAGAGTGAGAGCAAAGCGGTTATTAGATGGCTTACAGTCCTGGAGAGAGTAACAGAATATAAAATGAATTTGATATGAGTTATTTTTTAATTATTTACAATTTCTTAACTATTTAATGTTTTCTGCTAAAATAATGTGTTATTGAAAGCAGGAAATTGTGAAAATTGAAAATCGTAATAAATACGCACAACATAATATTAGAGGTGGGACATTTAAAATTCAAATATCAAATATACAAAATCACTGCAGTATAATAATATGTTAATTTAATGAATTGAAATGTAATAGTAAGACGGAAAAAGTAAACGAATCTAAATGGTTTTCTTTATCCTATCCATTATATTAAATGTATAGTATCCATCTTTAAAACCAAAATGGGTACCGTATTTTCATGCCCAGAGGCCTCGCGTTTAAATTAAAATAAAACAGGTTGGGATTAAATAAATATCCTTTGTAACAAATAATATTACAAAATTTCAAATATTTTATATTTCTTTTCAAGTACCATTAAGCTCAAATCACGATAAGATATGAATGGTGTATATCTATGTATATATATTTATAAATAAATCTATATATTTATACATATGTGGGTGTGTATGTATGTGTGTGTGTGTGTGTGTTTGTACGTATTACCCAAATATTATATGTATGTACCAAAATATTTTTATACAATTTCGCTATCAAAAAATCCCCTTAGCCTTCATCAATATTGATATTCAGATAATCGGTAATGTCTATGTTACAAAAATATTTTTTATAAGTACCCACCTCGACTCCTACTGAACGGATACCCCAACGAGAGAATTTATCAGCTCGATGTGAAAATAATGAAAGAGCAACCGATTATATTGTTATCATTGACGAATAAAATACAATGTTGTTTTCTAGTACCGACGTAGCACTTCTTGAGTATAGAATGGCCCGGCCAACAACTATAGAATTAAATGGTTATAATTTTAGTTACTGTAAGAACTATTATAAATATCATTAATTCTCTTGTTGAGGGCATTTTCCAAGATCCAATATTATAATGATAAAAGTACATTTGTATTTTGTCTTCACTTGGAGTATATTAAAATTATTTTCATTACTTGTTTCGACCCAAAACACTGGGTCGATTGCATGCATAACTAAACTCATAGTTTAGTTATGCATCTGATGATGACCCAGTGTTTTGGGTCGAAACTAGTAATGCAAATAATTTTAATAAACTCAAAGTGAAGACATAATACACAGGTACTTTTATCATTATATCATTAATTCTAGTCAATAAATATTAATATTGAAAAGATGAATGGCTCAGCAGTAATAACTGCTAACTCTTTTGCTGATTTTATCTGAGTTTTACCTAGAAGATCCTTAGCCATATCGAGTTAAAACATTTCTTGTTCATTTTAACGTGAAACTTTAACAACTACACTACAAGTTTATCTTTTATAATAGTAAATTTTTGACAACATATTACTGTGTATATATTGAACGTCAAAGCATTTTTTTATAAAACAGATTTTTTAAACAGATTTTTGATTCAAAACAATCAGCATTTAGAAATACAGTCTTTATAATCTATTTCCATCATTCTGAATATGTCATGGTTGAAAAGCACAAAGAATGTAAAATAAACGAATGAAATTTTGTTCTTCCCCAAAAAAACACACTTTCAGATATTAATACATGTAAGAAATGATACGAGCATATTTTAATCTGAATTTGGGAGTATATAGCGCCCATCATTAGGCCGTTACCAAAAAAGACGAGGACATATTTTATTAACTTTTTAATCCATCAAAAACTAAAATCATATTTTTTATCATAGCCGTGTATACTTAAATGTATACAAGGTTTGTAAGTTTTACTTGTGATACATGCACACGAAACGCATTCAGTTTGTGTTAACATTATTATATGCAAATCCGCGTTTAGAAACCAAACAACTTCTGTATGCACCAAAAAAATACAGCAAACAAAAGCAAGATATCCTTAGTTTATGCATTTATGATCAATGACATGATTTAGATAAAAATTTTAACGAAATAGTCACTTGGCATGAAAATATTGTCGAAGAAAAAACAATAAGTCATATACGCCTAGCGGTAGGCGCCATTTGCAAAGTTTCTCTCGGAGTTTTTGCAGCTTTGTAAGGCCAGTTTATTCGAAACTTTTATGATAACGGGTATAAGTGATGGAAGTCATATTTTACCCGACATAAATGCCAAAGGGTAAAAATGGTCAGCAAAAAAACTGCTTGCCGGCTGCCCTCCAACGCACTGCACAATAAAGGCTTGTGTGGTAATTTAAATAAATAATTGGATTTTACTTCGATTTTCAATCTTGGTTTTAAATAAACTCTTTCGGTTTTTTAATGCTATCGCGGCCAATATGTTAACATAATGGAATTTAAAAGTGATGTGTCTGTATATTACGGCTTTATTATGGGTATGTGAAAAATCGTGCAACCTTTTAAAATATGGTTCAATACTATAAAAAACTTTTAATATTATAAAGAGGTTATTAAATTCCGTTTAAACGCTATAATTTTTTTATATTTTTATGTAAAATGACAATTTTAACTGCCATCACTAAAACACTCTCGCCTTAATATTTGTGGGTGACTTACATTTTGGACAAACAAACTCTGTCTAAGAGGCTAATTAATGAAGCAATATTGGTATAAATATCTAATATTCATGAAAATTTAATAGATAGTTTATAGATAAAGATAGTTTTTTCAGGTTTTCAAATAACTACATAAATATGTTAACCCTTTTTTAACCATTATCTCAGTTAATTTTTACAGTTAGAAAAAATGGACACAATGCGGTTGAGTTTTTTTGTCAATATGAATTAAAAAATAAATCTTATATTTTTGAAAATACTTTAAGCTTTTAAACATATGCAAACCTTTTTAAGTGTTGAGTGTTTAATTTTAGCATGAAAAATTATATAATTCGAAGACTCTTTCAAGACCTTATGAACTTTTTTAAAATAAATATACACAAGTGAAATAAATACATTTATTTCCCCAATTATATGATATACTCACATTATTTTTCGTAAATATCTATCAGTATATGCGAGTAGACAGATCGATGACCTACAATCATTAAAATCATTAACTTTCCCATATGGCTCACGTTAAAATAATATAATGATATATTTTTAATGGCTGTTTTTGTAATTTCACTATAAAGATAAAAGCTTTATATCGATCCTAATGCGTACAAAAAACAACGTGTATCTAGATCTAATTCTATTATTATAAAATATGAAACAGAATGTAGAATTTGTGTATGAATAATTATTTACCTTAATTATACAATAAATTGTTTTACAATGAATAATAAACTATGTTCAATGTTATGGACATTTGAAGGGAATTTTATTTCAAAGGTTGCAATTTTTATATTAAAAAAATATATTTATTACTTATTAACATTATTTTCGTTTAAGACAAATTGATTGTTGATTCTTTTCAGTCAAATATTTGAGTGTTCAACAAAAATAATCTGAATAAATTACCGATTGAGTATTATCTGCAAAGGAAGGTAAAATAATTTATTGGAGCTAATGTATTCCTGCGTGACAATAATATACTTGAAGCATTTTGTTTTGTAAATACGTATTCTTGTCGGAACAAATTGAATTTGACTCGTTGAAGTGTACTATCTGTGAGGAGTTTGAATTTTAAGTAGATATCGGCGACGTTATGAATGTACAACAAAAGATGAAAAAAAAATCAAATATATCACACGTATATTTGAATTATTCAGACCATTTGTAAATTTGTTATCAAAAACTGAACTATTCTACTGTTTCAGCCTCATTTGTTCTTAAATACATAATTTTTTTTTTTTTTGTAATTCGTGATTTTTTTTTGGTGAATTTGAGTTTTCGTATATATTTTAATAAATATATAAGATAATTAATAAATAACAAAGATTATTTAAATTTAAGTTGCTTTTCGTCGGAAATATGATTTTGAGTAAAGCAATATTATTTTTCCATTTTTGTACAATCGCTGATGCCATCTTTAAAACATCTTATCTGTATAAACTTTTCACCACTTCCAAAGCCGTAAAAATGAGTTTATTGAATATTAAACAAAATTAATCATATTTTATACGCATCTTTGGAAAAATAGCAAATATTTGTTTTTAAATAATCTGTTTCGTTTTACTCAAAATCACAATCTAGACTAAATATATACGAATAAAAATAAGGAGACACTGCCCAGAAGCTTAAACTATCAATAATGTTGCGCATGCATTATATCATCTAGACAGCAGATAGAGGATATTGATCTTGAAAACGCTTTAATCTTCAATAAATGTAAAAGAAAACATAATATATTTATATGTTATACTCTATTTCTTGTATATATTATGTCACCGATAGGAATTTGCTCTTACTGGTTTATTTTTAAACAAACTATCATTTTGGTGTAAATGTCAGCGTTTAAGTGAATTTATTAAAATTGTGGGATCAGACGCTGCCCGTAATGCTTCCCGCTTGTATTTTTATACCAGTTCAAAATATTTCGGTATTACCCCATTAAATAACAGATCTTTGTGATCATCTCCTAAAAAAACTAAACGATCACATTTATCACGTTTAAAAAGAACTTTTAAGTCGTTTAAAAACGAAAGGTCTTACTAACAACTTTAAATTATATTGATATATAATAAATAATAAATTTAAAGAGCATTGTTATTTATTTTACATTAAAAAATATGAACTAAGATTGAAAAAAAATGCATATATATTTCCAAAATTAATTTGCGAATATGCTCGATTTATAGTATAAGCGTTGATTTTAATTTATTCATGAGTTGGTTTGATGGTTAATATTTCATCCAAAAATAAAATATTAATTATATATAAATATATGAAGCCATTCATGTTGTTTGAGAAATATCAAATTTTAATTTACAGAGTAAGTATTCAATTTTGATTGGCTACTTATTGCCAAGATTTATTTTGCTTAAAAAAAAACCTGTCAATAATCTTGCGCGTAAAATAAATAAATAAATCAAAACTAAAAAAAATTAAATCCTTGACGTGACCTTCGTAAGTGATGAAGCGATGAATCAAACTACGCGATGAAAGAAAATAATTCCGCGAACAGTTAATTTTACTGAAATATATGCATTGTAATTGTTATTGACCCCGATTCTATCAAAATTCACATATTTACATTAGATCAAACATATAAACCAGTTGTTTCGTATAATAGCTATAAATATGTAACAATACCAAATATTTGTGTCAGTACAAGGTGATCACATAATTTACAGCCGAAAATAAACAAAATCGTCAGTTTTGTGAAGAAAAAAATGTTTATTTACCTTTGCGCCTCTGCCAATCTCCAGTTGAAATATTTTCACTTATAAATTAAATTGTCATGGTATAATTTAAGAATATCACACAAAAACCACTGATAAAATAAATGGCAAATATTGCAAAAAAAAAAATGTCTAAAACTATTCACCAACGTTACCAAATTACGGCATAGTTTAAAATGATATACACCGAAGCGAAATGATATATCAGTTGCTCAGCAAAATAATTGTGGGATACATTTGAAATTTGAAGTATCGGTACTGTAGTATGGAAGTATCAGCTATATACGAAGTATGACAAATTCACAGGGAGATGCGGGAGAGCTGGGCGTCCGTCCACGACCAAGGCTTCGATCATACTGAGGCTCGCCAGCTCGGCTCGGCGAGGGGTGGGGACCCTCCCGGGCTCCCGGACCGACGGTTTTTTATTGTTACATGGGAAATTATATGCGATCCGCGGCCTGTGTATTCCGATATTGTAAAGTAAAAACCCGCGAGCCGAGACAAACACGTGCTCTCACATATCTGTCATGCAAGGCTTTTGATTTTAATTTTATATTATTTGTGGAAAAAAAAATATATTTAGATAATGACTTAGAAAAATATCATCGTGATTTGTGTGGGATATGAACCCACATCCCCAAGCTTACACGGCCGGTGCATTACCAATTATGCCAATGAATCACTAGTACTAGGCAAGAATTTTTAACAATCATATCCTATAAATTAATCAACGTACTTATTATGCCAATTAAATATCCCACACAAATCACGATGATATTTTTCTATATTTAATCAATTTTCAATATTTGAAAAAATGTACTCAATCATTATCAATCAATCAAACCTGTATAGGCAAAATCGTACTTCCTGTGAGACGGTCTTCACAAAAATCAATAATATATGTATTTCGATTTTTTGATTTAACGTATTTTTTTAGATCTAAGTTGTTTTATATTTTATTTTTACATATTTATGAATCAATACAAAATATTCATTTCTGCAAAATCATCTTGAATTTCTATGCCGAACATCTTTTTTTAAAATAGAATACAAACTGTAATCGTTAAAATAAAAATATATTTAACAGTAAAGTATTATTTTTCATAGAGTATAAATGCAATTGGCCGGTGCATAGTTTGTCTATGATCGTCGTGTCTGACACAATCAGTTTGATGGCGCAATCATCTGTCATTGCGATCGTTGAACAGTTTATAATCACGTGTTTGGATAGTTTAAAATGTAAAGATGTGAAATGATTGATGCGAGGACACAAATAAACGAACTCTTGATGTGAATCTATGGTAACAAAAAGTTAGTAAAATCTGTGTACAAGTTAAGAGAATATATCAAGCGATTTAAATATTTTGAAGGTATGAAGTGATTTTGCTCGTGAAACAAGTGATTTTTTTTCCGTGAATCTGCAACGACAAATAAGTTGTCAAGTATATCTATTTACAAGTTCTTTGAACAGCCCGCGTCTTGCTTGTGGGTTTGATTGTGCGATCAATATTTTAGCTCTTGGCAATTTCTTAAACTTGGGCTCTGAGACAAATCATTCTCTCACTGGACTGACTTGAGACAAATGACTGTCTCACTGACATTGTCTACGCAAGTAAATTACCATAATGTGTAGAGCGACTCTTAAAATATGGTTATCGCTTGTTTTAAAATGAATAAGACAAACATACATTTAATAGAAAAAAAGGTTTATTTAATTTATGATATTACGCCATTCTTCAAAAGATTGCGAAATAAATCTAAAATGTTACAAGAATTTTTGTGTAACTGATTTATGGTACTCTTCTTTATTCTTGATGGTAATGCAAGTCAAATTGTTGCAAGTAATATCTCTATATAAATAAAGTGTACTTTACAGTTTGGTGAATAGTATTGTATATAACATTTGTTATACAATGAGTTGGCATTTTAAAACAGTGCGAGTGAGTGACGTGCCCTGGTGTTGAGTGAGTTTACTTCATATTTTATAAAGTTTTGTGTACATAACATAATTAAGGAGATGTTGAAGAGTCCTTCCGTTGAGAAGTGACTTTGATGTTTGACGCAGACGCTACATTTTATCTGTGAGTAATCTTTTATTTCTCTGGGGCATTCAGTAATAAAATGTTTGTTTATGTGCTATTGTCATAAATTGACGTTTTTCTTTTCACACAAACATTTTAAAAAGTTGAGTTAGTGGTTTTATTTACTCTGGGTTGAATTTCGTGCTTTTTAATGAAACGGAGATAAGAATGGACCCGTCATTAAATGAAAAATATGCGGTTTTAGTTGTCTCCGTTGGAATATTCTAGATCGTTCCAGTCAGTTTATTGTGGTGTTTAAGTGTTACAACGTTTTGTTATGTTACTTATCCGGACTGAAATATTTTAACGTTTTTATAAACAACTTGTCATCATATTATTTTGTTAATGATTAAATTTTTACAAGATTTACGATAGTCGAAATACAAGATAAGTTTTTAAAAACTGGGCATGAAATATGCACATTTTGAAATAATATTTAAGCCTCTGTTAATAATAATATCTTGGTGATATTTGAATATTGATCTAAAAATAATAAGACACACTTTGCTCGAAAACTAAACACCTGTCTTGTACCATGTCTGAACTTACTAAGTGCATGTACCAACCATTAAACATTAACTAGAAGCAATGCCACCTAAAGGGACTCTCACTGTAACGAGCGGTTGAGAATTATATGAAGCTTTCTTCTCTTTAAGTTTTCTAATTTTAAGGTCGAATTTTTTTAGCTCCATGTCTATTATTTTATACTAAATAGTACTTAAAAAATGTTGTTTGATTAAAAGACATGCTTTTAAAACATTATAAATTACTTTTAATTTATAAATCTTTAATAAATGAATTCTACCCATCCGACTACATTTTCCTTTATTTTAAAAGCTCTATTAAATAAACATATACTCTTCGTAAGATGAGAGAAATTCGTGAAATTTATAACACAAACTACGTTTTTTTTTTTTCTTAAAATGAAAATCAGACTCAATGTCGTGTGCTTTTTTCGCCAAACATAATATCATTGAATTTGCTGTGAAGCTTGAAATATTCGTAATTATACGGTGTGTGCATTAATTTTTTCGGATCTTTTCGTGAAATTGGAGTTTTATTATAAAAAAATTGTTACAATATATTCTATTTAAAATATTGTCCATCGCTAGCCACTACTTTTTCCCATCTTTCGGGCAAATTGTGGATTTCATCCCAAAAGAATTGTTTGTCTTTTGAAGCCAAGAAAGAATCAAGCCAATTTTTGATACCCTGTTTAGAAGTGAAGCGTATTCCAGAAAGGGCATTCTGCATCAATTGAAACAAGTGGTAGTCGGAAGGGGCAAGGTCTGGGCTATAAGGCGGGGGATGCAGAACTTCCTATCCACTGTTTTCCAAATAGGTTTTAACCGATTTAGCAACACGCGGTCGAGCATTGTCATGATGAAAAATTACAGACTCGTGCCTGGTCGCATATTCTGGCCGTTTTTCTGCCAATGCTCGCTTCAAACGCATCAATTGTTGTCTGTAGAACTCGCCCGTGATAGTTTGGCCTGGTTTCAGCATCTCATAGTGGATGACACCCTTCTGATCCCACCAACTACACAGCATTACCTTGGCGCCATGAATATTTGACCTGGCCGTCGATGTTGATGCATGTCCGGGCTTACCCCATGATCTTTTACGCTTCAGGTTGTCGTAGCGAATCCATTTCTCATCACCAATGATGATAAAATGCAAAAATGACTTCTTTTTCAGCATTTCCGAAATGCAAAATCTCCTTTCGACGTCTCTCGGCTATAATTCATGTGGCACCCAATTTCCTTGCTTTTAAATCATTCCCAATGCTTTTAAGTGTCTTGAAATTGTTGCTCGATCATCTTCCAATGATTCTGCGAGTTCTGTTTGCGTTTGACACGAGTCTTTATCGAGCAATGCCTCTAATTCTTCATCTTAGAATTTTTTTGGTTGGCCTGGACGTTCTTTGTCATCCACATCGAAATCACCATTGTTAAAGCGTCGAAACCAGTTCTCACACGTTTTTGCAATGGAGCATGTTCACCATAAACTTCACACAGCAATCGGTGACTTTCAGCTGGTTTTTTCTTCCAATTGAAACAGAAAAGTAAAGGTTCCAGCAAATTGCGTTTTGTTGGTACAAAAGTTGACATGTTGAGATCTCAAAAATAAAATGTTGTATACACTTCAGCGATATGACATATACTGAAAACAAAAGCGCAATAATGACGCTTCACAATGAAATGTTAAAGTATAGCCTGATGCGATTCAATACTAGTAACGCCATCTCTTCGAAAATCCAAAAAAATTAATGCACACACCGTATATTATAAATATTTGTACAAACCTATTACAGTACAGTTTTTTTCAAAATTAATTTTTACATTATGAAAATAAATGGTAACTCTAAATTTTGATTACCTAGGTTTTCAAAATACACGCTTGGAATCGAATCCGGGTTCGTAAGAGCTATAAGCAAAAAGTTTTAATAGACTGAGGTCCAATAATTGAGTTTGTAAACTACCACTTTAAACGAAAACCGTAGCTCTCCGTTCTTTGACATTTTTTTAGCTTGCAAATATGGTAAAGGTCAAAAAAGTGTGTCATTGCAAGCTGTATAAGTGTACCCTATTAATTAAGGCACATTTTTATAAATGTTTAAAAATAAAAATAGTTTCTACTGCTTTTTAAATATAAACGTAAAACCACGTATAATCTATCTATCTATCTATATATATAAAACACTAAAAATGTTTGTTAGTCCGCTATAGGCTTTGAAACCATACGACCGACGAGCCCCACACCGTGTTTATTTGAAAGCCAAAAATACCGAAAGTAATCAAGACCACTAAAATTATAAAAATTGATTATCAAATTTGGTTTATTCAATTAAGAAAAATCCCATACAAAAGTTTCCAATTCATAAAAGGAACTGCCATTTTCGCGTATTGCATATACGCGAAAATGCCTTGAAGCTGGCTGCCTGCATGGCTACCAATCGAGAAATACTGATATTGATGTTTGTAAATATTAGAATGAACTTGCCGTTACAGGCTGCCGAACTTACGGAACAGAATTAGGTCGATTTTTGATATTTTCCATACAAAAATTTTCAACATCTGTAAAGTGGACATCGTTCCTCGCAAAAAATTTAAAAAAGAACATTGTGAAGATCGCGCGGACAGATCGTACGGACTTTCAAAACAAAATCACTATCTGTCATTCACAACGTGTTTTATCATAATGAGTTTGTCTGTTTATATATGGGAAAAAAATTATTATACGAAAATATTCGTATTACAAGTTTCGTCTATTGAAAAAATTATTCCAACTCAAATCGACATCGATCTTATATCTGCTGAACACCCGCATCAACGTGAAGATCTGATACTTTTTGACGTTGTTTGTAAGAACATCACGGCCCATGCGGAGTGTTGCATATGAATTCGCCTTGCATAAAAGACGGCAAATGCACGAAAAGATATCCCCGCGATTTGATCGATGAAACTCAAACTGGTCTACGAAAGCCAGAAGATGGAGGATACACCACCACCATTAAATTAAGAAACGTCGATATTGACATTGATAACATATGGATTGTTCCATACAGTCCAATACTGTAAAAAACATTTCAATCATATATCAATGTGGAACACTGCAACTCCGTGAAATTCATATGCAAGGACGTATGCAAATATGTTAACAAAGGCAAATGTATGTTGACAAATGTTAATATGGCAGTGTTTGAGCTTTCAAATCGAAACTATGAAATCACTCAATTTCAGATGGGTCGCAGTAATGAAGCTGTCTGGCGAATTCTTGGTTTCAGTATTCACGAACGATATCCAACTATTATATAACTGTGATATATAACTGATATCAAGTACAAATCGATTGACACAGTGAGGAACAAGCTGTCAACTATCCAAAAGAGTTTTTTTTAACTCTTTGGAACCATCTGGAATGCCACCACATATCTTAACTTTAAAAGTTGGTTCACCGATGCACATTCGCAACTTAGATCCACCTAAATTGTGCTGTTGTGATAACTATCAACAAGGCTCACGACCAATCGCTAAGTATTGCTGATTTGAACATATAATATTCCTGTTTTTCGCAAAATTCCTGTTATGTTAGAGTTGGAACGCCGAAAAGACTTTATGTTTACACACCTACCGAAAAAACTCAATATATCCGCTAGCATTAAGATAAAAAGTTAATAAATAAACAAAATTTCCTTTTTTTTTTTTTTTGAACTAATAAAAAAAGTATTCTATTTCTTTATTTAGCGCAGTAGAACGCGCCGGGTATCCGCTAGTATAATATATGACAATACACCAGGACTGTCGATATTTGGTTGATTTCAAAGTTTAATTACTAAATCTAAAACAGCCGCATTTTTGCTAAACTTATAACGATTGAAGCTTGTTATAATAATCATAAATTATAATTACTATGTTTAAAAAAGTAAACATGAATATTAGTTATTTAATCGCTTTGTATATAATATAAATAAATATTTAGAGACACGAGGCACATATCAAATATTATATTTTAAATTATGCTCACGTCAGTTCATTTTCTGATTTTAATTCTTTAAGTCAAACTTCTTGTTTAACATGCCGATATCATTGAACACAGAAAACGCAAGCGCATAAAACTTTGCATATTATTAATATAAATCAGCGAATTCTATCAAAACCAATATTAGTATGAAAGTTCCCACCGGTAATGAAATTTCCTCGCAAGCGTCCACATAACTTGCATTCGAATCTGAAATAATCCTTTAAATTCTGCTCGCAAACCATTTGAAGTCTGAATCAACAGAATGCAATCAAACCGTCGCGAAGACGTGTAATAACATAATAAGTAATATATGCGAGTGTGGTTCCAGAAGCATTTGCATAGGGAGGTGTTACACACATGTGCTTACTTAATTACTTACGAGCAGCTCTTTGATAAATTATCAAGGGTTGTTTGGTATAGCATAAATACTGTTCTGCAGATATGATATTAATAAATGATATACACGGTTTCCCTTAATCCACGAAATTGTCATATATGGGTTCAAGTTCGTGGATTGCAGAGTAAATAAGGTTTATTTTATAATTCAACTCTCATATATTTTTTTTTGCATAATAAAAGTTGGAAAATGGCAGCGATAAGCCAAGACCGCTGGCACATATATTGTAACGAAGCCAGGAAGCACCATTGGTTATTGCACTTAGGTTGAAAATGGTGGTTTAATTTATTATAACATTTAGATGTTTTATACATCGATTGTTTATACATTATAAACTATGGATCTTTAACTGCAATGATTACTTAAATTTAATATTTAGGTATCCAAAACACATATTAAAAGTATCAATTATTTAAAAATGTAAGCATTTTTTGTAGAGGATACGTGTTTTTTTTTAATTTTAAGAAGTTGCAGCTGAATAGTGAATTATAAGGAATTTTCTAAACGGATGTTTATAATTCAGTATATGATATTGAATTAAAAACTAAATCTTTCCCGAAAGTACTAAAATTAATTGATTTACGGAACTTCCTATTGAAACAATGTATCAAAACTCGTTGAGACCAGTAAAAATAGATCTTTGGTGTTCTTTTAAAGAATCTTCAACATTTTCAAAGCTAAAAATGACTTAAAACAACAAGAGGGATTCATTGAAGCCGGGAACATTCCGAGAATGGAAATTCATGGGAGATCGATGGCAAAGCGAGCACACCGTAAAAATTACTGGTTAAAACGGATTAGGATAGGATTAGGACTTTAAATGAAAATAATTGTTGAATCTAAAGTAAAGGCATCGCTTATAATTTGTTATGTATGATATTAAGTAAACGAATAATTCATTTCACAGAGCGTCTTTTAACAAATAGAAAATTGATATATATTTTAATTTTGTCATAGAAAATTATATATAAATCATAATATAAAAATGCCACCTCGCGGTTACTTTTACACATTTATTTTTATCATAGCATACGATAGATGTCGCTTGGTGCTTTGCTTTAATGTATTTTAAACACAATCCTTAAAATATTTCAATTAACTAATTGTGTTATTTCATTAGATCTAATAATGTAACTTTAAAAAACGAGGTGATAAAAGCGAGAAAATTAAGCCAACCGAAAGAGCAAACTTTTTTAAATTTTTTTTAATTACAAGATATTATCCAGAGACTGAAAGTTAGAATGTCCTCGCGAACGCTTGCGTAAATGCGTACATTTAATTTACACATTTATATTTATAAATGAAAACTTTTAAATTTTAATTTTGAATATCTACTAAGCATCTGTTTTACATAATTTTTTTAAGCATTTTGTGTTTGGTGTAGATTGTGACAACCCAAGATTATTTACAAAAACAAGTATGCGTAAATAAATTTTTTATTATCTTTATAAATGTCAACCTGTATTTATACATTTTAGAAAAATTGCACTTTTAATAAATTGTGTTTTTTTTTCTACTTAGTGTTCTCAAAGTTTAAAGTATATATTATGTTGAGTATCATTTTTAAAATTATTCAATCTTCTAAGAGTTCGACAAACATAAAGTTTTTGAATACCCATGGTTCACTCATCTTTAATAATTTTCAGGATTTTATTTTGAAATGCTTCCGAAATCTTATTATTTCTATTGAGACTGGCTTTAAAATTGCATTCATTTTTATTAATGTTTATTTAGAGATTTTTGTATTTTTATAGCAGATTAAATTATTATAAAATAATATTTAAAAAAAATGTAAATACCTCTGTAAACTGAATGGTATAAAGAGACGTGTTTCTAGTATATTGTTTTTTTGTAAAAATTTGATTAAAATATTTTTTTCTTTAAAGATACATAAGTTTATAAAAATTAATTCATGAAAAGTTACATATTTTAAATTTCATGAAGTTTTTGCATTGTATTTTGTACTTTTGCCTAATTTTCTGTACACTTTCCCGATATTGAAACTTTTCTAGCGTCGCACTCGGGAAAACAATACTAAAAGCGATAAGTTAATAATTCCATAATGGGTTTAAATAAAGCTCTGAAATTAAAAGTTAGCAACGGTTGCCTATTAAGAGTTTTGAGGAAATATCAGGCGTATGAAAGGTTTTAGTGCATTTTAAATGTTATTTATTAATAAATAATAAGATTACATTTAAAAACAAGGGAAATATTTAATATGCTTGAAGAAGTAAACGACCATTATTCGCTTATCAGAAGTACAAAGCTCTATTATGAAGAGTTATTACTATCGAGTACTAATTGAGTTTGCTTGAGCTTGTAGGCATGAGATTTGTATGATAAAATAATTTAATAGTTTTAAGAAGAAATTTTGGACCCCCTAAAAGTATATTTTGTACTCTTCTAAAATAAAAATAATTGAGCACTGCCATTTTGGAAAATAAAATTCCTATTAAATTTATCAAATGAAAAATCACAAAAATTCAACGTGACCACAATTAATACCGATTAAGTAATCAAGTATTTTTTTACTTTTGATTAATAGTTGCTTAGGTGTTAAGCCGCATTTTCTGATTTAGATCTAGGTGTGTTGGCCCCGATATCCGGAATACGTTTGCTGAGCCTCACTTAGTGATACTTTTAAATAAAAATATATATTTTTCAATTTTACTGTTCCCCAAATATGGCTCCATTACTTGAACCAAAGCGTTAAAACTTAAATTAACCGATGCGGAATAACATGTTTACAAATATATTTTTATCCTATTTTATAAGAATTTTAATATTCATTAAAATTTTCGTTTCACTGAAAATAAATAATATTTGTAAATTTGTTTTGTCACAAAAAAATAAAGCAGTGTATTTTTCTGTTTAAAATAACTTTCATATAAAAAAAGCAAATGTAAACAATTGTGGAACATTTCTATTCAGTAGGACGATAACTGTATCGTTCACTAACATACAATAACACCGTTTTACTTATCGAAAAAACATTCGAAGCTGTACCTAGCTGGATTGTAAGAGTTCTCAAATAAAGCCTTCATCTAGAACCTGAAAAAGGATACTTTCCTGGAGCTTGTAGCTGAAATAACACAATCGATGTAATATAAGCATTCTATATGTCCCTTGAGAAAAAAATGCGAAGAAATAGCAAATAAGCAGTGTGGTTGTGGACAAATATTATTTGTGAATAAACATTATTGACTTGTTTGTTTTATCGTGAATTATTCTTTAAAATGCAAAATATCTTTATTCATACTATATAAATCGTTTTTTTATATAAATTTATTATTTGTTGTTTTTGTCATCTGTATTTTAATGGACGTTTTTTTTCTTTCTCGTATTTTTATTTATTTTCTCTCTAACCTTAAATCATCATCGAATATCTAAAAATAGAATTCAAATTATTGCTGTAACGAGCTTCAAAGTAAAAATATATTGGTTGATATGGCGTACCGTAATAATTCTTATTACACGAGAAATACGATACCCCAGTTTCAAGACAAAAATTAAAGAAATAATTAAATGGGGAAAGATTAATATCTTTACCATTCCTACAACTGAGCTCTGAAACTTTTTTTTATATAATATGTACAATGTACATGCAATTTATTTTACTTATTGATCTTTGTTGAGATTTCATTTATATCTTACTCATTAGATATATTTTATATTATCTTTTAATAGATATGAATGCAGTAAGGCATGTTCATAAGGAGATGGTTGGTTTCTGAATGTTATGTTGAATTGATTCTAGCAAAGTTGGAATTACCTGAACTATTATCTTTACTGGTAATCCATTGATGTCGAGAACGATGGTTCTTCATACTTGGTGTGTGCTTGCAGGACTTACCCACACCCTGCCATCTAGGCGAGCACCCCATAAGGGGGTCGCATATACTGTACCACCCCTCTCATCTGCTTTTTCCAATCATGATGAAATTTTTACTTCTGATTTTTAGAAAATCTAACTATAAATATGCAAAAATTAGTCTTATAAATAAATCTTCAGGTTTTTTCAAATTCTAATTTGGTGTCGTGTTTTAATAATATTTATTCATAATTGTGAGCTCTCCGGTTAAAAACATTATAATTTTATTTATTCCGCTTCAACAAAATAAACAACAGCTTCTTATAAAATTAAGTGCATATTTTGTCTTACTTGCTTTGCGAGCCACCGTTTAAGAAATCGAGTGGAGTTAATTATACTACGATGAATGGACGCTGGTAGAACGACCATAAAGGCTAATAGAAAAGAGAGTTATCGCAGTTGTCGTTTTCCTATATAACACAGCGCTGCCAAAATGTTTGTGTACTTGTTTTATACGTGTAGATCAAAATAAAATATATCAAAGTAAAAGTATTTGTAACTTAATAAAACACAATAAATTTCTCAAAATATTAGTGCTGTCATACCTTTTCCGCAAGAAATCGCTTTTGCGCATGTATTATCCATGTTTTTTTTAAACATCGCTCTATTTCTCTCCTGTTCAAGAATTAATGCTAATTATTATAAAAAGGATACAAGCTTTTGCTTTTGTATATTAACAAAAAAAAATGAAAATAAAAATAGATTTGTTTTTTACAAGTTAAACGATGTGTAAGAATGCAATAAAATTAATGCACAGAAATTAAATGATCATATTGATAGTACTCAAAATTTAACTGAACTCAATGTCTAACTTGAAAGTAATTATTAAAAATTAGTTTTACATAAAAAAAATAATAAAAATGATATTTCTTATACATTTTGACATCCGCTAGTTCGACTTTGCAGTGGCCGGAAAGCCTTGCAGAGATGACGTCAGAGCCAGGCGACTCCGCCAGACCGGAAGCCGAATTGCCGATAAGGATATGGCTTCTGATACCTTTTAAATTGTATTAGATATATCAGCTCGAATATTGAACATGTTTTCATACATAAAAAAAATATAGATATTATATCGTAGAACTGATTATCTTGTTTTATATATTTTTTTATCTATTTTAGAAATTTATTGGGCTATGTGATCAATATATATATATATATATATATATATATATATATATATATATATATATATATATCATTACGTAATTCCCTAATTGGCGTACAGATATCATGTGTTTTATTTTTACTGCGAATAAACCCTATCCAATTAATGTTATTTTGCTTTAAAGATAAGTACACTTACTTATCGACTTGCTACGTTTATAATCTGGACAGAGCAAGTCTGAATTTTATATAAAACATAAAAGTATAAAGACATTATAAAACATGGCCTAATCACTTATATCACGTATTAAATAGATTTTAGCAAGCAGATCAGAGCGTTAAAAAACATTTTTTTTATTTTTGTTTGTTTCTAGTAGTATATTTTTACTTTATTTAAATAGATAGAATAGTAATGCTGATTGTTGTTATTAGATTAGGTTAAATCATTTTTGCCGCGGCGAAACTTCGTTCGACTCCCGACTTCGGTGAGCGCACCTCTCCGAGCTCCTTCAGCCTCAAACCGTCGTCTCTATTTGTGTTGTGAGGGAGCTTGTTTGCCTCGATCGCTTCTCTGGCAAGACGCGCATATTTGCCCTTGGTTGTAGCGAGCATTTTAGGCTCAAAGGATAATGACTCCCGTGTGTCCACAAACTGCTCGAATACTGCTGAGTCTGCACTACGGTCAGATCTATGTGCTTGCTCATGTTTAGTCATCTACTCAGCGATATTGCGGAAATCTAGACTCATGTACGATGTAAACAAGCAGGTCCATTTACTTCATTTTGTAGATGCCATCAATCTATAACAACAAAAAATCTTTTTAAGGTTGTACGAGTACATTGGCGAATTCATTCAGGCAAGCCAACATTTCACCTTGAAGATTAATTTCCCAATACTCGGTTATAGTAATGTAATTGTAATGTAAAAAGATCGGCATAACATTCATACATAATTATAAAATATAAAAATGTTATTAAAAAATACGTGTTTGACAGTGAAAGGTCGGTCGATCAAACAGAAACAAGCATGCGACCGATAACATCAATTTGGGATTCACTTTTCATTACGGGGATCTAACTGGGGACTCGTCAATAAAAAGATCATGATATAACCACTAACCCAGCATGCCAACAAATATTAAAAATTATTTAATGACTTGCCCATCTTAAATATCATAAAACCTTTGCTCTTACCTTACACTAGCACAGACTTTCCTCGTGACAAGCGTCCAACCAATCTTATTTTTCTCATCGATCTCTAATAACTTTCTGACACAATGCATGGAGAATAAATAATTTATAAAAATCGATATTTGTTGAAATAAATTATAAAACTTTGACAAGATCAATTTTCAATAGCTATTAGTTTTAATGCTTGATAAATCTGTAAAAATAAATCCATTTGATGTATTTAGATATCTATGATCTGATCTGAGACATATTAACCAAAATAAAGAGATAAATTAGATTCACCTTCTTTTAAACATAATTTTAGCAAATTTATAAGAATGGTCTGAGATACAGCTGAGAAATTCATTATTGCATGATTCTGTGAATTCTTCATCAAAAGGTGGAAAATTGTGTTCACGGATTCATGATACGGTATGAAAAAGAGCTTACCTAGAAATCTCAGTACTGTTTTCAAATGCTTTTGTTATAAATACCACCACACGGGAGCCTGACAATTAATTGGATTTAATTTATTTGATGCTTTATAATAAATGAAAATGCTGCTTGTTCTGAAATGGAAATATTCATTTTTTTGAAAACAATGATACCTAAAATTGCTTTAATATTCATTACCGTTATGTAAACTCATTGCATTTAAGCAAAAAGTAATTAATACAAAAAAAATTATAACTGTATAACAATAAAAAAATACAGATTTTAATGAAAACCATAATTAAAATAAGATAATTAAAAAACCTTACCGACTTACAAGTCGGTATTCTTTAAAAAGAGACTGTAACTTGTAATGGAAGAAGCTTCTAGAAATAAGTTGAATATACACCTGAACTCTATAAAGGATTACCTTCATAAATTTATCCTTGCTTAGAAGTTTGCTTGATTGAAATGAAAATAAACGTTACACGGCGTTTGTACAATACTTGAAATCCTGAATAATCGTAAATGCTCAAAGTATTTTCAGATACTGAAAAAACCGTTTGAAATTCATTCGGCTTATCCAGAATAGGTTCTTTTTGCAAATGCCTTTTGAAATAATATGAAAGCCATCAGTCAAATTTCTCTTTGGGAAATAAATTGAAATCGTAATTACTATTGAATAGCTCTGCCCTTACGGGCTGGCCGATAAAAGATCAAAGGAACGATTAGTAGCAGGAAAGGAATTTCAAACCAGGTGTCGCAATCGGATATTATCTATTTCCAATCAATTTTCCCTATGATAACGGATTATGGTTCAATTAAAACGACCCTTTTGTTTTCTTTAGTTATTTTACAACTTTTATGTAGAATTAATTACAATTAGAACATGGCATATATTTTTTTCTATTTTACGTAATATTATATACAAAACTGCCAATAAAATAATTTATCTATTTCATTCAATATTTTTATCCGCAGTTTTCGTAGATGCGTGATAATTAAATACAAAAACGAAAAATTAAATCCTTTATTAAATGCTTTTGATAAAAATTAGCCATATAAGAATTTATCAGGAACTCTAGGAAGACTAGGGTTCATCTCGATTATATAGTATTTGATTTTCATTGAAAGTGTCCAAATATATACGAGGAGAAGGGTAGATAATGGTTCTTAGGTACAAGGCCGCGTCACAACTATTTTTTTAACATAATATATTTTACATCTAAATTTGCTTAATCTCACAGTATACTGTTCTTTATATATGTTATTTTTTTAAATTTTCTTTGAAAAAATATTTTTAATTTATTCTGTTAGTAAAAATCTCTGTATTTGTTTAATTATAGACACGGAGGCGGAAACACTGGTTGAGAGTTGAAAGTCGAAAATTTCACCTAAAACTTCGTCTAAAAATTAATACAGGCAATTTTTAAAAAAAATAAAATATTGAGATCTCCTATTTAAGGAAATATTTCATATGCCCTTTATATTATAAATATTTGAATAGCTTTAGGTATTCATAATAAAAATAGGTATGCGAATATGTAAAGAATTTTTATATAAAAACATATTGGCAATAAAAAAGATTTTTATAATCTCAATCAAAAACAGATGAAAATATTTTATACAAAGTGTTTAAATCGACGAATACAAATTTGAATAAAAATAACGGGTACTTTGCAATCCTTTATATACATTAAGAAAAGCGGACGTTTTAAAATATTTCGGCAAATATAAGATTAATATTGCTTTTTCTTAGATTACATTCCTAAAAAAGAAGCTATATATATATATATATATATATATATATATATATATATATATATATATATATATATATATATATATATATATATATATATATATATATATATATATATATATATATATATATATATTTATATATATATATATATATATATATTTATATATATATATATATCTCAGTGAGATGAAGTTAGTAATAAATTGAATGGTTTAATGTTATCAGATGTTGATAAGTACTTGCTTATCTAAAACATTATTAATAAGAATGTTTTCCTTAATGCACTTAAATTATATAACGTAATTTTTCACAGTTATTTATATCGAAAATTATGATTTGCCTTTATTAAAAAAAAAATATTGCGTTTATTTCATTAAGATTTGATGATAGATTTTTTTCTAAGATTGATAATCATTTTTTTTTACATTATACAGTCACAGTTTTTATCAATATTTTCATATAAAAAAGAAGGGTTCAGATATTTAATGGTTTTAATTTTAATAATTATCCACCTGAATTTTTACGAGTACACGAAATTCCGCGTTCGTAATACCAAAATACAACCCTTTTTTCATTAAAGAACAGGAAATTCCAATACAAATCGTGATCATCAGACAAATTACTATCACATTCTTTCATATTTTTCATGTTGTTATTTTCTGTTAGATCAAGATATATTTTCAATCTCAACCGATTTGAATATTTTATCATTTTTTTATTCAAACACATTTTTATTCGTAAGCAACTAATTGCAAGCATGGAAATAATAAAAAGTTTTTAAGTTTTTTAATTATTCAGAGGACTAGTACTAAAAATTAGGATTTATTGTTGAGTTGTTTCTCGTGTGATTTTTATAATAATTATCTTCTTGGTGATAATTATGTATGGTGTATTTGTACATCTGTGTTTGAGCTGAAAATAAAGTTTAACATTAAAAAAAAATTTCACTCTCAATCATACCATAAATAACATCTTACTGTTTATATAGCCTAAATCTATTCTTAGCTATAATCAAGTCTTCGTACCAGCCTTCTAATACCAATAAAAATTATTTTAATTTAAATATCTCCATTATTTTCTACTTTAAAACTAAGTAATGTGTTCAAACAATTTCCTTGTTCTAATAATTATACAATTTTTAAGTGTTTATTTTTCTGACGATTTTTTAAAGTAATAATTATCACAAAATTTTTACGTTGATAGTATTAAATATGCATGCATTTATTATATCGATTTTATTACATTGAACATGTTTCTTGATCAAGATAAAAAAAATATATTTATTATTAAAAATTATGTACTCATCAAAATTTTTAATAATTAATAGCTGATTACTAACTAGTCTTTGATATATTATTATCGAAATGTTCTCTTTTTAGTCGTTAACATGTTGAAACTTTTACACTCGACCACCTGAAGCAAAAAGGTAATACGACCTTTAGCGTAATAAACATTATTCTACTGTTGTTCTGGAGTATTTATCGTATGGGTTTGTCCCATTTCTTGAGAGAAATATGCGACTTCACATATAACATTTAAAACCCCTTGTTAAAATTGGTAATCTTCAGATACTTCATATTATAGTTTAAACATAACAATAACTTACTTAGTTCAAAATCACTTGTATCTCTTTAAATATTACCTTAATATTTGTTGATTTCATAATATCGTACTAGATATGTAATCGATAATTTCAGGCAAATATTTATATTTATACTAACTTAGATAATTAATATTATTAAAACCCGTTAGTTGAAGAGGTGCAAAGACAATTCAAATTAAAAGTGCTGCAAATTATCTCAATAATTAATATATAATTATTTTTTTATCGAGAGCCTCTTTTCAGATGAGGTTGGTGACTATCTCACTGAACATTTGTTTGTTTATCGTTTTTATAGGGTAAATAGTGTAATGGATTCCCCGGTCTTTCTACATCGCAGTCAATTTTATAACTTCAATAGCAATACCAAAGAAAAATATTGACAAAATTGAAAATAGTAATTTTGTTGAAGTGATAGAACGATGATTATAACATTTTTTTTTGTTTTATAATTTTGTTTTTCTATGTTCATTTTTATTGAAAAAAAACTATCTACAACTGTTATAAAAATAAATTTTAGATATTTAAAAAATGAATAAATAACTTTACAAACTATCTGAATAAAATAATCAATAAAATCCCATCAAAAAGTAGTAAAAATTAAAGCCAAGGTCACAATTTGATTTCTGAACTTTACCGTACAATATTTTCTAAGGCGTGGTGTATTGATTGCACGAGCACCCTCTATCTGAATGGAAAACGCCCGGAATACACGGGAGAGAATAAATATTCTATTAGTTGTCCATCCCTTCGTAAAATACTGTAAAAATAGAACCCTTAAGGAAAATAGACACTTTATAAAATGTCCGTGTAATTGACAATACCTGAATTGCTTATTTCATTGAATTTTAAATTTTTTATTTGCATTGAAGATCTTTAAAGCTTGTCCTTTTTTTGTATGTATATATATAGATGTTTTACAAACATTATACCTACAACAGACATTTTGTATACAATTTTAGTCAACTACTTAACATGCCTTTGTATTTAAAATACAAACGAATTAAAATATATTTTTACTATGCTTGAGTTGAAACAATGCAATGAAAAAATTCAAAACTATTTATCAATACAAATAAAGTGATGAAACAGATAGTTAAAATATTATAAAAATATTTTAGTAATTAGTTGGTTCACATCTAAAAGACTGAATAAAAAAGTACTTAACAAAACAAAAATCTGTTTAAATCCCAATTTTTGTTGTTTAATAGAAGCTTAATTTTTATAAGAGTCTCATCACGAAATTATTTGTGAGTTACATTAACAATTCACTTCAAATAAAATTTGATATTTTTATGATTTAGGGGGTTTTGATATTTTCAAAGATTTATTTCAATTTTCTCGTTTATTGCTTGTCCTTGTACTCCTTGGACCATCATTTCGACTGTAGAGCACGATCCGTTTTAACACCAAACAGGTTAATAGCAAAATAAAATGTTGAATAAACCACCAGAATATGTGAGCAATGGCAATACAAGGAATCAGCACCTCAACCAATTTTTTTATTATGACTAAGCTTTCGCTTTCACACAGTGTCAATGATTGAATTACTAGGCTATTGAACTTGATATATATAGATATATATATATTATACTTTATATAATATATATCAAGAAATGTTTTGGGAAAGACCAAACCGTACAGTTAATTTGGCGAAAAAATAAAGCATATCTTACCGGAAACAAATCTCTTTCTTTCCATCCTTGCTAACATCCGTATCTAATTTTTTATCATTGCTTTTTTATAGCAAATCGAACAAAATGAGATACCCCTTTTCTCAAGAATATCAATATTCTTTGTCGCACGAAACTCCCTAAGCAAGGAATGATACGAGCTAAATTTATGCAAAAATATTCACCGACATAAAAAACATGTCAGGAGAACAAAGTGGAAATGAAATAAAATAAAATATTTGCCGAGTAAACACGTGTTTAATGCCAAGGCAAATCTTCATTCAATATTCAGTGCCCAATGCAATTAATTTTATTATATTATCATTTGTTTGAATTGATTACTTAATTTTCATGGCATAACCATCGGTACAGTATCTTCATTTGTCCTGAAAACGAGCAAGAGTATCCGGTGTTCAACTGAAAATTAAATCTAAAAAAAATAAAAACACTCTCGTGTATTTAAATAAATATGCTTTTTCCAGGACTGGAAACATTTGTTCATTACTTATACTGAAATTAATAGCGGGCGTCCGGATGATTGATTATCCAAGGTTTTGTTTCATTTCAATTAAGAAATAATGCCAATTGTTATGATTAATTAAAATCAGTCGAGTGTTTTACACAAATTTAGATACAGCTACAAAACTCGTTACCAATAAAACCCTCTCACAGAAAAAAGCGAATGTTTGTACTATTCGAAATATTTTACACGATCAATGTTGATAATAAGATACGACGAAACAAAAAAAAAAAACCATTTAAGAAATAAATTTAAAAAAGAATGAATCGAAACCAAAAAAAATATTTCACACACGAAGGGTGTAATATTCTATTAATTTTATACGTTCTGTGTGTGATTTTCGAATACTTTTTTTATTAAAAAAATTAAATTATTGTGCTCGCATAATACTATCCGTGAGTATTATCGTGTCTCCAGCCGCGTCCTGAAGAAGGCGGTTGCTGAAAAACCTTTTTCGGGCATAAAGGGATTTAAGGCTTTAATGGCTGCCTGAAAAGTTTATTGGGGTCCTCGGCCGAATAACTTTTACTGCAAGGACTAGGGGTCACCGCAAACTCCACACTCCACGTGTTTCTTGTATTAACTTGTATTGTTTTTGCTCCTGAAATTTGTATTCCAATGCTTTGTTTGACTAAAATCTGTTGTCTTGGAACTATGGAACACGGGTTGGAGCAGTGATGTGGGTTGGCTGTAAATTACTATTTGTTCGGTTGATGACGACATTTGTATGACTCTTTTCATAACTGAAGATCAGTTTTCTAACAGTTTTGATAAGGTTCAATAATAATGTGTTTTTTTTTATAGATTTTTAATAACATTAGATCACAATTATTATTTTAAGAGATTTTAAGTATAAATTATATGTTACTTAAGATGAACCCAAGAGAAATGAACTATATAAAATATTTCTTCATCATATACATCGAATCGCATATATATATATTTTAAACTATATAATAAATTAAATAGTTTAACTGCACTACGTTAAATGTGTTTAATTTTGTATTTGATATTAAACGATCGCAGTGGATTTTTTTTGATTTCCCTAATGTCTATTGTACATATATTTTTAATGCAGTGTATAATTGAAGAATTTGATCAATTTAATACAAACACACCTTAAAAATTTAAGGCTTTTATTATAATTGACGAAAATCAGAAGCAGAATAAAAAAAAAGTTGTTTTTTAACTCAATTTTTGCTTGAGAACACAAACATTTCAATGGTTTATTAAAATTATTTGTTAGAAAAATTACCTGATTTTTTTAATGCGCATTGAACAAGGTTTGAAAAATAAATGATTTAACATTTTATAAAGCTTCGTAAACAGTTCACTTGAGTTGAAAATATCAATGTATTACATATGAAAAGTATCAATTGATTAAAGTGCAGCTATGCGAAGAATAACCGTTATCACAGTGCGCAGGAGCTTGCACCGACCGAGCTGCCTCGTTCTCTCTGACATGCCTCTTGAATTATACTGGCGGTGAACTCAATAAAGGATTGCGATAAAACTATTTATTAAATTTTCTTCCAGGGATCGGTAGCACACCTTTGATATATGTACTATCAACACATACTATCCATTAAACGTTAGTAATTGAATAAAACCAGGTCTCTTCTTGGATAAGCCATGGTTTCAAATGATCTGCAGGATATACTTTTTCCAGATTTACTTTGTTTTTCAGTGTTGTGCTGAGTTGTATTTAAAATATTCACTCCTAATAGGAACGGTTGTTATTTAAACTCTAACTCAGGTACTAAGAATTTGTATATTTTTATTCAATGTCTACACTTTACAACAATATAAAAAATCGAACAATGCAAGTATTAAAATAATTTCAAAATCTTAAATAAAAAACAATAATTCATTAAAGGTTCTATCCTGGTTTACTGTGCAAATCTTCACTATTTGGCATGAATATTTTAGAGAACTTCTATCAATGTTTAATGTGGAAATCTATTACCTAAATATTTTTTTAACAAAACGGTAGTTATTAATTAATAATAGTTTTTTTTAGACGTTGCCCTTTCTTTGAACCAAGACTTTGAAAGAAAAATTTAATATGACAATGGACGGGACGAATTGTCTTTTAAAAATTGCATTAGACTTTATCTTGCAGTTGAAGACAGAAGCGGTGAATACAAAATACTACTAAAAGACCACACGTACACTTGTACATTTGTCTTCAGTCGTTTGTTGTTACTCTTTCTTTGTTTGAGTTTGCATACAAAACGGGTGTATTATTGTCCTTGGAAACCTAGTTTAATTTAATTATGAATTCACTGGCCTTCTTTTCAGCAGGTCGAGAATTCAATGTAAATTATTATATGTACTGTAATTATTTGAGAATTTATCTCTGCCTCTTTGACGTTGCGTTTTTCTTTGTGTCTTGCTCCACTTAAGTAATAAAGTAAATTTATAATACAATTATATCTGTAATGCTATCAAAATTAATCAAATGCAAACTTAAATGATTAAAAAAAATAAAACCATGCTTTAAAATTTTAACTCAATTTTATGATAAAGCAAAAGATTGTATTTTTACACATTGACTCAATTTTTAAAATTAATGATCAAATCAAGGGCGCTTATGTCAAATTTTTTCCAGCAGTTCAGCTGTGTAAGCACATTTTATTTTTTAATTTAAGACCCCCCACAGTAAGAAGAGGCTATAAAAATGATGGAATTGAAATAAAGTTCTCTCTTTTGCTTGTAAACATAAAGCAAGAACTGTAAAACCTTTGCTGAGGACGAGCCCGTCCTGCCGAGTGTCATGACACGCGGGAGACTAATGTTATAGTTGAGAGAAGTAAATACTTGATGGATGAGGAAGTCACATTACAGGAAAGTCTTAAAAATAACTTTACTAAACTTTTTCACGATGCACTGGTACACATTTAAACTAAAAAATAAAAATAGCTAGAATATAATGGTAAATTTTAATTGTGAGCATTTGAGTCAATCAAAACCCAAAACCGTTTACCTAACATTTTAAAAAGTAAGAACAATATAAAAACAAATCCTTTTTTATACAATATATGCAAATTGAATCTAAAAAAAATCGTTTTTTGTTTAAATTTGCTTTTGATCAATTTTATTGTATGAATTGTCGTTTTTTAAATTTTATGAAGATGTGTATATTTTATCTTATTTCGTAACAATTTAATAAGATATGTTCTTTATTTATTAAAATTAGTTCCAAACACTTTGCCTTGGACCGAAAATACATTAAAAAAATATATTAAAGCTAGCCCACAAAACCAATAACCATATCCGCCAATATAATTATTACTGCAGATAATCAAGTGCTTGGCAACTATTTAGTTTTCTAAGTCAGCAAATGAAGTCTCGTTCTCAATCTCGGATCTGGTTTAGTGGCGCCTGAAGCCTGAAAATGTCAAGCCGCTGGGGATAATCGTAGAGCTATCACTGTCAAGTATATTCCAAGGAGAATCATTAAAGTCTGATGATTATCAACATCCTAGATATAATATGTCCAATTTCCTTCATTCTTCACAAACCCGGTGTATTTACGTATTGTTGTTTTTTACTTGACAATTTACACATCACTCGTAAATTCAGTAACTCGTAACTCGTTTTTTTCTCGATTTTAACGGAATCGGATATATAAATACGGTAATGAGTTATTTGAGCATTTATTTGTCGTAAGTGAAAAAAAATATTTAAAAAATAATATGCTATGAGATATTTAATATGTGTGTTTTAATTGCAATGGTATACAATATTTTATATAAAAAGTTATTATAAATTCTCAAAGTGTGACAAAAAATCATTCTGAACGACAAATTGTTTCATATTTACAAGCTGTTTCATGTATTTCTCTGTAATATACTCATAATTAATTGTAATGTATAGCCGAGACTGCTTTGTTTGACATGAATTCTTTGAGACCGCAACCACTGGGCGGTGTTTGGTGACGCGTTATTTCTGAAACATTAAATTGGAACGCCGTTTAGATTCTTTCATAATTTAATATCCAGCATTATGAAAGAAAAACGACCACCGAAGCAGACCGGCTGCTCTGAAAATGTACGCGATACTCTGAAATAATGTCAAGTTGCCAAGTCTATTTAGCTAAGACGAATTTCATCCGAGACTTGAATTTCATGAAATAAATATTTTCTTACAATCCGCTAGATGGTGTTGGCACGTATTTACCGGATTTTGAAATAAAACAAAACAAGGTAAAGCCTTTATAAAGAATTTACAAAACAGGTAAGCTTGAAATTTTACGAAACGAGAGTAGATTTAAAATTTCTGATATTTTTTAAAGTACAAAAAACTTTTTATATAACTTTAATGTACAATACGCCATATTGCTATATTCATTAAATAAATAAAATATGCTTTTATTATTTTGTATGTGTAGTTTAAAATATAGACAAAACCTTAAATTTAATTTAAATAGGCTGTTTTCCATTTTTTCCCATTGTATAAAAACATGCCATGTCAATTAATTTTCGTTGTCTTTTTTTTTTCTTCGTTTTCGAGTATTCATGCCACAGGAAAGCAAACGTGCATTAGGGACTTTCCAATCCAATCTCTTCACGATTCCGGACACTTTTCATTGGTGAACGCATCGCTGTGAAAATAAACGTCGAACGTCGAAGGCGCAAAAAAAAAACTCCAGTGATGAGCACGAAGCCAAGTGCACGAGATTGAATTAAGTACGGAAAAAACGGTTCCACAGCGCTGCAGCTGCCTTCCCTGCACTTTACAAAGTGCTTTCAGCAGATAATAAATGTGCTAAAGTTAACTTGTATAGACGTAGCCATTACCTAAATAGTTCTTCCATAAATATTTTTTTAAACCTTTATTTTCAGCGCATTTTTAAAAGCGTATTATTTCAGCATCAAAAACCTTAGGAATGAATGTCCTGCAAGCAGTCTTTAGAATCATGTAAATATCTATACATAAAGCTTATTGTTTTTATAGGGTATTCAAATTATCGTTTCTAAGATGCTGTCGACAACTACTACGTGCATACGTGAACGGTTTTTATCAGCCGGTTTTCTCAAAGATTTAAAATTTGTTTATATGGCCCTAAACATTCAGGTCTCCAGACCGTAAATAATATATCCTGACCATAAAGAACATCTCGTAATATTTTATGATTCACATGAGCTTGAGTCAATAAAGATGCAGAAATATTTAAAATTTTATGAAGCGTGTTCTTATCGTGCTTTATTTATAAATAATTATTGTAAATAATAAAACCTTATAATATTAAATATTAATATTTAGATGAATATTTTGTTAACCAAATAATAATTATATATGTAGGAAACTTAGCTGCATACAAAAGTTTTGACTAGTATAGAAGTCTGATTGTTGATTAAATACAAAAATTTTATTTATTGAATATTAAATGGAATATCTTAATTTTTTCGAGTACATGAACGGTTTACTTTTGGTTTACATTTTTGGAAAAACTAGAAAGAAAACATTTGGAATATAAAATAATATATGTTTTATGTTCTTGCATCGACTTATTCATGCTACAAATATTTTTCAGGTAAAAAAAGAAGATTTTTATTAATTACAAATACTTGTTATCATCAAGTTTAAGAAACATGAGTTCCCTTAGATTTTATTTTGTTCTGCATAATGTTTCTAAAGAAGTGTTAATACCACATTATTAATTGAAATCGAAAAATCTGTCTTTTAGTTTTTGGTATTAAAAAGCTACATTCTTACTCTTCTTTATATTATTGTTAGGGTCATGATTATACGCGTGTAATGCGGTCTTATACTTAAGCATCACACTTTTCTAATCCCCTATATCCGAGCCGTGGTCTTGTTGTCGACCCACCCGCCTTACACCGAATGAATTGGATTGCAAAGATTTTCATCGGACAGCGTGAGATACGTTGCGGGTGTACCGGAAGGATCTCCTCTTTTTACCAACTCCTGAAATTTTGTTTGATCCGTTTTTAAAGGCATTAACAATAAAGTGAAATTGACATTTCATTTTATTGAATATTTTTTTCTTGTGCAATTTCTTTTATTAGTTATTTAATAATAAGTAAGACTTGATTTGATTTAACATCTTTGTTAAATACGTTTAATGATAAATTAATCATCTTAGAAATTATTCGATTTTTTATTCTAATTTTCAAAACTAGTCAAAAAACAGTTAAAACTAAAAAAGATTTTAACCACTTGCACTGTTTCAGTGTGTTTTTATAGCATAAATGAGTTGTTTATACTAGTCAGTACTTTATTTTTAAAATCAACATTCATTCTCACTATTCTGCTATAATAACAAAAACTCCATTCACGCGGATGTATTATGTATTCCTGCTTCAAGTTGTGAAAGCTGTTTGGCGGTACTCGTGTACCCAAGGTCGCTCCCTGGATGTCAAAAAATACTTTTTCCATTTCCTAAGCAAGCCATTTATAAACTAATGTATATTCAGACCGGAACTCCTTCTGGTGAAACCTGAAAGGGTGCGAGGGCAGACAAATGCGCATATAAACAAGCTGCTACCTCCATAAATCACCTGAATAAACAGACTCGCCAGGGCGACCAGTGTGCTGCCAGCTTGTGCTGCACGTGCTGTGCACTGTGCTGTACATTTGTAGTGCACAATTATATTAAATACTTAACACTATAATAAACTCATTAACTGTGCAGTACTCTCAAAAGTTTAAATATAAACTTTTATATTTATTCTTATTCAGGACGTTTTTTTTTTTCGTGGATTTGTCTAACAAATAAATTGTGTAATAAAAACCAGATATAAAAACCTTTTTTTTATATTTTACATAAATTGTGTAATATTGCTTGTAGATCCATACTTATCATCGTTTGTCTGAAAATCCCACTAGAACAAAAATATTTTCATTACTTTGTTAAGTTAATTTCCACATGTTTGTTTTTATTTGTGACCGGTTTCGCCAACCTTTCACGTTGGCATTATCCAGTTATCAAAAAGCACTACTTTAAATAATTACCCCATTAATATAAAAACATTTTTTCACAAAATTTCCAATTATATAGAATCCTCCACTTGTCAGGTACATTAAAATCACATTAGCCTTTACCACCTGACAATCGCTCTCTCTCGTTCCAACCTCTCCCTCTAAGAATTGTTTACCTAATTGCTTATTATTATATAAAATCTCACTCTGTTTGATAATGCCAACGTGAAAGGTTGGCGAAACCGGTCACAAATAAAAACGAACATGTGGAAAATCACTTAAGCATTTTACTCAAAAATATTAAAATGGAATTCCACCAAGTACTCTCTGTCAAAAATATTGAATTTCTTAATAAAATATTTCGTGTTGTAAAGCATTCTGATATCACGAAACAGAGTGCCTCAAAACACTATTATAAGCCAAACGAAGAACTTTTAATATACCGAAAGCATTGCGTAACACCATGTGAAATTAAATAACACGATTATACCAGAGCGCCAGGCGTAATGAAGTTTGCGCTTTCGGCGGCGAGCGGTCCGCTGACAGCGGTGATCGCCATCTTCCCCACCGGCCCCCGGTCTATTCGCAGACGACACGTTCAGAATGGCACGCCAATTTTATTTTAAGCCGCCATAGGAATTTTATTTTTCTTTCGACTCGCGGCTCGCGGACTCACGGCCCGAAAATAGCCGAAAGGAATTTTTTGCCGATGACAGGCCGGGGCTTCGTAGGTGCTCCGCGCCCCGCTGAGAAATGAGGCAGTTCTCGGAGCTTTCTTGAATGAATGTGCTAAGCTAAACAGACTTCGTCTTAAGAGATTTTTGAGAGTAGAATTATGCAAGAATTTTATTTATCCGGTATTTTTAACTCCCTGAATAGGCGTCTACCTGAATGAGATAAGATTTTTTATTTTAGATAAGTGAGATGATAATAGAGTGTTTTTTTTTTAATTTGATCTGTCTACCTTACTTTATTTGGTTATATAAAATTATACGAGTATGTTCAGTACTATAAACTGCAAAGTGGCTACAAACAACAAAATAAGTAAGCAGAATGTTTAATTCACCTGCATCACAAATCCACCGTTTAAAGTTTATACAAAAAAAGTTCATGCGGTTGAAATATATTTATTTTAGACACTGCAGGCGATTTTCACATTTGGCGCCATTTTGAATTTAACAAAATAAATATGAAAATTTGCCGGGCAGTGCGCCAGAGAAGAGTATAGAAAAAGAGAGCTGCAGCTCACGGCACGGCGCTCTTGACAGGTGTCAGCCTCACCTTGCAGATGAGATAGTGAAAGGCAAAGATAATTTGAGGTTTTTGGTCATCGAAATAAATAAGTATGTGATCACGATCATTTGTCAAGACCAACTGAATAATAACTATAAAAAAATACACAATTCAGCATTGAATAAAAGTATTACGTGCATTTCAATAATTTAAAAAATTAATGCTGATATATTTATTTTTCGTCCCCTGTTGTGTGAACATATAATGTTATATAATATAAATGATAGTTGTCCAATATCTAAGTATTTTTTTACATACATTAAAAATTATTCAAAATCTTAGCTGTTTTTAAAAATTCAATTTATTTTTTTTTAATATTTTATTATAATTTTTTTTAGACGTTATTTGTTGATAATCCCAGTTTTAAATTAGAGGTTGGTATGAATTTAAGTGATTTTTTTTATGTAAGACAAATATTGAGTTAAATGTTAATTTAATTAATTTAAATTGCTTAGAAAATCATACGTAGTTTAGTATACTACCAAATAATAATTCTACGTTTTTATTAAATTTAAATATCTGTATAAGTATTACATCATTAGAGTGTTTATAAAATATCGTATTTCCTATTTGTTTTCTTTGACAAGGACAAGTTAAATATTGTGTTAAAAAATGACGAAACATATATACATAAAAGCATTCGGAAACTTTGAAAAGAAAACACACAGTGTTTTTATGCAAATAATGTATTTTTCATGTGTATTTTTCTCTCGAAATCCCATCACAATTTTAATTAACATCAATCGATACGCTTGCGTTCCTCTAGCTTGTGTCACTCAACTGCACTCTCTTTGCCTACAACAATATTTGCAACGTGATTCGTCAGCGTCTTGTCTTGCTGCCAATGTTATAAATATACCAATCGAAAGATCAATGCTAAAGGACTCTTCCTGATTCACACGTGGGCTTAAATTATTTATTATTTTTTTATCACATCGCACATCACAATTAATCTTGTAAAAACATTTTCGATATTTTGTTTCAGGAAAACAGAATTACAAATCGAACATTTATTAAATGATTTATTTAGATTTTTATTGATTCATAAATTAAGCTCCAAAGTCATGATAATTTGTCGGTTGCCTGTTCCTTAGAAATTAAAACAGATTTCTTTGCTGTCATTCATATTGACGCGGACAAGACGTTTTATTATGTAATATGCATTAACCGCTGGGTATTACTTTTAATTTTCGTGCTGATTTATTGCGAATTAAACAGGGTAATAAATATATAAAAAATAATGTGTTTTTTGCGTTGCAAACGATTAACCTCAATAAATAGATTACTCTCACTTCAAAAATACAAAATATGATATGTATACAGTCACAGTTTTTGCACTAGAAACGTAGCATCAAATACTGATATTTTGATACTTTTAAAAGTGCATACTTCTTGGCGTAGAGCTTTTGAGTAGTATTCTTATTTAGTCATATGAAACCATTTACATTTCATGTTTGTCATCTGTAATGGCATTGAAACAGCTACAAAGTTGCATTTGGAGCAACTATAAAATGTGTATAATAAAAAATACGAGATCTCTCTGGTAGATTACCTCCGCCGGCTGGGTCGGACGATACCTTTACTGCCGTTATTTATTTTCAATTCAAAGGCCACTCTTGGCAGCGAGCAGAGGAGATGCATGCTACTTGTGCGTTCATAAATATCTGCCAGCATGAAGCATGTGCTCCCTGCACCCGAAGTTGAGGTGGGCCCGAGGAGGAACAAGGTTACTTTTCATGATCACTTCATGAAAATCACGGGTCACCATTACTAATGACCTGAAAACTCAATTTTAGAAAATATGATGTCATTTGTAAGAAAACAAAAAAAAAGCGTAATTTAGATAAAAATCTAAGGATACGTTAGGGCGTGACAGACAGACGAAAACAACTAAAATATCTATTGTCAACATAATTAAATAAAATAAAAAATCTTCATTATTATTAACTTGTAGTGTTAAGGAAACATTAAAACGAGTATACAATATAATATATACAGTTTCAAAATTATATTTTTAATTTGAAACATTGTTATTAATATTAGACTCGTGTTGAAATTAAATTACTGTCAAGTCGTGTGTAGTTGTGATTTTGATAAACATTAAAACAATTCGCAAATATTTAAAAAAAAAAATTCAAAACACTAGTTTTATTAAAAATATTGTTGTTTTAAAATAAATATTATATATTGGATTTTTGTATTCTATTCTAGGGTATTTTATTTTTGTTTGAAACGGATCAGTAATCAAGCATATATAGAAAATAGTTTTTAATAAAATAATATTTACACACGTAAGACATTCACAGATCGAGGGTGACATAATTTTCTGCGTATGCAATTGTCTTGCCAAAAACTCTGGTATACTTAGAACAAAAAATACGCAAATGGCGAAATAGCTAACGAACAGGCGTGACTCATTTTGTTAACAATAAACATTACAAAAATAGACTTCTCTAATGCAAGGTTATTGACAAATAAAAATGCCAACTATGTATATGCATCCTTCAAACACTGCAGTACAACCAAAAACTTAACGGCTTTTAGCCAATGGCTAAAATATTTTAGGTAAATTTCTTAAAGTTTTGGTGATTGGAATAAACACTGAAATTACTCGATTTACACTTAATGAAGTTCCACAATAAAACATAATAATATGTACATGAAATTCATAAAGATTTAAGTGAAATGGAAAATCTCTAAGGCATAACGGGTACTCAAGTGCCTTACCCTTGGGTAGTGTTGTTAGGCAGAGATAGTGTTTTGATATTCCCTTTGCGTGTATGATGAATTCAATTAATAGACATTATCGCGGAAAGGGTTGAAGCTGCTACCTTATAAAGAAATAATATTGAAAAATACTTTCATTTAAACGTTAGTTTTAATAAAAGTATTATAGTTTGATTTTCATAAAATCTATTCATTTAAAATTAAGAGGTGGTTCATCAGAAGGAAGGTTATTTTTGCAATCAATGTCACCACTTTTATATATGTACGTCACCAATTTCATGCTGCCATTTCCTTTAATTTGACTGAATTCTAGCATAGCGAGAAAATCAAATCACGTCTTGTTTTTTACTATTAAAAGACTCAATTTAAATAGTTTAATCTTAATGTTTATTTATAATTTTAAAAAGCGGCTTTGAAAAAAATAGGAAAAAATTGCTTTTCGCTATTATGTCAAGAAATGTATACTCGTACTAATACAATTCCTTTAGAAATGTTATATTCTTTAAGTTTTTTATAACGTTTTAGCTAAGTTTTATCTCGGATTTCTTTTAAGAGGTCTTATTTATTTTAAACGTACGCTTTACATTAGTAATATTAATAATTAAGGCTCTACTCACTCTGTAAATTATATTTGGAATTACAGAACTTTTCTTATTGGGTATATTAAATGAGTTTTGTTACTTTTTTCTATTATCTAAGTCTTGCTTTATATTAAATTGTTGAATTCTTTATGATTTCATTCAAAGTTTTTATCGAAATATAATCAACAATCAATCGTGTTAGTTTTATAACATCAACATATTGTGAAAAAAAGCTCTCAAAATTGAAAAATAAAATATATATGAACGTTTCATTGGTCTGAATTTTTTAAATTTATTATTAGATAGTAATTAATATATTTGAAAAGCATAAGTATATTCAATAAAAAAAATAGCACTAGCAATTGCTCAATTTTTTAAAAATAAACGTAAAATGTGGTATAGTATGGAAATCCACCTACGTGCCTAAATTAAAAGTGAAATCACCTAAGCTAATGATTCCTGAAGCCTGAAAGAGACTTTAAATTTTATTTTTGAATTTTTTTTGAATACTGTAAAGCATTATTTTCAGAGATGACAGTCGTTATTTCCGGCTATGAAGCGCGTCTGTCTTCATTAGTTTTTTTTCGCCAATCAGACCTCCTTTTGAATTTTTATCAAATGAAAGGCATAAAACTTTTTCGTTTCAAAAGGCCAAAGAAGTATGAAACAAGCTTTAATTAGATTTAAAAATAAAGTTACGTAGCATTTTTAAATTAAATAAACTTAGGTTTAATTTATGACGTCACAAGTCAGAGAATGTAAAATAAATACAACTCCTGCTTCGAAGAGCGCGTTTAGTAAAAAAATCGCACACAAAAAGTGGAAAATCAAAAACATTTGGCTAGACTAGATAGTGCCAGTATTTTAAATATTTTTTTAATTACTTGAAAGTTTCATCATTTAAAAATATTAACTAAGATTTTTATTAGATCATCTGATCAAGCACATCTGCGAATACTGCTCTACAATTATTCACTTTACAATTTATATTTGCATTAATAATAAGATCAATTTTTAAAAAAGGCTGTACTTGGTGGAATTCCATTCTGATATGTTTTATTTATTATATATATCAAATAAATGCTTGAAAACGACAAAGGCAACACAAATCATTGGCAATATTAAAACTTGGAAAATCACTCAAAGTTTATTTTAATAGACGATATTGAGTGAGTCGTGAATCCATACATGAAAATCGATAATAATATTGATAAATGTGGTTAACGACTGCAATCAAACTATGTTTTTAGAGTTTAACAGAAACATGCAACTGAAGTACAATAATCACATTCAAAAAAAAAATTTTTTTTTTGTTCTTTATTATATAATACGTGTTTTTAATGATTTTTTGTATATAAAATTAACCAGAAAATAGCAAATAAGTAAACATTCGATAAGGTAGATTTTTCAGAGAGAGATGTACAAAAAAAAATTCCTAGAATCAAATAATTGCGTCTAATGAAAGTGTGTCTTACAGCCTACGTCTTGGGGAATCCTGAGACCCTTAGAGAATAGTAGCCAATTATTATCACATATCCTTTCCCTGATATATCCGTTCTACCCCAGTAAATTAAATTTGTCTACATTTACGTGCGGATTATCAGAATCTAGAATAGGGACTTTGTTAGAGGTTGAAATGGTGGCGCTTTATTAGGTCAATGTCATTTGGTGAAAAATACTCTGTTATATACTGTTTTCAACCCAAATTTAATAATATGTTAATTTTGTTTTTTATTTGTGTAGTTCACATATTCAAAAAAGTTTAGTATCCTGAAACATTTCCATTCAGAATAAAAAATTCATCTCTTGTACAATGAAACGAAATAATTGTCAATATGAAATAATAGACCAAATTATTCACAGCAAATTTAAAAGAATCTTTTGTGACTATTTTATCATTTTTTTATTTACAATGTTAATGAAAATAAACTTGCAATTTATTCATTTTCATAAAAGTTAATCTACACAAAAAACTGCAATAGTATAGTCATAGTTTTTTATGGTTGTATTTCTCTTTATTATTAACAACAGTACAAATTGGTCGAAATATCAATATTCAAAAATGTTATTTTAAATTTTACACCTTTTTGAATAACTTATATAACATTGGGATTACTAGATCTTTCCAAATTCAATACTAAGATTCATCAGCTTTATCAAATGTTTTATTACAAATGAAAGGTAAGAATATAAAGTAAAGTTAAACATTTAAAAAGGGTTCAAAGAATCGTCCTTCACATTTCAGCAGCTTGACCCTTAGGCCTGTGCATAAAAAATCAATAAAACTGAAAGACTCTATATACATACTGGAGGTTGTAAGTTTCTCACTGACCATATCCGTCACCAGAGAAAGGAGTTTTACATGGTTATTTCATTACAACTAGTAAAAATATTTAATATATCATAGCTTTGTATAATACATTCATTTTATATAAAAAACATAACCAAAAAGGTTTCGTTCGGGTCTTTATACAATGATAGGACTAACTCAGATCAATATTTTGATCAAAAAAATAATATATTCAAACACTATTGGGAAAATTTGGTATCTTTGTGATGTATTTTAACATGGAAAAAAATAAAACTTATTCACAACTATAGTTAAATTGATAAAAAATGGTCCAAAATAGTTAAATTAATCACAAAAAAAAAAAAATTGGCGTCTTAAACAATGATCTAACAACACCATTTAATTTTTTATAACGAATTTAATTCATTTTTTTTAAATTATTGATCTTAGTTTAAATTATTTGATTATTTTTAGACTGTACTTGGATTTTTTTATTTTAGATAAACTAACAAGTTACTGTTAACTAAGGGACCTCTGGTAGCTTTGTGGTTTCAATGGCGGATTAAGAGAGATAGAGGAAGCACAGCGTAAATCGTACGTTCCTAGTGAGCTGGTAAATTCATCTGAACATCTTCCCAGAGTTGACTGTTTTGTCAACAGTCTTACGAGGATCCCGCAACTTCAGGTTTCAGTTGCGACAGAAGTTACCCTCGCAACGAGGGCTAGAGTTCTCTTTGTCTGTGCTCATTTTGTCAACTTTGCTACGGTACAGAGTAATGGATACGAAGACATGATAAGACGTGGAGATCACGTTTGATATTGATACCAAATCTACCATTCGTATTTATATATTTATATAAATTTAAAATATTTTAAATTAGAAAAGAAGATTATAGTTTTATCGAATCGAACATATTTTTTTAAATAAAGATTCTGCTATAAATGAAATAAACAATCTTACATATTTTCTCTCTGTGAGTAAATCTACAAAGCACAACGCGCTTCTAATAAATATTGCAAATTTATTCCCTGAGATAAAATAAATACAGCAAGAACTCTTATAGCCTTGGTAGTTTTAATTAAAAAGTTTATTTGTAAGAGTTCAAATTTATCATATTACACTGTATCAGGTTTTGTTGTACCTCTGCGGTAATAGACAACTGAAGATGTAGTTTTTGGTCTCAACAAGAAGGATGTAAAGGAAACGGTAGTAATTAGAGTTAAAACTTTCTGTCATACACGAGAAGAGAAAACGTAATAATCTGCAGCACCACCTGCGTAGTTTCACAGAACTGAGTAACGAATTGGACGGAGACTCTTTTCTTAAAAGAATTATTTATTTAGGTTGTATCTTTATAGTAACTAATAAATGTTATTCTTGCATTGCATACCAAAAATAAACTTACAATGGCTTAAATTATTTGGTTAGGAATTTGTATTAACTCTTAAAAATAGACAAAAAATATTAAGAATTCTCTTTTATCCCAATTTGTACTTTTCGTACATGAACAACAAATAATAAATCTGGTTGGACCACTACAATATACTTGATAAGGGAATATATATTATTATAAAAACTAACTTCTATATCACAAGCATTTTTTTTACTACTTTGACTTAAATAAATCCGCAAGTCCGTAAGCGTTAGAAAACTAGTCCACCAATAACGGATGTTGTCTGTGGACTCATTTTCTTGGATGATAAACCGAGTCGAATTTTGACAAATCTTATAATGTCTTGGTCTATATTGCAAATATTTAAAAAAATAATGAAAACTTTAAAGAAATTCAAATTCGCTTAACACTCAAAAAAATATATTTAACTTGAGTGTTTTTTTTTGTTGTGTTAAAAATATATGATCAAAAGACTAAAAAAAATATTTGGAAGTTGCTATAGTCTTTTTAAGATTTAAATAAATTAGGGTAAACAAATAAGTAGTATCCATAAGCTTCATGCATTGACTCTAAAATAATACAATTTACATAATATTATAATAAAACGCATTACAACGAAAAACTCTAAAATTTGCTTAAGCCTTTGAGCTGATCTAGACAGAGATTCGGTTTATTTATTAATTTATATAAAATTCATAAACAATCTAAGTCACTTTCGTTAACTACAATCTCATATTTTTAAAAGTAGAAACTGCTAACGGACATGTTTTAATCACAACAATAGAAAAGACAAGTTAAGTTGAAGATAAAAGTATATTCATCTGAGTATTTCTACGTAAAAATTATTACACTCCGGACACGTAGCTTAAGAATATTAGGTTTTATTTTACGATTTTTTTCAACATTTGGGGTTCAAAGATAAGGAAAGAATTCGCCGTTGCAGAAAGAAATCCTCAAACGCTTAGAGACTTTAGATTGTGTACCATGGCTTATTCAATCCAAGAATGCCATGTTTTTTTTTTTATCAAAAAGTGGTAATATAAATAAAGATTTATATGAATCTTCAGAAAAAAATACCTATTTATTTTTTCTTTCAATATTAAAGAAATTTTATTTTCCTTTCCTTAATAATAAGATCAGTTTTAAAGCTATTAATGTTTTTTTTTATTTTTACTGTTCATGTTTTCATTTTCAAAAAGTAGGTTTGTTCTTAACAAATTTAAATGGAATTAAGACCCAAAGCACAAATTTCCTTTGAAGATTTTTTTATCTGCTACTTTTCAGTGTGCGTTTTCTTAAATCCAATACTGTAAACTTTTATTGGCTTCAAAGATGAATTTCTTGTTTTTTAAGTAATTTTTAATTTTGCGTTGAAGCGTCTTAAAGACTTGAAGCTTCAAGACATTTTGAGGCATTGGATTTGTAAAAAGAATTAAATTTTATTTCATGGAATAATTTAATTATTTTCACTTTTTAGATAAATATCCAAGTGAGATATTCAATTAACATTAATTTTATTCAATCCACTAACTTTCCATTAACCCTTCGAACATTGTGTCAATAAGATCATTTTCAAGGGTTCTCACCGTGTAAAAAAACTTTTACGCTATCAACACTCGAGTAATGCCTTCAGAGTAAAGAAAACAAATAGAAAATAGATTTCGAGAAAAACTTGGTCTTACTCAGAGATATGGGGGGATTTTACGTAATCAACCCTCCAACCCTTAGGCTGTTGGCTTTTTTCGGGTTAGTATAAATACTGGACGTATGTGGAAGAGGCCTAGAGTGTATAAAGCATATATCAAAGTGAGTAGACCTAATGTAGGTGATATTTGTTTTTGCAGTATATTTTTGATGTAATACCTTCGGGTTAAAGGAATTTTGTTTTCGTATTGGATCGACCAAAAATAAAAAAGTCGTTCACCTTTTATTTTGCAATCAATAGGATTATATAAGTTTAAACAAAATATCAAGAGGATAAAACTTTTTATATATATTTAGGATGCTGGTGTTTAGTATCAGATATAATTTAAATTTATTCGTATTATGGACTCATTTTTCCAACTAAATTCACAAGTAAGAAGAAATAACTACAAATTATTTAAAGACTTTTTAATGTGACTTTTGGATCGCATTAAAAATTCTCACTGTCAGTTTTAGCGCATAACAATTATGAATATACAATAGCTAAGTGAAGGCTATAAATTCCCTGAAAATTGAATTGTATTAAATAGTATAAATCTTAATAGAGATTTATTAGTTTTATTCGCAACTCTTTTTTATACTCACACGAGTAAATTCTATACAAATACTGTAAAAAACAACTGTCTCTCATAAAGAACAAATTTCATTAATATTTTAACTTTACCAGTAGCTCAGACTTTATATTTATCATATAAGTTTATTCCTAACAGATAACCGTTAACAAAGCAGCATTTCAGCTATATTTATGTTATAGGTGAATCGATCTTTTTAATTTATCATATTGTTATCTCATCCATTTTGTGAACATGCTCTTTTACAAGTGTCATTAAATCACAAGTTTCTTCGTGTTGGTGTAAATAATATATTTTTAAATTTTCAACAGTAAAGTAGAAATTCACTACATTTTAAATTAATTGTATGAATCAAGTAATTGCTTTTTGGCTTCATCTATCAACAAAACTCGCATGCTGCCAGAATCTTGTACACAACGTATTAATTTTTCATCGTACTCCATGGCGAATAATGATAAATATGTATTTACTCGAACAAGCGTGGTCTTGTAAGGCCAAGTGCTGTTTTCATATATATTTAGATAAACCATATGCTATGTATATAAAACCTTTTGTATTTGATAAGGTTTAACAGTTAACAAAAAACACAATAGTTAAATGTACTTTTTCTTATAAATTGGCCTGTGTAATAATAAATTTCACTGCGTCTATTATTCATTAGATAGTTTTTTTTTAATATTTTCAATAATAAATATTCAAATTGAGTATTTTTCAAATACCTTATTTGGTTTTTAATTATGAATTAAGGTAGATTAATAATTTCTGAATGGTAGAGAAGGTAGCTCTATGTTATTTTTATATATAGAAAATAAAATTCGGTTACAAATTATAGCCCAAGAGTGTGATAAGCCCCGAGATGTTAGTTGAGCAGCGATTGGTAAGCTCAACCATATCTTCCGAACCAAAATCCTGAAATGCTTAAGGAAAAAGATATATGACCAGTGCGTCTTCAAGTGCGACATGGGGAAAGGAAGGATAGTCCAAGTGTTATTATGATATATAAGAATGTCAATACAATAAAAGATTTTTCCTGAATCACCTAAATAATAAATGAATACTGAAATCATATTTTTTTTATATAAGCTAATCATAACCAGACTAAGAAAATATTCTTTTGGAAATACATTGCAAAAAATTATACTAGGTTTTAATCTTGTTTCTATTACATAACCAATATGTCATTCGAATGCCTTTAATTCTCAATGTACGCGACAGATAATTATTTAAATGTTTATTTAAACTGTCACGTTACACTGTAAAATAAAAAAAAACATTTGTCGATTTTATTTAAAATCGAGATAAGAGCGACAAATTTCCAGGCTTTTTTTAAATCGTCAGCGCAGTAACGACCGAAACCGTCGCGTTCATTAAAGCATCAGACACGAGATACTTCTGTTCGTAATGCCGGGCCGTCGTGAATATTTATAGAATCGCCACGCTCACGGCTGCCCCTCACTAGCCCGATATATCAAGAACATCTCACACTCACGACCGTGCTATATATACCTACACCCAACAGAAATATACCGGAGGATATGCCAAAGCACTTGCCAAGACGCGGCGTCCGTTTTCGCCGGGTCTTTGGGAACATTTAAATGCCTAATCAGTTGGTTACAAGTGGCCCGAATCGTTACAATGCTCTCGATACAAAGCATATGAGTACGCACCGACCCGAGGTATAGCCCACGTAGGCAATGCTGAGAAATCGAAATAGGCTTTCACGCATATTATCGCGAGTATTTTTCGTGATTTAAATTAGTGTTACCTCTCCTGTGATTGATACGTTGGGATACTCGAGTGTATCTCGTCGAGTGATTTTCTTGTAGAGCTGCTGAAGTGTTTTTGTTTAGCCATGTGAACATTCATTATGAACATCGCGGCGGAGACGTGACTGTTGTGGAGATATCGGAATTTCGATATGAATCCGACTTTATTTTACATTTGATTTATTTTTACGACCGTGACGCCTCGGATGCTGCGATTTGAAATGCATTTGTGATTTATTCGGATAGAATGTGCAATCGTTAATGTGACCGAATGCACTTTATGTCATATTTTATACTATGTGCTAAATTTAAAATATTATTTATCGAAACTTGTTGTGCAAGGATAATTTGATAAATTGCATAACATTACATGCCCTGCTGTGATATATTTTATGCATCTGATTAACATACGTTCCAAATGTTTTTGCAACATATGTACCTTCTTTATGATGACTTGATAGAATTATAATTAAAATATTGTTTGATAAGCATTAAATTATTTTTTATAGTTTTTGACAATAAGTATAAACATTTTCAGTTTTACCATATTACCGTTATATCTGCTTTTCCCAGAGGAATGAATAATTTATTATGCTAAGTCTAAAATATTCCAGAAGAGAATCTGTGGTGCATAGATAAAAGAGTTGGTTTACAATGCATACTCTTATTAAAGAAACTAAATTTCCCTTGCAATCACCTATACTATTTAAACTTTATAAAACGTGATTTTGAATAAAAATCTAATCAAATTAGCAAAGATGTGTACAATAGAACAAAATTTCTTAAATCAACCTATAGATTTAAAATAATACTTCAGAAAAAAAAGTCTTGAAATTATGTAACAACGTAAATTACATATAAAATAAAATAATCTCAAAATTGAAAATGCCGTCGTTATGACAAATGGCATTCATATTTTAGTAGATGTACGGCGTATTTCTTTGCATATATTTAATTTAAGGACAGAAAATATAAAATTGCCTGCATCAATTTTCTAGCTCAGTAAATCATTTGCCATTGGCCGAGGAAATCGTACCGCTAAAAAGTTGCATAATATACCCATAACACGAAACTCTATCACGGATATTCCAGCACAACGATAACAGAAATCATAATTTTATTCTATGGATTTAAGATGACATTCTGATAAAAAACTATTTGCACTCTTTAAAAAAAAATCTTTCGTATAATAGTTTCATTTCATTTTTAACCTTTCTCCCCGAATTTAAACAACATCTTTAATAGAGTAATGTCTTGTTATCGTAATTTATTTTCTTTGGCATGCACTTCAAGTATTTAACAGTTAATTCTTAGAATAACAAATACTTGAAACAAAGCACATTTCACATATTTGACTATCAATAGTTTTTAAATAATGCCTAAGGTCAATTATATAGGTCCTCATTTATTTTTAAATTGATTGTTGATATGATATAAAAAGATGATTAATTGAAATTGTTGCAAAATGGAAATGAATCGCAAATCCAAGATGACACAATTCATGTATTTGAGAAATTATTTTCGATGTTACTTAAATTACAGGTCTTTATAAAACTGGCATTTTTTGTATATTTTAATTTAAAATGAAACTAAAAAAAGATTGCTTTAATAAAATGACCAATGAAAATGTTTGTTTAAAACGGTTTAATTAATTGATTTCAAGGATTAAGGAGTTTGAGTTATTTTCAATACTGAACATTCAATAAATTATGAAACAAGTATAGTTTGCGTCAGTATTATGTTAACATAATATTTGTATTGAGTAAAACTCCCGGCCATGGCATTTGAAAACAAAATAAAAATAATGAACACACTCAATCTCAATTTAAAACTCCGTTTATAAAGGAATTGGTGGCTTTTATTTAAACACGGTGTTCTTTCATTTAATTGATTGATAAATTTAACAAATGCATTTTAAATCACTTCAATATATATTTTTTTTAATAAACGGAAAAAAAAACTTTTAGATTGAATCACAGTGAGATACATTTTAAGTGTGAGTGCCGCCCTATGCTACATAGGTAAGTGTTGTTACTCTAACATAATTAGTGAAATCAACTCTTGCTTCACAAACATGGTTATCCTAGTAACAAAATTTGATTTAACATATGCAATCTGATACAAATTTTCTTAGATAATAAGCAAGAAGCGTGAGCCTTAATATACCAATCTAGAAATCATGGGAATCGAACTATCAAGTTCACAGTCAAGGGTTAACGCTTTTCTTTATAAGATTAGGAGAGAGATATTTTAAATAAGTATAATTTAATTGTACTGTTTTTATTTTGACACAAAAGAAACGTCAATATATCATTAATAATATTATTTTAATAGCAACCTAAATCTAAAATTTGAGAATATAAATAAAAAATTATTACATAGGAATTTCAAGTGTAATTCATCATTACGAATATAGTCCATGGTTTCACAAAAATGTTTTGTAAGCACCTTGAACTTTAGAAAAATTACAGATATTAATAATGTATGTGTATTATGTGATCAATACAATTTCCTACATTAAGTCGTTACCACATACATTGATTTCAACCCCTTGTGACCAGCACAAGGCCAATATAACATTTTATCGCTGGCTTATGTTGCCAGCAACCGAACTATTGTCTGATTATTTAAACGAGCACAAACCCAGACAGTGCCTTCGTTCTGAAAGATTGAGTTGAATCAATGAATTTTATTATTCAATAAAATATTTTGAATTTTAATACAGCCTATTTACTTTGAAAACCGAGGAAACCTATTACTACTACTGAACTGCTTATAATAATTATTGTCAAAATACAATTGTTTTGTCATAACTATATATAATTTATGACTAAATTGCCATGACTGAAATAAAGTATTATACTATTTTCTTCCACTAACATTAGTTTAGTTGATTAAAAAACAGGGGCCACAGAATATCCAAAAGTAAAAAATATATATATATGTTAATCTAACTCATGATTTGAAATGTCACCGTAATTTATTCCTCTTGGATTTAAAAATCAGATACTCAAACGTTCTTACAATGTTCCTAAATCGATCTTAAATATTTATCTTACCAGGATTGGCTTTGCATCCGTTGGTGAATACATATTTTTTCTGAAACATTGTGGGAGGTCGGCTCTAAAGGTACAGTTCATGCTTCAAAATAACTCTGTTACGCTCTATATATTACATCTTTAATAAACAGCGGAAACAATTTATATTTAAGGTGCTTATTAGCTTTGGAAAAATAACAGGATGTATATCGTTCTATGTCATATTTTTTTACAGATGAAAGTTGTCATGAACAATTCTCAGCCAGTGTTTCACTATAAATGCTGCTTTATATTCAGTATCGTAGTCGAAACATGTTTGATATTTCGTTTATTTTATTTATAAAAAAAGACTGCCTTCGTTACAATTCCGTCTGTTATTTTTTTCGTAGAATCATTTGTGATTTCCGAGTGATCATAAAAAAATGTTGACTTAATGAGAGTAATTTCTCTGTAAATACTGACGTATTTTATAAAAAAGATCATAGATTTTCCGACCATTGATATCTGAGATTATAAAAAAACTGGGCGGTTTTTTACTTGTTGTTTGATTGGAGCATATTTACTTTTATATTGATCTGTGATTTTGTGATTTCGACAGCGCGTTGTTTTTACTGTTAGGGCTGGTTTGTTACATAAGGTTCATAATCTTCCTAGCCATCGCGTTCGGTGCGGTCTGTTCGATGTGGACATCTCTGGTATGCTTCCAAGCGGCGAGGAATTTCAGCACAATATTAGTGAGCTTTCGTGTAACTTCTAGCGACGTCTTTATTGTCGAGCCGCGCTGAAGTATTGAGTGCGTGCTTCGGGCCCGCCGCCCATTAAAATATGCTGAATGTAAAATATTAGCGAGAATAAAGCTTTAATACTGTTTATTACTTCCCAGACGTTGTGTTTTGCAAGTGTTCAGAATTTCTTGCGTAGGTTACTCCCCCGATCTTGACATACAAAATTAAAATAGCGGCTTATGTGAAATTCACGTTAAACTGGTCTGGCCTGTGAAACTTTTATTTATAACAAATATTATAAGATAAAACCTAGAAGGTCACGTTCAGATTAAATTTATTACGTTATTCTATTTCACCAACTGTGTCGTTGACTAGTCCCCTGAACAACTTTGTTATGTCTATGTGGCTTAAACATCGAGCGGTTAAAAAAAGGGGTCTGCATTTTTTTAAGTGAGGGATAAATATTTATTTGGTTTTAATCAGGTTGCTCTATTAGATTACACGCATTCAATATAACGGCTATTTAACATGATGATGGTTATTTAACACGTTAAAATTTGCCATACGTTTGTCCGTTCCGGTCCGAAAAAATATTTTGTAATAAAATAACTTATACCAATGCTTTTTTAGTTTAAGCAAGAAATTCACTGTAAAATTTATATTTAATATATTCTTAAATTGACGCTTTGGGATATACGACACTCCAATATTTTCAGATAATATCCGTATTAAATAATTGAATAACACGCATATCAAAGTTAAATCAAATCATTTTTAAATCATTAAAACTAAAGACAATTAATATTTATATACAAATATTATGAATATAAAACAGAATTGGTGATTATGCCATAAATTTTTAAATTTTAATAAATAAATTTAACTTTAAAAGCTTCAGAACTTTAAATAAATGAAGGCATTGGAGTAAAACGTAAAGAGATTCGTACTTATTCTCACATAAACATAACGTTTAATAGGCAAAGAAATAAAATAAACCTTTTTTTAAAGGACACTCAAATAGACTGTCCAAAATATAAATGTGTTAATTTTATGTAGAAATAAAGGGTTATCTCTCTCTTAGTTATGACTATTTTCATGCATTAAATATCAAATCTTTAAGAAAACGATTCGGGCCACGAGAATGAGGGTCCTCAATCTTGGTAGGGTAAAATCTAAAAATGGTTGATAAATTAGTTTAGAAATTGCCTGGGATTAATTTTGCTGAGTGTGCCTGAGAGTCCTTGTACCCCCATTTGTTTCAATAAAGTAATAATGGCGTGCAAGTGGCCAACTTTAATAAGAAAACTTTCATTATCTTTACTAGGATGCTTGTTTAAGTTTTGTGTTTTGTCTATTTTCTCTTCGCAGCTGTCAAACTTTTTTTAACAATAAACTAAAAAAGGCTATGAAAAAATTTCCTGCCTGTGCTATGAACACACCTTTTCGTCATAAATATATATATTTTTATTTTTTATAAATATCAAAGTCTTAAGAACTAGGTGAATATAGCGAAGAAATATTTTTTCTTTATAAAATAATAGATATAATATAAACATAAACGTTAAAAAAATCATTACATTTCATATAAAAAATATATATTAGGATTATGTTTTGTATCGTATTTTTTATTTATTTTGTTATAAATTTATCATTAGGATTTCCTAACTTCTTTCTACAACACTATATTTTCATGATAGTCTTTTTTGTAATGGTTTTTATGTAATTCAATGTAATTCAATTCAAAATATTAAGTAAAACTCAAAAAATATTTTGTTGATAATGGTTAACATATGAATTTTTTATTTGTTATACACTCAAGTATAAATATAAATTTATCTTCAAACACATTATTTACAATAGTAGTTTATTATATTTGAATATACATATTAGGCCTCCTTAGTCAACATATTAAAACGTTATGTATACCTCAAAGATACAACCTCAAAACAGAATATAGAGTATTGCCTAAATTAATAAACTTAAGAAGACAAAAATAGACTAAATTGTGCTTTCAATAAGAAAAGTTGGAAATTTTCATTACACAATTTGAAAATTTTAATTATTTATTTGGATAAAAAATAATATAAGCATTATATATCAAAATAAAGCAAACATTGAATTAAAAGGAGAAGTATAATTTGAGACAAAAAAGGCTGACCTGTGATGTTTAGTGGGAAAAAAAATATTTTTACATTCTTTTAATAGTATTTTCCGCTTCAATTATCAAAAATATTTAATGAATTATCATATTTAAATTTTTTGATATTACAGCTTAATATGATTTTGAATTAGCTAGTTTATAAACCAATGACATATTTTATAGAAAATAAATAACTAATACACATAAATATAAAAATTTGGATATCTAAACAGTAAATATTTATAGTGACGGTGATGTTTTTCTTTTTCATATGAATTGTTCTTCTTTATAACCATATTATTATGGTATGATATTTTGTCGGTATGCGATGCGAAGACCGGTGTTTCATTACTCTAGAAGAAAACATTTTTTTTACTGAGAATTCCCATGAAGTATAAAAATAACAATACATCCGCATTCTTTACAATTCCATACATTTCATACGGAATTCTAACAATACGGGTGACGGGCAATATGTCCCGGCTATCTTTGGGGGGTTTTTTTCGTCTTATTGGGCGTTTTATTCCCTGACCGTTTGACCGAGCGTTTGCGTTTTGCAGGGGCGGCTGAGGCGGGGGAGGCAGTCACCATTGAGGCAGAGCCGCCTCAGTGTTTATCAAGACGGACATTATTCAAGTAAGTTTCATATTATTATTTAAAAAGCTATTTTACATCATTAGTATTCGTGTATATTAATATATATATATATATATATATATATATATATATATATATATATATATATATATATATATATATATATATATATATATATATGTGTGTGTATAAATCCATTTTTTTATTTTTTTATTATTATTATTTTATCATCCAAGAACCAACACTTAAACACCCGCAAGTTTCTTAAAATATTTAAAGTGTTTTAAGAGTTAATTGTGATTAAGTACTTTGACGACAGTTTTTAATTATATAATATAATTATTTATTTCCTTTTTAATAATTTTTTTTAAGGATTTTCTTAACTTAATTTAAATGTGGGTATTATTCTTCATTAAAAATTTTACCAAAGTGTAATGAATCATTTATATCCTTTTCAGTCACCATTTTAATATTGCAATTCCTTCTCTTTTATAAAATCGTTTTGTGTTATCAAATATTGCATTCAATTTTGCTTTATTTTTACCAGCGAAAATAACTTGATCATCATTCAAGTCCAAGAACCTCCATTGGTCATTAGCGTCCTGGGGGAAATAAAAGGAAATATTAGCCATTAGATGGCATTTTGGTGATGTTTTAATATTTTTTTAACAAAACAAAACTCCAAGACACATTACGTAGACGAATATGTTTTATAACACTATATATTTTAAATTTTGTTAAAAAAGCTATTTGGCATCGGCTTTGTACCTCAAAGCGTATATTTCTTTGAAACAGATTTGGTCGTTATGCGTTGTTCGGATACATATAAGTTACAATACCCTGCTCTGATATGATTTATTCGTCCATTATTGCGGGTCGTTTTTACTTTCCGATACAAATCAAATAACATTTCAAATCCCTATAAGCGTTTCCCTACAAAGTATAGTAAAACTCAGACGTCAGTACTCCAGCGTACAAGTTTCACAAGTAAAAGATCAAACAGAATCCAAAGCCTCGCATCGCATTGTTTCGCCCGAGCTTTATCTCTGCCTACTTTTCCATATATATCTTTCAGGGCTTACACAAGTAGTCGTGTGTGTGAAACCTGAAGGGGAGTTTTCCAGAGCTGATACATATCTAGTTTACATTACTCTGAGTACCATTATTAAATGCCTAATGGTTTTTGAAAAAACTCAAGTCAGATACAATCTCAACAATTATAACTCTCACTAGATAAATGTTTTATCCGGACACCTGTATTCTTTTTATTTGATTATTACCTTCGTAGCTTCAAAATCAAACACTGATGATTTTTGTTAGATTTGTATATCCATTTTTCATATATATATATATAAAATATATATAAATATTGTTTAAATTGCTTTTGAAAACTTTAACTAATGTTACCTAAATAATAATCACTTTATAATATGAAAATATTTCAAGTTACTAAACAGTTGATAGAGTATTTCAACCTCTTTAAATATGATTATCACATATTGTTCATCTTGAATTTTTGTGATTTTTCTGTGGATTTTTCTACTAAAATAATTGGCAAATCTTGTTCCGGAATGTGAAGAAATATATTTTTTTTATCAAAGTCAAACCACTTCACATACAAACATTTGTATATCATTGTAAGAAAATTTTCATGGTTGAGTAATTAAAGATAAACCTTTGCTTTTAAATTTAATAATATCAATATACTATTATTTTTTCTTATATTACTCGGGTTTTTTCGTTGTCAGCAATTTAATTTTATCTAGGACATTACTTTTTTCCCCAGCATGATGCAGACAGTTTCTATTCATCCTGAAGGTTTTCATTTGGTCCAACAATGGTTCTATTAGAAGACCGAGAAACTCTAAGCCAGTCCTTTTTACAAATATAGCAAATTCAAGTATTCCACGTTAAGCATGCGACGCCAATTAATATTAAAAAAAAATTATATCAATTTTAAAATACCAACACTTTGATTTGTTTTTATATCATTTTTGCAACAATTTAGTCACTAATTGAATAGTTTTCTTATTAAGTTAATATTTTTTTGGTGGTTCCACCCTCATAACAAAATAAGACAGATCGTTATTTTTCCAGAATTTGTTTTTTTTATATATCTTTAACAACAAAACTTTTGAGTAAAATATGTTTTTTGTGACTTTATTTAAAGTCACAGTTGAATAAACAAATTAAAACTTTTTTCATGTAACTTATGAATGTAATAGTAGCAGATTTCAAATACAAATGCAGGTCATGAACATAAGTTAAAACATGAAGTTATTGCATTATGCCCTCGTCACACGGTTGAACTTTGTACGTTGGCTGCATTTTGAAGGCTTTAGAGAGGCGCAACAAAGGCGCCGGAAATAAATTGACCGGACGGCGCCGGAAGCAGCTGCCGCCGATGACACCCTTTCAATACAAAGTCTCGGTTTTGTTTGCGAGTTTTCTTGTAATTACAACCCGTTACGTCCCGGTTTGTCCGCTATTGTCAGCTCCTTGTTTCACGGCAGGTACTAATAGCCAGTGTGGTCTGGTTTATTGTAGACTTTATCTCATCAAAAATATAATATTTCGAGAATACACATGTTTAATCTAACGCTTATACAGAATAAAATTATCGATATTTATAATTAAATAATTCACACATATACAAGTCTGCTATAGAAAAAAATATGGACAGGGTTTTTAATTTCATAAATATCTGCACCATCCTTTGATATTAGATAAAACTAAAAAGTACTTTTCTAAGAGTGTTGAGCGTTCTTTTGAAAAGCACTTTAAATTTTAAAAGTGCTAATATAATGTCACTGCTTACCCAAGATAGCTAACAATTTAATATTTTAATTCTGATAGAAAATAACAAATTCCTCTATAATTTTATGCACCTAAATGTGGAAACTTCATACGTGAAAAAAATCCTTCAATATTTTTCGAAAAAATCATTGGTTGAATAAAGCAGGGTTTAATAAAAATTCAAAAAAATACCAAGTGTATACATTTTTTTGTAATTGAATAATATTATACACCCTTTTTCTAAATAAATGATAATTGCGTCTTGCCGGCTTTAGGCCGAAGTAAATGAGTTATTCAGTAATTAGCTGTGTAACAGCCTATTATAAAATTATTAAATAATCACGTTGAAATGATAATCATGTTAGTATTTATAGAACGACACAACAAACTGCGTGACTGGGGAACATAAACGTAAATTCGTCAATTAGGGATAGTTTATTTTAATGTCTTCATAAGTCACGCCCAGCACAATTTATTTATGACCGCCAGGCTAATTTACCCAAATATATTCACACTACATCTTCCCAGTGAGATTGCATTTTCTTCGCGTTACAGTTTTAATGTAATTCTCACGTACAATCTAATGCTTTAAATTATAAAATTCACGTAGAAGTAATAAAAACTGATAAATGCAGTTTTTTTGATTTACAAGCAGATTTATTTTATAATGAGTTACTTAGCTTTGCATGCAAATTATATTAATTGCATAACTTTTTATTCTCTAGTTTTGTAAAATTTATATGGGCGGACGTAGAATTAAGCCAAGCTTAAAATAAATATTTGAAAGAATCAAACAAAGCTTATTTTTAATTTTTAAGCCTCGTCAATTTAAAGCAGAAAATTCTAGGTACTTTAGTTTATTAATTGTATATGCACTTAGTAAAAACAATAAAAAATTCTTACTAAAACATATTAACGCAATCGTTTAAATTTTAACCCCACAGTAACTTAACTGAACTCAAGTCTGCTTTTGTTACATTACGTATGTTTTGATTGGAATAGTTCAGTAAAAAAAACTCTTTAAAATTCTAACGAACGAAAGTTTCATAATGATTCACTCATACATTTATTTTCTAACATTTAAGAGTATTTAATACTGATGTATTGTAAGCCAATGAAAATATATTGTTTGTACAAAACATACATTAAATTTACTATTTAAAATATAATTTTAAAAACACGTAGAAATAAAAAACAAAAATGATATTCAAAATTGTATACATTTATTTTATAATTTTATATACATTTTTGGAGTACAAAAGAAAAGGGTAGTGTGATTTTTCAAAGCAAATGTATATTCTGTGGTATGTCGCATTGACCAACGCGTTTACTGGCTCGAAGGTACGTCCTAGTGTTCATTTTCTATTTTCGCAGCAGAAAAATAACAAAAATAACAGGAGGATGCTTTGGCCTGTCGTCTACTAATATAGCAACGCCAGCCTCAGAGACGCTTCGTGGACAGTTGCTCAAGCGACGAATTGACGCAGTCTTAAATACCTAACACTTATTTTAAAACACCTCTGGATTTTTAAAAAGAAAATAATATCACCACATGTCTAAAATGTACAAAAATATTAAAAAAATACTTCTGGATGAGCACGTAAACAAGTTTCAGTGGCTTAATAATCATAAAGTTCGCGAGTTCATAAAACATATTAAGTGTGATTTATATATACCACATATACACGCGCATTTTCTCAGGAAAAAAACCGATATTAGGATTCATTTTTTGATAAACCTTAAAATAATTTTGAAAAAAACTGTGATTATAAAAATAAATTTAAAATACGAATAATTACATTTGTCGATCTCATTTTGAAAGTGTATGGATGGACAATTTTTTAAAAATTATTTACCATTAAAAAATATGAGTTGTAGTTTTAAATAAATTTACCATGATAAATTATGTTTTGCATATTGATTTTTTTTTAAATGAAGTATTGAAAAAATATTCTTATTTTGGCTAATGTTGATATTCAACAGGATGCATATCTTCCCACACTTAACCTTTGCGGTCTTTTGCTTTTCGTTGGCACATCTTTGTAGTGCTTTCGCCCACTGATCTTTTAAAGTACTTCTAATATTTATTTCCACAACAGTTGGTTTTAAATTATTATTATTATAAAAATTTCAAAAGCGAATAACATGACACATTCTCAAATGTGAACTAAAATTAATTTATAAGTAGGTATCTTGCAACTATCAAAAAAAGGGCATCGATCATAGATGTCCGCTTTTTATGTAGCATGAAAATATGAAGCTTTTACACACACCATCGTGTGAATGTTATATTTATCATATATTATTTATTACAAAATATATACATCGTGTTAAAAAAGTTTCCAGAAAGTAAAAGAATTATTGTCGCTTGGAAAGTGAGTTATTTAATGTAAAGACATTACAATCTTTCATTTAGCTTTCTAATATACGATTACATCACAGAAATATCCTGAAAATCCTAAATTATCTCAAGATTCTTTAATCTTTTGACATGGTCTTTCCTATAATCATATCGTCAATATTGTCAAATTACTTTTTTTTTGTTTTGCGGCGCACTCGTATATATATATATATTTTTAATAAAACGTTAGTAGAAGACCTTTATTAAATAGTTGAATAGAATAGTCTATTTTATCCATACATATTTTTTGATGAAAACTGGCGATATTTTATTTTTGTTTAATATATTAAGCACACGTTGTGTTAATCCGCTTTACTAATCACATCTCTTTATTTCAATGTTAAATATATAATAAGCTAATTACTAATATTATCAATAATTATATTGTATTTTTTGTATTGTTGATGAAATTAACCCATTAGGAAAATTCCATAAAATATTTAAAAATTATTAACAAGATTACAAAAGAATTTTAATTGTCAATATTATGCGTTTATTTAAGTTTAAATTTCGCAGATATCTCCAGAAAATGAAATATTTTCTTATTATAACTATTCTACAATTGCTTTCGAGTGCAAAGCTCTACGTCTGGTAGTATTTATTGTAAGTGATTCAAGCATTTCTAATAATTTAAGTTATTGTAAACTTACAATGAGAAAAAAACTGTATTCTACTACCGTAGTTTTTCTATAACAAACTTTTTTTCATTGTGTAATGCGGCGAATCATGAAATTCTCTTAAAATAAAATAAAAATCACGTATATCAAAAATATTTTCAATTGAGCATTGAAATATTAACATTATCAAATAACCGTTCATAAGTGCCCACACTTTTTGATATACGACTAAACTATTACACCATCAGTTATGATATTCACGAAAATAAAGCAACTGTGAATCTCATAATGCCGCCATTAAATAATATATTAAATCGAGGCAGAAAGTATGTGGCCGGCCGTCGTGGACCCGAATGACTTATGGACTCAGAGAGCGAAATAAGAATCTGACGTGAGATTGTGAATGGCGGACACCCGCTACAGGCGGGGATCAACACCCGAGCGTGACTCACGGCCCGTGAGTCACCCAGATATACGAAACACAAAAAGCAGACGAAAGAATAGAATTTAACAAGAGACTAAGAGCTTAGCTGCTATGGAAGTCTCTTGCCAAAGTCCCATCGTGAGATTTAGAGACTGGTACTTTAATACGAGTGAAATCTAAAAGCTCTCTGGATGTATTCGAATAAGCGCGTTTCTCATTTGTAATTTACGCTACCATATATAATCGCAGGACACAGATACTCTTAAATAGAACAATCCCTGTCTCGATCTTGGAATATATCAATGTTTCTTGTCGTTTTAAAGATTGTTTTTAAACTTTTGCACCAAATAACTGTTAACATCAGCCACGGTAATTGACGATGACCGCACTACGAAAATCTTTTTGGTTTTTGCAGCTGGAAAACGCAAATTTTCGGAAAGAGTTTTTTGATACCACCAATTCAAATCGTTTACTGTATTTTTATATATAATTAGTCACTGTATTATATTGTAATATATCAACTCAACTGGGATTTTAAAAGGTTACTCATAAAACATGTTCTCCTTCGTATGTTGTAATCATTAAAAAATGGATTTAATAGTCATTGAAAGTTTATTTTGAATTATCAATTGTTTGCTTTTTTTATTGAAAATTTTCAGAGCAGTTAATTTTATATGTAAAATATTGATAAGAAGCTATAAATTACATACGTTTTGTCGGAATAAACAACGTGTGCTCTGCAAATTCTACGTGTACTTTCAACTTCAGTTTTATCTGCGTAAAGCTGAAGTATCGAAGGGATGCGCGGAGGAGGAGCTCGGCGATTCGGTGACTTCTTCCTAGGCACAACAAAGTAACACACTTAAAGATTAGGGAATTCTCACTTCTGTTCTGTTAGAGGAATACTCTGAAGAATTAAAACCTAATTCCTACAACAGTATCAAACTTGGGATCATCGGCTTACGTCGGACTTGTGAAAACTTCCCGTAGAAGTAGGTACGAAGGGAGCCGCGCTTAACCAGATCAGCGCAAATCCACTTATTGCGAGTCCATTTAAATATAATTACCACGTAAATTCACTTAGCTTTGTCGTACGCCCGTCTTCAGTGTGGAATCCTTGGCTCTAAACAATTTATAATCATTTCTAAGGACGAATCACGTATGTTTTGTACCAGAAATTTACAAGCATAAGGAGTTCAATAGGTACTTGTCATAATAAATCACATAAAATATTATTTGTAAAATTATATACTCACAAAGATGTACAAAGTAAAAGTTAATATTATTTCAAACAATAAGTCATTTAAAAAAATGCTTAATAAATAGTAAAAACATAATTTTATCAATTTCATATATTCTATTAATTTATGAGTATTCGTGAGTTTTGGCAAACCCTGTTATTAAATGATTTGGTTTTCTTGGTGTTAAGCTGTTTGAAGTTTTCAGTCTTCTGATATTTCGGACCAAGTGTTGGGACCATCTTTAGGGGTTTTGACAAACCCAGCACAGGAACAGAAGTGACGGAGAACTTAAAACTTTCAGCAGCTCAACACTCAAGAAACAAAATCATCTAATTTGGTCAAATTTGAAAGATGTGAAACTTGAAAATTGGGAAAATTTGCTTCGGTTTAACTAGTATAGTACCGGAAAAGAAGTGTGCTATAATTTTTATCTTTATTTTTTATCAATTTTCATACGTAAATTTTATTTTTGAGTGTATTTTTTTTTTTTCATAATTTATAATACTGTTTCAGTTTTAAATAAATAAGTTGATTGTAGTATAGTTGGTATTTTATATATTTAATATTTTTAAAATTATTGAACCTTAAAATCTATTGGTAAGATTACAAATATATATTTTTTTTATATATTAGCTAATGTAAATAAATTATTATTAGTGTGTTATTACAAAACGTGTCAAGTGCAGAACCTGTGGTTTTTTTTTTTTTGTTAGTAAATCACACCCTTTTCTTGATTCTAGCTCATTATCCTATTTTCTCTTCCGTTGGGATTTTTTGCAACATAACAGACGTTACGCAAGCCGGCCTCTGCGCCTCGTTCCCGACATTTAAATGACTCGCATTTAAAAAAATTCTCAACAAGTCATCGAGGCATCGTCTGGAAGCTAAGGAGCTCGGCTGGCACGGGGTGAGCTCGGGGGCCATTAATATGAGATTAACAACTGTGGAGTCTTAGTCTTCCACGCCAAACTCATCTTTAATGACTCGGATCTGAGTGGAGAAACGTAAATTTCGGCTAATCACCGCTGATATGATTGTTTCCGAATCGTTAGTTTATATTGTCAAGAAAAAATAGTTATCTTTGTTGCGAAAAACTTTAATCCCTGAATTTACGTGACGTTTATGCGAAAGCTAAGCAGGTGTGTGGAAAGTCGATTTGTGACGCTGTTTGTTCAATGTTTAAATTTAATATTTAAAGATAATACAAAATATTGTTCATCTTAAACATATTTTCTATCGGGATGGTTTTAAATTGATGACAAAAAGTGTGTTAATATAAATTTTACAAAGTCAATCTAAAATGTATTAATTTATACTTAAGCAAAAAATTCGAAAGTTTATGCCTTATAATGTATAAATTAGAGTTTTTAAAAGATATGAAAACTGTCATTTAAAGATTATTATTCCAGTTAAACGACTATAAGGTATAATAAACTTTTGTATTTTGGAAAGTAAAAAGCGTATTTTGTTAATAAATAATGAAGTAACTGCCTTTGATATTATTTCGGTAAATAAGTGCTGAAAAATATGATGTCATTATCATATTTTTTTAAGTGTAACCGAGTTTTCACAAAACATCAATTATTAGAAGTAGGTTATCAATTAATGTAATATTTGTGTTTGAAGATTAATATTTACCAGCAAACAATTTCGGCTCTGAATATTCTGTAAATGTTTGTTTGAAATTATCAAGCTATAGTAAGAAAAGGCAAACATAAAATTCTATATAAAATGGTTTTCAGGTTTGTACAAGACACGAAATAATTGCTTGAGATTATTTTTGGAATCTATTTGTGTATTTAACTAACTAAATCGCATTATTTTACGTAATGTATGATATTTACGCTACTCAATTATTATTTTTTTTTTATTTCTCATGTAAGTAATGTATTTTTATACATATAAGCTATAATTATATATGCTACAATAGTCTAGATAGGTCCCGAAAACATTGCATGTCTTCTTAATAATTATAATATTTACGGTTTAGAATAAATATGGCTGGTCCTTAGGTCGAGCAAAAAAATCACAATTTCACATCCCTAAGTATATTAACCTCCGAGATCAAAGATCGTAAAAGTTTATATTTGTAAGTGTTTAATGTGTTATTGTTAAGAATATATCTCTGTTATATATATATTAGGATGTTAAAATATCAAGCATTACAACATCGTTCACATCGTTTGACTTTATATTTACAAAAGGAATTTTATCATGCGAACATTTTATAGACTTTCCATTCAATTATTTACTCTTATCTTATCATCGCGCCCATAAAGAATCTAAGCACACGCATTCGTGCTAAGGCCCCGTTTTCCCGGGGTCAAATCGATATTCCCAAAGTACGTCATTTGCATATACACATAATGCACCGTAACGACCAAACAGCACTTCGATACAGCGCAGAACGCATCCAAGACTGCAAAGTGTGCACCCCCATAAACACAGTACACCATGGCTAACGCATCACACACTTCTATCTAGAAGATTAGCTTACGGGTTTATGTTTTCAAATATAATTATTTCAAAGAGTATATGACATATGTAATTTCAATACAAGTCACCTTGAACCACACTGAAGCAAGCATGGGTCCAATAAGTTCAATAATCACCTGTCAGGCGTGGATCAAATTATAGACCATGATTCAACGATCGAACAACTGAATATACTTTTACATCTTTAAACTTCACATTTTTAAAAGGGTCTTTATTTAGTGTTATATTCACTTAGTGATGAAATTTTAGGTGGTGCAATACAATATTTTTTTAAAACCATACCAAAATCATATTTTGAAAAAAGCCTCGTCTTTGTATATAAAAAATACATAAATAACCTAAAGGGGCAAAAAGTGTGGATATATTATAAATATTTTAATTATCTTCTGTAATAATCTATTTCAAAAATATATTTGTTGCTCTCTAAAACAGGATTTCCGTTCAGTTCCTACATACAACAAGATAAATGATCTTGACGTAATAAACTATACTCAGCTACAGTTGCACAATGCCTGCATTTCTTTCTTTTTTCTCATACTCTCATAGAGTAGTGTGGTATATAGATCGCTCGTTTAGGTTATCTGAACTCCGATGTCTCTCGTTTGTGGAATAAGCACTCAGGATAATCTGATGTAGAGCACAATCTTCATTCGACTTCAGTATAATAAAGTTGCGATGGTGTTATAAATTGAAATACGATTTAAACAGAGGATATTATGTATTATATTCAAAAAATGTATTATATTCACAGACAAAATAATAAACACTCGCCATTTTTATCTATTTAAATTTCATCTGGACGAAAAGATCAGCTCAAAGACAGTATAAAAATTTAATTACAGTATTTTAAAATGACAAAATACCTCACATTCCTTGGAATTTACTTATTGGAAAAAAAAATCAAATAGGTACTATTTAATTATTTTCAAGAATAAAAAAAATCTTATAAATTCCAATAATCACTGTTACAAAAGCGTTTTTATCCAGATTCTTATCAATCATTTGTAAAAATCAAACTTTGATGTTTTTAGTAAACATTTTGAGCATAAATATTTTCGTATTATTGATGAAATAGCTTAATATCTTTAAATTATTAGCCATCCAAATATTCTCACAGTTTATTTTTAATTAAGAGTCACCAAACGCCTTATTTTTTGACATTATTTATATTCGTAATATAATTTTGGAATTAATTTTAATAAACTGTAACCCAATGATTACCTTATTTCTAGTTAAGTAAATAATCTCTCTAGTTAAGAAAATGAGTCTCTCGTCGGTAACCCAAGGTTATAATATAAACTTCCTGGTATAACTTCGACGTTGCGTTTTAAATATTACGCATAGCGTAAACCAATCCCTTCATTAGGCTCGCTTACCTCTCGAGCCATGCTTAGTAGGCAGACTCGGTGTACGGAAGTAGTTAATATCCGCAAGTATAAACACTATGTACTGTGTACCCACAGCCTCGTGATGGGTTCTAGTACCCTGCAAACTTCGGACCATATTTATGTTCAAACGAGGCAGGGCTGCTCTAGCAGAAATATTATTCTTTTATGGCTAACCATAAGCATTATCTAAAATTCATACAGTTTTGAAATTTGAAGTAACAGCAAAATATTTTGATTTTTTTACGAAATTCAAGGAGAGTTTCTGCCATCATATTCTGCCTATCGCGGCCTGACGCCAAAATTTTTTCATCCTCATTGTCTCTCCAATTGAGCTAAATTTAAATCTCTGTACTGACTTGATAACATGCAAAGCATTCGCAACTTAATCTAAGTATAGATTCAGCATTGGATATTATATTTAGAGATTTTTAACTAAGATTAGACAATATATATTGGATACCAATGAATTTGATAAAATGTTTCAGAAATCACCATTAACATTAGCATTGTTCTTTTTTCATAACATGTGTATCAATTGCCTTATTATTGTATTAATTTTCATTATAATAGACACCTAAGCAAATATGTTTACTGTACAAGTTTTTCTGTATCAAAAAAAGAAATCAATAGATTACTTAAAAAATAAATGATTATAGAATAGCCCACTGCTCGTCATTAATTTTCTGGTCGCTATAAAAGTCAGCCAATCACTTCAATAAATCAGTATGTAAATTTAAGTTTTACTAATAATCGTCTCTTTTGAGATATAAAGATTAAATTTATCACGTATTTCGCATAAAAATGGACTACACAAATTAAATTAAAAAAATATTGATAGATTTTCATAATATTTATAACGATTAAAATCATGTTAATATTATCAATTTAAAATACTAATTTAATATTTTAAAATAAAAAGGAACATGATTCAATAGTTATTTTCTAACAAATATAACATGATATGACTTCTGTTATTTACGATAAAGTACATTTCACATTTATTTAAAGATTCTGAAGAAAATATATTTTAGAGGTTATGAGTCAAATGAGTGAATTATTATGTAATTCTATTTTGTGTTTTGAATACGATCTGTTTTAAAATGCGTTATATCTTTCTACTGCAAACTTAATTAAAGTTTTATAAATACACATTTTATTATCGCAGCATCCGCTGTATTTCGTTATAAAGCTAAACAAATTATGTAACCGTTAGATTCTGAAGAAAAACCCACGTTCTCGAACAAAAAATAACTTTCATGAGTCTCTGAATCGAAGAAAGCTAAATGGACCAGAGTTGTATTGGCAGCATTTGTATGCGGCACAGGTACACGGCTGGTATTTACAAAGGCCGGCTGAGGTGATACTCATTACTCATCGCTCGACTGCAGCCAAGATCCCCTCGAATAGACTTCCTCTGCCCCGCGCCAGACTGATGATGCATCAAGATGAAGGGCTCCGTTGGCCTCACCTTTGGAATAATTTGATAAATAGTTATTTTCATTATTCTTAATTGGAAAGTCTACCTTGATGAACGTGTGCCAATTACAATCAAAAAGTATTTGATTATCATATTTTGCTTATGTACCAAATTAAAAATGTCACTTCTTTTGTTATGAAAAAAACTAAAATATAAAATACTTTTTTTTTTTACATTTTTAAGTATTTTGTAATGTAGTGATCTGATTGTTTGATTGAAAAAATACACATCACTTTATTAGAATATATTCAATTATTGGTGCAAAGTTTTGTATTTAACATGAACTTCATAAAATACATTTATTTTTAAATTTAACCCATTCCACTCCGTTGGCGACAATATGTCGACATGGTAAATTCCTTTGTAACTCATAGGTCGCCATAGTGCACTTTTTATTGTTTACCCTATAAGAAGTCTAGGTGTGTATTAAAGCAGGTATAAACCCTTGTTGTCAGTTTTGCAAAGTAATTTCTGCCATTTGGACGTGTTCACATTGCTAAATTAAAAAAAAAACAAACAAAAAAAAAAGTCCGGAGTTCAAAGGGTTAAAATTCCGATAATAAAATCTATCTATTAACTTTGAATAATTATTCATAAAAAATGCACCATAAAAAAACGAACTCTTCCAAAATACTTATCGATATTGTATTATTTACATTGTCGACAAATCCTATTTCTAAAATATCTATTTTAAATGGCTTTATATTAAAGTTATCGCAAGTTTCATCTCCTTTCACGGAAAAGGTTATATAAATTCCCAATATAATCTTCGACTTCAAAATTTACTTTAAAACAGAATAAACGAGTCTCGTAAAACACCGGGAGTGTACCAAATATATTAGCCGCGGCTCCGCATTCAGATTCGGGGAGTCATTTGCCTAACTTGTTTGCCATTCTGATTCCTTTGTGTTTCCTCGGATACCTCGGGAGATTATTTGGGGATTTGCCGCCTCTGTTGAGGCAAAGAGGCTTACTTTTCAGTCCTGGCGGCCACTGAAAAAGGTTTCCGGCTTTAGAAGGGGGTAATCAAAATAAGAAACCTCCCAACACTCGCAACTAAGACGCGAGAATGAAAAATAATACGTTTTAAAATACTAACATTACTTCTTTATATTCACGATAATACAAAATAGAACGTTCGCACAGTTTCTGGTGAAATCACGTTACGTCATTAAGTATCAATTCATCTGCGCGATTTGTTATTCGCGTTACGAAAATAATATATATTTTGTTAAAATACGCTTATTACTCGTTCAACTTATTGGATTATAAACAATTATTCGTCATATTCATTAAAAAGCTTCCAAGAACTGAACTTAAGCTTTAAAAACGAAAATATTTCTTCAGTGTTTCGTTTGAATCCCTCCAACACTTGATGTTGATTTCATTATTTGTGATATTAAATAATCTGTAGCTGAGTAGCTGTTTCATTTTTATAATTCGCTATTTCGAAATAATTATATAAAAACTCTTATGATAATAATACAACCAAATTGTCATTTATAAGAACATTCCATACTGGCAGACCGACATCGATGTGGTTATTTGGTTATGTTACTCTGGTTGCGGGTCATGAGCTGGTCTTCAATACGTTTAGAACTAATCCAGAGATTTTGTATTGTACTGAAACAATGGAGAGGTCTATAATCTCAACCGGTTAATAGTTTTATGAGTGTTTGTGCGGAGCTCCCGACCCGTATGCCCCGAGAGCTTCATTTGATTTCAATGCATTGTTTGGATGTTACTGTTAGCTGTCGAACTATGGTAACAAAGGCTGTGGAAATTATCAGCCTATTCGGTTTTATTTATTTTGAACCTTTTTCACACCTAAGATTTTTTTATTAATCTTTACCGACCTATTGCTAGCCTAAACATTTTGTTATCGCCAATATTAAGCATACAAATAAAATTCCCAATTTATTTTTTTCAAAATAATTAATCAAGCGTTTATATTTGATGTATAGTTTTTATTCACATCAAGGAATCATAAAAATTACCTTCGTGTTTTTAATATCATAAAAAAAAACTTACGTGTACAACATAAATAAATTTGTGTTTTTCGTTTTGGGAACTGTTGATTCATAAAACGCTATTTTAAAGTGTGTTTCCATCGTCCGCTATACTATGCAGTTTTATGCGTCTCGTGCAATCTATAAAGAATTTAAAAAAATATGTAATATATAAATTTGCAAATTTTTCTTAAATTAAATGTCTTTAAAAGCTTACCTTTATTTAGTTTAAAACTTTAACACATCGAAATACTTTAGACATGAGTATAAATCATTAGGTCTAATTCAGACTTGCAATATTATTTCTGGCCCCGGTTCAAATTCCAATCGTTGACATTTGATAATGATGTGTGTATCTTAATGTTAAATTTACTATAACGGCACACGCAAAAGCCCTGCCGGCTGACAAGGCAACGTGATTAATTAATGCAATATTAAATTTAATTTATTTTCTTTATTATTCCGCCCGACCTACCAGCATTAAAAAGATTAACTTGAAATATTGTTTTAATCTCTTACGATTTTCCTCTTTGGCTTTTAACATGGACGAAAAAATGGAATACATTTGCATGTGAAATATAAAATGATTTAATAATTTATTTAATACGAAACAAACTCCATAAATTTCAATGTATTGTTTTTGTTTAGTGATAAATTACTATGTAATGGCATTACCTTGTATGTACTATAATATTATAATTCTTTATATACATTAAACCAAGATATGTGCTCTCAATATGATTACTTGATAAGAAAAGTATTATTTTATTTTGAATATAATTACACCTTTGTTACAAATTTTAATCCGATGGCAAATATTAAAATGTGTGCAAGGGACTTTTATCGACAACAATGACTTGATTGAATAACATGTGATTAATATTTAACAACTTAGTAAATCCAAGTTTTGTTGCTCATTCAAGCATAATTTACATGATACATGAAAAGGTAAAAAAATGCAATGGGTTTGAAAAATGCTTTCTGTGATGATCAAAAAATTGAAGCGTATTGTTTTGTTTTTTAATAATCTAAATACGGTCCTTTGCAAGTTTAAATTATGTAATAAAAACGAGACTCATCCAGTGCATGTTAGTCGGCAGTTCTATCAACGTTTTTTCATTGAAATAGGGAGCGTCGAAATTCCCCGTCAACTTCATTCTTTTCGTGTGAAATATTTGAATCCAAAACGCCACTTGCAGTTCACAAAATGGCCTCCACAACAGCTGCTTGATTGATGTGCGCATTATTCCCGGGGAGTGCCCCGGTCAAGTGGCCGGCGAGGTCCAGCTCTGTTTCGTATTTCAAGCCTGTGTGTACACTGCTAATCATGCCTCTGCGTTAATCTCTGAGGATGGACCGGCTGTTAGTTTATCCCCTGGACGTGAATCTCTGCCAATCTAAAATATACAAGCAACGTGGAAAATATGACAGTGATAATAACGTTTCGAAGAAATACCAATTGGTTCCCAACCCTATGCCCACGGGCACCATGGCGCCCGCAAACCATTTCACGTGTGCCCGCCACTGTGTGACCACGTTTAAAAAATATTTATGTTAACAATAAAACGTTGTGAAAAATATTAATATTTAGTTATTAAACAGAGAAATATATGCGAAAATAAATATATCGTTGAAATATTCAAAAAAATAATTCTTTCCAGAAAATCATATATAAGACTGTTGAAATAGCATCTTTTGGGTGTAGTTTAGTTTGTCTTCGTCTCTGTAATAAAGCCCTCTAATAATGCATTCACGTTATTGTTTGAATACTTGGTGGAAAAGTTGCTGAATAAATATAAATCTGATATTTTTACGGTAGTACAAGTGAGGTGAAAACTATGTAAAGTGTCTATGATATTTTGAAAGTGAGGTGAAAGTGGCTCTGATATTTTTGCGTTGGTAAAAGTTAGGTGAAAGCTATGTGAAAGCGTCTATAATATTTTTAAAGTGAGGTGAAAGTGGCTCTGATATTTTTGCGTTGGTAAAAGTTAGGTGAAAGCTATGTGAAAGCGTCTATAATATTTTTAAAGTGAGGTGAAAGTGGCTCTGATATATTTGCGTTGGTAAAAGTTAGGTGAAAGCTATGTGAAAGTGTCTATGATATGTTTGAAGTGAGGTGAAAGTGGCTGTGATATTTTCACGTTGGTAAATTTATTTTTGGTTGTTGGTTGGATATTTTTGCGATTAGACGATAATTAAACACCGAAATATAAGCGAAAATAATAATTATTAAATCAAATTTATCAGATGAGGGCTTCTGGAATATAGTTGACATAAACAAATTTCCATTATTGAAAAGAAAAGTATACAAAATTAAATCGTTTTTCAGTTGAAAATACTTGTGTGATCCTTTGTTTTCAACAATTAATATACAGATCTTTATGATTGTTTACGAGCAGGAATATCACCATGCTTTCATAATTACGAAGCAATGGTCTATGAAATGCAATACCAACGATCACATTGACATTGATATTTCTCTTTTTTTTAAATGAATTTTGGTAATAGGGTCGAGTTTGGGCAATTCTGATTGGTAATTTTTTTTAAAAATCAGCTAATAACAATATTAAAATTTATATTAAATATTGTTGGTGCATTAAATTCTTAGAAAACTAAGTCTGGGCCCTAACTGATATTTTTCGTATTTAAACCTGTTGTTTGCAATGTTTAGCTATAGATGTACATTTTAAAGTTGCTATTTCATATAATTATTCTTTGCATATTAGCCCAAAGTCGACTCGGTTTTTTTACCCAAACTCGGACAGAATTTTTATGCTATTATTTACTACTTATTATTTATTTTACATAGTATTATAAACAATAATTTTTGTATTATTGATTATATCCAGCTATAAATATACCTAGAAAAAATAAATGGTGTCCGCCGCCCAACCCACATTCTAGAATGTGCTCTTGAGTGCAAAAAGGTTGGAGACCCCTGCTTTAACCATTAATATTATTGTATTCATCAAAAAATATCTAGACGCTTCCATAGGTGTTTCTAGAAAAGGATTTGACACTTCTTACAGAGCTTTAATAAAAGTTAACGTATCTGACTGTTTAATAAACCAATCGTTTCAACATATATTTTTCATATTTCAAATATACTCAAAAAAAAAGTAGTTTATAAAATATTATGTGATATAAAATTTCTTTAAAACGTATTTTAAATGAATTGGATTTGACTCGCTTGCTTGAAAAGCACAAGTATTAATAAATCAAATCAAAAACAGAAACCAACAATCACCGCACCTTAAAAATGGACTATTTTACCTGATTTTGAAGGGGCTATATTTTTTACTAAATTATATTTATTAAAAAAAACAATATACACTTTTTAAAAAATGGTTCTGACAGAGAGAAAAGCATTATATATATATATATATATATATATATATATATATATATATATATATATATATATATATATATATATATATATATATATATATATATATATATTAATGTAAATGTAAGATGCGGTATTTAGATACTGATATTGAAAAATATGAAAACTGCTACAATTGTTTTGCCATTTGAATGCTTCTATCTTACTTTTCAGCATTCTTAAGGCTAAAGTACAAAATTGAATTTTAGCGAATTGAATTCGTACTCCTTGTCTATTAAAAGATGTGGTAGTTGCGCTTTGTGCTTTTACAATATTTGAATTGGGGGTGAGGATGCACTTTAAATTTCGCATGAAACGGAACCAGATGTTGAAGATGCTGTTTGCTTTATGAAAACATAAAAAGGCAGCTATATTTTAATGATTCTATCTTTACTATTATGGCGTCCATGTTCTATTCTTCGCTTTGAGACCCTTGTATCATAAGGGTAGTGTTTGATTAGTGGAGGTAAATCACAGTGCTCTTGGCAGTATATATATATATATATATATATATATATATATATATATATATATATATATATATATGTGGTGTATTTTGTACATCTAAAAAAATTGTCCAAACAGACCAAAAACCCGAAAAATTGTTTGGACAATAATTCTCTGTTTTGGATAGAAATTATTTTCATAGTGGATAGTGCCAAGTCAATCAGTTGATTTTTTACTTGTAAAGGCGTGGAAATAGAGCAAACTTTTGAAAGGGCCTTAAATATATGGCCCTGAAAAGTGTTTACGTCTCGTTATCAGAGAATTGCTTGTGAAATTCTATGATTCGAAAACACGATAAAATCAGTACTCCAGCAGTATTAATTGTCACGATTAAACGGTTTCTAGTCAATAAAACTCATGTTAATTATTATAACTTCTTAACTGCAGGAATCACAATCAAATCGTTTGAGTTTAATTTCTCGGTTTATATAGAAAACTTTATGAGTCTGTGACACAAATATTTTACCTTTGATTTCGCTGCCGATTTTGAAATTACTTCTTATTGATATGACCTTGTAGTCTTTTATTGAAGTAATTTAGTACTCAAAGATATTTATGCTTCAACCTTCCAGTATGGTGGAGAATACCATCATAACAATAAAAGCTAATTACTTAAAAGATAGCACGTGAAAGTTTTATAACATAAACTGTAGAAAAACCTCCAGCTCCTGGTCGCAGATAACGACAGACACAATAAAAAGGAAGACTCGAGTTAAAGAGGTTTATATACCACTTTCCCGGAAGAGCAGTAGGGCTTCAGTGGGAACTTCCGGCTACCATGATGTTCATTATAAAATATGACTCTCTTCCTGCTTTAAAGACAGTAAAACTTGTAGCAACCTTGCTGGCGGTTGTCTTTTTAATCATGTTGGTGTTGTTTATAGCATTTCGTTTATCAAAGCGCTAAGGCGTCCTCTGAAGTGAGAAACACGTACAAACTTGCAAAGCTCTACAAATAACATAAACTTTGATGCTAAGTTATGTTGCATAAATACCCGCCCAGCACTTATTTTTCAACAATCACAACTAATTTTTTCACAATCCTACGCGTGTTGTTATCTAAACGACGAAAAAATTAGGTTAATATACAAACGAAAGCTTATTGTACATAATACAACTTTCATGCATCGTTTTTTTGCATATTACTTTATAATCAACATTTTTAAATACGTATTACCGTTGAATTCCAGCGATGTTTTCAGCGGAAGAATTATCATTTTATTTGATCAAATCAGAATTTATAACAGTAATATTTGGGTTTTGCTTATTTTATGTGGTTTCTTCACACATAAAACCAATTTTTTTAAATTATTTGTTTTATATATATCCATAAATATAAATTGTTTCTGGTATTTGGTTCCTTTTAAACAAAAAAACTTATAATAAAAATGTATCATAAATATCAAAATATTATGTCTGTTTTTGAAATAAATATAACATTAACAATCGTGAATTTCTTTATTTTACTTTCATTGCGCATCAGTAATAGTAAAGAAAATAAATAAAAAGTTAAATGATATTTTATTAACTAATTAGATTTAAAGAGATAACCTTTCAATGCCTAAGCAGTGTTCCAAAGTAAAGAAGGTCACTTTTTGCCATTAGCAAATCAAATCCTTATCGGTTTCAAAGGATTTTTACTGCAAAGTTATTAACTTTAACAGCATTGGAGAATGTAGTCGATAAGATGGATATCTCGGTGAACGGATCGTTTGGAGATATTAAATATTTTATTGTTTTTGGATGCGATACGCTGGGCTTTTAATATTTACACATTGTTTTATCTCTAAGTGAAGATTTAATCCAATAAAAAAATACCAAGAAAGTACCAATCATAATTTTTATTTAAAAAAAAATTGACAAAATAATGTATTATTTTTATGCTTGTAGAGTTTTTAGTTTCTAACCATCTACCCACCTCGTGATGCAATGGTTTGCACGCTAGCATGCCAACTGTTAGTTCTTGAGTTTAATATAATAAAATTGTCTCTTATTTCGCCGAATACAAAATAATATCGTGTAATCAAATCAAAAACTCTTGAAAAACGATTTTTAACCTATGATTTAATTTAATTTATTTTAAAACATTTCTGCTTATCAATCAAAATACAATATATCAATATTGAGTAAAAAAAGACTGTCTCATTTAAGTTGTTGAATTAGATGATATTTTTATATTTTAATAATATTCCTATAAGATTGTAATAGTATACAGATTGTGAGCTGTCAAGCAGTGTGCTCAAAACTTGCCATGCAATTTAGAAATATCCAAAATATACTTTAGCTGTAATTACCAACACAAATTATATATTAAATTCATATAATTAGCAATATGCATAACCTAAAAAAAATCATTTGATTTTAAGCATCTTGGTTTGTTCATTTTATCTTATTTAATATGCTTGTATATTTGGTTTAAAATTCTTATTTTTTATTTCTAAAATCTACAATAAATTCATTATTATTTTGAGTAACTATCCTTCTTGTAGGTAGTGAGTAGCGTGAACATTATTTACATTTGTTTTCAACAAAAAACTCCACACCATCAGTCATTGTCTCCTCCCCTGATTGTCTAACAATATTACTGGAAACTAGTAAATCTCTCTGCTCCCTGCGGGGGTAGTTTTTTATATAAACTTTCAGTGTTTACACATTTACGGTACCTTACTGAAACTTACCTACCAAGACTGAGATACGGAGCTCTCCCTGACAAAAAATTCTCTGCCCCGCCGTGTATGGAAAAACTAAAAAGAATTTAGCACCGCAAACGAACGAAACACTTTTCACTTTTTTTGTCGCTTTCTTAATGTTTTGAACGTGGTTTTGCTTAGTTTTCGGTTAAACCTTTGGCAGTGCCAATGCTTTCATTTAACCTAGTTCCATTCGTAGGGGCTATAAGATTTTTTTTTTTAGTAAATAAAACTTTCCATATAGAGTGCGAATATTTTCAATAAGACTTGAGCCAGGTTTGATAATGAAGAAGTATAAAACAGTTTTCAAACCAAAAAGGCAATGATCGAAAAACTGTTAACTAACAAAAACATTAAATTTGAGAGACGAATAAAAATAATATTTAATAGAGTTAAATAAATACTAAATAAAAAAGCTTTAGTTATATTTCTTATTTTAATATAGAAATAATCCAAGGCATCGACGTTGTCGTCACGCAAGTGCCACCATCTTATATATTACGGGCACGACGACCCCCAAGGGTCGTAAATTTTGTCGCATGTTCTCTTCAGAGTGTACTACCACTTATTTTATTATTGTATATATATATATATATATATATACACAATGCATGTATTTATTGCTATGTGATTTTTGGCATATCTTTATTCCACCGCTGTGTTTTTATATAAGTAGGTAGAAAATTTTATAAAATCTGATATGTGGCTCTTATAATCACAAAAGTATTATAAGAGCTTTAATTAATACTTTTACAAAAACTAGTATTTATTTTTATTAAAATCTTCGCTTTTTTATAAATCTTTATATTAAAGCTCGAAAATATACCCAAATCTTCGTTTCTCTTTTTATATTAGTTATCAATGTATGCCTCCCATCCGGCCCGTTTCTTCTGCTGAGCCGTGAAGGCTTTCTTTATCAGAAAATGGCGGTGTCATCGCCTAATTTATCACCTCCGCTGAAAACTGAAATACATTCTCTGGACAGGTGTAATGGAATATCGTGAATTATTTTGTTCTTCTCCAGCTTCAAAATAATTGTGTTCATTATTAAAGCACAAGCGAGTACTTAAATGAATGAAATATGTATGACTGATTATTATGCATAAGCGAGATTTTCAATCAAGCTTTGAGTGTTTTTTTTTTTGGTTTATTTTTTTTATTTTTGGATGCTTGAATGCCTGTATAAATTTGCGCATTGGTCTTAATTCTAGACCCTCTTCACCCAAGTGCTTCTTAGTGTAATCTTTATATCGCCCGTCTAACAAGCGTTCGAGTGGGCTGCTCTCTGCTTAGCAGTTCGGGGATTCCAATCCAGAATTGTCTTGATACAACCTCCGTCCGTTCTTTAGTTAATGTGATCCGCTCGTTTCCATTTTAATTAGGCTATCTACAGCCTTAACAAACGAACGGGGTTTTTGTCGAACTTCTTGAGTACAGATTGTATTTCTCTTTTGACTTTCTTCTAAGAACTGGCCTTTTAAAACTTTTTGAAAGACTTTGTGGATTAAGATATCTGTCGGAACAAATTTCTACTCTATAAATATGAATGCGCTGAGTGAATATGTGAGATATGTTTATTTTTGACCTGCAAAAAAGTAACGGGTAATTTGTATCTAGAGTTAATGCTCTTTTTCTCAGAAAAATAAGTAACTATACTTTGTAATCAAATATTGGCGTTTTCAAGTATCTTTAAAAAGTATCTTGTTATTTTATCTTTTATTATAATTAAATTGACTTATTTTATGATAACCGTGTATTTTATATTTTTTTGTTGAAAATTTTGCTTCTCTGATTTGGGAAGTGTCTCAATATTAAAAATAACAGCTAAATTCAATTTCTTTCAAGACCATACTGGGAGCATTACATTGTAACAAAACCGGTTTTATCATACCCAAGGAATCACCCTCGGTTAAAAGCTACGCTCGATCGGTAGCTTTCTTAAATAAAAATGGCCTATGCTCAATGCCTGAATGTATATTTATTACTTTGAAGATAATAGTACCAGCACGTTCTTAAATTGGGGTATCGCTTGATTTATTATATTAGAAAATGACGCAGCTTTTCACATAACTTTTAATTTATTGTTTTTTTTATTGTTTTGATCTACCAATATAGAGAATTCGGATCGTGGCTTAGAACCATATTAAAAAATCCAGATGTATTTAAAATTACACTGTGTCTTACATCAAATAGCTATGATGCCTTCAATCCATAATGATACCTTTAATTTGTACCGTACTTTATTTTGATATGAATAAAAATACTGGTTTTAACTTATAATAAAAAAATCATTTTTATCAATAAATATATTTATTCCAAAGAATATAATATTATTCTCTATCTGTAATGTTATAGTAAATTATGATATGTCAATTATAATAAACCATTTAAATTTTATAACATAATAATGGCAAAGAATGCCTTTAATGAAATATGATATCAAGATCGGTATTCGAACAATTGGTCATATCGCGAGCGATTACAGAAAGTTTATAATTAGTGCTTAACTTGCGATAAAAGCTTTTCGATAAGAAATTTGAATAAGGCAAAGTATTTTTACGTTAAGATTCCAGATAACTGAAACAATCCAATATTTTTGGCTGTATATTTTTTTGAATTTTCATCGCTTCAATTCCTCTAAAACTAAAAAAAAAAAATAAAAGTTATCGTTAATCTTTTAAATTATTCATGCACAATTTTTTTCCTGAAGAAATTTAATTGGTAATAATAAACTATAACTCAATTTAAATATTGATATGCAAATAACTGCATCTTCACAGTTTCTTCTGAGAATTTATATTTTTTGTTACAAGATATGCGATAGCAAATCAAATAAAGTATAACACTAATTAAAAATTGATCAATTAAATAAAAGCACATAAAAGCTTAAGTTTTACATTTGATTACTTATCACTTTTAATACTTTGGAAATTAGCTATATGAAAGTCGTTATGTACCCTCCTCATACTGTAAAAATATTTATTTTACAATCTTAGTTGAAAAAATACTGTATACCATAATGTGTGTTCACTTAAAACTGAGTTTTCACTTTAATCTAAAAACGCCGCCGCTAGAGACGACAGCACTTCTACTTGAGATCTTTCAGTTTATTTTCAGTAATTCTCCTTATTTTCAGTAAGTGGCGATGCTTAAACTGTAAACAGCTTAACTTTCCGTTGCACCACCCATAAAAGCCTTTTTCTCGACAGTGACTTACCGCTTTTAGTCTGAGAGTAGTTTTAGTGCAGGAAAGATGTTGATATTTGGCCTTGGCAGGTCTCTCAAAAATGAAACTTAAATTATTTAGCTTAACCCTACACACTTTCAATGATTTATAAAACCAATTCATTATAACCTAATAATTACTTTGTTTCAGCGTTAATAATGAATATTTGAACAATAAAATAATTAAATAAACAAAAATTTATTTTATGTTCAGTAAAATCATACCTTTCCAAACGTTGAAATAAATTTTATAATTAATATTAATAAATCTTGGAAATTACGATTATAATATGAAAACAATACGCGGAAACATAAATTTTACACAGAAATACAAAATATCGTAAAAGGTTCCTTATATTTTATTGTATGTTTTAAAGGTTAATGGTTAAAAAAACATTCAAAAAAATTAAAAAACAAAAAATTTACACTTATAGATAGCGTAAACAATGTTATATAAATATAAAATAAAAGTTATTAAAACATTGAATTTGTTGTATTTAATATGTGAAATATTTAATTTAATTAAATTTAATGAAAAATCGTTTAATATTGCCTACGAATTTCTTTTTGAAAAAGGATGAATTTGAAAAGATTTCAAAGCAAACAGATGAACAAATGTGCTTAATAATAAAATCATTAAATAAAATGATAAGGGATTCACCGAAGATTATACATTTTCTCCAAATGCCGCTTTTCGGAGAAAGTTGGTGACCGTTTCACTAAACATACGTTTATTCTCAGTCAATCTCACTAATTCGACTGTACCCTCAATTTCCAGCCACTTTCTCATCCTTCCCATCCATTTTCTCCTTCCCATGTATCTCTTCTCTCTAGTAGCTTCTATATAGCAGTGATTAAACCGACATCGGTAATGTTAGTTCTTATTTATTTTATTATCTTCAAATGATATTTCTCCGTTACATAAATAATGGGGCTTACGCAATTTTAAATGTTCTGCAGTAAATTATCGCTTCGTACAATATCTAACTATTGTTTGCTTAACGAGTCGGTTTCTTTTGTGGGATCTTTTATGCGCGCAGCTAATTGCTTTCGAAGTGTATTATGGAAAAGTGCTCGATTATGGTGGGGAAGAAAGGTTTCCATTTTTAGGTCAGCCGATGCCTAGTATAGAACTTTGCGGGTAAGAATAGAGATTGTAACTTCATTTTTTTATAATTTCTGCAGTGAAATTTTTATTGAAATTCCAAACCACGAGAGCTATTTTATAATTAATTAATCATTTAAGTTTTATTATTCACATCCTTACACGTGTGTTTTGATTTAAACAGTGACTAAAGATACTTCATTTTTGTTTAACCATTTACATAAAAAAAACCTGTTTAAAGTATTGAGAACAAAATTCACGTTTATTATAATTTTACAACTAATCATTCAATAATATGTTGACCTTTTCATAGAATCTGTAAATTATCAACTCTGTTATTTTTAATTTTAAAAACTAACTCCAATAGTTATATGGTTTTTTTTTGGAAACATGGTAAATTGTTTTTTTGCTTCAGTGCCTCAAAACTTATCAAACCTTTCAAATTTACGCGTTGCACTTTTTTATTACCTAAGTAAAATTTTCTCCATTAACTGTAATTATTTTTTTATCAATGTATCAGTTAAATGTTAAAAATACTTGATAATTGTTTTTCTTAAAACATTTTCTTTGTGTAAGAATTTACCATTAAAATTATGAGCTGTTGCTCTGAATAATGAAAACTACGCAAATTTAAATGTTTAAATTTATTTTAGTATAATTTCAATGAAATGAAAGACGATCAAATAAACAGACAAGCTGAACCGTAATATTAATATCACTATGTAAACAACAAAATCAACAGAGACCCCTCGCTTATTTTGGAATCACATTAAAATATATTGTTCGGGAATATCGTGTGAAGCCTCGCTGTCCCCGGTCGGATCGGTAGAATAAGGCATAATTTTAGAATTATTTAGTAGGAAGTACAAGAATCACGAAGCAACTATCGTTTAGATGAGAAACTGTGTGTATTTGTGTATCAGTATTTTATTAAATTAAACAAAAAAATATTCAAAGTTTATATATCATTGAAAGTAAAAAGTATGTATTTGGATTTTATTATCATTAGTATAAATGGTATATTTACTTTTAGAGAAGTATTCATTTCAAAGTATGAATAATGACTTTTCAATCAGTTTTAAGGGTAGGATTAGCCCATTGTGTTAGACATGCCCCACCAGGTTTGCGAACTCTACCAATATACAGCAGCGACGATCTTTCCCCGAGGGTCATATTAGTGTGTCTGCTGTGCTTTGTACTGAACGGCGCCTGATTGAAAATTCAAACAGATCGCGTCTTTATCACCCGAAATTTTCAGTGACCCGAGAGAACAATGCCCTGGAGACAGACAGCCAATAAAATCCCGTGGCTAATCCATTTGTTTTGTATCGAATTACATTTGGATGCCAACTGTGTCCTGTGGTCGGCGCGGCACTGTGACGCTTATGAACTGAACAGACCTAATTGATTATTCCTTGTCACTGTGTTGTTTTTGGGTTAATTATTATTGGCTGAAAAAAACTAAGCACTACGCATGTGTATAGCAGAAAAAATATTTTCAAACCTAAGTAATTTTCTTTTGAATAAATTGAACCAATAGAAGCCTGATCAATCATATATTATTGTGCTAGCACTCTACAATGCGCAAATTATTTATCAATATTGAATCATTCATAGCAAAAATAACTGGGCCCCATAACTTTTAATTAACATACTTGAATTTTAGTTGTATTAACCCAAATTACACACGTAATATTTAAATCTTGTAATATACTTGCAATCAATAAGTTATTTAATCAAGAATAACACAACCGGTTTTGCCCGTTTTTTATCTACTGAATTTCTAATTTGTCTTTTAGTGCTTTCGCAAGTGTTTTCTTACAATAAACAAATTTGTTCGAAGCTAAAGAAATAATTGCGTAATTAAAACCATGCAAAATAACAAAAACCAAATATATTGTTTTCATAAATATGCTTTTGTAGATCAAGAGCTATTTGATATTACAGGCATAGGTTTTGGGATCAACGGCCGTTACTGTAATATTGGACGATCTTTTCTTATTTTTTTGAGTTCAGGGTAGATTGATTCTTTTCCATTTTCAGCCCAAACATCTGGCCACTTTTTATGGTTGAAAATAACCGAGACATTTTTTCCCAGGATCAATTTTATTATTTTTAATTTTTCAAGTTATTTTTTTTGTACTTCAGTGACAAGCTTCAATTTCATATAATAAATTGAAATGAACATACCCCAAATATTTTTTTATGAAAATAAGCTGAAGTTGTCATTATTTGAACGAGAAAATTTGTAAACTTTTTTTACTTTTAAGAGAAATAAGTATTTTATTTTTTTAACAAAAAACAATATTTAAATCATATGAATATAATATGTTATAAAAAATTATAATTTTTTTATGAAAAACAAAATTAAAACTATAACAGGCTTGATTATATCGATATGTTGTACATCGACTATAAATCTGTTTGATAAGAATGTTTCATGTATATATTACATAAAACTTTTTTTTAAATTTTATTCGATCATTGTCATCTTATAAATTTAAATTGTAACTTATTTTAACGATGTTAACTATGCACTCACGAAATCCAATTTCCAACACCGTATTATTTATGACTATTTAATCTAATGTTCCATCAAAAATACTTTATACGATGAAAATGTTTGTTTATAAACAAAATGAGAAACTATTTTATCAGTAACAAATAAATTACGGCAGATTTAAACAATATATTCAAATTATAAATCAGATGTTTAAAAATTACCCATTTTCAATTATTTAAGATATAAAAATGTATATATTTCTATGAAAAAATTACATAATAATGAAATTTCCAAATCATTCCATATTTCATTATAATACGCTATATTTTTTATCATCGTCTATTTTTTGCTCCTTGAAAATTCTTGATATTTATTAATTTGAACAAATAAAATGTGAGTTTAATAGTTAAATTTCCGAGATATATATATATAAATAGTTTTTATCAGACATTTTTGTCTGTTATTTTGATATGATGGCTATTTAGTTATTTGGTAACATATATAATTATATTCTAGTAATTAACAAAGCTAGTCATAAAAAAACATTTATTAATTTCACTCTGATTTACTTACGGTTCTAATCACCTGTTGTTAGAAAACCGTAACCATCTTGTATCAAAACAAAATGCTTAACGGCAAGAGCCAAGTAGATCTCTGTCTTACGTGCACTTATGTCTTATTCCAGATTTATGTACTTTTACTTGTTAAAATATAACGTCTTCTTAATTTTGGATACAATTCAGTTGTTTTTATACCGAGAGGCTGTTGTTAGCGACGTGTGTATATTGCACAAGAGCTAACTCGAGAGCCTCGATAGGATATCGCAAAGGCATGTGTGGCTAAGTGTCTTTTGAGAAAGCATTTCAAAATTCTGTGAACGAGACTCGACATTACACTACACACTTATAATATATTTCATAGTGTCTTTAATTTTAGCGTGGGGTGTACAAACTTGAATATAACCTGTTTTAGAAGCAGTAAAATATCTCAAGTTAAAAATGTGAAACATTATATATTATCCTTAAACCAAAATACAAAAATGTCAAACATGATTTTTCTCAAATCCTCAATGACTTTTCTAAATATCAAATATGTATAAAAAAAACTATCACTGTTATTAAGTAAAGAAAATAACAGAATAGGTTTTGATAGTTTAAATAATAATCAGTAAGATCAGTAAGATCTGAAAATCAAGAAGTAGAAATGTGGTATTTTAAAGACTTAAAATTGATTCATTTTATTTTAATTTCCTTGCAACCACTAATCATAGATGAAAATGACAATATGTTTTATTCACATTTAAGATCAATAAATTTTTCCTTTTATTATTTATTTACTTAAAAAAATAAATCAAAACAGCGCTTAAGTGCTTGCATTGAGATTATTCAAAAAAATTTAAGTCTAACAAAAAATTCGATATAAAGTTATTATCGAATCATAAATGTGTCAATGGAATCTGTCATTACTGAAAAGAAATTCCCATCTGTAAACCAAGGGGAAAAAATAATGAAATATACGAAGCACGATTCCCAACATTTATTGAAGTCTCGTTAAAAACTTGTCGGATAAATAAAAATAATAATCCTCCTCGTGGACTGCATCCCGTAGAAGGGGCAACTTTCGTAAATTTAAAGTTCCCAACTCGCCAGGCTGGGGACGTACTTTTCAGATTTTAACAAACGTCGTTTTAAATCGCATCCCTGGACGGAGCATTATTCTTGCGAAGAAAGTAAATTATTGTGATATTAAATTGAAAAGTTTCTCTCAGGTATCTGGTCATTGACTAAACTGAAACAGGCTTAAGATTAGTTAGATTCACTACACATAGATTTCGTTTACTTGCCAGACTAAGACAAAATCGAGTACTAGTTGATTAAGAGCCATAGGTCTAACCGCTGGGCCAACAAGCCAAATAATGTTAGAATTATGCTTTAATTTGGGTCTTATTTTATTGTAATTGTGTTGTTTCTTCTTCTGTTATTATGATTAAACGTTTATTAAAATACAGTGAAAAATAACCCAATCATAGTATTATTGCATACGTAACTTCGAAAATTTATTGATTATTTATTGTTTGAAAATTTAATCAATTTTCAATCATCCTGCAAAACTTGCTGTACGTCATCGAATCCAATAAGTAAGCAGACTTCAAGGGGTTCTTCTCTTGTCACTCGCTCTGGTATTTGCCTTGACTTCACTAGAATCCAACCGTGACTCTCAGGTGAAAGCAAACACCTTAACCCATCGCCGGTCACAATAAATCGAAACACGTGACAAGTCACTGAAGAATATAGTGGGGATGCTGTATCTGAAGGGTTGAAAGTCAAGCGCTCCTTAACCTTATGTAAATACTCTTCACAAATAAACATATCTTAAAAATCGCAACTATGCATTTTTAAATACTAATATGACGTAGAATACTTTATCAAGTTTATATATTTAAACCACCTTGAATTAATTAATTGTTTGCGTTGAGTTGAACCGCATAACCTTTAATATCCTACGTTACAGATCATGTTTAGCGACGGGCTAAAAAAAGGGGAACACCCTCTAAAAAACTTGGTCCCAAATATAATCAGCTTATACCAGACTTGATTTGTGCAGTCGGGAGACTCGTTTGACGTAGAATAAAGCCGAAATTCCACTTGATACAAAATGACACTAAAAAAAACCTAAAACTTAAATAAACATAATATTTTATATGGTTATGTTTTACGATTTGAAGTCAGAACTAAATTTTCATAGGCAACAAAAGAAACAAACTCACTCCCGAAATTCTCGTAACAAGTAGCAGAAAGCGCGGCCCATAGCTTAGGAAGCACAGTTCATATCACTGGAGGGCATGACCGACATTTTTGATTGGATCTGTTTAACGGTGTTACCAAAGGCAGCTGCTAAGGGATAGAATCTAATTTCAGGCATAAACAAATACAGCCGGCACGGCGCGGGCGTCCCTCTCCGGCCCGCACAGCCAGTGAGTATATTTCATTAACGATCAGCCGCACCGCCTGTCGGATTCCCTGTGTTTTATTTCGATAAATATTTTGCTTTTCAGTTCGCTTGAGTTTTTCTATTGTATCGGAATTGTGATACTTTCTTAGGATATTTTTACCTTTTCCCATTTTTTTTTTATAAAATATCATGCTTTTAAATTACATATATTTTTTTCAAATTATATTTTAAATGTTAATAAAACTCTTGCAGTACAACAAGAGGTTAAATTAAATTAAAAAATCCTGCCGGGATTCAAACATTTCGAAATCCTAAAGCTGGTCTAGTAAAATTAAAATGAATAAACAATAGTTTAAATGCCAAATTTAATTGTAATTGATAATTAATTATTGTGTATTTATAATTTTCAGGCGGAAGCGAATAACTTAACCTTAAGGGCGGCCCGCAGGGCCTCGGGCGGCGTAGGGCGGGGGTTGCTCCCCCTCCCCGCCTACCCGGTACCGACACACCAAGACTCTCAACTTATATCAGAGGTAAGTTTTTCGAACCTTATTATATCCTAAAATAATTTAGCTAGCAACAATGTGATCACATTTATATACTCTCATATTTGAGATGAATTTCTATCACTCCCACTGTAAGAGAGTTTTGAGGACTTACTTGAATTTTAAGGCTTACTTTTTTATTTGTTGCCAAAAATGTAATTCCAGCAGATAAAGTATTATTTTTTTTCATGTATCCATGCAAGTTATGTTAACAAACGTCTATAAACCTTTTTTCAACTCAAAATAAAAATAATGTTCAAAATTACATAAACGTCGAAAAATATTCAATTCACATGGACTTATTACGTATAAAACAAAATATTTTTTTTACGTTTACAAATAATATTTTTAAGGACCTTTTGTTATATTTTTGATTTTCAATCATAAATATTTTTTACAACTTTTTGAAAAACAATTCATTGTATATTTTATAGGTTTGATAGTATGGAAGTCTAGTGCAAACACAACTTTTAATAATGCTAAAAGTGCCGTTAAACCTACCTCTGGACGGGTGCATATTTTATATTTAATAGCTACGAAGCTCATAAATTTATCTTGCAAAAAAATAACTCAAAACCTTTTATGATATTAAATCTGGTGCACTGTTTGCTGTATCGTGTTTTGTTTAGCGGCTGTAATTTTTCCAATATGCTCGGAACAAAAAATGACCTTAGCCGGGAGCATTTTTGATCGATTTTTTTTTTATCAAAAAAGGTATTCCTATATGAAATATTACATATAAAAACTCATTTATCATGATCGATTGTGTTATTTCATTGATTGCAAATATATATTTTTTTATTGCAATGCGGTTTCTCTTGATCCATTTTCATTACATTTATTATTAGTGTCATTATGTGCCATATATAAAATAAATATAATTCATTTTAACTTCAACGATGTTTTTGAATACTACCTCCATATTGTCGGCGCAAACTTTTTTTTTTTTTTATGAACCTATTGTATTGTTGCTTTTGTATACCTAATTTACAATATATAAGTATACTTATTATATTATCTCAATAATTTATTTATGCATTCATTCGCAATACATTATTTAATATTTTACTTTGTGCCGAATAAATATTTTTTTGCCTTTTATTTAGTTTCTTAGCATGAAAACAGTCAAAAGTAATTTAAATCATATTTGTAGTCCCATGTTATACATTTAAATTCCTGCATATTAAATATTGCAAGAAAAGTAAATATGTATTATAAAAGCTTCCAATCAAACTTTGAAAATACAAAAAAAATACCAATTACGCCGTTGATTAGTAGGATAATATTTATTGGTTAAATGAAATAAGTTTTAAAAACCGCAAAATAAAACTTTTTACAATAAACATTTATAAATTAATTACAATAATTTAAATAACAAAACAAGAGTAATGCTTTGTTATTTTGTTACGCGGAAACGTTCAATATTTTCCACGTGCACTACATAAACAAATTAATGATCATATATTATTAACAGCTATTAATTTAATGTAAAGGAATTTCAGTTCAAACGGAATATGCTACAAATGTAAAATGTTTATAAAGCCAACACATCGTACAAGCATCAAAGCGACCACAAAATAATAAGGTTAGTCCCTGTTATACAAAGCAAAAACAATAGTAAAAAATAAAAGCTTCTCGTACGCATTATATTTGCTCAACGGTACAACAATACATACTAATTTTATGATGGTGATATGCTACAAAGAATATATTATACCGCAAAATATTACTGTGTGGTTCAAAGCTCTGGACTGTTATATTTATATTTTTGTACAAATAATGTTTCAGCAACTGTTTCATTCATTCCGTTTTAATATATGTTTACCGACTGAACACCACTATATGAACAAAGGTTCTCTCCACTACAGACAGTTTTGTAGCATTTTTATTAAATAACAAGTGTGAATAGACAAATGCCTAAGGGATTAAGATAATTCTTGTTAGTGAACGCTTTTGCCTTTATTGTTTTGAAAGACTAAAGCGCTAGCTAACAAGAATGATCGTCACATCCAACCCATTTGGCTATTCATATTTTTGTTTTATTTGTAGAACAAACTAAGATTGATTTGGCTTTTTATATTTTGTATTATTTTGGTATTGAATGCTTATTTATTTTTATTCTAGAGTGATGGAAATATTACTAAATGTAAATCAAACATTAAAGGCAGCAATCACAAATGATTCCAGATTTAAAGATCAAATAGAGAGTAATGTGACAAAAAATAATTATTAGGATCTGTAAATATTGTTTAAATGAAGTATTGACATGACTGATCAACATATATTTAAAAAATCAAAACACTTAAACTGTAAAATTAATAATATTATTGATTAGATCATTTCATGTCGCAGAATAAACAGACAATAAAAATAAAATATCACTATCGTAATTTTACAAGATGTTTAAAATATAATTGTTCAAGTATCTAATATAACTCAACAACAAAGAAAAACTCAAGAGCAAAAATTCTAATACCAACCTTCAATTTTTGTTTACGTAATAAATTTCAGGCTAAAACAGAGAAACGTATTAAAATTACAAAACTATAACATCAGTGGTTTAAATTCGCCGTGATTTCTTGCTTTAACAGTAGTTGTTTAAATATTTACCCGTCCTTAATAAAACATTTTTAATTATTATGCTTTATATCAAATCTTTCCTTATAATCTTTGTTGAGATTTTTCCCTTTCAAAATATCTCGTGAAGTTTGTTTTTTTAGGCGTACTACATCAATATTTGAAACCATCTAAAGAAATTATAAAATGATAAATATTTGTGTTAAAAGGCTCTATTAGCTAGAAAAGGGGCCTTTGTAAAACATTATTCATAATTTCATGTGCCAGTTACTTCCAAAGCAAACACCACTTAGCCTAATAAATTGCAAACAAACGAACGTGTTTATGCTAAGACTTATTCATTACATGGATATTTTATGAGGTTTAATGTTTTCAGTATTAAAAGGTAAGCTATAAAAAATTACAAAACAAGACTTTATAACGACTTCTAATATTTCAAACTTAGGCAGTGGAATTTTAATCATTGTAAATAATGATGACAAATAAGAACTCTATTTTAAAAATTTGACATCTATGATTTTTGATCGATAGTTATTTTGTGTCCGTAAATAAACAATTGTAAAGTAGCACGAAACCAATAAATATAGAAGACGATCGTTCTGATCATAAATAATTTATTCGATTATATCCAAAATTATACAGCTTCAAATGATGACTATTTCTTGAACATGCATCAACAGAATCGATCAAAAACTTGCAAGCCTTTCTTAGATATAAATTTACTGGTAATCTTTGATTGGGTATATTTTACACAATAAAATACCCAAAAACGTCAGAATATTTTCAATTGGTGCTTACAAGAGATTTGGCAAAGTTTGGGAAAGCTTGCACATATCTGGTTCCTTGATTCAAAAAAACTTCCGTGGTGAATAAAATGGTCAGGCATTTGTCGGAAATATACTTATAATTATTAGCTTTTAATCTCAATTTCAGACTAGTACTATCATGTAATGCATATTAATCTCAAGCTGCAAATAAACTTTTATTAATAAAGCTAATTTTTCAATCATTCCGTTAGATATATGTTTGCTTCACTAAAACAATCATATAAAAATAAATAAAATAAAATATACTCATTTCGATAAATTAAAATTGAGTAATATCATATTAATATGTATTTTTCTGTACAATCCGAACTCCGTGTATTTTATCAAAGTATTTTGTCAAATATGCTTACATATTTTTTATCAATCTAATAATCATTTAAACTATTTCCCATTAAAATATACAATAAAAAAGATTGATTTGTAGTGTAAACATGCTACAGATACAAATAGTTTTCACTAACCCTAATCGCAAAAATAATATTTTTAGGCTATTTTCAGTTTATTTATAAAACTAAAAGTTAATAGCTTTTTTAATGCAAACAACATAAATCAACTCTAAAAGCAGCAGATAGTTTTATGCGTATTTGTATAAAATAAATGGATTGTAGTGACTTTAAATATTCACAGAGATTAAACATAAACAAGTGTCTGTGTACCGCAACTATCTTCAACAGGAATGGAAAGACTATTCATATATAAATTTTGATTTTTTTTTGTAAATTTACAATGTAACTATTTTGAAAGATATTTTTAAAATAATAAAACAACTTCAAATGTTAACAAAGATGCCCGATAAAATTACAGAGATGAAATTAATGTTTATTTTCATAAATTCAAATCATGTTATCTTAAACGGACGATAAGATTCATTGAAAAATTTTGGTATAAATATCGATAAACGCTAATTATGCGATTTTAATGCAGATTCTAAGTACATAAAAAAACCCAAAACCTTACAGTCGTTTTTTAGGACTTATTGTGACATAATGTTTATGTTTAAATTTAAATTATAAAATCTGATAATTAAACCAAAATTAATATTATGTAACTTGTCAACTATCAAATCAATTAGAGTTTTATTTAAATAGTTTTAATTTATTTATGCCATTGGGAAAGCTTATTGATTTATTTCTAACTTATTACCAATTTTTAAATACGGTGATACTTTTTCAAAATCAAAAGTGCCATGTCCTTTTTTGCATAAAAAGATATCAACAATCACAAGGGCCAAAGTAAATTCCAAATAAACACAGCTTTCTCCTATGGTAAATTTTGATCACAGTAACTATGCATCACTCTGACAGCCTCCGTCTGCAGAGAAGCCTGACTGCAGGATTAATTTTCAAAGCAGTATATCAAGCAGAGAATTTTCCACTGGAAATTTTCCAAAGTATTCTCAGTTTTGTTTTTTTACCGCCGAGCTGTGTATATTTGGTTGTGAAAACAAAGAGATGTATAGTCACAATAAATCCCCCAAAGGTGTGCTAATTTATTTTATAGCCACCTGTTTAGCTCACAATGTATCGGTTTTAATGAAATTATAACAAAACTACATATACATTTTTATATATAAATATAAATATATATAAACGAGTATATACAATATATTAGAAATATTTAATTATTGAATATGAATTATTAAGAAAACTATTTAGTTTTTGTATATAATATTATGCATCGCCACGTAGATGAACAAGGGGAAATCCTTTATTAATTAACTCAACATGAAATAAATACAGAAAGTTATGAAACGAATATTTGTCTTGAAAATTGTTAGTGATAGGTACTCAGAGATTCTCTGGTTTGTTTGCACGCTCAATGTTTCGGTAGCAAAATTTGATTTCAGTGAATAAATACTAGGCATGATTGTCTTTGTCGCTCCGAGGTTTCACCAGTAACATTATTACATAAAATTAATCATTCCGCATTGTTTTAATCACAATTTTTTTTCACAAAATCTCTGACAAACAAATACTTGATATATTTGTTTAGCTGTATTTGCCAAAAGCATCAAATATACACCCTTTTATTTTTGTATCCAATCCGCCTGAAGGCTTGTTTATATGTTTACTTTGTAATTTGGGAAAAATTCTCGTTAATAATGCGATAAAAATATAAATAATAATTGGATTGTATCTGTTGTGCACGAAAACCATCTCCGCGATACTTGGCACTGCGCCTGTTTAGATAGCAAACCGCATCACATCTTGTAAATAAAGTTGCATCCAACTAGGCGCCTGGTGAGACAAAATAAAGTTTTGCTAATGAATACGGCAGCAAACAGATATTCTCAACATTATCCTATATAGCTTTATTTGTTACGGATAAAATTTATTTAAGACATGCTTAAATTCATATTAATCTCGTATTTTAAATTTCGTGTTAAAATGTTTATAATGATAATGATTTTTTTAATCTCTTAAATGAGTGAGGTATCATTACAACAAAAAAAACAAATATTTTTAATATTATGCAATATTATAAAATGATTCATCGTTGTGTTATTTTGTGTAGGCTTTAGATTTAAATTCCTTTTACTTTACTTTTGTTTGTCAAGTACATTTATTCAAACCACAATACGCTTTATTTGTCCTGTAAATAATTTACAAGGATATTTAATCCAAAAAATAAACCAAAATTGAATTTTCGGTTTCCAAATTCTGCATTCTAGAACTTATCATACCGCAGCCACATCTATCAGAAATATAATCTTTTGAAATACCAACAAATTTTATTCAATAATTACATGAATACGACTCAAAAGTTTCGGTTTCAATAATACAGAGTTTACGGTTGCCACTAAACGGAAGTGTATTTTTTTCCATTTGATTTATTTTTCAGACCCCAAAGTTGTCACCAACATAAATTTTATTATACCTTACACTAAATTATATATTTTTTTAATTATTAGCAGCGTTTTTATCAGTTTTCAAAAAAATTCAAAATGCAAATACGATTACCTTTGTTTCTTGATAACGAGGACAAACATTCCAGTTAATACTTTTGACTTCAAACGACGAAAACGCTCACTGCCAAGTATGTGCTTGATAATCGTAAAGTTTGACATAATTTTATTTTTTTTAATGTTATACCATACAATAAAAACTTACAGAATTTTGGGTGTAAAAATAAAATATATTATTTATATTTCATGAAATAATGTATGTGTATTGGTGTTTATTGAAAATATTATCACCTACACAATATAAACAAGTTTCATTTTGGCTCTGCACCTTTCTGTAGAATATTTAAATAAATTTGAATTGTTAGTGAAAATGAGATGCCTGCCGAGATTTTAGTTTGTATTTACAGCCTGCCTCCCCGGGGAACCTCCGTTCATTAGTTCATTGGTTTATTCATACACGGGCCAGGCCGCATTGGATTATCTTGTGACTGCACAATAGCGTGCTTTTGGGCCTTGAGCTCCCGAATCCACAATGCGAGCCCTAACCTTATGCATATGCACTGGAATACGAAGTGCTATTAAAATACTTTTATCATAAAACCTTATTAAAATATACCTTCTTAATTAGCCGAGGCCTTGTTTTAAATTAATATATATTAATGAATTACTTAACAAATCTCTCTTGAGTGTTTTTTAAATATCCTGATTACCATATGATTGCAAAGAAAAAATCGTTGAATAATTAATATTGGTGCCTAATAATATATTCCCCAATAAAAATGCTTCTGAAAATCTACAGGAATTTTTAAGCTAAAACGTTGCCAAAAGGCATTTTGGTTCAATCATGCAAGGGACTCTTATTCCTGGAGCTATGACGATGTTCGCAGAAGTGTAATATAATGACTTTAATGCAGCATCAAAAAAGTTTGAATGTGTTTGTATAACAATGAACTCAATTATCTCATATATTTGTTGAAAGTATATCGCCTAAACGTAAAGTTACGAGTACTTATAATGAACATCAACTGGGCTTCAATCTGTTAAGGTTTTTAGATGAATATCATTCTAAGCACGCAGACTAGAATGACTTGACTTATATCCAGAACTTTGATCAAGCCAAAGATTTCCTTTTGAAGCGGAACTTAGGCTGTAAATATACGTAATCCTTTGTACATTGTTGTAATAATAATCACAATACGCGTTGTAAATTCTACAATTATATCTTGAGTTCTATATTCTAAGCTTTTTTAGTCAACTTGATGAAAATGGTTTTCTTCAAAGTTGTAAAAAAAAATATTTTTTTTCTTTACTTAGTAGTTTTATTGCATGCTTATTTTTTATCTGTGGTGATTTTGAAGAATGTCCAAGTATCTCCTCCGGCAATGGTGATACCCCCTGCTTGATATTCCCGCGACGCGCCGGGCTGGCCGCCCCTGGCCGCGAGGCTCCACGTGCCGCCCCGGGGACGCGCAGCCTCCGCGAGCCCTCTCGAGCGGGATAGTGAGGTTTTATTGCACCTACGTTTTATTCCGGTCTTTGATTTTTTACGTCTTATCATGTCCATTCCGTGTACGCGCCTGGAGATTAGAATATGATTTCTCTATCGTGAAGCGCTCGGTTTTCACAAGCAGCGATAAAGGATCAAAGGGTAAAATAATTTATTTTGTCTTCTAATAACATGTCGAAAATAACCCATTTATTCCAAAGTATTTTGAGAGAAGTCGTCACGAAGTTGTTAATGTATGCTTGAATGTGAACTTATTACGACAAAGCAATTTTTTTAGTTGGTTTACAACACAAATATTATTGGTTTTTGTGAAGACCTATACCTATACGACCTATACGATTTTGCTTCTACAGGTTTGATTGATTGATAATGATTAAGTACATGTTTTCAAATATTGAAAATTGATATTGCACCGGCCATGTAAACTTGGGGATGTTTTTTTAATCAATTTTCAATATTTGAAAAAATGTACTTAATCATTATCAATCGGTTCACAACACGTTTGAGTTTAAAAAAAATTAAGGATTTAAATTTACAGCATAATATTTTTGCTAGTGTGTTATAAGCGTGTTATTGCAAAAACCAAAAAATAAATTAAATTGCAAAAGTAATTAAAATTTAAAGCACTAAAAAGTTCAACATATCTAAAACATTTTATTTATTTTTTAATAATAACGCTTACTTCACTTATTAAATTTATATTTTTTAAATTCTTATTTAATCAAAGTTCCTAGCCTCGACTTCATGCTTGAAGGAGCAATAACAAGGGAGGGTAGTTACATTTCTCACCCTCCGCTTTCGACGCTGTCAGCCCCGATTAAAGAATGGCAAATCCCAGTAAAATAAATCTTTTTTTTAATATGGCGACCTCCAGGAGGTCGGTAATGCATCACGCAAGACTCTCTGCTGTACCGACGCGCGATTTTATCAATTTCTTAAACCGCCATCAATGTCATTCCCAAACTAGACCGACACAGAATGACCGCAAAATACCCCCGTTCTACAAAAAATAAGATTTTTATTTTTAACTAAACGGCTAAAGTGTTTTTTTTGTTGTAATAATTTACTTTGGATATGATAGAGCTTTTACAGTGTTTTCTAAAAATAAACTATAACCTTTAGTATTAAAATTTTAAACTTTTGTATATTTTGTTATCATGTTTAATTTTTCAGTGTGACTTTCGGTTGGCAGCCTATATTAACGGTAAATTGTTTTCTGATGTAAATATCTGGAAGCCCTATAATAATCATTGTTGTTTCAAACGAAGTTATTAAAACGAAGCACAGCAAAATATTAAACTGAAATTTTTCTTAAGATGTTTTATACAAAACGCTACATGATATTTTGATAAAATACCAATTCATCAGCACCGCGTGTTTTATTATAATACGTATAATTAATACGTTTTTTCATGTAACCCTGTTCTGTTCATCCTTCACTGGGCAGGTGGACGTGTTCGTGGACTTGTGGTAGTCAATTTGCCACAATAAATTACAAATAATAAATATTGTCCAGCAAGAATCCTCATTAATGTATAAATTAAACTATAAATTACTTAATCAATTAACATTTTTAATTTATTTTTGTGGTTTACTTTGTTGAGCATTGTTTTGTTTTGTATTTCTACGTAAGAAGATAATTACATAAAAAATCCTAAGTACTGAATAAATTTTGAGTTTATGTACAAGCAGAGATATCGTACATTTGTGCTTATGACTTTACAAAGTTTGAATCTATTTTTACGTTTTGCAAGAAAACCGTTGTTTTTGGTCAAATATTTATGTCCAATATTGCTTACATAAATAGACTAAGTACAATTTTATATAAGTTTACGTAAGAATTTTGAATAAGTGAATACATATTTGATCATGAACCTAACATGATCTCATATTTTACATCACTGCACATAACAATTATTAAACAAAGCCGGTTTTGAAATATGCTTTAAGTTGTTTAGTGTTTTGATTTTCTGCCGACTTATTTTCATAGATTTACTAAAAATATATAATCATGGATCCTTCGTTTGAATAATAATGAACTTTATTTTTTTATTTTTTTTTAAGGCTCGTGTTTAAATTATTAAACTTTAAAGCTTTAAATAGTTATGGATATATTTCAAATAAATCATTGATCTCGTCATCAAGATTATCAATGGTCTCTTCAGTGAGTTGGGCTTTATTTTCACGACCATCGTTACGACTGCTAAGTAAATCTACTAACAATTAATTACTATCTTTTACACAGCTATTTGATAACAATCATAAGAACAGTTGTATAACTACCGCATTTAGAATTAATTATTTCCTACATGTGTTTTTTTATCGTCAAACAATGAGTTTTAGCCAACACTATTTGTAGAGCAGTACTATACGACACCCTTTTATACCTCAGACCATTAGTTTAAGCGTTATTTGTTGGGGAATTGTAAGAAAAAGAATCTAGGTTAATAATACAGTGGCTATCATTAACTTAATCTAGTATATTTGCTTTTGAAAAAAAGGCAATAATTTTTAATAAAGGATATTTATGTGATTTTTACCACGTTTTATATTTAATGTCATTAGTTTCATCAACCCATACATATTGGCACTTTCAAACTAAAATTGAATGTATTAATTTCACAACACATCCATCGGTCACTGTGGGTAGATTATCGGCCTATTCAAAAATTATAATAAACTAGCGTTGAGGGTGGCATTAAACCAGCACGAAACAAAGTGAAATAACAACTAATAAAATCCGAAACCCAGAATAAAAGCCGGAGCGAGGTTTCGCTCCCACCCAATCTGGGTTTTTATGTTCTTCGCAGATTTTACCTTTATTTTAGTGTCACCGTAAGGATCAATTCGATCCCGGTCTGATGAAAGTCTCGGAAAAAGCGCTGTTGACAAACAGCGGAGTCGCGAAAATTCTGGATGAGAAACGAGATATGTTGATACGCACGCCGGAGCTTATTAACTGAGAAAATACTCGAGACGCCTTTGTTAAAGAATATTTTCGATTGAAGATTTCCTTTTATTAATCAAAGGTAATCTTATTTCAATATAAGCACGTATTGTTTTATATATATTATTATTGTAGCACCAAACAATTTGAGGGCAAAATGTATGATTAATTGTAGAATGGAAATAATACACAAATAGAACTGTAATTTAATAAAATTTATTTTATTTAGAAATTCTTACTAAAAAATGTATTTTACAAAAAATATTTAAAAATTGTGAAAACAAGCACATATTTTTTATAATAAACAGGTTTAATATTTGATTTCTTTATATTATTAGAGGTTTTTTCATTGTTTTGTTGTAATTTATATCTAATTTATTGTTTTGTTGTAAATTTATTATTTATAAGCAAATTTTAAGAATAACACTAGAAGTTGCTGTCGCAAAAATTCTCTCATACTTCGATAAATCATTTTCTTTAGTTAAATTGGGATGCTTTGAAACAATGTACGCTTTTTGGTTGTTCTATGTTCATTGATTTATACTATTACAAACACAATATTCTATGGATAAATAAAAATTTCAATTTTATAAGAAGTAAGCATAGAAATAGAAAAATCATAAAACATATCGCTCGAGAAGCGAACCGAATCCGAAGCAAATATATTTCGAACAAGAAGACCCGCTTTGCGCGCAACACGGCTGCAGATTGGACGGATGGAGTCCTGAAGGAACCAAACCTCTGCAGAGGTAGGCTGTTTCTCACTGCTATGCATCCTGAAACAATTGAAGAATATACCTTTAAGTGATCAATAATACTTACTTAAGTAAAAATTACGTTTGGTTATTTTTTTCATCCAATTTTAAAAGGTTTTATGCAAAGCTCTACCAAAGCATAAAAAGTAAATTTTACTGTCATTGAAAATATCACTGATCGGCAGATGAAAAGTAAAAAAAATCGGTAGGTAATTGTATTTGACTGTGGCATATTTTGTACTGGCGGTTTGTATTTATGCTTACGTACACATAAATAGATTTAATAAATTTAAAATTAAATATAAAAACTGGATTCGACAATATGTGAGATGAAAAACCACTTTTGGGCCTTTCAGGTTATGTTCACTGAAAAAATAGTGTAAATATTATTCGTATTCCCTACCTCAATTGGTTGCCTTCCTCCGGGCGTCCTTTTGGGTCCGTGTAGGTGCGGAGGGTTGAGGGTGGAGGGTGGAGGGTGGAGGGTGGAGGGTGGAGGAGGCTGGGGAGATAGTCCACAAAGAAAGGCTTCTCCGCTTGTTTGCGTCCTCCTGCACCGCGAAGCTCCTCAGCCGAGTGCGGTGCTACTTTGTGACGCTCTTTTCTGAGCAGCACTTTTCAGTTCTCTTCAGCCTACGTACGCTGTATTTCAGAAGTTTACAGAGAATTTGTTATTTATTTTCATTTCGTAAGCATTGTATTGGCTTTTAAAATAGAATTTCTAAGTGCGTACGGTATCAAGCGCGGGCGTCAAAGTTACTTCATAGAAAGCTCTAAGAATATAATTTTCCTGTTAACTCTTATTCTGTATATCACAACATCACCCATAAACAATTTTTTTTCGATACTGAACAAACGAATTCAACGAATATTTATACAATCCATTCAATATCACATACGACGTATAAAATTTAATGATTCGAAATATTTTATATAAGATTTTGAAGTAATGGTTTGTACATTATATAAAAAATGTAATATTGTATATTTTAAAGTAAGCTATAGTAGTTGTTCACGCGGAGTTGATTTTCAAAGTAAAATATTTAAACTACAATAAAAAATCACATACAATGAAAATATTCCACGCTGGCGAATTCTCGATAGTAATATATTCATAATATTTACAAAATATTTTTTCGAAAATTGAACATTGTTGAAAATTGAAATAGATTTTCAGCTGCAAAATGTTTGTTTCCCTCGGGGGTTGGGATTCACGCTCTTAAGGGCGCGTGCGCGTCGCAGCCGAGTTTCAGTTCTCAGCCCCCAGGCGGCGCTTTGCATAGATCTCGAAATAGATCGAGCTGGAAACTTTTGACCGGTGACAAGAGATGGCACTACTGGTTTCTTTGAGAAGAATATTCGGATCAATTTTTCAGCGAAACGTTTTGAATCTTTCTAAACCGGCGTTTATATATATTCAGTTGCTGAATTCTTACGAAAAATGTCTTATTTGATCTCACATGTATAGAAAGCATGATAAGTTCAAAAGAACGAAATAAAAATAATTGTATCCGAAATATATGTAATACTTGTGATTTGCCACGTTTGTATTACTGATTACAATGTATGTAAATATTATAAGCATTGAAATGATATTTTTTTCAAAACATTGATTATTAATTTTTTACAAAATGCATGATGTTTTTACATTTTTCACATCTGAGGGAGTTCTATGATTAATGTTAATAATAATAACAAAAAATATTTTCATAACGAACATAAAATGTACTAGTAGCTTATATTTTAAATTATTGAATCGACCAAACATCAAATATTTAAATAATCGAATATTTAGGACACTTGTAGCAAATATTCTATTGCCTTTTACGTGAACTGATTAACACCTTTTATATTTTGTGTTACTTTTATCAAGTTGTTATATTTATTAAGTCAACACAATTTACGAATTAACTAAATATTATGATTTTCAACAACTTTCTTCACCTGTAATATTCTTCAACACATACATGCAATAAAAATAGATTAATTTGCAATTAAATTAAAACGTCTTCCGTAAAAAACGGCATTGATTTTTCAACAGTAGAAAGTTAACTCAAATGTGCTTTTTTCATTTGTATTGATAATCAAAATTATTACATTTTAATTACTAGCATGGACTTGGCCAGAACTTGCACTCGTTCTTCAGTATAAGTTTTTGAGTGCCGCTTGATAACTAGACCGGCCGGATGTCACCGAAAACGCCAAACACTCTGACGTCCGTCAGTCGCCACTCACGGCACAAAGCGTCAAGGCTTTAGTCCACGGCGGAAATAGATTAGCCATGCTGAAAACTGAAAACACTTGTCGGGATACTAAAACGGGTCAAGGTGTGCGCGCCAGTTGGAACTCGTCTACACTGAAATGACAAAGCGGTGGCATGTGACAGTTCTGTTGAAAACATTAATTTAATATTAACTTGAATTGTTATTGTGATTCTTTTATAGACCCACTTTTTTCTCCGTCTGTCCTACTTCGCTGTATCTTTATTACACTTTCTGGAAGCCAACCAGAATATATTCACTTTTGAAATGCTGTACAAAGCATATTTTATATTTAAATAGTTTTTTCTAATCACAAATTTTGATTTCATATAAATAAATCCAGTAAATGCACTTTTACTGCATTCTCAACTTTATAAGTAGATATTCAAAATAATTTCTCATGTGGTTATTTTTGAAAAATATTCTTTGATTTTGTATATGGTTTGCTATTTTTTGTTGTCACATTTCTTAATTATTATTATTTTCAGTATGTAAAACGGTAGCTAAACGATGTCTCTATATACCGTTTGATCCTATATTTGCCTTTATAACATTTTAATTTAAATGTGCTCACTTAAAATTTAAATATATCTTTCTTCATTAAAACTACAAAAAAATATACATCAATCAACACTTTTTCCAAAGTATTTCGTCCTCGTGGTAAGCTCAAGAGAGCAACCTGGGAACTTATTTTTGCAAAAAATACTTTTAGTAACATTCACAGTAGATAAGAGATACTGTAAAAAACCCAAGAAATAAAATAAAAAATTGTAAAATCGTAAGCTTTTGTTTAAAAAGTACGTTAAAACTAAGATGGCTTACTATCTTTTGAAAATTTCATAAATCGACTAAAACACTCGACAATTTCTCATAATATATAATAACAGTGGAACCTCCTAGTCAAATTCACATATGGAGATAATTCTTAAAGTCGTATTACCCTCAAAACTAGACGTTAATTTTATGAGACTGATGTGCTTAGAGAGGCGTCTTGCTATTCTCAGCATGGAGAGACAATCGGGCTAATGCTGCCTCCCGAGGAATATTTGCTCAATCTTCTAACTACGCAAGCTTTTAGTGGAGCAACCCATGTCACTTCAGATGCGAACAATATTGTGATGTGTGATATAAGGATAGTCAGTTGAAACATCTTACTTCCAAGCTTTTTCAATCAAGGTTTATGTATTAAAAAAGCGTTTATTTTCAATTCTGAAACCAGCATACTTACACTTTTTTAGTAATATTTGGTTAATTAACTAGTTTTTCGCAGAAAAAGTATTAAAACATAAAAAAACAAAATATTTTAAAATAAACAATTCATATAATAGAGATCTAGCTAATTTTTATAAATAAATTATTTTCATCAAAATATTTAAGATAACTTTTTTTTTATAACCCGGTTTAAAATAAAAAATATTTTTTAAGGATTAATGGTACGTTTTGCTGTCTAAGCTATATAAAGTTATTATTGCGCCTTGTAATTTCTTAATATCATATATGTAGTCAAAGGGTGGCTAAAATTTTGAGATCTCTTTGTTATTCTTTTTCAGTTTAACAGGTTTGTATTCTTTTGATGTTTGCGCAGGTAAAAAAAACGTAACTTAACTTTTTTTCACAACATTGTGATTATTTCTTTTCGTGGAATAAAATCAAAGCGGTGAGCTGGAAAATGGCCAAAAAGTTTTATTTTCTCTGTTTCAAAAAAATCAAACTTCTTTATATCTTCCGAACAAAAGACTGATTAATCCATCGTTAACTCAACGAGCAAGCTTAAGAAAAAGCCAAATATATATTTTAAAGGCTCAAAGCAAACTTCATACAAGGAAATTACAACGTCATTCGTTAATTTTAGCAATGATTCTTATAAATACCCGTGCTCTTTTGGAAGCAGATGCTATTTTAATTACGCATTTGAAATTGTTTTGAATATAAACGTGTAAGAAACTCATCCTCAAACGTTTCATTTAAATTTTAACATATTTAATTATTTCGACGTCAAGAAAAAAAATTATATATAATGTGTTAAATATAATATTCATTACAACCATTCCTGAGAATTTTTACATGCTATAATGTTCGTAATAAAACCACTCTATACTTTGCAATTAAAACAGGCCATCCATTATAAGACCACTCGTTGAAAAAAAAACTTCTGGACGACTGTTTGAAGTTGGATAGATTGAGCTTGAACAATTGTCGCCCGACAAAAGACCGACGAACGGTCAATTTAGGTCTGTGGGTCACGGCAGTAAACACTCCCGTGCGTTTGGGGCCCGAGGAGTTCAAACGTTAAACTCAGGTGCTTTAACTTTAAAAACCAACGGCATACAAATTTAGAATTAAATTAACCGTGCAATGCTAAGTGCGACCCATTAGCGTTACCCAAGTATAAAATTTGAGCTGAAAAAACAGAACTAGGCTAAAAATTAATGAGCATATTTGTTTACTAATATAATTCGGCACAATTTTAAATTGAAATTCTCAGATAATATCATCGTGATTTGTGTGGGATTTGAACCCACATCCCCAGGTTTACATGGTCGGTGTACTGACCATTGTACTAACGAACCACATCCATTAATCGAGAATTTTTTAACAATCATACTCTACATATGAACCAGTGTGTCAAGGCCAACCAATATTTAGTGATTTGCAAGCACTGGACTTTTTAATCAAAGTAACAAGTGAAGCGTTTTTAATTCAATCTGGATATTTTTTTTTTTTAAATCTATTAATCTCAAGACGCGCACCATCATATATGTATGTCTATTTTTGGATTGAACGTCAATCAGATGCGTATTTATTACCTATTACAGGTTTATATTATTTGCTAATATAATTCTTTAAATCATCTTCTATGTGTGAACTAGTGTGCCTAATTATATTAGTAAATAATATAAACCTGTAATAGGAAATAAATACGAATCTGATTGACGTTCAATCCAAAAATAGACGAGCATATTTGTCTTAAATTTAAAGGCGTTTGACCGCGTCGCAAATGAAATACCGATGCACAGAATGCGCAAAGAAAAAAAGTCTACAAGTGATTGTTCAAGGAAAAGGGGGCATTGGAAGAAAAAAAACTCACTAGTGAGATATATTCAATAAAATAGTCACCAACCTCTTATGAGATGAAGCACCAATGATTAACATTTGACTGTGCGGAGTGCGTTTGAATATCACGAACAGCGTGTTTTGCGGCTTGAAAAATTCAGGACAAGACATACAGTACTATCATTTATTACTCGTGATGCAAAAATAGGATAAAAGGGGTCATAAATTTCAGGGAACATCGCGGGTTTACAGCTCGAGTGTGAACAAGGACAAGTACCTGACTGCAGGTCGGGCCACGCGCCGCCCGCACGCAAATAGCCCGGTCTCTCCGAAGCTCGCCTCCGGGAGGCGGACGTCTATTTTTAATGCCACGCTGTATTTTTTGACCTGAGTACGTGACGTTTCGAGGTGCTTGCTTTTAGCTTGCCAGGTATCTATCAGCGTCATGAGAAACTGAAGTTATTGAGAACGAAATATTTTGTTTTAAATATTTTGTGCTCTCTGTACCTTTTTTTTGAAATACCTTTATTTACTGACATGCTGTATTTATTGATTAAAATAATATCGCGTTTTAGCTATACAAGTATAAAAACAATGTATTTTGTAAAAAATATTAAGTATTTAATCCATATTTGTAACAACACCTTTATTTACTGGCACGCTGTATTTATTGATACAAGTAGTGTGGCGTTTTACCTTTTCAGGTATATTTCTGCGTCGTAAAAGTCTTCGGTTAATAAAATCAACGTATTTTGATTAAAATATGAAGTATTTTTTATACCTGTTATTTGTAACAACACCTTTATTTACCGACATGCTGTATTTATTGATTAAAATAAATGGCGTTTTAGCTTTCCAGGTATTTATTTGCGTCGTACTAGTCTTCAGCCAATAAAAGAAACGTATTTTGTTTTTTTATTAGGTTCCTTGTCCTTTGCATGAGTGTTTTTAAATATACATTGAATATTGCTGTCATTTAAAAGCTGTATTCAAAATGACTTCCTATTGTGTATAATTAATTTGTTTGAACGATATATATGCCTGAAGAATCATACTTTTAATTTTGTTTTTTTATTGCCTTATTTATTTTTGTACATTCTCTTTTTCAAATTTATCTTGAAACATTTAATTTTTTTTTATTTAAATTGCAATACGAGAGTATAACAGAAGATCTCAAAATAACGCTTATTTTTATCAAGCAAGAAAATCAAATTATTTATTTTCATTAGAATATATAATCTGTTTTTCTTGCTTGCTCACTCCGATAAAAAAATTAATTCGCTGTCAATACAGTAAATAATTTTTTTATATCGGAGCGCGTAATATTTAAAAACGAAATACACCTGAAATAATTAGCTTCAAAAAATTAAATAAGACATTTTTTTTGATAAATGATGATGAATTGATTTTGATGAATGAATAAATGATTTTATTATTTATTTTCAAAAGTAACAGAATTTTCAAAATATTGTTGCAGAAAATTTACAGGACAGCGTCATACAATTTTAAGCTTATAATAATATTTTCAAAATAATATTTAAAGTTTTGAATTTAATCTGACCAACCGTGAAAATCAGGATGTTATCAATATTATTTTAGACGGACGTTTGTAGACAACTACATGTCATATTATTCTCGAATATACAAGTCTGCCAGATTGGGCAAAAGCGAACTGCGTCAAGAAGCGTATTTTAGAAGTGATGACAGATTTTATATTTCATATGATGAGCAATACAATTTATAAATTTATATGAGCATTGCCAGAAAAACTATAATTTTCCTGGAAAATATTTCCATCCAGCTTAAACACGGGAATATGTTCATTAACCTCTGAAAAAAATGAGCTACACGTGGCATTAAAATAAAATATTCGTATATAAAATAATCTACATGAGTCTAATGCAATATGTTATAATGAAAAACCTGGATAAATTATAATTTATTTTGGGTATTATAAAGAAATAAAGTGCATATATATATTCTATTCCATTGTTAGTTAAGTTCAAATAGTCTCTTTTTAATATTTATGAGCTCCAACAAGTATATAATAATGTTAAAGAGAATGGAATTTACCCGTTTTGACGGAAATCGAACAAGGGAACTCTTATACAAGAGTTCAGGTCTAATTACTAAACCAACAAGCCAGCCATTATTTTACAAGTAGACCATTTTTATTTGTATTGTTCACATCCATTTTACCATATCAAATACCGTTGCAAGACATAATATTTTTATGTACTTACGAGCTTTTGTGCATCTAAGTACTTAGGTTGTTTAAGTAAGATTTTTCAATACTAGAAAAGAGCCGATAAAGTATTTATATAAAAAAAATTCTCTAAACGTCAGTTCGGTTTTTTATTTGCTTGCGACCTTGGTATTTTTTTTAAATCTTCCACTGTCCTAATTTATTTTCACTGATAGCTTTTAAAATACCAGCCGTTTGTTCTAGAAGTTGTTTAATCCTACGATATTTTCTATGATTCACTGACCCGATGATATAACTGAAATGATGATTCGGCTATTGTGTTCCTAATTACAGTTATTTTGGCAAGAGTGGTTGTATAAAAAAAAGCAAATTTCCGTATCATTCTTCCAAGCTATTGACACTGGCATCTTGTATAGCTCCAATGGTGTTAGCTTCTTCAGTGACTTTTCTTTGTCGCTAATGCTACAAATGGATTCTTTGAGCTCATGAGATTAAATTTTTCTTATTTAAATACATCCATTTTTAGCCTTTGTTGAAATTCTGAATGCAAAAATGCTGCGTATTTCTCGGCTCAAATTCATTGAACTTTGAAGACTCAAAGAAACCGTTTTTCAAGATTAATTTGGCTAGTATTTAAAATCATTTAAAGCTTTATCTTGTTGATTATATTATTTTGTGCGTCTTTAATGTTGACATCAATATTTTTTTTAATTATATTTTAAGTTATTTTCGGCATAATTGGACTTAATCGGTATTATGAAAAATTCGAATCAATCCATTTACTATAAAACACTCAAGATAATGTGGAATTTATTGTGTGTACCAATTATGTACAGTTAGCAGAAATGCACTTCACGCTCTGATTAATTAATTTGAATATATATATATCGTCACGCTGTTTATACATTTAGTGTAACATGGACATGCTCCATCTTCCATTATCCATCCATCTTCTTTGCTTCATGGGATATTATTGTCTTTCCAGTCTGCGTAAAACTAAAAATAATTTTTTGTCAAAAAAATATTTAAACAAAAGCACTTGCATTTCTTTTATCAATACGCTACGTTTATTAGTTAAGAAACATTGATTTCAATTTATCCGAGTCAAATAAAATGTATACGAATCTTGCATAAAAATGTCTGGCTTGAATGTACAAATAGGGAATTGTTTGCATGATTTATCTATGATATATATGCTATAATCAAAAATTTATTTTATAAATGCAACTTTAGTTAATTTACATTTGAAACACTTCCTGTTTAACACTAGCGAGTTGATCACTCACATTAAGTGGGTCTTCTCTTGTGGCTAAATTTACTATCTACTTATAGACACACGGTTGTGATGCAAGAAAGAGCTTCACAGTCCTTAGGCTAGATTATACAATAAACTTTTATATTATTATTGAAAGAGCTTTTTTAAATGTATGTTTAAAAACAAGCAACTGTTAAAACAAAAAAAAAAGTGTATTATTTACCAATTGATACCTGTCGTACGCCAATTGCATTTATATATTGCAAATATTATTTTTATCAAAACTCACATTTGAATAAAGTTTATGTGCTTCTGCAAAAATTTAATTGCGTCTACAATTTATCTTAAGATATTTGCGCGTAAAAAAAATACTTATATTTTTTATGCCACATGAAGAAAAACGAAGACGGCCACTTCTGAAGGAATCCAAAAAAATAGCACGAAATAAACTCTGAGAGTTGCATCCGTTACTTCCAAAATTCCAAACGCCACACTACTTTTCCGCGGACGCTTCCATTGGCGGCTATTCTCATCTTCGCAGCGTCACAACTCTAAAGTTTCAGGCGTCGCGGCGCCGGCCCGCAGTACTCCCAGCGTCCGATGCGCGTCAGTTTCTCGATAGGCTGTCGAAAATATTCACGCATGATTGTAATACCTGCAAACGTTATCGAGGTTGTACTCTTAAGCATATTCAAGTTTGATATAAATCAACGCAAAAACGTTTTTGTGCTAGTTTCAATTCTGTTTAAGTGATTTTTTTCATGGGTTATTTTTATATCTGTTCCAATTCCAGAGTGTCAAGTGATTTTGTCTAAATTGACATATTTCTTTGTTTTTCTCTGCGTATTACTTTTGTCCTTAAGAATTGCTTTGTAATGCAAACTTCGTGATGCATTTGTCTCTATAAATATATATTGTCTTTGTCGTTTAAGTACCCGAGGTGTTTTTGGTATTCTTTGAAAATTAATGTCAGTTCATTGTGCGCTGTCTGTTTGTTCAACATATTTTTCTCCTTATTGTTTCTAGGTTGGTTTTGTTGTGAATGTTTTGAAAAAAAAGAGATTTGTTTCATTATTTAAGTATGTAAGTATTCTTTTAAATATTAATACACTTTGTTTGATTTCTTTATTGTGTCCTTGCTTTATTTAATACATCCGAAAATAAATGTTTTGTTTTAACATTTATTTATAAATTTATATCAATATTTTTTAAAACTGCATATTTAATCAACAACGCCAATAATATGTTTGTATTTAAAAAAATTTAAAACAAATTATATTTTGATGTACCGAATTTCCTTGCAATCTATATTGTTGAGAGGTATTTTTTGTTGGTATATTTTTGGATGTTTTCCATTTTTATTTATCTAGCTGTTATATTATTATCCAAACACCATTTAAGATATGCTCAATTACGCCATCAATAATCGTGAATACATTTTCAATGAAATGTTTATATATCTCCAGTTTTGTGACGTCATTCCTTTTTTCGGTAGCTCTTCCCGGCGTGGGAGAGACCTTAGTATATTTTTCCAGAAAATTCTCAAACTCAGATGCTATAGTTGGCAGCCACGAAGCTTATCAGGACTGAATGACATTGTGATTTTAAATGTCGATAAATCTCTTTTACAATTTTGTGCGTAAGTGAATCCAGAACGTTTTGACGTAATACTCTTAAAAAAAAAAGTTTCTCGATCTCAATTGGAAGCACTTAAACAACTTAGTATTTTGAGAACGTATTGCTGAATAGAATTTATGTTCTTCGCCCACATTAACAGAGCAAATATGTTCAGTATATATACCATGGTGTAATAAAGTTTTTTTTTAATGTTTTAAATCAATTAATTTAGTCAGTTATCAAATGAATTAATACATGAACAAAACACAAAAATATAATCAAAATTCTATTACATAGAATATGTTCAGTGAGTTGGTCAGCAACCTCCTTTGAGGAGAAGCACCTGAAGATTAAAATGTCAATACAAGCAGTACAAACTAACAGATCAAAATAAAACAAAAAAATAGGTTGTATTATTATTGCGTTTGCCAGTCAGAACGAAAATTAAACCATAAAATATTAATTTATAGGTAACGAATTTAACGCTTATTTAAAAAGCTTGTTAATATCTATTTTTGAACTTTATTCGTAGGTCAAACAGATCTTGCAAATCAAACTAACGTCAAATATATTGACTCATTAATAAATAAATAAGATCATCGTTTCGATCATCATAATGTTTTACTTATAATTCATCACGTGTATAAAACATTTTTTCGTACCGAAATTGATGTATCCTGTATTTAGCAGCGGTGAAATAAAAAAAAATCATTCTCCATTGGAAGAAAGCTTAAAATATCTCCACCAACACATTTTCTAGATCTATTGGCTTAGATTTTGAAATCAAAACACGTATCGAGCGATTTGAAGGTTAATGGTAAACTTGAATCCGCGCCGGAAGACTGCTCGGGGGTCCATGGCTCGCCTCGCATGCCAAAAGGATCCTTGGCTGTGGCAACCCGCCACTTTATTGTTTATTTTTTTTTATTATGAATTATGGCTGTCAGTTGAGTTTCTAATCAGCTTATTATTTTAAATATCCATTGTACAATTACAAAAATATATATTTTAATGTGTACCAACTGGTTTCAAGTTCAGACACGTCAAACGACCATGTAAACCAAAAATACAACAATACAATTAAAAACGGAAAAAACTACAAATTTAAATGAAAATACCAAAATCTTAGAGGAAAGCTATTCGGTGTTAATTTAATTTATTATTTGAAAAAATAATAAATAATTAAAAAATTTTTTTTTTTAGAAAATCTGATTCAGTTTAGCTAAGTTTCAAATGATATAAAACTGCACTAAACAAGCACGGGAAAGATTTTTATTTTCTTAAAACTCTCTTTATTTCAGAGAAAATATTCTTTTTTAGTTGTTTTTTTATAGATCGATTCGGCAATAAAGGAGAATGTATTTGTGTGCAACGTATTGCAAAATCTTTAGTTTGAAAAACGATAAATCTCGCAAATAAATCCAATAATCATAAAACTGACTCAATTTCTGACATGACGTCTAGAAAGTTCCACCGGTGTCTATTTAAAGCTTGCAGTCGTAATTTCTATTCCCGGATAAAATTGTTAGCCGGCCGCCATTTTGTTACGTATTTTCGTCTTCGAGAAATACCAAATATGCAACGACCCAGTCACTTCAAAATATTATATTAATCGGACATACACATCCTATTATTTTTACAGAAAAGAAATTCACGAATTCTCAACTAAAAGTAAATATCAAATTTTTCGTCATTATATTAAAAAAATTACAGTAGAATTTTTTTTTTAATATTGAAGAAAGCCGCTTTTTTCCGTGTTTTCATATTTGTTTTTTTGCAATGCACAAATAAAAAAAATTCACATTTAAGGTATAATAGGTATTTAATATAAATATCTGGGAAAACTGTTTATAATACAATAAATGAAAACCTTTAATAGTTTATTAAACTGTTTTTATACCATACTGGAATTCGCGGGTCCGTTTGCGACTGAATTTTTTTTTCAAATCAATTCTATATCAGCAGTTCTAAGAATTCTCTGTAGACCGGAGTCACATTTTCTGTATTCATTTCTTCGTCTACCCTAATGTGTACCTAACCCGTTCTGTAGGGGTGGAAATAACTCAGACCGCTATCGGGGCGAATGGTCAGTAAATCATCCCTCAGCTGACAAAGAGACCCCTAAACCTCTGGCCGTCACGTTTGTCCATTTACTATGTATATAGTCTTTTACAATTCGCAAATTAACATTGCATATAGCCGACAAGGCGCGTGCAACATTTATTTAGTGATATATAAATTACATGCATAAAAATTTATAAAGCATATACCTTTGTTTCAAATATATATTTTTTCTACGTCTTTAAATCAATATATTTCAGGTTGACTTGTAAAGCAAATACCAAACTATTAAATTGAAATCAATATTTTTGACAGATAGTACTTGGTGGGATTTAAATTAAATATTTTCAATATAATATAATAAAATACTTGAGTGACTTTTCTACATGTTCATTTTTATTGATTATCGGTTTCGCCAACCTTTCCCATTGGCATTATCAAACAGTCTCTCTGGTTGATAAAAATCTGGAGAAATTTTTTTTTTCTCCTATTTTAATAATTAAAAGTAAAACACTTTTTTTGCCTTGTTTTTTTAGTATCAAAACAATATGGTTTTGAACGTCAAAAAATTACAAATATTATCTTTGAGCTTAATTTATATACACATATGTATGTATATATATATATATATTTATATATATAAAGGATGTCCCAAAATTAACGCAAGATTTGAATTTGTCGCCATTTTTGCAGTAAAGTTTTGGGAACACCAGCTGACAGTTTAGGGTTAGTTAAAATAGAGCGTTACACGATAGAACAATGTGTCTACATTATTGAACAATAGTTCAAAAATATTGAAAGCTTGGCAGCCTTTTAAAACTTTATTGCAAAAATGGCGACAAATTCAAATCTTGCGTTCATTTTGGGACAACCTTTATATATATATATATATAAGTTTGTTATCAAAAGTAAAATATCGTTTTTTTCAAGTGATGCTTCAGTGTGTTTTTTTTTTTATATGACGATTGTTTGTTTTCATAATTTTGTATATTAGATATTCATTTCCAGTATGAGGTTGTCAGCTTTATTTCATAATTCAGCTAATTAATATGCATGTCTATATTAATCTAATCGTGATCACGTAATCCGGCGTGTGTGATGCCGTGTCGCAGGATCGTTTGCTGGGAGCTATCAGTGAAGTGTTATGGGATACAGAATACGCGTCGCGTGTCCCGAGTGCGGCTGCCGGCCGAGCATTATTTATGACTTCAGACGTCAGGACAAACACACGACTGGGGAGCTGGTCCTGAAACACGATATATGCGCCTTTTCGAAAAATTCGAGCTTTAAAGCTTTTTTTGGTTAACTTTAAAAACTACTAAAGATGCTATAAATATCAAAAACAACATAGTTTTATATTTTTAGCGACCTTCAATATTTACTGTAAAAAAATGACTTGCTATTGTGATATGAAGGGATTTAAGTTGCTTGTATTCTATTTTATTCCTAAATTGGCGTTTTTTATTATTAAAACTAATAATATTGCTTAAAACATACAGCCTTATAATGCACAACTCGCTCGTTTTTTTTAATACTTTTTCCAAATTTTTCTTAGATCTCTACACTCAGGCGTGTATCGAAAAGTACTTAACCTATAATATATCGTAACATCTAAATATCATTTTATTTACTTTAAGTACATAAACATTAAAACATTTGACAATCTCATGCAATGATGCATAAATACACACCTTCTGTATATATATATATATAAATATATATATATATATATATGTGTATGCGTGTATGTGTGTATATAAACCATTTTGTGCATTTGCAGTGGTTTGCAATACGGTTGCTTCTAAAACTAGTTTCATTCGTTGTACGTAAACTTCTTGCAGAGATTGCCTTGCTCTCTCCACGACGTTTAAAATCTCCTGTTTGTTCCAGTACATTAAAGCCGCCTGAACTTATCCAATGCTTATCTGATGGAAATGCACTATGTATGGCTGAATGATTTTTGTCTGAAACGTTCTGTAAGTCTCTCTGAATGGAACTCTCTAAAAGACTGAATAATACTACAGTTAATTAAGCTATGAATTGAAGTTTTAAGTCATGCACTTTAAAAAAAGTCTCTTTTAAATTATTGCTTGATTATTTGATACTTAATATACAACACTTCACTGGAGAGTTTTATTCAATAAATTATATACGTGAATCCATTAATTTATTCAATTTTCTTCGCAGCTTCAAAAAGATTTTTGTTGTTTTATATATATATCTAATTCAATTGAATCAGTATATAAATTTGTTGACCGTTATTTATGGGATATTTACTAGTAATTTATCAATACAGGATAAATCTCTATGTACCAAATACTACAAAAAAAGCCAGTTCGGTTTCCACTTGTTCGATTCAATCAATGATGTATTTCAATAAAAAACTGATTTTTTATTGATTAAAGTATCAAAATTTCAATGTTTTTAGGTGAAAGCTTACCAATACGAAAAAGCCATTTCTTAAATAAAAGTTAGTTGAGAATTTAATACGTTGTACTTATTTTTATACAGTATTTTATTGATTATTTTTTTTCGTGAAAATTTATTCAACAAAGTTTTTATGTTATTATTATAAAATGATTAATTTTACAACGAGGTGAAATTTATATTAAATTTAATTCAATACAACAGAAAAATCATAATATATTTTTAATCAATCTAGATAACGACGTATACAAAAACTTTTAAACTCATTTAGCAAAAAATTAAAATCTCAAACACCGGCACAGCCGAGAGGACCATTTATCAAAAAAATCTCCAAAACACGAAACAACTTAAGAGGGGCTCTTCACATCCGGGCCGGCGCCGGAGCCTTAATTCTTCTACCCCCTCCTGGCCCGCGAGGCTCCTCGGCCTCCCCGGTCCCCGGCGGGCGACGTCAGACCCTGACGGATGAAAAGACCCGCAAAACCTCGAGGCCTCTTATAAACTCAAACAAGTTGGCATTATAAAGTTTGGGTAAACTTTTCACACCCCTTTAGAATTCTCCTCCACCGTGGCGGTATTTTAAACTTGTATGGAGGCGTATTTTTGTGGCATTAAAATCGTAGCGTCAATGAATTTAAGGAATACAAAAAAATTATCGATTGGTTGTTGAAAAAATTTTATTCATAAAAAATATTTTCTATAAAAGGAATGTAAGAAATACAAAGCATTTATTGATAGTTAATAAGATGCTGAAATAAAATATTAAATTATCATTTTTTAAACTATTTAAATTCTTTCATAAAACGTGTTTCATCGTTGAAAAATAAATTGCAGGTTTTTTTTAAATTTTACACGTACAATACAAAATAACATAAATGCGAGCTTATAATATATTCATTGTGAGTGGTAGTTTTTGTAATAGCATTATCATCATAGATCATTTTTCATTTTTCACATATGTATTTTTTATTCAGCGTCGGCGTCATCGCCACAAAAATTAAATTTTCTAAAACCGACGTCTTTAGTCCGGGCCTGTCTCTAAAATGGCGTTAATTTTTCTCATTCGCGTTGCGGGTCTGGCAGGAAGCAAGGGAAGACTTGGCGAGAGGCAAAGTTACCAACCCCGGGGCGGAGTCCCTGGCTGGGTGATAATCGTCAATACTACAGGGTCAACAATTTATTTATGCTTAGATTCATTTTAATCTCAGCACTTGCAACTGTTTTTTCATACTAAAATAATTTTATAATTACTTAATCGTTTCGAATCGATTAAAAACTTAATCGTGACCCTGCTTATTTTAATTTTAATAATACTTAATGGGTTTTGGTTAGATTAGGTACATAACTAATATCGCATTTTTATAACTTATATCACACTGATAAACCCAAATCATATTAAAATATCAAATTAGTATTACCCATATTAGATTTTTGCTTAACTACTCACCTAATTGGGATTGATTAGGTTAGCTTTATCGCTTTAGCACATACGCAAAAATATATGGCTCAGTATTTCGTTTGTTTTCCAACGCAGTATTAATTGACTTATATTTATTTAAAATAATTGAAAAAAATTATCTATCTTTTATTTATTAAACTTTCCAAGTCACAAAATCAATCACGGCAAAATAAATATTTTATTAATGTATACATACAAAAAAGGTAATTGCATTTGAATCGGGTTTAAAAAATTAACGCCACTACATGATAGAAAGTATAAAAAAAAAAAAACATATGTATATTTTATCTCGACGCACTTCAGTGTTAATTTTAACTGAATTTTCGAGCAGTAATTCTCTTTTATTTATGCAGTCAGTTGCCACCTGAAAATATCACAAGCAAAACGCATTTTTCAAATGCTTTCGTGAATTTGTTGAGGTGAAAAATAAAATTGAGTTGTGGATAGATTATTTAAAAACTCGGGCCGTATTTTGACTGCAGTGGTCTAAAATGAAACGAAATTTACCGTAAAATGCACATGTGCTTAATTTTAACATTTTTTAAAGTTATGTTTGTACTATTAAAAATTACGTTTTAAACAAATTTAAAATGTAATTGTTTATTTTTTTAATTTTGTAACCTTCTTTGAGGTTTTGGCTGAGATATATCTCTCATTTATTTAAATATATATTAGTATTTTTCATTTTTACACTAGTAGATAATATTTTTTTGAATTCTTTAATACCTGTATACTCGAACACATTACAATGTCAATTTTTCAATTGACAAGTTTTTTCAAGTTACTGCTAGTGAAATATTATAAAACGATTATTCGATTTATTAATATATTTAACTAAACGAGTTTTATTATAGTGATTTACAGTAAGTGTAAGTGGCAAAGATAATACGTGAATCTTTATTTTCACAAGGGGTTCGTTTCTTCGCCATACCTTTTATAGTGTATCTTGAGAAAGGTGCGGTAACAAAACAAAAATAAAATAACAATCCAGGCCGCATATTAAACTACACTTTCCGAAGAAGCGAGCTTATTTTAGGGTTTTACGATTTCGCCATCTGTTCCCGTGACGTACTGCTAGCAGATATCCGCTGAGTCTTTCATCTGCAACTAACATTTAAATATAAAACAATTAATTATCTGGCAGACGACGAAAACCACAACTATTCAGTCCTCATATTATTTATCGTATTAATACGATAGTGGGAAAAGCAGAAGATGTTTAATTTCCTCAGATCATTGAGCACTGTGCCAAATTATTTTTTTATTCTCCCTTAGCTATTTTCAAGAAAAATGAGAATTTTTAGTTTTTATTAAAACTATTATTTATAAAAAATCAAATTCTAAATAATTCACTCCAAGTAAAAAAAAACAAGGCTACGTTCGCAAAACTGTGAGATTTGTTTAAGTACTGAAAAATATTGTAATTTTTATGAGTTTCTATCATCATTTTTATTGAACCGCAATAGATCATATCTTATTTGCAATTAATAATCTTTTTTGTATCATTCAATGTTTTTCAGGTTTAATATTTTTCAGTTTTTTTCAGCTTTTGCCATTTTTGATTTTATTTTATTTTTGTTCTAAAATACTTTATAAGTGTGTTATAGATGAACTTTTAACAAATAGGTTCTAATTGGTGAATATTTTTTTCAGAGTGGATAACAAAACTCAGCCATGGAGCAGTTTGAGCAGCTACTGACGTGCTGCGTCTGCCTGGACCGCTACAGGAATCCCAAGCTCCTGCCATGTCAGCACAGCTTCTGCATGGAACCCTGCATGGATGGCCTGGTGGACTACGTGAGGAGACAGGTAAATCAAACTTACCTGTAGCCTATAAATATCTTAATCATTCAGGTGTTATCCATTTCAATTGTAAAATATTCACAGGAATTAATTTCATAATGGAAATTAATAATAATAGATGCTAATGCATCTAATCAATCTAATGATTTGATATATGAAATGACTGCACAAATTATTTGGTATTCGAGATAATATTCTATTGCAATCCAATAATGAGAATTGTAAAAACTTTTCTTTGGGCTACTTAAAAATAATTTAAGAATGTTCTGTTCTCAGTTTGCAAATATTGAATTATGTAGATAATGATAATTGAACAATTGTAATAACTTTTAGTATTTTTCATATAAATAAAAAAATGTCCATCTCTCAGAATACTGAATAATTTTTAGTTGATTACAAAAAAAATACAATTTATAAATTACTGATATTTTAAATTAATTATTTTTCTTGCTCAATATCAAAAAATCTTCTTATATTTGGATGCTGGAGTGCACTTTGAGAAAAAAATAAAAATGGAAGGAACCAGCATCTTTCACCACTCGGTTCCCTACTAATTGAAAAGTTGGCATCTCACTCGACAGAATTCCGGCAATCTCTGAAAACTAATTATTTACCTCTCCAAGTTTTAAAACTTCTGAGGAATGCTTTAATTAGCATTTTTATCTAAATTAAAGAGAAACTAACCTGTTCTTGTATCCCCAGTTTGCTTCCCATTTTCGAAGTTCATCTTCCTTGCTTTAAATTAAAAACCACTTTAATTAAATTTCGTAATAAATATCAAAGTCAACAAATAGTTTTGGTTTCCGTTTTTAATGAGACAAAAAAAATTGGAGAATTTATTTTCAGACAAGTTGGTTATAGTTAAAAAGATAAATATCATATTAATAGTAGAAAGTTATTGTAATCAGAATAAATGAAACGTTGTCATAATCACGTTTGATTAAAAATCTTATCTCACGTAGTTAACTGCAAGTAATTATATTTTTTAAATACAATGAGTAATTTTACAAACTAGACATAATACCGATAAACTCCAGAAAAATTTGTTTCAAATACTATAAGGTAGAAGATAAAAAACTATTTACGAAAATAGGGAAACAGGGAATGTGCAACAAAGACTTACAACAGAAAACTGGCATACAGAACGCCTTTTATCATTCTATTGTAAGTAAATTAATTTATACTTTTTTATACTTTTTTATTTATACTTTTGCTCAGTTACAGTGGTCGTAGCTCAATTAACTAAAAAAATGGATCACAATAGCCGTTAAGGTGGTTTCAAATTTTATCACGTCAAAAAGATTTTTCGGGGATTTATCTCGTTGTAATTTATAAAAGTGACTTATTTCAAAGTGGCGGTTTCGGAGGGATTTTCCCTGCCTTACACAATATTGTAACTTAAGAAATTCATTTATGCTACCACCTAAGTCACACAATGCAAGCCCCGAAACCTGCGCGCAGGACGGGGATAGCCACTCACTTCTAATTATTATTGTAAATCTAACAAATGAAAATAATAAAATCTTGTAATAGAAAAAAAAAATTTGAATTGACGAAAACGACAAAATAACTTTTTTTTTTAAAATCACGAGTATTTAATTCGCCTACAAATGAACATACGAAAAGCCGAAACGAAATAAACTGCTCGGGTGACCATAAAAGGTTATGCTTGTTCAAGTATCGTTATTCCTGAATTTCAATTGGCCGGCCGCACCTGAGGGTCGGTTTTGATGGCCCGCGTCCCCGAGTGATTTATAAAGGACGGCCCGGCCGGAGGGACATACTGCCGTTAGAGAAATATATGCGAAGGGTCCACTGAATCAATACAGTTTATCACCTCCACATGTCGCTACATCCGCGCAACAGTGAGGCACCTCATGATTGTTGAAAATGTTGGTTTCAGACAATGTTAAAACGTTTTTTCAAAAATGGTTTTTTTTTTCAGTTGCCGTATTAATTGCTAGTCAGTTTTCCAAATGTTGTTAGACATATACAAAGTGACCTAGCATACTTCAGTTCGTTCAAACTAATATTCAAATTGCTATAATAATAAATATAAGTATATATCTAAAATCCATTGAATACATGGTTACCCTAGCTAACAACTTATTTAGCCTCTTGTAAATCAGAAAAAACCTTTCGATAACGTCATAGTAGTTACATAGCAAAACATGACAACTTACATCACAAATTTATTGAATTTTGAAGAGAAGTGATTTTTTTTATTTTATTTCGAATAAAAATGTTATTTTGGTGAATATTTTCTTTTAGTTTTTTATGTCAATATAAATTGAAAACGCAGATTTAAAAGTTGATAGTGACGTTAAAATGACGTGTCCATTAATTTTTCACTTTTAAGTTTGCACTGTCATCAGAATGTCTGCTTCTGCCATTTTTATTGGTAAATACTTGATACGATTTTATCAATCATTTACTGTACGAGCGTGTTTTAATAATAAAATTATCTCAATTTTCAAATATATTATTGATTGCAACATCTTGGTGCGCAAACGCGAATAAAACTTGTATAACATTGTAAAATATATTACATTCTTAAGACTTAATATTTTTCATAATTACATCATGACTAAAATGTAGTATTATAAAAAGAAGCTTTAAAGCTTCTTATATTTAAAATAAAAAAAAACAAGATTTTTATTGTATAGAATTTTTTTTTGTACAATAAAATAAATATATAATAGTCAAACTATGATTTTTTAAATAAAAAAATCTGTCTGTGAGCTTTTCAGTTGCGTTAGCGGGTATTTTTTTCCGAACTTCAAGTTGGATTACAATTCGGTTCGGTTCACGTGCTGGTTCACGCGCCCATCGCGTCCGTCAGCGCCAGGTGCTGCCCACGCCTTCTGATTAATCATTCTCATACTTTATTTTTGGGAACCAAAACTTTTAATCTATTTTTCCATAAAACTCTCCCCTTCAACGCTGTAAAATTTGTCGTTACTTTCCCAAACCTCCATAAATAACATGCAAATACGTCACAACATTCATAATAAGACCGTTAAAATATTGAATTAAGGTTTTATTGAAATATTTTATTTGCATTGTTCTCAGGTCAAGTGCCCAGAATGCCGCGCGGAACATCGCATTCCTTACCAAGGAGTACAGGGCTTCCCTACCAACGTCACTCTTCAGCGCTTCTTGGAAGTCCACATCGAGATCACTGGAGAGCTTCCCGATCCCACGGCTGGACAAATCATGGAAAGATGCAACGTTTGCTCCGAAAAAGCCTACTGCAGCCACTGTGGACACTGCGACAAGAAAGTCTGCGAAGAGTGCAAGGGAGCCCACATGGACATTCTCAGAAGAGAAATCGCCAGAATAAACAACCAAGTCAGGAGAGGTATCCACCGCTTGCAAGATATACAAGGAACCGTCGAGAAGAACACACTCAACCTCCAAACTAACTGCTCTTCTGTGTCGGAAGAAGTCGATGAAATATACAGGAGACTCGGAAAGGCTCTCAAGGACCGCACAGAGTACTTAAGACAGGAAATCGATAGGTATTTGGGAACGGAGTTGAGGAATCTCTCTAACTTAAAAGATAATTTGGAATTAGAAATTTCAAACATTTCGAGCAATTGTGACTTGGCAGATAAGCATATTAATGAAGATGTCGAATGGGATGACATGGAACTCATGGACGCTAAGGATATCTTTCTGAAGACGGTAGAGTTCATTCGCAACTTTGAATACGAAGCGAGTGACTATTCTAGAAGAGTAAGATTTGTAATGGCACACGATCCTAATCAATTAGTCATCAACCTCGCAGGGTACGGAGAGCTGAACATCAATACCGCAAATACCGGATTCACAACATCCGGTTCCGGCGGAGGTGGTGGCATGCTCCAAGCGCCCGGCGGACCGGGTCTGATGAGATCGAAGAGTGATCACAGGCTTGCTACTCAATTCCGTCAGCAAGAAGAGAAATACGGAGATCCAGACGAACCGGTTCTCGGGGGAAGAAAGTTTGGAGACCGACGACCGGCCCCGGCCAGTGATAGGTACGGAGACTCTTCCTCGAGATACGGAAGGACGGATTACAGTGGGGATGATTACAGTTACGACAATGACAGCAGCAGACCGAGGCGTTTCAAGTCTCGATTTGTCCGTAGCCACAACCAGGGAGATGACTCTGACAATGAACAGAGCGGTCGTGGCGTGAGGTTTAACGAGCAGCCCGCGAAAGAAAAGGAGAAGGTCTTCGATACCGAAGACGTCGCCAGAGGCCCGCTCAGCGGTATCTTCAGACTCAGCGATTCTCCTCGCGTCATGAAACGTCTACAAGAGAACGAGATGGGAAAAAAGAAACCTAAAGAAGTAGCCCCTCCGGTGGCTATCACTCAGCAACAGAAACTCCCTCCCAAGAAACCCACCACACCCGCCCCTGCCACGCGCCAACTCAGCGAAGACGACGAGATTGCCAGAATAAAAAGGCAGAACAAAGGAGCTTCTTCATCCGCTCCCGAAGCAGAACGACCCGCGGCGGAGAGACCCGCGGCTGAAAGGGTTGCCGCCCTGAAAACTCAGGCGCCCGAGGAAGACAGGAGGCGCGCGCCTGCCAGGGAGGTGAGTGTGGAGGAGGACTAGGAGCTCCGATGTCTTCTCTGTTATAGTATGCTTGTTCGATGACTAACACTGTGTAACTGTAGCGCTCTAGACTAGTTCCCGAAATTGAAAATCACTTCCACACTTCACTTTAACCAATGGACATCAACACTCTACAAAGACCTATCACGTTTTAAGAACTCCAAAATTTAATACACCGAGACCTTATTAGAAAATATGAGAAATAAGACTGAAATTGAAAGATGAGTTAATCGAAGTAATGAGATACTTCCGATTTGAGTCATCTGTCTTTTACCAAGTACCTATCAAATGTCAGAAAGGTTAACGAAACCTCCCTAATAATATGGCTTGCTGAAACAAATGATGTTTTTGTAGAAATAACACTGATACGAGATTCAGAATAACATTTTATTGTTTTGTCGTTGTGACTGTGAACGTCTGATCGTCCCGTTTACTTAACACGACGCGGCAGCCTCGGCGCTTCGGTGTCCTCAGCATGCGACCCTGAGATGTCAGTTCGGCGGCAACGCGCATCGAGTCCGAACCGAGAGTTAAAACATTTGGCATGTTTGGTGATCCGCAGGCCGCGAGCGACGCCGAGTCCGACGAGCCGGGCTCGCCTCAGCAGACCCGCAAGGGCGCCACCCCCGCGCCGCGCCGGGAGTCTCCGCCCGCCCCCGCTCCGCCCAAGAAGACCGCGAGGTCCGACTCCTCCGAGTCCAGCACCTCTTCCGAGGGAGCCCCCGTCGTCGCCCCTCCTAAGAACACAGGTTCGGTTTACACTTTGGCGGAAATCAGACGGATGTATTTAGAACGGAGTAGTATCGTCGATACCCCAGTGAAAAAACCACCCACACGCAAATCTTTATCTTCCACAGAACCCGAAAAAAAGGAGACGGGTGGCGGGGCGCAGCGCTTCCAGAGTCGGTTTTTAGGGAATACGAGGCCAACTCCCCCTCCTCCAGAGACGACCAAAGACGAGACGGAGAGCAGCTCGGAGGACGATTCGGACTCCTCGGAGGAGAGCGAGGAGGAGGCCCCCCGCCCCTCAGACACCCGCGCCATGGCCGGCTCCGATATAGGCCCTTTATTAGCACGCAGCTCCAACGCCAGGGAGACCGCTCAAGAGAACAAGACCGGCAAGGACGGATCCCCGTCTCATGCGCGGACTCCGTACAAGGCAGAGGAACCTGCTGCATCACCTAGGTACAGGACCAGACCCCCTCCGGCCGAAGAGGAGCCCCCGACCCCCAGGTATGGAAGCTCCGCGACCACTGGAGGCTACCAGAGCCGCTTCCTGAACAAGAACAAAAGTTCTCCCGTGGAAGACGAAGAACCAAAGTACTCGTCTTCTAGAACAGAAGACGACAGCGAGAGTAAATATCCCACCGGAAGGTCTAGATACTTGGCCCTAAAAGAGCGCCGAAACCGACTAGCTCGCAGTAGAAGCAGTCACACTGGCTTCGGAGGTCAAGACGATGACGACGTGGACGAGCCGGTGTCTCCGACAACCGTTTCTCCATCGGCTTATCTGGCTTCCCGCTACGGAGGGGCGTCGAGTGGTTCAGACCTTGCGAGGAGTCGATCGAGCCACGCGCTGACCAAGTCCCGCGAGGCCTCTCCGGAGCGCCCCGCCCCCGCGGCCGAGAAGGACAGCGCCAGCTCCTGGGCGCGCTACCTGAAGAGCAAGTACGGCAACAGGACCGGAAAGGATCAGCCGACGACGGGCGGAGTGTCGCCTTCGTCGAGTGCGGCCAGCGCGGCGTCCCGGCGCCTCTCGCTCGGCCTTCCCTTGCGCGCGGCCAACGAAGTGGCGAGTTCTGATGACGACCAAAAAAACGCGCAAGGCTCCCCCATCTCCCCTATAGCAGCTACGGCGGTAGTAGCAGGTAAGAAACTACAAATACGAATCGTCAAAGATTATATTCATTTTGAAACGATTGTGGACTCACTATATCACTCATTAGTGAGTATTGTGAGCTTTGCGATTGCCTACAACAAATGAACGCATGTATTTCATACATTTTTTTTTCTTCATATTGTTGTCACTGCCACTTAATTTCTCAAAGAAATCTCTGAAGAATACCATAGAAATTGGGGTAAATAAAATGTGAATTATATTTATGAATTTTTAACCACAAATGAAAAAATCATACAAAACAAGAATGTTTACTAACTCATTTGAAATGAAATTGACTATTCATTGTACTTCTATAAGTTTTTTTCAGCATTATAATATTAATGAAATATAATATTTTTTAAATCTTATAATTTACTTATAATATGTATGACTTGTTTTTATTCTTTAGCGGTACATGCAAGTATCCATGCTATTTGATATCTTAATAATTTTTTTAATTTTCTTGTTTTCAGCAACATTATTTTTTGATTTCTATTTTCTTTCTGGCTTTTATTACTTTCAATTTACTAAAACCAAAACTTCTTATCGGCAATTAAATAAATTTATTATCATGTCCATATTCATAAACATTTGTTTTATAATTTAGGGATTGACATTCTCAAACTTAATTAGTGAATACAAATATTGTATTGAGCACTGCTTAAACAATAGCTTCGGTAAAATGTTTACATCTAAGTAATAAATATTGTTTAAATCTCAGATCGGCTCCACGGGGATTTTTCAGTTTATTCGGTTAAAAATCTGACGAAAGGAGTACACCAGTTATGCAAATTATGTTTCATCACAATGAAAAGAATTCAAGTGCATTCGTGACGCCACCACGCTTGCAAGGAATGAAAATATTACGAAACTTTAAATTCATGAATCTCTTGCTTAAATTCAGTAAGCTGTGGTTTAAATTCCTCTAGACTTAAATTATTATACCAGTGGTGCTTGTGATATGGAAATGTCGCGACTCTCGCCTCCGAGCAGCAGATGTGACATTTTTAGTGCTGTAGAGTTACTGTGTAATTTAAATAACTAACGACACGATATATATACATATTACCATGCAGTTAGGGTTCAGGCCGACCTATCTGAGGTTTTCGGGTAGTCTGTTACCTCTCTTAGATTTCAGATACAATCCCTATAAAACTTCATTATATAAAAAAAATATATTTCGATCTCGGTTGCAATAGCATAATACAATCTAGAAATTATTTTAGGTGAATGAATTGATTTGTTTGCATTCAAACTTGAATTATTCCAGTTTTCATATATTTGACTTTTATAATAATACCTTGTAGCTTTGTTTGAAAACGTTTAGAAAATGGCTGAATATTTAATTCATTTTACTTTAAAACAAATATTACATCAACTTCCAAAAACTTTCAGATATGTTCTGTATTTATATTTATAGCTCGTTATAATACGTAACTTCTTTTTACCTTTACATTTCACAAAATCTTTTCACGTGAGTCGTATAAATTTTATCTAGGCTGTAGTTGCAACGTGCCAGAGCACACGTGGGATAAAGAAGTGCACGTGACTAGAACTGACAGTTGACAATGTTACTTGCTCAAGCCTTCTTGAGAGCCAAAGTGTACGTCGAAATAAAGCATTTACAGGAAGATTATATTGGACAGAAACACTCAAAGATCTTGAGTAGTCACTTAGCGCTGTTTCAAAAGCAAAAGCAAGCATATTTTTAATATATTATAAAATTTACTGTAGTCCTACAAATTCATGAAATTAAGTCGCATCTATAATAAATCGAATTTAGCACAACGGAGTTTTATAAATAAATGTAAATGACTTTCAAATATTGGATGAGCGTTTTTTAGTTTTTGGCAGACATCCATCACTTCCGCTTTCAGTTACTCCTTCCAGCTTTTTTGGTCTATGAAGGGGGGTACTTGAGGCATTTTATTTAAATTTGTTTTATTTAAATTTGCTTTTTTTCAATCAAATATTCGTAATTATCTATATTGACCATTAAAAGATAATTCAATTAAACCAATACCAATATTTTTATGAAAATTCAAAATTATACATCTTAATAATTTTTATTTTATGATAAATTTTTATTAAATTCAAAAAATTATTAGGACAGTTTTGTTTACTTTATGCCCAATATCTGATCATATCCTTTTTCGCGAATAGATTTTCATTTAAGTTTTGTTTTTGTATTAAACGCATTATTCATAACAAAGTATTCTTTGGATAATGGGGTTTCTGAATAAAAAGTGTATTGGTAATGTTCAAAGCATAATGTATTCGTATGTTACGTCAGATTTACATGTTTTATGACATGCCAGAGTTGCACTAATGAAAATTCTTGGTGAAGCCGTCTGAACAGCTTAGAATGTGTCGTACGTGTATATTAATTTACATGCAAAGCATGAACTACTTGGTAAACTGAATTCTGAGTACTTACAAAATTTAAAGCGAAGTTATTATTTTGATTGTGACAAAAAATATTTGAAAGTATTTCAACATAATAAAAGTGATTAAGCAGCTAATGTTAAGTGTAAAAATACTAATCTAGGTAAATTTTTTCTTAATTTTGTACAAAAATTTATCAAATATAGTTTTCTAAGTTTTTAAACAAGCAGACAATTGACGTTTAGTGTTCAAATTAATGAATGCAAGGTATCTAAAACTAAACTTTTCCAAATTCAATTTAACATTTAATTCATAAATATTTGCCTTCTTCAGTTATTAGAATTAATAGGCAACTTATCTTGTTGTCATTTTCAAACGTTACAAAAAGTAACTTCATACACGTATGTTTGCAAAACTAGTCATATTGAAAATAAAACGTTCAAAAAATATATTTTATTTGAAAAATATCAAAATGAAATTTTGCCATGTATTTAAAATATCAAATATGTTTTAGAACTTCTCGAATTGATACAATAATAATTACAATTGACTGGCTGGTTACAGGTTTCGCAGCAGCAGGTTCCTCCCCTAGGAGCCAGTACCTGCAGAAACGTCGCCAGCTGTTTAAGGTAAAATATTTTCATAATAATAGTAAACTACGTCCTCCAATCAATCATATGAAGTAATAAATATAATGATGTACTTATTTTTTTATCATTTTTCCTGCAATTGAGGCAAATGTAAAAAAATGTGTATTAACAATTAATTTTAATAAGAGCCAACGTTTCAAGCCAACTTTCATTTGGAGCAGCGAGCAGAGAGACAACATTATTAAAATCTCTAAGCCTCGCTTCCTTTCAAATCTTTGTCAATAAGAAAGTTTACCTAAAAGTTTACCTAAAGTTTGGTTATAATCACATGGTATGTGATCAAAATATTTTAAAGTAGATAAGGATTCATATTTTAAGAACTAGTAGAAAATAAGTTATTGTTTGAAACCTGCTTACAGAAAAAAATATTTTATATAATGCAACGTAGGTTGTAGTACATAATGATGGAATCTATGTTGCATGCTCACACTCAGTCAGTCTTATAATACTAAGTGTGAGCATGCAACATTTCACACTTATTTCAAAATACTACGTTACATATGATTCATTAAAAAAAAACTCTGTTTTATCCTCATTGTTGGAAAACATTTTGGCCTATCAAGAAATCGCTGTTTCAAATCGTGTCCTAACAGCTGACTCTAAGCTTGATGCTTTGGATGTAGACAAATTTTGATATTGGTTTATTGACTGTTTGAATGGTTCGGTCAGGTGGGAAGCCGGGGGAGCGAGCCCGGATCATTTACCTGGCCCCGCGGCATCGCCGTGGGCCCCGACAACTCCATGGTGGTGGCGGACTCCTCCAACCACCGCGTGCAGGTGTTCGACTCCAACGGCATATTCGTGAAGGAGTTCGGCGCCTATGGCAGCGCGGAAGGAGAGTTCGACTGCCTGGCCGGAGTTTCGGTCAACCGCATCGGACAGTTCATCATTGCGGACAGATACAACCATCGTATCCAAGTGAGTAGCCAACCATCTCCTATCCGCGGCAAGCTGGTTGAATTTCTAATCCAGATTTAAATAATTTCTAGGATTGAGCACATTATGCTTTGAAATGCAAATAGAGTCTTTACTGCTCTTTTAGAGTACAAAAATCGCATCTTTAGTCCTAAATTAGTCTGGTTGTAATACCTGACTTACTCCTTTGCTGCTTTACTATTTTATTAATTCACTGTAGTTCTGCTACACCGCAGTACTGCCATACTAGTTACTCTCCTACTGCCCTACTTTCAGACTGTCCTGTTTTATGTTTAGCTCCTTATTGTGTTAAATTTTCTTGTATAACACAAAATAACCTTAAACGTGTTTTTAAATAATAAATAGTGTATTATTATAGATGCACGACTTTTGATAAAAACATTCAATTAGTCGTTTTTTTGATTTCTAATTAGAAATCAAAAAAAAAAATTCAGATTTCATTATTTTAATTTCCACTATCAATTCTAAGTGATTGAACAACATATTCTAGAACCTCATTATTTAACACCAGAATTACATCGCTGCAAAATATTCATTAAACAAGTTTGTGGTCTTTAAATTGTGTAACCTTGTTTATGTGCAAGAGGATACGCGACGCAAATTCCAAGACATTAATGACATAATATCGAATAATTGCAGTATATTGAGGCGCAGCAGGTGGCGCTCAGGTGTAATTACTGCTTTGGCGTAGTTGTAATTAAACTCGAGCTGCTGGCAATATGGAATTATGTTACTGAACTATAATCATCGAATCGACACAAGGCGATTAAGTTATGGTGAACACGAGCTAATAGATATTATATATATAAGAAAAATTAAATAAATCAACAAATAGTGATTTCTGTCTCAAAATTCAGAGATCAATACGTTTTGAGATTTAGTTTTGGCATTATATCCTGTTGATTCTGTGGATTTAATTTATTTAAGAAATATATATCAGTCTGGCTTGGTTATTAATGATTACTCACTTTAATTCAACAAATAACAAGAACAACATCACTCAGTACAGTAACAAACGACACCGAAAGTTGTTTTTCATTTGTCATGATCTTTATTAATTGAAAATTCAATTCAAAATGAAGTAATCTCCATCTGTTCACGATGATAGTCATAAATGAAAATTCATCAGATTTCACAGGAAAACAAGGTTCTCATCCAAGACTAGGATTAAAAGTTTCTGTTATTTATAGTTGTACTATGTCTCTCGAGTTTTTGGAAGGGGACCTCAATAGTTCAATAGAATAGGTATGATAGATGGGCGTGTGAACTGGCGTAGTTCCGACGCGCATACACTGTATGTCCATTTTTCTTCGTTCCCGTTCGCAGTGCATTCACCAATTCAGAGGTAGCGAGTTATTCACGCGTGATCACGATAAATGATTGCAACAAAACGGATGAACGTGATATAGATGGATTATACTTAATGTGTGATTTGACCAAAATGCATCAGATTCGAAACAATATAAATAGCAAAATCCGCTCATAAAATCATGATAGTTCCCGAACAAAATATAAAATCAATGATTGACAAAGATTTTTAATAAAAGTACACTAACAATATTTTAAGAATTTTTTTTCGGTTGAATATATAACATTACATTTTTAGACAGGATTATATTTAATAAAAAGACAAACCTTTTTTATTTTTAACCATCAAATTTCCTATTGATAAGAATAAAGTATACGTACTTCAAGTGTGTACGTGTAAGAACATTTTTTTGCAAACGCGATGAAAAATTTTATGTCATATTTCTGTGTTGATATTCACCACAAAAATATAAATTTACATGATAATTATTTACAGTGCCTTTAAATCAGAACAACCCTCAAAATAAGACACACAATCGCTAAAGCTACAAAAAACCTACTAATGAAGAGCTTTGGAGTACAAGTATGCATAATTTTTTTCGCGGTGCTCTGTTAATCTGTTACCAATTTATTTCATCAATAAATTTTGTAATAGTTTTAAATTGAAATTCAGTGCAATTTAAAATAAATAAATGCAACGAATTTCTCTTTGAAGATAAAACTTACGGTTCCGAAAAGAATTCAATTCGTCGAGGCAGCGGCGGTAGGCAATATGTTTTATTCATTCCGCCGACCGGCCAATGGTATTCATTTAGTTGTTGCAGTCGCGTGCATTTTTTTACATCCTCCATATACAGGCGGTGCTTTAAAGCACGGACTGAATGCACCCGTCGCTTTTTTTAACCTGGCACGGCAGATATATTCCTCTTGCTTTTATTTGTTAGGGTATTGTGAACGAATGTTCAGGGAGAATGGCAAATATTGAGCAACAAAAAATTGTTAATTTGAATGGAAGGCGGTGGTGTGAAATTTTTGGATAAATCATCGTCCACAATGCATCTGGTTTTAATATTACGAAAATCATGTAAAACTTGAAAAAGCGATATTGAATTTTAGTGCGCATTTATCCTTTATTGTGAGAAAATTAAATAATGGTTTATTTACATCTTAGCAGTCGTTTCGTGTCTCGGATGCTTTTCAAAATTAATGTGGAATTTTTCGCAACTGATTGGTGTATTTTCTTTAATATTTTCAGGTTTTGGACCCCTCAGGCAGGTTCCTGCGCGCCTTTGGCAGCCAGGGGACTGGGGATGGAAAGTTCAACTACCCGTGGGGCATCACCACAGACGCCCTTGGGTTCATCTACGTGTGTGATAAGGAAAACCACAGAGTTCAGGTAAAAAAATATAAAAGGAAACAAAAAATCAACCTTCATTGCATTATATTTTCAAACCATATAATTATTAACTTTATGTATAAAACATCCGTCACTTTAATTTATTTTTCTTCACGATTTTTTCTTTAATATCAATAAAACGTATCCATCAAAACATCTACAACCTTGCAATGGTATTTATGTACCGAATGAATCACACTACTGGGAATTCATCATGTATTGTATTTTATTATGGAAGCATATCTTCGATTTTTGGTTCCATCGGATGGGATCAACACGCGCAGACGTCCACACAAACAAGGCGATAACCTCGTCACTCCGCAGTACTTTAAACGAAGTAACTTCTGTTTGAGGCAGTCGAATCAACTGAGCTCTATCGGATGATACTTCTCGGGTATAATCAAATAACAGCACTTTTATGTGAGTTGAAATTCTGACATGTTCCCGTTATGATCATTGCAGGACAACCAGCACAAAACTTCTACACAGCACGGTTTTACGACTAGAGAAAAGCTATGATGCGAAAATCAAAGCATTTCTTTTTTGTCTCTATATCATCTTTCTTCTCTGTCAATATGATAGCTTCACTAAATGTATAAAGGCCCTTTTATGGTGGCATCAGACTTTTCTACCCTAATAAAAAGATCGAATCTATCGACGTATACGCAGCGAAACTGTGTGATGAATGCCACGAGAAAAAGGTGACTGTCACAATATTGATATTCATAGCTAATCGACAGTATAACTTTTCATTTTACTGGATATTTTTTTGATAAAATTTATCGGTAGTTTTTGATAAAATCGTATGTTTTTAGATAAAAATAAATTGATAATAAAATAAAATAATTCATTAATGTAGTTTATTAAATTAACTTTTCCCAGACATATAAATACACTACCACAAAAAAAATGTTTGCAAACCCTGTTTTTTACTAAAAAGTGTATATTCCATAACGAGCTGTTTTTCTTTTGTAAAAAGTATATATTTTTTTAAAGAACTCGAATTTTATAATTTGTATGCTTTTAGAAAATAAATAGTAGGTAAATTCTTTTCATGCTTCAAATATAAATTACGAGAAATACAAAAATTACGGTTAGAAACACTTCTAAAATTTTTTTTTTCTCTTACGGTTATTTGTTATCACTTACTTTGGTTTAAATTGTTTTAAAAAAATATCTTTATTTTACAAACCTTCGTCTAGAATTTTCATCATTCACCTTTTTCCCTTTACTACTCACAAAATATAGCTTCTAATAGCAGCTTTTTATATTAGCGAATGTCAATTTCATACTCTTATATAAAAGTCAGTATATCATCGGACCCTCCACTATAAAAATGACATTGAATTCTAAATTTGTCGTAAATATAATAATGCCTTTTTTATTGATGAGCATAACTTATTTTGGTCGATGCTGGTAGTTGCCTCTGATCAATTATTTATAGGACTTCGATTGGTGTTTTTTCTACCCAGTAAAAAAGATACACATGACACCGATTCCCTAAACAGCACAACAAACAACATGCGTCGGTTTTCTTCTACCCGCATGTATAATGCAAAACCATTGAGATCTGAATTTATTGCTCATGGAAAGGTTACAACTACAAATTGAACCACGAATATATAATGATCCATTAAATTTTAAAGGTATATTCAATGAAGTACTTGCGAGTAATAGTATTGTTTAGTAATCGGACATCACTATTTACTGAGTCACACTATTTTGAATCCCACTTTAATTTTTATTCAAACTTTTTTATTACTATTTAAATCCAGTTAACGTGTTATTCAAGTCTGATTTAATAGTATAATAGTATATATTTTTACATGCTTTTCACTTAAATTTAATGTAATTTACAAGTGTGTTTAACAGTCTACAAAAAATATGCTCTAGTGTTTAAACGATGTTTACTGATTATTTTATTATAGTTTGCAAACACAAAATTTACATTTTTAACCAGCATATTTAAAATAATGAACTACAAAAAATGCGTTAGTAAGGCTTTTTATAATTTTAAATAAACCAACATGTCTTTACCACATATTTACATACCTCATTTTATTTAAAAAAATAATGTCTTGTTAAATATGAGATACCGGATTCGATTTGAATATTTCATAGATTACAATTATACGGATATTTTTCCAGGTGTTTTTTTTTTAATTTTTTTATTTCTGCGTTTGGAACCAGTACAAAAATGTTCTCAACCTATGGACATCGTCTCAGTTGATATTTTGGGGGCGTTTATAATTTTTAATTGCCAGGGGTGGCAAGACTAACGCGTTTTTATTAATTGAGACGAAAACCTCCAAATTAAGTCCCGTTTCTAAATGCTCGATATTGAAAATGCTTTCAGGTATTCCAATCAGACGGGACGTTTGTGGGCAAGTTCGGCTCCTACGGCCACAAGGCCGGGCAACTGGAGCACCCGCACTACATCGCCGTGAGCAGTACCAACAGAGTCATCGTCTCCGACTCCAACAACCACCGGGTGCAGATCTTTGACGTGAACGGCCGAGTTCTGTCTTCCTTCGGCTCCGAGGGCTCGGAAGAGGGCCAGTTTAAATTCCCAAGGTATCGTATACATCTCTCAACAAATAAGGTTAACAGTAAATCAAACAACATCTATAAGTCCAGGTGTTTGTTTTTCAAAAAAGTATATTTTCGATGCAATACATGAAAAAAATTACACCTGCAATTAAATATATTCAAACAATAATCCTTTGCCAAAACAATAAAATTGGTATCGGCATTTTTAGAGTGTCAAATTTAAATTGTTTTGTGTACCGATTTATTGGTTAAAAAGTCGTAACAATTTAGCACCATAAAATTGTGTAATATTTGATAAAATTGGCTGGTTAGTAATCACTAATAATAAAATAATAGAAGTTTCAGATAATATCATTTGTAGTGATTTTAAGCGCATAGACCCATGAATAACTTTTCAACAATGATTATAATAAATCCACATGGTTTTACCCGCACAAGATTATTGGGTAAACAATATTAAGATAGTCGCTGAAAGCTGCGTAAAATGCTTTCATACGTTCATCATGAAACTTGCTTATGACAAGTAAAATATTCGCTCAGTTACAGTAGCACCATTAGGTGCCACGATAGCATTAAACTGTAAATACAGTTGTGTTCAATGAATGCACGAAGAGTGTTTTATATTTTAAGTGTAAAATAAAGGCTTTTAGACACGTAGCAACAAATCGTGCCATCAACTTGCAGCTAGCCAATAATAGCGTCATTTTATTTTGCGTGTTTTTTTGTGGCTTTTTCTAAGTAAACAACGCACTGTGGGACGCTATTGGCTGGCTGCAAGTCGGTGGCACGATTTGTTGCTACTTGTGTAGAGAGGCCTTTTAGTCGGCGGTGGTTTCTGGGGTTTCCCCGCTGACCGAGCGGTGTTACATTACAAGAGTCTATCCATGGCCCAGCGCGGCTCACCTCTCCGGGCCACGGCGGCTCGCATTACTTGGGGGACTGCCAACTCGGCCCGCCGCCCGAGCAGCGAGCCGGCGGCTATTCACATCGTTATCTATCGAGAGGATCAGTCTGGAAAAACTTGTATTTTCTTATAATTAATTACATAGTTCCTATATAAATAATTTAAAATTATTATCCTATATAAATAAGCATGAGAAATAAAGTTTTTCAGTATGTAAAAGTTCCCATAATCGAATTTTTTTGTTCATTTTCTAGTCCGTTTTGCGAAAAATCGACTGCACCAATCGAAAAAATTTAAATGCAAAAAGTTTGATACATCCCTTCTTCCGAATAAAATATATTTTTATTTTTTATAAATTTACTATTAATATGATAAATATGTGTTTTTCCGGTTGAAGTGTAGGAATTTGGAGATTCGTCGTGTCCCTTTTCCAAGAGCCCTAAACATTAAGTTTTTTTTTCAAATGGAATTAAAAGATTAAATATAAACCCTGTGCGATATATTATTTTAAAAATAAAAATCTTTAATAAACTTTGGTTTGGAAAAGTCGTCATTTTATCTAATTTTTCAACATCTTCAAGATTTTATTTTAACCTGAAAATGGACGTTAATAAAATAATAAAAAATAGATAAATATAATTTATAGTTTTTTTAATACTTTAATACTGTAAAAAAATCAACTTTCGACATTGCAAAATAAAGTGACAACTAAATAAATTAAATGACACGATTCGCCAGGTAATGGACTGCCTCTGGTGTCTGGTTGGCACACCAGATCTTTTAATTCCAATTGAAAAAAAGACTTTTAAATGTTTAGGACTCTTGGAAAAGGGACATGACGAATCTCCTAATTTCTACACTCCAATCGGAAAGACACATATTTATCATAATAATAGTTAATTTATAAGAAATAGAAATATATTTTATTCAGAAGAAAGGATGTATCAAACTTTTTGCATTTAAATTTTTTTTGATTGGTGCAGTCGATTTTTCTCAAAACGGACTAGAAAATGATCAAAAAAATTTAATTATGGGGCCTAGACCCTTAATGATACTACATTTTTTGTACTTTACTTGATAATATCATTCTTACATATCAAATGCATAAAATTCAAACGCATTAAAAAAATATCCTTCAACCAATTATTATAGATAAACGTAAAGTTAAACGACTCGATTTTATAAAGTCGTTTAAGAATAAATCTTGAAATAGTATATATGATTGCAAAACCAAGAAGATGAGTATATACAGTTGCCAGTTTGTCTAAGTTTTTTATTGACCGATATTATCATTAAAGAAGGAAGATTTATCTAGCAGACTTTTTCGACGAATTTATAAAAATTTTCCCATCGAGAAAATGCGTTTTATATTGGACCCCGATATATTGAGCTTTCTTTTATAGCGCCGTAGATCTTGTGTAGATCGAAGCCGGTGACAATAATGCGGGGAAGGCGTTATTTTTGGCTCGTTAGCTCAAGTTTTTTTCTAGTAGAGTATCGGGAACGTACCGACTACTCCGGTGGACCGAAATATCTCCAGTTGCCATAAACTATCGTATATGTCCCTTTTTTACATTTTTGTACATTTCAGTATTCATTTTTAAAAATAAATAAAATGTTAGGGTTTATTCTGTTTTTTTTTTTTTTTTAAAGAACTACGGCTGACGAGTCTGTTTTTTGCTTTCTTGAATTCCAGGTCAAATGTGTGATATTGATTTTCTTTTCTTTTTTTTAATAAGTAATGTATCAAGCATTTATAGTCAGGAGTGCGTAAGACCGTGATATTAGCACGACACTTGTACTCATGGATACCTGCGAGCAGCTAATGCGATCTTCAAGTTTTATTATGACGCAAAATATTATCATATGTAAAAATATATTCCTTAAGTTAATTAATATGAACTTTGTTTATTTACGTATTGAGTTTTGCGCGGCCTGTTCTTGGCAAGCAGCCGATGTTGTTTCGAGAGTAAATGAGTTCCAAGTCGCGAAATACTCACTTATTCATAAAAATAACGCGTCATTAATCAATTTCGAAAGTCTGGGCAAAACAATCAATTAGCCAATTTTCAAAAAAAATAAAAATTTAACGATCCATCAATCCGGATCCTGCGAATAAATTTGTAAAGGCGAATCTCGACAATAAATTTCCATACGGTCCCTTTTCCGGTGAATTAAATCCGCGGCCAGGTAGGCACTCCTCCTGCACTCGACCCATAACTCTGGAGGCACAATGAGCCTTAGCCCCGCCCGGCATGGTGGTCACATTAATTGCTGGGATTCGATGAATTTACGATGCTGCTTATCAGAGTCCGCGCTCGGCTCGGCGATCGGACATGCGGAAAATAGGCGAGGGGCTTATTGTCATTTTTTATCTGGATTCTTTCAATCAATTGTTACAAATCATCTAATTATAAGAGATCTTTTTATGTACCTAAAAATAAATCTTTTTGATACATAAAAAGTTACAATTTTTTTTATAATAAATAACGAGCAGGTCTTACTTTATTTAAATTGGAAAAATCATTTTTATTTCCAATGGTACACTTTTGTAATATCTATACATTATTATTTTTATACAACAATATTCTTTTAAAATTAAATTGTTTCAACCCTTTCTGTATTGTAACAAATATTGTTAAAACTTATACAACTATCCTTGCTTTTGTTGATAATATTGCTCACATCTGCCAACTACTAGTTATGGGGTTCGTGTGATTAAATAAGTAGACATTTTTTATATGGTTTTTATTTAATAAACAAGAAATATAATATATATATATATATTCTGGACCATCATGAATGATAAATTCTGTGCCTTCATGTTAATTTGTCTTTATTGTATAAATGCATGCACATTTATATCTTGTGATACATGCACAAAATATATCTTCAAATATTTTATTACTTTTTATATGTAAAACTTTCGGTTATATTGATTTGTTTTATTTTCGTAATGTTAACATCTGTAATAAAATTTGTAAAAATGATTTAATTTTTTCCAGGGGTGTGGCGGTTGACGACCAGGGTTACATCTGCGTCGCAGACTCCGGAAACAACCGTATTCAAATATTCCACCCTGATGGTACCTTCCTGAGAGCTTTTGGTTCTTGGGGATCGGGGGATGCTGAGTTCAAGGGCTTGGAAGGCATCGCGGTCATGTCCAATGGCAACATCATAGTCTGCGATAGAGAAAACCATCGCGTGCAGGTGTTTTAATAAACCGCCCCTCATTCTGAACAACATTGCCTCAGGGTAAATTGTTTTGTAGAAATACTCCCATTTTACCTTTGTTAGCTTGATAGGAAGCTGTAGCTTCTAAAAATGCGTGTGTTAAAGAATGTAATTAAACTTGTGTTCTAATTGCAATGATCTTTAATAACGGATAATGAATAAATTGTAAATTTTTCATGTACGAAATATTGTACAATATTGTATTTAACAAAAAATATGCCTTAAGGTCTTTCTTAACTATATATAAAAAAAAGACTGAAAAGGGAAATATTTCTTTAAAAAAAGGATTTCTAGTCATACCTAGTCAATTCGTTGAAAAAAATATAAAAAGTTCATTAACACGCTGCAAATAGTTTTTTTAGTTATTTTTATAATAACATAAAAAAGTTTGTGTTGTTTTATATTAAAAATAAAATACATATTGTGCTAATAAATTACTTTCATGAAAACGGCCCTTGCAGACGTCGTTAGCATTGCAAGTCAGGACGTACACTCGCCGAGTCTTTCAGCTTCAGCTAATGGAAATTATTAATTATTTCTTTCCCTTTTGAAACAGTGGAGCTTTGAATATATTATGAACCTTGGAGAGAAAGCATCCCAAAACAACACAAAATATTCATTCTTTACGAAGTAATAATTACAAACGGCTTTTTTGTAAGAGTCAACGATCCGAAAAAGCTAGTTTGTATTATACAAATAGCTACTTTAAACGAAACATTGCTATTTGCAAAGTGGCTGCGTGGGAGAAGCGAGAAAGAACTAGTGTTATGACACCATTATAGAGAAATTGTACATATTTAATGTATCATGTAAAATAGAGTATAATCTCCAACCTTACGAACGTATGCTCAATATGTACTGAAATAATATGAACACATTACGAATACTGGCTACGTATAAACGTAATCGGTTCTTTTTCATTGGTATTACAATATTTTTTTTCTTTCTGCTATCCCAACAGATGGAGATTTTTTTACTACTTGCAATCACATTTTAGGATAATAATAAGTGGAATCGTATAACGTCTAATGGCAGTTTCTCTAAAAAAAGCCAAGCGCCCTTTAGGTAGCACTTGTATTGGATGGGGCTGACGCTTATTTACAGATGCGGATGTGGCGTTATACAGATCTTGATAACTTGTTTTACATCTGACGGTGGTTGAAAAAGTTCTTCTGATAAGGTGTGTTTTTTACAGTGTGGAAATTTGTAATCCTATTTTCTTGTAAGAGGCGATATTTTCCTAAGAACAGGTGACTCTGAACAAGTCGCTGTGTATCAGTATAAAAACTTGGAACAAATTCATTCAGGGGTCGTCCTGCAAATATTAAATCTCGTTTTAGTACTTTTATAAGTCGGGTATCAAGTTGGACGGACCGCCCGAGTTTCTCGCAAAAGAACGTGAGAAAAATACCTTTAATCATATATTCGCTATCTAGCTTCAACTTTTTATTTAGAAATTTTGCCACGACTCACACATATGTTTTCGTTATAGCTTCATTGTTGTTATCATTATTTTTAAAGCCATTATGAAAATATTATTAAAGTTCAAAGAGAATTTCAAACTTTCATAATACTTAGTGAAATTTTATTGAAATCGTAAATCTTCGCGTCTATAGAAGAGACTGACTAACTAACCATAACCATAGCACAGAACTTCAAAATGTGTTATTTCTTTGTTTTACTTTAATTTTTTTCACAGCACCCGCCATTTCCAATTTTCTTTTGGTAATCTGAAAATAAAAACAAAAACCAAAGTTCTCATATTAACATGTTTTTGAAGTGTTAAACAAAAAAGTGTTTTGTATATTGAATTATGTAAAATAATATGAAAAGTTTTTATAATGTGTTGTTCAATAAAAAACAAAGTTTAATATATAAAAGAACACTTTATTATGAGTAAACCCTAATACTTTTTTTGATGACAAAGGGTTTGTATTTTCAAATCATATTTGTTTGTAATTCTTCGCGTTATGGTGACAGCAGAGAACGGGATTGGGAGAGCGCGAATAGCCGAGGGCTAGAGAATATTTGTCACATTCTCGAGTCCGCGCCGGTGCGTCTGTTTGACCGTTCGCTGGCGAGAGACCTATTATAATTAATTTCGGCTATCTGATGAGATAACCGTCAGGCTTTATCCTGAGGATATGTTCTAGGTCTTCCATTGTCATATGAGGACAATCCCAGTAAACAGTATTCGTTGTGTGGTCAGACCTGCCGACCCCTCGTCCTCCGGCCCTTCCACCCCCGTTTTCAAAGCGAGCCTACCTACGATTTGCCTTTGTCAGATTTCAGGATATCCGCACGAAGTAAGCGCGGAGGATTACAAAGGCGTTAAAAAGTGACATTCGGTGCGCAATGGAAGATACCGAGAATGAATAGATCGTAAATTTCTCTTGAAAATCTAATTTCTGAATACGGCAAAAATAAATTATATTTTTAACGTTTTAATTAACTATCGCAGGTGTAATTATAATTTCAGTGTTTTCACAGCAGCTCTTGACTACAAGAACGGTATACTTTTAAAGGTGCCTTACGTGGTTTATGCCTCAGTCCGCAGTGTTTGTGAAAGGGTTGTGAGTGTCAGGTGAGTATAAATAAAACACATTCTGTTAAAATATTAAATGGAAAAATTTAATGAATTATAATGCATATTTAAAATAACAATCGTGACAATAGGTACTTTATGTACATATTCAAACAATAATATAATTTTGAAATATATATGTATATATATATATATTTTAAGTACTGAAAAGATCTGCATACATATTTTTTATTAAGTATTTCTATCTCGAAGGAACAGATGAATGCCTGTTACTCCGTCACGATGATGTATGCGACTCGAAGCGGGTGATTCCAGCAATGTTATTCTAAGTAAAGTAAGAGTTCCATATTAGATAACGCATGGGACTATAATGAATCGTGCATCTCTTCGAGAGACGAGCGAGATGTCTCCCGAAGGCGCGGATGATTGATAATGAAAATCTCTACTATTTTTCTTGTTAGTCAGAATTGCTCGCGTTGTACATTCGGCACAAGATCCAATCATCAAAAGATGGGTTCCATTTGAAATCTTGCAAAAGAAAGCGAGTTTTTTTATTCGTTACGGGGAATGTGCATGCCGAATATATTTTATACCTCTGGTGATGCAAATCCTTTCACAGCTACACACGAATATATAAAACTCCCTGTTCATGTACATAAATCTCGTATATTGGATTTTTCTCGAAGCTGTCTACTCGAATGTAAGTATGTTACTCTCTGCATTTGAATTTTTCTATCTTTCGCGAAATTTTCTTTTCAGTTTCACACGGAATAGAAAATTAGACTGTTTCTTTTTCAATTTGAGTTTTATAGACAATATTAGCATTCGATGAAAACAACTTATTTTGGTAAGTGATCGGATTCATTTCACCCGGCGCCTCCGGTGACAGCTAAACGCGTTTAATCTAACTTAAAAATAATCAACTGAAGTGATATGCAAGTCTCCTGGCAGGCGGCGCCAACAATACAGACTGACGGAAAAAGCATACAAATCACAAATAATATTACAGCTTTTCATACAAGTTAAATAATTTTACTCGACTTCGAGTCTCAGTGAACGTATCGATAAATTTAATACATTATATAAAAAAAAATCTTAAAGCGAACTAACTATAGAAATAAGAAAGTCAAAGGAAATATTTTAAATATTTAAATTATATATTTATATGTTTAATATATAATCACATGTTTCAATCAGTTAGCATATTAGCGTGACTTATAATAATGAAAATACCTTGAGAAATAATTTATCTGAAACATTGTCGACTGGGCGGTGCTCGGCCTCTACTCATATTTACAGTGTGCCGGCCGCCTTCCCGACGCCGGAAGATCAAAACGGAACGAACACAGAAAGCCTACGTCTGCCCTCCGCAATTTATAGAACCTCCCGTGACTTCGTTAAGCTCCCCGTTCGATACGCTCAGCGTGTGTCGCTTCTTATCCATTGTGAACATTCAGAAGTATTCCTATTTACAAAGATCAATCAGTTTCCTCCGAGATAAATCCGATACAAACGACACGCGTCGCCGGCGCGGGCGGAGAGCGTCACTGCCGCATTAGCGGTGCCGAGTCTCCGGGGACTTAATATTCAGAACGACAAATAAACGTTCGAAAAAAGGGGAGCATCTCCGAAGAACATTCATCACCCGAAATACAGTCGTCACAAAGGACGACCTGCAAATTGCTTTTTAATCTCCCGCGCCATCTTCGCGAGGGGCGAGGAGCGGGAAGGCGATCCGGGAGGCCTTGATCGCCGCGGGTCGAGGCGTCGGCCGGCGGCGCCGAGCACCGGTGCCTCCGACGGCCCTAGAGGCTCCTATCTCTAGTTGTTCATTCAAAAATATCTTCTGCATAACTAAGTTCTGTGAAATCGGGATGAAAAATGCCTTGTATAATTTTACCACCATAATAAAGTTTCCATTAACGTTACGATTAAAATCTCAATACAGTTTTATTAATAAATTAATGTAAGTCTCATGATTGATTGAATACATCATTTCATATAATGATTCGAAAGTACTAAGTATAAAATTTGTTTTGTCTAAAACTTTAAGGAAGGTAGTAATAATAACGGTTTCAATAAGCGATATAGGTACTCGTTCATCGATTAGGCGTAACTTTATTTCCAAACTGCGGTCGACGTCATCCCTCCACTAAGTATCAAGCCTAGCTTCAAACTATGTTAGCGTACGTAAGGTAGGCCACCCGGCCGGGGCGGGGCGCCCGATTAATTTAAAGGACGTATCTTGTAAGTCTGAAATTTTTTATCTACTCGTTATCATATAATGCCCGACCCGTCTTCGCCGACTCGACGCGATGCAAGCTCGCCGGGAAAAGCGACAGCCTCCTTCGGCAAAACGCAACAAAGCCGCGACGTCCCTGATTCCCCTGAAGGGCGGTTCCGCGGGGGTGTGAAGAAATTTCAGTTAGCCGCGGTCTGCGGTAATCGAGCATCGCCAGCCGCTCGCTTGCGAACTTCATCCCGCAAACACGAAGAGGTAAGCATTAGCGCAGCTGTACTGTGAAAGGTTCCGGCTGAAGTGCGAAGCGAAAATACCGTAAACGCTTTGCAAAATTTACCCAGCAAATTAGTGCGAGGTAAAATAAATTCAGCAGAATGTAACGCGTTGTGAAAATAATTTATAATTAATTTATGTTGGTAATATATACAAGGTTTGCTTTTAATCTTGGAGAGATATTTATATTTCTTTATCTATATAAATGAATCCCAACAAAGATAAGAGCTTACAATTCAATGTTGTACAAATCATAAAACTACTTTTATGGACAGTTTTAGTAGAAAACGTAGTTTGCAGAACGCGCGGGGGCACCGGAAATAGAATCTTATGAATAAAAAAATTGGCAAAGAGATCGCCACGCCTCGTGGTGAAACGCAGACCTTTGATGCGGCTTAACTTCACATTTACTTCACTTCCGATTTCAGGGTAGAATATTTTCGCAGGTCGCTGCCTTTTAACATTTAGTGCACCGAAATGAAAATAACGATAAATGATTTGGCTCATATTAAAACATATACCAAAATAATCTCTACAATCTTCGACAGTGGTAATTATTAAATATTTGATTAAAATTTTTATACATATATATATATCATATTATTTGTTTTATTGTACGACATTATTTCACCCCTTAAAATTTGTGTGTCAATAAATAAAGACTGTGCTATTTCCAGTTCGCTTGCATCCTCTTATTAATAGTGAACCATCCCGAGTAGGACGATCGATACTTCTCTACTCCTCTCTCAAATTATCTACTTTATCATAAATTATCAAAGAGTATTCAAAAGCATTATCGTTACGTGGAATGTAGAAGATAAATACACTAGCAGTTATGTATTTGATCGAGTGAATATTAAGAAAGAGTTCAATATGTATATTAAATAATTCACTTAACGACATTAAGAATAAATAGCCCGCGGCCGCGCGAGGGCAGCTCGAGGGCGAGAAACTAAGTACAGTTGATTGTATATCTTTAACAGTATCACAATGTCACAATGCGGGGCCCGCGAGACCCCAGACTCTCTGCCTTGATTCAAACGTTGGAAATATTAGAGTTAATTTTATTTAGTGTAATCTAATAATTAGTAATCGCTAACTAAGTGTGAAAGGGCAGCGTGTCATTTTAATTCTAATTACAAGTAAGATGGATTTGGAACCGCGCGCGTTTGTACGCGATCGTCACTAATCTCGTGATGAATAATATCTACGTACATTATCAAAATTAAAAACGTAAATTGACAGTGTAGAAGGACGCACGCTTCCAGATTGTTCTCGGTCCGGTGCGACCCTCGCGACGCTTGTGAAGGCTGCAGCGCTCGGGCCAATCTTGTTTTACTGCGCCGTTGGCTTTAATCTCCAGCTGCTGGGGGTTGCAGCGCCGCGGCCTGCGCCCTCGCCCTCGCCCTCGCCCTCGCCCTCGCCCTCGCCCTCGCCCTCGCCCTCGCCCTCGCCCTCACCCTCCCGGGACGAGCGACTCCTGGGGCCGTCTGAGCAACGCCGTCAAACGAATAGCCCCGCTCAATGGGACCGTCCAAACATGGAATGTTTCAAATTAATTAAAAATATAATCCTTTACTCAAATAGTTTTTTTTTTGTGATAGTGTAGATTATATATAAGTAATATATTGTATATCATTTGTAAGATTTCAAATTCTAGGTCTATCTCCGTCATTATAAAATGAAATGAATCCTACGCAACTAGAAAAGAAGTGAAAGTTTCTTACGATGTATCATATATTTGTTTAAGGTCGAAGGACATAATGTGGTGCTTTATACAAGTCAGACCGGCCGAGGTGCTGAGTATGTACATGAGCCGCCGCAGGGCCCAGCGGGGCGGGCCGATATTATCTCATATAGTCATATATTTTCTTTTAATTCAAAATATATATAATAGAAAATAGTTTCACTATTTTGTATTTTAAAGCTATTAACTGTATATGTTATATATATATAATCAAGGTACTCTTCTTATTCTAAAAATAACTCTTTTTAATTATTTTGTTTAATTATATCGTAATATCTAGAATATGCGAATTAAAACTTCGTTTATTAATCTTGGTGTTGCGTTTGCTAGCGTTTTCTTGATAAGAATAAATTTGTGTATATTATAAGATAAACAGTTCTTAAACTTTACGAGAAATTCGAAGCTTTTAGGTTCATATACTCGACTACGACTACGGATAGTAAAGAGGACTTTCGAAGGGAAAAGTGTATTTCAAAGAATCGCATGCGCACGAGACGGTGCGCCAAGAGAGAGAGATAATTATGCAAAAATACTATCATTATCTTTAATTAGAGGGAATAATTCAAAAAGAGGTTTAGGCATTTCCAAAATGACCGATCCACCAGCTCTTACCACTAGTGAAGAAAACCGCTCTAGCTAACTACGTAAGTACCGAGTATATAAGACTTAGTATATTTGTTGCTAATGTTAAATCTCACTGGTTCCGAACACGTCCCCCCGGGAGGCGCGGCCCCCGGGGAGCCTGCGGGGGTGGCCGAATGTCCTGGACCGAGGTCCGTCAGTTCCGCGTCTCCGGAGAGTTCGATTCGCACACGGCGCGATAAAAGTTGCGCGTGACGCACCCCGCCCGGGACGGCGAGGGCTGCACACCGCGACACCACTTCGCATAGTAGCTCTAGGCTCTACAAATCAAAGAGAGCTCGTGGAGGTTCTATAGACGAGGATATTTATACGTTTAGCTGAATTACTCCGAACGGCTTCCTCCGCCGTTTTCCACTTTGACAGTTATTATCCACCCGTAGAAACTCTAGAAAACTGTTTTTTTTTCTTTTATCTCTCTGCAAGCGCTGGCTTGCAATTAAAGTGAATTTATTCGAATTCAAACAGTAAAAAATGCAAAGCGCCTTCGTGTTCGCATCGACAACTCCCTCCAGCGAAAATAAATGACGCCAAATGAGAAAGTAATTTTGGAAAACATCTACATTATCTCTAGGAACGCCGATTCTCACTCCCCGATAGACGTCGGAAAACGAACGCAGTCACCTTCTAGATCAAATCTGACTAAGCAGGGAAAGAATGTTCACTAAGTGATGTCTCTTACGATAAAATTTTCTACGCGATACTACAATCAGTAAACCGAATAAAATCTTTACATTCGTCTAAATATTTTGTTTAAGTGAGTATATCAAAAGTAATACAAGAAAATGATACACATTTAAACTACAAATACATCGAAATCTCCCGATAAAGTCTTGTGACGATTCGAGTGCCGATGTAAGATGTGAGCACTCGCGCCCTCCTTTTCAGTTAGTTTTCTTGGCTCTCTCCAAATTAGGTCTTAACGCCTCGCGAGAGGGGAAGTTGCGGGGATGGGGGCGTGACGTATCATGGCACATCACGTGTGTGATACGACCCGGCCCGGGGAGCGGGGAGGGGCAGGAAATAATGGAGCGCAGCCGGTCGCCCGCGCGGGTCACAAAAAGGAGAAGCCTACATGGCCTGGCAGTGCCGTGCTGTACTTAACGCCATTCGATGCCCGCGGAATCAAATTAGCAGTTAATTATACTCTGTTGCTATTCAATAGCCCTCCAGCGAGGTCTTTAATACATTTAAGATACAAACAAGGACAGCTGCGTGGCTGTCAATTTTATTTAGTTCACAATAGTCTTAAAACGTTGTATTCTGAGAGCGTGCAGTGAGTGTTCATCGTTCGATCGGGCGTTACACAATAAATCAAATTAAATAAGTCTTCATGTACGATAAAAATATATTGACGCCATATGAGAAGAGCTAAAAATATATATCCTCTGAATACCTTTTTGTTTCCCAAGCGATCGTTGCTCTGACGTTTGTTTTTTTAGATATTTTCTGAATTGTGATTAAAGGTTGTTTTTATTATTATTTATGGCCCCCCTCTCACTTCACGCCCTTGTCGAGTACCGTCCTAAATATACGGCCCACCATAAATATGTATAGGATGTCCTACGAGCTACGAGATTTTCATAGACAAGCCGGTGGCGTCGGTGGTAGTGGGATTTCGCCCGTTCTGTCCGTTCTGTGGGCAACCCGACCCCTTCTGTTTTTATACAACTATATATAAATAAAATAATGATCCGTGCAGAAATTGCGACTGAGACAAACTCCAGACGCTCTCGCTCGTAACCGTTACGAGCAGACAAACGCGAATATTTACAATCAAATTTAAAAAGGTACAAACACATATTAAAGAATAACATTACACGCATTGCTCTTCTTTGATACTTTTGAGATTACATCTCTGCTACTACTAATAAATTATGTCTTTCGCTTTTATCTTTTTTTAAGATTCCCGTAAAAATCATCATATTACATGAAAAATATTTGACACTGGCGAAGTTCACTCTCGGAACAATATTCACAATGTTTCCAAAACAAGTACACACAAATACGTATTAAATTAGAATCAGCCAGATGTTTTCATTTGAAGTGAAAAACAAAAACACCAAATTAAGTATTCCTTGATCAACATTCTGTTACTATACGCAGTAATTATTTTTTTACAGACATCTCCGATTTGTAGGTTAGGAGAAATTGACACCATCCAATTAATGCAAACGCCCAAGACTAACGCGAGATGAGAGGATCTCTGCTCCAAGTCCGCAGATTAAATCTAAATTTTTAAAGACCCCGAGCCGGGAGAGGCTCGGCTGGCCGGCCGGGCCCCGAGCCGGGGGGGCGGCTCCTAGCGCCAGGCTCGGCGGACGGGGCCCTCTTCGTGGACCCCGTGCGTAATGACTCGCAGCGGGTATCCGCACTCCGAGGGCCGAGAGTCTCCTGCAGCAAGTTCACTCCACGGCGCCATTTCCGCACTCAATCTGGAAAAAAATGAAAAAATATTTTGATAATGCTTTTCACGTGTTTTTATTTATACTTTTACAACAGTAAATGTTTGGTAATTACTAAACACATTCAATATATGTGGATGTTTATAAATCACCATACGAATTGTAATTGTAATTGTAATGGTTATATCAACGTTGGGTTAATTGCAGAATTAAATTATTTTTTTCGTTATTTAAAAAAAGGTTAAATACAACAAATATAGAACAGACGGAAGAACTATGCCATTGTTTAAAAAAATATTTCTTGGGATGAAAACTTTATCCCTTAATAATAAATCCAGGTCATGTTGAGAATCGTTACCCAAATAAGTAAAAGAAAGTGTATCGATGAATGGGATTTGTTTATATATTAAAACTGGTAAAGAATTTCAAATGAATGTTAAATAAAAAAATGCTGGGTATTTTTTAAAACATATTACAATTATTTATACCCATTGGTTTTTTATACGATAATTCATTTGGTATTTAAGGGATCTCAATAATTTTTAAATAAAACGGATAAACATATATGTGAAATATTTGATAAAAATGTAACAAAAGGAACAATAATTTTTATTCCAGCTTTGATGAATACTTTTGAGGATATATATAAATAACGAACATTTCATACGGCAACTCCCAGTGGGTTTATATTTACTGAAAAAATTACAGCTGTATGCCCAGGGGGTCTGAGCTACGAGAAAAAATAAATTGTACACAATTTTGTTTTATATTATGGACCATAAGTTTGTCGAGCCAAACAGGCAAAATTCTTACAACCATTTGAATTACTACCAAGAGAGTATAAGACCCAATGTAAGAGGTATTAGATAAACGAAAGTAGAGAGTTATGTATGAGTATCATTCGATGCTTAAATTACTTGAATCCTACATCAGACGAAACAAAACATAAAGATATATTTTTATTGAGAAAGATAAATCAGAGAAGTAGTTTTGAAATTATATGACATAAAAGTGGCTTATTTCTGATTTCTTATTAATAAAGTACTCGATTAGTAGATTCAGCATATCAAATTCAGCCTTCACAACGCAATATTCAATAAAATAGTAATTTGCTTCAAAAAACTTAAACATAGTAATATTGGCAATGGAATGTGGAAAAATATAAGGAGTTTGAATTGATTTACGGCCAATGCTATTGATTGAAATCTATTGCAATATCTTAATATTATATGTAGCATTTGTATGTAGAGCTTGAACCAGTAATCTTTTGTAAAGCAATAAAAGATAATAAAAAAAGTCTCAAAGTACCATCGTTTTTAAAAGGCAAATTCTGACTGGCGTTGGAAAAAATGTGGAATACTTTTTCAGGGATCGTTTTAATCCAAGCCAAGCCGTCAGCGAAGTCTTTCAGAGGTCCCTAATCAGCAATCTCGATTACTCAAAAGCTCAATGGCACTCTTTCCACGTGCTTAAAAATTCAGTACAGAAGAGTCAGCACGTGTACTAAGTGCCCTTAAACTAATTTTTTTTTTTCAAATCATTGGATTTGAAAATATTAAATGCGTATCGTGTGGAGGGTTAAATTGTGTATATTGACTTTACCACAAAAGTTGTCACAGAGCTTTTTAAATAGGTTCAGTTCCAATGAAAACAAATTGTAAACATTTTACACAAACAGGTAAGCGAATTGAATTGAAAAATATTTTTTGGATTTTATACGTAAGACATTAAATTGTTTTAATTTTAATTATTATTAATATTATTAAACCATGGAAATTAATTCTTAGTAAGGTATTTCAAATCAAATACAAAAGTCAATGCATTAACATATTATGTCCAATGTAGTTTATATCATTCACTGGAAAGCATTGTATTTCTCTACCAACTAAATTGTTTCCCTAACTATTCATGAATGTGAGGTCTAGTTATATCAACGATTTTCATCTGCCTGTCATAAACCTTACTTCCGGCTTTTCGACCATCAAGAGTAGAGTGCGCATTCAAGGTCACACTGCCAGTTTAAGGAAGAAGATTCCAGAACCAAGTATATGGCCGTAACTGCTGAGGAGAAAATAAACACATAATTCCACTTGATGACGAGAGAAGATAAATTAAATAAAAAAAGTCAAAGAAAGAAGTGTAAAATTGACAACTAATCGAAATATTTGTTGTGATCTAATTTGAATGACGTGGTATTAGCACATTTTTGCGTTTAATTTTAAGGAAAATTTTAAAAACAATATCAATATGATAGTGACTCAAATCATCATACGCGCAAGTATTTGTAAATATATCAGAAAGTACTCGTTGGAAATCCATCTAGATATTTTGAGAGTTTTTCACGTTTTATTTGGTGAAACCAGTCACGTAAAATTTAAAAAAAAAAATCATTTAGAAAACGTTTATAAATACTTTAAGAACTCAAAACATCAACAACCTGACGTCGCGTACGTACATGCTCGAGGAGGCTCACTGACATAATAGGCAATCTTGCATCAAGGCTCGGAGCAGGGCCCGGCTTCTTGGCGCTGGGATAACTTATGGGCGGTGAGAAATTTACAAGAGAATTAGGAGAAGAACGTACAGCTAGTAAATTGCCGCGGGACGTGAGGACTATCCACGCGGGTGTACTACGAACAGCTGCTCGATTTTTTATAGAATTGCGTGTGAGGAATATAAAACGTCATTTTATTGGCCGTGCGCCATGATTTTATCGCTTTATTTTATATCAAAAATAAATTAAAGCTTTATATCCGCGCTCCCGGGGTTTTTTTTTTTTTTTTAACAACTCTGTTGAAAAATGCTTTAATGTGGTTTCTTAAAAAATATGAAAAATCGTAATAAAAGTAATCTAAAATAGGCTTTTTCAGAGTTGTTTTAATAGTAGCAAGTAATCAATTTTTGACAGAGAGTACTTGGTGGAATTCTATTTTAATATTTTACTAAATAAACTATATAATTACTTGAGTGATTTTTCCACAGTTTGTTAAACCGATCACCAATAAAATTTAACACGTAGAAAAATCACTTATTTTACTAATAATTAATATTAACACTGCCATTTAAGTTTAATTCAAGAGTAATTTTCACAGAATGCAGAGCCTAAAACGCAGGAAAAAATAAATAGATTAGACAAATGATCATAATTTTAATGTATATAATAAATCAATTTGTTATTTTATTAGACAGTAGAAATATTTAATGATTACTAAGGAATATTGGTGAAGAAATATAAAGTCCGGTAATTATCTTATAAACAATGCGTATATTCTTTTTGTACATTTGTAAAGTGCAATAGCTTCTACAAGCCGAGCATCATTGTTTGCGCTCATAACAAAGTAAGAATTTCCCCATAAAAATGTCGATGGACTCCACAAGTGAGACGATTTTTTGACTAGTCGATGTGTGGCCATGAATACGGAGTGCCTGCTCGCCGGGGCGTTCACAGGCTGCGGCGGCGGCGACCGCATAGAGAAACACCATGGAATCCATCTTATTAAACTTGAGTGTTTTTCAACTGTGAAGAATTCGCACTTTTACACTGTTCATATGAAAATAAAATAAAATTTTCAAGTGTTATAAAAACCAAAAAAAAAACTCTATTACATTCATGCAAATGCAAAAAATATGATACACGTTTCAAATGGAAAACCAATGTTTTTATATTTATATATTTGCCTGTTAAAAATATATACTTCTAATGTAATTTCCTCTCCATGGTACTAAATATCTAGATATATCCATATATATATAATTTTTACACAAAACGTGGTTTTCTGTAGCCTGTAAAAATAATTCGTGTTTAAATTTTTTAAATACCTATTGCGGTAATATAAATATATTCAAAATAACATTTGTTTCTCACTCTTGAGAAATAATATAGAAACCAGGATACGACTGGAATAAGAAAAAAAAAAAAAAAATTTCGATGAGAGATCGTGACTTGTAGTGCAGAGATAAAAAAAGATACGGGCAATTGACCTTCCAGTTAGGATTGAAGGAGACAACAGTGAAAATACATGAAATCATAGACGTTTTCCAGTCATAAAAATGGAAACAACTTGTCTGCAAAACACGACATGATCACAAAACGAACACAAAATCACCAACGAGCTGTAGTATCGTGTACGATAGAAGATACTGAAAAGTGATACTTATGATGATATAAATTTGATGACTCATTTTACTTTTTACTTATAAAGCCTATAATATAAAATATATATATATATATATAAGTATCCATCACATAGCTAAATTAAAATAAAATAAACTTGTACGAGTATATGCATATCAGTCTTCTTTACAATAATCATCATGTATATCTTATAAGAATAGTGTATACATAAAATTAAACAGATCCTATTTTTTCTTAAAATCATGAAATGTAACTATGAACGTTATATATTTTTTCAGATATTGTTTGTCCTGAACGCTATAGGCATACCTTCAGACCTAAATCAAAGCATCCCCTGACATTTGATTCCAATCTGATCCCACGATTGACTTGCTTTGCTGCTTTACTTTGCTGAAGGGTTGCCTGTTGCTTAATTATTAATTTAATAATTAATTTTAACTTTTGAAATGAGTGCCGCTTCTTCTGGTTCGCGGCTTGTCTTTTTAAATACTTTGACATCTGCTGCTTTTGATATGGCCTCAATTTTGACACACTAATTTCCGGTTATCGACTGACTAGAATTTATGGCGATTATATAAATAAAGATAAACAGGAATATCAAAGCTTCTTCTCGGGGTATCCTTTCGAAACAACAGTTATTTTCGTGAAAATTGAATTGAATAAAATGTTGAAACTCAATCAATTGAAAAGTAAATTTTCTAACTCTTTCTCTCTTCTCACTTTTGATTAATTTAAAGTAAAATATATATTGGAAAGTCTATTATTCAATATCCGAATCTTCATTCCATAAAAATAGAAGAACGCAAAGTATTAGATTTTTTTGATCACTTTATTTTTTTATTTAATATGTATGTAGAGACTGTAAGAGAAAAAGTTGTTTTTCATAGTATAAATTTAAAAAATTTACTTTTATATTTACAAAATCTAAAACTAAAATAACGGTAAAAAGCATTATGCCTAATGTAAAACTCACAAGCGCCAGACCGTAGCCTTGCAATTAAGCACTGTGCCAGCGCACACGAATCTAGCGAACCCCATTTCCAGCGCTAGCAATAATACTAGAATATAAGTATCTCATTACCAGGTGGCAGGTTATTACGAGTATTACATAGGTGCACACTCCAAAAGACTTTCTTGTGAAAATTAAAACTACTTCGATAGTGACTATAAAAAAACTTAATCCTTCAAGGACCAAATTCACGCTGCTCGGCGAGCGTCGCGGTGCTGCAGCGTGACTGCGGCAGGTATTTGCGAGGGTTGTTTTATAACGCGAGCCTTACTGGAAGGCTTTCGGTCCAGCGCCGTAAACTTATCCGACAAGCGAGCCCCCGTCAAAGCTTCATCTCCTAACGAAGCTGAAAGACTGTTGAGTCGCTAAACAGAAATAAGGGCGGACATTGAAAAGAATAATGTTTTTCTCCAGAGCTAATTAAAATCTGTGCTGACGTACTTACTATTCACCACACTGTAAACTAATATACTCGTATAATTTATTCAACGTTTTCTTAAGATAAATATATATCAAAGATGGTAGTCAATTTCACGATAAAATAATTATAAAAATATAATAAGGTTTCAAAGTCGGATATAAAAAGAAAATTCTTATAAAATTTTATCCTTTGGGGCAACCATAGTATATTAAAAAAATAAGCTTAAAATGGATCAAATCTAAAATTAAAATTGTTGTGGTTTTATCGGTTCTTCTTTCTAAATTATATTAGTATTATTATAATAAAAGTAATATTTAAAAAAATGGATAAAACTTATTATCATTTAAATAAATCAAAAAAGGCTGTGACATAAAACTGATTTATATACGGAGCAGGTTTTATGCACTGTACTAAATACAAGTGTAGACTTGTTAACATAAATAGAAATAAGAAAAATAATGCTATGTTTATGGCGCTGAAATCTTTTTAATTAAATCAAGCAGAATATACCTGATTTAAAAACACATAGAAATTAATTCAATATGAGTTTTAAGCGACGATAAAATTGGCTTCGTCAGCAAAGGGCGTTCGCCATTTTTTCAAGATTAGACGACGAGACTGTGAAATTAGTAACGCAACGGCGAGTTTATGCTTCACTTTTACTGAACAAACTTCTTCTTTTGTTCATTCGTCTTTTCCTTCGACAAAGAAAATTACATGCAACGAAAAATAAATTAAAGAACCTTTTAAATCGAAATACGTGGGATAACAATTTTTAAAAATAAACAATCAAATTTCATTGTCATTTGAAATGAAATAAATCAACTAATAATTTAATTGAGATTTACTCAATTTAATATTTATTTTTAAATTATGGAGATTTTTGAGTTATTTTTCTACGGCTTATAAAGTGATCTTCTTCTTGGCCTTTTAATAAATAAAAATGCTCTTAAAAAAATGTTTAAGCATCTAGAACCTACAATTTGTTCTCAGATAATTCCAAATTAGTATTTTAAAAAAATATCGTTATATAATTAAAACACATTTTTAAATTCTCTTTATAACGTAAATTGAATTTTAACAAATGCTTTCTATCAAAATAATTAAGCATAGACAAAAAAATTATTAATAGTAAGAATATTTCACAGTTGTTTTTTTAATATTATGTTTGAACTTTGTTAAACAAGTTTCCCACGTTAGACTTTTAGTTATATACAATATAACTATATTAATTTTATTATTACATTCTGAAAATAACAAAAGTTATACTGAAGCCAATAATTACTAGCTGAAAAATTCAGAGAAATAAGTCGAAAAACACGAAGAATTTAATAATATTTGTTTTATTAACTTGATATCAACTAAACTTTCTATGGATTATTACAACGTAACCTAACCTTACCAATAATTCCAATTTTTGAAAGATCAAATTAAGTACAAAGTAATACAACTAATCAAAAATATTGGCGATGGCATCACGACTTGTATCCTGAATATTCAAACTGAAGCTCAAAGGAAATGCTCAAAAATTAAAATTTATTTAGATGTCTGAAATAATGCAGGAGAGCGATATCATATGAAAATTATAAAATATATTAATTTTTAAAAAATAAAACACAATGTGTATGATTAAATAATTATATCAAATTAAAAAAAAAACACGTTAAAGAGTTCAAATATATTAAATTGAAAAAACTATTCGCGCTTTGCTTTTCTTTCTTTTTATGTATTCAGAGACGTGTGAATATGAATTATATCACAGTGTACAAAATTGTGATAACAATGTGTTTTTCTGAATGAAACTTTGGTACTTGTTTTTTATCCGACCACCAAAAAACTTGTACCTAACCTAGCCTAACTTAACCTAACCTAACCTATCACAACGAATAGAGCGAACATGGAAATCTGCAAAGGAACGAAATAAACGCCACAACGGGACTCATCGTCATATGATAGATTCTTATCTCTGCAAGTACATGTACATTAAAAAAAATTTGGTGGTCGGATAAAAAACAAGTACCGAAACTTTCATAACTAACAAATATTATAATAGATAGTAAATCAGAAATTCAATATTTTTGACATACGAGTATTTGGTGGAATTCCATTTTAATATTTTTGAGTAAAATACTTTAAATATTTTCACATGTTCGTTTTTATTTGTGACCGGTTTCGCCAACCTTTCACGTTGGCGTTATCAAACACTCTGTTTGTATTTCACTCAAAGTATTTTACTCAAAAATATTAGATAGTAAATATATAAAAACCAGTTGTTTACACAGAACCATCGTAGCACTTGCACGAATGTTCTCGTACTCTGGCGCATTAGCCTCGTCTACGGCGGGGAGCGCTTCCGCCCCTCGCATATCGAATTTCATAGTAAAAGAGTTTATCCGCCCCAATATGGATAATCTGGCGCAAGGGCGGGCTTTGCCGCCCCCGGGGCTGAGTGTTGCGACAACATATGCGATGCAATAATACTTTTTCCGCTTGCTAAAAAAACTACTTCGCCATTCTGGTTGAATCACTTGCAGTACTTTCGGCTGATGCAAGTGAACATGTCGCATGTTTCGTTTTTTTATTAACAAATACCGTACAAAGCTTTTGATGAAATTTAAAACTTGAAAGTTTTTTTTTATTTTACACAGGCAACCGTCTCTGTATGTTTTACTTTTGCCTTGTATCATTTCATATTTTTTGTCTTAAAAGAAATTCTACGCAATTCATTTTAATATCTTTTAATCATTTTTCTTTTCAACATCGACATTGTTCATCCTAAAAACAATCTTTTTCGTTTACAATTAAAAAGTCTTGATTAAGAAAAAACTAAAACTGAGATTCTACAACTTTTTTAAAGTTTTAGTTTTATTTTAACAATTGTTAATGAATAAATGATATTTCAAAGATATCAATTAAAAAAGATTATAGCTAATTTTTTATTTGACGAACATATGTAGTAAGTAGTGTTTCAACAATTTGCAACCGTTGAGCCATCATGTGCTATACGCAATCAGTAAAGTATTAAATAAGTTATTTGTTTATTTAAAAAATTTGATTGAACGTTAATTTCTTCATTTTTAATCAACTATGAGATTAAAACTTAAAATATATGCCAATTTTGAGTTTGAGAAAATTTGAGTTTTGAGAAAATGAGTATATAGATGTTTGCTCGATACTATACAAATAAACATACACAAAACTTGATAATGATAAAATGATTGATAAATAAAAATTCTTCCGAAAAAAATGGCACTCCGTTAATATTATCCGAGTCGACGTTTTTCAAATTAACGTCGAAAACAGATCGTCACCGGCCTCCGCTCGCTACCGGAAACACTTATCAACGAGGATATTTATTCGCCGAATTCGATTAACAAGACAATGACGCGGCCTTTTTCAGTCGACCGATGCGAAATATCCCAAAACTTCCGGCTGAAACAGAATCAAAAAGTCTGAAATTTATTCCGCGCCCGCTGGGACGCTCCGAGGGGTTCAATTCGCCCGATGCTCGGGGGTGTTCTTTTAATGCAAGGTTTAATTTACTCAGAATGTTTGAAAGGAAATGGAATAAAAATAGACTTTATCTTTTAGAGGAAGTGATATAATATTGGCTCCTGATTACGTAGCTAGCCTCATCTCATTTAGATTAAATGATCACGCAGTAATCATTTTATTCATAAAAATTTAAGTATAACGAAACATACTTTGTTTTATTTATTTAACAAAGTATATAGTCTGGCAACGCAGATATCAAAGCAGGAATCTTTATTATTTTGAATTTTATGGACTGATATCATCAAAGAATTTATGTCTTGTTGATCTCATCTTAAGTGTGATGTGTTTCACTGAGGTCTCCAATTTAAATACAAATAAACATTCTACCCTAAATAAATAAACCCTGTGAAACGAGTTCAGGATCATTCAAAGAGTGCGACACCTCTGAACTATAAAACAAAAAGGAATCCTAAAGCAAGACCTTTTTTTCTAATTCCGCCGAGCTCGTCTTTCAAACACACGTACAATCGATAGTAATCTTTTATCATAACCTAAAACAATTGACTCGTCCCTCAGCTGGACATTGTCCTCAGGCGAAGTAAGGTCAAGGGACATCACGGGGCCCATCGGGAACAGCCCCTTCTTTGAACTACAGCCATGTTAAAAACTAAATATATATATATATATATATATATATATATATATATATATATATATATATATATATATATATATATATATATGTATATATATATATATGATATCTAAAGCAATTGAACTAAAATATACAAAAGACTGTCTTTAGTTTAACAGGAACAGTTGACTAACAGGGGCCCTCCGGAATATTAAAAATGACACTTTTTGCGTTCGGACAGGTGTGTGTACCTGGCCGGAAGGTCTTTGCGCGAGAAATCGAAGGGAAAGGGGGCATTCTAGAACAGTTTCCTGAAAAATCCTGATTTTTCCCAGGGGATGTCGTGAGACAGGAGCTCCGCATCCCCCGCTGGCCGACGCCTGGGACGACGCGACGGGGCGTTGAAAAAAAAAATAGTAATTCAATTTCCTCGAGACGAGCGAACTGGGAACTTTGATTTAGTTGGACTCCAGTCGGAAAACTTAGTTCTATTTTAACGGTAGTTTTTTTTTACACTAGACTCTTAGCATATTTTCGAATTTACAATTCATAAAAGCTAGATGAGAATCTCAAATTATGGGTGTTCATACATATTTTATGCCATAAATTCAATAAATCTTGTATGACCTTTGATCAAACATTGAAATGTTTGAACATGAAATATATATTACAGCTTAACGTAGTATTATAGTTAGTTAATGAATTAATAATATTTTATTCGAATGCACCGACAAAAACACTTTTACCTATTAAAAAAAATAAATTAATATCATTGTGTTTTCGGTTGGAATATACTTATTATAATAAAATATCGTAGCATGTAAATTTCTAATATTATATAATGTAATGGATAAAATTTTAGGTTCAATGATTAAGTAGTGTTTTATTTTGTCATTTTTTTTTTGTACTTGTACAAAAAAAACTTCTTATTGTCTTATAAATTATAACATTAGATTCCTATGATTTATATCTGATATTATTAAGAAATGACGTCTAAAAATAAACGCGATTTTATCTGTAACCTTCAAGGAAAAGAAGCAAATAAAAGAAGAAAGATAAAAAATAATTGCAGGAAGTTCTGCCATTAACAGAAGATCGTTTCCCGGAGATCATATCTTATATTTTTACGTCAATTTTCGTATAAAAATCCTTTTCAAGGCAAGAAAGTCTTCGCAATTGTTCACAATTTATTATTTATGATATATACAGAAAATATATATTAATGTAACCGGAAAGTCTGAACATTATATCAATAAACATTAATGTTATTAAAAAAAAAACATTTTGTTTTTTTATAATGGTACTTCCATCTTATACACCGTGTTTCTTAACGATGAACCTCTCGTATTCCCACTACAATGAGTGATAACAGTTTTTATTGCATTAAAAAAGTATTTTACTTTTACTATGTATAATTAATTTTTACTCAATAATTTACGTATAGTACAAGATGAACGAAACTACTTTTTTTATTTATCCAAACTAAAAAAAAAAAGACACATTGTTATTATCTACTAACACATCATAACATGTAAAAAAACAGGGTAAATTTTTATTGCTGTAGGTTATACAAAAAAGCTCGTTTTGTTTTTATACTTACGCTTATTAAAAAAATATAAAACTTAAATATTTAGGCGTTTTAATGTTTAAAAAAATGATGTTTTTTTTAACATAAAAAAAATGTTTATCCGTTCATGTGTGATAAATTTTAGAATAATTTTAATACGAGTATTAGAATAGCGTTATTCATATTGACAGGAAACACATTTTGATTCCAGAAACTATACTCTTTATTAAATGCTGAGCGAACAAACGAAAACATGTCACTATCTTCGCTTCATTTGTTCGATAGGCTAAAAAAGGTATCATTTACAAAAGGGGGCTGTTTGGAATAGCGCCACATCAGGTTAATTTCCACGGCCGAATGAATGGAGAAGGAAAATACGTAAAAGTCCTTTTACTTCACGAAAGTTGGCGAACTGGGAGCAAAAAAGACAGAATGACACCCCAGCGTCGCAATTGTAGGGAAAAAAAAACTGTGAAAATCCGGGAAGGCTAGGCCTTCCAGTACAAACAGACTTCATATCGAGTTTGTCAACAAACTTAGCCAAGTTTCTGCTTCATAAAATTTTATTTTAATGTCACATTGGAATTTTTTATTTCCTCGGAATAGTATGCAGATGCTCGCCTTCGGGATCGGGGCAGTTCCATTACGCGTGAAGTGCCTCTTGTATACTCTCGATATTATTGTTATCACCCCTTGAATCGATACAAAATATGTTCATGTTTTTTCATTTAATTTTACTGTGCGCCGTATTCGTAGTCTATGTAAGTCCCCGTATTGCAAAAGTTTGCATAATTTATCGACTCTCTCAACACACATAGATCCATGAGTTTGAAGTACTACTATTCAGAGATACACATTTCAGTTAAAAATATTAACTATGTAATTAAACAAATAAAAACCTTTTTTTGTTGAGTCTTTCAGACAGCAAGTAACTCAAGTACAATTTTAAACATTTTTTTTTAATATTTATCTTTTATAAACAATTTTTTTTTTTTACTGATTTTGTTTGCTTGCGATACTGCAGTTAACCAATTTATTAGGTTTAATATTCAAATTATATATTCATTCAACGGTGCATAAATGTTAAGCATCTTTTAAAATGCAAAGTGCTCCATCTTGGCAAAAGAGACCATGTGGGTATTATGGTGCACAATGTACAATGTAAAATAAACGCTGCCGGTACACAAGCGGGGCGAAGAGACAATGCTCTCGGATCTCTGAGCGAGAAATTTAAATAATAAAATGAAGCATTTTACTCATTCGAGGCATAAAGCAGGCCCGGGCGAGGGGCAGAGGTCTCATTAAGGTGGCCCCTCACTATTCAGTATTCAAACTTTTCTTCGGAACGACCATTCAGTTTGCTTGAAACGAATAAAAAGGACAACTCGACAACCTTTCGAGTATCATGCTCCGAGATTATTCTCCGAGTAAAGTTTCTTACATTTGTTTGAGCAAATTGAAAATTATACAGAATTCTCATTGTTGTTTGTATTAATATGATATATAAACCTTCTGTTAACCTATTTAAATACAACTTTTAGATTTAAATAATACTTGCTGATTTATTTAAGACAAACTACTATACGCAACGGTCTACAAGTGCTTAAACACATTTCATTTCGGAAAACAGAAACTTGCGCCCATTGTGAAAGTTTCGAATGATTGCTTCTACAAATTAATATGTTTATATATAATGAGATTTTTTCTATAAGATACCAACAAGACCATGTCTTAAATTATTTAATCGTAAAAAGTAAATAGATTCTTCTTTATTAGCATAACTCAACTGACGTTGGCGAGTACAAAGCCGCTTGCGGGGTGAATGCTTCAGAATAATGTAATAGAAAACTTTCTGATCAAATTTGTAATTTAAAGACATTGATACGAAGTTTTAGGGTTGGTTTGCTTTTTCTTGTTAGAACAAAAATAGTTTTAACGAGTTTACGAGACGGAATATAGGAGCTGTGAAATGAGATTTTTATTTGAGCACTGAACATAATATTAATAAGAAACATTATGAAGATATACATTTCAGTTAAATGAATTTTTAATACTTAAATAAACGGACACTATTGACTTAAGTAACTTTTCAAGCTTAATTTAAAACCTAATATTGCTTATATATCAAGATTTATAGCATTCCTCAAAAGACCAACACTATCATGACCAAACTACATGAAGGTATTTCCTATAATTTTATGTCTGCAGAATAACTTGTTAAAATATTAACTAAGGTTATTGTAGTTTGATTTAAAAAATACTTAATGTATTTTACAAATAAACCACTATATGATATATCAAGAACTGTTTTAACAATTACGATTAATAAAAAACGTATTAAAAATATATATTTAATAAAAACAGATTTTTACAAAGTTAATACAAACCTATTAACTAACATAACTACCATAATAATTTTCGATATCCGAAATTTTGTTAATGCGCTTATAATAAGAGAAACGTTTTAATTTTATAATCACAATGGCTTAATAATATAAAAATAAACTCATCGAGTATGAGTTTCATTGATTAGAAATTCTGTTTTAATAAATAAATCATTGAAAAAAAATAATAAATGTTCCTATATAAATTAAAAATTTAATCTTATTTTAACTTTGCACTTGTGTCTTTTTCTACTTGATATTCAAACAAACTCTAATAAATAAATATAAAAAACAAGTAACCGGAAGCGTATCCTTCCCGCTTGCGCCCCCTCGCGCCGCTCAGGCTTCCGGGGTGGCTGTGACCGCAGATGTTCACAATCAACCCTGCTTGTACAGAAGCGGGTTACTTTACAGGAGACGCGACTTACTTCCCGTGGTTTATCGTTTGCTTCTGCCCAACAAATCATTGTTGCATCGGACGTAGCGTGCAACGACACGAGAAGTCAGGCAATTCTTTATCAAAACAAAATGGGGCAGCACAGTGCGAAAACATTGCTACCTTTTCACCTTAATTTAATATCATAAATATGAAACGACTTGAAATATAATACAAAATAACTACCTCTTTGTGTTTGGGCACACAATTTTTTTGTTATTTATTAGTTCATTTGTATAACCTTATAGGTTCCGCTCAGCTTTTGATCATTTTTTTGGTTAAACTAATTAAGCGGAGTTTTATGATTTAATACGAACAGAAATATGATTTTGTTGTTTCTATTTAATGATTTATGAAAGTTGTTGTAAATAAAAATTAATCAATATACTTAAATAAAAAAATATTAAAAAAAAAATATATATATATATATGTGTGTGTGTGAAATTTACGATTTCTGCTAAGCACTTATCACAGTTATTTGATAATGTGAAACACTGAAGTATACATATAAAAAATAAGTGTATCAGTGTAAAAGTTTTAATAGTATTTTTTTTGGCTCTTCGATTTAATAATATATAATTTCTGTTACAAATATTTCTGTCGATTGAAAATTATAGAAAAAAGTACAAAACCTTATTTGAGAATGTCAAAAGCAGTTCACTCACTAGGATGAAGTATTTATTTTATGAGAAAATGTACTAGGAGTGAAAAATACGAAAATATTTAAAAATGATTTATCTTCAAAGGTGAATAGAGAAAACTCTTATCGTAAAGGCACCCAGCTTCAAATTTTTATTTTAATAAAGTAATTAAAAAATTTATATACTAACAAAAACTAAAAAGCAAATAGTGGTGGCAATATTACTTAGCACGTATGTACCTGCAACGTTAAAAGATACAAAAGGGGCAACGTTTTTAATTTTCTCTCCTCTAGAAGGTCCTGACTACTAAATTAATTCTCCTCCGTTGGCCGCTGCACTACGGGCGGGAGATGTAATTAACTGCACTTAAAAGTGTTGTGACTTGCTTAGTGAGTTGGCAAATAGTAACTCAACACTGGCGCCGCTGGGGGGTGCGGGCGCATCTCCCGGGAAGCCTTCGCCCACTCATGCACTCGGGGGTGAGACAGAGGGAAGCCGATCTCTAATCAATAGGCACCCAGGTGAGAAGCGTTGAGTCCTTTTGAGTATGATTTCATGGTTTAAATTGTATAGTAGTGAGTTATGTATTTTCCCTGCTAGTTTACAATCATAATATCTAGGAAATACCGACCGACTTAAGTCTTATAATTTTATTGCATTAAGGAATACCTGTGTAATTATATGTCGCCGCTTGAAAGTAATTTAGACTCCTTCCTGGAAAGGTTCGGGGTAAAAACGTGTTTTCCAAATGCATCTAGTATTCTATTGTATATTCATGTTAATAATCCCTTTGGGTATTTCTTATGTTTTCTTATGACATTTTTTCCCAAATGTAACTGTTTATATTTACTGTAAATAAGAAGGACGCTATGCCGCTCCAAGAGATTCATTCAAAAATCATCGGCCGTTACCACCGGAGCCTTGGCTCTCGAGCCTCGGGTCTCTTTATTTTATTGCAATTATTTAAATCAGTCTGTTTTCAAAGTCCACCGAGGAGCGAGCTATCATTTATTGTAACTAATTCGACCATCGGCTGTTTGCCGATGTATACATGTATATTAAATAAACTTCATAATTAAGTATTGAAAGTGTTATTACTCAAACGTTCGAGAGAAGTCCACCAAGTGTGCATCTGCGGAGTCACATATCAAGCAAGTGGCATTCCGAGAGGGGCACATAAAAAGTGCAATATATATATATATATATATAATTTAAGAAATACATTTAAAGGGGAATGAGTCTTGCCACAACCCTGCAGGTTTAAGTATTATTATACTAATTAATACAAAAAAAATACCTCTAACCGATAGTAGAATAAGCATTATTGCATAGAGATTTGCAATGTCAGTTTATCTTTCTAAATCCAACCGTCAACCATGCCAATTTTGAATATCGTTACAAAGAGATTACAAATATAAAAACAAAGTATCCGGCTCCCTCAATAAACAAAAACAATAAATATATAAAGTTAGACAGTTGACATGTGAATAATACTAAAAATATTTTTAAACTTACTAATAAGATAACTTTTGATTTTTGAAGTAGTTGAATGTTTCCTTACATAAATTAACTGCTACATGTCTGAATACAGCAATTTTTTTTTTTCAACACCTAAAAATTAACTATTTTTTTACTTTCCCATAGTCATATCAGGCTCTTATCAATCTTGGAATAAATGCATAAATTTGAAATCGTCATTTCTTTCGATTGTGTAGATATCAAATTAAAAATTTATTAAGCAGGAATATAAAGTCCACGAGTTTTGAGCCGGAAAGTTTGTACCGAGCTCAATGGGGTTTTATTGAAAGGCCTCAGGTGAAGGGGCTATCAAGGAGCGATACAAACCTTTTGGGAAAAAACTTATTCCATTATACAAACTTGGTCGGGAGAGACTTTGATGATTTAATTCGATTGCGTGGAAGAAAATCTGGCCGTACAAACTTTGCAATTTTACGATATTAGATGTCAATAACAAGTTAATTCGAATAACAAACTAGTTTTAATAATAATTTTGTTAAAAATTAACCAAGATAATAGATGATTAATTTTTGCTAATCGTTTTATATGAAATATAAAACTTAAATTAATGAACTAATCAACAAATAAAACAATACGTACGACTTCCTAAAGCCATCAGTTTAACCTTACAAAAAATAAGGCTTACAAAAGAGTGCAGAAGAATCCAAAGTAAACATACATTATCTTTGCATCCCCGCGTAGAAAAAAGCAATAAAAAGTTAATTTAATTCTAACTTCATTTCCACAGATAAATCCAGAAAAAATATCTCAAATAATGAAATTTCCACGTTGCCCCTTTGTGAAGCGCTCTTACTCACCTGGAAACTTGCATTTTTTAAGCTTTTCAAGTCTGAAACTTTCCAAATCAATCATAGAGATTTATTAGCTGTGTAGCTTTATAAAAACAATCAGACAAGTAATTTTTCAAAACGCAAATTATATTATTGAAAATTAAAACAAAATATCAAAAGTTTTCGTGGCACAAATGACTGATGCTTAGAATTTTTTCAAAACATAATCTCAATTCGTGAAATGCGTTTAGGCATTATCCAATATTTATTTAAAGCAGATAATTTTGATATTAATGTCAATGTCACTCAATCTACTTTAGCGGTACATAAAAATAATTTTTTAATTATTTTATATGCGTTTATTGCTATTCATATAACCTTAATATAAAATAAATAAAATCGTCACCATATTACAAATAAGGTTTTTATCTCTTTCAAAAATAAAATGAAAAGAAATTCTTTAACTTTTATTTTTTATTATAGGTATACAAAATTATACCTATACGTAATATTCAAAGAAAATTCATACTTGCGTCTTTTAACTAAAAACTTGATACAGTATCAATTTTTCAGACGTTCGTTTTTAAAGTTTTTACGTTATACCGTTAGCATAAAGTTAAGATTCCTCTTTTTGTTTTTTTTTTCACCCTCGAGCTACCTGCGGGAAGAAAATGAAGCGAGGGGCTTGAAATGAAATTCTAGGAAGTCATTTAAACTTCTCTAGTAAAAAGCACATCCTTGCGGTCGGCAGACTGTAAATATTGGTAGGGGAACTTCTCTCTACGTATTTATGTATTTTTTAAACAGATATAGGAACCTAATTACAAACTTTATAAGAAAACACGGACTACGGTTTTATTAGACATGAAAACATTTATATTACATTTTTTATTTTAATTTAAAAAAATATTTAGTACGAAGTACAACAAAAATATTTTTACTTATAAATTATTTTTAAGGGCACTTTAATATATTTGAAATTTCTTCACTGAAATCATATTATTTTCTGTCTTTTCAAGCAGAAAGCTCCGGCAATACCTACTTGTAAAATAACTTCAATATTTTAGAAAGTTTTTTATGAAGAACACGAGACAGACATTTTTTTATTAAAATGTTAACATTGGACGTGTAGTAACGTGAAATTATTTTATATTAGCTCCGTAAGCTCCGCTCATTCTGTTAAAAAATACAACTGCACGATTTTTAAAATCTTGTTCAAAAATTTAATAAAGACCGAAATCGCCACTAAACTCCGTTAAAATAAATAATATTCGAAATTCTCCAAATCAAAAATTCTCGACAGTTCGAAAATGTCAAAAAGCACTTTTCGACAGAAGTATGGCAAAAAAAAAATATTTTCAATTAAAAAAATAATCCATGCCAACACTGATGTTTCAAGCGTTAATTATTTAATTGGAAATTTCGACCGGCCGACAGATTTGCCGACACTGCCAAAAAATCGTGAAATACCCGAGCGATTCCCGATCCAGCATCCCACTCGGCACTCACTGGAGATAAGCTTGAATTTTTGTCGGATTTTAAAGTGCACCGAAGATATCCGCTTAAAATAGTGAGCCTTTGGCAGGGTAGTGAGAAAATAAGCACATCCATCTATTGAATTGTCTATGGGATGGAATATATAATAAAAGGTTTTTCCGCCAATTTTCATTTTCATATATTATCTATACTATTGATTTTATTAAAAGCGCAGTATATTAAAAAAATTTCGAAATTATACATTTACGAGATAGTAAAAATTTGAAAATGTGATCAAAAGATTGCCAATAGTTAAATGCATTGCTATCAAAGGTCAATATTTTAATATTAATTTAAGCTTCATTAAATAACCCAGTATTAACCTTTTATAAATAAATTACATTAATTATAATTACGCTACAGTCTTTATTTTCAAGATAATGATATAAAAACTTGACGGTCAAAATCACCACCAGATATTAATCAAAATGCACGAATTTCCCAAAAACCCACAATATTAAAAATATAATTCCTAATACCATTACAGATTTTGGAGGTAACTTTTAAAATTCTACCGGGATGGCATGACCAAAGTTTTCCATTCAGTGACTTTTTGCAAAGATTCTCAAAGATAACAAGAAATCTGATACTCATGTTTTTTGATATCATTTAATGGTCGTTTGAGCAAAATATTTCAAGCAGAAAAATCAAAAGGGAAAAGTACACCACCTCAGTGCAGATCCATCTCGTTCCGCCATCTATCCATTACGGCACTCTGTGCCAAAGATTTATAAACGACGGGAAATTGGATAGTAGCAAGTCTTACTGTACATCCGCTGTAAAACGATCCTCTCTCAAAGAAAATCCTCACTGGAAGCCTTCAGAACAATTCATTTGATGATATTCTTCCGGTGAAAAGTAACGATTTTCACGCTCGGCCCAGGAGTCAATTTTTCACTCTTTGAAAGTAGTCCTGAAAAGGCCCAGGGGATTGTCAGTGAAAGCGCCACTATTTATTTGACCGCTGGAAATAACCCCTAAAGCCTGATTTATCCCTGTTAATCAAAGGTGATCCTGTCCCTTGCCCTTTTATGACCAAATCCATGTTTACTACTGTCATATGAATTTGTACATCTGCTGTTAGTTTGCAAACACGTAGATCAGAAATATTACGGTATTCTGAATATAAAAATGCACGTAAAATATATTTTTTTAATAAAGCAGATATTAGAAATTAAGTCAAATTAGTAAATAATAATTACACAATAATCAAAATATGTAATAAAAAATTTCAAATAAAGTTTCGATTGTAAATATTGGTTATACATCTGATGACTTTAAATGTTTTTCTATAAAATATTTTATGAACTCAAATACACTATAATTTATTTTCTTAACAATTATTGCTTTATATAAAGCTTTATTTTAAATAAATACAAGTATAAGGATAAATATAACCCCAATATCAAATTTCACATACATGATCATATTGACACAAAAGACTTTTTTTCATAAAGCCAGACTTTTCAGTATTCACGCTCTACGACTTACGCAACGAGTAGGTCATCTCTTGGAGAATACGCTTTATTTGATTTAATCCAAAAACGTCTTTATTGTAAGGAAAAACTACCCCAAAAAACGGTCACTGGCGCAAGAATAAATATATTCTAAAATTTAACAAGGAAGCTCGGACTTAGTTCGGATGACCATCTGGGAAGCCTTATCACAGCGTCCGGCAAAAAGCATGCATCGCCTCATAAGCACAATGGCGCAGGTCTTCGGCAGACGGGACCCCGGCCCTCTCATTGTAATCCATGTAAAATATGGAGGTTTCATGGCATCAGATTTTATTCCGAATTTTATCTCAACAGCCCTGTTTGTATTATAACATACTTTATGGAAAATATTTTCGATTTAGATATTTTTTCACGGTGCGTAAAAAAAATACAAGTACACTATATTATAATAATGCGTACATTACACGTGATTATTCCCAGGAATCTTTCATGAAAAGGGTTGAATAATAAATAAGTATTTTTTTAAGGGCAACGCAAAAAAAAAGCACAATAAACTTTTTTATCACTAATATGGTATGTATTTTTTTCCAAAAAAGATAATGATTAAAACTACTTGATTGATCAAAATCGATTTATTGCCACGTAATGGCTGTTTCACTAATTAATTACATTGAGATACAATCTGATGCTTAAAATAGTTCCTGTTATTTAGAAATTAAATATTTCTTTTCACAGTGATCTTTGTGTTATAAACATCAAAAATATCACCAAGAGTACTATTACTAGCTGACCGAGAATTTACAGGATAAATTGAGAAGACAGTGGAATATTTAGCTCATAAAAACTTTTCACTTGTTTTATTTAAATTTTACAGTATTTTGTTGATAAATTGGTTTCTTCAAATGCAATGGTTTACTCCTTAATTACACTACATTTCTGACAACAACAAAAAAACTATATTCACATGACGTTTTAACCTTTTCTGATTCGTTAGGAAGTAGTCATGTGACAATTTACTCTCAAAAACTGTTTGATTCGTGTTACACAGAAAATCTAGTAAAAAAACATTTGATATTCTTGCGTCCCTTCCTCGGGGGCTGAGACAACTCGAGATAACTCTGTTAGGGGCAGATTTATTTCGCTGAATTTCACAATTGCTCAGAGAAGTCCCACTCCAACACCAAAAACCTACAAAATCAAAACACTTTCTGGCTGAAATGTTCCGCGTCCCCGAGCGCGCCGCCCCGCGTGCGCCGCACCTGTTGTCCTTGACAGCCCCTCCATTTAAAAGGGCGGATTTGTGAAAAAAATATACCCGCCCTTCCGAAATCCGCCCTGTCTTTACGCCCTGTTAACCTGGCAAGTCCCGCGGTATTAATATCAAATTATCTTGTTATGTTTTTTTTTTTTTTAATATCAAAGATTAAACAATTTCAATCTTTAAGAACCTAACCTAACCCATTAAATATGAAAATAATTTAATTTTCGTTTAGTTATAAGCTTCTTGGTTTAATTTAAATACTTAATTATGTTTCTTTCATCTCAGCAAACAAATAGTATGGAAATCTTAAACGTATTTTGTACATGACAGGAAAAATAAAAATTATGTATATCTAATCTATATATATATTTATATATATAGAGCATTAAAATTTTCAGCAGTACAAGTCCTTATTATACGGATACAAAACCTACAATGTGATCATCTTTTCAGCACCGAGGCTTTATGAAGCGATAAATGCTAGCAATCAATCATAGCCCTATTTTCACCTGCAAAGCTTCTATTGTAGTTATCTCCAGTACATGAAAGCACAAAGAGATTTCCACAATAATAATTCCATAGCTCTTCGCTCAGATTTAAGTGAGTACTTTAAATTTTGTAGTAAAGTACTTTCATAATACAAGAAACCTCCATTATTGGTTTTGCATTGTCTGTTGCTTGAGTGTTTGCGTCGAGTAATTTTCTAGTAATTTGATGACGATTGGCGTTGTTTTCATTTACTTTCAAAATTGTAAAACCTTGATATGCATAAGTTGACTTTACGACATAAACTTTTTTTATTATTAAAAAAAAGCACAAAAATATTTCTCATTAGTAATTGACTATTTTTAGATATGACATTAACATATCCAAAATCCATATATTTTTCCATTTTTGGTTAGCCCACGCATTGATTATAAACTTTCAAGCTTAAACTTGTGACTAATTCCAGGCTTAGATTAAAAAAACATTAATTGTATGACTAAGAATTTAAGATATTGTCTTAATACGATGATAAAAAAATATGAAAAATAGAAATAAATTATAAAATTAAATATAAATCAAATTACAAAAATCAAATATTGATTTTAAATTATAATTTTTCCATTAATAACATTAATAAGCGTATTTTAAACCATCTGGAAAAATCATTATTCTTTCAGACTGTCCAAAATAAAGATGAAATTAATTAAAAAAATATCTACCTATAACAGAAAGACAAATAAATCCGGAGAAATCGCAGCAAATTCTTAATTGAGAATTCACTTCAAACTTTTAATTAATTATACTATTCAAAATGGCGCCAGGAGCACAGCAGGCGCCATCTTTGTTTCCCCGCCATGTTTGAATAGGGCGGCTGGTTTTCTTACGCGGCGGAGTTCTAAGTCCTCCGTTGAATTATCACAACTTTGTTTGTTGTGCAGAACACGTGCACATGTGCATCGCACAATCCGCGGAAGTATTGTACAAGTTCTAATTAAAACTTTGCGCCACGAACAAATGCTTGTTTATTGAAAAACCTCGGTAACCTCTCAAGGTATAACGAACATCAAAAAATCAGAAATGGTTTTAAATAATAGTTAATAGTTGATTTCATACATTTGGATTACTTTATAGAGTTGATTTGATACTCCTTTGTTATATTTTCATCAACTGTCAATTTTATATATAATAATGATTCCTATATAAAAACTGTTGCGAAAAATAGAATAAATTCATAATTGTGCCTTCTAACATATTCATTAAAAAATATATATATATATATTGGTTTAACGGTGATACTCTACTACATGTTGAAAAACAATAATATAAATACATATTTTAAATATTCTTTTTAAAAGACATATATTTCCATTCTGCGTGAAATACAGTAAAAGCAATTTTACTTTACAATTTGTTTTAAGTATACCGAGGGCACATGTAAAAACTTAAGGAAAAGTTAAATTAATTTATTTCTACAGCGGAAATATACAATTTTATATATTGAAAATTATACAATTTTACTAATCGATATTCCATACTAAAAAAAAAACAGATTTTTACGTCGCATAGACTGCATTCAAAATTTGACGTTGCTTCATGTTAAAGCATAAAGTAGCAACAGAGAAAAGAAAACAAAAGATCTATAGCTATTATATACTATATAAGTGCAGTCCCTCAATAAACTCGAAAATATTTATTTCAAGCGTATATACATCAAAGTCGATTTTGTTCTTTGATGTTGCCACCGCATTATACTCGTACAACAAAAAAAAAAAAATCGTGAATTTTGTTTTCCGTGAACTCCATTAATCGTTAGCGCCAACCCAAACGCGAAAAAAAAAAAAACGAAATAACGTATTTTTCATACAAATGTTTATAAAAACACGTATAGGGCCGAGCCCACCGGGAGGAGGCGCGTGCTCGCTCCGCGGCGCACCTGCCCGGCGTCACCGTCAACACTCGTAACGTTTGGGAAATTCGAGTAATTTATTTACGCCGAGTTTTAAAAATGAAACATGAAACTTCAATTTATCTTCAGAATAATTAACATTCACTCAGAAACGCTGCGTTCAAAATTTGTTGATATTTCCGACGTTAAGATGCTGAAGCCACCTTCGAAAAATTCCTGAAAACTGCCCCATCTGCCAAACTTAGCACCATCAAAAAATGCAGCATAACACATCGATTCAATCAATACAACTGTCCAAAATCTACAGACACATTTCAGTGATAAATAAATGTCATCACTAACATAAGTTGGCATTGTTATTCAATAACACGTCAAACAACAATAGTAAAACTAGTGAGTATTGAGTGAGTTTGCCTGACCTTGGTTACATCTCGCGGAACAGGTACTCGAGGAACAGCTCCCCCTCGGACTTGCAGGAAGGGGGGGAGCCGCTACTGGAGCTGGAAAAAAACGAGAACGTGCAATGTACCTATTTTGTTTTCAAACATTTAAATAACTGAATTTAGAAATAAACATTCTGAGCGTCAAACGATCCCTCTACGGCCAATAAAATTTACGTAAAACTTAAAATATAAATAAATAACAAATCCGCAACCCGTAAAGCATTATTAAATCTTCACTGCTGGGTGAATTGCAAATAATTTTTATTCAACTCCCAGAAGAATCTTTCTTTTTTTTCCGATTTTATGAACGTTTACTACGTAGTAACTATTATTCATTAGCTCGAAGCAACGCTTTGTGAAAGTATAAAGATACTTGCAGTTAAATTGCACTTTTTATTACTCCTCGGTTCTATGTTATACAGCTCGTAAAACCTTGCTTAATTATTTTAAACAATATGTATTTTATTACAATAAAATCAATACAATTTGTTTGTAGTAGACAACCGCCTATGTGTAAAGCTTTAAATGTCAAATATTGGAAAATTACCACAAGCTCTTGTGAACCCTTCTATATTTCTATTATCCATTTTCTTTTAATCGACACAATGATTTGAATTATGTTGTGTTGTAAAGCCTGTAAGTAAGTTAATATTGGTAAAATAAAACTTTTTTATATTATTTTTAAAAATCATTCCTAGACTTCTACCGTTCATGAATAAATAAATCATATCAAAAAGTGTAATACGCTAGATTAGTGGTCCCCAACCCTATGCCCGCGGGCACCATGGCGCCCGCCAACCGCTTTACGTGTGCCCGCCGCTGTGAGACCATGATAAAAAATTATTTGAGTTAACAATAAAATGTTATGAAAAAAATTAATATTTAGTAATTAAACAAAGAAATATAAGCGAAAATAATTTTATCGTTATAATTTTAAAAATAATTATTCTTTCTAGAAAATCATATATAAGCCTATTAAAATAGCATCTTATGGGTATAGTTTGGTATGTCTACGTATCTGTAATAACTCCCTCTAATAATGCGTTCACGATATTGTTCAGATACTTGGTAAATAAATATAAATCGGATATTTTTGCGGTAGTACGGTGAAAGCTATGTGAAAGTGTCTCTGATATTTATGCGAGGATGAAAGTTAAGTGAAAGCGATGCGAAAGTTTCTCTAATATTTTTTCGTTGGTAAAAGTGAGGTTAAAGCGATGTGAAATTGCCTCTGATATTTTTGCGTTGGTAAAAGTGAGGTGAAAGCGATGTGAAAGTGCCTCTGATATTTTTGCGTTGATAAAAGTGAGGTGAAATGGATGTGAAAGTACCTCTGATATTTTTGCGTTGGTAAAAGTGAGGTAAAAGTCTATTTGATGTTTTTTGGGATAAGACGATAATTATGCAGCGAAATACAAGCGAAAATAATTATATCGTTTTAGTTTTCAAAATAATTATTCTTAAACCCAATGTATCATATAAGGACTTCTGGAATATACAATAGTACACATAAACAAATGTCCATTCTTGATAAAAAAAAAAAAGCATACAAAATATAATCGTTTTTCAGTTCTACATACTTGTGTGAACCATTGTTTTAGACAGTGAATATCATAAAATCAAAATACAGATCTCGACTTACAGATCATGATGATTACTTACGAGCAGGAAAATATCATGCTTTCCTAACTACGAAGCAATGGTCAATGAAATGCAATGCCAACGATCACATTGACTTTGATATTTCTCTTTTTTAATAATGAATTCTGGTAATTGGGTCAAATTTGGGCAATTCTGATTGGTAATTTTTTTTTAAAATCTGCTAATAAATACATTAAAATTTAAATTAAATATTGTTGGTGCATTAAAATCTTAATAAACTTAGTCCGGACCCTAACTGATATTTTTCTTATTATAACCTGTTGTTTGCAATGTTTAGTTATAAATGTACATTTTAAAAAATAATTATTCGTTGCAGATTTGCACCAACTCAACCCGATTACTTGATTGTTATGCTATTATTTCCTACTTATTATTTATTTTACATAAAAATATAAACAATAATTTTTATATTTTATAATTATACTTTGGAAACAAATATTTTTGTGCATTATATGTATTATTGACTATGTCCAACTATAAATATACCTAAAAAAAATAATGGTTCCCACCGCCCGACTGGCAGTCTAGAATGTGCTCTTGGGTGCAAAAATGTTGGGAACCCCTGCGCTAGACAATTGATGGTGGTAACGCATGATTTACAAGGACCTAAAACGTGTTTATTAACCGTATTGCACTCTTCAAATTCAAACACTTATAATCGGGTCTGACCAGAGAACCCTTCATCAAAAAGTCAGAGTAGACATATCAACTACCACCAAACACGTAGTCCTCTTAAACAAAGAACGATTTAATCAATAATAAACCCAAGATGTTAACTGTAAAGTGGGCGTGTTTTAAGGTCACACATTCTAGCATTTAAAATTCCAGGCCATTGTCAGTCGAAAAATGCAAAGTAATTATACAATATTATACGTTTAGGATTTTTTTAAAAATAAATATATGAATTTGACTTAATTTTAAATAAAAATGTAATCAATGACGCAAGAAATATTTGAACACACCAAATGAAATAAAATGATAATCATTTTATTTCAATTTTGACAGTAAATATAATCAGACCTAGAAAGTGAAATTTATTTAAATATATATATATATATATATGTATTCTGATTCCTAGAAACAATAACATTCAGTGAACATTTGGACGAAAAAGCCTTCTTTTCAAAGTAAGAATAAATCTACATAGACACCGCAGGCTCCTCTTCGGCCGGTAGGGGATGATGACTCGCTACCTCCCCTGAAAGTGTTTCAGAGTAATCTGAATAATTAAGCGTGAAACATTACGAGAGAGCTTTGTGGTTTTTTGGAATTTGTAATACGTTTTTCGCTATTGTGATTTGCGTTAATACAGGAAAATTAAGTGTGAAATGGTAAAGTGGAGAAATAAAGTTAGAAAGAAATAAATTTTCTTTCATGTTAACCGTAAATTAAGATTGCGGAAAAGTTCAATTAATTATTATTATGAATTATAATCTATTAATAAATCTATCACAATGAAAATTTTAGTAATCAACACTTTTAGATTCAAAAACAATACCTAAAATCTATTGAGAGGTTTTATTACAGAAGACTCGTTATTGATTGGAGCCATTTTCCCAAACATTTTGTATTTCTAATAAATAGAATAAAGTCAAGAAATCCACATAAAAATAAATAGATATTATATTTCGCTATCGACGCCCTCAATCTTTATTTTATCGAAAAATTATCACAATCATTGAATTGGGTGATCCCATTCGCCCTATCAAAACACAATAGCAAAAAAAGGCCTTTAAATCACCATGAGATTATAATCTGGAGCAATCTTGTCCAAATCACTGCAAAATAAATACCGGAAAAAATCTTTGAAGCTCTACCAGGCCATCTTTGTCTCCCAGACAAAGCGTATTCATTGGATCCTTTCGCAAACCAGATTTAAGGCCAAAAGGAATGCCGTTAAAGTGAGTTTAGTAGCCCAACTGAAAGCTGGGATTCGCTAACCAGCTCTATAAAGTGAGCTACCTATACATTTCAAAGCGATTTGTATGCACAGAAGTTATTTGCATATTGCTGCTTACTTTTTACTTATTTTTTACAAAAGCAGTGTAGAGTCGATAGGTTTTTTAAAACCCTATATTTATGAATAAACGTATTTTTTGGTGAAATAACTTGTTTTTTTGGGTAATTCAACGGATTAATTCAGTTTGACACTCTTTTTTTTAATTTCTAAATAATTGATTTACTATTAAGATTTAATTACGTATAATTTTGTATATGTAAAAAAGTGCGACGAAAATTCGCATACTTTGAAATTAAAATCTTCTAGAACTCACTGCTTTTATTTATTTTAGTAAAATTCAAGAGCATATAACCACAACTGCAAAAAACATCTTTTACGATAATCAATATTTGGAAATAGGACCCGCTCAAAGTGAGAATAACGCACAGGCCATCACAGACCCACATTTTATTCAAATTACATCCCAAACAAAGAGCAGCTCACAATCTTTTTTTATTTAAGAAAAATGTGAAAATTCGTCGCTTAGTCGGGATTAGTAAATTTATTCGTTATTTGTATTTTTGCTGACAATCATAAAATTTTATCTTATTTTCATTACTATAAAACCTTTTACTCATTTTTCAAACATCAAACAATGACTACAGGTAAAACAAGTGGCATCTGGGATGGAAATATTATCTATAACAATATATTATATATACATTTTAAAAATTTTAAATACTTTCTGTTCAATTTATAAGAAAAACTTGTGATTAATTATTTTGATTAACAACTGTATTTGTAACGCAATTATACTTGGGTTGCTGGACTTGTTTATCCCAACCAGTCGGCACGACGAGCTATGAGAATAATTCAACAACCATGACTGTAAATTGTCACAAGAGGGTGGTAACAGCGCTTGAAAAGAACGTGCATATGAAGGGATGGTAATTGGAGTTGAAGGGAGCCACGACTAGTCTGAAGACTAGATGCGACAAGTAATTTTTGTAACAGTTCACGTAGTAACCTTACAATTGTATTTTTAAAATAAATTTTACTGCTTATTTTGACATCTTGTTTAAAAACTATAACAAATACATCAAGGAATTATTTTTTTACAAATGGTAAAAATATCATTAATCAAATTCAAATTTCAAAGTTATTCCGGGCAAAGTTACAAATGTACGTAGAATTCAGTAAATACAGCGTTAATGTACATAAATGTGTATGTTACGTGACGAAAATTCTATTATACCCCTTTCGCAGGGGCTCGACTCGACCGACCCTCCCTCCTTATTACTCGCAATATTATGCTGGCACATAACTTCTTACAAATTCCCGAATCTGAACTAAACTTCAAATTTTAAGGGCTAATATATTCAAAGAGTCCTAATGCGATACCAAAAGCTCCGAGGCACATTTATGAATTTCATAAATTAGCATTACCATTAAATTGTTTGGGAAATGTAAATAAGTCGGATTTTTTCTCGCGGACTTAGCCGTTCCCGCAGAACAAAAATTCCATTAAAACCTTGTAAGCTTAAGGTATTGTTTATAGAACTATTTGAGGCCGTTGCTTTCAGAGGTTTATTTCGAGATTTTCTATTTACGTTTCGTTTTCATAACGTTATAATGCCCTAATTCAATTGTCTTATTTGTGAAAATATGCAAAAAGAGTGCTCCTTTTTGAAATCACGAACAAACAGAGCTGCTCTGCATAATTATATAAAAAAAATTATCATTTTAACATTTACTATAACATTGTAAATTTGGAATGTATATTAAAATTTTAAATCAATTTTTGTCATAAAATACACAAACGTAAAAAACAAGCCAATCGATGATATAATATTTATCATTTGATTTTACAAATATTTTATGATATAATATATATAATAATTTTTGTCAAGAATGACGTGTATTTAAACATTATTTTGACAGCAATTTATATTCAAATATCCAACGAATAAAATCAAATTAAAAAACCCTGACAATAAATAATAACAAAGCACTACAGATATCCCGTTTTAACTATTTGCTTAAATTAGAAAAAACGGTTGACTTTGGAAGTAAAAAAAAAATATATATATATATATATGTCCAATTTGCGTCACCCCGGGGGGTCTCTGACATCATGCTGTGCAATATAAAAACAATAGATTCTAAAAAGGGTGTTCGAGGGAATTGACAGCCTTACTAGAGGCATCTACGATACTTATATGTGTACTTGAAAGTATCTCTTCGTACCCAATTTTATAATTCAGAGAAAATTTAAATTGATGAAAGACCAGAATAAAAATTGTTAAATTAAGCTGAATCATCATGGACAAGCAAATATTCATAGCTGACTCGTATCGTGTAGTATCTAAAACCGAGTCTATTAAATAATATAAGGTTGAGATTTAATGACAACCAAAACAGGTACAAAACAACATAGGGCTAAAAATGCAAATACCACCATGATATCATGATTTTTGTTACTGTGCCATTCCAAAGTGTGTTGTAGTATATCTGGCTTGACAAATCAAACTGTTTCCATCTCCCAGTCTGGATTCAATCATATCTGCAGCTATCTCTCGATTCCGAGGCTTGTACACTAATGACGTATTTGTAGCATCCCGCCGCCTGCTCTCTGTATTGCGCGAGGCCATGTGAGCAGAATTAGCTTCGTTTAGCTAATATTCTACCGCCGACGCAGGCCCGAGTCGCCGCATAATCATTGAGCGTAATATATTCAACATTGCCATCGAAGCTTTATTCAAAAAATAAACCGAACAGTAAAAAAAATTGATACATTAAAACGCCAAATGCAAGAATAAATGTAAACAGTTTATATTAGTGAGCTAACTAGCCAATAGTAATTGATGAATTTGGGTTAAAACCAACATAAAATATATAATTATATACATATATATGAAACACTTAATTTGTTTTAATCTGCATATTTGAACCAAATTCAATTATATGCGCGGGTCTGAAGTCTAATAAACGAGCTTGTATCTGCGAAGGTTGGTGTTTGCAAAGGGGGTCGATAAATAGCCGCCCCTGTATAAGAACGTCCGCAAGGCTATTCACCGGCACTCGCAGCTCCCAGGGGCGCCGAGGATTCCTCTTCAGACAATGCATGAGCATGGATGCAATGTGCATTTGTAATAGCAGGTAATGTCATCCATTGATCTTACAAACAATAAGACATTCACACGGCATATTGCATTGAATATTTGGCATGAATCACTTCAGTTCCTGATGTTGAGTTTAAAACAGGTAACGATAGTGCCGGTAGTTAATGATACCTATATAAGCGATTGTTTTCAAAAAATATATATAGGATAATACAGTGTTTATGCTTACGCTTCGTACACGAACATCAAATAAAAAGGTCAAGGGCTGTGATCACTTAATATGATTTATTTTATGTTTACGCAAACACCAGTTAAATAGACGCACTGATGACGCAATATAAGTGAATCGTGCTCGGTTTATGTCACACAAGCCACATGTGTGTGTTGACTGCCATTGCGCATACTTGACTGATCTACGAGTATGCCTCAAGATTATCGAAACCACTGTTTGATTTATAAAATTGAAGTAAAAGTTACCAAAATTACAAAGTTAAAATTAAATCTACGCTACAATTCAAAATTAAATACTCTATTTATTTAAATATATAGGATTTCATGAAGTAAATTAAATTTAAGAAATCGAATTTTAATACTTTATATTTTTATCAAATATGATTTTTCATTACGTTTCATTTATTCAAGGATATACACATATAATTATTGATAGTCCATAAAAAGCCGTACAAATCTGCGCCTTTGAAATAAAACCAAAAGAGAAGCCAATATATTTTCATTCGAAAATATTTTGCAAGTAATTATCTGATTTCTAGGTATTTTTATAAAAAAGATTCTCCAAGCCCCCTTAAAAACTTAAATTCTTTACATTCGGAATAAGAAAACTAAAATATTATGATATTGAAAAATTAATGTTTTAAAACAAGAATTACCAACTTTCTCTGTTTCAAAACCTAATTAGTACAATAGTGAATATTTAAACAAAAAGCAACATAACGCGTTGTGTCTGTGAATACATAAACACAAAATTCTCGTATATAACTAGTTTATGTTTATTAAAAATCTTTTAAACCATTTTACGACCAAATCGTACATAAACTTTGAATTGAAATTCTAGCAATCCGATCAACGTCTGCTCTGTCGACTGGAAAGTACGATTGACATATAAAATCAATAATATATATTTCACTGAATTTGAAATCAACGACAGATTAAATCGAATCAGAAATCTCACAAGAATGCCAATCAAATATGCAAATAGAACCAATACGAGCAAGAAGATTCGATATTGCACCCTAAATCTATAAACAAAAATAAAGTTGTCCAAACACAAAAGGGACGGAGAAATAAACTCAAGGGTAGAACAAGCAAATCAACTGGGCAAATAGAATTGAAAATAAGGCCGGCGGACCGGGAGGAGTGACGACCGTGAGACTCCGGGGCATGTATTACAGAAATGAGCACTACATTATGTACAAGATCGAGGCGGCCAGTTCCCAGCTACTGTCGTCGAGAGCGGAAATGTTTACTGGAGCTGTTGTACCAAAGTTTTAAAAATAACTGCATTAAATACCAGCCATTTGCCTAAACAACAGCAAAGTCAACGATTATGTATTGAAGATGAAAACAAGTTTTGTTCGCAAAAACTGATCTTCTGCGTTTTGTCATTATTTAAAATCGCAGTAAAAATAAGAGAATTGAAAAAATATTAACTGAAAGATGATATAGTTTTATAGGTATTGAGCTGCCTGAAACTTTTCAATCCACCGAAGTTTCGGTCCCTGTCCTGGAACAATCATATAAGTATAACACGGTTCTAAGCGATGCTATCAGAGTGGGGACAGGATCGTCGGAGGACTGAAAACTTCAAACAGCTCAACACCCAAGAAACTAAATTATCTACTTACAATTGCTGCCAAAACCCTTTTAACCAATTTATTTAGAATAAACCACGATTTTTCGAATACAGTGTATATAAATGTAATATAAGTAATTAGTTTATTTTGTAAATAAATGTGTGTGTATTTCTTACTTGATGATGAGACTCGGAGGCGTACGAGTCTGCTCTCGCACGGCCTTCAGCATCTTCAGTCGCTCTGCCGCGGCGATCTTCAGGGAAACAGAGAAACCTCGTACTGTATAATGCTGCTAGTATATTCACTACGACTACTTGAACACTCGCATGCGAAAGACCCTAGTCTGTGAGATCTCGTGCGAGGGCTCGTGTGAGGACTCGTGCGAGGGCTTGTGCGAGGACTCATGCGGGGTTAAAAGCCGGGATTTAGGAAGTAATTGAAGATAGCGGCTCTTAAAACTATTAAAATTTTCAATAAACGAAAATTAAATTATAGACTACTATTTTAAATAAAAATTCAATAAGCACTGACTTAACTGATTGCTTTATAAATAGCCCATTTAAAGATTTTTTAGTTAAAAATAAATAATGTTAAATATTTAAATTTGTCATTAGATAAAATATTAAAATTCGGTGTTAGAACATTTGCTGGGCACATGTAGGAAATGGCGATGAGTTGGTTTATATTACAGCTTCTACACACACTTTTTAGATGCCTTATTATATAAATGGACTACTGGTCGCAATATCATAACATTGAAATAAAAAAAAACTTATTTAGTCCTTATTATAAAAATCAAATTAGTTTGCGTAGTATTTCAAATTATCTCATTTTAAATTGCTATGGAAATTTTGAGATCAACATAACAGTTCTCTTTTTTGTAACATTTTAAAAGATATTTTTAGAAAAGAAGGTTTCATTGCTTGATATTTGATGATTTATAGCGACAGATTTTTAAAAAATATTGATTCTCAAAACAATATTTGTATCACAGGCTTTGCACTAAAAATTCATTAAAAATACAGTATTTTTATGAAATTTCACTAACCCTAGCCAATTTCACACATAAAAATTTCATTACAATCGATATCGATTTGATGGTTTTTAAACATATAATTCATGATTTTTCACGAGCATTATAAATCAAATATAAAAATCATTATTTTGCATAATACACGAAGAGAAAATTCAATTCTGCTAACGTATTTTATTCAGATAGATAAAAAGTATTTAATAAAAACGAAGCTAATCTCTTCCTTTCTAGAAGGTTCTTTCTATTTACGCATTCGTTTACTTCGAGGCATGTTTGAGATGTACTCCTTTGAAACCTTGTATAAAGACGTCAAGCATTACACAATTTTCAGGATATTTTCTTTTACGAGATACTTCTTTACAATGAAGTATCATTTGCCTCAGTGCAGAGCCGCATCAGGGAGAACTTGAATTTTAAAAAAATGTGAGATTACACGAGAACTCTTGCTTTGATCAATTTGTTAATGATTTTTTAAAATAAAATGTTGCTTATCTCCTCTTCGAATATACCCATCATTAAATTGAAATGTAAAGATATAATGTATAATAGATGACTTTTTAAAACTATAATAAATCAAAAATAAATTGTTGAAAAAAATTAACTGAATGCACTGTTGCTTCATTAAAACAAAAATGTAAATACAACACATGTATTTTGAATATTTAAAAAAAAAATCATTCAACCCTGCCGGCTATAGCGGACGCGTTAATTTCAGTATTAAAATATTTCTTTGCCGCAGAAATTTGGGGCCGCGGGCAAATAGGGGAATATTATCGTACATTACTTTCTTAAAATAACGGGGATTCCCCTTGGAGGGGTGGAAGCATATTACCTTTTGACAAACAAGACTAAAACTTCAAAGGAAGATAAACTCACCGGGGTGATATCATCCTTTAAGATTTTAGGCAATTTTTAAAAGCGTGTATTTGCCAACACCTTTGATAAACAAGCCAAGATTTTAAATTTGGGGCTTGAAAAATGAAGATAGTGAAAAAATTCTGATTTCCGAGTATGTTTTGTAGAGACTGTCCGGTGAATTGATTAAAAAACGTATGTGAAAAAATAACCAAAATAGTAGTCTGGTCAAAAAAAGTATAAAAATGGTACTTTACAACATTATAACCTTATGATTCACAACAGTTAATATTCTATAATATATGCATGTAATATATTAAGCACAAAATATTATCTTATAGTACCACATTTATATTTTTTAGAAAATGTCTTATTACATAAATAATCAATATGGTAGCAATCTAACCTATCAAGAAATAACTAATTTCAATGCGAAAATATAATCGCCTATTTGGATATTTATATCGTTTCACAGCTGAAATTCACAAATTTCACTGTCGGACGTTCGCAAGATGGCTGCGGCAATTTAAATGGCGCTTACTGAGTTCCGGCATTACCTAGAGATATTTTAGCAATTCCGTGAACGAAATCCGCTTAAAACGAGTCATTAAATAATTTTCGAGTGATTATAACGCTACACTTAATTACAAACATGTAAGTAGAGAAGTAGTATGAGAAATATTTATTTAAAAAAATTAAATAATATGATGAAGGTTTAAAAAAAACCTTACTCAGACAGTATTATTATTTACTAACAAGGGACAACTCGTACCATGCGTGTTGTTGGTAAAGGTCTTCTTTCACGTATAAACTTTTAACGTGCAAACAATACGTGTTTACATTTCAATTATCTCACTGATACACTTCAAAGGGTCAGTGCTGGCGAAACGACCCAGCGCACTGAGGACATTCTGATCACAGGTTTTAATATTTACTAGCTTAAAAGATAGACCTTGGTGACTACTTTACTGTGAAGTAATATTTGAAAAAAAATTAAATAAGTACAGTTAATGTCTAATTTGTAAATCGAGCGTCTCAATCTATAATTTACTCCATAGAATGCAGCTATGGTATTTTTAAATTTATGTAAAGTGGCATCAGATATTATGTATAAATCAAAACTTAGTATAAAAAAAATTTAAGATGATTGGTCCGATAGATTAGCTGCATTTATTCGAATTGCATCAAATCATTTAACTTTCGTTTGATTTACACCTTTATAGATAAGAGTGAATGAAAGATTTTGATACTTTCTTATTTATCTTCACTACAGTTAAATAATGCTATCAGAATGCTCATTGCGTGTATCCAATAGTGCGCTAAGCCTTATAACGCCAACACCGTTGTAAACAAGAAATAGATTCTTTCCTGCGGAGTGAGCTCTAAATCAGGCATTTTACTGTGACATCTCCAAGGCGTAGCCAGAGGAGGCTTCGTGCGGCGCCGACAGCGGACCCGCCCGGCGGGCCCCGAGAGGTCCGGCCATCCAATTTGTTTTAATCACAAAAACAGGTCCGGGGATAGAGGCCCAGGCAGTGCGGGCGGGAGAGAACTCTACTGTATTTCAAAAGCTTTGAGAGGTGTAGAATATTTTTAATACTCATTTGAACCATATGTGCAGGTGATAAAGTATAAATTACAATAACAGGAAAAATATAAAAATTATACATATTTAGTATTTTTAAGCAAGAAGAGGTACCTGTACATCTTAAGGGTTTCATACAACTTTAGAAGAAAAAAGGTGACATAAATTTTCCAATATATTAATATTATGAAATATGTTCACATTATTATTGACATAAGAAATATAAAAATGAATATATTACATTATTTCTTTAGATATTATTATTTGTTTTATAATTGCACTAAAGATTTTAAATGATTGGAATCCGTTAATATTTTTCATTGTAAATACACTTGTTGGCCTATTTATAAAAAGCTGAAACACTTTGCTTTATTCTAAACTCGACAAAAGCTCACGCAGAAGTATTCGATGTAAAAGTATATAAATATGGATTTAGGTTTGTAACACGAGACGCCTTTGTATGGCTTAGACACACAGTATGTAATACGCGATGAGCGAGCATAGAACATACGACCAGTAAAATAAAGGACAAGTTTGTACGGAGCGGCGCGGAGACGCCGGCGGACGTCCGGGACGTAAGAAGGCACTACAAACACAACAAACTACCTTATTTTAAATTTGCATACAAAGGTTTACGAATATTGCTGTACACAATTATAGTTGTTCTCTGGAGGTCTCTGTCAAGTTTTTAATTCCCTGCCATCATCCAATAAATAGTACATATCAGATATTCCGTGTAGCCACCCCTACAGTAGATTTTACTCTGAACGAAGTAAATAAAAACGCAGCTTTATTTTAAGAGTATTTTGAATTTTGTTCATAACTATCTGAGTTTATAAAAAAAAAGTTTCAGAATTGTTACAACAAACAGAAAAGCTCAGCATAACGGAATTTTTATTTATTTCAATAAAAAGAGGTATTCATTGTTTGTTGGCATAGTTTTTCATTTTTTTTACATTTTTGCAGCTTTTTCACATTATTTTTTAGGATCCAGCTGTAGCAACGTAAACACAACTGGCATTTCTCTGCTCACCATTACATACATTTTATGAGTACACTTTAAAAATGAGCTATTCAATTAATTCTTATGTATTTTTTTACGCCGCTTCTATGCAAGTTGTGTGAAAATTTTCACTACAAAAAATTGATAACAACGTTAATCCCACAGTCACATAATATATTTTTTATACGTTTTGGTTTACGATTCAGAAACATTTAATTTGATAATATATGATATATTGCTTGTGTCATTTACTTCGCAATACATTAATAAAAAATACCATTAACCTATTGATGCTTTTGCTCGATTTTTTGATGACTAATTAAATATAATTTCACTTTACTTTACATTCCATTCACATACATCATTGAAAATGTAATATTTGGCAGAATACAAAAGCAAACAGTATTGTTATTAAAACACAAACAATATCAATAGAATTTAGGTCAAATAGAAAGAAAAACACTGACCACAGCAGTTTTCTACTCGGAGCGACGGCACTCGCATTCACGAAGCACAATGAAGAGATATAACAATTTTCAAGCTGAACATTCAAATATATATCTAGAATCAGCGCTATGGGCGCAAAAGTCTAAATCTGGCATCACAGAAGAAAAATAAAGGTAACCCACGCAAATCAGCCCCAATTTCTAGGCGGAACTCCGATCCCCTAAAAAGGAAAAATAATCTCCCCAAAACGTCTACCCCAAAGATTGCAATTTCAGAAAGCGGTCCATTGGCTCCAGTCAATCCTGATTACTGTCATTTGTGAGGAGCCCCTGCGCCCGAAAAACAGGCGGGCGGACCCGATCCGTCCCAGGCCCGGGTCAGGCCAGGGACGGAGTCACCCTCAAGTCGACTCGTCTGACAGATCATCTGTATTGTTTTCATACCAGAGATATCAAACTTTTATATTGACAAAAGTAATATATTTTTAACCCAACACCATCGTGAGAGTTTTTTTTTTTTAGTGAAAAAATATGAATTGAATAGGCGTTTACGTAATAAGTACACAAGAACATATATTCATTTAGATTGTTTAAATTGTTTATTGCTTTATTTATAACATTGAGAAAACTTACATAAAACATTTATCGTTTTATTTAACTTTCTTTTTTGAGTAAAATAAAGTATAAATTATCACGCTGCAGTAATATGGCGACCAAGCGAGAAGAGAACCAAACAAAGTTAGTTAAGTCACCGCATGGTTGCGCCTTAAACCGCGGGGAATGCTGTACATACAGAATGCTACCAATATATGTATTGTATTTGTGTTTTCTTATGATCTATGTATTATATTTTGTAATAAAAAAATAAGTTGATTTATTTTCCAAGAAAAAAATTAGTTTTCGATATGTTTGTTAACTTTTTTATACATTTTTCTAACAATTTCTGGCTTTGCCGTGGGTTATTGAAAATTACTATTTGCGCGTGAAAATTTGTTTCCTACAATAAAAACTAACTACAGTTCTTAAACAATAGTTTTTGAGAAGTTTTTCGAGAGAATTATGTATTTGTATATTAGAACGCGTAATGCTTTTCAATACGATACCGAGTTGAAGATGAACAACAAGCAACTTAAAAATAATGAAACTGATCATGTATAGCCATGAACTTAATATTAAATTAATAAATGGCCATGAACTATTACAAATTACATGGATTTTTATACAAGTAAATAGTTATATTATTCTTTTAATAAAATATCACATTATAGCTAATATATATTTTAATCAAAATATTTCATTAAAACCACATTAGTTTGATTTGTAAAATTTTGTTCAATTATTTTGTAAATAAATTTATGAGGTTATTTATCATATTTTCTATTCAACAATACTCATAATTCACATCAATTCTGATATGCATTTAATAAAATTAATGCTGCATTATATTTTTCAACTTTAAAAACTAAAATAATTGTTTTTCCTAGATTTGAACAATGGCACAAATATATTACGAAAAAAAATGTTTTTTTTTATTAAATAAAATATTAATTATTCAAGTAATATATGATTAATATTAAGCTATATTCACTATACACGAATAAAGGACTTGTATAGCAAAAAAAATAATTTAGCTACCGAGTACAGATCTAGTGTTTTGGAGGCATTATCTGCTAGAATAGCTAACTCTCTGGTACTAAAAATAGAAAAAGAAAACAGAAGGGAGACTCGGGTTATTTATTCTTCCATTTCTTATCTGAGATTAGCATCTGTCATGGCGGCGCACTGGGCAGTGTCTCCCAACAAGTGAGACGTGACGTCTTCCCTCAAAGACACGTGTGGCATATTAAAAAAACCAGATACCCATTTAGATACACAGCTTTTCGAGCTGTATGAAATAATCAGTTGAACTCATTTAAAGCAGGAATAAATATAAATGAGATTGGTATGGTATAACAGTCCATTCGCATACGTATTGTATCAAATAGCTCGCCACGTTTAGAATTTGAGGATGGAATCACAAAATATGGTTTTTGTCTTGTATGATGCTTGTAGAGTAGGATTAAAAAGAAGATTACAAGCCAATATTGCCATTATAATACAAGAAACTATCTGAATATTGTCATACGTTGTTTAATGTGAGTATGTATTAATTTAAAGTTTAAATAGTGTTGAGAAATACTTCCGCAGGCAACTCCAGAAGCCACTCAGTTTGAATTGCGACTCTTGCATGCCATGAGAAATTGAAGTTGCTCTGCGAAGGATTTATTCGCTCTCTCTCTGTAGGGGATACACTTGTTGTATTGGATTGATTGCCTAAACTCAACTACGTAGCACACCCACACAAGCCTAGGACTATCCAACCATCTTACGTAAAGTCATCTATTTAAATGTAAAATATCTAAAATGATTAATAACTTAGGTTTATTATATTTTATCACCGTTAAGAACTAAAACGCAAATAAACCATATAATAATTTTATATTCTACTGTAAATGTTACTGTAGTGAAAATAGAACAGCAAATATGAATAGCCAAACAGCTAGGATATTACGATTACTTTTGTTTGTGAAACCATTCACCTTTCAGGGTCATGAAAGGCGAATGCGCCCACAAACTAAAGAGACTGGAGTCTCCTAGCAATAGGGTTATTTGTATTTGTTGTTAAAGATAGATCAGATTGTAGCGGATAAAAAAATTTGTGAAAATCTTAATTCAGTACTTTTTATAACATTGTCAAATATGTATCTAAAAACAACTAGTACTTGTTATTTTTTTTACTAGAGAATTTTAGCAACGAATCATAAAGCAGTATAAGGCAATAACTAAACGAAAACTAACGATACAAAAATAAAATAACCTGTGCTTTTCGGCGATCAACGAGGCAAAAACATTGTATTATTTATGCACTCGAACAATAAAACTGACTACGAGCGAGCTCGTTATGCTAAAATACGAATATCTACATATAAACACGGATATAAAACACGTAGCTACAAAATATATAATCACCTCGAAAATATATTATGAAAACTGATATCCATATAAAATCCGTCCTAAAATGATATGCAAATCGTTTTGCTTCTATCTAAAGGCGGGTTTTATATTTTAGCATTGAAACTGCTACAGTTCAAGTGTTGGTTATTAAAGAGATAGAATATTTTAACCGAAATTATAACTTATAGTATTCACCCTATTAATAATGCCAAGAATTAAGACACATAACTTTCTTTATTAATAACACTAGCAAATTTATTCGGCAACACTAAAGTATCTCGCATTTCTCAGACGGCACGGAGAACCAAAATAAACTCTAAGACGCCGCAAGTTCCGCCAAAGTTCCCGAGCGTCAAAGTTTGCTTGACAGTTCCGTAGGCCGAGTTATTACTTCGATATAAAATCATGGGACATGAAAGTTTACACAAATCTATTCAGTCATTTTTAAAGTAAAGTACAAAATAATTTCAAACCAGACATTTAAATCTGGCAAGTCAAATTAAAATATTTATTTTATTTTCATCATAAAAATCAACGAATTACCGACATCCGTTGAAATTGTGGTTACCCTAATGTGTATAGTTCCAACTTTGCGAAATTGTGATGTCATTTTGTTGATATATCGAGGTAAGACATCGCAAACCACAAACGCCATGATTGTATTACTAGAATGACCACAAATTTATTGAATGTTGGGAATTCGCTGATATTATTTAAATAAAAAAATATTTGAATTATTTAAATGCATGATATATAAGTTAAGAGATCAGAATCAAGTTTGTAAACATCTCTATATGTTTTTTTTATAGTATGAGAATTACAGACAAGTGTATTAGTTTATATAAATACAAATATAATGGCATATCGTTTAAATGTATATTGAAATAATTACAAAATAATAAAAATTAAGTAATGTTTGCGACACGTGTCCGCATTACAAGACAAATTATATTTTTGTATAAAACATATCCAAGGGCACAAGTTGTTTGAGTTCAATTTCTTAATTTTCTCTCTGTTTCCCAATAAATGCCTTCAAGAATAAGTATGTTTATTGTCTTGTTTATTGGAAAAACTTTCAGGGACTTAATTAACGGAGCTTCATATTCTTTATATATTGAACATTCTCGTACCGATAATCAATACGCAAGTGAAATCCGAGTTATTATTTACGAAGAGACAACAGAAAATTACAAAATCTATCGACTCTTATAAGATACTTCAATACACTTATTAAACCATGTTTATCGTATTTTCATTATCAACCTACGTGTTTTTTTAGTGTTTTTCAGATTTAACGTCATTTTTGTATTGTTCATAAAGTTTTATTATTTCCAGCGTATTATTTTAGCATAGATAAAACAATTTAATTTTTTTTCTAATATGTACAATTAATCGGCACAAAACTTCGTCATTGAGTTTGTCAAACACGCAAGATATAAATATCATCGTATAATATTATACTCTAGACACACAGGTATATAATATTAAACACGCATTCCTGTCATTCTACACCTGGAGAAGACAAATTCCACGTACACCTCTCCATAAAATAAGACAATATTTACAAGCTACCCAAATTTCACGCCCTTGCGAACGACAACTATGCATTGAACCCCAAAGGAACTTCTCGGGGTAGTATCCTGCGGCCAACCCTCCATACCGTCTCCATCCCTGGCTCAGTGTTTTACGCACTGTAAGCCGCGAGCCACCGGAGGTTTATGAAGTTTAATCAAAACGATATATTTACTAACTTACAAGGGCGATTAGCAGTAGCTCGATATCACCTACCAATCATCTCACCGACCATTCTATCTTCACACAGCAGATGCGTAACGCTTAACACGAGCTTTCTTTAGACAACATGTTTTATACGGTTGAATTTTACCGTTTTTAAATGCATATTTTCAACTATAGCTAGCAACATTAACACCAATAAAAAATATTAAATTATAAAAAAGATCAGGTGTTTCAAAAACGCAACGAATCATATTCATTATTTAATATACGAACCTATTATTATTTGAATAAATTTTGTATTTTTATATTTGAGTTTGAGAAACGCTGAATTAGCCGATAGGCTGTCAGTTCCAAGACATCTGCGAGTAAGAGAATTCAAGCCGCGAATCTGGGGTGGTTTTGATAGTCATCAGTGTCAAGAATGAAAAATCACTCAGCTTGAAGGTTAGCTGGCTGCATTGCTGTCGGTATTGCGAATGAGCCGGCGAGGTTTATTGGATAGGTAAGTTATGTCCCTGATAAGATGATAGGTTATGCGTTAATCTGGTGGCGGGTGATTTGTGCTAAATCAACTATCAATATTTGATCGACACACGTCCAATTGGAAATGCCATGTTGATGTTTACACCACAATGTACAATTTAATATCGATAAATACGTATGCATGTATGTGCATTATACATGAAACTGACAACAGGAACTAACAATTGATGTGTAATTTCAAAAATATTATTTCAGAGTAGTCGGTACATATGGTTGATTAATATATATATTTTTGATAAAACTAATTCTAAAATCAAAAAGTATAAATAATTTAAATCTTTAAACAAACAAAAAAACTACCTTACCTGTATAAGAAAAAATCAGGTAAAAATTGATGACGCATTAGATCGACATAAAAACACATACACACTTATTACTAAACAGCAGTCAGAGTGTCAATACATTTCGATAAGCATGTGGTCATCACTTCGCCGAGTTTAAATCTGAACAATGTAGGCGGTTAAGCAGGCATATATTTTTCAAACAGCACCATCCCTGGCACGGCTGTGAGTTTCGTCCGGAATGTAGGCTGCCAGGGTCGGATAAGTAATGTCCCGGCCTAACCTCCGCCCGGCCGGCCCTGCTGGACGAATGGAAGGGTCGGAGATCCAACCCCGCCTGACCTTGGAGCCGACTCGATATTGAAAGGATTCAATGATGGTGTATCATTCGTGTGAGTGGAACCTCAGTGGCGCGCCGAGGCTAATCAAAACTTTTCTTACAATTTGAAAGCCGCACAAAAGGTGTGAAAGAAACGACAATTCAAACTTAGCTGCCATTAGTACTATAAAAATTCAATTTATAAAATTGTGTATATTTTACCGTAACACTGAGTCAAAAATCAAATTATCACGTTACAGAGCCAATTCGAGGACGCGACGTAACTTTGGCCAAAATTCTACTCTTATTAATAAATACAACGGATAAACTCTACAAGCAAAAATTGTATACGTATAATGTCAACTTGAATTCAAAACTTAGATGGTATGAACGATATGCGAGTGTATCAAAAACAATAATTAAGTGTAGCATGAAGCATTGTAACAATACTAAATAGTTTTTTTTGTTCAAATCTCTTTGCCATATATTTATTGTTTCGTTTCACAATGCGCAAATCATTATCGAATTATAGTTATCCTCTCCCACGAATTATTGTATGTTTTATTCGTTTAATTTAAAGTTTAGTTTATAAATCATAGCACTTGGAAATGGCGTGTAACTCGCGTGTCTGACCGAAACTAGTCACAAACTTGTATAATTTAAAACTAACTGAAATAAACCCTCACAAAGTGAACACCAAAATTATACAAACATTGCTGTGGTTCATACCGTATGAAGGGTACAAATGGCAGAGGATGTTCGTCAAAAAGTTTGCTTTAAGCTTAACCCATTAAAAGATTTATAACTTCTTTACATAAACAGATTATTTTTAAATTAATAGTAACAATACAAAAAAAAAACATATCAGAATCTGTGGATTTTGAACCACGCATCATATAAATATGCAATGATAAATTATTTATTCAATTATTATAATACCCGAGTCATAAATATGACGATAGAGCCATTACATTTTATCAAGGATTGTGAAAGATAATTACACTTCTCTACTAATGGACGCAATCATAAATATTCAAGCAATGTTTGACTTAATTAATGATAGAAGCCCGACAATATTTCATACAACTCGAAAGACATTTATTCCGGGCAACGGGAGGAATCGCACCCTAAGAGGGCGAACTTAAGGATATCCGCACTGTTAATCATTCCCTATCACTCAAACTTTGCGCAACTCCTTAATGATTGATCGCAGATAACATACTTTAAACGCCCCGAGCGCTGGACTGCTCTGTTGCGTAAGCACTGGCAACACAGTCCTTGACACCGAGCCTTTACAGTACCTTACACATGGACCGTTTTACAGGGGAAATATTGTAAGATCTCACAATACATACCAAAAACCAAATCTACCTCTAGAAATTACTAGAAAAAACACCTCTGAATCAATAACACAATTTTTTTTATATTTACACAAAACGCATGTCACCTCTACAAGAGCATTTTTTTTTTAATCATAGATGGATATAATTATAAATATGTAATTAAAATAATTTAAATCTAATATTCAACTAACGAAAGCAAATAATATATAACTGTATCCGATTTTCAAAAATAAAAACTATTGTGAAAAACGTATTAGGAAATGTGTGCATGACCTTTTTTTTACTTTCGTGCAGTCTTAATCCCGGCGTAAATAAATCACCTCATAAGACACAAAATAAAGGCCAATATGAATAGGTTTAACATTTACGGTTGGTTCAGTGGTCACGGCCTCTTGAACGAAAAATCCTCGATTCACCTGTCCTGACAGGTGAATCCGAACTTGTTATTGAGTTCACGTTTGTTTCAGTTTAATCAATGATGATTTGTATTGATATTGAATGTGTCAACACACATTTTTTTTTCAAAAAAAAAATCATACTTTCGTAATAACATAACCTAACCCACAGTGTATTATATAATAATAATTCTGATTCAAGAAAATTTTGTAAATTATTTGTCAATTTAATGCCGGTGCTGTAATTATTATGTTGGATATAGACGAACGTCATTTCAAATGGTATTAAATCGCTATCAAATATCAATCTGTTAAATAAAATGTGCTCAATCAATGTGTTTGAATCGAAATAAATCAATCCGATGGATGACTAAAAACTTTATTTACTTAGTTAATCAAAATAATTACTCATTGAAAAAAAACTGCATTCAGCGCAGAGCAGCTGTCATATATATTTTTTAAAAGGTTTATTTAAACCTATTTTAATATAACGGTATAAAATTATAGAATAGTAAAAATTTGCGCCCCTTTTCCCTTTTAAAATATCAACACCCGATTACTGAAAATCCGATTAACTAGAGCAACACTTGATAAGCTGTCAAATACGCCACACGGGTTGCATTAAACGATATTTCGCGCTGATTGCGATTTAGTTAACATAATGTTAATTTCATCAATAAATTTAACTCTCAATTAGACGAAAATCCGACAGACGTATTCAAATGTTTATCAAGTAATGATTTTGTTAATCAGTCTTTTACAAATCGGCAGTAGAACTAAGATACGATTTTAATATAAGGTATATTTTCTTTACGAAATTTGTTCTTGCGAGGTCTTTTCACAAGATATATTAATGTTTCCGTTGGTTTTTTTTTTTTTTTTTTAATGAGTTATTCTCAAATAAAATTGTATATTTATTTCGATCTTTAAAATATTTACACAAACAATGACACGAGCAATTTATCGCACCGGAACTAAAACGCCACTGAAATAGTAATACGTTTACGCACATACTTATCGAGAGCGCCGAAGGATGAGAAAAACCATTGAATAGCCTCGTATATTTTATAAATAATTTAAATTCCCCGCCACGGCAACGCACACCCGAGCAACAACAGCAAAAAAATACAAAATCTCCGCACGCATACGCTCGCCATGAACAAACAATAAGAAACCGGGGAATGTTTTATTCAGGCGGCAACACCAATATCAGAATTTAATAACCTCCCTCGCGTGCGGCTGCGCTGTTCTGTTGACTCTCGGCCGCGAGAGCCTTCTGAAGACTTCTGGAGACTTCTGGAGGCTTCTCCGCACGACTCACGCGGGGGCGGCAAAGACCGCAACAAGATGGACTTTATATTTTTTAAACTAAATTTATCGTATAAACTTTCTCACAATAATAAAGTTTTTATAACAAATTGTATTTTTTATGCTCACAATATATTAAGTTTACTTTCATCATCATCAACGCTACGATCCCGTGTTCGTTTTAGTTGACTCTAAAAGTTTCAACATAGTAGTCCTGATTTATTGTCAAGTCACCGTTTTCCTGTGCTCCTTCGCGTTATTAAATTATTTTAATTGTTTTAGTTTATCTATATAAAATATTTTGTTATATTACCTAGATCCAAGACCTAGCATTCAAATGTTAAGAACCTGGAAAGATCGATAATATAAAATACAGTAAAAAATCATCAAGTATTTTTCTTTAAACCAGTAACCGAACTTATAATGAAATACGATGCGCGAAAGAGAAACACCAAAGAAGCAGTTACACAATGATCAGAAACATCATCAAGGATAGAACTAACTGAATAAAATGAAATTCACCCCTCAGCTACCCGGTTAACTGAGTGGTTTTTTCTGGCAACCCTGTTTATAGATATTTATTCAAATCGGATCCTCGGAATTCGCTCGAAAACATTCCTATACATCCATAACGAGTTTTTTTAGGTGAATCTAAAATAAACGAATTTGTGAGTACGGAGATCTTTTTTTTTTATAAAATATAGAATGTGTATCGATCAGCGATATAAATACCATTTTACATATCGAGAACATAATGAAAAAGGATACAGAAAATATAATGTTACATTCTAGAGTAAACAAGATATTACCGGATAATCTTACATTTCTGAGAATATAGCAACGATTTTTTTTGTATGGGAAGGCTTCTCATAATAATACATAATATATTATCAAAGAACGAAAACATTTGACAGAATATCTTCTTGTTGACTCAACATTCTGGATAATAACGTTGATGGAAAATAAACAAGAAACGACGCTAATCTCGTAAAGAAAACAATACTCATATCCATTTAAAAACTCACGGTATATTCCAAAAATAGATACATTAGCTTTTTTTTTTTTTCATTTATTTCACAAATATGCCTTTATGGTATAATCCAATTTAAGTTCAAAATAGTAGCGAATTTATTATTTGTAAATTTAATGTGGAGATTATTCCGGACTAAGGCATTATATTCTCATGAGAGACTATAATTAAAATTATGAAGCTGTGATAAAAAATTTCAAATGAATAGGTAATTTCTTGAATGTGTTAAATAATTTAAATATGAAGTTATGAAACATGCTTCAGTTTTCCAGTATCACTGTATAATGTCAACTGAAAATTGTGACATTCTAATATAATTTACATTTAGTTGCCAAACACAAGGTAGAATATAAAGATAAAAAGTTCTTATAAATATTGTAAGAATTATTAAGAATGAAGATGTAGCAAAATAATTTTGATAAAGATGGTTAGGACTGGTATAATTAATATTGTCAGGTGGAAATGCATGTATAGTGCGTCTAGATTGCAAAGATTTTAGAGATTTTTTAGTGTTCAAAGTTTAATTATTTAAATCAATATAGGTTTATTTTGACAAGTGGATTTTTATTTTAAAAATAAATATTTATTTCCACACAGTTACAGCTTAGTCAATCGATTGCATCAAAAACAAAGCAATATGCAAGTATTTTAAAATATAATCCACAAATAATCCTAAATAGCGCATATTTTAATGCTAAAAATTAATCATTATAGTTTCTCAAAATGAATGTGATCAAGTAAAAGTCAAAAACAAAAATACTAAATAAAGTCAATATAAAAAATATGAATGAAAATATATTTTGGATATTGCCTTACTGGTTAAGATTGAAGTCTGTAATCAATTTATTTTAATGTAAACATCCTAAAGTCAGAAATCTTTAATGAATTATTTTCTTTAGTATATTAAAATACATGCATAACATAACATCTAACAATCATTAAAAACATGAAGGGGACAACAAATGCGGATTCTGGATTTGGGAGACATCAAAAGCAGCTAAACACATTTCATTTGTCACAATAAACAATTTCAGGCTACGATACTTAACGTGACAACAAAGACATAATATAAATTTTCCTAATAAGCATATATAGAATACCAAGTGACTGCCATGATAAAAATTGCACCATTACTTGACATTTTCAGTTAGAAAATGAAGATAATTGTATATATTATCTGTGTAAAAAAATAAATATCTCCAAGAGGTCAAAAGAATATATATGACAAAAATTACTTGACTACCAAGAAAAGTACATTGGAGGAAAACTAATTCTGCGGTTAATATTACATGCATTTAGAGAGAAAAGTAATATATCGTAACAAAACCAAATCTTCAATGCACTAACAAAAGTCGTCATCAAATTTTATTATTCTTACAACAGTACTAGACAATACAGAAAAATTTGACGTTAATAAAATTAGCTACCAATAAATATACCAAGCTCATTTAAATGTGGTTATTATTTGCATTTAAAAGATTTACACCTAATTTTTTAATTTTTCAATATAATCTTTATGGTGTTATCAAGCACACATTATCCATCTTTTGAAAATTATGATTATGTAAACAAGCAATGCAATGACTGTCATTCTTTTAGAATGTCTTATCTTTTTATAAACGAAGGCATACTTTATTTCCTAAGTAGAAAGTAAAATTGATTATTGACCAATTAAAAGCCTACCTGCCATTTAAATCTCTATCTCAAGCTGGTATGTTTGATTTCATACTTGTTTAGGTATAGTCAATTGCAATTTATGATTTTAAATACAGTAAATAGACATTCAATCAAACTATGTATCTCTCTAGAACTATGATATTGATGGTGTAATTAATAGCATGGCAGTCCTAATCCAAGGGCTATAAGAGAAGATAGGTTACCTGGCTGGGTTGGCGGGCACGGGACACGGCGACCTTGGGCGGACAGCCGGTGGCGGCGGGGCCTCCAGCCTCTCTCTTGCGGCTCGCTCGTTCTGCAATCTGTACACACAGGAAAAAACATTTGAAAATATTACAACCATATAAACTCAAGCGAATATTGAAAAATATATATAAAAACAACATTAAAATGATATGATTCCAAAAATATCTGAAAAATAAATATATATTCCTATCTCCAAGCAACCAAACAATTCTTGAGAAATAAACAAGGTATATAGCGACACTCTTTGTTCACTTCAAATTATGATTATTTCAGTGCTGTGAGATGTAGAACCATTTCTAATACACTATTTATTTGATAATCAATAATATTTCGTTTTACTCAAGCTTCGTGTATTATTAAGAAAAATTACATGTCTAATTAAAGTGCATTGCAACAACAAAATACTTACGTTGATTCCAAATCCATCTTCCCAAACACTATGCCAGCGTGATAATACAAATATCATGTTAGTAAAATCGTTAATGAAAGTAAATTCTTATGAAGTTGTAGTAAGACCTGATAATTAATCACAATCAATGCATAATGAGCATTGCTTATGTTAATGAGTCTGCTAGAAAACTTTATTGTCTTATTATGTCTTATAAATTGTTAAGAATAAATAAATCCTTCTTGATTGATATCTTGAATTATGGATATAATCAACATATCAATCTGTACTATTTTATGTTTGGGTAACTAAAATTAAAACAAGTGTTTCTGTTTCATGACTAAATCAAAATTTAGTCTAAAATATACAGGATCCTACTTTCGAAAATCCTTTAAACATTTAAAACTTTGAGAATGATTATGGACACATAACTTACTTGTTTTTAGATTGCCTCATAAACTGTTGTATTTTTCGTGCAGCCTGATGTTGCCGACGTTGAGAATATGTTCTCCTGAAAATAAAAATATATTAAAATGAAAACACAGTCAATTCTTTACAAAAAAAAATACAATTACATATAAATCCTAAAAATAGCACGTGACTTATCTGTAAGAATTTTAATTTTAATTCAAGTCAACTGATAAGATTGACATTTGTATTTATAATTTGTACGCGGGCAATAAAATTTTTGCAGTTTAGAAGTATTTAAATAAAAATCACTATTACAACATTTTTGTGTCCGAATAATAAAGTGTGTATAATAAAAGTAGAAAATAAAATTCTACAACAATTACAATCTTTTATTTTTACATTGAGGGATAGTGAATTCCTAAATATGTTTTTCTAAGTTCTCCTCTCTTAATATAATAAGTGTTAAAAGTTTTTAATAATATAATTTACAATAATGTCTTACTTGAGACTTCCCGGACTTCCCTTCCCTCCATCTCGATTACAGGTCCTGGAGTAGTTCCCCGACTGCCCTGCAGACCCCACACCAGCCTCCTGGACACTCTTCTTGAAGCGCTTGTGAGCGCAGTACGAGCGGTAGCCGTGTTGGATAACCATGGCTGCGTGCGTCATCTGCTTAAAGTAGGCATACTGAAAATACCCATCAATATTTAAATAAAAACTACTGAAAACTATCACACTAAGAGGCAGCAATCTTAAAATTACAAAACAGTGAGTAATAAAAAAACTATAAATCTCGTAAGATGACAAAAATTAATAAACACATAATAGTAAAATAACAAAACTAAAAAATAGAAAATTGTGAAAACATAAGCCTGGTGACAAGTGATGAATATTGTCCAATGACTTGTAATGATATTTGTACAATCCTTCAAGGCAACTGTAATGCTCACACTCACATTTGTCATCTAGCATGTGTAGCTTTATTAAATACAGCTTTAAAGTTATCTATTCGTTATGTAAATTATAAGAGTATTGAAAAAAATAGCCAAAATCATAAAACTTTTACCATTCAGAAACTTCATTTGTTATAACAGAATTTTAATAAGTATGGTGGTTTTTATTTGCAATTCAATCTGAATGAGTAACCTGTTAACAAGAATCAAAGGCTTTAAATAGTTTGCGGACAGATAAGCAAGGAGTTGTTAAGAACAACTTTCTCTATATCCAACTTCTTGGTATGTATCTAACATTTATATTATTTTTATGTGCATCTTATATACAAATTTTCGGTACTTGTCTTTTATCCGACCACCAAAAAACATTGTCCTATTGTTTTGCTTTTTTTGTTGGCAACAGTGTCTATTTTTTGCTTCTTTTGTTGGCAACAGTGTCTATTGGCGAGAAAACACGTATTGTTTATTTATTTAATTTAAAGTATTAACCTAACCTAACCTAACCTAACCGTCAAAGATAACCGTTTTTTCATTGTTTGTAAAATATATGATACAAAATTGAAAAAAAACTTTCATTTCTATGACGAGACTCGCTGTTGCCAACAAAAGAAGCAAAAAATAGACACTGTTGCCAATAAAAAAAAGCAAAATAATAGGACAATGTTTTTTGGTGGTCGGATAAAAGACAAGTACCAAATTTTCTGTATTGGTACACAATGTTCATGAAAAATAAATTCATTCTAGTCACCTTGAAATGCAAAAATTAAATTAATTTTTAACAGACAAACAACTAAAAAACAAAGAGTGTTGCAATAATGATAACACTCTAACAAACTGCAAAAGGATTTATACCTGCTTATATCTACGATAATAATTCTGGATACATATTGCAGCGGCTCGCTCCTTGTCTTGCTCTTCCAACTTCTGCCTGCCTTTGTACGAGCGGTAGGCTTTCTGAATAATTTTAGCAGCCTCATAAAGTTCCCGTTGTTCCCGATCTGAACAAATTTCGTTTTTATATATTTCACTTTATTTTTTAAAAAAATAATAAGTTACTGAGTAAATTTTACAATTCAAAATAATTTGTTTTTTTTTTCTTTTTAAGTAAACATCTTATCTTTATTTGTGTCTGGGTTATTAGTACAAATATGATAAATTATTTTGTTTGAAATATACACTTTTTGATCAATTTGTATGTATTGTAGTTAATAGATTAACTCACCTGATAAAGTCAAATTATTGAAATCCCTTTCGCAAAGATTTGCAGAGGCTTGTAAGAACTCGCAGAAGTCAGCTGTTGTGGGTGGAGGGGACGGAGAATCAGCCAGAGGAAGTGATCGAGGAGATGGTAAGCAAGATGACGATGCTGGAGACAAACTCGAACATGGAGTTCCCACATCATAGTATCTGAAATATTTAAGAAATATACCAAAATTGAAGAATTTATTTGTAGTACATAAAATAATAAACAACTATGAGGTTTGTAAGTTCACTAATTAGTTAGTTACAATCTTTCCTGAGTTAACAAGACAACAAGTTTTGCTAAATGCTTTGTGTTTTTATACTTTTGTTGTTGGAACGTGACTGAGAGCTATCTACGTCATATAAATAAATAAAAAATTGTACCCTAATAAGTATATAAATAAGTTTTTTTAGTACCCTAATAAGTAAATTCTACTACAGATATTTTAAGCTTACTTTGTGAATGACTGAACCGAACTGACCATAAAGTCTTATTTGCAATTTCCAACAATACCACAGAAGTTACAGTTTTTACTGTACTATAATAAAGAATAAAATTTAAAAAAATCAAACATCCACAAACCCATTGGATAGGGCCTTTGTAAAATATTACTAAAATGAAGAATATACCTGTAGTTATGATCAGAGAATTCAAAGTTGAACTCAGTGGGCTCAAAGCTGGAATTCGGCTGCAAGTCCAAGAGAGGCTCCATAAAGCAGTCGCTCGGTGCCCCTGAATCCACAGCACCAGGACTGCCTTCCACTACCATGTCTTCACTCTCATTCTGTCACATATCATTTTACTCCATTATAGTTAAATTATTAAAAGATATTTCAAAACATCAATATAATTTTTTATCTTCTAATGACATGATTGCTTGAAGCATTCCTGCAAATTTTAGTTATTGATACACGTTTTGTGTAGATTTTATCAATCACAGTGTAACAATCAAATTTGATAATAAGGCAATAAAACTATCATTTAATTATCCAGAAAAACATTTTTCAAATTTTAATATTTAAATTGGAGTTTGATTTTACAGACTACTATAAAAACCTGGGCACTTATCTAATTCACACAATATAATTTTACTTTATAGAGTTACCAACCGAGTTGTAATCTGCATTAGAGTGTAGCCCTGGATTATGCACACACTGCACATAAGAATTGTCGAACTTATACCAAATTTTACATTAATGAACAGAATGCTGACTGTTTACGCAACAGTCATAAACATTTTAATACAGATTCTCTACTTTGTTCATATCACAACATACATTTATTAAGGTTTTCAATATCTATAAATAATTAATTGCATAATTTTTAACAATATATTAACTTTTAGGTTAATTAAGTTTATATTATTAATCAGCAATATAGAACATAAAGGTTTTTATTAAACGATAAAGTTTTGTGTTTAAATAACATTTTTAACAGCTGCAGTATACAAAAATCCATTAAAAACATGATTGCTATCTAAAAAGCCATAAAAATGTAAGTGTAAAAGTAAGACATAAACATAAAAAGGATACTGACAAATTAGGTCAAAATAAAAAATAAAACAACGAGATTAAATTAAATTGATCAATCAATGATGAAGTACTTAAATATTTTTATGTACAGAAATTTTTTTATTAGCTTTAAGCTCAAATATAACGTAAGCTTTGCAGTCTTAGGCAAACTGTTAGAGCGTAATAGTTACTAAAGCCAAAGTTATTATTTTAGATGCTTTGCTCATACACATAGGCCACATTATATATCATCATTATTGAGATACATGTCTTACAGACGTTCAATACATGTGTTACTATCGTGTACCCACCAACTATAAGTATTCAACTGTAAGAGAGTGAATCTGGTTCCTCTCATGAAAACCTCAACTCTAAACATAACAGTTTACCATCAGCGTGTTTTATTGGTGTGGTAAATAAAAGTACACTGATTTTTCCACTGAAAATAAACTTTCAGTATCATATGACATGCAGGTCTTAGATCTTTTAAAATTCTTAATGAAATCTTCATTTTATAAAGTAAAGACTATTAATTAAGCAAAGTGGGACATTATTTATTTGCTCAAATGTGAATATGCATAAGAGCTTACATTGAACATTTAGCTACCCACCTTTATGCGATCTGGCATTGCAGCGATTATTTGCTCGGCGAGTGTAAACACCCGTACATCTTGTTCCCCTGGAAATGAGTGATGAAAAATATGATTAGCAAAAAGAAAGAACAAAAATGTGACAATCAATAGCTAGACTTGCATCTAAACATCGAACACCGATAGCAACACTGATAATATAATACAACGTATCTAAACCAACGACTTTAAAGGAAAGTGAAGGTACATGAGAAACTAACAAAATATTCAGGAACGTGGAGTGTACTTGTGAACATTGTTGCAACTTGGAGGCCTGTTTATGTCGAAATAAGAATTACTGTATGAAGAAGTAATAGCTCTGATTTGATGTTTATCTTTCTGTTTCATGTAGGTAAGTATGTATTAATGTTATTTGTGTACGCGACAATGTAGCCAGTTAAGATCATACAGAATCCTCTTCATACCTAGTATATTGTATATTATCAGTGAGTTTTGACCAACTGCAGCTATATTTTATTTTACATTTATTTATAACAAACACTTTTAAAACTCTGCAGTATTATCTGTAGTATTCTTGTAAATGTTTGAATCGAATATATCACTGGACTGTAAGTTTATAATGTTTTTATAAAACAACATATGTTTTTTGATTCAGTTTGGTAAATATGAATAATTTTAATGACATATATACATGAGGTATTGAAGCATGGTTGTATCACTTACCTTCGGGATAACAAACATACATCATGAGAAGCACAAGCAAAAATCATTCTAGAAAAATGCAATCAAATGCAGAAGCTCTATAAAGCAGTTCACTAACTAACCATGCAAAATATTTGTTGCCTTTCTCTAAACAGTTCTTGTTAGTCATAAAATAAATTTGTTATCTTCCCCACTCCTGGAATCTACCGCACAACTTATTTTCTAAAGAGAATGGCTGCAAGTATTCCGTGATTGATAGTACATGTAAATAACCTTTGGTAAATAAATCAAACAACAATCAACTAAGAAAACCAAAAAAGAAAAAAAACCAAAATAATAAACAACAAAAGCAACATTGATCCATCACCTAGAGAAGCTAAACACTGACCATAGAGGGACACAGGAAAACACCGTCTAAGAAGAGGAAGACCTGACCATCAGAACGTTGTCATAGAAGACATAGGATTAGCTTTGCAAAATACTCAACTTGCAATCAATTTAAATTACATGAAAGTACGAACACTGTATTTCAAAGCATAAAATACTGTACGAAAATAAAATTTATGTTTCTTATGTTCTGTGAGCACTTTGATAGTGGTTGTTCATAGTTATGATAAATCATATCAATAAGCCAAAATTTACATAGATTTTAACATAAGTACATATAAAATAGTCAATATTAAAGGAAAATGGGTATCTGTAAAGCAGTTCTGATGGCCATAATAACATAGCAGATGCTATCAGTTTGAAATGATTACATGAAAGGATTGAAAACACACAAAGTATTAATAGAGGATTTGGGATAAGAGTCCGAAACACCAGATTGGTTTCCCTACGGACAATAGTATCTTGAGTCCAAAGATCATCAGGATTATGCAAACATATTTTAAAATAAGTTATTATTTGGCTTTATATGATGTTGCATTTTGACAAGATTAATACTGAATATCCATTAGTTTTTGAGTCTGAACCTTAAGTATTTACTAAATTATATCCGATGAAATGATAGTTTAAGAATTATTAAATGTTTGAAAAAGATCATCCAAATTATAAAATATGTTATTAACACTAAATGGCAATATCTACTATAACATGTTTACAATGAATCCATAAGATCATCATTGACTTATACTTATTTTGTCTACAGGGAAAAGATCCTGATGGAAAATGAACAAACTTTTACAACACTTCAATGACTCAATGTAAAATTAATAACATAATTCTGAGAGTAGGATAATCCCCTCACTGAAAACATTTAATCAATATAAGTTTTGTATTTCTATTTATTATACAGGGATTATAAAACTACTGTCCCATTTTTCATCCCCATTTCATTTAATATGATGGAAAAATATTTTCAAAAAACTGAATCATTATTTTAATAAGATAGAGCTAATTGCGTTGATTTTTATTAAATACATTTACTCAAATCTGTATTAGCCTGTAAAAAGTAATAAAGTCAATGAACGTTGCAAAGGTTTGTTCGCGACTGCTACGGCCCCCGGTGGTTGACTGACCTACGCCGCCTGCCTGCTGTTTGTGTGTTTGCTCACTCTCTTCATCTGACATGGCCTCAACGTCGATGAGAGGACTGTTGGACCGCGGCCCGCCGGCCACCTCGCCTACAACGCCACCGCTCGTCAAAAACCCAACGCAACACAACAAATCATAATGTTTCGAAAAAAACAAAAACTTCCAACTCAAAAGTTAACCAAGTAATACGCTCTACACTTAACATTATTTAACGTTACAACTGTGTGGCCACGTTTTGTGAATCTTTTTCATGGAGAGAGACCCTCACAAAACTGAGTGTATTAATTTTCCCATCATTTTCTAACTTGAAAACAATACTATTTTTTTCTTTTTCATTTCACATAATAGCCATATGAATATATTACACTTAAATATCAGAAAATGAAAGAAAAATATTGCACACATTACGCAGGCCATTTATTTACACATTGTAAACGTAGTTTTATTTTAAAATATTTCTTCTAACAATAAGACTGTAAATTGTAAAAAAGATCAGTAATATACTGTACAAAATCTACATGTTACACGTGTAAAATTATTATTTGCGTCTTTTTAAAAAATACACACAATCCAAAAGTACAAATTTTCCATTTTTTTTCCATAATAGTGTTTTTTTTATTCTGATGAAAACTGTTTTTATTATATTGTATAAAGTTTAACAGCTTCTTCAAAATATTTCTGTCTTGTAAAGATTTATGCATGTAAAAGATCTAGTGAACTAAACCATTATGTATAGATACAATTGTCCAGTCACTGATGGAGTTGTGTAGGTAAAGTTACCTAATTAAATTGATTCATTATATTTCAATAAAACAGGTTTTCTTTTCAGATTTTAATATCATTGCATGAAATTGGAAGGATTTAATAAAGAACAATACAACAAACACTTCTTAAAACAAAATACTACCCACACAACGTAAATATAAAAAAATAAAATAATTTAATGTGTCAAGACAACTTTTCGTGATAATTCGAAGGGCATGCCAATCGGTAACAATAATTATTATTGAAAAAAGAAAAAATGTCTTAAAATCCTTCCATTCTCATCCGAATAAATCTACGCAAAAACAAGGCAAAAAATTGAAAAGCATAATTTATTAACGTAATCAAAAGTAGAGCAAATCTTTTGTAGACTTTACTTCAGCTGATGAGCAATCGACTCAGTCGTCGATACAAATGCCTAGACTAAAGTTCATGAAGTCTCAGAATGCAATGTCAATAATCATTATCTTCACATGATGCAAAAATATAATCCTCAGCTAGAGAAGTTTGATTATCGAATATGAAAATGGAAAATTTTGATGTGAATACTCAACGTAAGCTCTATTCAACTCACATAAGGCGTAGTCCATTCTCCGGGATATGAGTTGTCTGGTGCCGCTGTCAATACCACTGTTTTGAAAAGCTATGTCAGCAGGAGTGAACGATGACAGCGGGAGGGACATACTTCTGTCGAACCTGAAACATTTTAAAGGTACCATTAGTATAAAATGGCCTAATAATTTAACTGAATTGAAATTGTTATTTATATAGGCGCTCTAACAAACTGAACAAAGGTTTTTTTTTGTTGTTTTAATATCCAGAAATCAAAGGCAAAACATTCTTCAAAACGGAGAATCTAGAACATGTGAAGGAGGCTCATTTTAAGAAATTTTTCTTTATATTTTCTTGTAAAAGTGAGAAAACAATCATCACATTGCAACTGCAAATGGTACTTACGATGGAGCTGGTAAAGTGAGATCTAAACCGTGATCATATAAAGCGCTCCATAAACTAAAATTTGTCAGCATTATACACATTATTTTACAGATCATTGCTTGTAAAATTATTTTAATATTTTTAGATAATATATAGTTTATTGACTTATGTAAAATTTACATTTGTCAATGATCTTTGTTATATTTTTTACTTTGTCAACATATATTTAAATCAAAATAAAAACCTTGATAGTTTAGGATTCTCTTTGCCACCATTTCTGTTACTTCTCGGCCGAAGAGACGGAAGACTGTCAATCGACTGCACAGATGTCATATTGATTCCACTGTCCACGGAAGATCTTTTCACCAGCTTCTGAGAGAGTGTTGAATCACTCCGGAAACTTCTGTTGGGACTCGGACTTCCTCCAGTATCCATCGGCACGCAAATGTCTTTCTCAGGAATAGATTTATTATTACTCTCTGTCGATGTTGGAATGTTCACTTGGAGAACTTTGAACTTTTGAGTTTCACTTCTGAAACCAAACAAAAAAGTATTGAGCAAACAGCGTACTATGGGGAAAAATATTTGTAACACAAATTAAGACATAAACATAATTTTTATAATACAAAAACTCAATTGAGTACCAAAAATATATTTTAAAAAAATACTGAATTATGGTTTGAATAAAGGCAGTGAAAATGAACAGACAAGAAGAATGACTTATCTATTTGTTGTTACAAGAATTTCACAAATTTCACACTTCACTCACAATTACAATGAATGCATTACATTTTTGATTACTACGTTACCACAAATTATTTTTTAAACTGATGCTGGAAAACATATTTTATATATATTTTTTTTATTAAAGATTTACAATATTATTATTTTTCTTAAATATTTATATAAATAGAACTTTTATAGTATAAGCATGTTCCAGCCACACTTGACAAAATTTACAATCTAATTAGTCTGCAGACAATCTGAGAGCATACACACATCATCTCAGTATAAAAAATCAATCAATCAATCATTATTCTCTTTAAATATGTTATTTACCTAATAATGGGTGTAAATATATTCCAAAAACAATAACTACCGTGTTACAGCTCCAGGCCTCAGAAATACTCCATCATGAATCTTGCTTGATGATGCTATTGAGGACAGTGAAGATATGGATGTAGCTGGAGACAGACCACCAGAGAAGTTTGAGGCTCCACTTCCGGTTCTTGTAGGCGCTGAACTATCAAATGTCAGGGCACTTCCACATTCTGTGATCTCTCTTTTTGACTCTAACCTCTTTATCTCTCTAACTAAATCGTTGTGTTGGTATTGATTGGCACAGTCTAATGCAGTTTGTAGAGCTTTGTTTCGAACGTTTAAAGCTGTGTGATTCCATCTGTATAGTACCAGAGCTGTTTCTGAATGACCTCTCGAGCAGGCCCACATCTGAAATATGATAAAAATAACAGGTGACAACAACAATATTATATTAGCTATAGAAAAAATTTACAAGTCTTTACAAAATGTTGCCAAATAAATATTTCGTAACAATACTATGAAATAGTCATTAAAATAATACTTTGATACAAAATAGCAGTAACTAAAAATGAACGTTAAGAAACAAAATACATTTAGGACATAACAACATACATGTTCATTTGAAATAACAAATATTATTTCTTCTTTAAATCATAAATTGAATTTGTATCGACACTACTTATGATCAATGTAAACTTAAAATATTGAAATTATTAATTTATAGTTATTTGTACAGTAGGATATAAATAAAGAATATCGAGTCTATTTAAAGAAAAAGTAAGATGTAAGACATAAATAAAATAATATTATTATACAATGGTTAATTTAATCTGATAATCAGTCACACTCTTTCACAGTGAGCAAACTATTGGACATATATATCCCAGAACTAAGGATAGAAATGTATACATTATACATCAAGAAGAATTTGTAAAAAAATTATTAATAAAATGTAAAAGGAGGAAGAAACACCTGATAGTTGTAACTTACCAATGGAGTAAACCCATCATCGTCTTGACTAAGTGCATCCACTTCTGTCTCTAGTAGCAGCGATGAGTTTTCTGCCCTCCAATGAAGCATGGCGCAGACAAGTCTCGAGTAACCAAGAGATGCGGCAAGATGCAACAAAGTCATGCCACGAAGGGCAGATGACTCGCGGCCTGAATCACTGTTTGGAGAGGAAATCCGCCACATGCGCCCAGTCAGTGCCCGACAGAATGTCACAAGTCGGTCTTCAAAATTGGGTTGGGTGAAAAGTGCCGTGTCTTCAACCTGAAACAGAGAGGTTACTCTCAGAATAATCACACATCCAGCAACCAGCCAATTTCCAACAACTTATGTACAGATATTGTTGAATTTTAAAATTACTTGTTATAGATATGTTCATTTATTATACTTTATTTTGATCTCTAAATTCATAACTACCTTCTATTATTATTCCAGACAGTCATAGTTCTCATATTAAAATATTATAGTGCTTTAGATCTTAATTATTATTAAGAACTTACAGAATCCAGACCATCAGGTTCTTGTTTGATTTGCAGCTTATCATCCATGGATTCTAGTCGATGCAGCAACGTGAATCTTAGAAGTCCCTCACTGGCCGGCTCCAACTTGGGTTCTGGAGCCGGTCGCTGCTCTTCTCTCGGAGGCAGTTTGTATTCAAAAATCACAGTATTGGAAATCACAAAACCATCACAGGCTACTTGCAGAGTGGCCAATCCTGCTTCGTGAGCTGAAAATTTTTAATGAGCATAGGATAAAAGTGTGCAAATCAAATTTACATACCTTGTCATTAAATCTATCATAATTTATATTGAGCTGCAAAATATGCATAATTTAATAAATCTATTTAAATTTTCAGTATACTTATCAAAACATCTAATTTAATAAATAATCAATGAGCTTTTCAAACCATCGGTCGAGTTTTCTAATGCAATCATCAACTAATCAAACTAGCATTTACACAATCAGGATGCAGTATTGAGTTGTGTTTATACATTTATCCTATCAATTAAATTATTATATTTCATAAGTCATTCTTCATAGTAAAAACTAATCAAATCAATTTGGGATTATAGACACACTATTGTTGATTCAGATATAAACACTGGGTATCTTAAAATCTTATTTTAGTATGCGAATATATAAACCATACCTGGACAATAGCACCGCAGCACACCACTCTGCACCAACGTGGTGGGGACGGGGAAGGTGTCGAACAGTACTGTATAAGATGAGGAGCTGGAATGCCAGGGGCCCGTGACCAGCACCTTCACGCCCCCTTCAGGATAGGCCCACTCCGGGGAGAAGTCCGAGATGCTGGCCGAGGGCCGTCCATCGGAGTGGGGTCCGGAGGACGGGCTGCTCGAATCATTCTTCAGGGAGATCGTGTCACAGTGAACGATGGAGGTCTTGCCCTCAATCTGAATGCATTCCCACGTTTCAATTTATTTATAGACTATCTGATATAAACATTTTATTTAGTACAAGAAATAAAAATGATTTAGGAAAATAATGAAGGATGAGGGAAGGAAATACGTAAGTACTCACGTGTAATAAGCTATGATTGGAAACGGTGTTAGGGTCGAGAGCCTCCAGCTCCGGGAAGTCCCCGAGCATATCGAAAGCGTCCAAGTTCACAAACACGTCATCGTCGACGACGTGAGTCGGCGACACTACCACGTCACAGTTCTCTATGAAGTCCATGGGATTTATCTCCGACACGATCACGTCGTCGGGAGACAGTCGCTCGCCCGGCACTTGCACCGTATCTGTATTTATAACTACACTACTCGACTGGATTATGGCGTTGCCGGCCGCGAGCCGGTCGATGTCCGATGAACACAGGGGCATATTGGCGGAGAGGGTCTTCTGGATGTCCTCGTGAGACAGGTCCAAGGTCTCGTTGAAGAACGTGCCGTTGACCACCGACGACCCGTCGCTCTGGCTGACGAGGGAGCCGCCCGAATCCGCTCCGAAGAGGACCAGGGTGTCGCCGTACACGTTGGGAGGCTTCTTGTCCGTCCTGTCCTCGCCGTCGCGCTCGGAATACTTGGACGGAGTGACCGGCGCGCTGCAGGCGGCGCTCACCCGGGAAATCTGGTTCACCTTGACGGTACGGTCCCTCCGGCCATTGGTCAACGTCTCGAACAAGACGGTCGACACTCCGTCGTCGGCCTCGTCGGATCTCGTCAACCGATTGATCATCTTCACGTTGGCGACGGTTCTGGAGTTCCCGTTGCTCCCGTAGCCGGACTCGGAGCCGCGCCGGCAGGAGACGGGCGACGGGGAGCTGCTGTCCGAGATCTCCTGCTTGAGCACGAGGGTCCCGGCCTTGTACTGCGCGCCGTCCTTGTTGCGGGAGTGGTTGTTCCGCGAGCCGTCACCGGTGTTGCAGACGAAAGAAGCGACGGAAAGGGGGGACACGAGGGACTGGTGCACTACGGAGTTGGTGGAGGTGTTGCCGGCGGAGCTGTTGAGGATGAGCAGGCCGCCGCCGCCCTGGATCTGCGAGAGGCTGAGCACGAGCGGCGGGGAGGATGCGGCGGGGGTGGGCGCGGAGCCGTTGGGGTGGTGGTGCAGCAGCCGCGAGTCGCGCGAGTAGACGCGCGGCGGGTTGGTGGCCAGGAGCACGCCGCCCGCCGAGGTCACGGGCGCGCTGGGCCCCGCCTCGGGCCTCGTGGAGATGCGGCGCAGCGGGTGCGCGCACGGCTTGCCGCCCCCGCCGCCCCCGCAGCCCGGCTCGGGGCAGCCGCACTCCAGCTGCTTCACGAGCGCCGCCTGCCGCGCCATGCGCTGCTTCTCCATCAGCTGCCCCACGATCGCCTCCACCGTCTCCGCAGTCTGGAAATATTCAATACGAATCAGTCTCCGACGCACACGCTGACGACACATTCGAATTATCGACCTTGATAGTATCAAAATAACCTAATATTTACTGAGGCTCTTGATATTTCAACGTTAACTGGTAATTAACTTGGAGCATATGACAGCATGTTGCCTTTCAGTTATATCTCCGTTAGTAAATTTGTCCCGCAGACTGTCTGTTTGTTTGTAATTATTGAAATCTAATCAGCACAAATGGTTTACTCACCGAAATCTCAAGCTCATTGTTGACGTCGGGCTCGTCTTCGCTGAAAACTGAAACACCAGCACGTAATTTTATACACTATGTTCACACGGGGGGGCAGGGGAGGGGCCATGTTTCGTACATCACAATATTGTTATAAACATTATAACTGAATACATAAATCAAAATAACGGTCTCGTCAACTCCCGCTTACTCCAGCGCTATAACAGGTGTCAGCAAAGTTCTGTATATTCCGCCTTGTGGACAGTTTCCACGCAAACTTCTCAAGAATGGTACTCAACTAATATCAAAACTCGTATGAGCTTAGCCGTCACCTGATGTAAATTTATAAATTATTATTAATAGCTCCACTGAAGACAGCAGGATATGAGAATCTCTTTCCAAAGAGAGACCTGTGATGTACTCAACTACTGGAATGTTAGCTCTCGTTGGCGTTTTTTATACTTACACATAGGTTTCAACTGGCTGACCAGCTCCTCCTTGGTCCACTCCTTCTTGTCCCCCCACAGGGCCAGGCTGGGGGTGATGACCGCCAGCTTGTTGTCGTCGGGGTATGGCACGTTCAGGTAGTGCACCAGCACGATGTCGGGGTTCTGTGACATAAACTGCACACTCACTACGTATTACAGCAGAGCTGATAGTGCCGGCGACTGCACGCAGTTCTACACGCTGCCAATACCACTACATGCATTTGCAATATCTTCGGCATTTTTTCTTTGTATTTAAGGCTAAAAAATATTTAGCACTGGATTTAACTTTCGAGCACGCGGAATATTAAATCAAATCTACTTTAATCATTGTAGAGACGTGAAGCTTTACAAAGACCCCGAACTATTTTAATCAGAGATTGAAGATATCAGCACAGCAAATGTTTTGAGGATAATGAAAAGATACCTTAGTAAGGTTTAATTATTCAAAAATCCACGTTTCAGGCTAGAACGGTAAATTATTTATTTTATTTGATCCGTGATGAAGCCAGTCTGGTTTTTCCTATCCTGGCAGTGAACATTCGGAATTTTTTTTTTGTATTTATTTAATTTTCTAAATAGAATAAAGATAGATAGAATAAAAAAAATCTACATCATGGTTATAAACACTGCCTACTACAAAATACAAAAATGGCAGTCACTCAAAGTCAGTCAAAAATAATTATTATTCACTGAGTGAGGGGTCCCGGATGCAGGTTTTTGTGGTTTCCTTGTTTGCAAGTGCCGGATACGTATCATGCCTGACACATACGCAATTGTATATGAGTGCTTCTTACCGTCTTCAGGCTGTCAGAGTTTGTATGTTTCCCACGTGGAAAAAGGATCCTTGATCGTCAAAGACGATGAATTCATGTTGTAGATTTTGATAACTTTTGCATGTGCGATTATGAAATAGGTAGTGGACTTCGTATAATAAGCATGTACTTGTTGTATTTATGAAGCAAAATAGGTTAAAATGTAGATGTTTTACAATTTATATAAGTATACAGTGTGCAAATGCTTAAAATATAAGTGAAGTGTGGATGTGTGCATTGATTGATGTTTTCCAAGTTGGCGACACCACGTTGTGCGTTGCGTAAGCTATGCTTACCTGCAGCAGCCAGTAGCAGCGGCGGTGAAACGTTGGGAGGATGGCCGAGTGGACGTAGCAGCCGTAGATGCACTGCAACGCAACAACAGTTCATCAGCAACAGCGATACAACGCCATTTAGAAATACAACATCTTAAATAACAAGCATTCCCATGTGTGTGTGTGTGTTTTTTTTTTATTCAATCAAACACAGCTGGATGGAGCAATATAAATTTATTCAACTCGCAATTCACATTAAATCAAGGATAGTCGCTGTGGTTTATTTGTTCGCGTTTGATTTTATTATGAGCACACAATACGGGGGCGCGAACATCCCTGCAAGCGCGGCCCTGCACTTGGCTGCGGTTCAAGTACGGGCGGGGGCACCATGCGAGGCGCATACGAAGGACTACTGTGACGAGGGATTACGTGTAAAATAAAAAAAATGCAGCTCTGGCAGTAAATAATACTCCATTGGTGTACATAACAATCTAGAAAAAAAATTATTAAATTTCAAGATTCTATATTTTTATTTTGGTAAATTTACCATAGTTCTAATGACTATGGTTATTCATTACTGACTAAATTATAACGCATTCAAACAATAACAAATCCACGTCCGACACCGAAAATGTTTAAACATTTGTATATATAAAACTATATTCTCAAAATTACAAATATATTTCAAAGACAGCGATCATATGTTTATGATCTTTGATACCGAATACGACTCTGAAACATAATTTTTCAATTTTTCATAATTGTTGGTTAAATGTGGAGAGCTACAAATTAAACCGGTACGTCTCGGACAAGACAACATGGTGACCCTGGGAGCCCCGAGGCGGGGTGCGGGCAATGGCTGCGATATTATTGCCCGGGCCGTTAGGACGGTAAAAATATCAGAAACAAATGTTCTAAAGGGCCATTCGAACCCCGAGCTATGGGCGGCTTGCGACTGGCATGCTAAGCGTTACTTTCATTTATGCATAGCATTATTCTCCAGCCATTTTTATATCGAGAGTTTTTGATATTAGAATATAAAAAAACTTGTTAAGTTTATAAATCAAGAAAAAATGGAGCAGCAGGTTAAAATTGTATTATTTTTTATTATTAAATTGTTGGCTTAAACACATTATCGCATTAAATATGAATATATAACTTTAATTTGAAGACGCTATTAAAGGGTTAAAAGCCTAGAGACCTTATAGCTAATAAGAGATAAGTGATTAATTATTGTAAAAGTTATCCGGAGTACTATAAATATGTTCACCAACAAATAACATATGATTTGTCCAAATACAAATAATTTTAAATATTGTGAATAGAATTGCTTTCTTCTAGGGTGTAGTGCTGAGTGTTTAGTTAGTTTCCGACGCTTCGGACGTGGTACTTTAGACGTTTTCAGGGATTTCGTAGATGAAATGACGATAAGAACCCCAAATATTTTTTTTACTGGGAATAGGTGGAATTCAAACCAAGTCTTCTTAACTATCCGGTCCTGGTCATATTATCAAGATTATAGCTTGGCGAAAACTTTAGCTCTATCCAATTAAAATGTACCACAATAAGTATATAAAAGTCTTCAGTTTGGATATATGTAACATTCGATAATATTAAAAAAAATATTCATACATAAAATACATTTTAAACGGAAAAATGTGAGTAAATATACATTGTTACTTTAATAATTGAAATATTAAAAAAAATATCTTAAACGGTGTCAATTTCATAAACGGTATAATTCTCGCGGTTCGCTCGCATGTGGAGTATATTTTTCTCCAGAGACATCTGTTCTGTGGTATTGGCAGCCACCCTGAAGGGGGGGAGGCTCGCCTCCGAGGCAACGCCGGGGAGGAATTTTGAATTGCCAAGAATTATTTATTAGCGAAATAACGGACAACCTAACCTAACCCAACCCTCCGTCTTTATCTCTTTGTTTCGCAGGAAATGAGAATTTGTATCTTGTTTCTTCTATGCTGAAAATATCGTGTGGAGGAATAAGGAATAACTTATCGGGTGGCGCTTTGAACTTTTTGTATGAAAAAAGACTTTCAGACGTGACTTCGTGACTTTAAAAGAAGCTTTTATAATAAATAACATATATCCGATATATATTGATATTTTTTAAGCTTAGTCTTTTTAGGCGAGAAAATTAAACTGATAACAATAATAATAGTACAGCACAGAAAGATATATTTTCTACAATATTGTAAATATATGTATAGTTATTTGTTACTTTATATGGGTGGTCTACAAACTTAAAGCTCGTGATGAATATTAATAACTGCCACAGAAAAAATTGGCTTTTAAAAGTATTTGTTTGCCTCGATCGTAATAAACGATGACAACTTTAGAAAATCATTAAAAGATAAACGCAGAGAATAACAATATTTTTTTCGTAGCTGAACTCGATGTGATAAAGCTTCTCGATATTATCCAATTATGTTACAAACCCCATACGTTATCTTACTAATAATTAAAATTTATACTTCTCACAAGGACTATAATATATGAAATTTCTCACAGCATTGTAGTTCATAGATCTAAGTGCTTAGTTCTAATCTTGCCTCCGTGCAAACTGACACGATAAAGTGAGTAGCTTCGACCTTCTAAGACCGTAATACAAAGCAGTAATTATACCGTAAATACACATTTTGAATATCTGAAATACGGAATGTGTATCCCGGAGAAAGTGTATCTCCCATCAAGTGTCTACCCGCATCCCGGTGTAGCTTACGAGGAGAGATGCGTGCTCGTGCGGCGGGGCCACCCCATACCTGAGGTATCAGTTATCTGACGTCACAGCACGGCTGCCTTGTATCTGGGATTAGTGCTATTTATACAGGATGATTACCCGTGATACATTCTTTTGTTTGGTTTAAGCCTTATTACTAACATCTGTTTTGTTTTTATTACTTAAGTAGTCTTTGTTTTAGAATAAAATTATTGGATACGAAAACACTTGTCACTTGTGAAAACTTTTTTATGTGTAGCAGAAATATAATATATATATATATATATATATATATATATATATATATATATATATATATAACCAAACAAAAAAAGGAATTTCGATTTTCTTATGGAGAACATAAAACCGTCGAGGGGCCTGTAAAACCAAAATAATTAATTGGCAAAGTGGTCCATATTCCGCGAAACAATGTTCACGGTCAATCTCAAACTGACTGAGGGGAAGAGATGCAGCTATGATAGTGTTTAATTGGTTTACCCTAGTTTAAGTAATACATGTCAAAACCAAGATATACCATTATCAAAATGAAATTAGTATTTGCCTTTTGCATGTGACGCGGGCATACAAAATTAATTTAATTTATTCAGCTATCTGGGCGTCACAGCGGAGCAACATGTTAAACTAAGCCAGCCGACTGCACGTCAGAAGACTGCCGGCGTCGAGCACTCGCCGGGAAGGGAGCCTCGACTCGGTCATTGAAATATGCACAAGGAAAGAAGATGTAATGACTTCCAGCTGAACAATCTTTGAATTGATATTAACGCTCGAAAGAATAACAACGAACTCCATTGCTTTTCATTCACACAAAACAGGATTTCTTCTCATTCAAAATTTTTATTTTAAATAGATTATATTTTTATGTTTTATAAATATCAAGTTTTATTGAAGAAAATATTTGACACCTATGTTAAAATCCTCTTGAATAAACAATCAATATACTAATCATTTGAAAAAAACGTGTATTTTTCAAGTATCATACAAAATATATTGCACATATATAATGCTATGAATGTAATGAACCTTAAATGCTTACTTTAATTTAATAGAAAATACCACGTTGTAAAAACGCATTCAATATTTACTAGAGATCTATTTTTTTTATTTGTCACTACAATTTATTAAATAAAAAATTAGCTGTAAAATATAAGTTGGTTTAAGCATAGTATAAATTATTGAGACGTATCCGATATATATTCAATTTACATGTATACGAATGTCAGATGTACAAACGAACAATATATTGAAACGACATTCGTTCTCCGACCAAGAGTCGCTCGTCCTCGTATATTATATGGCAGTCATAAATTTATTTAATGTACAGCTAAAATTAACTAATAATACCGAGCAAGAATAAAATTACATTTCTTTTAGAAAAAATCCTACTCTTACTTTTCCATCGGTTTCTTTGTATCACAGATTCAAGGCAATAATATTTTTCCTGGGAAATTTAATTTCGATTCAATACATATACAAATGTGTACTTAACCTAATATAGCCTACACTTATTGCTTTGGTTAATATGATGAATCCAATATTTCTAGGAATATCTCGATCGAGTATTCCAGCGCTCAGAGGAGGAATCAATCATAAAAAAAATGCTTGGTGGGTAGAAAACATATTTCACGCGTATGATTCAATATCTCATATCATTTATCACAAAATCTACTACAAATATTAATTTTCAGAAACTTCTAGGCGACAGGTTAGGATAGCTTTATTTAAAGTACAAATAAGAAAAAAACTCGAGGCACTTTTTAACATATATTAATTGCGTTACTTTGACCCGATCACTCACAGCTTCCATATTTCCATAATTTTTTTTTCAACTTAATATGTACTTATATTATTGAAAAAAATTCTTAAAATTAATGCATACTACCAATATAACCTTCAAGCTTAAAATATCTGATTAAGAAATATATTCAGTATAGTGTTCTAAAAGTTCTATTAGTTAGGTGTGTGAGTGAAGAAATAAGTTTCCGGCATTTGCCGCATTATCAACAAATAATTAACAAACCAAAAAAACTATCTCAGACATATTTTTTCTGAGACTTTTCTTTCCTTGATGCATTAACGACTCCATTAGCTACGCATGTGCTACTTTATCCAACAATCTGGCAAAAAAAGTGGCCACAAATTAAATACTAATGAATGTAACGTAGGCGATGAGATGCCATGTAGTCCAAATGACCGATACTAACCAAACGATCATAGTTTGTTAGCCTCGCATCTACATGTTCTTATTTACATAACAAAATATAATTTATTATTTTATTGAGATTACAGTACATTTCAAATTTGTAACTTATATAAGATTTATTACATTAAAATCTCACTGAAACATTTTTTATTTAAAGCATTATTGTCTAATTATCAACAACAAAACTGCTGACGGACATTTACGATGTATAATATATAAAACACAGGGAAGATGTATTATTTTATACAAAGTATTTTGATTCGTTTCAACAATACTTGGAAGTCCTGTTCAGATACTATCCGTATAGAATTGTAATATCAAAATCGAGGTCACTCTCAAAATCTCGAACAATGTCGCCAGCAAAAATCATAAAATACACGTGGAAATGTTCAAATAGTGTTCGCCGCTGCATAATATAGTGAGAGGGGCGCGAAATTGCCAGCAATATGACTCCATACATCATGGCGGACAAATACGCCATTTTCAGGTAATTCCATGTAATGGCGTCCGCCCGCATCCGTGGCTGAAATTTGTTGCCAGCCGAAAAAAAGGACGGCCACCCGGGCCACAGGAAGTTTGGCGAGTCGTGCACTGGAGATAATATGGTTTATTATTAAAAATAAAAAGGGAATAGTTTTTATTATAATCTATTTAAAAAAAATTGTTGTATTTCTTTCTTTTAATACAAAAACACTCCAGTTGGGTCCAACTTCTTCAGGCAGTAAAAAAAATATAGCTGGATCTCGAAAAAGGTAGAAAAATGAAGCTTAGTGAAATTATAATATTTACTGCCCGAACGAAACACAAACTTATTTTTGTAGTTGTCGGCGAGAATACATCTTATATTTCTCAAAAGATATTCAAAATCCCACCTTGGAAACTAAATAAAAACGTACATACTTCGAAAGTAATAAAGTAAAATAAAACACCAAAAAGTTAATACGCATCTTATTTCGTGTTTAAGAAACGGTAGATATTTATGTCACATTCAAGGATATGACGTGGCGCAATATAAACTACACAAAAATATTTATGTGGTCCTCTCGGCAAATTTGTCCCTGGCAGCGAGAGCTGATCCTGCGCAGGCGGGCCGCTATGATGGACTGACGCGGTGAGGCTCGCGCGGCCCGTAATCACCCAGAAACGCTGTCAGGCCCTAAGAATTATAGCAGGCCGCGTGCAGGTACAACGCCTCGCCAAATGCGACCGGTATAATTAACAGGTAAATTATTAAATTTAATATTTAATTAACTATGTATCAATTTTGGTTCGGGTGCTTCTCCTCAGAGGAGGTCAGTGACCTGAACTGAACATATATTTATGTGTGTTCGCGGTTTTCTTGGGAAGAATAGTGTAGTGCGTCCCCGGGTTCTCCTTGTTAATTTAAAAAATATATATATTTTATGTTGCTGAACCGGTTAAAACATATTTGGAAAACAGTGGATGGGAAGTTCTGCCTCATAGCCCAGACCTTGCCCTTTCCGACTACCACTTGTTTCCATCGATGCACTTATGCGTTATGCCCTTTTTGGAATACGCTTCACTTCTGAACAGGGTATTAAAAATTGGCTTGATTCTTTCTTGGCTTCAAAAGACGAACAGTTCTTTTGGGATGGAATCCATAATTTGCCCGAAAGATCGGAAACTACTTTACGATACGGACAATACTTTGAATAGAATATGTTGTACCAATTTCAAGCTCCAATTTCACGAAAAAAATCTTTAAAATTAATGCACACTACCAATATATAAAGTCGTTTATTAATTTAACATTCTGAATACAGCTGACGAATAGGCTACTTGTAATATAAATTTAAAAAATTGACACGAATCGTTTGAAACATAGTTTTGAATGTTCACTATTGCAATATAACAGTTTCTTTTGGTGGTTGCGGCCTTAAAAAGTGTGTAAATATTTGCATAGTATTATTAAAATAAAAGGCGGACACACGAAATAGGCAACAGAAGTGATTATATTAATATTCGAGGTACGTACGGCTTCCCCCAAATTCATAATACGTAGGCCTGACTTACTAAGCCAAATTGGTTTTGGCGTTCCTACAAGAACTACCAACATCAGCCTTTTCGGAATACTTTCATCGATCTCTGCGAAGAACTTTGGCTTTAACCTAATCTAATATAAGCTAATGGTTCTGCTAATAATATGTAATTTATATAATGAAATTTATAGGTAAATCAATAAATTGATAATACAGTACATATTGTTTAGCAAAATAGAGTTCGTGGAAATAGCTCTATGGTTTTATTAAAAAATGATAGCCAACGTATGATTGTTTTATTACATGTGCATTATGGCTCGTTAAAAATACGAGCATCTATCTAGTAGTTCAAAAATAATTTTGGATAATAATATTTTATTAATTAAATTAGATATATTTAACTAGCAAAAATAACACGCGGTACTGAATACACAAAATTTAAACTATGCGTATAACTTATTTTTAAGAAGATTACCACACCGAATGGCAATAGCATTTGCAAGTTTTTGGAGATTTATCTATTGTGTGAAACAAGTTGGATTAACACCAACATTTTTTTTACCATAGTATTAGAAAACGAATCATTTAAATTGTGTGCAATTGGCAAACTCAAGTGTCTCAACTAAACAAGATACAATACTATTCACGGTAATCCTACAAAACCTATTTTCCAGCTGGATAAAAATAAAAATTTTCACAGGAAACAGAATCATCTAATTATAATAAAAAATGAGATAAATTGATATTAAATGATGTGCCTACCTCGGTGCCCTGGACTTTCAGCTTCATGTGGTCTTCTCTGGTGGTTTTTCCGTCCTTTCTCTTCTTCCAGCAGTAGCCATCCCGGCGGTAGCGGACCTTCTTCCGGCTGTAAAGCAGCATGGAGCCACTCTTTGGCCTGCAAAAAATTTAAAAAAATAGATTAAACGCTTGCATTTATACCACTTACACTATCAACTATCAACAAAATAAATTGATGAGTGAGTTAACCAATGATTACTTTTAACCACAGGTTAATTTGTTTGCGCTATGTTTTTAGGAAATCGATTCTTACAATAATCAAAAAAATCTTCGTAATTTTCAAGTTTAACCGATTTCCTTCGACAGTTTGTAGTCAAAACTTCCGTCCTATACTATAAAAAAATATATATAAAACAACTTGTTATATATCTTGTTATCCGTGTATGACGATGATGATTATTGTTTATTAACAGCGCATTTTATTAACAGCATCATCATTGGATATAGATCCGTTGTTCAATATCTTATACATTTATTTATCAATCACGAAACATAAGTTCAACTTTTTAATTTGAAGCTTTTATTTGCATATTGTTATAATACTTAAATAATTAAAAAAATTATTTTCATTTTAAATTTATTAAGTAATATACAATATAATAAAATACTAAACAGCTTGGTAAACTGAGATCAAGATGCATCGATATATAATGCATTTCTTAGTTTTCAAGCGAATACCTGCAATTGTTTCTGAAAATAATTAACATTAGGTTTTTTAATAAATAATTTTATTTTTTCACAAAATAATATAACAAATTTAAAGCTTGTTAGCATAGTAAAATTTATATTTTAAGAAAAAAAAAAAAACACTATTGCTGCATGTACGAGTTTATCATAAAATTTTATTATACTTTTATTATTTATTTTCCAAAAAATTTCATCACGATGTTTGTGAAATGTATTTACTACGCAGTAATGGAGAAACACCTGTCAGCGCACCTCGTAGCGGGTATTTTAATTGTATATGTAAAATTTAATTAATTACGAAGGAGTTAGCATTAAAAATTAAAAAAAAATGAACGCACGTACGAATAAACACAGCTGTTTTAACGAGAGAGTCTTTTACGCCAACACGTTATCTGGAATACTCTACATATTTGAAAATAAAACATAACGATATTTACTTGGGCAGGTAGGCCGGCCGGGGCCTTCACTGGGCGACAGGGGCGGAGCCGCACAGCTCCATAATTTCAAGTAATTCCAGAAAGGGTTAATAAAGGTGGCATGATTCTGCAGAGGCCGACGATTAACCCGGCGGGGTCGGGATCTGCCGACTCTCCCGAACCCAAACAAAGGGCCTACAATATATCATATTTATTTATTTAAGGTTTTCTCTCGCTTCCATGGCGACTCTCGCAGAGAACAATTAAAAGTCCCCCTTCATGAATAGTAAACAGCATCGAGCCCTGCGCGCCGAGAATCGTCGTCGTTTATCAAACGTAAGCGGCGACAACCTGTTCCTGCTCTTTTTAGAATTGTAAAATATTGCATGAAGCCATAAGTGTACATAAATCTTAATATCATTAAAATTATATTTTTTATTTCAATTGGCTTGGATTTTAAAAACTTCACCCCTAGTATCCCATTTCTGGTAAAATTTTATCAACGACCTTATGAAAGAATCGCGTGAACTCGGATGTATTGTATAAATACTGATAAATGTTTAGGAAACCTACTAAAGAAAGAAGATGTATTTTTCCTGGTCTTGGTTTACAAGTTGTTCAATTCTAATTAAAATTTAAGAGTTTTAAAATATATTCGCCATACTAAAAAAAATACAACAATTTATAATGTAAGCAAATGTCATCTGGCAAATAATATATAAATATATAATAAAGCCCTCTACACACGACGCGACACGACAAACGACCGATTTGCAATCAGCCAATAGCGTCCCTTTATTATGGGTGTTTTTTTTTTTGTAGTTTACAACAATAAACAACGAAACGGAGGACGCTACTGCCTAATTGCAAGTCGTGTCGCAACGTGTGCAGGGTCTTTTAGAATTATAAATAAATATAATACTTTCTCTACACTCACGTACGGTTATCGAGTTTAGCGCTGCGCGGGCCAAAGCCCCCGCAGTGCAAAGAAGCTTTTCAAAGTTAGGATTATTCCAAGTTGACATCGAGACGTTACATAATCTCCACCCGACGCGTGTACGGGTTGTATTGAGAAACTTCCGGCTGTCGCGCACTTGCTCCGAGAAAGAATGCCGCGAGCTGCCTCCGGACTTGTCGGGCCGGGCGCCACTCTTGGGAGATTTACTGCCGAGGGGTCACAACTGAGGCGTCCGTCCCCACCTGGAGAGCCGTTGACCTCTGGCGCTTTCATTCTGACGATGACCTTGCTCACCTCGCGAGGGAAATGGTGATTTTTGCTAAGTGTGATCTTTTAAATCATTAACGGCAAACTATTTTTTAATGTTTAAAAAAATAATTAATCAACTGTATAATTTATAATAAGTTATATAAAGCAATCAAGTAGTAATAGTTAAAAAAAATATTATATTACGAAGCGCTCTACACACCTTTATGTTGGTGTTTTTTAACAACACAAATGAGGACGCTATTGGCTTATTGCGAGTCGGTCGCAAGTTGTGTGGCTGCGTGTGTAGCCGGCTTTTAGTTTATATAATGACAACTATTATTAAAGTAACAAGTATTTTTCTATTAAATAATATAAAAGTTATTTAAAAACTCGATATTTTTTAAGTGAAGAAATTTATTTATATATTTTGTATGTCTTAATAGGATTTTAACATAAGGGCAGTAGTAGAAAAATCAAATATTTGCCAATAAATAAAAATGCACGTATTACATTCGAATAGGTATTAAAATAAGAAAACGTGTCAAAATCTAGGCGTCATCAACACTAATGAACGTTTTCAAAAATCAACGCAGAACACAGAAAAACAAATAGGTTACATTGACGTGATAAAATATATAGCCTTCAGAAAGGAAATAATGTATAGCTTAGGTGTGCCTAAAATAGAAATTCCGGCAGACCTGAAACTTCTTCCAAACGCTCCGGCTAACATATCAATTCCCCAAATCGACCCAAACCATAAATGAGTAGTCGGGTAGTCTAGCCCGGATGCCTCCTGAAATAAAAACAAGGATCCTCACTATCAAAGCGCACCACGGAGCATACTGCACAAACAAAGCATCACATAATAAGCAATAACGATAAGATATTACGCAGAGTTTTAAAATCTACTCGAAAGTAAATCGCATTATCTCGCAGGCCCGGAGCACGGCATAAAGGCCCGGACTGTGAGCCCCTGTGTGAATATTTATGGGGAAATATTTAATGTTTTTCGGCTGAACTTTTGCACTTTGGCAACACTGAATACACTAAAAGTTTGCTTAATTTCTGTTTATGCATTCCGGGATATCTGCGATAAGCCGGCGGATGTTAAATTATAATACAGTTTGCCTGCAGTTTATACGATTCTTCGGTTTAAGTAAGTACCTCCTCCCCCCGCCCCGACCTCCCCGTCTTAATTTAATTTACTTAAGTAGTGAAACAAACTAAGTTAGAAGATTCGTTGCACAAAACATTTCAAATTTATTTTATTACACCATTACGCGTGGCTGAGATGATACAGAAAGACGCTTTGAATCATTTCATCGAATTTGTAATACTTTCCTTACACGTGGAACGATTTTTAAGGCCTTTGAAAGATCAAAGACCCGCTGAACTTAATACTTTGAGTAAACGCAGACGTTTTCACGAAACTTACGTGTATTTAACTACAAATTTGATTTACGAAGAAAATTATAGTGTTTTTAACTTACATGCTAAAAACGTGGCTCGTTGTGTTTTTGTTAATGTTTATTATGTACGCTTTAATGTTATGCATTTATTATATTTTGATAGTGATATTATTTTCTAACAATAATAATTATATTTCATGTGCCAATATCATAAATTTGCATAATTATTTGATTTAGAAAATCATGTTAAAGAATAGGTCTAGATTAATTTTGTAGGAAATAAAAGTTAAGATTAAACTAAACAAGAAACAAATCGTTTAATATAAGAAAATTTTACATTATTGTTCTTTAAATCACATATACTTAATTTTCGAAGCGTATGTTACGTCAAATAAAATTGGGTTCAAAATAATTTTTAGGATTAAAAACTATTATGAATTTTTATATCAATACACAACTTTTTAGTATTTATATATAATTTATGCCGACATATGCAGTGCCCAATACAAACAAACTTCGATCAAACCGTAAGCATCGCGATGATTATTTTAATAATTTGTAAATCATCAGACAGGAAGACAATCGAACCGGAACAGGCGGACTACCAACTGAACCAAGAACTAATGACTGCCACTGAAACAACAAATTATCAATAAAAAGGGAAGTAATACTAAGCAACTTGGCTACTTCTTGAATTTAGGCATATTAATATCATATTAGCAAATTAGTAGTATAGATACTTTTTCAAACTGTTAATAATTGTGGGGATTCGCGCTTTAGCTCGTTAATCCTCTGAAACAAAATACTTTCCTAGTTTTTCGCGTTACACAACTTCTTCCGAAAAAAAAGTTGCCAACTTAAAAATCCCACTGGCCGGCCCAATCCCGCGGTGAGCGAGAGAAAAAAAAAAATATATATTCAAATTTTGAAACCTCCAACTCTGAAAAAAAAAAAAAAAAACCGAGGGCCGAGCCACACGGCCGGGCCGGCCGCCGCGATATAAATCGCCATTCTCCCGGATTAGCCGAGGCTCGCATTTAGCTTAATGCCTGTTTACTCCGGGACAGGTGGAAAAATGGCGACAAAATGGCGCCCGCTTAGCCGGCCGAGCGCGCGGTTTAGCCGTCCGTAAATTTCAATCCGCGCGGATCGCTCATAATTGATTGCAAGTGTAGGCGGCGCGGGCCCGCCCTGGCTGAGATTTTTTTGCTGGGCGAGTTTTGCCTGTCATTAGACGTAGATACTCGTCGATTCTGGTGTTAAATAATATGCAAGTGTACATTTATTTTTACTTTGCATTAATAAATCACTGAATACTGTCAAACGATAAAATGTGATACAAAAAAGTATAAATCTTGTAGTATTTAGTACTAGAGTACGCTGTCATTAAAAAAGCACTTTGGGAGAATTAGGAAAGTCGAATTTCTCCTTAGAAATTTTTGTTTGTGTCAGAGGTACCGTGAAAACTATTTGCAGGTGCTATGCTTATGTACTCGTGAATAAATAATTAAGTAAATAAATATATATACTTTAAATAAATAAGTAAAACTATCCATATTCCCGTCTTTAAGCCCAGAACCATTCAATAACCAAAAATCATGTCGATCTATTCTTTCCGTGACAATCTGCCATATTTCAATAAAATCTATTCGCACAAAGACATAATTCTAGGTGACACTTTATCAGAGTATCGAAATGTCTTTATAAAGTTTAAATCTTATAACGGAGCCTTAAAAATTGTCTAGATTGAGTGCTGTAAATATTTCATACATTTACAGTACATAATAAAAACATTTTTTTAATAAGCCTCACAAATATCAGTTTCAACAAATGTAGCAGAACTATATCTTTGAATATGTTACGGCACTATACAGCAAACACTAAAATTCAGTTATATTTCATAAAGTTGGCAAAAAATGTCACATAGCAAGCACAAAAGCAACACGTCGATTTGAGATATTGAAAAATAATTAGAAAAAACACAATAAGCTTCAGAGATCCGATTGCCAGTAATAAAACCAAAACGATCCTGCAATTAATTTTTCATTGCGCCATATAAAGAGGAACTATTCAAAGCAATATGATATTGAAAGAGGTATTGATTTCACAAAAGAAGCCGAAGAATTCGACGTATTTTTAGAAAGTATCCGATAAAATTGATTTAGGTCTCTGACGCTAAGCAAAGATAAATAAAAATATAGGACGCGAGTACAACAAAACCCTTATATTTTTTAATAGCAACAAAGCTTATACTACATTTATTTATATTAACACAATTATTTGTTGCAATATTCTACAAATTTATAGTAAACTAGCGGATACCCGGCGCGTTCTACTGCGCTAAATAAAGAAATAGAATACTTTTTTTATTAGTTCGAAAAAAAAAAAAAAAGGAAATTTTGTTTATTTATTAACTTTTTATCTTAATGCTAGCGGATATATTGAGATTTTTCGGTAGGTGTGTAAACATAAAGTCTTTTTGGCGTTCCAACTCTAAACGCAACATAACAGGAATTTTGCGAAAAACAGGAATATTATATGTTCAAATCAGCAATACTTAGCGATTGGTCGTGAGCCTTGTTGATAGTTATCACAACAGCACAATTTAGGTGGATCTAAGTTGCGAATGTACATCGGTGAACCAACTTTTAAAGTTAAGATATGTGGTGGCATTCCAGATGGTTCCAAAGAGTTAAAAAAAACTCTTTTGGATAGTTGACAGCTTGTTCCTCATTTATAACTGTGTCAATCGATTTGTACTTGATATCAGTTATATATCACAGTTATATAATAGTTGGATATCGTTCGTGAATACTGAAACCAAGAATTCGCCAGACAGCTTCATTACTGCTGATGTAACGACCCATCTGAAATTGAGTGATTTCATAGTTTCGATTTGAAAGCTCAAACACTGCCATATCACTGCCTTTGTTAACATATTTGCATATGTCCTTACATATGAATTTCACGGAGTTGCAGTATTCCACATTGATATATGATTGAAATGTTTTTTACAGTATTGGACTGTATGGAACAATCCATATGTTATCAATGTCAATATCGACGTTTCTTAATTTAATGGTGGTGGTGTATCCTCCATCTTCTGGCTTTCGTAGACCAGTTTGAGTTTCATCGATCAAATCGCGTGGATATCTTTTCGTGCATTTGCCGTCTTTTATGCAAGGCGAATTCATATGCAACGCTCCGCATGGGCCGTGAATGTTCATGTTCTTACAAACAACGTCAAAAAGTATCAGATCTTCCACGTTGATTCGGTAGTTCAGCAGATATAAGATCGATGTCGATTTGAGTTGGAATAATTTTTTCAATAGATGAAACTTGTAATACGAATATTTTGGTATAATAATTTTTTTCCCATATATAAACAGACAAACTCATTATGATAAAACACGTTGTGAATGACAGATAGTGATTTTGTTTTGAAAGTCCGTATGATCTGTCCGCGCGATCTTCACAATGTTCTTTTTTCAAATTTTTTGCGAGGAACGATGTCCACTTTACAGATGTTGAAAATTTTTGTATGGAAAATATCGAAAATCGACCTAATTCTGTTCCGTAAGTTCGGCAGCCTGTAACGGCAATATTTCATACTTCATACAAATATTTACAAACATCAATATCAGTATTTTTCGATTGGCAGCCATGCAGGCTCCCAGCTTCAAGACATTTTCGCGTATATGCATTACGCGAAAATGTCAGTTCCTTTTATGAATTGGAAATTTTTGTATGGGATTTTTCTTAATTGAATAAACCAAATTTGATAATCAATTTTTATAGTTTTAGTGGTCTAAATTACTCTCGGTATTTTTGCCTATCAAATGAAACCGGTGTGGGGCTCATCGGTTGTACGGTTTCCAAGCCTATAGCGGATAAACAAACATTTTTAGTGTTTTATATATATAGATAAGCATTAAATATCAAAATACTTTTTACTATCAGTCTCAAACCAACCTTTTATATCTTTCAAATACAATATTCAAATAAATAACTGGCGTCTTTTTGCAATTTGGAATCTGTAACGGGCATTTGTATAAGACCATAATACAGAATCATGATAAATTTATGGCTTTACTGAATAAAAAAAAATTCCGACTGAAGACTATGGCATTCAAGATTTTACCCATAGCAAGTCAAATGAGCTTTATTGGCAACTTTCGCAAACAAATAGCAATATATTAACATTGAAATAGTGATAATCACTGCCTTAACTTTAAAAAAATGTATTAACAAAAAAAAAAACTAACGAGAACAATTAATCCATAAAATAACAAACCAGCTTTTGGAAACAATTTCAAGTAATTATGTAACACTTTAAAGAAAACACCCCTGATTGGGGCTCGCTAATTGCACAGCTATTTAAATGCTCCTTCTTCGTTTGTAAATTACAAAAAGGGAGAAAACTTTTTGTTTGCGATTTTTACAAAAAATCGCTCAGTTATTATCATTTGAACTAATGATTTTTTTCATTCTTAATTTTAAAACACAAGTCATAATGATTCCCACCATTATGTTTGCGCCCGTCACGGTTGCCTGTTTGCTTCCCTAATTGGGAGTCCAACTTTAGTTTTCGAATGCCCACAACCCTCCCCGCTACCCTTTGTTCGATAACTCACCCCCAGCCATGATATATAATATTTTATAATACATATCATAATCTCTTGTAATATAGATTTATGGCTTTAATATTATTTGGCTTGCTCGTAACTTTTGTGGGCTTTATTTATGTTTGAAAAACACCTACAGTAGATCCAATAATGGGTCAATGTAGAACTACTTACGCATGTTGAAAAGCTTCGTGAATAATCATATACAATTACCTATCATGATATTCCATACGGAAATAAAACATAATACGTGAAACACGAGAGAGAACGTAGCATTAAAATATATTTTACAGAAGGCTGTTTTTTGAGAGTGCTAACTGTTTTAATTAATTTTAAGTAAAAGATTTCAAAATAAATGCTAGAAATATATTTCTACTAGTGCAGAAATTGAATTTTCCTGAAAACAAATATCACCTAACACCGAAACGCAATAAAAGACTTACTTGCCTTTTGTATATTTGCTAAAAAAAAAACCAACTAGAATACAAAATAAAAGGAAAAAATAATAAATGTCAATTCGTTCCCTTCTCTCCCGAGGTTCGCGGAACATCCCCCGCCCGGGTGCTCTGTCCAAATTTGTTAAAATTTTCTGCAAATGTGCTCCGCCTCCCTCAGTCACTTTCTCAACAACTTCCCTCGTTGATCTCGGCTTATCTATCTTCTTAAAGCGCTCTCAACATTTCTCAACAACAAACTTTGGGGATTATTTTTTCGCGAAGAAGTATCCGCCAAGAAGGCAGCGCCTAATGCTTCGTGACGTGACTGTTTGTCAGTTCTCCCAGGACTGTCAATAACAATGATGCGAATATGATAATTGAGGGCAGGTCCTTGAACCATTTTCATGTCAATGAATCGTAACGGTTTATTGGAGTTTGTATTTTTTAAATATTACAACAAAATAATTCGTTTTAACTTATATCAAATCAAATATTTTCTAAAAAATAAAATATTTATTTATTAGGCTACGAACTATTGTTAATTCAACTAATTTGATAATATAATGTTTTCATCGTTATTATTTTCTGTTCTTTGAACGAAGCTACACATATTTACGATTTGAAATAAACTTATTGGTTTATAAACTCCGCGTCGTTATTTCAATAAAATTGTAGTATCAAATGTCAGTAAAAATCACTTCCATTCGAGATCTTCCACAAAGAATATTATTTTTTCAGTATCGTTTTGTTATATCATTACCAATTGAGATTAATTCTAAATATTCTTCAACGGTTTTATTTTTTATTATTTAAATATACACTGTGTACATTTTACACACATATTTCCAAGCAAAATGCGACGAAGATAGAATGGAACTAAAAAAACCTAGTAGGCTTGTCAAATTATATTTTTGGCAAATAGATTTTTTTTAAATAATTTCTGCTTTATAGCATAAGTGTGCTTACAGTTTGAGTAAATCATCCGATGTAAAAATCGGCGTCGAGACAAACCCGTCGACGCGTAAAAAAAATAAAGCGAATTAGCATTAAAAACTAAGCTGCCTCTCTGCCATATCACAAAAGCAATCACACAATGCAGAGACAATAAAATTATCGCACGGCGGGACCAAAGACAAACGCAAAATAATCTCGCAAAATGGATTACAAGCCGGCACGTGCGCCAGCGCCACAATTCAAACATCCAAATATAAAACTCACGAATTCAGCCCGTCTCCGTGCAATTCTTTTTTATTTCGCAAAAAGGACACACAATTCGCGTATTATTTCAGATATCCGTGTCACGGAATGGAAAATAACCTTGTAAAAAATATGTCTGAATACTAAGCACCCGACGAACGGTTCAGAATGTAACAATATACATAATTCCTTTCACTGAAATAGGGCCTCTTGTGAGGCTCTCGGGCTACGATGGGAGAACCTAAACTGTATCCACGAATTATACAAATATTTTAAAGTGTATTGTAAAAAGATTGACTCAATATATTAAAACTCCTATATAAAAACTAAGGCAATGATATTCGATAGTTTTCGTGTGGTGTGATATTAAAGCATAGCATTGAAATGTATTTTAAAAAAACATATATATTTGTTGTATATAAAATTAGAGTTTTCGAAGACAAAATGCTTTTAAAGAATCATACAAAGATGAAACGACGAAAGGAAAATAATAGGGAGTCAAAGTTGGGGATGACTGAGCGAACAAAGCGAAGAGCAAAATCGTGAAGCAGCAAACACTGGCAAAAGTTAATATTTAATTTCTCGGGTCCTTGACAATCTATATGATGACTTGTCAACAAAAAAGATTTAAACAAATTCATAGCCATTGAGCTAACTTTTAGGAGCTGACTCGTTTGAAGTTAACGATAAGTGTTGAATCAAATTTCAAAATCCCTACTTCTACAAAGCATCCTTTTATGTTTCAAAAAATATCTATTTAATCAAACGGAGCTCATTTTAATGCAAAAGAGAGTTCATGATATCAAATTTCCCGAGGGAAATTCTCCGAATACGTCCCCGTTTAAAGAATCGCCGAAATGTCTAAAATAACGGATTCTGTATCGAAACGAAATTATGTAGCACCGATCTATCCAAGCTTTTCTCAATGAATTAAAAATATAAAAAATATTTTTAATTTTCTATATGAAGTAAAGCGTTTACAATATTTTGACAGAAATAACATGTTGTGGAACTCAATTTTAATATATTTAAAACCAATATATTTTTATAAAAATATATTTTGATGAAACTAGTCACAAAAAAAAATGTGGAAAATACTAAAAATTTATATTATTTAAAAAAAAAACTGAATTTAAATATAATCTTATCACAAATAACTTTCCTAAAATGGGATCAATTCATATTCACAAGCATTTATTTAAATTTAAGAGTTCACACAAAGAGATTATAAAAAATACACAAAATCTGTTTCGCGAAAATTAATTCTTTAGATTATTTCTAAGCCAATTAAGTTTATGAAATGAAATAGAAACCTTGTTGTACGAGTACCGCGTTATAGGAGGATTAACTGTGCATGCAAAACGCATTTTGCCAAATTCCAATTTCCCCCAGAGTTCTCATGATCTAATAAATGTACTTCCTAGACTTAAGGTACTTAGAATAATATTACAATCAATAAACAAATCTTAAAAGACAGTCTTAACTATGTTAAAGTTTAATATCATTTTCCCTAAAGAATCTAAAAATAAAGACTGTTTTTCCAAATGCTGCACTAGTATAAAGACCGCCGGTTATCCTATTGAATTTATTCATTCAAACATTTTTTTCAGAAAACGGATTTTTAAGCTAAATTATTCAACAGAGTACTGCGTTGGTATGGTTTAGATCTGCTGGTTGATTTGAGTGGATACTCACGTATAGAAGTATTTAAATATAAAACTAATATTTGATTAAACTATTGGATTATTTATATGAAATATTTGATTTGAGTTTACAAGGTAAATAATAACAAGAATCCCTTTTAATTTTGAGAACCCAGAACTATGAAAACAAATATTTATTCTTCCTGCTACCGTAAAAATATACATACTATTTTATTTTTGCAAAGTAGTTCAAAATATTACACAAGTAACATGAATCAAAATAAATAGCAAATATAATAGCCAATTGAGTGCTTTCAACCTTCAGGGGTTTTTTCAGGGTCTAAAGACGCCCTTTAAAATGAAAGTACATGCAAACATAAATATTTCTTATCTAGTCGATTAGTAGTCGAGCATTAAAAATTAAACCAGTCTTCCGATAAATATATATTTAAAATAAGCTGTTTTTTATAAATTTTAAAACTCCGCAGGTGCAAGATATGACGTAATGTACTCTCATTCTCAAGCCACTAGGCCATTCATATATATTAAAATAAGAATAATTAAAAAATTAAACCAGTAATCAAATATTTTGAATATGCTAATGTCCAAGACGCGGAAAACAAAATGGCGTAGTGTATTCAGAAACAAAAATGTACTCCGAACCGTTTGGCTATTATTATATTACTAGAAATGTAGCCCGTCATAAAATAACGTATTCGATGAACGATGCAATAGTGTTTGAACATATGTTTGGCTGACAATTAGATGAATATTTAATTTCATTTTGTACACATATATTTTGAATAACCGGATATTAATTTCGAAAACAAAGCCATTCTAGGAAATATCACATTTCGTGTCACAAACAACGAATCACTTTCATTGCACTGTTCTTTATTAGATGCAGTCTTTATCACGTTCAATTGTGCTATTCTTTTTTAATTACGTTTGCTGTGCTTAGACGGTGTCAACTAAAAAATAAAATTGGTACATGTGTCAAGCTGACAGAAACTGGAAATTTCTTAGAAGCATCATATTGGTTTCTTTGTAAAAATTCTAAATTTGAAGTTCTCGCTGTGAACAACAGGATTATATAATTCGTACATAAAGCATATTTGATAGTTTTATTTAATTAGTTTATGAATGAAAATATTATCCTATCGTCTTGAAATTCGGCACATAACTGCGGAAAAACTTACTGCACTTACGTGCAAAAATTTAAGATATTTTATAGAAAATCAAAAAATGAAACATACACACACACACAATGGATATTATTATTGCAGATATGTTGTATACCTCCTCGCTCTCCTCACTCTGTTGCTTGTGCATGGCTGCCATTTTGTACCCTGAGTGTGTGCAAAGGATCGGTAATGGAGTAATGGACATGGAATGCTTGTGGAGGGATGTGCTCTGGAAGTATCTCGTTTTTGTAGCTTGCTGCTGGTATTAAGTATCAGATCTAAACGCCAGATCTTTGTAAGGAAAGGATTATATAATAATGCTATTGGGCAGCAGCAATACGTGAACTTTTTCTTTCAATGTAAAACTGCAGCGTAGAAGGACCCGGGGACCCACTACACTATTTTCAGCATATTCAGCATAAATTTATGCTCAATGAGATGGTCGTCAATCTCCTCTGAGGAGAGGCACCCAATGAATAATATGTTGTTTAAATTTAGAGCATTACAAATGAGACCTGTCTGTAGTGGATAAATAAATATTTAAAACATGGTAAGGTGCAAGGCGCGGATGATGACGGGGCGCCACGTCATAAGTTGAGAGATCGCGGTCGCAGCCTCCGCCCCTGGAGCCGCCCCGGGAGGCTGCCGCGGGACGTTGATGGATAACGCCGCTAACGACGACGCATTAAAAGGACATAAATATATCTCGAGACTTCTCGAGACACATTAAAACGGCATGAATACGGCCCGGCCCGGCCCGCCAGGTACGCGGCAGATTTCATTTTTCGAGACACGTAGCTCGGATTTAGGCAGCCGCTGTAAGAGTCGAATAATAAATTTATATTGCGGGTCAGACTTCTCATTAGTCATTCACTAGATTTTTTATTTATAATTTTTTTGGGCATCAAGGAGGAAAGTCTTTATTGGTGTAAGAAAATGTGATGTAATGATTAGACTAAAGATTATATTAAAAAGTTTGGTATTATTCATAAGATCCATTAAACATTAAATTTAAGAAAATATAAATAATTTTATAGATTTATCATAAAAAAATAAACAAAATGCATATATATACAAACGCTTAAAATATTTCAATAAAAAAGTAATTTTATATCGAATAACTTTAATTATGTTTGCGACTTCAATCAAAACTAGAGACTAAGAAATAATTCCGGATTTAGTAATAGCAAACACAGCGAGCTTCGTGCTAACACGAGGGGCCCGAGCCGAGAGGCCGCGGAGGCGGCGAACTAAAGTCATAACTGTCTGGCAACTCGGAAATAATAACTGGGCTGGGGCACTTTACAGTGATCCTGAGCTAAACACGAAAATTATGAAAAAGCCTGCGAGGGAAAAGGTTTTGTTACGAAAATAATATGTCGCATGAAAGGAACTCAAAGTCCGAAAGGCTCGCAGAATGACAAATAAATAAAAGATATATGGAACTTTGTGCGTTGTTTAACGACATGAATGACGTGTTTGTTTTAATTCGGTAAGTGGAATGAAGGAAGTCGGAATTACTTTTGAATTTTATTGTTAGTTTAATGTCATATTTCACGTCGTTATATTTTTCTAATAAATTCATAAATTTTTCGTGAATATATTATTTTGTGCGCCATGCTTCTACATCGGTTGGAAAGTTCTTTGTGGATAAAAGTGCTAAATCACACGATGTGAATATGAAATTTAATAACATATTATTCAATTGTACACGCTGATACTACGCCTTGGAGTCGGGGCGGGCCGAACGTCGGATTTCTGGGTTCTCGACTGCCTGTACACTTATTTATAAACATAGGGTATTGTCCTAATTAAATTACTATACTAAATAAATAAGAAAAAATAGTGAAATACTTCCACTCTATATTAACAAGTATTACCAATAAAAATACAATAAACGTAACCGTAAAGAAATAACTAAGGAGAAATAAAAAAAGAATTAAAGGTAACAGGAGCTTAAGTCGTAAGTAGTAAGAAAAATAAAAGAGCGAGAAAAACAGAAATTAGGTAAGGTTTTGTTACTTAACGAATGTGTTTTTTCAAACAGTATTTTTTAAAGTATGAATTTAATAAAATATAAATACTAGAAACACAAATATATTACCATACTACGTTTTACAATGAAGCCACAACAGTGCATTAACTACTAAAATTTAGAATGCAAATTAGATTGTCCGTTTATGTCTAAAAAAATAGTTACTCATCGTGACATTTATATTTTCGCATTTTCGAATAGTTATATACATTTTCTCTACACAGTTTTACTATATTACAGTATTATACTGATTTTGTTTGGATTATTTTTTTCATTTATAAAACCAGAAATATAAAATATTTTACCGTCAACTTACAATAGAATAAAAGGGCATGATGGTTTCAAATACTCTAATATAAAATAAAGGTTAAATATTGTTAATTTAGAATGCGCTCAAACGTTACGAGTGGAAAATAATTTCCATAATATTTTTTTAATAAAAACTATCTAAAAATGTCATGAAATAACTCTGAATTGGAAGGGAAATGAATGTATACTACGATATCAAAATAAATATTTTTATATGATGCTCTTGTGGCTTGGTTATGTCCTCAAAACGCTAGATAGGTACTGACAGATACGGAATTAGGCAAAGCACTCGTGTACCTGTAGATCGGCTGAAAACATTAATAACTTACATAGTTATAAACAGCAGAGCCTTGTAACTCTAGAAAGGTTTCGTGTCTCACAAGACGATCAATTTAAGCAACCAAAATATCATATTATTTTAAGTAAAATATTTATTTTAATTCAAATAGTTCAGCGTACACAAGCTATTTTACTGCGGCTCAGATTATAAACAAGTATTCTTTTCATAACTAATATTGTACTTAAGAAAACGATTTTATTTAAAACCAAAAATCAAGGATGAACAGTATTTTTAATGTTTATATAAATTTACAGTTAACAGATTTATTTGATAATACTCACTTGCAAAATCACTGCACAAGAGTTTTTTTAGTATAATGTTCATAATGGTCTTCCAGTTACCACTTCCAATCTGGTATTGTTTGCTTTAAGTGGTGGCTTCGAACATAATGCAAATTAGATCTTTCGCTCTATTGCTCCAAAGTTTTGAATATATAAAACAATATGTATAAATAGTTTCAATAACTTTAAAATCAGTAGCTGAAACGACCAAAGAGAAAAAAAAGCAGCTATACTTATCAATATTTAAGATTAAAAACAACCACGTAAATAAAATAAGTAAGTACTGTAAAATGGTTTAAGCGTTGCTAATCAATTATTATAGATATATATTACTGTATGTAAACAAATGATGTCTTGTTCGGGAGAAGGTGGAAGTATAAATATTTTATATCAAATAAACTCCAAATCTCTAAGACTTTAAAAAAATCGATACTATATATTTTCATATTTATTATATACAGTACGAAACACAACAATACTCTCTTCCGTATAGTATATATATACGTTTTATTGTGATAGATCTAGTAACAGAGATACAGTCTGTATATAAATCTTGACTCAGGGTAGGACATAAAAAGGAGCCAATAGATTAGATTCCAAACCAAAGTGCGTGACGTCATTACAGCAGCTGAAAAGATTAGGTGGCAATGGGTGGGGCGAATTACAAGACAGCCCGTATTGAAGGACACAAAAACTTTAGGACTGGAGGTATCTTGATTACTCCGCGTTGACGCCTTCGTATTTTATCTATTTAGCACGGAAGGTAATGGCCCTCGTGTCCTCTATTATATTAGTGGCGACAATTAACGACAAGAAACTATCCAAAAAAAAAAACTATCTGTTGCTTTAATTAGCTTCAACTTACTATTTTTTTTATAAAGAAAAACCATTTTTAGGTCCAAAAAATTAAATCATTGTAAAAAATGGAGCTTCGTAAACGTGAAAAAATAATGTTACTTACAATAAGTATTATTTGTTTATTACATATGTAAACTAACGTTCATTAAAATTTATTGACTATAAACACGAAAGGATATATATTTAAAAATTATTATTGTATACATTTGAAACTATCATATAACTGTATTAAATGATAATTTAGCAAGATCTGCTCGGGGAATTGCTGTAACGAAATGCATAAAAGATGATATCGACCTGGACAGCTTTGAAGCGAAGCGATCGGAACAGTTTGCCCGTGATATGTTCCGTATTCACTTTGAACTTGGTTGCACACTCTAACATCCTCGTTTTATTCAGTCATTCACTAAAGCATAGCAGATCAATCGGGGATTGTTGGCGTCATAATATTTCCATCACCTGTCATTGTATCGTTATAAAGTTTCTAACGTATAAAGAGCGAATAAGACTTCACCCCGTCCGTTAGAGAAACAGAAAACTTGGCAAGTGAGATGCTTTTAATATGCCAGAAATTGCGTAGCTCAATAATTAAGAACACGGCGTCGATCAGAATGAAATCAATATATAAATCTGAAACACGATTGCTTTCTGGTACATATTTGATCGATTTTAAATCTACGGGTTTAAGAGCTCCTGTTGTATTAGCTAGCGTAAAAAATTAGCCAGTCGCTGGCGTCCATACGAAGTGGGTATCAATTGTTAATAACATCGAGGACTTAGCGTTGAATTTAGTCCCAACGACCTCCGGGCACGCCACGGCGTGTGATGGAGGAGGCTTTTTTCCGGTTTGACGCGGGCCGCTTCGACAGTTAAGCATGCCCACTTTATGGCTTTATTCACCGAGGAATTATTAAAAATGCAAAAGGAATTTGTAAATTTCAGGTTTCTCGTGGCCCATCACACGAGTTACTTCCAGGGGAAACGTTTAATGGCCGCTCTAAACGATACGCCGGGAAAAATAATTCGATATGCTAATTTTGAAGAATTAAAAATACATTGTTGTAATTTAAGCCTACGTAATGAAAATTTCAGAAATTGATTTAGGCTTATTATTTATACAGGAAATATTATTATGAACGCATGCATTGTACATTATACAGACGCGCATCGTTTTTAGATCTTTTAATTTAGCTTTTAAGCTAATTAAGATCAGTTTGATACAAATACACAAAACCTCCTAGAGCACCTGAAACATGAAAAAAAAATTTTCAATAATTATTATTTATATTGTAGCGCTTTTTTTTTAAAAAATTAATCGGTTTACTATTTTGTCGCGCAGCTGAAAAAATACTGAATCGATAAGAAAATATTGTGTGTATCATGATAAAATTCATAAATAAATTCAGATAAAACTCACCTAAAAAAGTATAGAGCAATAACAACTGACCGTCAAAAAACTATGGTTCAGTCTTATAAAAATAAAATAGATCTCGATAATTTTGTCAACATCGAGGACAGTTTCCAGCCGTGGAATCCAACACTATCGTAAATCTATCGATCGCTGAAAGGGGGAGATTACGTCATCCTGAAAATCTAAGCCTGCCGATAAGTACCGGCCGGGGGTGTAAAAACCGTACCCCAGATATCTGCTCGTCCGCCGCAAAAACAGAAACAGGCTTGGACCTAAAATTCAGCACCTACCTCCTGTGCAAACAGCGACCCGGGGAGCGGAAGTGCTGAGTGGCGGCTGTGGATTATGTACGTGGAGTCCACGGGACATATGCTCATGGGTCGAGGAGATACGTTCACTATTATTTTATCATATTTTATAAATCTGATATAATTATTTTAGTGCACAGCGTACACAACCTTTCAAGCAGATATTTATAGACATACAGCAAAGATACCTGACTATAATAAAATATTCTGATAAGTTTTATCCTTTTATAATATAGCTTTACTATCGTGATGATCAAATGAATACCACGTTACATCAAATACCAAGACGTCAATAATAAGCGATGGCTGTCATTCTGTCTTAATTGTTGACATCCAAACTACTTTTCATCAAACTACACTAAAATTTTAAGGTCATTGGCCCCTTTTTTTGTTGAAGGCTGTGTAAAAAATAATTTTAAAAAAGTATGGAAAATACAAAAAAATGATAATAATACGTCTACCAAGTATAAGGGATATTACAATATAATTCAATTTCATGCGACTTAAGCCAGAACCATGGAAAAATGTAATCTATCATAGACATACATCGAAGAAAAACTTCATTAATAATATCATAAATATATCAATGACTCACAATAAAATTTTAAAATATGAATTTTTAAAAGTAACACACCGAAATATTTAGTTAGCAAATATACGCAAACAATGTATGAAGCATTGTTATTATTTTGTTTTATGATTTTACAGCCTTTATGCCTGAACAATATACCTTACAATAATAAGCGGTGTAAAGCAAGAATACGACGTTAATAAAATATAGTTTACGTATAGCTAGTTTAGCAAATGACTAATACGGATGAGTCCAAGGCGAGGGCCGCGGCCGAGTAAGTCGCTTATAAAAAGCGCTGAAACAACAGTTCACGCCTAATGTAGACAGTTTAGTTCCACATATCATTTTTTCAGGTTTTACATATGTATATAACATTTCATGTGTATATTTTATATTATTGGAAATATAACGATAAAAAATATTTAATGGTTTTTTTTATTTTTATTTAACATACCATAGACTCTGGCCGCTACGATGAAAAAACCTTAAAATAAAGGTGACCATGAGAAAAATAATTCGCATATATATATATATATATATATATATATATATATATATATATATATATATATATATATATATATATATATATATATATATATATATATATATGAACACAATCATAATATATTGATCAGAATATTATCATTTATCTTTTTTTTTTCTGATTCTTGAATAAATTGATTATTTTTTATTCATAGCTTGGCTACGGAACAACTCACCCTTAAAATATTTACTACAATACATCGGGTGTAGTCCATATTGGCAGAGGTATTAATTTTCAGGTTAGCCATTAAATAGACGCAGTATAAGATATTGCATAAATACGGCGTGTCACCTTTATCGCAAGATGCCGGTATAACAGCACCGCTAGTGGCAAATGAGTTCTCACCGCAGGCGAGCCGTACATAATGCCCGGCGACGTACACAGCCGATATTGTGCGGCACGAACAGTGCGGAGTGTACAGCCGGCTTTATGTTTATAAGCTAAGCGATATGCGACCAGGACCAGGATAAATTAGAAGGGAGCAGCGATAAATCAGCGGAAACCATGAGGGGTGAGGGGTGTGGAAATTAAACTTTTAAATTTGATTTTTATTACCGAATTTATGACCTCTTTTCGACTAAATATTTCCGCGTCCCCGACAACCACGCGCTGTATTAGCTGATGTTTAAAAGCCCGCATTTCAAAAAAGAAAAAAAAATAAACTAAAATTAATTCAATGTATAATATGTTGCTACTGTTTGCTTAGGCACACGAGTAATGAATTATTCGAAAACATTTCATTAATAAGAACAAAAAGTCGTTGAAAAGGATGGTTTTTTTTATACATTCTATATATCACACAAGCTGGGTTATGAGGCGATTCTGATATTGATACGCCTCCCTCCTGTAAGACAAATCTATCAAAAAATAATTTTATATGGAAGCAAAAACACATGAAAGAGACAAAAAACACATTTCCTATACAATAAATAACAATGATGTTTTTCTTTACTTGCTACTAGGCAAAAACCAAACTTTTCAGACCAAACAGCAACTGATAAATAAACAAATATGAAATAAGTGTCACCATAGTTTTAAAATAAATTGGAATAAATGTAAAATGTGTTGCCTTCATCTCCAAGTGCGTTTATTTATTCTGAACCAGTCTCACTAATTCGGTTGTACTCCCGACTTCTAGTCACTGTTACGAATTTTCCTCTAACGAATCTTTTTTGTCTCGAGCTCCTTCATTTGATAAATATAATTGTGACACTTAATAGGAGACTAAAGAATTAATTTGGAGATAGTACAGAATTCCAAAAAGTCAATAAGGTGCCAACGGTTCTGGATGTTAGACAGTACCAGGTAAAAAGAGTGAGCTGGTGGTTCATTTATTTTCAGTCTCCCAAGCATAATATTATTATCTCATGCATCCGTTAAAATTTAAATTTTCTAAAAGTCAATAAAATATTAAAAGACACAACATTTACATAGAGAGTCTCGAGAAAAGTTTTTTTTAAAAAGCACATATTTTTTTTATTTAAAGAAATATGTTTGTAAAATAAATTTATCATATTAAAACTGACAAACTAAACAATAGGCCACTAAAAAGATTTAAATAATATAATAGGAAAAAGGATATTTCCGCTGAAATACATTTTATTATGAGATAAAGAGGCGGCCAGCATTTTATATAGTGTATGATACAAAACAGACAATTCATTTGCTAAATTGTAGTATTAATCATAATGTATACGTTGTGGCATCTGTTAGCCAGTGAGAGAGAGAAAAAAACATTTCATCACGAGTACGTTGTATGAGAAAATAAAGAAGACGGAGAACTAATCTCTACTCTAACATAATTCTTCTGAAAACTATTGTGTTTAAATAAAATTATATAATATCAGCGCACAAAGCTTTCCTGAAATTGTGACTATACATGATAGGCTATAAATCGCATTAACAAGGTTACATACAAGAAAATTTAATTGTAGCTCAAACGACATCCACTAAATTTATGCTTCTCTTTGTGAATATAATTTATTATACTCGGTATATACGTGTATCTATTCAATGCGTTGAATTTCTAATGTATCAAAAGATTAAGAGAAATATAACAACTAGGTATCATAAAATAATCTTACATAGTTCTTGTCTAGAAACACTGAAAATACACAAATATGTTTTTTGTATATATTTGAAACAACTAGACTAGCAAAATATTTTGTTAAATTGATATATTTATTTATAAATAATATACTTATTTAACGAAGACTTATTACTAAATTGTATGTAATATAAACAAATTGTTTTTAAAGTACGGGAAAGAAAATGAATTCCTTCTTAAATACAAAAGGGTTGTTTCATTTTGCGTTAAGCTGTACCATGTGTGTAGTAACTGGATGATTATTTTACAACCTGGACAAATTGAAAACATGAAGACTTGAACTCAAAAGAGACCCATGGCAAACATTATCCCCGGTACCTTCTATTAACAAGCAAATTCATTATTCCAGCCCGAGGGCGCATGTACTCGGGTGCGGGGAGGTCTGTATGAATTTTTAAGGCGGCTCCGTACGTAACTAATGGCCCCGCACACCTGCTCTGGGACAAAACGTCGGGAATCGTCATTGGGCTATGACACGAACTGAGCGAACCCAATTGCATATAGATGACAATTGATAAGAACAAATACGTTTTGTTATAACTGAATTTTATATTAAACTTGTTGGCATGAAATATGACGCTAATACGAGCGACTCGAGCGGTGCATGTCGTTATAGCATACTTTGCGAAAGATGCTGCTGTCTAAACGTGTATGACTTCTTAAGCATTCATTATTTTTGCTGTAGTTTCTTTATATTTTTGTCGTTTATGACACCACGATGTCACAACATTACAAAAAATACAGTTTTTAAGCTCAAATATTCTTACTTGTTCATAATCTGTCCCAATAAATTATTTTTAAGATTCAATTTAAACCCATTTTATTTACAAAGTTCTATCAGCGCAAACCCTCGAAAAAGTGATAACTGTCATGAAAATTTGGCGGCATAAACCATTGTGGAGCCGATCAAAGCATTCTTGAGATCATAGAAGTATTTTAGAATTATCAGGAATTTAGATACAAAGATATCTGTGTAAGTGTATCTGTCATTTTTTAACATCTAGAATTTCAAAACGATCAAGACCTGATTAAGACCTCCAATTGGTTCCAATTCTATTTAATTACAATACTTTAAAACTCTTAGACCTACGTAATAAATTTTTACGTAACGTTTTTTTTGTAGTGTAACCTTAATACCATGAGCACCGATCACATTATTTGAATTGATTTTCCCACAGGCCAGCAACCCTTATATGAATGGAAGCTTTAGAAACCACACCCTTCTTATAATAGAATCAATTAAACCTTTATACTAGTAAGGGTTCGATATAAATAGCAAAATGTCTTTCATTCAAAAGGTACGAATTCGTTGAATTTAATCACACAGTGGAAAATTACATACTTTTTAAATTTTTTGATATTACTCAAATATAAAGATGTTTGAATGTCATATTAACATAGTCCTACTAGAATAAAACTCACATTAAATGTTCTATGTATTATACATATATTTTTTTTAAACAATGGCTATTGGCTGAAAATAATTTTATATGATGATAAAAATTATTGTCGTCTTTATAGATCAAAAAAAAATACACGTCATGTTTCCAATAAATAATAAACCAACAACTTAAAGTTTACAGATCAAGTTTAGTATATCCCTAATTTTCACATGGTAACAGAAAAAACGGTTTAAACATTATTATTTACATATTAAATAACGTGTGTTAATCAATATTTTAAATTAGTAAAGCGTTACTTAATAAATCAATATTGAGAATAAAAGTATATTTAAACATATCGAATACAAAAAATATTTGTATTAATAAATTGATAAATATATATATTTTCATAAAACATTGCGCAAATAAAACATTGCGTTTTCACTGAAGTATTTTTTTTCTTTCGAGTGCCACTGAGTCATTTCTCACCTCCTCAGGTAGACATCCAATTAAAACAAAGCTCAGTTATATTGCCTAGTGAGCATAAAGATCCATCAGCGTTCCCTTGAGACTTGTCAGTCTTCCTGTCCCCAGTAAATAAGAGACACCTGTTAACGTCACCGTGAGTATATTAGAGCTTCCTACTCCTCGGTGTCAATGTGACAATTACTTCATCAATTATTGTGACTTTAAGCATATATATATATATATATATATATATATATATATATATATATATATATATATTATATCTGTGATCTGTGAGATCTGTGATAAAATAAATTTCTATAAGCAAATAAAATTACAAATCATAACGAAAATAATTTTTTTTTTTTGGACTGGTGAGTGAAATCATTTGAGTCGTATACCGAATTTAATTACACAACACATTGATAAACCATTACTAGACGAATTTCAACTATAGTACTTAATAAACACGTAAAGATTTTTATAAAAGCAATTTCTTTTCAGTTGCAACGTACATTTAGGTAAGAGTACTTATCGAATCTTCTATTTGTTATATCGAAACATTTTGAGAAAATACTACATCAATATTTGTTTTATTTTTCAGGATTTTCAATCAACTTACGCATTTATAAACATATGTTCATAAAAGTGAAAATATATTTTTTTTAACTATTCGACTACTATAATTTTACTATATTTTTTTTTACTATAACTATTATTTAACTATAGTTTTACAATTTAAATCGCCAAGTTTTTATATACGGAATAGTTTTCTAATAAGTTGCCATATAAATACTAAACGAATTTATAAAAAGTATTTTATTAACACAGTTCACTGGCAGATTTCTAACAAAACCCACAACCTTGAACCTCCATATATAAATTTCAACATTACCATACTCCCCTATTTTCCCAAAACCTTCCAAGCTCCGCACCCCCTCCGGCGTCCATAAACATCCCCGACGTGTAGCGAGGATGGTTTCTAATTACAGGACCGTGAGAGCCTCCGCTCCCAGGGGTCTCGTACAGCGGAGCCTTCTTTGGGCATGAAAGCTTGGCCTTCCGGGCCAACGCCAATTGTGCAGATTTTAAAGTACATAATAATAGTGATTGGTGACTCGGATAGATATTGTAGATGTCGCGATACGATTGATATGTGCATCTTATAAACTTAAAACTATAATTGATAAATAAGAATTATTGAAAGATAAAACATTCTTTTTAAAACAAATAAATTATATATCATATTTTGTTACCACCAATGAAAACAGTTATTCTGTGATATATTTAAGACTTGTATTGAATTTTCAATCATATATTAAAAAATGAAAACCAACTTTCTAGAAACAAAATAAACTAAATTTTCAATTGAGGGAGAAAGAGGTAAGAGAATAGAACTTCCAATTTGATAAATTGTCTCATACTAACAATTTGATAAAATATTAGACAAATTGTCAATTTTCACGTATACATGTAAATTGTGTATACAATAAGTTTTCATGTAATAAACTAAACATTGAGAAAAATCTTTACAAATAATTTTCGCAAAAAGGTGGTGAAAAATTCTTATCTTAAAAATATTTTTAAAATTCTCACTGTTCATAGTGTAAATCAATGACCTAAATGCATTTATAAGTACTAGTTTCGTTTGTGGCTTACGTCTTCTGTATATTAAGAATGATCACAAAGAAAATAGCGTACCGAACAGAAGTACTGATAATTACAATTAATTAAAACTCATTGCGCACTGTATAAATCTGAAAGGCGACAATACAGTTTCAAAGCGGAAGTACATCAGTACAGCTGGCGGGGGGTTCACGCGCAGGATCGTGTAACCCACTTCCGGGCCGTAAGCTCAATTAAAACCCTTGGATATCGGCAGACTTGCTAGCATTTCAAAGTGATAAATAAACGAGAATCAATTAACTCGATTTGCATTTAAAATGTGCATTTTAAATGTGCATCACTGCACATTAAAAACAATTGTAATAGATTAAACACGAAATCACATACCTTAATTATAAAAAAAAACCCAACTAGGATTAGCATCACATAATTTGAAACGATATTTTTTTAAACTAATAAACTTCAAAGGCATGTATGAAAATTTCCCTAAAAATGAAAACCAGTTCTCCCAAAGCATTCCAGTATGTCTTATCCCGTTTGGTTTTTATTTTTTTCTCATAATTATGCAAATAAAAACTGTTACATTGAATTAATATAGCTTTCTATTTTCAATACAACCAAACACCTAAACTAACTATAATATATTACATGCACAAACATTGATGAAATTATTTTGCATCAACAAATAAAAAATACATATATTGTTTGCTTTATTAATGGTACTTTTCACGAGTGACATGTATGCTTTTCATAATTTTCTAGATATTTGTAAAATGGTACGAATCACACTTGCGTGATAATATTTTGAGTGCATGCAATTTCGGAGCATTTAAATGGAAAGACAATTTAAAGAAACTCAAAATATTTTTATTTACTCCATACGCGCACAGCCCGCAAGACTTATGGACGCGCGCTTGCCAAAAAGATACTTGAAAGGAATGACGTATGCTTTCGGTTGGAGGAAATATTTTCAATGCCTTATTGTCTGCGCTTTCTCCAAAAATGAAACATTCCAAATACGGAGTTTTAAACAAAACCAGGGTGAGTATAAAAGTATTGCCTTTTTTGAGGAAAGTAAAATATCAATAACACTTTGAGATTTTCCAAAAAAAAAGTTACAACAAAGAGTTTATTATTTTTTTTGTGTTTTTAATAATTGTTCAATAATAATAATAGCATATTTTTTACAGGAATCCATTTGTAACACAAAGAAAATAATTTTATTGAATAAACACTCCACTCTGAAAATAAATCATTCCCTTAAACAGTAAATATTATTATATTAAATAATTTCAAAAGACCACTCAAAAGAGAAAACCTGAATTCACAGCATAATAAAAATAAACAGAAAAACATATATTTACATCGTTGTCTTTGTACAAATTTTCTCATAAATTATACAAGTCATTATTTACACAGTAATTTATAACCTAAAGCTATTCATACTGAATGTTCAATACGTTAAATGAATAATATATTGAACCTTGACCCGAATGTCATACGTACCTAACGTCCCATTAGAATATAACGAAATCCCATAGGAACAGTCAACTTTTTATGTCGCTTGCGTACTTTAGGAAGCGTGTAAATTAAGATACATAATGCATCGTTAGCGGGCACACATCCCTTAACTTTTCCAAGATACAGTGGAGTTCTTTGTTCGCGCTCGGGGCCCGGTGGAGGCATTTGAATTTGGTCGGGTCGCGAAGAAGGTAACAAAGTTAGGTTGAGGAAACGTGCCGCCGCTCGGACTGTGAATTAAATATAAGCAGGCCTCCTCCCTCAAGTCCCATTCCAATTTATATCTAATTAAACTTGGCGCGAGTTGGTTATCTAGGAGGAGACTTTAAAAAAGAAGCGTCGCACCTCCGAGCGGGCGGGGGGCAGGGAGGGGGAGGGGGGGGGGGGCGTGACGTCACGCCCGATGCTTACTTTGCTTTTGTTTCAAGGAATGGATAATTTATCGGGTAGGAATGTAATCTTTACGGCGTTAATGAAACGGCGTTCCTGTAAATGAAACAAAGACAATGAATCCTTGATTGGAAAAGAAAAACTGAACGTTTCTGAATCATAAAAAAAAAAAAAAAATGTGATGTAATTTTACCGACGCTTGTTAGAAAAAACTACTTTTATTCATGATACATATATGCTTTTTCAAACCTCTCCAATTTATCGATATTGCATTCATTAAAATAAAATAATAATATATCCGTGACATGATACAGGCGTAAAAAATATATCGGAAGCCTTGAGTTGGAAGACTTGACTTAAAAAAAATATTGTTGGTGCTTTGTGTTCAAATTATTATAAAATGAAATGTATCAAGTAATAGAATCAAAAATTACATAATAAATGTTTCTAGTCGTTTGAGAAAAATCCGAACTGTAATTTTTTCAATACAATTCAATTCAGTGCACATGAATAATGCATTTAACGAAAATGAAAACATGTTTCTTTTCTCCGATACGTCGGGGATTCTTTGTTTCTTCATTTTATTCCATTTACCGATGTCCGGCTTGCGAACTATAAATTGCTAGTGAATTCTGGCAGAAACCGACTATTTCCAAAAGTTAAAAGAAATTCGTAGAATAAAACGACGGCCCATTGAGCTCGATGCTATTCCATACACTCTACTTGTAAATCTAAAATACAAAATCAACTCTGATTTACCATTACAATTACTCAATTCACTTCCTTGTTCTTTAAATTTATTTGTAACCAAGCAAATGAACAAGAAAATATAAAATGTAGTCGCGAATTAAACGTTCTTGAGCAAATGTATTATATACAATATAATACAACTCACGATATCTTTAAAGATGAAAATGACTTAATTTCAGTTAATTATATAACTTTGTCATCAATTCTGTTATTTGCCGCCAGTCTTCATAAAAGAACACGCTTTTATTTTATGTCTCATTTAGAAAGTAGGATTTTGATAAACATATTATATATATATCGACAATTTATTTGTTATTAAAAATAAACTGATTTGTATGAACATTTCATTTTTCACTGACCTCTCCCATACGCAAACAATAATTATTCCATAAAGAACTGCGAGTTGCTGGAATTTTATAATTTTGGCACGATGCCATTTAATTTAAATATATTACAACTATACCCATAACTTCGTCGTTAATTTCAGAATTTTCTTTTAAATTCTTTAAACAAAAGTCAGCATATGGGAAATGCTTTTATCCATTCTACTTATAGTATATCAATATTTTTACTTATTTTTGATATGTGTTGAACCATGATAAATTCTCATGAGAAAGGTTTTTGTACATTCAATTTTTTGTTTAAAAAGTTTAAAAAATCCTTAAATAACGTCAATTTTATATAAAATTTATCTTATTATTTTTAATTATATTTATAGATTTGTAATGTTTAAAGATACATATGAATAGATGAATTTTAGAGTTGTAATTTTAAATAAATAAAACGAAGTCACCGTCAAAAGTTTAAAACGCACTACAGCGAAAAAAATAATTATAATATACAAATATAATAGTTATCAGTATTTAGTTAATATCTGCTAATCAGCAAACACAACAAAAAAAAACTATAATGTCAAAAAAACACAATCTCATAACGAGACTGAAAATAAAGGCCGTCATTGACCGGCCGAAAAGGATAATAAAAAATATAAAAATCGGTCGATTTGCACCATCTCCTTGGGCGGGCCGTTTGACTCGGGAATCGGCCCGGCCAAGAATCCGAGCTCTCGGATTAAATATTCAGGTTTGCGCATTAGCAGCGGTTATGGCCGGCCCCAACTGCCCCCGGGGCTCGGGGCTCGGGGCTCCAAGGGGTTGAATTTGAGCCGATTCGACTTTTTCCCAAATTTTGTGAAGTTTTTGCGAATTTTAATTGATCCAAGCGTCGGAGATACTTCGATTGTGTTTGCCCCGTGGCCTCTGCTGGCTTTGGAGAAAGTCACGTATTAAATTAAATTTAAAAAAATTGTCCCTATGCCTATTTTCAAAGCTATCGGATTACTGTGGAGAGCCTTGGAGAATACTTTGATACGTTAAAAAAAAAACATTTTTTTATTGGGTTTTTTGAATATTAAGTAATCTTTATTTATATTTATATTTTCTTACCTAACCTCACCCACAAACACACAAGTTACCAAGCACGATGACAGTATTCAGCTTGTCAGGTGTTTAGTCGTCGGTGACTACTACTCGATGCATTAATCAAATGTGTCAGTACTGAAAGAGCGAATTCATTTTGTAAAAGCAGTAATTAATTGAATGGGTTATTTATAGACAGTTTTCATTGACAGTATACTAACTTAAATTCTTACGAATTTTATAAAAAAATATGTAAGTAAGGACATATGGTTAAGTTTAAAACATGTATAAAATTATAGTTTTTATGTGATCCGCATCCTGTAGCGCGCATAGAAATTTTCAAATAAATTACTTTTTTAGATTTAATCATATTTAATTATATTCTCCAGTTACTAGTTTTATAATGAACTAAATAATGATGCTCAAAGGGTTAAGCGCGAAACTAATTACCATAATATATTCAACCAACGGTAATTAATAAAAAAAAAACATATTAGAAGCCCAATCTCTAGAAAAGTACAATACTACGCAGGAAGGTAATAAACGACTCCGAGACGAGCAATGGAAATTCTTAAGTTATTCAAATAATAAAAACCCTGCCCACGATGATAGATTAAGACCCGAGTTATTTCTAGTCTTGCGAATCACTTTATAATTCTCACGGGGCAGACGATGAGCGCGGTGCGATCTGCGGACGGAAGGACGCTCCGGCGCCATCCTGGGAGTAGCACAGCCTCCCGGGGCTGAAGAGCCGGCAGAGATTAGGGAAGGAGAATCGCGCGGCACTCGAGTTATGTTGATTAAAACTGCCGCCGCTCTCGGTCTAATGTGTTTATTTACGGAAGGTGCGGCGGCGGGGGGATGATTTGGGTTTAGGGACCTTATTTGGATGTAAAGCCTTATTTTGAAAGTCAGGTTAACTGCACCCTTGAACGATGTCGGGTAACACATTCCGCGAAGCGATTCTCAAGATGAATACTTAGCGAGGTTCAATGGAAAACAAAACACCAAATCTAGACATTTGATAAACCTTCTGTTTACTACAGAACGGTAGATTGGCACATATTTTTTTAATATTATATTGACAATCCTGTGAATAATTATTATATCATTATGACTAATACGTACAAGTTAAGCTCTAAATTTTATGTAACTGGTACAAATTAATATTTATTTTCGAAATGATATAATTGCTCTTTAAAATTTAAAAACGAAAATATTCATTGTTCAATAAAGAAAATCTCACTGAAAAGTTTTTGAAACTTAAATGCTGAAGAAGAAATAAAAAAGGACAAACATATGTAAAAACCACAGCAAAATGTTAAGATTCTTAAAAGTTCAAAATAATACGTCTTATAAAAAAAACGAATTGAAGATATCCTCTTTTGATAATTTCACTTTGAGAGTTTTTGCTTGAAGTCAGTGTTGGTGTATAAACAAAGCAATACAGATACTAACAAACTCGAAAACTAACTTTTTCCACGCAAACCGTATAAACTCGTAAACAAAATTCACCCCACATACATTTTCTTATCTAAATAAATCATCGCACAACATATTTCACTGTGCAGAACATCGCAGATAACATTAAGAAAACCCCATCTGATTCACGTGCAAAATATCGCGAGGCTTACAGTCAAAACAGGGCCGTTTCATCTGAGAACTTTCCGGAACTTTTGTTTCAGCACAGATTTCCGCGCCTATAGTTTTGTATATTTAGTATGGAAAATTTTCAGGCAAGAATAGAACCTCACTGGGGCTTATGATTGATCGCCGGGCGTATGGAATAAAACGAGAACACCGTTTTACAGCTTTGAATTTGAATAAACGCATGTAGGCGCCCTTGGCTAAAAGAAAAACCTATTGTGGCAATTAAAAGTAGCATAATTACGAATATGGAGAATATTCGTAATTATGCAAAATTCTTAGTAACCGATAAAGAAAGGGTAATCTAATATATTTTTTTTTTCAGAAATTTATTTTTGGACAAATATTTTAATACATCTTTCATCCTATTTTAATGTGTGTATGTAAATAATAAATTGATTTTATTTTTATTCAGCTTTTTTTACTAAATGATTTAAAGATAATTTTAGTCTACAGTATGCTTGTTAATTTTGTTTATTTCTTATGTGCAATAGGTAATAACAATAACAAACAAACTGATGAAAAAGCATTATTTCTGCATTTCGCTATCATGCAATACCACATTCTTTAGATGCCCTTTCATGTAGTATAGAGAGCCGACAAAGTATTACTAAATATTTTATTTCTTCTATAGTTTTAAAAGGATTAATTTTTTAAATCTAATTTTAGTGTTTCAACTTTACAAAATATATAACAAAACCAAAAAACAAACTGTATTATTTTATAAAAAAGCCTATAAAAAAATTAAATTTCAAAATAAATGTTTGTTCAATGGTAATTAAAAAATAGATGGTAATTTGATTCGAATATACGTATGTTTGTATACCTGATTCGACATGAAAATTATTGTGAAGAAAATCGTTAGGATAATCAATTATTAAATTTGGATAAACATGAAAAAAAAATACCCGAAAACATGTGTACACGAATTGAGTCATTCACTAATTACGCGATAAATCATTCGTGCCCATCACTATTACGCATATAAAATTTTAAAGCACACGACCGGCTGAAATTAAGGTCAAGAACAGAAAGCAAAAGCTCCCACAAAGCTACCACAGCCTTAATACGGTGAAGAAATGTGTTGAGTCGGTACAAGCCAAAGAAGTATTCTAACAACCGCAATCTTCGCGATCAGCAGTACACTTTCTGGCGGCGGCGCCGACACGCCACCCCGATCGCCTCCAGCTCGCACTGAGTGGCTCGTGTCTATTGATTCAGTGCTCTGAAAAATCAGGTCAGATTCCGCGGGGTCCGAGCCCGGCGAATGAAGTCCTAGTTGGAACTGTTTATAAAGTTTAATCATGACAAACGGCAGCTTTCATTCTGTTCCAGCGCTCGGGATTGAGTTATGCGTTACGGCCGGTGAACATTTTTTTGGCATCGCGCGACTGCTGTTTCATTATGCTCGCTGTTTCAAAACCTACGATAACGCCGGAAAAAATTGGGTGACTGAATTTAAAATATTTGAATTAAATTTTCTAGAAATACATGTGTGAACCCTGCATGAAAACAACTATTTATTTTTTATGTTATTAGCTTGGTAATAATTTTTCGTGAATCATACATATTTTAGCATTTGATGGAAAAGGATGATAAGATCAAAAATATCTAAAAAAAAATCTGAAAACAATCTTTAATTATTACAACATTGGAAAAGCTTATTCACGAGTCGCTTGTAACCATCGCTATTCTACGGAAACGATATTTCAACAACAATCAAACTCATGTTTTAATACATAATGAAAGTTCGATTGCTCTATTTTGTCGTATTTTTTAATCGATGTACATTATTGACAATGGTACGGAAAATATCTGACCAAGTTTGTGGCAAACCAGACCAATGCTGCGTTTTAAACGATTTAAAATTTACAACACATATCATCTATGTCTGCTGCCGTATTGAAAATGACAGAGAGCTCACAGAATTATTTATATATCAATAGAAACTCGTCGCTGAAAACGACAAAACAATTGTTGAAACTAAATAACTTACTGTACAATAAACAAAACAAACGCCATTAAGAATTAAATTCTTCTATTCTATATTTTTTTTCAATCATACCCACAAATATCACTTTATTAGGATCAACAGAACAATAAAAAAAATCGCCACACTCTTGAAACTTATACAATTGTTATTATTGATCACAAGAAAACCACATCCAGCATCGCGGATTTAAAATAATCATTAAAATTATTTACGTTCGCCATTTAGATCAAAAATTTATATACGCGCATACAATTGATGTACACGCTCTGGGTTTCAAAAACAACGAAATATTTCATGGCTGCTTTTGTTTCCCAGGCTTTGTATTCTCGTTTCAAAGGCTTGATTTCAATTGAAGCCCATATCGGTACCGAACGGTAGAAGGGATGAAACCGCCCAGTAAGTTTGATTTAAGTAAACCCCGAGGGTCAAGCAATTGCACCCCTGAAGACAATACCTGATTATGAAACGAATTTATTTTAAATTAATTTATGAAATATATGCGCACCTTTAAAAATGGCTATTTCTTTGAGAACTTGAAAATACTTGATCAAAATAAATTTATACTAATATAAATGTGTGAGAAATTTTGTATTTACATTTTAAACGTAAATTTAATATTATATTAAGCAAACCTTACTCGTGTATGACAAGAATAAAAAAGTGATACACATTGGTATCAAAAGTTTTGGTGAAATTCTAAAATTATAAACGTTTACTTTTCATTCATCTTAAAACGATTTTAGTCGAAGCAGCGTTATCATTCTACGAAACTTTTCATGGCATGTGGGTATGTACAGAAAACATTTAATTAAAGTAAAATGTCAAATAAGAACCTTTAATAATACTCGTATACATTATCAATAAAATTACTCGAAAGAATTGCACGTATTTATTTTTATTCAGCGACAGTCTTGGGAATCGCAGTATTATGAAAATATTTAGAATTTTCGGAAATCTAAGAAAACCCAAATAACATTTGCTAATGTCGTTAACTTAAATGGGACCATTGTAGGCACGGCACACAAAATAGTACGAACGTGGAACTTTCAAAATACAAAGTAGAAAATGTTTTGGTGCATATTATAATAGTTTTTAATATATTTCGATAACGTATTATACAAACGCTGGTATTAGACGAAATTTTGGCATTGTCTACTAAATCGGCAGTATTATTTTTAATTTAACCGAATCAAAAGTAAGAACATAGTCTTTTTTTATTAAACAAACTACAGTATAGACTTTGAGTTTAAATTCATTAAGAATCCTTAAAACACCATGTGTTGACTACGTCACAAATGAGAGATTCGTGCACAGTATGCACGAAGAATGAGAACTCCTGACGACGGTAAAAAAGCATAAGGTATCCTATTTTGGCCATATTTTTCGATGTAATAAATATAGCTTACTGCAGCTAAAAGCAGAAAAGGCATTTAAAAGGAAAAAAGAACATAATAACACATAATAAATTGTTGTAATCCCCGAATCACACATTGTCCACGTGGTGTAATTATGTGGGTATTTTAAACCCAATCAGTTTTAATCATTGATAGGATTTCGCCAATTAACGGGTCAACCATAAAACTGACTGACGGGGCCGGCATCTGTGTCACTTATCACCGATAACCGTCAATATGTCCCAAAAGTATAAAATGTAATTTTCTAATTGTATATTTTTTATTTATAGGTAAATAAAATGTTACAGAATGAGTTTTCGCTCGACGACGCGTAATACTTGCATATTTTATTTCCTACTTTTTCAATTACTGAAACGCATCAACCTGTTTCAATGCAAAGCTATTTACTGTCAATATTTTTTCGTCAATTTAAAAAATACTGAAACTTAAAAACATTTGTACAAAAAAACGACGGATCTTTTCATAATTTTCTATCAATGTATTATTGCTTTAGACATTCGCCTTAGTGTTTCCAGGATTTTACGATTCAAGTATTTCTGTTTCTTCGTACGTGGATTTCAGAAACACTCCCGGAGACTATGGCGAGGCTTGCTCAATAAACTGGGCCACATTTTATAGCGCCCCCAGTCCGGCCCGGCAGGTACGCAGGCGGCGGGGAGGGGGCTGATTGATTTAAAAGGTAATAAAACCGTTGCCTGGCAGCTGATAGGCATGTCTGGTGATGAGATAACTATTGATTTAGTATATGACTGGTCAGTCTTTCTTTCAAAGGTCAGCAGGAACAGCCGAATTATACTTTATATCCATTAGACACAAAAATGGTGAGCGGAATTTCGAAGCCCTACTTTTATCACGAGCCACGGGTATCATTTTATATAAATATATAATAAAAATATCCAAAACGAAGCTTTGTTGTAAAATATTCTATATGACTTATAAATGAAAAGGTTCATCACTTAAATCAAAGCAAGAGAAATTAAAAAAAAAAAGTGAAATATTTAAACGTTTAGTAATCTGAATTTACCTGAATAAATGCTGAAAAAATTATAAATTTACTGAGGGTTCTGAATCAATATATTATAATTATATCAGCATTTATTTAATATCAAAAATGTTTAAATGATTTATAGATATAAAAATAATTAATTCTTCGTGACTTATTAATAGCAATTGAAGGAGTAGTTGAAATGTAAAAAAAAACAAGTTTAAATAGCTGACTTTTTAAAAGTTTATATAAACTCCCGGTATGGTGATAAATAAATAAAACATTGCTAAAAATTCACTCCACTTCATATAATGTTTTTGCTTGCATATTTAAGGCATTATTTGCGGAAACTATTTTATTTTCGTATTCAAATTACTTTAATTCAGTAGTCGCTGGATAACCATAGAATCCCTTACTCCCGATTTAAATTCCACATACTTTGAATTCAGATTGTAATTCAGAGCTAACTGAATTATACAGCCCGCGAGCACAGGGCGGCCGGCGGGCGTGAAATTTTTATAGATCGACTAACGGTGATAGCACTTCGGGCTCGAGTCGCGGAAAGTACAAGCACAATGAATTGTTAGGAATTGTGCCTCTAATGGCCAAGAGAATTTAAGACTCCACAATCCACTTTGGCAACGGTCCGCGGGTAAATTAGTTTGTAGATTTTGGGTTCATACGTTTACGAGAACGGTGAAGGCTATATGATTGATTTTATTTAGTGTTACTAAATAAAATCGTGCACACGTTTTGCATTGTTGTAGATTTTTTTTGAATAAACATAATGAATATCATACAAAAATAATATTATAATAAAATGTAATTTGTGTACGGCAAATCGCTTCGTATTTAGGCTCTGTATCGGCAGATACTTACAAGTTGCACCATTAGCGTATCACATTTCCGAAAGGTCGAAAAACACACAACCGAAATTGCGTCCCGCAAAAGGTCGGCGGCGGCCGCACGAGAACCGAAAATTAAAAAGATCACGAGCGCACTTTTATGTCAACTTTTTTTTTATCGAGGGACTCCGCAGACGTGAGCGCCCCTCGCCCCTCGCCACCCGCCGCTTGACCGGCGGCCAAATAAATTATCCAAGAAGTAAAATAAAAACCGGGAAATACGGCGGGCCGTTAAAATCGAGATGACCTTGTGACGGACGGAGCCTCGGATGCGACCGCCGGTTTGCGATCTGTAAAAATATGTCGTAAACCGCGCGAGAGCCACATGTGCCCCGGGGCGGGGTTTTATGGTTTTCCGGTGGTAATTAGCGCCCCGAGCCGCGCGCCGCCTCTGAAGGCCGCGCGAGGACCCGCGGCCGGCGCGAGAGAAACTTTCCGCTGCGGGCTTCGCTTCAATGGAATTCGGGAGATTTATGGTTTACGAAATATTTTCTTTGAGATTAAAGTTTTAAGAAGTTTCTTTTGCCGGAAGCATTATTCTTATTTTTATTAGATAAATGACTTATGAATAATTCAAAGCGTAAAATACCGTTTTGTTGTAATAAATTATCATCTAAATCATATTAAATATTGTTTCTGTGCCGCAAGTTTCGAGACGGCTTTGCAGCTTAGGCAGTCAAACGAGTTTGACAAAAACACTCGCCCCGCGGAGGAGAATCATAAATTATATATTCAAGAAAAAATGCAATATCCAAATAAACGAACTAATAAGAAGTCGTACCTTCTTCGTGCAATATAAATGCTATATAAAACCGAGGCGAACGCGCCAGCCCACATGAAACTGTTGCATTATTCATGTTTTCCGGCAAATATAAAAGAGTCACGCATCTTTATCAGGTTTCCTAAATAATTTCACCGACGATAAATAAAAAACCGATAAATATTACAATCGGAAATGCGGCCGGTCCCCGGGAGGGGGTGGCGGGCGCGAGGCTCGCCGGGACCGAAGCCGCCGTATCGGCGTGACGATCTCCGATCCCCGCGCAATCTGTAAAGAGTATTGCCGGCTCGTACGCGAGTTCATAGTGAAAATTTATTCACACATAAAAGGCCTTGATATATTCAGTTTCCACGATACCGTGCCAAGGATTGCCCGAGTTTTTATGCCCGTCTGTTGACATCTTAACGTTATTATATTGCATGACAAAATCCAGTGTCGCCCGCCCGGAAAGACCGTAAAAAATACAAACGGCTCTCTCCCACGACAGCGGCGCTTTTGCGAGCTACCGGAAAGAGCTGATAAAAATAGAACGCGATTTCCAAGTTAACGTCATCCCTAATTGGGAGCGTATTCGTGCCCGCGGCTGAAACTGAATCAAGTGGCTGAGATAAATAAAATTACGCGCTTATATTAAATGAGTAATCTCATCCGCCGAGGAAATGCACAGCGGGGGCGGAATGGAGCCGCAATCTCGGCGCAGACGTTTCCGAAACGGTTGTTATAAAATTTAAACGTCATTTGCACGATTCCAGCGGGGAGCAAGACACGAGCATTTAAATACGAAGTTTATAGTATTTCACGACAAAAACACTCTCGCGGCTGCTCCTGCAGGAAGCGGCCGGGCCGGGCTCGTTCGGTCTCTTCACTCTCAATAACGACCGTTAATCTCGAAAGCTTTGTAAGCCGGAATTCTAATCGCGCGCTTTTTATCAAAATGAGACTTAATAATATAAATCAGCATAAACACTTTTGTAAAAATAAACTGCGAGCTGAGAAACGGAACCGCCAGCGCAGCCGCAAGACTAAGCGCCGTGTTAAGTCGAAGCCGGTGCTTTGCGATGGTTTAAAGACGCTCTCTCGGGTGATAATCTGAAATCTCGGGGCGGTTAATGTATCCATAAGATGTAGTAAAAGTTAAATCAAACTTCAAATATTCATCTCTATTAACAAAGTTGGGTGATCTTATTGCGTAATGTATTCCATAAAGGGGACGTGGAATTTTCTATAATAATCTAAGTTTCTTCCAAAAACCCCGACTGCGGTGGAGTCAAGTTTCCTCCTTAAGTATTCTTCGGTAAAGGGTAGAATTTTTGGCTCTTCCGACTTTTATTATTTAAAATTGAAGAGACCGAGTTAGGGACGCGGTAAAAATGGTTTTTATTAATTTTCCTACTTTGCGAAAATTCTTAAGTAAACGAGATAATTTTTGAATGTTTGAGTACATTTGTTCAGATGATTTTCTTTTATACTTTTTTTTTCTGAAAAAGTACTTCATAATGAAGATTTTTTTTAATAAGACTTTACCGCTATTAGTTTACTCTTGTTTATTCTTACAGTCCTATTTTTAAGCTCATAAACACATTTGAAATTTCTGTTTTTTTTTTCTTACAAGATAGAAATGTTTTGAATATTTTATCTTTAAACGTGAAATAATAAATACGTTTCACGCCGAGTAGTAAAACAGAAAAAGCCATCCGTAACACTGATAAATGTTTACCATTAATAAAAATTCGAAAAATATTTTTCTTTCGATTTCCTCCATCTTTGCGTTCAGGTGATAACTTGGCACATTTCCGGTTTAGGAAAGTTTTTCAAGATATCCGGTCGTTTTTTAGGCCAAAGACAATGATCCTTTTACCTGATATCCCTGTCAAACTTGTTCTTATAAAGGGTAAACGATGGAAAGGACTCTCAAGAAAAAATAAACAAAGGTTTTCGAACGACAATCATTGCATTTTTACGAATATATTTATATATATCTGTTAATATCGAACGCATCAAAGTAAATAATTTGTTCGCGTTATGAACATGCATTTTATATATTAAACCTATAATTACACTTATACAACATGTACTTGTTTAGTAGAAAATATTATATATAAACCCTCTCGTAAATCATAAATAGATTTTAAAGATTTTTTCTAATTAAGAAAATATAAATCCAACTTTTGTAAACATGTAAACAAATTATTTTCTAAGGCAATTATTTACCTAAGTTTTGATGCGCATTATATATAAATCAATGTAAACTGAAGATTTTTATCCCATATTGACAAATTTTTGGAAAACTGGCATATTCACCAATAAATTTTCACATAAAATTTACATACATATTCGATTTTAACTATAAACACGATCGTTTTTATTTTCTTATACTTGTAAACTAGATAGCAACATCAATATTTATATGTCTACTGATATATAAGAGACCACTGATTTACCCATACTGAAACTTGCAAAAGAACCTATACACAAAAAAACATTTATTTATGTGCATCTCTTTAATTTTCGCACAAAACAAGGTTTTTTTAATACTGTATATAAGAATATAAAAGAAATTATAACCAAAGCGTCTTAGTAGTTAATATAGCTCACGCTAAATTCATCAATTAAGTCAGGTAATCATCTTCATCCCCTATTAATTGACGTATTGCTTGCCTAATCTGGTTCGATCGTTACACATAATATAATATAATTGCACATAAGTGACAGATACCTCTCTGTAACAAGCTTATACACAAACTCAATATCACTTATTTTTTTATAACAACGAATTCTTAAAATCGATAGGCAAACTGTTGGAAACAAACGCAAACGACAAACTTATCGGATAATGGACACGCAAAATTTCCGACAGACAAATGACTTCAGCTGAATTGCATTTATTATTATAACATGAAAGGTAAATACATATTATTTAAATTGATAAAATCTGATGTCAGTATCTGTGCACAATTTTGCTGTATTGTTTGCACGAACAAATTTTACGGATGAATCGAACATTGATCGTCCTACATCAATACAATTTAATATACAATTATTTTATTTTAATTCAAATATGAAAATAAAATATATTTTAAAAGTGTCTATTCGGAATGACTACTGGGCTCGGCTCATAAAACTCACGTGGTTTGTTTCTTCCCCCGTTTACATTGCTACTGATTCATTCAGCAGAAAATACGATTATTCTAAGGATAAGGGTAGTTAATAATGTTACATAGATATATGATTTTATAGAATCTTTCATAACGAATTCGTGTTAATATCAAATGTCTCCGAATAGTAAACGGTAATCAAAAGCAGTCTTAAAAAGTATTTTTAATTTTTTTTTATTACTTGTAACTGAAGATTGTTTATATCTAATGTCTGATTTTATGCACCAATAATAAATTTATAAAAGATTCATAATACACCACAAGATATTATGTGGAAAAATCAAATAATTCAACAAAAATTTGTTAAAGTGATTATTGAAAACCTTACCTTATTTTGACTTCCTTGGACTGCCATTCTGTATGTCTGTCGAAACTGATTAATATGGCAGCAATTTCCTGAAACAAGAAAAGGTTCGATTAGGAAAGGCAATGAATTTTTTTAATAAAATATCATCAGGTTTTTCTGCTTGAATCTATATTTTCTATCCGAAACTTTAAATCTCGAAAGTAACAACCCATTTAAATTCTAAGTATCTTAGATTACCTAAATTATCATAGCAAAAAAGTTTTAACCAAATCCGACACCCCGCATATTGAAAATATAAAGAAAACCTGAAAAGCTTTCCGCGGAAAACACTTTTTCTCCAAATATTCACACCTTTTAAATCGGTGCTCCCACCCTAAGTGTCATTGAAAGAAGGCATTTTAGGAGAGCACACAAATACCAATTTGTTTTCAAATTCCTTATCAAAGTCGTAAGCCAAAAGCGCTCCCTAAAGATCGCACTGAAGATAAAACTCGACTCAGATAAATATATGACAGTTCAAACTTAGCAACAATGGGGAAAATTTGCCTCTGAAGATATCAAACAAATTGGAGTGAAATAATTATGAAACATAAAAATCATATATATGTAATATCTTAAATAATCAATTTTCAAAAGTTAAGTTTATAATAAAAATATTATTTATTTTATACTAAAAATATTAACTGTAGAAAGTAGAAAACATTTTATTCGTATATTAATGCTATTTATATTATTATAAGAGTAGTAAAAACACTATGTAGATGTGAAGTGTGAATACCACAATAGTAGGCTCTCTCGTGATCAGATAAGTGAATATTTACTTGCAGCATCATACCGACAATATCATCTCAATCAGTTGCCAGCATCTCCACAAACATCCCGTGTCCTAGTTTACCTACAAACAATACAACTTCTGGTCACGTGACGACAAACAGACCCCATTGTGGCAATTCTGATTTAAGCTTAGCATTGTAGTACATTGTGTCAATGTCAATATGTTACGTACTAGCTGAAAGATCGCCATTTAGTGCCATTGGTTACGGTCTAAACCTATCAAAATAGCTACGAGATGTCTGCAGAATTTAATTAATTCGTACACTTGTTCATACACTGCCTTCGAAAGCTGTCCACAAACAAATAACATGTTTAATGCATATAATATATTTTTACTTGTTAAAAAAATTCTTTTGTGATGCCTTTTATAAGTACAAACACGAGAAATGACATAAACATAATAAATAATGTAAATATATATTTAATTTTTATTTTCATACTTATAAATATTGTTTAAAAAACATGGATAAAGAATGACCTATAATCAAACTGAATAAATATATGACGAATGATTTTCTCCGCGCTCACGCCACAGTGATAAACAGCCGCCTGAACAAACTGCATATTTTCACGCTCTGAATTTAACATTAGCGCGGCATGCAAACCCTCCACACTTTAGACTCACAAAGACAGACATCATTACATACAAGGCGATACTGTATTAACCAATTCCATGCATAATACAGGCCCTGGACGTGCTCACAGTCAATACCCGATCAGTCGGGCCGACGAGCCAGAAAGCCAAGCTTCTTTCTACTGAGCGTGCAAAGTTTCTGCATACGCTCTTTAGAGTAAAGTTTTAACTTTTCTTTGATAACATAGCCACAAAAGGCTTAAAACAAAATACGCATGTTTCATCTCGGAGGATTCTGCTTGTAACAAAATAACGAAGAAAGCAAAATAAACGAAACATCATATCTTCTCACAAGCTTGAATCGTCAAAAGTCACTAAAACCATTTACAAATTAAGTTGAGTAAGTAGCATTTCGGGCATTCTCAGTCTAATCTTGTCAGATTACTCCTTGAAATAGATGTGTGTAAAGATAACTCGGGAAGTGACGACCTATGCTGACTCAAATGCAGGTATTCGTGTATAATGTGCTGTATATATTATCAGTATATTTGAGATCTACGAGTGTAATTCCAGATTATCAAATTCAAAATTTCAGTAAAACATATAACATTTTTTTTTTTAAATATTGTAAAACTATAAACCTTAGCTTGTAACGGGGTCACTACTTATTTGATTTAGAATTTCCCTTAAAATTTATAAAGCTGCTTTGGTGCTTCTTGATAAGACGGGCGATACTCAAGAATTCTGGAATACGCCCGGCACCGTCCGTCCAATCAGCCACATTGTCACCACATGTGGCGTCGGGCCCGGCCGCCTGCTGCAGTATTCATGGAGGCTTCGACGCCGCCTTAGACCGGATGTTTACGACGCGATTAATTCTCTTTTTGAAAGTGCACAGTGGCGCCCTCAGCGGGGACTCCCGGCGAGAGCTCCGCGGCCTGATTAATTGATGATCCGGACCTGATAAGTTTTTGAAATCGGGAATATTTACAGCCTCCTCTCGAACCGACTTTGGACCCTGAAGGGTGAATTAAAACTTACAGCGGAAGGCTTTGATAAAATATTTGAGCTTTTTGATGACGATAGATAAAGTTAAAGACTTTGAATTCAATTTGAATTTTTAAATGGAGAAATATCTTTCGAGCTGAATTTCTGACATTTATTTATATTCATACCTTTTACGTGATATTTTGATGTCTGACTGTTTCAAGTATCTTAATTAATAATACACTTTGATGCTTTTATTATAATTAAGGCTCAAATAATAAAACCAATTGAAGCCACGATAATTCTACGTTAAAGATACAAAAACATAGTATATTTCGAGGAAGCAGCACCATGAAAATTAATAAAAAAACATTCATAAATAAATAATTGAACACTTATATAATTTCAACTAAGTGACAATTACAGCTGTTTAATAATTCTTAGTCATTCGTTAGAGCTACAAGTTAGATTAAAACGCTTCCTATATATATTCACTATTATATTTTCCTCTATTAGAAAATATTCAAAGCTTAACTTATTTACATTGGCGTGTGCACTTAATGCACATTTTAGAAAGATACTCAAAATTATACTGTCCCGGTGCAGGCTTTACTCGCCATATATTATTTACTTCGATTTAAAAGGCAGTCTTAAAATTAAATGCATGGCCATATTTGCACAAATAATATGACCGACCGTGTACACAAACAAAGTTAAAAGAAGTTATTCAAATTCCACTCATAAATAAAACTCTTCTTCTCGTGTGATATTTATTTCGTTAGTTTGAGCACATAAAAAAACTTCTAACTGATTACGTCTCACATTTCTCGCGAAGTATTCTAGGATAACTCGAACAAAAAGCATTCTGAAAGTACAACATTCCGAGAACACTTCCGCCTTACATAATAGTTAACTGCGAGCAATCCTTCCCTCGGCTGCGAGCCCCGAGCCGAGACCGCGGCCGTTCCACGGGGCGCCTCATTCATCGGGACTCGAGGTCCTGTCAGAGCTGCCTGTACCGCAGCACAGAATCACATTAGTTAGAATATTCGGATGAAGCGTCTATCTTACTCACCCCATACGCACAAACATACATAACTAATAAATTAAAATACAAAACGGCCTAATGGTACAGCCATCTCTATTTTATTACAAAGCGCTGCATATAAGCTTCATACATATTTACAAACGATTTTTTTTTAAGTTTGTTGGTGTACGCACTTGATTATCAACCACGGGTCCGGTTTTGATTCAGAAATTTAAAAAACTTTATCAAATTTTCACCGAACGGGCAAAAAACCACAGAGCAGACGCAAATGTGAAATTAGTTCTTTTTGTTTCCCGAAATAAATTACTAAGGAAAAAAATGTTGAACTCAGCCGTGAATATCATACATCTTTGGAATTTTCAGAACACGTTTATCAATTATTTTTTCATTATGTTTTTTAGCCAGCATTTGGTTTTAAGGCTCTTACAAATTTATTTAGCGATACCATTAAAAATACTGTATTACGATATTTTTAAAGGTTTTATAAATAGCCCAGAATTCTACATGACCAGACACATCTTCCGGTCAACCGATAAAATATAATATTGAGAATAGACCATATTATCCCTGCACATTTCCATATTGTCGGTCGATCAGAATATCATTCAAAAACTTTGCGAAGTCCTTCAAATATATATATATATATAATTTATTACCATTTTCCAAAATAAACTTAACTCCGTGGCCGTTCATTACCATATTTAAAATAAGCAAAAAAATATTGCCTCGAGTTTGAGAATTCCCATTATTTGATTTAATCCCAAAAGCTAATCGACTCTTAATTTTTTTTTTTATTTAAAATTTATTAAACTTCAGAAATAGATCATTGAGAAAACCGAGCACTCATTATAAATGCGGATAAAATATTTATTAACAAATTTCAGTCCTTAAATACAATCTGCAAAACTTGAATCGAGTTACCGTGCTCGCGTTGGGCTAGCTGTGTTTCGGTAAATTCCCGTCAAATAGGGTTCCTTCCGCCGAAGGCCTCAGGACTATTTGGGGCTTACGTCTCATCATATCACTGAGGGCTGATGCGGGGAGAGGCGGGGGCAGGCTGGGGGGCGCACAGGGACCTAATGCAGACCCCGAGTACCGGAGGGGGAGGGAAAATAATTATATTACACAGAGCTGCGTATGCAGGGGATTCGTGCTTCTACTTACTTCAGGAAAACAAATTCTTCAAGAGAATTATTATTTTTAACTTTAAAAGCCAGCAACTTCTCTTTTTTAAGATGAAACCTAAATAATTACACGAAGGTCATCTCTTTGTAAAGCCTGGGGTAGGAAAAAATGTCCAAGGTTCTTTATCTTAAACATCATTATTCGAGGATAAGAACAAAGATACCTTAAATCCGTTGTTATAGTTATTTTAAACGTGACCCTACAGTCCTGTAGAATAATCTAGAATAAAAAATAAAATGTATTGAAAACTAATATTCGTTAAAAAAAAAAAGACAAATTATCGTTGTACGTCATGATACTGTGTGAATCAGAAAACGCAGATTTGCAAAATCCAAAGTTATGTTATTATTAATAGTAAAATTATTTAAAGCTTTTTTAACGCAATTTTATCAATAAATAAAGTATTATTTTTTTTCATTTTTCAATTGTAATTTCTGTGAATTGAATGTTTGTTTGGTTGATTCCAATGTAGACTCACCGAGTAATATCCGCGGCTAAACTTCAAAGACGTATATTTATTAATATAAAACCATCATCACAAGAACGAGATCTAAACAAAAATGTTATTTTATTGTTCTTTGTCTTATGTTTCACAAATATCTGCTTTTAGCAACAGTGTTGTGTTTTACGGGCAGTGCTGAGCACCGAGAAGCCGCTGGTGGCGCAGTACGTGAGCTTGCATACATCAGAAGCCATTGATAAAATATTTATATAGATGGAATATAAATGAGTTCATTTTTTTCGTACACTTTTCTCCTCTATTAGAAATCAGCAAATCTATTACTAAGCTAAGTGGAGGTACTAAAAGCCATTTCTTCAACATTTTACTACCGATTTTATCAAGAACTTTTACTTTATTGTGATAAAGTAAACATAATTTAAAACCAATTGCTCTATTATTTATACAAAGCACTGAGTTTGTGTTATGTATAAAGTAAATGCTTTTTTTGTAAATGAATAGAGACTAAATCTGAATATCTTCAAATAGCAAATTTTAAATTTGAATATATCTATTTATTGTATCACTAGCATAAAATATACGTTATCTGAACACTCACGTGAAATAATTATATAAACTTTACAAACCTGACCACGTCAAACGCTTTATAGAAACAAACATGTGATTTCGCAAGGCTTTTGGGGTAGGCTGTTTAATTAATTGAAAATAGAATTGAAAGACCGGCAAGCAAGAGATCGACCCAGCCGGCCCGCCGGAAGCGACACTTGGCGGCAGGAAGTCCCAGTCTGGGGGAGCTCCTATTTTAAAAGGGATAGGATCGATTCCAACGTGGGAAGTAGTTTAATTTTATAGTGGATGAAAATAGAAATAACTTTTCCATTTGTTCACACGTTATAATTATTATAATAGCGATACATATCCTCGTATGATATTTTATATAGCACGATAACATCGCTTTATTTCATAATCTATGCATACCATTAATAAAATTTTATATTTATGTTGCCATGGAAACGAAAGAAAATTTATATTTACATAGAAAATTCAACGATTATTTATAAAAAAAACAATAAAATTAATGTAACACATATTAATTGTTTTAAGAGGTAAACACTATTGTCTTGTTTTTTTTAAAGAATAAATCGTTGCCAAAAAATTATCATTTTCTCATATTAATATAATTATTTACTTATGGTTAAAAACTTGTTTTGCTTTAAGGCATAAGTAGCTAAACTGAAGGTTTCCTTAGTGTAAGTAAAAACCTACCTGTAAATTTAGTTTAGTGAGAGTATCTTAAGCCATCATATAAAAATATACACAGGTTATGAATAAAAAATATTGTTCGCTTTCGTCCTTCCATTCATGGCTAACCGGGAATAGAACCTTACGTCGAGCTACAAAAACCACCTGCGCCACGGAGTTGCCGGAGCAAGACCTCGGAGCACAGGCAGGCCACGTCCCATTTTAAAACGAGCGGCCCCTTCCTCCCCTAACCCCCCCCCCCCCCTGCAGCCACCCCCCGGGGCGACGGTCTTATTTTAAATGGAGGTCCCCACTCCCTCCATCCCCGACCGGGAAGGTTTCACCACTACAGCTGGCTCTCGATCTCGAGGATGTTGACTAAATTTATATTTAAAGTCATTAGAAATGTTCTGCGCAGATTTGCATCAATAACGCTCCTGGACTTTCAATAATTTTAATTTAACAGAAAAGCAATCCTTCAACAGAACGGTTGATTTTTTTCCTTATAAAATAAATGAACATTGCTAAGAATGTACTATGATGTATTAAAAAAAATCGTAGCTCAAATAATTATGATTTTGATTTTTATGATTTACTATATACACATTCATCTAACGTTTTGAAATTTTTCAAACAAATAATAGCAAATTTGAATATTTACAAACAGTTGTCAGGTAGTTAATAAAAAAATATATAAGCTTGTTGTTTTTAATTTACATTTCCTCCTGAACTGCCCTCCTTTTTTTTTCATTTGTCAATCATTATACTATTCTTGACTCTAACACACCTTCCTATGCGATACCCTTCCGTGTCTAATGTACTCCAACTGAGTGAAGATACCCTAAAGGAGACAGATCCATCTCATCGGTCATTTCCCACAAGTGCCAAGGCTCCAAACGAATCCATTTAAAGTTAGCTTATTTTGGACTCTCATACTACAAATAATATCTGTTTAAAAATACTTTTAAAAATAAACATTTAATTAATACACATCGTTATGATTTGATAACTGTTAAAACTGTAAATGTTTAATCTATCTATGATTTTGTATGTGTTTTGAAATAATTTCTAATGTTTATATTGAAACCCGAGCGTGTAATTCCAGCGTCGTATCAAAAGCGAATTCCGCTAAGAAATATAATTAAAAATTAATAGATTTAAGTATACAAGTTACTTTAAACAGTTATAATTGTATAACTTTGAATTAAATTTTCGTTGAAAATGCCTTCGGTGATAATAATTTCAACCGAGGCCTCCCGCATAACAATCCGGAATAGAGTCGCTAAGCCACATGGCCACTTGTCGTGTTTCAGAGCGAGCGCCGGAATATTCGAGAATTCCCAGTCAGCGGTCCCGGCGGGTCGGCCCGTCAACTGCCGCCGGAATGGCTTCTGAACTGGCAAAGTACATTGTGGATGTTTCATAATATTTCATAAGGGTGTCTTTTCTTGCTGGGGGCTTAAAATTTTAAAATTTGACGACGAAATTTTAATGCATGCACGTCAAAGTACAGAGGCGCGCAGTTTTTATTAATGTCTCTTGTAGTTTTAATGTAATAATGTCGGGCGTAATAAAACGCAATGCCGCTTTACGCCTACTCAAATTCATATTGATGAGGACTCGTAAAGAAGAAGCTGCGAAATTTTAATTTAACCACCGCGCCGGCGGAGACATCGCTCAGCGCCGAGTTCTCGCACACCTGGCCACACCTGCATGGCAGGGAACAACTAATACAACAATAAACTTTCTTTTAATTTATAAGGCACGTTTATTAAAACATAATTGGTGAGACGAAATAGAGAAAGACCATTTTTTTTAAAGTTAAGAATATTTCAAATACAAAAAATGGTGAGCTCTGAAAATAAAAAAAAAACAAATATAGAGCATTTGAACTGTGCTTCATGAGCAACTAATATTTTAATTGTTTTTAACTATTTATCCACTTTATAGCCTACAAGCTGTGATATCAACGCAGATATATTTGGTATTCTCAACTAATAAATATTTTAATATTTATGCAGATTGAGAGTTTACTTTTTGTTATGTAAAAAAAAATTACAATTATATAAAACAAGAAAAAAAAATTGTTTTCTGGCAGTTTAAACATTTAACGAACCTAACATAACGTAGAGTACTGCAACTTTTTTTTAACGATTGTAATTTTGTAAATTATTTTAACTGATGTCTAAATAAACATGACATAAAATAATCAAAAGATTATTATACAGTCAGAATGGAGGTGAAACCCGATAATTATTAGGTAAATAACCTTAGCTTATACAAGCCAGCAAACCAAAATAATAAAAAATTAAGATGATTACGAGAGATCAGAAGAGCTGTAAAATTAGCAACCTATCTTATGTATACTAAAATTAAAATTAAATGAAGTTACAGCGTTTTTCATGGTCATGTGTCTAAATTAACTTTTATTTTCCGATGTAGCAATGAATCCAAACCGATGTACCTACATACTCCGTTACTCTATATACACGTTCATATCAAACAGCGCTGGTTTCTTAATGATGAGGGAAATTAGCAATCTGAACACGGAATACAGTTATTAAATCTGGATAACAATATTTTTTGCAGATTATTTATGAAAAAAAACGATTCTGTAATACAACGTGGGTGTGTAAAAATGCCTTTCAATTAAACAAAATTTACATATTAAGCATAATACTGTAAACTTCAAAGAAGTACCTTCGTGAAAATACAAAACGGAAACGAAATGTACCGTTCTATTTAAAATATTAATTTAAATATCAAAACTTTCTTGATATTTTAAAAACGATTTGTTTTAATAATATTTTAACCTGGAATCCAAGTATTATCTTATACGTGTATTTACTTTTTTAGATTCATATTGATACTGTGGATTTATCGTGATTCATGTATTACACATATTCCTCTAATTTGTAGTTAAAAACCAAAAAAAGGATTCTTGAAAACAGATCAAATGTACTAATCATTTCATACATATTTTACACAAGGGACGCACAATTCTAGCGACGAATCAAAATTTGATTGTTATTCAGGCGAACATAAAACAAATTAAAATAATTTCATTCAAATAGGTAATGCACTAGCATTGATGGCGTAACGGTTAGGAGTGGAAGTCCCGCGGGGAGATAGAGATTAGCGACATCACGTAGTCAGATGATTCCTCGAGCGATCCGCCGGTTTAAGTAGCCCGCCGTTACTAACGTTAATTGCGGCAAACAAACTTGACTCCACCAAACTATACTCAACTAATGATAATGGTAAAACATTGTAACTGTGATCCAAGTGAACGGTACATTTGAGACGATTTTTTTAGATAAACCGCCTCTATCCGGCAATTACAGATCTCGTCGCTAGATCTTGGAGCATAAAAAAGAACTAGTGAAATAACCTAATGCCAATGCTTTTCTGCTATCTAATTTTTAAAGCATCTCTAAAAAAATCAATAATTCTATCAATGTATTCTGCAAAAATGCAGGACTGTGTTAATTTACAATTTTTTAAAATGTAATTTTTAAAAACAAAATAAGTATGCGAGATAGCTTTTATGGTCAGATGCAATGAGATACAACTCAAAAAATGGCAAATTTTCATGACTGCAGTGCTGTAAAAGAAGGTTGTAATATGTATGAGGCTTCCACGGTAAGTATAAAAAATATATGTAAGGTTTTAGAGGATTACGTAGACACAATGGGTGAGTTAGAGAACGGCGGTTTTTTTATGCGTAAATTACTAAAATATATTTTTTTATATCGAAATTTTATATCGAGTCTTGGTCTAAGAGATAAAAAGAATTCAATACAATAGAAAAATACTTTTTCCGTTTTTATGTAGTTTTTTTATTCTTGTAGTTATGGTATTAACAAGTGATGGAAGATGAGTTATTGAACAGGGTCGGTAGATAGAAAAACTTTATCGTTACTACATTTTTATTTGAATACTTTTATTTTTACGTCAAAATCACTAGGAACTCAAAATGACGTATGATATCTAAAAGTGCAATAATTTGGTGAACACGGTTTATGTGTTATGAATAGAAATATATATGCTAGAGTTTAATTTTTGTTTAAAAGATATGAAAGGTATTAAAAAAAAAAAAAAAATTCATCTTCATCTTTTTTTGCATAAAACAACGACAGTGAATGTCGTTGTTTTCTCATAAAGCAAGCCCTACGTGAATCGGCGGCCCAAGACAAGCATTGCTGTACGTTACATTTGCAGTTACCCCGCCAGGCAGAGCTACTCGGAAGCACCCGCCTCCCCCGGCCTCGCTTTCCTCCCCCGCCCTCGACGGCCCTCCCCGCCCTCCGCGGCTGTTACCGCTGCTTGCAATTATCCGCGGGAAATTCACTAACAGCCAACATTTTGTTTGTGTTTGGTCGTTGCCGTTATAGCAGTTGTTGACGAGATGTTGTGCTATCATAGTTTTAGATTTAGTTGGGCTACCGGGAGAGCTAAAAGCAATGCACAATCAGCTAACTGATAGCACCCGCCGGAGTATAATTAAAACGTGTCGTAATGGCAGATTGCTCCAACATCAGTGAAAACGTTATGTCGAATATAGGCTATCTTAATATAATAAAATATGTCTCAATGGTGGAAATTTATTTATCATATAAGCCTGTTTATCTATATAACTGAAACAAGAAAAAAAACGTTCAAAAAAAGTTCATTTAAGGTTAAAGATAAGGATAAGTTGAACATTTATGATGTTACCAAAAAAAGTATTTTGAATTTACAATTACATAGTGTTGAATATCTAAGATGCGTTATATAACACTTTCATAATTTTTGTGACGTATTTAACACTATAAAAACCACTTAATCGTTAATCACGCATACTGGAAGTCAATACTACGTATTTATTTACGAATGCCACTTGAACTACAAGGAAAAGACTTCGCAGTAACTCGCGATTATTACAATTATATCGGATAATATACAACGCGAAGAATCAGAAGCCTCGGATCATTATTCCCGAGAGAGACGCCGTTAACAGCACTTAGCGGAGAGATCATCCTGGGAGAGCCACTGATTGTGCAATCGCGCCGGCTCCAGCACATATTTCCTGTGTATGTTGGTACTTATTGATTATCCCATATCTTTCCTTGCATTCGCTAGATTTGTAAGGGACGTGAGTGGACTGCTAGGCGGAGGCGCAGTTGGCAGCGCCCCCGGCCCGGCCTCGGCGGGGGCGCCCGTGCTCCTCCCGAGGGGAGAACCCCGGAGATCTCCCATCCCCCACCCCGTACTGGGTAGTTATTAAGGAAATTAATCGAACACAGCATACTTGCATTTTCGGTTTATTTCATATATTATTAAATTTATAATAGACGATTTGGATTCGTTGGCCAAGAATAAGAGATATTTTATATGAAAATGGTTATTGTCAATTACAACAAAGAAATACAAAATACATTTGATATATTTTAAAAACCAAATTTTATATATAAAAAACAAACTTTTGCGTTCCCTTTTTTAAGTTAATTTTCATAGTTAATAAAAAATCTGTATTTTTGATTTACAAGACTGGTTTAGACAACAAATATGAATAGCCAAACGTCTAAGAAACCACAAACAATTTTTTTTGAGCGCTTTCGCGATTGAAGCCATTTGACGTTTGACGAATTCGTAATCACCAAGCCATGTCCAAATAGCGCATCCATAAATCTCCATTGCTAGAGCCATTTAGGAGGATGTTGTTGGTGATGACGGTGTTGCCAGCCCTGCGCGGGAGGCTCTGCATTCCCCGAGCGCACCTGAGCGGGGAAGTCGCCGCGAGTGCCCCGGGGGTAAAAAATTTCCCAGCCCCATAACTCGGGGTCCTTGTAATCTTGTGACGCCTCATGGTGCGCCTCCTTGGTAACACTGCGCACGTCGCCGCCAACTGGGCATTCCACTGCAATGCATTTATTGAAAATCGAAAATAAAATCCCCTAAAACCACTCATTCAGGCTTTATACACTCGTTGTATCATTGCCGTGTATGGTACATCAGTCAAAACAGATCTATCAAGTAATGTTTGAATACAATCATTTCTAATAAGCATTTTCATGCTGAACAGATACTTTTATATTCAATACCTATAAAGTATAAAGATAAGATGGTAATAAAGTGCAATGTATATCCGTCATTATAAAAAACCAAACTCTAACCTCACCAATTTATTACATAGTTGAGAAACTCCTTATATGAAAACAATCTTGGCCGTTCATAATTTTTTTCCCTTGGCTATTAGATTTCGCTAGTAGAAGTGTTACGATAATACAAGTCATCTTTAACGAAACCGAAACAAGCATTAGGTTAATTTTCAATTTGCTCGCCGGTAAGGACGAGGACTGCGCTGGCTATTTCTCTGCCAAAAGTTGGCAGGCAGAACCACTGAATCAACAAACCGGCGTTACTGGGTTGTAGATAGAAATGCAAGCCTCCAATAAAACTGAAGCCTGCACTGGAACATAATGAATGATATGAAATATGTTTTTATGACATAAGATCAAAACTAATTTATTGATAAGACAATATTTAATAACTAAAATACATATACGTTATTGAAAATGTTATAAATAAAAAATATATTCAAAAGTTTTATTAGCAATATATATATATATATGTTTTAATACCAAAATCTCATTTTGAATGTGTAGATTTTATTATATAGTATATCAAATATTAGATGCAATTTACTGTCAAACACATCTAAGTACTTTATGGGACCCTCTGGAGAAACTAACCTAAAGATCTTATCTATAATTAACCTAACCTAACTTGTCCCAAGGTGTAGGTAATAAAAGTTATGTAGGTTGTAATAGACACAAATAGAAGGTAGCACGTAATTTGATTAGTGTTCAAGAAAGAGTAGGTAAAAAAAGATGTTTTGGTTATTTACATTTAACAGAAAACTAATATATAAAATTTCAGATTTTTAATAATAAGTCACAAAAACTTTAAATTTTATTTGTTAAAATTTTGCAATATCTAAAATCAAACTTCTAAAAAAGCCATTCATTTATAATAAAAAAAAACTATTGTTACCAACGCCTGACACAATAAAAAAATGTAATATATCATGAAGTTTGCCCTGAAGTTTAAATTTGGTATTATTAAGGTCAAATAATTTAAGCATTTGTGAATATTATTATGTTGGCAAACGCGAGAATTTACATTAGCAGTTATTATTCGTTTTCTAAGAAGTCATCAGTGCTTTTATTTCAAATAATCTTATGTTTAAAACGCCTATTAACTAGAGAAGTACGAAATGCGATATTATGCAAATACCCCTCTATTTCACCTACTTTACATCACATGCAATACGTAATACCTGCCTACGTTGAAAGGTGTGAATATTTCCTTGTAATTATAAACACGACAAAATAAAACTGAATAACTCTACCAGATAAACCGTTGCATTATGCCTCTTACTTAACAAAAAAGTGATATGAAAACCTGAATATAATCAGGTACCAAATAAATTTTTAAAGAAAAAGCTCTATTCTATCATATCTCCTTAAAATTATTCGCCTTTAAATCAATCTCAATTTCGCGAGGGGCACACGTCATGGCACGTACGCAAAAACACGTGTCAATTTGCCTTTTTATGAATAAATTTATTACTTGATTCAAAAAAAAAACATATTCGCCGTAATTTTTTGGCATGTACGCGAACGGAGGAAAGCGCTTCAAACATAGGAAGGAGGGAAATAATTGGATTATAACGTGAGAGTGGAAAAAATACACATGCACCCCTGCCTCCGCCGTTACACGGGCCGAGGTGTTAAAACTATCGTGAGGTCAATACGATGACGTCACCGGCCTCCGCCGAGAGCTGACCGGCCGTGTCTGTCTCGCTCTCGGCGCGGGCGGCGCGCTCGGGGATGAAAGGGACAGATGTACGGGGCGGATCGATACGCGGCGCTCGGCCGGGAGCGGGCGCCGATTGCCAGGGCCGTAGCCGGGAAATGAGATTTTAAATGCCCCTTTAGCTGTATTAATGCCCCTAATGAGAGGCGAGGGCCCGCCGGAGGAGCGCGGCTTTTTTGTTTATGCCTGTGTTAATTGTTACGGTTCGGAGGGAATCGATGCCGGCGCGGAGTTATGGTTCCGCGGTTGTTTTTTTTTCGGTCGCTTGTAATAAAGATCCATTGTTTATGTTGATTCTTATAATTGTTTTGTTTGCGATGTGAAGGTCTGCCATTCTCGACGTTAAATTACTACTGTTTGGCAGAATCGAACGCTGAAAATACTTTTCGTCCGTTGCAAGATGGAACACTGCACACGTGGAAACATTAAAACCATTTCTGCCATTTCACCTTCTAATTTAAATTAGAGTAAGCTTTACATGTTTAAAAAATGTCGTCTCGATTTATAAATCATTATTAACCTTTACACGAATTCCCTGAGTAATTCACACGTGTGATCTTGGGTGATGTAATTGGTGGTGGATTTTGGCCTTCCCCGTGAAAAGACGCCAGAAGTACTTAAATTCAACCCGCCAGTGGATGAGAGTACTCGCACACGCTATCGAGCCATCTCAGCTGGGTCTTTAAGCCTTCCTCCGCTTTCCTCAATTTCTGAGCAACATTTACTTGGCATGTTTTTGGTCGCTCATGTTAGTTTGTAATTTTTAAAATCGTTATTCGATGCATTGAAGAGTACTTTGCATTATACGATCTGACTTCCTGTACAATATGTAGTCAAAAATAATGCTATTACAAAACACATTCACCCTCTTTAAATTTGATCATAAATAAATCATTTTAATCTATCAATGAAAAAGACATAACTTTGAACTATCTATTATTTTGTAATATTTCGTCGACTTTCATATATAACAAGATAATCTGTATCTAAAAATATGGGTTTCTCCATTTTTTTTATTTTCAATGAAATAAAAAAACATAAAGATATTTACCCTGGACATTTAATTATATCTTTATATGTTTGCAACCCTGATAAAACAGCTTTAATATAGTAAACCATTTTGATTTAATACTGAAATATATAAGCGACAGGCTGTTCTATATAGTTGTCGAAATGTCAGGTGTACAGGTGACGAGTATAAAATATTGACTATTAAAATCATTCTTCACTCATCAACAAGTTAACATAAACAAAATGTTGGAAAAATAGAGCTTTTAAAAATTTATCCCGATGATTTTTATGGACTCATAATTGTCAACAGTATAAAAAATAAATTATATTTATTAAAAACACGTATAGAAAATCGGAAGAAACTCACTGAGTAGATAAAACATCAACGTATTTTTCATTTTAGAAGTTTAAATTCAGCCATACTCAGGCAGAAAACTATTAAAAACGTTTCACGTGTGATCATAGTAAAAATATATATTGTTTAAAAAATAAATATTTAAAATCTCCGTCGATCCTCCCACAATCCCGGCCGCGCATACCGTGAGCATCCGCACGTGTTCCATATTTTTTTCCGACTAACATATTCATTTCACTTCCTTCACATACAAATAATCACATTCAAAACATCGCGTGTACCCGGTTTATATTTTCAGACTTATTTAATATTTCATGCGCGGCAATGAGAGCCGGATTTTTTCATGTAGGCCATGAATAAAAGATGGCGGAGATCGAATAAAGAATGTTGCCGGCGGGTCATAGACACGATACAGTTTCGCTTCGCATAGAGAACCGGAAAGGGGAGAAAACACCAATTTGAAGGCGCCCGGATGTTGGGGTAGAGAGGTGTGTTATTTTTCCTTTTTTTAAATAGCTGTTTTGTGTTTGGTTGTGAGAACAGATTTTCCTGATAATTCTATCGCAGCTTATGTACTTTCTGATACAATATGTTTTTTTTTAAATATATATAAATAATGTGTCTGAGTGCGTATGTATATATTTTTTAAAAATTCATGAGTATGCTTACATTTTTTCAACGAGAATCTTATTTTATTGTATTTATAAAAAAAAAATTCAAGCTTTGGACAACTCACGGAATGAATGTAACTTTGCAAATGGTCTTGAAACTTATAAACTTACGTCGATGGACTTTTCAGTCACGAAAAATACGAATCTTAATTAAACTACACAATGATTAAAAGCTCGCAGACTTGAACTCGCTGCTAACTTTGCAACTAATAATACCCTGGCCAAAATTATTCCAACATTGTCAAAAATCGGTTTTTTTACATAAAAAATATACTCATTCTGATTTGATATTTAACTCATTTGTTTAAATATTTTTTTAATAATAAACATTAATGAAGTACATTTTGAAATCGCATAAATATTTACGACGCTGCGAAATTGAGAGGAACAGCAAAATATTTCGACTTCCACCATAATGCCTTGATTTAATATTTAACAATTTATTGCCGGCCGGGAATTATTAATTGTAAAGATTAAGCCCCTTAACCCGCGGACCAGACAAATGCCCGGGCGATCCGTCATGGCGGTGCGTCTTTAATTATGATCTCGATGTTTTCGGTGAATGTGTCCGTCCCCCGCCGCGCCGGCTCCGACAAGCCGCTGGCATTTGTCAAGCTCGACAATAAAATATTATTTTTTTAAACACCCGCGACTCCTTCTCAGCTCTGCTCGCGGGTCCGGAAGAGGCCCGGTCGGCTGGACAAATTACGACTTCGCAAGTGTGGGTCATAAAGCAATCTCGCTACAGCGCATGCATTAATACAAAGCTCTAGTAAAATTGAAAGCCGAAAACTTTAATACAATATGAATTCCATAAGTATACAACTCCATTATTTATTTTATTTGTATCACTTTTTTGCAAAAAAAAACCTTCGTATTGATTAAAATTATATACCATTTAAAACAGTTTTTTTATCATTTTTTCAAGTTTGAAAGATCATATAATCTATAATATAAGGAGAGCTATAATATTTTTTTTACACTTTGGTAACTTTCAATCAGTTCGTTTTAGGAATTGTGGAACATTTTGGATACATTTTCAAATAAAATGTGGCAATAAACACAATCTGAAGAGTCAGTGAAGTATGTACAATCGCATAAACAAACGGTTTGAAAAAATATAAACCGATATTCGCAGGATCAAGTATACTACACACAAGGCGCGTATGCTTTGTTTGATATCGAAGTGAAGAAAAATCTAATGAAAAGAGCTTTTCTTCTCAAACTACATACAATAATTTATTTGAAAAAAACTTTAGATTGGCTCACGCGGAAACAAATACAAGAAATGAAGATAAACATATATACAAAACACTTTTTCTGTTTTAAATTTATATAGATAATAAAAAACCAATGCTGAAACTATTCCTATTTTATGCGAATAATATATTTTGTTTATCGCGTAACAAATACATATATTTTAGATTTGACTTTAAAAATATAAATATGCTATAGTTATTATTTTCAATACAATGAAGACTGACTGAGTTATGATCGAAAGATTTTATGGTTTGACTGCCAAACTTCATCCAGAGGATGTTCCACGCGATAAAAAGCGTATTTTATAATCATAATGACACATTCCGTAAGAAGGTCATAAATCTAGCAGTTCACGGTAATGAGCTTCCAGTTTTATATTTTTCAAACTTTAAAAAAAAATATCTTCAAATTTTATTCGGAATCGTGTAAGAATCGTGTTTTTCCCCAAACACTTTTATGAGCAAAGTTTAGTTTACAGATTTCGCCGGAGTTATGAGTATTTTTCTATATTCAGTTACCCCTTAAAGAAACTTTTCAACATTAAAAGAGAACATAATAAAAAACGGTCGGTCTTTAAATTATACTGCTTTTAGTTTTGACTTATTCAGCGAGGGAGGGAGGCTCCGGCTTACACTCGAATATACTATAGAATGAAATTTTTTAATAGGTTACGTGTCAAGAATTTAAATGGCGTCCTTATTGGAGATCCAAATATTTCATTTCGGTTATTCTTTCGCGAGGTAATTTTTATTTGAAAATACTGTTACTGCGTTTAGAAAAAGTTGATTGCATTAATAAATAACCAATATAAGAGTCAATATTTTACGAAATGCCCCTTAAAAAGTTATACAATGCCTTGATCTGTACTAGCAAAGACGAGAAAAATAAAATATTTCAATATGGTTACTTAAATTTGATTAAAAATACTTTATGCTCGCAGCAATATAGAATTTTAAAAATGTAATTATAAAGAATTAATTTCAAATCTGAAAAATATTTGTGAATAATCTTATAGGATTTTTTTTCATAACTTGACAGCATTTGAGTCTTGAAGTCGACTCCTCTTCAAACATAAGAATGAAAATGTAAATAAAAAATCAATAAAATATAAAACTATACAAAGATTATGCTTTATTCGCAATATTAAATGAAAAACAATCCGACCCTACAATGCCAAGGGATGTTTAATTACCTTAGATTCTATTTCTGTCTCGTACCCTTGACACTTGAGGGCGAGACCAATGATTAGTTCCTGAACAGATTTGATTACTATTTTGAGCTGTTGACGAAAACAGGCGAACTTCCAAGGCCATCTAAAGACCTTGAATTATATTATCCCTGACTCGGCGCCCCGTATAATTTATACAACTGACAAATAAGGCGACCACACACGTTTGATCAAAGGACGCTTCGTTATATCAGGACTCTGCCCAGCATATTCTCAAATAATGCTTCAGATATTCACACTCAAATGAACAAATATATTAATATTAATGAAACTTTAAAAGAGATAATACTGCGAAAACATTCATAGAAAACAAATAAACCTAAATATCGAATAAAGAACCTCAGAAAAAATACAACCAATTCAATTAATTATTTTCATTTAAGATGTGATAAATGTGTTTTTACTTTTCTTTTAATTATAATTTTCAAGCAAAAATATATTTATATTTTTAAAACAAGTCGTGGTCACCATACTCATATTTCATAATATCTCTAATAGAAACCACTTCGACTTTCTTGTTTTCCTCACCGGTGAATCTTCCTTGGATAATATAGTAATATTGGATAAAATACAAACTAAAGTGGATAATATACCAATAAATGTATATACGTACGATTATATTACATTATTTAAGTATAAACCTGCCTTCAAACAAAATATACTCTTTTCTAGCCGCCATTACTCTTACATGACATTAACAAATTTTAACTGATATATTTTTTAACAAAAAAGAGCAGAATAAGTTTATTTTCAGATTAAACAGAAAAATATCAATTAACAAAAACGTCATCATACAAGGAAATCATGAAGCAGAATAGAAAAGGTTTACAACCCTCGAATTTAAAGAGCTTTCCTATTACAAAAAAAGATAATATCTGGGGAGCAGTCAATAAATTAAATTTACGATATTTCTTGTTCAACTTTTAGCTAAATTTTAAAACTAAATGTATCATTAAACGGTTTCATTATTAAAATCTTAATAAAAAAATTTGTGGTTAATCCACACTGCCCTATATTAGTAAAATATTTTTTTTTAAATATTACACAGTAAAGTAGTTATTTCAGTATCAACAACAGATAGAGGTATACGTGTTTGAATTGTTACATAATTTTTGACGGTTAGTCAGTGTGTATGTAGGTAAGATGGTAGTAATTCGTACTATTTTCTCGGCAACCAATAACACGTAACGACTTTGTTTTTCCCCCATTTTCGTGAAGTCAACAGATATAAATAATAAATACATTCATTTAATGTGTAAAGCAAATAAATACCCAAATAGCGGCGGAGATAAAGATAAAATTCAATTGGTTTTTTTTTTTAATACAACAGACCTAGAAAATAAAAATCTATTGCAAACACTAATGACAAGACTTAAACATGTGTACGAATAATGCGTAATTAATTCATTCCTAACTAAAACTGTCTGTGCTATATTAATATGAATATTTCTTATATAGTTATATCATTCATCAGATAATCAACATAAATTAATAATTTTCAAAATTCTACTGTACTATAAATACAAAAATTACAAATTTAGAGCTGAGTATGAAAAGTGTTTCCAAGATTATTATTTAAATTTGATTAGTCACAAAATCCTTATATACTAAAAATATAGAAGGACGTCTATGTCCAATTAATTACGCATGAAAAAGAATCCATTTGTCAAGCGCATGGCTGTTTGGAATCTGGCTGGCCGTTTGGGAAGCACAAATTTATCGCTGTCACCGGCCGCGGCCCAATAAGCATTCTCCGGTCAAAATTGAATTATCTTCAAATCGCATGATCCGATTGCCTAAAGCCGAGCCATGCAGCCGACCACAGCCGAAAAAACCCGAATCGACAAGTGTAATTTGAGCAAAATCGATATTCATCGATATGTGAATAAAACAATTTTAATTATATTATGATTCCTTTAATTCAATGACATAAGCGCAAAGGTTTTTTGTTGTTGTTTATCAAAACATCATAGCCAGTGTTTTTACAATTTTCAAGGGCTAGGTTGGATATGTTTTATAATATTTCATTTATATCGTTATTATACAATCACAAACTTCATTCACAGATTACATTTTTCACAAAAAATAACTAAGATAAATACGTAATAGCTTGGGCGAATGAAATTCATAGAATAACAACTGAAAATACACAAAAGCATCAAATCGAACGTGCCTATGAAAAGAATTCCAGGGAACTGATATTCCTACTATGGAGTTTATTTGAGTCAACACAATACAACACGTAACATTACGAATCATATTGGATAAAAAATACTAGTAATAATAATAAAATCGCCACGTTAAACGAAGGCTTCTATTTGACACAAATTTTGGAATCCGATTGAACGAACAAATTATTTTCCGAATCATTTCGCGATTTTTCACAGACGTCAAATGTTATGAGCTCGTCTTATTTTAAACTTAAAATGATCCAAGGTCGACGGGCAGTGGACGTGGCCTGGAACACTCCATCACGGGAAGACAAAAGGAGTCGCGCGAGCAGAGCGGCGGATCCGGCCGAACGGAGAGATTAATATCTATCGACTGAGCATGGCACATAATTTATCTGCTTACCCCGCGCGGTAATGGACTGTTCAAATTCGGATTCCCTGCGACACCCCCGGGCCAAGCCTGGCGTGAAACGGCGCCTCGTCACACAACAACGTGTCATTTATCACGGGCGCATCTACACTGTTTGAGCCCATGCTAAATATCACCGATGTTCCTTTTCGGTAATCGATTCACACATGAAAAATCTTCGAAGGGATCATGTACAAAAAAAAACTTCAAATATTTTGTAAATCATCATCAAGTCGCAAACAACTGATAACAATATAGCTATATTCAGATACGAATAAATACAAAAAGTTGGTTTTCTAAAACGATACAAAACGAAACGCACGCGCCTTAAAATAAGTCGACGTTTGATTAAAATCACACAAAGGGAGGTCGCACTCGACACACAAAGGAGGCGGGAAAAATTACAAAACAACATCTTAACCGTGCGGGCATCGGTAAGTTTATCGCGTACAACGCACTCGGGGCGCGGGCACCCCAGATACGCGGCGGAAACCGCGAGGGGTTTTTTGTGCGTATTCAAATTACAAGGCATCCCGGGTGGCCACTAAATCATACGGCGCGGAGCTCTTTTATTCGGAGGGGCGATAGGGTCACCACGAGGCGCGCCGTACTGGGAACGCAGATTTGTGAAGCCAAACTTAAAGTACGACTGAAATTTAAACTCATAATAGAAATTTAGAAAATCATAATAGTCAATTATATCTGCAATATATTTTTTTTTAAATCCGGTCAACATTTATTTGAGCTTACGTGAATTTTATGCAACTGGCGTTTAAATATAATAAATGCAATATATATATACAAAATATCATCTTAACATTGATATTGCATAAAAAAAATCACGTATTGTATAAAAACTGCAACATGTAAATTAAGAAAGAGTTCATGTCACGTCTTATAGAAAATCTGCGCCATTCATCGCACTTGGGTTACTCTCAATCGGGAACATTTGTCTTATTCAGGTAAATAATAATTTCGAGCAATATCTGAATTTAGTTTTGTATTTGCTTGTTAACTTGCAATATATCAATCATTCGAAAGAAAATGATATGTACCATAATCAAGAGGGTCGTTCCGACTGTTCGATTTGTACGACCGTTGCATAGCTCACTTGGTTTTAATATAAAAATCTTGAAGTCAAGTCGGTAATTCATCAAAAACTTGCCGTTAATTTCCGATCGAAACTTTGGCGAACCAATTCAACGGACCCAAACAAAAACCTTTGATTTACGTCGGGCGACAGCTGTATAGTTTTCCTTCCGCCAAGAGAGTTGCGATTTTTACGTAATTTAAAAAAACACTCGCAAAAATAGGGCCTATTTTTGCTATCGCAAACACTGAAATAAAAAGAAATTAAAAAAATCGCAACTCACAATCATTATTAAATTACTTAAACTAAAAATTTTGAAATCACAATGCTCATCTTGATATTCAAATACTATAATGTTTTGAACATTCAAAAATATAAAGAAAATAAAAAGACTTATTTGAAACGTAAAGTTCATCACGTGAAATAAAATAATAATATACTTAAATAACATCAAAGTGCAGCATTATTATGACTTAGTTACGGGAACAATATCCCAGTCGAGTCCCAGAACCTTTTGTCCTCTATTGTCGTGTTATCCAATCTCCATACCTCGTCTGTTGTTCCACCAAGTTACAGAACTTTGAATTTCCCGTCGGTGTTAATTCATTCTGCTATCTATTTAAAATATTAAACCAATGAACTTTATTTGTAAAAGTTTTTATTTAAAGTTTCTTGGTTTTTTTCATAAAATTTTTTTTCAGTAGTTTCGGTAATGGAGAAAAAAATAATTCAGCTTTACACAATATTAATGATCTCCGTTTATGCATATTCTTAAAAGCTAAATTGGTGTTTCATATTACTTTTTGACTTAATAGTGTTGATAGAATACTGCCCTTTTTATTTTTGTAATTCAAACGCTATTATTAAAAATATATCAGCTCAAGGACAACAATAATAACATCTTATAGAAACAACATATAAAACTTTGCTTTTGGATATATCGTGTCTCATTGTTTTTGTTTATATTTTAATAATTTATTAGCAATGAAATAGTCTTGTTTTTTTCTGAAATAATTTTTTTGATGTCAAATTCAATGAAATAATAAAAATGTATGTTTATTTGAATAAACGCATATCAAATGTAGATTTCGATAAAAATGCTTTTTTTTATAGAGCGATACTTTTTTAAAATCTAACTAAAAGCAAGGCTAAATGATGAGATATCTTTAGTGTGGCGTCGTGTAGTACGAAATCGATTCAGAGTCGTAAGAATTCATCGCGTGTATCCTCGATTCGATAAACTTCGCGGTTACCTAAGTTGGGCATAAAAAACAGCTGAAGGGATGAAAGTGTGTCTGCACATAAATCGATTAGCCGGAGAGCTTTTATATTCCCGGGTTCGAGGCCCACTGGGGGCGGTCGGGCCCGTCCGACATAATTCACTTTACTACGAATTGCCGTAGGGTTAGAGCCCTCAGACACGAATCAGATCTCCATCATGCTCTGCATTCGTTCAGTTTTTTATAACAATTTCGTTATCAATGAAAAATAGCTCGAAACTTTTTTCCATGCCCATAGATCATAAAAAGAACCTTCGAAAAATACATAGATGTTTTAAAACAATATCTCATATTTTAACTTTTATAAGAATGAATACCGGAAAAAGAAAATTTTAGAATGTACTTGTTTATGTAAAAATGAAATATATTTTAATGTAAATAAAATGGTATATTGCTTCCAAGTTAGAAAGGACCCTGATTTTATTTCGTGTTATCTGGTAAACAGTAATGATGCAGAAAATCGGATATGGCTAAATCTTCTTTTCTTAAATAACTACCCACCTCTTCTTTCCCCTAACAAGCATCGTAGGTTATTATTATCTCATTTTTGCCTACGGATGCGGTACTATCCAGCAGTCGATAGCAAAAAAAAAAATTTTTTGTTTTTTAATTATAATATTTGATGATACATGATACCTTGAAATCTATTTTAATATATAAAAATAGTTAACAAATTTGCTTACAATATTGAAGTTTACATTTTAAATATTTGATAATATATATTTGTTACATTTTAAAAATAAAATAATACAAACTTTATATCTTTGACGAGAAAACAATAGATGTAACCTAATACACAGTATATAATCGAATCACCCTGGCTTTACTCTTGCAATTGGCAAACTAGGATTTTGTATTCGCGGGGGATCCGTCTGTATGATGTCTCTATGGAAATCCCGGTAGATGTGACTCAATTAAAACTTCTCGTATGTCGGCTTATATAAAAGTTACCAGATATTCAAATAAGCTCGTCGACGTTTGTGACCCGTATTTAAAGTAATTTGTGATAATTTTCAAATGTAACACAAGGTAATGATAGTAAATCAAAATTAACTATAGAGGTAGAATCTACATACTAATTTAATGACGACCGTAAATATTAATTCTCCTTGTTTTAAAAGGTCGGCCCTTCGGAGAGCCCGGCGACTGGGCGGACGCAAAGAATAAACGGCTGCCAAAAAGGTCGACTTCAGCCGTACACGGTACCAAGTCAATGTTACCGACAAAAAACCCATTTATTTAGGTTAATTGTTTATATTGTTGATGTAGGTTTTTAAAAATGGGATCTTCTGTGATAATTATGATGAACTTCGCACAATGATTAACACACATCACAGCCCTATATCTTCATGATTTATGTAACATGTGAGTAAAATAGTTACACTGCATCATCACAGCTTGCGACTCTTATTCTTAGTTTTTATAAAATAATTACAAATTCTTTATAAATAACGTTACTCAATTCATATTTGAATAAAACAGAATCTTATTTTCGTGAACAGAGGCAGTTAATTTGACAAAGTATTTGCACAACTAAATACTTTTCCCTATAATAATGAACTCAGTGCAACAAGAAAAGCGCTTATTTATTTACCTTCGCTTTCAAGACTCTGCTCTCCGTAATTTTCTACCATCTGTTTTCATTTTTTCATTTATTTAAGTTCTTCCTACAATTGAAACATATTTTTAGCTTCGTTTGTAAAACCCATTTCATCGCAATTTCACATTTTGTTACGCCGGCATGAAAAAAATACTCGCATTTACCGTCTTATAATGCAAATTTCTTCAATTTATTCTAATTATAAAAGAACAAAGTTTTCTAGTTATAAATGTGAACAAAATATTAATAAATATACATTACCGGTATTTAATACGACTTGTTTCTAATAAATATTACCCATAATTAATGTTTTCTTAAAAAAGTATTTACAGAAGTTTTTTAAATAGTTACGTAAACGATGACTTTATAAATAAATAATAAATAAAATAAGCAGTCCTATAAACATTAAAAAAAAAACTCAATCCTATTTTCGACAAAATTTCAAAAATATTTTTGAAAAAATATTTTTTTTTTTTATAAAATTGAGCATTGATACATTTATTAATATTACGTATAAATAAATTAAAATGCAAATCAACTGTCAATATAATCAAAAATAAAACCGATGTTTAGTTTTGAAAGCGAATAAAAACAGTCAAATATTTTTAACCATGTGCATTTAATTAGACAACTAGAAAAAAACTAGCCTTATATGTCTGCAATCAATTCAGTGACGTCATCCGAAACGTACTTCTGACGTAAGTCTAGATGATGTATGTCAAAGCTCACACCTGTAAAGCCCAGTACAGCGCTCGCTATACAGCCTTCGCCGGTATCTAACATCCAACTTCCGCGCTTCCGGTTTCAAGAGCGGAGGCTTTAGCTGATCTTTGCGTCTGGCTTGAATTATTAATGGCGAACTTAAATACCCTCGGAGCCTTTTCACGATAGTGCCGAGATTGAGCGACTTTACTCCTGAAAGAAAATTATAGCCGGCGGGGGTTGTTCCCTGCCCGCTTGCCAAGTGCTTTCCCTTGGAACGAGAATAAAGAAGATGATTACCTGAAATTGTATCAAAGAGATGAAAATACTTCATTTCCTTTTGTATATTTATCAATATTTAAAAAAAAATTATTCAAAAATTACATATGAAACTAAAAAATTAATAAATACTTATTTCTGCTCTCCGTGCATAGTTTTAAGCTTTTACTCATTTTAAAAATAAAAAAAATTCCAATTCAATGAGGTTGAATGGAATTTTGTTAATACAAAAAAGACTAAAAAATATATATTCATACACGTATATGAAAACGTAAAACTCTGTATTTTTTCATAAATATACATCTTCTGCGTACATCTTATGATTGCGATAGATTGTATACATACAAATTGTACATCTTAATATAAAATTATTCTTGATATTTTTATATTCAATTTGAATAAATAAACGTAGTATATTCAATCTGAAAAAAATTATAAAAAGAGGACGATTAGGCACGGCAAAAAGAAACAGTCTTAAAATTAGTTCCATAAAGCTGTCATTTCCACTCATTTATTCCGTAAGCCCCGACCTGTATCCTTGCGATTCTTTCGATTCTGTGCCCTTATTCCGGCCGGCTTGTAAATTCGTTCGGAATAAGCGAAGAAGACGTGATGGCCAATCCGGAATTAATGAACCGGGAAGAGATAGGGTTAGGAGGAATGCACTGGGATCGCAGTCGGTATCCTTTGCCTTTACTTTAATTCGGTTTTAATTTCGAATGATATCTATCCCGACGCGACTACTTAATTTATTGTGAAAATTTTACTGTCAGTACAATTTAAAATTTTCTTTGCGTTTTATTTTAAGTTTTCTTTGATTTGCTTAAGCGATGAGCTCAAATGAACCAAAAAGCAAAATATTTAATTAGTACTTATTTTAATTCAAAATTTGAACTCACATTAAGTAAAATATTTTAATATTATTTTTAATTATAAAAGTGGGATTTTTTAACTCTCATTTAAAATGTATTAACCTTTATAATGCAGTTTTTCCACTTTTTACAAGGCGATAATATAGCTACTATGAATTTTACAATCTGTTGTGAAAATGGTTTACTTATTTTAATAATTACGTTTTAACAATTCTCGATTTCAATCTAATACCAGAATTTCCGATTTCGATAATACCCCAATACTTCGAACACAAATATAATATAATTTAACCACAAGCTTGGTTGGCCAGTTAGCTTATTGGTCAGGATCGTTAGTACAAGGCCGTTAGTTCACAGGTTTTGACAGGTGATTCCCAAAATTATGTTTCTGCTTTATCTTGTTTGATATAGGATAGCTTGTGATGACTTAAAATACTCACCTTATAGAAAATGCAGTATGATGCAATAATTGCAATAATAAAAATATTTCATTGAATCTATATTCACAGTATATTTTAATATAAAAATTAAAGTTGTTTTTTTGTTTTATTATTTTAAAACATGATTATGCAAAAATACATAGGTAAGAAGGAATACGTTTGGATGGGGTTTATCCGATCTCACAAGCCGCCTCTATCGAGTGCTAGAAACAAGTTAATTTATTCAGTCGTAATTTATACACCCAGTACCGAAATAGTACCGCTGAGAAGATAACTCCATCCGAAGCCCCGCGCGTATCGCTGCGCTACAACCCGCCCAGGAACTATGAACATCGATCGCGACTCCACATACATCAAACCCGCGGAGGCTCGAGCTCGCCCCAACCCCCGCCATACGGACAGTGAATTCAATAAGGACATTCCTTCCAGCATAAAGGAAACAAAGCGCGGAAAGTATTTTATGGTTCTGCAACGTTATTGTGCGCCGACGAAAGCAGTCCGTGACAATTATCTCGATAAGGCCGTACATCGTATGAAGTTTAATGACGGATCCGTTGCTCCGGAAAAATCAAGTTTCAAATGTAAATCGTCAAAGTAACTACGAATGAATAGCGCTGTAGAGTTGATCCGTGTTTTATTACTAGAATTATTCAATTGATTGAAGATTTTAAATAATTAAGTATTAATAGTTTATGAAAGCCAGTTTTTTTAATACAAATGTCACTATTGACGCCACTACGAGAACCAAACCAAAAACAGTCTGTCTGAAGAACCGAAATCTCTAAAATATTTAATAGTAAAGTATACAGCAACCATATTTTGGTGCCAATACAGAATAAAAAATACACTTTGAGTGCTACATTTATTTTAAGAGTATAAGGCTTTAAAGATCGTTCATAGTATGAGACAAGTATTTGTGGGGATGCATGTGTACTGAATTATTTATTTACACGACCATCGATAGACAATGAAAGCAATTTTGTGATAAAAATTATGACTTTTTTGACCGTATCTAATATAAAAATAAATAAACTGCTCTCCTTAGATTATTATTCCAGGTTAAAATTATATTATAAGCGCTGTATTAAGCACCACTTAATTATTAAAACATGTTAAGAAAAATAAAAATACCATTAGAAATACTTTTATCGACATTAAAAATATATTCGGAAAATACTTTTGGTGTCCCATTTCTCTCTCAGATATCACTCCGTCAGTATTGAGAAGGCTGTAAAAACACTTTGTCACATGTGTGAAAAGGAGGCACGGAGTCAAGAGGAAGAGGGAGAGGGCCATTGATGGATTTATTTTTTTCAAACCAAGATGGATGATGGAAACGGCTGAGGAAGGAAACAGGCGAGGCTGCAGTGCGGGGAGATTTTGCAAAACGAAATTAGAATTTTTATGATACTTTCTTAAACCACTCGATTTTCAACCAGAAAATAAAATCACGAAAAACACTTTCTCAATGTTATTATCTTAACTCAAAATTAAAATAATATTACCAAAGCATATACCAAATATATAGACAAAATTTTGATGGTCTCAAAATTATTAATTTAACATCACACGATCAACATGTCTAACTTTTTAATTTTTTAATTATTGATTTTAGTATTCACAATTGAAAATAGTAAAAAGTTTGGGAGATCTTAATAAAATCAATTCTCTCGGATAAGGCCCGAGTGGTGAAGGTTGCACACTTAGACCGTCACGGCGAAATATAGCCTCACAATATCTGAGGTCGATCAACAAAGACAGCCTGCAGATGACGATGATGAGGATGATGTTATTCAATTATATTCAAATCAGACTAAATATCACAAAAGACGGAGGCATAGTCCCCTGCGATTGCGGCAGATAAAGTCAATCCAATCATGGTAGTGGTGGGAGGAGGCCGGTATCCGCGCACCTATCAAATATCCCTAATGACCGAATCCTACTTTGGAAATTGACTGGATCGGCAATTTTCCTGATGAATAGGAAAGCGATCGCATCGCGAGCTATTTCCAGCGCCCCGAGACGGGCGACATTAGCGGAAACAGGGAGTATTAACTTATCATATTATAGGAAAACGAAAATTGGGTCTAACATGTGCACCGAATAATCTCCATTTTAATACAAACCAGTAATGTATGTGAAAAACAACAGATTTTCACATTATCTAAAAATGGTACCATTAACCCAAAACCTAAATTATAAACTAGTTTGTCAATATTTTATATATCCAAATTTAAAGCTAAAAGTTTATTGCGTTTATGTGTGTAAAGTAAACGGTTCAAGTTTTGATAAATATACAGGTGAGATACGAACTCACACCTTCTGACAACTGTGACCTACTAAGTCCTTGCGCTCACCACAACTTGACGCTAATGTAGCTCGTTACAAACTTGTATGAAAACAATATAACCACGTCTTCATATCACTGTCCTGTTAAAAAAATCTAGAATTTTTTGCAATTTCAAAAGCAAATGCGAAATTCATATGCGTTACAATTATTTTATCAGATTCCATAATTTTGATTAAAAAAAAATAACAAATTAATTATTGTTTCTGTAATAAAGAAACAATACAAAAAACTACGATTTAATCAGGCATAACAGGTATAAATTACGATCTATATCATACGCTGTTGGCAAAACATCTTTTTATAAGATTTAAAAGAGATTTGCAACTCTCATCTCGCTCGGTCCGGAAATGGTCTTGAAGCCATATTCGCTGGCAAATAAGTTTCTAGACTTCCAGAGGGATTACTTTTTGAAAAATGCCGTATTGGAATTTATGACTGCAGCAAATAAGAGGTTTCCTGCCGTCTTGCTCGTAAACCAGCCATCACAATACTCCTCCAATAGTCGAGATTTTGCGGTTACTGATACCACGTGCAAATTATAAAAACATCCATGATAAAAAATCAACTATAACCAATAAAAAGAAAATATCCATATCATAATATTGTTGTGTTTATTTACAAACAAACAATATCAATGTGATTTCATCTAGGTTTTATTATATGTGAAATTGTGTAACTTTCCGAATTTCTAAAACTTCGGCTGTTTCTAAAACTTATTGTGACCATAATCATTGGCGAAATAGTTAACTCCGAATTTTATTTTATTATAAACCATTTAAATAATATATAACTTCCAATCGTAATTTTATCGCCTATTATTTCGCATATGTAAAACTTACAAAGATTTATGCATAAAATATGAGAAATTAAACAGAGATAAGCCTTTACGTATTATTTCAATCGTATTTCAAAGAAATAGCACAAAATACCTGATCTCTGAAAAATAACATCTGCAGAGTAGAAAAATAATTCTAAAAAAAACGAAAATGTGGTAAATTAATTTAACTATTTATATATTAAAACTTTATAAAATATAACGGGGATATTAAATATGTAATTGATATAAAAGCATATGGTTTAATTTCTCCGTTATTTGGGGGTAAATATAATAATTACAGTCTTCCTTTAGAGCCTAAAAACACAAATTCTAATTAATGTAAATTAATTCTAAAGAAAACACAAAAACGCGCAGATAATTAGGGCATTTTACAAAATGTAGTAATTCCGTCCCGGCCGATACGGCGCCTCGGCATACGAATGCCCCGAGAGGGCCGCTCACCTTTCAGCGTGTCAAAGCAAAAAATGTCAGTATGGAATGAAAAAATAATGAAATTTGGCAAGAGGGAGAGAAAGGACCTCGCAGGAGCGGGACGGAGAGGGTTAATTGAAAAATATTGAACACAGTGGCACGTAGAATAGGGGCTGAAAGTGTTACCGTATGAATCTATAAATTTCTGTAGGCTTTGGTCCCTTTTTGTCGTGTTAGTCATTTTATAAATCTATGGTACAATGGAAGGGTTGGGTGAAAGGATATAATTGATTAATGTCCTCCAAGGTGTTCTCTGTGGGGATAACCCTAAGTGGGCGAGAAATATTTTAACCTCGTTTGAAATTCTGTAGGCTTCTTTAAAACGAGATAGTGAGGCACTACCGATGTGAGGCTTTGCTAAAAATCTATTTAGAAAAATAGCTTTAAAGAACAAAAAGTTGAATATTCATAATAAAAAAACTGTCTACGCCAAATATAAAAATAAGATAGTGGTCTTATTATTTAAGAATAGTCAAATTTTTATGAGAAAATTATATTATATGTAATGCATATAAATAAAAGAAACAAAAAAAATTATAGTACTTATAAAATAAAGTTAATGTTAAACCATTCGACAAAATCTTTGAAAAGGAGTCAACGATAAATATTTGAATTATAAAATATAAGACTTGATATATTATATTTAACGCAACGGCCAAATCATAAATATTGTTAATGTCACAAAATCTAAATGATATAATGAATAGAACTTGATATCCCAGAATTTCACAGCCAAATGACGAATAAACGGATAAAGTAAGTCGATAGGTTTTATTTATAAAAGTATAAATATTGCAGTGTCATTGAAAAATCTCATGTCTACCTGATATTTAAGGCTGTACAAATAAATCGATAGCAAAAAAATTTACTTGGCTCCTTTTTTTAATTAACATTTATTTAAATGCTTGCAACCGATGTGCTCGCGCCAACAAAATGCACCTTACAAAGTCAACAACGAAATTGTAAATTGTAAACTAAATAAACATCTACAGTCAAAGCAAACACAGGTAAGGTACGCTGATTACGTAAAAAATGAATAAAGAAACTAAACGAATAGTTTAAACTGAATACCGTCGAATTGCAGATCAATACAAATAAGACTCGGTATCATCTACCATCCCCGAGAACTCCGCAGTTCCAAAACAAACTAGAGCATTGTTGAATTATCGAGATCTGGATTACACACGTATATATAACCGAGTCTCTTGTCTTCGGTAGATTGGATGAAATATCAGGAAAATGTTGGATGATTTTAGAGATGAAATGTAAACACGGCGTCGAACTAATTGGACAGTAAGCTAACGGCCTCCGCCAGGCAAACACCAATTAGTTCCCGGCTAAGTGTATTGCAATATTGAAAATCTTCGCCTACGATAAAATATTGAATTTGCACAACCGGCTTAATGGAGGATCTGAATATTAATTTATGCTAATACAAGAGGGGGTTGTATCATCCCCCGACAGACATAAATATACTGAGCTAAATATTAAAGTTTATTTTGAATTTATTAATACCAAGTGTGTTTTATTAGATATGAAATATGGGGGTTATTAAATCTACAGTAAAGTCGCATTTTATATAAGTAGACGGTTAGTTCTCATTTCAAAGATAACAATAAATTATCTTCGTTATGTTTTATAATATATTACTATTTAATCCAATTTAACGTCTGAAATTTGTCATGTATAAATTTTTGCATAATATAAAACTGAAATATATTATATAACTGAACCATATCAATTCTTTCTATTAACTGTATATTAAGATATATGTATTAAGATTTATGAGACTGAAAGAATTAACTATTGTTATAATATATTTTATTTAATATCATGAAAAAAATATATATTTGATATGACAATAATTATGTGATATATAACATTGAATCAACATGACCTGATGCTGGCAAAAGTAAATAATTGATGCACTTTTAAAATTTTATATTATTTTATATAGGGTGAGACTCTACAGTTTGATTCTGTTTATCACTGAACTATCTACTTGAAGATGGATCACCGATCATTTTTCACGTGAGATTTGATCCTTCTTTGAGTAGCCTGAATTGATTTTGAAATTCAATAAGATTAGTTTACACTCATAAATATGTAATTTAAATTTTAGATGTAAGCATTGTAAAAAGCAATCAATACCAACGAGAGTAATTGAAATCAAATATTCTTTATTAAAATAAAACATCAAAAACGTAGTTAAAGCTTCAATGCTGGCGCATCTGGCAGTTGCAGCACGTTCCTCGCAACATGAAGTCCCTTCTGACCGGACGGTGCCAAAAGCCAAGAATCCCTTAGGAAAGCGTTGTTCTAAATGTGGAGGCAATCGTAACAATACTAAATTCAATTCGAGTCTTCCCGTGCAGCTGCAGCTGATAGAAATGTGCACAGAGAGGCTCGGCTCGTACATTATAAGCAAGCCCGGCATATGATTGTAAAATAAAGCCCTCGGCACAAAGTGACCGAAGACAGCCGTACGTTGTTTAGAACATCAGAAAAATATGTATTTCTAGATATGAGATAAAGAAGCAACATCAATACGATATCAAGAACGAGTCTAGTATACTAAAAATACAAATATTTTATTGACTACAGCACGTGCGTTTTTTTTTTTGAGATACCGACAATAATGAAAAAAAACAGCTTGCTCAAAATTCACACGCTACTGCTTATGGTCATGTAATTATTGGACTTTTTCTGGGACTAAACCTAACCCAGTGCAGTTCAAAGATAATTATACTTCACTTACAATAATAATATTTGTTTCAGGTAACAAGGAAGGTTGTGCAGTCTTATTTGCTGCTTGTGTGCTCCGTGTTCGGACTGCGGGGCACAACGCCGCTCCCTGACGGATTAAACTCCAGAGCATCCCACGACGTCTGCTGTCATTGCACTTATTCAGTGTAAAACTATACAACTACAAATATATATTTTTTTAAACCTGGTATAACCTAAATCAGTGAATCGGTCCGAGCGATACCTTTTTAACCTTGAATCATAGGTTCGAATGTGAGTGGTTTTTTTTTTTTTTTTTTTAAATGGGGAAACTCTTTTAGTTAATAAACAAGAAGTGTACTATCTCATATTGCAAACTTTATCTATCTGTTTAAAAAAGTGTGAGAAGTATTTGCGATGTCATCTTTTCATCCAAACCGTTGACATATTTACCAGTAATTACAAAACTATTTCTTAATCTACAGGCTGATCTGATCTAATAATCTTTTCATAGGGATATTTCACAGTTTTTTAATGCGTTTAAAAAGAAATAACCCAAAACTCCTATGGAAACAAATTAAATGAGAGATAAAAACAATAACATCGAGGCGTCTAAATTTAGGACGGCGCGCCTGGCCGGCGCTTGTGAAAAATGGCCGTCCGAGTGAGTGAGGTACGCCGTATTGTCCTTTAAGCTCATCGTTGTGGTGATATATTGCCGTTTCACATTTGTTTAATTACATAGAAGTACCCGCTTCCTGTCGGCTTAAAGGGGATTCCCAAAATAAAATACTTTCACCCAACGTAACGGCGATGCATCGACTATAGCGTGCTCGTGGTGTTGTTTTTTTTTTAAATTTACCACCGCAAACCACTTTAATATATTTCGTAGAAGTTACAGTAGTTAAATATCTTTAGTGTAATTTAATGACAAAATTACAAGAATACTAGAATAAAGCAAAAATATAAAACAGATTTTTATTGTAACCAACTAGGTTTATCAATATTTGTCACTTTAGTTAATACGCAACTCTGAAGTTATAGAAAAAGAAAATTACGTACAAAACGGCACAATCATGTTTAATTTCAATCAAACCTTCTATTATAAGATAAAAAAAATTACTTTTATAATCGTATCTAATATTATAGTAGCAGAATATCTCATTATTAAATTGATATCACGGCATGTAAATATGTACTTTGAATGAATGGGTCGATAATGAGAACATTCACGTAACTATAAACAAAGCGGATTATTTATTAAAACCAATAAAAAGATGATATTACTTTTGTGTGTAAGAAGTAAAATGTGCTTCGACAGAAACATACTTCACCTAGATAGAAACAATAATTACATTTAACGCGACCAGTTATATCAAACACCGTTCAATAGAAGAATATAAATACTATTCATTTGCCGAGATAACATTAACGTTACGACAAAGACTTGCTTTTATTCACAATGTGAAGGTACATATCAAATATGTAAGCACGTTTTTTGGAAATTCTTCATAGCATCCATTATAAATGCCACTCAAGTCCAATTGTATCTCATCCTAATTGTATCCGTACCTAACAGTGACTCTGGACAGATTCTAATTACAAGTTGAATAATGAAACTTTTTAAGAATCGTAGCTTCAAATACAACACATACTAACTCATTTACTTTGTAGAAATAAGATAAAAAAAATAATAACAATCTACCCCTAGTGAAAGTTTGAAAAATAAATATTTACTAATACTATATATTTATCATACTGAAACATATAAAGAAGACTTATTGCAAAGTATAAACTCACAAGGTGATCATATATAAGTTGTGCTTTGCATTGTTATAAATTAACAGTATTTAATATTCGGACCTTTGTGCTTTTTCAGTCTCACAAAAGAATACATAGCAAATAATAATGTGTATACTGAATAGTCCTGCCTAGTTTGGTTAGAACTCTCCTAAGGCCGGCTTTTGATTAAGAGATTAAGAGACATGTTTGCGTTCTTGAGACTAACACTATTTGTTACTTTAATTTTTTAAAAAATCTTTAGCTAGTATCAACCATGCAATAATTAACATTTAACGAAAAACCTCAATCGCTTATGTCGTTGGTACTTTTTTAATATGATTAATAATTTTATAAATACTTTGAAGTAACAAGCCTTTTCGTTCAATAAAATCAACTTAAGCTTTGTAAAACGATTACAAGGCCATAGTGCAAAAAAAACATTCGCAAAAAATTATAATGCATCAAGCAGCCTTAATAAACAATTTGGCATGTGCCTATGCATAATGGTATAATGGCATACTACAAAATAAATACACATATTCTTTAATATTCAACAAATTCCTTATAAATATGCGTCGAGCAAAGCCAGTCGTAGTTTATGATGATTACAAAAACAACTCCGGCGATACAGCAATAGAGTAACGAGCCAAAGCATATAAACGGTTTGTTAAAATAAAAACAACATTACTTTACGGACAGTATCCTTTAAGAGTCTCTACTTTTAAAAAATAGTTTACAGGCTGAAAAAACGTATTCTATATTTCGCGACTGGGTACGCATCGTTTACCTAAAAAAAACCCTCGCCGGCTCCGAGTCCGGCGGCTGTTAGGTCGCAGCCTCGCCCAGGCAAATCTCCAGCCGGCTTACTTATGTGCTCTCATTTACTCGGTCCTTGTAATTTATCTCTTGACCTTTTTTCCCAGCGTTTGAGCCATCCATAAAGAAAGCCAAATGGAACTTTACTTCATATCAGAACGACATACGCAAAAAGCTGGGAAATCAATTAGATAATATTTCTTGTTACACTTATTTGTAACTTTTAAAGGAATTCTTTTTGCTTGGTGTAATACTGTTAAGTATTTCATTTTACCATATAACGTTAAAAGGCATATTGAACTATGTATTTAATTAAAGAAAACAATATGGCGATTCAACTGTTCAATAATACCATGCCGTTTAAACGTGTTAACAATGTGTTATTTATAAATGGTTTCACTGTTTTTTTTTTCTCTTGTGGTATAATATAATTTTATTAACAATTGACTTTTTTCATTATTTTAGCACACTGTTATCTAAAACACTTATTCAGTCATCAATATTTGATAATCATTGATATATCATAAATTAAAACATACATATATGGATAAGGTTTACAAAAAATAATAAAATTTACAAATATAAAAAAATTAAATTATTATGTAGTCATACACGTATACATAACGTACACGTATATTTAATACTGCCATTATAAAATAACTTTAAGTATAAAAAAACTGAATATTAATGTAATGGTGTAAAAATGTACTTCTCCCGGGAAGCTTCTCGCGTTGTAAATTAACAAACTCAAACTTCCCATTGAAAAATGAATGATGTGAAAAAAAGTTGTTTTTTAACCTAAATAATCTTTGGTGAATTATGGGTGATTTAAAACTATAAAAGTATGACCACAAGAAAAACACATTTGTTAATCATTCCATTTAATTGAATTTTCTATCTCTTCAATGTGTATAAAAATGTTACCAAAACGCCAAATCTTATTAAATGATTTATTTATAAATGCAATTGAACACTGGAGAGTGAGAAATTAAATATCAGACAATGTTTAAAAAATAAAATATTATTAGAATTGAAGTTTTGGTTTATATAAAATAATAAAAAAAACAGTTTATCGTAGTAACCAGCTAGTATATAAAAGATAAACTTTCTTATATAACTCTCGGCTATAGCTTAATTTAAATACCAAATAGCAATTACTGCGATAGACTACAATAAATTAATAAAATGTAAGGGAAAAGAAACAATTACGGGTTCTACGGTAGCGTACAGAAGCACGCAATACAGTACGAGTCCGTCAGGAAAGAAGCGAGATATGATGAAATAAAGAAGGCCATAACGAGATAAATAGCCCTCGTGTACAGGACAATAGCACTCGTATTGTGAGAAACCACAACTGGTACAAGTGTTATACTGATGACATTTATCAATAATAAAAGTTCAAAATTAATCATATCAAGTGCCTACATAAATATTAACAACCTAGCGGTATGTATCTTCTTTGGTAATATATTTGGTGTTTTTAGAAATCACATCTGGTACTACGTCAATATAAATCATCATAAACTAATTTTAAGTTTAATGAAGTATAATTTTAATTTTAAATTCCAGATAAAACCCTCAAATTAAAAGAACAATATATATATATATAATAGCCATTGTGTGTTTGTATGTATGTTTCGATTTTTGGTTTTCTATAGAATATCTTAAAAGATACAACGCTGATTTTTTGCACATAAGTTAAGTAAATTTTTCCGCAGCTATGTGCCGAATTTCAAGACGATAGAATAATATTTTCATTCATAAACTTTAAAATATGCTTTAGCGAATTTCAATATGTACGAATTATATGATTCACTTCTTCGCCGCGAGATGTCGTTCACCGCGAGAATTTCAAATTTAGAACTTTTACAAAAAAAACAAAAGACGCATCGTTCATCAAATACGTCATTTTGTGACGGGCTACATTACTAGTATAATCATAATTGACAAACTATTAATCAAATATCATCACAATAATTGATGTTTTAAATATACAATAGATATCAAACAAAAAAACCCAATACAGGAACTTCAACATTTATACCTCTACTCTCTTAATGGTTTAGGAAACAAATTATTTGTATCATGTGAAGTAAATAAAAAATCTATTTTCATTTAACGTTTAAGTACTTGTACATAAAATAGATAAATAAATTGAATTTGTTAATTTATTAATATTGAGAAAAAATATACAATAGTAAAAAAATGGCTAAATTTAATAAACGCCATCATGTTATATAGATTATCCTTAGATGAAAATGGTTTTCTCTTTGTGTGGAAAATGAAACTCAATATTGTCTTTGCTTTTGTTCAATTAAGAACTAGCGCCGCCATGTGGGGAGAATTGGCTATGATGCTCCGGCAAATAAAAGAAACCAAAATATTAAAAGTTTTTGAGTACAAATTTAATGTAGTAAAATATTTCTGATGTGAAAACAAATGTATAGTGTAAATGCTTACACAAATTTATCTTTTAAAGGTCTCTAAAAAAACTTTTATTCTAAAAATGATCAATACTTTATAACAATTTGAAGGATAAATGTTACAGCAGAGAATATTGTATTTGTGATAAATTGTACCTTTTATAATAAAAATAAAATAATCAGGCTTCAGAATGACTTAAGAATTATGTTAACACTAATAGTGGGCTTCCAGTGGTCGTTAACTATTCCAGCATATCTTGGATGGAGAAGGATTTCTAGGTTTACGGATAAACTGGAGAGTGCTTTGTTTATCCCCAATCGGGCGAGAGCACAGTGTCTCTCGAAGCCGTATCTCGGAGTCGAGTGCCGTAATTTCGAAGATGGCAGCAATACGGAATGTCCGTAAAACCGAACAAACTTAAGTCAAAGTCGTAACTCGGGGCTCTATGGTGGACCGAGCACTTGACACAAAACAAAATCGATGATATCAAACGTATGCGGGAGTACGTTCATAAAATAATTATACTTAATCAATTTGTAAATAGTACACACGAAATATGGCGTGACGGCGAGCGACGCGGGGGCGCGAGGCCTGCGGGGCAACGAGGGGGTGGCCATTGCCTATCTTTTCATTAAACATATATTCTTACCCGCTAGCAAGCGTTTTTTCAGACAGAAGATCGGAAACTTATTTGAATATAGGTCCATATGAACATATCCACCGCCACAGAAACAGTTTGCAATTCAAAAATATGTTTAATTAACAAAGCCTAACACAGATTAAAAAAATTCGTTTCGTGAGGTCTAGGCAGATGATACACCCCTATCGGGTGAGGGTTGGTCAAGTAGACAAGCCTGTAGTACTCCACGGTTACATGACACCTATTATAAAACAATCAATTATATATTATAACTTGATAGAACATAAAAAAGTTTTTAATTTATTAACTTTAGTTTGTAATAAATAATATGAAATTGTAGTTTTTATTCATACTTAGGGTCTAGTGCGTGAACCCATTTAACGTTTTGTTTTTAACTGAAGTATTTATAATATGTTTTGAAGAGATGATATATTTTTAATGTTTACTTTAAAAGGCTTAGTTTTCTCTAAATAGAAGTATTGTTATTCGTAAATTTATCGAATCTATTTGTAGTACAGTTAACAGATGATCACGAACGACACGCTATTACTTATCGATTATTTTAAACAATATAATGTATTCCGGTTTAAACAGCTATTTTAAAATCTCATTTAAATATCAATTAATTATTTTACTTTTTTGATGATTAATTTGGTTGATTTATCACCAAAATTCAAATTGTTTGAGAAAGCCGAACTCCGGAAACTCCTATAACTGAAATAGCTCCATGGCTATTTCAGTTTTTTAAATACTTTTTTAATACTGCATTTTATTTCAAATGTATTAAATTTAAGTTTGGTAAGCTTTCAACCCATTTAATTGAACTGGCTGATTTTTGTGAATTCGATTATTCAAATGATTAAAGAATCAAAAAATCGTTCATTATTAATTACAAAGGGTTGTAGATAAAGGTTGCGTTTTAATAGATATTAATTAAGGGTTTACAAATCATATTTCCATATTTTAGAAAAAAACGTTCAATAAATTAAAGACAAAACTTTAATAAAAATCTAAGCAAAAACCAATTTTAAAAACAGTAAACCTACACGATGAACTCACACAAGGTTAAAGAAAAAAAAATACCTAGAAAACAAGATGGTGGCACTTTTCAAATAATAATTGTGAAAAAAATCAGATTGAACAATACAGTAAAAAAGATTAGAATTATTTAATATGAAATGAAACATGTCAGCGTAAAACTTTTATAGGTGACTTTTTAATGTTTATTTGTATATATATTTTCAAGCGCTCTAAGTCACTCAAGATTAATAAAAAAAAACGTTTTAAAAACAAAAAATCGTAAACAAAGAACGCACAGAAATAATTTTCATTTTCGCGAATAGTACGCCACACATTTTCTAATAAAAATTCAAATAAAACAAAGCACATTCTCCACGAGCGAAATACCTCTCGCGTTCCGGTAACCGGCATACTTTACACTGAGCGGGACGCTGACGTCACGCCGCTCCAGGGGTTGCGAATGTAGGTCAGCGAGCCGCCCGTGGCCCCGGGGGGCCGTACGCGACCAACGGTTGGCCACACCAGACGCAGGCTGCGATCAAAGGATACAGGCACGAATAATTGTCGCTAAGAGAATTGAAGTAATATCAATAAACCAAAACAGCTCATCCATACCTTTTCATTCGGAATATTTCGTTATCTGATAATAAGATCCTTTTCAGGTTGGTGTTAGGTATTAGGTTACGTGTACCATTTACAAATAAAATTATTACAACGAAATCGCAAAATAATAAAATAAAAAACATATTAATACGTTATTGATTCGTAGCAATCAAATTAAATTTTACTTCTAACCCATTAAATAAATTTTCTGTTTCCACATTATCCCCATTTTGACATAAGTACAGCCAATGACGAGCGCCACGTGCCAAAACGTTGGATGTTAATTTTCTAGTAACAAAAAGAGACCACGAGGTGGTTGATAAAAATTATATAAGTAAAAGCTATGTTATGATATTTTTAGCTAGTGTTCTCAATTGAGGGCTAACACAAAAAAAATGTATATTTTTTGTATTCATTTTGAATTAAAATCCAAGTGACGTACATAATGTCAGTGTACTTTGGTATTCAACACATCTTCACAATTTACATAATCTGGATACACATTTCACGAAAACAAATTACGATTTGAGAAGTTAAGAGGCAGTTGTTATGTTCGGAGATGCGCCCTACTTATTGTTCCGTTAACGTATTTTGCATTTCGTACGCCTTTGAAAACAGAGTACATTTCTTTATTGTGAGGCAGTCTAGAACAAAATGGCCGGCGGACGGGGAACGTGCCAAATCAAATGGAACGTCTCGTTAACCTTATTATAAGTGCGAAGACAAAAATCATAATCCCTGGTGGTGGGGTGTATTTCAAAGATAACCAAAGAAACAGTAAATGTTTCTCTGGGCAAAGAAAATCTTTTCTATGCGTAAAAACACATCTCTTTCATGGTTAACGTAAATTCTGAAAATAAATTACGCAGAGACTCCGAAAGGGAACCCTCCAGACGGGAGAGAGCTGGAAAAAATACGTTGACTTGGTGGACATAAAATAACTGGAAATTTCTGGTGCAGATGTGAGAGAAACTCCACTGTTTGGACTTATATCACTTTATTTTATAAATAAAACTATTCCATAAAAATTCTTATTCCACGAGAAACCGTTTATTCTAAACTGTACGTTACAATTTATAAAAAATCTGACTTTTCTATGTACATAAAAAAACTTTTATATTACGGCAATCTGTCTTCATTGAAAGAAAATTTAATGAAATCAAAACGATAAGTGTGTTGTATAGAATATTGTGTATGTTTAAAAAATGGCGAATGTGTTACTGAAATGTTCCTCAATATTAAAAAAATATTACGATACAATGAGAACTGTTCGATTAGTGAATTTCTACTCAGCTTGTCGATATTTTACAAAAAAAGCAGATAAAATCAATTGGAATATTATAATTGATACTGTATTTATATAGTTTACATTTACAACATTTAAAAAAATATATAATAATCTTTTGTTGAAATAAAAAATAATTTTGATTTTCTAGTATAAAATCTACGTAAATATTTACATGTATATTGAATGTTCATAAATGATAAGGACATATAAGAAAACAGTTTTTTTCGGCATGCAAAAATTTTCTTTCACATTTGAAATAATGAAATGTATCACGTGACGTACGCGGAGCCTCTTGCAAAAACACGTCGAACTGTCGCCATTCCTACAGCGGCGGCGTTCAATTCAAATTTTAGCATCCAGAGCACATTCCGTCAACAGTGGAGGCTCTCGAGGAACAGCTGACACGCTCCCCCGCCGCGCCCTCTCCGCTACGGGGTGGTAAAAAAAACAAGGGATGAAGCAGACAGGGGGGAGGGGTGATAAATGTCGGGAATTCGCAGCGGCACGGTGTCACCGATCAGCCGAGGAGTACAGTAAGTAAAACCATTTTTACTATGCCGGTGATGAGGGTTGTTTCCGTGAAGTAACGGTGTTTTTATTTGGTTTAAGATAAATTTCGTTTCCCGGTTTTAACTGGGAGTGTGTTTAACGCAAATAAGAGTTCGCAAATATCACAAAATTAATCGCTGATAATATTTTAATATAACCAACCACACAATTTTAATTTAAATGAACAAAACAAACATTAGAAATGATTTAAATTTTTATATGTATTATAAAAAATGTCCGTAGATTCAAGAATTTCTAAATTTGGATACAGATTGGACGGAGACGATTTTTATTTACATTTCGTGTGTCAATACAAATGGTTTTTATTGAAAAATAAAAAGAAAATCTGACGTTGATTTGCAGCAGTTATTGTATATGTAAAGTTATACAATAATAAAGTTATCGCATATACGTCATTATAAAATATAGTGCAGGCACCTAGCCTATGCTCAGATAAGCACATGTAACGAGAACTATAATTTAGCATATGTATAGCGACGGTCAAGAGGACGCTGACTTTCCTGGGTCAAAGAACTTTTCTTCGCCTTATATACAGAATGTCGTGTTAGCACGGAGTGACAAAGCCCCACACCCGTATGGCGCATGGCGACTCAAAGAGTCAAATTACATCAAAATCATACGATTTCCATTTAAAGTCACCAATAAAAAAAACATGAATATATTACTACTTACTAGACATAAAAAAGGAACTGTTAAAAGTAATAAGTATACAAGTAGGCACCATTTTTTTTTTCTTCAGATTTTATTTTTTGTAATATAAACACCTTGTGTCCTTTTTTGGTTTAAGTATAAAATCATCCTTTAAGCTAAATTTGGACTAAATCGTTGCAACAAATTAAGGACCATATTTATTTACTCGTGTATGCACTTTTGATTTTCGTTTAAACATGCTAATGCAGTTCATTTAAGAGCCGTGATAGCAAATTTGAGTTTTTTGAGCATTTGCTTGTACCTATTGCGAAAAATCGACTGCACCAATCAAAATAATTTAAATGCAGAAAGTAAGATACATTCATTCTTCTACTACCTTTTTTTATTTCTTATAATTTACTTTTAAAGTGATAAATATGTGTTTTTCCGATTGAAGTTTCGGGATTGGAGTTTCGCGATGTTCCTGTTCCAAGAATCCTAAACATTTATGACTCTTTTTAAATTGGAATCAAAAGATTAATTATAAACCCTCCTGTTAGGATTAGTTTCAAAATTTAAAAAAAAAAATCTTTAACAAACTTTGGTTTTGAAAGTCGTCATTTAATCAATTTTTTTAACATCTTCAAGATATTATTTTACCCTGAAAATGGACGTTAATTAAATAATAAAAAATATATAAATATAATTTATAGTTTTTTTAATACTCTTTAAAAAAATCAACTTTCGACATAGCAAAATAAAGTGACAATTAAATTAATTAAATGACACGATTTCGCCAGGTAATGGACTGCCTCTGGTGTGCCAACCAGACACCAGAGGCAGTCCAATATAATTATCAGCTACAAGCCGTCGAACCTCATACTTTGACTAGCCTGACAGAGCGCTTGAAAAGCAAAAGCGCTCACTCATAAAAATGTTCATAAATATAAACTTTTAGTAAACTAGTTGTGATTCACTTGTGTTCCAAGCGAGGACGTGTTTTGGGTCCGCGTGTATGATTTAAGCCGGAGTTTATTTATCTACTGCGGCGGAGGGAAATTCCATCAGCAGCGAACGGCGCGGCTTTAGACTTCTTTGTGCTCTGTCGGGTCCGAATGCACCGCCGCGGAGTTTGTAAATATTCCGTTCACAGTGCACGGCTTAAATCACGAGGAGAGCGCGGCCACCAGAATGGCCTGTTAGCGAGGAATTAGCACGTGCTCAATTATAAGTCCCATTGGCCGCCGAGCCCGGCTTACCTCCCCGCCTGGGTGAATTTGGTCAAGTGAAAACTGTTCGGGGGTTGCAAATAAGGCAATTCTGAATAAAATAGTTGACCAATAAATTTCAAGCGAGCACGGAGATAGCATTTTATACACGACAATAATTTTCGTGTATTTTTAGGCTGTGAAATATTGCCGGTCGGGGAAATTTATTGTGTTTGCTCAGCAATATTAAAGGTTTCATTTCTGTTAATAAATATTTAATGCTTCCGTCCTTATTAAACACGCTTTTCGACGTAAAATCTATTGATTTATTTTGTCACACGTCAACATTATCATACTTCATATCATAAGTCTACCGATATCGACGCATAAAACATACATGCAACCGAATTAAATAAACATATTGTTACGAAGAAATAATAATTGAAAATTAAAAACACGAAATATGTTATACACAAACATATATTGCCAAATGAGTTACGACAAATTTTAATAGACACCCGTCAAAGACAAAATAATACCGACTTTTGATGGACAAAAGCGCTCATATTTATTACATATATACATATTTATTAAAATTGATGTTTTAGATGTAAAGTAAGTGACTGTTTTATTGTTGTTATTATGTATGACTTAATCTAAAGTAAGACATTAAATTGAACAAGTTGTTAATATAGTAAAATTTTTGGACGACATATTATGAAATTTAAATTCACATCTACCTTTTCCATCATTCAAAATAGTTTTTGGACGACATATTATGATATTTAAATTCACATCGACCTTTTCCATCATTCAAAATAGTTTTCACAAATTAACGAAATACTGTGGAGTTTTATTATAATGCGAAAGCCCAGATCAAAAATAAAACTGAAAGCATTTTCTGTAACTGAATGAACCGCAAAATCCATTGTTCAATAGCTTAAATTAGTTGTGGCATTTAGCGAGTTCAAAGACCTTCGCTACCGATCTGTAATATTTCTATCGGATGGGAACACCCACTGCCCAATGTAATCTATGATTACACGGAGTTCGCAGTTTGTTTTCGAACCGAGAGGCAATATCACAAGCTTAACCCTTCACGGCAGAACAAAGTATTATTACAGTGTAACTACGTAATAAAACCATTACTCATTTGAACACGGGAATTACTGTATTTATATAAAAAATATCTCTTTCATATCATTACTATTGATTTTACTAAGTCGTGGGTTACTTGCATTCAAGATGTAGTTATAATACGGGTTTATGTATAAAAAAATACTAATCGTTTTTATATCCCAAAAGTTTTGAAACTAAAACAATTATTTGACAAAAATTCACTGTGTTTAACAAAATTACTTATGCGTGTAAAACCGTTCACTGGCTGTAAATTTTTGATATAAACCATATTATTACTTTCCAACGTAAATTCTTATTTTATGAAACCATTGTAGAGTCTAGGAATCCACTGCTCTACCAGCCGCAAATCGAATCGATCCGGCATGTTGCGTCTCCAGCATTTTCAAGCCGTTTAATATTACACCATGTTTATGACAATATAATGTACATGGACACATTTCAACCTGATCGTATATTTTAATTTATTTTTTAGGATCTGTTTAACAATCATGGTGCCATTATTAAGTAATTCGCGTTTACCCTAAAGAATACGACGAAGAAATTAAATATTTTTGATAGAAAGTAAAGTTTTTATTTATGACCGGTTTCGCCAACTTATCTTTGGGGGAATTTGAAACGGAGACACATTTTCCAGTGAGATGGGTTAATAAAACTGTTTGAAAATACATTTTTTTAATAGAATATAGTCATTTCCCACATTAGAACACGTTCTATTTATTTGTGTACCTTTGAACTAAGCCCAGTCGCGATCACAATCAATCCGTCATTCGTGTCAACTAAAACTACTGAAGCACGACAGCTACAGAGTTCCCGGCGCTGGAATAGACGCGAGTGGCGGGACTCGGCAGCCACGGACGCCACTGCACATCACGCCAAGACTTTTTTTTTATCACAAATGTAAAAACGGCCACTTAGGCCGTCCACTCAGAATCTAAGCGCTCCTCCCTCTCTCTCGAGCCGGGCTGAGGCCGGTGCCGCCTTAGCCGGGAAATGGACGTAGAAAAATAGCACCGAACAAATTGAAAGTGCTTTTCTATCTTATATTTTATTTTACTAAACGAAAACAAAACATCTTAAATCATAAATTTTCGGTAAGTTATCTTATTTGAAATGTTGATTTTTTTTATCCAGACTGAAGAGACATTTTTGTAGTTATAACTTGGTAAGTGTAAATAACTTGGTAAGTGAAAGCTTTTTTTTCTGCATATATGTATAAAAACCCACATTCTTTAAATATCATATATATATATATATATATATATATATATATATATATATATATATATATATATATATATATATATATATATATATATATATATGTATATAGCAAAATCAATCTACAACAGCAATTTATTAACTTTTCAATATATTCCATGCAATGATCGCATGTAATACTATTTGCAAGTGTGGTGTAATAATGTCACCATACTTATACTCATCTCATTTATAATGGCATCCGACATGCTCAAGTAATCTATAAATATAAGTGTATTATAATTAATAGTTGAGTGTTATTTTTTTATTTTTGAGATGCATTTTAAATTAGTTGAGGAGAATAGAAACACAAAAAGAAGATAAAAACTCATTTTTTGCTAACGTAAGTTTTCAGTAAGTAACAATCAATGCTATATATAGAAGATCGTTGTTGTCTCGGAACTCACTCAGGCGTCTTATTTTCCTGTCTTTAGAGAGAAAACACACAACAAACGCGAAACTACGGCAGCGAGGCTCGGGCTAACTTCCAAAACTATTCGGAAAATCGGGACAACTCAGCGCGTTATAAAGATGTAGGTGAACTCGCGGATCCGTTACCGAACAAAAGATACTGACGTCATGCAGAATCAATTCTTTCATTGACCTAATGATTGAAGCTGATTACTGTCAGCTCACAGTTAAAAAGTTCTGATTTCACTATGAAAGCAAATCGTTAGCAAGTGCTATTGACCTCACTGTTGATTATGCAAAGATGACAAACATAATAAGAAACCATGACTTTGTAGCATAAAATATATAATAGAAAATGTTTAATGGGACAAAATAAAAGATGCAACTATTTTTCAGTATAAGGAAGTGACTATGTAAACAATTCTTATTAATTTCGGGTTGTATTTGTAGAGAACGTACATCTATTGACAATTTACATCGCAAACGCATAAAAACATCACCACCGGCATTTGGTCTACCGAGATGTTATAAGCGTTGACGCCTGGTGTTGCCGGGGTAATAAAGCTTGCCATTCGCAAAAACTATAATTCTCTCTAGATTTTATTAAGAAACGATAAGACACACAGCAACAAAAGAATTCAATACACACGGCAGATGGCTGGAACGGCCCCGCGGCCGATTACTTCCACGGCGTATGTGAGAGAAGAACACTCATAAATTACTGCTTTTTACTTATAATCACCGCTCAGCTATTTGTGTTGTAAAGCTCTCTGCACACGTTGCGACACATTGTTTTATTTATTTACTTAGAAATAAATAGCAACTTTCTTCAATGTCTTATATATATTATTTGTGATTTTTTTTATCTTTACGTTTCTGTAAACCTATACACACACTCTGCAACACAACTTAAAACTAACAACTAGCCAATAGCGTTTTTTACCATCAAAAAACACACAAAATAAAGAGACACAACGGTTGGAAAACGGTTGCAAGTTGTGTCTTGCCGTGACTTAAATACTCACCATATTTTTTTGTTAAAACTATATTTCTTATAAATGCAACTCTGCAAAGTCAAATGATTTCCACAAGATGGACGATGACGTATCACACATCAACAATAAAACATATTGTCAAGAATATCTTATCATCTCAGTCTATCAATTTTTTTTCGCAAAATTATTACTATTTTAACTGCTTAATTTTTTTTAAAGCTTAGAAATTACGAGTTTTGGATAGAAAAAATACCAAAAACTTGTTAACAAAAATTAACTTATCAGCTGATTTAAAAAATTGTTTTTAAAACTTCTCGATAACCTGAAATAATTTTTTTTCCATTTTTCAGGTGCTTTTGATGCAACTAGATTTAAAAAAAAACATTAATAAAATTTAAAAGAAGAGGAAAAAAAGATAATCATTATTTTCCTCGATAAAGAACGAAAAGTTTCTGAAAAGCGGCACACCGGACTGCTAATTAAACGATATTCTATAATCACCCCATAAACTTTATCAAAGAGAAAAGTAACAAAATAAATTACATAAAATATAATAAGTTCAAGAGATATTCCCAAACAATAGAGTTATGAAAGCTATTCAAATAATCAAATTAAAACTTTATCTAGTTAAGAATTAAGAGTAGAATACGTAAATATAAAATCAGTTAACATATAAATTAACCAAAATTTAAACTTATAATTTTTATGGATTTGAGCACGTCTGTACTGTTCCGAAAAAACAATTTTTGAGTATTGTTTATGTCTTTATTTGAAATAATATAACATTTTTTATATGAATTATATTTACATAAAAACAACATATTGTTTCATGCTAATAAAACGCGTTAATAAACCTGGAAGACAGTAATTTTAAACACAACCCCGAGTCATAAAATTAGATACAATTTTTGAACAAAATTATACCTATTTTTGAATATTGTTCATATTGTTTCAACTTATAGTTATATTAGAGTTTTCATGTGTATTATATATATAAAAAATACAACAACACATTATGTGTAAATCTGAACAAAACGCGTTAGTAAAGCCGCGAGACGGTAATGTTAAATTCAGGCTCCAGACGTATGAAACCAGACACAAATTTTAAATCATATTAAACCTATTTTTATGTATTATTCATATTGTTTTAACATAAAGCTACATTAAAGTTTTCGTGTGTATTATATTTATAAAAAGTACAAAATTGAACACAACGCGTTAATAAAACCGCGAGACGGTATTGTTAAATTCAGTCCCGAGTCGTATGAAATCAGACACAAATTTTAAACAAAATTAAAATTATTTTTATTTACTATTCATATTGTTTTAATATTAAGTTTTGTTTATAAAAAGTACAAAATAATAATAGGTAAAAATTTAAACAAAACGCGTTACAAGTCATACGAAATCAGACCCAAAATTCAACGTTTTTTTATGTATTATTCATATTGTGTAAATGTAAAGTTATATAAGAGTTTTAATGTGTATTATATATATACTAGAAATGTAGCCCGTCATAAAATGACGTATTCGATGAACGATGCAATAGTGTTTGAACATATGTTTGGCTGACAATTAGATGAATATTTGATTTCATTTTGTGCATATATATTTTGAATAACCGGATATTAATTTCGAAAGCAAAGCCACTCTAGGAAATATCACATTTCGTGTCACAAACAACGAATCACTTTCACTGCACTGTTCTTTATTAGATGCAGTCTTTATCACGTTCAATTGTGCTATTCTTTTTTAATTACGTTTGCTGTGCTTAGACGGTGTTATTTTTTTAGGAGGCATTTAAAGTTATTAATGGTGTGATTAATAATGTCTAACGCGACTAAAAAATAAAATTGGTACTTGTGTCAAGCTGACATAGACTGGAAATTTATTAAAACCATCATATTTTGATTTTTTGTAAAAATTCTAAATTTGAAATTCTCGCTGTGAACAACAGAATCATATAATTCGTACACAAAGCATATTTGATTGTTTAATTTAATTAGTTTATTAATGAAAATATTATCTTATCGTCTTGAAATTGCGGAAAAACTTACTGAACTTGCGTGCAAAAAATCAGCGTTGTATCTTTTACGATATTCTATAGAGAACCAAAAATTGAAACATACACACACAGTGGCTATTATTATAGTAGGTATATATATTAAAATATATATATATATATATAAAGTACAAAATAATAATAGGTGAAAATTTGAACGCAACGCGTTAATAAATCCGCGGGACGGTAATGTTAAATTCAGGCCCGAGTCATATGGAATCAGATACAATCTAAGCGCACGTTCTCGCAGGAAGCACTTATTTTCCAGGCATTTTGCTCGCAGTCCCGCGTCGCGTACTCTCGGCGACGCGCAGGAGTTATTGTGGGCCCCATTAAGGCGCGACCTGAAGCGGCGACTCGGCGGGCCCGGCTGCCAAGCCTCCAGCACAAGGGAGGAAACTGAAAAATACATCCATTTCAGTGCTCATTTACTCTGCTCCTTCTTCGCGTGAAACTATTTCCATGACGCACACCTCCTGCACCCCACGTTTGTCTATCTAGTAGCGAACAACGTTTTACTCGCTGTGCCAAAGTTTTTTTTTTCAATATTATTATTTTTGTTTCAAAAATGCTTTCCTTGCGTAAAATTTGTATAAACACCGATTTACCTGCAAGCTGACATAATTATTTTATTACGAATTATTAATATATATATAAGTATATTTATCAGCATCACCTTTCAACTCCTATTTCATTGATAAATATCTCTAAGAGGTTTCCGAGAAATATACCATTCATTGTTGATCCTACCACTTGAAGATATAGATACTTCAAGTTTGTGAAAGTTTTAGTCAATCGAAAGCCCAACTTTTCAGTATTTTAATTCCAGTTTGGTTTCTCTACTGTGAAGGAAAGTTGTGAACAAAAGACTTCTTACTAAGTCATGTTCCGGTATAGAATACATTTTTTTTAACTTCCATGTCTCTAACAATCCCACAAACATTTTAAGTCTCAATCACTTAATAACACAACACAACACAAAAATATGTAGTTAAAAAACCTCAATATTTGTAAGTTTTGATTTCTTGAAATTCTTACTTAAAACATTAACGATAGTGAAGTATGAAGGTTAGAAATGCGAAATACTCATCAAAATAGAGTGTAAATAAATTTGGTTGTTTATAAATTTTAAAACACGTAATGTATACATAGCTCTCTTTTAAAATTCAAATAAGCAATTTACGTATATTTATCGAGCACATTTTGTTTAAATAGCGCCACATACAGCCATTGTACTGATTGATGACAAGGCTCTCACAATTATGACCTTTATGCCTTACATCAAGTAACTCAACTTTCACGCATGATGATTTATCGACTCAAGGTCGATACATCCGATCGGTTGTTGCAGAAATCCGAAACCGTCAACATAAACCTATTATTTTAATATAAAACCACAGGAAAAATCATTTCATGCTATTTTATTAAAAAAATAATTCATGAACAGCTTTTCATAGCATACCTTTTTAATTTCAAATATTTAGTTTATTCCGTGCTCCTGAAACATTAGTACTGTGTATAAACCCAAAGACAAAAAAGTTCCTACTTACTTCAGGTTAGGTAGCGCGATTACTAAACAGAGCTGCAGAGTTCCTTCCTGACTAGTAAAAACGTCCTGAATATGGAGAATGCGACTTGAGACTGACGTTAGCTCTATAATATTTTAAATCAAGTATTGTAGTACAGAAAAGATTTTGTGGGCAATGGCCTGTTCAAAAATTTTAAATATCATTTTTTTCAACATACGTAAGATATGAAAAACAAATGATCAACTAATATTTTATTATTTTTATGCAGAATATAAAATATGATTCGTATGTTTCTATATTTCATTACAAAATACAAAAACTCTACTAGACCACATCAAATATGACTTAAAAATACATAGATGGCATAGCATGTGTAAAAAAACACTAGACTTATATTATCTATTAAAGTATGTAATACCCCTATATTTAGTAAATTTCATTATACAATATATGAAAATTTAAAGGTTGAACTAAAGATCGAAACCTTATCTATGTGACATTTCGACTTATTAAGTATTATTTTTTTAAATTTAAAATATCGTGATCTTGATATTTTAAAAAAATCTACAGTAATTTTTAATGCTGGGATTCCGCAAAATTTAAATAACATGACGGATGATATGCGTAACAATAATAATTACAGCAATAATAGAGTCGTTAATTTTTTTTTTAAAACACGCTGTTCCGCAAATTGCTGGCGGGGACATGATTGCCTAATTTATGGACAGAAAGAGACATTTATAACCATTTAACTTTAAAACGGGAGAATGTTACGAAAATGCCACATGACATTCTGATTTACATTGACCTAATCCGTCTTCTCCCTGGGTATAACCTTTTGCTCTGGGATCAACTTGTCAAAATGTTAGTTATATCCACATACTTATATTAATTAGTCCACTAAAGAGCTTTTGTTTCCTATATTATTTTCGAATAAAAAATATTATATTATTTTCACTTTGATACATTTGACTTAATCCACGTGTAATAAACATCGCCTCACCCGACTTAGTAAATTATATTGAAAAATATTAATAACCGGTTATAAGGCTTCAGACCTTATCCTGGGACATACTTGTATTTTTATTTACAAAACAATAAAAAAGGCATATTGCATAATATTCGACTTGCATCGCTGCGTGTCTGTATGACTTATTGAAGGCCATTTTAAGTATGACGAACGCTATTTAAGTAATTTTTACTGTTTAGAAAGTAATTAGAAAAAAACGAGATCTATTCACAGTGTGTGAAGGAAATATAATTGTTTGGTTTTATAGTGATGATCAAACGAATCAGGATCGAAAAATCAAGTGCTTGTTTTTTTTATGGATTCTTGCTTGTTGTATGCAAAGATTAAGTCTCTGTTTTGTATGATGCTTGAAGGGCAAGGGCATAAGGGTGATTCTAAGACAATTTTTGAAAGGTCCGTGACCACAAATTCAGCAGGTTCAGAGCGTTTGTTCTGGCCGGATATTAGACCGAGCCCTGAAGGCGCCGAGCCCCGACGAGGGCCTGAAGTAGATTTTAGCCGGTTGACCCCGTTCGCGGGTGACTCGGGTATGACGGCGCTGTTAAGCTACGTGCGAAAACGTATAAAACTCTACTAAAGAAATATTACAGTACAATAAATAACATTTTCTATCATATATTTGGGTAATAGTTATATTTTAATATAAAAGAGAACAGGAAAGGCTTTTTTAAAAAAAAACATTAAAAGGTAGTAATATCATTGAGTTTCAAATTAATAAGTTATTTTAATGTTATGCGTAAACACTTTTAAAGTATCAAAATAAGAGTATAAGACTTCACATATATATTTAAAATGTGTTAACAGTATCAATTTTCAAAAAATGCAACTAATAATATTTTTGCGGCTTTCTAATTTGAACGAGGATCATGCGGCCTCCGAGGGTATTATATTGGTGTAAAACAATAAATACCGGCTCCAACAACATGATAGGGTCTCCGTGGCATAACCGTATAGATTGCCGACCCCAGAAGCCCGCAATCACACCCCGTATTCGGGAGCGATTAGTGTTGTTTGCGGAGAGGCGGGCGCTGGCCCGGCGCGTCAACAGCCCCGCTCTCCCGGTTATCCGGGGTGTGACGTCACGCGGCGCACGCGATATTCTATTGTGCGTTAGTATCACGCCGATCAGATTCGATGTAAATTAGTTGATCCGGTATTCATAATGCCATGTTGATTAATGAAAACACATTAAAATTTTAATCAAAATGGATGCGCTGTGTTTTTAATGAATATCATTATCTCCCTTTAGCGGCAATTGCTTTCGCATGTTTTGTTAGAAAATGTGTGTCTACAAAATAACATCAATGAGATTTTTATAGTAAGTAAAACATAGTTTCTATTTATGTTATTATTCAGATAAAATAAGTATAAATTTGACTTCCAGTTACTGGAACGTCAATACATCATATATTTCAGTGAATGTGAACGACTTTTATTAAAAATCTTGATATGTTTGTGTTTTATTTCGTGCGTACTAATAATGAGGAATTGTGTTTGGTTAGTTTCAGTAGTCTTGTGTGTATTTACGGCGTTAGGTGCTACATTGAATGTGAGATTTTCGCTCGTTCAATTATTATAAATAACAAACATTACGTGTCTAAAAATAATTACCCTTCACATTTATGGCGTTATTAAAACTAAATCGAAAATCGATTTTGAATTTATAACATTACAAACTGTATACGTGATAACTAGCACTTTAAACAATTTCAATCACAACAAACCCATATAGTAAAAATCTTAATGATACACTACTTTCAGGGTCGGTAACAAATACACCCATACCTACCATAAAAATAAGAAACTGATAATCGATTGTACCTTACGCCACACTCTTCTGTAAATTTTTCCGTTACGAACACTTGTGAAAGATTATAACCGGTTCCTTACTCAGCGATTACTTTGATAGAGTAATAAAATAGCTTGTTAATTGACTAGAGCAGTATCTTACAGAGTAAAATGTTAAGTAAGAAACTGACGGCCCATCGCCCGCCGAGCGCTAATCGACAATTTCCATTTTGAATATCCAATCACAAGCCGAGTTAATCGAATGTTAAATGTTTGGCTTCGGATGACGTCACTAGAGTACGTATATAAAGCATAACTGGGGTCCTTACTAAACACGTCTACGTGTACTTTAAAACTACTTCACAGCTATACACAACCTATATAGGATCTTATTTCATATTTCATAATGGCCATTGATCAATTAAAAAAAAATTCAATTCAGAAATTGTGATGGCAATGCTACGAAAAATTAATGAAGAATTTCACATTTCATAAAATAGCTTTCCAGAGATTTTTTAAAAAAATATGTTTTTACGCTTTAAAACAAACTCACAGGGAACAGCTCAGATGGTATTTCCTTCGCAACGTCAATATCCTGACATTTAAAAGGTCGTAATACGTCACATGTGCGAAAAAGACGAGGGAACTCAAGATAATATATTTTTAATATCTAATGGATCACGGAGGTGGGCGGCAAAATAATATGGCATCTGGAAATTATGACAGAAAATATATTCTCGCATCTACAGACCACCCATTGAGAGCTATATGTATCGTGCTATCACATAACGTTATTCAGAATATCACTCTGTAAATTTTTAACGCTTTCTATTCATATATGTAAAAGTAATATGATTTAACTGAGCTCTTGGTTTTAGCACATATATGTTAAAGTTATAGATGATTTACTTGTTTAGAAATTTTAGTTAAAGTACATATTAAAAAATGTTTTTTAAACTAACAAGTATGACATGTATAAAATAAATTTTTCAAATTGTTTTCAGAAACAAACTATGGATAGAATTGTATATTTTGATTGTAACAACTAATAAATAACTACATTGATACATATTAACTTTTCAGACACTGTTTGTCTTAGTTATATTAGGAATTTCTGAATATAATACTATATTATCGGCAAATAACTAAAACCTGTGAATATACGTTATTAATTAAAAATAACATAATAAAGCTTATGCAAACAAGTGCATTAAAATTGTTAATTTTTCCGATAAATTATTTAATTTAGACTTCATTAAGTCTGTTAATTCAAAAATTTAAATCGAATAAAAAGTTACAACCAAAAATCCGGGTTACTAAAAATTGCTTTCGAAACGAACATCATAGATAAAAGAACAGCATTTTATAAAAGAGTATGAAATGAAATATTTTATGAAATACAAAAGCGCGAAGACTTACGATTGACATCAAAAAATAAATAAGCCTAAAAGGATCAAGAACCGCCCGACGGTCGATGTAAAAAGCGGCCCGCATCTCTCTTTCTCTCTGCCGGTATATAGCGCCTTAAGAGGGAAATAAACCGGCGACCCTCCACATAAACTTCCCCTAATCGCAAGTTACCCCGCCGGACCAAATTGTTTGGTCTAAGCTCCGAGTTCTTGGACCAGACATGGCGGACGCCATGCGCTACCTGAAAGGTTATGGCTCTGCGGTTAATGTTTTGAATGAAGATGTTCATTTGAATTATGGACGAGTCTTCGAGAATTTAGTGGCCCCTCAGTTAAATCGTAAGGGGTCTTAAGGACTGAATTTATATTTTTTTAATATCTAAGACAAACTATTTTTCTAACTAATACTTTAACCAGCTTGAACTAACAGAACTTGCACAACCCTATTTCAAGTAAAAACTACAATTTGAGCATTATTTGGGCGAGTTCAAGTTAAATTTCATGTAATTTAAGAAACTCGTTTCCTGGTAGTTTTAAATTAATTTACTTAAAGTAAAAAATATATATTAATTGGTAATTATGATAATGTACAACAATTTTATTATAAGCATTTATTTTTATTTGACTAGATATACTTTAAATTAGATTTTATAATTTATACTTATGGTGAAAATATTTACGTACTTTTTTGTATTATTAGTATAGCTTTATATTCTCTTTATTTTTAGAAGGATTGAACATTGAACGTCCAGGTAAGAAAAGTGTTGGTGGTTTACATTTTCTGCACTTTAAAATGATAAATGTGTCAATCATTCTCAAAGATGACCTTTTTATTTATTTATTTATATTCAAAACAATAGGAATATCAATAATAGAACTGTCAGAAACCTCAAAAAATAGCTTAATTGATAGATTTCAACTAGAGTAACTTGTCTTACTTCATTTAAAGAAATTTTACTTAATAAAATGGAGCTCATCACAAAAGGAAAGACTTTTCAAATAATAAGCTGAAAAATCGTTTTAATCAATAATATTTATTTTATGTACAGCAAATATGACTAAATATTACTTCACTTAAATTTACAACAACCTGTCAATAACTGTAATACATTTCAGTTCCACAATCATATTGCATGCTAAAAAATGCTAACTATCTCATTATAATAATAAATATAAATTACATAAATATAACTTTAAATGAATAATGGAAGATTTCAACAAATACCACACGCGCTTAGGTCACGTATAATATAAATGGAAATTGAGAATGCGATACAACATCCAAATTCGTTTTCTTTAGGATTCCCAACAATTTGCAATAGTGTATTATGTGTACGGGCAACTTTAAGTAGCGGTTGGGTCTTAAATTGTATGGAAATCTTGTTATGAAGTATGTCGGGGCGGCGGAGAAACTCACGATATTTGCTCAGAATTTGAATGGAAGTTGTGTAAGTTCTTCAAGCACGGTGAGTATGTATAACATGCCCGCACTCAAAATTAGTGAAACTGATTTTAAAACTCAGGTATTTTGAATGATAATGAAAATTCATGTAATTTAAATAACACGTCTCTAATTAAAAAAATCAGCATATTTTTTCAAAACTTACAGAGATTTTCATTGGAAAATCCGAGATTCAAATGTGATAATTGATAGAAAAGATAATTTTTCAACAGATGGACGGCTTGATTTCTTAATTTTATTTTTGATCATGTCAATAGCCTGGTTCTATTTAGTTTTTTTGTTAAGTATAATAATTATTTGCAAGAAGGCCAAAACTTCATCATCGACTAAAACATTGAGAGTGCCATGCAGTTTATCGCGCTCATGCCTTCCGCTACTCTTTCAGTTCTCGGGATAAGATTTCAAGACTCAAAAGGATAAATCACGCCAAAAAAATCGCCAGTCGTACATCGCAAATGCTCTCCGCCAGGCGAGAAACCGGTCTGAGGATTACATTCTATTTAAGGGAGGATTACATCCAAAATGAGATTAAAGATATTGCAATCTACGTTAATTCGTTACTTGGACCGTGCAACTTACGAATTCTATGCCCAGAAATATCATATCCAGCGAGTGCATTAACAATTCAAAGGGGGGGGGGGGGGGCATAGTTTCTGGTTTATTTTCACGCCGGGGTGATAATAAATTAGCTGCCAACAATTACACTCCGGGAGACAATATTAAAATCCACCATTAAAGTCTGCAAAAAGCCAAAAATAGGGCAGGACGCGTCATAGAGAACGTCCGAAATGCACGGGCATAACTCAAGGGGCGACGCTAACGGCTCGGCCATGGAGGCCATAATTAAAAAAAGATCTACCGCCAGAGCGAACCGTTGCGGCCGGGATTGCAAATGGCCGACCTGGCGAGAAATAAAGGAGCCGCGGGACACCACCGAGAACCGAACCTCGCACGACTCTACTAATGTCGGCGTCGAATAAACCTTTGCGTGTTTTGTTGTACGCTGAATTGCCGCGAGCTTTGTGCGCCGCACGGCCGACTGTGCCGTGATAATTGCACGTATTCTCATACTTCATCTGGGCGAGCATTTAAACATAAAAAAAAAATCTTTTGAAAGTACCAGAGCGTTTTTTGATTACTGCATTTGAATATAATTATTGTTTGTATCGAAAATATTTCCCATGAGATGCAAATTTTAATCGCAGATAATTCACATTCTGTTATTTCTATTATTCTACCTGCAAAGCACATAAATTACTTGCTCTGAAATAACATTTTCATCCGCCCGACGGAATCTCACAAACCAAACGAAAATATATAAAAAAATTAGTTCGTATTATTTTCAGTAGCAGGTTTAATGCACGGTAAGTGTTTCCTTCGTTAGCATACACGACAATAAACACCCGGTGATTGGGTGCATTTCGGTTTTTCGGTGACAATGGAGCGCCCCGATGTGGGTCGCCTCGCCGCGCGGGCGTTTGTCACGCTGCTCGAGCACTCCGCGGCTGCTTTATTGCGCTTTTCTGGACGGCGAGGGACAAGCCGCGGCCTGCAGTATAAATGAAACTCTGCAATTGCCTTAACTAAGCAATAGTAGGTGCGTAAAGCGTATTGGTTTACCCAATCTAACAATTCCTTAAAAAAAAACTAAGTATATGTGAAGAAAAAGTACACCACTTCCACGACGTCAAGCGTATTTTGAAAACAATATAAATTGGAAAAATCTCAATATGAACTAACCATATATGAGAAAAAAAAAACGAATCACTGCTATTGAGTGTGTCCTTATTTTCACCGGGGATATATGTATTGAAATAATTAATTGACTACTCGGTGTGTAAAACCATTTCGTGTTTACTTGTTTTATCTTTTCAGCGTACAAGTTTTACCTATTCAAATAAGCAAAATATAAAAATTACTCACTTTATACTAAGCATTTACATGCAAAGAACACTACTAGGTGTTCAGTAATATTATATAAACAAAGAACATTTTTACTCACAAAACGCTTCAACCTTATTGTGTTTCTTTGGCAGTAACAAACAAAATATTGGCTTGATAACACACAAAAAAACTCAAAATATTCAGCTTTATGTTTTAATAGATTGATAATTCAATTTAAAAATGATCACCGTAAACCGGGTTAACAATTAAAAAAAAGGACTCATTATTCCCTGTTTAGTATCAGACACTGCTATTACGTCGCTTATCCAAGACAGATATTCCCAGGTAAAAAACATTCATAATAAAAAAAAATTACTTTTAAAAATATTAAATTTTTTAATATTACTATTGAATCGAGACTTTAATGTCCACGAAATAAAATGTGTCCATATGGAAAAGAGCGCGCCCGGCGCTGAGCGGAATCCGGTCAGATAGTCGGCGCAGTCGAAAGTTGGATTTCCACGTTGGTTATTTAAGGAATCTTCGCGAGAGAGCGCCGCGATAAAATCTGCCCAAGTTTTATTTTAAAAGGAAAACTGTTTTTGGCACCCGGGGAGTCCTGGCGCCGGCGCCCCTCACAAGTCTCGCCCGAGTACAATAACTAATTTAGTGGAGCAAAAAGACGAAACACTGCAAAAAGTTGGCGAAATTCTCATTCCCTCCGCCTCTATCTGCGCTGTGTACAAGGCTGCTAAGCAACTTTAAACTATTGTTGGCCGATTCCACTCGCTACAAGTATTCAAAGAATTGTACTGCTTTTTAACATAGCATTTTTCAGAATACGTTCACAAACAAACACTTGATATAAAAAAATACAATGCGCATATTACTTTTAGATTCATTTAATGAAGTGGAAGTATCACAATTCGCACATTCATATTTGGCAAAAGTTAAATTCAAATAATTTAATAATGTATGAGTATCGCGGTTTAAAAAAAATATTATTACTTTCCAGCACGGAATGTAAAATGAATTCCACTTTAAATGTTTACAAAAAAAAAGCGCCGGGAGTGTAGTATTTAAAACAAACTTTTATCCATCGGAAAACTGGAAAACTTTCTGAGAAAAAAAACTTGACTGAAACCTTTCCCCTTGAACAAGAAAAACTTTTTACCATAACAATCGCACGGGGAGAGCGCTGGGGGCGAAGATTTCGTCAAATTTCCTATTGACACGTACACAGAAATACTCAACATGTCATATCTAAAAAAATCTATTGAAATACATAATATGCAGTTCATGTTTTTAATGTATCTAAGCGTTTGTCATAGAAATTACACGTATAATTATAAAACCATATATATATTTATACACATATAAATTCAATTGAGTTCAAGTGTAGAAGTAGCAAATGGAAACCAAGTACCATAGAGTTGAACTTTCCGCGTTTCAATTGTCTCCTGCGGCATTATGCAACATTAGAAAGCACACCATAGCCAGCATAGTCTAGATTCGTCCACACACTTAATAAATAAGCCGGGGTACTTCCTTCTGATAAACATACGTGAATAATAAACGCCATGCGAGCCGGGCTATCTCCGCGTATAAAACAACGTATCTCCCCGCATTAGCTCTAACCGAGCGCCGCCTGATATCTCACTCGGGCGGGCGGCTCTTGCAAGGAAAGCCGGAGAATTCGTACGCTTGTCTTGCGCGAGTGCCGCGGCGAGGTGTTTGGGAACTTTCGCTGATATAAGAAAGATTGTTTCGAGATAGTCTAAACGCCTGTTTGCAGGCGTATCTTGCTAATTTGTCGCTAGCGTTCGAGCAATTCTTATCCAACAGGTAATAAGTTTGAATTACGAAAGGTTAAATATTCACAAATCGCACAACACGTAAAATTATTTTACCATACCGATAACGCTGAAGTTCACGCTAAAGTTGTAATGATAACGAAACAGAAAAATCTCTCTATCTATTTGTACTTCGTATAACAAAATATATTTTATTTTTAAGTAAAAACTGCCGCAACCGTTACGCGTAACGAACTTTGGTCGTCATCAAAAGCAATCCTATCACGTCAACTCCGAGCACATCCCGCAACACGTCTGTCAATAACAACGCCGGGGCCTCTCGATCCCACAATGAGGAAACGATCGAACTTTCTAACAGGTGCGGCAAGAGAGAATCAATATTTTTTTATACATTAATAAAAAATATTTATCTAAGAAATCGAACTCAAATATCTTTACGTAACCGTGTTAACATGAGAAAAAATATTAAAAAGGTATGAAAACGAACGAAGATTCAATCTTCCGTGGATTAAATATTTTTAAAAAAGTATTGGAAAATATTTTTTGCTATATCAATGCGGCCATATTGCCCTCGCACAGTACTTCTTTAATTCTTGGATTATATTATTTAAATGTGAATTCTATGGACTTGTTTGATATCTATAGCATACTCTCCGTTGGAAATTTACGATAAGTCTAAGAGAAATACTTGGAATTGGGTTACCATACTTTGGAAGTTGCTTGGAATATTTGAAAGGTAATAAGCCACGCACTGAGGGTCGAACGCAGGCCACCAGTAATGGAACCGCCATTTTGGATTCCTTTGTCTAGATTTCAGAAACTGAAATAATAATATTCATTACGAATTTTCATTAAAAATACGAACAATTTTTTAAAGATATTTTCAGACATCGATTTAATTTTACAATTTATTATAACAGGCTTTTATAATATACTGACGTGTTAAAATTATATGTACATTATAAGCGTGTAAAGTTGGTTTGTAGGTAAGGGACTAGCATCATAGATTCGAAGGCCTAGAGTTTTTAATTTGATTCCCGTTCTGACCACTGCACACCTATGTTATGTAATAGTGCTCAAACTAATATTTTTTTGTTTTTAATATAATATGTTAAACATTGCGAGAAAATGTCAAAATACAGTATAATTTATTTTAAAACACTAGTTAGATGCGCAAGCATACAAATCAAATTTTAAAATACGAGTCTCTACTATGATCTCACTGACATTGATGTTGACGTTGATGATTGAAACTTCGCTACAAGGTCACTTATTGCAAAAATCGATATTCGCATTATAATGTAACTAATCAGAAAAATACTATCAATAAGGTAGTAATATTCTGACATTTGCCGCCAGTCTTCAAAAGTGCAGGTGGGCCAATAAATCTATTCTTTGCTACTTTATATTGTAAAAATCACACAATTTTATAATGGTGCACCACAATTGTTATATTTGATAGGATCGTTCCAGAAAAAACCTCTGTCAGGGTGTTCAAAATTATACAAAAACTTGTTAAATGTTTATTTATGTGAGACACTCTCGATATATTTGCATTCTTCAGGTCCACTTTTAGTTTGTGTATTTAAGGAGAAAGGGTTACAGTGTGGCCTCAGCCGTTATTTACTAAGAATTTATGTTTCAACTTTGCCGTTAAAATGACTAAAAGAACCGTAATAAAACAAAACAAAAAGGGTTAAGCGTACGTTTTGATTTAATCTTGACAATAAAAAAGGTAACAAAACACAGATGGGGAACTTATTCTATTCATAGAAGAGACAATATATAGGCTACAAAATTATAAGAAAAACCTACATATAACTTATGCAGTAGATTTTAAAAATTAGATCCGTATGCTTTAGTAATTTTTCTTGCACTTCTTCAAGACGAGTTTATGTATACTGAAGTATTAAGAAAAATTACCTACATGTATAATTAGTTAAAACCAACTCGAAAAAACTTCGATACTATTGTTTACTTTATTTATGAAAATAAAACATATTAAAAATAGATAACAAGAAACATCAAACAAATAAAATGCCCGGCCACCGCTTCTTTAAGGCCTCCTCAAAAGACCTTTCACTGTGAGCGCTGACATTCCTGATAATATGAAGTCACAGACACAGTATCGACCGGCTCCTCTGTACAGGCGCAGGCTTCGAGGCGCCTTCCATAAAAACTTCGACCATTTTCCGGGATTTTCCACGGTACAAGTTCTATGTTATTAAATCAATACGTATAACTGGAAAATATCCCAGCCGCTTCACGGGTAAACAACCGACCCGGCCGTCCGGCCCGGCGCGGTCGCGGCCGGCGCGTCCCGCGGTTCGATGTGGCGTCCTTGCTAGGTATTTTAGAATACAATACGTATTTTAATTTATTTAATGTATACGTACAATTTTAATTAAGAAAATTAATGAATTGAACCTTAAAAAAAACTTTTAATTTGCTATATTGATTACAATTTCGTGACATGCATGGGACAGGTTGATATAATATTTGATTCAGTCTCGGTTAGATTTCCGGTTCAATGAAAATCCCTAATTCAATCCCTAACCTGGTAGGTGTAAGAGCTTATGAATTGTTCAGTTTGGTCGAAGACGATCTGTGCTAACATCTTAAAATCAAATTTGACGATGTGCTAAAATAGAAGACTAGTTCTTGGAATTTTTTTGCGTAACAGCCATAATAATAAGATAAAATTTTAAATTACTTTATAACACAAATTTAGATAAAAAAAGTTTTATCTAAATTTAACTTATACTATATTAAGACTTTATTTGATAGGAACAAGTGTCATTTTAAAATCAAATAAAAAATACTTATTTCATAATACGAATCATCACGTTTCAACTTCAGAAATCTAATAATAATGAGAGAGTAGAAGTGATCAATTTTATGTTTGTTTTGGCGTGTCAATGTTTTTAAGTGATTTTAAATATATTTTGTAAGTCTTAAAAATAATATAAAACAATAAATAACCATGTTTTTAAGTTTCACCGAAGATCAAACTTGAAATTTGTGCTTCCTAAGCCGCACAGTTAAATCTAGCAGAAATAAGTATGTACACCTAATGGACCTTAACTTAAGGTAACAGCTTTGAGTAATTGTATCCGTTGAGCCAATTCGGTCTACCATTTAATGTTCGAAACAAACTAGTTCAGTTTGAGGGCGACTTTGCTGAGAGAACACATCATAACATCTTACTTACCAACTGCTAAAACGCCTTTGACCACATTCGGAAGCGGTGCGACTTACCTAGAACAAAAAAAGAGATAATAATTAACATGTATAATTTTCAAATGATCATAGATATCAAATAAGTCCATGTATCCATGTTTGTTATTAAATATTAGATTTTTTGGCTTGTTTGATAAATCAATCAATTATAGCCAAATAATAAGGACAATACTCTATGTTTGAACTTCAACGTAAATACTGTAAAATTGACTCAATTTAAAAGCGTATAAAATAAAATCACGCTATTCAAAGAAATACATACCATGTATTTTTTTTTTTTATAATTGAATAGTAAAAGCTCAAACATTTGTGAATAGTTAAGTTAAAATATAAAAACGACACAATTGGTGAAATTAAAGACCAAAAAGTAAATTTTGATAAATGAGACGTCGAGTTAAATAATTCACATTGAAGGTACTTAACTTCTTATATTTAGGAAACTGTTTTAAATAGTATTTACAGTGTTTTGCGACTTATCCTAGTTTTAATCATAAACCTCCTTTTTTTTAAATAAACATGACGTTGACCAATAAATCAACAATATTTCGAAATATTTCTTATTTTAAATTAAGATAAAAACAAAAGACACACATTTTTTGAATAATAAATAATAAGATATTTATTTAACAAAATCCGAGAGCTCGCTAAATTAAAAAAAATCACACCTGTACGAAGACAACCTTACTATTTTTAGGTTCTTAAAAATTTCGAGCATAAATTAATAAAAAGCAATATATTGTATAAGCATTTAAAATGCATGTATAATTTCTTAATAAAAGTAGTTTTGATAAGCAAGTTTGTTAAAAAAATACTTATAATTGATATTAATACAAAGGCCAGGCAGGTTATCATTACTGGGGTAATTTCCAGTACAGGTGGACAAAATAAAAATAGAAAACAAAAAACGACTGACTTTTTAACATACAAAAATAAATGGAAATTTCAGATTTTTTATTAAGTAACATGAGATTTTTTTATTTTCAGAAGGGCGAAAGCATGTAAACAAGAACATTCGAAAGCGTTAGTCGGGGACATAAATATCCATGTAAACAATGCTATCAAAACAACATAAAGCTCTGGAAACACATTACTTCGTGATACAGGACACCATCATATACAAATAATTCCAGAGGTGAATGTAAACAGATTATATAATTGTGGGATTCTCCTGGAATATAAAAAGTAAATATCCATTCCGACAATAAAAATATATATTTGTACAAAAATTTTAATTTTTTGTGAACCTTATTTGATTTCAGTTCGGATAAATTATCATATAAATTTATGGTTCTTACAAAGGTTAGTTTATTTTATCCTAACATAATTGTGTAATTGTTTTATAATTTAAAAAAAACAGATAGTGTTTTATATATATATATTTAAATATTGCAAAACAAAAAAAATATTGTAATTAATGATTCGATACAGCGTTTATCGAAACAGTAAATTTATAGTAAACCATTAAAAAAACCAAATAGTATATTTTACATTGCAAAACACTTATTTTATACATTGGAGTTTTTTTTTTTCGTGATCATCATATATAATAATAATTAAAACACGGTGACGTGCTAACTAACTAACTTGGCCGGAGTTGGCACTCGGAAACTCCCCGCGAGAACTCGGACATAACGAGGAGGGAAGTCGCCGTGTTCCTCGAGAGAATTTCAAAGACTTCACTTGCAGTCTTTCAGCGGGTCTGCGGCGCAGAGCAGGTGAGCAGACTTTAAGAGAGCTTTACAATTGTGGAATGATCCATCAAATGCTCTTTAGATGGTGCACAACTACAATCGTCGTTATAAATCTGACTTCGACCTTACTTCTATGGTTGCTACACGTTCTAATACGTATCTCAGATTCTCTATATTTTATATACCCATAGTGTTTTAAGCAAAAAGCAAAAAAACATAAGCGGATATAGAACGAGTAACACAACGAAAAAAACGAATAACACAATTTTGAGCTAATACGTTCGAATGCCGCTTTGTACTCTACATAAAATATCCACACAAATAAATATCGGTAGCGAAATACAAATATTGTTTCTATCATGATCCATCCAAGAGTATTGTTGACGAAGTATCGAATTTTTTATTTTAAAAAACCTTACCCGTGGATGGGTTAAAAATAATACTATCGTGTGTTTGTTAAATAAAAACACTCCATGTCCTTGAATGGTATTTGAACCGACGACAACCTGTTGCGTAAGAGATCGATGCGAACTGAACCAAGTCACTCAACCGGACACGGTCCTTTTTTAATATATAACAATCGTAAACACGATATTACTTTCATAGTTTTGTGTAATACCTTAGGTGGAAATTTTTATAAACTTTAATCAAATAGCCTTTTAAATTGTACTATTTTATTCAATTCAAATGTTTATATGTAATATTTAAAAATTATGTGCCAATTTATCTTAGCTAGCCAGACAAAAAATCTACCAGAGTTTTCCCTTTCAACCAACATAGATATTCTTTTCTTTATATATTGCCAATACCAATGAGTATGTTACCTCATCGGTATTGGAAAAACTCTGTGATGTAGGATTTCAGTGACTTGGCAAGAAGGCAAATTTCGGAATAGTAGCATGCCGAAAAACCTCACAACTACCTTCTATGCTTTCAGCTACTCGCTTACCTGCCTCTTCCCTCGCGACCCCTAACTCAGTCTGCGAGTTGTCGGGGTGAGTGAGGCTAATGACTCCTCTCTCAGATCTGGGCTTAGATGTGTGCCGCTCGCAAAATAAATACGAAAAGCTGGATGATTCGACCTAAGTCGCATATAATCCGTGTGCACATTATACATTTGCATAGGGTTTTGAAAAAACATTGATATAATTTTGCAATTAAAGTTTTACAAAATAATACAGATAATAATAATTATCACATTCAGCGTAATAAATTGAGCAGCTGTTGTGACTTTTTGATAGTCGCTATCATGTGTTAACTATTTCCATTGAAAATAAATAATTACGCCTAACGAGCAACCAGATATTAGCATAAATACTTAGATACGTATGCATGGTAAACATCTTCATAAAATACAAAGCGGTTAAGCAATCGATAAACATCTGTGCAAAAAGACTACTTTCCATCAGATAAATGCAAACAAATCTAGAAACATCCATCCGGGCTTATCCGGCCGTCGCAGTTTTCATCGGAAGTAACATTTCCGTGGCGTGCCTGAACGCCATTTTAAATTCGACATACACAAGCGCCCGTAAAAGTTTGTAAAACGTATTGCTTTAATTTCGATAATTGGGGAGAAACCATTCGCGCGCCGCCAACCGCGAAAAAATTAACAGCCGAAATCCGAACTTGAAACATTTTTGGTTTTATTTTTAAATATTGAGGCTAGTAGGTTTTACAGTTTTTATGGGTTTTTTTTTTCATTACAGTGTAAATAGAATTTTACGATAACATTTTTCTCGCACGATATAAATTGAAATTTTAATAAAAATAACAGAAGTTATTATTTCCATAACATTATTCTAAGCCGGGAAAGGGTATGTGAAAAAGAATGTGCTTTTTTTAAATATATATTAAAACAAAAAACGTAAGCTGTTATAAAAAATTTATAAATATTTGATTGGTAGTATTGAATGATTTTTGTGATATTTGTATTGGTGTATTTATAATTGTTTCCGAAGAGATTTTTCACAGATGCAAATGAAAAACTTTTAGGATAAGCAAAACATTTATGAAACTACTCTTTCAAGAAGAACCGCGAACTACATTTACCATTCACACCCGAGTCCAAATAAATTCAATTCCCATAGATAAGAGTAAAGTTTAGCGTCGGCCGACAACGCCACACACTCAACAGCCATAAAGCAAAAGTTTTGGAAGAACGGCCAGGCTAAATTAGCACCTCGCGTGCCGGCCACAAGAGCGATAGTGCGATGCGCCGCCTTGGCAGGATAGAAAAAGCCAACGCTCAATGCTGCCATACGTATAAAATATAGCATAACCTTGATTTCACGATATCTTCGCTTACATTTTATGTGAATTCTTATGCAGATAAAGTACTTTAGTTAATTAAATGCTTAAAAAAGTCTACAGTTTCCGGTGAGCTCGCAAAAATATATATTTTACGAAGGAAAGCTGAGATTGCTCGTGTACTTATGAATATTTTTTGAAAACCGTTTGAATATATATTACAATGGCTGTCAGAAACTTGAATGGAGAAAGGAAGAGCGGAACCTTAGGCATAGAAAATATATGATAGAGTTAAATCAATATTGATTGATTTAGACTTCTCCGCTCGTACAATTTATCTCAAATACATAATACTCCTTACTTCTTTTGAATATTACGAAGCCATTTTTTACAGACTCATATCGAGGTCTATCTTTGCATACCATTCGTACTCAATAATCGCTTGGCATTTACCGAAAATCGCTTTTTTAGAATAAAAATACGAAATAAAATTTAAAGCTGTTGAAAAAACTGTAAATTACACCATTAGTTTATTTATATCTAAACAAAAGAAAATTATACCGGATTTCGACTTTTTTCATTTCGTAAAATAAAATGCATAACTCTTGGCTTAAAACATAAAAATAAATTGCGAAATGTAATAGTAATGTGGACGAAATATAAAAAGCAGGTAGTCATAATCGTTTACCCACGAACCCGATTCTCAAAATCGCCAATATTATGAATGCATACTATAAAATTAAATACATTTGTAAAAAAAAAAAAAAAAGAGGTACATTTATCTTGACGAAAATGGCGGGTCATCCCAATTCCTAAGCGTCACTTCATATTTAGAAAGTTGCCATTTCTAAAAATAAGACAAGAGACGGGAAGGCAAGTATGAATGTGCCACGATGGTGTCGCTTCCATCACTCCACGAGGAACGATCACGTTTGGAGATAGTGTAATATTTATAATAATATTACACGAAACAAAAATTTCAATTACATCATTAAATCATTTTTAATAATTTCTGATTTACTGTGAGGTATGAAGTATTTGGTACAAAAACTCATTATTTGATTAATTGATATATGTTCTATCAATATCTAATACTTTTTTTTGTACTGTTAAATAATTTTTTTTTTGTATTAATCAGATAAAAAACACAGGAATGAAAACAAATGTGTTTAAGCATAAACAAAAAATACAATTCACGCAACAGTAATGATTTTATTCAAAATAAAGTAATATTCAATTTGAATATACAGAACTTGCCTTCCGGGCGTGTCATGTTGTTAAATGTCTTCGTTAAATTATTTAATGAACATTTGTGTAGGTTGTCTTATTTGGGATATAATTAGCATTTACAGTTCCTAAACATCGGGGTGATAATGAGAGGGGGTAGGTTTCGATGATTGAATTCGCGCGACTCTTCCGGGCGTCGTCGTTGCTCCGCGGGGACACCCTTTCAGGGGCGGCCAACTCGCCGACTCGCTCACTGAGCAAGCTCCTGCCAACATTTATTACGTTACGGCCATCTTGATCGTTTGCTTTTTGAAACGTGAACCGCGTGTTTTATTTTATTTTGTAAAATTAATTCATAGCTGTTTAAAAATGGCAAGTTTTTTTGCTGGTGTACTCATTTCTTCCCTCGCTGTGAAATGTTACTTTTTTTAACTTGTATAACATTATTTTGAAACTCTATTTATTTTATAATTATTTCAAAAATAGTTTTCTAAATATAACTACGGTGTAAATAATGTTTGTTATTTAGATCAGTATTATATATATTACCAAGCCTCGTCATGTTTATATTTATATTCAACTTGCTCACCGTTGTAGGGGTTTTGTGGTAACTTCCTTATATTACATAATATGAATACATAAACACGTATATTACAGTATAAGTAATAAACTTTCTTCGTATTTCAATGTAGGATAATAAAAACATAACCTTGAGCTCTAAAGGTTTTTTTTTATTATGGCAGGAACAAAATAGGTCTTTTGACGATGTCTTCAAAGGCATGCAGAATTTTTTTATGTTATCCAGAGCTTCATAAGATAACTCTATTTAATTAGATAAAAAAGCGAGTTACTAGATTAAAATAATTTTGCTATTTACGTGGAGTTTAAAACATAAAATATACATTTTAAATATTTGGAATAGAAAAAAATGTATTTATATAAAGTAAATAAGATTTTTTTTTTTTTTTCATTAACTTATTTCACTTTATTTACACTTACTATTGGTGTAAATAGAAAAGACAAGATTTGATGTGATCTAAATTCAACTATTCGATCATTTGTGTTGTTTAACATTTTATTTTTTGACCCGGCTAGTTTCACCAACATGCTAGGTTGGCATCTTCGTGCACTCTGCTTTAAAAATAATAATATAAAAAAATAATCATTATAAAGTTTAATTTGATGTAATAGATTTTTGGTTTTCGAGATTTTTCGTATGCAATATTTATTCTCGTGCAGTTAAGAAATGTTTGATTAAGTTAGGAACGTAGCATATATAAAAAATACATATATTTTTATACAAAGTAATGTTTTAGGATTTTTTCTTTTAGGCAGCGTACGCGCTTTGGCCAGGTAAGTACATAGAAGTTTATCAAAGTTGTCCCCAGGGGCGGAGCGGGCGGTCCATTAGAGCCCCCAGCCCCCAGCCTCCAGCCCCCGCGAGGGCCGCTCCGGACCTGGATTTCGGGTGACAGAGTGCGAGCCCGTGATGAATTGTTTCGAGAATGAAAAAAATAAGAAAAAAATAACATACTATTTTTCGTGTGTTTTCCTGATATTTTTCCTATTTTAGTAAAGCGCCATTTAATTGTGCACAACACAAAAGTATTTTTGAGTATGGAAATACATAAGTTAAAGATATTTTCTTTCACAAGCGAAAGACGAATTATTTATAAATAAGAATATGATGTCGAAATGTAAGCGTACTTGAGACCAAGTTTTTTTTCTTAGAGCATTATAAAAAGAAACAATAAATCAAACTAACTAAATTATTGCTTAGAAACTGATTTTTTAATTTTGAATTAATATTTCTATAAAAAATATATGTTGAACAAATGAGTAAAGAAAATTCATTCTTATATTATATAAAAACACATAATAAATATTTCAAAAGTAATAAAAAATATACATAAAATAGGTACTCCTACGGTTGTTTTCGAGAATGTAAATAAGGCATATGTAGAAAATAGTTTCAAGGAAACGTGGAGCAAAACAAAAGTGGTAACTAAATAAATAAGGAGTCGAAAAATTATCACCGTCGAATAATACGGAATTAAAGAAAATTACGCTGCGATCAATATCAAACAATGTGGCTTGTATAATTTAAATACATAAATACAGGTTCAGGTTCGCGGGCAGCGAGGGCAACAGCTCTCTCTGGGGAGAATATCGAGAATTGTAATTTAAGATTTCACACACCGGCATACATTCCAGGAGTCGAGTCCAGTACGCAATATTACACGGTCACATATTATTTATAGAATAAATCAAAAATATCAAAGAAATAAAACCATTTACTAGACTCTGACGAATCGTTTTATTGTACGTGTGATTATTTGCTTTAACCATGAACTGTATTGCATATATAATACTGATTGTATACACGAACAAATATATTGAATTCATGCCCTGGTTACAGGAGAGAAAGTGTTATCTTTATTTCAATTTAAGTAAGGTGTCAATTTAAACACATAAAGTTTTATTTATTGATATAATAAATCATAAAATAGTAATTACTACTCAGTCAAGTGAAGAGAACACTTCGATATAGTCGAAAATCAATTAAAACGTATTTAGAGTCTAATCTTTTTAAAAAGTGACAGTTTAAGACGAGACGAAGGTGTAAACGTATACCGTTCAAGAATCTCGTCGAGCAGTGCTCATTTACGTTTCGGAAACATGGAGGCAACGAAAAAAGGCAAAAGACCCCCTGACGCCATCGAACGTGAAATCTTGCTGCGCGTCTATGGGCTCATAAAAGACGGCGACGCTAAGAGGAGACGCTACAATGCTGAGCTGTATTAACTGTGCCAGGATGGACTATGGGGATTGACGCTGCAGGACGATACGATACTGATTTAGGACGACAAAGTGTAGTCAAGAGCATCTGTGCTTTGGGCGAGATGTACTAAGGACTAGCAGCATTGATCAAGAGAGCATTTTTTTTTATCAAAAAGACCACATAGGAACTACTACGGTTTGTAGCGCCAATGATGATAATTTTGTAAGAAATTCTAATAGTAATAAAATTAAATTGATTAGTATTCGATCGATAAGCATGAAACTAATTCTAGGCTCGAATGATCTATACGGGGATTACTCGATCCATGTCAATTAGACAAAGCAGACCGAGTGAACTGAGCAAAACCAAAGCTCGTTTAAGGCATATTAACAAGACAGATTAGATATTGTCAGTTCTGATCAAAGCTTCTGCAGGCTACGTTAATTGGTTGCCGTCTGCTGAACATACCCAAGCTTCCGATTGGATTCCTACATGTCTCTGAACTTCGATTAACCGACACCTTAATAACCACTGTGCTCGACAATTTCTCAACACCCGAGTAATTCTAATTTTATTTTTTTACTCAAAACCATAATGTGACATTTAACATTTGTAAATATATACGCGTATATGACCGAGATTCATATTAAAAATGTGCACGCAATCACGAGGACATAAACTTATTTTGTGTTGGTGGGTAGTGTATAAATTTTACAAAACAAACTACCAAATGTATTTTTGAAGAATCAATTATTGTTTTCTGCACGTCGTAATGGAAATATTACACCCATTCAAGCAGGGTGGTAGAAGACGTCGTGTTTTTTTTTTAAATTTACTTTTTGCTCTCAAAATAAGACAACGCTCATTTCATTATTTTTATTTGAGCTTAGTATACATGTAGTATCACCCGAATCAAATGTACAGGGAGAAGTTAAAATCACCCTGTTTGCTGGAGATACAATTACCTAAGTTCCCCAGACAAAATAAACTCCCGAGACGCTTCAGTTTTACATAATACGACGCCATAAACTTAATGTTCCTCTTACAATTATACCGGGAGCGTACACACAATAACGGCGTCACAATGAGAGTTATTACATCCCGTATCTGCGATGCTCGTATCTCGCGTCCCGCAAGGCCCGGGCGCGGCGGGACACGTGCCGGGCCTCGGGCCTCGGGCCTCGCCACAGCCCCATCGCGTGTATTGACAGCGAGCCCAGAATATCACTTAATATCATCTGTCATAAATTAGCGTAGATCCATCCCCCGCTTCGTGACATTGCGATGGCAAAGTCGTTAAATTTTACAGCATATACGTAATGACACTATTCAGGGTACAAATTTCTTTACGCGGTTTTATAGCGCTCGCTATTTTTTGGGTCGATTTGAAGTGAACTATTCCCTTGACCCAATGACGGTTCCCGGCCTGAAACTTCAAGAGTGCGATTATATCAAATAGTTTTGCACGGAATAAAGTTTCTCTGAATTGTTTTAAGGAGAAAAATACAACGCTGAGAATAAGATGAAAATATACATTTCGTGTTGTTTTGGTAAGCTCACAGTTGTTTTTACTGAAAGGTTTACTATTTATAATTAACAGTTGCAGTAAATTCAGGATTACGTAAAATACCTAGAGTTAGTTATTGTAAGTATTCCAGGATCGGTTATTAATGTGCTACAAACTGTTTTATAAGCATGAGTCTCGTATGTTGGTTAATTGTAATTTTTTAAATATGTTTACAGGAAGCTTTTTAAGCGCAACGTATTCAATCTCGATGACATCTCCGAAATCTATAATAATTGAGTTAATATAAATCAAACCCAATATTGCAATGGATTATTAAACATAAATGGTAATCATACCCACCTAGACACAATGCTGTCGGTAACGACAATAACAGGAAACGGCAAGGACAAAAATATATCTAGAGCATAATATAACCCGGGCGCCCATTGAAAGCAAATTCGGCAAGCGAGCCAACTTGCTTTCATGAAACTAATCGATTCTTAGTATGTGTGTGCTGTCTGTAAGAATCAAATATCAGACTGTAAAAAAAACAATTTCAAAATATTATTTCTTATTTTTTTCATTATGTTTCTTACCGTAAAATAAGTGAAGGCACATATGTACATAAGTAGCGTTTGGAATGTGGTAATGTAAACGCAAAATATGGATCCGTTTTTTAATGGGACGCATCTACCCGCGCGCCGCACGATCTAAGGCCTGGCAGAATATTTCATCAGGCGACGCTGAAACGTCACGTGACCCGGGCCGCCAAGGCTGCAATCATCTGGAAGTGTACCGGGAAATGTTACAAAAAACCCTGATCGGAGATATCAAATTACAGCGCCGAGGTGTTCACAAACAAATTCAAAAATGTAAAAATTCCAATACGTTACGAAAAAAAAAACTTTTAAAATAATTTTTTGCAAGAGATACTTTATGAAGTAATATTATGTTCATTATCCGCCTAGTTTCTTCGAGAAAAATTTAATTTATTTTTATGGAATCATATGAATTAAAAGTGATAGTCAGGGTAATAAATACTACGATGCAAAACAAGTCAGGTAAGAAAGGTTAGACGATATAATTTTTTACATCAGTGATATGAACCGGCACAAAAGAAGGATCCTAACCAAAAGAAAAATAAATACATTCAGACACTCGACAATTTACAATCTCCGACAAAAGACATGTAATCAATACAAATAGTGTCTCCGGGAGGGTCTCCTTATCCCTGGCATCGGATAATAAAAGTCTCCCCGCCGGCCGCGTCCGGGGCTGCGCGTCGCCGCTCCTCGAGCATTACAGCTAGACATCAATTGTTACGATCTGAGGTCTGCGAAGAGCCCGAGTTACTAGATTAAATTCATACCAGACCGTGAGCAGATGAATGGAGTGTGGGTACGGGAATGTCCCCATACACTGGGCCGCGTGCACAAACAGCGAGCGCGTTCTGTATCGTGTAGAAATATACTCCGTATATTTATCGCGGTTTAAGCAAATTCCCCCTTATGTATGAAAGTCTTCAATACTTCATTCGAGATGTGTTTGCACGTAAAACCGTACATGTAATATGAACTTCGAGAAAATAACATATGTATTCAATAAAGATATATATAATGAATTTATGTGTAGCATTAATTATCTGCATCTGCGTTAGCATCTTCATATTTCCGTATTTTAGAATAACTTTCGGTTTTTAAGGCGCCTTTGGTGTGTTTGAAAAATTATTGAACTTCGTATTGACGACTCACCTTTTTGAAGCTCTTGGATAGTGGTCGCGGTTGATATGTTAAATAATATATCAAGTATTAAAATATTATGTTTAAATATTAAATATTGAATCTTCTATAAGGATTAGTCTTTCTGATATTAATTTCAATTCAAAAACGATTTGTTTACAGTGATAGATTATTGTGTCCTCCGTATGAAACTCAGGGGTTATAATAAATTTAACATTTGAAAAGTCGTCCATATCAATTATAAATCGAGAAGGGCTCAGAATGAACCCTTATTTACTGGACACAAGTTATTTTAACACTAAGCTAAAACTGATCAATACTCGTAAATATTTCAAAAGGTATAAAATTAAAGTACGTATATATATATATATATATGTGGGAGGGGGGGGGGGGGTGAATTGAGTGTTTATCAATATAACATTTACAAAATAATATTACGTGATTTTAAATCTATGTCACTAGTTTAAGAAAAACGTAAATAAACCTGCAAGCACGTGCAATTCCACGTATTAACTTCCAGCGACAGATAAAAATATCAGTGCAATAAATATACTAAATGGAGTAGAGTTAAAAGAAACACCGACAAGACATTATAGCCGCACATCGCGTGAATATTTACGCTTTGCTAAGGTTTCTTAACCTAACTAACCTAATATAACGGCGATCGATATGGTGGGCAGACACGGACAGTCTGCGAAACTGCCTTTATAAACACGAAACGCAGGGCGGCCTTGCCGGCGCTGGCGGGCCCGCCCCTCCCGGCCGGGGAAGGTGAGGCCCGAGGGTCTAACGGAAGATACACTTCGTCGCAGCTGCCCTAACGTGATTGGATAATAAGTTTTATGGCCCCAATCCAACACACCGGCAGGACTAGCAAGTGTACAGTGTACAGCGCACAACAGAGGCGTTCAGCTCGGTCGGCCCGAACTCCAGATCACCCGATCTAGCAGAAGGTACTTTGGATATTATGCAAGCTTAGACAAAGTTATGCCTCCTCAAGGCAACATTACAATTAATAAATTATAATTTATGTACATAAAACAAGAAACATGAAATATATGCTTCAGTTTCGTTGGTTTGCTTGCAAAACACTTTAAAATACATCCTAGTGACCTTAAATAATGTAAAGCCTCTAAGATAATTTATAAAACAACATAGAACTCTTTTATTTGTTTTGGTGAGAAAATAAGTTTAATCGATACATGGAACATACCATGTGTGATTTTTTTGTCATATCAATACTCACAATTTCACTTTGATTTTAATTATTATTACTCCCGAGATTTATTGAAAATACGTTTAAATTCTATGAAATCATCCTGTAGACTACGCACATTTATACTATTTGCTATAAAACGCTTAAAATAAAACTATATCTCTATAAAGCTCTCGTATAATATTAAAAAAAACTTTTCCTTGTAAAGTAATCAATCAACATGCTTTTCCGCCTAATATAATATTGAATTCAATAAAATGTTATCGTTTTATTTGAAAAGTACGCTGTTTAGTTAGGCCTACCAAAAATTTCAAAATTTACTCATTCAATTAAATTTTGATATTTTCATCGAACCGACGAAGGCCCTGGGACTGTTGTCTTTTTGCGCGAACCGCTTACATATTCTTTGCGAAAATTCTTCGCCGGAAGCGGATCGATGTTTCCTCATACAAGTCCTCGAGTAGTTCTAAAAAATAACAGGCAGTGAGAATGTATTCAAATATTTCACGGTACAATGTTAGACGTACACGATCATGAAACGCCGTCCGTCCGCCCCGTGGGTATTTACCATAAACATTCTAAAATAAACTTCAATTTATTCCTTACAAACGTGTAATATTTCCCTTGCATAAAACAAGGGAGTCGATCTTTTAAAATGTAGAATAAGCGTGTTTGTTTTTGCATATAATGTTTGCAAAATAATGGACGTGAGATATTTACTGCCTCGGCGTGGGAACTCATAAAAAATACATTCTGGATTTCTCAGTCAAAATAATAAGGCTATATTTAAAACGTGTCTATGGATAAATAAATTAACGCACGCACAGTGAGAACTATAAATATAATCTCAATATTTTGAAAGAAAGTATAGTATTTAATTTTGAATAAAAATCTAAAAAATGTTCAAAGATTTTTTGGTAAATATAGAAAGATTCATAATATTGTATAATTTCAAATTCTCAATTGAAAGCAACAAGAGACCGCCAGTTATTTTTGGTACTCTTTTGAATGTTTTTTCTCCTTCTGATGCTTCTCTTCATAGAAGGTTTGTGACCATTTCATTGAATATATTTTTATCCTCACTAATTCGGGCGTACATCCAACTTCCAGCCACGTAAGTTTTCTCCATCCAATACCCCTTTTTCCCTCGATTTTGCCTTGGACAATCGGCTGTAGGATAAAGTGACCAAAATAGGAGATCGTATATGTTTGAGTACTTAAAAAATATTAATTATAAATATATCGCACGTGCCACATCACAGCGTTCCACTTGATAATAATTTGATGTAAGTATACCCGTTCTGTAAAAGTTCATATATGTTCTTCTAGGCACGTGTTTCTTGGGCGTTTATTTGGTAAAATAGAAATTTTGTACGGATAGTTCTCGAAATAACGGCCCGCTAACGACATTAGAACGACTTTTGGAAATGACTACCACATTAGATCGAGGGGTTCCCAAGTCAACAAGAATATTTGACATATATGGTACGCAGAAACGCACTGAGTAACACCGCCGTGAATACGGCCGACGTATTCGTTTTAGCATTTTTATTATTCAAATAACTCAACTAATATTCAATTAATAAAACTATATTTAAGAAAGCAAGAATTTCAATTGTACAAATAGATAAGCTTGATCGGATGAACGCGCAAAGGTCGGTCGAGTAAAATTCTCTTTCAATACAAAAAGAAATTCGTGCAATTTGTAGTCGCCACAAGAATAAAATAGTTATATCGTGCCATATAAAGCGAGGCAATACATTTATTACTTTTTAGGGTCGGAAAGCAGTTCTGATATAAAGTAACCACCATTATGGGGAGCTCGGCGGACCCTCTCGTTTGCATACATCAGCTTCGTTGAGAGTCAGTAATTGTTTAGTGGCATGATATGTATCTGCTGAAGGAATAGATAATTTTATACGGAAATTATTTAATTATACAATTTACCCCGAAGATTACAAACTTTTATTCAATATCAATAAATAACCAATTATGATTTACGTATTGATTTATTGGTTCTATGCATACGTTTTAGTACTATTATTTACTAAAACAAAATAGAAGATATAACTACAAACACTGAGGAAGAGTAAAAAAATAAAACCGATATGTCCACTAGTAGATTAAACATGAAATTATTCATAAATTCGATTGTTACTGTATATACTTTACCAACACCCAATCATAGCACAAACAAAGATCAGAACGAAACATACCCTTATAAAGCTTTTGTACCTTCACTCCCTCCAGGCCATAGCGGGTCACGTACAGTGATCAGGGCTAGGGCAGTGCTGCCCGCCCTGGCCCTCCCTGGCCCTCCCTGGCCCTCCCTGGCCCTCCCTGGCCCTTCTGGCCTTTCCTGGCCCGCCCTAGCCCGCCCTGGCCCTTCCTGGCCCTTCCTGGCCCGCCCTGGCCCGCCCTGACCCTCCCCGGCCCGCCCTGGCCCCGCCCGAGGGCCCGCCTACGTGGATGGGAAATCATTTCCGCCCGAGCCCGACGGCCGCCCGATCCGTGCCCTCCCCACGAGCATTCACTACCGAGGCTTGACAGATTATTATTTTATTTGTTTTCGGCTTTCTGAGTACGGGTCAGTTAATGATAACGTTTTTATTTTTATTTTGGTATTTTATTCGCTGGTAGTACGGCATGTTCTCAACATCTCAATAGACAAGAGATATTAATTTATACACTTGATCAGATAATCTTTTGTTTTATCTCTGTTTAGTTAATGTGAATTTCGTGAGATACACCACATGTTTAGTATAGTCTGATTTTTACGCAATATTCACGCTTTATGACGTAATATTACACTTTCATTATATGTTTTAATCAAAAAGGTAAAAATAGTAATAAAATACCCTTCCTTTACTTTACGTACTGTACTAAAAATATTTTTTATTAAGTTTCATACCATTTTCATAAAACAATAACTTAAAATTACTTTTATGTCGTATTTTTATTCATAATAAAGCCTATAGAGTACCTTTACAGTTAGAGACCCGCAAGCAATTGGTTACTGGCTGAATACTGTTGTAAAACTCTGTAAATATGAAAATTCTTCTTCATACAAATTAATCCCACAAGGAAAATACTCCATTTAAAAAGGACGAACATAATTAAATATCATAATAAAATATAAATAAATGTGAGATTTATGATCACCGTTGCCAAAAATAAGAAAAAAAACGGATATATTCAACAATAGATTCAACAATAGTTTTAATAAAAGTAGAAAATACTCCAGTATAGTTCCCGTGAATATTCCCTATTTTTTTTATAATTTAACTTTCTGTTCTGGGCATTGAAAACAGTTGTAACATCCTAACTGCTAAACTCCAACCGGAACATTTCAATGGTTGTTCAAGTACTGACCAAGTTGTGGAGCCTAGAGAAGATTGACTAGTCAACCGTTTACTGAATAGCTACTCCCTGACCAAGATATTTATTATAGCTGGAGATATATTATTTAACAAAAATATTTTCAATTCAATTTACGTATATTTTTCAAGAGCGTAACAAATTTATAAACTTATCGGGTAAAATTACCAAAATATCGCATCCATCAAGTAATCAAACACCCAGGATAGTAACGAAGAGTTTGTTAGAAAAAAGCCTTTTCATTCTTATCTCTGTTAGTTTTAATTGGCAGTAGTAAATTTATACTATCACGTAGAACAGTCTCGTTACATTAATATTAAGATTGTTAATTACACTTAAAATACGCAAGATTAGAATAATTACTGATAATATTCGTGTGGTAATGAATTTGTCGGTATCAGACGCTACGTAATCAATTTTTACACGAATGTAGCTTACTACTTATGAGCTTTAAAAGTAAGACTAACATTTTTTTAAGAGTTATAAATTTGATCACATTGCCAACATAGAAACTTTTAAAAATGTATTTCCAAAAAACACATTTTATTATACAATAGCTAACATTATATAAACACATTGGTCATTTTTTTTAGTTAAGAGAACGAACGTCCAATTATTCACTTCGCTAAGCGCTTTTTTAAAATTATAAATTGCTTATGAATAACAAAAGATTTATCAGTAACTAGAAGTAATCTAACAAATTGTCCATAAAAGCTTGGTGCTCACAGTCCTGCTTCCAGACCGCCCGTTTGCCACAACCACCCATACATGCACCGGATGCCACCCCGCGGTGACCACCAATTTTACCTCTTGAAAAATCCACCCCTAATGTCCATCCGTTTTATTAAGCCTGCTTACAGCTTAACCAATGTTTGCGTGTGTATATAGGGTCTTATGGTTTGATTTTATTGTTTAAGTTTTTTGTTGAAAAGGATGTACCGATCGAAAGAAGAGATCTTTTAAATTAGAGATACCTTTAACTTAGTATGGTGTGTAATCTATTTTATATATCAGTAACCAAGTGAAATATTTTCGATTATACAAAACACGACGCGGTCTCTTTTATTTTATTTAATATGGCAGACCGTTATATTATGCAAGTTAAAAACGGCACCCTTTAACATCGACGTAATTTATTCCGGTTCGGAATTACATCACGCCATGGTTGTGTCGAAATTCGAAATCCACAAAATCGCGTCCACCCGCCGGGGCATCAAATTAAAGCATCAAAGCGGGGGTGGAATTCGCATCTTTCTTGGCTTTACAGGGAACTTTTATCCGAGGAGAGCGCGGGGGGCGGCACGGGCGCGGGGGTGAGGGGGTAAGGGAGTGAGGGGGGGGGCGCAAACTATTCCAAGATGGCGGCTCAGGAACGCGCCATGTGTGGCCGCGTCACTGAGGCCGCAGCACCACTACTTGTAGGATGCAAGCAGCAAGCCGCGGGAATGACGGATCAGACACAGGTAATACTGATGAGATTATATAAGACTGTGTTTTAAATTCTGTACAAATGTAAAATTTTGAAATAATTCATATATGTATTTAAAAAGCAACAAATACGCTGAGTCTATGTCTTGAGTATTTTTTTATTGAGTTTTCTTTGTGCATTGTTTCTACCCCCCCCCCCCTTCCCTCTCCACACCTCTAAATGTGCTTCTGGGGTTTAGAAATTTTCAGTTACGAATAAATAAACAAATCACGCTACGAGTTTGAGTTAGTAGATATATTCAAAACCAAATAAATTCATGTAAAATAACTCTACCCGGAAAAAAGCAGAGCACTTTACCTTTGAATACATATGCATGAAAACGTGGAATTCACAGTTTTTTTATGGTGGAAATCTATAGAAACACACGATAAAAAATTAACTATGGCGTCTTAAATCGTGAGATTACTTCAGACCCGATTTAGCGAAAGACTGCCAAGTCGGTTATTGTCGCGAGCGCGGCCGTAATATTTGCAATGGGCGAGTACCACGGCCGAGGCAGGTCGCTATCCAAAACGTACGAGCCATTATTCGCAAGTTCTTAATATTGTCGATGTTTAGCCGAAAAAAAATGTCGAATAAAAGACCGAGTTAGTGGCGAATAAAATTATATTACGCCGATTTTCGACCGCTGTTTGGTCGCCGCGGAGCGCGTTAAAAGTTACAATATTTTCATACAGCTTAACTGTATAAGTTAATACATGGTGCTTCATAGCTTATGGCGTGGCCTGAAAATAATCCACTTATCAAGTTTTTTTAAACATTATTATATTCATATTACTTACATATAATTTTCTTTTGATGTTATTTTTATTTTATAAATTGGGTAAAAGATTTCTCATATTCCACAATGTTTTATATTTAATATACTAAAGTTTTACACTCCTAGCATACATACAAACTATATATTTTTTCTAATTGCGATACAATAAACACATTTTAAAAATTTATTTCTAAATATTATTTGATTCAAATTGAAAAATCAGCATATTTGATATTTTCTACATTGATTTACAAGAATAATAAAAAAATAAACCTAATAAAACAACGAATATTGATTTAATTTTTATTTAAAAAATACAAGTACGTTCAGTACTTTAATTTGGTTACTGGTGATACATTCACAAATGAGCTCAAAGTCAAAAATGCGACAATATCGCTGATTATAAAACTATTGAAATAAAGTAAATTTGATTATTCCAGTTGATCGAGCAACGTGTAAGCTTAAATTTATTATTTCGGTGTATTCGGTAGATTCTCAATTTTTTAAAAACCGTTAATAAAACGCAGCTACCCATATATCAAAAACTACCTTTACGACGCCTAATTTTTTTAATTTCAATTTGATTACATTTTTTCATTGATTTAAAAATATAATATTTTTATTTATCATTTGAATTGTCAACTGAAACCGTGAGTTCCATAACACTGTGTACAAATCAAAATATGATAATTTTTTCTCGATTCTGCGTAAATTACAAAAAATCCAGACTCACTCCACTTTCAGTGGGCTCCTGAAAGTTTTTTAATGGCTTAGGCTGAAACCCGGGCTTGCGGGGACGGTCCTCTCGCGGTGCATGCGTGTCTCAGGCGGGATTCTCGGCACGGAGAATTTGTATTCGTGGCTCTACGCGCTGACGAAGCACCCGACATACTCGCTGTAGAAATATTTTCACTATGCCTCTAGTTATTTAGCCATATTATACTGTCCGAATATGTGACAATATGTTTTAAAGAAATATTTTATCTCAATAAATAAATTACATAAACAGACATATATATATATATATATATATATATATATATATATATATATATATATATATATATATATATATATACATATAGGTTATCAATATTTTTGATAGAGAGTACTTGGTGGAATTCCATTTTAATATTTTAAAGTTCAGTTTGATAATGCCAAACGTGAAAGGTTGGCGAAAACGGTCACCAATAAAAATTAACGTGTGGAAAAATCACTATCACTATACATTGTATTGTTAAAATAATAATAGTTTTGTTTTAATGTATGAAATAGCTTAAATATTGTAATTATAGTTTAGTTTAGTGAGAATTAAAAAAACTAATTGGAAATCAGAATAGCCTTATATAGAGAATAGGCATGACGACAGTATCAAAGAATCAAAGAAATAATTATTTTAAGGGAAAATACATATTAAAAGGATTCAAAAAACTGATTTAGTTTTATTTAAAAATCTAAGATTAATAAGATTTTCAACAAATTAAAAGGTTAAAATACTGCAATCGGCCATTTTGACTGAAACACCAATCACAGCGCATGACGTCATACCACCGTAAGCAACTCTATGGTATTCAAACTTCACTGTGTTTTGTTGTGACCTCCGTATTGCTTGCGAATTTGGATTGATTTTTTAATAATCTCAAGTGTGCTAATCTTGCAAACAAACTTCGCTGTGTTTTGTTGTGACCGTATACGCATTTGGATTGCTTTTTTAAAAGTCTAAAGTGTGTTAATCTTGCAAACAAACTTCGCTGTTTTATTGTGACCGTATTATTTACTCTCTAACAATGGAATCAGGCTTTGTTAAAGCAAACAGCTCAAATTTGCCCAGGATTGATTCATCGATGGTGAGAGATTTCTTTATAACTGATAAAGAATTTTGCTCACCCGAGTTCCGAAACGTCAAAATTTCCTTGTAAGTACATTTTGTTTATATTTATCTTTAGCACTAGATACAATCAACTTAGTAAAAATTAAACTCGTTTGAACTCATAGGAGTTTATTTTAATTAAATTACTCTCTACTCAACTAAATTATTAGTCTAGTCCGAACTAGCCTTTACGAAGCACTTCACTTATTTGGTAGACACCTAATATCTGATAATCACCAAGGCAGTGTGTATGTATTTATTATAATTAATTTCATTTCTTTCAGGTCTTCAAGACCATCATATGGGGATGATGCAATCAGTTACGTAGAACTAAAACGGGAAGGAAACATCTGTGTAGTAAAATGCAAGATTTGCCCAGAGCATAAAGTCCATGCAAAATTATATGCTGTAACATTGATGGTTGATGAATATGAAGAAAGGGTAATATCAATCCAATGCCATGATTGTGTTGCTGCCCAGGGCGGATGTAAGCATGCCGCAGCGCTGCTTACGTGGGTCCATAGACGAAGCGAAGAACCTTCTTGCACTGAAGTTCTATGTTACTGGCAGAAATCGAAGTTATCAAGAGTTGGCACTACCTTGAAATTCAAATCTGCAAAAGATGTATCTAATGGTAGCCCTATACTGCCTTCTAACTCTGCAGGTCTTGAAATTTTTTTAGAAGAAGTAAAAACAAGGAATTTAAACAACTGCGAGCTATTAGTGTATCATCATGATTGTAATAGTGATAAACTACGTAGTGTCTCAATGCACCAACTTGTGCTTACATATAAAGAAGAGTGCTGTGACTTATTTTTAAGTAAAGTGAGTTTGACGACAGTAGGACTTATCAAAAATATTGAAAATTTAACCAGGGACCAGTTCAACAATAACCTTTGGTATGAACTGAGGTACGGCAGGGTAACAGCTTCTAGAGCTTACGAAGTGAGTCGGTGCCAGACCGCTGATGGGACTCTGATTTCTACTATCATGGGGGGGAAGATACCAGACACACCAGCAATGAAACGAGGAAGATTTTTAGAAAATAAAGTAAAACAAGTAATTAGCAAGAAACTAGGGAAAAAAATCACGAGTGCTGGACTTTTCATATCGCAAAAACATCCAATGTTAGCAGGTTCCCCTGATGGAATATGTGGAGATAGTATTGTGGAGATAAAATGTCCCATGAGCGACAAAACATATCTCCAGTATATAAAAGATGGAAAACCCACCAAGAAATGCTTTGCCCAGATACAAATGCAAATGTATCTTAGTGGTCTTAAAAATTGTTACTTTTGCGTTGCAGACCCAAATTTTTCCACTAGTCAAGATGTTGAAATTTTATTTATATCTTATAATGATCAATATATGTCAGGCTTTCTTGAAAGTGTAATAATGTTTTGGAAATCCCATGTTTACCCGTTATTATATAAAAGTATAAAATAGAAATTAAAAAGGCAAAAATTTCATGTGTTTTATTTAATAAGAGAATCTTGTATATTAACCAAACCACAAGCTATAGTTATCACATCATCAATAACTTTAACCAAACTTAAGTTAAGACAGTCATGTGATTTTAACATTTTGTGGTCTTCACAGAAATAAATTGATGAATTCGTGACTACGTTTTTCGTGTTTCGCCGTGCGAGCTTAAACCACTTATATCTTATAATTTTCTTATTTGGAACATATATAAACAGCTTGTTGGGTGTTACTATCGAAGTGTTCGTACACTGAGGTACTGCACACCACTTATAGAATTTGGAATTCATTTATACGAATTTCGTTTACTGTCTTCAATGCAAACACAATGACATGTCAGTTAACAATGATAGTCGACAGGTGGTGTGACGTCAGAGCGGACGCGATGACACTAGCGAGCGTTTTCGCGCACTTTTGAAAAAATATTATAAAAATGGCTTTAAACTTCGTTAAACTCAAGTTTTTTAACGAAATAAAGTTTTTTTCGTAAATAGTAAACGTGTACCCCCATTATGGAAGAGGATTTGAAAATCTTTCGTCATGCCTATTCAATGCCGATATTATTTTAATAATCGCACAGATAAAAAGGATCACAAATTATATGTAGGTAAATATTACAGTATACAATAATTATATATATATATATATAAAATCCCGTTTTAAATGATCGCAATATTTATATATATTACCTTAATTAATTTTACTATCCTTTTCTGCCCCACTTTGAATTATTTTAATAATGTTTGCTAAAGCCCCCGAGAATATACATTTATTGTTCTGTTTGTCTTTCCTATCTTCTGTATCGGTACACAACATTATTACGTTGTGTTTATTTTTAGTTTGATTTATTTATTTTCGCCCTAATAAATAGGAGAGGTATCATAAACAAAGATCTGATATCAGTCCGTAGGAGAACGAAAGCAGCTTTGATAATATAACATGATTAATATCTCCAAGTCCTTGGGAAGGTAAACAAGCTGATAACAATCAGGAAAAATTTAAAAAATTAGCGTTTATTAAACTGTACCTTTTTTTTATTAAATTAATGTAAAAACTTTAACAATAGTCTCATGAAACACTTTGTGTGGCGCCTAGTTTGATAGAATTCAGTCAGTAAAATTATGAAAAATAATCTACTCCAGCTATTTGGTAACCTTCCATAGAAAATTTCAGATTCCGAATACGTACATTATTATTCAACAAGAGAAAGGTTATTAAAAAAATATAATATTCGGGCTTTGGGGTACATTCAAGTTTTGAATTTAAATTGTATAAATATTCTCCTTTTCTCCGAAAAAACCTTTTTAATACATTTCATGAGATATGTATTATATATACAACTACCTCTCCCAAAATAAAAAAATGTTTGCTTCTGAGGATACTTATTTCTTTAAACAAATATATAATAATTTCATAGTAAAAAAAAACTAAATTGAATCTTATGAACAACTGTAAAACACGCGAAAATCTATATTTGATAGAATTTTCTAAAAATAAGTTCTGGCTTCTCGTTACGCCGTGGTGCTGTTTGTTGTGCCCAATGCGAGACTGTTTGTATTCGGCCAAGGAAGTTTATTTGTTATTGATTTCGAATAAAATTTATAATCGCGTATCGGAGGTGATAAATACGTCCGTGCGGTGTGGTGAATGATGTTTAATGCCATGAGTTATGGCGAGGTTATGTATGGCCCATGCGTGGTACAAAACGAACATACATTACATTTTATTGAATTATATTTATATCGATAAAAACTCCGAAGCTTGAGTAATACGTCCCTATTGGATAATTTTTAATTCAAATTACGTAAAAAGTCAAGAACAATTGTCAAAGCAAAAATCACGTTTTAAATTATTTATCTCTTTTCTTTAAATCGTTTAATAACAATATAACTGAAAATTACTTATTTAAGGTTGGAATCATTTAGGTTGAGTAAACGAGTTCATAGGAATTTTCAATGTATGAATAGGCTCCACTATTTGGTGAACTGATTCAGAAAATCTCGTGAAAAATTTACTATTTATAACATAAAAAAGAGGTTTTTAAAAAAAATATAAACACATTATATATTTCTCAATCTTTATTTGAAAAAATACCCTCATCATTATGACATAGTTGTACCGATTGTGATGGATTTTAATTCTCCAAAAAAAATGCATAAGTCTTGTAATTAGATTTAAATAATATAAAATCAAATATTTTTACAAACATTCCGGTTTGTTGGCGATTTATGAATAAATATAACTGCTAATAATGAATTCGATCAAATGCTTGGACAAGTAAAAATAAATTTATTCCGAGAAATTATTTTATTCTAGGAGTATCTCTCGGCGTAGGCGGCCCAGAATTGGTATGCGTCCCGCGGCAGGCGTAAGTATCGAGAAGTCTTCCGCCCTCGGGACTAAATAATAGCGCTGCCCTTTGTGTCTCGCGCATGATCTCTCGTCACGTAAAAAACAAACTGAAACTAATTTACAATATAACAAACAAAACTACGACCCCGTCGTACGGAGGTGGAACACGCCGTGGAACTCACCTCCCTTCCGTCGCTACGTGCGCATCTTTCATCACCATTTCATACTATTGATAAATGGACGCCAAACATACAACACCCGAGATAAAAGCAATACAGCTCACAAATACAATCATTGTACATTGTACATTGTGATTGTTAAAACTAAAACTAAAAGTATACAAATTAAAAATAAAAAAAAACAAATAAAATATTATTATAATGGAGAGTGTAACAAGTAAACGTTTTTTCACACAAGCAAGTAAGTTGCTCGGTCAGTATTTATTGGTAAACTCTAACGCAAACTTCAAAGTCGGGATCTGAAGAAGCCCTTTAGAAGCCCAGACGTCTGTCTATACATCGTTGAGGCAATAATGGTGAGGGCGTGCGTGAATTCGAAACTTCTCCGCGGAATGGCTGTTTTCGCTGAAAGCTCGAAGACAAGAAATAAATCTATTGTAAATATAGTATACATCGCCCTTGTTTGTGTGAATGTTTGGAAAGGATCTTTATGTTTGAGCTGAATCAAAAGCGCGTAGCGAAAATATTACTGCTCTGGAATAACAATAATAAAGTTAAGTTAAAAAAAAAAAATTGTGATTTACATTTATAGTGAATTTCGAAGCCGGTGTAGGTAAACTAAATTTGTTAAAATAACTATTTGTTTGAACTAATATTTATATTTTATGTTACCGCTCTAATTGTTACCACAATTACCACAGTTATCAATAAACCACTTAACCAACAAAAATTCAATCAAAGAACTTATTATATATCATAAAATATATTCTTGCTATGAAAATCCAACTGAAATATAAAATATTTCAGTAGCGTTTGGGTCAATGTGATACATTATGTAAGCATCTAATGATTCATCAACCAAATTCACAAAAATACATATCCTTTAAGTAGATACTTATATGAATGTAATAAACACGGCAATAAATAAGTGAGATTTTTTGGTTTTATTAGGAGAGCAGCCGGTTAAGCTGGTCTTCCCTTTTTGCAGCGTCCCTCCCTCGGTCTTGCCATAAAAACGGGACATTGTTCTGTATTGCCAGGAAACCTAAAGGTGCAGGCCCACCGCGCGGGGGCGGCCTGAAATATATTTGCCGACAATTTGTCCGGTACGTGTGTAGCTGCCCCTAACCAGACACGTCCTTGGTATACTTTTTATGTGGTCGGAATAGGGTTAGAAAATAAACGTACCTAGTTTTTTAGCATTGGTTTAGTATTATTTGCTTTCTCGTAACCGAGCGAACTCGACCGTCTTCCCGCGTAGCGAATGATTAGATAAACATGTTTTGATTGTTTTCCAATCTAGTGTATTTGTAATTTGTGAAATATTTTTCATGCAAATAATTGCTCGAGCCAATACGATAAAGCAATTACCTAAAAAATATCTCCGGTTAGAGTAATCTTAACCAAGCATATACAAATATAATCTGCCACGTAGTTTTTGGGTGACAAAACGCGTCTGGTCTGACACAAAAGATTGAGTTTTTTATTAGATCTTCTAATAAAGAACCAAAGTGAAGAATCAAAACATCGAAAAAATACCTCAGACATGGTGTTGTATAACAAGACACAGGTGATTTTTTGGCTAAATTTATGTTTGATCAATCAAAAAACACATGTCTACTTTATATATTTATATTTTACTTATTTATTTGCGCTCTTACTAAATATAACAAACAAAAAATATTTTTAAAAATTCTGTGTAAATATAAATTTATTAAGTTATTTGGTAAATCAGATTCATCAAATTTTTTGAATATCCAGCAGTTTTTTTGTTGCCAATAACAGAACGAAAAATCATTAAAATGTAAAATTGTTTTTTAACAAAGTTATATGATTTTTAAGAAATATGCTTTACACAGCACAAATATATTGAACCAATCAAACCTGGTGAAATCTAAAGCGCAAAGCAATGAAGAATAAATTTCACCGCCACGATCGACAGTAAGTTGTAAAAAATAAAGTCTGTGGACTCTATCGAGGAGTCTGCAGTTCGATCTCCGTTCTGACAAATGCATAACAATCTGATGTTATAGGGTACACGCCTGTTTCAATTTATTCGAGGACGATTTGTATTGACATTACATGAATGAATTTGACCTTTAAGAGCCCCAGCAAGAAGGAATTTTATTTATGGCTTTTATTTATATTCACACGTGGAATGATTTCTTTCTTGTAGAAAATGACTTCCCCGCCGAGTCCGGGCGGCGCACAGTAAAATCCGAGTAAGAAAAACCGCTCGTTTCCCCGCTTTTGCGCTGTCAGCGTAAAATTACAGGAAACGGTTGTTCGTCATGTCCGAGACGTAATTCTGCTTAGATTGCGTGATAAATTCCTGATTTTGTTACTGGGTCAACAATAAAAGATAGCGAATTAAATGAAAAATATACTGAGCCTAAAATGCATCGTTTTTTTTATGTTCAAGCGAATAAAAGCTCTCGGTGTCTAGGCCCGGGTGATTTGATGATCGATGGGGAGGGCTTTTACGAAAGATAACACCGATAAAAAGTCTCGAATTAAATTCGTACCTTATTCGACATCGGATATAGTGAAAGTGAGAAAATAAAACTGATTTTTTTTGTTTACAACATTCATAAAGTATTTATTTTTAATATATGTACTTCGGCTTCATATTAACATACACCACAACATTTTAAATTTTCAATGACCCCTATAGACTTGAGAAAAATATTAGTAGTGAGCGTTTTTGGTTGCATTTATAAATTTTTTTTTTTTTTAATTTTAACCTTACGGATTACAAATTATGAAAAAAACTCATACTCATAAATAGCTCTAGAGAACTTAACAACCACAATGAGGGTACTTATGAATAAAGTTTAAAGAGTTTTTGCAAATAAAAATAACGCAACAATTATTGACTTAATGATGCTGATTAAATGAAAGAAAAAAAACATAGAAACGGACAAAGTATCGTTAACCAACATGTCACCGTCAATCAACACGTTAACTAGCTGCAAAACGAACGTTCACCAAAATCAAAAAAAAAAAAAAAACTTTTCAGATATTCAAACCAGTATTTCGTATTTTTCATATATATTAATTTGCATGTCTAATTATTTAAAAGAAAGCATTGAGAAATGTTTTTTTGCTACACAGAGAAAAATTGTAGTAATTTATTATTAATAAAATTGAAAGTAATAAGTCAAGAAATTGTAAGTAATAAAATCCATGGAAATGTCCAATAAAGATTCAGTAAAAACAAACCACAAACATAATACCCACTCGGGAGGCAATACATATATACTTTTTCGAATAGCGTCTCGGCATAAATACATTTTTCGAAACACAACGCAATGCATTTCCTGACAATTAAAAAAAATAGCAAAAAAGCAACAAGAATTGAAGAATACTTTTCAAAAGAAAGATATGTGTTTTTTTAAGTTTTTTTAGTGTACATTAAATGACTTTTATTTCATTTTGTTGCAATGCTTCATTATTTTTTCAATTTTAAACCATACGTTTAACTTGTTACAAAAAAAATATTTATTTATATTTCCTTTTTAAAGAAAAGGGTTTTCTCCCTAGAATAACCAATGTTTTACAATTTACAATCGTTGCAATTGTGTTATAATAAATAAATCAAATAAAAAACATATATTAATTTTAATGCAACCAAGTATTTTATTAATATTAAATTTACATCTAACATGACTGTGTTTATTGACGATAACAAAGCTAAACGTTAACAGGCAGTGGAAAAGTTATAACATCAATTATTTAAATAATTATTCGAGACTACTTATGACGCGAGGCTTTTTATCCAGCAATCCACACTAAAAGAGCATATAAGATAATATTAAAACTCTAGCCGACAATAAAAAGCAGTCATGACATAATTCTTGGCCGTCTAGAGCAGCACTAATATACGAGGCGGGCAGAATGGCCAGCGTTAATCGAGGCAGTGTTTGCGCCGAGCGGCCATAACCGGCAGCCATTTCCCCTTTTAATTGACCGTCGGTTAGCTGAAGGAGATCCTCGCGGGATAAACTGTCAGTCGGACTGTTAGACTGGCAGTTAGCCCTAAACTGCGACCCGACCGCACGCGTGAGATATCGAGGGCCGCGCGTATCTCCTGGACCCGCCGAGGTCTGATTTACCAAAGCGTCTGCTCGGGAATATCAAACACTGCACAGTAGAAAGTATGTTAATGTCATTGATTACTGTCTACTGTATGATCGTCTCTCTTAAGGTATGTTTTTATTAATTTCAAAAATGTTAAATGGTTAGAAAATAAGACCAAAAAATTATAAATGCTTTTATAACACAATTTTATTGACTAATTATATGTGTACTCCGTCTGGCTGCCGTCGTATTCCATCGCACGAGCCCTGAGCGCGAGGGCGGCCCGCGCCTTTGGGGCCACCTCGTATCGGCGGGTAATGGTGATACGTGAATTTGTGGCTTATTTGAAAATGGTTTAAAGCAGCCCTGTAACAGTAAAGATGTTATGAATGATATAAAAAGTAATTGGATTTTTCAAAGTAGGACGAACATTTTAGTTTCAGCGAAAAAGAGCCCTTCAGTATCTTTACTCAAAGTAAATACGCAACTCACTGGAGACATTCAAACTCAGATTAACTGGATTGATAATCAATATCTCTACTTAGTAAAAGCTGAATTTTGAAAAAAAATAAGTTTATTTAAATATATATGTGCATATAGATTCGTGGAAAACATATCAAAATCACAAATAAACAAACTTTTTTATTGGTGCTGCGTGCATGATGACTATCAAAATCTGATCTTCATAGATTACTATAAAAAAAAAACTAAAGACACATGTACAAAGAAAATAATAAAATACCTCTGACATAAAATTAATCATTTAACATTTTACGACACTTTTGACGACGCGAACTTTCGGTCGGCCAAAAGTTAAGCATCGCGAACTCCGCGGAAACTACGGCCGAGCTGTGCGTTTTTTCCAACATTCTGACAGGGGAACGAAACACACACCCGAAACCATTATAAAAATATATAGCCTATAAAGTCAGTTATAAATTCGATTGGCCCTGGCGGAAAATAAACCCGGGATGCTTTCTATGGAAAGCGATTTGAAGCACTAAGCCGCGGAGCAAAGCGCCGCGTCGAGAATGATAATATTATGTAAATTTGGTCCCCGGGATATGGATTACTGTGTTGCGATAAAAACTTACGAGCTTATTGGTAAACGATATATTCATTTTTTACCTAATGAGGATACTATCTGTTTCTCTTATCCCATAACACAAGTATGTCGTTCTCTGTAGAACTTTAGAAGTTTATTCATCAAAAAGTTCAGATTTAAGAAATATAAATGTATAAAAAATATTATATTTTGATTCTATGTTATATTTTCTCGTGATCATAATTAAAAGTATTTTTTTTGTCACACTCAGTTATTTTTTGCATATATAAAACGAGTAGCAATTGAATTGACCTCGAACGGTTTGAGCTCCTTACTTAAAGGATGGCCTGAAGATTTAAATAACTAAGCTTTATGCTAAACATCACCGTCAATTTAAAAAAATTGTTTTCTTATCTGTGCCTTGAAATAGAATTGAGGATTTTTCATTACGTGTGGATACCAAATATTGAATATGAGATTTTATTTTATAAATTCTTAATTACAATAATATACAAATATAATATACTTTTATTTACTTACGACTCGTAAAATTCAATCTTCTTTGAAAGTGTGTATATGAGATGAAGACATTAGAACGATTCTTTGTACTGAAATAAAATCAAAACTTACGATTCTCATTTCTATTATGAACAAAGTAAAGTGCAGAAATACCGGTTTGAAAAACAAGAATATTTAATTGCTTTTCCAGCAATAAAGAAAAATATGTTATTTAGTAACCAGCGAATAATTTCGTATCTTTATTGCTTTACGAAGTTCGGGTTGGAAGGAAGAGTCAGTGGAAGTTCAAGTAAACAATAAGGAATTAAATTTTATCACAAGCGTCCAAATAGGTAGCAGAAAGTAACTTTTTCATTAGCGCCGCTGACTTCTCGTGGGGTTTTTCCGCCCAAGTTTCGTACCACTAATTTTAATTAGTTCTATAACTACCATCGTCATGGCAGTCGATCACGGAACCTAGAACTCCATTTGTGACCTTACCGCCCATACATTTATTTATAGTGCAAAGTAAATACCCAGCGTAATAAAATATTATATGCCCTCAGTTTTATGTTTGTTGTTAATGGGACGCGCCTTGAAGAGAGGGCAATTCGCCCGTTACTGATTTGTCTTTTTTCTTAGTCAATGCTTTATAAAATAAGACGAAATTTCAAAATTATGTAATTAAAAATCGGCACAATCCGAGCAAAGTGTATTATAAATAAATGATATCAGTTATATAAAAATAATACTTTTGAGTATTAGTATTAAAAGTGACCTCAAAATTATTTCCTCTGATTTCACACTTTAAGTTCATTTGGAACTGAATAATTTCAGTATTATAATAAAACAGCCTATAGGCTGTTAATACTTTGATAGTGAAATAAATATCAAGTAAACAAATTAATTTATACGTAACGCTATAATGCTATGTACACGAATACAGCGAATTCAACAAACAAAATTCTAATAAGTATCATCCATTCTATAGATAAAGCATACATAATAAACGATATAATTTATGTTCTCACATTTGTCAAATTTCGGACATACCACCTAATTAATATATGAAACTAAGTTAAGCACAGTTTTATCAAGGTACTTCATGTAATCGATTCAAAGTTATTTTTTCTTCACGGAGAGTTTAACTACACGCCCAAGCGAGCTTCAGATAAATACACTATCGGTGGACTAAAACGTACGAATTCTTAAAAAAAAAAAACTAATTTACAACTTGTTGCTTAGCATACGATACTCACAGCTCATAAACGTAATATTTAAATAATTCGAATAAATTAAATATTAATTGCGGCTTTAAAATGAACATAAATTACCATGAATTAATTTACACGAATTCTTTATTTTCTCGAACAAAAAATATTTCGTGCAGTGTGCTCTTAAGTACAAACGTAACGGAATATATTTATATCAACGTAACAGCATTAAATGCCAAGGAAAACCTTTTAAATTTTAAATTCACGCTGTATGAAAATGCACACGAAAGCTTATAAATTTGACAAATTCATAATGAATACGTGAAAAAAATATTCTAATTTAAACTTTTATTTCAATTTTGTCAGTTTTCAATTAATAGCGAAGAATGAGATCTATCAAAATTATATTTTTATGCTACGAACGAGAATTTATCTCTGAAAAACAATACTACTTTATAATAATACTTTTATATATTTTAATTACATTTTTATCGATATTCATAACTCGCCTGCAACGTTTAATTTGTAAATAATAGCTTTGTAATATTATAAAAAAACCAACGTTCACTTTCTGAGAGATAAATAAACGTAAAATATAAGTAAGGTAAGGTGAAATTACTACATAAATTAATATCCAAATATGATTTATAACACGGGTACAAAACACCTTAATTTATATAATCATATATTTGGTTGATTAACTTTTTATAAATTGGGGGTTAAAATATATTAACCGACTAAATATTACACGTGTAAATGCAATAAAAAGTCACAGAAAATATATAATAACAATTTCTAATCCGTTGTTTCACTTCTAACTAAAGTTTCGTCAAAAGACAGCTCACCGAATGCAACATTTATGGCTAAGAAGGTTAATCGACGTTCTCAGGGTCAAATGAGTTTACTGAAAAAAGAGTAGATAAACCTGAATTGCACCTTCTCTGCCGCCGAGTGCTAATGTTCAACTTAACGGAGCCGAAATCGAACAGAGCTTTGTAGATAACTATATTAGCAGGTGCAAATGGGATTCACGCGATAAGCGATGCAGTTTTAAACAAAAACACTTTTTTTTTAAAAGCTATTAAATTTTTAACTAAGCATATCCAAAAGTTTTGCTTTAATTAAAAAATATATCTATAAATATGCATGTTTATAAATAAATTGTTAAATCATGTTAAAGTACGCACTGCCTTGTGATCACCTGCTGGTAGACTGATTAATTGCTTACTCCATCTATACATAAAATTCATATAAAAGCTATTAACGCATTCACTCACTCTTAAAAACAATGCGAATATCTGTATTATTGAAATCAGTATTTTGATAAATAAATAAGAAGGATTCTATAAATAAACGTAACATCACCGTACATTTTCATTCAGTTAATCTTTTAAAACCATATACTCTTCACCACTCAAACTCTTCTATAAACAAATTATTATAATGAGATGTCTTGTTACAACCAAAGTAAGATTAATCACTGTGTACTTGAGAAGAAATCACATAGAGTTATTCAAAATTTTATTGCTGAAAGTTCTAGAAACTTTTTTGTAAGGTAATAAAACCATTCATTCTATTGTCTTATATTCTACTGAATAGTCTATCTGCTCGAGAGCAATGCCAATACAAATCAAAGTAATCGCAATGATGTGACCGGCCATGTAAGCTTGGGGATATGGGTTCAAATCCCACACAAATCACGATGATATTTTTCTAAGAGTTTCTTTAATCAATTTTAAATATTTAAAAAAATGTACTTAATCATTATCGAACAGATGACGATGAATAAATTATATTGTAGATTAATGTTTTCGAGCCCGAGCACGGTGATGCGTGTTTCGAGCGAGTCTCAACTACAGCCCATCACCGCATGCACAGAGCTTGAATATAAAATTTACAAATATAATAAACACGACAACCTTTCCGTTCAGATCAGATCGACAATCGTTCAAAGCCTCCTCGAGAACAATTGACGCGTAGAATAAGACGCGTGTCTCTGCGAGGGGCGCCCCAGTGCGAGTCTCCCTGTCGAGGGGGTGGCGGCGACCGACCCCCCCCCCCCCCCCGCGCCCCCCGCGCCCCTCGCGCCCATCGCGTGACGCCACCCCCGCCACAATAAATCGCGTCGCTTCCGATGGGCGGGCCGGCGCACTGGCAGGCATCATTTCTAAATATTGCCGAAAACTGAGCTGAGTGTTCCAGCTGCGGCTGTTTATTTCATTCTCACTGAATGCAATATGAGCAACTTACACGATATCTACCAGGATATTAGGACTGGATTGTGTTATAACAATATTACTTAATATACATGTTTTTCATACAATGATCATATAAACTATATGTACATATATGCAGCAAAGAACTGCATACGTTACAAAATGCTTTAAACTGAGAAGTCATTAATCAATAAACATAGTTATATCATCTATAGTGCTTAGTAAATAATTCATTGAATTAAAATACTCACTGTAATTCAACTCGTTAACTGGAGAATGGTCGTCGCTTGATATGTTAACGCTTATAAAACTGAAGCGCTTACTTATATGCATTATATAACATCATTTTGCACTATGACAAAGTATACTTAATTTTAAAAACTAAATTTGTTAATTAAATTCGTTTAGACCGTGTTTGTAATAAGTCAAAACGGTATTTATACTCATATACTTGAGAGAATTATGATTGAAAAGATACCGAGCATAACGATTATGGATAGAAGTTATATATAAATGTTTATTTTATTATAAATATAAAAAAACTTAGACGTTCTTTTTATAATACAGAAAAAAATTAAGTTAAAGAAGCTGTCTTAAAATATTTATAAAACTTTTGAAGAAATTCAATCAAAACTTATTTTTATTAAAAAAAAAAAAAAACTTAAAATAACCATCAAAGTATAAATTTCATATTCACCCTATTTCCGAAAACAACCATTTTCAATTTCAGCCCTCACTCTACACGGACCGCTAAAACATACACGCGCCGGTCTCACACCCTCCAGTGAATAGGTCAGTACTGGCAGGGGTTAAAAAAGCAACCTTAGACACGAAAACTCTACTCTCTTATGCAGGTACTTGTTAATATTGGGGTGCCTTACACAAGTGACGGGCTTTACATTATTAATGTTGAGTTTTTTGTCGGTTGATTTGTATTTCTGTTGACTTAATGCAAGTGTTTCATATTGGGCGTCTAATGTCTCCGTACATTCAACTCACGTAGGCTTTCTTTATTGATTTATCCATTACCTGGCTTTATTTGGTGTTTAGTGTTAGGACTGTCCGCACTTGCCCCGAAATCTACACCTTCTAAAGACTCGCGCGCCTCAGCATTTACCTAATCCATTAACTCGATACTCTAGCTTAAATAACCATTAATTTAAATATCTCACATCAGGTACGTCAAACTTAAGAATCAAATAAATAAAAAATTATTCTGAAAAGTAAATTTACAAAACAAAAATTGATAAAAATACACTTGAATATATTTATCATAAAAAAAAGAATTTTCTAGAAATATAAGAGCGTAGAGATATCCATTGTATTTGGTTTTATTTTATAGTAGTCTGAGACTTAAACACCTTATGCTATCTCAGTAATTAATATCAGAATCCTCGTAAGCTGTTTGGTATTTTTATCAAATATTTAAATCAATAATACCAATCAATGCTCGGTTTTGTTTTTTGGTGTCGTTAGATTCATTAATCGTTTTGGGTGTTTATTAGATATTTTAATAAACTTATATTGTATAAGACTTTTTTGTTTGTGTTTGAGTATATTGGGATGTCCTTGAAGATTATTTCTGTCGAGCTTTCAAAGAAAAATGATTTGTTTCGAGCTGAAATCACGAGACGGTCTGTTTACTCACTTTTGTTCCGAATATTTCATTGTTTATTCTTGCTAAGCTACAAGGCCTTTCTTGCACGTGGGTGAATATTTATCCTATGATTAAAATTAATAACCAAAATTTAAACGAGCTGAGAAGTTTAATTGTTAAACTTAAAAAAAAATTGCACGAACAAATCACAAACTGAAAAGCAGGGCACTCCCAACACGTGATGGACGGTATAGTTTCGTGTAAGACTTCTTACGCTAAATACGCTTAAGTGATGTGAACTCACCAGGTGAATGTTTCAAAATATCGTCTTTTGGCTTTCTAAGTAAAATACTAAAAATATATAAAAACCACAAATTAAAAATATATAGTTTGTTTTCGGTTGTGTACTAAGTTTGTATTTTTTTTATCTGGTTACAAATCACACTTTTATCTTGCAAAGTAAATATATTATGACTTTGTGAGCCTGAAGTAAATACAATATATTACTCCGAATCCGACACACTGTAGTCTAAAACACACGTCAGTGAAAAACTCTTATTTAAAAGAATTCTCATAATTATTTTGGTTGATTGATATATCTTAACTATAAAATAATTATATATATTTAAATTAAGCAGTACATCGTAAATGATATCTGATTTCGATAAACAATAAATAAAAAATTCAGTACCTTGTACACAGTATTTTTCACCGCACGTGCGCGGATTCAACGTTTAAAAAATACATATCCATAGCGAAAAAAAATACACATCCACTCTATTCTGGTAGCAGAGGGCATCCACTCTATCTTATCTCCCGGGTCATCGCTGTCATGGGGCAGGAGATTTACCCCAGGAAGTTAGCGCCCGCCCAGGCTGACCTTAGTCCGAGCTCGCAAAGTAACCGAATTTAAGTGGAATACAACAGATAGCTAAACGACTTCCCATCGATTTTCCCAAGCGGGCCGCGGCCGCGAGGCAGCTACGCCTCTACCAACTTATTGCGAAGATTTATGGCGAAAAAATTCATTGTGAAAAATATCCCTCCGAATTCCGACCCGAATGAGTGATTTATTAATTCATTTATGGATAAAGTCTCCGGTAGTATTATTTGACTCATTTTAAAGGAAACCAACTTTAAAAGTGGTATTTTTTCTACTGTAAACACGTTTTACTCAGCTTTATTAAAAGTCTGAATTTGTATAAACGTTACGTTATTGATTATAAAAAGTGACACGGCATTCTTTCATCGCCCCCGTTCTTCTAATGCGATTCAATACGTTGGTGAATTATTAAAAAAAATCAATAAACACACTATTTAAAACACCAATTTCTATATCGATTAGTACATGTCTTAAGTATATCATAAGGTTATTTTATTTCTCTCTCTCATTTTTGTTATACAACAACATAATTAATTATCTTCACTATTAAATTTTATAAAACTGTCTTCGTTCTTTTAAAATAGAAAACATAAATATAATTTAATAATATAAAAAGAATTCTTGCTTTTTAACATATAAACAAACATCCCTTTGTTCATTTTTGTCATTCTACCAGCCCGTGTGAATGTGTATCACGTACAGCTTACAGGGACAACACAAAGATATTAGAAAAGTAACTGATATGATTACTGGGTAAAATATGGGAGCTCTTCTATATTAGATTCTAATGCGAAGAACACATTTAGCATTTCAGATATTTTTACTATAATTTAATCATCTTTGCAATTATAGCAAGTTTTCCAGATCATTACAGTCCATGATTACAACAAAAATAGTAATGCGATGCTCAATGAGCCTGATAAGAAAATGTAATTGACAGAATTTAGCAGGTATTTTATTGAGAGTAAATAACTGCAACGTAAGTGTAAAACCTTCTTGTAGTATTATATAAACAATAAACTTATGACTGTGCAATTTTAGAAAGGTACATTATAAATTTCAATTGTATGTAAACCGTTTTTAATAGTACACAGAACCTTGATAACAAAAAAAAATCAATTAAGTTCACGGCTTTTTACGCTAACACAACATAGGGTTTGCAAGTACAAAATAAACGAATTGAGAAATTAAAATATCGTAATTCACACAGCAAAACTACAAATAGCGATTAGAGCGTTTATTAAATGCCCATAGCCCTGAAGACGAATAGGGAAAACAGTGCTAAGTCCGTTTATAAGTTTTTATCCGAAGATGGATAAAGCCATAAAATATTGTCTATCTAATTTTACGCCTTAAATACTTATAGATAATAATAAATTTGCTAGCAGTTTGTGGAACGACTATATAACTTTTAAATATTTGCATTGCATAATTTTTGGAAAATGTTTTAAAGTGTAATTTTATCATGACAAGCCGGTAATACGACCTCATAGGACTGACTGAAAATATCGTTAGCTTCAATTTGCGCATTCCAATAATTGTTATCTATAGCGCTTGTAGCTATAAACAACAGGAGTAAGTAATGAACTGCAAGTACGAAAACTAACATCATAGCAATCTTAAAGAGTTTACAGTGTCGACTCCTCAAAGTAAATGAGAGAATGGGGTAAAAATCACAAGACGATTTTACGGAAGGTAATTATTTTGGGACATAAAGATGTGAAGTTTGAATGACCCCCGGGTAGTTAGTTATCCTCACAAATATTTTCCGAACACTCGCTACAAACTTGGAAGCTCTCCGACAACTTTCAACGGGGGTTTAATTTTCAATATGTAGTTACAAAGTAAATTAGACCCCAGTTCTGACTCTATAATGTAAAGTTACTATTATTTCATGCCGACATCGGAACACTCCTTAAGTGTATTAAATCATGAAATTAATAAAATTCCAACACAAACACTATTTCTTTTATATTGATTAAGTCTTACGACATAAGGACAAATTTAAACAGCGGATAAACGATGAAACAAAATAGTATCTTTGTGACGGAAAAAAGAAGAATATTAAAACCACATTTTATACATCCTATAAACAATAAATATACATACATTATATTATTTTTTTCTTGGTGGTGTGAGCTTAATTTGAATCAACACATTCCTAGTTTCATATTTGTTAACGTGAAAATAATAAACCGGTACATTTTGCACATTTAATAATTATCTTCATAAAAATTATAAGCTAAATTATAAGAACCTAGCGGTAAAAAAGATTGCGGGGGCAATCAGGAGGTGTGCGATCGAATCACACCCCTGTTCCGATATTTTTTTAAAAGATTTGTCTTATCGTTTAAATAGCTGAATCTGACGGGTGTTGCGGGAGTTTTAATTCCACAAAACTGCTGAGGGCGCAGTTCGGGACTCGTGCACACGAGTGTGGTGCACTTGCACGCCAGCAGGTTGCGAAACAGTCGAGCTCGGGAATACCGCATAAAAAGGAGTTCTCTTTCAGGAGGACTTCGCGATAAGGTGCACGAGGTGCTGCAGTCTATCGAATGTTAAAAGTGTAAACTTAAATAATTTAAAGATAATTATGATATATTAAAACCCGTTATGGCTTGAAAACCGCGTCTTTTTTGGTAGCACTCTAAAATTGTAAAAAAATTAAAACAACAAAATGTAATAGTACATACTAGATACTAATAGAAACTCCTTAGGCAATAAAAAAAGAATAGATTCATCGAGGTTTAAAATGTGCAGTAATTCAAAACTCAACGCACAATTTAAATAATATATTTTTCATTCCTAGGTCAATAATAAATAAAATATATTTTATACATGTTAGAATTATTTTCGTATTTTTTCTAATAAATTATTCAGTCTCATTTCAAAAAATCTAGAGGTGAGCACATATCCTTGTATCCTATAGGGGTAAATTATAAATATTTATACTTCGGATTCAAATATCCATTATCGGTTACTCAGAATAATACACAATTAATCGGATATTCTAAAATTAATGTTGATTGACCAGTCACTTTTTTAGATAGTCGTAAAAAATAAGATGTTCAGGTACAAAAATGAACATAGCTGAAATATATATAATCAGCTTCATTCTTAACTTAGAATGGTGAAAAATAAACAAGGTTTTTTCAATATATTACTATACTATGGCGCATATTTTCAATGCGAAAAAATCCACACAGAAAATTCTTGTTTCGTATAATGCATTAACAGACAACAAATGTTTCTCATGCTAAAAAAATACGTACTTAACCTAAGTAATTCCTTTTCCGAATTTGCACCCCGAGTAAACAAGTAGGGGCGGGTAAAAGAGCCCCATACATTATATTATTTCTTACCGTAGACAGGGGCCGCCGAGGCTGGCCCGCGGCCAAGCCCGAGGCGCACGTGCGGGCCGCCGCAGGACCGCGGCCCGCGCCGAGCAGCCCGCTAACAAGGAGACCGACCGAGGCTCATTCGGGAAATTAAAGTTGCTAGAGCATTTAAATTAAATAACGGAACGTATGCACAAGTATAGATACTTATCGCAGTACGGCACGCCGAGCCGTTGTATTCAAAATCTTTTAATAATGTAAGTCTACGAGAGCAGCGGTTTTGTGACGATAGAGCCAGGTATTTAATACCGGAGTTGGCGAATAGCGAATTGAGACGATCTACTGTAAAATTGTGCGATAAAGAGTATTTAAACAGTAAGGTCTTTAAAAAACATTGTATTATTGTATTGGCGTCATGTAATACTTCACTGCCATCTTTGTATGCGCTTGGGTATCATGTATTTAATATAATTAAATTTTGTAAATCTACCCATAGGTGTAGACGCGTTGCTTGTAACTTTAATTGAGAATGTTAATTTCAATCAAGTGGAAGAACTTTTAACAAGTATGCCATTTTTTTGTCATAACTAGGTAATAAAATAAACTTTTGAAGTATCAATATCTTAATTATTTATATTGAATTTGGTCGCATTACATTTTGTCAAAATTTTGAGATACCCTTATTACTTTTTATAAATGCAAATTTTCTATTGTATCTCAGTCTTTCAAAAACCTTTGAAAGCTAGAATTGAGTAATCAAGATAAAATACATATCGATGCTGACATTTAAAACAGGTACGTAACAAATCTATTTTTTTATCGAACACTTCGACAAATTAAAACATATACTAATTGAGTATTTTGTAACAATGGTTCCGTAGCACTATCCATCAATTCAGCTAAGACACTCGTTTATTGTTACTTAACTCTGAAAAGATACTAAAGCCAGAAAACTGCTATTTTTATTGGAGGGGGGGGGACAGTATGTTCCAAGTAGATTCTTGTTTCAGATATTGCTATCTTGACCTCGCTCCAACTGAAAAAATACTTGGGTCTTAATATTTTATCACAAATAAATAAATCATGCACATTTTTTGCATGTACGCGTTCATTTTAAATTTTAAATTTTTGTAGTTTTGATAGCAACAAAACATTTAGTCCAAAAACCTTAAAATGATACAATTGAATCAATGAAAATTTATTAGATTCAAAAGACGATGTATATCCACTTTTTCTAACAAATGGTTGGTTTTTGTGAATAATGATGATGCCCGCCCACAGCACTCTGTGGAAAGTTGTAGAAACGCTTATTAATGTTAACGTATAATTCAAGTGGGCTTAGGCGGCGGTGAACTTGTCGTCATATTCCCATGACAGGCCATAATGTATTATTATAATTTAATAATTGCCAAATAATTGCACAACAGCCGCATTACTTGCGAATTAGTGGTTCGTTAGAATAGCAACATTTAAACGGATTTCTCAATCGGCTTACCGGATACCTCAGCTGCTGTAACAAACGACACCTGTTTCGGCGTAATACTAACCTCCATTTAACAGTAAAGTATACATAAATATATATCTTCCTTTTTAAATTAAAAGCTCGCAAATATGATTTTATGAACTCACACAACACACTCACTGGCTAATAATGTGATTCTATCAAACTCGAATTAAATAGATTAAAATTCTAATTAATATTACAGCTAAAAAATCTTATTTTTAATCAATATTGCACTTTAAAATTTTTTTTTTTAATGGCCGTAATTTCTTCGACAGAATAGGGAGAAATTGTGCTATTCATTTTAAAGAAACGACTAACTTGTATTCTGCGTCAGCAGCTCATAAATTCCCATCAAATAGTAAAAAAATCAATGCGCTCAAAAAAACCTTATATGTATTATAATTCAATTTTAATATAATATATTTTTTTAAATAACTGCGTAATAAATGTTATACATATAATAACACGAATTAAGTAATGATGTATAGTTTAAAAAATAATGAATGTTATACATTAGGTTTCTTTTGAAGAATAATATTATTCGTAACCGAAAATTTCTGGCATGGGACATGCAACATTGACCCCTTTGTTCCCACGTCCAAGATGCATATCCGTGGGGCAAATGTTATCAGATTTATTTATAACAGAATTTATTGAAGGAAAACATTCACGTAAGACGTACGTGCAATAAAAGTGTTTTATTTTTATTAAAATTCTACGACAATATTAAGTACTATCTCTAGTTGATCAATTTCCAGGTAAGACCTAACACATTCAATATCTTTCTTTGCAGTTTTGGATAATCACTTTTATCTGTAACTGTGTTGAAACATTGTGCAGTGCATTATTAAAACATTCACATGTACATATCCTTTATAAAGTAATACTTTAGTGTATTCAGACCGTGAGAGCACTGATCTAGTGGTGCATTTTCTGGCGGGTAGTCTCTCGGACACATATTGGCAGAGAACTTCCCCACCGTCTGAGGGAACTGCCTCCGAGAAGTTTGTAATTGGATTAGCTTTTTCTTCCCCCAGACGGACTCAAGCTGGAGTCATTTAAATTCCACGTACCTACTTCTGAACGTTATAGAAACTTCCTAACAGACCAATTTTCAAATGCAGGATATTTACGAGTCTTGGAATACTTTTCCTCGTTGCAAGAGTTATTTATTTTTCATTCGCTGTTAGCCGCTTAGTGAAATTCTGATACGCCTGCCTTATTAAATTACTCAAAACTTATATTTACAATCCATATTGGCACACCCATTTGTGTAAACGGTTTAAAGGCATAAAAAATGATCTCATTTAGAAACAAAAAATATGAATATGTCATAACGATTCAATAATTGCATTTCATCTATCAAACGAGACGTCATTTAAATAAATATATAATTTTCAATTATCGCTTTTAATTTGATTTCGGTGTTGAATTCATTAAAGAGTATTACAAAACACAAAAAAGTACTTGGATTTTATTAAATAAGCCTAAAGAAAAAACATAAGTAAAAAAATGATGACAGGCTGATTTGGCTAAATAACTACTTTTATAATAGCAGTAAAAAAAAAACACGCTTAAGTAACAAAATAATGAAATAATCTTTGGAAGAAACCGTAAAACAGAATAGGTAGAAAAAATAATTTAACTGAAAATAAACCAAGCAGCTGAATGATATATTTTTACTTACTAATATGATTTGGCATATTTTTTCACACATTGAAAATGATTTTAAAGAAACTCTCAGAAAAATATCATCGTGATTGTTTAAAATTCTTGATTAACAGGTGACTCTTTAGTACAAGGGTCAATACACCGGCCATGTAAGCTTGGAGATGTAGGTTCAAATCCTACACAGGTCACGATGATATTTTTCAGAGAGTTGATTTAAAATCATTTTCAATGTGTGAAAAAATATGCCTAATCATATTAGTAAGTAATATAAGCTTGTAAAGGTAATTAAAACGCACTTGATTGACGTTCAATCTATAAAATAGACCGATATATTTTTACTCAATGCATTCAGTAAAAGTGACATTGATGACAAAATTCTTCAACTCTACAAATACGATTGTCTTTTTAGCGTGATGATGTGAACGGTCACAACTGCATTGTCCATCTTACATTCGCGATTATCATAGCTGGTTTATGGTTATTCGTACCAAGTTGGTAAATTACTCAATCATTTAAACAAAGCATACTTGCTTTACTGGATACTGAGACATATGCACATAGCAACCTTCAAACTTCAAGTATATAATTACAAGTTAATGCAAATTTCATTTATTTAAATTTACTAAGAATAAATTATTATTTTATGATAAGCTTACGGTAGCTAATGTACAGTTAAATACAAAAGTATTTTGTTATTTTAATATATTTTCTGCGCAAGGCAACTCGATATATTATGTTTTAAAAACATCATATAAACAGTGTACATTTGTGAGCTGTTATATGTTTATAAGTATAATTCAAGTATATATAAAATTCAAGTAATATTTGTTTTTATCTTAATATTTTTTTAATGTATAATTAATATTCTGTTTGATCGTGTTTTATTTAGACATTCTTAGTATTTATTGTAATATATGACTCCACAGCTCACAAACATACATTACTTATTTTTATTAAAATAAACAACAAAATATCGCGGGTACGCTTATTTAAAAAGCTATACTATGATAGGTGTAAGTTCGCAGGTTCACATAATTGAGTGAGGCTGTGCCCCCAGCAGGGCTGGACGGTTGCACCCCCCCTCCCCCTAGCAGTAAATCAGGCTTCTTGTGAACCTTGCATGGTATTTTCAGCCGTGACATTTCTACAGAGATTCGCCGGCTGGTGCAGCCGCCAACTTTTCATCCTCCGAATTTGACTTATGCCCCCAAATAGTTTTTTTTTATCCAATTTTTAATTATATACTTATATATATATATATATATATATATATATATATATATATATATATATATATATATATATATATATATATATATATATATATATATATATATATATATATATACAATGAGAAGATACATTACACTATTTATAAGTCAATATTAAAAGAAAATCAAATAATAATGCACCCTGTGAAATTATTATTATCTCTCGTTTACTCTATCTATAACTATAAAAACATATTTTACGTATACTATGTGAGTTTTATACGACAACTTCTGACGATTCAGTTAGTAAAAAGCTCTAGAGGAACAGTTCAAAATCAACAAACAGAAATTCAATAACAGCCCTCACAATAAAGCAGCGATACTAATCTCAGAGTGCAGCCACATCCGGAACATCGGCAAACTCCGGCGGCGTTCGGGCACGTCCGCCTCGGCGCTGCTTCTAATTGGGTAATTGAATCACCCGGACCGGGATCTGAACGGCAGCCCAATTACTGGTACTAAGCTGGAAGGCTCTGCCGATGGTCTCCGAGACGGGGAGGTGAGCTTCCTGAAGAACTTTGGTATTTAAATACCGCGGTAAGAGATACCGCCCTGACTGCAAATGAACGCGGCGGACACCGGGCCGGAACTGTGTCGCTCAAGGAAGCCTTTTTGCGAGAGCTGTCTGATAATAGTTGGAAAGGGAATCACAATGAAGCCAAGCGTGCTTTACTAAAGGATCTTAACCTAACAGGTACAAAAAACACGGACAACCCACGCAAAGTATGCAAAACAAAGATTTTACATACTTATTTATTTCAACTTGCACAAATATCTTTATATTTAATGTTACTTTGTCAATGTATGAATCAATGTAAAACAAGAAGTTTTATTGTATTATGGAAATAAAATTAATCAATAATTCAGAAGTATAAATCAACAATACCATAAATAATAAAAATTGTTTTCGATTTGTCAATACATTAATAACCGACGGTCTACTACATAAACTGGTAAAAAAAGAACCAATACGTCATGTATCTTAAATGTGAAATAAAGTAATGTGTTGACGTAAACACGACAAAAAAATATTTTATTAATAGCATTTTACGGTGATAAGCAAAAGAAAGTATCTCAAATAGCTAAAAATAAACGAAACAATAATAGAAAAAAAATAATAAAAAGCTGCTTAAAACAAAAAGTACAACAAAAAAGGCACCGCGCGACGAGGAAATATCCGATAGAAGCGGTCGCCGGGCCAAGACAAGCGCCAGGCCGCTCCATGGAGCCGATTGTCCTGGTTTATGGTCTGTTATTTTCTAGCAAGCTAATCTGATTAGTTTATTCAACAATCAATCGTGTAGCCTTGCCAGTCTGTACAATGAAATCAACCAAACTGTCTTATAAATTATTTATGTATACAACTCTAAGGTACTAAATAAACATGACGAAAATAAATCTATATTTCAAATAAATTTTTACAAATCTCATATTAATATGTATAAATATTTTATTTATAAATTTTTTTTATAATGCTACTACCGAAAAAAAAATTAGTTCAAAGACAAAATAAAAGTACTAGTTATTTAAACTAACGTAATGTCAGACGTAATTAATGTTTATTTCTTAAAATTATTTCTACTCTAATAAAATATTTGTGTCAGCGTATACAAATACTTAATCAAACCAAGAAAGATACTTTTGCTAGAAACATACATAAAACACGAATAAAATATATTTTATCCAGTAGTAAACAAAATGTTAACACCACTATTTCAATGTTGAGCGCTCCCCGATATCTTGAGTACGTTTCACAAAAAGCCATTCGTCTTTTGGCAAGGGTGCCACACTTGCAGGGGCGGGTTCAGCTGATGCAGCCCCTTCGACGCCCATCTCCGCACCCCTCGAGTCGTGATCGAAGCCTTCGGGAGTACAGCCTTTATAAAATAAAAGCCTCAAGGTAACCCACTACCCCTTCCGCCCCGTTGAGAAACTAAGTGTCGGCGCCGGATGCGATAAGTCGATACATTTTTTTGGAGAAGATACTTTGATCCGAACTTTAAGTAGAGTTTAAAGTTTCAGACCTTTTTTTATATTGTCAAATAGGATGAAAATATATAGTAAAAAACGTGTTTTAAAAAACAGCTACATTATTCATAATAAAAATAAAAATAAAAACAAACACAGTAAGCACATATAAATTATTCTAGTAACGTTTCTACGCATCAACAACAACGTGGTATTCAATTTTAAATAGTTACTTAACGACCATTGCGGTCCCAAGCTTCAATCCCGAGTGGAGCATGAAAACCATCAACAAAAATTGTTTTTTTATTTTTCATTAATTAAAATTATAGTGAAAAAAAAAACTTAACAAAAAAAGTCTGCCCAATTCATATTTATATAATTCCATTAGTATGGCTACACAACTGAAGAGTATAATAAGACAGACACATTCAAAACTGCTGTCTATAAACTATCCAATATTCAAAACATATTGATATTTAATTTTAAAAAAATGAAGTTAGAAGTCAACATTAACAGTTAAAAAGTTATTTTCTCAACAACATGTAACTTAAATAACATAAAAAATTGTAAGGAGCAACTACAAACACATCACGAGACTTGCTCGTGCTATCAAAAAAGCCCCTAATGTTCCACAATTAGCCCGCGATCCCGTGCGTAGCTTTTCGGTTCATTACATTAGTCGGAATTCATCAAAATAAAAAGTGTAAGTCCTAATGAACGCGGCGAGAATACTCGAGAGCAATGTATTAACACGCCTGTCCTATAATTCCATTACACATTTTACCCAATTATTACACTACCTTTTTACCAACCAAAAAACTTTTCATCTAACTTTTTAGTTTTACGGTACTTTTTACAAACATTTGTACATAAAATATAGAAACCTAAACACCCAGTCATCTCTAATCACCATTACAGCACTTCGAGATACGGTCATTTAAAAGTGCACTTAAATCGAAAAATTAATACAATAAAAATTAAAAATCCACACTGTTTATATTAATATGAGATTTATGTTAAATTCACAAGAATTAAATTAACAAATCAACTGAATTTTATTTACAAAACAAATACTTCAAAAAAAAATAAAACTGATATTTAACTGAAAAGTAGGATATATAATTGTTTTTAAAGATTACTGCTTCCAGTTAAAACTAAGACTTTTAAATAAAAATAATAACGCAATTTTGAATAGGTAACGTATTAATGTATTTATCCGTGCAACTCATTTATTTACTCGCAAGAAATGAATTAAATAAAAAAATATTGAATGACATTAAAAATACAACTTTAACTCACGTTTATAACTGGGATTGTTTTAAAATAAAACTTTACATATTTACGCTAGCATAAAAGAAAACATTAAAAATTAAAAACGGATGGCTTGCGACATTTTTGGCGTGGATGAATTGCAAAACCCTGAAGTGTAATTGAGAGACGTTTTTGTGTGGGTCACATTAATTGGTAAAAGATTTTGATCAGACATTAACGTTGGACCTTTATTAATGAAAATAATATTACTCTAACGGACACATGCCCGCAAAGGGAGTTCTTTCATTGTGTTAGTTGTGTGTAAGTGAATTTGGTATCAAAGCAAAGTAATTTTGTAAGAATTTACTTCATTTCTTACTTTCTTATTCTTTATACTGAGAATCTAAAACAAAATGTACCAACTCTGAAATATAAAGTATTATTAAATTAAAGTATTAAAAAATTATTGTTGAAATAATTTTAACTCATTCATTGCATTAAATTAACCTCGCATTAATTTTAAATTTTTGCTGCCTTTACAGTATCGATATTTTAAGAGATTGAAGGTGCATTTGAAAAACTGAAGAGATTCAATAATTAAAAAACCTTTTAATAAACAAAAAAATAAATAAAAACTGTTATTCCATATTTCCTACGTCATGGTAAAAAAAAACAATTATTTATAATCATCTTGTTAATTCATTATCAACGAAATCACATTGAAAGCGTCTAAATCAAATCAATTTTGAAGATCAGATTCAATACAATCAAAATAATCAGATTTAAATGAGTCTTTTGTAAACAATCTTCAGATATGATTTTAAATAAATCAACAGAAGAAAAATTCGAGTAATATAAATCTACGGAAAGAAATTATTTTGATTTCTGGTTATCTTTGTGTTTTCAGTATTTTTATATCGAGGTAATAAAAAATAATCTTTTCATTTTGAAGAAGAGTTTTTCAGCTGAAAATGTATTTTTTAAAAGGTAAAAGATTGAATTTTTGTAAACTTCCGTTTAATTTTTAAAAGCCGTAAAAACAATTGATAATTGGATATACTAACTTAGGAATTAAAAAGTGTAATAAGTACAATTACAAGAGTTTAAAATTATATATTGAAATAACAAATTTATTTCGCAGATAATAAAAAAAAATTAAATATATTCAAATATCATGTTAAGCTCCTATATAAAAAGAATAAAGCATTCTATACTTCTATAAGTAGCTTAGATATAAGTGTCGTTAGACTCTGTCCCGATAATTTTCAATTAAGAGCAATCGGCATTCACCACTGAGCCGAACTGAAAGTAATATTCTTAAAAATAATATACTTTTATTTTCCATTGTAGTAACTTCATGCTTTTGATTTTCCTAGCCTTTTCTTTCCGCTTGTAAAATTTTCGTGATAACCGAGAAGCTATTCTTGTTTGGGCAAGCAAAATAATATACTATCCTTGAAATAATTTCCATATTCTCTCCGCAAACCCCCGGCCGATGTGAAACATCGCTTCAGCAAATGGAGTACCTTGAACGGAATACCTCTGAAATATAGCGCATCCTATACAAACCCTTCTAGCAATATGACGAAGCATTCTACAGGGCTATGGAATATTCTAGAAATGGAAGCATCCCAGTAAATATGCTGACATGTTTACCCTCGCATTTTCTGACTTGCTAAAAAGGGACAGTTCTAATATAAAACTACTATCCTTTTTTGCAATTTGATAAATTAATTATTTATAGAAATCAACCTACATCACACTGACAGCCGGGCTAAATATCATTTCAACTCCGAAATGATTACGTTCCATCAAAACAAACATCGAATTAGACACAGTCTACTGGATAGACAGATAAACTTTTGACGAAGGCAAAATATATGACCGACTACCTAATCGGTCAAAGGAAAGAAAATACTGAGCACCAGACCGAAACTACCGAAAACAAGTTCATAGATATATATATATATATATATATATATATATATATATATTTAAAAAAACTTAATCTTTGAACTTTTATACCCATAGAGCACAAAAATAATCTATCTGGATTATTTTAATATTTCTGCACACGAGTATTACTTCAACGTGTCAAAATCAATTTAACAGCGGTTAATAAATTAGCGCACTTTGATAAATAATAAAATAAAAAAACCGCTAAAATCACTAAAAAATCGTGTGACTAACTCAACTACAATCCATAAAACATTGTGGTTAGGATGACACATCGCAGTCCTAATGTCAATGGACTCGGACCCCACTTGTTGCATAAATAAATATGTGAATGCATCAATCATGTACAATTACTTTTATTTAGAAATACACATTTGTTAAAGTTATCAGTTTGTTTACAAAGACGAAAAAAATAACACCATCAAGTTGAGTTCGTTGAGATTTTCACAAAACGCATTGCGAGCTCTCGTATATTTTTTCTTGATCGGCTCGAGTGCTAACAGTCACCCGGGGACTCAAAACCGTTGAATTTATCAATTGGAAAAATTTCGCGACAGGCGGGTGCATTCGGATCCCCCTGGTAATCTGTCGCCGTCGGGGAGGCTGGGCGCTCTCCTCCCCGGGACTCGATCAATCCCCGGCCGAGATGGCAGCAGGCCACCGGCGCCGCCACGCCGCGGGGACAGCATGAAAAATCACGCTGCAGGCACTTACCGCGCGCCTAATGGCGGATTCAGTTTTCGCAAGTGTCCGTGCTTCTTTTGTACGGAGCATCCGATAATTTTTCCGCCTTTGGGTTTTTTTTTTTTTTTTTGGCAAACTTTTTTTCAGTAGTCGTTGGTGTAATTTCAAGGATTTTATTAATCAATATATCGCTGGCTTCCTTTTGAGAATTTTTTAGTTTCAACTATCTACTATGGTAATAGCCATTGTGTGTGGGTGGGTGGGTGTGTGTGTATGTTTCATTTTTGGGTTCTCTATGGAATATCTTAAAAGAAACAACGCTGATTTTTTGCACGCAAGTTCAGTGAGATTTTCGATAGGATAATATTTTCATTCATAAACTAATTTAATAAAACTATCAAATATGCTTTATGTACGAATTATATGATTCTGTTGTTCACAGCGAAAATTTCAAATTTAGAAATTTACTTCTAAGAAATTTACAGTTTATGTCAGCTTGACACAAGTACCAATTTTATTTTTTAGTTGCGTTAGAAATTATTAATCACATCATTAATAACTTAAAATGCCTCCTAAAAAAATAACACCATCTAAGCACAGCAAACCTAATTAAAAAAGAATAGCACAATTGAACGTGATAAAGACTGCATCTAATAAAGTGAAAGTGATTCGATGTTTGTGACACGAAATGTGATATTTCCTAGAATGGCTTTGCTTTCAAAATTAATATCCGGTTATTAAAAAAATATGTGTACAAAATATTCATCTAATTGTCAGCCAAACATATGTTCAAAAACTATTGCATCGTTCATCGAATACGTCATTTTATGACGGGCTACATTTCTAGTAAAAAAATAATAGTACACTGTTAGTAGCACGGGTTTCATAAAGCGCAATCAAATTATCAATTATCAGTACTTTATATTTTTTTGTTGTAGATAAAACGATATTTTATAATTGAATAAATGACTAGGCATATTTTTTCACACATTAAAAATGATTTAAAGAAACTCTCAGAAAAATATCATCGTGACTTGTGTAGGATTCGAACCTACATCTCGTGTGTAGATTATGATTGTTAAAAATTCTCAATTAACAGAGGTGACTCGTTAGTACAAGGGTCAGTACACCGGCCATGTAAGCTTGGAGATGTAGGTTCGAATCCTACACAAGTCACGATGATATTTTTCTGAGTTTCTTTAAATCATTTTCAATGTGTGAAAAAATATGACTAATAAGTAATATAAGCCTGTAAAGGTAATTAAGCCTGTAAAGATAATTATAACGCACTTGATCGACGTTCAATCCACAAAATAGACATATAAATTAAATAAATGCAAATATTGACATTAATATATGTAATATATGATAGCTACAATAAAAAAAACCATTCATAACAAAAAATATCAATTTTTATCAGTTTTACAGCATGTCAAGTTGGTTATGGTGACACAAACTCGTAATAGTAATATTAAATCAACCAAGCAATTTTTTACGTCTAAGCGTGTTTCATTCTATAAATAATAATTTCATACTGCAAACTCAACAGATGATTCGTTTTAACAAGGATGCGGCGCCAGAAGGAGAAAATTATCTTTTGATGAACTAATCTCGACTTAATCTCAAAAAGAGTAATCGTACGAATAAAAAAGCAGACGCCCAAAAGAGGGGTAAAATAAATATTCACGAAACCGTCTGGATCAAAACCAACAATGCCCGAGTTACGCACAAGAGATAATTTTAAAATATTGCAAATCGTTACTTAGGCCGAAATTTAAAAAAAAATCAAAGTGAAATTTATTTTTGTTCCGCGTTGAAAAATAAATAAGGAATTTTCTATAAATACAGATTTTCCAACTGATTACATTCTGAAGGTTCCTCATTGGCCCGTGTGAAGCTTATTTCGATAAAAAGGTATTCTCGAATATTCCAGGGAAAAAAACAATATTATTTTTTCTTGCAAAAAATATATTTTAATAAAACTGGATGAGATGTTACATTTCCGCGTACATTTGGGTGATTTTATCAGTGGGTTTTTTCTCGTATGATATTTTTATACGAAGACAATCTTCATAATTTAATTACACATGAGAGCATCTAGAAACAGAGTAATCCTAGAATTCTTGCAGTGACTGCTTTGTTTTTTAAGGCAGCGTCACATATCTATACTTAATAAATAAATTACACGAAATTAATACAATTATAAGTATTTAGCAAAACAATACGTTTTAACACATATTAAAATTTTTACATATTAAAAATATTATTTGTTTGCATTTGAAAACCTTTACTAGCACAAAAGTATTTTTAAATAAGTCGAATGGATAAATAATTACACGCCATACTGTCACTCTAAAAAATTAAAATGTTTCTCGCGTTCAGAAAAACTTATCTGTCAAAATTATTTTTAAATATTGTGTATAACGGCTACGTTTTATTTACTAATGGTTAATTTATGGTAAAATTATTTTTAAAAACTAAGCAACAATAAATTTGGCTACAAGATAAAGCTTAGGCGGTGACAGAGGCTGATAATACTCGCATACTCAATTATTGGGAAACTTTATGGGGTTAAATAGACGACGAATTTGTAAAGCTCGGTTTTCGTAGAGAGTGAACAAGGAAAGAACCAATCGTTAAACGAGATAAAAAAAAACATATTAGAGAAAATCGTACTGTTAGTTGGTTGCTTTTTATCATTTTCTTCAATTAACGATGAGCAATATAAAGCTGATTGATATGTTTATATAAAAAAAATTCAATAAAGTGCTTAGAAAGAAGATTTAACTTTTTTAGGTGAACCTGCGTCCAGTAGCTCTAGCGAACGCACTCCGGCATCATACAGATGTGCTAAAGAGAGTTATAAATAAACAAATCCAAAATCTAGCGATTATAAATAGTAGCGATTAGATTATATAGCCAGATAGATATTTTCGTATCGTGTCGAGTCCATTAAGCACGACCCACTCTCGTATTAAAAGGTAACAATATTGCGCCAATACTATCAGTCTCATGTTAAATCCGATCGATTAACCCCAAAGAGCCGCCCGGCCGCTGGAGCAAGCCGTCAAACTGTGCGTGGAAAATAAAATACCCCGGGCGGAGCACTCCGGCCCGGGAACAAAGGCAGCGAGCTCCGGCTTGCGAGATATTTTAACATGGAGCATATTAAATAAACATAAAAAAGGCTTAGCTCGGGAAGTGGCCGATCTAATTCTGTACAAGTTAAGACGCCGTTTCTTCATCGTAAACTGTCGAAAAGTGCGTATTTTCCTGGATGTGCTTTGTTTAGTGTGCACTTTTGATTAAATGTTTTGTTTTGATGGTTGATATTAAATGAGTCAATAAAAACGTAAGAGCAGGCAATTTTGAGCTATCTAACATTTGAAGTTTCATTACGTTTATAATATTGGTTAAAGCGTTTATTATATTCATAAAATGTTTGAAGACTAAAATTATATGCACAATAACAAGAAAGTATAAAAGTTTGCTATTGACTGTGACATTTTTTTTGCCATTGCTTGCCATACAACAACTTTTGACATGGCGGAACTCTTACAGCATGCAGATATATTGCAAACAATAAAGGTCTAAGGGGTTTTGGAAGTATTGACCGTCACTAAATTACCACTGTAAATAAGGACTGGGAAGGTTCGAGTGCTTTCTAAATAATATATAGAAGTTTTAATAAAATACTCTAGTAAGAGAGGTAACAAACACACAGAAAATAATTAAATCCCGAGTTCGGCGCAGTAAATGACATAAGCTTCTCAATTTTATTGAGTTTTAATATAATCAAAGTCATTTTATTTGGCAAACATGATCTTTTACATAAAAAAATAGCACTAGACCTAAATATTTCTTGAAACCTCTTTGGAAACAGTAACCGATTAGCCGCCACACGTTCCTCGGCAGAGGAATGCACCGATCACCGTTACTGTTACTGCTCTCGGCGCCCTTTGTGATTGAAGAGGACTTCCAGGCTGGAACACGAGCGCCCTGAGTGATAGGTTATTTCAGCACTGGTGCCTTCGTTCTGGCTAAGCTTTTTGTATCCGACCCGGCTGAGGGATTTTTCGCTGGAAGAGCTATTGAGAAAAATGAGGGTACGGGCACGCCCCTGCGTTACCTTGCAAGTAGTCACGCCAAACTAAGCAATATTTCATAAGCCTTTAAGGCGAGAAGCTCCTTGAGATTTTGTAGCTGTTTACTGACTGTCGGTATATAATACAAATTTGAACTTTGATATTCGTGACATAGTGTGTTACTCAGAATGTTTCAAACGCTTTGTACATAGGCATTCCTTTTAAATTAACTACCAAGAGATGACTGCTTTTGTGAGTACGATTACAGCTATTACACACATAACTTTAATTATAAAGCACAATATTTTATCAAGTTATTCAACTTTCATACTTTTAAAATAATTGTAACTTTATAAACTGTTAAGTGGTCATAAAAACCAATAAAGAAATTTGAAATTATTAAAATAAGTCTAAAAAATTATTATGGTGGTTTTGGACAAAGTAGTAATAACAAGTAAAATTGTTATGTTCATTTCTCTAAAACATCATAAAAGAAAGTGAAATAAAAAATTAACACAACATACTAAGGAGGGACACTACTATTTTATTTTATTTTTTTGAGAATGAATGAACTTTTTCCAATCAAAGGCGTGGTCAAACTAAGCTAAATTTATTTATGTTTATATAACGTAGAGCAAGGGTCCCCAACCTTTTTGCACCCAAGAGCACATTCTAGAATGCCGGTCGGGCGGCGGGCACCATATATTTTTTCAAGGTATATTTGTAGTTGGACATAGTCAATAATACATAAAATGCACAAAGAATATTTAATTCCCAAAATATAATTATAAAATATAATAATTACTATTTACATTTTAATGTAAAATAATTAACAAGTATTTAATAATAGCATAAAAATTCTGGTAATTGGGTCAAATTGGAGCAAAAATGCAACGAATTATTACTTTTAATAACAACTTTAAAATGTACATCTATAGCTAAAAATTGTAAACGGGTTAAGATTTTAATGCACTAAGAATATTAAATTTTAATTTTAACTATCGTCCTATCTCAAAAATATCAGATAGACATTCACATAGCTCTCACCTCACTTGTACTACCGCAAAATTTTCAGATAGACTTTCTTATAGCTTTCTCCTCACTTTTATCAACGCAAAAATATCAGGGACATTTTCACATAGCTTTCTTCTCACTTTTTCTACCGCAAAAATATCAGATAGACTTTCAAATAGCTTTCTTCTCACTTTTATCAACGCAAAAATATCAGAGACACTTTCACGTAGCTTTCTCCTCACCTGTTCTACCGCAAAAATATCAGATTTATATTTATTCAGCAACTTTTCCATCTAGTATGTGAACAATATCGTGAAGGCATTATTAGAGGGCGTTATTACAGAGACGAAGACAAACCAAACTACACCCATTAGATGCTATTTCAACAGGCTTATATATGATTTTCTGGAAAAAATTATTATTTTGAAAATATAACGATATATTTTTTTTCGCATATATTTATCTGTTTAATTACTGAATATTCTTTTTTTCGTAACATTTTATTGTAAACTTAAATATTTTTTTATCGTGGTTGCACATCGTTGGGCACACGTAAAACGGTCGGCGGGCGCCATGGTGCTTGCGGGCATAGGGTTGGGGACCACTGACGTCAGTGGTCCCCAACCGCTACGTAGGTTCTACGTAGAGCAAAGGAATAAAACCAATTTGTTAAAAAAATGATTATCAATATAAATTATTTACGCCTTTAACTTAAATAATCTAAATACAAAAACTACGCAAAGCCTGATCGATGAGTGAGATTTTTTTAGATTTTTGAAATCAACATTAGTTAAATTATGAATATTTTATATAAGGGTTAGCTGTTTACCACAAAATATGAAATTTAATACAAAATTATAGATTCTTAGTCATTTATTTTATTATTAAATAAATGTACCTCACAATGCCTGAGGATTCTGATTGCCTTTCATCGTGGCCGAGTTCGACAAACAATTTTCGCTATACAAAGCCCGAACATCGCTACAGCGATTACAATTTCTTTTGAGGGCTACGGATTATTCACTAATGATAGCTAGGGGATGGATCGGGAATAAGGGTTGCTAACTCGCCCCTAATTTTCTGAATATCAAAAAACTTGTTTCCCATAAAAAAAAATATTCACACTATACCCAACAATGCAGTCTCATTTTGCAAATATTACAAATTCCAATTGAAAGCTTTTACTAAGCGAAGCCAACGTTTGGTCGTGTGAGAATTTATTTATGAATAAATGTAAATATAGCTGGGCATAATTACTATATTATATAAAAAGACGTATGTATAAACTAGCATCTTGATGAAATATTTTTTTTAAATATCCAATCAATTGATAAGATGATATTTTCTACTGTTATGGCATAAAACGAGTAAAACCTATGCATTTGTTTTCCTTCTTAGTACAAAAGTACGCACAAAAATTTTCTTATAATAGTAAATTTATTCCGTATTCAATTTCTTTATCTTCCAATTTTATTTGACCATATTTTTCCAGTATTTCAATATTCAGGCCAGAATGGCAACCCTTTCAGTTTCGCTGTGGGAGGGGGGGATGATCTTATTTAAGATAAATTTGGACGTTGCTCCAGGCATTGAAACCGAGGAAATAAACGATTTGCCAACAGAACGGCTTGTATTTCTCATTATGTATTTGAAAGGCTATCTTAACAAGTGATTGCGGGAAAAACTAGGTTCTTGCGTAATATGGTATATCCAATGCTGTTTTATGCGAAGGCTTGCCTTAATTGTTGATGATTACCACTGAACTGATTAAATGCTATACATATATCTTAATTTATGCGAAGTATTTCTATCTTTCAATTATTGAAAAAAAACATTTTATTTTGTAAGTAAGCTATGAGATATGTTTTACTCGAAAATAAACTTACAATTACAAATATAAGCCTACAGGAAAGAATGACAGGAATAAAGGTTTTATTATGATAAAATATATTAATTTATAAACACTCCATGAACGGATGCGTGACTCATTTCATAAGATTTTTTTTTATTAAAAGTTTTAATAACAGATATTAAAAAATCTATCAAGATCAATTTAAATTATTTACAAGCTCACGTTAGGTTTTCGCATAAACGATATTTCTCATTGATGAAAAAAAAAATAAAGCTATCGTTAAAATCAAAGCAGCGCGTAAAAAGTACCATCAAAATAAACTTAATTATCACTTAAAAATAAGTTTCCTTGTGTAATTAAGCAACAGCAATATTCATAAACAAGCAAAGAAGATTCCAAACATAATCACGAAGCAAATCTCAATAGCAGGGCGAAACAAAGCGAGGCGACGTGAATATTCCGGCCTAAATATCTCAGGGAATTACTCGGCGGCGTCTCTCAGCTCGGAGGTCTAACTTGCAAACTCGCCTTGTGTTTTTGCCCCTGAAATTGAGTCTTCAAGCTTCTTTGGGGGGCTCCCAGGCGGTCTGAGGGCCCGGCTGCCCGCGGCGGCACCTCTAAAGGCCTGGGCCCCGCGCGCAAAGAGCAGATCTACTTTATCTATTAAGATTCTGACTTTAGAAGTGCGCAGTAAAGAAAGAATTTTACCCACGTAAATAATTATTTTTAAAAGTTTAAGAGCTTCGAAGTGGTAAGGCAAGACTTAGAAGAGGGGAGTAACCGCAGCTTACATAAAACTATTTACTAATGTGAAATATGCACAGATGAAAATGTAATGTTATTTGTTGGAATAGCATATCTAACTAAATAGTAAACAAAACTCCGGTCGCGAAAACGTATGGGTTTATCGCTATGAAGGCCATTTTGAAAAACATCGATTGATAATAAAATATGGGTCTGTCTCGTTTAAAACGGGCATACAGTCAACCTAACTGTGTTTATTAACTATTTACTTCTCCCTTGCACCACATACCATATATGTGAACAAATTTCTGTCTCTGAGCATTCACCAACACTACGTTTTATACGCTTTAGTTACTATTCTATATATTTTTATTTGTAATTTAAATATTCGGATAGTTCCAACAAAAAACAAAACGATCTACACTGTCCAATAGAGTTTTGCTTTCTGTCGGGCCCGTCCGTTTCATCCCTTAACTTGCTACCCTTAGTCCAACTTAGTCAATTTAACTTGCCTAATGCCCGTCTGTTTCGAGGGGCTCCGGGTTCTGCTCCCAGAACAATGCGTGTCATTAGGACACGAGGAATTTGCTACATGTCTCATGTCCTGGCGAATAATAAACCTCTCGCTTAAGGGAGGACGCTGCGCCCTGCAAGTATTCCGAAGGGAGCCGCGGGGGCTGTTGTTTGGAGCGAGTCGCGATGTCAAAGCGAGGGATTTGTTTAGAAAATTTGAAGTTTGTATGTACTTCGTGGTCGTTGGAATGTAAACATGCGTTTCAATGTGCTTTATTTTTTTATTTTTAAACCTCAGATAAAATTATACACACACATAAGATTTTCAAGTTAAGTATTAACAACAGTTTGAAAACAGTGAATTTCTCAATATGTTACGTCAAAGACAAAAATTACTATGCGATTATAGTACATATATAAGTACAATTTTTAACGCGTATTCAAGTGACCGACAATTTGAATTCTCAGCAGCTAATTTTACAAAACTTATCCAGATTATTGTTTTCTGAATTAAAAATTACAATTTCAAAGAACCATTTTAAGCCCTTCTATTCATTTAACCTCAACCAATGTCAGGTATTTTCCGTTTGATCCCTTAGAAATTACATGTCGTGACATGTCCAGTAGAAAATAACTATAGTTAAATGTAACTGATGAAGGTTCCTACCTCATTGGTGTTCCACCTGTGTCGTTGTATTGGGAAATTTTCTGCCTTCGGTAGCGTCTCCAGGTTCTCGGGTAGTTTGATTGGTTCGCCATCTAAAGAAAAAATTTAGTTATTTAAATTAAATGCTAATCTATTTTAAAAGGCTTAACTTATGACATAAATTTTAAAACGCTCTACACACGCTGCGAGACAACTGATAACCGAATAGTTACTAGCCAATAGTGTCCTTTTCTGGGTTAATTAATTAGAATAAACCATGAAAAGCACCCTAAACCAAGGAACGCTATTAGTTTATACCAAATAGGTTGCAAGTTGTGACTCTGCGTGTGTAGCAGGCTCAACATTTTCTCTCAATCTTAAAAATTATAAAGTATGAAGTATTTGTATTGAAGTTTTTCGTTTCACAATGCGCATGTTTTATAACATTAAATTGTTTATTTTTGATAATAAATGTTATCAAAGTATATTTCAAAGACCGGCCTAAATACATAAAATTATCGCTGAGCAATTACGACTCAAAACAAAATTTAAGTTGAAATGTACGAAAACTGTCAAATATTGTATCTGTTTTAGCGAAACAATATGTTTAAACCACAACATGACCGATTAAATAGTAAATATATTTAAATGTTTTATCGAGGTCAAAGATAAAAATGTAAATACATGTGGACTATTTGCAACGTTATATCATAAGAGTCATCTTTGACAAGTCATCGACGTTATATCTGAACAAGTCATTTATTTAACTGAAACAGGTGCAAGCCCATTACGAGTACATCGGTTTGTAATAAATTGTTGGGTAAAAAAATTTAGCCGAGAATTCTCGGACAGAAGTTGAAGGTCTTAACTTACCATTTTTTGTAAATATCTTGATAGTGATCGATACGTCATCATCCGTCGAACTCACTAGGAAGACAAATGCTCAAGGCTGTCGGCACGCCTCGGCACAATGCACCCAAGATGGATATGAATAAAAACAATTCACTATCACGTATTTCAATTAAACTTCAGATTTTGTGTTGGGATATTTTTATTTCTTATTTTCCTTCGTAGAGGTGGCGAAAACCGTGACATGTTAAACTCATTACGGAACGTAGAGTCAATTTCGTGCATGAATTTTGTATCATACTAAGTACAATAAAAAATAAATACATCTAAAATTAATTCATAACTAATGATTTTAAATAATATATATATTTTTATAAATATTTAATTCTGGTTAATTCAATGCAAATGAGAATAAATACCAATATATTTTTAAGTTTCTGTAAGTTCTATCAGAGGCAAGACAGGGAACTTCAATACTTTATATTTGCAGCAAAAACAAAATTTTAATGCCAATAAAAAAATAGCTTATATACAAAGAAGAGTTCGGTAGATCGTCGTATCGATCGTCGATCGTAGAAATGTCGATGTGTGTGTATTTTTTTATGCATAATACATATAATTAAACATAAGACGTGTCATTTGTTATTTTTTGCATAATGTGATATATTAAGAAGAAAAATCTTATTGTAAGGATTTATGAATGGAAATAACTTTTTTTTTAATTTGATTTATTATTTTTTTGTAAAACACAATTACAATAAACAATGTTTGTTCACTCCCAACTTTTTACGGAAATGTAATATAAACCTATACAAAATCATATATAAATATTTTTATCAATTTACAATAAGTTTTAAGTATAAAAAAATAAATAAGTATATATTTACAAGAGAAAAAAGTTATATCATTATTCTAATCGTAGTTTGTTCACTCACTTCGCTCGTCAATTAAATGTACGTAAATACAATTTAGGTACATTGAAAAAAATATATTTTAAACTTTGTTGTCAAGAATATAAAACATAAAATATTAAAAATAATTTAAATATAAAAAAGAAGATAACTCGATAAATACGAATGAAGTGTAACTTAAGAGACTGGAATAAAGTGCCGGGAATTTGAAGTGTCGTTTAACTTCTGAAGATAAGATATTTCACACACGCTTGCTTCAAATAAAATGACGTAATTAGTAATGATTGCGCTAAGCACTTAGTTCCCGACGTGTTGTCGAAGCAAAACAAATATAATTGACTAAATTTGAAGCAGCCGACTATGCGAGAAGTTTATTTCACCTTCTGTTTTTCCGGCTGAGGTAAAACAGCAGCAACCATTTTTTGCAGGATCTCCGTGAATATCAGAGTTCCAAAGAACACGAGGAGAGTTCCGACCCAGTGCGCGATCGTGAAGGGATTTCTAAAATAAATAATGGAGATGATGAGCGACACGAACTTCCGCAAGGTAACGGTCAAGGTCACGGTAAGCGAAGCGCACTCCGTGGTGAGCACGTACACGCTGCCTATGCACATGAACTGAGTCAAGACGTTGGCCAGCAAGTACACCCTGGCGGTAGGCATCCCCATGAAGGACAACATAGGAATCGTCTCGCCGCTGATTTCCCAGTGCTGCCACAGGTTGGATCCTAGAAACCCGAAGAGTGGCAGCGGAAGAGCGTGGGTGTAGAAGAGAGCTTCCCAGGGAAACTTTCCGTGCTTTTGGTAGAGGGTCTCTTGGAAAATTCCCATCCGCGCCGACAAAAAGAGCGCAAAGGTCAAGATTGCGATGCCAACAGCCCACCAAAAGATGTCCATCGGTCGGAGAGCTGCCTCTTCTTCTGCCGTTCTGTTTTCTGAGCCGTGGGCTTTCACTTCCGTTCCCGACTGGATGGTGCATATCACGATTCCTGCCGTTATCATGATCACTGATAAATACTTCAATGGCGTGTATGACTTCTTGAGAATGACGATTCCCATCACCATGTTGGCCATTAGCGACCCCGCTCGAAAGATCATATGCAGGGGCATCGGAATGTTGAAGTCGAAAGCGTAATTGTTGGCGACGCTAGTCAGAAAGAAGAATATCACTAGAGCAAAGTAGTCCTTCATGGGAATCTGTCTCTTTTCCGTTCCAAACTTGGAAGTGAAGATGAAGCCGTACACAGCGATAAAGGCAAACTGGAGAAAGGTGAGGAGGTTTCCGCACCCTGGATCTTCCTTCACGAGCAACTCCAGAAAGATGACATTAGAGCAGCAACCAACAAACACGCCGGCGATGGCCAGCGTCGCTTTGACGTTCATCTTGGACTAAAATAAAAATTATTTAATTAAAACGTTTGCATGTAACTGAATAAAAAAAAGTGTTCATGAACAAATAAAATAAAAACAAATAGATAAATAAAATCTATGTCAAGACTTATGAGGAGAAACAAAGTAATTAGAAATGTATCTATTGCATAATAATCGTTCAAGATAAGATGTAAAACCGTTTTAGCCCATTCATCCCATCCCGCTAAGATTTGACAATTTTAATTGAAACTTGTATATTTAAAAATGAAAATTATAATATATAATATCCGAACGAAATACCGAACATAAAAATATAATTATCGTGCAATATTTTTTTAATACGAAAACGGAAGATGTTAATAATGTGAGTTATGAAAAAAACATAAATATGTACATTTAAGTATGCATATAGCAGATTGTGCGTTCAAAGTGCTATTTATTACATTTCTATCAAAATTATTAGGCTTGTGAAAAGAAACGGCTTTATCAGGACAGCCTATTATCAACAACGTCGCAATCCAGAGCCAAAGTGTAATAACCAGGGTGGAAGTGGTTTTCTCTAGGTAAATTCAAGCTAAATCCATTATTTTAGATTTTTCTGAAAATACCGTGCATTGCAATAAAGTGGACACCGTCAGCTCAGAAAATATTGTATTATGAAGAATTTATAATGTTTTTATTAAATTAAATACTTTGTGTACGACCTGTATAAATGAAAAATTATGCATTTAATTATGTTACTTTTTTATCAGGTCCGTACTGATTTTTTTTGTTTGTTTTGGTTTGAATAATACCTCAGTCACTTTTAATTTTTTGATAATGCATTTTAGCATGTTTTAAAAAATAATTTCGTTTTAGTGTTTTTTTTAATAATGATTGTTACAAAATTTGTAGGATTATTAATAATTTTTATTATTAATAATCCTACAAAATAACCAATAATTACTCCTGGAATTAGAATAGTTTAACCGGTTATATCAGTAAAATATAATAGATTCTCAGTGCCTTTATAATTGTAGAAACACAAGTTGTGTACGATTATTTTGCTTGATGTGAATAAGTAAAAATATTACAAAATACGATCAAAAGGCTTAGGCCCACTTTTTAAACATTTTATATATATAATATAAAATCACATTATAGACGTAAATATAATACAACATAGCTGACGTTTGAAGAGCATGCGTACAAATCACTCGACAAGTTCCGCCATACTTCGGCTAGGTTCGGTCACAATATTATACGATTTACAATTTATGAAGGTTAAGCAATCGAGGAAAATAAATAAATAAACATCTTCACTATACAGTAGTACCGTGAGTCACTCTTGTCAAAACCGATCAAACAAACCACCTTGAACGATCATCGCCTTGCGACACTCAACAGCGACCGTAACAGTTATCCGTCATACATTTGCAGGTTAGAATGCTTCCCGGCCGTCATCCCGTGGACGGGGGAACTGATATTAAATATACGTACAAAATAAAAATAAAATAAGCTCAATATGCAAATAGAAGACTTACCTTATATTAAAACCACAAATGATTGATCGGTGGACATATAACCTAACTCAGCCGGAAGTCAAAATCTCACTGACAGAAAATACACGAACGTTCACGGCGCGGCCGCTAGAGGCGCTGCTGCAAGTCGAGCCTCGGTGTTGCCAGCGAGACAACACTAATGGTGTCGTATATTGTGCACGCCTTATATTGCCTTACTTATTTGCTCATCTTCAATCGTGCAAAAAAAGGCTCCACACATGTTTGCGCGAACTCAATCACGACGCGCGGACGATACCGCCTGAGCCGCGGCTGGGGAGCTCCACCACCGGCGCGCGGGGCCGAGGGACAGCCGCACACCGCAGCGGAAGTACGAACGATCAATTGATACGAGCACTTTTAATGCATGCAGAAATTCATTGATTTCTAAATTTCTGGGACACAAATTTAAAAAAATGTTTCGATACGGAAGTGGTAAAAAAATAGATAATTATTGTCGGGAATTGAATGACAGTTCCCGTCGCGAGTGCGTCGGGTTACGGGCGGGGAGCGCGCGACCTCCCGGCTGCGAGGGGGCGAGTGCTCCCTGCGTCCTCACAGTGCGGTCAGTAAAGTCTGAAAGAGTGTCAGTTCTGAGGGGTGCAGGTCGGACTCACTCGCGTTGAGCGGCGTGGCGTGCTGCTGGGCGTGCTGCTGGGCGTGCTGCTGGGCGTGGTGCTGGGCGTGGTGGCGCGCGTGCTGCTGGGCGTGGTGGTGCGGGTAGGAGCGCGCGCCCGCGCCGGCGCCGGCAGCCGCGCCCGCCCCGGCCGCGTGCAGCGCCTGGCGCCCGAAGCCCGCCACGGTCGCGCGCGGACCTCACCGCACGCGCATGGCTCCCGGCGTGCTGCGCGCGCTGCTGGCCCCCGCTGCCGCCGCCCCCGCCCGCCGCGCGCCCCCCGCGGTCAGCGCGGCGGTGCTCGGCGCGCTCGGCGTGCTGGGCGTGCTCGGCGTGCTCGGCGCGCCCGGCGTGCTGACGATGCGCGTCAGGCCCGGCAGGCTCGGGGGCGCGCCCGCGTCCGGCGTGCCCGGCGTGTCCGGAGTGCGCGGCGTGCCCGGGGTGCCCGGCGTGCCCGGCGTGCCCGGCGCGCGGACGGAGATTATGAGAATAATCTTGTTCACTTTTTCAGCATTGTTTTAAAAAGAAACGCGTACTGCGTCGCGACTCCTGGTTTTTGTTTTTATTATTACAAATATATATATTTCTGATCTATTTCCGACCGGAGAGAAGAGGTTCGATGTCGATTCGCTACTCGAGAAGATTAGTAATTTTATTCAGCGTCGGGTGCGCGATCTTCCGAGCCGCGGATGTTTTATTCGAGATCAGGTGCGCGTTTCGTTTTACCGGACGCGAGGAGTGCTGGCGCGCCGTCGATCTCTCGGGCCCGGTCGGCGATGCTCGGCGGGCAGTGTCGGTTCCTTCCTGTGGTGAAATTTCTTTCCAAAATTGAGAAGCTCGAGTGACATCAAACCTCTTTTTACGTTTCTATGAGGATCTAACTCCCAAAAAAAATCACAATTTATTTTTATTAGCACTACTGAAGACCGGATCTGGAACAAAGAAAAAAATAAAAAACATTAGTACGCTATATTGAAATACAAAATACACAGTCGATCGATTTATTTTAATGTCACAATTATTTCGACGATATAACTATAATGAGAGATTTACGATTACGACGGCGTCACCCTCGCCCGAGAATTCGATCGATCACTGATAACGATTCGATTTGAATGTAGCGATAACGATTATAAAATGTAATAAATTGATGATACCCGATCGGAACGCCCGTTGCCGATAATGGCGGACACGCGTAGGCAGTTTCTAGGTCGCAGTTGCATGTGCAAGTTAGAAACAACATACTCGCATAATATATATTAAGCTAATTAGGAAAATAAATACTACTTACATAAAATCAGAATTTACAAACTAATCTCCGCTTCTATGGACTGGCCTAATTCTGAGATTAAAAAGATTACGAAGAAGTCTTTAAATGTGGACAATCACAAAATCCCGATTCTTTTGAACAAGATAAAATAAAAAAAACAGAAACTGAGCCGCCGTTGATGCATTTTTAATGCCGGGCCTGTGCCGCCCCGATCTGAAATAATACTCCCCGCCAGAGTCCCCGCAATATGGAATATATTTTCTTCCGCAATGACTTAATACGATTGATTAGAGTTTCGCATGTGATGCCGTTAGCACTGAAGCGAAAAAAGACATTTCCGTGCAGTTTCAGAAAACTTCTCGAATCATTCCACAAAGCTCCTACTTTATAGTGCATGACACGAAATACCTGAATATTTACAAGGAATAAAGAAATTACAAACGCAGCAATAATAGTCCTTCCAATTTTAGGAATCACAAAAACACACTAGACACAGTGTATATTTGTAAGGTTTTCATGATTTAGTGATTATTTTATTGAGTATATATCATTTTTTTTTTCAATCTTACGCATTCCGAAGTAACCGGTAACGATATGGGACGAATGAACCAAAGCACAGTAAGCATGGAACCGCAAACAGACAAGGCGTATCGTATATTCTCCTAGAAGATTTGTATTTCAATATTCAAGAAATAAATCATAGTTTTTGTCCGTAGATCTACGATTCGATAGTAATCAAGCAAGGAGCTGGTGCATATGTGACGAGTAAGGCGGGGTAGGATCAAAAGCTAATGTTTTCCAAAGCCATGAGATATACGAAGCATTCCTATACGCCTCCTGTCTCCGCGTTATAGAAGACTGTACGAGCTCAATTTGGTGGTGCCTATTTTAACAATGCCTAACATATGAAACAAGAATTTTTAGTGCGATTTGCTTCTATGGTCTATCTCAGTGCCAACATTACAGCTCCTATGTAAAAAGATACTATAAGTGTATTTTATTTTTTTTGCTATTAATTTTTAATATATTGTTTTAATAATGAAAGTACAAATATATATATTATTACAAATAACTGACACCTTTAGTACAAAATCTCTCTTATAATAAAATATTATCTTGCCGAAACTGATTACTGAACCTGGAGATTAGACATTTTCGTAAATTGGATTTATTGTTAATAAATCTCCTAAATGTCACAGCATCGTAAAAGTATCCGTATTCAATAAAGATTAGACTAAAGTATTTTTAATAATACTTATTGGGGTTTTAGATTTTTCCGGTGCTCGGGAAAGCAGGTGAGGCTCGTGCAAAATGCCCACAAAGAACACAGATTGCGGGGAAGGCGTCGTTTGGGTGTACAGAAGTAAAACAGAGAAAAATTTAAGCGCTGTTTAAAGATAAAGATTAAATTTATGACGGTGATGTTAGGAGTTATCTCAATTCTAGGTGAATTTAAAAATATATTTTTTTATATTCATACATTGATTATTGCTTCCATAATTTTTTTTAAAACATTTTATTTTATTTAAATGCATTAAATAAATTTATATATAAGAAGAATTATTATTACAATTGGAATTTTTTTTTTCTGGTAGTGTTAATAATATGAGTAGTAAAATTTGTAGAGCATTATATATCTTTTGATCTAAAATCATTCCTAAGTTGTTAATTTTTACGACTCACAACTTATAATAGCTGTCATTCCACCTCACCTTCGGTTTAAATGCATTATGGTGTATTTTAACACTAAAATCGTGACAATAAAGCGAGTACACCAACTGCATAGTGATTAGCGAACATATCTATATTTTAGTCTTACTATGTATGTCAAAGCTTGGTTGACTCTTGTCGGCGCGTTTGTGAGCGGTTGTATAAGTAATTTATTCCTAGAGTTCCTCGTGAACGAGGACCCTGGCAGTGGCAGTCTCGTCACTTTCCTTCGCTTCGTTTTCGTTTCCTTACACGGGTTCATCTTCACGTCAAAGTTCGGAACAGCGAAAAGACATATCCCCATAAAAGACTACAGCACTCTAGTCCCGCTGTTATTCCTCAATAGCTTGGCGAACAGTTACGCCTTCGTCTTTAATATTCCCATGCCTTTGCATATAATCTTTCGATCTGGATGCTTGATGGTTAATATGTCAATGGGAATCATCATCCTGAAGAAAACATATTCGTGGATTAAATATGTGGCTGTCATCACGATTACAGTTGGAATTATAATATTCGCCATTCAATCTGGGTCAGATGTTAAAACTTACGAATTCGACCTCATAACGGATGGAGGAAAGACCGCTCCTCAACCGATGGACGTTTACTGGAAGAGTGTCGGGGTTTTAATTTTGGTCACTTCTCTCTTGTTATCGGCGCGGATGAGTTTATTCCAAGAGGCCCTCGTCGAGGAGCACGGGAAGTACCCGCTGGAGGAACTGTACCACACTCATATACTATCGTTGCCGCTTTTCGCCCCACTAATTAAAAACCTGTGGCATCACTGGGCGATATGTGGAGAGACGAATCCCATTAAAGCCTTCTTTGGGATGCCCTCTGCAAGAATCTATGCCTTGGGATGTGCCTTGACTCAGTTCGTGTACATAGGAAGTGTTTATATTTTATCCGCGGAGTACAGTTCTCTGTCTGTGACATTTGCAATCACTATGCGAAGGTTTGTTTCTCTGATATTTTCCATATTATATTTTAACCATCCATTCACTTTTATTCATTGTATTGGAATATTTTTTGTTTTGTTTGGTACGTTAATATTTACAGAACTTTTACAGAAGTTTTGTTTACTGTGTTTAAAAGAAGACAAATATGGTGAAATAAAATAAATGGGACTGTGCTAAACATTAACTGTATTACAATGCATAAGATATCGCTGTATAATTTTTACTAATTCAAGATCACCCATAATAATAAGTTTATACAATTTAAAACTACTGTTTTGTGATGCTTGAAATATTAAAAAAATATATATTTGGACTATATGGATCCGTTGAGCTACTAAGCCAAGCGCATGGATATTATATTGTTGAAATATATGATCTTAAAATATGATATTGTTTATAAGTACGACATAAAGAAAGCAATACAATATTAAATATTAATTCAAACTACAATACTATTGTTTATAACTTCTAAGAGAGCCGACGACTGAACCTATAATATTTAAACAACCTTAAAAATACTTTTTTTATTCAATTTTGTTTTAAAGTTAGTATATATCATATCAGTTGTCATAAAATTCAGTATCGACCCATGAACAACCACGAAGTTCGTGATCGTGATACTGAAAATATATATTTACTATGTAAAAAGTTTCAAACGAATACCATTAGATTAGATTCAGTCCCAATATGAATATCAAAGAGATACTGGCTATAATCGGGGTGTTTATGGGCGGCTACTTAAGCAACATTTACATGGAGCTACTCATCACATCGGACCCTGGATGCGGCAACCTCGTCAACTTCCTGCGCTTCGCTTTCATCACCGTGAATGGCTTCATTTTCATTTCCAAGTTCGGGACGGCCAACAGACACATTCCTTTAAAGAACTACATCTTTCTTGTGGTACTGTTTTTCCTCGATAGCTTGGCGAAAAGTTACGCCTTTGCATTTAATATACCGATGCCAATGCACATGGTCTTCCGAGCGGGGTCGCTGATGACTAATATGGTGATGGGAATAATTATTCTCAAGAAAAAATACACACTAGTGAAATACGTATCCGCAAGCATGATAACGATTGGAATCATTATATTCGCCGCCCAATCCGGAGCAGAAGTAAAAAACAGCAGCTCTGGAGAAAACGACGCTTCTCAACAGTTGGACGCAATCCGGTGGGGAATAGGAGTTACAATCTTGATTTGCTCCCTCTTTTTGACAGCGCGGATAGGGATTTACCAGGAGACCCTGTTCCAACAGCACGGAAAGTACCCTTGGGAAGCTCTGTATTACTCACACGCCCTTCCGATGCCATTTTTCTTGGCGCTGAGCACGAATATGTGGGAGCACTGGGTCCTCAGTGGAGAGTCAGCCCCCTTGGACGTTTTCTTCGGGATGCCGTCCTCTAGGTTGTTTATTCTGTGTTGTATACTGACACAAGTTTTGTGCACAGGAAGTGTTTACGTGCTAGTCACAGAGAGTTCTTCGTTGACGATGACATTGACCGTGACTTTGAAGAAATTTGTGTCGCTACTTTTTTCTATTTTCTACTTTGAACATTCATTAACGTGTGCTCACTGGATAGGTACATTTTTTGTGTTTTTGGGAACGTTGATATTTACAGAGCTTTTGCAAGAAATTATCAAACTTTTCACGCCGCAACCAGTAAATTCAAGTGTGAAATATTCTCAGTTAACGTCAGACGAGCAACAAGATGCTGAAGTTTAAAATACAAGTATACAATATATTATGTTAAAATTCATCAGTTCTTATTTTATTTGTATATGGACCAATGTATTTAAACAAATGGGTACTAATTCGCATCTTACATTTAATTATCTAAGCTCGATCATCGTTATATATTAAATTCGAATTTCGTGCCCACAAATTTTCGACAAATAAAACCGCATACCTTAATTGGGACTTTACTATGCTACCCATAAAGCTTATAATAAGTAAGGAATTGAAAGCATATTTTTTATATGTATAAATATTTTTATGGAAAAATTATAATTAAATATAGCAATGACTATAAACATAATATATGAATGTGATTAAAAAAGACGAATTGTGAATATAAATGCGATGTTTATTTGTACACATTAAAAAAAAATTGCGGGAATATTTACGTTTGTTATAAAAACCCTATCTAAGGTATCCATTCAGATATACGTATTTATAATCGCTTATACACGAGTACATTTAATGTAATTAATTATAAATATTTGTGCAAAGCTCAGGGGCGCGTGTGGGGGACGTGCTTCGAATCCGCTATACTATCAGTGCAAACGTAATTATCGTCGCGATAACGACAGAATAAACCCACAGCTGCTTCCTCTAGCCTCAAATTAAATTTCAACATGGAAAACCAGGCACACAAAAAGGCAATAAAATAAGCATTACAATTCTTCCAGCCTGGAACTGTCTTTAATGCTTATTAATACTTTACACGGGCAAAACGAAATAGGCAACCAATAATTATCAGGAACTTGTAGTTTGATATTCCGTAAACACCACTGAACCGACATTGTACCGTCTGCAATACCCAACGCGTGCTCGTCGGTCTGTCGGTTCAACCTCTGTTTTATTATTAGTTGTAATATACGTAAATATATGTATTCAACATCTAGTTCATCTACACATTCATAAATTGCGCTATATTCCTGAGTCTGTGATAAATTTCAAATGGTGTGGACAAGATTTTGGGTCTATTCATCAACGTTATGAGGACACACGTATTATATATTCTAAGTTGACGAAAAAAAACTTGGCACCTCAGTTAGGACAATGCCAACATGTTTTTTTTATGATAGTAACTATACCACCGGATGTGTAGATTTTTACTCAAAATTTACGGGATGTGTTTTAAGCAGCATTCTATTACTTTTAAAGCTACAACTAGACCTGATAAACCTATTTTATTAATCGTTTGCAGGTCAGATAAATTTTCTTAAAATATTAAAATTTAACGAATCATTTAACCAGTCGAATTTTCAAATTATTTTCTTTTTATATTAAAATTTTAACTTTTATAAATCTTTTAATGTTGTAAATATGGTGCCACCTGTTTTTACATCTTATTCGATATTACGGGGAAATATAAAATCTAACCAACCAATCAGCAAACCATATCATATTCAACACTCGATATATACTTAAATACAAAACCAATACTAACTGACCGACAGATCTTTATCTTTCGCTTTTCTCTGGTATTTTCATTTCTATGATAAATTGTAGAGCTTAATATTTCGTCTACAATTTATTTTTACATGTTTTCATTCATAGATATTTCGTATAGTAAGTAGCACTGATGCATTCGGAATATTTCCTTCAGCGCAGCTGTAAGCCATTTACCAAGTGAAAGTATATCAGAACATAATCCGTTTATCACAGTATAGTGACGCACGTGAGATAACCAGTATGGAATAAAGCTGAGATGTATTTATCAATTTATCATTCAACTCGACATGAAAGATAAGCACCAAATTCAGTTTGTTTTTTTTCGATATAAGTTTGTGCGTCGCACAGCGCCCGAAAAAAATTGTTTGAAAACCCTCAGTGCAAAACAAATAATATTAAATTGGCATGAGCTCTGTGAATTTATATAAAGTTAAAGTTAAAGCAGCCAAGAAAACTTTTCAAAATGTCGACAATTTTAAATATAATACGCGCTTATCAAATATAAAAAACAGTGTGATAAACGTTATCTTTGGATTGTAAAAATGCTGTAGGTTAGATCTAAATAAAATAAATTTAATTACTAATCACCAAAACCTTGAGACCCAGTTTGAGATTGCGTCACAGTGCAACCATGTAACGTAACGTAACGGGTTGACTCGGACATTAATACATACTACAGTTCTGAGAAGATAGCGGAAACAAATAAGATATGTTCATTTTTTTTACCATTGTACATATACAACGATAATAAAAAGTTGGTTACGTAAAAACATGTTTACTTTTATTTGTTGTATACTTTTCGTCATATTTTTTTTCTGTGATTAAAAACACATATGTTTTTTTTGTAGCTTCTGAAAAATTTTATTTTATTTAAAATATAATAGAGAAGCATAATAGCAGCCCTTGTCAGGTCTGGCATACCACGTAGCAGTTAATTCTATTATTAGTACTTAGAATACCTTTTGATCTCTATGCTTTGACATTGCTACTCTGGTACGAGCAAAATGTATGCACTCTGTGAATATGTCCCGTATTGGAGAATATGTACGACGAGACACACTGGCCTGGCTTTGGTTAATGGACAAATGCGGTAAGAATATAAAAGCAGCAATTTAATGATTGAATATTTAATTACTAAAAATCAGATATATATTGTCTTTAAAGCAATATTCCAAACTTTTCTGTAAAAAGTTAATGGTATCCCTTGTGATGTCGTAAGTAAAAAAATACATAAAATGTATGACTGGATTAAAATCTTAATTCAGTTCTTGATTATGTAGGTAGATTTTAACAAAATGTAGCATTTTTTTTTTGGATATATAAAATGAGCAAATAATATTGAACCTACAATTGGTGTCAAAATATATCCAACTCGTTAAAGTTCAAAATACGTTATACTCGTAAATACGAAGCCTATTTTTGTATTTTCGATTATTCTAGATAGAAAATTCTCGTATGTTACAGAATTATCGATGTGAAATCACTTGAAACAGCAGCAATAAAACATTAACATTTACGATAATTCTTCTGATCTCAAGTAGATCTACGCTTTCATCTAAAGCAGGCCCGCGCCTGGGTAGTCTCAGAGCGGCGCCCGCTCTGGAGCGGCACGGGTCATTAATCTCGTTGGCCCGTCATGATTGGCTGAAAGCGTAACCCCGAACCATCCGGAAGCATCTCCACCCACCGGAGATATAAGCCAACCCGCCACCCACGAAAAAATAGGCCTTTGCCGAAATTAGGTTTTTAGTTGATAATCCTGGAGAGATATATTTTTTATAAATATTCCTTATACATTTTTCTAAAAACTACTATGGCAGCTAAATTGGCAACTGTCCAGATAAATGTTAACTGGTTATATTAAATTTCAAATAATACATAAGTTATTTATATATTTTGAGATATTAAATTTAAATAAATATCGATGAATAAATAGAACTGGAAGATTCTAAATGGTATTAACTTTTTTTTATTTTATACTTTCCGATTAGATAATTCTGTCAAAACATTTCACTTCCATAATCCTTGCGTGACTTCAATTAACCAAAGCAAATAAACGCATTAATATGTTAAAACGCAAATATAAAACATACTACGACATAACACAATTATATTATTACGTGTTATTTTGAATTGCAATGTATATATTTCACAGACTCGACGTCAATTTCCAAAAAATAAAATTACTACAAATGAAAAAAGAGTAATTTTTTTTTTGGTAATGTAAGTATATATTAATTTTACATTTTATAGAAAATCACACACACAAACATCAAATAAGAAACATTCTTAATATTTTTTAGTGACACGATATTTTTTAAGACAAGGTGTTTTTGTCCTGCCCGCGGCTGTCGGCCTCGTCGGCCTTCGCTCACGAGCAGCTAATTGGGGCGCGCGCGTTGCGCCCCGCAAGGTTAAGTCAGGAGTAAGTGGGGTGGCCGGCAGGCAGTGCGGGATGCGGAGACGTGGATCCCGTACATCTGAATGTTGTGACCGCCGAACCGCGACCGACGGCCCTGGTCGCTTTGTGGCCGGCGCTAATGGGCCAGACCGAGGGTTGCCATGCCTAATCTTGCAATAATACATCGCGAACACCATCCGATGCTTTTGACAATCATGAATGTTTTACTGTTTCGACTACATCAAATTTCAACCATCCAATTCAAAACAGATTTTTTTTATCATAAAATAATTATTTCAATATACAGTAATACCCCGCTTTACGCGACCCCGTTATGCGCGGTTTCACTATAGCGCGAATTTAAAATTTCGCGTTAAAATGCCTTGCATTACGCGAATTTCTTATTTTAAGAATGTGTATGTAGTCATTGACCTCTCTTAACAATTAAAAACAGCGTTGGGTGTTATGAACGTATTTTACAAGAACGTAAAAGAAACGCTACCCAAAAGACAATAGATGTATTTTTCAGTAAAAATAACATGTGATACTGCATAAAGTGTTCTTAGAATTAAAGTGATTGATTCAAATGATTTGTATTTTTTTGTATTAAGTTTTGACTATGTATGTATGTTTAATCGTAAACCCCGATATACGCGAATTTCACTTAACGCGATTTTTTTACGGAACGTATCCCTCGCGTAAAGCGACGTATTACTGTACATAACTAAATCCTTATAAAATTTTCGCAAATAAAAGAACTCTTAATATCGTATATCAATCGCTGTATCTAGTCATCTTATACCGGCGAGCTTACACGTATGCAGTCGTCTTTTTTCAGAGTCGCACTTTGCAGTGATCTCGGAGGAACATGATGCTAACGAGAACTCAATATAAAAAAAACCCTAAGCTTTCAAAGCATGTGAATCAAGCGACACAAAAATTGGGAACAAACGAGACCTCCCGCAACCCCTGTTAGAGACTCGCCTTAATATTAAAAGGCAGGAGTAATTGCACCGTCGATAAGTTGATAAAAATAAAACCTTCCACAGATACTGAGGTATGAAACGACTATAGAACACCTACGTCCACCTGGAATGGAAAAGAGACTCCCACTGGCAGTGACATTGAGTATTGGAAGATTTAAAATCATTAAGTATCAATTTATAACCATATAACGGTAGTGAATTTTAGAATTGAGAAGTTAATAATAGTTTTTGTCAAATCCATTAAATTTTGTTTACCTCCTAACTCAATCGTCGGGACCATTTATTTTAATTACAAAATTCAGACCATCAAACCCCCAAATTAATCTGCCTCAAAACAACTATTAGACTTAAGTTGTTTTCATTTAGTTAATCGTAGTTAGTATTGACTTTTTTTTTAAATCTAATCTAAATAAGTATACATAGATTATCTTGTTTCACTCGTATTATCGTGCCTTTGAACTAAAGAAAAATGACAGTATTTTAATATGAATTCTAGAGATAATTCGACTTATTAATCACAAAATACTTGGAAAACTATTTACACGTAATTGCATTAATTTTTCTTAAAACTGGGAGCTTGTTTTTTTGCATAGTTCTAACTAAAAGTGTAACACTTAACAAATAGCTCGACAGCAACACTTCATCTAAACAAAAACATGCTCGGGTGACTCCAATATTTGTAAGTAAAATTGTTTAAAGAAAATCTAAAGCACGTGGTTGTCTAAAACTACCATTTTCGCAATGTTTGACACGGACGAAACCTAAGAAAAGATTGTCTCATAATTTGTAAAAGCAACACGGAGGCGGCGGTGTTCAAACAGAGCTAGTTTACATAATATGCATCCAGCCCCGACTACAAATCCGTATGTAAAACAAGATGTGCCCTCCGCCCCGCCCGCGGACCTGAGCGCTCAGAAATGTTAATTTAATTACAGAAATGTGCGGAACAAACGAGAGCCGGCCCTTCCCGGCCCGCCGCCCCTAAAGCCTGCGCCGCGAACCCTTCGGGGCCAAGAAAATATTAGTTCCCCGACAACTGGAACCCGAACAAGAATTGGATTCTCAGTTGATACAGCGTTATTTGTTCCCGCTGCGATATTTCGCAACGAATTACGAAATTGGTAATTACGCGAAGAATGAATTCCAAATGGTAATGTTGCCAATCGTGACAGTGAGAACCGGTCAATAATTTTTTTCTAAACATCTCTGACGGAAGTTCACTGTTGTTTTTTTTCTGGTATACAACAAGGCAAATTCGGGAGACGTTATACAGAATCATGCGAATTTAGCTGTACGTTCTCAGAATATCTGAACTTCTCCCCTAGGTATAATAAAATATACAAAACTTGTCAATACTCGGTGATTACAGCATGCTCATATAATTTAGAATTATTAATTTATATATTTTTCATTTTCTCAGTTCGTTATTTTTTTTTTAATAACATGTCATTGAAATCAATCCAAGTAACATTTTTCACAAATAATTAATACCTCCTTTGTAAAAAATCCGATATATGGAATCGACAAAAAATATTAATACGCACAATCCCAAGTATTAATAATATGAAAAACTTGACAGTATAAATTACTAAAATGTAAAATTTATAACTGTTCGAGATGTAATAAAAGTGTGTTTAATTTTGTTGTTAGTAATGAATCAAATAAAAAAAATTATATTAAATTGGATAACATAAATAAAGTCACAATACCCATTTCATCTTCAGGGTTAAGTTAAGTTCTTCTACAACTATTACATATTGTCATAACAACTTGCAATATTTTTAGTATTCCTTTCAATGTATTTTTTTTTTAAGTGAATGGGTAAGCATAGATAAACCTTTGGCTTGAATACATTAAATTCAAATAAAAATAAAGATTGACTTTATATTATTGACAAACGGTAAAGTAGAGAAATAAAAACCGCGATACGTCGTCATATAACGATTCGCACCTTCGACCTTTTTTTTTCTATTAAAAATAAATTTCTAAAACCACCTGGCCGAATATTATGGAACAGATCCGCAGACCATTTTTGAGCTGAACCAATCTACCGAATAAGTCGAGGGCCTGGCCCACTTCTGCGGTATGCCGGGAGTAAATTAAAAACCATGGTGTTTTAATGAGTTTTGAGCAACTCCAGAACGTTTCATGAGGACATCTTGAGAAAGAGTTCGAAATGAACCAGAAAGAAATGGCCAAAACTAACTGGAGGAATATTTTTTCTTATACGAACTAAGTATTTATATATCGGCTGGTTTTTTTTACAACTTATAATATAGCATATAAGCACAGACAGATACAGATAACTAACTAATACATCATAAATACCAAGGATATCAGGTGGCATACCTGTAAAAGTAATATTACGCTTGTTTGGAAAGAAACACATTTACCTGCCTCTTAACTATTCGATATCAAAATATTCCTACAATGGTAGCATGTCCATGCATAGCCTTAAATCACCTCTTTAGAAATAATCTTTACTTCCATCTGTTAAGGCAGAATAAACCTTTAGAGCGTCACGGCCAAAAAGGGTTTCGAGCTACTAGCTTTAATAATAGGCCGTCAAAAGACGCCATCTTTGCCGCCACAATTCCCTGGGGTCCATGAATAAGACTGAAGGACATCCAAAGATGTAAATCTGTCGGTGTTGTCAGAGGAGAAAAGCAGAAAGGAGCGGTATATCAACGACCCTCGGAGCTCCTTGTCTTGCGTAATAGCAACCCTAAAATATTTTAATTGAGAACATTATTAGTTTGAGTTTTGTGTTTAAACCTAGGGAGGAATTTTAAGTTTTGTTTTAATGCGGCGAGTACTTCTCGTAATGAACAACACCGCCAGAACAATAATACTGGGAAATATTTTATATATTCGCTTTATTTATTCATTTTAGAAAGCTTACAATATAGGTTTCATAAATTCTCATACAAGCAAATTTCCGTACGATATTTTTTTGTTGTTTTTTTTAGTCATCAACGTAAGTTTTTATTTGCCTATACCTGATTTTCCACACAAGGCCATTTATTCATTTTTTTTTTACTTTGCTCGCCTAACATAGCATACTGGAATAATATTGTTGACACACTATCGATATAATTATCTTATGAATTGAATAAATTTCAAATACAAGACTTTTAACCGTCATTCATTTTGTGTCAATTTTCAGTATAAATTGTAACTATTTCTGATGTTGATTTTTTAAGACTGATTATAAAACGTTACGGAACTATAATGCTAACCAAAATTACAACCGTGAATTCTCCTCGTCTTATACAATTGTGTTTTTTTTTCCACATTTAATTCGACATAGGTAAGAACTAATGAAAAGAACGAAGCACAGGCTGCCAGTAGAATGGTCGATGGACTAAAAATGACCCACAGTAGTAATTTGAGATGTGTGAAGACCCTTAGAGAACACGGATCAATGACTCCAGTGGCTTTGCAGCCCTGCATGGGGCTTGCGCAGACTTTTATAATATGATATTTTTGTATTTTCCGTTAACACGGAAAATGTTTATTCGTTTTGAATTGAGACAGTGAAGAGAAAACGTACTTTATTGTATAATTCAATACAGAAATATCTTCGTTCAATAACACCGAGTGTTGTGTGAATTATCGCTCTTGTGAAACTAAAAAATATCCCGCCGATACATTATTCTTTCCGCGAGATACTCTCGCAGAATACCAATCACATAAATTCTAAGGCGAATTGGAATCGAAAAGAATCAGAGCATTTCCAAAATTTGGGTGAGAATTATTGAAAAACAGACTAGAGTATGAACCTCAATGAAACCAAAGCCTACACATATTTTTATATGGATACTTGGCCTAGTGCCAAAAATGACCTTCGATTATTAATTTGGGTTAAATACTATATCGGAAAAAACTGCTATTTATATTTATAAAATTTTTATATATATTTAAGCTGAAGAATTTTACTAAACACGTGTATGCTAAAACTAGTCACTTTCATTATTAATTAGCTACATTAACATCAGCTGTGCTCATTAAATAAATGGACATCACAAATATCAATAGGCAGAATAATATGAATCATTTTTATAGCTTAGGGTATTTTATTATATATACGATAATTAAAAGTTAGATACATTTACATTAGAAAATGTAAAATGGCAACACAGTTTTGTGACAGTGCATAGCTCCACAGTCTACCACAATACTAGAGCGGACACACCACTTGAGAATAGAGGACTTCACTTCTTGGGCGTTGGGGGATGATGTCAAACAACCTGGACCTGGACAACAGCCCTGCCATCGGCGACAATGAGCAAGGGATTCTACTTTTGTATTAAAAAGTCAATGTATATGGGCAACTGAAGACATTCAGGACAACAAAACACTTCACGCATTACGGGTGAGTACACACGTTGAGACATTTTAATGTATATTTTTAAACAAAAGTCAACATGCAATGTACACAGTATTTTGTTATATAATCTCAATTAAAACTCAATGTATTATATTCTCCGTTTTATTAGTGGAGATACTTCAATATTGGTTAAAAAAAATGTTGTATTGAACACTATATTACCAAATTTATTCGTGTTGTTACCAAAATGCTAATTTACACGACCGCACGGATATCGAGGTAAATAACATGCCATTTTTATTTGCTCAGTTGGTTCATAGAATAGAACTACAACGGAGGTCGTCGCTCATATTCGTCAGTCTTTAATGCGAGTTATCAATAATCGTGTGACATTTCCTCCCCTCGCTCCCTCGACGGTGGTATTTGAGGTTTTATTGCACACATGGCCGGCACACCCTTTCACAAAATGACATTTAACGAAGGTCGCGGATAAACAAGACAACGCACGAAAACAAACAATACAAAAATATCGATTGTACCTCGACTGAGACGCGGCAAGCTCGCGCCGAATCCTCTCATCCGAACTTCAAACGCGAGTCTCTCCGGCCGCCTCCGACAACAATAGCCAACACAACGAAAATACCACAACGGAATCACTGGCGTTATTTTTACGTTCACCTCCGGACGGGAAACGCGGAACGACGCTAAATATAAAACGGTTCGTGCGGAGATTGATACACACGGGGATAAACGGTTATCGGACGCACTGCCGGGAAATGCGAGGCTGTCAACAAACGCGGCGGCCTAACCTCACTTCCATCTGTCAGTCGGGCGAGCGCGCCGCGCTGTGAGCTGCGAGCGCCAACATTGGCCGCGCGTCCTCTCCGCCGAGCTCCCCCCGCGCCCCCGCGCCCGCCGCGATACGTCAATATCGACGGAACGCCGAGCGCCGAGCAGCGAGCACTCAGCACGCCCAGACTGTCCATCTCTGCCACGCGCCACGCTGGACACAGCCTCGGACAACAGGGGCGCCTCGCCCGCTTATAAATACACCTGGCGGAAATGTAACACCGCGAAAACCTGTTTCATTAAAAAGAAAATCATTATAATCTATGCTTATCTTGTGCTCAACGAAACGTACCTAAATGTTATTTCTCTTTTCTATAACGAGATTGGCCTGTGTATTTGGAGCGCTTTTATGATGGCCGTAATTTTCAATCGTGAAATTTTTAGTACTATTTCTTATTCCTGGAAATTTGTACGGGGCTATGATGAAGCGGAATGGAGTTTTGAAATCTCGACACGTGTGATCCAAAAACGCGAAATAAAAGCTACCGATGTCCGCAAAGACGGAAGCTCGTCGCTTTATACTGCGCTTTAAATAACTTAGAAAAACAATAGGACGTTCATTTGTATATTCTATTCTCAATTCACTTATATATAGCTTGCCAAAACTCAGTAGTAGGGGGAAGGCACCTGATGAGATGTCGGTCGAGAGATCCGACAGACTGTAAACAAAGTATACACTTTTAATTTATTCGCAATCACAGTGTATCGTCAATATTTTGAGAATTGTAAAATTAAATCACAATCGAGCGATGCCCTCGATCCAAATTCAGCTGTCATTTTCATTATGAATCGTAAAATTTTAATTTAATATTTCGAGAGAGCGAAATTTTTTACAATTTTATTAAAAATCATTCGAGAGCGGTAAAGGCGCACGCGTGCCGCCATTCGGTTATGTTTATGGCACATAACGAAAAGGCATGCATCGCATGGAAATGAAAACACTCCAGAGGCAATGGACCGAGCCCATCCTCTGTGTGAAAAACTAATTAGGCGCCTGTAACGTAATCAAGAACACGTCTATCTTGTACTGTGTTTATTATAAGACTGCCGAAGTATGGGAATGTAACATAGGTCCTCGCAACATAATGCTACCTACGTTACACCCTCATACTTATTTCAAAATAATTTTTACATTGCAAGTCATTTACAAAATTACAACATTATACAGTGTTCTACAAATATTATTTTACATTGCAAGTAATTTACAAAATCACAACCTTAAACAGTGTTATATAATTATTATCAACGGTCCTGTCTTCTCTCCACACATCGCTCGCTACACCTCATTTTTTTCTTTCCTTGTCCAATCTACAAAGTTTTACAGTCCTGTCTCCTCCTCACACATTTCTCGCTCGCGGAGTGCCACTCCCCGCGACGACAGTCCTGTTGACCCCTCTTTGGCGCTTTGTCCAGCGCCTCTCGCTCGCGCTCTTCCCAGCGCCACTCGCTCGCGCTCTTCCCAGCGCCACTCGCTCGCGCTCTTCCCAGCGCCACTCGCTCGCGCTCTGCCCAGCGCCTCTCGCTCGCGCTCTTCCCAGCGCCACTCGCTCGCGCTCTGCCCAGCGCCACTCGCTCGCGCTCTGCCCAGCGCCTCTCGCTCGCGCTCTTCCCAGCGCCACTCGCTCGCGCTCTTCCCAGCGCCACTCGCTCGCGCTCTTCCCAGCGCCACTCGCTCGCGCTCTGCCCAGCGCCTCTCGCTCGCGCTCTTCCCAGCGCCACTCGCTCGCGCTCTTCCCAGCGCCACTCGCTCGCGCTCTTCCCAGCGCCACTCGCTCGCGCTCTGCCCAGCGCCACTCGCTCGCGCTCTTCCCAGCGCCACTCGCTCGCGCTCTTCCCAGCGCCACTCGCTCGCGCTCTGCCCAGCGCCACTCGCTCGCGCTCTGCCCAGCGCCTCTCGCTCGCGCTCTTCCCAGCGCCACTCGCTCGCGCTCTTCCCAGCGCCACTCGCTCGCGCTCTGCCCAGCGCCACTCGCTCGCGCTCTGCCCAGCGCCTCTCGCTCGCGCTCTTCCCAGCGCCACTCGCTCGCGCTCTTCCCAGCGCCACTCGCTCGCGCTCTTCCCAGCGCCACTCGCTCGCGCTCTGCCCAGCGCCACTCGCTCGCGCTCTTCCCCGCGCCACTCGCTCGCGCTCTTCCCAGCGCCACTCGCTCGCGCTCTGCCCAGCGCCACTCGCTCGCGCTCTGCCCAGCGCCACTCGCTCGCGCTCTGCCCAGCGCCACTCGCTCGCGCTCTGCCCAGCGCCACTCGCTCGCGCTCTGCCCAGCGCCACTCGCTCGCGCTCTGCCCAGCGCCACTCGCTCGCGCTCTGCCCAGCGCCACTCGCTCGCGCTCTGCTCAGCGCCACTCGCTCGCGCTCTTCCCAGCGCCACTCGCTCGCGCTCTGCCCAGCGCCACTCGCTCGCGCTCTTCCCAGCGCCACTCGCTCGCGCTCTGCCCAGCGCCACTCGCTCGCGCTCTTCCCAGCGCCACTCGCTCGCGCTCTGCCCAGCGCCCCTCGCTCGCGCTCTGCCCAGCGCCACTCGCTCGCGCTCTTCCCAGCGCCACTCGCTCGCGAAGCCCCATGCTCCGCGACGATGGTTCACTTGTCTCCTTTTCACACATCCTCGCGCTGATCCTTCTTGCGCCCGACATCGCTCCTCCCACGGCCACGCCGACGGTTTCCGCGCTGATCCTTCCTGCGCCCGATATCGCTCCCAGCGCGGCCACGCTGCGGGTCCTCGCGCCGTTCCTTCCGGCGCCCGATGTTGTTTCCATAGCGGCCACGCCGCCGATTCCCGCGCCGATCCACCCGGCGCCCAAACTCGCTCCTGCACCGGCCATGCCGCCGATTCACGCACCGATTTTCCTGGCCCCAAGGAACCCACAATTGCTATCCCGTTCCTTAGGTGTTTACATCTCACCAGGATTGCTCGTTGCTCGCCGCGGCCGTCGGCGAGCGTGATTCAACGCAATTAGCACTTGCACGCCACCAGTATCCTCGTCGCCATTGTAACGTAATCAAGAACACGTCTATCTTGTACTGTGTTTATTATAAGACTGCCGAAGTATGGGAATGTAACATAGGTCCTCGCAACATAATGCTACCTACGTTTTAAATTTTAAACTGGCAACACAATACGAAATAATTGGCCCATCAAAATTGAACGAGGTGCGACTCACGATGGGCGCGATTAAATATCTCCAACAGTAACAGCTATGCCGGTTCTTTGAAACGTACAAACATATTTTACTATACGTTATTGCACCGCTATCGGATTATATAAATATTTTGAGTAATCGAAAGCGTAAATGAATCAGCGTTCCCGGTTTATTATGTAATTTCATTCGCGGGTCTATTATCATATCCAGTGTGCATTGAATCTTGAAAAAATAAATTGCGTCTGGGAAAAATCAGATCTAACGTTGTCACTTCATCGTTTTGAATGATCGTGATAAGATTTTCACAGTTGAAACGTGTCCGTCGTTACAAAAGAACAAAGTTATTATAAAAGTAGCCAGCCAAGAAGGGTGCCAATGAAAACCCGAGAGCGGAGCGAGTCCCTTGCCAACTTTATTAAATACTATGTTCTGTGATTGATTTTTTATGTTCTTTTATACTTAATAATGCTTTTGGACGTGTGCGTCTCGTTATTCTTTCATTAGTAAGTTAACTTTATAAGCATTAGTGGGAAGTTGTTTTGCTGTTTTAATTAATTATGTTGATTCGCCTTGTCTTTCGTCATATTTGCTAAATTAGCTTTTGTGCTTTTAATACCTGCCATTTATTATAAGTGTCAGTTTTGTTTTCAGCGACACAGTGCGGCTCGTGAATTTTGCAATTGTTCAGTCGACAAACGTTACTGCAAGAACCAAAAATAAACAGACGACTCCACCATTTTATTCTGTATTACAGATCCAAATAGTTCATTTTATTTACATTTCGTTCGTTAACACTACAACATGGCATCATTCTGTTTTTTTTTATATAGCTTATACGAGTTCAAATTCGCATCGTTGGCTCTTTGTCTCAGTGGTTAGATTGTTGATTCTTTTAATACGGCTCACTCCAGATTAGGTTTGGTAGTAGACGATTATTTATTGTGATTGCATCGATGAAAATTTGTTAAAAAAATTATATCGTACCATCACCTGTTATGTTGAATTAAGTTTTATGTAGTAAAAAGTATAAAAAATATATCTTAATTACTTTACGGTTAGAGTGGGCAAACATTATTTATTTTGTGAAGATAAAATTGATTGAAAGAAATAATAATTATGCAATAACCATCAAAATTATATGCTTTCGTGCAATAACTATTCTTATTTGAATTACTGGGTTCATGGGTGTAGAGAGATCCAGCGCGATCGTCGATGAATTTTTTAGGCCTTTAATAGGTTAAATCCGGTTGATCGATAGATTTTCTCGTGTATTGAATTCAAATTGTCGCAAGCTACAGTGGCATATGAATGTATGTTACCTTTGCTACAATCACACAGACTATCACATTGCACGCACTTCCTCTGGAGTGATTTAATTGTTCCGCAGTCGTAAGTAATTACTTGAGGGGCTGGCACTTAAAAGGTCCATTTACATACAAGCAACAAACAACCAACAACTGATTTGATTGCAATCGGTATACTTTCAAATTAAATAATGTCTAAAGTTATTAATAAAAAATATTTAAGTATTACTGATTTATTTAATTATAATTTTTTCATATAGTTTGAACATTGCTATAGTATTTCTTACTCTATTAATTTTAACCCTTTACATTTAAAATTTGCTAGAACGCCTTTCTTTTAGAAAAACGCTTCATACGGTTATTTTTAATATTTGTTTTCATATCAAAAATAGCGATCCTAAGCTTCTGTAGTCAAATATGGATATGGTAATAATACGTTTTGTATATTGAATTTATTCCGTCTAATTCTAGACACAATAAAGAACGCATAAATCTGTTTGCACATTCTCGTTTTTTCTAAATATAAATCCTCCTGAGATCTCATAAAAATGCATTTGCATTATTCATTGCCTGAACTATCCGGCAAGTACTGCAGACTTGCAAAGTACAAATTTATGGAAGAGACATCGTATGCAAAGTATCTAATGAAAGGTAAAATAATTGTTCGCAGCAGAAGTGGAATAGATGGACTCCGAGGGAAATTATTCAGCTTGGGTAATTACTTGATAACTGATTGATTTATGTGCTTTTACTGGCAATAAAAGCAATCGTGCATAAATTTACATTCGATTAATTATATTTTATGCTTAATAATTTATGTAATTGCAGTAAAACAAATTATTCCGTGAAAAACAGATACAAAATGTTTAACTAAAATATTTTATATAAAAAAGGCAGAAATAAAATTAATCAAACTAGATTTATTCATATTTCAGAATTTCAAATGAAGCTCTATGACATGCAATCCATTAGGTACCTTTATTTTATTTTATTTTAAGAGTTCACTTAATAAACGTCAATTTTTTTTAAATAATTAAATGTAATTAATAATTTCTTACTCTTATTCAGGACAGGCTTGGTACTTGAATCTTTTAACACACCCGTTTTTATTTCATTTTTCATGTTAATTTTTTTATTTTATTCTGAAGCTAAAAGAGAAAAAGTATTTTACAAAAATTATCAAACCTTTTGTTTAAAAGTAAACTAAATATTCTGTTGCTTGTGGTATGTTATTTTAAGTTTTTTTAATTCAATAGCGAAAATGTAGCAAAATTGCCAACTTATCAGAAATAGTCTCATTTTATTGTTGTATGGTCAAATATATAAACTTTATATTCGAATCAGTATGACGTCATTGAAAAATAACTCAAAGTAAAATGAAGACATTGTTTATAAAAACCTACATAAAATAAAGCTTTTGGCCAACAAGTGTTTGAATGTTGATTTGATAAATCTTGTTATGTAATAATAATTTTAACACACTGTTTATTTTAATGAATTTATAGGTTTAATCTTAAACTCTATTTATGCTACTACTTCAAAAGATTCGGAACGAATCTTACCGACCATTTCTATACTCTTTTAATCACATCTTTCAATTAGCATACGTGGGTTTGCAACCATGCAAGATATGGTCATAGTAAAAAATTAAACTCATAATTGAAAGTCTAAGTAGTATATTAATGCAATATCATTTGATTAGATAAAAAACTAATTAAAAGCAAATTTAATTCGTTATTTCATATATATTTTTCATATCTCATGTCGATCCTCTTTTCCGTGGAAAGTGGATTGTAAAAGTTTCAAGTGCTTGTGTTAAATAAAAAATAACAATCGTAGTTGATTATTGTAGAGAATGGACATAAAAATAGATCTACTATGAATATGCTTTATTTAGAACAAAACAAACCTCGAACATAATATTAAGTCCTCATTTTTAGAGATCATCGTGTCTCTGCTGCCCTGAACCTGTTGAACCCTTATCAGTGTCCTTTTGGCAAAGGAAAAGTCGTTTATGTCAACAGAATGCCGATTTTCTGATATTCTATAGAAAATTTACTTACTTATTCAAATCCTCAGTAACTAGACGCTACCCTCCTCGGACAATGGCCTTAACTTTTCTTTTACCACAAAGCAAAATTGCTAGTTCACTTTTTCACGTAGTAAATAAAAACGGATAATTTAATACACAAACATACATTCAATACGACGTTATATGAAAAAATTGATACATAAATAATGTGTAAAAAGTCTTTTAATATTTTTATTAGAAAATCAGAGAAAATGCAATGTACAAAAAACGTATTTGACACGTAGATAACCGTTGTTCAGAATTTATTCGCAAACAAAATTAATAAAAATACAATAGGCTTTTTAATATGTGCTTGCTGCTAATGTTTAAATTTGTATTTTTTTATTTGCAGCATTTTTATATGAGTATAATGTATAACCTTTAATTTGTAGCTCTTTGGTGTTTTTAGTCATCATGCAAGATGACTTCCGTTTGGTTGAGTAAAATATTTCGGTGCGCATGACGTAATAAGATGAGCAAACGCCTGAAGATCACGAATGGAAAGGAATCTCGCCCGTGTGGAAGTACCATCATAAAAAACTGTTCAGGAAATTGAATTCACGCATCACCATGACAAACTGACCCGATATTCTGGGGCAAACAACGTTATTTATATCGACATAAACAATGCCTGTTTATGTGGAAGCATCCTTTTATTCAGAGTTCATTTTTAGTTTTGTGACAAGTCCTGAAGAGACGTGACAGTTACGCACACAAAATATTGACAGAGCTTCAAAATTTCTATCATACACGAACCCGGCTTCCATCACAAAAACACTTTTATTCTCTAAAATTGTTTATCCAGTGGAATAGCCATAATTCTCTTTTTATATTATGAAAAAATCTAGAAACAGGAGATTTCACAAAAAAAAATTCAAGCAATTTTATTCGTGTAAATCGAATGTTAATTAATATCTTAGAATAGGTCGCTATCGTATATTTGTATTTATTAATGTATGTTTCATGATATTATATGTAATTAGGCTTAGCGGTCTTAAATAAATTGGCTGTGTCGTATATAAAGCATATAGTTTAAATTTAATCTTGTCATTAATAATGACATTTTATTCGTAAAGTCATACGCTCTCTGAATAAGCAAATTAATTAAATAAAGCATTATATTTTACTCACATAAATATTCCTAACGCGCAAACAAACTTGCTTAATGATAATTATAATCCCTTAACGAAGTGTTACTTTAAACGTATACTTAGCCCGAGCATTCTCTACATTACGTCATTTCACAAAACAAGGAATTGTACTATCTCATTTTAATTCTTAGTAAACACTCAACGTTCTACTCAAAGCCTAAATGCCAAAGTCAAAACCTACCCGGAAAGCTTCGCTTCTGGTTGAAGTAATTATCTCTTTCGTGATTCGTTATCTTTTAATTTCATTTTGACATATCTGAAACTTGAATCCATGCTCTCTGGCGTTTATAATCAGGTGACTTTATCCTATTAACCGCTATTCTAGTACACCTATTCCGAAGTAAATATGTTTGTTTTAATCGTGAGTATTTTTAATTTCTAAATACTATCAAATAATTAAACATTCATAACACGATGATCTACGAATTGAATGAATATACAATATTTTTCTAAGTGAAATAAAGCATTTTGTTAAAACTCGATAAACTTGATAAGAAGAGATATTTAATTTTCATTTCATTTGTATTGCTTAAATAACACTTATAAAATTAACTATAATACCGTCAGGTAGACAAAACCTTATCAAGGGTTTTGTCGTCATTTCTGCCAGTCAATATAAGTCATTCCATTAAAAGAATTAAAATAATGTTTAAGCACACTTTTTCTACCCGTAATCAAAAATAAGCGATACAGTAAGACATAAGAACAAACTAAAAATAAAACCAATTACCTACTAATATGTTTACGACATACACATACCCACAATAAATGTATGTATCAACTAAAGCCAAACCATTATAAGAGCCGCATTTATCACCTTTTATACAAGGCCGATATTTTTTACATTACATTATTTCAGATATACTCATAAATTACTTCGTTTTTTTAAGTCACCATAATATTTAATCATGAATTTTAAGCCTTTTTTTTAATTCATATTTATCCGTTGAAATATTGATAAACGTATTAATATTTTTGATGCCATAAATTCATTTCCGTATAACTCTAGTATTTTTTTTTAATATCCCTCAAGCTTCTGCGATCGATTTTCTATTTATTTTCGGCCATCTTAATTCCTTAAGATACCCAGAAAAATTCCTATCACAGAAATTTACCCTGAAATCTACTTTTATTGAGCACCTGGCTCGAGAATTTACCTTCTTTTCGGTAATACACTCGTGCCTCTGTGTGTATGAATTCAAATCCCTTACATTAAAATTCATCGCACATTACCTTCGTCTTACATCCCCCTGGATAGCCCGGTACTGAGATTTTTCCGGTAGTACTTTTATATTTTCTTACTTCTGAAATGATGAGTTCAGATTTTGACCTATGTAATGTAGAATAATTTTTTTATGTAACTTCAGGACTATCCGAGCATACATAATATCTTTGAATATTTTTTTCACACCTTGCTCGACGAGAGAATATTATGGTAATAACGTATTATCTGTGTTGTCTTAAAATCAATAAAATTTAATCTCGATTATGTCTGCAAATACTATTTTTATAAATTATAACATAAAAACTTAAATAAAAAGTGGTTCTGATAAGCAGATGTCTTGAAAAAAGTGACGAAAACAAATTAATCACTTACTGTGAGCAGGGTTTTTTTATTTCCAATAAAAATATGTTTAATTCAATTAGTGTTTGTATTTAAGAGAATTCATGGCGAATGACATATTCCTGGCATCAACCAAGTATTCTCCATTTTCCAAAGGTTTATTGTATACTACTTATTCGGAAGTATTTTCTAATTAAAATTTCAAAATGTCCTTAAACAATGATACGAAAATCTTAATTCCCTTATTAATTCATACCAAGCCAACTATTATAAAGTGTAGTCACTTAAACACAATAACAGGCTGTTTATATGGCACCAATACAATAGTAAAAAATAAGCTTCCAAGTACGGGGACTTCATTCGCTAGCTGCGCCATACTTCAGACCACTTCCTCGGCATTGGAATTAAAGATGGCCGTTTCGCATGGCTGCCAACTGCTTCAAGATTCCCTGCAATTATTTATTCACATTGAAATTTGCATATTGTTCTAGAATAGACCATCCGATGGTTGGGGTGCAGAGACACGTGACCTGCCACGCGCGGCCTGCGAGGTTTGAACACAACCACTAGTATATTTTAGTTTTTTAGGTCAAAAATCGCCGCTTCATTTGGTAATTTATTTTCAGTAAAAATACGAGATTTATAGTTTTTTTACAATATCAATTATGACATTTTTTCAGTCATGAAAATTAGTTAAATCAATAAATGACATGAGTGCATAAATATTAGTCTTTTTTTACTTCTGCGATACCTTTTCAGTTTATTTAAGAGAGAGATACAGAAGCAATCATTATTTTTTATGCAATAAATTTTGAAAAGCTTTCCGTACACAGATATAATCTATAAATCAAAAAGATATGCTTGCGTACAGCTCGTTACGTCCTTGGGGTTCTTAAACAGTGTTGAGCCATTATTTTCATTTGCTTTTGTCGTATTTACAGTCGAGCTTGTTTTGCTACAAAAGCCATGGCACGACACTTCTTCCCCTGAGCCGCTTGATTTCCTTTAATTTCAATTACTGTTTGACAGGCAATGTAGCCCGAAAATAGTATTTCTAAACTAAACGTCGTCTATAAAGAAATGTAGTTCTATTTGATGCCGAGAAATTGTCTCGTGAAATTACATTCAAGCGGCTCACTCATAAGCTTCCTTTAAATCGGATTTGCTGCCATGGCTGTACATTTCGTCGCCCCCATATTCCGAAGCATACCTCATAGCGCCGCACAGTGGAGACTTGGCCAGGAGAGCGAAGGCAATTATTTAATTTTTATATTTAAAGTATTTTAATACAATTTATTTGATTATTTATAACGATGCTCTAAATTTTAAACTAATAGGCTAACTAATATAAGTTTTCGATTTACACAACTTAAGCAATCTTGCAGCATTATTTTAAAAATTCTATGGCTTTTCACATGAATCACATCAACTTTAATGATAACTATAATATATTATATATAAATTCATATTTATTTAAAAAATATTAAATAAAGATTCTTACAGCCCCACTGTGCGCCGTGTCGTTACTTAGTATTCAAACGTAACACAAAACATACATACGGCTCCGCAAAAAAAACGCACACCTAGCCTCTTGTTCTTAGAAGGGAAGAAAATTTAGCTAGATCGATTTAGCCAAGAAATTCAAGACATCCATAAATATACTTTTTGCCTTGGACCGGCGGTGTCTTTACCTCGAGCGTCCAAAGAGAAAAAACCCTCTTGGATGGCTTTTCTTTAGGAATTTCTTTATAGCGGAGTATTTTGGCAATAAGATTTATTTGTAGTGATGTCTGTCAGACGAGAGTTATTGTGTGTTTGAATGCTTGCGGAAATTATGGTCACCATTAAAGATCTCCGATTTGTCCGAGCGCGAACGTTCTCATGTGGAACAACGAAATGTCACCGTATTATTTATTTCGTCTATTGAAAATGTATTTATTTAACCTATAAACACAAATTGAAAAATCGACACAACAATTCACCATTATCTAACATCTTAGGTCTGCGAAAGTACTGTCATTAACATCTTCATCAATAAATGTATCCATATGTGTATATATAAATATAATTACATGTATAATATATATACAGTGGTTCCACACTTTCGTTTTATTTTGAATAAAAGGGATAGGCGACTAAATCGAAATTTTGGAGCAGCAATGTTTAGCCAAGATTATAAATAAATATTAGTAGAATTGTAAAGATTTCTCATGCTTTGGTCTTATTGAGCTATTCATTAACTTTTCTATGATGTTGTTGATTTATTTAAAAACAAATTAATAATACTACGTGTCCTCATTTTTCACATAAAATAAATAAACATTTTCTTCCAAATGAAGAGTGATCGAGTATTGTAGCAGCCCTACGCTATACCTCAACAAAAATACAAAACTTATATTCGTAAACGTAATTTAAACCGCTTAAAATTTGTTAAATTATAATGAAACATTATAAACACAATAAAGCGTAAATTGTACACAAAATATATCAAAACTCACACCGCGGCACGCAAGCGCAAGTCTACCGTCCTAAATTATTCATTTATATGCCAATTTCAAACTAGTTCCCGAAATCATCGCCGTTCAGACCGACCCGAGACAATTAAAAACGGTTGTACCGCCGCAGGGTTGCCATGTGAGAAGCTATTGACCCAACCTCGATACACCGGGTTCTCGCGCGTACAAGACGAACATCAATTAAGGCCAAACTCACGCGGCCGTTGTTCTCACGACTTCCCAGCGTCAAATTTATCGCCGAGCCTCGATCATCGAACAACTCACGAAATAGTCCAACTCCTGGGCCAACCAACCAGCCAACTATCACACACACCGGCTCACAAAAGATTCTTCTCAGAGTCTCGCTAGAATGACATGAAAAATATCCTTTTGATCTAGCAATTATATGTAGCTCATATCACGAATCTATATACTTTTTATATCAATCTACTAATGTTAAAAAAAACCATGCTTAGTATCCGGCTTTTGGTCTTTTCTAGATCCGTAAATTGACTCTTGTTAAACATTAACAGTAACACAAACGCTTCGGCCGTGGTTAATTACTTTGATTACCGACACTAATCACTGCTATCCTGATCGATACCAACTGTAAATTTACACTTTATGTTAAATAAATAATAACAGAAATACCGTTGTATATTTCAGGTGATCTTGTGGTTCAGTGCTACCAGTCACATAATATGGAAAATCCAAGTTATGGAAAATCCAAAAATGTAGAGCAAAACGAGGACCACGTGTAGGCTAAAATACTTTCTCTAAAGTATAGGAACATCGCAATATTATTTAGTATGCAAAAGCTTGAAACGTCATTTTTGACAGATGTGTAAGCATTATCAGGATAGATGGTCAATACTTCTACTATATTTGCACTTTCACAATCAAAATATAAACTGGAGAACTATTTTTACAGTCGTGTACTTGAATGCTTATACGCTTGCAAAATAAAAATAAAATCATTTTTACCAATGTATTTTTAAACGCAATCACGGTCATTATACAAAAAACATTTATCAATATATAAAAATAATCATGAACGCATTTGTCTTACATTTTACAGATCGATGTAAAATAATTCGACTTTTTCGTGATATTTCTTAATCTGGCTTCACAAATAATTTTGCATTAAAAAAAAAAAGCACAAATAATTTGTTCGGAACGGAGAGCTGCTCGGATGTCATGTCGGAGTACATCTCTCGGATGCCGCGCTAATGGTAACCCTGTCGGCGGGTCCCTCCGACCCCTGCGCCGAAGCGGGTCTTTATTTCCCGGGCACATGTAAACAGAATAGAAGGTTAAATGTGGGCACCATTACGGCCTGCGAGGGTTGCATGTCTGTAATTACCCCAAACTCTTTTAACCGTTACTTCTATGACCTATTTCAGTTTATATTTCGACAGAACGAATGCCTCAATTTTATCATTCTCCCACGTTCTACGCGATCCACCGCTTACCACTTTTATAATATTAACAATGAACGTACAAAGCATTTTTGTATAATATAATTAGATGCTTTATTTTTTTTTATAAATTAGATGCTTTGTATGATATTTAATGCCACATTCGACGAATCTAAGTTGGTAGGTCTTTTAGATTGGGTTCATGTTAAACAATGATCTTTCTACTGTTTATTTTAAATTAATACATATATATATATATATATGAAAGAATTTGATTTCATTGACAGCTAATAAATAACAAACGAATTAGTTTTAAAAAATAATATCGGTTTAAACTTGGGACATTAACAGCATTCATTATTCGCGTGACCAAGGAAGAAAGCTTTTTACGGTAGATTGTATTCCAAGAAAGAATATAAAACTATAATAAGGCGAAGCAACCAATTTCAAAAGTATATCTTCTCGTTTTAATTAGGGTACAAAAGGTAGCGAGAGTTTCTTTAATTACTCCGTATTGCAAGTGAGTCCCTCACTGCACCGAGCAGCGTCTCTTGCCATTCACGCAGTATCACCAAGTGTTTCATGTGCTACACGACGCCCTAAGATTACATTATAATATGAAAACAAAACAATATTATATCTTATTTAGCAAATCATTATGGCACAATGTTATTTTCAACATAAACACCAAAAACTACGTAACTACTTGTTTTGTAAATTCATTTTTTCATGAGACATTATGCTGCAGGTTTGCGTAATTTCTATTGTTGTATATCAATAACGAAAGCATTACATTTTTTTTTATCTTTCAAAAATATCAATATATTCAATACATCATTATTTATTTGTCTAATATATGTTATTGGTTTTTCATAATTTTTGGATTTTTTGGTGCTTTGTTGCGTTTTCAGTTAAAGTTTCCGGTGTTTCGTTCCTGGTACTGGGTACCATCTTCAGGTATTTCAAAACGCTACAAAACTCCTAAGAACCCAGCAATTCTAATAACGGCTGCAGAAACTTACGAATACATACAGAGCATTGTTTATTTCTAAAAGTACTATGTGTTTGCCCTTTGTACATCAAGAGAGAGTTGTATTTGAATAGCCCCCAAAAGATTCAAAGGATTTTTTATGTAAAAGGCATCGGTGTGGATTGGATGATTCTAGAATAAACCTGCAGCTTTGGTTTGCAGCCTCCGCGTGTAAATATAGTAACATCCGGGTGAAATGGGAATCATAGAGATCAAATCTTTGCATTAACATATGATATTTATGGCACATCTTTTCACTTTTTCTTGTTCTGACTGGCATTATAGATGCGATTGGCAAATTTAAAAATAAAAATCTGTTTTATATTTTTTCTTTGCGAATTGTGATTCATTCTAAGTGTACATTTTTTTTAACTTTTCGGGGTATGTGAAATACCTGAATTATTTTTTATATGATTTCAACAACGAAGGGGGGAACACCGTGATATGTCTGAAGACAAAACCATTATTGTGTATATTTTGTCTGTAAGCTGTTTATCGTTCGGAAAACAATCAACGTGTCTTGTTTTATTTGACGAGCAGTAAAAAGAGCTCAAATATAAATGATTTTATTATCCTTTATCACAGAATCCCGGGCGTTTATCTCTGTAAGTATCTCGTTTCAATTAGAAGGCTTTGTATATGTACATAAAACTTCCTACATTCAACAACACTTTTATCTCTTGCTCGATTTGTCTCTTTAGATGTTTGCTTTGCTTGCTATTTAATTATATGAAGAGATATTTTTTGATAAATGAGAGATGTTAGCGTTCCGACAACCGTGCTGTTTTTTGCTTGGCTTCATATTTAATTCTTAAATTTGGATTAATTGAGAGTCAGATAGACTAGATTCATGTCTAGCATGTACTTTGATACATGATTAGGAAAAGCATTTTATCAAAAATGAAATTTATCCGATTTCAAAAACTATTTTATCAGGATGAGTAATAATGTTAAAAGCAATTAAATAGTTTATTTGTTAATCGAGTTCACAAATAACAAGCAAATTGAAATTTCTCTCTAAAACACTAACAGAAGTATATCTTCAATAATTAAAAAAAACATTTAACAAATAGAACGCCAAAGCCTATAAATCCGACAAAGCTCCCAAAAACATTTGTAAATTACATGTAACTCATTTTCATTATTTAAATATTTATCGTACAAATAGATCTTTGGAAGTTATAAGAATGTTTATTCACTGTAAACGTATTATTTTCAATTTACAAAGTTAATCACTTTCCAACAGTTCTGTGTACATCGATGTTTACTCTAACAAATGAAACCCTTCTCTGAAATCTGTTAAAGGCGCTCGATATTCCAAAATTACCATAATAAAAATATGAAGCTCCTTGCTTCTTTCTATCATGTTCGCCATACATAATCATTTTTATATTTTGTACTCGCTTCAGAGGAAAACAGTGATGCTTGTATTATTCGATATACATATAAATGTGTGTAAATATTTATTTATATATGTGTGTGTATATAATATCATCATACTTGTCGTAAACAACGCATATTCAATTCTACAAAAGAAACAAGAAGTTCATTCCATGTGTATAACAAATATGAATGTACCCGGTATCCATTACCATCTAGTTTTTATTGGTTGTCACATTTTTCATCCCGAAACATATCTCCTGTGTTTTATTTTCCCAATTCAATATGGATGGGGCCACTTTGTATAAACGATTCGCGTCCCATCAATCGATCTAAACATTCCCAAGTATCCAACAAATTTCATTTCAACTTGACTGAGTGCAGGGATGCAGCCCCTCCGGGGTGTGGGGAGAGTCCCTCCAGCGGGCCTTCCGGATATCGACCTGATTCGCCTTCCGCCACGAATCGGGTATTCCGGATTTTCAAAGGCTGCGCTCGGTCCCCTCAAGACCCCAGAGGAATTCCGACTACCCCGAACATTTTTTTTTAAGAAAAAGGTACAAATCCGAAAATATAGGAATATTGGCCAATTAATGAAATTAGATTAGATATAAAAGTCTTAAAGTATACCGTAAGAAGACAGAAACTTTCTTATGTTATTAAATATATTCCTGCAAAAAAATGTCATTCAATTGATGATGCGTCAAAAAATATTTTTAAAATGTGTAATTACTGGCATAATAGATTTTTTAAGCAAAACTCACAGCTTTTTTTTATTTTAAAGACTTAACGAAACAGTAAAGCGTCATTAAAAAAATATTCTAAGTGCCCACTGAAAAATTCGTCCTAATGAACATAATTTACTAGAAAAATTCAGAATTTCCTTTCTGCATTTTCTGATAAGTTCGCCGATGTTTCCGCTATTAACGTAAATAACTCCCCGCTCTATACACAAATTACGCTCGATAACATCAAATATTGTTAGCATAACGTCTAATTCAACACATAAATCTTGCCACATTAAAAAACAGCTCCGGCGTTAGTCGGTGGCTGAGGAGGTGGGATTGTTTGTCTTGTGATTTTGTAAGCGGCACCATTGAGACTTGACAGACACGAAAGTCAAACTGATATCAGATAACACTTCCAATCTAGTCTTCATTACACATTTTTGCTTTCCGGTTTCGATATATTTTTATTCAATTCGTGTTTTTGAAGCTCCGGTCATTTTTTTATTATTGACTTCACAATCGAGACACGTACAAATCCAGACAATCCAAACAAAGATTATGTATTAATTAAACACTTGTACGTAAAAATTAAAGACCGCCTATATAAAATGTTTTGAGACTAATTCGTGTAAGTCCGGCTTACACGAATTAGTCTCAAAACATTTTATATAGGCGGTCTTTAATTTTTACATTTGCCAAAAATGGTTACTCTTGGCTTTGAATGCTGATTTGAACTCATAGTGTAAGCAATTATGTTAACTTGTCTTACTAACTGAACGGAACTGATGATTTTCATTATATTTCCCTACAAAACTACAGGAAGATATACTCTAGCCAATAAAAACAATTTAAATGTCATAATTTGATCACAATGTGCAGATAGACTCAACGCACTTTTATTTAAACTCTCCACTAGTCATATACATTGAATTGTTAAATACCGGAAAAAAAACTAATGTTTTTTTCACCTCGCATTACAAAGACTTGTTATTATTTATAATTCATGAACTATAAAAGACTAACTAAGTATCATATACTAATGTGTTTTGTAAGATAAGGGGTTCGGGTCTCTTCGATATGGCGGTACATGTTATAAAGTTATAAAACAAATTTCCTTGCGATTTTGTTTAATTTCTAGCATTCTTCCCTGCGGTCTCCGGGGAGGCAATAAATAAGAGATTGAGATGTTTAAAAGTTCTTTAATAAATCTAATATTGCCTCTTTCCATATCTGAGACTTATGGTCTTATCTCTCTTATTGCGTGCTTTGGAAATCATTCCCTCAAAGAGAATCCGTAATGTTATCTTGTTTGAAAGAAGTTATTTTGTCTTCATGATTTTACAACTGCGAACCTTCCGCAGTATTTGAGTACAAAAACAATTAAAAAAATGGAAAACAATTTTATTTCAGTACATTGTTCCTGAAGATCAAAAAAACGGTGAATTATTATTATATTTTTAGACCTATATCCTAAGAAGTGAAAACTTGCACCGGACGTTTTTTCATTAAAATAATAAACAAATATTTATTTTTTTTAAATATATATATTGCATGTTGTTGGCACAATTCCTTACTTAAAGTATAAGATTTATTCGAATATGTTAAAAATCGTCCCATATATTTTTTTCATCGAAACAGTTATCGGAAACAATTTTTGCGCTCCCTTTTCCCGTTGGCATTTTTAAATCTGATGATTATTAAAATATTGCTATTAATGAACTCTTGTTTCTTATCTATACAGGTTTATTGAATTCAAAATATACATTTTTTTTTTAAATTTACTTGTCGTTTTCCTACTGTCATCGTTCTTGGTTATTTGATTATTATTTATTCCTCCGCTAATCTGCCGGAAATGCCAGTTTTGTGACTCACGGTAAACATGCAAACCTCGCTAAACGTTCACAAATATCATGCTACGATGAAGACTTACATTTTATTCAATATTACCGTATGTCAGTGCCGCTCCGACACTACTGAGAGACCATGGACACTTAAACAAAGTGAAGTGAGAAAATAAAACCACAAAATGCACCACGTAAGACTTTTAAGAACTTGTGTGCATATTTTCTACTTGGAAACCTTTCGTGTTGATTTGCAATGATCATTTTATTATCTTTATTTTAAATAATAATCGTGGAAAATAAGATGGCAGCATTCTATAAAATATGTTACACACTAGTCAAGCCTGACTCACAAAATTGTTTTACAGAGTTGCCATTACTGTAGGTAGTTTGTTTTTTTTTTTTTTTACAACATTGTATAATACTCACTCGTTTATACGTTCGATATTATAAAATTCTTTTAAGAAAATTGTTTAATTATTCACATGAACTTATTAAGCTTCAACCAAAGTGAGTTCCTGTAGGCAATTAATATATCTCAATAATTATAATGATCATCATAAGGATCAAATAACTACCATTTTACTCATTACCCGTGATGTACTAGATTGTTACGAAAGTTTGCTAAGTCTAACCAAAATCTATTTCTAAATATATAATGCATATTGTATTAACATTTCAGTTCAAATGTCACACTTTGAAAAACCTGTCTGAAATAAGTCATGGTCTGTTATTTTCAACGGGTGGACACACTATAGGGAGGTATTTATCTAAATAAATAGTGTCGACGTTCTTATGGTTAAAATTGAGGTTTCACTTGGCTATGTTGATATTGATGTCGGATAGAGTTTACTAACATTTTTTTTTTCATAGATGTCTGTTACATGAACAAAAAATGCTCTCCTCCCAAATATTAAAGGCTTGTTTTAGTTTTTCTTTCCGTCGGAAGGGATGTTTCTTTTATAAAACATGAGCATTAAATAAAACCAACCGCTTGCGTCAAGAATCTACCTTAACCCTAGAGAGAGCAGGTCATTCTTATCAGGTCGCTACTGTCTCGTTCCTTTTAATTGTTGTAACTCCCTTATCTCATCTTTTAATGCAAGTCCCACTCTCCCTTCTGTACTTCACCTGGCGTACTCAAAACACAAAAGGACAAAAATACAAGAACATATACTTATCTAATACCGAAATACACATTACTGTTCAATTTTGAGGAATATTTCAAAGTAATGGTGACTGATCCAAACATAATACACAAACATAATTTAATTTATCATATAAAGATAAGTTTTATTCACGTTTTTTCACAAATTTTGTTTTTGATTATAGCTCTTGGTATGTTAAATTTGACTAAAATATTATTTTAACCTAATACCTCAACTTGTGATTTGCAAAAAAAAAATGTAAAAAATCACGGTTATGTCAGTCACCAATATAGATTAATACATCATCGGAAAAAAAATAATTTGACCGGTTTTACAAAACAATAACACTTGTTTACAACTTTCGCGATACGTCTCGCTTCTTTCCCGATTGAGCAATCTAAACAACGATTATTAGGAATGACACTCTATTTTTAGCATTTAAAAGGAAAGTTGAAGCTACCTTATTTTTTTGTTTTCAGAAATCTTTCGTGCAATAACTACCAGGAATCTTCATAACTAGAATTAAATATTTTTAATACACGTCGCAATATTTATAATTTATATATTTTCTTTTTTTTATCATTTAAGTTGTATATATATTTACAAATTGTAAAAAAATTAAATCCAATTTTATAATTAAACTTTTTTTGTTGCTTTGCATTATGTCATATTTTTATTCATCATTTGAAATCAAATCCGCAAATATTAATCAAGTAGTAGTATCAAATATCACCTCATAAAATGGTATTTGAGCTTATCAACATGTTTATAGGTGTTGCCTTTACAGTAATTACGATGAAAAATGGGAAAAAGTAGGTTAGCACACGTGGACATTCACGGCCGTCGGATACATTAGCCCCTAAGAGGTATTTTTTGTTTTTATACATTTTTAAGTACATAGCTATAAATCTCTAGTTATCTACATTCGATTTATACATATTATAGAAAATAATACTACGTAATAATTTCTAGTAATTTTAAATAAATCAACAAATCAGACTATAAAAAATTAACAAGTAAAATATTTGCATGCATAAAAACTACTAGTAATACAAAAATCTGAACCGAAACTTCTAGAATTTTTCCGCAAGAACCAGGTGAAGTTAGTATATAACGAGATGAAACGGGCCTCGACTGAAAGCCTTATCCACGAAAATCACGTAAAATCGAGCTTCAATATTTAAAAACTAACAAACAGCAAATTCCGTTTTGTGATACATGTAAATGTAAATGAAGTTAATTCATCACAAATAATTGTAAAATTAACAAAACCATGGCATTGTCTTCTAAAAAAATACATTAACTACTGCGATAATTTTTACCCAAAAAGATTTTTCTGGCGACATCTATTTTTAATTTAATGTTTACAAACTACCACTTCATCTGAATTCATCAACTATATTGTAGGCCATCATTGATGATTAATAAAATTGCTACAATAATTAGAAAAACCGAAAAAGTTTTACAACAAGCATACATAAAAAATATATTGGATAAAATATATCACATCTTATCTTCAAAATTGTCTGAATGTGCGCTTATCTTTGCTAAGCTTTGTGTATTTTGATTTAATTTTATTAAAAAAATAGCAACAAAATTTTCAATTCTGGTTATTCGTAGTAGATAATTAGGTTTCACTTCAAAAAGACTTGTATTTTAATCATGACTTCCGACATCCAATAGGAACTTCCGGTTTAAGAATTTTTATGTATTACATTTCATAACCGCTGTTTTTTGTAATTTACTTTCTATGATATTTATGGGTGGCCTATTTTTTCGTGTAAACATTTTGCTGAACGGCGAAACCCCGAGGAGTCAGGTGACGCCGGGAGCCGGGACCCATCTTAATAACGGTTGCCATGGTTACACCGTAATCTACAGAGAGGTGATAAATTCTCAATGATAAATAGAGACGTCGAACATTTCCACAGCTCATTTTGGAGCCTTTGAAAAAAAAAATATTTTAACCTTTGCTCTCGGACTAGTGTTGATTTTTTTTATGTAACGTCTCATTACTCGAAAGTAGTGAGCATTTAATTAATTCAAAGTGCGTGCTTGAAACAATTTGCTCGATTTTTTCACGTTTTGTTTCGCTAAACGCTCCTCTCCGGGCATTACTGAATCCATTCACATTCGCACGGAAGAATATTCCGTAATTGAATTAGCCGGCTCCGACCTCCGTCCCCGGTCGGAGAGACCGTTCGCACGATATCGCTCGCGCCCTGCCGGAGGGGAGACGCGCAATTTTATTTTCGGCACCCCACTTCCGAGCGCGAGAGGCTTCTGTTTACAAAGAGAAACGCTCGGAAAAAAATAACCCACAAACAATGAAACGGAAAATACTTCTCTATCTGTCGACCTTTGAACGCGAAACGTAAATCAATTTCGCATTTGAATACCGAGACACGCACAATGCGCTTCGGCGGAAGAGTGCCAGTGGCCGACGCACATTTCATCGCGTTTCCTGTTATCCGTTATTAACACTCGACACGGCCTGTCATTGATCGCCGCTCTCTTTGTTTCGCTTTATTTTCGGGTACGGTGATAAAATATCTCGGCCAGAATGTGACACAAAAACAAAGGTACCGAATGCTAGGCGGTAGGGTAAAAAATAAATAAATATGTCAGATGGAGACTTACAGTTCATGTAACCCGTGACACACAAACACAATATCGGGAGCTCACGAGATCGTCTGCGGGGTCGTCTTTTTTTTATATTTTTACAATAATCGTAACTCGAACAGAAGTAAACATCAAAACTCTATCGTACAAAGGAACGGGAAATGCGTAAGCGAGTATAGCACAGCTCGGGATGAGATCGCGCCTCGGTCGGGGCCCGGCGGGGCTGCTGCTGGGCGCGGAGCCGCGAAGGTGCTCCGGCGGAGAGGCGGCCGTGGATGGCGGGCGCAGGTCGTGGGCCGCGTTCGCGCTGATTCCCGTGCTGGCGGCTGTGCGGCTGTGCGGCGCGACCGTGTCCCGTGGCTGTCCCGCTGACACTGGCTGCGCGCGCCCCCGCCCCCGCCCCCGCCGCCCCCGCCCTGCCCCCACCCCCGCCCCGCCCCGCCCCCCCACCACCGCCCCGCCCGCGCCCCCAGCGCCGGGCCGGCCAACCCGGCCAACCCCCGGAAGCTTGGCACCTGGAAAATTTGAATTCCGAGAAGCGGAAGAGGTTATGTTGTCTCTTTCCCTTTTATTACATTTTTTTGTACTGCTATAAAATTAATCCTGCAAGGGTAGTTGAACAAAATAAACAACATTCATTCTAAAAATATTCGTGCGTATATAAATTAAATGCATTACTACATTTTTATATCCTCCCCGCTCTTCCCATTCTGTTGCTTGTGCATGGCTGCCATTATGTATTCTGAGTAGTGGACTGGGAATGGCTCTGGAAGAATCTTGTCAAGTATCAGATCTAAACGCCAGAGCATTATATAATAATGCCATTGGGCAGTAGCACTCCGCAGACTTTTCTTTCGAATATTAAACTGCGGTGTAGAAGGACTCGGGGAACCACTACACGACTACACTATTTCCCCTTAGAACCACGGACACTGCCCCAGCATGAGTACATTCTGAGGAGAGGCACGTGATGAAGAATAATAACTGAAGCAAATTCATTGATATATTTTTCTATAATACCGCCGTGTCAATAATCACAATAGACCTCTCTTTTAAAGTACGAGTTATTTTTTCCAAATAAAGTTCGCTTGTACTCAGTTGTTGTATATTTTGCATTATATCAATGTATTTAAAATTTATAGCAACAACAATAATCTTTTTTTATTTATTAATACTTAAAAAATAAGAGCTGAATAAAATGTATACATTAAAAAAAACCTGATTGTGTCATAAAGATTAAAGTAATTTTTTTTTTCGTGGTACTATTTTTTCACACCAATGAAAATAAAAATGTAACACAGTTTCTTACTTACCGGTTATCCCGATTCACCCTAAACGTTTTCTATCCTGAAAAAGTAACTATAACATCCAGCCTCGACTTTCTTGGTAAATAAATGCAAAAATCCATAGATATAACAATCCTGATGCAATCACGATTACCTCTGGTCGCGCTAAAGTTTTAGTTTTTATAAAAAATCCTTACCTCAATATTACTACCCATAATTATCGTCATTCCCATATTAGAATAATTAGTCATCAATTTTAGCTTCTACTCTCAAATAAACGTTTTTTTTTTTTTAATAATATTTAATCGTATATAATATTTGATGGCAATATTCACGACATTAACTTCTGTAACATGAATAAACATTATAAAGTCCGTTTATTTGAATTTACTGCGGGGGTCGTAAAGCCGTACGTGATTTGTCAGGGATCGTCAATTGCTTTAGTATACAACGCTAAACTTTTACGCCGCTCCAGCAAGGCAAATGATTTATTTATACTTTTTATTTGTTACTTTATCATATTTATTTCCCAAACCGAAGCCTTGTTCTTCGCTTCCGGTCTGGTTTTAATGAAATTGATAGTTGAAGAAGTATTTTTTTTTTAAATATGTGAATATGTATCAGGTATAAGTTGAAATCAAATTTTAATATTATCTTACCTGAAACATGAAAACTTTGGTGTAATCTTTAGTTGGATTTGGGCTAAACATTTTTGTTTTGCAGATTTTATGTTAGACCTTGTTAGTTTTAACTTTTAGAAATCCTCTAAGAAATACATACAAATAATTTGCATATTTTCTTATTGTGATGTAATCGATTTATATTTAACCGCTTCGTTGCGTAGCGTATTAGTTAGGATAACTACGTACTAACCACGGGGTTTAAGTTGGGGTGTTATTTTTCGTCTTCAGGATCAAAGAGAGGAAAAATTCTACGAGCCATCCCTTATATTGTTTCATAAGATTTTTCTGCAAAATACAAGTTAAACACCAGAAAAAATCAAGCACACTATCTAACTTTTCTTGTGCTAATAAGAACACCTATCTACAAACCCCTCTGCAAAGCTACATAGTATTACCATATCTACAGTTCTATGGATGCCATCATCCAGCAGCAAAGAAAGAACGGATGGCTCCCAAATTATTATCAGCAATTGACATTCTAAATAAGGGTACTTTTCCGCAGCAATTAAACATTTGACACTGCGACGTTGATACTCAAAACAATCCCCGAATTTCAAAGGGTCTGTAAGGGTTGAAGAGGGGGGGGGGGCGGAAGTACTAAATGCGGGCATCCCGGGCGGAAGTGGCGGGTAACAAATGGCGGCCCTCTGCACAGCGGCGGGGGTTGATGGATCCCCCTCGACTGTGACGTGCGACAACCTGCAGCCGTGTCCTGGTCAAGCGCCGCTTACAGGCCCATCCATCGCGGATTTGCGATCCACGCTTTGTGATCGTACATCTATGTAGATGAACCCTTGCAAAACAACGTTCCGGAAATCGACATCTTTTGAAAAATACAGCTTCCGAGGACTACGAGAAGAAACAAATTAGTGAAAGAATAGACATTGAATGGGAAACACATCGTGCTTGGTCCGATAAATAACACTTTTTTACTATTCAAATTATTTTTAACCGCTGTAGTTCATAAATTAAAAAAATATTATTCAACAAATTTTAATAATTTTACAGTATCAATCGAGTGTGCTTTGATTGATAAAATACGCCTCATACATAAACACGTAAACATAAACCTAAACCTGTGTTTTTTTTTTTTTTTTTGAGAACCATTATTATTTAGCCTTAATCTGATTCGAGGCTTTAATGCAAAAATAGCACTTTTTATTTAAAGGTTAATAAATAATCTTTTCTTGAATCAACAACACTGTTTATGGGACTAATCTATATTTGTGTGTGATCAATAGCCGTGTAACTGTCGGGATCACAAATATAAACTAGCTCGTATTTGCTCAAACGACTTTACATTAATTGCCTGATCGTGACAATTTAAAAACACCTACATTTTGAACTTCGTCAAAACTCACTACCATACTAATTTAGTAATAAAAACGATGATATAATTTGTGGGCACTTACTTTTTTATAATATGTATTTAATATGTCATATATATATATATATATATATGATTCATTGATTAGATCTAAAATCTGCCTCTTTAAATCAACAGCGTGAAATTACCTTTTCAGTTATTTGTTTACGGCCTAGTCGAATAGAAACATTTCAAAAAGTCAATCAAGCAACCGCGCTTCGTTTTTATTTTTAAAAATCCGTCCAATTTTAACTTGTTTAATTATTTTCGGTCTTCGGTTAAAACAAAAACAATCAAGAATCGTTAAGCAGCGATAAAAATCCGAAGTTCAAACAGTGGGTCAGCGGGCGCAGGCGCGGGATCGATTCGGGGGTGGGGGGGGGCCGCGGGGGGGTGGGGAGGGGGTTGCAGGGGGGGGGGCAGAGGGGGGGGGGGCGCCGTCAAACAAAGCCCGACTGATGATCAAATATTAAGAAAGCCTACCCGCCTCCGGGGACCGGGCGAGACGGGAGCCGCGCGGCCACCAGCCTCCTCTATTGGCTTTTTCGAGTGGTTTGTTTTAGCACAAAATTAAGCTGTTTGCGCCGCCGTTTTAAATATTTTTAAAAATATTTACTGCGAAAAATTTGGGTTTATTTTTTTGGGTGTTTTTCCATTGTTATTTTAGAATTATTTGATAATAAATTAATGACTTCCTTGATTCTCAGTATACGCTGAAAGTTGTATATTTTCTCAATCGAGTCTTCTAGTTATCAAGACGAACAATTTTTATATATCTCTTCTAGATATTAATAAACAAAATAAAAATGAAAATTGATGATATTTGTGCCTCATTTTGTTGCTGTAATATGAAGTAAGGGACAATGACCGAATGAACACAGTTTTTCAGCCTGAAATATAATAAACTTTTTGATTTACAGAAATTTAATTTAAATTTACACCAACAATGTCTGAAAAACGATATACGTGTTATAACAAAGACATTGGCATCAAAAGTATGGGAAAAGTATTGTTTAAAATTTATATCGCTTCTTTTTTATTGTTTTTTTTTTAACAAAAACTCTCACACACTCAAGTCGGAAAGATAAATTAATAAAAAAAATATTTTATGTGTCACGCGATCTGCACGATGCACCTTTTCGCCGATTGAACATTTTGAAAAAAAATTATATCGGGGGTAGTTAAAAGGATAACTTGTGGTGCAGCCCGCGTCGCTGGACAGCATGTCAAGCATCTATTTTTTTTATGTAAATCAATATTAACTATGGTGATAGAATGGTGAAATGATACGAGTTTGGTCGCTCTACCTGTTATTATGCCGACGAACTATCGTCGCCCGAATTGCGAATCACTTCCGTTAGATTGTGCCCCGCCGCTGTTTTTAATAAATTCGCACGATAATGGTTAGCCGATATGGCGATATGGCGTTTCATTCGAATCCCGGCGACTATTCATAAAACTTTCCGCAATAAAAACTAAGTGTCCCCTCCGGGAAATCACGTTATCATTTAACGTGTAAATAAATAAACACAACTTTCGGCATAAACGCGACTATGCCCGGGCCTTAAATAAGTTAAATTCTTACTTCGCGGCGGCAACTTTGAAAATTATTTTGTCTTTTTAATATGCGCTTAGTTTCATCCCCGCGGACGAGGCGCGACGCCATCTTCACAGATGTAACTTATACGCGTGTTAATAATGAAATCCTTCCGAAAACTTTTCACTACATTTTATTTAAAATGGATTAAAAATTAAAAAGGAGGTATTTTTTCAGGAAAAATATTTCTCAAAGCATTTTGAGGTTCCATTTTCATTTTATTTTTTTGGGTTTGTCTTCAGAACGGAAATTAATAAAGCTCTTGTTTCATTCGTTTTTGCTCTGTCTGTAGTCGAGGCATTATGACTATCTTTGGGAATCGATTTTCTTTTTATTTTTGGTTGTCAATCTAAGGAAGTCACTAGCTTTTATTTGCCTTCCAAACAGGATGCTACGCTGATTAATTCAATGAATAGAAGACAGATATTCAGACTTGCGTTGTTCCAGTCCTCGCGACCTTCGCCCCTGGCTGATAATGGAAGCGTGTTTGCCTTCTTCCGGGTAGAAACGGCTGCAGCAACCCCCAGCTTATTGCGTCTCCGTCACTCCCCGAGTGGCATGTGGAAAATTCAGACACCCTTATCAGAAGCAAGCTTTTACTTTAAACCTAACGTAATTTAAAACATAAACCGTAAAAGACTTTCTAGCTTCCGTTCTCCGCGATAGGAAACCACCTGAGCAATTAAACGGGGATTGGTTTCCGTGACTTTCTTCATTTTGTTTTTACGCCAACGTTAAATATCTGATTCGTTTCCTCACATCTGCAACCATAAAGATCTCTTGCTTCTCCGACTTGAGTCCTGAAGAAATATTTTAAATAAAATACTTTTCTACTTGTTTAATTTTATTGGAGGCCGGTTCGGCCACCCTTCACGCTGGCATTATCAAACGATGTGAGAATTTTTAAATCAAATTTAAGCAAGTGAATAATTTTTTAAGAGAGATGTATTAGTTGTACTCGTATTACTTTAAAATTACCTTATTATATATTTCATTTCTAATAACAACCAATACTCTTTAACAATTATTCACTTGCTTACATGATATTTAAAAATCCTCACTTCGCTTTATAATGCCAACGTGAAAGGTTATCGAAACCGGTCACCAATAAATTAAACATGCGGAAAAATCACAAAAGTATTTTATTTAAAATATTAAAATTGAATTCTACCAAGTCCTCTCTGCTAAAAATATTGAATATCTTAAAGTAATGTTATCCTCGTTTATGCGACTTGGCTTATTTTAAATGAATTATGTATTTTGACTTTGACAAATTGTTAAATAATCATGCTAATTATTAAATTAGTTTATAGTAATAATGAATATTACTTATCACTTTAAATCACTGAAATTACGTTATATTCTAAAAATGGAGATACCAGGTGGGTATTGAGCTTCTTCATCACATATCTAGGCACTACATTTTCGGCTTAAGCTTAATTGTTTAAAACCAATGAGTTGGCCAAAACGTTTCAGAACTATTAAATATTCTAAGCTCTTTGAGTTTCCCATTCCCCGCCATTTGCAGTGCAGGTCAACTTTCCACAACTTCTATAAATAGTAGCTGCCATTCATCAGCCATAAAGGCGTTCCTTTGACCTTTTATGTCGTTTATAGATGTCCTCCATTCCACGAGGCCTCAAAAAAAATATTTTCAGCGACATGTTTTGTCCCGCTACTAATAATGCACATAATTCTTCAATGCTTTCATAAACGATCAATTAAGTTTTATTCATAATTTATTTCCTGCGGTAAAGCCGTTTATATTCATATTCAAATTAATTAATGAGGAACTTCGGATTTAATTTTTTATATTTTTTTAATGGATTATTTTTATCTAATGGCGGACTATTGGCTTTAATTAGCATTTTACTAATTACATTCAATTAAATATAATTATAATTGTGAAATATTTAACCATAAAACCGAATTGAATGCCATAAAATTTCGGAAATGCCATTTATATTACACAATTAGCGCAGTTTGATACTTTAAAATCTAAAAATGAATTGTATGCCCTACGGCACAAAACCTGAATAGTTAATTTATACGTTTCAGTGATTTAAGATTTATTTTATATCACTAAGCATATTTTATGGCATGTAAAACCATGTCAGTTTATTGCTAATTAAACACCATTTAAAATAAATATAGGTTTTTAGATAAATTATAAACTCTCAGGTTAAATACAATATTAAAACTATTAACATCCCCGTATAAATTCTAATCAAAATAAACTTAAAAATACAGTTGAAAACAAGCTTTTTTTATTTCACATTAATTAATATTTAACGATTCAATGATCCTAATAACTCTATTGTTATTTTTAATTGTTCGTTTAAGATTAAGTGTTTAGTCTGCAGACTAGTTGAAAATTATTTATTATTTAATAAACTTAATCAAAAACTGTCTAAATCGCTTCAAAAAAATAAAATTTTCATAGCCATATTTCATCTTTAGTTTTATCAAATTTACTCAACGGGTTGTGGTTTTGGAAAATGTTTTTGTTTTAAATTTTTATTTGTTTTCTATAAGAGACTGTTGTAGCTTATATCATATTTAATAAAAACATATTAAAATACATCAATAAGAATATAATAAGTACATAACCGTTATGTTTGCCGTGAACATTACTGCGTGGCATCCAACACAGACCTTATATAATTTTTTTCAGACAAGCAACTAGCACGGAGTCCCAAGATGTTTTGAGATTCGTCATTCATTCTTTCATAACCGGCTAGACTTCAGCAAACGAAATATTAAAAGCAGCCGGCGAGCCCTGAAAGGTTGAGCACCTGCAGCCTAGCCGGATCTACTTTATTATAAACTAAATCTCGGGAAACTTTTCGGTCGATCTTTTATTTTTCTTCCATTTCCCCGAGGGGTAAAAATAAAATACAGAAATGAGGAAGCAATCTGTCGTCTGACATGCGTAACGAGTTGGCCAACTTAAGTGGATGTCCCGAGTCGATCCGGTTCTTTTTATTTGGACACGAAGCAACGCCAGTCTTTGTTCCGATGTAAAAGTATAAAGTTGTGCTATTCACGACTTTCCGTAATATTCCTGAACACATCATCAACGATGATGTATCTTTCAGTTACTTTTAATCATGCGATATTTAATACATAATCAAAACTTCAGAGAAGTTTTATTTTTTTATTGCTGTTTTTATACGAGTGCGCAGGTATAAATAAATCTTGTCTGTCTAACAAAAATTTTACATTTTATAGCTCAACGAACATTCGTAATTGTTGTGAAGTAAGTTATTTAAAGTTGCGTTTAAATATTATAGCATTTTTATTTTGTACTCACGAGACTTCTTTCTATGATTGATATTGTATTTATGAGTCATTCTCTGATCGTGGTCTGATCAAGATTCACCGATCGTCTCACGGACTCCATCTTTATTGCTCAATAGAGATATGATTGTAAAAAAAATTCCATCGACATTTGACGTGCATTTTCTTTTTAATATTTATGTTTTTAAAGAAAAAATCATTGCAAAATACACTATTATAGGTTTTATATTATGAGTTTAGAAACGTCGTTCGTAAATTATGCACTGTATGTACGATTAATTATTCCAAATTATAAAAAAGTATGAAACCAAAGCACTTTGCTTCATTATGTGTTGCTTATTTTATAACATTGTAAGTCAAGCAGTACTTAGACAAAATAAATATGAAGTTAAAGAATAGTTCAACTTCAGGAATATTTATGCAGGAAAGTGATCATCCACTTTGGAAAAAATGTAGACTGAGCTCTCCGAGGCCGTTACAATGCTTCATCAGCCATGTTCGTGTGTATCAATGGAACAGAAAAACTTCCGCGCAGATGCTTACAACCCTTCTGTTTTTTTAATATATTTTCAAAAATTATTTCTATTTTACGTAAAAAAAAAAGGTAGGGTGCATTGATTTTCCAAACGGTCTGAATGCCTCCATTCAATCAACATAAACACAAAAAAAAACGTGTCGCTGAAATTTATTCAGGTTCTTTAATAAAGAGTTTTGGTGGAATGTATTATTTTGATTTGCATGCGTTTAGTGAGGAAATTGTTTTCATCCCTTCATCGATTGCCTTTATGATTACTTTCGGATAAGGAAGTCGAGACGCGAGAAACGCGAGTGCCCGGATCCAGGGGTATAATAAGCTCCCGCGTAATGTATCATTTACTCGTCAGGAGTACAATCAATAAAAAACATATTTCACACAACATAATGGTGACCTAAATGCGAACATAAAACATTTTTCAATTGACTCGAGTTATTATAATACCTCAGCACTTGAATAGCCCTGAGACATGCCACGGCCGCGGCCCGCTCTAAAAACAAAACAGGCTTAATGCAAAATGAGAAATTTCCATTTTATGGTAAATTGCAATTATTTTTTGCTTCCCGGCTAAAATATGTTGGAAAGTCATATTTCGTATTGTCGGCAATTACGAATCGGAGAAGTGTCAGATAATACTCGAGGCTCGGCGGCACGCGAGCCGCGGCCGCTCATAACAAAAGTGACAATCTGTGCCAACCTGGCGGATCACGCTAGGCGGCCGTAACGGCACGGCGACGCGACTTCTCGAATTGGGAAATGTCGGCAATTAATTTTGAAGTTGGTATCACCGCGATGCCCGTACATCGCACATGCGGGTCAGCAGTCCCCCCCGGGGGTGCAGCCGGGGTGCAGCCGGGGTGCAGCAGGGGTGCAGCAGGGGTGCAGCCCGGGCGTGCAGCCGGGGCCCACCCCCGCCCCCGCCGCGCATCTCCTGCCCGCACGCAAGATCACACACGCGAGAGATAACCGCCGCAAATAGTTTAAGCCAGTTAAGCAAATGGAATATACTTAAAGCAACGTTGTGGTACAAAGTTTATTTGCGGCTAAACGCTGATTGCATTGTTGTAAATTATGCCATTATTTTCATTACAAACTTGATTATGTTTGCTCGTGATCAAATGGGGTAGCTCAAGCATGAAGAGGTAGATTTACGTAAGATCTCTCAGCAATTATTACGGTCGGTGAATAATGAAAAGTAATTTTCTTAAAATGTTCCCTCGCTGAAAAGCGCACATGTGTTTTTATAACGTGGCAAATCGGTGGATGTAATGATCGCCACGCTCCGGCGTAGCAATTTGCTACGAACTACGACAATACTACGCCGAAAGGGAAAACGTGTCAGGTAGCATTAACTAGAGAAGTTTATCGCTTTTTACTACGAATGTAATTTATTATAGAGCAATTTTGTTCGTTTGATACCATTTCTTTGTGATAAAAAACTTTTTGATTAGAAAAATCAGTTTTTTCTTTACATAATAAGTTATACATTCATGTTTCTGATAAAATTACTTGTATCAGCTATATTGGTAATATTTAAATATATTTTAAGCTTATATATTTGTGGCGAATCTTTCATTGCATTTCGTTTAAATGAGAAGTGAGAAATAATGCAGGGGCATTGGAATACGACTGTTTCATATTAATTATAGTTCCCTTCATCGAGAATACCAGCATACCTTTCACCATTATGAATTCGTTTTCAGTCTAACCTTACCTAAATAATAATTTAAATGGCTATTGCTCATTTATGGTGTCAATTCATTTCTATTAAATAAATTTCACCATTGCGTATTTCTAAAATTTCTACAAAAGTTAAATTATTTTTATTTTTTTTTAATCATACATGAGTATATCTTATAAATATAATAAAATAAATAATTATTTAAAAAAACGTAATTTTGGTTCCTAGTTTTAAGATTTTTTTGTTCTCTATGGGGAGAAAAAAGATTCATGTTTCATTTCACTCTCAAAAGAAACAAAAATATATTATAAAATGCTATCATTGTATGATAAAAAAACGATGCATTTTTTATCTGGTAGGATATCATTAAATCACGTAGAGCCGTAAAAAACCAAATCTATTGGTCTTCATTGGAAAAATCTGAAAAAAATTATCTAAAAAAAATTGGTCTTGATTAGAAAAAAATTGTTGCCCCTTACGATAAACTATCAACATAACATGAACCTGTAATGTTTGCTATTATTTACAACTTGTATTATTGTATTTCTTTTAATTTAAATCATTTTATCCAAAATCAAATTACGTGGAATTACTCAAATTCTCACATATTTGTTTCAGTAATAAGTGGCATTTAGTGATAAATACCGTGTTAAAAATAAAATGACTAAAACACTGCCACATCTATAATCTCTATCAATCTGTTCAATGTATAAAAAATACTATTCAAACTATTTCACATATTTGTCAGCTTTTTTTAAAATTTGTATTAGTTGTGACTTTTAGTTAATGGATTAAAAGGATAATTATTAAAACACAAGAAATAATCAGTAACATGTTTATTGTACATTTACACCAAAAATACATTGGTACATTTGAATATAATATAGTATATTATATTATCCAGCTTGTAAGCATGCCGAGTTCAACATGTCTATACCTAAAAGCATACGAGGCTATTTAAGGATGATTCAAACAAATATATTGTCTCTTAAAGCTAGCAGAAACATATTCATCTACAGCTTATGCAATTCTATTATTCCCATTAATCAAAATGACACTCAAATATAAATACTAAACCTAGTATTTATGCATACTTAAATGGGAAAAATTGTATTCAAAAAGGTCTCAAATATACAGTTGTTTATTTTATAAATACATATTCGACCATGCAGAATGCTAGTACGTAATACGAATAACTTTAATGATATATGTTCTTCATATATGTATTACATGTTTGTAAAATATTTAAATGATGAAAAACTATAATGTAGGTTGTACCATATACAATAATAGTGTTGCGTTTAAAAAAATATACATGGAAACAATATTAATATATGCAAAGATTATTTATGCTCACTACGCACAGGAATGATGGTTTAACACGTTAACTAGATATCTTACACTATTCAACTTCTGCAATATAACATTAGGTTACCCTATTAGCCTGAACATATATTGCCAATATACAGGCCTTCTACAAAGTAAAGGTGATCTCTTCGATTATCACTAAAAAGCATCATCTAATTATTTATATATGTTTGTGGGTAGATTTAACAATGTGTCACATCCTTAATCGTTATTAAAAATACATTTTGAGTTTGAGTGGAGTGGAATATCTTACGGTATTTATTTTATCTAGAATATGAATGATAATAAAGTCTGGAAACAGTATTCATGAGATTCAAATACTCTCAAAAACTTTTATCAAACTAGAAACAATAGATCAAATATAAATATTCCTCATATGAGTGTCAAAATACAATATAAATTATTACAAACATACTTCATCGGAATCAAATAGTTACTGAGCTGTTAAATCCAAAGATGATTTGACTATTCTGATATTTACAGCGAAGAATTATTTATTAAAATAACATGAGTTAACATAGTGATATAAAATTACCAAATTATTTGTGTACTTCTTTTACAATAAATCAAACATAAAAGTATAATGGAAAGCTTATTTAGTTTGTTTTTCTTATATTTTTTTTAATATACACTTCATATATTCAAGACTTAGATCAGGATTTTATTATATAACAAATTGTTTTAATGATCAGAAATATTCATTATTGATATTTAATCCTAAGGCCATAGAACAATTTTACCAAATCCATTCTTCCAATAGTACTTGGAAAACTTACTACCTACAATAGCCCACCCCAGCCACTGTATTGTCAACTCTCAAACAATTTGTACATCTATAATCTCCCATTTGATTCAGCATCACAAGATACAAAACAAGTTTATATATCTTCAAAAGATGTAAACGTTTTACAACTGCTAAATTTGTTCAAATTCAGGAACCCTGTTCACTTGGCCTAGTCATGTTTAGCAAGATAGTATAAATAATTAAATTAGCAGCCACGAGTTCTACTTCACAGGGATCTCAAACAAGTTTACTAAAGCCTCGATAAATCCTTTTATTGCTCATCAACCATTCAACATTCATTTCAGCATCAATACAGCTCTTTAAATTCAAATTCATTCAAATGTAAAATCGAGAACACCACTATATCTACAGTGGCAAGTAGTCGCGCCACGCTATAATGTCTAAGCATGTAACACCAACTGTGAAAGTGTTCTCAACTATTCTGCCTTGATAACAAATACATTTACATGGAAGAATGGTATTTGATAAAGGACAACGGTGTCGTTGAGGTCCCTTAGCATCTGGTCTCATAAAGTCCACTCTTTCCAATGTATCGCACCCATTTAATCACATCATGGTCTGAGTAGTTCAGTTTGGGCTCGAACACCTTCAAGTATCGCACCTGTAAGAAAAAACAACAAGTGAAATAAAGAAAATATATATTATTGATTTTTGTGAAGACCGTCTCACAGAAAGTACGATTTTGCCTATACTTCATTGGCATAATTTATTACGTACTTATTATGCCAATATTTAATTGGCATAATAAGTACGTTGTTTCAAAAATTCTTGCCTAGTACTAGTGATTCGTTGGCATAATTGGTAATGCACCGGCCATGTAACCTTGGGGATGTGGGTTTCAAATCCCACTCAAATCACAATGATATTTTTCTAAGAGTTTCTTTAATCAATTTTCAATATTTAAAAAATGTACTCACTCATTATCAAAGAAAATATAATATTCAATAGCTTAGCTATTAATTATTGATCTAAAATCGGTAAACAAGATTGCTTGGACAAAGATACGTGTGTTTGTCAGTTTTGGCGGCCATTGCGATCAATATTTGGTTTCCTTTTTTATAATTATTATTAATAATAATTACCTTAAATCCAGAAGGTGCAAATGGAACTTCGAAGTTCATTGAGATCGGTGGGCGAGTCCATTTCTTTTTGGTGTCAGTTTCCAACAGTTCGATTTCAGCTGACAGCTGAGTTTCTTTCATGCCTGCCATGCGCTTGATTCTGTACAGTAAAACACATGTCATTCACTTACAACTGGTTTGATTTATAATATTCCATATTTTAACTTATTTATTGTATTGGATATATTAAATCAATACTTAGTATTGCGTAACTAACTGCTCCAAAGTCAAAAGAGCAGTTTTATTTGTTTTTAATTTAGTTTACATGATTTAGTCCCTTGAAATGCATGTGCAAGTGCTTATAAACATTATCGATACGTTATTAACTGTGATTATTTTTATGAAAAGATGTTGCAGAGTACAAAATGTATATAAATTGTACGTACTTCCACACAATTGCATTTTCAGAAGCCTTGTACTTGGCTTTCCCTTTGAGGCAGATGAGCTGCACTCCTGAAGTATTGAGGGGAGTTGGAATCTTCACTTCAATCTTCTGACCCAGAAGGGACGGCTTAAAATTGCTTTTCAAAACAACCTTTACTTCCATTTTTGTACGACCCACCTCTCGCACGAGGGGAATTACGCGGAACGGGAGAGAGATATCCTTAGTAGTTCGGTATCTAAAATATTTCATTAGAAATGTTTGAATTACTGAAATTTCAAAGGTAAAGTGTTTTTAAAATAATTTTTTTACCTCATGAGCTCAAATTCACCATCAGGAGGGATAAATGAGATGGAGTGTTCAGTTTCAAATTTGCTCAGCTTGACGCACTGATGGAACTGACAATCATCAATGACCACAACTGGCTTTCCAGTGCGAGCTGCATCATTGTCGTTTCCAGATATTCCCCCGCCAAATGTATCTGAATAATGCAAAGAGATAATAATTATTCATTCAACATAATTTAACATCTACAAGATCTCATCAGTAGTAGAATTTACCAGCTCCTTTCCCCTTGGCTTCCATGACAATCTTGTCATTGATTCCAAACTTGCATTCAGGCATTCCAGACAGGTAAGATTTCATCACCACTTTACCGGCAACGTGAGCTGACAGAACTTGTCCTAAAACAAAATTGATTTTTTTAGTCTCTTAGTGTATATGATACCGGTTCAATTTACAATAAATTTGGAGATTGGCTAGGATATTATAAAAATTATTTTGTAATGGGTGTTTTCCGTTTTGAAAGCTTTATATTATTTTATATTAAGTTCTGGGGGCCATTATTAAGTAAAAATTATTCTTATTAAAAACACAACATGATTATTGATTCTACACTCGCTCTTATACCTAACCAACTAATTATATGGGGAGTACTTATTTTGTTAATCCAAGTTAAACATTTTACACTACATGCATATCTTATTAATCAACTTATTCCTTACCCTGCGGTGACATGAGCAAGTTAACATACTCCAATACATCGAGGAAGAGCTCATTTCTTCTGTACTTGATACCCTCGCGCCTCCATCCAATTTGACCAGTAACCTGTGACGTTATTTGTGCTTGCTCCTCCTTAGAAGCAGACTTGATGCCTTGCTGCGTGATGAATGTCTTCAGTACTCCCGTGTCAGAGTTCTGGGGATAGCCGAAATCCAGGATCTCTGTAATTCGTACATTTAAAAATGTTTATATGTCCTTTTAAAACACAGATTTACATTTTACTATATCTGTTAGTAAAAATAAAAAAACTTTATTCAATAATCTTTCCAGTAGAGACACAATGTAGGAATGTATTATCTGATTGTCTACAATATTTGTATTTATGAAGGTACATTTAGACTCACTTCTTGAATTGAACATTGAATAGATCCAATTTAGGTACAGACAATATTGAGTAAGGCACTTTAAGGATTGAGAATGTTTAAAAATTCTTTATATTTAATTTTCTAAAAATTAATGATAAAGAATACATTTTCCTTACGGGAATTTCAATTACATTAAAGTATAAGAAAAAAACCATGTGGCATTTTATTATTTATTATTAGTCACGTTAAATTGATAATTTTCAACAATATACTAAAATATTTTGATTAAGAGATAAACGTGGATTTTTTAATAAATTTTACATTCTTAACAAAATATACTTGTTATGCTTGTACCTAACCTAACCTGTTGATTAGAAAATAGTAAAAGTATTTGAACACGGACTTACCATCCAGAAGCTCGTAAATCAGGACAAAGTTGTTCTTGATGTTCTCTTCGGAAATTTTTCCAAAATATGACTGCATTACCTCGATGATCTTCAATAGAAATTCAAACACCATGGCAGCGTTCACATTCTGCTTGGTCACGGCAGCCAGCCAAATGTTGGCTCTCTGCAAGAATTCAATTCAATCATGTAAAAAAAAAATTGTTAAAAATAATATCAAATATCAAATTCTGATTAGATTTGAATTATTTCATTGGTAAAGAAACAAAACCAATTATTTTAATTATATACCTAGTATATACAGTCATCAAAAATACTCAATACAATACAGCATTATAGAGAGTGAATCGTAACGATAGGACAAAATATTAATTACATTGATAAAGAATTGAATAATTTATGAAAAATGGGGAAAAAATGATAAGAGTAATAAATTTACAAACGTAGATAAACAAAATTAGAACAACTCAGCTGTTAGTTTATCGGTCGATAGCGAATTATTTGTATATGAAATAAAATTTAACAAAATTACAGTACTGAACTATACTGATACTATAAAAATCAGTGCAAAAAAACTACTAGAAAAGTTGAGAAAGATAAGTTGAGGAAACAAGCAAAATAAATTGAAATATAGGTGGGATTAAAACCCACGCCCAGCCATCGTGGCCTGTCACCTTTGACCTTTCAAATACCAGGCTCTATAACTGAGTAAGAATTTGAATCATTATGTGTAAATGTGAAACCGATGTACCTACATAAATACTTCTGCTAAAGAGCAGAAGCTGACAAAACACAGTTTTTACAGAAAATAATAGGCATTTACGCAGCAACAAATGTACAGTTTATTCTAAATCGTATCACTATGTAGGTACCAGACTTTTGAAAGTTAGTAATTCAAATACGAAAACTGAAGATAATTAAGTTTTAGGTCTGTCTTTCTTCAGTATTGTTACAATATTATTACTGTCAAGACGTGTTGTTTTTAATGGCGAATATATACTGCTATTTTATTATATCTTTTTACAAAAATAATGTTGATCGAAAAAAAAATGAGGGCGTCCTGATAAATCAGTCACTAGAAGCACTAGCATGCAGCTTTTCATATGATATTTGCGCAAAATCTAAATTTTTTTTTTACATTTTTGATTATTATTTTATAAATTTTTTATAAAATGTACCCTATCCAATTTAATATACCCTTAATAAAATATATACAGATCGACACAAAAAAAATCTTTAAAATCAGCTATGAATACATGCATGTTTTTATACTTAAATATACGGAGGCGATTTCATGACTTAAGTGCGTACTGAAATCTGCTATATGTGTACATTCTGTGATTTACCATTGTATAAAGAGAAATGTTTCAAAAGTTATCACACTGCAATATGATAAATGTTTATTGATAAGTTTATCACAAAATTAGCACAGCACTAGTATATGTATATCGAGTTTTTGAATTCTCAATGTATGCTAACATCAAAACTCAAAAAGTTTTTATTGATTTTTTTTAACAATTTGTACTATGTATTACTTATAAATCACACTTATAACCTCAATACAGGTATCTGTATCATTAAATAAATAATAAAATTATTTTGTAACAAACCTTTATATGAAAAAATGAAGTCCTTGCGATGTTTGTAACAGGAGAGCGAACCTGCTGGCGCGCATGTATGACATTGACTCGGAAAGCGTCAACAGCATTGCGTCCAATGTCATCTCGGTATACTCGAGAAATGAGCACCTCTCCCTTGTGATTATACACAAACAACCCGCCAATCATGTTGGCAGCTTCCTATTCCTGTAAATAAGGAATATTTACAATTAAAATTTAATTTTAATTAATATAGAAAAATCAATCATTCAATTGTGCAACAAATACTAAAATAATATTGTGACCACTGTAGAATTCTTGTTTTTTTTCTTTAATGATATAATAGTTACAATTTTTTTAACCTGTTTTAATCAAGATGACACTTAAATAATTATATTTAAACACGGTGTATGAAATAATACATATCCGTTAGGGCTATAAAAAATAATTTATCTTAAATTATTATAAATAAATACGTGATCTAATATGACAAAATAGGAGGTGTTATTTTCCGTATTTGGGATATCTCATCAGCAGTGTTGCGTCTGGATTAATTTTGACGTTTCCAAACTGTAGCTCATTTTTCTATTTCTCCTTAGTTTGGTATCAAGGATATTCAATATAATAAGCAATCAAACTTAAAAACACCTTTCCGTGAAAACCAATAAGCATGTTATTATCATTACAATCAGTCTGAGATAGATTGCTGGATTATTGAAAAAGTCACTTTTTGCTCAACTCTTCGACGTTACCGGAAACTACATATTGCAGAGACCGACTAAATAGATAAGCTATCAATTAAATGAACGGGTAATACAGATGTGATGCACACTAAATTGAAGAAAATTATATTTACCTTCGTTAGCAAACGATAGGAATATATAAATTAGGATTTCATACAGAAAATCAGCAACATTTAGCCATTATGAACCCTTGCCAAAGAATTGCGTACACCGCCCCCAATAAGAGCTTGCCTTGTCAAACTGCAGTGCTGCCAACAGCAAACCACAATCTCTTTGTCGATGAAATTTTCAATAACACATAAAGACACTTTTCTGGCATTATGTAGTTCAGTTAAGTCACTATCTTAAATTAATATATATATTTTTTATGATACCGTAAAGTTTCATTCAATATCAAATAATTCAAATTTCAATTTTCTAAAGAATTCATTTAAATAAATTTGTTACGTCTATTGATTTCTTTTCTCCATTTTACGCATATTGATTCTATTTTACTAAAAATTACTTTGAATTATTAGTAGTAATACTTTGTCTATGTACTAAAATGTTCTAACATGCTACTATCAAGATGACAATTTTTTTGTGGGTAAAAATTTCACCTTTCATATTGTTGCTATGAAAAATCAAATTTTATCGTTTAAGTGATGCTCAATTTTTTATTAAAGTAATTAGAAAATACTTCAAATAGATTTCGTGTGTGTGAAAATTGCAACAGTTTGCCGAAGAAGCCTTCTATATTTGTCGCGACATAACTTGCGACCGACCGTAAAAAATATGAATACATACCGACCCATTGATACACACCCATACCATACTCGTACATATTCATACATAATATACCCACCCATACATATATAGACAAACCGCTTTTGTCTCTTGCAGTCTCTTGGTTTATGGTCGGTCGTACTCGCTGCTCGCAGCTAAATGTCAGTGCCACAATAATTTGCATGTTTTCCTTTTTACTATTGACAAAGGGAACTCTTACTCTTCAACATAATGGATCCCGCCGGCGATTCAAGCCTCAGCTTGCGAGAAGATCTAGTACGTATATTTTATAATATCAATAAGGTGCAATCACTTGAGCTGCTACTGCATGTATTATTTTCTTTATGAATCTGAAGGACTTTGTACTTTAAAAATTGCGAAATACAACTGTTTTCTGTTTTATCGGGTATTTTGTGTAGCTTGCTTTCGAATGCTGCTATTTTTTTTCTAGATTTCAACGGCAGTAAAGTTCCTGTCCAATCCTAATATTCAGAGGAGCCCTCTGGAACAAAAAGAGAGGTTCTTGCGATCCAAAGGTTTAACTGAAAATGAAATCTGTCGAGCTTTTGAACGGGGGGGTGTTTTACTCAGTGTGCCCTCAGTTTCTTCGTCAGAATTGTTGTTATACCGACATTCAAGATCAACATGGCTAAGAGAAATGCTTTTATCCCTGGCATTATTTGGAGGAGTAGCCTATGGAATGTACTGGATGTACAAGGTATTTTTTTTCATTATTCAAAGTAGTGACTACCAACAAATAAATCATATAACTTGTAATTAAAATAACAAGATTATTTCACTATTATAGTAGTGCAACAACTATGTTATTCTTTCTAAAATTGCTATTAATCTGGAACTAAATGTAATCCTACAAAGGTTATTAAGCGTGTCATAATTTTCATTATTTTTATCTTATTATTTTTAAAATGGACTGCTGAAAAATACAAGCTATTCCATGGCTATATGGCTGTTTCCTGTTATATATTGCTTTAAAAGATTACTTTTTTTTCACCATTGTTCTGCTAGATTTATTTTTTAGGCATCTTTTTATGAATATCAATACATTTAAACCGTAAAAAAAAAACCCCTTAAAAACATTTGGCTTTTAGATTGACACTTGTTTTGATTAACGTTTCATGTCCTGAAAACCATTATGTAAGATAAGAATATACTATTCATTTATTAATAATTGATTCATTGTAATTAGATCATTAAACATATATTATGATAAGGTTTGACCTATAGTCTTAGTTTATGAGATACATTGCTATGAAGTTCTATTGAAATGTTGTCATTTACTAGTGATTCTCCCTCATTCATTTTATATTATTTCAATTATTTTTATTATTATTTTTCATTTCATTACTTTTAATAATATGATGTGATATTAATCATCAATACTTCTGTAAATTAAATATTTTTTTGAAGCTATAATTTTCATCTGTTCATTTTTATGCAAGATTATTTGAATGCTTAAAACAGGTTTATTTCAACTTTGTCCTCGTACGGTATGATGTTTTTAACTATTGAGACACACTTGGATTTTGTAACTTGCAGTCAACCTGTTTTTTACTCTACAACTTTTATGTTATTGATTTCATTTGAATATTTAGCAGAAGTAAAAATAAAATATATGGAACATGAAAAAATGTTTTCTTAACATTTTTGCTTCAATATTTTAAATATAATACTTGAGTGATTTTTCCACTTGTTAATTTTTATTTGTGACCAGTTTCACCAACCTTTCACGTTGGCATTATCAAACTGAGATAAAAATGAACATGTGGAAAAATCACTCAAGTATTATATTTAAAATATTAAAATGGAATTCCACCAAGTACTTTCTGTCAAAAATATTGATTGTTTTTGCTTCAAGTAAAAATTAAAGTTACTATTACAGATTAAAAATTTACAAAAAAAAAGTAGTATTTTATATGATTGCAGCAATAGTGGTTTATACCTATATTAATTTTGTATTTTTTTTCAGAAATGGTTTGAATCATTACTCTTTGGAGACCGACCCAAAAAGAAGACAGTCGATGAAAGATTACTGGACTTAAAAAAGTCTCTAGAAGACTTGATAACGGAAGTGAAGCAAGAAATTGTGACTGTGAGGTCAGAAGTCGACAGGCTCAACAGTGTGCAGGGCAATAACTCTGCGACGAGAAGTCAAATTGAGAGCTTAAAGTCTGACATAGCTTCAGTTAAAGGAATATTACTTAACAGGTTAGTCAACATAACCAACTTTTAATGCTGGCATTTCTGCTGACTAATTGGCCTATTGTAAAAGGGAAGCCATAAAAGTATTGCTTAAGCTCTTTACACATGCTGCGACACAACTAACGGCCAAATGGTAATTAGCTAATAGCATCCTCTTTGGCGTTATTTACTTAGGCCAAAGTAAACCATAACAAAACACCCAAATAAAGAGACACTATTGGCTAATTGAAAATCGGTTGCCAGTTGTGCTGCTGTGTGTGTAGCCGGATTTAATGAGATTGTCACTCTGAATCAATTGCTTTTCATGTTATGTAAAATTCTAAAAGATTTTTTTTTTATTAAATTCAGTTATAAGCAAATTACAATTCTTAAAATATGTTGACTGAACAAATAAGGAAAAATGCCACAAAAAATATGCAATTCTCAATCTGCTTACTCAATTTTACAGAAATAATAATATAGAATTTTCCTTATGCTTATATTTTTTCCTGTCTTCTAACAATAAGTGTTATATGCAAATTAATGTTTTTTTTAAATTTAATTTTTGTAATAATCTAGCTTCCTTTGGAATCCTAAATACCTCAGTCTCGCATTTAATTGTTTATATTCTTTTTTTGTATATTCTTGTCTGAAAATTTATTGTGAATGCTATTTTTTGACCTTGTTATTAATATTATGAAGGTTATTGTTTCGTATATCTGGATATCAAATCAGCATACAAATGTCAATTAACAATTTAATATTCTATGAATATCAATTGCAATATTAATGCAATTTTTTTCAGTTTTAGTATATATAAGATATTTTATTAATCAATTTTGAAAAATTAATATGAATTGGTTGAAGCAAAATAAGCAGTAGTGATTTTGCTGACTCAAAAGCATAGGTTGCATTATTAGATTTGAACAGTTATAGGGTGGTCTTCTTTCGTATTCAACAATGAGATTATGTTATCAAATTTGCCACAGCCCTATAATGCTGGCACAGAGTGCCTCTTGGCTCCCAAAAATATTTTTCGTGTAATATATTTCATTACTGAAACTTAAAATTTGTTTGTGGCACACGTTAGTTGGCAAATCTTAAAACTTTAAGTAAATCGTTATGGCTACATGTTTCGATTTCTAATTGTAAAAATTAACTGAACCATGTAATTTTTTTTAATTTTAGAAATCAATTCCCTTCACTAAATACACGGGCAGAGCCTCCGTCCATCCCTGCATGGCAGATCCAGAGCCTTCTAGAACGTCCGGAGCCCGTTCCTGAGCCTGAGGTCCAGCTTGACACTGCAGGGAAAGAGCACCATAAACGAGAGCGTGTACGGCTTCGGGGAGACCGTAGCGAATCCGGCGGCTCCAACTCCAGCGAGGGGGAAGTTGTCACTAAAAACAGTGACAGCAGTCTGGAGATCATGTGAGGAACCACCACTCTTTATTAACTTTAGCCTACAACTGTAACTTTTGTATTAGCCGTGACGTGTCATAGCAGCATTAACATTGTTGTATTATCACAAGCTTAAATGGTTATGCCCCATTTGCTTAACCACTTAACAAACATAAATACAAGGCATTTATTAGCATATTGATTCCCAAAAGACATGTTTGTTTAATAAAATAAATAATTGTGTATTTTTTACAACTGCTTCATTACATTGAATATTGTCTCTTCAGATTCATAAAAATGTTTTAATTTTGAGCCTAATTGAAATAGAGACATAAATGTGTACAGAGCTGTGAGCATTTAAGTTATGGTGAAATAAGACTCATTGGGCCTAGCCACATGTCGACTATCATTAATCCCTGCCAACTGAAACGAAACTTGATGTTTTAAAACCATTTTTTGTAAGAGGCTCGATTGATTTTGATTTCCAATGCAGACATGTTGTAGATTACAGTGCTCAAACACTGTTCTGATGAGGAGTTTAGGATGCTGCCTTGACACGGCACAGTGCAACTTAACATGCTTAATTTTCTTTATTAAAAACACAAATGATATTGATGTCTCCTTTCTATATAACAAATTGGGTTTTCTTTGGTGCACTTATGTATTGTAACAATATAAATCTTTTAAAACACTATTTTACTGCTAACGATTAGATAGCCCAGCTTGAAATATATTGTGAATGTATTTGTATAACATAAAAAGGTAATATTTTGTGTTGTAAATTTGATAAAGTTCTTGGTATCTACAAATTGTAGTATCTTTAAATTTGTGTTGCTCTGTTTCGTAGATATTTTAAAATTATTTTATTGTTTCAAATTAAAGAATCATAATAATAATCATTCAGCACTTTATTTTTTATGAAGCATGATTTTATGTTTATTTTTTGTATTTAGGCATTCTTCATTACTCAGTATTGAGTAAATGACAGATGGCGATAAATAATATGAATCCTTCTAAATCATGTGTTTGTACATGGTCTGGGAAAGAATATTACTTCAAGACCTATTTTTTAAACAATTTAAATTACTTTATAGTTTATTAGTATACATATTTTTTAAATATTTTTAGTATTTATTTGGTCCATAAGCATATTTATCACACAGACAATGCTCTCATAACAAAATTGTTGAAAAAGAAACTTGTATATTTTTTTATTTTTGTGTCAATATGTTCAGGTGTTGTGTGTTTATATTCTAAACATACAACACCTGGAGAGACTAACCTAAATACATTAATTTAAACACACTTCAGTAATTTGAAAAAGGCGCGTCAATCTACTTGAAATATCGATAGATGCTTTTTTCTGTCTCTGACAATTTTTGATCTTTTGTTTATGTCAATTTGTGCCATCAATATTGTTAGATGTGCTTTGCTGTTATATATTTTGATATTTCAAGCATTTGTCTGCTTGTCTACTTTTTGTACCAATTTATTTATAACTCTGAACTGACTGACATTGAAATATCAAAAGAAAATATATACAAATTTGTATATAGATAAATGTGATATGATATTGACTTTGTTACTTATTTGCTTTATTAACATTCTTTATTGCACTGCTGTCATTTTAAAAGAAAAACTATGAAGTTTTATCAAATTACAAAAAGTAAAATGTACTCTTAATGATTGATATAAGTAATTTTTTGATCTTATCACAATACAGGTTGTAATAATGCATTCGACTTCCATGCCTCTTATTTCTCCTTGACTTATTTTAAATGGTAATTCTGCCTTCTTGTTCACCTTTCGTGAACAACAATCCAGATTTTTTTATATAATGGATGAATCTTGGTTTGAAGTCAAAACTTAAAAATGGGTTACATTGGGATTGTTGGACCATTTTGGAAGTATTCCTGCTTAGCTTACCATATAAGATATATTAGTAAATGTTGTCACACGTAGAGAAATTATTAATTATTACTAGTTCAAATTTTTATTTACTCTATGCCTATAATGCTTTTACTTTATAACTAATTATTGAATCTGCTATGCTAGATGTATGTTTGTATTCTCTTGTAACTTATGCTTCTCACCAATTCTAATAAATTATTTTTTAACAATTTTTATTATTTTATTAATTTGTCGCACTATTGAATGGATATTATGGATATAAGTAAAATAGTTGATATCGTTGTATTTAACGAGAGTTGATTTCTTTTTCAGTACCTAATAGGCGACAAGATCCCCTGCAGACCTGAAGCAATTTTTACTACGTGTAAATAATAAGAAAACATTTGCCCAATGTGCAATAACTGGTAACCTATTTACTTTTGATCAAAGTTATTTTTTAATAGTGAATACTTATTTTATGTGCGTGTTGTAGGTGTATAAGATTTATATGGACAGTTTTTTTTTAATTTATTATCTAAATAAATGGTGATACTAAAAAAATGTTGTTTTTATACTTGTTTTATTTTACTTATTTACATGGGTCACCTTTATATTTATTTACACAAATAATTCAACAAGAAATTTGCTGAAATGAAAATTTAGTAGGGAGAAATTTGACATCAGTTGTGACATACAGACGACATGCTCACAGAATGAATCATCAGCAATTTTAACATGCACAAATTTATACTGAATAAAAGGCTTCCTGACTTACGTTTTCTGATGCAGAAAACTTGCTAAATTATATTATTGAAAGGACAAAGTTGCATAGTTTTCAGTAATTAAATTAACACATTAAAATCTCAAATAAGGGAAGAGAGATAAGTAGCGATGAATTCACAAAGAGATTATATAATATAAATATAACCCAATTTTTAAGATACATTGTGACCTTTTCTGCTGCATTATTTAAAGTACAGAATTTGAGGAATAATTATACATATCTTGTGCGGTATATTAAATACCGGGGACTGGATTTAAGTTATATGTTAGATAGTATGAAAAATCTATATAAAATTATAAGTTTGTGCAGTTTTGTTTAGGAGACTTGCCTTGCGACATGAAGTGCTGAAGTACATTGGTTGTATGTTCACCAAATAGACAAATATTGTACATTTAAATGTATAAAAATACACTTCACTTCTGTTCGCTCACATAATACAATATGTTACAATGGTGATAACTCCGCAGATTACAGTGGTAATGTTCAATTGAAGTGATAAAAAATAATAATTTTACCGTGTTCGCATAGTACAATACTTTGTAAAATTTATAACTATATTATATACAAACTACATACATGACAAACATATTATTTATTGCCGAACTATGTAATAATTGTTAATTTCAAGTATCTTCACTTGTCACAGGTAAAGAACTTAACATTTTACATAACTAGTAGCCATACTAAGTTTATGGCATTTCTTTTAAATCAATCAAAATTACATCCTGCTTGACTTCAGATGTAATCTTACAGTTAGTCAAGTTTACTTGTTTAGAGCTAGTACTAAACATACTCACTGTAATTCTCTTAATAAGGTAACACTTCACAGTATGTGACTCATCGAGCGATTCGCCTATTATACTTCTTAAAAAGATTGGAAATTTAGATTTTCGTAGACCGATGAAAGTTCACAAAAAATATTTCGGTCCATATTTAACAAATTTACTTCACTCATGTGAAAATATTTTTTTTTACACAATATTATTAATCTGAGATTTGACATTGGGAAATTTTTTTTTTTAAAAAGACTTAATGAAAATCAAGACCTCTCAGCTGCCGCTCGTTTACAATCAGGCTACACTCGCACTTAAATCAAATTACTAAACAAATGAACCAAAATTGCTTTGCAGGACGAAGCATTGTCACGCTTCTAGAGAATCTCAGATCTTGATTTACATAAATTTTAGCTCCCATAATGCATATGCTGCAGCACAGGTGATGCAATACAGTCGTGTTGGACTGCATCACTATTTAATATCAGATCACTAAGTTGGCACACCGGATCCCGCTTTCAATTTGACAGAGTGACTCATCCAGTATGATCAGCTTAGGCCGGTTGACATAAAAAATATCATAACTATCTCTTCTCTTGAACTTGCATCCTTTTGGCATTTTGTGAAATTATGAAATTCAGTATCTGACGGTGTGAATTGTGCCAAATAGAATACAGAGATGCATTATGATATTTGTTTAATCAACTGAAGGAAAAGGCAATCATTTAAAGCTAAATATCCCAAATTTAATATGGTTTTCATAAATGTTAGCTATGATATAAACAGAATTATACCGCACAAATTTGATATTTGAAAGCACCTTCGCTTTTAACAGTACACCATTTTAAGTAAAAAAGATTTTTAACACATAATCTACATTTTAATAATTAATACATTCTACATACGACTAGGAAACCTCTTTAAACAAATGTATTATTTTACATTCAGAGAACTGACATATACATTAAGATATAATTTTATATGTAGGAAAGGGACATTATGGTGAAAAAAACCTGTATAAATTTGAAAAATGGAAATATAAATCTTCCACACAGAACTAATATATTCTGATCTTTATTGATAATCCTGTGATTTATGCACTCAAAATGGTATCCCTTCAGGGTATTCAACCCTTAAAAAATAAATAATCAAGTAAGGAAATACCACATGACTGTAAAAAAAACCTGCTTTATCATAAAAGTAGAATTAATAACATTCCTATAACAAATTTAATTTCAGCCCAAATAAATACTAAAAATAATTACAATGACATGTTTCTCATTGACCAGCATGCAATTAGACAGATTACTTCTTTACAAAGAATATATTAATAATTTAATTTCATGTTTTATGAATAAATAATAAAATTTAAATTATAAAACAGTTCTCGTCTCACAGAAAGTTATAGATGTTTTTTTATTTTTTTACAGAGAAAGAGGTTGATGATATTAGTATATTATAAACATTAACCAATGACAATGAGAAATAGCATTACAATAGAACGTTGATTATCCAACAATCTGTATTAAAACAAATCCAACTTGAAAACATGTATACTAGGAAGTAATGCAAACTCGTATTTAGGTAAATTACAGAGGATATACTTGGGTTTATACAAATAAGTGTTAAATTGCTTTTTAAGCAAAAAATGGGAAGAACATGGCGATCTAGTCATATTCCCTAGTTGGTTCAATCGATAAACTATAACAATGGAGCATTTGACTTTAAGATAATTTTGTTACCGTTTCTATAAATTCAAAGACTCCTTATTGACTTTATGATGGAGTATCAATCATTTTACGGTACATATTTACATTCAACACAAATGCATCATGAAAATGTTTATCTGAAGTGAAACCTTCAACTTTTATATTTTTAATGAACCTTGTCTTTTCCTTGAATTATATTTAAATGTTTTTTTAGATTAATTATTAGTTTTGCTAACATGTTACTTTATTGTCCAGCTTTTTTGTTTTTTTTTCTGACTGAATCATATGGGAAGCTATAAATATTTAAAATAACCCCAACATAATTGGCCTGGTTTTTTTCAAAACCTTTTAATTGACTTAAATCATATTTTTCACAATAATTACTTTGGTTAAAAGAATCCAAAACAGAATATAGTGCAACATAACATGTACAAGAAAAATAAGTTTAGTCAAGAAACTCAAATAATTAGACCACACAATATGACCAAACGGTTCATTTTGGTTTGTGTTGAGAATAAATATCAACAAATATACACTAGATTAGTAGAGTGCTTTTAAGGTACAATATATAAAAATATCAGAATTTATGAATAGCTCAAAATAATAGTTTCCAGTCATTATTAAAATAGATACCATGATATTACCTTGTGCTCGACAGGTAATTTGACAGCTTAACTAAATGTCGGCATAACAAAACTGAACATTAGTTCTTTGAATGTTTATGAGAATTTGTAATAAACAATAGCACCTTTTCGGTGAAATTAGCTAGTCCGAATGAAACCGCTAGAATCACCAATAAGCACTCGCACTGATTAGAATTAATCATCACCAACCCAACTTATCAGAAAATACATTTGACGTTTAATTCACTTCTAAAATCTATTACAGATCACAGTAGAAGTTACAAAGACTAAAAAAAGCTGTATACACCAGAAAAGAAAAATAACTATTTATTTATTTTAAAAAATCTGAATATGAAACCTCTGAATGTAAAGAGATCTTGCACTATTTTAAGATAAATATTAAAATTTTCAAACATATTTGGCATCCTTTCAAAACTATATTAAAAATTATAAAAAAATCACACAATAACATCCTCATATACGGTTCTGCGAATGTATGCTCAGCCCGGCTAAGGAAAATGAGTCGTTTTAATGGCAACAATGATAGTGGAGGTGAAAACAACATTCACCCGACGGCCAGAAGGGACGATAATCCCAGTTTCCAACCGTTTATAGCAAACTTAACAATAATTTATCATTAAAAAAATATTATGAAACTATAATAAACATCCGTCAGGTAGGTTGTAACTGCTTGTTACAAATAAAAAAATAAAAAATAAATTGTCATACGTAATTTCTAAATCTTCATTGTAAAAAACTAAGTTACACAAGTGGACCGCTGTGTCCGCGTACTGAGGTAAGGGAAATCCTCGGCGAGGACAGCTGCACTCGGGAGGTCCAGCGTGACACGCCCACACACTACAGTCCGGGAGGCACTCACTGCGGAACTCACGCCGGCGGCCAGGCGCCACCCACATCTGCTCACCTTCACAGGAAAATACTAATCAGGATTATATATGGAAAGTATGCCAGCACTCCAAACCTCATCATCTATTGTCTCTTGGCAAACCCAATACTTGAATTCAATTGCAAAAAAGGATGAAGGTTGACAATGGATTATTAGGACTAGTGCAAGCTAAACATAAATTGGTCTTATTAATAAATCTTAAGCAGAAACGTTTTGCCTGATTGAGTGAGTTGAGTTAAGAGTAAGTTCAGCATAAGATCTATTAGTAAGATGGAATGAGAATAAATTTATTAATTTATAATAATTAGAATCTTAAAGCGATTTCAATCAATATTTTATATATATTATTGCCATCAGACTCACCCTTAAAAATTACTTTAGTCATGTTAAGAATAAAGAATAATTCATGTTAAAAATAGTAATGACATATCACGAAATGCACAGTAATAGGAAAATTTAGAAATACTACACAAATTTAAATATCAAAAGCAAAATTAATAAAGTTTGTAGGTACAACTTATTGTTTACATGGAAGCATAAACATGCTGTTTTGAAACTAATGAGCTCATTGTTGATATTTTATACTGAGACTGAGATGGAACTCACGTAGGGCGATGCAGGTTGCGTCTGAGTACAGAACGTACATCGTGTGTGAAGCGCAGGGCGTCCAGCATGGGCAGCAGGTTCAGCAGCGCCATGTCCATCGGGTCTGAGAACCACGACTTTATTGGAATGGCGTTATCTGAAAAAAAAAAAAAAAAAACAATTCATAACTATATAATAAACAAAATTGCAAAAAAGCCAACCTATCAATATATTAAATATGCGTCTGCAGTGCAGTTTTCACAAAAATATTTAGAGGATAGATTTTCACAAAGGAAAAAAATCTTCAAATATTCCTAGTCTTCTCCTTAATTTGTTGCCAGCATTCTAAATATTTTGATAATAGACAGTATTGCGCTTTCAAAAAAATATTTTCAAACATCTTTTTCCCAAGAAGTTTCACAATTACTAAGCTTTACCTTACTAATTATTTGCATTGTGTTTGTAAGCAATGACTTTATAAAATCAATGCAAGATGACACATTTTAATGTACTCATATTTAACTTTACCCAGAAAAAACCTAATATTCCAATGAAAAAATTAGTATAATTTTATTTCAGAAACTCAATCCAAAAGAAATAATTACCAGGATATCCCCTGTAGGCACCGGGGGAGTTGTCTAGGATAAATATCCTATTGAGATCATTGCAGATGGAAGACAGGTCCTTAGTATATGCGCCTAAATCTGGAGTACAGTGTTGCCTGAAACACAAACCCAGTATTTTAAAATAAAGAGACCCTAATATAACACCTGTTGTTGGCCAAATAACAACTTAATTGCTGAGTATCCAACTAAAAATTAGCAGAAACCTCTTTTTTTTTACAAAATTAATCGATTTACAATTTGTGTGCTTGCAACTCATGCAAAATTACTAATAATCGCGACAAGAAGAATTTTGTACAAACTATTTTTTTTTTTTGCCATGTGTGAAGTGGTTGTATTTGTATAGTTAGTATTGTAGGTTGTATTTTAGGCGGAAAATTAATGTAAGTACTTGACAATAATTTCATCTATTACAATGAGAATAAATTAGAAATACATGTATCAATTTAATTTTGAAGACGAGTCGATGAGACATACCTTTGATAATTGACGCAAAAGAGTTTGGTAAATTATTACACATGAGATGGCTAGCCTGCACTGAAAACAGCCTCAACTTCCTGTGATTTTCTTACTAAGAACAAGAGACATAAGTCGGAGCCGGTAAGCAAGCTTCTCACTGCTTGCTTACTGGCTCCTTTTCTAGCACCCTCCGACTCTTATGAAACAATATGGTTATGGACTACTCTCTTTTAGTTAATATGAGCTTCAATCAAACTATCCAGTTATAGTTACTCAATGAATCTTTGAAAGATTTACAATAAAAATTTGTTACAATGATAATGCTATATTTTTTAACCTGTAATATCGCAGTCGAAGAATTCCTCTTCCAGCATCTAACTTATCAGCGACAGCTGCACCATAAATCTCCATGGATGCCGTAAAGACCACTAACTCGTACCACTGTGAGACCTGGAAGATAATGTGAAGCCCTTCATTAGTATAATATGATTTTTGAAAAAAACAAATAGCTTGATATTAAAAAAGCCACCATCCCAAATCCGTTGAATGTTTTAGATTTTCTGTTATCACATCAATCACAGAGCCCATGTACAGTAAGTTCACAAATAATTATTTTGTATAACCAAACTATTTTTTCAATTATATAAAACAAATAACCATTTGCATATAAACTATAAATTCAAAAGTTTATTGGCATGCTCACAGAGAATACACGTGTACTTTTTTTCTAGGAACATTATAATCCTAGAAAATACATTTAATTTTTTTTGATTGACAATTACACATTACAACTTCAATGTAGTTGAAATGTTTATGAATGAATTAAGAAATTTTTTTAAAAAATATTCAAGCAATTATTTAAAATGTTGTTGAGGGACAAGGCATTTGAATGGTGAAGATCCATTATCATAATGATAAACAATAACTTTTTATTTATATCTTCACTGTGAGTTAACTCACAGTGAAGATATAAATAAAAAGTTATTGTTTATCATTATAATTATTTAAAAATTAGAGATAACTTTAAATAAATTAGGTATTAAATTTATAAGAATTTTACTCTGTGGATAAATTGTTATCATTTTACATACACTCAAAATATAATAAAATAAAACCGTTAAATGTCATTTTACTTCACATATTATTTTTAAAAAGTTATGGTGAAGAATATTAATTTTACATTTACAGATTCAAACATAAACTCATTATTATTGATAATGAAATTCATTTATAACAAAGATGATTATGGCTATGGATTATCAATTAAGATATCAAAAATTATTTTAATATATCAATAGTCAGATAGTCACAAGGTTATGTAGGAAGAAAAAGTTATGAAGATAAAAATAATATATGACAGAAGATGGATTTTCCAAGCATTATGTAAAAAACATGATTTATTTTCCAAATGACATTTTTATTTAAAAAAAATTAATACTATGTTACAAAAGAATTCGATTTAATTTTTTTTTTAAATGTGAATGGAAAATATTCACAATCCTATTTCTATTTTAATATAATCTGTTTATTCTCGTTGTGATAATAGATACACATGGAAGCCAGCAAAGCTTTATTAATTACATATAAACTAAAATATCTCACAAGTGAAGATTTCTTATCATCAAAATACAATGACTAAAAAGTTATCAACATTTTTATTAATGAGATAATGGCACATATACTAAGCAAAATAGATGTCTAGAGTTAATTCTATAACAAGTATAAAATGAATTATTTATTAATCCAGAGAGATATTAATAATAAAATTAAAAAAACCACACAAGCATATGCCAATACTCATACACAGACAATTACCATTCTCAGTAAATATATAACAGTCCTTGGCAAATTACAAATAAAATTTTACTTTATTTGAGTTTATTTTATTATAGTTATAAAATAAGATTTTGATAGGGTTTCAATAAAATATATCACCCAAAACAAATGAACTCGTGATAAATTAAAACAACAGCTTTCAAATAAATCATGGAAAAAATTGGGTGAAATGAGAATACTTGGCTCGTAATCAAGAATGAAAATCAAATTGACATTTCACAAATGTTAGATCTATAAAGAACAGATTTCAGTAGTAAAACATGAGGAAGTACTTTAAAGATGTGCATGAGTAAAATAAATTTAAAAGGTAATTATTTATTATTATCAGTGTAAATTAATTATTTCACTGTGAAATATGTTAATTAAAATTTCACAACTCTACTAATATAATATATTAATATATTTATAAAAATAACCAACCTAACAAGTTGAATTAGAAATTAAGTTTTATTTAAAAATAATAATCAAAAAGGTAAATAATATTAAGACAGCATATCAGATAGTAGAGCTTCAGTTTAAAGTGGTGTTGAAAGATGAAACGGAAATCAGAGATAGTGTAAACATGATCTAAACACATGAAAGAGAGCACTGAAGTTCACTATTTGGCAACAGTTCAATTATATAAATAATGTGAAATACTTACAGTATCCAAGAAATAATCCACATGAGGACGTTTGTGGACGAAGAACCTCACAGGGTGCTTATCTATCGTCACTTTGATGATGAAGTCAGGCGGTGTACCCGGCTTCACGGTGGGACGTAACATAGCGTCATGGTGAGAATGTATGAGAGTCTCATCTAAATCTAACACAAGCACTTTCCGCGTGACAATTCCTGAAAAATGCGCAATTGTTTTTGAAATAAATTCATCACTATACAAAATCAAGGATTGACACAACGTTTCTTGGCGTAAATGTAACGTACTTAGCCTGTGAAGAGATACTGGCGGTAGCGCATCAATTTCATAGTATTTGACAGATTGATGCTGTGCCACCTGAAAATAGAAAGACACGCGGTTATATTGTGAATGCGATGTACGAGTACGAACGCAAAATTAATAATAATATTTATGTAGTATTCTTAATGTTTACTCACAGCTCTAAACTGTTTCTTGAACATATAACAAAAACAACTCCATACTTTAGAAGCTAAAACCATGAACGCGTGAAGGCCCATTTGCAATTGTTTCAGCATTTGAAATAACTTATAAATTATATTTTTTTCACTAAATATAAAGAGTAGAAGACAAATAACAACATGAATCATTCATTAACGCGTTATATCACAAAATATCTTCAATTTTGAGGAGCCGTATACACACAACCCGCCATGACATAATCATCCCAAAATTTGCACTGATCATCGACAAATAATAAACACTTTATACCCCAATTTAAGTCTGGTAGGTGCTTTTGGATAAAACCTATTGAACGTAATTAAACTATAAGCGATTAATAAAAAATGTTTCACAATATTTGGTTTTCGCATTAATTATAAAAAGGTATGTAGTAATAAATATAAAATGTTGTATTTGCAATTGTAAATAACATAATTTCAATAATATTTCGTCTTTACTAAATATTCAGTATAATTAATAACTATATTGCAGTAGCTCTAAAAAAATTAAGGATGTATTTTTTTAAATTCTTATTTATTTGAATTGTAAATAACAAAATTTTAATCATATTTCGTCCTTACTACATATTCAGTATAATTAAAACACTATATTATTGCAGTAGCTCTAAAAAAATTAACGGTATATTATTTTAAAGTTCTTATTTATTTGAAATTTATTAAAAAATAATTGAGACTTTTTGGAAAATAATTTTACATTCAATAATCGACTTTAATTTTATAAGCCATGATTTTACTTTGGTTAATTTGATTTGTCTTCATTAATTAAGCATCATTTTTTAGGTATTGAGTTATGAATGGATTTATTAAATATTGACTATTTTTTTTAATTACAAGTAAAGATACAAAAAAAGTATTAATCTGTAATTTTATTTTGCTAAATAAAAAAAAAAGTTTTTTTGTTTATGGTTTTTACTGAAATCAAAGATTATTCGTTGAAAATAGATTTTTGACAGCATAAACGGCGTTGTCGCTGGCTTGTCGTTTTTGGACGTTGTTTGATGTTTGAAGATGGCAGCGGGGCCAATTGCCGAAAGAAATCAAGGTATATACCAAAATTCAACGAAAACATTTTCAACAGAGATGAATTTTACGAGGGAATTATAGAAACGTTGGGACTTATCTAATCCCGTTAATATTTGTGTTCCATTCCCGGCTAACCTCACTAACCTATAAACCTGCCTTCAAACCGTTTTAAGCAATTTTTATAGTTAATTTAATGCTACAATGACAATAAATTTATACAATATTCACAAATTATCATTGTTATGTGCTTTTACTATTCTTACGATGCTCTTTTGTTATGTTTATAGATGCCACTATTTACGTTGGGGGGCTTGATGATAAAGTCACCGAAAGCCTCATGTGGGAGTTGTTTGTGCAGGCTGGACCCGTCGGTAAATGCAAATATAATTAAATGCCACATTTTTATAACCTAATGCAATTTGCGTGAGATATAATGAATAGTTTCTCTTTTTTCACCAAAAGCGGTGGTGAATTTGAATAAGTTATTATTTTCAATTAGCTCTGTAAATGCTGATATTGGTTCATTTTTTATTTTTTCAGTAAATGTTCACATGCCAAAAGATAGGGTCACCCAAATGCACCAAGGATATGGCTTTGTAGAATTTCTTGGAGAAGATGATGCCGATTATGCTATTAAAATTATGAACATGATTAAATTATATGGCAAGCCCATAAGAGTAAATAAAGCATCAGCACATCAGAAGAACCTTGATGTAGGTGCTAATATTTTCATTGGAAATTTAGATCCAGAAGTTGATGAAAAACTTCTTTATGACACATTCTCTGCTTTCGGAGTTATATTACAAACACCAAAGGTATATTATACTTACATAGCCTATCCTATTATTATTACATAGCATATTCTATTATTTTATTTTGATGTGATATTTACAATATGTTTTAGTAGATTTTGGCAGCTGTTATTAGATGATATTATGCTGCATAGTGGTTTGTCTTCCGACATTTCAGTCTTGGTACTGATACTGTTTTCGGGGATATCTCTGAAGACGCAAACCATTATGCAGCACAAAATCAAGAAACTCCAAGATCTTATTCACAGTATATTTTTAGGTTATGAGGGATCCAGATACTGGTAACTCAAAAGCATTCGCTTTCATCAATTTTGCTTCATTCGATGCCAGTGATGCAGCAATTGAAGCCATGAACAGTCAATACCTCTGTAATAGGCCAATTTCAGTTTCTTACGCATTTAAAAAAGACGTCAAAGGAGAACGGCATGGCTCAGCAGCTGAAAGGTACGTTCATTTGTTGTAGTTAATTAATGTAAAAGTATTTATAAATCCTTATTTCAATTGATTGATTATCTTATAGATTACTGGCAGCGCAGAATCCTCTTTCTCATGCAGACCGGCCTCATCAGCTTTTCGCGGATGCACCTCCTGCAACCATGCCTCTGCCACCGCCACCTATGGGACTTATGGTTCCTCCACCACCCCCCTCTACTCCTGGGCCACCTCTGCCTCCGCCCTCGCCCGGTCCCTTCAGTCAAGGTATTCCTCCTCCTCCCCTTCCACCTATGGGTCTGCCACCTGGACCTCCCGGCATGCCCCCACCGATGCATCCTCCTGGAATTCCTGGTATGTCTCCTAATGGAAATGTACAGGGCACTATTCAGCAAGGAACTACAGGTATGCCTCACATGCAAGGGAGCATGCAGCCACCTGCTCCTCCAGGAATGCATGGAATGCACCCTGGTATGGCACCCCCACCTCCTCCGGGCTCCAGTCACTTGCCGCCATTGCCGCCTCCTCCACCACCGCGCATGATGTGGCAGGGCCCACCTGGCACATTTCCTCCCTATGGTGGACCGGGAGGAGGTGGGTTCGGTCCACCCCCTCCACCCGGTGCGCGCCCCCCTCCCAACTGGCGGCCGCCTCCACCAGGTTTTGGAAGACCCCCACTGCCTCCTCGAGGGCCTCCGCCACCGCCTAATTATTACAATAATAATGGTGAAAATGGAAATTATAACAATTATTAACAAGACTTTTAACATAAGAAATAAATCGAGAAAAATAATTTTACATTTAAATAACCTCTTAATGACATTTCTTCACTGTGGAAAAAATGAGGCTTGTAAATGAAAATATTTTTTGCTCTTGATATCAGATATAAATGGAAAATAATTGTTCTTATTTAGTTTTGCATATAATTGACTGATCATTTTTCACAGCAATCAAATCATTCCGATTGGATTTAATATTCTACTGATTAATATTTTTAGTTGGATCTGAAATAAATTCAAATAGTTTTTTTTCTTTGCCTTAATTGTACTAAGAGAGTGTGGACATATCATTAAGTCATAAAATTATCAAGAAAATGTGTTTGAATCTCATTTTGCCCTCCCAGGTGTGTGTTTTTTATTTTTAATTTCCCTATCTCATTATACTGTATTTCTCAGATTCATATATTGGCTATCTAAAATATCTGAGTCTTAAAAATGTCTTAAGCTTTTGGAATCCTTTTGAAACTATAATTCTGCATTATTCGCAATATTACATATTGTTATATATAATCTCTCTGTACTCACCAGAATTACTTACAATAATTATAAGATAAAACAATATTTGGTTTTCTAAAGCTCGTCTATACTCTCTTAGTGATGGTTTCTACAAATGTTTAAATCTTTGTGTTTTTTTCAATCGGAAGAATGAACCGTATTAATACTAAATATGATGATGTTCGAATATGTGTGTGGTATTGGTAAACTTAATGCTTTTAATCATCTCTTGAAATAATTAATCATATCTTATAGTCAATATGATCAATAATCTTTTGTATTGCTGTAATTTATGAAAATATATTTCATGATGGATTTTACAAACATCAATAGTATAATGAAGAGTTATACATAATTTACTGTAATATTGTACAAACTTTATTAGGAATAAAATAAAAATACATTCTTTTTATAAATGTGTTTACATATGATTTCATTTTTAAATATAGGTTTTTATTAACGAATGGGACATAATTATCTATCTAAAGACTATTTGGTTTTATTTATAGATATATAAGAGATTATTACAAAATAAATAGCTTTACAACAGATTATTTTTACAGGTAAATGATGAAAAAAAATTGATAAATTCAAGGTCGGTTAGGATACATCCAATATTTTTGAGTATTTGAGATATTTTATAAACTATAGAAAACTTGTGGGTTACTTACTACTAGTTAACTACCAGCAAACAGGGTTAATTTTACTAATTTCTGTAATCTATGGAAATCGCGGAGACACCAATGAAGAAGTAATAATTCTTTGTAGTAGATATCGCGTTGTACAATATTTCAATGTTTAGGTACACGATTTTTTATTTCTTGTTCGGTTTTCTGAAAATCACTGCACAAAATATTTTTACGAAAGAAAAATAGTCATCGACCGCATTGAACTTGTCACGGCCTCGATCCGGGTCTGCTCCTATTACACGGTTTGAATTATTAACTATCGAGCATCACGGGCGCCGTCAAGCTGCCGTTGCTTACTTGTTAGATGTTTTCTTCCAAGAGAGATCTCAGAGTCGCCTGTCACTCAGAAATGCTACGAGACGCGCGCGAATAATTTCCGGTGGTTTCGTGTGTATAAAAATATTTTCACAGTAAAGGAAATAGCGTTAACATTACACGTAGCTGCTCGAAGAAGGGAAAAATCTAAAAAAAATCCTATGCATATACTGTTCGCAAAATATATTTTTATTGAATACACTCGCGGAAGACATCATATATTAAACTTACCAAATGAGAAATATTAATTTCCTACCTAAAACGAGTCGCGGACCTTAGCGCGCGACCCCGATCTGGAAAAGTACCGTATACATAATGATATTCTTCGGGAAAATGTATGCGACAAAGGAATCACCGTTCTCGTGAGCAGTTTCTAGATTTGTTAGGATAAAAAATGAGTGCTCAGATTCAAAGAAACTCACCTTCAACAAAAAGTTATCGGTCGATATACGTAACCCCGATTCTTCAGTAGTCTCTCCCTCTCGCTTGGGTAAACGAAGGCAGTATAAATACGGCAAAGGGTGGACGAATAGAAACAAAACTGAGTTCAATCAATAAAAAAATATCACCTAATACAGATATTATTTATCTTCGAATCATATCTTTCGCTCCACACAGTGACGACGTGCAGATGTAAATAATAATGAATCTGGTGCATGTCACTGAGGCCATTCGTTTACCAGTGGTAAACTGATGGAGGAGACGTCATCGATTTTCGACGAAGAGTCGAAAATCGTAGTATGTTATATATTTTATAATATTCTATTATTTAATATATTTTTTATAATGACCCAAAAGTACTACAATTAAAAACAAATAAATTTAAAATAGAATGACGTAATTAGTTGGCGTATTGTATCGTGGAATTAGCATTGAATTATTACTGACGAAATCGGTCGCAATCATAAATACCTGTATTTGAAAATGTCACGTTTTTGTATTTTAACGGAATCTCATTTTTCTACCAAAAATAAACGTTACTAGTAATTTTTATTTTTTATAGTATTAGCTGACATATATTTAGAGAACTAAGTTGCACTACTACAATAGCCTAACCAGGTTCTTCTATAATATTTGATATGCTAGATTTTGATATTATGTTTTTTAAAGTTAATCATAGACATACAATTATTTAAAAAAAGCCACATTTTTTTGGAAATGAACAATGCTTATTTATTTTTAAAATATAAATTTTGAATCTCAGATGTTTTATTATATTAAAAATATGACTATCTTATTTTTTTCCCAATGGTTTGTGACAACTTTGTTATTTTTATTCGTTGGACGCAAAGTCGCCTAGGCGTGTCGCACCACATTTTATCTACTCTCTCGTGTCATTCCTTGCTTTGCGCTTCATCACCACGACCACAGCTCCGGTCTGGGTTTGGTCTGAGGGCATATTTGAAGAAACCTAATCGCTCTTCTCCGCACTCCGCGTATTCACAAAACACTCAGACAGATTATTAATTACGAACTCCTTGACTTAACCACAACAATCAAAGGCACCGGAGCGGAATGGTTCTCACCCCAGCCACAGAAGGTTATCTTTCCGGATGAGAACATCCAAGCGGAAATTGGTGGGACACCGAACAACTTGGTAAAAAAGGAAAGTTCCTGAATAAATTACCGTATCAACCGCGACCGTCCTTGAGGTAGCTCTATTCAGCTACCCAAAACCCTCATTGGGTTTCCTCTGCTCCTATGAGATTGGTATTTTTGCCAACTTCACAACATCCATACGATTCACATGCTCCGACCAACGAAGTTTTGCAATTGATATAATCACGAAATTGGTATTGTAATTAATCTATGATTAATTTCATCAAACATTTCCAGTTACTTTAGATGTTTTCTTCTTATATTTGGTATTTGCTTCTACCACTATGAATAAATTATTTTTGCAGCATCATATTTAAAACAACCTAGTTTGTACAAATAATATTCAAGCACATTTAACTACTCATATAACCATGTATATGTTCAAATTCGTTTAAACTATCGATATTTATGATTAAAAAAAAACAATTATAATAACTAATAATGATGCCACAATAACAAAAGCACATTGTTTTTTTCTTATAAAATTACAATTAATGCAGATATTTTGAACCGTAAATATAATTTACAGAACATTTTACGTATAATTTTTATGTTCCTCTCCCTATCCACTCGGATCGTCTTATATCCTATCGTCGAGCATCTAAAAGTAAACACAAACCGAAACATTCTGCAAATGTAAATAAACAATCGTTTATGAATAAATTTTTATTTTTCTTCATCATGCATGGATGATTCAGAATTCTTCCTCCGCACAATATTATATCATTTATTCGCGTTTTACTCAATTAAAATTCAAAGTTATCATACATTTCTACAATGGTAAAAGAGAGACAACATCAAATTTATCTTTGCTATTTTTGTATGCTTTCCAGTAAATATTATTCAATATATTTTGATATTCAGTAAGCTCAGATGTTAGTACTAAAAAAAATAAATATCTGGGAAAGCTTTGTCTTCAAAAGTAAAGTGTACACAGGTGAGGTATTTTCAAGATCGTAAGCTAAGTTGTTTACAGCATAACATGAAATTTAAAACATTCACGAACCTCGACGAGTCAATAAAGAATTCACGTCGGCTTTGCTTTTCTGCCGCCTAGTTGGCAGCCGAAAATATACACCGATCCATAGAGATCTTAAATTATGTTTTATGTGGAATATACAATTTTTTAATTATATTTTAAAATAAAAATGAGTAACAAAACCAAAATAAAAACAACCGGGCTACTTTGACGTATATATTGTGATTTTAGGTTATAATTGGACTAAATAATAATATTAGTCTGTTGATCTTTCAGTGGACCCCGGGAAACAATATTTTTCTATCAATGAAATACAAAGGAAATTGTGAAATTAAATGAATTCAATTTAAAGATTTCAAAAAAACACATTTATATGGGAAATTAATTTTACCCCGAGCGTGCTTACAGACTCGAATTTTTTTATCGATAAATAAAATAAAATTGCCTGAAAATACATTTTACTTTCTCTGAAAAATTAAACGTAAATGTTATTTGTTTTTTAAGAGATAAATGTGGCTATTATTTTAAAAAAATATTCGTATAAATTAAAAAAGATCGTATAATATTATAAAAATATTGTATGTTGCAGAACCATGTTTTTAATTTATCAGCAGATAAATGGTATTGTTTAATGTTAGGTTTGGGTCAAAGTACGTTTCTTGTTTTGTAATTTTCGAAATAATCACATACGGGATCAAGAGCATGTGAATTCACAGCAATTCTGAATAAACGAGGCGGCGCTCAATCACGATCCTCACTCCCATTGATTTCATGTGTCCCCCTTCACGCAAAACAACCCGCACCCTAGTGAGAATAACTTTAAAAAAAAAACAACTTAAAATAAGCACTTAACATTTTTTGGATGTCAAATTTATTTTAGAATAAACTAAATCTGTTTTTTTTTTCAATTTAAAAAATAAATACCAGGCAGAATATTACGAACTCAGATGATTTAAATTTTAAGTCAAAACCAACCCTCTAAGCATTAAATCTAAAAGGGTTGACAAGTATATTAGCTAATAATAAAAATATATTCTACTATGCTGGAATGGTTATTTTGGTAACAATTAATTAACAATGCTCATCCAAACAAAAGGGCAGTGTTTATTCCAATTATTTAGAGCAGGCTTCAAGAGCATGGTCTTGTGGATCTGTAAACAATGAGTGGGGAGGATTCTTAATTATTTTTATTTAGTTACGTTTTTGTTATTATTATATTTTCGCTAAATTGAATTTGCTTTTCTAGTCATTATGTATTTCGTTTCTTGTTATTGTTTTATTGTCTTGAATATTTGACTTCATTTATCTAGTTTTTTACATTTTCTGCTTGCCTCTAAATATTGTTTTATTATTTTTTGGATCGCCACTTAAAAGGGTATAATATATCATTGTATAATTCTCTTCATTTCTTAGAGCAAACAATATTATCATTAATTTTATTTTATGTACGTTTGTTTATCGTTCATAGGTTCTAGTGATATCTAATATCTGAAATTGCACATAAGGCTAACTTCAAACTTGATAAGATTTTAATTCCACTTTGCCGTTTGTCGCAAAAATAAATTCCTCGCCGATTTCTGAAAGAAACTTTAAGAAAATAAGGAAGAGAAACAATCCACATCTTATAATATTTCAATGTAAATAATATTTTTTTTAATGAAAATTGTATAGTTATCGCAATTATCTAAGCAGACATATACTAAGAAGTTGTACCGTAAATACCAGCTAGATTAAAATTAATATTCATGGTCCGTATACCTAAGTATCTGAGATATCAAGTCGTATAATACCAATAATACGGTAAACAGCGCCCACACGTGATAATCCTAAAAACTTTGAACGTCTCGATAGAATCTGAAGAAGATATGAGTATTTAATTCGGCTTATCCATCGTCTTGAGAGGCCCTTTGAGAATCATCGGAGCAACAAACAACTCCCACCGTATTTTTCTTTGTCTCATTAAATTTCAGATAAAACATATTATAAATAATAAAAGATTTTAGTTTAAAATTGAATATTATCTTAATTATTTTCTTGTCGCATTGTGTAAAACCAATTCTTATATAAAAAAAACTAAACTCACAATATGGATATTCGTATTTTGGTTTTAGCAGTAAAGTGACAGTATATGGGAGCAGGCCTGGTTTATAAAAAAAACCCTCTAATGTATATATTTTTTTGTAATGTTCTGCGGTAGAGCTCTCGGGATCTGGCTGGGGTCGGGATCTGGATAGAGGCTGTCATACATGCTCCGGGCTATTTATGGGCGATCTGAAGCGTGGGCCCTGATGTCCTCATCACTTTTTCACTGCAAATATTTTAATACTACACACAAAAATTCTTGTCTGTGATAGTTTCGTAAGAGGCGATTTTCTCCGAATTTTTCGTGGTTTTCTCAGTCATCGCTGAAGTTTCCGCGGACGCCTCCATAGCCTCCGGACTCGCCCTACTATCACTACCCTCATAACATCCGCCGTATCATTGGCACTTCCGCAGTCTCTGCGCAAGCCGCAATCACCTCCGAAACCACCACTCTCTCCCTTCGTATGCGGCCGAAGGCTGGAATAGCTTGTGATGTTCCGCAGTAAAGTTCCTGGGACCGAAAAGGGCTGTCACACACGCTCCGAGCTTTTTATGCGCTACCCCAAGAGTGGGCCATATACCACAGCTGTAGAAAAGTCAAACATAGTGCGCTATAAATTTAGATTAGTTTAAGTTAATTTTACAAAATATACTATGCTAAATGTACATCACACAAATGGACGTTGTATGATTTCTTGTTTGGTATTTCTTTATATTTTCAAAGCATGAAAAATCAAGGGATGTGATAAAAAAAAAAGAGGGAGGCGCACTTCAAACGAGTCTGCTACTGGAAACCGTGAACACGTTTGCTTTGTTTGCACCGACACCAACAGGTGTTTGGCCTATGGGCATAGCTCGCGGGACGACTAATGACGAACGCATAGATGATATATATTTAAAAATAAAATTTATTAAAGACATGGATGTAGTCATTTGCAAGAAAGCAGTGCGTAGATCTGCGCTACATTATAAGGCTGTATACTTTTTATTTAGTTTAAAGAATGATTAGGTGACATTTGAGTGCTAAAAAAATACATTCCTGAAATTATTGCTGTATTTTATGTTCATAAATCAATGTTGTACAAATCAATGTTCTAAATGAAAGTACCCTAAGGTATTATGTTTTAAAAAATTTGAAATCATTATAAACATTTTATAAATTCCCGACCCGACCGAAATCCCGACAGGACCCGACTACACTATTTTCCCCTTAGAAAACCATGAACACTAATTCAGAGATGGTCGCTAACCTCCTCTGAGGAGAGACACCCAATGAAGAAGATTAAATTAAAAAAAGCACCCACAAACACAAATCTATTATTTCCCATCACATGGAAAAGGGTTTCAGTGCAGTTGTCAACGATCTTCGAAAAAAAAAAAAATAGTTATTCAATGTTTACATACCGACATAAAATATGGCGCACCCTGTATATCAGATGTCAAAAATATGTTTGAAGATGATGAATTTGCAAAAATTCAATATTAGCAAGGCAGGGGTCTACGAAAAACAGGAAAACTCGACAAGGGGTCAACGGGGCAAAATAGTTTGGGAACCTACGATGTAAATGCTTATTGAAATATTAAATAAAATTTCAGTTCCAATGGTAAAAACCACAGGAGGAAAGTATTGCAGCGTAAGCCGCGCTTCCACCCTCAGCGCGCCGGGTTAAGCTCGATTTTCTGACATCTTGATATCTTGTTACCTGCTGGTAGGGAGGGGAGTGGGAGGGGGGTTGGTGGTTGATAAGAGCGGGGTTGCCAGTCGGCGACGGGACGTCGCAGCGTCGAGACGTCTCCGCGCCGCGCCTGGGAGCCCGCGCCCGAGCGACAAGTGGCTCTCGCAGTAAACAAGGACTCGGCCCTGTCGGCACTCCGAGTCCCCTGATGACTGTTCGTTCTGAAGGTTGAACATTTCCTGATAAAATGTGATCGCGGTCTATGCTGAATTTTTCTATTACTGTTTAGTGATTAAGAAGTGTTCGCTTATAATAATGTCACAATTACGAATGACCTTATTTCGTTTTTGTACTTCTTTTATTTTATATTTAATATGGCTGTATGCGATGTGCTAATCGATGAAACACACTTCATTGTTGAAAAGTAAGTTTTTTTACACGTGCAATCAATCAATTTGGCATTTTGTTTTCCCTCAGAGTAAACGGTAGATGGATCACATTAAGCGTATATTCTAACACTTTGTATTCACATTTTTTCATGTAACAATTTATTTACACTCATGTCGGTATATGTAAAAAAAACATTGAAAAATAACACCAAGATTGAAAACATGAGCCATATCAATTTTTGAAACGAGTCTAATATTATTATCACATAAATTTGTATTATCACATTCGCCTTGGATGTAAAAATATTATGTCATACATCGGGGAACTGATTTAACAACAACCAAGGTGCGTCAGATTTAAGAAATGATGGTGATATATTGAATTAAATGTCTTATCAATTTTTATCGCATTTTTAAAATTCAAGATTACAATATCGACGGTATATCTATATTTGTATTATAAATCTGAATCATAGTTATTTTTCCGGGATGATCGGTGCTGCATCTTTCTGAATAAAAAGATTTATTACTTCGAACTAGAAATAGACTTCCCTTCGGCGGTGTTTAATACGTTGAATCCCCAATATTTACATTTGGGCTTGTGACGCGGCCTCACGATTACATCTAGCCGCTCGCCCGACCTCCCATTTCTTATTAACGACAACCGACGCTTGACGAGTTGGCTAGCTCATTCGGATTATCTGAGTTCAAACATTGGCTGCCGGTGTGGCACCGCGAGCAACTGATCTGCTGAATCATGGACTCTCCCGCTCAGTAGCCTTTGCGGGTCCTTGAGAGATCACTTGAAAAAATATGTTGGAGATAAAGGACGTGCTTATAACGGTTTATTTATATTCGTCTATGTGAAAAGATAAGAACGTTTCATGCTAACAATCTATATGATATCATCAAGAAACTATCGTCTCTGATTATTTATCAAACATCATATCGTTTCTTCCTGATTAGGGCATTCGATGCGTGAGTTTGACCTAATTTAAAAGTTCCAGTCGGTTTTCACTCAACCTGTCTCTTGTCGGTTAGCGCTCGGCAGGTGATATAAAATTCTCTGTTTGCTATTCAGATATTAATGATTGTATTCGAGCTTGCGCCTTGGAGTACGTGAGTTGTTTTGTTACAACACAGCTAGCTTGCAACTCAAGACGCCAATCCAAAAAAGAACTTACTGATATTTTTGTTGTGAATAAATTGTAATTTTGTAACGCTTGTGATTTTGTAGAGCAGTAGCACCACTCATAGTCCGGTAGGCTTTAATGCAACTTAAGTCTGCAGGAGGTAACTAAATTATTTGCTTTGAATATTATTTATATTCAAAACTGCATGCAAAGGAAAAAAAATATTATTCACTAAATTCGAAGTGAGATGACAAGTATGTTCTTACCGTATCAATTTATATGCGAACATACCCCGTCGGTGAAATTACAGCACCCCACTAAACGTATCAGCCGGTTTCCACTAATTCCGCTATTTATTTATAAAATAACTCATTATGGAGTATTTGATAAAATAGTAAATATCGTATTATAAAATAAATAATAAAATATGAGTACTACTAATCCTTTGCTTTCATCACATTTCTCTCAGGTGTCGGCGTCAGCTCTTTTTTCGGGACAGACTGATAAAAAATATTATTTATGAAATAAAAGTTGATTGTTTTCCTATGTTGTATTTGATAACCCTATTTTCTTACTTCCTAGAATGCAGGTCAAAAACTGAGTTCATTTTAAAAGACTTCAGAAGGGTGTTCTAACGCTTTCTGTTATCAGACATGAGTACACTTGAACCTCGCCAGTAAATTGATTAAAATTCTCATTTTCGTTATTTTCTCACGCTTCAGCACTCTCACGAAACTAATCCAATCTGACCATGAAAGAATAATCATTTAATTGTACTTACTTAGAATTTCTGTTTATACGAATACAGTCATAGATAATTTAGATCCTCTGACCACCAGGGTATATCATCAGAGTCAACACATTATACTAATAGATAAACATTTATTCTGCGACACAAAGCCTGCATAATATTCCGAGGCGAGGAGCGAGGAGGAAAAGTCAACACCACAAGGCATGGCCGAGTCATGTCAATACAGCGTCGCTGTGGACGGCTAATAATAATTTATCTCTTTTTTTGACGCACAGTGCAAATATATTTGAGTAACAATACGAACGTCAACTCACCATCGCTATATCTATATATTATGTGGAATGTATCAAGCAAATAATAAAACAATCTGTGTGCTTACGATATTATACACACACACATAAATATTCTGGATCTGAATATACTGGATCACCAGCGCATAATTCATGGATCGTTATTTCTCAACGTCCAGCGAGATCATCAAAACTAGCATCGTAAATAATTCGTGCATAAATAATTACATATTAGTCTAATATAATTATAAATTAATGTGGCAACAAATATATGTATACGTTATATAAAAAATAAGTGGCGGAAATGTAAAAGAGTATCCAGAACAATATAAAAAATTAGGGGATTTCGTGTCTCATTATTTGAGTTAACCCCTTGCGACGAGCTCGCGACTTCTCAGAATTTACATTAGGCTCGTTAGGTATGCTAACGACATAAATGTTTTTGATAAGTATTTTTTTTATCATTATCTCGTATTTTTGTATATTTAGTGATACCGAAAGGTTTATTCGTAATATGTTATATAGGTATTTGATTTCACAGATATAAAAAAATGATAACTTTAAAAGCTGAAATGTACGTTTGACATGAAGAGTGAAATATAAATAATACTTACAAATAAATGTGAAGCTTGTACTAGCCGAATTCCAACTTCTCACAGTGGATTCGAAGGTGCTATTCACGACTTGTTTAAGCTGTAATGCCAAAGCGAATAGCTTTTAATAAAAAAAAACGCACATCCCACAGTGAAATATACTGTCAAAAGTTTTTTAGATTAATATAACAATATTTTTACTATTGATTTTTTGATAAGACCGTCTCACAGGAAGTGCGATTTTGCTTATACAGGTTTTATTGAATAATGGATTAAGTTCATTTTTTCAAATATTGAAAATTGATTAAAGAAACTCTTAGAAAAATATCATCGTGATTTGTGTGGGATTTGAACCCGCATCCCCAAGCTTACATGGCCGGTGCATTACCAATTATATCAACGAATCACTAGTACTAAGCAAGAATTTTTAACAATCATATCCTATAAGTGAAAAAACGTACTTATTATGCCAATTAAATATTGTGTGACTTGCAATACAAGACTTTTAAAAGTTAAATTGTTTTAAAAAACCTTGACCCATATTTCTAATAACAAGTTCGTTAATAATATATATTTTGGTTAACTTATATTAGGTACTCTTTAAGTTAAAATTAGACAATTTAATTGTATTCTTTAATATTGATAAATTTAAGTTCCTTATATTGGTTTAAGATGAAGATTCATTCTACCTTAACTTTTTTTAAAAGATCTTTTAATTAAATAATGAGATAAAAAATTCTTTAATCAATGCGAAATAAAAATATTTGTATAAATTTATATTGCAGATCTAAAGATTTTGTAATATGATTTTCACAATACTTTAGATAACGACAATTCATCAGACACGCTCGTGCAAAAGTAATTATTATATAGGCGAAATTAGTGAATCGCCAATACTTACGCAAAGCTCTTTTAAGGCGCAACTTTGTGTGTAGAAGTATTTGCATTTAAAATACAGTATGCATATGTTAATGCTCCCACGAAAGTACTAGCTTTGCAAAAAATGTACTGTGGAAATGTGTATTCGGTTTTAATCATGAACTTCCTAGTCATGTTAAACATAATCATGATATTCGACAAATTAATAGCCTCCACAGGAGGTACTTTAAAAGTATAAACCCCTTTACCTCCACTCTCTGATAATATTAATCAAATGCTTGTATCATAATACGCAGGTAAACATTTCTCCCTCGTCAGTTTACTTAGGTAACATTTCTCCGAATCTATTAATTGTTGTGAGGTATTTCCCCAATGGATTTTCCGAATACTGTGTAACACCACCGATACCGTTGTTTATTTCAACAGGCTGCCCGCCCCTTCGGGCCGACTCATTCGGGGGAAGTTCATCAGTCGAAAAATCTTCCGAGTGCCCGGTGCGGAATTGAGCAAGTTTGTTACGCTGGTATTTCCCTCTGGTACCACGCTGGTACCCTCGCCTTAGATTTGGAAAAGAAGCTCGGATCTTATACGTATAATTTATGCAAATAATTTATTTCAATGTGAAAATCATAAGGACAGTAACAGTGGTTTATGACGTACGTACGTATCGTACAAATACATACATGCACTGTTATTTATGTATATTTATATTAGAACAATTTTTTTTCTGTAACAGTAAGTATTGGACGGACGACTGAAGCTTCAGACGCGGCCAACGGTCAGCCAGCATAACAAAACATGTGTGGATGTGAAGGGTCCGTACAATTGCTATCTAACAAAATTCATCTGGGTAGTAGTCATAATAATAATAATAAATATTGGCAGGACATCATCATTGCGAATCGGTTCTCAAGTTCTAAATGCAATTATGTGATAATTTTCTAAGCTTTACTATGTAATCAAATTCAAAAGAGACTAACAGTTTAATAAAGAGGCAATAAATTAATATTAATATAATTAGACGAATTAACTAGGGTCTCTTATAAGTCTTCACTCTGCTTTGATGTTTTGGTAGCAGCGCAGGTAGACGTACTCGTGTAGTGTACATAGCAGATAAACTTTTTGGCTAATATGGACTAACTGGAGTTAGTCCTATTTGCTCCCGCACAGATTAGGTTGGCTTGAAAAGGTTTGACGTTTATCAGCATTGTCGAATGCTCGTCCGTCTCACCGGGAAACTCAAAATGTTACGTTTTATTTATTTTTAATCTATATCATTTCTAGATACCTCACATAATATTAAGCCGCCTCGCTCTTGGATAAAATTATTTTTTGTACTACGTCGAAATCAATGCTATTTTTGGAAATTACAATTTATTTAGTATACATTATTTATTTGTGTCAGATTGTGTATTGGTTAGAAATGATAATTCATCTTCCTGTCGGGGAATATTTTTTTTGTTGTATTCAAAAATCATTTTTCTAATGTATGTAAATAGAGATAATAGACTTAAATAAAATAATTAAATAAATAGGTTTATAACAGATTTAATGGTAATAATCTACTAAAGCCAAGTTTTTGGCTGTTATATATTTTGTTAGTTCGTACAGTGTTGGCGTCGGTGTCGGTGTAGCACATTAGCGACAAATTTACGAAATTTACATATTAATATATAATTATTCTTTAAACAGTTAATTTAAAAAAAAAACTGTGTCAAGGTGACATCTGTTTACCAAAAAACTGTAGTAGGTTAACTTGTTTTATATAGTAAAAACTTCAAAGACACTCACTAAAACTACTGTCAAAGATTAAACAATTAAACCTACTCAGTATTTCAAAAGACATTTAGAGAAAAGTACTGTCTTCCATCTTGTCATGAGTTGAGCTTTAATTGGATGTTATAGAATAAGTTAATCTTTTATCAAAGAAAAGTTTTACATAAAGTATCGATTCTAAATACAATCATAAAAATAGAGTATAATGTTGAGTTGTTTGTTGATTTATCGATTTTAGAGTAAAATGTATAAAGGTTAACAGAAGAGTCGAAATAATATGTACACAAACCTCGGTAGTAAAAAAAAAAAAAATTGAAGCTGGCTTTAGAAAATATATTTTAAAAGGACAATCTTATGGAAAATGACAGGTGTCACCACAAATTCAAACAATATATTTTCGAGAGGAAACTCCATATCGCAGATACTTTTGTTGAATTTATATCCGCTTGTCTTAACAAAAAATGCGTTTAGCTAGGTTTAATCTTTTTGATTTTCTCTTTCACTGCAAATGCTATCATTTAATTAAATTATTATTTTCCTTTTTATTAATTATTACAAATTATTTACTGTATATTTACATTTATAAATATGGTAAAAACATAAACACTGAAATCATCGTGTGAAATAATGTTAAAATTAAAATTATTCATCTAAAAATATCAATTTCGCTAAAAAAAGCTAATAGCTGAATAATTGATAGTAGGTACTTTAATGATTCAAATCAAGACAATGAGTCTATCAATTTCTGCAAACACAACCAGTCAAAACATATTTTCACACAAAAAAGGATTGAAATTATAAAAACCATACAGGATTAAACCGGTGATATGTCAGACCTGGTAAACGCTTTGAATGATCCAAATCGGGGGATCAATTTATTTCCCATTGATACGTATTCCATAGCCATAAAGTATTCGGACTCCAGAGATCCCAATATTATTCAATTGTACGTGTTCTTAAGAAATGAAAAGTTTCATGACTACATCGATTTTTTGGGACAAAACTGAAGTTTACCCTCGTCTGGATCAAAAATCTTATCATCGATTGTTCCATCTCTGTACAAGATTTTAATTAAATCTAAAAAGAATCGTAATTTTTTGTGAATGAAATAAAAGCATATGTAGTATCTGTTTTTTTAAATAAAAAAAAATTGTTCGTAATTTTTTTCTGTTTACTTAATTCGCATTTTTTTTTAAAAATTTAATTATTTTAAATCTACTTTCCAATCTTAACTATTTATAATCTGTTTAAAGAAACCGTGTAAGAGTCTATTTCAGTCACGGCAGTAGCACAATTACCGGCTGCGAAAGCTTCTCCCGTTGTCATGGCGACCGCGACAGTCAAACACGAGATTCGGTTATATCTTCCAAAATGGCGACGAGCGATGTTTGTTTCCAAAATATCAAGTTTTACCCTTGGTATTCATAGCAAGGTATCTGCCCTTTCTTTTGTTACACAGTTTTCGACATTTATTCAAATTATATTATAAACACACATGAGTAATTTTGTTTGTGTTATTTTACTTTACTCTTTAATTGAATTTTATGTTTAGGAACCGTGACGTAATAAATAATAATAAATCACCACAAACATTTTTCAATGTAAAAACAAGAAAATGAAATTTTATGTTTTCGATGTAATAAGATTGAAAACACTCGGGTGAGACTATCGAGTCTTGCAATACACAATAGCTTAAAAGTACGAGTATATAATATATTGTAATTCTTGCTGATATTATTTTTTCGTAAAGGTATCCTTGGAGGTAAAAATAGGTCATGACAAATGGATCAACCATTATTTGAATAGAAGATGTTGTATATGTTAAAGGAGTAAATAACTGCGTTTTTAATAATTAAATCTACGAATGTATTTACTATATATATATAAATATGTATAAGTGTTGAATAGAGTAATGTTGTTACATTACAGTTCAAAAGACTAAAATTAGGGCAGGAAAACACAAGCAAGTTAATTATTTGAAAGAAAACAAACACAAATTGCAATTAGTCACATCTAAATTCGACTAATGTTTACATTCCTGGTTTCTGTTTATACTTTGATCCCCAAATATCCATCCGCTTAGACTATATAGTATTAATAGTGCCCGTAGAGCTTGTATCTGTTGAATTTGATTGAAAAACGTAAAAATCTATCAAGACATTGTTTGATAGGCGTTTTTTAAGGTTTTAGATTTTTTACACTTGAGATTTAAAAAAAAAGTAATTAGTAGACTCAAGTGAAATTACCAAGAAGTACGAAAACGCAAATTAATATATTTACTAAGACCGTTAAATTTTATAATAATGTGTAAGCAAATGTGTTATATTCATTATATTTTCTTAGCTATTATTTTATTTTTGTTTGCTCACATTATCAAATATTTTCTTGTTTATTTTCTTATTCTTTTATGTAAGAGTAAGCAACTTTATTAAAGTATGCAATATTGGGCATTTTAATAAAAATATTTATAATAAAAAGGGCATGTTAACATTTATCTCAAAATTTCTTCGTGCGGACTTGTTTTCATAATAATTGACTTCATAAAAATAAAAAAATACTCAAAGTTTTATGTTAAAAATTTTTCAATTATTATCTTTAAGACAGTTGTTTGAAGATATCAGGTCCTTGTTTGCTACAAAGGAACATTTTTTTTGCAGATTTCGAATAAAAGATTTACTACAAATAAAAGTCATCTGAAATTTTTATTAAATACAGAAAACATTGCGTAACTATAATCTAATTATTTATCTCGGCGAGGATTTTTTAAACTCCTTTATGTCAATGGATTTGAATTTATTTTAGACTTTATGACAATTTTTTTTTTATAGCGTCGCATAGTATATTGAGGTATTTATTTTCTATGTAAAAATATAAAAAAATTAAAGGTTTAATTGAATTCTTTCATACTTATTTTTATATAATAAACGCGGGTATTTTGATTTTTTATAAAAAAATTATTTATAAATAAGTAACAATGATCCAGATGTAAAAATTAGTTGATTGTTTTATCAGCCGGTCCTGGAATTCCAAAACTCCGGGGATGATACCTGTAGCGAGAAAAGATGAGAGGCGTGACGTATTTAGGCTGAAGTTTGTTATTGGCGAGAATAACAGGTAAACAATATGTTGTGCCCAAAGGCACTGCAAGAAAAACAAAGCTTTAAGCCTTGAGATTTTCATACTTATATTTCTCATCATTTTTTGATGCTATAGTATAATTTTCTAAACAAAAGCGCCTATTTATAGAAGCGTATAGCGAGAAATGCCTTTGTTTACAGGAAAAGTACAAATATAATTTTTTAACGCAAGTTTTGTAAAAATAGTTTGTTATTTATTAATTTTTTTTTTTTGCGTATTTATGTGCAATTTGAAATTTGCATCGCGAGCGTACCAATTTTGTGACATCCAATTTTTAAAAAATATATGTTATTTAAATAGTGCTCGAAGTATTTTTATTTTATTAAAAGCCAAAGCGTGTACTTCTTTATTGTCTACAAACATTGCATAATGTTCCATTTTGAACAATTTTAGTATCACAGATTTCTACTTTTGAAGCGAACATCCATATACAAGAGAGATAAGAAACATGAGAGCGGATAAGTGAAAAATAAGTAGACCCTGTCACAGCAGTTAATAACAGTCCTGAAGTCTGCAAAGAACGCCAGTTATGGGAACTGCTGTTGTGCTGGTTCCACGAGAACTTGTCATCATAGACCAAACCTGAATATTTGTTCGCATTTTCCCAGGATATGAATTGTTATCTTATGAATTCATAAATTATTCAACTTAAAATCATTGATTACTCTCATTATTAAATAAAAGATACTGAGTGTAATATACGAGTATTAATTTAACTTCTATTTATTTAGTAAATCTGCAAGTAGTTCAATTTCTGTTCTTACATACACATTAGATATATTATCTTTTTCACTGTATTATTATGTAACTGTATCACCAATATGCTATTTTAAGTAACGCAATAATTTTATTTTTGATTCAGTTTAATTCGATTGTATCAGGAATATAAATTATATAATTCATTTTTTTACAATAATACGAGATCACCGTCTCTTGATGCAAATAAATATATTGTCTTTGGATGCATAAATGGTACTTTAAAAATAAAACAGTTCGTTAAACAGTCTTATCGCTTAGCGACAATTATAATTCTTATATATTTGGTAATACAATGAAATTTAAACATTGAAAACCAGGATCATTTGTTTATATTTGTTAAAGACTATTTGTAAAAATGAGAAATTTAAAAAACTTTAGAAACAATGGCGTTTTACGAAAGTTCTCCTTTGATGTGCGTTAATGATTAAATCTTATGCTGTGAAATAGGACTCATGTTTTACAAAGAATCATTGGGAAGGATGTCGTCTCAAAGGTTTTATTATGTCTTAATTTATCAAAAATTTCAACGTTCACATAATTAAAGTGGTGTTAATTATCCTGAAACACAGGAAAATTTATATATTGATTGTTTTAACAAAGAATGTGTGTTTTTAAATGTGTGTGTAATTCCAAAACCTTTTTAAATTTTAACTTTTTACTGCAGTTGTTTAAAATTGAGGTCGCATCCAAATTAGTTTTAATTTATTTAGGTTTAACATATTTTCTTTCTTTGGCGTCTATTGCATTATAAAGATATTCAGGAGACGTTACCTTTCTTTCTTACAATAAATTCTTGTTCGTGAAAACTTAATCAGATTCCCGAGCCGAGTAATGTCAGGTCATACCCGAAACACAATAGTTGAACCTCAACCGAAATGCAAAATGTCGTCTAAATTATTTACTTGAGAAATTTTGGTTTTAAAAATGTTGTTTTTTATTTAAATATATTGCATTTAATAACATTTGATTTATCAACAACTTCTGCTTGCAGCCTGCTTATTACCAAGTGCAGTTACCTCAAATCCCGATATCGGGTCTTATAAAGACCAAGTCGTACATTAAAATTACTCTGTGGATATTAAATTTACAATAGTGAATGTTATCTTATCTGTCCGACTATCTTATTGCGTCGTTTCGAAGTGAAACAGCGACCATGGTTTAGTACGTCAATTGACATTTTCCATCGTCGGTGCTTATCACGCCGACGTTGTTTGCACATGCACGTGACGCTGGAAGCACTGAGTCGGAATTATCAGATGATTTCGAACATTAATATTAAGTGGCTTCTGTTCTCTCCACTTCGTTTCTGTGAGCTTCCAACGCAAAAACGAGCTATGCAAAGTTTGGACCAGCACCACCCCGATAATCTTTTTATTCTGATTAATTGAGTTTTCGTGACATTCAAAGCTTGCTCACTGACTTAGCCAGGATCTTTGACCTCCCATAAAACTGAATAAAGTCTAATGAGAATTTTGAAATGAACTTGAACAACACATATGTTGTATGAACTCTATATGTTTAATTTCTCTTTAAAGTATCTTACTAATTTAAAAAAATAAATTTATGTTTATGAATTTTTGATCTTTCAAACGAGATAATCTTGCTTGCTTTTGCCTGTTTTTCTTTCATTATTTCTTTGATATCAAAAAGAAAGGTTTAACCATAAACATTCCAGATGTCCTTATTCTAATTGAGCATTAAAAAAGTATGTAATATTTACTTTAAAAAAAAAATCAACAACTTGGTCTCAGATATATAACTACTTTTTTCTCGATCTAAGTCTAGATCCTTCTCTCGACCTTCTTCAATTATTTTGTTTCGTGAGAAAAATATGATTTGACCTAAATGTAACATTCCCAGTAGTGGTGGTAGTCTGGGGAGAGCATTGTCACTTTAAAAAATGTCTTTTGTTTAACTACATAACGTCGCGGCAAAAATTTTTGACGACATATTAGGTTGACTATACATTTAAATGAGCGTAAGATGCTCAGGACCTACGAATACTGCTCCGTTGTTATTGTTATGACGTAGAACCCAGGATAACAATCTGGTAACAAAGGCTTCAGTGATTAGTTTGCGTCATCAGCAAAGACGTTGGACGGTGTAACTGTGAAGTGTGACGTCACCGTGAGGGATGCATTGTGAAATTCTTGGGAGATAACTCAGATCCGATCCTTAATCAAAAAATAAACGTGACATCTATAAAATACTTTTAGGTTGATAAGAAATCTAATTTATGTATAACAGGTGCAATCACACATAAGAAAACCAAAAATATATTCTTTGGCGATATTTGGTAGAATCTTTTTTATTATTTTATTTTACATGGTTTAAAATACAAAAAGTCTACTTTGTTGTTGATAGATCTTGAAAATAAAAAATAAATTTAAATATGGTACTGTACGAAGTCAATTTTTATATCTTGATTTTTAGTAATTTAATAGTTTTGTGTCTGGGAATCGTCTTCTGCCTAATTTGGCATTTTATTTAAATAATATAATTAGCTTATCTTCAACTAATAAAATTAAAGTTTGATTATAACCTGTTGCTTAGACCAAAGATAAGGTTTCTATTGAATTATTAGGTTCTAAGAAAAGAGTTCCCGAGACATTTCAATTAAATCTCTTTTATATGGCACCAAATTGTCGTATTTCATAGCGTATTGAAACGGTACTTCTATTATGTCATTAAAATTATTTTAACATTGTATATATCTATAGTGTATAAAAACTACTTAAAACATCATATTATAATATTAAAAAAAATGTTTTTTTATTTATTTTTTATGTAGCTTTTAAAATAATATGGATTAAATTATAGACAATAAATAAGAAGTTTAGAAAAACAGATTGAGATTTTTTATATATAATTATAAATATTTAACTATAATATTTACAATTAATTATTTATATATGTGATGAAGATTTGATCTAGAATGAGCGCGAAGACTAACTTTTGAAGCGGTACCGTTGCTAGTATGTTTGAACGTTGTAAATTCTGGTAATATGTAGTTTTGATCGTAATTAATATCTTTCAGTTATTCAACTCATTGAAATTCATTACTAATAATAACAAATTATCTAAGGTTTAAGTTGTTCTCATGTACACAGATTGGAATTTTCAAGTGGTTGATAATTAATACTGACATAGTTGTATTTACTAACTAGTAACATAACATGAAATAAAGTATTTATTTATCTGCATGTATTGTATATGTATATGTATTCACTGATAGGCCTTCGCGGTTCGTGAATTTGAAAACTTATTTCTACTTTGATTTCAGATCTGCGTGTTTTTTTTTAATGTAGAATTAATAAAATAATTTGACTTAAATATTTGATATATCATATCTTTTTACCTAGAACGCCGACTGATATTGAGAAGCTTTAGATTAAATAAAGGTTAGATTAAAGAGTGACTGTCTTTCCATTCAAAAACTCAAAGATCTTTGATGTATTTTAATAACATTCATTATCAAAAATATTTAAAATAATCGATTTTACGAATCTACAATAAATTATAGTATTCCGAAAATTGTAATAAATAACAAATGTAATATATTGACAATCGCATAAATTAAATAAGTTCTCTCTATAACGTTAGGTCCTGTAATCTTATGTAAACGACATAACCAGGAATGATACATGCTGGGTTTGATTGAAATAGGAAATGGGATAGGAAAAAAATCAAATGGAGATAAAACTATTTACTGACGACATAAACTGAGCTCAAATGCTCAAATGCCAATACACAAGCAATGAACAAGCAATAAACAAGAATGTTCGGATAGAAACACAAGATCGTCCGAAGGAATTCATGATGGAAGATATAATCGAGAATCCGCATGTTGGATTATCCAAAAATACAGTGAACTCAGACTGAATCAGAATTTTGCGTCACTTATTATATTTATAACGATTTATTTGGATTTTTTTTTCGTTACAAATTGCTGTATCTCTCTACTCTGTCGCACGCCACACTGATTGATGGCAAAACCGAATCTTAATCATGATGGATCTGACACAAAATATATTTTTATTATTCGTCGAGTGTTGAGATATAATTTAAATGATTCACGCTATCATTCCTTATCACTTGGCTTTTCCATATTTAGATAATGCTTTATTCAGAATATGAAAAGAAGTGCTAGCATTTTAATAGTATTAGCATGGAACTTCACCATAGAATGATGACCATAATATAATTATTATGCATTCTAAACTATTTTCTCTAATCTTTTATTTCGTCCTTTGAATTTTTCACAAAGAATTCTTGCGATCATTAAATACTTATATCAACAATATAAGAAGCCAAATACCCAAGATATTATTTTTTCATTCTGCAATAAATTTGTAATCTCTTAGATAATTAGGCAATCCATATTTTTAAAATTTAAATTTAACAAGTGAGTCGTGAATATCGTGAGTCTGTGAATACTAATCTAATCAATGGTGTAATGAACAAAGTCTTTATTACTTATAAGCTTTATAAACCGAATTATTTTTTTTGCAAATAATCTAACCAAACACTTTCGATCAATTATATTTTCTATTCTTAGTCAATTTATTCGACTTTTTTTATGATTTTACCCACAAAAATCAGTGGACACATATTATGGTAGAATAATTTAAAACTGATCACTCATTTTTACGTAGTAAAAAGGCTAAATATGTATGTGTATTTAATAATCTTGATATGCATATTGTGGTGATTCCACCCCCTGCCTAAGCTAAAAATTCTAAATATAATAAACATAATTAAATTAGACGCGAACGTTATAAAATTCCTAGTAATAATTTTCCTGAAAACTTTTAAAACAAGAATTAACTTAAAACTAGTGGTTCAGAATTGTTTGATTGAGGTAAATCTTTTTTCGCGATATTGGCCACCTTTGAGAACTGCAGCTCTCATTCCATCCCCAAGTACAGGTATCATAAGTGCTTCGTATTGTGTACAACACGTACAAACACTCAGGACAGTGACTGCCAACCCAACGCTCCCTAATTTTTTCGACAATCTAATTCCGCGTACTCTTTATGACACGGGCGAGTCCTCTGTCCAACATTTAACGGTATAAACGAACACGAATCTACTCTGAATTCAATCAATCAAATCTGAACGAGAGCCAAAGAAACGAAATCCGTCAATACAAAAACATTTTCTGCTGCAATTTTGTTAGGACTTGCAATCCGTCTCGAACTGAAGAGAACTCCTTGTGTTTATTTTTAAAGTTGCGGGCCGCCAAAGGCAGGACACCGGATGATCGGGAACGTTGGACGACGGTGTCGCCGAGCAATTTATATGTTCTGGAACAAGGGAAATTAACCCTTTCTGCGTAGTTAGAGATATGACGAGATTGTTTCTGTATTGTAGACTCACTTCCTCAGCTCTCAATGCAACTAATTTACTCTCTACGGTTAGTACAAAATTTGGTACGGTCGACTCGGACGCTCACGGTTTCTCCGAAGATCAATTATTGTTCCACAACGGCCGTTAGAACCCTATACACCCTAATCTGAACTGGAGGCTTTCACTCCGATTGTCGCCTGATATCAGGTTCACTCAGTGATTGTGAGTTTCAGATCAGCGTTACAGGATGACGGCCGTTCCAGTAGAACGCGATCTAGCGGCTTAATTCGAATTCGGCGGAACCCGCGAGTGTCCAAATTGTGGTAATATTATGTGTCAGGAGATTATTTGAGCGGCTACGCCCTAATACATACAGGGTACTAAATTTAATACTAAACACAACATAATACTAGAGGTAATGAAAGTCTTATAGCTACTTCAAATTACTAAATACGGTAGAAAATTCCCCTTCGGCAATCCTAGAATCGAAGACTTATTAATTAGTTTCTTAAAATTATTACATATAAAAATACCATTGATAATACACGCTCCCTAACTTGGCCAATCTAAAATAAACCGCACGCTCTCTTTCGTTCAACGCGCGAACAGACGCTAGCGTTAATGTCGCTAAGTACCGCCTCAATACTCAAAATAAAATACGCTTAAATATCTAACATATAAAATATTCCTTAATACCAATAGACGCCCGATAATAATCCGAAACCCAAGTCCGCCGCAACCGTATAGCGTGAGTATAAAATCCTTTAAACGCTTCCGTACGCAGGTCCCCTCCCCCCGGCTAGAAGAAACGTAAGCCACTTGGTTACACGATCGCGTATTTCTCCAGGTAAAATACAGAGCATATAAAATAATATAAGGGTAATTGAATGATCCCAGGTGGTCCGTGAATAGCGATCGAAAGCCCCTAATGAGATTTGCTGTAAGAAAAGTACATCCTAAACATTTAAAATTAACATAAACCCAAATTAAATATACCATAAAAATACACCATACGATCTAATTTAGACGCCTATCATATGACCGTAGAGTTAAATAATAATAACGTAAATTATAAATCTACCCTGGATTAAGACGCCGCGGACGAACTCAATACAATTAAAATTAACCTATAACCTTACTTAACAATACTACATTAATCGAATATCGAAGCTGGAAGAAATAACACGTAATAACACGCACGTCGGCCCCTTCGCGTTCATAATAATCAGCGTATAAAATAAATTGAAACTCATCCGTCTGCTTCGATGTTCCAGCTCTCCGATCGGCAGCATCCCTTGACCACTGAATCTACATTTAATTAAAGATTCGAAATAATATCTAATTATTTGGTATTTAAAAGAGACGCGTTCATCCGGGACGTGACTGCTCGCCTTTGTCTTCTGCACCAGAAGGACCCGTCTGCTCCGGCGATGACGATTGAATGCCCATTTTTGCGCGTCGGACGCTCTCGAGCCGCTGACTTTCTACCTGCGAAGGGACCCTACATTCCAGAAATAATGTCAACCATGTGTGGCGCACTTGACATGGCCTCTCTCCTGCGAAAGACTCCAGCCCCTAAAGCCCCTCGGTTTTTTTGCACGCTAAGTTTGAAATAGCGCCCCGCAAGATAACTTCGAATTATCACCTAGTTCATTATTTGCGACGCTTCGAATTCACGAATCGTCACAATATGTAATAATATTTGTTTTGGTTTCTTTTTTGTTTCAGATGCATCGATATCAGAAAAAACAAACGGCTTGATCGAGGCAAACATTGCTGAAAAGCTAGCAATGCGACAGTTAATTCGGTGGGACGTGTTAAAAATGTGTTTAGGAATTCTTGGTTCTGCAAGAAGTGATTCTTACGCGTTGGATTTTTATTAGATAGCTTTCAAAATGGAGTTTTCACCGCCGTTGTCGGTCTCCAAGAACAGGCCCGTGAGCCCATGCGGACCGCACCGAACCTACAAGGCCCGAAGAAAGAAGCCACGTAGAGTCATGCCCAGTTTGGTGGGCAAAAGTGATATTTCGTTAATATTTTTAATCATAAATTATTTTTTTAGTGCTAGTTATTTTTTAGTCAGTGTTAACGCTGCAGAAACGAAAACTTCAACAAAAGTAAGTATTTTTTCAATGTGTATTTTAAAATTATTGGTCTGTGTGATTTGGGTAAGCACTTTCAAGGGGTCGATTTCATACCAGAGCGTAACAAGTTTTACTTTATATTTTATAAATATTTGATTAGCCTATATCGTGTTTAATAGGCCAGTTCTTATCTGCTGAAGATAAATCGATTTCAAAGAATCGCGATTATTTATTAACTTTGTAAAAACTTGTACCAATAAATATAACAACGCATTTGTGCAGTGTGCGTTAGTATTAAAAATAAATATAAATACTTTGCATAGGGATTTTACCTTTTTAGATATTTAAAAAATATAAATTTATCGCCATCAAACATCGGGAGCTTTTTGTTAAATCTATCATAATATATATAAACCGAAAAAAATGTAAAATTATGTTTGTTCTATTATTTTTATTTATTTATTATGATATATACAAAATACAATTATTCATAGCAATAAATTTCAATTTAAAAAAACGAGATACAATCAAATTCACGCTAGTTTTCTAGTTTAAATAATTTTTCCAAACACATGTCTCTGTGGATTGACAACTACGTCTACAACGTCACGCCAAATGATAAAAATACTCCACATATAATATAATCAGCAAATAGATAAATATTTATTAAACCTTCGTTTATCTAAAGTGGAAAATAATTCCAGAAATCTAGTAAGCGCAAAATATTACTCTGATTTGAATTTTTGTTATTTAAACCATATTTAATATACTTAAACTACAGTATTAAAAAAATCATAGCTTTAATGTCGTAACAGAGAAATGTGATTGTTGTATAAATTAGTGTTTTTATCAAAATCTTAAGCGTTATTAATACTGACGTGTTAATGACTAGCTCATTAATCAATGGTATAATTTCTAAAATGATAAAACTATGAAACAAAAAGAGTGTACTTCGAATTTAAGGAAAGAGAAAAAATTATTACATGATGATGAATAGTGAAAAGCGAAATATCTACAAAATGTAAACAGGGAACCGAAATAGCTAAACTTTTTATTTTTGAGAGTCAGGTTGATATTCCTTGTGTGTGATCACAAGTAAAAGGTTTACACCAAATTTGAGTTGTAAAACGAGATAATCTCACCATAAAATTTAATAAATGAATATCAGTGAAAAATTCACAACCAGTATAAAAAGATGATTACTAATTCGAACTGAATAAGCACTCGTTAAAAATAAAAATGATAAATCGATTTTTATTATTTTTGAATTCAACAAGCCCGACAATTGTGACAATATTTTTTGAGAATATATTTTTGTTTGCTGTAGCCTTTCGCTGGGGCTCCACAGGTGTCGGAGTCCCCGCCGGCGTTCCTGGAAATGGGGCCGTATCTCCATGCTACCCCCGCCCGTCTGCTCCCCGTGAAGGCTGTGGAGGGGTCGGCGCAGAAGATTCAGCTGAACGTATCCTGGCTGTTTCCACAGGGAATCAGTGAGTATTACTATATAGTATATTATTTTATTAAACAAATATCTCGTCATAAATACATGTAAAAAAATACATTCATTATAAATTCTTAAAATAAATTCAACAAATATTTTGATTAATCATAAGAACGATATTAATTTTACTGGCTTATTAAGTTTGTACGAATATATATTAATATGATACAGATATAGCTGAAAACGGTTTTGAGTATGATTGGTTGGGTATAGTAAACACTGCTCTTACTATATCTACTTCGGGTCCCTTTCCAATACAGTAGCCCTCCCGTGTTCTATCTAATCAGTGATTAATCCTGGAGTATAAGTGTAGCTTGGTGACAATTTGATAAACGATTACAATTATCAACTTCTATAAAACATACCGCGATTGGATTTATTTTTGTTATAAAATTATTTGTCTCGATATTATTATGAATATTTCAAGAACATAAGACTTTTGAACTGAGATAATCAAATTTTGGTATTATAAACTACCTAAACTAACTAACTAAAACCAAATCCAAGCGTATAAATAAAGTAAATTAAAGAATTATATAAAAACAATTTAAAATGTCAATTTTTCACTGGCTATCCCTCATTTTAAATAATTAATTGAATATTTATTTTTATGAGAGCCTAATTTATAAAATTATTTAAAGACCTGAAATAATTAAAATAAGGGACCTCTGATTCTTAAATTGACCACTACATCACGAGGAGAATTTTTTACTTGTTCCCTCACATAATCTATCCGCGTCTTCTCGGTTTCTGAAATATTTCATTCTACTCCTATTCCATTCTATCTAAATAAGATCATCAACTTTATATCAGGTGAATGGAAATACACTTATTCAATATAAAAAAATATGGATTTACGTGATTCTGGATATCCAAGGACGATATGTGTTCATATATATATATATATTTTGTAAACCATTATATTATAATATAATAAAATACTTGAGTGATTTTTCAACATATTAATTTTTATTGGTGACCGGTTTCGCCAACCTTTCACGTTGGCATTATCAAACTGAATGACAATTTATATAAAAACAACTTTCAAAATATTTTAACCTAGAATTGTAGTTTGATTTCATGGAAATCATTCAAGTAGAAGAGAGGATCCTTAAACCTGTATTAGAAATCGAGCTCCTTCCAGAGAATCACTACTAAGAAACCTTATTATTGTCTGATTCTACACAGACCGAGAGTTTCTTTGAATATAATATCACACTACAAAGCAAATCATAGGGTTTTTTTATACGTATTATTGTACAAAAATAATTTAGTCTTACAATAAAATAAAACCAAATGGTTTTGGAGACTACGTTAATTTCACTATTAGCGAGAGCTCTTTCGCCGAACACGGCATCTTCAAGACTGAGTCTATACAGAAAAAAGCGAAATTATGCATAACAAATTCAACAGAAATTCAAATGAGTCATTACAAATTGATGTGGAAAAATGCTTCTATTGGGTGCTGTGAAACCCCATTAAAATGATATTAACAGCAATAATTGTATTACTATGTACTTAAATAAACTAGTCCTGGCCGCCACGAACTCAACATTGATAAGGTCACATAGTTTATAATAAATTCGCGTGGAGAGTTTACGTTCAAATCACAATTTTTAATTTATTCAATACCATAAAACTCTTATTATTTTCTCATTTATCACATCTAAATTGCGTCATCATAATTTTGATTGCTCGTTTTCTAATGGGCAGTTTACACCGCAAACAATTAAATGAAATAGTAAGAAGAAAATTGCGACAAGTGTTTAGTACATAGTAAAGCTGTGCTGAACTTGATTCCATTTCTACGAAAAAGTAATAAAAACTAGCCAGACTTTACTCAAGGGTAGAACCATTCCTCTTGTTGGTCATTCCGCAATGAAAGGACTTTATATTGGATATTTTATTGCAAAGTTGTTACACATTCTAATGCAATTTTTGCCGTAAAATTATTTGCTGTAACAGACGACTTTTTCTCGTCGATTCTGTAATAAAGACCCAAAAAAGTATGCCATTAGCTTATTTTAAATCTACTGTCGGTTGTGTTGCAATGTTATTGGCTGTATTGATATATTTTATATCTTTGCACACGTCTTTCATCCCTTACTGTAAAGGAATGATAAATAATCTAAACTCACCTAACCCGGCTTATCCCGTGTACCGATGACAATGTAGGCTGTTAACTTGTGATCTATGAAGTTACTAGTTTTTACCGGATAGTGAAATCATTAATTCATTTGTAGCCATAATAAATAAAGTGTCGTTTCGAGCAACCTCAAATTTATATTGATTTATAAAAATATTATATATTTTGAAAGATTAAACGAAGAAGTGTTAGCTGTCGTAAAAAAAATTTTTTCATGTTCAAGTTTTGTGAGCGATAATATTAATTAACAAAATAATTTTGACTTTGATGCTGAAAAAAATTAAAGCTTTCTTTTAAGAACCAATTTTGAAACCTTTCCCGAAAAAAGAGTATTCACATTTCACTTTAGCACTTAACTTTTTCAGGATTTATAAAATTCATTACTCGAGATATATTTTTTCATAAAATATTTCTAAATTTACTGTTATAGATAATTTTAAATTACTTAGTATCAATTTAGTTTTTTCAGCAAAAATTTATAATATTTACAGGTTTAACACGAAAAGTAATTTGATGTACAAATAATTCGTCATAAATTTAATTTCATCCAAAAAGATCTATAAAAAGACCGGAAAAATTAGTCTTTTGTGATAGTGTTTTGGTTAATTAAGCGCAGATTATTAATTTTGTATAGATTTTCAATTAATTGTGTGATTAACGTAACAAAAACATGAATTAATAACCTAAACAGACTGCTTAAATTAGAAATACTCTTTATTTAAATAACAAAACGGCTATAAGATTATTGTCAATTGGGTTTTTAAACGCTTTCGCCTTTCAGAGGTTTTTTAAGTCCAAAGCAGCCCTTTTTTTCTTCTATCACTCGTAGATTAATCAATACAATACATAATGATTAAGTACATTTTTTCAAATATTGAAAATTGATTGAAGAAACTCTCAGAAAAATATCATCGTGATTTGTGTGGGATTCGAACCCACATCCATTTAATTGGCATAATAAGTACGTTGTTTCACTTATAGGATATGATTGTTAAAAATTCTTGGTAAGTACCAGTGATTCGTTGGTATAATTGGTATTGCACCGGCCATGTATGCTTTGGGGATGTGGGTTCAAATCCCACACAGATCACGATGATATTTTTTGAGAGTTTCTTTAAGAAATTCAATATTTTTGACAGAGAGTACTTGGTGGAATTCCATTTTAATATTTTTGAATAAAATACTTGAGTGATTTTCCACATTTTTATTTTTATTAGTGACCATTTTTGCCAACCTTTCACGTTGGCATTATCAAACAGATTATGTCTGTTTGATAATGCCAACGTGAAAGGTTGGCGAAACCGGTCACTAATAAAAATAAAAATGTGGAAAATCACTCAAGTATTTTATTCAAAAATATTAAAAGAGTTTCTTTAATCAATATTCAATATTTGAAAAAAATGTACTTAATCATTATCAATCAATAAAATCTGTATAGGCAAAATCGTACTTCCTGTGAGACAGTCTTCACAAAAATCAATAATATAATACAACATAGTTTTAAAAAACCATTTTATGTTTTCAATTTTCATTTATACTTTGTATTTCAGAAGTGTTATCCATCTGCCTTTAAAACATTTTTGAAAATACATAATCGCATATTAAAAAAGAGTTTGTCTAAAATTACTGCAGAAATCGCTCAAAAAAAAAAACTACACATTTTTTCAAAGCAATGGGGAATAATTTATCGAAATTGGCAAATTAAGCGAGGAGATGCCGTCATTCTGCTGACCCGTGTAAAGGTGGTGGGTGAGCCTTTCAATGGAACCTTCTTCGGCGTGCGCTCGCGGCTGGTCCGGCCCTGGCCGCGACACGTGTAGCCCCTCCCCCTCCCCCGCCCCCGCCCCCACCCTCCCCCGCGCCCAAGGCCGCCCCCTCCCCCTCCCCCTCCCCCTCCGGCCCGGATTCCCGGGTAAACGGTGCCTGGTTTGACGAAACGGGCGTCGCTTTCAAGGAACCCGAGTCGCCTGGCCGGAGGCGCGCCGGCGACGCAGGGCTGCTGTTTTAGAGATACTTTATTTTGAAGAAAACTTTTTTAAAAATAATTTTATGACACCGGGCTTATCTCAATAAATATTCAAGGCAGAATAAACCCTTTTAATAAGCATTTCGAAATAGTTTCAAACTCAACTCCAAAAATATATATCTGGAAAATTATCTTCCCAAAATCGATCAACTTTATACCTTTTATTTATGTCGCAGGCTGGTAATTTTTCCACAAGCTTACTTTTTGTTTTGTGTAACAATGTAATTTATATTGATTAAATATCTTTGGAATCGTGGGTCTCCGTTTTGATTCTTTTGAAGAAAGTATTTTGTGGGATAAAAGCTTACTGTGACTGCAATTTTTTTGTTGACTACTCTCATTTCGGAGCATAATAATTCTGTCACCAAAGAATTTTTAGTAATTAAATTTTTTTTTAACTAAATTTTCATTAATCAAACAATTTGTAATTAATTTAGCTATAAATATTAATTAGCAAATAATTTTGATCGTAAGTTTGTTTGTAACAGTTATAATCCGTAAAATATCAATGTAATTCGAATTAGCACGCACTCTATGTAAAAAACATTAGTTCATTTTTTTAATAATGTAGATCAGTTTGTTTGGGTTCACAATAATCTATGTTGTATATAAAAATACCCCTTAAATTACATATACAATAACAATTTAATTTTCTATTATTTACAAATTGGGAGTTATTTCGGAACAAACATGAATTTATTCAATAAATGGAAACCTCGTCCTATCGTTACCTTTTAATTGTAGTGGGAGGCTCTCGCGCCTATTGCTAGGCAACCGGAGTTTAAGATTAATATGTTAAAGGTAAAATCGGGATCAAGAAAATCCCACACATTTTCTCCGCAAAAACGTAAGGTATTTTTAAGATGTTATTTTCTAAATATATGTATTTATTTTAAATCGTCCCTTCGCGGATCTTCAAGAGTATTATAAGAGCCCAGGTCTTTAAGAACTATTGTACATATTATTTTGCTCTAGAACTGAAATATCTCAATGCGTCTTTTAGTAATTTGATTATACACTTATGTATGACTAATTGGTTGAGGGCTACACGGATAGAGTCACCGGTAATATGTAAACACAAAAATATTACATTTCATATGAAATAACGTGTATTTGTTTCTTTGCACGACTAGATGTCCAAAATGATGAAAATAGTTTTATTGGTAACTATTAAGTATTCTGCCTAAACATGTACGTTCAATCTTTTGGATTAATATAGTCGCAAATATGCAACGCCATATCCTTTCTTGTCCCTAAAAACTATTCGGGTTTTCTATTTACTTAAGTAATCGCAAAATTCATTCTGCTAAAAACGTTCATCACCAAATAATTGTCAAAATTTTATTTAAGTTTTGACATTATCTTTAGACCCTAACATCTTGTTAAAAATACTCGGTAGACGGGGATTCCCGGTTTTGACGCGACCTTCGCAGTGGGGTATCCTCTCCAACAAGGTGAAACTGTCAGGGGTGGTCCTGCTGTCGGCACAGAGTACATATTCTCGTTTTAAATGAAAACCTCGACAAAATAAGCCCGTGTTGTTTTTATTTATTTAAATTAAAATATGAAGTATTCATATGTACAACTATCATAGGTTATAAGACTTTTTTCTTTTATACAATAAAGATCCTATTATTTCATCTAATATTTTGCCTTACGTTGAACCATAAATTGTGATACTTTTTATTAATTTTTTTTTTCGGATTTTCTACGATTTTTATATAAAATATGGACAGTCATCAAACATATTTATATTCTTTAAATGATAAAGATATTACACTAATTACATTCACTTAAAAATATCTTATATTTTAAATAATATCAAAACTATACCATACATTATCAATTAAGTATTTTACTTATTATTTAAAATATTAAAATGAAATACCACCAAGTACTCTCTGCCAAAAATATTGAATTTAAAAATATTTAATGCACAGTAGTTTTTTTTTTATTGAAAAGTATGCATTTACGTCTATTTAATAAATAATTAATTTCTAACATATAATACAAAAAGAAATGATATCAATAAATGCCATATGTGTTATGAACGTTCATTGACTAATTGATACTATAGACTAAAACGCACTATTTTATTTGAAGTTATGTAAATATATGACTGAGCTTTAAGTGTCAGCATATTATAAGTATTGTAAATGTTTTGTCAAACTCATTATAACTTTATTTAAATGTATATGTTATAATATTAATGGTGTTGTAGTATACTTAAATTTCCACCATAACCCCGTTTTTAAAAGATGCACGAGAGATGACATATTTTGGTTCTCAAAATAATGAATTCATACGATCAATATTACAAAATTTAAATGAGTAAAAGTTGTATAAGTTTACAAGAGATATTTTTAAATTTTGACATGATTTTATTCAATCTATTTACGATTCTTGCTACGATTCCTGCAGATGAAACAAAATAGTTGAAAATATTATTAACATGCAGTTTTTAAATATTCAATTATCTTATTAAAATGTTGAAATCATATGAAATACTTAAGAAACTACTAATACATATTCACTTGAAGACTGTATTTTTTTAAAACAAAAATAATAATAAGAGTATGAAGTTTTCATAATTAAACTATTCCAATTTATCTTAAATTTAAGGTAAACACGATGTTGTAAATATAAACAATGTACGTAAAAAGTTTTAAAATATGTTTTTACTCTGTTGAAGAAACACGCTCTTGTTGGTTATTAATTTTATTGAAAATAAGTTTGTTTATAAAAATGGGGCGAAAAGAGAGAAGATGAAGAAAAAATACATTAAAAATCTTATATTCGTAAACTTTCTTTATATTTCCGACACATGAAAGCTTTTTTTATGGTAAAAGCGTCAAATATCTACACATATAAAAATATGCACTTCTACACATTTAAAATACTAAAGACGATATTATACTAAAGTAGCCTTTTCAATATTTTTTCTAATCTCATTTGTATGATTAAGTAAAATTGAGTCATCGTTTTTTTATTATTTAATTAAATATAAATTATTTTTACCCTAGAAAGAAACATTGCTTGTTTGGAGGAGGGGGAAATAATTTTGTCGCGGAATAATCAATCACATAAATTTTAAAAAACTTTCTGAAAACTGTTTAATTAATTTAAATCCTTTAAATAAATGTAATATTCGTGTTTGGTAATGAGTTTTGTTTTAAAAATATGCTTAAAATGCTTTGGTTTATAATATTGGTAATAATTTTTTAACTAATTATACAGTAATGAAGTTATTCCAAATGATTTTATAACGTGAAATATTTCGTGAATGTATTTATTACAAATTAGTGTGGATTTTGTTAATTTTTAAGTTAACAATTTAAATAATTTTTTTTGGTGATTTTGCGTGTGGGTGTAATGGTGAAAAAAAAAGGTTTATTTTATAATATATATTTAGTGTATCTGTCTGCTATCAAAAAAAGTTTTAAAGTATTGTAGATTTTCATATAAGATGTGAATCCCCTACACCAGACATATATGAATATTTATGCTAATGAAATGTGATCCAATATTTATATTTATATTTATATACGGTTACTTCATTAAATGTTAAATGTTTTTTTTACATTGTTGTGTTTATTTCAGTAAATCTATATGTAATTCAACACCGTTTTTCGTTTATGTTTATGTTTTCAATGTGTTTATTAATAATTGTATCATCAGCATAAAACCTCACTCGTAATAGCATTAATATAGATCCAGACTAACAACAAATCCCCGTGGGGCCCCACAAGACATATCACTACTTTCATCCTAAATTATTTTAGAACTATTTCTATTAGATAATTATAATTAAATATAATAAACATTAAACGAAAAGCAGGCCATATTTCTTAAAATCCTTGTAAGACTCAGATGTGTTTATTCAAGCAGTTTTGTTGTAGTTAATAGTGCCAGCTGCCATTTTTAAGACCAATTAATAATCCAGAGGTATAAAATCTCTTAGTCAATGTGCACGAGAGTTGTATATTTTTACATATATTCTGGATTATTGTAAAAAAAACACTGTCTCTAGAAACTTTTAAATTTAATAAATATCGTTCGTTAATTTGAGAGAAATCTAATCGAAGTATAAAATCGACGTTAGGAATTCCGTAAAACAGACATTAAATTCCCAAACCCCACAAATTTTTTGCTCGTATGCTCATTTGAGTGTTATTTTTAGCCATGCTCTTTCTACAAAATTTTCATGTCTTCAATGTTTATATCTATCTTCTATCTTTCTTCTATATATATAAAACACAAAAAATGTTTGTTTGTCCGTTATAGGCTTTGAAACCATACAACCGATGTGCCCCACACCGGTTTCATTTGAATGGCAAAAATACTGAATGTATTTTAGACCAATAAAAGTATAAAAATTGATTATCAAATTTAGTTTATTAAATTAAGTAAATTCCATACAAAAGTTGACATTTCATAAAAGGAACTGACATCTTCGCTTATATGCAGGCTGCTAACAGAAAAATACTGATATTGATGTTTGTTAATATTAGTATGAAGTTGCCGTTACAGGCTGCCACAAAAAAAAAAAACACCGAACTTAGAAAACAGAATTAGGTCGATTTTCGATATTTTCCATACAAAAATTTTCAACATCTGTAAAGTGGACATCGTTCCTCGCAAAAAATTTGAAAAAAGAACATTGTGAAGATCGCGCGGACAGATCATACGGACTTTCAAAACAAAATCACTATCTGTCATTCACAACGTGTTTTATCATAATGAGTTTGTCTGTTTATATATGGGAAAAATATTATTATACGAAAATATTCGTATTACAAGTTTCATCTATTGAAAAAATTATTCCAACTCAAATCGACATCGATCATATATCTGCTGAACTACCGAATCAACGTGGAAGATCTGATACCTTTTGACGTTGTTTGTAAGAACATGACCATTCACGGCCCATGCGGAGCGTTGCATATGAATTCGCCTTGCATAAAAGTCGGCAAATGCACGAAAAGATATCCACGCGATTTGATCGATGAAACTCAAACTGGTCTACGAAAGCCAGAAGATGGAGGATACACCACTACCATTAAATTAAGAAACGTCGATATTGACATTGATAACATATGGATTGTTCCATACAGTCCAATACTGTAAAAAACATTTCAATCATATATCAATGTGGAATACTGCAACTCCGTGAAATTCATATGTAAGGACATATGCAAATATGTTAACAAAGGCAGTGATATGGCAGTGTTTGAGCTTTCAAATCGAAACTATGAAATCACTCAATTTCAGATGGGTCGTTACATCAGCAGTAATGAAGCTGTCTGGCGAATTCTTGGTTTCAGTATTCACGAACGATATCCAACTGTTATATAACTGTGATAACTAACTGTGATATATAACTGATATCAAGTACAAATCGATTGCCACAGTTATAAATGAGGAACAAGCTGTCAACTATCCAAAAGAGTTTTTTTTAACTCTTTGGAACCATCTGGAATGCCACCACATATCTTAACTTTAAAAGTTGGTTCACCACAGATGCTCATTCGCAACTTAGATCCACCTAAATTGTGCTGTTGTGATAACTATCAACAAGGCTCACGGCCAATCGCTAAGTATTGCTGGTTTGAACATAGAATATTCTTGTTTTTTGCAAAATTCCTGTCATGTTGCGTTTAGAGTTGGAACGCCGAAAAGACTTTATGTCGTTATGACGTTATGATAAAGACGTTATGACACCTACCGAAAAAACTCAATATATCCGCTAGCATTAAGATAAAAAGTTAATAAATAAACAAAATTTCCTTTGTTTTTTTCGAACAAATAAAAAAAGTATTCTATTTCTTTATTTAGCGCAGTAGAACGCGCCGGGTATCCGCTATTACATATAAACATCGAAGACACGATATATATATATATATATATATATATATATATATATATATATATATATATATATATATATATATATATGTTAGCAGCAAAAGAGTTCAACTATTTACGTTCTTTGGGTATTTTCAGATGACGTTCAACCCGAATATTACTCTATTAAAGTCGACCACGATAATTCCTCAATGTGTGCATCTAATCTCTGTTATGAGTATTACATCCCCGAGGTAAGTGTTATCTCACTGCTTTCATATGGGTGGGTTTTAATTTAATTGTTTACATTCAAATTTTTATTTATGAGCACTCCAGAAGGCAAGTGCGTTGAAGAGAGATTTCGTAGAATTGAAAACACCATAATAATTTTTATAGATAATGTTACACAGTTAAATTAACAAATCATTTAGTTATACTCGAACCCCATCAAATATGAATTCCTAGTTTATAATAAATAATTTAAGAAGCATGGACTATTAGAATATTTTTCTTTAAGAAAAATCTTTCTCTATTTATGTTTCTTCTAAAATATACACGTATATAAATTTCATACAGAATTCCTTGATATTTAATTTATTATGAAAAACAATATTTATATACGAATGTAATAATTTTGATGTCTGTAAGAAATGGAGTGAACTTTTTATTTTATTAAAAGTATTTCTTTAAATAATACCTAAGACCGTATGGAAATACTTTGGTATCTGTAACCCCTAGCTTACTATCAATCCGTGCCACAGGAACAAACTCGAAGATAATTAATTCTTAGTAAAGAGCATTTAATAAATGTTGGAGTGAGCGGGTACACTTAAAACTATTATTATATATTACCTCCGTTTCAAATTCAAATGTGCATAATAAAACAAACCAACGGCGGGATGTTTAATTTAGAGTTGTGGATGTTCACTGAACCATGAGCAAACTTTTTCGTGCTTGTTTTGTTGTTTTTATAGTACAGCTTATTTAATTTTGCAGAACGTTTCGTCATTTCTAATACCTAAGGATCATTCTACCATCGAAGGGAAGGATTGTACCATAAAACCGGGATGTTCCTACACCGTCGCACTTACATCCCACCCTTACAACGGAAAAGACAAAGACGAGAAAATATTTAAAGTACCAGGTATGTTTTTATCGAAGTTTATAGGCAATTATGGATATACTTTAAATAAAATCTTATGGTTTTAGCTGTCAGCAGCTAATATTAATATTTTTACTGACTTTTGAAATATGTATATAAAGTGTCCCAAAATTAACGCAAGATTTGATTTGTTGATTTGTTGCCATTTTTGCAGTTAAGTTTTATGAACACTTAAAAAAAATAATTTGACAGCTGATAGTTTCAACTGTGAAGAGATTAATTAAAAAATTAAGGGAGACTGGATTCGTTGGAGACGCTAAACACACTGGTCGTCCAAAAACAAGCCGTTCAAATGTCAATATCGAAGCAGTGCGTAAGAGTGTCGGTGACAATCCAGGAACCTCAATTCGGCGTCGTGGACAAGAATTGCAAATTTCATGAAGCTCTCTACAGCGTATACTAACTAAATATCTGTGTCTCCATGCTTACAAAATTCAATTAACACAAGAACTGAAGCCTAATGACCAAGAACAGCGAAGAGAGACGAAGTTAAAAAACTATTCCGACCATATTTTGTATGAAATTTTCGAACTGCGTCTGCCAAGCTTTCATTATTTTTGAAATATTGTTCAATAATGAAGACACGTTGTTCTATCGTGTAACGCTCCATTTTTACTAACCTTAATTTGTCAGCTATCTAATTGTTGTTTTTAAGTGTTTTCAAAACTTTACTGTATAAATGGCGACAAATTCAAATCTTGCTTTAATTTTGGGACACTTGAATTTGAATTTGAATATTATATTTGCTGGTGATTCTTAAGTTTTTTCTTTATTATAGATTGTGTAGGGAACATTTGCAATTGCCAGTTCAGAGTACCCCTACCTGCGCCCACCGTGGAGGTTCAGGCCGAGGGAGCGGGTGTCAATGTGACCTGGGCCCTCTCCCCCTGGGTGTCCTTACCCAAGGGGGTTACCGTAAAGGACTCGGAACTCAGGTAATCTTTTATTGAGTAAAATTCGTTCGCCACCATCTCCGGAAGTAAGTTCCTGCCAATCGCAATGCAACCGCCTCTTCTCCTCTATCCTGATCTATATCGATATCCTCTCTAAGCCTGATACTGCCATGTCGCGCCACAAGGGGAACAGAGCGAGCGCGGCTGTCCGTTTTACCATAAAAACGTAATTTTCTATTGTTTCAGATTTGGGAGCCAAATTCAGGGCGTTTCGTGGTTTAATCTCACCGAAATCTCAAACGAGTCCTGGTCTGGCTCCAGCATGGACGCCCGGCAGAGCAAGTGGCTGAACGTGTCCCTGATCGCCAACAAGCTGTACCAGGCGACGGTGACTCTCCGGGACGACTTGCGCTGCCGCGGGCGCACGGGCGACGCCACCATTCAGCGTGAGTAGCTCCCGACACCAGCCCCGGACACGCTGGGGTTCCACATTGGAGCCGACGCTGCCATGCCAAATATAATTCCAGTCTATTCATTGATATAATCTATCCAAAGAGACTAGGACATGCGTGTGTGGTGGACGTCTTCTTTAAAGCCCCCTACACACGTAGCAACAAATCGCGCTACCAACTTGCAGCTAGCCAATAGCGTCCCTGTATTTTGGGTGTTTTTTTTGTTGTGGTTTTGTGTAAAGGCCTTAAACTCAATAATCTACGTTTCTATTTTCAACTTTACAAGGATTATTTTATACAAAAGTCATGACTATAATTATATGCAAAAATTAGATTAAACTGCGTTTTTCATCCATATATGCTTATTATGTAAATCATATTTAGATAATCTATCTAAACACTAAAAAAAAACGAGGAAATTCATTTAAAAAAATCACCCCTGCGTCAAGTAAAATATTGTGGTTTATTATCACAATAAAAAAGACCTCTAATTGTAATAAATAAACGGTTAACAGTGTAAAAATTCTTCGAGAATTTGAGATATTAAATGTGAAAATGTCGAAAATGAAAGTGATATTCTAGAAATGAAAATAAAAATTCATCGATTAGTTTAAAGATCTTCAGGGGTAATGCGACGTGCTTATAAACAGAAGGGTAGCAAAAAGAAACAACAAAAATAAGACGCCATTTGGTTTATTTAAAGTACAATGAATCTGATAAATATATTGACTTTGAATAATTGAAAAATGTGTCGATGATGTTTTGTGAAAAATATGTAATATTAAAAGAAATATTTTATTTTTATTTTGATAGTATTCTCGTTTTTTAAAGTAAATTTAAATTTAAAGATAAATTAAACGTTTCATGTATTTTAATTATGCTACATTAAAAATAAAACTAATAATATTGTTTTATTTGATTGTTTTAGTTGATCAAAAGGAAAAAGAAAAAAATATTGTGATTCCGATAATGCCAAAAAGAGTAAGTACGACATTTTAAAATTCATACAAAATCTATTATATATATATATATATTTATATTATATCAGTCAACATTTATCATCTATTTAAACTAATGGAATTTTAATAAATACTATTCAAGGAAACTTAATATATTGATACCGATAAACTGAACCTGTAACTGGGTGGGGAGTTAAGTTGTACTATGAACTTTATCGCCTTAAAGCTCTGGTTGTCTTCTTTTGCTAGTATTAGAGCAAAAATATCTGTTGATATTTTTGAGTTCAATTGTTAAAAGTAACAAAAAAAAGACAATTACAAGTTTAACTAAATTTCAACAAGGTTTTTTGGTAAAACCTAGTACACAAAGCACTTATGATCATAAAAACCTGTGCTATTTCATTTATTTTCTGCGCAGTACTCGTGAAGTTTATAACGAAGCGGCTGCAGGCCATAAATCAAAATTCCTTCAAATTCAATGGTAATATTTGAATTCAGCCGTACAGCCTTGCTTTGTATCGCACCCCCGAGCAAAAATTTACGAAATTGGGAACTTTCCAATAATATATATAACGTTTTTCGTATATGCCGCAGCTCCCTAGTCCTTTCTTGGTAATATTTTCTTTAATATTTCTCGATAAAAAAAACATTTTCGTTTAATATTAATTTTATTGAAACAATAATAAGTCTTACGTTTGCAAAATTGATCTTTGAAATAAAAGCAATGTTTGTCTTTTATTATTGTATTTTTTTGCATTATTGGAAATTTACTACATGCAAAAAATATATTAAAAAAATATATATCAAAATCTTAATAAATTTTACAAATGCATTATCAATTTATTCAATGCAATAAATAATTTGAATTGTTATCGATGTGTTTAGTTCCCCGTGGAGTACGTGGCGGTGGCCGTGGCCATGTTCGCGCTGGGCTCGGCGCTGGTCCTCTGCTACTACCGGGCGCGCTGCCCCTTCAAGCACTTCCTGGCCGAGGGCAGAGTCGACGCCCTGCGGCGCCAGCAGGCCTGGCCCTCCGCCTACCGGATGGACGTCAACAACAGGTCAGTGAGCACCGACGCCCGCGGACCTTCAGCACCAACCTGAGCTTCGATAGCTGGCATTTGACACAAACTCTTTCGCCCGGGGGCTAGATGACAAAGCAACAAAAGGAATTCTCTCGAAAACGAACGACAACACCGACAGCGGGAGAGTATTATTTTAAGTTACTCTTTGACAGGAATTACTTTTTTTTTAACTTTTAAAAATGACAAAAAGAGATCGGCATGAATCGAAAATATTTTTTTTTCTTAAATTTCAAAAAAATATCGGTTTAAAAAATTGTTTTATTATTTCTTTGAATCTGATCTGTCATACTTTTCAACTCTTTGTTTTCTTTATTATTTTTTGTGTTTTTATACAATTTAAGTACAATGCCTTTATTAGAAGTCGTCGATTTTGTGGTAATAACGTTTCGTTAAAACGAGTCTGTTTTTTTTTAAATTGATGTAGATAACATCCTCCTTCTTCAATCCACACATTTCTCTTAATCTGAATACTACGCAAAAAGCAATATCCTTATGATAAGATGTTAACATCGTAAAAATATAGTAAAATTTTATTTTGAACAACACAAAACAGCGTTTACCATCTCAAGAATTCAACTTAAAACACATGCGTTTCAATGCAATAGTATTTTTATAAAATTGCATGTACAGCTTGTGTTATCTGAAAAATATAAAAATATAATATTTGTCTATGTTTTCTATTTGGATGTACTCCGGTTTGGTTTTGCAGCTCTGACGTTCAATAAGCAATCAAGAGTTAGCAATTTAATTAAACGGAATAAAATAAATAGAATGCTAAAATTTTCCTTAAATATGTATATATTGTTATTCTAATGGCAAGCTGTAAGTTAATTAGAAATTAATATTTATTCACTGACGAAATCGTTGAAAATTTCATGGTTCTGGAGAATATTTAATGAATTTAAATAAATTTCTGAGGTTAATGATTTTACTAAGAATTATACAATAATTTTACCCAATTCATTTAAACATCAGGTTTAATATCAATTAATAATCAATCATTTTGAACTAAGGATTAATTTTAAGGATAATCCCAATAAATAATTATCTTCGATACTTACGGAATATAAATTATTGATATAAAAGTCTGACTCTTTATAAGATATATTATTTTTATCCAATAAATACTAATTTAATCATTCACGACATCTCTCGGATTCTTCATTAACTAAGATTGATACTTTGTTAAGATTCGACATTTTCCGAAGAAAGTCCCAGATCACCTGTCGAGTCTTATCCTTCTCAGATATTACATCAATTTAGATCAACGTCTCGGATAATTAAGAAATACTCTTATTTATGGTGAATATATATTTAAGTGACAATATATAGATATATAAATATAACATATTGTTATATAGTTTAATATAGCTTTTCTGTTGTTAAATGAAGAAGGAAAGGCATTTAAATTAATTTGTTATTTATAAGAATTTTTTTATACCTCATTCCGAGTAAAAGTGTTGAAATAATGACATAAATAGTACTTATGGATAAGAACTTTTCAATTGACCAAAAATTTTTCAAAAAAAAAAAAAAAAGTATTTTTATTAATATGTTCTTTTAAACGGGATGCTGTCATATCCAAAACAAATAGCTTTTAGTATTGCATTTTTGGCAAAATGTTTATCACACAAATATTAAAAGCAAGGCAATTAAAATGATTCAAAAGTATATATTCAATAATGGTACTTTTTAAATACGATTTATTTTTAACATGAAACTTTGAGAAATAATCATCTGATATTTAACAGGCTAGCAAATGTTTAAGAGATTACGGCCACTGTCAAAAAGAGTACGTTCGCTTTATTATATAAATCCACTGTCAGGCAGTTGAACAAAGCCTTTGAAAGGTGAAAGTGCCGACTCTAAAAAAGACCGTTGGTGCCAAGCCACATGTCGTTCCGTAATTGTTTAAAAAAACCAGGAATAAAGTAAATCGGAAATGTGCGACATTTAACGTGTACCAGCCAGAATATGTAATAGGCTTAATAAATATATAAAACACATTATTAAAACAGTAGTCTGGCGGAGCAGCAATGGTACGCGTCACAGCTGCGCGGCGTCCCGGACGGTAGCCATGGCGACGGCTTCCTTCCGAGCCTCGGCGCTCCACCTGTACACGTTTCTGAAAGCCACCCGGGCCTGATATGGATTATTCATAAATTTAAAACTTTATACATATAAATATATATATATATATTTAATTTGTGTTATATGTTGTACAATTCAAATTAATGTCTCAACTTACATAATGTCAATTTAACTCTCGAAGTGTTCGAAAGTACTTAGCTCATATATTATTTCAAACAGGCCAACATTTGCTCTCTTAGGTTCATTTTGAGCAGTGTACTTTAAATTTATACCTATTTCACCCAACGCAAACATGAAGGGGGCGCAACATGTTTTAACTTTTTTTTAACTTTAAATTTTGCATTAGGCAACGTTCCTTTTTTGTGAATTTCGTATAAAATTATATTCAGAACAACGTTGGTAACTGTATCTTTATATTAATCAAAAAAAGTCTTTGTATATTACCAAGTAATTACAAAGAAGAAGAAACAATGTATTTTAATGAGTACCCTATGTTTCATTAAAATATGTTGAATATTTATATGTTTTGAATATTATTTTATTCTTGTTACATAAAAAAAACGAATTTATTTATTGAAAGCAAAATAATTTTCTTTCAGCACCGATACATAGTAAATATTCATAATACCATGACAAGTTGTACTTCTTTTTATCAAGTTATTTTACTAAACGTTTTTTGGAGTAAAACAATTTACACGTGTGCCACAAATAAAGGCTGGGGAATAACAAGGCAGAGGGAAATAATTGGAACAATAATTGGGTTTCCTCACAATTAATTGAGAATAAGTAATTGTGGCCGAAATTCGTCACCTGCCCCTCCCGCAGACTGAATATAATATTTAATATTTTAATAAAGCCTGTAGTGGACATCTCGTGTTTTTTTGAAATTTAAATAATTCAAAGTTAAATGCACTGTTTTCAATATATATATATATATTTTTTTTATTTCGTACATTTAGTATATTTCAGATTAGTTGTAAAGTAATTAAAGTGTTCAAAGAGATTTTAAATAAAATTGTGCAATATATCTATCTATAATGAATAAGTTTCAACCTTTACCGAATACATCTAATCATGATTAATTTAACTAGATCCTGAGCTAAAAGAATCCTTTTATTAGCCGGCGAAGAGGCAGAGAACGGGCCAGGATAGCGGACAAAAATAGCCAGGCTGCTCGCTGCCTAGACAACGCCCTTACTGCGGGCCCGGCACTTGCCTCTGCTAATTGCTTGTTTAATAAAAATAAACTGATCAACAAATATATATATATATATATTATATTATGAAAACTAGTTTAATTTAATATAACAAATAATTTGAAGAACCGGAACATACACGGGGCTATTTTTCTGGTGGATTTTTTAAATTGAATTAGATTTATTATATCTTAATATAATATCTTATAAATTATGCAATTGACCATAGAAAACATGCATGGCGTTACATACGACCTTTACTGCCTACACATCCCATGTTAGAAAATATTTCAAAGTAAAACTATATACAATTCTACTAAGATCGATTTTTTGTTTTTTTTTATTTGCCGCTCAAGCATTGTCAGGAATGAAAATATCATGATAGGAATCGCAAGTATCCAGAATAATATGTTTGGCGGTAGACGGATGTCAATCACGTATCTGCAGATTTATTTATGAAAAAAATACTACACTCGGAATTGAGGTTAAAGCACTAGAACGGCAGATGAAAAAACTATATATATATATATATATATATATATCAAGAAACTCTTAAAGAAACTCTTCATCAAGAAACTTTTAATGATCAATAAATAATTCTTAGCTCATAAACTGCTTGACTGTATATATACCCCTAACGTTGGTATCAATTTTGACTGTTGCTCCTCATACACTGCAGAAAATACATTTTTCATCCAATTCTTTTATTCATTGACCTGACATATCCTAACGACATCATTTTCTTTGCTGATTTGGTTTTAATAATGCAAAACCTTTTTTGATCTTATACTTATTTTATGAGTCCTCGATAAAACCTTGGTAGATTTTAGTAGACATATCGCTTTAAGGTGGTCAAATTGAATCTACATAATCGTACATACCGAACATATTGGAGGACGTACTACGCACTTACTTTTGCGATCTTTCTTTACTAATTTATGTTAATAAAATCAGTTTAACCGCGTATAAATATTTGATATCTAATAGATTTCAGTACATAACTTCTTGCTTCTGATACTAATTTTGAATGTAAATATTTGTGGCCTCTTGGAGGGCAACAAGTCTTTACTGAGTTATATATGATGGGTTGGAAGTAAATTACCATTCTAGGCTTTCATAGCATACAATACAAACATGGTTTCAAACTTTGTCTTACGATAGAACACAATAATAGTTCTAATATGCAGACTATTGTTTTACCTATTTACGTAAACAATAACATCCAAGTATTAAAAATATCATTATCACAAGAGCTTTGTTTATGTCTATCCTTCTCTTTATCCTATATTAAAAAAAAACTATATGAAAGTTTTCACAATGTTCACTTTCATATCGTTTAACGATGGTGTGGACTATTTGATAAGAGTATAAATCAAAACATCCCCGCTCTCCTCGTTCTGTTGCTTGTGCATAAAGTGCTGTAAAGGATAGGTAATGAAGTAGTGGGTTTGGAATGATTGTGGAGGGATGTGGTCTGGAAGTAGCTTATCGAAGTGGGGGGACTCCTGATATTGTTTATGTAGCCTGCTGCAGAAGGAGTATCAAATCTAAACGCCAGCGCTTTGTAATGTAAGAATTTATAATAATGCAGCAATACGCAGACTTTTCCTTTCAATATAAAATTGCGGTGTAGAAGGACCCGGGGACCCATTTCACTATTTTCTCCCTTAGAAAACCATGAACACTGAGTATTTGCTCAGTGAGATTATCGCCAACCTCTTGATATCGACTTGATAAAGATGAAGGCAAATCAAAATATCCGATTATGCTCTCGTATCTAAAAAAACTGCATTTTTAGTATCGATACTGCATAGATACTATCTTTTTATATGCTCATCATTAATTAATTTTAAACAAAGATTGGTTTTTAGTATTTATGGTATAATTTTCAAACGAATAATACAAAAAATAATTTTCCTAATTAATATTTAATCAGTACAAATTTTATTCTAACCCACATTCAAAAGCAATGAAAATATACAAACCGTAATTACATCCTAATATTAGTTTTAGGCATGAGAAAAATATACAAGAACAGTTGAATAAAACAGAATTCATAATTTACCTAATCAAAGACAAATACGAGGTAATTCTCCATGTCATGTTTGTATTGTTGTGTATGTTCGGATTTTACAACCTCGAAGACTGCTATTGATATACTAGACGACTATGCGATATGAACTTTTCAATGGAAACAAAAAAAAAACAATTTTGGAAATTATTTAATTGTTGGAAAGTATATTTACGGCTTTATATTTTCAAATTTGATCATAGTTTTTTTTAAAACAATAGGAATACCCTATCCAATATAAAGTTTTCTAAAAAGTAGAATTTTATCATTACGGAAAATATACTCCTTTGCTAATACTTTACTATAATTAAGACTTATTTTACTACGAAGCTTCCTGTAAACCTAGGTTTGGTGCAGATTAAAACTACGTCGGAATCTTCTAAATCATTTTTATTTTACAATATCATTAACTTAGCATAAAAAAAACTCTCGATATACACGAGGTCTTTTAATCTCATTTTATATTCCAAAATATTTATTCAAATTAGTATTTGCACCTTATCTTCAAGTTGAAATATTTTCAAATGCCTTGTCCCTCAACAACACGAAATATTTTATTTTTGAAAAATATTGAGAATATTGCAAAATTAAAAAAAGCTTATTTTTCACCAAAACGTAAATGCAAACTCTCACTCTTTTTAAAAGCTACCGTGTTTTGAGATAATGTACAACAAAAACAATATTATCAAGTAAAATAAATTATCGAATCTTACTAACCCTACTGAAAAATCAAGTTTTATTACAAATTGACTATTTTGAAAAAAACCATACAGCAATATCAAATAACAATTGGTCCAAATATTATTACATTAAAACGTCGCTAATTGTAAACGTAATATGAACTTATTTATTTATAACAATTGTGCGTTATAATTTAATAAAAATAAATAAATTCACTACAGAATTTCTTATATAAAATGCGTTGTTAAACGTTTTGTTCAGTCGACGTTGTCTGATTTTTTCAAAACTCGCTGTGCGGTTTGCCTTCCTTGTCATTTTTCAGGCGTTTTTGTTTGTTTCGACGAATGTTTTTATAAGGATCGATTATCCAAATTAAAGCTGTCAGGGTATTTTCTATAAACATTGTTTTTAATTTAACCATATTTCAAAATAAAGCAGCTTCTTTTGTGCTTATAGCTCCAGATTAAGAGCTTCTTTATGTAATTTCAAATGAGCCGGTACTAAAAATTTCAACATCAAAGCTCCTCGGTAAGTATCCTTAATTTCAACCTCGTATATTTTTTAAATTCTTAAGACCCCAAGACGATTACGTCATCAAACTTCTCTTTTCTTGGGGATTAAAAATATTTGTCGATTTAAATTTGGTAGATATTATTTTATCTATCTAAAATACAAACACAACACAACTTCAATACAATGTTCAGTACCGAAAACATCGTAATTTTATTCAGTATTATATATTTTCAAACGTTTTAGTTGATACAAGCTAAAATATATTTTGAATTGCGTACTTGCTTATTTGAATAATTCTACGGTATATCTGTATTTTTAGGTTTTTCACAAGAAATAATCTCTTTTTTGCGTTATTGAAGCTTTATCAAATTATTATACAATATGATAAATACGCTTTCGTATAATTTTATTGATTGGTATTGTTTGGTACAATTTAAACTCTTAACATATACGGTAAAAATTTGAAGTCACCCAACAGATTTTATAGATAGATTTTAAAACTAATACAATAATTTATGAAATATGTGTTATTATATTTACCATAATCCATTGAAATTCGGTTTTCTACAACTATCTAGTAATCGTTAATTAAAAAAAGATGTAATTAATATTTAAAATTCATAATACGTAGCAAATAAGGACGGTTGCATGGCAAGGACCTGCAGGGTCTAGTCATGATACATAATTGTAGACTTAATATTAAATAAATAGATATCAAAATATTAAGTTAGTATTAGAATTTTTTTTTTATGAGATCTTTTCAGTTAAGTCAAAATTTTAAAAGAATAAGAGCCAATTTTATTTCAAATGTAAATATAAATTAAAAGTATGGCTTTTAAGCCATATTTGCAAATTCAACAACGCTAAAGATTAAATTTGTTTTCACTTTTCAGAAACTAGCAGACACTAATGAGCATTTGAAATTTACTTTGATCTTTATGTTTCATTATTATTAAAATTATTACTATTATTATTGTGATTTAAATTATAAGTATTTAGAAGAAGGACAATAAAGATATTACAAAGCAAGATGTTTTAGTACAACTTGTCATCACAAAACATTGTTTGGCCCCAAAATCTTCCATCAAAATTGCTGTGTTTGTTTTATCAATATATCAAAAGCAAATATGAACCCAATCCGTTACTTGTAATTGGAAATAGATTAAGACATTGTGTGTTTCTGCAAACATGAGCAAACTGACGTAACATGACGTTATAACTTGGCCTTATTAAAATCTTCGTTGATTGTATAACTTCCGATTTAGATGAAAATATTTAAATATCATTTGTTGTAGCATCTGCTGTGATACATAATGTTTTATTTCCATAAATTAGCAATAAAGATTTAAATTACATAAAAATTGGGTTTCTAAACTCCAAAGAGCCGCATTATGAAAATAAGTGAAATTATAAGGAAGAAAAAAGTGAATGCTGCTGACTAAAATTTATTATACAAATAAAACTCCCAAAAAGGAGTCGGGCTGAGCCAAACTTGCTTATTTATATTTGCATTTTGGATTCCCGAGAAACTTAGGTGACATTTATCATTTTTGGATATTTGGCACACTTAAGCGTTATTTTAATAATTTCGTTTTCGAGTTTTTTGAATTTCGTAAAACCAATATTATTTCTAGTGATTTAAAAGTGACACATTTTGTAAAATATTTTGCTCGTACATATCAAAAAATATTTTTTAATGATTTCTCAACATTTTTAATGAGTTTATTTCAATTGTTTGATATTTTCTGTCAGAAGAAATAAAATTTTATGAGATATATTTAATAAGAATCTACGCATTTTGCATGATAATACCTTATACGTATATATAATTTTAAGTAAAATTTAATACCTTAAAATGTTATCTTACAAAGCAAAATACGGATGATTCCACTTCAAATATAACTGAAGACTTTTAAAAGCTCTCCAATGAAAATTATTTCAAATATCGGTAAAGTTCTTTCAATTTGATTTATTATTTTATTTTATTTACATATAAAGTAAACTCTTCGAGCATAATACGGTTTCTCTCATTTTGCGTGGTTTATATTAGTTTAACGCCTGTAATAACATATTGAAAACTCGAAGCAACGTTAGAATAACTTTTAACTTGTAATTTTCGTTTAATTTTAGTATTTAACCCTCATTGTGTGTACTCAAAATTCAAAACGAACAGAAAGTAAGAGTGATATAAAAAGTTTATAACGTGCGTAACTCAAGTTTGTAAATTTATTTTTAGAAATTAGTCATATATTGGTAGTATTGTAAAACAAAATAAAAAAATGATTTTTTTTTTATCTTTTATGTATTCTGAAACATCTTAACTTCTATCAAAGTACTACCTTATGCATGATTTCGCTTTGCATGTTAAACACATCAGTTATACTCGAATAAACTCTCGTAGAAGAAATGTCTTTTGATTTTAGGAACTTTTAAATTTTCAAAGAATGTTTTTTTGTAAAAGAAAAATATTTTTTCAGAACTTTCCAAAATTTTCAATTAAACTAGAATAATATCTTAGTCAAATTAGTTGAATGCAAAGTAATTTCATTTATATACATACACACACACACACACACACACACATATATATATATATATATATATATATATGATTCCAACATCCAAGTATTTTGTCGAGGGTTCCTTTGATATGCGCAAGAATAATATTTAAAGCCATACTTGAAACTTTCTTACACAATCTCGTAGCTCTTGTGAGCTCTCGCGCCTGCACACTTACCGGCCGAGTATATTTGGATAATCTCCGTTAAATCTTCTTGATTAATATATTCTTGTAGCCAGTTCAGAAATTTATAATTTGATTAAACACTTTCGATTTTATCGTTACAATGCCTGTGACAGCGCGGGTCGGTGCCCTTTTGGGTTTTAAATTCATAAATATTTTAGACACGATAGGCTTATATTTTCTATAATGAGAAACAGTCCGTCAGATTTATGGCTTTTGACCGTGTTTAATAAATAATTTGTCATTTTGTGGGAATTTTAATATTTTATCAAAGAAAGAATCAGCGTTTTGGTTTAAGATTTATGGCACATTATTGATTATGAGCTCACTGTGAATTGAATAAAAATAAGCAATAATTAATATGAAAAAATATTTGAAAGAGAAATTTTATTACAATGTCTATAGTGTAATCAGAAATTTTTTTAGGGAAGTAGTGTTTAAGTTGAAGAAAGTTCGTCTATATGCTTAGATCTCAAGAAATATACAATTTCGAGGAAATTCACTTACCTTAAATAAAAAGTACGATGAATTTAGTCGTTCATAACAAGGCATCTCTTAAATAGCAATATATTTTAGTTGATTTAAGAAGTCATTTTTTGCGGTATTCCATATTTCTTTTTGAAAGTTACCCAACTTTCGGTTTTATAACATTTTATGTATTAATTATATTATGCATATATATATATATATATATATATATATATATATATATATATATATATATATATATATATATCTATACATAAAATACAGTTAACTTATTGCACATTCGTGTATACAAAATTAGTCTCAGTGTATCAACAACACAAAAGAATCATCATTTGTCGAGATGTCACTCTAAAATTTGTAGCATCTTAAAAAAGACTGGCGTGACTTTAAATAAATAAGACTAAATTTAATTAAACTGATATTATTAAAGAGGTGGTTTATATATTTATGCTTTTATCAGATAAAATGTATAAATCGAATATAGATTTAGAATTTTTTAATATGTTTCAAGACATTTTATTTCATAACCACTGACATGAAAAGAGATTTTCATACTTAATCAAAAAGGCTACATTTATCCACATAATAGCAATCTATGATTAATCTGCCTCTCTCATCAAACACTTTACTAGCAAACATGTAAGTAGATATCTTTTGATTATTTTCATTTATTTTGAATATAAGTCTCATTCTCACGTAAAGCCTTATTTTAAAACCGGTTTATGCTAAAAAAATTGTTTCTTTTTACCAGCGCCAAGTTCTTGCTTCTTAAAAAAATCAATTGTAATACAAAATGATGTGTCATGTTTCCATTGCACTGTACTGAACCTTCCGTTGTACTTTTTACATACACCGTATAATGTATTGGCAGTGGTGAGTCTCAGTCTCTCTTTGACACACACCTTCACCGGGTCAACAGTTTTTTTTCTTTCTCTCGCATACGAAATACAAACCTGTTCCGTGTCACTGCAGGGTCACCGCAGCTGTTTCTCCAACACACACGTTGCTAACGAATTATTATTATGTAAATAATAAAAATAAAAAAATATATATGTACTTAAATATAAGTATTTTTTATTAAGACCTTTTAAATTGGTGTTTCTTGAATATTCAATTTATTACACTTATTTTTCTAATACGTGTCCATGGGTGATTTTATCGGTCTTATGAAAACGCTTTAATTTACAGTATCTTCGGTAAAAATGTTAGAATATCACATTAATTTGTACAATCACGTATGCAGCTTTATAGTATATCTATCAGAATTGGATATCGCGCTATTTCATCACTAAGCACAAATACCCAAAGCCCTTTTTGCCAGACGCGTTTTGGGGTAACACAGACCATGTTCCCTGGACATATTTTGGCAACACCTAAAAACACCGACACACTAACTGGAACTGGCCTTCTCTTATCGACGACGACGCTGGGGTCTGGCTTGTTCTAATATTCACCAAAACATTTTGGTAACCGACATGTTTGTTTATGAAGTTAGCCCATTGTGTAACAATAAATAACTTATTATAACTGTACTGTGGAATGGTAGCCCCGACGTAATGCTCTACAATAACTCATACCGTGGCCATTTGTACTGGTTAAATTGCAATATCTAAACAAATATACTAGTCCAAAACTCTCTTACTAATTTTATAAATATAAAAGATTATCCTTGCCACTTCAGGTCGGATTCTTCGGAAAGAGTTTATTATTTTCTTTTTTTTTGTTATTAAAATACTCTCAATATGTTTGAAAATATAATTAATATTTATACAAAATAATTCGATTATTTTCTTTCAACACAAGGCCCAGTGCCAACTGTTTGTACCTTTCCTGAGATTTTTTGGAATTCAATCAAGAAATTTTTTATTTGTTGGATTTTATTGTTTAATACAATGCTTTTCTCTAAACCTAAACAATTGTATTTTAAGACTAAGAGTAATCATGTAACAAATTTGGACATCTCATTTCGGAAGGGAGCTTATGCTATGTCACTAGTTGCAATCAACCCAGTTGTCAACTTTAGCTTATCTATCAACATTGAAGCTTGTAGAGAGGAAAAAAATTGAAAAATTAGTAAAAAAAATATTAATTTTACTTGTTAATTTTATTTAAAATGTTATTTGACGAAGCAATATTTGAAATAAATTGAATTCTGATTTCTTACAACATTATATTTTCCTATTGAAATATAACAAGTTACACGTTATGACCTTGTGATTTTGCACAATGTAAAATCACTTTTTTTACTCAACATCACAAACACTGGTGGTTTGTTCAACATTTACTAGCAAATAATTTGAAAACTACCTATTTAATTTTAACTTTTTATATAAACTTCCGTTATTCCATTATGAGATTAGATAACTTACACGACAAGCACGAAGTATTTTGTATCACAACAGGAAAAAAATATTTCATCTCACATCATCGGCAACCCTGCATTTAACTAATAAATTTAAAATTAAAGCAACAATTAAAGTATTGTAGCGACAGATTCCATTTCATAGGCATTGCCAGGTTGAGAGAAAGTATCTTCCGAGTGACATTCGCCTTCCACGGCGGCAGACAATATGATGACTCTTCGTCAATCAAATGAGTACATATATCTACAACTCCTCAAACAAATAAACTTTTGATTTTGACATATTAGTCGTGAAATCTTTACAAACAGAATTAATGTAAATTTGCATTTTTATGTTTGATAGGTAAAATACTGTATAAATATATATTTACCTACCAATATGAAGATGCACTTATTCAAGCTAAAACTTTGTCAAATATTCATGATCAGTCACGTAACATCCAATGTTAAATCGATTAATAATATTTAATGAAAACCGATTATAATAATCCTCTACAGTTAATACTTTTTTCTTTTCGAAATTTTCAACTAAAAAGTTAAAAATAGCACTTTAAAAATAGATTTGAAATTCTTTATATTTTTATCGCTAGCAGATATTGAACCGTCTCTGAACGGACCTCCTAACTTTGCCTGTCTCCGGCAGCCCTCTTCCACTTTGTACCGCCGTATATTCAAGTATTCATTCTAATTTTCATGTATTTTAAAAACCTAAAAGCGCGACACCAAACATATACAGAAAAAATGAAGTCACAAAAAAAAAAAAAAACACTTTCTATCATAAAAAAAAACAAAGCTAAAACTTATTGTATACGATTACACTTGTGGATGTTCGAAACGACCGAGAGATATGAGCACACTTTTCAAAGGTAACAAACGCTTCAATCGATTTCATCTATTGAATAGCATCTTGATAGGCACTCCCTCCACAGGGGCTCTGTCGTGGGAATCGAACCGAAAGCACTGGCATGTTTCACAACACCGGTCCTTTGGAACTCTCGTGGAAAAAAATACAAGTGTTAAAAGAGTGTTAAAGTGACATCCACTGCTAATGGTGATGATTTTAGCACATGATTGATCGTTGAATTGAGTTCTTCTAAGAACATTGACCGTCACTGAACATAGATAGATACGCGCGTAAAAATTTATATATACTTAATTTCAAATGTGCGTTTAACTGTGTATGTGTGTTTTTATGTATATACTACGAGTATATGTCACCAAAATTTTATAGTATATATTATATAATAGTACTAGTAAATATCTTAAAAATATATTTTTAAAATCATAAAGAAAAATTTTTTTATTGACATTTTCGTTTACTCTTTCCTCAAGACGAATAAAGCCCATTCAGTTTCTTCACATTTCTATCGGTCAATGTGTATATGTTTGTTTATATATATTTTGTTTATTTTTTAAGATTATATCAAAACATAATATGATTGTGAAACTACAGTAAATATGTACAATGTTATATTTTATTTTGTTTAATGATAAAATATAACTAATGAACACTGAAAAGGTTATGGGCCTATCTCTGCGCGCTTGCTCCCAGAAGAGATGTGTTTGTTTCCGTATTTGTTCTGAGATTTGCACACGGGCAGACCGCAGGACACGGCACCGCGAAATAGAAAGTTCCTGCTGAGTGACGGGCCGCGAGGAGTGCAGGCTTGCGGAATGAGAACAGGAAGTCCATTCATCGGAAGCCACGGGCTCGCCGGAAATGCACCCAATATTTGACAACCTACGTGTACACTGACTGCATTCACATACCGACTGCCCGTTTGAAAGCAATAATTTACAAAGATGCAATTGATCGAGATTGCTTTACATCTGATTCATAGTTGAATGTTTAACTTTTATGAAATTATTTACAGATTGCTTGAGCAATAATGACAAACGATGTCAGATATTACCCGTTGAATTGTTTTACACAAATTAAATACCAATGTACAGTACATATCAATTTTTATTTTCCATATATGCGTATTTGATATTGAATAGTTGAAACAAAATAAATACTGTTTAAAACAACGCTTAGGTGCTCATTTGTTTAATAAATAACGTTTATGTAATGTTTCAGCATGTGAGATTTCAAGAAGTTAATTATATACAAACAATATAAATTTAAACTTTTTGCTACCAATATTCATATTTACATAAAGTTTTAAACATTTAAATGAACACGAATTAAAAATATCTACAACAACAGTCCCACCTTCATTTCTTCGTTTCATAATATTAATTAATTTCTTGGCAACAAATTGTATGGATGATACAACCTGTGTGGAAGCACATTATAAACATTTTAAAGAAAGGTCATAAACCACGGGAAGAACCCAGCTGCTTATTTATGGCTCGAAGAGTCCCGCGTGACCAAAGAATTCACGAATTACAACGCTTTCTTCAGATTTATTGTCCGTTTTGTACTCTCTATAACGTATGTTTACAAAATGAAAACATGACACCACAACTTACTCATTCAACACATCGCGCTACATGCGCTTGATGGTTTTAGTCATGGTAAAGGTTCTTGAAATAGGATCAAAAGTATCGCGTACTTTACTAAAATTTTCTCTTTCCTAAATTTGTACAGTAGATCAGAAAATTTTAATTTGAAATAAATTGTTGAGGGACAAGGCATTTGAATGGTGAAGATCCATTAATATAATGAAAATAATAACTTTTTATTTAAATCTTCACAGTAAGTTTATTAGAATATTGTTATTGGGTCGAAACTAGTTATGCAAAACAATATTCTAATAAACTCACTGTGAAGATTTAAATAAAAAGTTATTATTTTCATTATATTGAAATAAATTAATAAAATTAAACTTTGCATTGTGCCAAAAAAAATACCCAAGCATTTTGGTTACTGTTTGCAGCTTTTGAATATTTTTTTATAACTTTTTAAGTCTAACATTACACTAAAGCATTTTTTGTCCGAATTTAAAAAAAATATTAGAAGACAATGCCTGCGATTGGTTTTTTTTTTGTTGCATTTGGCCAATACAGACTTGAAAAGATCGATGCCGACAAACCAAGATTCACCTGATGAGCCACAGGTAGAATTATAAGAGTCGGGCACATGATGCACAGTTGGTCTTAATAGCTTTAACTGGTGTTTTACTAAATGCACAAATTTAATGCAAATTAAGCCGCAGCCGCTCAAGTTGATTAAAAATGTCCGTACCAGATGATTAGAGCTTTTTGGTAATTACATTTTTGTTTGTATTCTCCAATTAATAGTTTCAATTATTTTTTTAAAAACGCATGATTCATTAAGTGTTCTATCTAGATTTGTAGTTTAGTTTTACTTGTAATTTGTAGCGTAATCTCATCAAGTAAAACCGCGTAAGTTTTGAGTATCTGAAATATGTGAATGTGGTGAAAAATCTATGTTTTAATCAGAATAATGTTGGAATCCGTGTCAATTTTGCTGCTTATTATTTTAATAATAAGCAGCAAAATTGACATCATTCTGATTTATAAATAGTGAGCGTTTGAAAAAATATCTATTGGCAATTCATTACCGTTGTATTTCAATTTGCGTCGTAGATGCTGCCTAACAAGTGGATTTAATTCGCTTATTTTTAATTTACAAACAAATTAAAAAGTTTTTAATTTATCTGGAAAGTAACATCAAATAATTTTTTAATACTTTTGATTATGAAATAATCATTCAGTATTTAAAAATACTCATTGAGTAATCCTTGAATGTTTTTGAATGTATATAAAATGTCATTTTATTACACACTTATGCAATAAAAAGTTACAATACTTAAATGGGAAATACTATGTGCACGTCAACTATTATACCTTATCAGTCCAAACGTGATTACTTTTTACTACTAAGTTTTCTCTTTTGAATAATGACTCAGTCAAGGCTTTTGCTAATAAACTATCCCCTTTGGTAATCTTTAACTCTAGGATATAATTTATGAGACGCCGACCAAACAATAGCAGTGGTGTCATGAATACTGCTTATCTTTTCAATAAACAACACAGGTTGTCTTTCCCAAATAATTTTGTAAGGCGTCTTTTTAATATTTGTAAAAGGTTTTGCCTTCAATGGGGAGTGAAGTCGTATAATTTGTTTGGGTATTTTCAGAGCTTCACTGAGAAGAGATATCTCGATGTTACCTACAGTGCTAACAGAAATCACTGATATAATGTCGTTTTTCTTACTCTTTGTAGATTTTAAGAACGATTTTTGTTGATTTAAATACTTTACATCGAAATGAAGTTGAATATTTAGTTATTTATTATTTGACGTTATATATACAGAAATACTAATTTATATGATCTGACTCTCTGGTTTATAGCAAATGCTTCTTAGCTCATCGGTTAGTAACTTTTTTATATTTTTTATTGAGTGTTCCAACATTTTTAAGCTCTACTAGATCAGAAAAAATCCAGGCGGTTCTTTATTCTCAGAAAAGTAAATGCATTTAAGCATTTACAATTTAAAATAAATGAATAAAACGTGGGCTATAGTGATGCAAAATCACCAAAATTAATAATAAAAAAATATGTCCGCAAAAGCAGCCCGACTCTTGAAGTAAGAAATGCTAGTAATTAAAATTTTTTTTTACAAAAAAAACAAAACTAGTAAATAGTTAGAATCTTTTAATCCAAGCTAGCCTCAGATGGTGCTAACGGGATGGTAAGCAATAAGGCTTTATCATCGGTTCGTTTTAGAGATGAAACAGCCACTTAATATTTATGTGTGCATTAAAAAGCCTCCGAGGCGTTAGAAACGATTACCCTCATAAAAACAGCACCTCGTTATAAAAAAAAAGTTATAGGCTCATTATGTAAACAACATTAAATAAATCATATTTAACGTCTTGTGCATTGGATATTGAATGCCCATTTCATTGTTTCATTCCAATAACTGCTGAATATTTTTCAATAAACTATTCGGGGTTACATCGTCTTCTTTTATATTTTTGAAGAAAATTTGGTTTTTAATATATATTTAAAAAATAGATCTTAATTCATAAAATAAAGAATAAAAATTCAACTGTTGTAAAATTGTTCATACCATATTATATAATCAATCAATAATATGATAAATTGTTTTTGAATGATTATAAATTATATGTTAAGTTGTTTATATTTTAATAATTTCATACATATTATGATGAGATGTTTTATAAAATAATTAAAAAAATATATTTTACCGACCTATTTTAAATACACTATTTTAACTATACTATTTTAAAAACAATATTTTAAAAACACTATTTTTTAAATTAACATTTTTTTATTATCGAGAAGACTGATTCGTTTCCTTTTTACGTGAGTTTATATTTTTTGTATTAATTGTACACACACTATTAATAAATTGCATATTTAGAAGAAGTTAAAATATTTATCGTTTTGATATATCATATATTATGGTTTTTCAATATACTAATTATTTACGAGGATATTTAGGAATTATTTTATCCAGAGGGACATCCATTCTCGCTTAAAAACAGACAATTTTTGTTTAATTTTATTACAACGATGATCTATGATTGATATTGAGAGTAGCATTTTTTTCCAAATCAATGCGTATATGCCTCTTGATTGACAAGCAAATTTGCACATTCTCGGGTGCATAATTGGATTTTTGTTTACTCATTGCTCTCGACTCTCACTTTGTATTGCGCATTTTCATTTAAATTGTGTTAAATTCTTGCCATAGTTCGTTATTGAAAATATGACCTTCGAAAATGTATTTTTTTTTGATTTAGTAATTTTAATATTTAAATTCGTAACTAAGTATAATGAAATTATATACTGAATAAGTATAGAGCATGGTTAATGCCAAACGCAACGGGATTTGTATTATATATTTGTGTATTGATTTTTATTAATAAATTAAAAATCATAATACACATAAAAATATTGAATATATTTACAATTTATAAATTTAAGACTGCAATCTAAAATCCATAATAAGTAGTAGCTTTGTGTATATGCTTATGGATTGCGATACGCAAATCTTTTACTATCAACAGTTAAAAACGTTACGCGACTAAACAGAATACATGCTAAACAAGTTTTGATATTTTATGAATACCACAATTATTTTTACATGTCTATTTATATAAGTTATGTTTTTTTTTACATTCTTGTATGTTGAAAGATTACTTTATAATAATGGAGTGTAATGGGCGTGTAAGCATAGAAAGTATGGATTTTCAAGAGACAGAGTTTTTAGTATTTTGTAAGGTAATAAATTAAACGTCTTGGCTGCTCTCGGTTGTACTAATGTCTGGAGGCAATCCGAGTATTCTTTTTTTTTTATGGAGTGAATATGGGAATAAAGATTTATAAACATAATATGGTTGTAAAAAAGAACAAAAAATACCGTATATTGTTCATTAATTTAAATTAGTTTTTTTTTATTTGAGATAAATTTCTTGAAAATATGAAGACTTAAATTTTAGAATTAAATAATTTGACTCAAATACATTTTTCCATTGCTATGAAGCATAAATTTCCATTTATTCGAGTTTTTCTTTAAGTATATTTCCAATACTATAAGAAATTTGTTTTCTTAATGTTTCAAATTAACTTTGTATTCTTTTTTAATTTTCAAAGAATATGATTATTTTCATTTCCATTTTCATCGACAACATTTACAAACAATAATTAAGCAAGGAGCTTTATTTGGGTAACACTTTAGTACAGTTAGTATTTTTTTAGAAATATTAAAATATATATTTTATTTGTAATTTTTCCTTAATTTCTTAATTTCCTTACAGGTAAGATATTCGGGCTTCTCAATTTTCCCTCACTGAACATCTGTAATACCAAGCAATAACTTTGAGAACGTAAGTAAATCAAATACAATTAAAAAAATATTACAGATTAATAAGGGATAAAAGTATGTTTTTTTATAATCTAAATAGGTAATTTAATAAGTCTTTGCTGAAAAATAACAACAGCAATAAAAAGCATTCAAAACTTTTCAATGCTTTATTTTGATTCTTTATAAAGAATTACTTAGTATAAACTACGTAAACGGTATAATAAGCGGCATATTTAAATAATATTGAATTAGCGAAATTTAATCATATAGATGAATTGAATGATATTACTCTGCATTTTATTTTTTGAATATGTAATACATGCCACATACAACACGTGTTAATATTTATTATTTCATTGCATAACGTTTTGAAACCACGATGACTGCTTGTCTCGACTATTATTTCAGTCATTTTCATGGTATTCGATCATTAAGATGCTCAACAGCAAACACCAGCAAATCACACGAAATCTCGCCGAATCAGCTGTCTCCTACAACCGCCGTGAGTTATGGAGAATGGCCCGACTCGCTCCTCTTGCACAAGTGCCAAGCAAATTTCCTGCGAATAGCATGACGTCAGAACTCGGACGGTCTGATTTTGAGCCTCCCAATTGAACCTTAAAATGCTTTGAGATTCGCGTATATTTGTGAAATGCTTTAAAACACATCTAATTAATAAATTAAAAAATATTTTTAAAAAACACAAAAAATTACACAACAGAATAAATACGTTCAAAGTAATAACAATAAGTAGATTCAAAAAACGTTTATCACGGTGTCGACATGCTATCAAACGGTATGAAATAAGATCAAATTAATTTTAGAATAAAACCTATAAATTTCAATGAAAGCATAATCATAACCAAATCTGTTTTTTTTTTACCAAAATCTATAATTAATACAAATAATTATATCTTAAGCAATTTTTTACAAAATTAAAAACGAATAATTTCGACAAAAAAACCCAGCAATCTTATTTCATTTGATTTTACGAGATTCAGTACATTATAATATATTTCCATAAGTCATGGAGGTTGTATATCTGTGTGATGTGTTATTCTGTGTGAAATTTCTGAAAATCTTTTTATATGTGAAAATTTTGTTACAAATAAAATAATTATCTCACACGGCCTTATTTACCAAATGTACCTTGGATTCGTTGCTAGTAAAATTCAAAAACCCCAGAGGCTAATTTTATACACAAGAAATTTTTAAAATTGCTTAAGACAGAAAATTAAAGCGAATGGTGTGTGTTTATGTTTTCACAATTAACTTTAGTTATTATTTTTACGGTAGCATCCTGAAGAAGCCGCCGCGGGGTGGATTTGTTTTACACCCATTAAACAAATGGTCTCATTTCACTTTTATGGTTCAGCATCCACGCGAAGGAAAACAAATTTATTGTAATTTCAAGCCAAACAAAGAAAGCCAACCGGGTAAACCTCCAAAAAGGAAAGATAACACGTGAGTAGCATCTCATTGTGATGCTTTCTCTTTCCGGTATTTCTGATTTGTCAAAAGCAGACGGACAAACCCTACGTAATTACATGTTCCTTTAAAGCACCCAATTATACATATTAAAAAATCATTATTTTATAAATATTAATCATATAGGCGTGTTCACTTTTACACGTAGATATAAGAAACAAAGATATATTTATATCACATATCATTTCTGATTATTACTATTAAAATAGCCAATATTTAAAAAAAATTATAATCATAACTTTCTAAATGAAAAGACACAACGAGTATTATCTATTTACGAAAATAGTAAATTCGACAGCTAGTATTAAAATACAATTTCACAAATGGTTTCATAAATAGTAATTTTTATCTGTACACTAAGCCTCCAAATGTTTTTTTTTTTATTTTTGATAAAATTGGCAAATAATCATTTAACAACATCCTCACTATAATTGCTTTAGTAAGCTGAAAAGAATAAAGTTAACAAAATAAAATCATTATATTATTATTATATAAAATAATTACATGAATAAATATTTATTTTCAATTTATAAATAATTTTTTAATCGATAATGCGTTTCAAATTTCTCAAGTCTTCTTCGACTCTTTTGTTATATATCTAAGAAAGCTGAAATTGTTAAAAAAGAGTTTCAATAAAATATCAATGTAATAAAAAAAAAAAAGTGATATTTTATCTTTTAATATCTGTAGCTTCGAAAACGAAGAAGATGAGCATCATTAATTTGTCTTTGCCTGACATTTTTTCAGTGTACAAAATCCGCTAAAAATAAATATTCGACTTGTTCACCTGCGATAAGAGAGCAGGAGAAATCCATAGAATCTGTCGTTTTATACGCTTCTCCCCACCCGCGCGTCGTGACTTATCGAAAAGATATCGAGGCAATTCTCTAACCTCTGGCCTATGGACCGGCTCCGGCCAGGGTCGTCACGCTGGACCCGAATGGAGGACAGCTCTCTGACGAATATCGACCGATGGAGGACACTAAATAAATAGATTTTTTTTATTTTGCTTGAAAGAATGGCATTAAACAGTAAACAAAAGAATTTATTCAATATAAGTGTATCATCTGAATTAACTTATCTTGTCAGGTTTATAGCATATGTAAAAACCTTTTTTTTTTTTTATTTTTATACAACATACTCTAATTATAATACTCTAATTAAATAATTGTCTGTGCAACATTTTTATAAACAACTCACTTATTTAGACCAAAAGAATTTCAATTAGTTATACATAGTTATTATAAGTCTTGTAGATTCTTACATTAACGAATTATTATGCATTTAAATAAAATATATAAAAGAGGAATTGGTAGTAGAAAACCAACGTGGATGGGAATCTGCACTAGTGGCTGGAAGTACAGCCGTATTAGTAAAACTGATTAAGGATATATTTTATATATCTATATATGTCTTTGTAAATGTACGAAAATCATGTCCTCCGTTTGATGATTCAACCCTATTCAGCGTAGGGAGGTAGCTTCTTGAATACCTATATTATTCATATTTTGGGCATACTTGTTTCAGAACACCCGTAGAACAAAACACGTGAGTTTCTGTGCTTGAGGATGGATTAACTTGTCCAATATTAGTTAAAGTTCTGTAAATATGTGAAACCTTGTAATCAGATAGTTTTATTTGACCATGCTTATTTATCAAAAGATAAATAACAGCTATATAGAAATTTCCTATTTTACATATTTTTTAAAGAAAATAAATCATTAGCTTACGATGAAATCCATGTAGAGTCGACTGAGTCCTCTCTCACTCCGTTGAATCTCTCCGATGGAGTCCAGCAACTCTTTATCTTATGGCTTCGGCAGATAGGTTGTATTTTTTCATCACAGTTTTTTCATTACAATTACTAAAGAATATTTATGTTTGTAATTAATAAAATTGAAAAAAAGTATTAACATTATCAAATTACTCCGAAAACGAAAGTAAGAATTTCTTTTGAAATAATCAATCCAATATTGCAAGTAAATTTTAATTGGTTTTTTTTATTTTTCATAAAACATAAATTAATGAAATATATTCTTGTTAGTAAATTACACAATTTCGATACGATCTCCAAACGTATTAAAAAATATTATGTAAGTTTTTTTTGGTTAGTGTATTCTTGTAAAATTGGTAAATTTGTGCCTAAAGGTTATTATAACACCTCTCTCTTGCACTTTTATGTATTACATATGTTCAGAAAAAATCCCGCGAAGTCAAGAAGTCACGTCTTTTACAAAGCAGTAGCTAATCAAATAACAATTTTCACAAATATTTTTTCGATTAAATAAAAACTCATTATTTAAAAAAAAAAATTACTATTTCATATAACATAGCCATAGCAATAAAATCAAAATGATAATATTTATAAATACTTTGACATTTTTTATAAAAATAAAATATATAAATATAGTAAATACAGTGCCATTTTGTTTAAAAGGGCCAACAATAAAGGTTGCTGAAACTAGTCTCACCAAAAAATTTAATGTAGTAAATCACAAAAAAAAACAATATATATTTTAAAATAAACTCGGTACTTATTAAATAAGATGTTTAAGGAAGGAACGACTTCAAATAAATAAAATTCATATTAAATTAAGAAAAATAATTATTTATATTTGAGGCTTTCTTTTATAAATTAATATTAAAATAACATCTTATGTATTATATTTTTGTCTCAAAATAATCATTTAATTCTTTGTTGACTTACGTGTAGATTTTGTTAAGATCTCTCATTCGCCATTACAAACTGACACATTAAATTGATTTGGCGTTACGACATTGATTACGCCACGTCGTATTCTAATACTATGATCAAAATACAACTATTTTTCAAACGAGTTCATAACTTTTTACTGTAAGGCCTAGACTAGACTTACAAATATATAAATAATCCGATTAGAGCGGCACAAAGAGAATTGTTTAATCCGTGAGGGTAGTAAATGAAACATGTGGGCGCGGCCTCAAAGGTGAATACATCAATAAGAAAATAATTATAACTTCTAAGAAAAAAACACATCAAAGAGATATCATACCTAGAAGCTATTGATAACAATAAACGTCCTAATTGATGAAGTACCGAATCCAATGTTATTAAATTTGATAAAAGGTTCATTTTCTAGGTATTTCTCAAAAGTTTATCATGCAATACAATAAAAGTGTATTTATACATTATTATATAGAAATATAATTGGAAATCGTATTCATCGTATCCATCGTAAATCGGTACTTCTTAAAATTGTGTTCTTGTGTATTATGCTTAATATCCAGGAATATCATTTCACTAAAGATGGCTAACAAAACCAACGAGCACCTAACCTAACCAGGTTATGAGTTTTTTTTTATTTTGTATTAAATGAGGTATAAAGGAGACGTTGCTGGAGTGGGAATATTACCTGACGGTTTTCCAGCTCTGGTGGTACAAGAAAAAAGGTTATGAGTACTGTAACGGTTAGGCTACGCGGAGTATGTAACTAAAGAGTTAATGGAAAAAAACCTTTTACGAAAAAACTTATTATGTTTACATCATAAATTGTATAAACAGGGAAAACTAACAAGTCAGGCATATTACATGCAGTATATTTAATATATTATATCGCTAGTATTGGTACATATATATATATATATATATATATATATATATATATATATATATATATATATGTATATATATATATATATATATATATATATATATGTATATATATATAGTAGGTTAGTAATCTATATCACATTAGTTGTATCTACCTTGAGATCTGTTTTCTCTTTTGAGTTTAAACGTACATTATTAATTATGCAAACATTATGTTTGCAATTCTTCAATCTTTTTAATCGTAATTTATTCCAGTCAAAAGTCAGATCATTTAAATTAGCAATAAAAGTATGTCTGTAATAATGCTTTGATTATTTATTAATTATTAGCAGCATAATAAAAATGACATAAAGTTGCATTTTTATTTTATAATGACCATAAAATGTATTTTAAGTTGTTATTGTTCGATAACAAACGGTCTGAATTTTAAGAGATGCAATATTAGTCTCCAGTCGTGTTGCATAATCCACAAGTAGATTTGAATTTTATCAGATTTTACGTAAATTTATAATATATTAATACGATATATTATCATATTGCCTTTTAGATAATACAGAAATATTATTTTTCATACAAGCTACTGATGAACCAAGGCCTCTTAATAGCCTAAAGTGCATTTTTTTTACGATCAGATCAATAAAACTTTCCTTGAGTTTCTTTATATGAAAATATGAAATAATAAAACTATGTACCTTTTTTAAAATTATGTATAAAACAAATTATATTAATCCACATAATATAAATATTTTTCTCATTAGTTCAATAAAACGTTTAATTTAAAATTCTTATTAGGCTCAGAGTCTATTAATTATTATTATAGTTTACATTGCAATAAGTTCACAGGTGATATTGAATGGTAATATTTGTTCATAGAGCTATTGCTAAATATCATTTTTATATTATTAATTAAAATATAGTATTAAATCGTTGAATAAAACCGAAATTTATTTATTATACCAATTAATATGGACAGAATGATAAACTTTTGATGACGCTTAAGTCAATTTATTAGTAAATATTCTCTAAATTGTACAATTTTTCAAGTACTCACATTTGGTCCTTGTTATTTAAAATTTCAAAATATAATTAATAATCCTGTAACCGTAATATCACGTGTTAACAAATAATACGGCCATTAGAATTCATTTGGGTGGAAGAGATGCATTCTTTATGTTAAAATACGCAACTCGAATATTATAGCATGGAAATTATGAAATAGAGTCGCGAATATTTTTGACAAAAAAAACTGTCTCTGAGTATCCCACGGTGTTAATAAGTGTTTAGTCATTCTAGTGGATGGCATTCAAACGAGTCCAATCTGTGAAAGCTTAGATAAATAGATTTTTTATTCATAAAATTATTTGCAATATGACGACACTACCTAGTCATTATAATAGCTATTATACCTTCAACACGTTCAATATGCTGACGTTATGTTATAACACCGCACATTCACAGAATCGAAATAACACCCGATGACGACAACTCACAAAGCATGCATTATCAATGCAAATGTATTTGGTTCATCTTTAGTTAATTCTGTCCAGTGCAGGTTGAAAACTTTATAGCCTTGGACCACTTTACATTAGGTTACAGTCTGCGCTGTGGTTGGCAAATTTGCTTAACGACTTTTAAAAAAAATAAAAACCATGAATTGTCACCAGATCTATTCGAAATTATTCTGAGAAATAACGCTTCCTGGTTAAGTTTATCTTTATTTTTTTTACCTAATAAGAGAAATTCTCATTAGGAGCCGCAACCATTCTAAGCCGATACTTAATGCTTACGCTTACATTCGTCTTTTATTTTTGGCCCCTGACTGTAGAAGTTTGGTACATTTTATTCCAATTATCAGTGTTTGCATACCTCTCACATGTAAAAATTGCAAAAGAAGCACCATATTTAAGCTATTTATTCTTTACTTCCTTTGAGCAATATTCTGTTTATTTATATTTATTTCATGAGCGTAGTACTCGTATATCAAAGCTCAGATACTCTTAAAACGAGAAGTCTGAAATCGCAAAGAAAACAAAAATAGGTAAGGAAGCAATTGAAATTACTCGGAACCAATTACAATTGTGTTACTTGATACGCATCAAACATTTGACTATGTTGATAAAGAAAAATTACATCACAGTACTTCTCGAGAAAAAAGGTCATTATTCATACCTTTTAACCTTAAAACGATCTATAATTTGAGCAAAATTTATAAATACTTAAAAAACATGTACAAACTCGATCCCAGGACCCACCCCATGGTCAGAAACAAGCATGCTAGATACTTAAAGGACTTATGATATTAACTGTTGTCTCACTTTTACTAAGATAAGAATCTATAAGTTTTAATTTTGAACATTTTTGTGATAACCAGTTTTTCTGGCTTGCCATGTAACCGTTATTTTTTGATGTGTATATAAAAAAATATATATATAAAAATATAGCCTGATAACAAAATGATTAACATTAATACTTACACCAGCTATTAACATAAAAATATGGATTTGAATATTATTTAAAAGGTTTTGCAATCTGTTGTTTACTATTCATTTATAAAACTTTAAGACTTTAAAATAGTATACTGGTTTAAAAATATACATATGCTTCAATGTTGCAATATTATCAAATTAGCACATTTCCTTAACTGTAAACTATGTTCATATCATATCTTAAATTAAACAGATAACCTACATATTGAAATCGATTTCATAACAATTATACTATTTGAAAAACACAGGATGCTAGACATGTTCCAAGTTCAGACAATGGCGCCCATTTCATTTTTTGCATATAATTCTGAATCTCTATATCATCGAATTTCTATTAATATAGTTTCACCAAGTTTTCTTTGAATATTCACGAAGCAGCCTGACCTAGCTGCTATGTGTCTCGCGAGTGACTTGCTCAACAAAATTTCATAATCGAACTGCCAAGTGAGAGGAGCTAATTGAGTGAATTATTATTATAAAATTCATGCTACTCGTATATTACCCTTTCCAATATGAAATATCTTCGATGATACAATATTTTTTTTAATTATTGAATTGGTTATGTCTCTGTCGTGATAATCAAATTAAAGTTTATGAAAGCTAATGCTTTATTTCACGGTGAAATATTGTTTTTTTTTTAATTAAACAATTTATAATACAAAGTTAAATTAATAATATATTAATGTCGTTAAAGTTATTTTAATTCTTTTAATAAATTATAATTTTTTTGGCAGATGATATTTGGATTTATATGTATTTTTGAATGTTTAATAAATACTTATAAAGTGTTTTAATAAATATTAAATCTTGCTTATATGTATATTTATGATATCACTGAATATTACAAATTAAATGATAAATTAATTTGTATTGTACGTAACTAAACTAAAATATTAATTCGCTGATGCTCCAACTAAGATAATTATTAAAACTGAAAGCTTCACAAATAAACTTACATGATAGAACCAGCTCTAAATAAAAAAGCACAGATTCAAAAGAGTTTATTTAGACTCAAAAATCAAATGCCAAAATATCATAACTAAAAAAAAAATTACTACAAAAATCATAACTAATTTCATGACTTTTATAAATAAAATTTTTACATTTATTGAAAAAGAAAATACTACTTCAATGTGTCACCACGTGACAACATGTCTCTTAAGTGTTGAACTGTAGCGTGATACAGGGCGACCGAGGCACGACGAGGCTCTTAAAAAGTGAAAGACGACTGCCGCGAGCTGACACTTTCCTCTGTGACCTTCCGAAGGACAGCCGCTGCGTCCACTCGAGGACGGAGAGCTCGTCTCCCGGGGCCGCAGAGCGGAGGCGGACGCCATCGGAATTTTCTAAATACAGATGGAAATATATCATCGAATATGATTAACCTACTAGAGCGAACGTATCAAGCAAAACTCTGAGAAAACAACTCTTTTCTTATTCATCATTCATATCAAGCAAAACTCACAAATGCTCGATATTTCGAATTGTTTTTTTTTTATGTCGGCATGAAGCGTGTCTATATCTTTTTGCTATTTCAGTGTTAGATTATAAAACAATCTTAGGCCCAGATGTGATGTCTAAAATCCGTTTTTTTATTGCACCATGAGTATTTTGTTTATCGTAAACTTCTAGAACAATACAAGGCACGATTGTATTTATTCTGTGGTACTGTCCCCGAATAGATTCACTCCGTGGTGCCGATTCCACCTAGCGTGACCTCTTTTAAGTCCGTTGAGAAACATGAAGCTAATTGGTAGTTTTTACATATTTTTTTTGTTGCTATGAATAACAAAAAAAAAAATTTAATTGACAAAAACTAGCTTATCAATCTAAATCCTAGACAGAATTTTTCTATTTGTACACTCAATAATTGTATAAAATATAAAAATTTCGATAATCATGTTTATTTTTGATTGAATATATCTTTATAAAGCAAATGCGCTCACTAATATTGCTTGTCGTTATCTGCTATTCATGTTGGCTATTCATATTTGTTGTATGACTAATGTTTCAATTGATTATACCATTCAACTCGTAACGTTGTTTTTCCTAGTAATATGATACAATTGAGATCACTCCCTGCGAGGATACATAAAAATATCTTCTTTTAAAGAATGATACATTACGGTGAACATGAATAAGTTCCATTCGCCTCGAAAGGACCCGGCGGCAGTGAGTCCCCACTAGTTTTATCTCATCATAAAGTTTTCAGGATATTCATTGTACATATTTATCTTGCTATTTTCAATATAACTGATTCCTTTTACAGTCCTTACTGTTGGGACATTTTTTGTTTTCATATTATGCAAGGTTGTTAGAAAGTATGTTATTATGTGGTATCTATCTGAATTTCTCGATGACTGATAATTCCTTCGATAATTTTTTTTCATGAGCGCCGAAAGTTTTATTTTTGTTATATTGCTAGAGGTTCTGGTTATATTTCTGATGATAAAAAATCTTACGTATTTTTTATACAAAAAACAAATACTGTTTCTTTAATACCACAGAAGGGTACATTTTATTTGAAGACGAAAGTTTTGTAAGTAAAAAATCGCTCATAAACAAAAATTAACGTAATTTCTTAACCATCTGGATTATCATATTTGTTGTATAAATATGGATTATTTTAAATTAAAGCCTGTCCTGAGTTTATTGAATAATTTACTTTTTTCGGTCTTAGTCAGAGATAGATGTTGTTTATGAAACATACATGAAAGACATTGTTTTTTGGAATACCGACATCAAACGTATGAAGCAACTTGATGTGGTACTTATTAATGTTTTGTTAAGTATTCGGAAGCTTTAAATTCGGTCTCCGTAACAATCCTGAGTATTTTAAGAAAGGACTCTCCCTGTTCTTTGAGCATCATTAAAATAAATAGAACTGTTACATGTAAACATAGAGGATTCGTATTATTATAATACAGGTATCATTATTTTACTTTCTCTGTTTATGTGAATACAAGTATTTAAATTACATATAGAACGTTAAATATGAATCAAAGAAACAGTCTCAAAAGAAATTTCATCCATTAAATTATACCTCTAATGTATGTTGTTTATTCAGAATTTATCGGTAAATCACGATGGACTTCAGAAGCCCACGTTTGCTAAAAAAAAAAACACGAATGTAGGTTTAGTTAAATAGAAAATAAGTATTAATTTTACTGATGATTATTAAAATCTGGCCAGTATTCTGATATCGCCATCCAGACTTACGTAAGATTTTTTCAGAAAATATCCAACATCTGTCATAATATTTGGACATATATAATGATTTGTGGAATGCTACAAGTAACAGGTGTCCAATATCAAGACTCGATTATTGAGAACCACAGAGGTTCCAAATTGATTACTGGTTTGATCAATAATTGGTCATTAAAATTTACGTGGTACGTCTTCAGTTTATAGAGATTTATAGCTTTATTAGAAGACGATAAGAAGGAAACCAAAAAAGTATTTTACTAGAACACAAATACTAGTTGTATTAATAAATAGTAACTAGGCAGACAGATATAAATATCACCATTATTATAGGAATATATCACACAAAAGAAACGCTAGAGGCACAAGTGACAGATTTGTAAGATTTTAAGTAGAAACTTCATTGGGTTGTGCTCAAAATAATACATGACAATCAAAATCGATAGATTTGCGACGGAAACTACTTTTTTGAGAATCCTGAAAGAGTAAGAGAATCATGGAAACGGTAAGCCTTGGTAGTGCCATTTTTTTGTATTTGTAAACAATTGAAATAAATATTTATTTAAAAAATTTGCAGTGACCTGTATATATAATACTTCTGAGTTTTTAGGTAAAGACTTTTTTAATTTTTTTTTAATATTAAAAAAATTATTAGTACGAACGCATGTAATTCCTATTTTGGCTATATAAAAAGTGATTTCTTATTTATGGCATATTATACATTTTGTTCATCTCTAGATCTAGAGAGAGGCTAAATGTTAAATCCATTAAATGTTTTTATTCGCTTACATTATGTACATTCACAATTCTTCCAAAATTATTTTTTATATTATTAACACTATTATTGTTAGCGATGATAAACATCTTAGATTATGAGAAACAGATATGTATGTTAGATTAATTTTAAAAACCTTTATTATCATTTTATACTTGGTTGGTTGCCAATAAAATTGCAATGCACGATGACTACATAATATGATAACAACAAAAAAACCTTAACTCTTCGAACATGATCTGTAATCGTATTTAATTACTAAACAATATATTAATGATATTGCACGACTCTTTAAACAATACTATCAACATGCAAGATATTCTTAAGGTTTTTTTTATTCTTCCATGGGACTTGAACCTTGGTCTTGTCCCACGCGCGTCGCTTTACAAACTTTATATCAGAAGTCATCAACTGAGTATCCAGATTCATTTATATATATATATATATATATATATATATATATATATATATATATATATATATATATACATACAAATATATTGCCTCTGCGTGTATCTTAAGCTCTCTACATTCGTCGCAACAAACAATGGAACCGACTTGCAGCTAACCAGTAGCGTCCCTTTATTTTGGGTGTTTTTTATTTATGGTTTTCCTAAGTAAACAACGAAATGTAGGACGCTATTGGCTAGCTGCAAGTCGGTTGCACAATTAATTGCAACGTGTGTGATGCCTTTAAATACCATGATGTGGACTTCATTTGAATTAACTTTTAAATAAATTTTTAAAAGTAATATTTAAAATAAGAGAACATTTAAGTTAAAAAGCGTTTTAACTACCGAGATTTTTTTAGGAGTAAAACTTATATGTTTTTGAAAATATATTCGTTTTTCGCAATTTTATTTTTAAAAATACTGTGTGTACGTGATTCGAAGGGTTTGGGACCCCTGCTCTGCGCCAATCTTGAGTGCCTATTGTTTTCTGCACCAGGTGTGACGTCACGAGAAGTCCGGTGTCAAAAGCTAACTCAAAAGTAGCACACACCGTGTTTACTGTTGGAAGCATTCACTGAATATTAAGAACATCATTCTATCCATTCATAAAATATACTCACCACTGTGCAAAATCTCTACGTGAGGAAATCATATTTCGGCTGCTTTTAACAAATCATATACGAAGATGGCGCTGAATATTTTTATATAATAACTAGGAATCCTTATTTATTTATTATTGATTAAATATTATTAAATCAATTTATGTTTTGTTTCTTCTCTATTAAGGTGACCCTTAAATTTGATTTTGACTTTATGTGCCAAAAATGTACACAAATTACAATGAAGCGACTTCCGATGTGCCGAAAATAGATATTTTAACCGAAGCTCCAAAATTATTATGTATTAATTATGATTTTTTAAGATTTATTGATTGATTGAATGAATTGATTACACTTAGTTTGTACTAAAAATAAGTTTCTGACTCGACCTCTTTGTTGCAAACCAATAATTTAATGAGATTTCATAACTTGATGTGGGATCAAGTGAGGCGGTTTTCTTCGAGCGATCTGGCGTTAATGAATATTTAATACAAATTTATTTTTTAGCATGTTTTGCTACTGCTTTGTTGCTGCAAGGATGTGGAGGCGACCCTTCTCACTGTCGAAGTCGGTTTGATGCCATGACAATTCTCTTGCCAGGCTTAAACCTTTGTGAATAATTGATTCCTGTAGAGTAGACCATTGTTGTTATAAACGGAACCGTCGATCACTATAAAAATCTTTGGAGGCTTTACACGTTTTAACCTTCCGTCATTCTCAATCTGGTATCGATTAATAATTTAGTAATTATCTCAATAACTATACTTGATGTTTTTTATCATTTTATTTAAGAGTTTGAAAACTTGTTTACCAATAGAAATATTTTCATAATCACGCCGCGTAATCAGGTCATAAATGCTTTATGGTATTTTGATGCAATAAATAAATATATCCAAAACAGTTTATATTTTTCGAAAAAACTATTGAATAGATCCTTGCAGTGGATACTTTTTCATAAATCTTTTGCGATTACTTTTTTAATAAAACCTACACATGTTTATTCGCCACCACGTATTTTTTATTCACAAAGCTCTATAATAATTTTTAAACAAAATCACCTTGTCGGCAACTTTCTCTAGTTTTCAGTTTTTTCTATTAAACTTCATTGAAATTCAAAAGATAGTTACATTTGTTTGGTAGCGCGTCATTTCATGTCGGTATTAGTAATTCATTAGTATAAGTGAATATTAAATCCACAGATCGATGAAAAAATGTGAATAATGTCTTTGACGCGACCCAGTACCTTTTTTTTTTTTACCCAGTACCTTATTGGGAGTAAAAAAGAACAATCTTAAGATTTTTTCAAATATGGACCGTTTCGTCTTTTTATTAATAAAATTTCTAAGACTCTTATATATATCTTTTATTGGTGTTCTTTTTCCCCTAACTATGTCTTTCGCAAAAGCTCTTTCCCTGGAGATCGTAATGTATTCTATTAATCAAGATTAATCATCTAATACTCTTATCTTTCTTTATAAATATTAATTAAACAAAATAAATTGATTTTTACTTTCTTATGCTCGAACTTGTTATATACCTATTAGGATGTTTTTTTAATGAATCAGCTATATCCTAAATGAAGCAATAAATTTTTCATTCCAAAAGTCGCAAACTTTCTATGTGTATTAATGCTTATGCGCGGTATAATTTAAATTAATAAATAAATTCGCGATAAAATTTCAAGTAGAACATCGATTATTTATAATGAAACAATTTATAAAATAACTGCAAAAATATGACTTAACCGTGAATGTGAATTATGGGCTGGAGTTACATTGTATTTAAATTCACTCGCAATACAATAGAATAACGCGTTACCAATTACCTTCGGGCTTGTGTTGCTATTTGCATTGATATACAATAAATGAATTCACGTATTGAGAGATTAAAGAGTCAAGTTAGAGAAAGCAAAAGAGCGAATACTGGAGTCGTATGAGGCCTTTCTTTTGTTTAACCCTCCCATAAGCGTGTTGGCCATATTTTTTTAAACAATAACTACATTTCAAGGCAATTGATGAAAAGTATACAATAAATACTAGAGTACTTTTTAAAAATTAATCTGAAAATTTCGAAACGAAAAATACTAACGTTCGATAAAATTCTTGCTTAACATTATTTTTAAAATTTTAATAAACATTTCTAAGAAGTCATAAATGATTATTTTTTCAGTTTATTCAAATGCTAGAAATAGGTTTTTATAAATTTCATACATGTGAAAACACGGTACGATAAAATTAATTCACTTAGAATACTTTTTGATTGATTTGAATTTAACATTTAACAATTCATTATTTTTTTTAAAAAACAATAATTTACACTTTTGAAAATGATTAAAAGAGAAGAATCCACCTACTAAAAATATACATACACACCTAGTATTATTAAGACTTAAATATTAATTCATCATTATCAGCGAGACAGCTCGAGGAGTTGGGTTCCGGAAGCTGCCATTATTTTTGCTATCAATTACAGATATCTTTAAAATCTTATTCTGCAGAGTATAAAAGTTATCCCATCTCTCAACCACTATTCCAGGCCAGGTGATGATGGGAGACTTCTTTTGTCAGTTCCACGACGTTCATTTCATATCTCGGCCAGCGATGTTCCTTTTCAGCCACTTGATCACCCTAATTTTGTAATAATTACTTATTGCCTCTACCATCAGTGACTAATGGTAGATCCCAAATAATATTAGATGGTAAATAAGCCGTTTTTTGTACGAATTCAAGCTTTAGCATACAAATCATCAAATTAATTTATTGCCTACTGCACTAGTTTTTATATGAAACTATATTACATAAATATGTACTCTTTTTACACAGAACTTTTATGCAGTGTTTTGAGGCGTACCTAAGTATAAAAATTTAAGCACCCATATCGAGAACTGAAAAAAAATGTAGCTAAGTAAACGCTTTACTTATAAACACAATACTGACAAAAGAAGCTTGGAAAATATTTTTTTTAAATTCTCTTTGTTAATGCTTTATAAAACCAACTCATGAGGATATTTTTCACAAGGAAACTGTATTGTTTTTAACAAATATATATGTTTATAAAAATATATATGTTTATAAGATATAGGCTCTGTGCAGGTTATGGTAAATCACTGTCACCTATTGGGTCACCTCAAGCTTTCGAGCCAAATGGAGGCAGCGAGTGACACAAGGAGTGCGCGGCGAGGATTTATGGCCTCGGCGGCCCTGCGTGGAGGCCCGGCGCGGCTCCGCTGGGGTCAACGACCTCGACGCAGCTCCTCAACACCCTACTGTGCTCTGACTTTACAGTAAAGAAGCATAGTCCTAACGAAATTCTGATTATGTAAAAATAGTTATCGCTTTACTACTTGCTTGTTACATCTCAAAATAAAAGCAAAAGAGATTACTAAGATTTCTTCGACCCGACTTTCTCCTCTCGGTGGTGTCTTCAAAAAAATATCTACACAACTATTTGGTTTTATACAATGTTAAAAAAAAATGAGTCTCTTGTAAAGCTTTTTTGAAATACGTATTTGCTTACAGCGGAGAACTTATACGTATTTACGCAGCTTACGAGTGTATAGATAAGCTTTGTTTCTAGTGTTAAGCACATCGGTTTTTGAGATATTGCTTTGAATAAACCCAGAGAAATATCTTATATTAAACTTTCTATAAGCCTATGAGTGTAAATAATAAACTGATAAAATAGTCAAAAGGCCGATACATACGGTATAAAAACAAACAAAAACCTTAAGAATTATCATAATTTATCGTTAGGGCAATCAGAGCTCTTTTACCTTGCTGTAAGTAGTTTGACAATGCTTTTATAAAGGCTCCGACTTTCACTGGCCAAGTGGTATTTTTTGAAGTTCATTCACTAAGCCAATTTTTTTTTCATTAAAACAGAAGTGTCATGCCTTTGAACATATTTAACGTTTTCTTTATTATCCATATAAAATAAAATAATGCTCATTCATTATACGTTCATAATTGTTGAAATCAAATTAGCGTTAGTCCCGAATCCCACGGCATTGAAATTATTTTGTCTTTTGACAAAAATAAATGAAATTATACTCGCGCTTCCAATGCCACACTCCTGGGACTATTTTATTTATTTACCACACGTATTTGTAATATTATTAAACTATTAAATCGTTTTAACTAAAATATGTGCTATAACCTAAGTATTGGGATTTTTCGGACTCCTTCTGGATTTATACTCTTGGTTGATTTTTGTTACTAGTTTTATATTTTGCTATTGTGGACCTAAAATAGATTTTTCTCGGATATGAAGAAGATATTAAAGATAACACAGCTCTAAATGTGATCCACTCGGAGTAAACAAGGTGGCATAAATATAAACGAATCGGATTTCGTGGCATCTTCAAATTATAACTGAATATGAAATATATCCACATCAATTCGTTCATGATTATGAATTGAATAAATATTAAATTATCAACAGATAAATAAAAAAGGGCATTATAATCAAAACAAATGCTTTACTTTGTATTACATTAAAAATATATATACTAATTAAATAATCTGAAAACGTTAGGAGATATTATCATATAGTGGCAATAATAAAAAAAATCGGTACATTGTCACAATGTTTTATCAATTTGTGAAAAAATATGTATATTTTTTTCTTGTTTTAATATGGAGTACTCTTTATCAACTATCAAAATCATGGCAACTTTAAAACTCATTAAAGCAGTTTATTAAATATATTTTGAGGTATGAAGAACTTCTTTGTTTGTACTACAGATTACACAATACTAACACCCATTCATTTTAGATCAACTATAAAATTCATAAAACTCTTTTTTATCTAAACCGGCTGTTTGTGTTTATAGAGAGTTTTCAATAAAATGACCTTCCGCCCTTGTGAAACATCCTGTCCTGCGCTAAAATAAAAACAAGAATGTTTGTGAACAAAATTTCCAAATCGAAATTTCCATAAGCATTTGGTATACGATGTAACACAATCGAATTGAAACTTATCACTTAATAGGTGTGATATTTTCTCCAACAGCAATAAACCAACATCATTTTGGGTAAACTGCCATAAAACGGATAATTTTTAAACCGCCTGTTCATTAAGTAACTTTTTTAAGCAGTAAAAATCTTAAATTTGATTTATTGTAAAGTTTTAGTGATTTTTTATTGTTTTGTGTATTTATTTAGCTTTGGGCAACAGAATATTCGTATTAATAAACTTTTAATACGACTTGCTGAACAATCGTTGAATATTTTTTTATCTTATGAAAGATATAATAAACAATATATTGCCAATTTATTGATACTGTTTTATTGAAGCTATTTTATTACAAAATAAATTATTTGTCAATAAATTTAAAAAATTATAGAGTGTGTTTACATACACAATATTATTAGGTTTTTAATAATAAAAAAACAGAAAGACAAATATGATAATAAAAACTGTTCATATTTTCTCTTATGATTCTTAATATAATAACTAATAAAAAAAATCCCTCCCGCTCTTATGTATATTTTTTTTTAGTTTGACGAAAAAGACATGACGTGTATTAATCCCATCGTTTGGATGCTTTCAAAATAAATAATAAGATATTTGAATGAACATCTTTACAACATTAGACAATTTTAGTTAACTCGTTTTATATTATATAATTTATAAATACGCTAACAATTTATATTTCCAAAACAAATAAATGCAATTGTATCTTGAAATAAAAAAAACATAAAGGTGTTTGTTTGTTGAACTTTAAGACGACCGCATTCAGAAACAGAGCCGACGTGTTTTTGTGGATATCCTCTTCAGTTTCAATAATAATAAATTACCTATCTATACTCTTTAAATGCTTGTTGATCGATAGTTTTTCATGATTTGACTATTTAACGACTTAACCACAAACGCTGACGAAACAACGAGAGAAAATAAGTTTTTGTTAAAATACCTCATACCTTCGTGCGAGGGAGAGCCGCTCATTCGTCATTCAGCAGTGGATTATGATTTACAGATTAGTTCATTCCGTTTAACAATTACGTCTACGGCTCTTATAATTTAGGAACCAGTTTTTTTCCAGTTGTGTTTCACTAAACCATATATGACGCAAATCAGAAAAAAATATTCGAAATCCTTGAAAATTATAGTCGTTAAAATATCAAAGTATCGCAAACGGATATAAACCATCAACTTTAATATAATAGTAACGATTAAACAAACTGTTAAGTGTGATAATATTCTGATTTTAGTGATGTTCTACAAGGATATCACGTAGGTGCGTTAAAATAATAGTAATGTACGTAATAAGTTACATAATTTGAAATCAAATTCATATTTTTTTAATCCACGCCGAGGATGTTGCTCCTATAAAAAAAATAGGCAAAAGGTCTCGAACCTCCGGCCTTTGAAGAGCTATCGTTGTGCTGGGTGTGTTTTTTGTTCCCGACTCACCCATTGCATAAACCTGGGTCAAAAGGTAACCCACAGGGGGTCAACTACAGCCTTATATCAAAGTTTATATACAAAATTTGAAATATTTGTGAATAACTCTCAATTACGCATGTACCAACACTTAAAATGCTGTGCTAGTATTTGATGTTTTTTAAAAAAAAATACTATGTATATACTAGAATGTAAACAGTGCATCTACCGAAAGAAGAAAGTACTCGTATTATTAGATTAGTAAATAAATCACGTTTTACATATTAGTCTTCGAATTTTCTTTATATTAATGAGTCGTTTTTTAAACATATATTAGACCATTAAAAAGTTATTCCAAAATCATTTAGTATTTATTTTTTTATACAGTAATAATTTTTCCAATAAAACAAGTTAAAGTTTAAATAAAAATCAACGATATTAAAAATACTGTTTATAAAACATTAGTGGAGTGGTCAATTGATGGCGTTAAAACTTAATTTATTTACTCGGTACTCATCCTGGTAAAGACCGGTTGGATTATGGATATAATAAGGCTTTCATTATTTTTTTCCAATATTAGAAATATCGTTTCGCGTTTTATTAAAAATATATATTTATATTTTGTGCATAGCGAAATTATACCAATCTCTTATCACCCTGTACACACTCGAAGACACAGAGAATACAGTAATTCATAATGTGGTAATGATCACTGTTGCTTTTAACAAATCGTAAGTCATCACCAATATCGTCTCGAGTGCGCCCCGGGCTGCTGAAGATCAATACTTATTGATTAAAAACGTCTGGCTGGTTGTTCCTGATTTCAGCATTTGAATACTTATCAACGACTTATTGACACACGTGCCGAGCGGTGCAGTATTTTCTTATTTTTTCTAATAATATATATTTATTTCGCGTAGTAAGGAGTTTCGCAATATTTTACTACCCATTTTTGCACAAGTACACACATTATGCTACACATGTGAAATTTTAATTGAACTATTTTGCCGAACAAGGCTTTAATATGATGTCAGCATCCATCTTGCTTCACATGCTAAGTATCAATGAACGCAGGAAAAATATTTGTCAAGAATGTCGAGAAAGTACATCAAAAAATTATTTTAAAACTCTAATGACTTTTTTTCCTATTTTATGTTCACTATAAGCTATTGAATGACAATTCATTTGCATTTCTATAGCGTCAACCGTTGTCATGAAACATCAGCTGACTTGATAATATTAGGTATCCTCTTTGCGCATTCTTCCCTACGGATATTAGTTTGAGGCTCCTCTTAAATATCTGATGATTATTTAATATGCTAATATGCATCAACCGTCATATACATTACAACACTTAATTTTGTTTATGCCTTCTCCCATCGCCTCTTTTATGTTTAACTTGTTTGTTTAGACAATCAAAAAAATATTTTATCGGGTATTTTTCACCTTTTTAAACTTTCATTCAACAAATATAATTCAATTATATTATTCAACCCTACCACGAAACCACTGAACGACACATCAATGATTCCGAGAATGTGGATAATTTAATTCCTATTTTTAAGTATTATAATACTTTCCCTGCTAACAATGACCTCGAGAATACAATGTGCTTTTAAGTGATCCAATAACACATAAAACTATGAGGAAAATTCTCGTAAAATATTATTTATTTTCGACAGATTGGTAAGATTTGAACCCATATCCTCACGGCTATCGCGGCTCGGCACTCAAACCTGCTGAACGACTATAACTGAGCGAGAATTTTAATTTTCATATTTAAGTGTGGAGGTAATGTCTCTTTTTATGTATAAACCTAAAAACCTTTTATTTACATAAAATTTTTTTTTTTTAAGGTATTAGATGTAAATTTGTAATTTACGGATTAAGTGGGATTCTATCAATTTACAACACAGAGACATTACACTGTGCTTTTCACGCCAGCGGTTTCAGACTGACCACCAAATATATCGAAAGGAAATGGAAAGCTGACCCTCGGCCCGCTCACAATGGGCTCCTCCTATATTTAGAAAGGCAGGTAATTGCTTGGAGTCGCCCGGTCGTGTGTCTTCTTGCCCAGCACGTGTGGCCCGTGTGAGTCCTGGCCAGGGTCAATTATCGCTCTTATGAAATCGATGAGAACTTTTACCCTTTATGTATACAGGTGATGCATAAAGTTAATGCCTTGTCGAGTTATGAAAGCGATGCATTTTTAATGCATTTTCGAAGTTTTTCAAGTGGTAAAATAAATCCAACAGGTCAATAGTAGATTTTATTTATATTAAAAGCTCGAGAATTAATTCAAACTAAAAAAGCCTATTAGCTTTAGAGATAATTAACTCAGTAAATTTCAAACAATCTTTACTTTTCATTAGTTAACTGTGAAATATAATATCTTAGTTCGTGCATATATTAAGCTTATGAATAATCTTAAAAAGATATATTATCCGTTCCTGAAAGCCAGAATAAACATAATTAACTAGGTTTGCCTTATTATAATAAGGCGAACCCATTTAACTGTTTAAAAGCTAGCAATAGCAGCATTTAGAATACATAAAAAACGTAGTTAGGTTAGTTAAATCAAAATTAATATAACGTTTATAAAGATAACTATTAGAGTTTCAATGAATATAAACTTAATTTCGCATGCCGCAATCAGATAACACATATATTTATTTGTATTCGTATATGTTTGAAATATGGAAAATACAAACTCAACAAGTATTAAATATTGTAATATCAAATGTGTTATTGATTGCATTGCATATAAACTGAACAATTTTCTTTATTCGAAGTATGTTTTTTAATAATTGCGTTTTGTTATAATCAATTTTATTTAAAGATTTTTACGTGCCACCTGTATAATTCTCGCTGCATTCATCCACTGTGTATAATATTCAGTAATCCAAAACATAATTTGCTATCTGAAGATCGTCGCTCGTGTAATGCAGTATGGGAAAAAGTGCATTCAGAATAATATGCAAGATCAAATGAGACAAATTAGATACGAAGCTTATTCGTGGAAATAAGTAATTTTTTTTCTCACATAAATAAGTAATAAAATGTCTCAAGGTACCTTTATTTGTCATTTGCTATTGAAAACACTATGATAAAGCATATTTTATAGTAAGAAGAAAACCCACCTGGTTTTACTGTTAAAATAACAAGTAGATAAACTAACAATAAAAACAACACAAAAGAGGTTAACCTTTTTGCATTTTTTTTTATTATTTTCTTTTATTTTTCTAAACTAGATGAAATTTTTATGAAACAAGAGTATCGATAGTTAAATAAGAAGTTTTTTAAATAAAAGTATCATACAAAAATATTGTTTAGAACAAAAAATAAAATGTCATATTTGATTTGATCCAACATTTGCACATAGCAATTAAAATTCTCAATGAATTAAATGTCGCAACGTTCACAAAACGATTGAGGCACCGAGTGTGGATGTAAGACTACATCTGTTCTCTGCGAGAGGATGTAATTTTTGCCAATAGACACACATTTTAAAATTTATATGGAGCACTTTTTCTCTCGGGGGAACTTAAGTAATTTAAAGGTCTTGTTTGTTATTTATTCGGTAAAATTTACACACACTTGACACGGGGACTTTAAACTGATATTTACATTAGGCCGAAAGAATACCCACGGAGTTCCTTACAGCTACTGAGTCACCAATTAGCTTGCAAAGTCCCAACGGATTTGCTAGGTTGATAACTAGCGACCAATAAAAAGTTTTAGAATAACATCTAATAATTTCAAGCGTCAGAGAAGGCAGAAATGTTTTTTGATGGTTTCAAATATCCTCCACCCCCTACTATATGCTTTTGATGACCTAAGAGTGGGGGTTATTTCGAAAAAAACTATACTTTGTTCAGAAGGGATATTTCTTGCATCCCTTGTATCATATGGCAAAGTTTGGGGATAAATTAGTTAAGGGTCTACCTTTGAATAAGTTTGGCGCATCTGTGATGTATGTCATTGATGTCTCTGATATACTGAATATAAATAAGTTATAGACAACTAAAAAAATATTGAGACTGTCAAACTTACGTTACCATTTGGTATTATTTATTTTATATATTTTTATAAAATGGAGTACTACTAAATGAACGCCTCTACAATTTATACGCGGTTGATATTTTTACAACTGTATTAGCACATGAATTTATATAAACTATTTTATAATATAATATGTCTGGTTACATCAATAATAACAAGCACATTACAATACACATTCATACAACGAACTATCAATCAATATAACCAATGAAGACTTCGCACGGACATGCCGGTTTAGATATTCTCGTTGCTGGGTGCCGTTAATGAGATGCTTTATACAACTAAATTATAAATTAAAACGTGTCTAGTAATACACCTGATATTAAAAAAAAATGATTTACAATGACACCATAATTTAAAATCTCACGTCATTCACAGTACTACTGTGCTATGTGCCAAAACCAATTATTGTCAGCAATTTCTAGGCTTTCTACACCACAAAAACATTTAATGAACTCTTTAGATAATTCAAATCCAAATTATTGTAAATGTCTACCAAGACTCAGAAACTTTGCGTCGTTGCTAGCTGATAGTTCATTATCATGCCCAAAATTAAAATTTATAGCATTTTAAATTAAAATAGTTTTAAAAATACATTTAATTATACGAATTAATCGAAAATGATTCGCAAATTGATTAGATTTTTCAGTTCTGCTTTTGGAAAGTGTTTAGTTTTATCCGATAAAATAATAAACTCTTGGGAAACCTTGTCAGATAAATATACGATTTGTATCTGTATCGTATTAGATAAATATACGATACGATACAGACGTACCAATTGCTATATTTTAGGTGGATCCAGTTAAGAGAATTAGAATGTCACGTCTTCTTACTAATCTCGTACCTCAGTACAGTCGATGTATATTTTTAATATATATATATATAATATTTTTTCTCATTTTTATAAAATTAGACGAGTGGTTGTTATTTCAAAAATGTTTCACACCGAATGCTTTTAAGGCCAAAAGCATCCGTATTTTATTATCACATAAATACTTGAAGGTTACAAACAGTTCAGTTTTGATAAGAACAACCTTCGTCAAGGGAGTTTTCGGATGTTTCTGATAGACAATCATTTAAAGAATCTTCACCGTACACAAAGCTCTGAACGATACCCGTATAACTTACATAGACGTACGCTCATTGCCATGCCCCAGCACGAGCTCACGCACGGGCTTCGCTTGCAGAACTGTGTGTGCTTATTTGATAAACAAAGATATTAAAATTTACAAACACAAATTTTAAGCAAAAAAAACCTTGATCCTAACACAAATTGCAAATAAAATTCACAAAATATAAAATGACGAGAAGTTTCTGAAGTTTCCTATTTACACGCAATCGTTATGTTCATATCAACAACAAAAAATACATCAATCTCTCAAAATACTAATTTTCATTTCATAATTTTAACAAGGTTTTTATATTAAAAGCGTAAACATATTGCTACGATTTATATGAAATCAAAAGAAGCATCTGTAATCCTCAAATACGTCAGAGTTAAAATACGATAATCAATGTCCTCCAAAAAGGAAGAAGCTCTCACTTGTCCGCCAGACCTGCTGTATAACTTCTTAAGTGCTATCGATCGCGATACTCAAACAAAATATTCCTTGTCATCGTTAAGAAGGATTTGGAGGGACATAGGTGTACGTATAAAAAATGACACAGGAAAAAATATTTTTTTTGTAAATTTATTTCATAATAAAATAAATTCATTATGATTTAAGAGATGTTGTTGTTTCTCAGTTAGAGATAGTGATATTATGAAGGAAGTTGAATCGAATTTCAGAATCACTAAATAATGGATCCTGATGTCTTTAAAATTTATAATATATGTGCTATCTTTAATCGTACTATGTTTCATACATAGTAAAATTCGTACACATTTTGAGTACCTAAAAAATAATATGATACCTTGATTTCTATGAGTGCTGTTTATATATTGTTTTGCTTTTTTTATCATACAAATTTTAAAAATAGCTACTTGTAAAATTTTATTAACAATATATGAATTATTGATAAAAGGCAGATTTCATAAAACTAAATGTAAAAATAATTTAATTTTTAAAATGTCCAGTCCTAGAAGTTTTTTTACAAATAATATCTAAAACTATTTTCTTGGTATAGTTTGATTTCATGGCGGTGTTGTTTGATATGCATTTAATTTTTATTTTACACAAGTTATATTCGATTGATTTGAAAAGAGAGTTTTCGTTTGTTGTTTTTACACATTTTTTTATAGCAATCAGGTAAAAGGTTATAACGCAATTGAAAAAAGGTAAATTGATCTCCATTGAACGTTGTTTCCGGGAGATGCCGGATTGTTTATGTTATCCGTTAGTACTCCTGCGAATGAGATTGCTATCGGCCGGCCGTGACGGTGTAATTACAATTCTCTTTCTTTATATGGAAAACAACGGTTAATGAGGAATGTGCACATATGTAGAAGTGTGAATTGTTCTGTTCAATTGATAAAAATATGCATGGACTACTTTTCACCAATAAGAAAAGTACAAATATGCAAATATTCCAGGTAAGTAAGAATAATCTCTAATATTTTAATATACTGTATTTATACGTATTTAGTTTTAAAAATTTATTAGTCGATGTATCTATAATCTAGAACTAGAAAACCAAAAGTCCTTCGGAATCTGATAATTGTTTCTTCACAAATGAAGCCATGTGAAATAATTTACATGTTTAAACCAAAAGTGAAATTGAGGGTATTATACACTCATTAGCTAAATGACCGCACAATAAAATAATAATCGAATTCCTCGCGAGGCTAAATGTCACATTTGCGTATCGCCCATAGAGAATTATGCTAATCGCGAGGATCCCAGAGACGAAGAAGATCCACGGGAAAAGAAAAGTGAAGAGGACGATGCGATTGAGTCTTGAACCAAACAGGTGACATTCGGCGTCGCTTGTCGCGCGGCTGCGTGGGGCGGAGAGGTATAAAAACCTGCCTTCGCCCGGCAGAGGCATCAGTCTGTGGGATTCCACCGGCTCGGCAACTACAGGCAGCAAGGATTACCATGAGAGGCTTTCTGGTAAGGGCTCGATTCAGATACGTAGCGCGCCGTGATTGTGACAGTGAAGTGAAACAAATCATACATATTACTAAAAATGTATGGTTTTGGTACATTAGAATTTGATTTTAAACGTCTTTCTCTAGCTATTATAACGATTGCTTAGTAAGTGTTAAAAAAAATATTCACGATTGTAAATTTTGGCATGAAAACATGCGTATTCCGTAAAAAAAATAGTTAGCGTTTTTTCGTCGCTATTCATTTTTTTTTTTAATTTTCAAGTAATTATTTAAATAGACTTAAAAATTAATTTTGATGCTAAGTTTTAACATAACTTTCTCAGGTCAGAAGGAAAGTGTTTGGCACATCTCATATCTATGTCAAATAATATGTGACCGAGTGAGGATCTCGCGGTTCATTAAGTCAATATTGTTGGCGTTCGCAGTATTCATACGCAATAGCTTGTTCGAGGACTTGGTTTATATTTTTTGTAGGGTATTTTAATAAATAACGTTATTTAAAACATAAATGCTTTGTTACAGTTTGAAACAATCTCAATTAATAGTTTCTGTTTTTTTATAGTTTTTTGAATGTTAATATCTAAAATATTTACAAAATTCTAATTTGACGGTGATCACCTCGAATGAAACTAATTATGCGGCTTGCTCGTCAGGTCCTCGCCCTGGTGGCGCTAGCACAAGCGCGGCCCGAGGCGGGCTATAGCTACCAGTCCCCGAGACCGCAGCCCCAGCCGCAGGCCTCCAACCAGGTGCCCACCGGCAGCTACGGAACTCCCGTTGGTGGCCCTCAGGGCGGCTTTGCTCCCAGCTTCGGCGGAGGCGCTCCTAGTGGCGGTTTCGGCGGAGGCGCACCCAGTGGAGGATTTGGAGGTGGAGCTTCAGGCGGTGGATTCGGAGGTGGAGCACCAGGGGGTGGATTCGGAGGTGGCGCACCTGCTGGAGGATTCGGAGGTGGCGCACCTGCTGGAGGATTCGGAGGTGGAGCTCCAGGCGGTGGGTTTGGAGGTGGAGCACCAGGCGGTGGATTCGGAGGTAGTGCACCCGCTGGAGGGTTCGGAGGTGGAGCTCCAGGCGGTGGTTTTGGAGGTGGTGCACCAGGCGGTGGATTCGGAGGTAGCGCACCTGCTGGAGGATTCGGAGGTGGAGCTCCCGGCGGTGGATTTGGAGGTGGCGCTCCCGGTGGAGGATTTGGAGGTGGTGCCCCCTCCGGTGGATTCGGTGGTGGAGCTCCTAGCGGTGGCTTTGGAGGCAGCGCCCCAGGAGGTGGATTTGGAGGCGGAGCTCCCGGCGGTGGATTTGGAGGGCCTTCAGGTGGAAACTTCGGCTCGGCCAGCAACGCCGGCTTTAGTGGCGTAGCGGCTCCCGCTCAGGCTCCGATTATTCAGAAACACATCTACGTCCACGTTCCTCCGCCAGAACCCATCGAGGAGCAGCAGCGCCTCCTGGCCGCCGCCGCACCCAGAAAAAATTACAAGATCATCTTCATCAAGGCCCCGACCGCCCCCTCCGTGTCTCCCGCCGTCCTGCAGCAGCAACAGCAGACTCAGGAGAAGACCATCGTTTACGTTCTGGTAAAGAAACCTGATGAGCAGGAATCTCTTGCTCTTTCGGGTCTGGCTCCTAATAAGCCTTCCAAGCCTGAGGTTTACTTCATCAAGTACAAGACGCAGAAAGACGCCGCCGGCGGTCCCATCGGAGGAAACGGAGGCAACCTCCTAGGCTTGGGAAGCGGTAACGGAGGCGGTTTCGTTTCCGACAGCGGCTTCGGTGGTAACGGAGGCGGTGGCCACGCAGGAGACGACGGCCACGGAGGTGGTCACGGAGGTGGCCACGGAGGTGGTCACGGGGGCGATCACGGAGGCCACGGAGGAAACGGCGGTCACGGCGGTGACGGCGGACACGGAGGTCACGGGGGACACGGAGGAGGCGGCGGTTCCCTCGGGAGCAGCTCCGATCTCAGCGGCACCGTGTCCGGGGGCCCCGGCTCCCAGTACGGCCCCCCTGGACAGTCCGGTCCATATTAAGCGATAACCCTAGTTAAGTAAACAGCCTCGCTCGCGACGATATCGAAGGGAGAGCTCGTTCTATTGACGGGCTCTCTGCGACCGTCTTCCCCGAATGTAAATAATATGCTCGCGTTTTCGCGAGTTCCTCCTGAAAAACGATCTGCAGGAAGACGGGAGAAGGGAGGAAGGACACGCAGGCGACGGGCGAGGCCCCGTGAAGCCATGGCGGCACTGTCCGCACTGAAATCGGTTCCGCACGCTCCGCTGTCCTGCGTGCTTCCTTCTTGTGTAAATTGTACATAACTCTTTTTTTATAAAGCGATTTATATGAATAAACTATTAACGATAATATTCCGTGTTTTGTTGGAGTGCACCTTACACATTTCCTTGTAATGCTTTCCCCGCTTTATATTTACACTGTCATAATATTATTGTTCATTGAGAATTTCTCTGTGGGAAGTCAATAAACGCTTCGTACCTTGCACTATCTAGCGTTGATATGCCTCACTTCATGCGCACACACTCCTGTCCGGTGCCGCTTCAAGCCGCATACTTATTTTGGTGAAAAATTACTCACATGGATAGATGTTATTTAATCCCAAACGACGAATGATAAACGCCAAACATATATTATTTTAAAATATACTTATAAAATATTAATATAATGACTCTGTTGTTGATAGAATCGTTAACAAATAGTGGCGATAAAATTTATTGCTAAATTTTCACACAAAAACAGGTGACACAAAAAAACGATACTTTCTACTTTCATATTTTATTTATGCATCTTCAAAGGTCAGACCTTCGGTTAGACTTGCCGACAGGTATATCGGTCATCTGCCGTACGTTTTTCGATTATCTTAATTTTCAATATTGCACGTCGATGTTTCGAATATTTAAAATGGCACCGCTCCGCCAACCGTGACGAGCGCGACCTCGCCAGCCGTATTATCTCATTGTCTTTAATGTCTCCAAATTAATATTTCAAACACGGCCATTTATCACAGATGATATCTCAAAACTAGAAATATTTGAAATGGAAAGCCATTCGTGAAAGCCGAAAATATTTGCATACATAATTAAACGTCTTTGCGATTCTCATTTTGGTGTCAAAATAGAAAACCGCGTCCTCAGTATTTTGGCACTGAAAATTCCCATCTTATAATAAATTGAATTTGAGAAACGCGCCTGCCACATTATACGACTCGTTATGCAATTCGTTTTATTCTCAGATATCGTATGTCATGTGAGTACTTCGCTCGCTCACCTGTTATGCACTGACGGCGGACCATCTGATTCTTTTACACGGAGAACGCACCGAGCCGACTACCTGAATACTTAATTGCAGGTGTAATAGCGCACTAAGAAAAGGATGCGGGTAATTTTATAGCAGGCGGGTCGGTACTTTGATGTTGATTTATAATATTCGTACATTTTAACTTTCATCAGTTTCGAAATAAATAAATTCAGGATTTTACCTTAAATATAAAACAGTAGAAAAGATAAGTGTGCGTATTATGAACGAGAGATTTCATAAGCTACTAAGTAATGAATTGAACAAAAATGATGTGACCTGTCTAAAATATTTTGTTATTATTTCATTAAAACTGCCACAAACAAATATTTTTATTAGGTAACTAAATTGGCTTTGTTCATAGTATTCTTCAATTCACAGTAAGCTACACCAGTTATCAGCGTACGCAAATACTTCTGCGATATTGAATGAATAGAAATATAGAAGATTTCTTCTAGAGATATATTATTTAAAATAAATATATATATATTATTTCGCAGCGTATTTACGCAGCTAAATAATATATCTCTACCTTAACTGGTGACGTGCCAATCGTTTTGAACTAAATGATGTAATTGTCTATTTTGTTGCTCTATGACAAATTGAAAATTTACGCACATCTTCGCTGCTCTCGTTTCGTCACTATGACATGGTCCGAGTCCTAATTGGGAGCTTTGGTGTTGTTTTTTATTGAAAAGTCACAGAAAATTGCCAATGTGCTGTTGCAGCACATTTGGCATGCGCGACACACTACATGTGCGGCACATTGGCATATGCGGCACATCGATGTGTGGGTCCAGCGGTCTCCAATTTTTTTTTCCGATTAAATTGTAATATTTTTGAGAAAATAATTATAAATTCGTATTACAATAGTCTTACGTAAAAGAAACCTGAGTTGTGACAACAGAATAAAAACAATTTCAAAACGTCAAAAATATCACAAATTAAAAATAGACAACAGACTCTGAAGTAATTTTTCAAATAAACAAAATTTCTTCGGAAAATGTAAAAAAAAAACGTTAGGAGAAATTGATAAAATATTACCATGACTTCACCGCTTAATCTTGAGAACACAAATTAATTTTTTAAAACATTGAAGGTTTGTTTTTAGAAATCAAAATATCAATTTCTAGAAATATTTTTTCTACTTCAAGTACAATTTTTGGAATATTTATAAATAGGAAATCAGCCCATCATAAACTCTCAGCCGTCGAAATGAATAAATATATACTTTCAATTCTCAAATGTGTTTTATTCAGGTTATAATCCTCGGTGGTCCTGGCGGCCCACGTGTTGAGATTCGCTGCTGTAGGCAGCAGAACACATGTGAAAGATTCACCACATTATCGACGTAAAAAGAGAAACGAGCAGTGCACAATGTAAGTGAACAGCCGGTCACGAGGAAAGGACTCCGCGGTGTTCGCTCCCTCTGACCTGAAGCTGTCGCCTTGTCACAGGAAGTACTTTAATTCAAACCAAATATATTGCCCCTTTCAACGCAATACATACGTAGCGTTTACGTTGGAACACGCAGATAACTTTATTTTTTATATTTAACATTTTGTTCGATTTATTTACGTAAACAGCACTTTTTGAAGTAACTTAGTAACTGCAAGTAGCATGTGTATACTCTGCATGCGTGGGAGACTCGTAGAGCGTCAGACTTTTCACACTGAAAAACAATAAATGATTTAATACAAGTTTCGAATTTTCTTATAAAAATATATATATTTCTACTGTATTGTTGCTTTATTTAATAAACTTTATTTACTAATCTTTTATGTTATATTTTTTGATATTTATAATATTTGAAGTAAAGAAGAAATAACGTATTTTTTGTGCTACTTCAAAAGCAATATAAACATACCGCTGCTTTCATAATACACCAAAACCCATAAATCGATCAAAATACATTATAAACTTTTCGATCAAATGCAAATATGGGATAAATGCCGTAATATTTGGATGTTTCGAAATATTTACACATCACAAACAATGCAAGAAGTTGGAAAATTATATGAACAGTTTTGGTTGTTGACTGTGGAGCCTTCAAACTTTTCCGAAGGGCCTTTTTATTTGCGACTGAAAAATTTAATATAAAAAAAATACTTATCTCGTATGACATAACAGGCGAAAGTCGCTCAATATCGCCTGCTTCTGTGGTGGAGGGGTGGAGGGAGCCGCCCTGCTGGTGCCCACCCCCCAGTGGCCAGCGAGAATGCGGCCTGCATAATTATTTTCCTTGTTTCGTCTGTTTCTTCATGTTTTACCTGTTTACTAAGAGAAAAAAAAGTTTATTTATTGCTGTTAATCTCTTTAAAGATATTGACATCGTACGTCGTTTCTACATTGATAAGTTCGTTTAAATCTTAATAGAATTTAAATTCACTTTATTTAAAAAGTTCGCGTGCATATATTTGTTTGGTTATTTGCAACCATGCTGTAATTTTTTTATACTAACGAAATCGTAAGTTACAAAATTAAGAAAAATTAACGCGTTACTAAAAACCAAACACTTTACCTTCTTCTCAAATCTAAATCTAATATTCTTAGTCATATTGATAATATAAACAAACAAAAAATCTTTAAACATCATATATTGTGACAATGATACCATCATCCAAGTCCTAAGAGATTAATTTTATTTTATTGTTTTGATTTTTTTTTTCAAGATTCAAACAATTTGAATAATTGACACCTGATGCTGCCCCTTCCTTGCTTAAACATCCGTAACAGGCGAAACCCACTTTCGAAGACAAGTTTTGTCTCAGAAATTCGAGGACATGTCGTTATTGTCTTCACATCCTTGAGTGGATATCTGGGTTAACAGTCTAGGGAGAGTAGACATTCTGCTTAATATTTTTATATGAAAAATATTTTACATGGTTTTTAATTTAGCTTGAAAGCTAAATAAGTAGGTAATTGAAATGTGAACATCTGTAGCGTGTAAAAACGTTGTAACAGAGTACAATTAATTTTAATCAAATGCGTAATAAAAAAAAACACAGCAACATAAAAGCCATAAATGTTAAATGTGTATTTTTAAGAATATATTTTTTTAACATTGTACTCTATTGACCTTCGGATTATTTTTTATTTTGTGGATGTCGTGCATTATATGTATAAGGCATAATTTCTTCAGATTATAAAATATTTCACCGGCTTCATCGTTTATATGTGCCACATTACAATTATTGGTATAATGATTATTTTCATGCTTTCATCTAAAGCAACGTTTATTCAAGTTTAAGATTTTTTCTTGTGATACTATCTTGTCAGTAGTATTAGAACTTATGATAGTTATTAGTCAAACGAGTAATAGTTGGTTCGATCCCGACTATAACAAGTGAATTCCAAATCTATTTTGATTCGATCAAAATTGATTTCGACTGCCATCGCGTAAGCGAACACAAATTACAAAATATTTTTTTTGTTAAGTTAACCGCATGAGCCGAAACGTTTTGTAACATGTGTGACATAGTATTACATTTCTTTTATTTCTATTATTCGTATCGCTAAACAAACATTTCGAAAAAGATTAGAAATTTAATTATCCCGTGGAAGTGGTTGGAGAAATCGCTTTGGCTTAGTTCAGGCACTTCGCAGTTGCTGTATGTGTCAAACATCACAGTCTGAGATCACAGGCCAGGACGGCGGCTAATTTATTTTCATTCGTCAATAAGCATCCACGTCATGTAACGACATACAAAATCCTTCAATAAATCAAATATCTCAATATCTACCGCTTTTGATGAGCAAAGTAAAGAAAAAAAAAATAAAGAGCCTCGTATTTTATGTGGTTGTTGCGAGTATTATTTTTTTGTACAAAAGATAATATTCCTATTTGTTTTTTTTATATCAATATATTTTTTTATATTTACGATATTTGAATTTACAACATATTTAGTAGTTTTTACAGTTTCTCTATGGTAAGGATAATAAATTATATTAAATTCAAAAAGGCTCGAGAAAGTCCAAGTTTGGATGTCTTAACATAATCAAAACAAAACACAACTCTTATATTCTTATCAATTGATCAGTTTATATTGTAATATAATATTATTTTAATTTATATTATCTCTAAAAAATCCACTTATAGGATTTATATTCTGTACGTTAACATTTTTTTTACAAATACATTTTATCATTCATTAAAAAATTGTAAACAATAATTTCACTGATTTTTAAGGGTAGTAACGGAAGCGTTCCTTTGTAAGATGATATTTTTTTATGATTTCATTACATTCATTCTTAGCAGTTCAAATGTCTTCAGGCAATATTTATTTAAGTAAAATGATTACTGCAAAATTCAAAAAGGAATGCCTTGTATATATAGACGGATATTAGATTTGCATAGATAAATATAAACACGGATGGGCTGTGCCTAAATGGGTTGCTTTTTACAATAAATTACCTACTTACTTATTAATTATCTACTGATAAAACAACATGTATTTGATTATAATGACTTGTATTCAAATTTATGATTTTCATTTTTTTGATATTATAGGTTGGCAATTTTTATATGTCCCGTAGCCGATGAATTTATTTTGTTCATTTATCATCAAAACATTGCCATGTCCATAATTTACAATTCAATAATTGGATTCGTGATTGATGATTTAAACTATCAGTTAAATTTTTTAAAAAACTAAACATTATAATGGAAGTTTCTGGTGTTTATAAAAATATATTAATCAATTTATAAATACTCAATAATAATTGTAAAGTGTAATAAAACTCAGATCTGTGTTTGTATAAATTCTTATCCCTAAAAAAATAATAAAACCCTGCTGTTTATTCAAATGATTTATTATTTTTCCAGCCAGCAGTCTTCAATCGCTACGACCCACCGCTGTAACGAGGAAAGGAGTCCGCTGTACGTGGAAAGGGAAATAGCGGTGAGTGCGAGCGAGACAATGCCACTTTCATTACTTTCGATTGTTAATAGTAAATCATTATCGGGGCGGTTCGTGAAGATTGTGACTAATAATTTATACTGTAATTTTAATAACCAGTGTCTTAAAATACAATATTTTATCTGGTTATTTATTTGTTTGGTGCACTCAGAAGTACACAAAAAATTTCATTAAACGTTTCATTGAAATTGGTTTTATTTTTGAGAAATATATAGTTTAAAAGGATTGCATTTATGATTTATGTATTATGGAGATAAAAAAAATCTTAAAACTTATTTGAGTATAAACTTTCTATAATTCATTACAAACTGTAATGTAAATAAATTATAATGAAATAAGTAACTTTTTATATCTTCACAGTGAGTTTATTTTATTATTTGCATTACTAGTTTCGACCTTATAACCGGGTCATCATCAGATGCACGACTTAAACTCAGTTTAAGTCGTGCATCTGATGATGACCCGGTTATAAGGTCGAAACTAGTAATGCAAATAATAAAATAAACTCACTGTGAAGATATAAAAAGTTACTTATTTCATTATATTAATGGATCTTCACCATGCAAATGCCTTGTCCCTCAACAACGTAAATAAATTACTTTCGAATCGTTATTTGACATTTTTCTTCTTAAGCATCATAACAAAAAGATTGCAAGTGATTTTTTTTAGTTTACCAAAACAGTAAATACCAAAACGATTACAATTCTTGTATTTCATTTTGATATCGACCAATTACATTATTGTTATCTCCACTATCACTGCAAACTATTTTTTAAAATTAAATTATACATTCGTCTACCTTAAACTTTCTTACCTAGCGTGTCGAGTTATTAAGTCTACAATTAAATTGATTTCATGTGAAGCATTAATTACTTCATAAAGAAGATCAATTAGTAGGAAGTGTGTTGCAGACGGAAAATGTCTGTAAGCGCTGTAATGAATACTATGTTTTTCGACCTGAGAAGAAATCACACACTGCAAGAATAAATTTCAACCACGGGTGATACAATCACAGTCTGATACATGATAATAAAATCGTAAGTGTATTACATTACATCGGCACCTTTACCATGAAGTGAAACCAGATATATTATGTAGTATATATTTTAATCCCTTATTAAATATAATTTAGAACTGAGTGATTATAACACAGGGGAGAAATTATATTTGCTTTCAGTCTAACTTGTAATAGTCTTACTCTCTGTTTAATCAATACAAATTTTCTAAAATATTTAAAACATACTTGAAATTATATAACATAAATATAACAAATTAAATGTACACAGTTTTTTTTTCAGTTAAAATTTATAAGAAAAGCATAAATATTCAACTGAATAAAAATACATTACTCATTAAAAACCACGAGAAAATCCAAACATATAAAAGATAATAAAATTAATTCATATTTAATTTTATCAAATATAATTTATTTGATGAGTTTTTGTAATTGTTAAATCTTAAGAATATATTCAGAAATATTAGTAAATAAAAATAATGTGAATGATTGCTCAAGACTAGTTGTAAGACGTGCTTCGACCACCTCATACGAGTTGAGTGGAGACTTTTTCCTGGTCTTGTGCCCGAGAGCCTCTCCGGAGCAAGTTGTGTTTTAGTTTTGAAAGAGCATTACGATATTAGTTCGGTTGTACAAGCACACTGCGGGATAAATAGAACCTTCTGAGGCGCTGTTTCATTGGGCCGAGACACATGAAAGCACAGATTTACCCAGAATATGAACTCTATCCTTGACATTATTAAAATACAATATCGTAGGTATTTCACAAAAATATGAGCGCGTAAGCATGTCGACTATAGAATTATGAAAATGTAAATCACGTCCAACAGATATATTAAATTTTAACACAAAAATATTTTGTAACACGAATATCCTTTGTATGAACAAAATATCGTTTGTCATATTACGGACTACGTTAGAAATGAATTTGTAAATAAGATTACCTTCATTTATTTTCGTTTGTATAGAAATATGACTAAGAAAATATATTTTTACATGTTCTAAATGGTTTCAATCTATGTTTATATATATATAATTTTTTTTATATGTAATTGAAATCTTCATCTCAATATAATTAATTTTAATTTAATTTAATTAACCATATCAAGTGCAGTAAACCCGAGTTGTGAGCAGTAAATGTGGTTTAAAACAATCTCCGCGAACCTTTTTAATTCGTTTTATATGGAATTCAATAGATTTTTATACATTAAGTAAAATTATTAATCAAACATTAGAATTGATATAAATCTACTATCTAATGATAAAATTTAAACAATTAAAATCAGTACGAAACAATTTTAAAAAATATCTGCACTGGACCATACAACAGTGAAGTAATGATATTCCTAAGTGATATCTCAATTTTTTTTAATGATATATATATATATATAATCATTTCGATTTTATTCTCTTGGTGCTTATCCTCAAAGAAGGTGTGTGACCATCTCACTTATATCTCTATCATCATCAAATTATAATAAATTAATAAATAAACCTTAATATTTAGAGTATTTTATCTTTGATATAATATCTTCAATACATCAAAGAAATTTTGGAAACAGCACACAGCTAAATGTTATTTTCCTGATATATTACGTCTGCTTTCGTTCTGCGAAGAACTCCTAATTGTATTTCAGTCCTCGAGCAGCTGTCAAAATAACATAACACTTATTTACACACATCATATCATTTATACATCAAAGACAATCAAATGTAAATATTCTGTTCTAACTGGTAATTCTGTTATATTAGGTGATAAATATTTAGGAAATAAATACTCTGCTCCGTTAGTAAAGCAAATACAACTACTAATTAGTTTCAATATTTGATTTTTTTGTATACTTTCCCATAAAAGTTTTATTGTGTTAGTTATGATATATTTTTAGAAAATCAATTTAGTTATAAAACATCGAAAAAATCCTTTTTTTTTGCTTTGTATAAAATAATTTTTGTTTATTCTTCGTCGTTTCATATGTGGATAAAAAATAGTTGAACCGGTTGTATTCTTCATCCAAAAAATAAATGTTTTATTATTTATTATATTCGCCAGTCAACACGGGGAAAGAAAAGAAAAAAGAGTGAATGCGATAATATATCTTGAGAAATTTTATTATTAGACTTTTTGAAAGTATTAGTACAACCATTGTAATAAATAATTTTAACCAAGCGTAATACACTGTGCGCCTCAGGTCAATTACAGAAGTAAGAGGGTAGTTTTGTAAGCAATCATATCAGCATGGAGTTCAAGAATATCTAATTAAATACAGTCTGAGCACAAAAAAAAGTTAGTTAGTATTTTGCTTAGTGTACTTTTTATGAGATGGTTTTATGTTTAACTATAATATTTTCTTTTGGTAATGTTTTAACAAATACCATGTACTTATTGTGTATTATATTTTAGTTGTCTAAGTAATCGTAACAAAATATTGTTAAACTTTTCAATACCGGGGGTATTATTATACACAGACAATCTTTCAAGCCATACAATAAAATTTGATATAAATAAACCTTATTAAGAGATAGGATCGTGAATAATTTGCACCTGAAAATATGTACGAATATAAAAGTTTTTTTTATCAAAATATAGAATATGAATATCATAAACTAATAAGTGTATGAATATAGGATCATTTATTTTTTTCTAACGTTAGTCTTCAATAGTATAAAATTAGCCTATTTATTAATAAAATAAAGTTCTTTACTTTTTGTATTCAGCTACATTGTGGTTTACTACGGTAAGTACACGGATCAACAAAACAAAATTAACATTAAAAATATCATTCGTGTTCTTCTTTTTCCGCGCAAAACATGGATTTATATGGTTTCTGAGATGTCGATTAAACTAAAATTGGTTTATTGGTATTTTATTACCTCCACGAATCTGTGTTGCAAGAATACGGCAGATCGATTTACTTGACAAAGCGATTCTGGAGATATTCTCAACACACCGTAAATAACGAGGGGGAGTCTCATCACACAATTGCCTGTTCCGCGCCCTCATTCTTATATTCAATTTCCTCAAAGTTTACAAATCTGTCTTTCATCGATGTAATGTGAAAGGGCACCTGCTTTCAGATGTCTATATCCATGACATTTAGGATGCTAAGAGAATACAATGAATTCTAAAACAATTAAATGAATCCGTAGAATTTCGGGTTCCAGTTTTATTTTATTTATCTGTTCAAATAATTTTTAGGTCGAAAAGAAGAAAAAATTGTTAGAAATACTATTTTTTATGATTCTTCAGAATACAATACGGCAAATTATGGGGATGTATCAAATCGGATACAGCTGTGATAACCTCTAACCTCCCTGTAACTCCCACTGCGATTTTTTGCGCATATTATCTTAGCTCAAATGTTTCCCGCTTATTGAATAAATATAAAATAATAATTGGCGGAGTAAATTTTACCTTTTTAATTTTTTTCATACAACATTTCTAAAATGTTTTTTTTCCTCTTCAGTATGAAGTAAATCTTTAATGACTATTAATTTGAATTTAATGAACATTGAAATATGGTGAAATACACAATAATTTGGAATTTTCAATGTGAAAAATAGAGAAAACGTTTTTATATTTCCAACAAAAATGTTTTGCCACGAAAGAAATCCAAAGCTTCAGAATAAAAAAAGGGTTTTTCTCAAACATTCGAGTACAACCAAAGCCATGTCTAGAAAAAGCCGAGGGTAATTTATTAATGCCATGAAAAATATGGCCTCATTAACCATGCTATTTTTAAGCCTATTCTTAGACGATGTTGTATTTGTGTTTTAATAAAGCCTTACTTGTCTTACTGATAATAAGGTTTTTTATTTATTTTTTATTTTTGCTTGAAAGTAAATAAACCAATCGTATATTTAAAACCCTTCCGGCCTAGTAAAAAGGCAGTTTTGGTCTTAGCCACATATTCGGGGAATTTCACGAATGTTATTTTCATGTCATTATGTTTATTTCGATATTTTATTATTGTATATAGATTTCATATTTTTTCAGCTATTGGCATGACATATTTGCTCAGTATATTTTTTTTTTTAAAAATACAAATCATTTTTAATGTCGATGGTAAATTGTTTTTGGAGATGGGTTACAATAAGTATTTTATTGTGAGTGTATTTTCTTGTCAGTTTTATAAAACAAAACTATCAACCTCTTGGTTCCTGGGTCGATTCCTTTGAGACTTACTTATACAGAAGACTTATAAATTTAAATTTATATAATTACTTTTATAATTAGTATAATTTATTAAAAACCAATCATACACATGGTTTCTTTATTTAAGTATGTAATAAAACTTTATAAAAGATTTATAAATCCTCGAAGATGGTTTCAGTGCAAAACGACCGAAACTGATAACACAGCAATGCTAAAATATAACTTATGTATCTGATATTTCATTAAATTGAACGCGCAAGTTTACAAAAATTCCTTTTTTTTACTGTAAAAATAAGTAAATTCAAAACAAAGAAAATGCTCAATGTTTTTTATTATTTGGTTTAATCCGTATTATGTTTGTTTTTTTTTGTGTTTTCTCTTATAACACTGCTCTTATTAAAAAATATTGTAAGAAACGAGTCCCTCACTGTTACAATAATGAAGGTAATTATTTCATTATTATCAGAAAACATTTAAATTGTTTTTAATTATAATTCATTCAAAGAATTGTTAGATACAGTTTTAATAATTTTTCAATAGTTAATACGTAAGGTATGTGAACAACATATTTTATAACAGTAAAATCACATAGTTAAATATTATCTTCTTACCAACGTAAAAAACATAGTAACTCACAATCTTGCTTTAACATGAAAACGATTGAAAACCTATTCAAGAAGCAGTCTTTTTCAAAAATTAACTTTTTATTTTCCTATTGAGTGTTTATTTTTTTAAGATCATTTACATTTTTTTAAGATCATTTTTTGATTGTATTATTATTACATTTTACTATAAATCGAACCATTTCATCAATATATAAGGATTAATTTTAAATGGTTGTCATTATTTTTATCCATGGAATTTTAACATTTTAAAGAATTAATTTAACTAATTTATCTGGAGTTTCAGTTTGAAGATCTGTTGTAAGTAATGAAATATTCAAACACGACCGATATCTAAATAATACACCCATATAATGCAGCATAGTTAGAAACACTGAAAGCTATGACGATACCGATTGAATATATATTGTTTTTTGAAACAGCAATCGCATATAAATAATTTATTATTTTCAACATCAATTGTTGATTGAATCGAATTTAATTGTTTTGCGCCTTCTGTTTGTGACCAAAGCAACCCGCACGACTTTTGTTTGTTTTCCCGTCTTATTTATTTACCGTACCAGTGTTTTTATTATTTACGATTCGTTGAATAAGTTATTATTGAATGTAGATATAATCGTGTTTCAAAAAAATAAATTGGATATTGTTTTTATGTGTTCATTGTCATATTAAACTCTTTACAAATCTTACGAACGTATAATAGAGTTTAGTTTTGGTAAAGTTCCAGTTAATTGGGGATGCTTTTCAGTTTTTAACTAACCGAATTGGTTGATATTTTTACTGGTTAAAAAAAGGACTCTATTGGCTAGCTGCAAATTGATGGCGTGATTTGTTGTAAGCCTTAAATTTTATTGCTTTCGGCTGCAAATAAACAAAGTACATTGATTGTAAGACCTCTCTAATAAAAATATTAGTATTATTGTAAGAAATTTAATTCGATCAGCCGTTGAAATGACGATGATGGTACCGCCGCAATAAACTTTATAATAAATAAAGAGGTCACACCGCACCTCTTATTCATTTCAAAATGAAAATACATCAAATCAATCAATTAAGACTTGAGACGCGCACGTACTTTTTCGTCTAATTAGAACAGGAAGTTTTAAATGAATTATTATATTTCTCATAATATACACACTCTTACACACAAAATTTCCCGTCACAGGAGGCTCGAGAGCGCGGGGACGCAGACTCGTGGGAAGTGAGTCCTGCCCGGCTGCGGCTGGGCCGGCAGATCGGCGAAGGCGCATTCGGCAGGGTGTACCTCGCCAAAATGGATCTTCCGAAGACGAAGCTCGTCGCCGTCAAAAAACTCAAGAGTAAGTATTACTCAGTCAAATTCAATGTATTGTTTCCATATGACTGTTTGCAGCTGAACTGAGAGCGCTCGTAAACAAAAATATTTGTAATATATTAGCCATGTGGCTTTCGTAATTGTTGAATATTGCAAGCTGTGAGGATGGTCCCCCAGGCCAAGCGGCTCCAGATGAAGTCGACGAGTTCCTCAAGGAGATAGACATGCTGAAGCTGGTGGGGCGGCACGAGCACGTGGTTGCGCTGGTGGGTTGCTGCACGCTGCGCCAGCCCTACTGCGCGCTGCTGGAGTACGCGGCCGGGGGCGACTTACTGCGCCACCTGCGCTGCCTGCGCGCGCGCAAGCCATCCTACCTTAGCGTCTTGTCGCAGACATCCGAGTAAGTACCCTAAAAAATATCTCCTTGTCCATTTAATCACATTACACTGCTTTTTTAAATTGAAATTAACCCATACGTATACTTGACAGTGTTGAAATTTTAATTTTGTAAAAATAACTAAATGAAATTTAATTGATAACATTGAAATATATTATTTACTAAATATACAGCAAATCAAAGGCCCATTTTATTTATTTAAGTCAAAGAAATTCAAATTTTGTTCAATTTGATGATGAATGATTTATCTTTTAATTTTAAAATATTGTTAAACATCTCCAATTAAAATAAATCACATTCAACGGGTATCAGCGCATACTGACATATTAAAAGCGAAATAATATTTGACGTATTGAAAGAAGTCAAGACTTACCTTACCTTACACTTACCAACATTGAGATTTGAACATTTTGAAAAGCACCTGAACTTCGTGCACGTACGACATCGTCTCTGGAGCAATTCTTTGAGTCCTAAATTGGAATCCCAACGCCTTTTCGCATTCAATATAAGACCGTGGAACGTGCTCGCCTCGTAGTCCTTGAAAAGTGAAAAACAGAATGCCATTTATTTTTTATTTTCAGTTTCTCCATGTCGTCTTCTTACATCCCTGCCCCGGGAACACAGCTGCCTGGAGCGCACCCTTCAGAAGCTGATAGTGAGTTTAACACTTTAATTCTTATATTATTGTAATATTAATTGGTCGTATCTAAGACAGTCTATAAATATATTGATAAAGCATAAATTTATTATGATTAACACATTAATAGTTATTTGATGCTTACCTTGTGACGTTCATCAAGCGATACATATAACTCATCCAAAATCGTAATCGGTCTTATTTTTATCAAGTCATAAATATTTGACATCCAGTTTATATATTTAAATACCAAAATGTATTTCGGAGAAACGGTTTTATGTTTCTCAAAAAATGTGTTAAATTAAATAACAGGTAGCTGGCTTCTGGAAAAGAATGTGGTGAGAATTGGTGGTTGGGAAGCCGCGGTTTTCGGACGGAAATAATGCCATCTTGAGTGATTGGCGTTGTCGAAAATACGAGAGTTTAATATTAATTACAATTAAAGCTTTCTTTCAAAATATTAATAGACAAGCAAATCAGTTTTCCACTTTTATGGGTCGTTTGAATTTTATATTGCAGTATTTGTGTTTTAATCCAAATTAAAAAACTTCGAAGAATTGTTTGTTGTGCTTCTAGTTTTATTAATTCTTGGAATGTTGTCTCACGAGAGAAGCGTGATTAATTGCAAAGTTCGGTGCCCTTTCAGTCCTTTGAGTAATTCCCTTGTTAATTAATTGTATTAAATATTTATTTTATACGCATAATTTTTTAAAACTTTATTCGGATTTTTTCTTGCATATTTAACGAGTCGTCATACTTGTATATATTATTAATGTGCTCGCTGCTTGGATATTTTACAATCTGCTGAATTTTATTACAAATAAGATTTTTATTATTTTTTTTCAAACGTTGTTATCAGCCGAATACACGACACTGGACAGCGAGATGGACACTTTCACTAAGTACATCTCGAGCGAAGCGGCTCTGCGCGTAGCCCTGGGGGGCGCGAAGAGCCCGCTCGAGGAAAACTCCTCCACTTCCTGCGACAGCAGCACCTTCGGCCCCTTTCCCGAGCCCGACCCTGCCACCATGAGCGGCTCCCTGGGGGCGGCGGATCTTCACAGCTTCGCACTGCAGATCGCCCGCGGCATGGAGCACCTGGAGAAGAAGAAAATCACTCACCGGTAAATTACTATGAAAGGAGACAAACTCAAACTCTGCGCGTGGAAGATACGATAATCTGAAAGGGAAAAGTAAAACCATGCTTCTAGAAAAGAATTTAAAAAAACTACAGTAAAAACCAAACGGAATCAGTTTATTGAATTATTTAATTAAATATACAATTTATTCACTAGAATTTTAATCCGAGACAACATGTTTGCTGCGCAACAATACACATCGCTGGATCTCAAAATTTTTAATGATTCATTATTTTCTTTTAGTAAATTTGCTATGCCTAAAATACGGTATATGACAATCCTATGATCCTATGCGCGCACCTTACGCGGTGTTGCTTAGATGGAAGCGTTCACAGATTTCTCTATTTCGCTATTGAGTTTATGTAGAAAAAACATGTGTAAAAAAAAAAACTTTTTCTTGCATAATTTAAAGGATAACAAGGACAAACATTCAAGAGATAGTACAACAAAAATGTAAACTTGTGAGTTTATGTAATGGCAATTTATTATAAAGGAACAGTAGCTACTTTAGGTATACTTTTTGTATCGCGTGCAGTGATCAAGTTGGCATGGAGTGGAGTGCAATGCGTCTGTCGGCAGGGACCTGGCGGCGCGCAACGTGCTGATCGGCGCGGAGGGCTCGCTGAAGATCTCGGACCTGGGGCTGTCTCGGCCCGGCGTGTACGTGCACACGCGCCACCGCAAGGTGCCCCTGCGCTGGCTGGCGCTCGAGGCCATCCGCCGCAACTGCTACTCCAGCAAGAGCGACGTGTGGGCCTACGCCGTGCTGCTCTGGGAGATCGGCACCCTCGGTAAGTGCGCGCCGCCGACCCTTCTCCATATTATCCAACGAATCTCGTGTGACAATGCCAGCGTTAAAGGTTGGCGAAACCGGTCACCAATTATATTAAACACGGGGAATTCCACCAAGTACTATCTGTAGAAAATATTCAACTTTCATTTTACTCGCTTCCACAGTACGCTTTGACGAGAAAGAACAGTTTTTTTTTTATTCATTTCTTTAAATAATTTATACTTATTTTATACATATATGATTAGGCACATTAGTTCACACATAGAAGATGATTAAAGAAATTCTCAGAAAAATATCATCGTGATTTGTGTGGGATTTGAACCCACATCCCCTGGCTTACATGGCCGATGTACTAGCCCTTGTACTAACGAATCACATCCATTAATCGAGATTTTTTTACAATCATACTCTACATATGAACCAATGTGCCCAGGCCAACCAATATATCAATATTTGATTAAATCTATGTGTGAACTAATGTGCCTAATCATATTAGTAATAATATAATAAACCCGTAATGGGTAATAAATACGCACCTGATTGACGTTCAATCCAAAAAATAGACAAACGTATATGATGGTGCGCGTCTTGGCTAAATTAATAGATTTTAAAAATAATATCCAGATGGGATTAAAATCGCTTCACTTGTTACTTTGTTTAAAAAGCCCAGTGCTTGCAAATCACTAAATATTGATTGGCCTGGGCACATTGGTTCATATATAGAGTATGATTGATAAAAATTATCGATTAATGCATGTGATTCGTTAGTACAAGGGTTAGTACACCGGCCATGTAAGCCGGGGGATCATCTTCTATGTGTGAACTTATGTGCCTAATCATATTAGTAATAATATAATAAACCCGTAATGGGTAATAAATACGCATTTGATTGACGTTCAATCCAAAAAATAGACATACTTATACTTATTTGGTTATGCTATTGCAACCCGTTTAAAATCACGTCTTTTAAAAATATATATTATGTATTTAAAAAATAAAAGCTCTTTCAAAAGTGTCAAAGGAGGCTTCATGTGCAAATTGGTGATTTCCTTTTGAAGGTAAAATATAATTCCCTAATTGCTTTTCATAAAGGCACAAGGCAAGTATGTGCCATTAGACTTCTTAGAGTTTCCGAACACCAATGTAATTTATTGTCATGTCATATGAACAGAATTACGTTTCACATTAATTATCCATGGAAGACTTCACGTATTTATACAATAGTCTCTAAGAATACTACTTGGCACTCGCTTCTTACCAGGAACTGTCTTCATCACAAACATATTTATTAAAATCTCTCACTAATTTTTCAAGCATGTAAATATCAATCCGCTTTAGTACATAGAGATTATATTGTCCTCGTACTCTCTTTTTTTGCATGATGCCATGTGGTTCTTATCTCACGAAGTGATAAATTCGTAGTTGTGTCAAGCACACTGGCGCTTGTTGTGTAATAAATTATTCACCTGTTCTAATACCACCCTCCCTACCTTAATCCATTAATAAGTTTATTTTTTTTTAATAAATTTGCAAGGGTTTACCAGCAGAACATAATCATGTGCGTTTGTCGGTTCAATCAAACGATTCAAATCATTTTCAAGTGATACGAATACCGTCATATTTATATATTTTTGTATATATGAAATATAAATATGAAAAACGTTAATTAAGACTTTAAATATTGTAAAATACTGAAAAATATAGAAAATGTTGTGGTCTTAATTGCGTGTTTTATATTTCAGCTAAAAAAATGGTTCACTCCAAATTTAATTATTTCCCGGAAAATTAAGATGGGCTTAATATTAAGAATCTGCCGATATTATTTTTAATCACCTGTTTTAATAAATGACAAAATAAATGGTGTTATATAATGAATCTTAACACAATATTAATATTTCTTGAATATTCAATAATATCGTTTAAAATTAATACAATTTGATATTTTACAAAGTAGATGATTCCAGAAGAATTTTAAATAAACTTTTTTAAATTAAAAACATATTAATAACTTTCAAATAAATGCGATATAAATAACACAAAAAATATAAATAAAAGCTATATTTTACCAAAAAATTATTGTTAAAAGTCATAATAATCTACACATTAAATAGTTAGATTTAATCAAAGAATACTATAAATGTTGATTTTTTTCAAATGAGATAATTTTAATATCAATACACTGCTCATTATTAAAAATATAATATACCCAAAGTGATTATTAGTATAGTCTAACTTATTTTTTCCTTTTAGCGTACTAAATATATATATGTTTAATTACTTCATAAAAACCACTTTCGTTTATCTAGGTTTCCAAAAAAATTTAATAAAACATCCGACCTCACTATAAATAATCTAAGATCTAGATTTCCACAAGACTTTTAATTAACTTTTCATTTTTGAAAAGTATTGCTTTTTATATATTATAGCTCTCTCCTTTTAATCCACACAACCCAGCATCGAAGAATTCACAATAATTACACGCGCTCCTATTCACGGACGAGGGTGGGCGGATATACCGGTATAATGGAGTAGTGATTAATGGAGCCGTGCGCGCCCAGCCTCTAATTACGGGGATGAGTGTTGAGTAAATCACAAATGCGGGGGTTGTTTGATTAGCGAATGATTGGGGGACAAACAAAGCCGAGATATCCACTCTCTCATTTATTGAGAATACGCACTGAAAGTTCCGGCAATAACTTAATAATTTTAAAATTTGCTTCCGTTTCATGAAGATTTTAGTCCAACAATCAATCGAAGGAAAAATGGACATTGGAAGGAGTTATTTGTGGATGCGAAGTCTGGAGAGCAGACGAATTGCTAAGACTGGCTCAGAACAAACATATGTTCAGTGAAATGGTCACCAATCTCTTCTGAGGAGAGGCACTTGGAGAAGAGAAGATTTCTTTGTTTATAACTGTTTATAAAAGAAATAATTAAATAGGTTTGCTCTCGGGGGACGACCCTGCAAGGAGGCTGCGGGGTAAATAATACATGAGAGGCTGCGTCTGTCGACGTCCGCATCAATGCGTATCGAGGCGTCGTCCCGGGCCGGTGGACAGAAGGACATACCTTACAAAACTTACCTGATAAGAACCATCTTAGTAAAAGTAAAAAGGCTAACTTATATTGATAAAAACTTATTTTTAAAGAAATCATCTAATTTATATTTTCCAGTGTAAAAATGTTTTTAGTGATTTCAAGAGTTAGACCTGAACCACCAAGGTGTAGTAAACAAGAGCTGTAGATCTGAATAAATGTTAATACAATTGAAAACACCCAAACAACCATTTCTTAAAGTTGCTGGCTAACCTAACCCAACCCAACCAATTTAGAGTGTCACTAGCAATAAATTATTTGTGTCTTTTCTACGCGCGTGTGTGTGAGAGTGTTTGTGATACACCTCGAGCAAGTAACTTCCACTCCACACAGAAGACAATTTATTTACTTTTCTTTATATTTACTTTCGAAACGTATTCAGTGAGTGTCCTTGACAAGCTACGATGACGGCAAGGCGGAAGAAAGTAGCTATCTGTTGATCTTTCTTGGGAAACACCGCCTCGGGAGGCGCGAGTCTCCGTGTTTACACTCGGACATGAAGCTGCTCTGGTACTTTGGAAACAGAGTCCAGAAACTGATTTTCTTTCTACGTGTAAACAGCTGATGCTATGGTTTCATGTGGTAAAATTTTAAGGATATCATCTTACTAAGCCGAAGCGTGAAAAATAACCCCAACAAATTTATGCTGAGAAAATAAATAATATTCATACTCGGAGAATTTTTTTTTCTGAGATCTAATAATAAATATTACATTATATTTTATCTGGCCCTTTCGTGTCATTTTTTGTTTTTTTCGTAAATAACAGTTATATTTCAAGTAAATAACTAATGTAGTGGTTTAAACAAACACGGCATTATTTTTGTAATACATATTCGTTATGCACTGCCTTCGTACCAAAATAATATAATTATGATATTAACTCGAAATCTTAATCGCAAAATTCCGCTTGATTGCATTGATTTTAATATACGATGGCCAAAAATACGCTCATTAATGTGTTTTTGTAATATTTCTAATTAACTTAAACATTATTTATTCTAATGCGTTGTTTTTACGTCGATTTCTTAACATCGGTTGCTTTTTGTTCTTAGTGTATTTTTTTAAGAAGCTTTAAGGTAAAATGAACAATGAACAATTTAACACGATATTTTTTGTAAAGATAAAAATATGTTAAATAAATATGTTATTATGTAACTAGCGTAGAATTTATATAAGAAGGCAGCTCGTTAAAAATTGATTCCACATCATCCGGGGATAAAAGAGTTTTTTTTTTAAATTTAAACCTTTTCAAAACGATTACATCATTGTTTTATATATACAATACATATTAGAAATGTGAATACTCTTTCTCAGACTATCTCTAGTAGTCAATTAATACGATTCTTTCCCCCTTACCCGATGACACCCACTCTGATTATACACTACCTTCGCTTAAAGATGATGTTTTCCATTCAAATGTGTACGAATCTAAACGGAGATATTTTGGCAACCGTTTATTGATATTCATTCCACTTAAAATATATATATGTAGTGTGTGGTTCAGTGCGCTCCTTGGGAGATCATCGCTGTCCAGGGGTTAGAAAAGTTGCTTACCAAGTGGTTTCGAGTCCAGGTGGACTACTGGGGTAAAGCCATTCAATCAAAAGCCTGCGGTTCTTGTGACTTCTCTGCATACATTCAGACGACTTCCGGAATCATTACAAGAAGGACGCAATTGTAATTGCATCAGACGGTTTTGAAGCATTTTTTACCTGCTCTTGTAGTTGTGACATTGATCGAGTTCATCTTAAATCTTGTTCAATGAACAAGATTGATCAAGTTCATTTTAAAACACTCGAAATCGTTTGATTTTGTCCATCACTACTACAGCCTGATATTTTATTACGCTGACAACTTTCGGCACACGCGCCACCCCACCCACATGCCCGGATGGGTTAAAACTTTCAGGGTCAGCCCGTCCCCACCTCCCTCCACCTCCGAGGCCTCTTTCCTCCACGGGCATCCAACATTTCCAAGACCGGAATTGTTCTCAAGTTAAATAAGTCAATATGCTAGAGCCTGACCGCGCCGGCCCGGTCCACAAATATTATTATTTTGAACCGACCAACCCGCCCGTGAAGCGTGAAAGTAATTTAAGTGTATTCGGGTTTGGATGTTACGGCCGCGGCACGGGACGAAGGTTGTAGTTGGAAACAATAACATTTAAGGCATATGAAATGAGAGAATTCATCAGCCAATTTCTATAAAATAATTTAAAGACTAAAATCTGACGCGTTGCTTTGATTTTCAATCAGCAATACATATCGTATCATACTTTCATCTTTTAATATACGTATCTTGTTCATGGTTTTCTTCAGGGAGATAGTGTAGTGGATCTCCGGTTCCTTCTACTAACCTCACCTATCTTCTTTGAAAAGAAGAATATACGTATAATATTAAAAATCAAGAGTTTTAATACGTTAGGTACTAAGTCCGCGCGTAGAACGGCGAGAAATAAGTTTTAATAATTCCATCAAGTGGAATAAACAATCTGTCCATCACATTTCTATTTTCCTTTTATATATTCAAAGTTTTATTGATCAATAAAAATTATAAATTTCTTGCATTTATGAATTTGTATAAATACATAATAATCGATTATTAATTCACCTTCGTTGAATAAGTCATTCAAATAATCATCCAAACTCATTTACTCTCCACGATTTTTTGTACCTATAATTTAGTAAATTATTTGATAATCGAAATAAACGATGCCGAAAATCAATTGATTGCGCATTTTTTTGCTGATTATCCAACAAATAAACCATGCTTGCTTTGTAATATTTATTTATATTAATAAGCATATCATGCTGCTATAATTTATTTTGAGTAAATTACTTTTGGCTCAAAATATTATAATAACATCTAGTTACATATCCAATGTGTGTCTTCACGGTTTCAGGTGGCTTCCCATATCCTGGGCTCAATGACATGCAAATCCTCGGCTACCTTTCGGAAGGAATGCGCTTGAACAAACCGGATATTGTCTCTCCTGAGCTTTACGCCACGATGATCCGCTGCTGGACGGAGAACCCAGAGCAGAGGCCCAGCTTCCGAGAGCTGGTGAAGCTTCTCGACGGTGATGAATCCAAGAACCGAGCTTACGTAGATATCAGCACGCTTCAGGCAGACTACATATTCCCGCCGATCGAAGAACAGAGAAAGCCGCACTTGTTTATTCCAGAAAAACAATTCGACAAAAGTAAAGAAATCAATCTCGAAGTTGGTAAACTACTAAAGCAGCACATAGTGTGATGCGTGACTTCTAATTTTCTAGGTAAAATGGAATTGAATATTTATATTTGATAAGATACGGAAAATCACCTCATAATTCAAAATTTATTGCACGCTCAGAATCGGGGTAATCGTACGATATACGAGCTAACTCGTACAAGTGAAATGCAGAATGTATTCCAGAGACAGCAACTGTAACACTTACATTTAATCACAATATATATTAATTATATTAAAAAAAACTGAAAAACATGCTTATAACATAGCATGCAGTCTTGCACCAACGTATTTGTTTACGTGGTTCTACTCTTACTCCTGTTTGTGTCAAAAATCTTCTATTGCAGCTACCGGGATTTTTATTTTTCTCAAAAAACGATATTAATATTTTAATGAATTATTATTCGCTAAATTTTAATCATTTAATTGCTTTAAATTGCAACTGAAAAAGGCAAAAAAAAACCTTTTTCTGAAATTTCTAAAAACTACCAGGGTACTTTTTAATGATTTCACATACAATCTCGAAATGAATTATCATTTCCTTTTATTTTGCATAAAAGTCCATGATAATTTATTACATACTCAAAACATTCTCAACCAAGTACACGGGAATGTTAGAAAGTCCGCAACTGTAGATGCAATTTTTGTTTGAGATATTTTGAATATCTTAATGTATCACAAAATTATCTTTCAAAGGTGCTTGTTTTACATCATATATACTTATGATAATGATAAATAATATAAACTTGTGAGTTTTTGTATTCATACCTGTAAAATAATTGTTACTTATGCGATGTGTGACGATTGGTCGAGATGCTTTGGTGTACCTGACACAAACATTTAACAACGATAAATTAAGACATTAAACAGGTAATCCAATGTGAATAAATGTGCTTTTCTACTGAATCGAAGAACTTTTTTTGTTACAATAGAAGTGCTTTTCTTGATATTGAAGCTTTTCCGAAAGAAAGATAATGTATATTTAATGTTTTATTTTATTTTCATTTAAAAAAAATCCAAGCTACATCAGACAAAGGGTATGACAATTTCTCTATTCAAGTGTAAACAAACATTAAAAATGATTATCAATATTGTAGATATTTTGCATTAACAATTACTCCCACGTGAAATTTACAACTAGATTATTTTACAAAAATGTTGAGATTTTTATGTTAAACGAAAAAATGCTATAATTTAAAAAAAAAATTGTAGTTATTTAGAAATTGCAGAAACCTCATACTTGAGAATGCCGACTGGTAGTTGAATAATATAAATTAATGACTCATTGAAAATAGATTCTTCATTGATTGATAAAAAAACTGACACATATTAATGTGAAATATAAAATATTATCATTTTTTAAAACAAATATTCCACTAAAAATTGCCTATCAAATATTTTTGGGTTTTAGTTTTCTGTTGCCATTATGTTTAGTGAATGGCTGATTGGTCATATCTTAATGTTCTTATAAATTTGTAGTACTTTGTTTATGCCTGTACTTTCTTGAATACTACCATTTCACTAAAATATAAATATTGGTATTAAAATATTTAATTTGGAGGCACTATAAGGTATGGATCCATCATCAACAGTTCGAATTAAGAATTATCATTGAATATTTAATTAATTTAAACCTTTTCAACTCATGTACAATCAATTTAAAATGTCAATTTGTATTATTGTGTAATATGTTGGTGAAACACTATGATTATTTAAAATAAATAATTTAAAAAAAAAAAAAGAAATGTTCAATAAGATGATAATGAATAAAACCAATAACGCTCATCCATTATTTAAACATAATAAAACCAAAAAGAGTTGAGTCACAAAATTCAACAAAACTAGTGACAATATGATGGTGGAAAATAACTGTTACGAATAAAAATATAAGTGTTAATGACTGTGAAAACTATTGTAAAATATTGTAATGTTAAATTAGATGTACGATTTTGTATTGAATCAGTAATGCACATTGTATTCACGATTATAAGTTTTAGTTAATTTTTAATATACTAGATAAAAATAATATACTAGCCAAAAGATACTAGATAAAAACATTAGCATTTGTTTTTAGCAAGTCAAATTTGTTGACAATATTATAAACATTTTATCGCATTGACTGAATTGACTGATTATTATGGATTTAAAATATAACCATTGAAATATATATATATATATACACACATATATATATATATATATATATATATATATATATATATATATATATATATATATATATATATATATATATATATGTATACATATATTTGCGCTATAATAAACACTGTAACAATATATTATGCATTGTATTATATTTATCACGTTTAGACAAAGATTTATGAAGATGCTAGATTTAATTTCTAAGGGACAACACAAAAACTATTTCCTTAATATTAAGACTGGACAAATTTCATTGAAATAACACTCTATGTATATAAAATTTATGCAATTCACTTATTGAACTCATAATGAGGAAAAAAATTCCTAAAATGTGTTAAATACATATTCGTATATAGAAATATTATATATATTCATATGTGTGTGTGTATATTTCACATTTCAGGTTTATGGTTTTTTTTATGTACATATATGTAATTTAAAAATACAACGATGACTTTATGCACAAAACTATATGGCAAATTTAAATATATGTATTTAAAAATTCTACGACTGGATATCAGCCTGAATTTCTTTCTAATTCTTATTCGCTAAATGCACATTCAAAAAGTTTACACAATGTATGGTGAATATTATTAAAATAAAATTATGAATCTTAAATGTAAAATTCCAAGCTAACTAATTCTGAAATAATAATTTATGTTCTTAAAGCAATTGGTTCATTTGTGAACAAAGAAAATATTCCTGGAGTGAATTCCTAATAAATATCCAATAATTCATAAAGTTTCAGTCATTCGTTGAGCTGGAAAATTTATCTACATTTTCACCAACCTACTGAAAACCATTTTATGAATGGTAATATATGTGTAACTTTAAACATTTTCAAAGTATTAAATTGAACTCGTGTGTGCTTTAAATAAAATAACAGCTTTATATCTATAAAAATTATAAAACCCCTAATTGTGGCTTGAATGTGCAAATATATGACTGTTGTTGAGTATATATTGTCTAAAATAACATAACTTATTATAACTTGAAAATGTTTTCAATACATGTTGTCATATTTATAAGTAGCAAAATCTGAATACACTGAGCAATTGAAATATCCAATGTTTATAAAAAAATATATATTCTATAAGGACTGACATCCTCATAGTGGCAGGTGTCAATTACAGGAATTTTTCCAAATATTAGTCACTTTAATACAATTGTATTGTTTTAGTGTTGTTACAAGATTGTATAAGTGTACTCAATGACATGACTCTAGTCGTGGGACTGACTTCCCTAGGAGCTATTATGTGGAGAAAATTATTTAATTTCCCTTTTAATATTATTTTTGTACATAATGTTAACGAGTTATTAAATTTGTTCACCTAAAATATTTATTCTTTATAAAATAATTTATCCAATCACCAAATCACTGTAATATACAAATATGTTATAAAGATAAAATATTTTTAATCAAAGAGACATCTGTCTTCTTTTTCAGAAGCTTTTAAATACTAAAGACGCAAACCAAATGAAAAATAATCTTGTTATATAACATTATCGCTAGGTAGCACTATATGTTTTATTTTAATATCACCGGAACTGGGAGACCGTCAACACACTTCACGAAAAGAATATTGAAATCATTTGATCAATATTGAATTATAAAATGGAATATAAAAAAATGCGATTCTAAAAAAAACTGTTTCGGATCCATTATCCGAATATAACAAGACGCATAGATTGACAAATTTTTGATATTTTATTTATAAACAAAATATTTGTTTGCATGGTAGCAGAGCTGGGCAGCTACAATAGAGGCACTGCATTATCCAGCGTGATATTCCAAATCTAATTCCATAAAACAATGTACCATTCATAGTAACCACAAATTTATTATTCCAAGTAGAGCAACACGGTGTGGATAACAGTCGGGATGAGAAACACAGCTAGTGCCAAGAGACTGCTCTATCCAAAACCGTCCACCAAAGCATCATCCAGAAGCCTGAACACCATAAAAACGATATAAAAACCCTTGGAGGAATAATAATTTTTGACACCATGATTGTCGTTATATATATATATACACATATTCTTGAAAATATACTTTGTAGGAATGGTTTTTTTGGGTACTGCATATTATGCAATAAAAGTATTTAATCGATTGTTTTGAATAATTGCAGGTGAACTGCCAATAAACTGGACTATTTATTTGATTGTAATACGGGCAATTATTTTAAATGGCTTGTTAACACATGAGATTATTCAAGTTTATGATCAATTGGATATCACTCAGAAACCGCGGTAGTAATTTTCCTTGATTATTTACTTTTCTACTTGCTGTGATGAAATGAAACCTTCTTTGATCACATTTCAGCTTCTAATATATTTATAGCTTTAATAATAAGTCTTTTTTTAAGGCATAACTAGTTTATGATAAATTTGTGCCTTTCGTACAATTTATCTTTCGTTTTATACGAAAACTCAATGGAAGCTTTAAATTAGAATATTAAACTGAGATTGGGCGAAAGTTATATTTAGGGAGACATTAAAGTCCTCGTTATATTTATTTATTTGACTTTACTGGCAAATTCGCGTGTGGACCAACTAATAGCAATTACCGTGGTTGAGCGAAACCGTTTTATAATAAAATTACCTGTTCGGTTAATTATTTTTAAAAATGTCAAATTTGTTATTCTTCGAAGGCACTTTTGGTTTTCGTGGAAGTGCAAGATATTTTTAATTTATGATAATTTTATTGATGAAGTGTTTGTTGAATCCCTCGATAATCTTCCAATATTCTCTCACAAAATATAGTATCTGGTTCCTACCAGTATCAAAAAAATAATATTTATAAAAAGACAACACAGTATAAACAAACCGAGAGAATGGATTATCCGAGCCCTGTTAACATCCATTAACTACATCGTAATAAAATAACAAAACAAAAATAAAAAATAATTAAACACGAAGGTAGTCTCTAACCAACCACTAAGCAAATACTTGGGAGGCTGTGCTGCCGCCGGTGGATCCTCAGTCGTGTTTCCCGATATTTTCATAAACTGTTATATTTTTAACATATTGTAAAAGAAACTGAATCATTTTTATCTATAAAAAATATCCTCCATTATTTTTGAAATTTCTGACTGAATTAAAATAAAAGTTGATAATCGGCTCTATGGCATGTTATACTTATATTATTAAAAATAATCTATTTCGTCAAAAAAAGTCATTATTGGCCGTTTTATGGTAAATTAAAATTAAACTAGAAATAATTCAGAATTCTTGTTCAATTCAATCGTCTAATTTGATTTTCCATGTCAAGATCGATTGGACTTGGGTATCAGAATTATGTTTAAATTTTAAATATTATAATTTAACTAAAAAAATAATTACAATGATAAAACACGAAGTTTGTACTTATTTACATTTCACAGTTGTTAAATGTAAATAAAAGCATTTGCCTGTTAACATTTTGAATCGGTAAAACACTGTGGAGGCAATTGTCCTGTTGCATTTTGGTAATGGTGAATAGTCATATTTCATGCATGGATTGTTATTGTTGATGGTGATTAAAAACGGTGGAATGTGTTGCTTTTTATATTTTATAGTACTTGTTTAGTAGTAAGTTATCGGTTGGGTCGTTCAAATAGTTGAGAAGCACTGCCGAGCATACTGACGGACGCACAGCTTCAGCTTTGTACTGCACATTGTTTGTGTCCCTATAATAACATTGTACGGACAGGGGGATTCTCACTGGACAAATCTACCCTATAAATAATTATTTAACCATGGATATATTTTATAAATTGTGTAAAATAATAAAGACCCTAATAAAAACTTTTTTTTGTAGTATTATCTACAAATTTCACATTTTTAAAATAAAATTTTTATATTGACACAGTAATGAATACAGTAACACAGTGACAGGATTCGTGTATTTTACTAGACATGTCACGAAAATATATAAAATTATTAATTTCAAATACTTTTGAGCTTAATACTGTAAACTAAAACTATACTTAATTGGTGAATAACACGAACTTATAAGAAATTATAATACATGATTTTCCATCGAAAATATTTAGTTATAATATTTTTCTGTGTGTGTAGTGTTGAACCCTATATTGAAATACACTTAATCTGAGAACTGTGCGCGGACTTTAAGTAAATTTAATTTTTTAAAAAGTAATTTAATATACTTCATAAATCTATTACTAAAGGCGGAACACGAAACAATAAATTGTGCCACCAACTTGCAGCTAACCAATAGCGTCCTACATTGCGTTGAATAAAATGACGCTCTTGACTAGCTGCGTGTATTTACGTGTGTCCAGGCCTTTAAGGTTTATCTTGTCATAAACTAATTTTAAAAAATATTATAAAATATTGAATACTCTGATCATATCTGCGCAGTGTCCGTCAATCCGTTTGATATTTGATGGCACAGGCTGGATATAAAAAGCCGACATCCCCGGCGCACGAGATGAGGAGCAGCTCGCCCGGGGGAGGCTGCGCGGGGCAGTCCCCATTAAATGTCTAAATTATCCCCGAACCCGAACCGCTAACTACCCCATTAAATTTTACATTGCCGAAATCAACCCGCTGATTTCGGGCTTTTAAAATACTACCTGCCTCGCCGCCTCAAAGAGTCTATAAACACTCCAGGAACTTTTCCGTACGGAAAACATTGAGGTTCATTTTTATTTATTTTATTCCATCAAAGATATCATATTTCAAACGAAAAATATATATTTTATTAATTTATTATTTGATTTTTTCTTTCAAGAATTTTTTTAGTATAAAAAGTGTCCATTATATTGCAGCAGGCGTGCGTTCACAAAATAACTATATATGTATTATGATCGGTTAATCATTTTGTTTTAATTTTATGTAGATAGAATAATAAGTTACTACTAATACTTATATTTTTTGTATAAATTCCGTAATGTTAACAGCGATTGTTCATATTAACATTTAAGTAATAATATTATTTGATTGTACATAATTTTAATGGCTCGCCCGAGACAATGATGATAAATCGTAGAGACATATTCTATCAGAAATCGTGTGCGCCTTAACATTGAAAAACTGAATGCACTCTAATGACGATCACGATGATAAGGCAGACATTTGTCTCTGAAATGCTCGAGTATTCCGTGATGCAAGATGGATGCCTAACCCAACATAACCCAACCTAACCCACTAAGGTCGTGCGGCGTCCTGCGGCTGGGCGTACTCGGACCATGTGCCTGGCTGAAGGCAGATATCAAAAACTAGTTGATGTCGTTTATTTCCACCGTCTTCTATAATACAGACAAAGATATTAATATCTTCGACAGTACGTATCTCAATAATTTAATTTCACACAATAAAATTGCACGACATTCAATTATCTTCATATGTAGCAAGTAGTGTTTATGTAATTTTTATTTAGTAGCATTTAAAATATTAATGTATAAATATAATTTAAATAAAATATTATAATTTCAATACTTTCACATCACCTGAGAAAATAGAGGGTTTGTTCACAGTACTATATAGTGGCAAAATATAAAAATTTAAAGGTACAGCTGTCTGAATGCTTTGAATCATTTAGGGTTGTTATCTTTCAAGATTAATATAGTTTATGCTAAATATCATCTCATCCAGAAAAATCAAATAATAAGATAGAAACACAACTTAAAATAATGCAGTAATTTGCTTTTTCCGAAGTCTTATGATTTGCTATATAATACATGCCATACAATATTTACTTCAGGTTTGAGACTACCGGTAATTTTTTTGTTGTTAATAATAAACCTGAGGTTATCATAACGGTCACGTTCTAGCAATAGCTACACATATCTATTACATTGAAATTCCAATTAAAAAGTTACCTTGAATAAATAAAAATAAATATGTGTTTGTGATACCTGCAGGTCCGCGGGTCCTCTTCAAAAACAAACAAGAGATAATAAATCATTCCCTTTAAAACACGGGCCCCGCTCGCAGCGCCCGGGGCTCTGCCCCCCGCCCCCCTGCCCCCTGCCCTGCCCCCCGCCCCCCTGCTCCCTGCCCCCCCCCCCGCCCCCATCCACCCCCATGCCTCCTGCCCCCTGGCCCTCCCCCCTTCCCCGCACCCATCTGCCCCTTCCCCGCGCCCCCGCCCCTGCCCAGCGCGGCTGTCTTTAGTGAGTTAATTATTTGTCTTATCTTATCCAATGTTTTTTTTTTGATATGCAGGATGACTTCATAATAAGTTTTTATTTAGAATTAATAGTAAAACACCCTGAATTTAAAAAAAAATATGATACATCAATAAATTTCCCGTATATCTATTTTTAATAATTTAATAGCAGAATAAATTTCAAACTTCATTTAAACATTTTCACTATTTCACCTTGCGGAAGATTTTTAAAAGATTATGTGTATCTTAGTGTAGATTTAAGATTATATCTTATGTATATTTTAATAAAAAGTCGTATTTAGATAATAAGATTTATTAAACGAAAAATTACCAGGCTTTGCTAAAACCTGTCTATCAATGATTTCATGATGCAAAAAGCAACATTTTTTAGTTTTATAATATTATAAACCTAAAAAAAACCAAGGTTTGACAATACTATGAATATAATAAGCCATACTCAGATCAGCTTTAGTAAATGACACTGCAGTAGATGTACAATCTATTAGATTCCTGAAAATCCTGAAAAGTTTGCCTATAGAAGATTTTTTTTTTCAGCAACGCGGCACCAAATCCTGTAAACTGGATGCTGCCAGGCCCAGGGCAGGTACCTCTTTAGTATCAAGTAATTCTGTTTACTTTTCCCCGCTCGCAGATGCGCTCTCGGATCCACAAAACGACCAAGATGGCCCAAACCCGAAATTGAATACTCGGCCGTACATGAAAATATGGCAGCGTCATAATTCTGGAATACGAGCCAGGGGCGGGCCTCGAATGTTCTTGAAATACACTGAGAATTTTATATTTTGGAAATTTTAGTCTCTTACCACTGTGCAATTCTGTATACTATTTCAGTGCCTTGATTAATTTAATTTATCAAGTATTGAAACATTGAAATGGACTAAAAGCCTTTTAATTATTTTTTTAGCACCACACTGAAAATTTCACTACGTATAAGTAGCCTTATTTTCTTGTACTCGCGTCAAATGCATAATTTATTTTTATAAGCAACAAATTTTCATAAACGGTTTTAGAAGGTTATTTTTTTATGGAATACGAATATTGATTACAAACAATACAGTATTTTAAAGTTTTTATCAATAAAAATGTTTATTTCAATTCGCAACGGCTAGCTACTAGCTGCCCGAAACTGCTTACCAATCATGTTGGCAAAAATATTGAAAGAACGCTAAAAAAATATTTTTATGTAGAGCTCCATATAGTTTATTTTTGGTTTTGAAAATGAAATTTGATTACAATATTTATTACAAAGCTTGTACTAAACATAATAGTTAAAGTCCGCCCCTGGCCGGCCACGGGAGTGCAGCGAGAGTTCCCAGACGCAGTGTGGGGCCGCGCGGAGGATCGAACCGCGGACCCATCGATCTCTAATAGCACGCTGCGCCGCCGTGATGCCCTCACTTAGTAACTCGGATTCATAATTGCTCTCTTTAATGGGAAATACTTGGTTTTGTTTCCGTGGTGGGACGCTCGGGGGACCCTGAAGGCGATTAATACGCCGGGCTCTCGAATCGGGGCTTCGCTACCGAGCATGTTATTTTTGAGTGTCACGACCGATTAATCCGTATCAAAAATTTTGGTAACAAGATGTGGATGAAAATGATACTTTGTAAATATTTTGTGTTCTGAACAAATACAAGTATTTATGACAAATAAATATTATAAAAAATATATGAAAGCAATATTGGTAGTAGTAGATCATATCCGTAATAAATATTCCGAAAACTTTTTAAGAATACCCAGCGGTCAACATACAACAATTTACCAATGAATCTCGTTTTAATATCAATGAGGTGTATTATCTGTTTTTTGGAAAACATTTACCGAAAAAATACAATAATATTTATTATTTTCAGACACCGGTGGGATTCGAGCCCACGCGTTAAGTCATCGCGGCTTGGCGATGTCTCCTCTCAACCACTATGGCTTTGCTCTCTATTGTAAACTTCTAAAGGCTTGCATGCCACTTAAATCGCATTTTTTTAAATTATAATAATACTATTGTTTCCTTTTCTAAATATTTATAATACACATAAAATTGTTTGTTAGAAGGAAATCATTGGGAAAGAAAAATAATAACTTAAAATAAACACACATTCACACTCTCCAATGTGTGTTAAAAACTATTTGCAAATGTAAGTGTAAATATTAAAATAAAATGAAAATCAGTGAAATAGATTTATTATTTAATAATTTTTGAGATGATATACGATTTCATCGTGATAAAATCATTTAATTGAACACAACTCAATGTAGAGTATTCACAAAAATAGCCAAAGAGCGAGGAACCACATTTCGGGAAAAAATACTCAAATTCAATAACCTACGCAATATTTCCATTTAAGGATTTCTCATGGTTTATATGCATTTCGTATTATAAATAAGTCAAAGTGATTTCCAAACATCACGAATAATACATTAATTTAGACCCAAAAAAGAATACACTCAAAAGAGCAAAGAAAATAATACAAAACAAGTCTTATTTGGCGTCGACATTTGTGCTTAGCAAAAAAAAAAAAACAATGATGCATTTTTAAAACTACCGCATGGCGCTTAGAGAATATCACGAGCCGCGGATACATTAAGAGCGCTGATGTTGCGTCTCATTTCACGTGTTGTTTTTTTTATAGTCTTCATTGAGGTAGAGCGGGACGGGTGTATTCGCCTCGCTCCCTCCGCTCGGGCGAGTGCGGTTTGTTATCGCCGGCGTGAGCGAACTTCACGTCAGTCGACGAGCGTCGGTCGGGCGGAGCGAATGTCCGTCGAGACAAAAATATTCCCTTGTTTATATTTCGCTCGCGTAAATAGTTTGACAGTTGAAAAATTTTCAAATCACGCATAAAACGCGCTTTCGTCTCGTCCGGCGCCGGTAAATTGTCGCAGTGTTTGCACAGCGCTTATTTATAAAACTATACAGATGATATTTTTAGAAGTTGATGTGTATTTTGATACTCGCGATTTGACATGCGGCGCTTCTGATCGAGTGAAAATACTTGAAACTGTACCCACAATAAGCAACTCTGCGCTTTTTCAAAAATTTAGTAGTACTTCGATGATTGCCGAAACGCTCGACAATAACTTTTAATAAACTTTTTCGAAGATACTCTGAAAAGTAACAATAATAGTAGCTTGAGAATGAAGACCGGCTCAAAAGTCAATTCGATCGGTTGTCGCTTTGAGCTGCTGCGTTGAGGCTCGGAGGGATGCACTGGCTGCGCGGGATGCTGGTGCCGGGGCTGGTGCCGGTGCTGGTGCCGGTGCTGGCGGGGCTGCTGGGGGCCGGCGCGGCCGCCGTGGAGTACGAGCGGCACCGCGCCAGCCTGGACGGCGCGAGGACGTTCCCTGCCCCGCCGCAGCACTCGGCCGACACTTCCAAACGAGGTATTCAACATCGACAGTCGTGTATTTATTTCTAGGATTGATCATGTGACGTGTCAACATTGAAACCCGATAAGGTTCCTCTGTCGCGAGATGCCCCTTCCGTAGGATTTCTGCATTGTTGTGATAACCTCGGCGTGCCCGTCGGTATATTATTGTTTGACAGTTGTTGGCCATGTTTTTTCGTGACGGGTGATATGAAATGTTTGATAAAAGCAGCTTCTGGGTGAATTGAAATACAAGTAGTACAAGCGTAACTTTTAAAATAAATAAAACGCGCAATACCTCTGCCTATATTTAATGCGACCCCTATTTTGTAACCTGAATAGAAATTCTGTTGTAAATAAGTAATGCAGGCATGCCGACCCGATGGTCAAATTGATTCACTGCAGCTTGTGATGTGCTTGTGTGTTTTTTTGACTGAGAATTTTTTGATATGGATATTTTAATACCGAAACTCCTACAAATTGACGGAGGGCCGCGGGAATTGAATGCCGTGACTTTTTAAAAGGCTTATTAGCAAAAAATGTTCCCATTATTTATAATATAACTATGGCTCTCAAAAATCTAAGAAGAAAGTTTATTGAACTATATTTAGTTGGCCTTTGGCAAAATGCACGCCTTCTATATTGCAATTCTAATTTTAGATCCAACAAACCAAGTAATTTGAGTATCGATCTGTGTTTAAATGATATCGATACGCTGTAACCGAATCTGTCATGTTCGATATTAACGTAGCTAATTAAATGTCTAATAAATTATCTCAAAGATTCACTCAGGCAGAGAAGACTCGCACTCGCCTTGGGAAAGCTTTACTTGTATTGAACTAGTCACCGTGATGATCTTCAACAATGACGGCGTGCGGTCAAAAGAATTTTCATATAAATATTTATATATCACAGTCAGTTAATAAAATCATTTTATTTTATGGTATTTGTTAAATTCTTCAGTAGGTACATTTTATTATCAAATTATCAATCAATTCGTAATTTCTATAAATAAATATGACGTATTTGAATTCAACGCAATAAAACTCGATTACCTCTACGCCGGTATTACTCATTATAAAAAAATACATTATATATATATAAACACTGTTAAATCATTATTTTACTTACTTTTGAATCATTAGCGAAGCTCGTTTCGTAAATGTAAGTAATTCTCTTTTTACTTTGTAAGTATGTGTTTAGAAAAAAACTGGTGGTTAAATGGCGATGTGGCTTGATATTTGTGGCATTACAGCTCCAAGTCCCGATAGGGGGGCACACTAGTGCCTCGGGGCGTGAGTCAGGACCCCCTAGGACCCCCTAGGAGCCCCTAGGAGCCCCCTGTCCGCCGCCAGTGTCGCGCCGGCCGCCTTCGCTGGCGCCGTCCTTTATAGCCAGGCTTTATTGTTCCCCTCGAGCCGAAACTCTGCCCACCACTCGGGCGCCTGGGAGCTGCCGCCGCGGTGACTGCCTGCCAGGAAACTGGCATAACATTCATAAATTCTCGATGACTAGACAATTGACCCCAGCGCTTTTATTAAGCCCACCACACCCGCCGTGACACACATGCGACCGACTTGCAACTAGCCAATAGCTTCCTAGTTAGCGTTGTTTACTTGAGGCCTCTGCACGCCAAGCGACACAACTCGCGACCGACTTGCGATTAGCCAATAGCGTTCTACTTGCGTTGCAAAATTATTTTTAAAAAACACCCAAAATAAAGGGACGCTATTGACTGATTGCTAATCGGTCGCATGTCATGTCTCGGCGTGCTATATTTCCGGGTTGGATTACACAACTAAAAACAATTATATGCCACAATCTATATCAATTTTTAAACTGAATATTGATTGAATGTAAACCGAATCAATAACAACGGGTGCCCCATAAAAAAATTATATTTTTATAATCTATATATATAAAACACTAAAAATGTTTGTTAGTCCGCTATAGGCTTTGAAACCGTACGACCGACGAGCCCCACACCGTGTTTATTTGAAAGTCAAAAATACCGAAAGTAATCAAGACCACTAAAATTATAAAAATTGATTATCAAATTTGGTTTATTCAATTAAGAAAAATCCCATACAAAAGTTTCCAATTCATAAAAGGAACTGCCATTTTCGCGTATTGCATATACGCGAAAATGCCTTGAAGCTGGCTGCCTGCATGGCTACCAATCGAGAAATACTGATATTGATGTTTGTAAATATTAGAATGAACTTGCCGTTACAGGCTGCCGAACTTACGGAACAGAATTAGGTCGATTTTTGATATTTTCCATACAAAAATTTTCAACATCTGTAAAGTGGACATCGTTCCTCGCAAAAAATTGAAAAAAGAACATTCTGAAGATCGCGCGGACAGATCGTACGGACTTTCAAAACAAAATCACTATCTGTCATTCACAACGTGTTTTATCATAATGAGTTTGTCTGTTTATATATGGGAAAAAAATTATTATACGAAAATATTCGTATTACAAGTTTCGTCTATTGAAAAAATTATTCCAACTCAAATCGACATCGATCTTATATCTGCTGAACACCCGCATCAACGTGAAGATCTGATACTTTTTGACGTTGTTTGTAAGAACATCACGGCCCATGCGGAGTGTTGCATATGAATTCGCCTTGCATAAAAGACGGCAAATGCACGAAAAGATATCCACGCGATTTGATCGATGAAACTCAAACTGGTCTACGAAAGCCAGAAGATGGAGGATACACCACCACCATTAAATTAAGAAACGTCGATATTGACATTGATAACATATGGATTGTTCCATTCAGTCCAATACTGTAAAAAACATTTCAATCATATATCAATGTGGAACACTGCAACTCCGTGAAATTCATATGCAAGGACATATGCAAATATGTTAACAAAGGCAGTGATATGGCAGTGTTTGAGCTTTCAAATCGAAACTATGAAATCACTCAATTTCAGATGGGTCGCAGTAATGAAGCTGTCTGGCGAATTCTTGGTTTCAGTATTCACGAACGATATCCAACTATTATATAACTGTGATATATAACTGATATCAAGTACAAATCGATTGACACAGTGAGGAACAAGCTGTCAACTATCGAAAAGAGTTTTTTTTAACTCTTTGGAACCATCTGGAATGCCACCACATATCTTAACTTTAAAAGTTGGTTCACCGATGCACATTCGCAACTTAGATCCACCTAAATTGTGCTGTTGTGATAACTATCAACAAGGCTCACGGCCAATCACTAAGTATTGCTGGTTTGAACATAGAAAATTCCTGTTTTTCGCAAAATCCATGTTGCGTTTAGAGTTGGAACGCCGAAAAGACTTTATGTTTACACACCTACGGAAAAAACTCAATATATCCGCTAGCATTAAGATAAAAAGTTAATATATAAACAAAATTTCCTTTTTTTTTTTTTTTGAACAAATAAAAAAAGTATTCTTTTTCTTTATTTAGCGCAGTAGAACGCGCCGGGTATCCGCTAGTGATTTATATTTAACGCTTAACACTTTTGCATTCGTGCCCGTACGAACCGTTATTGTTGATTTAAACCTATTATGATTGATTTTTTAAAATATCAAATTCAAGTCAAATTGCAAGTCAATTTACAATAATTATAAAACTCTGTATGAGTCGGTTTTATGCAATAAATCTTAAATAACAAATTAGCGGATGAAGAACTTGTTCCTTTGAATGCACCTTCTCACAGTTTAATTTCTCTTTAATTCACTGTTTCTCATGAACTTCTCCTGCCGCCCAAAGTTCATTCCGAGTGCACCGCCTCCTCCATTAAACCGAGCTTAATTACAAATCGCCATAATGCAGGTGTAAACTTAATTACTCCTTGGTCAATTCGTGTAAAACCATAATTATATTGATTTTATTGTGTCTATTTCCTTTCCTTACCTGCTTCATCCGCATCAACTGCAACCGAAAAATGTTCTACTTTTCAGACTATTAAAATAAAAAAACATGTGATTATTCTCACAGGAAAAGAAGAGCCACCTGCGTGTCTGTTAACCAGGTACTCCGTACTCAAACGGCCTAACATTTTGGTGAAACAATTTTAATCAAAACATTATGACTGTTTTCGTCTGTCGATGTTGTCTCCCAATATAAAAGAATATCGACTTTCTCTGCCGCTAAACTGACGGCACGATTCTGAAACGCACTATCACACTCTGGTACTAATGGCCATACATATCCATTTACATTGTTACACTTGCGTGCATTCTCGTCTACCACGTACATTTTTATATATTACTGATACTGTCGGAATTTAAATAACACCTTTTGTTAGCTAGATCTTAAAGTGAAATTAGCGTATAAATTACATAAATGTATGGAATTAAACCATCTACATGCTGTTTTTGCCATTACATTTGAGAGTATTTTTTTTTGTGCGGATATGTCACGCTGTGTCTTGCGCAATTTAAACGTTTTTGTTATCTTTTATTACAATTTACGAAAATAAACTTCTTTGGCGCCATCTTAATGTAGTGCTTCTGGCAAGTAGTGTTTGCGGCGGCACAGTGACAAAACCAAATAATCAAGCTACCCGTCCATTGTATTTTGAATAAATATTAAAGAGTGCGGTGGAAGTACTATAAATGCGGTTTACTTGCCCAGCAAGTATGCGTACATACAGCTTAAGCGACTCCTGAAACTAAAGGGTGCTGTGCATGCCGACGAAATACAATTTCAGTTATATAAAACTCTAAGAAACTATTTGCATGCGGCGCGCTGAATAGCTCCAAACATTGACAGAGATTCGTAAAATATGAAAGTGCAATCAGGATTTGAACTGAAATTTTCAAGACAAATAAATTCGTATTAGTACAGGTGGTAGACCACATTTAAAAACGTCCACCCCTCAGGCGGTAAAACGTGAGATTCCAAAAATTTCATTAGTGCAAAAAATGATTAGCTGGAATCGGCTATTTTCCAATACACGCGGCAATTACGTGCACAGATATTTAATTTGGCTGCAGGCATCAAAATCTTTAGGATTCAATTTATGTTCGGTGTAATGAACGGTTGCTTTTAATTGCCACTTTGATTATATACCCCGGAGTAGTTGAATAAAAACTTAATTAATATAGCAACTAATAAAGCTTGCGTATCATGGCTCGAATCCATGCGCAATAGTTTAATTAAGATAAAATATTTATATATATGAATATATAATATAAAAAATCGTATTTTAATAAAGAAATCGAAAAAGGCAATAAAAAACAAATCTCAAAAAACGACTGATTACCTCCACTCCTGGTCCTCGCTCATTAATGCGATTTTAAAACAATATACTCATATCAATTTAAACGTAATTAATTCAGCCAATTATCTCATTTGATTGAATCCCACTCACTCGGTTCTATATTTAGGTGTTCTCACATTATTTTATTCATAAAAACAGACGTTTACTTTCGTGAGACAATGCGTGGGCCAATCAGTTTTTGCTTTCTTTGAAGTCGGCCGCCGCCAGTGGCGTGCGGGAAGTGGCTAAAGACAACACAAGAGCGGCAATTGTTGCTGAATCAAAGAGTATGAATGAATCATGCCAGAAGTCCACATAATTTGACATTATATTATGTGATTCCTGAGGAATTCGTGTGAAGTAAAAACTACGAGCGTGGTTCCCGTTCACAGTAACAACGATGCAAGCGGGCTTAATTAGTAAGTGAAACTGCTTTCGTTACATCAAAACAAAAAATTGATTGATGGAATTTTTAATTAGTCAGAAAACAGTGTGCCCTTATATATTTCAATTCAATTACGGACTTTAAACAATGAACAGCACTGAATTTTTGCTGTTGTTGATAAGTTTCAAAGTTTTAAACGTCCGTTGCCTTTCACATAGATACTCGTTTATTTGAGTTATTTCCGAATAATAATAAATATACAGAGCTATCTAAAAATTTATATAGGCAACGTCTGATAAATATGAATTAACAAAATAAGCAAACGCCACTGCATGACATGAGTTCATTTATTACAATAGTCCTCCACTTAAACAGCGAGACTTAAGCCCGATTGACGTGCCTGCTTATAAATAATAAAGATAATGACGCGGTAACATTCAGAAGTTTTCTAATCAATTATCTTTATGGTTTTCTCGTCAGGACGCCATGTTAAATTTGCTTTGTTTATAAACCTACTCTCGTGCCCAATTTAATACAGCTGATACTTATCTCGCAGAGGCACTGTGCCATCGAGTAGTATCAATTTTTGTAAATATTTTTTTTGTGCATAGCCGCCACTATAAGGAGATAAAGCTGTTGTATAATATATAAATGTTTGTATTTTTTATTACTTTAAGCGGAGCAGGTGTCTTGTATCGTATATAATTATTTCATATTTTTGCATCAAACATCAAAAAATTTGTAAGAAAGTCGTGTTCAAATGTAACATTTTATTTTTGTTATGTGTTTTATTGAATATAGAAATAACCGTTAATAATAGTATCTAATCAACTTTTCTAGTCTTCCTGCATTGCTGCGTTTTTTTTTCTATGTGGTAGATTCGTACAATCATTCTGAAAAATTGTACCGTAAATATTGAAAGTCATTTCTTTCCGAGAACTCTATGTCGGTCACTTCTGAACCGCGTGTGTGGTTACATTGAAAGAATTAAATTCGATTAAATTCTCGGTATGCAATCAGCTGCAAAAACGCTCACCTGCTACGTTGATATTCAGGTTACATTCACAGAAGGAAATTAATAATTAAATAATTTGTAATGTTTATTTATTTACACTACTAGTTGCATATATATTTTAATCGTAGTTGTTAACAGTACACCGCAATAGCATATCTTATGTTTTTTAAATAATCATAATTCATAGTACGTGAGTCCCAATTTACTATCTACTGTTGAGTTTGTTACAAATATTCACGATCTTCTTTTGCATGTAACATTAATACAGAAGATGTGTCATTTCAGTTGAAACTGCTACCGCTATAAAAACCAAAGCATTTTGAATTTGTTGTTGTTTTTTTTTGATACACCAAATACACTAAATTTGTACATAACCTTGCTGGCTTCTATGTTTCAGTCCGCGCGCCGCAGGTCAAAATGAATTAAATTTCAAGATTATTTATTTTTTCGTTTGTTAAATGTACAATTCAACAAACCATGTTCTTATGAATATGGTTATAACATGGTATGTTGCTATCCCCTGATCTTGCGCACTGGTTGTGGGGCTCACAAGGTGTGGCTTAATTGTAGGGAAAATATGTAAAAAAAAACCCTTTTTCTGCATGAGTTGATGAATAAATGACTAAATATGAATAATGATTAAGTACATTTTTTCAAATATTGAAAATTGATTAATGAAACTCTTAGAAAAATATCATCGTGATTTATGTGGGATTTGAACCCACATCCCCAAGCTTACGTGGCCGGTGCATTACCAATTATACCAACGAATCACTGGTACTAAGCAAGATTTTTTTTTTTAAACAATCATATCCTATAAATGAAACAACGTACTTATTATGCCAATTAAATATTTTCAATATTTGAAAAAATGTACTTAATCATTATCAATCAATCAAACCTGTGTAGGCAAAATCGTACTTCCTGCGAGACGGTCTTCACAAAAATCAATAATATGACTAAATATTAGATAACAAAGATAAACGTTTAAAACAAAATATAACAAGAGGGTGAACTGAGTGAATTTGGAATATTTGACACGTGCGCGCGTGCGGGTATGTTTTAATTTATAAAAAGCCGGTGGAGTGGCAGTTACGCGTGTATTATTGGCGCAGTCAGGTTCGATTATCCGAGCCGCGGATGGGCCGCTCCAAACCTGCTCCGCGGTCAACCGTCGGGCTCTTGACGCGTCCCGCCGCATGAGCGATCAGCATTCCCGACCCAGATTGTCTGCCGACCGTCTCCCGCCGCGGAGGAGGTGCCCCACAGTCTAGATCGACTGATAATATTTTTTTGTTCGTCATTATCGTTTGCCATTGTACTGTACTTACTGTCTGCAGCCCAATCTCTGACGATCTCATAGTAAGATTTCACTTTGATGTTTTTTTTTTTTTACTCTTCATACTATTGATTAGAGCAATTGAATGTGTGGAGCTATCCTTAAAAATAACAATTATTGGTCGATCTAAAGTTAAAGTTATAAGAGGCTTGTCTATCCCCCGAAGTCAGTAAATATTGTTATAATATATATATTTTGTAATAACTCGACAATTAAGAAGTTTTTTTTTGTGTTCACGTCTTCTTTTTATGACGTCTCCCTCCGGCACGAGCAGGTGATCTGGCGCCGGCGCTAACGGGCCCGCTCTCACCGCGAGCTATTCACGAAGCCTTTTGCGGCTGCAGACCGGATGCGAGCGCAGGATACGATTCGATACGCGAGCGGCCAAAAGAAATATGTTCCTTGATTACCCACTGCATTAATTTAAGCTACCGCTTCAGTAGGAAGCGGAATGTCCTCGGGATATATTTATAATTAAATTAAACCCGGTCTGCGTTGAAATATCCGCTGTGAATACTAGTACAGCAAAAAATATTTCAATTTCCAATATGCATTACTTTTTATATACAAGCTGTGGCTGTGAAAAATTTTATATTGGTTTCCCATGAATTATGAAATATATATAAATATATATTTTTTTTTTACTAGACAATAATATAATTGAAGCTTCTATATATAAAGTTATACGGATTGTTTGTGGTTGGCTCTAAATAAAATTAGTAAATTACCGATTATGCTGCTTTGATTTTTTATTTATTTATTCGGAGGGCTACGTATTATTTTAAGAATTTGTAATATATCATATGTGCCTGGTTTTTGAGACTAGCATTTCGTTTCCTTTTTTATTCCGCTCTAAATTCTGAAATTTCTGTAATTGTATGCATGGTCAAGTAAAAACGGACAGAACTACTATAGATACGGTTCATCGAACGCAACCATAAAAACTGAAAAATTCGCTGTAAAACCATCTGATTGTAAAACACAGCACACCTTCTCATCTTTACACTACGACCAAATAAATTTTCATATTAGATCTTCGAGACAATGATATACTATATGAAACTAATGAATCTTTCTCCATTAGTTGCTACAAAATTCCAGGTTATTTTCAATGCAAATTTATCTAAGGTGGCAAGCTTTTGTTGATTTTCACGTTAGTGATTATTGCATTCTTTAAGATGCATGCTATGTATTTCACCAAGAGTTTCCACAATAAAATTCAATAACAGCGAATTCCAGCTAAAGCATCATAAATCGAAGTAAAATTTCACACTTCAACTAAAAATTCAAAGGTCTCAGGAATGCCAACTGGAAATCTCTTAATAAAAGTATTAATAGGCGCTGCACCGCTGGGAGGTCAGCCGGTCTGCAGAGAGAGCCGGCTCACACGCTAGATCACAGCACGGTCAAGTCACGAACCCGGCATCACATATATTATATGTATATTATAGCTTACTGTATGAAACGCATTGCATAAACCGTTCAATATGTTATTTCTTGACTATTTCATAAATATATTTTACATTACCACTGGAGTCCCGAGGGTGCCAAGGTCTGCTGAAAAACGGTTATGATCTATTGATAGGCAAAATCATTAATAGTAAATATTTTCAGGATAATTGTCCCATTGTAAAAACCTAACCACAACGACCCTTTATTTTGGGTGTTTTGCCGTAAGTCGGTCGCAAGTTGATCGTGACGTGTGAAGAGGGCTTAAGACACGAACAATTATTTTTTTAACTATGTTATGTTACATGCATCATTTATTATTACGGATCTACGTATTTTTGCAAAGAAATCTATGATATCATAAAATAAAAAACAGCAATAACGTCAATAAACCTTAGTTCACACGGACCTGCTATGATGAGCGGTTCCACACGAGACGGATATAGTTTTGAAGTAAGAAAGTTTTATTGGCGTGAGTGTTCACAGCCCCGCTCTAACAAGTAGGAATCGGCCTTAGACAGAATTTCGGTCTATGGTCATTACAATAATTACTCGATGAGTAATAAATCTGACATTCCGAGTCCGCGCCTCATCACCTTCCTCGCCGGCCGCGGTGGCGCTCAGCCCTCGGGTGGTCGGCAGGAATAGCCAATAACACTCAAACAACTCAACTGCTAGAATAAATACAATAACCTTCAAACATTCCGCATGCTATAATTTTGAGTCTGAATTGTGAACCATTTCAGAAATCCCTCGCCCGATAACTCAGCCAGAGGTTTTAATAACCGAAGCTATTTATTATGATGACCATGTCAACGATGTTTTTTTTCTTCTAAAAGCATGTAGATTGTGTAGTACGAAGTAATATAACACGTATCACATAGTAAAAACAGTAATATATGTTTCTTTCTCGGACAAAGTGCAAAGGTTAAATTTTTTAATTAATTAAAAATAAAAATAAATTATATCCATATAATTTGCAAAATGTATCAATTGTTTTTTGCACTTAAGAAGCACTCGCCGTTTGGGCGAAAATACATATAAAAAAGCCTTTTTTATATTTAGTCTGGGTGAAAATGAATATTTATTTAAAAAAAAAATACAAGGACCATCAAGAATAAAAAAAATTATCTTAGATTGCTTTATTTTTTGTCTAAATTATATTCTTATGCTCTGGAGCTCGGGCTGAAACTATTTGGTGGCATAGTCAAGAGGTGTCTTAATTTGGACGTTTCTAAAGTCGTTATCAATCAAACGAAGGAAACCTAAAAAACACTGAATTCAATTTACATTATTTTTCATTACATTTCACATTTATTGATTGATGTTTGAGGGATACGATAAAACGACAAAAGCCTTAAAAACATGAACCAATTGGATTACGCTTATCTCCTTGACTCGTCCATTTTTCGTACACGAACGTGCGAGCAAGGTGTACACGCATGTACGCTATAAAATTTTATTTGAATAATACAACATCTAAAACCTCAATGTATATCACATAGTTCCTACCCCATATCATCAATACAAAGTATTTGGCTATCAATATATATATATATATATATTTGTGCTGATATGTGTGTGTGTGTGATTTTGCTAATGACAGATTCTGCTTGGCCATTATATCGACGATTTAGTATGTTTCTTGATAGAGACATTTCTAATGTAATCGATTAAGTACAGGAAACGCATTAACAACTTGATAAAATCGTGGCGTGCCAGCGGGCGATCAATTCCCGGGCATCCTCCGCCGCCGGCAGGTGGTCGTGCCGGAGCCCCCGGCCCCCCTGAGCCCCCGGGCCCCCTGAGCCCCCGGGCCCCCTGAACCCCCGAGCCCCCTGAACCCCCGAGCCCCCGGGCCCTCTGGGCCCCCTGAGTTCCCAGGCCCCCTGAGCCCCCTGAGCCCCGGGCCCCCTGAGCCTCCGGGCCCCCGGGCCCCCTGAGCTCCCAGGCCCCCAGGCCCTCTGAGCCCCCAGGCCCCCTGAGCCTCCGGACCCCCGGGCCCCCGGGCTTCCGGGTCCCCGGAGCCCCCGGGGCCCCGCGGCCGGTGGAATCCGCGATGAGCATTGTCGGGGACCCGGACACGCCGCGAGACGCCGCTTGCTTTATCGCCCGTGGCCGATGACACGACTGACGGACATTATTATCATTGAAAATATGCCGATGACAAAATATCGTAAACAAAAAAGCGGCAGGTAATATCAATAATTTATGCTTCTGTGAGCGCTTACATAAAATTCCGCAGATGACATTTTGGTTTTTTACCGTCTTGAATATGATTAACTGGCTAATTAAAATTAATGCTTCACACTTGTCGCGACATTTATATTTTTCAATTAATTTTAAGAAATCGTCTATTGTTTATTTAAATTTAATTAATTTATATAAATATCTTAAACGAATTGCTTAACGCAAATTACAAATTTAAAATCTAAACTTAAGACTACATAACACATTTTACTTCGTAGATAATTACGGTTTCAAAAATTATAGAAGTGTTAACTAAAAATGCGTTTTTTATTAAAAAAAAATAAAACGTATTACCACCCATTGCTTTGTAATTAATATTACAATCTTATAACTTAGCAATTTGCTTTATTGACCAATAAAATATAAAATATTACAAATTAATAATTATAAATACACAAATATTTTATTGAGGCAGGTCTGCAATATTGCCATCAAATCGTAAATGGTGGCTACTCGTACGTAGCTAATAAACGTATTTCAGCTTTAATAATAATATCCTACTAATATTAAAGATTTAAGAGGCTCGAGGCAACTACAACCTAGTAAAACCAATGTTTTTTAATGTAATTTCCCCCGCAGGTGTAACCTAGAATTACCTCTAAATCACTCTGGCGCATTCCACACACACCACCTGAGGTGCATGTAGGTGAGCTAGTAAAAACGTATTAATGACATTATGATAATTTGAAGGCAGGCACTTCTGCAGACGAGGCGCCTTGTTGCGGGTCGTGTGTCTCGGGTGTAATTTACTGGCAGAAACTGTCGGCTTTTAAGGTGCTCTTCCAAAACGGGCGCCTTACTTTTGGCCGCGCCGAAATCAACGCGGCTGTATAATAATACACAGAAAAATGGATGCTTACCGCTCGCGAGATTGTGAATTAAGAGTAAATTGGCGGGTTGAAATGTTTAGACCTAAAAAAGCCGTAGGTATATGAAGTAAGCTTTGATAAACGATAATGAATATTACTGACTCTATAATAAGCGCTATACAGGTATGGCTAGGTTTAGCTCTAACGCCGTCCAAAAAGTGGTATCATCAGAATGGTTAGTCATATCTGTTGGCACAATATCTTTAAGGAAGCTGTCTTTAAACATTTATCCATGATTGTAGATATCAGCGTATCGGCAACGTGCCATCTAACGCTCCGTCTGCTTTAAATTTGAGATGATTCAATAAGCAGTTTGTTAAGTGTGAGCTTTTTGTACCACCCATCTATGGTTTTATTTGTTTGAAACTAAACACAATAAAAATATACGTTCCCCCATATCTGTATCAAAAACAATTATATTAATATATCAGTATGAAATCCTCCGATTTTCGCATGCTATTTTAGACGTCACTAAATTTAATGTTTTTAATAATGCTAATTGAAAACGAATTTATCAAACTTAGTTTTGTTTTAGTAATTAAGTTACTTTGCGTTTTTAGTGTGAACGTACTTATCTTTTATAAAACAGAAATGTCAGAGTGTAGTTTGAAATATCAAGATTCTTAACAGTCACGTCAATAAACAAGTGTTTCACAAAGGCACATTCTTCCATGTGATATGTAACAGCCAGCCTTGCTGCTCTGAGATGTTAGATTGTATCTTTGAATTGCAACTGCCTAACTAGGCTAAGTCTGTGTCGTTTTCTGAATATGTTTTTTGCAGCGAATTCCCTCAATATTCACAGTGACGCGACCGAAATCTTTATTCAGTTCCATTGATGTACCTTAATTAAAAATTGGTTCCTGTGAATTTTGTGCTGGCAGAGTGATTAAACTACCAAGAAATTTTCGACAGTAGAATTCATTGCTTTTACAATGATTTTTTTTTAAATTTTCTCAGCCAACGCCTGTAAAATGTTTTCGGAGATCATTTTACTGAAGTGTACGTTCACAAATCAGAGTGGCACATTTTTTTTTCGTGTGATCTTATCCAAGTGTCGGTGACTATACTAGTAGAATCGAATCTCTCGGCAATAACTCCGCAGCCGGACTTTATTTAGCGCTGTACAGAGCATTTTTTTGTCTAAAACCGGTCCATTTTCCATCATTGTAAAAGTGTTTCATCCCTCCTCTTACTTTGACGACGGCACGTCATCTTGTTATTTTACCTCTAACGCTTCTAGGACCATACCAGACCAAAAGTATAACTAAAGCATTCATTGTTGGAATAGTTAATATGTTGGCATGTTCGTGGTTTCAGACTGGCCTTTCGATTGATACGAGTCTTGGAGTCTTCCGCAAGCATTCGTAGAAATACGTAGTATGATTCTCGACCTGCAAGTATATTAGGGTATGCAAAGCATGCATGGACCGTTGAACCACGCAGCGCGGGTAATTACGGCTCGTTGTAACAATTCTACCGAGTCGCCGTACCCCGCGGCGGAATTCTCATCGCAGTTCGGAGAGTGTTCAGTTCACTCTGGTGCTCTCCACTTCGGCTGCGAGGTGTGAATGCGCTATCGAACTCTTTACAGCTACTTTCTAAGTAACCACGGCTTGTAAGGCATGCGAAACAAAAACCCGCAGCTTTGCAGCGTCTCGTTTCAACACACATTATTATCATCGCCTCCAATCTCACTTACCAATTGAAAAAATAATGCAACCGTATATATCCAATCCTCGTAAGAGTAATAAAATATTTAGTACATTTTTATTTGCATTATAGAATCGAAGTTACGCAGTATTTATTACAATTATATAATACAATTTTAAAAACGGATATCAGGTATATAAATTTTGGTCGATAATATTTTCAGAAAAGTTACCTTGTGCAACAGAAATACTATGTTAGTTGAGAAAGCATTTGAAAGGATCGAGCTTTAGGTGTTGAAGCTCAATGATTGTATTTGTTAAGATATTTTTTTCTTTTGCCGACATCCCAAGAGTGCACTTCAGAAGTCACAATTGACTGTGGATTTTGCCAGCTGTCCATGGACGTGGATGACGAGCAGAGTTTTGCGGGCATTACCGAGCGGCTTCTAATATGAATATTTTAGGCGCCACTGTTTATGACTACCGGCCGCGTTGACTTGGGTTTTTTACTCTTCGCTTGATTGTTGTTTTTTTACCTCGTCTCTGTGTTCGGGTTTTATCGTTTTATTGCGGCCGCTCCACTGTCCGTCGGCCAATAAAGCTTTTTTCAATCTGAAGCGCTTTCGAGTGTTTGCGGTGGAATTTCGACGATCGTTTGTGATACAATACGCTCGATAGTTGTCGATTGTGTTTCTTCGTTTTATTTGAAAAGGTTTAAGTGTTTGTTAAGTTGACTGAGCAACAATATAATGGATCTAAAAACTGTAAAATAGCCGTAAACTTAATAAATTGAAACATTCATCTTGTGAATAAGCTTTGATAACTTAATCATCTTTTTTGTAGAACAAAATAAATATTTTATAAATTTAAAAAAAAAACACAGATAAACCACTCGTGATGTCATTTGTAAATTAGTAAAAAATAAAAATTCTACGTTCCGTGGTATTCTTTAGCATTACCTATCTAAATCAAAGAAACCCACCTGCTGCACAACCTACTTTGTACCCACCGTCGGCGTATAGGCATTATCTCATCGCTATTTTAACATTACACGAGTATCGTGTTCGAATATCCATCTTATTCTAATGGTGTAATTTCTATCTTTCCAGGTAAGCACATTCGTCACACGAGCTGGACACGTTGGCAAGTAAAACGTAAATTTACATATTCTGCATATCAAAGGGTACTGTTTATTTTTATCATCGAAGTAAGCAGCACAAGCAGGAGATCTTTTTCGTGCTTTTTCCAAAGGAGATCAAACACAAACCATCCATACGGGAAATAAATTCATGTCGAAACTAGAACGTAGTTAATGCATATGCAATGCAATGAGGTACAGTGATATTGAACGCCTAACCAGAGTATGTAAAGCATTTGCGAATTGCGGAAAGGTAGTTCTGCGTTCCTCGGCTTCTCTGGGCGAGTGCGGCTGGCAGACCCGCGCCGTCCAGCAGCGGCGCCGACAGGACGCAGCAGGACGCAGCAGGACGCAGCAGGACGCAGCAGGACGCAGCAGGACGCAGGAGGACGCAGCAGGACGCGGCTGGACGCGGCAGGACGCGGCGCGTCTCGGTCCACAGATTGCACCGTTTTGCGTGGACAGCCCGGAGCAGGCGTGGGAGGCGTCGCGCCCACCGCACGGCCATCGGAACTCGTCTGCACTCTTTATTGCCCCTCATTGTCTATATGGGTCAACAGTACCCAATTACGTCTTCCTGGATAGCACAGGAGTTTTTTTTTATTATCCACGTAAAGATTCTACAAAGCAGCCTACCCACGTTGCGAGACAACCGACAACCGAACGTTATTTTATATATAATATTCTCTTATTTTTTATAGTTTTATAGTTAATATTTTTGAATAAAATACTTGAGTGATTTTCCACATTTTCGTTTTTATTAGTGACCGGTTTCGCCAACCTTTCACGTTGGCATTATCAAACAGAGTGACCAACGTGAAAGGTTGGCGAAACCGGCCATTAATAAAAACGAAATTGTGGAAAATCACTGAAGTATTTTATTCAAAAATATTAAAATGGAATTCCACCAAGTACTCTCTGTCAAAAATATTGAATTTATTAGTTCTATAGTTCTCATTTTTTAAGCTGAAGTCTTTGCACCGTCAATCCAAATACTTTTTATTTTGAAAACCTCTTACATGTTTTATACTATAATATAACGTGACACACAACTAATAAAACAATACATTAGAATTTTAAAATTTATACATACTTAAGTACATTTTAATACATTTAAAAGTTAATTTTCATCATGGCGTAATGTTTTTATAATCTTTTTACTATCCGTGTTTTTTTTATAATCTTGCAGCTTTGGTCGTATTTTTATGCGTGTAGTATATTGCATCCCTAATTTATGGCCGGATTATCATATTTTCAAAACGTATAAAGGCAATAAATTGTCTAATATAAAAAGAAATCATAAACTCTTTATTATTTAAATTTCATCTAAACTTTTGCCATACACAATCACTTATGTTAAAAATACACATAAACATCCTTAATGTTAATCTTTTAAACCTTTGATTTATTGTAGGCCTCGCTTAATTACTCCACAACTAATAATAAATATTAATTTTTATTCTGATTACAAACTTGCCTGCTACTGACATTTACATTTCAAATAGACCAATAATTATATTTATTTTTCAAAGCGATGAAATGAGAAGCCGCAAACCGGCAAGGCTGTTACCAAACAAGGCGCTATGATTTAATAAACTTAAAGTCATCATTATTCGTAATTTCCTCGTTTTATTTTTAATCTAGGCCAGATTGCAGCATAGTGATTTCTATCATTAGCAATAAATAAGGTTTTGACGATAAAAAAGCCGACTGCTATCCGATCATTGATCGATCCAGAGATGTGCACTGATCGATATGACTCGTGGACCATATTTACTGTGTAATTATTTTTAATGTGTACCGGCATACTTTTTCTTCAGACATTTTATTTTCTATAAATCAACATTCTTAATTGCGTACGAAAATATGACGGTAGTGTCGGTACACTCCGCGCGAAATAAAGCAATACACAAAAAACTTACTACTTTACCGAGATCTAGTACTCTGCCGATTGTATTGGCATAGTATGTAATTAAATGTCTTAAATTTCTTAAAATTCTTTAAAAAAAAAAACTATCTCAAAATGTTTACTTGGGTGAAATATAACACCAAAGTTATTTCATTGGTTGAATCGCAAAAATTATGCCTAACTACTTAGATTTTGCAATATCAGTCATCTCTTAATTTATCTCATCATTTTTTATATCAAACCGAAGCGCAACAATACGCGTTAATGCGTTATTACCGATAAAAAAATCATAAAAATAGTTGATGTATAATTAATGGGGTATCCAGCCAAGCATTAAATCCATTAGCAGGCGATGCCGCGGGTTCACGGCCCCGTGCCGGCTTTCTCCGGCGGCACCTGCCACGCTGCTCCCCGCTGCTCCCCGCTGCTCCCCGCTGCTCCCCGCTGCTCCCCGCTGCTCCCCGCTGCTCCCCGCTGCTCCCCGCTGCTCCCCGCTGCTCCCCGCTGCTCCCCGCTGCTCCCCGCTGCTCCCCGGCCGCTCTCCGGCCGCTCTCCGGCTGCCTCATTATTTTTTATTTTGTAATATTTGATTAGGCGACGTTTGACAGTTCTATTATGCGGAATGAAGAAATTATTCATGTTTTTTTTGCGACGCGTTGTGTGAATTTTGGAGGTTGGCGTAACATCCTGTATTTTATTGACCTGTGCTAACCTAACTTAATTGATTAAGTGAATAAATGCATCCACCTGTATAGCTGAGAAAAGAACGAATGCTTAATTTTATTTTCCTCTATTCAAGATTTGTAAAAATATATTTAATTTTTTTTCTGCGTTCTTCTAAAAATAAAATATTTTACGATCATAACAAGTCTCCGAGGCCACTGACGATACTTCAACAATCGCACCTCACCGCGGACGACCCTGGTCGCATTCAACATACTCCGTAGCAAGTTGCGTGTGTATTTTCTATTGCTATTGCTTCAATTTACACTTCTTAGGGTGTTTTCCGGCATTTAGGGGAAAATTTTGCTCATAATATTTTTAAAAAATCCGCTTAGTAACAAAAACCATCGAAGAAGAGCACAGTATCTTTAAAAACTCACGATTGTCTATGACAGAGATAAATCCCTTTGAAGATGGGCTGATTAGTTCATCACAAGTACGGCGTACGATCAGTAACCATTATATAAAAGACTTGTCTTGGTGAAGAGGTGGAGAGCTCACGAACCACGATACTTAGAATTCTAAAAGTTGACTATACGCCAGAACCACATAATGTTTTTATTATAGATAGGTTTAGAAAGTTATAATATATATCATGAATATTTCTATGGATTGCTTCCAACTACTAGATTTTTTTCATAACTCAATAATTAAACAAAATTTTGATGGCTTGCATGTCAAACAATTCTGAAATAGAACATTCCAGAGGTTGGCATGCTATCATAAAGCAATCTGTTTTATTTTGATTGTTGAGGTTTATAAATCATTCGTATTTATTTATTTTGAATTCTTGCATTAGTTGAATAATAACTCGGCCGGCATTGTCTGCCGAACTGGAAATAATAAAGCGCAACAAAGGCAAGCAGAAAGTGCCAGTCATCGATTCCTTCGGTGATTCTCCGGTCGCAGCTCTGGCCTGGCAGTGTCCGAATTTCATAACAGACACTTGTTCCCCCGCGGTATTATCAGGAGTAACGATGGATTTTAGTTATAACAATAAAAAATATTTAGAAATGACAGTAAAATCTTAATTTTTCCGGTTCTATTTTTTTAAAATTTGATAAAAATTTTCACGAATATCTAACAATAAAATTACATAATAGTCCATATTTATTCAAATAATCAAAAAGGGGGAAACATCAGATCGGTGTGACGCAACGGTTTGATCGATAAGGAATCGTATCTTTTAAAGAATACAAGATAAATAAAAAAAGTTATTAAAAGTTTTAACGAATACTTAATGACAGTGGATTGAGGAGGCCTGGTCCAGCTGTATGTACCACATACCAGCATGCCGGTAGATTTATCGCATCGCAGTGCGAGTGTGTTTATTGAAGAGTATTCAATAGGAGCCTTATCTCCGGTCTAATACCATTCTATAATCCACAATGCTAATAATACAAACTTTATTCCGCTCTTGTAAGAAGTAGCTGTAAATGTTTTTTGCACTTAGACATGTAGGCAACTTAGGAGTTGTTTAATTTTGCTGGCGTTGTTTAAAAAAAAGCACACGCTTTTGCCCCTTGCTTGCAGTTTCTCTATCAGATTGGAAACATGTTTATAATGTGGAAATATAAGCTTAACCTAACCTAACCTAACCCCGCTATCAAATTATCACGATTTAATTTCAAGCCTGCCTTTTATCTAGATTTTGCGGTTATATGAAAGGAATCTAGAATACATGTTTATTTATTACGTAAACTATATTTCTGCACAATCTTACGCGCTTACGTAATAAATGTACATATATTTTTTTATTATTAATTCAATATTATTTATTTTTCAGTATAATTTCTATTATATACATATTTATGTTATTAAATACAATATATGTTTTCTATTTGATGAATAATTATTTGATATGGGATATAGGATGTGTGATATGCGATGCTCATCTTAATTATGCATAGTTTTAGTATAAAAGCTTAATTAATATTATATTTATTAAACCTGGGTTGAATGTCAAACTCATTTAACTGAAGCGATTGGAATCTTAATCGTGAGTTGTCTGGCTGCTTCTATATATGGTATAATACATATTTGCAGATATTAAGGCTCGCATGCTTACATAAAAATCTGTAATCGTGAAAACACTCGTATCAAAATATTTAATACAATTTAAAGATATTTCTAATCAGAGTATCACACAGTTTGAGTACTATTTTTTTTATTATCAGGCGACATCTTTAATAAAAAAACTAGCCCAGAAGGCCTCTACTTGCAATTATTTATTCATCTATTAAGTATCGTACTTGCTTGAAAGTTTGTGCCTATAAATATATATGCCTATATAAGCAGTCTTTGTTTCTATGAGCCTGAAAAATACCCAAGTAAAGTAGTTTACTGAATATTTTATTTACTAATACTGCCATTTTGACGCAAAATTTAATGATATTTTTTAGAATCGTTTATGAAATGCGGTGCTTAAAATTAAATGAATTTATGCCATTTAGTCTTGTAACATTTTGAAATATTAAAATAATTTTAGCATTACCAAACCATAGTATGCAATACAACAAAATTTAAAAAAAAATACTTAAAACCCAAAAATGATAATATAACATTTATAATTCGTACAGTCAAATTATGTATAAACTTTGTTTTATTTATTTGGAAATACTGCTCTTAAATTATGCATAACACAAACAAATAAATCCGTTTATTTAAATTTTAAGCTTTAATCAAATTCAACTTTAAACTTTTTGGACTTATAATTACAATCAAATTGCATTCCTCAAAGCAAACGTATTTTTTGTAATTAATAACAAACAGTTATTAAAACATCAAATAAAGGCGTCTCTGAATTCAAAGTGTAATTTAATATAAATCGAGTATTGATTGTATTAAGTTGACTACTCCTCCACGATATTTCACATACGGTTGTCTACTACGTAATCGTAGATCCACAGCCTATCGACCCGTGTAGGGTCATAAATGTTTACGAGCAATTTTTTTAGTCATATAATTAATTTTACAACTTTACAATACTTGATGTCATTATACGGCCCGTTAAGCATCCAATCGGATGCCTTTACCGTACATTAGCGGGAATAATTTATTATAATGCAATGTGTACTTGCTACTTTATTGATACTCGGTTTTATGTAAACTATGAACCGCGGAGGATGAAATGAAAGGAATCATATAATATGACCCGTGAAGGACTTGCAAAGGTTAGTTAGTTGCGCTTAATATAAAAAAATATTTGTTGTGTGAATCAAGTGTAGGTAGAATAAAAATTATGCCTAGTCTGAGTTGAGTACGGTGGTCTTAATGTTGCTGGTGTTTCAAGATTATGACAATCTTTTGTAATAATCTTGTAATATTCAAATTAATTTTAAAATATGTAGATATATCAAGACGATATTTAATATGTCATATATTAATACAATTTAATGTACAAATACGCCTTAAATTGAGATATAATTCTTACTGTGTACTTTTGCTGGTTAACATTTCAAACTGGTTAATTTTGTAAATTTCACAAGTAGTTTCGTGACCTAATGGTTTTTATCACAGAGCCAACATTTCGTTTTGAAACTTGTGTAAAATTACGTGATATTTTATACAGCACGTTAGTTTTGGTCGCTCCTACAGCCACGTCGCCTGTTTATGTTGCAAATGTCTCCGAGAGCCCTGCCCCACTTCGCCGTGTCTGCAGCATCCTACAGGCACGGAGAGTCCGCATGTCAGCTGGCACATGTCGCATGTCTGCTTTGGCATGTGGCGTGTCCAGTAATTCGTCAAGTGTTTCGGCGAGCAATGACAGTAATTGACGCTCTGTGGTCCGCCGCCTCTGACGTCATCCTCCCGCCACGCGAGCGCCGCTAAGCTCGGCTTAAAGGTCTGCATACACGGTGGTTATGAGAAAAAACGAAAGTTCGTGTCTTTAAAACTATAGCGACTTTTATTTTTCTTAGTTCTTTATTGTTTTATAAAACAATTTGCAATGGCGTAGCGTGTATAGCCATGCCGGATCGCCAATGTTTACCCAAAAGGATTCCTGTTGACGCATTATGAAACGTAGCTACACAATAGCTCAATAAATTACATAAATCAATGCTGTAAAAATTAAAAAAAAAAACAAATAATTTAACCAATAATCTATCATAAACATCTTTGTACGTGCTTTGAACTTATCGCTTATCAAGATCGAGTTAAGGCTTTTTACAAATTAAGACATTAAACATATCAATACCATCGCAACTGATGAATCTAAATAGTCCCTTATTTGGCTGTCTGTGGGTTTGGGTTTACGCAACGCGCACAATAACGCTTACGATGTGATAAATGACAAAAGTAGCACTTGGTCATTTAAAAGCTTTCTAAACCGAGTTTCTATTTTAAAAGTGATAAATCTTCCAAATCACAACATATCGAATTGTTATTTATTCTGTACAGGTGTCGCTGTGGCGGTGTTAATAAACTGTCCGACAAAATATGTTTTATATTTAGACAGCGTAATACTCGTTAATAATAAATACAAAATATTCCGTCTTCAATTTTTTTATTCGTGTCCAAAACTCCCACACTGATTCACAGTTTTTTTTTTTATTTGCTTAATATCAAATAATTTGATTTGACCCGAATGTGTGGTGATTATTTTTATCTGTCACGATAAAAGACAATTATCTACAAAAATATATTGTTATTTACTAGGCGTTAATAAACGAATAAGCTATTACATAAAGCAGTCCGCACACGGATCGGCATAACCAGTGTCTTCTTTTGAGTTATTTTTTCGACAGAAATGTTTAAAAAAACACTCATAAAAGAGGACGCTACTGGCTACTTGTAGGTTGGTTGCCGGTAGTGTTGTCTCGTGTTTAGACCGCCTAACATCCATGGTGTTCTTATTTTTCAGCAGGGTTATTGTGCTGACAATATCGTATGATATATTCATCTAGTTTACATCAGTTATACGCTATAAATAACGTTTCAAATGTTCTTATTTATAGGACCAAGGATATCAAAAAGACTAAAAACCCAGCAGGTTTTGGCTTGAATCCCTCTTGTGTTTCGAAAAGGTCGATATTACATCACTCACTTTATACTTATATTATTTCTTTCAATAATGTTATTTTTTAAAATTGTAGATGCAACATAATAATTATTATTCATCATAAAAATGTCTATCATAAAATCGTTTCTTTATGAATATAGCGAGGTATCGATAATATTGTAGTAAATATATTGATATATCGATTTCAATCATGCGCTTCCTTGGTAGGATGTCTTGCATTAATGTGACGTATATGGGAATTTATAAGGAAAATTAAAACTTAAAACCTGGCAACACACATCCATAATAAATATTTTTTTGGCTAATTTATGCATACCGGTAAGGAAATACCGCAGTAATTCAGATATCACCCATAAAACAGCCAATAATATTGTGTTCAGCAGAAAGACTTCACGATTTTTTAACTCAAATCTACAAATATACGAACCAAAACATCCTGTTCCAATTAGAGCACAATCAGTAATTATTGCCGCTGCGGCAGTTTATATTATAGTATTTATTTATAGCTCTTTAAAATTAATTTAGTTTTAATATTTCCTCTTTCCATTAAAGTAAATATTTAAAAGTCAATCATTCAGTTGGGTCGAAGCGCATTGATGCTTTTTGAGGAATTCAAATCTACATCTGAAGATGACGAGATAAAATAATTTAACGAAGGTTATTAAAATCCCCTTACATGAGATACCATCACTGAATATTCCGGTACTTCTACAGGTGCATATTTTAACCAGTATCTCATAGTTATCATCAATAATGGAATGCGAACACAATGTTTTGCATAACAACATACACTATATGATTTTGATGCGTTGGGTTGCTATTTAATTTTACATTAAATAAAAAAAAACCATTTTAAATAAAATTCTGCCACTTGTAAATACACAATTTACTTAATGCTTTACAATTTTATAAAAGATGTATTTCTAAAAATTTAAATTAAACAATTTTACATCTTATAAGGTATTCAGTAGATATATATTTTGTTAAGGGCAGTGAGTTTATTGAAGGAGAATTTAAAGCGTTTATTTAAAAAAAAAAAAATTGTTATTTGAATATATTTATAATAAAAAAATTATTTTAGATCAATTAACTGATTTATAATTTAACCCTCGAAACCCACTGTTTTATTGATGATTTTGATAAAAAAAAAAAAAACTTATTTGAATTTTTTGGACACTAAATAGAATTACGCTGTAATATAACAAATAAAAACAAACCTGTCATTGAGTACCCTTCAAATTCGTCCAATTGATTATTCGCATACACAAATACGCGGATTCACATAAATAACGATCGCCTTCAAATAACTTAGGTTCGGTGACGTCTCCTTGATATTTAGCGACTCGTTTTCCATGCGAAATGAGTCTCCGGCCGAGGCCCCTCGGGCGGGGGCTCCTATCGCATTACCAAGTATAATACCCCCGGGAACCTCCCAGTGGGGCCCCCGGTTCGGGAACCGCGGGCCCCCATCTTCAGGGTCCCGCTGATTGACGTGCGCCGTTGCAGTTAGTTGCATTTTAATGGCCCGCCTAGTTTATGTAAACTCCGCTGTAGGTTTGTTTATCCTGCACCGGACCTCACACAGAGAAGTTCTGAATTATAATTATGTTGTGATGATAAAACGTATTTATTTATTTTTTGCCTTCTAGACTCTAACTTACGATGTCTAACATAAAACATCCATCCTATTTGAATTACTAAGCAGCTGATGTTTAAACATACATTTACTGAACATAAAAATATCCATCGTTAAAAAACTTAATACATACCATCCTGTAGAATGCATTTCGTGGCATAAGTTTTTTTAAGTAAACACAATTATGAAAAGTAATAATAATAAATAATTATTAAAAAATGTATACGCGTCAAAAAATAAAAAAACAATAATAAAATCGGATTATCAAATAAAGAAATGTGTCTGAGATAAAAATATTTTGGTTAGTTGAGTGTATCCACAATAGACTGTTTTTTTTGTTTTGTAATTAGTTCATATTTAAACAACAAATATGAAAAGCCAAATGGACATGCGATAACGAATAATTTTGAGGCCGAACGTCTTCATTCCTGCAACAGCTGATGCATTATTATAATCAAAGATCTCTGATGCCTACGTTGTTTTATTATGACACTCCAAGTAACTGTTAAGTGAACAGAATCTGCATGTCGATATATCTATTGAGTCAGATCTTATTATATTGTTTATGAAATACTAATTAAAGAAAACAACAGTTTTTATGCTGCCAAATAAATGCGTTATGCTGATTTCAATAAATTTATATTATAAACCTAATCTTGTTAAATGTAAGTGGCAACCCGCATCTTTGGATTATCAACTATTGTTTGTGTTTATCACTAACCGGACGCTAGTCGTGAAATAATTTAAATCTTATATGCAATCATAACTTGCAAACAATAATAATCACTATACATTCGATAATTATGAAGTTTCTTGGGTATTGATTTGCTTGGTTTTTTTATCTCCCAACGTTTCGGTCTGTTTGTCGTTTCCTTCTGCAATTCACATAATCGTCGAAAATCAACCCCTGCCAAAACCTACTAACATACTTATCTTTATATATGATCGACGTTAACAAAGTCTCGGTAAAAAACAAATCGCTAAATAGAATTCAGCCTTCTTCTTTCTGTCACTTGAAATTTCCTGGTTTTATTTTATTAATTGCAACATTTACACGACGCACGGAAAGATAAAGTTTTGTTTCTTGTTCATTCAGAAAATTACAGAAAAACCAGTTATTCTTGAATGATCCCAGACCTGTTGGGTTTTTGACTAATTATTGACGATCAGCACTTGGGATTTCTGTAATACATAACCACACATTTTAATCGGTAAACCAATCTTAACGATCCAACGCTTATATCCAAGTAATCACCAATAAATCATTGTCTCACTTTACAACAAAATTATCTTGCACATATAAAAATACATTTAATTAATTATTTGGTTACATGACGCTATGAGCGATGTTTACACTGATCAGTTTGCTTTGATGTTGCGATAGTATCCGAGATTTTCCATAAAATTTCAATTAATAAATAACCTTTTTTGAATATAATTTACGAGCAACTTAAATTTAGCTTGTATAACTAAAAGCATAAAACCGTAAAGTTTGCCGGTCTTCGTCTGGAGAAGCTATTTGCTGGTTAGTAAAAAGCAAAAACTTGAAAGGTCCTTCGCTGGATATGTGCGTCGAAGCTCATCTTTGTAGTATACAGATACTCTTTTATTTTCTCTATTATATTATATTTTTAAAAAAATGTACAACTATACTAATATTTTTATTTCAAACTTAAAAATTTCAGCAAGGTTGATGGTTAAAAAAGGTTTTTTGAGATATTTAATATTGTTTACAAGTATATTTTGTTTGAAAATGTTGTTTATAAATCTGAATGCTTTTGCTTAATTTATAGAAATAAAAATATTATATTCTAAAATTTACTTGTAATACTGAATCGGGATATTTGAAAGATTTTGTGACGCATGTATGATTGATACGAATATTTAAAGAATTATCAAGAATAAATTGTTGTCATTCAAAGAAAATATATATTCTCGGTAAGATTTACCTATTTATACAGTTATTTTCTATCTAGTGTCAGTAACTTTACAAGCGTTTCTTGAATTGAGAGTTGAATGTTTTCGAATCGCGTTAATTGGAAATTTACAGCACCAACTCAAAAGAGTTTTGAAGGCTTCACCAGAAATATCAAGTCGTCAAGTCAAGAATCAGCATTACACAAACCCCATCCCAAACATCGTTTGTTTATTAGCTTGATTGATTGAGTTTAAATCCCGGCTTACATTATGTGTTTAGTCTTGATTTGTTTTGTCAGTTTTGTGTTGCTTTAATTCAGTGACTAAAAATAAAATCTGCACAGACTTGAATTATTGTTGTCGAGTCAATATCCTTGCATGTTATTAATTCAATGTTGAATATTCATTGATCAAATGAAATACGCCGGGATCATAAATCTTATCCCGCCATAGTGTCGTACCGCCATACTTGTTTTTCAGTCTAAGTAATGCGCCGCCTGATGTATTCAGGTGATCATGAATTTATTGTAATGAACAATCCTTCAGGACTCAAGACCGAGACAAGCGCATATTCAGACAAGCGAAATGTTCAAGTGCGGCATATTTATTATCAGATTTTCATATATTTATATGCCACTCACCTTATTCAGCTTTTAAGACGGTGCTTTCTAGTTATGCCGTGTCCTGGAACATAAAAACTTTATTTTTATGCAAAAAAACAAAATATATACATAATTTCACATTACGATGTTTCTATTTAACATAAAAAGTACATACTTTCCAAAATGATGAAGTATCACAAAAAAATGTCACTAGGTAAAATAAAATTGTTAAAAATTCTCTATCTCTTTTGCCAATATAGGAAAAAAATATAGAAATATAAGTTGTTGCATCCGAATGATATTATACTCGTATTAACACTCAAAATTCTAAATTTTTATTTAAAGTAATCGACAAAATATTATTTTTATAGTTTCTAATGTAATCAAAATATGAAAGATCCGTATAAATATATATTATGAATACAGTATTAAAATAAAAGAATCGTAAATACTAATGGCTTTCATGTTTTTCCGATTAAAATCTGACAATTTGAATGCGTCGTATAAAGTCAAATTGATTGTCGTAAATTCAGCGTATTTATTATAATCACATTTAATCGGAAAGCTCGTGTCTCGAAGTTCTTATAAAAATATAATTAACTAATAAATTATGCCCATCGGAGATATCTTTATGCAAAGCTCCTACTGTGTCAGTTATTTATTTGTTAATTTTCAAATGTGGCTAATTATTATGTTATAATGAGTTGGTAAACCATCTCTATCGTTTTTAAGCACGCAAACTTGTAAGTTTTTCAAACCACATTAGTGCAGAGGTCACCAACTCTTATCATCGCGTGCCGCTTGTGGCTCGTGACTGATAATAAAATACCATTTTAATACTTTTCTTATAGAGCATAGGTGGCAAACCCATGGCCCGCGGAGCATATGCAAACATTTATTTTTTAAAGTATATAAAACCACCAATAGAATATTCCATTGAGCGTAGTTCGTATCATATCATATATATGGAAGTAGCCCAGTAGAAATCTCATTTCCTTAATTTGGCCCGGCAGCTGAAAAAGGTTGGCCACCCATGTTATAGAGTATCGAGCGTGGCGTCGGTATTATAAAACCTGCATACCATAAAAAAAATAAGCTTAAAGCGATTGCTCTCACTGTGTTACTATGCAAAAAAGTTGTAACTTTTACAACATAGCATAGTTATTTGGTATATTGAGATGTATGTTAAATGTTTTGTCATAATTTGCCTTGTATATGCATTGATAATGAGAATTTGATCAAATGCATTTCTATTAAACACGGACGATAATGCATTAACTGATTTGAGATATTATAAAAATAAGAAAATTATCTTGTTGAGAGACAAGGCATTTGATTCGTGAAGATCCATTATTATAATGATAAAAGTACCTTTGTATTTTGTCTTCACTTTGAGTTTATTAAAATTATTTGCATTACTAGTGTATTGGGTCGAAACTAGTAATGCAAATAATTTTAATAAACTCAAAGTGAAGACAAAATACAAAGGTACTTTTATCATTATAAGAAAATGATATTTGCAATAGCAATGAACAACGGTTCATGCGGCTCACCTCTGCAGAAGTTGAGACTTCTACACACGCCGCGTCACAACTTGCGACCCACTACCAATAGCGTTCTACGTTTCGTTGTTTACTTAGGCAAAACTATAAAAAAACACCCAAAATAAATGGATGATTGCAAATCGGTCGCATGTCGTGTCGCGACGTGTATGGAGGGCTTTACTCCCACGCCCCTCGCAGGAATCCCGGAGCGCCCAGCCTCCCCGCCGGACCCTCGTCTCTTCCACTTCTCGGCTAATTAAACAAGCGAGTTCAATTAGCGAAACTGCCAAGAATCCGAAGGCGAACCCTCCAGGCTAATGCCTTACTCTCATTCATTTTCTACGTATGTACAATTAGATTACCAATCAATTTTGTATTCAAAACCTTTTGTATTAAAAAAAAAAAAAACATTGAACACTGTTTTTTTGTTAATATTTGAATGTGTCTCTTTGGTAGTAACAAGTAAGCAACAGATAAAGTGTAATCAATTTGTAAGCACTTTTCATGGATACAAGAAGTTTGTACTTATCTATGAGTTTGTACTTATTTTCGTTTGTACTTATCTAACATTTTAATCAAAAAATTATTTTGGGGTAAAAAAATTGTGTGACTAATACTGATACACCAAAAACTATTTTATCTCTCAAATATTGTGTTTTCCCCCTATAAATCTTTTTATTGTAAATAAATTTATCAATCTGTCTAACTTTCAATCGACATTGCCTCAACAATGATAATATAAGTGGCGGTGCGTTGTCCTCGACCAATATTTACTTGTCAAATATTTATTTGTTTACTGAGAGAATAGTCGGAATATATTATTATAGCTGACAACTGTTCGATTAATTATATAAAATAAATTAAACATCGCCAATAAAGAAAATGATATGTACATGTTATTCAAAAGATTGGATTATCTGAGCTTTGATATAAATATATAAATAAAATAAATAAATACAAAAAAAAAATTATAATTAAATTTTTAAATCTGATGGTTACAGATAATTCAATTCTATCATATATTCTATATAGCCCGCTATATTTCATGGCCTAGATTAATAAGGGTAGTGTTTTTCAGGCGATTGCCATTCGCAAGCCAAGCAGGGGAAGCATTACATTTATTTTGAAGATTTCCTTTTGATATTTTCTGTTTTTTTGGTAACGTGCAAGCTCTATTTGTTCTTTTCTATGCAATGCAGTCTTATTTTACTGACCTCACGAGTTTAATAAAAAAAACTCTGAGCACTATAGAATTGACATTATTGATACGAGAGCATTTAACATAGCGATAATCATATATACATATGGTTTTGAAATTCAATATTTTTGACAGAGAGTACTTGGTGGAATTCCATTTTAATATTTTTGAATAAAATACTTGAGTGATTTTCCACATTTTCGTTTTTATTAGTGACCGGTTTCGCCAACCTTTCACGTTGGTCACTTTGTTTGATAATGCCAACGTGAAAGGTTGGCGAAACCGGTCACTAATAAAAACGAAAATGTGGAAAATCACTCAAGTATTTTATTCAAAAATATATAAATACACATGGTTTCAGCACTTCATACTAAATTTAATTTTCTGGACCTGGACTTTCTTTCTGGCCTGGACTGTCCTTCTGCATCGCTCGCTGTCGCCTGTGCTGTGTTGGTATACTGTAATCGTGCGTTGACCTTTCAATTTGAATGAATTGTCGATATCTGCGCACCGCGCCGGCCGCCCTTTGCCTCCGGCTTTTTATTACACACTGCATGCGATCAGCGCCGCAACGGCCCAACTGCAGATCGATAAAAAACTTATACGACCGTTTCATTTGTCTATCGTAAATAATAACGCTGACGACCCTCAGACATGGCACACTCTTATCGACAAGTGTCCATAACATAGAGACATAACGATATCTGAACAAAGCGGCACGGAATGGCAGTATTATTGGTGAATTGTTTGCTGCCAATGTACATTGCATCACTCAGCCAGTATTCGCATACGCCTCGAAGACGAAATAGCCTTATTATCTTCAAGCCTAAATCTGAATTCGTGAATATTTGTTTTTCTTTTATAACTTTATCGATAAAATTCAATGCCTTTTCTGAAGTTAGCAACCAATTTAAGTTTATGCGTGTAATCTACATATTCTTTTCTTAACACTTTGACATTAGTAAGTACATACAAATATATTTATGTTTTACTAAGAACTCGTATTCCTTTAACTCAAGCTTTCTCATTTATTGACGAAAACGATTTTTCGTATTGATTTTATTTTATTTATTTTCCTTTTAACTAAGACATTCGTAACAATGACAGAAACGAAATAAAAACTAAGTGTTGAATGACACTATACAACGCAAGTGGTTTTACTTGGCCCCAGAGCTGCACCGCGAGTGCGTCCTTTGTGAGCAACCAGCGATGCGCCGGCGGTTTGTGTGCACCTTATTCAATGCAATAGAATAACGAATGTTTACAATGCTTACCAACTTATCGTTTATTTGACTTTTAAATAACAATGGCTTTTTGAAGGCAATCTCATTAGTGCTTTGTTTTCCATGCAGCATATTCATAATAATAAAATTACCGATAACAGTATTTCTTCATATTATTCTGCTATTTATCATACATTAAAAAAACTTAATTCTTGAAGTGAGTTATAGTTAGTTTTCAGGGCTATGCTTGCAATACGGTATGTCTGTCTCCTGTGGGACTAACAAGGTGTGGTTCAGGTGGTAGCGTACACGAATTTCTCTATTTTTGTTATTGAGTTTATGTAGGAAAGAATATGTATAAAGGTCTCTACACACAGCAACAAGTCGTACCACCAACTTACAGCTAGTCAATAGCGTAATTGTAAAAAAACTGTGATTGTTTTTATTTTCGTCGGTAATTTGATTGAAAACACGATGACGATCATCCGTCAATAATTCGCGCATGTTATAACTGTAAACTTGTAAATATTTTCAGCGTGTATAGCGATGTTACCATACCATAATTATTTTATCAATCAATCAATCACTTTGAATAAACATGGTTGCAATGTACATAAAATATTCACTAGCGATTAATTTCTCTCACGCTTGGAGAATTTACAAAGTGAAAATATATTGTTTTTATAAAAAAAAGTTAACACGTCGTTCGTCGCCGATATGTCTCAGAGTGAAATTATTGTCTGTTTTGTAAAATCCACATTACACCAGTGCAATGTGGTTGTTGTTGCAATTGTTAAGAAAAATCTGAAAAAGTTAAAAATTAAGCTAATTGAATAGTTACCAAACGTAAATGAACGTCTTTCAGAGATTCAAAAAGGTATGATTAACATATAAGGATACTGCAAGTCGAAAGCCTTGCACCGCGCAATCTTAAGTCAAACAAGACTTAAACACAGCGAAAGATAAATCTTTACGATAGCGGCGTCTTAAAGCGAATCATTTCGCTGAAGATTCTGTATAAAAAATAACAGAATAAACGCTTACCGACCGATAAAAAATACATTTTCATACATTATATTGACTCGTATTAATGTACCTCTCGTGACAGACCAAAATAAATTTTACAAGCTGTGATTATCATATATATGCAGCAATTTATTAAGTTTTTACAAAATATTGTATCGGTATATATTAATGTAAATTAGACTTGTATAAATAAATATAAAATAAAAATTATTTTATGTATTTTTTAGTGTGTAAATTTTATTTTTATTTCGATAATCATATGTTGTGATAAAATAGCTAATTTATATTATCAATTATATTTTATTCGAAACATCAGTAGCCCGCAAATAATTATTATTTACTTATAAACCAAGTGGTCAAAATCTGTCATAAATTTTAATAGTCAGTCGCTAGTACATACTTTTCATTTTAAAAATATTTTAACCTTTTTACTGTAATAGTTTAATGAAAATACCTGATCGATGTTTTTGAACAGCAAAAATATTTTATGCGTATACATGATTACAATAAAATGATTGATTGCATGCATTTTAATTTCACCTAAATTGGCAGAGCCAACGCAATTATTTGTTTCTCAAAATCTGTCTCAGACAGCAAGCAGATTTATAGCTCGTGCCCATCTTCAAACGAAATTTATGCTATCGAATGCTCAGTGAATTCTTAATTAAACTTTGCCTTACTTTCACGATGAAGTGTGAATTTTCTGTATCACGACCGTACCTGGTCTCTTCTAGAATCCCTGTAGTTTCTTGTTACATTTTGTCGTTCTCTTCTGGTGGACCGAAGTTATGGCCGACAGCTGCCAGTGGGTCGGTGGACAACTCCGCAATAAAAAATGTCAAACGTTTAAAAATAAATTAAATACTTTGTATAATTTTATCGCGTAATTTAGTGCGGACAACCTGCCTCTGCGCTTTGTGTTTATAATAGACGTAATGGATGCGAGTCCGTCTCAAAATAGTTTGAACACAGTCCATGCTTCATTCATTGAAATGATGTTGTGCTGTATCAGGTGGCTTGAATTAAATTCTACTCCATTAATAAAAATACACATCACAATATTATTTTTTACGCCTCAGCCTTGTAAGCACTCAGAAAATAAAATGAAATATTTCATTTACGTTCTTACTTAAAAATATAATATTTTATAATACGGCGAGTATAGGATTATTAAGAACGCATATTATAATGCATACTTTCTGTCAATATTTTAAGGCCACCGAGGTTCTGTTTTTCAGGAGTTTGTGCCATGATTGAGTGGCACAATTCATCAACAAAATATTCGCAGGTGTTACGTGCTTGAAATATTTATAAGATATTATAACTTTAAAAATGAGAAATATGAATAATTATACATTTAACTTAATCGCACGACCTTCGCACAAGCGCACATGAAAGTGCCCGCGACTCCAGCAGTGCTCCGATTTGGCTTTGATTACTGTACGCGGTGCAAGTTAAGATTAATGAAACCTTGATTTTTTGTCATCTCTAGTAATGTAATCTATATTATTAGCAGAACCGATTATTGACAGTATACATTTTTTAGTATGGCAATTCATTACACGAGCAGGAACGCCTCTACATCGGCCGCGGAGTTTCGGCGCGGACGTCATCGCCGGCGTCGGTATCGCCGAGACGATCTTCAAACCGAAATCCATCACACGCGTTTAATTACGCGGCTAGTCCATTAGGCGGAGAATAATCACCCGACTTCGTGCATATCTAATAAATAATAATAGTTTTTCGCGAGGAAGTCATTATGGAAATTATCTCCATAATCAAATATGCCTGACCAAATTACACCTAGCGGACTTGACTCTTTATAACCGTCCCGTATTAGATTGTTTGCTATCCCTGCATGTGACTATCCTCGAATCGTTGATATGACAAAAAAATACCAAGAAGTTCGTGGCTTGGTTCTGTAATATTATTATTTCTTTAAATACAATGTCATAACTTCACATGCATCGTGTTTTTTTTTATTCGGTCAAATGCTATTTCTTTGTTTTAAATTTTCATATTTTCATACCTTACGTAATTTTACACTTGTTAAAAATAAATTGAATTATTTTTTTTTTATTATATTATACATAACTAAACTAGTAGCTTATTAACTACCTGGAAACAAGGTCAATATTAAAAACGTTTATAGTCAGTATCTCCTGTAGAAGCACTCGTAATTTTTTAAAATTTAATTTTGAAAAAAATATATATGAAATACACAACTAACTCACGGCTCATGAAAAAAAGAGGTTTTGTCATTTTTTTACTCAAGGTCAAAATATTATCCAACAACGCAGGTTCTCCGTCGACTATTCAGCACGTCACACACGAGCCCTGCACGCGGGAGCCTCCGCCGTGCAAACCTGTTCTCGTGATATAAAAATATTTGGGATTTACGAGAGGTTACTTCGCAATTTACAGTTCGCTGCGCGCGGACTGATTTTATTTCACCAGGCAGCATAGCCCGGCGCTTATTAATTCTTCTTTGACAGCTCCCGCCGGCCGGGACGGTGCATGAGGTTACCCACTTTAATTTACTTGCCAATCGAAACGTCCGTAGCAAGGCACTCGACTCTCCACGGCAGCTTCAGGCCGCTCCTCCGAGTTGAACTATCCCTACAATTACTCCTCTAGTATCTTTATCATCCATTGATTAGGGATGTGTATGGGACCAAGCTGATTCTGTTTCACAAAAACAAAAGAGGCTTATAATAATTAAAGTTCTTGAGTACAGTATTACAAAATTATCTGCTTTTCTTTAAGATTATATTAAACGTTTTCTAATTATGTTAAATGCGACCTAATCAAAGAAGACATGAACCCAGTTCTTCTTCATCAAGTGCCTCTCCTCAGAGGAGGTTGGCGACCATTTCACTGAGCATTTACTCATGCTGAGCCAATGTTCATGGTTTTCTAAGAGGAAAATAGTATAGTGGGTCCCCGGGTCTTTCTACATCGCAGTTTTATATTGGAAAGAAAATCCTGCGTATTGCTGCTGCCCAATAGCAGTATTATATAATTATTTCCTTAGATCATAGAATGCGTTTAGATCTGACACTCTTTCTGCAGCAAGCTATAGAAACAATAGCAGGAACTCCCCCACCTCGACAAAGTATTTCCAGAGTACATCCCTCCACAATCATTCCAAGTCCACTACTCGCATTACTGATCCTTTACACACGCTCAGGGTACCGAATGGGAGAGCGGACTGGTGAACCCAGTTACAATCATGAACCTTGGACGGGACCTAATAGATCTGCTTCTTTTGTTGGATTAATTTGTGGTTATATCTTGCTCTAACCCGCAATATATTTGGACAGCCCTGATCTCTAACTTTTCTGCGAGCCTGTTTGCTTTAAGTTCACTTGCTCTGCCTCGCTTTAATCTAGTGCAGGACTGAACTTCATGTGGTACTCGCTCAAACTAAAGTAATGATTCTGCTGACGTTATTTATAGGCTTCAGCACTCAGTAAACTGCGACTATTTACTGCGTCCACAGCATGTTTTATAATATACTATTTTCACAGTGTTTATCTTATAATTTATCTCGCCTCGCGTACGTAATTTTCTCATTAAACTAAATTGAACTTTGTACTGGAAGCGAATCAATACTCTTGAAAATAGTACGATTAGTTTATATAATACTTGGCGGTGATTCGTGAAGCTGATAACTTTTTCGTGTATTTCTATGGTGTTTATTAACCTTCGTTTTGGATATGATTGTTTAGTAAATAAAAGGAGTGTCGGCATTATTAACGCGGCGGGAGAAATCGGGGGGCTTCTTGTGGTGATTAGATTCCACCCTTACTAGACCCAGGTCTGCCTCTAATAGGATTGAATCTAAAATTACTTATTTATAATAAAAATATTGTAAACGAGATAAATACCAACAAAGCAATTTAATACATTGCTTGCAATTTGTATCTGCTGAATCTTTTTTATGAAATTTAAAGGTTTGATTTCCTTCTTCTAGTAATGTTCTCGTCTTAGATAAATATTTTTTTGGTAAATTGATACAAATAAAAATAAAAAAGCCACATGTACTACTAACCAACTAAACGCAATAAAACTTCAATTTTTTTTCTAAAAACAATTCATTGACATATGCAATATCAAAACAAATCGTCTTCGATAAAAATAAAACAGTATGATATTCTCAATACTAGCTTTTTGGAAGCTAACATTATCTTGAGATATTAAGGTTTCGGTTGTGTGCTCTTGTTCTACAGACTCCAGCCAACTTAACAACCACGTAAATCTGTATACTAAGATTAAGTTTCGATCGATCATTGATCGCAAAATAGAAAAGAGAGAGGCACTCGAGACCGTCCAGCCATAACCGAGCTACAAACCGAGTAAACCGCATGCAAGCACGTTGCCGAGCCAATGCGTCTCGGCGCCTGTAATCAATCCCACTTCCGCGGGCCCCGCCGCCCGTCGCCGCACGAGCCGGCCCTGGCAGGACTAAACTCAGCTAAAGCCTTCTACCCCCGTCTGGACACGACATGCGACCGATTTCCAATCAGCCAATAGCGTCTCTTTATTTTGAGAGTTTTTTAAAAATAGTTTTCCATAAGTAAACAACGCAACGCAGGACGCTATGATTGATTGCAAATCGGTTGCTGTTGCAAGTTGTGTTGCTGTATGTAGATCAGGGGTTCCCAAAGTGGTCCCTACGAACCTCAAGGGGTCCCTGGGATCATTCAAGGGGTCATAAGAAAATTAAAATCGGTTTGGGGGTCCCTGAACAACGTCAAAGGGTCCGCGCAAAGTTTAATATAAAATAAAAAAAATTGTGACACATTTTTATTAATATGGAAGTTGAAATAAATAACAATGAATACATTATTAGTGATTTTTACGTCTTAAGTAAAATATAAATATAGACAAGTGCATAAAATACAAGTAATAACAGGCATCGCGGTGAGTCAGGTAAGTTAATACAGGATACTTGCACCAACTAGTCTATAATATGAATTTATGTAGTTTTTCACCCAGGGTCCGTAGGCAAGTTTTGACTATGAAAAGGGGTCCGTGGGCCAAAAAAGTTTGGGAGCTCCTGATGCCGAACAATGCAAATAAGGAAGCTTTTGGCTAGTTTCAAATTGGTCGCAATTGTGTCGCAACGTAGGCAGGGGGCTTATTAAAAGAGCTACGGTAAATTGTCTAGTCATCGAGAAAGGCGATACAACTTCCGACCGATTTGCAATCAGCCAATAGCGTCCCTTTATTCTGGGTGTTTTTTTATGTGGTTTTGGGCGCTATTGGCTAGCTGTATAAGAGGTCGGTTGCAAGTTGTGTCGCGACAAACTTCTTCATCAAATCGATCAGTCAAGACGATCAATTTGAAAGAGAAGTTTTGTTCTTACCATATTATGAATTATTTAAAAAAAACTGTCAATTATTAAGTCTTTTTTTTCTTCTTGATTACAGGTAATTTAATCGGAACTACTTACAAATACAGAACCTACCCAAAGCAGCGCATTCAAAGGCAAGTCAATATGGCATATATTCTTTCGTAATGTCACCAGCATATATAAATTCTCAATAACTATTTATAAAAACGCTTAAAATACTTTAAACAAATTGAACTATTTCTATTTCGTTTATTATGTACAAATAAATCTTTATAATCAAGGTAATGTGCATTAAGCATTAATTGAAAATTTCAACTCACAACTTAACCCATGAAAGCTTTTACAGGTGATTCATAAAATACAAAACAGTGTTTACGAAATAAAAGACTTGCCTTGCCTCTGAAGTGACGACACTGTGCTTCAGGCGCTGAGCAAACAACGCATGATCGTGCAACCGTAATCATCCAATACTGAATTGTTATTACTTAAACCCAATCAAATGGCTATCTGGTTTTCACGTTCAAATCTAGATTCAGTTAGTTTGATTACTGCCCATGTTTATATTTTATTTTTATTTGTATGCGAAGGCGCCTGATCACCTCCATTATACGAATCAATTTATTTTTAATGGAGTCATTATACAACGAATTTTATGAAAATTACGATAGCGTAAATTACCTCCTGCGGTGCGGTTGTTTTTTTTTTCCTACATTAAACACCTTTGTTTTCTGCCGCGACGAAATCTACACAAATCGTACTATCCAATAAAAAGTAATATGGCGTGGTAAATACAAAAAACTACGCGTACACCGACAGGTCAATGGTAACTTGTCCACATAATATGTTGAAACATAAGCAAGCTATGTTTTGCAATCCACCTAATGCGATACAAAAATACAAATATTTATTTTTGATACTTCTACGTTGTTTACTTAATGAAATTGACTGGTTTATCAACGGAATTTTTATTGTTATTTCGCAAGCGGGAGACATAAGCGCAAATATAACAAACTACTCATGGAAGCGTAGGCCATAGAAACTTATTTTAATTCCTATTGTATTTCAGAAAGCAATGGAGCTATGTTTGATTGATTGAACGATTTTTAATTTCTGAAGCCTTGTTTTTTCAAAGCATTATCCGAATGAAGTATCAAATTAATTAAATACTAATTATCATCCATTATTCATTGAATACAATAACTATTGACTGGTTTATTAGATAGTTCAAAAATTAATAAATCTGTTATTATATCTAAATCAATTGTAGCTGCGTATCATTCAAACTCGTGCAAATCTGCATGTGTCATGGCGTCACTCACGGTCGGTTTCATCCAATAAAGAATACTGCCCTTTTCACGGGAAGGCAAAGCTCTCCATAAACCGAAATTCCAAGAGTAGACATATTACCAATACAATATTTTCAGTTACTTTTTTTTAGGCCTCGGTGCAGTTTTCTGGCATAATAATATTGGGATTGTAGGTATATTATAAATACGAATAATAAACTTTATATTAAATTTAAATTTTAAAAAAGATACTTAATATAATTCAATAGTTTATGGCGAAGTTTTTCTTTAACCGCATGTGAAGGCTTCACGCAGATATTTTTTTGTATACGGGCAATATTCTTGCTAGGCAACCTTCGGAGCTAACAAGTATTTTCATTTGACAAACGGGTCTCTACGTGCTCTAATAATTACTACATTCGGGGTTATAAATACGATAACGAAAGTGGACTGCATATAATATTTGAATATTACTGAATTTAATTACACTGTAACAGCCACAGCCGAGACTCGGTGCTGGCGCCCGAGAAAATCCGAGTGTCTCCCTGAGGCGGAGGCCGCGACTGCCCTGCAGGTTAAGAGATAAAGTAAAAATAACCGGCGAGTCCGTCGCGGGTTCTGCGGCCGCCGAGCAAACCTGTTTGTATGGAGCCCTGTAAAATGGAAATCTCTCTGCCTCCCGGGGAACTTAACAAGCCTGAGATCCGAGACGATAATCCGCAGTTTATAAATGAGCGGCCTCCGAGTGTGCTCTGCGCGGCCCTTTATGAATACATTAATTCCCGTAAAATCGACAGATCCTCGAGATAGTCCCGGGTTATTTTTAATTGGCGTCATGAATGCGTTAATTTTGCTACAGTGAACAATGCAACGAGCTTTCAAGTAAATCTTCACAGGAGAATCAAGGCCTTCGAATGTTATGTTCTGTGGTAATTGATTTTTTTTTCTTTAAATAAAGATTTTTCACTTAATAACAAAAATATAGAAATCCGTGTAATCTACCACCCAAGGCACTCCTTGTGAGCCCCGCTCAGATCCGATCAGAGGATAGCCTCATACCATATTGTAGGCATAGCTTTAAGAACTATTGTTAATTAACTAAAAAAAACTTGATTTTTTTTCTCGTTATTAATAAAGTTTACTATAGTAAACTTTATTAATAACGAGAAAAAAAATCAAGTTTTTTTTAGTTAATTAACAATAGTTCTTCTAATAGTTCTTCTATAGTAATTCTACTCGAACCTATAGGTTCGAGTAGAATTTTTAGGTTATGTATAATATCACAACTAAAGAAGTGAAACTACATTTCTAATTACTTAAAATACCATTTCTAAATCAAAACAAAAATATCGGTTTCATAATTTACTCTCATCAAAACACTCGATCAAAAGATGTTTATTGCACTTATATTGATTAACCCAGAGTTAAGAAATATACATCTTTTATATAATAATTACTTTGTATTTGCACTGTGTTACACAAAATTACGTTCAAATAGAATCGTTATTTACTGAAATAAATTTCACATTCAACGCTTTCATTAAGAAAATTATCTATTTAAATGCTCTAGGTATTTTTAAGTATTTTTAACTATTTCAAATTCCACACACATTAAGCAAAAAAACAATCGCTTTAGAATTGTTTTCCTTGACAAAAAATATCCCAAAACCTATTACAACCGCCCGGTATTTTTATACATCCCATACAGTAATTATCATCTTATTAAAATCAACAGATCCCGAGATAAGTTTAATTTATTTTAATTGGAGTTTATTCTGCTTCTGTGCGTTAATTTTGCAAGAACGCACAATGCGAACAACGCGAGGTTTGTAATTGCCGGCCCGGCCGCTCTGACGTTATCTCAGTTTTGTCAACGGATTAATGAGACGACTTGTCTGCGGAGACTGCCGCTCGGACATGTGTCCCGCTTGTCTGTCGATGTTTCAGATTGACTAAACATATTTTTAGTCGTGATAGAAATCTCATGGGAACTCTCAGGCGCCGCACATCAAACGTCAATCGTGCTCTTTCAAACCGCAGGTATGCTTCATTAGTGCGTTTTAATTTTATGCATTGCAACACACTCTCGGCTTCAAAATAATATACACTATACAAGTAGCCAACCATACCACTTATACCATTGAATGCATGATATAAATATTATATGTAGCTGTCCCATTACTCAACGCAGATTGAGTTCTCCATATCGGCCTTATTCTGTCTGCATATGAAGCATATCTATAAATATTAATTCATCAGCATTGATTGTATCCTTTTAATAGATCAAGTGTAGAAAATAATTTGCTTTTACTACATATAAATCTCTACGTGCCTATGGTAAGATTGCATCATTTATACAGTTTTTTTAAGCCGTTAATGTCTTTTGACGATTTAATAATAAACTAATATACGTGCTTCGCTATCTGCATTTATAACGATATATTATTTTCAACGCGCACAGTTTCCCTGCCAAGAAAAATCTATACCACCCTTGTAGTCTTTACGACCTGTGGTCAGTAATAATAAAGGTATCTGTAAATGTTGTATTCACCATAGTACCTAATAGGCTATATAATATGCATTTCAGAATAACCTATCTTTGCCAGCCGATACTGGAGACCCTTTCACAGTGGGATAATGTTATGATGGAACAGTTAGTATGTAGATTTCAATGTGAATTCCGATACGCTCTGTATATTATTGACCATTCTGGCGTCTGCCTTTCTGCCGAGCTTCCAATGTGCCTGCGTTCAGTACTATAAATTACGAATATCACAGCTTCTTACACTTGTACCGGCAGACAGCATGAATGCGGTGACCAAGCACTTCGTATTACAAGGGAAAATACCGCGCCATCCTTATAAACTCTTCCCTGGCTCGATTTACAAATTAATTATTGTTTCGTATAAACATTGAGGTATCAAAATAAGATAATAAAGTTATAAAAACAAAGGGATTCAAATAATTGAAATCGTATTACTTATATTGATTTTTCATAGTGTTTGGATCTCTTATACTATCTGGCAGTATTTAATGTCGATATGATCATTGCATCTGGCAGCTACCCGAAGAGCTTAATAATAGTTGAATTCTTGTTTGAATTATTCGTCAAACTAGGATTACTCTGAGCTTTTATAAAAGTAACTACTGATAAAAGTTACTAAATTATTTCAATTTTTGTCTCTAGCCTTATAAACATTCCTAAAAAATACCCTTCGCTTATTTCAATTCGTAAAAACATTGAAATTAAGTCCATAAATATACAGTAAACTTTTTACCATCTTAGTGTTTACCCTCTGTTTAAACTAGTTTTACGTGTATATCTAAAATTTAAAATCATGCTTTGGATTGACATTGACTACTTGACCTGAGCAGATACCGATAGCAAAGGAAGGGCTTATGTTAAAAAAAAAATGTCATAAATGTGGTCACAGTAAGTATTGTATGAGAGGTTGTGAGTCCCCGCGAAGGCAGGAAGTTCTGGTCGGTGGGTGTGTCGGGAGAAATGTGCGATCCACTGAAGATTGGCACCGCAAATGCACTATATTCCAGGAAGGAATGCAACCTGATGCTTAACATAAATTAAAAACATTCACTTGAAAATATAAACATCTAATTTTTATATTCCTAATATATTTAAAATGAAAGATAACGTTTTATATTTCTCAGAAATATAAAAAAATAAAAATACTGAAATAACATGTCGATTCAACTTTTTAAGTTACGTTTTGTCATTGAGTATGAATAGACTTTGGTTTAATTAAAAATTAAAATATGCTCATTCTAAGCTAATAATATTTTTCACATGAACAACAAATTAACGTCATTTTTACTGTTTTATCAGAGGTAAACAATTTAATTGTAGATTGAGTCATTATATTTAATATTATTTATAATTCAATGTTTTGTGTTTTTTTTTCCAGCAGGGCCTAAATAAATTATACGCGCTAAAGGAAATCCATTCCGGAATTTAGAAATGTATGAATAAAAAGCTCGAAGCAAACCGCATTTTTAACATTTCCAAGCATGATGTCACTAAGTCAACACTCGGGAATAAATTAATGAAACTTAATACTTAATCGCTTTTTAAAATGAACCAAACTAGACGGCCGGGAAACAAAACCGGAAAAAATCTGGTTTCTCTTCTGAGAGAATGCGTGGATACATAAATAATTGAATAATAACACTGTGATCCTTATCGGGATGTTTAGTCTATTGAGAACGCGGGCCGACACCTGAGCGGCCTATTCCACAGGTGATTTATTTGCACTCTCCTAATACCAGAGGCGACAACCTGCGAACGCAAATACTAAATTACCAGCGTAGCGGGAATATCTTAGATGTTTATTTGTTTCCTTTTTAAATACATACTGGTTTTTAAAAGATCTTTCTCCGTATTGTCTAGGCCAAAATAAAATTCAACCAAGGCGCCCTGCGAGAACGGTCGTCAGTCGTCAGCTCCAAACCGAGACTCTTACGAAATAATTGTTTTGTTTTATTACTGTTTTGCAACACAGCTTTTAGGGACTGATCAGTCAACAGATCGGCTAATGCTAACATGCGTTTCAGGGAATATCCAATAAAAAAAAATCTGGTAATCAAATTACACGTGGCATTAATAATCCTGACAAGACGGCTACACGGTGTACACATAAGCAGTAAGAATATAATTTTTAAATTTTCTACATATTTTATGCGTGTCGGCTCCGTGCTAGCTCCGTGCCGGCTCCGTGCTAGCTCCGTGCCGGCTCCGTGCCGGCTCCGTGCCGGCTCCGTGCCGGCTCCGTGCCGGCTCCGTGCCGGCTCCGTGCCGGCTCCGTGCCGGCTCCGTGCCGGCTCCGTGCCGGCTCCGTGCCGGCTCCGTGCCGGCTCCGTGCCGGCTCCGTGCCGGCTCCGTGCCGGCTCCGTGCCGGCTCCGTGCCGGCTCCGTGGCACACCGAGGACCGGATTCGCTGCTACGCGGGCCGGCGATAACTCAGGAGCCGGCCGGCTATCGCGGAACATTAATCTGCAGTGATACGGTCTACATCGACCAACTTATGCGGCGCCCGATTGAATATAAATTATAAATTATCAATGCGAGACTTCTTACTCTACGATTATTATATTATATTATTTATCGCACTATTCTTACGCACATGCATGATTTCAGTTCATTTCTGTAATCCTTATTAATGCGTTTTAATCGTGACAATCCGTTCTTAGATAAAGATTTCACGAGTACCGCGCTGGTGAGGCTCGCCTCCAGTGCAGGCCTTGCATGTGAGTGATATAACCTTATTTTAGTCGCCGTTCTTTTTCCTCTCATTATAAGGTTATAACATAACTAAATATTATGTTAAAAACTATGTCAGTGCCTTTTAATGCGTTCATTGATTATTCTACATTATCTTATTGAAAGGTATTCAAATCATAAGATAAAATATATATTATAATATACATTTAACGGTTATTTGAATTTTCATTTAAACCTTCAATACTTATACTATAAATAAAAAGATAATTGATGGTATAATTAAATTTAACAATGCAAATCGCATTATGTATTATTCAATTTACAAAAGATGTCAAAAATAATCTCTACTTCGGATCTCTAGGTCGGGTCACCTTCACACGTCACTCGAATAGAACGCGTAGCTATTCTAATGTACTTTTTTTTCAATACACTCGCTTTCGCCTTCACCGGGATTCAAACCCGTTTCCTCCGGTCGCTGGGCAGATTGAGCAATCCAGAGCCACAGGTGCGCGGCACGTAACTGTGCGGCACTGCACAATGGGCCGCCTCGGAGCGCGAGAGGCGAGGGCCGCGCCGGCGGGGCCCCCAAATAATCACCTGCATGCCATACAGTACTGCTTTAATTGCCAAGTTGGAGTTTTACTGCATTCGACACCTCGTGAGTCTACCGGAAATCGGCAACAATATCGAATGATTAGCAATTCGTAATCCAAAAAACAGAACCAACTTTAATCTTAACAATACATATCGAGTGGCATATTAAAGTATAGCTCCGATATTAAACTCAGTATATAACCTTTTTTTATGGTTTGTGTGTATTCATATACGTAATCATATTTATATAAGTGATACATTAAATATTAATATGTATTACATAAAGTGAAAAATATGCTTACACACTTTACAAGTGAAGTACGTCATTTTTGTTAACTAAGCTTTTTTCGTAATAATTAGTACATATAACAAACTTCTCAATTACAAGTTTGTTTGTTCCTGCATCAAATACGTACTCGCGTTGATTGCTGTTTCATAAGATGGGAATATTCATTTGCTCGGCTTCTTCAAACACCGCCATGGTGGCCCGGCGACCTCTCGGCACCTCCAGCGCCTCGCGTGAGAATGTGCTCGCCGTCCGAGCGTCTGAGGCCATTTTCGATATGTGGCCGAATCAACGGCGAATTTTATTAGCGTGTAATGAGTATTGTAAAATTTGTATGCAAAGATGTATAGTACCCGCATCTTTTTTATATTTTCAATTATTCCATAGTGACTTGTGTACTTCCCAGAAATGTTATTGAATAATAGACAAATTGGCGAGGAAAATTTAAAAAAAAAAAAAAAACTAGCGTTTCGTTATTGCGATGCTATTCAACCTGCGAGGCGCGAAATTTTCAATACAACGACTCTTGATTTAGGATCATACAAAAAAATATTTATGTCATAGTAATGACACTATGTAGTTGGTTTTATAAATAGTATGCAATCAGCTATTTACTAAATTGAAGCGTTTGTAAGTAAGTTATAAATAAACTTCTTCTTTGCATTTCACTCGTTGCATATTTCTATAATTAAAATGTCTGTGCAGTGAAGAATGAATAATGATTGTCACCGCAGGACGATGGCCTTATATGGGCTCGCAGTGCGTGTCTGGCGACGCAGCGCGAGTGCTCGCCTCCTTACCCAGCCCGGGGGTATGAATCGCACTGCCTGGAGAAACAATCATGCGAGAGTGTACTTACAAATTAATTATGATGGGCCGGTCTACTGGACCTCTTGCAACAGGGAATTATTGGTTCTTGGAATAGCTCGCACTGCCGGTCCAATGGCCCCGTCACCTGTACTCTAACAATTAAGGATACCAACCTAATATGTCACGTTTAATAAACAACATGTACGTTCTGGTATTTAAAAAATATAGTTTTTTACAAACAAAAATAAAATGAATCTGTTAACGAGAATCTAATTTATGTGTATTTACAAGTATTGTAAAAACAAAATGTCGGAGCCTTTTAGCCTGGAGGCTTTTAGGTCCATGTATATTTATATCTATGTTATGGATTAGTCAATCAAGATGCGTATTTATTACCCATTACGGGGTTATTATATTTACTAATATGATTAGGTGATTTGTGTGGTCCCATACAAATCACGATGATATTTTTCTGAGAGTTTCTTTAAATCATCTTCTGTATATGAACTAATGTGCCTAATCATATTAGTCCATGTATATGTTTCCCAAAGCAATGTCGGAACTTTTTCCGTAATTATGCAACAAAGATGGATTGCAATCGATCGCGCTTCAAGTGTATATACATTATGGAAGTAACGTTTTTGCAAACTTTCCCATCTGTAAGAACACTCGCACTACACGTGTGTAGTTCTAGCAACGTAAATAACCCCTTGTATTGTGTCCCTGCAGTGAATGGCTGGTGGCAAGGTTTCTTGCCTTGCGTTACACGATGCCATTTTTTACCGGTCCTTTTCAAAATGGCCAGCGAAAAAACTTGTTAATAAAATCATCACGGGCGAGTTTCAGCGATTAGCCTCGCTTCTGCTGGAAAAAACAGCCATTCCTTGTTTGATTTTTTCATACGTTATTACACGGTGCGGCTGTTTCGCCGAATGTTTGTTTTTTTTTTATCATCCGAGGTCTTTGACTTGCCTGCTGTAAGATTTTAATAAACAAATCGATCTTACGTCCACACGTAGGATGGAAAACATTGCTCGTGCATTGTCTTGCTAGAAATAAAGCAAAGCACTCGAGTGCACAGATTCGTTGGTATATTTTTTTACACATTTTACAATATTTCATTTCAATTAGTGGACAGATAAAATATTTTTTTTTTATTAGATTCGTACTTTTTCTTTCGTGGAAACCTAATTTTATAAATATGTATTAGCAACATATTTAAAACCAGCAAGTGGTTTTTTAATTTTCTACGAAAGAAACTTGGCCACGACATAAAGATTTTCTTTCACATGTAACATAATATTTTAATTTCTAATGTTCAAAAAGATAGGTTTTTTTCTCTATACCATGATCAGTTTTAAGATGCTCACAATAATGGTATATTTTTTCTTGAAAAAATACTTTTTCACCTTTTACGTCATTTATTCCTCTCCACCACAAAGCCAGGAAGAAAAAGACTTTCAAGACTGCTATCATTGAGGCGAGCAATATGTCCGAAGAATCTAAGATTTTGTTTCAAAGATTCAGCTTCGCCAAGACGCACTGATTGTAGAATGATTAAAATATAACTTTTGTAATAGATAAACTGATATATTAATCGAGAAACTGAATCGGCCGATGCGATCTGCCCCCTGGAGAGCGGCCGTGCCCGCCCGCACGAGCTCTCGCAGTGCCATTAGCATCCGCGGGTCCGGCTGAAGTACTTAAAACTACAAGCGATTAGCAATATTTTTTTCAATTTAAACTAAAGTAAAATTAAATAAAAATTATTATGATACTCGCATTTTATGACAGCATTCAAATCTTTAATTGTAAAAATGCATAAACGAGTGCATGGCTTTATAAAAACTACGTCAATTGACAGTATAAAAGACATTTGAAATAGTCCTGATCCGAGACTCTGAACGGGAAAGAGATTTATATTTTTTATTAAATTTCTACAATATATGCCTTGAATACTTTTGATAAAGCAGCGCTTTTATTACAACGCTATATACTAGGCACATATTCTTACTTTCTCGTGTAGAATGTGGCACTCTGCACACTGTGCGGTCACGAATAATTTTCCAGCTCTGGACCCGAGTCCGTTATTCCAGCATTCTCGTGTGAAGCGCCTCTACGTGAACATTAACTCACCTGTATTTTCATACTTATGTAGTTCCGTTTCTGTTTAGTAAGTCTACCTTAAACTATTAAAATATCAACAAAACACTACTTCTTAATAAACTTACCTTTCTGTTTTGACAACCTTTTACGGTTATACAACACCCGAAACTTCATAGGGTATGCACTTCTTTTCACATTAAATATGGTAATAAGTATACTGTCCTGGATTCACTACATCATTATGAAAAGTACTGTATTGCTTTTTTGCATATCTTTGCAGCACAGTCTACAGTGCCGGTTCAAACTTCTCTGTGTTGTTTGAACCGGCACTGTAGACTGTGTTGCAAAGATATGCAAATTGCTAATTGTCATCTGCACGGTCTAATTGACTGTTATTTTTGGTAATTGAATACTTAAGGATTATTCAATAATAATAATAATTAATTAGAATATTCAAATTTCTTTAGTGTTGCATCGCATTATTTGGGCACGTAAAATACATAAAAATATCATATGCGTTTCAGTAGTTTGAAATAGGTTTATTATAATTTCGCCGCTGCACAGTTGTACTCTACAGATACCAGTATTGTTACCTTCAGACTCGGTATGAAATTAATGGTTAGTACATTACGTACCAACTGTGATTCCACCTCAAGCACCTATGCATGTTAAAAATCATTAGCGCACGGACACGGAATGTAATTGTTACTGCAGAGTATACACTCGCTGGTGTCTCTCGACTGTAGCGGACTACAACCATAATGGGACGAAGTCACAGAAAGCCAACGACGCACACATTTGAAGTCTAAAATTCACGTATTTTACATGTTGCAACGATTAACCAAAGTTATATATCTGTGATCTTTGTTACGCTTCGAAAACGTGTCTTGAATTTAGTGTCAAGCTTTATGTCGATTATTTCTTCATCTTCTCCTCAGAGAAGGTTGATGACCATTTCACTGAACATCTTTGTTCTGAGCCAGGCTCACTAATCCCGCTGTACTCCCGAATTTTTCCTTGGAATTTTTCCTGGACAATCAGCTGGAGCAGGCTATATGTATTATTTATGTCAATTATTTAATTAATTCAACGACAGTGCCATTTCTGTCGCAATTAAATGGCTTGATAATATATAATTTTAATTTTATTTGATTATTTTAATGAATCGTGGTAGTCAAGAAAATTAAATAAAACATTTGATAATGCATCACTAATGTAAACACATTTAATGTATCTGTAGGATCTGTTGTGGTTTAAGTATCACTAGATTCTTCTTAGGTTGTATGTTGTGAATTTTTCCTAATCTCTTCCAAGTCATTTATTTCGATATGCGGTGTAATTATTCTCACATTCCGGCCTGTCCAGCACATTAGACAATCTAAACGTCTGCCAATGGTGAAAAAATAATTATCAAACTCCAGCACCTATCTGAGATATTTCCAGTTTCTAATCAATTCGTTCGCATTACTTTGAACTCTGCTTTAATAAACCATTTGATGAAAACATTATCGTTAATGAAAACATGGTCTCGTGGCACGGGGAACATAATTCTGTCATAATTATTGTTTCTTTTAGATAAAATGTATGTAACATTAGAAGTGAGCGTGCCGGCTATAAATTACCAGCAGGGCTATCAAAAACGTCATATTTTTGCCGCCTTTTATTTTCATATTATTTTTAATTTTTATAAAATTTATGAAAAGTTGTCCTATGCTTAATTTTTTACGTACTAAAAATTTCATCTTAACTAAAATAAAAGAGACAGTTTGCAATCAAGGAACCAGATTTTAACAATAACTTAAACGATTTCAGTGAAAATATTATCATAACTGTGATGTTATCAAATACACATATTTTATTATTGTATTCAAGTGTAATCAATATTATTCGTTACTCATCAGGAATCAATAGGAAAATTTGCTGATCATCTATGACTAATTAAAAATGTCGAAATTTGACCAATTATAAAATTTGTTGTTGAAGTACACATCCTCATAACGTGACACTTTTTTTTACGACATAAACAGTTCCACGGCCAAAATATTCAATCTTCCAATTCGTATTCGGCAACAAGTATTTCTATAAAATAATCGGCGACACCGAGTCGTTCATCTCGAGTCCCGTCTGTGTTATTTTGGTTTGGCATTACATTTCGTAAACATAGGTTACATTTCGAAGACATTAATTTCTTTCATATCAGGCAACAACAATAACAATTTTCCGCATTCACACAGCAACACTGACAACAGAAACGTTCTGAAATAGATTTAGATTAAAGTTTACGGCCGCTTAAAGCATTTCAAACGGCAATAAAGCTATTATTGCAATTTCAGCTCTGACTTCACATGGGCTTCTTTATAATTTAAGTGACAACCTGTTGAATCTCCGTGTCTCGCACTGTCAGCTGTTACGATTTAACGTGACCTCTTGTAGCTAACTATGGCGTCATTGACAATATTGTCTGCATTGACAATCACATTCCACGGTACAACAACATAAAAATATTTACCTCTTTTAAAGCTTTTTAAATAAAAAATTAGTTATTGAATTGTATATTATACATTTTAAACCCTTTTTGTATATATGTTGCCTGTTTTCGTGGGTATACTATCTGAGTATTCTAATCATGTCTGGTGTAGTTAATAATGAAGTAATTACACTGCGCGCTCCGCTCTTAGCAATTGTGACCAGAAGGCTGATGTCCGAAACGATACCACAAGCTGCAAAGTGAACAAACCGCCCCGAGGGGATGCCACCTGCGTGAAGCAATCGCCTTCAATCATCTGTCTGCTGCTAAATACTCACGAATGCTCGCGAAGACATGCAATGGTCACTTTCTCTACATTCATCACGATCATCAGCTTTTATTCACGCGATACATAACAAAGGCTTTCTAGCTGCTTGTATTTCTATACGTTTTGACCAAAACTCGTCATGTATGAATGTGATAATAGTTATGACTGCAGCAATATAACGATTATTATTTTTTTGATAAACAGAATAGTTATAAACGTGTTATAGAACTTTAAATCTGATATTGTTATTACGACCATTAATTTAGTATTTTTTTTGTTCTAATACATAAATGACAGGAAAGGTATGTAAACAAATCACCTTATATTTGTAGACTCGGTTTTCAATATGCAGATATTTGAATGTACTCACGCAATGAATATGAATTCACAAATCTTTTAAAGATTAAAAATTGTTACCTCGAGCAAAGCATTTGATCGTATACATTTTCATAAAATCATAAATCTTTTTAAATGATCCTAATATTTTTACATTTTTGTGAAGTTATGCAGTAGAAGTGAACGCCTTTAAGTCCAATTTCTTTTCCACTGTAAAATGTGCAGAGAGTTTTTACTATTCGTTTCGTGTGTATGTCTTATTTCTAAATAATATTACGTCATAACGATAGTTGTATACTATACTGAGTGCGTATTTCTTTTTTATCTGACCTTTATACTTGGTCATTTGATCATATACATTTTCATAAAATCATAAATCTTTTTAAATGATCCTAATAGTTTTATATTTTTATGAAGTAATGCAGTAGAAGTGAACGCCTTTAAGTCCAATTTCTTTTCCACTGTAAAATGTGCAGAGCCTTTTTACTCTTCGTTTCGTGTGTATGTCTTATTTCTAAATCGTATTACGTCATAACGATAGTTGTATACTATACTGAGTGCGTATTTCTTTTTAATCTGACCTTTATAGTTGGTGAGTCGGCTGGACATGATGCTTGTGAGTGCGTCCGTCTCGGCGAGCATCACCGCGCTTGATTTGTTTTTTACTTGATCCGGGACGCGCTCGTGAGGTCGCTCCGCTGCACCGCCGGGACTGCCTTTGGCTGTCTGAGCTTTTTTTTTATAGTTTACAGATGGTAAATGTATACAAAGCTGTGAGCATTGAAAGACATCTTGTGAAAGCGTTTATAAAGTAAATTTAAGCTCCTCTCGCATGATTTATTAAAAGCTTTTCATAAATGTTGTACTTTACATGTTGTCAACTTAGATGTTATTTTCTACCATACTATTTTGAAATCGATAGACAAAATTACTTTGCTTATTTAGATGTCAAAACGATATTTAATTAAGAAACATTACACGCCATACCTTAAAGTTGTATTATACTTATATTATATATCTTATAAATAACCATTACAATGAAAAAGTTACACACATGTGACAAAAGCGAAAATCTCCAGTTCACCCAGCAAAAATGTATTATCATCTATAAACTAGCGCATACAAAAATACTGTCATTAAAAACATACTAATCTTTTTTATGTAATCTACATATTAGTTATTACTTGTGTTATAATTTATAACTTTAATTAAGGCATAATTACTGTTTCATTAATGTAGGGTGTGTGAAAACACACCTTACTTTTTATAAGTCACTAACTATGGTCTAGGAGACACTGAGTTGCTCGTATAAAAATAACTTTGTATTTTTTAGTCTCCTTGGTAAAAAATATTATTTCATTTTGCGCGTTAACAGCACGAAACACCAATGACTCCAAAACGTGAGGTTTTTTATTGACTGCCATCTCCACTACAACTACTAACGACCAGGGACTCTCAGGTGTGAACGCTGAAAGCGTGAACTCACCCTGGACCCCTTGTAGAGTTATAACTAAAAATATTGCATCGCTACCTCTAGCGTGTTGCGTCACTTGTTACTGTTACTGTACATAATGCCGTACGATCTCTTCACTAGTTTTATCTGAATATTATTTTTATTACTTCAGAGTAAAGTGACACAAGTACTGGAAAATAAAAAAAGCACTTCGTACAGCGCACTCGCCCGTCAGACCAACGGGGAGCTCCCCGCTAGGCGCGCGTTGCACTATCATGTCTAAATATAAAATCCGGATAACTGTCAATTAAATAATGGGCTTTTAAAATTATTTGTAAGATTCTTCGTATTGATAACGTGAAAGTAAAGTTTTATTATCGATTTTGTGAAAAAAAAATACAATCGCGCCATTGTCACGGTTGTTAGTATGTTTGTTGTGATTTATCGTCAATTTGGTATCTGCCTAATTATGTTATTGTCAGCATTCAACATTTGAATCTTAGCGTGTTTTACAATCGCTTCTTTATTTATTAACAAACAAACATCTGTCGAAATTTTAAAAACACATTAATTGAATTATTAAAGGTCTGTTACTACGAGGAACTAATTTTTTATACATATTTTTTTGTTTGAAATAAATTATGCTTTTAACTACTCGATTGTTATTTATGTATTGTAGATTCAGCGGTCTGTCGGCTGCCTTAATAAATTACGACTTCAGTCTATACTGACCGAGTGTTAAATGCTGGACATTCGACGTATCGGGTTACATTGAAATCATTATCCGCTTAGAATTAAAAATACGCGTCTACGGATTCCAACATCGAAATATCTGAGATGCAAATCAATTTTGGAGATTCTATCTGACACGTTTTCAATGTTTTAAAAAAAACCTATCGATTATAACACTTTCAATGACGCAATATTTTTCATAAATAAATAGTGATAAAAAAATCGTTCGGCATCAAACTGAAGAAAAAAGACTAAAAATTGGAATCGCCCCGCTGGCGCTCGTGACTGCTGAGGAAGTTTGTGGCGCTGTTCTTGAAATTTCCAGCAAAAAAGGACGAGTCATTTTTAGAATGATGGATTACCACAAAACACAAGCTGTCTTTTAATAAAGATCTGTTGCAACAACCTCGTGAGCCATGTGTGTATTAAATTATATTTTACGATGAATTTCGGAACACACCAAATGCATTTTCTGATCGGCCATAAATCGAAGAGTCTGTTTGTTTTTGTTTTCGGTTAAATTAAGGGTTAAATAGCAGGTAAAGAAATTAGTCTGATTACAAAACCATATATCATAGTTCAATTTATTATATTTTATGTATCTTTTTTTTACAAATTATATTAAGTCGTCTAAGCTTAACTGGGATTTGGATATTAATAGCCATGATAAATATCTATCATTAACATGATTATAGTGTTTTATCATTATCCATTAATCTGCATAGAAGTGTGACCAAAAGACATCGATAAAATCAACTTGGCAGTAAAGTATTTCCGAAATAAATGCACTTCGCTTAAAAAAACAATTTAAAAAAACCTGTGCCAGACCTCGCTTTATAGCTGTTAACAGGCAATCGGCTTTATAATGCACAATATATTCAATGATTCATGTGGCATGCCCTAGAACAGTGCTTCTCAAAGTGGTCCCTACGGACCCCAGGGGGTCCCTGAGATCATTCGGGGGTCCTTAGAAAATTAAAATCGATTTGTGGGTCCCTGAACAACGTCAGGGGGTCCTCGCAAGGTTTAATATAAAATTTAAAAAAATGTGACATATTTTTATTAATATGGAAGTTAAAATAAATAACAATAAATACATTATTAGCGATTTTTACGTCCTAAGTAAAATATAAATATAGACAGGTGCATAAAATAAAATTAATAACAGGCATCGCGGTGAGTCAGGTAGGTTAATACGAAATAGAGACGATACTTGCACCAACTAGTCTATGATATGAATTTATGTAGTTTTTCACCCAGGGTCCGTAGGCAAGTTTTTACTATTAAAGGGGGTCCGTAGACAAGTTTGACTATGAAAGGGGGTCCATGGGCAAGTTTTGACTATGAAAAGGGGTCCGTGGGCCAAAATAGTTTGAGACCCACTGCCCTAGAACAATATCTGCAACGTGTCCGAATTATCCACCGAATATCGTCATCATCATCACAAAACTTCAGGAACCTATACAGGCGCTTTTTTTAATTTAAAATCTGAATTAAGACATTTTTAATTTTACTCTTTGCTTTTTTTGTTGCAAAGAAGCGAGCCACTCAAATACCCACCTACGTCATTTTTTTGTAACAAAAAATAAGTATAAATTATTTTAAGTTTAAAAAAACATCTCATCAGGCTAATATGATTATCATTGTCGCGATGACAATGATGATGATCCCGGCTGATTGGGCCGACGCGTGTGGGGGCCCGTGGGCAGGCGGCCCAGCCCGGGCGCCGCACAGCTGGCGCCGGCGCCACACCTGCCTAGCAACAGCGGCTGCCGACCACATCCACGGGACCGTGAAGGATACCCGCCAATTATATGCAACTACTGATGTTTTATAATAATCGTAGTACGTATATGCTTTTAGTCTTACAATAATGTGATATTGCTTAGGTGATAAACAATTATCGCATTAGGTCACAAATAAATTATTAATATGAATGCATATTATGCGGTAACAATATGGGTACTTCATTTGAGATTTAGAATATTAAATAAACTTTTACATATAATAAATACCACTATTTACGCTATAAATCCCAACAGTACAAATACACATCATTTTAATAATTATTATAATAATGATACTTGTGGCGTACTCAAACAGCAATCTGGTTGAAATAATATCTCTTAATTGTTCAAAACGGTCGGGGCGATGTCTTGTCGCTACGGACAGAAATATTTAGTATTTATTTTTAATATCGCAGCTGAAGGACTGAGCTTCCTTCACCCCACGCCATAACTATCGCTTTTTTATTGAATATATCTTCTGGATATCACATTATACATCATCCGGACTGTATGTCTACAAATACAATTTTTTTTATAAATATGAACAATTTTATGAAATAAACAGTAAAATTTATAAGCATTTGTATTTTTGTAACTATTGCGACGGCTTTGCCCGTGAAGTGTTTACGCAGCGTCGGAGATATATGGCCTTTGTCTGGTGAGAGTATAGGATAGCCGCAGATCTGTGTAGGCATGTATTTTATTAATACTCGATACGTCGATTCAATCTGTCTTTCCGATGACCTTTGTGCATGGGAATTCGTATTTACGTTTTAAATGCGATGTCTGCTGGCAGAGTTTTATTATTTTGACCTTTCATATGAGAATTTTAAATATGTTAAAAAAAAAACAATGCGGACCTAATAGATTACATTGTATGTCATATATTTATTTAGAAATAAACGTGTGCTCGTGCTTTCGCCGATGCCACTTCTTACTTAATAAATGGTGATGACAAATAATACAATGGACATTAATATTATTACAACAAGCAACGTTTATTTTAAAGTCGTGTTGCTATTCATTATTTTTTTATTTAAATTTATTATGTTTACATATAAAATTGCATATGATTTACGTACAAATGCAAAAGTATTTATTTAAAAAAATTTCGTACCAATGCGATTTTAAAAAGGCTTTGTTATTTTAATGTAAATAACGGGTGCTCCATCTAACTGGATCGTACCGTAAATTAGTGCAGATTCTACGTTAAAACGAAGTTCATATTATTCCGGTTGGGTGGACTAACGCGATAACCCGGCACTTAGTCTGCGCAAACCGCACACGGTAGCGACATGGACGTTACTCTGCAGCCACCGGAGCGGTGCAGGTTATGAAACCCTTAGCAGCAGCTAGTTAACTCTGCGGTTAGAGTTCGGATTCTCCGGTAGCCGAGTGCATAATCTAACATGCACATCGAATGATCGAATCATTCTAATGAATGAGTGATTTTGTTAAAGAATGAACGAAAATGTGAAGTTTGAACAATGAAATCGTTTTATCAATAATAATAATGTGCGAAAAATATTCCCAACGATAGATCCGGAAATATTGTAGTTGAAATGAAATTTTAACATGTTTATGGTTTTCCCATTGTCATTGAATGCTACTTAGTATTCTTATAATATAATTATTTATAAATTGATAGATTGTATTGTTTATAAAAAGTTTGTTTGATGATTAGAATTTAGAAAAAAGTGTAATGAAAGCGTAGTATGCTTGTATTGAATGTAAGTGCATGGCAGAATTCGGCTTTTGTATGATTGCAGCTTCTCACGACAAGCAGTAGAGTTATGCATACAGGTTGACAATTAAAATAATAAAAAATGTGAATATCAAATTCATCTAAAGTATTGAAGTGAATTTCGAAGATCCATCCATAAATTAGATGGTTGCATCATCTTTTGTACATGCTTCCTAGTTTTTTTAGTGCAATCTCGTGTAAAGTGTTTAAGAATAATAAATTTATTTAGTCGCTACAAATCACTTTTACGGATTTGTTTTTTTAAATTTTGCTGTTAACAAAGATGATGCATTAATGCATCATTAACAAACAATCATAGTTTTTCGCAAGATCCGTTAGTGTGGGCAAAGGGATGCAGTGAAAGTTTGTTTTCACTGGAAAGATGACACTGATAAGATGGACTTATAATAATTATAGTCGTTGGCGATAATTACATTATAATGTTTCTCTATAGTTATTAATTCTCTTATAGCTTTCTATTGTCACGCTCGCATAAGTTTTGAAGAATAAATTTTGATTTTATTTAAACTTACTAACATATTTACTGAAATGTTTCCACAATAACACAATTCACGACTATTAATTAACACAGTTAGGTATTTATAAAATTGCATAAAATTTTGCCCAATGTTTTACGTTTTTCAAATATGAAAGCTCTATACATCTTGGGATAACTTTCTTATACAGTTGACCTCATTAACCCAAGAATTAGAGCAATCCAATCCCAGAAATTACTAATTCTAGTTTGTCTTCTGCTATGCGGGTAATACCATTTTGCCCGCAGAAGGATTATAATGGCAAGCATAGCTGCTTAGCGACCATGAGATCCCAAGATAAATTTTTTAAAAAAATATGTAATATAAATATGCATTATTTATTCTCTAACGTTTTTTGGGATGATAATATATTTTTTTATAAAAACAATCAAGCTTATGGTAGATCTCGCGGTTTTTGAATATCGCCTCTACTTAAAAAAATATTAATGCTCAGAATAGAATACAGAAACTAAAATGTCATTTTTTTTGAAGAATAATATTTTTCTGCGAGTTAAATAAAAAAAAATCACTATCGCTAAAGCTGGATCGTAAGGTATAGAAGTGTAAGCTCGCTACCCTTGTTATGTTTAGTTTTGATTGCGCGTCATCAATTTGCCTTGTGCTGTTGTAATGGGGCCAGTCAATGCAGACGGGCGAGGCGAGGCGCCCCACGCGGTGCCCAAACCCGGCGCCCCCCCGGCGCCCCCGCGCCCAGACTCGGCGCCGCGGCGCCGGCGCCCCTGCACTACTGTTGACATTTGTTACTCGTAATGAGACAAGACGCGGCCGGGGCAACATGATTTATAGCCTTTTAATGACGGATTTTTTCTAATTATTATTTTTTGTTTTTTTTTTTTTATTAGTTTGTTTCCAAACAATTTATTTCATTATCATAATAAAGTACATACATAACTCATTGTGTCTCACAAATATAAAATTCAGTAACTCTCAAAATCACTACTCTAAACAAAAGTGTTATTTTATCACTTTAATCCAGTATAATTAATACATAATTTAAAACATACTTTCAAGTTAAAATTACGCCACAATTTAAAAAAAAAAACCGATTTTAATGTGAGTTTGTTAATTGTTAACAAATTGTAAAATAAAAATATTTCAAATCTTTATTGTATTGTATAAAAACACAATGAAAACACTCAAACACCGTGTTTTAAATAGACCGTACAAAATAACTTTTACTCCCATTAGTATAAACACAAGTTTTGTGAGTTTATAAAGTGCACATTAGGTTTTTATACCGATGCTTTTTAAGTGAAAGGAGTCATCCATTCTATCGAGGCGGACGGTGCTTTGAAGGAACCCCCGGGCTATGTATAGAGGCGCTATCTTTAACCCGTATTGACTCTGGGACTATACATTACTGCACCGGGCCGTGTCTGTGACGCAAAACAAACACGACCTGAAATACCCCATCAATCTACCGTCGCTCATTACCGCCGGCTCGCGCGTGACGTCACCGCCCCGAATAGTCCTGGCTGGGGTAGCGCGGGGGACACGAACCTGCGTCCCGGGCCTTCTAGCGACCGATCCCTACTTTGTACAACGAAAAAATGCCCGCATGTTAGTTTGCTGTGGTTTCTATTGAATATATATTTAATTTTATTAAGTACAAGAGATGACAGCTGATTCCTCTGACTTCGCGAAAATTACATTATTTATAAAATGCGACACCTAAAATTTGAATAAAATATGTAAAATACTAACGCATTCAAAGTACAAATAAAACAGGTTTTTTAAGTTAATTTAGGTAAATACATATTTTGTCAAGATTATGAAGCGTCTCTGTGATTATTTCTACTGTATTATAAAATTATATTTTATTCAAACCTTTAATTAAGCAATGCTACATAAACATCTGAAAATTCAACACATAAAATAAATCGCGTTACTTTGATATCTTTTCAATTCTTCAATATTTATTTTAGGTATGTTTCTAAACCGATTTATTGTTTAGTCAAAAACCTGAAATGCAATCGTATCAAAACAAACTCTCGTAGTGGCAATCAATTAATGTTTGAGCAAAACTCAAGACATGCACTGCATAAGAGCGGCGCGCCGCACCCCCGGGCCGCCTCGCGTGGCGCCGGAAGCGGTAGACTGTTTTGGGGTGGAAGCACTGTAAAGAGGGCTTGTAAACTGTCGGCTGCCGAGCTCACTGCCCGGAACGATGTATCGGTACTCCTAGATTGTTATTGTTTTATTTATTATTATCTACTATTGTTCTTTTGTTTGAGTCTTGGGATACACATTTTATTGTCTACAATAATAAAAGTTAAATGTATTGTGTACTACACAAAACAGGTTGTACCAATATGTTGCTGTCCAATTTTATCATTTTCTAATTTTGGTAATATTAATTTAAGATAATTCGATAATGTTTAATTAGTGATGCTTAATAGTTTTTTTTCTTTATTAGGATTATATAATAATGCTATTGGGCAGCAGCAATTCGCAAACTTTTACTTCCTATATAAAACTGCGGTGTAGAAGGACCCACGACACTACATCTAACCCTGGCTCAGCATGAGTATATGCTCAGTGAAATGGTCGCCTAACTCCTCTAAAGAGAGGCACTTGATGAAGAAGTAGTTTTTTTCAACCAACAGAACCATAAAATATTATACCAAATATTAGAGAACAATAAAGTGCACTTTCACTCATACAGATTTATTGCTTATACAATATTGTATCTGCTAAGATTTAAAAATATTAAGAATTTTTGTAAGCTTGTATTCCAAACTGAATAAAATAATTATTTCCACATTTTCGTTTTTATTAGTGACCGGTTTCGCCAATCTTTCACGTTGGCATTATCAAACAGAGTCAACAGTCAAACGTGAAAGGTTGGCGAAACCGGTCACTAATAAAAACGAAAATGTGGAAAATCACTCAAGTATTTTTATTCAAAAATATTAAAATGGAATTCCACCAAGTACTCTCTGTCAAAAATATTGAATTTCTTAAAATAATTATATCTGAATGTTTATGAATGTTCAAATACACTTTTTTTACTATAATACATTAAGTGTATTACTTTCTATGATATGTAATTACGTAGATACTTTATTATATACGATTCTCATTCGTGAAAAGTTTGCCTATAATACGAGTATACTTAACGTATTATTTATTCATACAATCTAAGAAATGTATAATTTAGTATGTTTATATAGTAATCAAGTTGTGCGGCACAAACAAGCCAGATGAGCGGCCTTCCGCCCGCCCGGCCGGCGTCGGAAGCCCCGAGCGGCGTCGCGGCGCCCCCAGCCCCGAGCCAGACTGCCCGGCCTGGAGTTGTTGATTCCTCCGATACTTCATGCCGGAGTACCTCCCTTCTGAAGATCTTTAAGTGCAACTTGACGTTTTTATACTAATGCAACAACATGCTCGGTGCAGCAGGGTACAAAAATAGACGTGTTATAGACGTTTTTTTACGTGTGTCTGATTTATCTGGTTTAGTACACATGAAGTTGATCTACTGACTTAAATGTGCACGTACATTGTTTTAATGTATGTTATGGATTAGTCAATCAAGATGCGTATTTATTACCCATTACGGGCTTATTATATTTACTAATATGATTAGGCACATTAGTTCATATATAGAAGATGATTTAAAGAAACTCTCAGAAAAATATCATCGTGACAAATCGTGACATCCCACACAAATCACGATGATATTTTTCTGAGAGTTTCTTTAAATCATCTTCTATATATGAACTAATGTGCCTAATCATATTAGTAAAGTCTTAATGTACTTAAATTGCAATTTAATAGAGATAAAGCCAATGTTTTACGATTGATTGACTGCCAAAAGTAAACAACGTTTGAAATTAAGCGATGGTTAAAAATATATATAATTTTACGTACAAAATTTATACGTATTATATGTGGCAAAACACCCAGGTACATAAATTTACTGACAACGCCCTCCAAAACCTGCAGAAAATTACAATACTCGATTTTTAATAATATAGTATCCTATGCTCCAAATAATAAATTATAGATATGAACACAACAAAGAAACGCTATTGGTTAATTGCGAGTTGTGTCGCTGCGTGTGTCCAGCAGGGCCTAAAATAATTTGTCGCCATTTTTGGAGTAAAGTTTTGGGAACACCGGCTAACAGTTTAGGGTTAGTAAAAATGGAGCGTTACACGATAGAACAACGCGTCTTCATTATTGATCAATATTTCAAAAATAATGAAAGCTTGGCAGCCTTTTAAAACTTTACTGCAAAAATGGCGACAAATTCAAATCTTGCGTTAATTTTGGGACACGTTTATATGCTGAATTCCAGGTATTTTTTTGGGTCGGGGCTTACTTTTAAAAGAAAATTAAAAGCATATTAGGCATCTTTCGGTCCAGATAAAATAGAAATCAACACGTGATCGGCGTCTCGGCGCTGACGCACGCTGCACACGCAAATACCCGGCGCCCCGCGGAGCCGCCCCGCCCGGCGCCTGACTCAGCCGGAGTCCCTCCTGACCATCGGACCTGACGCCTCGCATTCTCGTCTCACTCATACCATGGAGTATCATATTTCCTCGATTCTGGAAAAATCTTGCTCCGATTCCACTGTACGATATACTGACAGAGGCTATGCCAGGTTTTGATGCGTGCATTCGCTTAAATTTGATTTTTATAATTCTACGTAGACGGTTTGATTTCTTTGAATTTCACTCAATTATACTGTAATAAAGTTAGTGAAATTCAATCTAGTATCTTTCAATGACTGTTAAAGCTTCTACGCACGTCGCAACACAACTTGCAGCCGATTTGCAGCTAACCAATAGCAATCTTACTTTGCGTATGTGTTGCGTTGTGTTGCGCGTGTGTGGAGGCCTTTATTGTCAACTAACCTACGCAAATGAGATAAGCGTGTTTTCTATGGTTCAATAAATGAATTCCTTGGAAAATGTTTCATTGCTTTTCTCATCTTCTCATGATTGTTTAATACAAGATCAAAACCTATGATGCATGTATATTTTTATCATTTTAGATACGATGAGTCAATTACAAAACAAATTGTTCACAACTTGATGATGGGTGATGCTTGGATTTTCAGAATGTAGTCAGAAAGCTCTGAATAGCTTACATTCTCACTTAATAAGATTATTAAAGTATTAGAGGAAAACCTTGAAATCTTTACGTAGCTATTTGTTCGTTGTGTCTATTTTTGCTCCGCCAAATTTAGCAATGTGGTCAACTCCACTGGATTCCGTGAATTTTATATCAGTCAGTTAATAAGAGCTCCAGCCTTCTTAGAACAACGTTGGATGTATTCAATGAATGCTTATTATCAGGATATAAATAAAATCTTGCGGTAAATGCGACATCAAATTCAGATTGTTAAATAAAACGTAGATTATTGGCTGGGCGTTTATTACTTTCGAAAATAAATTTGCATAACCAATACGATATACATTTTTCAACAAAAGACTGTTTAACACTTACTAAGAATCACGCGTGTAATAATATAACATTAGAGTTGGAAGTTTTCCACCATTAAAATATTTACTTTGCACGATGAATTCTTCGGCAGATTTTCTCACTGGATACTCATTATTGTCTGCGGCTAAGTTCCCACGGCCGCTCTATTTTCCCAGGCCGGCGCCACAGAATCAAAATGACATTAGTCTACCTCTTTGGATTAATAATTAAAGATATTATGTCGGGGGGTCTGGCGCCGGCGCCAGGCTAGACGCCGCCCGTCTCGGCGCCGCGATGCGTTTGATGATTCAATTTTGACATTATGGAATCAGTCTTTCGGGTTCTTGGCAGGACCTGAGCAGTTGTTCGGTAACATCGCTTGAACACTTTATGGAGCTCACGTTTTGAAATATGCAGTCAGATAAATCAGTCGTGACCTACTCACATCTGTCGTTTAAAAATACTTACAATAAATAATACGTATAGCCGGTTTCTATGCTTTTTAGAACACGTCAGTAGACTATGAGTATCTTATGCAGTTTGTTGCCTAAACAGATCTTGATTATTTGTGTTTTAGTGATACTTAATTTTATGTTTTATAACTTTTTTAATGCCTGAGAGCTTTGCACAATAAAAATATGGCCTGTTATACAGTTAAACCGTGCATAAATATCTGCATAACTCCAAAGATTACACATTAGAGTCTCAACTAGTTTTTTGAGATTTCCATATATTTTTATAAATCAAAAACTTTCGAAATTAATTTTGATATTGTTTTAAAGTATTTTTCTTATTTTTTTAAATGCGAGATATAAATTAATACACAAAAAACAAGCAAACGAGATTTACGCCAAAAGACAAATTGTTACCAATGCTATGAAAAAATACAATAAATTTGTATTCTCAGTGAGTGGGCGCAATTATTATCGTGGAAGTCCTTGGGATGTGATTTGTGACCGCTGCGGAGAACAGCACCTCCCAGCCCATTACACGCCGCGTTATATATATTACATGCATTGTAGTTGAACTCCTGTCCTTAAGTAAAGTTGGCATTTGAAAACAGTTTTCATATTAATATTTGAATTAGCCGATACATCTTATCCGAAAATATAAATATGGACACCTGTCCAATTCGATGACCGAATTGTATTTTATATACATAACGTAAAGCTTAAAAGATGTCATACATATATTTTGGTCTTGCAAGTTTTCATATATGCAGAACAAGTAAAAACTCGGATTTTTTGAACAATAAAACTTTCGGGACTTGGGAATGCTGATCTGAAATTTGGAGACGTTTACGGTTCTACTTGGCTCTGGGTTATTAAAATATGTGTGTACTTGAATGCGGTCATTTTGGAAGCCGGCCAGCTCTCCGAGACTTCAGATCGTATCAGATACATTATTGTTTTTTTATTAGCTGTTTCCGTATCGAATTGGCATTTGCTCGTATGCATTATTCTAGACATTCTAATGGGGCCGCTGTTTTTGTTTTTGTGACCACCGGTGATGGACGCTAATGCGGCGGGCGACGCTGCTCGGATCCTGATCAATCTCTCATTGTTTACAGTGGACATGGATCTACTGCGTTGTTGTATATCGATTTTTATATATGTTATGCAGGTGCTTTAAGAAAGCACCTGCTTTGGTTTATTGAAAAGTATTATAGCAGTAATTTAAATATAAATAAATAAAACGAATTAGATTTTAATTTTTCTGCATCACAAGGTTTTGTAAATCATATAACGATTTTATAAATTCATTTTTATCTTCTTTTAATTATTTAACATTTCTTATTAATATTTTATTTGTATGCTTTGTTTTTCTAATTATAAAGAGTTTGAATCTTTTATCTAACAGCTAAATCATTTATCAAGAAATTTACTATAGTTATGGTAGTATCTATGTATAAAAAAAACGAATTGTTTTTCGAATAACTAGGACCATTGCTTCATCTTGCTAAATCCTCTTTTATGTCTTAATATCGCTCGTCGTTAAGCATAAAAGTTGTTTCATTGTTTTAAAAAAAATAGACCGATTACACATTGCGCAATAACGCTCCATCGTATGGTGACACTCGTTGTGGAGGACTTTGCTCCCCGAAGCGTGACTCACCTGCGCCTCGAATTGAGTTCAACTTACTCAAAGTATTTTTATTTACAATGATAGAAATTTTCAAATAAAATTTGACTAATTTTATCAAAATTTGTTTCACAGCTTAATCTAATTTTAAAGCTGCATTTTTCGACTTTGAAGGAATCACTGAAATTCCCTACGCTGTAAATTGAGGCGTTCGTCTTGGTATTTCAGCGATGCACTCTCAGCCCCTGGCTCGGAGCATCAGCCAATATAAAACACCCAGGCGCCTCACCGCGACATCAAACGCCGCCCCGCGCCGGGTATTTCTGGTGAGCTCGATGAGGTTCAGCGGGATTAAGTTGTCAACAACCGACACACACAGCTGCAGGTGTACTCGTATGTGTAACTTCTGTAAGAAAGAACCTTTATTTGCATCCAGCCTTACTCATTCATTAAACTTATTCTCAACTCATGAAAAATAAAGGGTTTTTAAAACACATATTTTTCCCTACACACTCAATAACGAAAATAGAGAAATCCATCTGCGCTACCACCTAAGCCACACCTTGCAAGCCCCATAAGCCACACACTTGCATAGCCACATACCGTATTATAAGTATAGCCTTTACAACTAACGTAAATTAGCAAAAATAAAATAATTAATCTTGTTTTTTTTTTGCATCCAGCCATTGAGACATCGCGTGATTTAAAAATATCAAAATATGTATTTGTCTCTTCTTGGAATTAAATGACTTTAATAAAATATTCAAACATTATACGTACACTATTACTAAAGTCCCTATGTGAGATTTCTATCGTTCTTGTTTTTGATGAACAACGTATTGGAAAACTATTCTTTCAAGCGTGAAAAAACCTTTATATTACAAAGACATTCATTTTCTTTCAATTAAAAAATAATATATTATTAATTTGATTAAACAAATTGATTTTACGTATTTGATCATTATCAGGACCGTAGAACACTGATAATTAAGTCACTCGGCTGTAAACCTTAATCGACGCACCGATCTGTTCATACGGATTCCTTTCAGGTATTGCTCGTCCATAAGATAAATCGTCAGGGCGATCGGGCGTCACATTAAATACAGATTCACGGGAATTAAGCCGAGGGACACTAATAACGGGGCCGAACAAGGCCTAAGTATCCAGATCTCGTCTGATTATAAAGTTTACAATTCGGGACGAAAGGGTTGCCCGTATCAATCAAACCGGTGAAGGTAAAGGTTTTTCTTTAGATTTTGTTACAGGACTTTGACAAAGTTATCTATCAATATTGGTACCTATTCAACTCGGTTTGTGGTCAGGTCGGGCTCCTCGTCCAGCAGGTGACTCATGGCCTATTGTGCAGAATTAAGGTCACGCCTGTTTCAATTTAGCCAAAACTGTTTATACTGAAATCGTACTTGACAAAGTAAAAGTCGTTTCATATAGCATAACAAATACCCTTATATTTTTTATTAAAAACTGACTATTGCTATGTGTTGCTTATATACTTATTACTTCGAATCCCAATTTACTACTCTTACGTTTTTATGTACATTTAAAGTTTAGAATTCGTGAGTACATTGTGGAGTTGATTATTGATGTCTGCCCTCGTACACGATAATTCTAGCGAGTGTAGCTCGACTTCCGACTCGACATAATGGTTATATAAAACAAATAACGGAATGCGATCGGATGAGTAAAGTCAACAATAAGATGGTGTAAATAGCGATAATGTGGAGTATGTGTACCTAGTAATGAAAAATATTCCTTGATTTACTTGTATTTCAAATTCCACGTATTTCTTTACGTGGACCATTAACGTATAATATTATATGATATAACCTATTGAATAACATTGTATATAGTATTTGGGAGATGTATTTGCATAAGTTTTCTTTATGGCGCATACCATTTATGTACTGACGTATTTATTCCACAGATTATAATCATCTCTTCAAACCTGTATTTTAAAGAAAAATTCTTAGCGCTATTTTACACCGAGCGCCCATATAAATTATTCATTCGGTAATATATGCTAAATATTCAATATTGTGACTTTTTTGCTTTTGTGTGTATCCTCGCAAACTTAATTTTTAATAATTGTTGGTTTGTTTTTTTTTCAGGTGAGCATTCCGCCGGCAAGCCAGCGCATTATTAGACAGGTAACTTGTGCGGCTCATCCACGCGTGCATCCGTCATTTCGATCGGAGTCGCGACTTCTCCAGATGCCTTATCGCAGTATTAGTTTAATTTTTTTGCCCGAGACGGTTGTAGCGTTGCATAAATTCCTCTTTAAATATCTAGAAAATAAACGAGCGTGAAATTCAAGTTACAAATCTATGTTGCCCGTTCACTGATTTTTTCCGAGTGTTGTGACACGCGACCGGATTAGTTTCATATCGAAGCGGTCATCTCGCGCTGTTATTTCGGCTCTCTCAGCCGTGAACGGTCTCGGCAGTCCGCTCGATCATTGCAGCCGTTTTTTGCGAGGAATCTAAAGTATTCTACATATCTATTACATAATAATTTGTCTCTAAATCAATCATACATGTTTGAATTTACATAATGCGTTGATGTTTATTAATTCTGCACGCGACTCCAAAGTAAACACGCTACCCACACTGTCGAAATTTGATATGTAATTGCTTGAAGTGATAATTGTTACTGAGCTACTTTTGTGTTGCTTAATAACTAATATAATATATCAACCGGTTAAATACAAGGTATCTGAATTTAAAAATATATACGTGTCTTTTGAATATTTGTCTACCATTAACATCAACCGAAACCATTTTATGATTTATACTTGTACAGCTTCGGACAGATGGAGGCATACCCTTGTGTCATGTCTCTTCAGTACCAAAGCTGTAATCGCCACAGATTGTAATATTTTTGTAATTAAATATCATTACAAAAATCGCGTCATGCAGGTGAATAGTTATATTCACCTGCATGACGTGCTGACGCACAAAAAAATGTTTACAGCAAAAAAGCGCACTATATTGCAACAAGTTTCTCCACACTAACCCACTATGCAGTTTATTTTGATTAAAAAACTATACAATCAATAATTATATATTTTAATCATATTTTAAAAAAAAATAGATAAACTTTATGATATAGTATTGTTAACCTCAATTGAGACAGAGATAATTATAGCGGTAGCTATTTTACCCGAACTTTATTGTATCTGTATTATTACTTAGTACTAATATGATTAGGCACATTAGTTCACACATAGAAGATGATTTAAAAAATGCTTTGAAAAATATCATCGTGAATTGTGTGGGATTTGAACCCACACCCCCAGGCATACAAGGCGGCTGACCATTGTACTAATGAACCACACCATTAATCGATAATTTTTATCAATCATACTCTACATATGAACCAATGTGCCTAGGCCAACCAATATTTAGTCATTTGCAAAAATCCAGCGCTTGCAAAATTTCTTTAATCATCTTCTATGTGTGAACTAATGTGCCTAATCATATTAGTAATAATACAAGAAACCCGTAATAGGTAATAAATACGCACTTGATTAACGTTCAATCCAAAAAAAGAAACTTACGTATCTGTATTACTTATCAAAGGGAGCAGCGGCCACTTTTGCGCGCTGTACATTCTATTCGCAAATAATAAATAATTAGAAGCATTTAGCTACTGCCTGATTCGTTCAAATCAAAGAGAGACCTTTTGTAATTCGATGAAATACATTTATTTTACATGCTATATTTTGTATGGTATGTTTTTATTAATCATAATATCAGTTATGTCGAATTTTTAATTTTTTTTTTTTAAATTAAATTGTTGTTCATAGTTGATACTCTACTACTACTGTGAATTTCAAACGTTGCATACCTTGTATAAATATGTATACAAAAAACGGAGCGCCGTGGGTAGCGGCGCGTGTTTCCGAAGGCCGGGTTAACTCGGCGGCGGGGTTAGCAGGCCGGCCAGACGCCGGTAACTGAATCCTCCGCATTTCAAGATACTTATATTATTTCGGACGCCGCGGCGCCTGGCCGTACATAAACTATGCTCCATTGCAGGGACTATCAAACTTTACTACGCAGTCATTTACACTTTGATTTTATGGGCGACTCCTGGTAACGCTTCGACGCAGGCGAGTACTATCCAATTTACAAATGCTCGCGGAAATTTCTGAGGTAGAAACTGGAATAGTTATGCATAACCCACGATTTTATTACCTCGAAGTGAATAAGAACTTGCGAGCTCTCTTGTAGGACATTCGTTCTTATCCATTAAGTACATTTATACGCCATTAAAAACAGCCTGGTCAACAGAACCGCCTCTACACACCAACCAAACCTAGATTTCTCAGTAAAACACAATTTGTTTATCGATTTATCTTTTAGGAAACAAGTAAAGCTTTTTTTCATTTCGACATACTGTGCTTAAAACCATTTGATCTCAAGAATACCAACTACGAAAAAAACTATGTAACATTATTTGTAACGATAATTTGAAAGCGTTATCCACTTAACCAATTTGAGTGAATTTTGAATGAATAATGAGTGAATATATTGTTTGGCTTTATATTTGATATTAAGGTATAAATATGCTTACTATTTATTTGGTTCTCTAAAACACAATATTCATGAGCACATTTTTCGTGGTACGATTTGCAAAATTTTTAGAGAAACCGTGAGCTCTGAAATGTCTATTTACTTTGTGATAATTTCACTTAAGCCAATTAACAATACTAAACTTAATATACAAATAGTTGTTCAGTTTGCACAGTTTCAGAATCCCCGGCTTATTGAAATGTGATACACATTTCTTGCGCCGATATATTCGCCTTTCACGTGAAACAAACGGAATAGGCCGCCTCGTTGCCCGCTAGCCCACTTGTTCGAGTCAGTAAGTAGTCTGTTTACAAGAACTGTTCTGTCTATCGCCAATTCAGGTCGAATTACCTCATTACCCAATCTCAAATTGGATGCTTACTTGACAACGAGCGGAATAATACTAATGAGCCAATCACTAACAGCGCATAATTATTTTTAGGATTATCCACTGCGCTAGTGATGCTTGATCCTAAATAAACGTAGCGTTTAGTTTGTTGTAAATAGTGACTCTACAACAATACAACTACTTTGAAAGGTGGGTTGAGATATACTCTAAAGCATAGGTGGCCAACCTTTTTCAGCTACCGGGCCAAATTGAAGAAATGGGATTGCCTACTGGGCCGGACGACAAAATTTCATTTAACACGTTGACTGTCATTGTAATTTTCAAAAATCTGGTTGAAAATGACAATTTGATTGGCATTATATTATTAAAAACTCTCATTTTAGTGCATGGTTATCATCAAAAAGCAAAATTTTCTGTTCATGCAAGCCAGCATTGATTTTTTTTTCATTTCCCAGAAGCCATCTATCGATATTAGCACTATTCCGAGTTTAATCGTAGCTGCACAAAAATGGCAAGTAAACAAGGATGAGATAATTCGTAGCGGCAGTCAACGTGTTAATATAAAAAGCAAGCAAGAAATATAGTGTTTTTATAGAAGATACAATTTTATTTGTATATAAAAATAAACAAAATATATTACATTTTAATGAGACGTCTGATTTTGTTTGTCAAGAGCAAGTGCATCAATGTTAATATCGATTGATGTTGTCGCTACACGCAAACAGTTTTCCAAATGGTCATCAGTGATGCGTGATCTTGTATGAGATTTGATGTGCTTCATTCTAGTGAAAAGCTGTTCACACGTGTAAGTGTTTCCAAACAGCGAAATCATCAAAAGAGCATGTTTATATATTACAGGATATTTCTCCTTATCCAAATATGTTTTGTAAAAGTCTTCCAAACCAACTTGATTGAATTTCTCCTTTAACTGTGTATCACAATACATTTCACAATGTTCCATTTGTAAAAATCCTGGCAATGAATTCACATCTACGGAGAATGGCGTTGCAAATGCAGCAAAAAGCATGCGATGCTTTTTAAAATCTTGAAATCGGTTTTCAAATTCCAGCTTCAAGTCTGATATCAACGAAGCGTATTTATCCGTCGCTATTTGTGTGACGTCTGGCTCCAATAATAATGTAGGAAAATGAGTGTAGATTTTTGCCCTTAACTGTTGTTCCCAAACCCCAAGTTTCATTTGGAATGCGCAAATATGATCATACATGTTATTGATTAGTTGATCTTTCCCTTGTAGACGAGTATTAACAATATCTAGATGGCTAACTATATCGACCAGAAATGCAAAGTCTCTAACCCACTCCTTGTCTTCAAATTCCGGGATACGTTTTGACTTGGTTGCGAAGAATGATTGTATTTCTTGCTTCAAAGCAAAAACTCTTTTCAACATTTTGGCACGGGTCTGCCACCTTACTTCTGCATAAAATGTAACGTCATTATAGTCTGAATCCAAAGACTTAAGAAACTCTTGGAACTGACGGTGATTCAACCCCTTCGACTTAATAAGGTCTACTGTTTTGATGACCACATTCATGACATGATCCATTTTAAGGGACTTGGAACATAAATTTTCCTGATGAATAATGCAATGAAAATTTAGCATCGAAGTATTACCAACTTTCCTGGCCTCGTCTTCAATCAATTTTACTAAGCCATTGTGTTTACCAACCATTGCTGGAGCACCATCTGTTGCTAAGCCCGATAAGTTGTCGAGTTGTAAAGATAAACGATTCAATGTCGATGTAACAGCTCCTAAGAAATCTTGTGAGCAAGTGGTGTCTTTAAGTGGATACAGTGCCGCTAATTCTTCTGTTTTGTTAAAATGGACATCAACACCTCTAATAAATATTGCCACTTGGGCGGTATCTGTTAGATCTGTGCTTTCATCCAATGCTAGAGAATAAAATATGAACTTGGATGCTCGATTTTTCAAATTATCTTCAATATATTTTCCAATGTCGTCCACACGCCTAGTAATAGTTTGACGAGACAGGCTTATTTTTGAGAAGTCTGTTTTCTTTTCTGGGCACATAAATTCAACGGCACTCTCCAAACATTCCTTAACAATTTCACCATCTGAATATGGCTTCGATTTTTTTGCAAGTATCGTGGCTATTGCATAACTAGCTTTTACATAGCATTTTGAGTTTTCAGTCATATTAGTAAATGTCTGATGTTGTGCAAAAAGTTTTCTTTTTAATAAATTAACTTGGTCTTGTCGAAATTGCCCTTCGTACTTATCAAACCTATTTGCATGCTTAGCCTCGTAATGACGTTTAATACTATACTCTTTTAATGCAGAAACAGAACTATTGCATATCAAGCATATTGGCTTTGATTTAAATTCCACGAAAAAATAGTTTATACTCCATCTGTCTTGAAAACTTCTGTGTTCTTCGGTGAATCTTCTCTTATTTGGTCCAAGGTTTTTACTATTTGACGCCATTTCTGTCTAACTAAGCCTAAATAAACAACCACGCACTTTGCAAGCTACCTGCGAACTGGACTTTGCACGATAGCCGGGGATTACCCAGCAACCCGCTCCGCACCCCTCCCTCCCTTCCCCACGGTATCCCGCATTCACGCTCACGAGAATCTACGCGAAATCGACGTGCTCGCTTTTTAAAATCAGCTTAAATTTGTGATTGTTGTTAACACAAAGAAATTGCCACGATAGTTGAATCAATGTACTGAGATATTTCCATATATATGATATGATACGAACTACGCTCAATGGAATATTCTAATGGTGGTTTTATGTAAAATAAAAAAAAAATGTTTGCATATGCTCAGTGGGCCAAAAATAAACGCCCGCGTGCCACGCGTGGCACGCGTGCCATGGGTTGGCCACCTATGCTCTAAAGCATAGTTTTCCAAACTATTTTGCCTCGTCGACCCCTTGTCGAGTTTTCCTGTTTTTCGTCGCTTTGCTAATATTGAATTTTTAGAAATTCATCAAATTTAAACATATTTTTGACATCTTATATGTATAGAACAACTCATTTTCATAAGGTTTACCTTACAGTGGGCTTAAAAATTAAAAAGTTAAAATACATGTAAAGTTAATTATACCTTTATTGATTAAAAACACACAAAATGCAAATATAGTATAATTCAGAAAATCAATATTTTTGACAGAGAATACTTGGTGGAATTCCATTTTAATATCTTAAATAGAATAAAATGCATTCATTAAAAACATACAAAATACTTCTACGCTTCAGGGCTTCGATTCGTCACAAAGTACATAGGTACAATCTGTGTTAGGTGCATTATGACATTTACGAAGTGTCTAAATTTTGGTGATGACCTGCTTAAATGGGATCCACTCTCGTAGGCCCCCATTTACAGTTCATGGACCCCCAATTTTTTTTTCGCTGTCATCGACTCCTTGCAGGGCGAAATCGACCCCTGGGGGTCGATATTGACCACTTTGGAAACCTCTACTTTAAAGCATTCCATGCTCTCAAATACCTTTTTAAGTTTACCGTGTCATCCGCTAAATCGGGCCCCACGTCTCATAATGAGTACGATGATTCAAGGCTTGGGGTAAAAATACAAATACTTTTGTCGATATCTATATACATTAAAAGTGATTACCATATTGCATCACGCCCAAACAGTCCGTCTCCGTGCCGTATCCTCACATTCCTCGGCTCTTTCCGCCCGTCCGCTGCAACGGTGAAGCAGTCAGCAGACATTCCTCGCAGGCAGTGGAGCAGATTCAAGGTCAGGTGGAATTCCTCACCTCGGAAATTAGTACATCTTGATATGAAATTATTCGGCCCATGTGTTTGCATTGTTGAATCCGGGTGCATTGTGAAACATCGGCGCGCCACGGACTTCATCTCACAATCTACAATGACAGCGACCTTTCATTTTAAAAACTAAAAAAGCGGAATGCTTTTAAGCATTGAGTATAAGTATATCAGAAAAAAACTAACATCTTCAATTATTTTGTTTTAAATTTTTTTACGCCACCAAAGTCGACAGTCGAAAAAATAACCTTCTAATAAACGTCTCAATGTTGATACTAATAAATATCTCCAATTGGTGTAATCTTCCACCTACCACCATGAAACTTGAGGTCTACAACTTAAGGTTAACTCCAAATTAACATATAATAAGAACTGCAAGGATCACAAAAAAATTTAAAAGCATGAATCTCGGCGCTAGGTCAAAGCTATGAATAAAATAGATCACTCAAATTAAAACGGTTTTTCGGTTAAATTAAAAAAAAAAAATTATTGCGTTAAGTTCATTATTTGTTTAATAGCTACTGCTACTTTCACAAATACTAAATATTTGCGTGGCTCAGTTATCAGAAATTATTTCAACTCTTTTCTGTAAAATGTTTATTCTATAATAAATTAAATACGAAGTAGACCATCGATCTTTATTAAATTCCGCCAAAGTCAGCGCATGAATATATCAAACCATTTTTTCATCCTCATTATATTCTTTTGCGTTTTTTGTCGATTTTTTTTAATAATGTTATTTGTCGAAAGTATGCCGATAAATAAATAGCGTGCATATTTTATTTGAGTAGAAGCTATCGGGCAGTTGATATCTCGTCGGTTCATCACCATCACTTATAATTGAGTGACGTCACAGGTTGAAGTGAATAATTAAATTATCTGGACAGATTTATGAGGTGCGAATGCAATACAAGTTGTCGATACGCCGCGGCATTCCTCAGTTCGCTTTTGCAAACCGAGATAAACAAATTAATCAGCTCGAATAATGAACCACCTACTACAGAGGTGCTCCATCTTTTAATGACATGAGCTACGATACAATCTACTACAGCTTTCACCATATTTCCAACCAAAACAATAATCATTGTATACCCTTTTTATATTACTCTAAGATATACGAGTACCAATAATAATCTGGAGATATAAAACTAATGAATTGTAGGATTGTGCTAAACTGTTGCGAGTTAAGATTCTTATGTCCTTGGATTGTGATATATTATTACAATCCCGTAGTAGAGTCATGAATGCGTTCAAATGTAAGAAAAATCTTTTTTTTGCTTTTTGTATGGAAACATAGATATATCGGTCGTTCACAATCAAAACATTTCTCTTTATTCCCACCTAATATTTCCACATTGTTTTTTTCGTAAACGAGGCAGAATAATGAATCAACAGTAATGGCCTGTTAAAATCGTGATTTGTGGAAAGGTGATATCGACACGCGAGGGGAGATATTACATACGGAAGGGATGAATTTGTGGCAAGAAATCACTTTTTCATTACATGGTTTCGTTCAATATCATTTGCTATTATTACAAACTACTTTGTATATTACTGACCGACGTCTGACCATTTCCAAAATGAAAATAATGTATACGGAAGAATATCTTACTTTTTCGTAAAACTATATACTTCGCAAGTTTTTAATAATTAAGTACTGTAGAATATATTTTTTTATTCACAAATATTTTTTTAAATTTGTTTGGTATATATATAAAAAGCTTACATTCAGTGATAAATCTGTTATTTTCCTAATGGTAAAACACTGACACCAACAAGACGTATGAGATACTCGTATTAGTATTTATTCGCCCTTGGATTTGTCTGTCAATCTCGATAATCCATATACAGCTCAGTTGGGAATAAATTAAGATATAGCGCAGTACATTATTAATGTCGTGGGTAGTTATCATTTCAAACATGAAAACCCTTTTAGAGTCAAACAAATAAATATTGTTTAATCAAAGAATGTTTAGGTCATCCACATTTCACTTCACACTAAATATTTTTTTATTATTTCGTTTCTTTTGGTGTACTAATGACTCATCGCTAGTCACCTGCTAATGGCCCGTAAGATAACAGCCTCCTAAAACTAAAACACTATCAGTAATCGTAAAATATGCAGAGGATGGCTCGCGTGGTGTTGCGTCAAGCATTCTTCAGGAGCCGCACAGTGGGCCATTCTGCTAGTGAAAATTACATTAAAAAAAATAATTATAATCATTGAATAAATAACCACATCGGCAGAAATCGACAACTGAGTAAATATATTACTATTATAATATATATTATACTACTATATATTTTTTTTGTAGATCTAATAATATTAAATAGAAAAATCGAAACCATCTTTATTAGATATCAGTTAGTGTATGTACGTTTATAAAAAAAAAAAACGAAATTAAGAGGTCTGAGATACTTCTGATTAATTTAAATCGGCTGTAGATAAACTCTAAAATAAAATAAAATCATCATGTATTTTTAAATGAATTGGGTACAACCAACGTATTATATCAAAGCTGTGTTAGAATTTGAAAAAATAGTTTTTTTCCAAATAAATTGTAATAAATATTTTTCTGTCACGTTTTTTTTAGTAACAAAATAAAATTTATTGTCGCAAATAATGATAATACGCTACATTCTTTATTAGGCTTCACTTAGCACCTCCATAAATCTACGCCTTCACACCTGCACCTATGACACCTATGACCCTATGAAATCTCAACTATCGACTGAATAATTTTCCACTGAGTCATTATATAAGAAATTTTTAAATATAAATATACGTAGAATAATCAATAAGACTGCATTCGATTGCCCAAAGAAAAATCTATGCAAAAAGACGCACTGAAAGCTATAAAGCTATCGCGAATAACACGGGAGCACAGGATAAATATATGTTCATGGACACGGTCACTAACCTCCTCTGAGGAGAGGCGCTTGATGAACAGCAATTGTATAACATTAAACACAAAGTAATTATAAACTTTTTTAATGTTTTGTTGCTATAATGATATTAATAAATAAAATATCAGTCGTGGTGTCCCAGCGTGGCTGGAGTGGACGGGGACAGATTTTTTTTCTATTTTATAGTCACAATAATTAAAACGGTACGATGTTTTTGTTCGAAAATATTAAATTATTTAGAATATATTTTTGTTGCTGCACATATTGATATCCCCAATACAATAAAATGACTGTCGATCCGTAAAAAAAACATAAATACATATTTAATTTATATAAGTGCACATTAATGGTATTAAGGAATCAAATAATGCAGGAAATCAGTTCAATATAAACCATTTAAATTACACGCGAGGGTTCGCGCGGCCATGAGGGGTAAATGTTTGATGTGTGGTTATTCGTCGGAGGGATAAAATTATGCATTTCCGGGGTGCGCCGCGAACCTCGCCCAGCCACGCACCCCTGCAACAGGTCACAAATTAGATTTAAATCATATTGAGTGTAAAAAAAAAATAATAATTGGCGACAAAAAAAATTTCAGTCTTGATACAAAAAAATATATATTTTGTGTTTACGGATTCTAGACATATTTTGGATTCAGTGAGTATATTTAATAAATATTATATTTTAACGTCACAGTAAAATATTTACAATACGTCACCATCACAATCTCACCAACCATTGTTGATCCGCTGTTGTAAAAAAGGCTTTCCCATGTCTACACCACTCTTGGTGTTTATTATTTAAAGCATACGACTGAAAAGGTACTAAAATTGTCGTTGAGGTCTTTTTCTTATTCAGGTAAAAACATTTACGCAGGCAATAATATATATTTACCCAAGTCGTTGTCACACTGATACACACTGAATTTCATTTCGTTACTATTATTTTTACATATTTTTCATCCAGATTTCCTATACGATCGTTCAATATACTCGATCATTAGACTTCTCAGAAACATTTATTTCTGAGAAGTTTATTATCACAATAATAGGATCCCAAAGAGCATCGCTGCAAGCCTACATAAAACACGATATTAAATTATAATCCGACGACATATCGAGGTCCGTCCTAATGTACATTGCTTGTAGCTTATCGGCGAGCAGTCCCGAGCCGATCGCCAGTCATAAATTAGGCAGACTCGACGGCATTCCGTGAGTCGATCAGAGACCGACTTTTTGCCGCACGGCGTCCAGTTTTTTTTGGATTATTTATTTATACCATATCCTGCTGACTTACTAGAATACTTGAGTTTTTCACCCAAAGTATGTTTTTACATACTCGAGTGATGGGATATTAAAATTGTGTACTCTTTATGAACTCCAAGCAAGCTATAAAATATAATCATGGGAAGGCCACAATATTGGTAAACTAAAAAAAATTCTCCAAATTTATATATTTGATATACTTTGTTATCTCAACATTAACCGAAAGGTTGATAAAGACCTTAAAGGGTATTTTATAGGTAAACATTTTTTAATGTTTTTACTGGTTGTATCTATGGATCTTTGATTTCACGTATTATTTTAATCGTTTTTTAGCATTGAGGTTCTCATTTCATATAAATCAAAATATATTTGCAATAATACTCGTCGTTCAAAGTGATGATATTAGACATGCAGTTGGTCGAGCGCGGATGCTCGGCAGTTGTGTTAGCTTTAAGAGGACGTGGATGACTCTTCATATTTCAGTTTTTTGGTTGTTTGAGTTGTTTTTTGTTTGTTTCGGCTGATTGAATTTTTTGTCCACATGATAACATGGTAGTCTCTCTGTTGTGTGCGATTTTTTGTGACCAACGCAGATGCAATCCACAAATCTTCACCACGGTGAAATGTGGAAATAAATCATTTTTTTTAAACCATAATCACTACTTCATCTTGTTAAACTTAGTTATAAATGTGTTTTTAAAATATAACCAATTTATGGTGAATTCATAAATATATATAAAATTTTTCTTTTTAAGTAAGACTTATTGGTTACGTCAATAGTTCAGACTTTTTCAATTAAGTAAAAACACGCATTTACAGTAATTTTTTTTATATAATACCAATAAGTCTCACAAGTAAGGTAATAGTAGTAGCTATATATATATATACATATTTACAAATTGATTTTATGTATATTTTCGGAATCTACTCGTGCATACATCCGTTCTTAAAAGAGCTGACTGCTCCGATGCTTTCTCCTAAATATAATTCCCCCAAACAAACTCCCCGCAATACATCCATGTCTAGCTTTCATCTCCTCAAGCGAACATAACCGAGACATGTTTTCCCCTGCTGTCCTTCGAGAGCAGTCATAGACTATTAATTAGTCTCACTCGATACATCCATCACCGGCAACACCAGACGACCGTAAAGCGTACGTCATCGTGGACCAACACTACACGTCCTAGTTGTAATCGCACGTACGGATAAAATATTACCTTAATTAATTATCTTTAAAACCATTTATTTTATTTACTCTGATTACTTTTTTATTATTGTACGCTCTCCGAATGATAAGATATATTATATTTATTGATTATCGACAGTACGACCAGAGGGTAACCGCACGGGCGAAATCGGGGTGTGTGACGAATAACGTCTCCCCCAAAATGTTCGCCCAGACGCCGATAGCCAAAATAACATTTATTTGTCAATGTTGCCGCTTGTGCAGTTCGTTGACTCTTTCAATTCGGAGGAATGTGTCAAATGCGCTATCTAGCCGCGCTGAAAGGATCATTTATTAAAGTTTTTTTTATTTAATCCGTGGCTATTTCACTATAATGCATTATGCATGCGTGTTCCAAAGTTTTTTTCTGTCTGCTCCCGAGCGGTTAATGTTTTTAAACAATGTTTTATTGAGTGGTTGTTTTTCTGAAAATTTTATTAAAAAAAAAAAAAAAAACATAACACTTCGAATGAAATATCAGTTTTGCATACAAAATACTAGAATACTCAATGTAATTTATAGACATCTATCGAAGCGAAAATAAATTATTTACCATAAGTATTGCGAATCATCACACCAGCGAACATAAATCTTCATAAAAATGTAAAAAAAAACTCGAATCTAGAACAATGAACTATGTAAATGGACGTACCTACGTATGTTATTCCCGCCGAGCGCCATGTCTGTCGGTTGTTTTTCACAGCCCGCGTTACATCATCAGGGCCAAGTCTTCGGAGACCTTCCAGTCCGGCTTGGCCCGCCGCCGCGACGCCCGGGACGGCGCCCCGGCCCGGCGCCTCGGCGCCCGCTCTAGGGGCGCCTGCTGCCGGGGGCGCCGGCACCTGGCGCCGGCCACCAGCCACCAGCCACCAGCCACCACCCACCACCGAGGGGATTATATCAAATGGGGTTCGGAACATAATAATGCGTATAATCAAAATGTACTCAAATACTTTTATTATGGGTGTGTATATATATATATATATATATATATATATATATATATATATATATTTATAAATTATTTCTTAAAAGTTTTGCTTTGATTTGCACTTTTTGATTTTTTTTTTTTCCGTTTAGCAACTCCGAGTTAATGATGAGATTTTTGTTAATAAATTAAATGTTATTGTTACACAATAGCTTATATTATATTTATATTTTAAGCGGGTAACGAAAATTGACTAAACTGATGTGCGAAGCGGACGAATTCGCGTAAAATTGCACGTGTCAAATCTAGTCTATACACTCTTTGATTTGCATGTAGTCAAATAAATAGTTTCCTATAAAAAGTTTAACCACTTCATACACACTTTGCGGATTACTTGGCATCACAACAACACCACTTTGTCCTAAAAATTGTTTAATAATTGGAGAATAATATTTCTCTGACCACTCCACTTCTTCATTGTCACTTTGTTCAAAATCACTGGACAGTATTGGTAGAAATAACGTTGACGAGTCCTAAACAAACATTTCGAGCTGTAAACCTAAAGAATAAAATGACCTTCTGCCGCTTTTAGAGTAAACACATTCAAAAACGTATTAATATGCGCCCCGCCCCGCCGAAAATTTTTTTTTTTTCAGGCAGTAGTCCGCGGAACGGGTACTAGTACCCGCCCCGCCTTTAGTGTGTTAATATATTACAAGCGCGTTTTAAAATTAATTTTCCCGGTGTAGATGCATACATTGAGATATCTTTGATTGCGCGGGCATTTGTCAGTGGCGCCCTTGGTTGCATATTTTATTGAAAGCACCTGGCATTTTTATGGGCAATCGTACCTTCCCTGCATAACGACCCCGCGACTGCAGCGTGAACGGCGGATGTGGAGGGCAGGAAGTGAGGGACCGGTCGAGTGTGGAAAAAGCAGCGTAGAGTGACCACCGAAACCAGGGTGGTGATGGGTTTATTCCCTTGAATTGTAAAAAGTACAGCACAGTGGCGCACTTTAAAATAATAGCAATTAAAACTCTATTGCATTAACAAGACATAAAACTCACAAAGAAATTTGATTTGTAGCCATGGACAAAATCATTTTTACGTTTAGTAAAATTCAATGCAGAAAGGGATAATTGATTCATAGTACTTTTAATCAGTATCATGCTGAAGATTTTAGGTACTTACATTCAATTTATAAAACAATACGAAAACATTATTATCTTTTAAAACATACAATGATCTATTGTTATAGAAGGTTGCACAAAACTATTATTTATTAATATAATTTATGTTTATTAAATATATAAAACAATTTGTTGACTAATCTAACTCTACAAGGTGCGCTCTCACCTGCGGCGCCAAACGACCGCTCCCCTTGTCTATTTATCTGCTAACTCAACATCAAGGCTTGCCTGAGACATAAGATGAGATTGATGACCATCTCATTGAACACAAATTAATCGTGAGTCAGTCTTAATACTTCCAGCCACTGGCGTTAATTCCGCATCCACGTTAGTTTTCTCCTTCCGATGCCACTTATTCCTTGGACGATTAGATGAAGGATGCTGTATTTATTGTTTAAACCATAGGTGGCCAACCCATGGCACGCGTGCCACGCGTGGCACGCGGGCGTTTATTTTTGGCCCACTGAGCATATGCAAACATTTTTTTTTTATTTTACATAAAACCACCATTAGAATATTCCATTGAGCGTAGTTCGTATCATATCATATATATGGAAATATCTCAGTACATTGATTCAACTATCGTGGCAATTTCTTTGTGTTAACAACAATCACAAATTTAAGCTGATTTTAAAAAGCGAGCACGTCGATTTCGCGTAGATTCTCGTGAGCGTGAATGCGGGATACCGTGGGGAAGGGAGGGAGGGGTGCGGAGCGGGTTGCTGGGTAATCCCCGGCTATCGTGCAAAGTCCAGTTCGCAGGTAGCTTGCAAAGTGCGTGGTTGTTTATTTAGGCTTAGTTAGACAGAAATGGCGTCAAATAGTAAAAACCTTGGACCAAATAAGAGAAGATTCACCGAAGAACACAGAAGTTTTCAAGACAGATGGAGTATAAACTATTTTTTCGTGGAATTTAAATCAAAGCCAATATGCTTGATATGCAATAGTTCTGTTTCTGCATTAAAAGAGTATAGTATTAAACGTCATTACGAGGCTAAGCATGCAAATAGGTTTGATAAGTACGAAGGGCAATTTCGACAAGACCAAGTTAATTTATTAAAAAGAAAACTTTTTGCACAACATCAGACATTTACTAATATGACTGAAAACTCAAAATGCTATGTAAAAGCTAGTTATGCAATAGCCACGATACTTGCAAAAAAATCGAAGCCATATTCAGATGGTGAAATTGTTAAGGAATGTTTGGAGAGTGCCGTTGAATTTATGTGCCCAGAAAAGAAAACAGACTTCTCAAAAATAAGCCTGTCTCGTCAAACTATTACTAGGCGTGTGGACGACATTGGAAAATATATTGAAGATAATTTGAAAAATCGAGCATCCAAGTTCATATTTTATTCTCTAGCATTGGATGAAAGCACAGATCTAACAGATACCGCCCAAGTGGCAATATTTATTAGAGGTGTTGATGTCCATTTTAACAAAACAGAAGAATTAGCGGCACTGTATCCACTTAAAGACACCACTTGCTCACAAGATTTCTTAGGAGCTGTTACATCGACATTGAATCGTTTATCTTTACAACTCGACAACTTATCGGGCTTAGCAACAGATGGTGCTCCAGCAATGGTTGGTAAACACAATGGCTTAGTAAAATTGATTGAAGACGAGGCCAGGAAAGTTGGTAATACTTCGATGCTAAATTTTCATTGCATTATTCATCAGGAAAATTTATGTTCCAAGTCCCTTAAAATGGATCATGTCATGAATGTGGTCATCAAAACAGTAGACCTTATTAAGTCGAAGGGGTTGAATCACCGTCAGTTCCAAGAGTTTCTTAAGTCTTTGGATTCAGACTATAATGACGTTACATTTTATGCAGAAGTAAGGTGGCAGACCCGTGCCAAAATGTTGAAAAGAGTTTTTGCTTTGAAGCAAGAAATACAATCATTCTTCGCAACCAAGTCAAAACGTATCCCGGAATTTGAAGACAAGGAGTGGGTTAGAGACTTTGCATTTCTGGTCGATATAGTTAGCCATCTAGATATTGTTAATACTCGTCTACAAGGGAAAGATCAACTAATCAATAACATGTATGATCATATTTGCGCATTCCAAATGAAACTTGGGGTTTGGGAACAACAGTTAAGGGCAAAAATCTACACTCATTTTCCTACATTATTATTGGAGCCAGACGTCACACAAATAGCGACGGATAAATACGCTTCGTTGATATCAGACTTGAAGCTGGAATTTGAAAACCGATTTCAAGATTTTAAAAAGCATCGCATGCTTTTTGCTGCATTTGCAACGCCATTCTCCGTAGATGTGAATTCATTGCCAGGATTTTTACAAATGGAACATTGTGAAATGTATTGTGATACACAGTTAAAGGAGAAATTCAATCAAGTTGGTTTGGAAGACTTTTACAAAACATATTTGGATAAGGAGAAATATCCTGTAATATATAAACATGCTCTTTTGATGATTTCGCTGTTTGGAAACACTTACACGTGTGAACAGCTTTTCACTAGAATGAAGCACATCAAATCTCATACAAGATCACGCATCACTGATGACCATTTGGAAAACTGTTTGCGTGTAGCGACAACATCAATCGATATTAACATTGATGCACTTGCTCTTGACAAACAAAATCAGACGTCTCATTAAAATGTAATATATTTTGTTTATTTTTATATACAAATAAAATTGTATCTTCTATAAAAACACTATATTTCTTGCTTGCTTTTTATATTAACACGTTGACTGCCGCTACGAATTATCTCATCCTTGTTTACTTGCCATTTTTGTGCAGCTACGATTAAACTCGGAATAGTGCTAATATCGATAGATGGCTTCTGGGAAATGAAAAAAAAATCAATGCTGGCTTGCATGAACAGAAAATTTTGCTTTTTGATGATAACCATGCACTAAAATGAGAGTTTTTAATAATATAATGCCAATCAAATTGTCATTTTCAACCAGATTTTTGAAAATTACAATGACAGTCAACGTGTTAAATGAAATTTTGTCGTCCGGCCCAGTAGGCAATCCCATTTCTTCAATTTGGCCCGGTAGCTGAAAAAGGTTGGCCACCTATGGTTTAAACCGTACGTTTCTTTCACCATGACGCAAGACTCTTTCAATTGTGACGCGGTCAACCCGTAGTATTTTAAAAAGCCACGTTTCAAACAACTCGGAGACTCATTGTGGCTGACTTAAGTCTCCACAGTTCCACAAAGAAGAACTGAGTCAACAAAACATTTGATGAATCTCCAGCTGAAAGCCCAACTTGCAACCGATTACGTCGTATAAGCATAAAAAATACTGAAAGTGATGGGGCGCTAATGGCGGTTTGCAAATCGGTAGCAAGTTGTGTCGCAGCGTGTGTGGAGGGTTGTTACAAATGGCAACATTTTGTTGCTGTCGAAAACTGATCGCCGCGTTGTTTTTTTGGAATTTAAATTTTTCTGGTGCGCGACGCGGTCGGTCGGCCGCTGCTGGCGCCGGCGCCCGCGCGGAGCCGTTCCGCCAGCAGGGCTGCCCATCGCCGGCCCGCGGCCCACACCGTCGAGCCGTTCCGCCAACAGGCCTGCCCATCGCCGGCCCGCGGCCCGCACCGGCGAGCCGTTCCGCACGCGGGGCCGCCCGCCGCCCGACCTAGCGTGACGCGGCGCCAAGCCGACAGCCGCTCTCTGCTCCCCGCTCCATTGTCATGCTGTCGTATTAGCGAGCGTGTAGCACCGGCAGTGCGCAGTAATGACATAGCGGATGCTCACGAAAGCGCAGATCATCGCTTGTTTCTAGTCAACACTAGATTTATGCCGGGATAATCGCGTGCGGTCCGTGGACTCCCGCGCTGCATTATCGCCTTCACCAGCCGTTATCCGTTTTAAAAAAGCTTCCGGCGAGTCTCGCAATCCCCTCCTCAACACCCCCGACACCATATCCAGCCACTACCGACACAAATTTCCCCACCATATCCTCCTCGGTGAAAATTTAACGGTCTCCGACGGCTCCCGGGGCACTCTGTACAAGAAGGAGCGTCAAGACCAGAAATGTTGGGATGATTATTGTACCCCATCCCAAGCCCTGAAATATTTAAAATCTAAATACAATATGTGTTGTTAGTTATATAAGCCAGCTACTGTTCCTTTGTAATAACTAGGATGTCTTGCATTATATAAACTCAGTATAATCGCTAAGTTTACCCAACCATCCGCCACCCCCCCCCCCCCCCCCCACACTGTTATATTGTTATGTTACCTAATTTTAATATTTAATATTTATTTCAAATCATGCTACAAAAGGGTTTTTAACACATATTTTCCCTTCCACCAACTAGAAACATAAATTTAAGAACCACATGTACGCTACCACATAAAACTTCAAATTGTAACCCGGGGCAGGAAATACCGTATTGCTAAACATAGCCCTAAAGACCAATTGTAACATATTAGATAACGAATAAAATCTTGAAAATTACTTTTTTTTTTTAAAAGCTTACTAATATACTTTGACACAACTTGCAACCGACGTTATTTACATAAGCAGAATACCCAAAATTTTAACGCCATTGGCTGATTCCAAATCAGTCAGTGCGGGTGCAAAAGCCTTAGAATCAAGAAACTAATGTTTATCTGTTTGTGGCGAAAGCGATTGCCTTCTTTGAATACTTCATGCACGTTACACGACACTTTTCAGTACTTATGAATCAACTCTTGAAAATTGTTACTGTAGCTTACTCTCGACGGCGTAAAATCAAAATAAATACTTATATTTACAAATACAAATACTAAATGTGTATGTCATGATGCTTATATGCAAGCGGAATCATTATTAGCATATGAATCCAATAATTGAAATATTTATCAGAATCTCTCAGAGTAACATTTTGGAGTCGAAATAAATACTAGATAAGCAGGTTAAATATAATACACAGGAAGATCACTAAAAACATGCATCACCTATACGGGATGCAATAAAAAGAATATATTATTAATAATTTACTTCATTAAAAAGTATATTGAATTTTCTCATGAGTGCCAAAGCACAGCAGCTTGGCCACTTTACATTTAAAAGGCAGTTAATTGATCGCCGGTAAGTTTTGAAATCTTCCAAAGCGTCACTGCAATAATCGTTCTGGACATGACACCGGCGAGATTTAATTTTAATGAAAATAAACATTTAGGTGTGCTTAGTAACAGCGCGCAGCGACAGGCGTCTCGGCTTAATTTTATATTCTGTTTATATTCATGCTATCCGGGTTCCCAGCGCATGTGAACGAAACTTTGTTTATTCTAGAATCCGTATGGGAATCCAGAGAATGGCGCCATCGTGCATTATTTATTCTCCGGTTATTCAGAGCGCGACCATGAAAAAACAAAATACCTCGCTACCTACTTCTTCTACGTTTTGTAACAATCAAATGGCTGCATAAATCATAAAACTGCAGATATATCACCAACATCTGGGTATAATTTTAACTGCTGTTTTAATTAAGACCAAAAACTTAACCGAAATATGACATTTGGAATATATGCAAAAATAAAATTATATATACATATATTTCAACTAATCTTTTTTCGAGTGCCTTCATTAGAGTAGGTTAGTAACCATTTCATTGAATACATATTTATCCTGGGCTAGTCTTACATCAACTTAAGTTTCCTCCTTTTTCTTTGGACAATTAGATGTATTATTCTCGCTTTTTTACTATCGTCAGGAGTGTCTTCTATGGGTTATCTACCGTGGGTTGACCACATCACAAATGAGAGAAAGTCTTGCACAGAATGCGCAAGGAAAGATAAAAACACTGATAAGGGATCATAATTGTAAATAATATAGCTTGAATATGATATATTAATTAATATCGGTATTTATTATTTAGTATATACAGTGAGTTGTAAGATGGACGCTGTCATCATTCAAAGTGCAATATTTCCTACTTAAACAAGGTATATGCTATAAATGTTTGACAATTATCCAGGAAGTCAACTAGGCGGTTTCTCTTGTGTAGAATTATCTGCGTGGTTATTTTGAATGATATGCAATAAGCATAATTGTATAATTCCCAAGGAGCGGCCTGTGATCGATTATATATCCCCGGGCGGCTGGCGAGGGCGAGTCCCGCCTCGAGGCCCGCGACACTCGCCGCGCGTGAATCACGCAGTCCGGCGTCTGCTCTCCTCTCGAATTTCAATAACTCATAACTAGATTAATTAATCCAATCATCTCGATTAACTCTTTTTAATTTTGAAGGTTAACAAGTTTTTTCGCTTTTGTAATAAAAGTGTTTCACTGGTTTTTTGTTACATGTTATCAAAAACCAAAAGCCTACGAAACAGTCATGAAAAAAATATATCTCCATCGTTCTTTTAAACTGAAAAAAAATATTTTTTTTACATTTCGGTACAAATAATTTTTTACCCCAAGACATATTTATCAATATCGGTTTTTATTACTCTGCCATAATTCATAATGCAGTCTTTCCTACTTTCTCTTCACCTTACTCCTATCCAGATATGATAAAGTTTAATGAAAATATTTTTTTTATAAGCGTGTTTGTGTAACTAATATGACTACGTTGAGGTTGTTGCTTTTTTTTTATTATTATTTTAACGAGAAGCTTTCTTGTCCCTACCCGAGGGTTGTTGTGGCTAACTTAGTTCCCCGATCATAACACAGACAGCGTGTAGCATCTGGAACAAAGGTAGGAATCGTTTACCTTTCAATAAATCTGCATCATTAGTCTCCTTTATGGGGATCGATATCGGATTTCGATCAATTGTACATTAAATATAAATGAAAATATAAATCACAAGAAAACTTATTTTAGTTTATTATATTACTGTAGGTTGTTTGACATTTGTTTAAAATCAAGACAACGAAGATTTATATTGCTTTTTTTTCGAATAAGAATGTTTCGGACAATATAGTCAATCTTTAAGAATAATTTTATCACGTGTCGTTTTCGAAGGTATTGTCCCTATCTCGTTTACTCTAATTTTTCAGATATATTTTTATATTTTTAAACCTTATTGCGTCTGGAGCCTTAAGACTTATTACGTTTACGTCGATTTCGGTCTAGCCGGCGCGGGCGGCGGGGCGGCTCCTCGCGCCTGTCGCGAGCGCGCCGGCGAGACACAGGTCCACTGCGCCGCACTTTTGTTGCCTTTCAACTACATCAGTTTTATCTCACTCATCTGAGGAAGCCTCATTCGTTATTTTCTTTTCTCCGCCGCCACAGCTCGGGCTTCTTGCCCACCTCGGAGATTATTCTCCACCGCGAGTACCGAGACACAGGAGCGGGGGCAGGTTAGGTTGAGTTTATCAAACATTTATACTTATATTGACTAAACTCTCGAATTTTAAAATTCTTTAATTGATGTGACTAACGACGTTTAAATTTTTATCATAAATTAAATATAAGTATTTTATTATATAAATTATATACAACATTAACATTACCATGTTTTATAACACTTATAATTGTTACATTGTAATTACAATTGAAATGTTTTACGCAAGTATTTTTAGTTATAAATATGCTTTAGTAACTTTTTGAAACGTTAATTTTCAGTTTAAATACTTGCTAAAACAAAATATAAATATTTATAAAAATATAAAATTAGATTATATCTTCGTTTTTTCGATCTTATGCTTACATCAATTTATTTTTTTGATTACGTAATTCCCTTTCTAAAAATAACATTGCTGTATTTTTTTTTGTTTAATAGCCATTCTAATTATCGATAGACGTCCAGTAAGTAATTAATTCTCGATACGTAGCACTGGATTAGTACCCGGGGGATCAAGCATGCGTTAAGTGCTATTTCAAGAGCAGAGCGAGCTATTTGCGGCCGCAGTGCTCATATCTGGAGACCGAGTATCTTTGTTCGATGCTCTTCGAAAATAATGAAGCACTTCAACATACTCTTTATCCAACCAACACTGTACATGCAGAGAGCATGGTGAGAACCTATTTGAGAAAAAAATTGCAGGTAACTTTTTGGGTATAAATATCATATGTATACAACATGTAAGAGTGCATACAAAATATATTTATTTTTTTATATATCTGGAATGTTTATTTTTATTCGTTTGTTAGTTTCATTTCGATTCTTGTCGCTCTTTATTCTACCTCTTCTAGTGATGGAAGCCAATCAATCCATTGACCATTTCATCACCGTCAATAGTCTGCCTTGCACGAGCACTGCGAGAAGTGACCGCAGAACTCCATCACCTCCCGATCTCTATAACTACGTACATTATTTGTGATTATTGCCAATCGTCTGTTACTCTCCGCGAAGCACGTATACGTGTATCACGCAAGTACTGAACAAATGCCTTGAGGTTTCATATCAACAATTCCATAAACTGTTATAAGGTTCCTCTTATACATCATTCATACAGCAGATGATTTTTTTCAATACTCAAAAATTTTAAATTTATTGATTCGGCGTTAGTGTATACAGTTCAGCACACTTAAGATAAATAAATACCTTGTGTTTATAAGACTCTTTAGAACTAATCCTACGTTGACGAATCTCGATACATTCTGTTTATGTTGTCGCCGCTGTTGCTGTGACACGATGACTCAAACATTTTCACGATCATAATCTTGGTATAAGCACCCAGCCAGTCCACACTCCCGCAGGTCTCAGAATGCATTCACAGGTTTAGGGGACGGTCCTTCAAATCGATCCGAATATTATCCTTAATACTGGCTCGACGTCTAAATTACAATATCTGATTCTAATTTCTCCGCAATGTCTTTAAAACATTTCTTTGGTTCTTTGTTCTTTATTCCCAAGATCAGTAATTCGATATTTTGTTGTAAAGTAATTTATTTTAGCATACTGAAGGTTTGGAAAATAACCATAAACTGCTTGTATTTTTTTTCTATCGACCTTCACATTATATTACTTGTTAAAAATTAATTTATAATATTTTTAAACATCAATGATAACGATTGTTTTTCTATAACACGAATGAACATTAAAAAGGTACTACCAAATATGTAACAGCCTTTTCCTACTCGAAGATCTGAAGATAACACATTCCGTGAAACTCATTTGATGTAATTTTATGCACCTGTATGTTTGTTGATTAGTTCATTACGAAACATATTCTTAGAAGTTATCTCAAAATTTAATCTTTAGTCATTAGTAGATTCGTTCTCTAATGATAAACAAAGTATTCATATTCGGCCTATCACAATCAGCCATCTAGCCGCATAGTGTATGAGTACTTGTAGCTTTTTTCTACCTTATTTTTCTGTAGGTCGACAACCGTCAAAAAGTCCTTCACTTATTCCATGCAAGTAATAATTTTCTTAAAAACACCCCAAAAAGCCGCTGAAACTGCGCTACGTGTCGCTTTAAGAAATCGATTATCTATGAGACTTGATTCTTGATTATCTATGTTTTGTTGTTAAATTTCAGAATATGCTATTCAATGCAAGGTTGAAAAAGCTAGTAGTTTTTTTTTTTTTTTAATTCTGTGGACAAATTAATTAATCGTTCGATTACTTATTTATGTTCAATCGATTATCATAATCATTATATTACTCTCACCGATGACGTAATGTGACATTCTCCCAGTGGAAGTGATTATATCACTTCACATTGTGACGTCTTTCTAGTTTTATTTTTATCCATTGTTATTATTTTTGTATAGTATTTTTAATGTCGAGATAATTTTCCCAAAATGTGATTGAAGAGTCGTTAGGACTGCCTCAGCGTTGTTTATGTGTATGTAATCACGCACTAAATGCTTGCTTGTCAATCTGCAGGTAAGTGATTGCCTCCATAAGGTAATTTGGATTTTTTTGCTGTAAAGGCGTTACTGTGGAATATATTATTGTATTTTATTGACGCCATTGTCTAGTTTGAACTTTAGTTTCAAAATCCACGTAGGCAGGTGATTGAATCAACAGAATTAGTAATAATAAAAAATCTACGTAATTCAATGATTTTGTGGAATAATTGAGCGCTATTCTCTCACTCGGTTTATCTGTTGCTTTTGAATTAGAATAATGTAATTATAAAAGGTGAACGCTTATATTTGTTAGTTTCTTCTAAGTATTAATATTTTAATTTGTTTAATTACAGTGCGTACAGAAATCTAACGGTGTGAACTTATTTTGAAAAAATATACATTTGTATGATCATTAAATATTATAATTTTTTTAATATATGTAGTTATTAAAGTTAAGTATTTTTGTAGGTTTTGGAAGTCGTTATTCAATGATTTTGTGACTTCCTGGTCGTTGAACTACTTGATAATTTTGTCTTCTTGCGTTTCAGGTCCAATAGTGGGACCATATTCAGAGATTACAAATGGTATTCAAATCCTTAAAGCGGTCTCGGTATCGAAATCAAAACCTTAAGAAACAAAATCACAAAGCAGCTCAACACCCAAAAAAATCATAGAATCGTCATGTTAAAACTTCATCTTTTTGGAAAAAAATCACGGCGCTGATTTCACTTTAAACTTTAACTAGCACTATTAGACATTAGTTTTTAATTTATATTAAAATCGATTTAGATAAGTCATGAGGAATAGGAGCTCGGTCGGTGTCCGCGGGCTGACCGGGTCCGGCGCGGCCGCGCGTGACGGCACCACACCAACTGTACTTCCTCTGCAGGGCTGCAGTGCGAAATAAATAAGCAGGATGATAAGTTACATGCCTACCAACTCCACCGAGTATTATAAAAATCAGTATTTCATTGACCTAAAAAATCGACAAATTCTCTATCAAGCATGTCAAACCAGATGAGCTCTCTACATATGTCTCGATATGCAGCTAGCCAATAGCGTCCTACTTTGCTTGTTTACTTAAGCAAAACTTTAAAAAAAACACCCACCATAATAGAACTCTATTGGCTGTTTGTAAATCGGTCGCAAGTTGTATCGCAGCGTGTGTAGAGGCCTAAGTGCATAATATCCCGACAGACCCGCACTGACTCGCATAGAAACCGGAGATCCCTCGTAAGAATCTGGCATGACAGGTCCACTATACTGTACTAAAAAACAACTTTATATCAATGAAACGCAACACGGTTAGCTTTCTTGTTGCCCTTGTAAATATTTTTACAAGACAACACAGCTTCACAGTCTGACACTTTGAATTGAATATAAAAAAAGAAAACTTGCATTGCTTAAATATTTTTAAAAGTAATTTCCGATTGTTTTGCCAAGCAATATCAATGCAACGAAGCTTGCAGGTTTATTGTGTTTGGCCGACCCTGATCATTTATCCGTTCACTCCGACATCGAATCACTTTGCATGCCATTACGTATAAAGACTCGTCACTAGCGCCAGCCATAGCCAGAGCCAGGGCTGTCGGTCGTCAATAAAAACAATAATATTATTACAAAGAAAACTACTGACATACCAAATATTCTGCTCAATCTCAAGTAATAAAAATTTAAGTTTTAGCCACAAAAGATTAAAAAATGTTGATAAACAAGTAGCTTTTTTTGTATAACTATAAAGAATTTTTTTCTTTATCAATTCTTACCCAAAAATTATGCGAGTTTAATCACCATAACAGTTAACCTGTTGCTAAATGACAAAAATACTACATTTTGTGTATAAAGTAGATTACTTGTATGTCTAGAGAACTATAAGCTTTATTAGCATATTTTTTAAATATTCAACTTGCTTCTTTAATACTGACTTTAAACTGAACTAATATAGTTAATGTAAATAATTAAATCATAAAAAAAACAATAATATCGCTGTTAATTATCTGCAATTTTTCATATTCCGTGATATTAATTTTCAAGTTTCAAATAAAATTATTAGCAAGTCTTATAATTATCTATTAATAAGTTTTAAGTGTGTAGTAAAAATATATATCACATTTTAAAAACATATTACGTAACTTTAAGAAAAACGTTTGTATTATTTTTATTAATATATGCCAATGTCTAATAAGACGTTCAGTAGATATTGAAAACGGCGGCCTTTCCTCGTCTGGGCTCTGGCTGGGGTCTCCAGCGGCTCCCACGCCCTGAGCCGCGCCTCGTCCGGCGCCACCGCTTCCGGCCTGCGGAGGAAACCGCAGGCTGATATTTATTTTATTCATCAAATGTAAATAAATTCTCACCACTGTCTAACCTAATTCTCGTAGTTGCTAGAAAAAATTCTAAGTTTGTTCGTACTAAAAATGTAAACACCATCAATAAAGCTAAATCTATAGCAGTAAAGTAAATTTTAATTTTTTTTTAGTTTTATCACAGGTAAATCTCTTCATAAAATTCAGCTGAATAGATTTTTGTATTCTAATACAGATAAGACTAGAGATTAGCGTTAAATTATTAACACCGATAGATAGTCGCAGATATCTGCAGGCTGCCGTGCCGCCCACCTGCGGGGTAGCACCTGCGGCGGGGAGGAAGCGCCGGGGAGGGGGTCTGGGAGGAGGGGACCAGCGAAGAAGGGAAGGGGGACCGGCGCCGATGTGGTTAAATATAGAGCGGTGACGAAACACGGACAATCAGCGCGGCGCCACCTGCCATGCCAAAGGTCGGCGCCGACCGCCGCATTCTGCATCCTGCATCATGCATCATGCATCATGCATCCTCGCAGACAGCGGCTTGACTCCAGCCGGCTCCCGTTCCCTTCTGGGGGAAGCCAGCAAAGTTACCAACAAACGCTGCGACACGACTGACAGCCGAAGGGTAATTAACCAATCAACCTTCTAAGGCCTTTACATAAGCAGCGACACAACTTGCGACCGATTTGAAATCAGCCAATAGCGTCCTTTTAGTTTGTGTACTTTTTATGGTTTTTCCGAAATAAACAACGCAAAGTAGGACGCTATGGGGTAATTGCAAGTTGGTCTCTAGGGGGTTTTATTTTAGGTGTTTTGCCTAAGTAAACAACGCAAAGTAGAACGCCATAGGCTGTCAGTTTTGACGCAGTACGTGTAGTCGGCATAAGCTGGACGGGCGCAATAAATACTCCATAAAAAAATGCTTACATTTGAGCGCCGTCATGAAAGTCTCGCCGACTTCTACTTGTAAGGAGGGAAGATATTAATTATAACAAGTACGTACATTAATAGCTCAAAGTGTCTTCGTATGAATACACAGCTTTTATTTCAATATCATGATAGCTTATAGGTAAAAGGTTTTTATCTTTAAAAAAATTCTTTGAGAACCAATATAGAGTATGTAGTTTTTTTTTCCTCTCGTTGAAGTAGAATATATTTGATAATAATTTTAAAACTAATGATTAACATGATCTGATGCAATATATATATATATATATATATATATATATATATATATATATATATATATATATATATATATATATATATATATATATATATATATTGATTTCCATTTTCATTTATTTAGTTTGCTTTCTGTTCAGCGGTGGTTTTTTTTATTTTTATTGTATGTATATAACATTACAACGTGTGCCTAAATGTCAATTATTTCAAGTCCTCAATACTTAAGTTACAAAATGCATTTAACACTTCGATTGTATGATTCGTGGTAGCAATCAAATTATGCATAAAAACTATACTTGATATTATATATATATATTAATGGCCACGCATAAGATTCGACATGTACTATTAATTAATCATATTTTATATTTATTGCAATGCAGTTTTTAAGGTCACGTTTATTGTTTTATGTTCTTTTTTTTATTTGTTTCATCCTCTATTTGATTTATATGCACTTAATTGTAAGACATTATTTTTTTATCATTATACTTGAAAAGGTTTAGTATATGCTTTAAACAAGATTACACACATTTATCTGTTAAAAAGAAAACCAACTTTATTGTTAAACCAGATAAATATTCAAATATATTTTTACTGATACATAAATAGTAATAAATAAAAAGGATTTACATTTGTTATACATACTTCAAAACCAATTTGTACACAACATCGCATACCTTTTCTTTAGTTTTGTTATTTGCTTTTTTTATAATGTCTCAGCCTTCCAAATACCCTAACAAGAAAGATTCGTCATTTATTTTCAATAGGTAATAAAATATAGCATTTATGATTATGTAGCTACTTATTCCGAGTGATCATTCCTTGCATACAATAATATTTTATTAAGCGTGTGATTCACTGAGGTCTCACGCGACGCGAATAAATGTCACTCACCATTACGAGATTCCCGTCATTCTGATGCATATTTCTTTTGATGCATGAGCATTTAATAACAGTTTTTATTATTATTATCAGTATATTTTTGATGATAGAAAATAAGTAGTATCATTACACAGAAGCAGTAAAGCTTTTTTTTATAAATCTGAAAGAAAAATTATATTTTACATTCTTACCATGACATATCCTTGACTAAAGATTAATAAAAACATAATTACTTATTTATATAAACTACTTATATTTTCAAGGACGGTTTTGATGAGTTTCCAACCGTCAGGTTTAATAATAAACTCAACTAATAACTTATTCGTTTACCGGGTAAAAGCGTTAATATAAAGAAAAATTCAAGATTTTCTATCTCCGGATTGTGATAGGTTTATATTTTTTATATGATTTTTGATCATTAACAAATAACGAAGTAACAATCTGTCCAACGGATTCTGCGACTTGCGATCATACGATTGCGACAAAAGCGAATGCGACAATCGGCTGAGAAGCAACAGCGGCGGCGGCGCCGGCGCCAGGCGAATGCGGTTTTTTGCATATTAATAATATGGAGTGTCGGATCCTTCGACCGTATATGTGTACAGAAGGTCAAACATTCATATTATATGACTAATCAAAGTATTCACGGTTCGTTTTCAATGCACTCTTTCAATATTATGCCGACTCTTCGTCTCATCAACAATGAATGCATAACTTATACTCTTTTATTACATAGCTTTGTGTTGCTTGCATATATTTTATTTGGTAACAAAATTTGATAGTAGTCTATTAGTTGAAGCAGTTGCTAACCTACCGCGAGATGCCTGTAAGTTATTGAAAGTGTAGTGTTCAAATTATATCAGAGTAGCTTAAATGTTTTTAATCATATTTATTGCTTTAAGCATTGAAAAATATGATTTTTAGGAGAAAAAAAATTGCGCTCTCCCGGATGTCTTTATCTGGCTATCCATAACTCTTCAGCAGCTACACGCGCAACGACGCAACTTGTAACCGATTTTCAATTAGCCAATAGCGTTTCTTTATTTTGGGTTAGGTTAGGTTAGGTTTTTTTATATATTTTTTTCTAAGTAAACAACGCAAAAGAGGACGCTATTGGGTAAATGCAAGTCAGTTGTAGCTCTATTAAGTTTACCAAAATTTCAATATTTCATGGTCTTGAAAATAATGTGTTTTTCGGTTTAAATATATAGCATATTGATTTATTCGTGTTGTTTCCAGATTTCCGTCTCATTGTATCCAAATATAATGTATAAAGATCGTGTATCGTCATCTATATAAATATTTCACTCTTTACGGTCTTTGTGTCTATACAGAAGTAACATGTTTTATATTTTATACAATTTTTCTTTTAAAATTTAATTATTAACAATTCGTTTGTGAACCAGCTAATACATGTTTATAATATTATTTAATTAAATTATATATTTTAATATATGACGCGTTCACGCAAAAGAGAGTAACTAAAGAAATATGACATGTACTAAAAAAGTAAAGAGGACATATACTTGTTAAAATATATAACTAATTTGATAAATGCGCTTCTACTTACATATATTTGAATTATTAAACAAAATACGTTTTATTTATTCATTCGTGCAAAATATAATGTGCTTTTCTTTTTTTTTATTTTCTGGAATGGTTCAGACTTTTCTAATAAAACCTTTTTAGCACTAAAAATATTACATTTATTATACTCACGACACACACAACAGCACCAGCCACCAGTAAACTTATATCTCTGGTATCTTCTCTGTGGAAGTCAATTTTCTCGGAGGCTATTCATCATCAGCATGATGTATCGATGGCTATTAAGATGTTTGTAATAAAATAATCCAATAAGTATCGAGAAGACTAATTACAGTATTATTCAACGTCGCTTGAATATGTTAGTCCCCGGTGTGTTATTAATATCGTTTGTATTGTAATTAAAAATACATTTTGATTCCAGTTTTACGTAGCGAGATTGAGTCGCTAATCTCGACGCACATCGTATTATATAAAGTCATTAAGTTGATGGCCAACAGCGCATACAAATTGTGTGGTTTGCCTTTTAAGTGCCGGTTAAATTGAAAACACTGTTTTTTCTATCATTTTGATAATGTAAAGGTAAACATACTCACGGTGGAATGCAGTCTTCATAAATACTTTCATCGATTCCAGAATGAAGCTTGAGTTTTGTGTATTATCAAAAATACATTAAATTTTTATTTTGATTATTTATATCTGCCCGAGTAAATTATGTAAGAATAATCAAATTTTCTCGGCTCTGCTGTTAATGCCTTTTGAATAATTTTCAAAAACTCTTAAATTAAGCAGATATTCAGGTAATTTATCATTTAAATATTCCAAATCTAGGATGTGTCGGTCATATTAACGATGTAATATTTTCTAGCACCGTTAAAAACATTTAAATTCACTTTTATTATCACAATAAATATTAACTTTACCAGTTTCCTTTTAAATTATTATAACTTGTTATGAGAATATTTCTCATTTAGCTAATTAATAATTATTCATGGAGTTTATTCAAATTTCTTATAAAACATAACTTTACCGTTTGTGATTTTTGCATTTAAATCAATCGATGGAATTTTGGTTGGTCTTCTTAAATTTTGGTTGAGTACATTACTCCTTCCGAATTTTTTTATAATTTATACATAATATAAAAACAATAACGTTGCAAATTTCGGATTTTATCAAACCACTCTCAACCAATACACATGAAGTCAGATTATGATCACCGGTTAATTAAAAAATCACTTTTAAACAAATCGCATTGTACATAATCAAAACTTATGTCTATCACTAAATATGTGCACCTTTTTTTAAATGAGAAGTCACATCACTTTGTATCACAAAATTTCAAATAAGCAAATGTTAATCTAAATTCTTATATACATGATTTATTGCATTAAATTGTGTATAAACCGTATATTCTATTACTCATATAAAATTCACTACTATATTAATTCCACATATTCAAGTTAGAAAGAAGAGTAAAATAACTGTAAATATATATTTTTTTTTCATTTAAAGAACCCTTCACAGTGTATATCAACTATTAATAGTTTTATAGTCCTCCCTAATTTCATTTTATTTATATTCCTGGGTGTTCTTCAATGTCCGTGTAATCATTATAGATGCCGAGAAAAGCGTTCTAGAGAAGGAAGTAAAATTTTACGAGGAAGCTAATGATGCAGGTTTCACATTTCCAGAGCGGCTCGCCTTGCGCCAGCGGAGCCATCGAACTGTCTAGTAAGAAGTACGAAGCACCATGGAAGTAAAACCCATCGCCGTCGAGGCAATCACCCATTGTCTGCGCTACCTTAATCGGTGCATTACTTGACTAACGAACGTCTAATAATACTTTTGTTTAAGTTCACAATAAAAACCGATCAGTGAAATAGTCTATTTAAAATTTTACGAGTTGAAAAACTTCATCGCCTGTAATTTGCTTACATTTGCGGCAATAAATACATTTCAAGTATTCTTCCACAAGTTTTGAACATTATCACAATACTCTCGGTGTTATTTTGAAATAATACATGTACAAAAATAAAAGTCGATCTAATACAATAACTGACGTCATCGGGGTTAACAACACTCGCATATCAAAATTAAATACTAAAGTTTAAATACGTTTAGTATTTATTACGGCTATAATTTTTTTTCAGCAGCGCACACTGCTTGTTTACTTTAATATATATCGTGTAATTATATATCATAAATATATAGTTATATAATATATCAACGATTGACTACTTATGTCTTCATAATTTCTGGTCTTTCTGTGTGGCACAGAAATTTGTGGTCTCAGTGTGTCACAGCACAAAAGTTAACAGAATAAATATTAAATATTTTTAACTGAAAGTATTTCTAGTACTATAATCGAGTCGAAACAAAAAATAAAAATGTAGAACCAAAATATTTACTATATTTTATTTCACAAGGTAAGTTGGTGTCATCTTGGAAACGGTCCTCTACGGGCGCAGGACAGTGCGGAAACAAGCGGATCGAGTAATGGCCGATTCCCACCGCTCGCGGCCCCTCTCTCACGCCGGTTATTAGGCATTCCAGAATGATGGATTAGAAGACGATGATGTGCTCGCAGAGCCGCGGGACCACAATTTGGAGAGAATTCGGTGATTTTGCAGGAACCTAGAACCTCGTGCTTCCCGCCCACCGCCCCCGGCGACCCACTGCCACAATTTATCCTCTCAAAAGGTCGACTTAATTTTCAACCACCAGAAAAAGGGCAATACTTTAATGCGACTGCATACTTCGGATCTTAGACCCCATTAAAAGAAACTCAATCAGCAGGTAGAAGGATTTCATAGTTTGATATCAAAATTATTTAAAATAGAAATGTTCAAATAAATTGAGACATTTATATTTACAGTACGCAAATTTTTTATGTTATAAAAAAGCTTCGGCTTCGGCAAAATTGTATAAAATACTTCATAATAAATCTTTAAGGCTTAAAAAAATTGTAGTAGCTTTAAAACTAATATTTTCATACATTTTTTTGATTGAAAATCTTATATTAAAATTAATATAAATAATAAAATGTGAATAATTTTGTAGTTTCCGCATCTCCATCCACTTGGTACTAGCGGCATGTTGCGTACATATATTATATATTTAAAATATATTTATTTTTTTCCAATCAAAATATCAGTAAATCTGAGTTATAACACATTTGTTTATGTCGGACTATCTGTATTTTGCATCATCGTCCATTGTTATCTGAGTTTCTATTTCTCACGATATTCCACGAACTTTGCTGTTTAGCATTTAATATCGCATGTCTTTGATTCGATTGCAACAATATACCCCGGGCTAGTCAATATTGTGCTTTTGTTGTGTATTCTTAGATTCAATCTAGAACAATTAATTACTTACATATTTATGTAAAACTGCAACTTATTGCAATTATCATAACATGTTCTAACAAACCGGTTGCAAAGAATTAGTCTAATTACTGTTATATAAATAATTAACGACCAGTTGACCTGACTGGCGCACGGCATCTGCAATTATTTGCATTTGAATAATCTACACGCAAAAAATAATATCCAAACATCAATTCTAGTATAACTATCATAAATAATACAAACACAACTCCATAAAATCATTGGAGAATACTAATAAGTATTATTGCATAACTTTATGTCTATTATAATAATGAAATATACAAAATCGGCTCTTCTTATTGCATGGATGAAAATAGAAAAGATACTAAAATAGTTCCCAAGGGAGGATTTGTGAGACTATTTGCCTTTTTTTACTTTTAAAGACGTATTTTATTATCTGTAAAATCACTGAAAATAATCTGGTAGAAAGCCAAACATGTACACGCCGAAAAGGTTATAATATTTAGGAATCAAAAAGATGGTTATATTTTTTACATTCCTTAGATTAATTTAATAGACATTTTATAATAATCGTACTTCAATAGTTTTAGTATTTTAAAACTATTGTTGATACATAATGTACCCGAGAACCAATTCGTGGTACTCAAAGAGAAACAGCATATGTTTTACTCTTTTTAATCCGAGATGATTAGTTGAATATATGATATTCATTCACCTGCTCCAGTATGCATATAAATTCGGATATACACTTGTAATAAACACAAGTATACTGAGTTAACTGACATTCCTGCCCGCGTAAAGGTCAAACTTTTATTCAGCAGCTTTCTTATATAGGCCATTGATCGGTCTTCTCTGACCTAATCGTCTGCTGGCTGCCAACACGCCGAGCACTCCTGACACGCTTGGCACGCCGAGCACGCGGCTCGGGCACGTCCACGGGGAATCCTCTGGCAGATGGATCCGGCGTCGAGAAGGCGCCAGAGCTCTGGCACGGAGAGCGATCCGCAAACATTGTATAAACCAAGCATACGAGATGTTTGTGGACGTAATGGGTTGTGCAATCTGAGAACATTTTGACACCTCGCTAGCAATGTTATCAATTTTAACTGTAAAAATGTATTGAAGTCTATCGTTTAAGGCACGTTGTCTAAAAACTGTACTCTCTACAACATACATAACTCAGTATTTCAACTTTGAATGTATGTACTAGCTACTTAAAATAAATGACGTTATATCCTTGAGGATCGATAACTTCAAATTCTCAAAAACTGCAGCATCTGCATCAATGTTTAAATAAAATATGAAACATAATATTTATCAATTGTTTGATTTATTTTTTTGTTATTTACTTGCAGGTAAGCGCATTGAGTATAATTATCGATACAACTGAAACCAGATCAAGATATTCCGAGGACAAGTCAATCAATCATACCTGTGAGTAAAATACTGAAAATAAATTATAACTGCGCTATATTGAAATATTGACAGTCAATAATAAATTTAGCATTTTAATAATTTAATATTACTCTTGCTTGTAAAAAAATACGACGTAGTTTTATCGACCTCAAAGTATAGCATTTCAGAGTTCACGGGTGAAAAATGTCAACGAATACAGTACACAGGCGAATGTGAAATTTTCTGTTGAAATAAATAAAATGTAGACAATAATGTTTGTGTAAAAATAACCTTTTATCTCCTAAAAAATATAAGATACGCATCCTAAAATCAAATTAAACTAAATTCTTTCAACCAAAGGAAACATCAAACACTGACTTGAAGACCAATCAAACGTAGCATTTTTTGTCAAGTTTTTTTTAATCTATATTTAACTACGTATTTATTTCTAGTCATAAATAAGCTGCATATCATAAAATATCCCTAAATAATAGCACAGGCATGCTTTTTTTCTCTGCGCAACCACTACTTTACTGTTTCCTTTCTATAATTTCCTATTCATTTGAAAAACCAAAGGGCGACAATTTTGCGACCCACCAAAAACAACCCTAAAATTGCTTCCCAAACCAAACTGCGTCGGAGGGTCCATCAGTCATTAGGTGATTTGCTAACAATCTCGGATTTTACCGACAGGTACGGCCATTATGGCCTGCCTTCTGAGAAGCGGGCGCACTAATAACAGGGCTCTCGTGTAGGGCCAGAAGAACGGAGATGGCCGTCAAGAAACCAACAAAGTAATTCCTTTTAAAATAAAGCTTAATAATAATTGCATTTTAAATAAGATTTATATTTTAATTATAAAAAAAATATTTCAAATCAAACAAAAAAATATTTATATATTTTTTGAGTATTACGTGTTTCATTTATTTATTAACATAAAAATAAGTCTTTGTGCTAATTTCCAACCATAGCTCACATAAGATATATTAAAAGCTTAGTTGCCATGGAATTATCTAACCGAAGTTAGGGCCGTCGTGACACCTGCAGGTCGGTGCATTGAGACGAGTGGAATCCAAGGCCGTGCAACCCTCAGGGCGTGTTTTTGAATAAAATCGATGAACGAATTAATTGTAATCAAACTGCGCTACAAATTTATATATGTTTACAATCATTTTATTTTTATTTAATAAATAATCCAACCAATGTTTAAACCGTACGATTTTGTAATTGTACTTTTGCAAGCCTGCTAATTTTTACGTGAACTTTTAATTTTAGAGTCAAATAAAATGTGCACCTTCCTATATCAAATAAAACATCAAATATAAATTGTAATTGGCTTCTGGTACGAGACAGTTCAATATTTTGTTTTTTATTATTACTGGCACGTCTTTTTCAACTCTCCCATTCGATTGAGAGCTATTTAAGGAAATAGTGCAGCAAACAACCTAACAATACAAACGCATAAATTCAAGTGGTTTTTTTTTTACTACTTTGACAATAGGGAAGAAGCCGCTCGTCTCGACCACAGGGGCGCATTAGGAATTTAAAATCATTTTCTGAAATGAAATATATTGTCTCCAAAAATTTAGTATGGACATTTTATATATTTTTATTAATGCTTGTATATGTCACAATAGCCCTTTGAAAGACAAAAGACCTTTCATTAGCTCAGTGAAAATAAATATATTTGACCGTTTATTTGAATTATATGTTTATGATGAAATACTACTATCTCTCCGTATAAATTTAATGTCAAATTGCATTTGAAATATTTTCGAATTTTAAACGTATTTGAAAGTATCTAAATAACTGTTAGGTGTTTCAAGTTATTTTGCACAAATATATCACAAATTACCTCCAACCAAACTGAAGCAGGCCAAAACCTGTATTTGACTACAGATCAAATTTTTCGATCCACCTATTAGTATGTATGCTCGAGTATCAAAGAAGCTAAAGAATTGACGATTTATTCACTGATTTTATAATGCTACTAATAAATTTAATTTAATTTTACTATCAAATTTCATTTCGGTAACATGTTTTTTAAAATTATTTTTTTAATTTACCCACCCACGTGAATTAAAAAAATTCTCACATTACGCTTTCCAATTAAAATGTGAATATTACAACTGAATAAGCATCGTTTTAATTACAATCAGCATTGAATGAATAATAAATTGATAAGTGTCGAGTCGCTATCGCCCACGTCCGTGCCTGGCGCGGCGTGATTTACCGCAGTGCCCAGGCGCCTGGCGTCAGCCTGGTCTAGACCGCCGCCGACCTGCGGGGCCCTGCGCGGGCTGCCGGGCCAGGGGGGCCAGGGGGGCCAGGGGGGCCAGGGGGGCCAGGGGGGCCAGGGGGGCCAGGGGGGCCAGGGGGGCCAGGGGGGCCAGGGGGGCCCGGGGAGCCCGGGGAGCCCTGCGCGACGCGGGGCCCGGGGCAAAAAACAGAGGTGACCCGCTACCCGGTTGCTGCGGGGCTGAAACTACCCGCTTTGACGGCTTAAACTCGGATTTAAACTCGTGTTTCGTAACTTGTTGCAAAATCAACGGATTATAATTTACATATGAAAGCAGCTGTTGTTTGTGCTGTTGGAAATCAATTTTGGCAGGATTAACGAAAATATGGCAAGAGTCTGTAATTCATGTAATCTCTTGAGTTTTTTTTTTTTTGCATAATACCAGGGAGTGGGCGTTTCCGCTGATTTATATTAATAACATTTTACTATAAATAAAAATTGTGCCTACACTTTCCTATTCATTATTACATTCAATAAGTAGGTTTATTAATAAACTTGATTTAACCAAAACCAATGTAATTTGGTTTTGGTTAAATAATAAAAAAGTACCTTCGTGAGTCATTGAATCAGCGTGCATTGAAATACCTCATTGTTTTTTTATTTTGTTTTGTTATACTAAGGAATAAAACATAAAAACAGCTTCGCTACGGAAACAAGACAAACTGTTTCACTTATTACATATCCGGTGCCCCCGGTTTATATTCTAACTATACGTTGCAATTCAACTATATTTAATTTTTTTTAATTGTATAGCTTTTCAGTGTTTTTTTTAATTTTATTTTTAAATATGCACAGAATCATAAAAACGAGTGAGTCCCAAGATGTATAGGGGGAAGTAATGTCAACAATTTCCATAATCCAGCATGAGCGCGCCCGTCTCCCTGGGCGCGGACACGAACCCGGCCCGTCCATTAGGAGTCATATTTGTGGAGTATTTACTTTGAGCTGCACTCAGCCGCTGCGCTTCCAGCTTCTCCTCCGCGCTGTCTATTTTTATCATTAGTGACTGGGAATAATGTTCGACTATCGTTTTTGGTTCTAATTCTAGCCGGACAACATGGGAGATGTAAAATGTTCTAAAAATGCCGTTTTGAATGATTTTTTGGTGCTCAACTACCGTTGACGGCATTTATCAGAATAGTCTTTCCGAAGCTTGTGCGCTGCCATGTTATGGTATGTTACTAATTGTATTGTAACTGTGTGTTATTTAAAGCAGCGCTTTTGTTTGATACCGTTATCGGATCCGGAGAAAAGCTGCCTGTAACAATATTTGTGAAGGTTATCTTTTCACTGTTATCTTTTCCTCGGTGAGTAAACACAGCGTTATTGTTTTAAAGTGTATCCGTGCGTGTCGGTTCCCTTTTTTGTGCGCTCCCTCGGAATGTGCCGCCGAGCGCCGCTGACGGCTCCCCTAAATTTAGTCGTTGCAAATGAGATGTGGGGCGCCCCGGTGAAACTTTCCCACATCTCGGTAAAAGTGACCGGAGTGCATCACCATTCTGCATTGTAAATTACATAATGCCGTAGAATTCTTCCGAAAATAGTGATCGGCCGTAAAGTTTACGGCGCCGCGAGCACGCCGTATATTAAAACGCTCTCGCAATAAAAGCGGCCCCGCCGGCGGACGCGCGCACCGACGTCGTCTCGGACGGGCATTAAGCCCAAACAATAACCCGTATTGACCGTTAAACTTAATTGATTATCTATTCCGCGTAAATTTCGAGTCCCGCCGAGGGAAAACAATGGCCGGAGTGTCGGGCGCTTTCGAATTATACCATCACCGTAAATTCCGATTTCCAGTTTCCGCGGCCGACAGCCGCGAATAAATAACCGAGATACGCTCATAATGCCCTCGCACTCGCGCGCCGCGAGGAGGAGGCTCGCAATTACGAGAACTGGTTTAATGAGAGCCGATTGGGCGTAAATCATTGAAATGTTGCAGTCGCTGCCGATCGAGCCGGCGAGGGTCGGCCGGGTATTGTGACACAAACAATCAAAATACGCAATCAAAGTCCTCCGCCGCGCTTCCGCGAGCGAATTAGCGGCAGGCAGCTAGCGCACAAATTGTTTCTATCTAGATCATTTCCTAAACAAGTTTTATCTGCAATATCAATCGCGATATTCGCTCAAATGGTTTTAATGCTAATATTTACACGCTTGAAGATGAATGTTTTAGTCAATTTTATCAATTTGAGACACCAGGGGTTACACTACCGTTGTACTAAATGAACAATATGATCAATCAGCTCGGTTGTAAATTTATGGATGAGCAGCAAAAATACTCCCTGCAACTCACGCCGAGTATTTCCTGTCACCAGAAAAAGTTTTAATCTAGCAAAGCTTTGTATTTCCCGCAAGATTGGTCTTCGTGACATTTCGCACTCTTGACCGGGCAAAATGCTATCGACGCAAGCGATTAGTTTAACTCCTTCGAACCTAATGAAATGAACCGATATCCGTTTGCGGTACCAGTTCGCAATTTCCCGGCTCCACCGCGCGGAGGAATCCTCGGGGGCATGAGTGCCTGCACCCTTTGTTTCGGGTCCCCGGACTATCCAAACATCAACTCGTCCAGGTAACGTTTTTTTAGCGTCCCGTCCCGCTCCGCCTTCCGAAGCCCTGCAGCCTTCTCTCTCGTGCCCGCACGGCAATAAATCCAAAGGGAATTCTAATGGACTCGATGGGAAGATAATTCTCAAGTCGTTTTCTAGAGAGGCCGTGTCCCTAAGTTTGCACGGAACATCGGCCTTAAATTAGCCGCAGGAATACTGGCTGGGTGAGTACTCAGCCACCCGGTAGGCTAGTGACTGAATTTATAGATTATTTTCAACTAATATAATATTTTCTCGGAAGAATATCGAATTAAGATTGTCCAGTAATGAAGGGTTTGCCTTCTACCCTTTCTACAGGGTTTATTTTTTATCAATTATCGTGACTCATTGAGTGGACTCCTTCTCTTAACTATCCGTTTGTAAGAATGATAGAGCTTATGTTTTTAAGCTCAGCATGCCGGCAACCGTTAGCAACCTTTCCTTGATTGGAAAAGCCTGGCCAGTGAGTGTGTGCCGTTCCCTCTATCTGCAATCCGTCGCTTTCCACTCGATGGTAATTGGAGATAAGTCCCCGCCGCGCCGGGCCGAGTGCTCCGGCGATCCCCGACAGCCGCGAGAGCCTGCCCGAGGAGCGAGCCCGGCCGACTACAAACTACAAGCAGTACTAATTGCATGTATTTTACGGGCATGGCCGCTAATTGGACAAATATTTACCGAACTGGTCGAGTGCGGACTAATACCGCGTTTATATACTGTCAAATGCGACGACAAGTGCTGCCGTAAATTGTGACTATTTGTACAATAAACATTGCTGCGCAAACATCGCATGACCAGTCGACGATAGCGAAAGCTTTTCCTCTTCGGTGTCTCCTTCCATAATATTGCAAGTCGTGCGTTGTAAAGTGCAAAGGCTTTAATTTCTTTATTGTGATATTAAATGTTTTCCTAAAACTTATTGATAAAACATTTTAAAACAATCAACGATTCAAACTATAGTATAATAATGTTAACATATTATTTTTGATCGAATTTACCCCATACACTTTTATGCATAATCCACTTGTTTTCTTACGTAAGAAGTTGCTTGTTTATTATATATAAAATAGATGTTGTAATATTTGTTTTTTTTTTCAATCACAGTCTCGAATGGCTATTTACATAAAACAGAGATAGAAAAAAAATACTTAATGTTTATTTACTCAATCCATACAAGAGCGGCAAAAACTCTCGTCAAACGTCGACAGTGCCTCTCAGAGGCCTGAGGCGCCCGTCGACTAGACGATATTCCTGGAAGAGAGCACCTTCCCTGAGGGTCCTGCTGCAGCCGATGTCGCACGGTCCGGCCGACGTATCTGCAGATAGTTCCCCGCTGGATTACCTGGCGGGGACAGAGCGCGGCGGGAGGCCGTAAATCTTCCGGTTTTTGTGGCTTTTGGAAGCGACGGAGATAGCGACGCTTTATCGCGGACTAAGTGGTGTCCCCTGTAAATCTGTGGCAAATTGGTCGTTTATTGCTGCGGCAGGTAGATTTTGAGTGCAAATTTTCGTTTGTGTTTCTTGAGTAGAGAGAGCTTAAATTATCCTCACTTGTAAATCACTAGTAATCTTTTAATTTACAATCGCAAATCACCAAACTACCCTATGTCAACAGGGAAGGTCTACAAGAGATAGCTAAAGTCCACTTATCCACTCAACGTATTTACTGTGTAAATTATTTTTTATACAATTAACTATTTGTGCAATATGGGCGAATTTTTAACCAGCATGTCATCTATGAGGTCTGCAAGTTTAGTTGTCTTTCGAGGGGGGTTAATAAAAAAATATAGGGAGTTTCTTTGTATTAGTATAATATGGCTGGAATGAAATCTGTACACGGTGAAGCAAATTAGCATTCGTTTAGAAATGAGTATCTTGTACTGTGAACAGGTGTATCTCGTTAAAGAAATAATTTTGTTGCTAACTAAAGTGTTCTCAGCAGCAACAGGCCTGGCTTATTATGTACCGCAGCGACTCTAAGGCAGGAATCTCACCGCTCTTCAGTTTCTACATAAATTATGAGCATTATTACACAATTTATTCATTGATTTGCGATCAAAGCCGTCCATTTTTAAACGCAGTGCCAATTACTTCCTCGCGTAACAGCGAGGCTGGCGCCATGCGCCATCTCCAACTACCTGTCAGTTATTTGTGGCTGCCAACTTTGTGAAATTCATGTAGGGTAAGCATTCAATAGTTTTCCGTTTATTTTTAATTATTTTTAAAATGTTTGGTTTGTCAAGAGTAACCTAAAGAGTGCATTATGTATTATTTATTTTTAAAACTTTTACAACCTTATCTAATAACGACTTTTACCTTGTTAAAATTTTTCTATACAAGTATAATGATTACCTTACATGCAGAATCGGACTATTTTTATAAAAATCATCTAAAAGTGCGTACCTACTGCAATCTCTTTCGTGTCTTTAACTGTGTGTATTAGTTCGTTTGTTTATTTCGTTTGCAAACGAGCTTGTCTACGATAATTCACCGCATCGTCTTCGCCTAAGGCTAGCATTAAAAAAAAGTTGGTTTCTCAAGTCCCAGCCTTTTTTATTACGTGCTGAATATACTCTGTTTAGCTTCACATCAAAAATTTATATACTAAACCTTCCTATAGCCTTTACAAATAAACAATCCAATGTACTCATATTGAGGTTAAACCTATCCGATAGTGAATTTGCTAGAATAGATCTCTGGGAGATGTTTGGTCCATTCGACAGTAAACTGCAATTTTATAAATTTGTGTTTTACTTTTTTTTACAATCACCTGATAATATATCAGTTATAAGTTCCGAACAATATATATAAATATACATATGAGGACTCCATTTTTTTTGTTGTGTAGTTTTACTGGCGTGTCTTCTTCGAGCGCTGCCTATAGTTCAGCCAATCAGGCGAGTCTATTAGAATAATTATCGAAGAATGTTGAAGATTATTCAGAAGCTGCGAGGCGGACAAAATAATATAAAATCTGCTCTAATGGCGACCGCTATTTCTCAATGGACGTATGCTTAATGTGCATTTAAATTATGCCTCGATTAATTTGGCTACTAAAAACAAAATGAAGCGTGACATAAAGAATCATTTTAGGATACAGCGGGCGGAAATGAGCACTTTGTAATGAATAGAAGCATATTTTACGGTAATTTAACCTCAGTACTAAAACGTGGTAATTATATTTGTCCTTATAAATATTATCGTACGTGCATGCCATTAATTTCAAATCGATATGAGTGCCAACGCAGTCAGTCGGCTTTCCCATTAGTATGCAGCTTGGGCACTTTACTGACTGTATGCGTTTACGTGACTGTATGCGCCATTGTCATTTTCAGATATTGAAGTATAAAAGTAATCAAACTATTTATTATCAATAGTTTATTACTTGTTTACTTACGAACTACTTCTATTTTGTGTTCTCCCTACTTGTACCTGTACACCGGTGTTGTCTATTTTCTCTGTGCCGCTGATGGTAGCTACACTGACTTTCATATCCAAGGCATTACAGGAATAAAAAAAACAAAGTGCATAATAAAAACTCTAACGAGAGAATATTTTATAGCGTATTAAATTGCTAATAAATATTAGATTACAAGTCGCCAGTGCACAAGAAGTGACTCAATTAAAGTGAAAGAATAATGCAAGACAAGTAGTAGTAAATTGCAAATCAATTAAGATATAATCAGTGTAACTAATTTAATATGTCATTGAATTTAGATGTTTCGTATTTCTTTTTATCTTGCCATGACAACAATGTTACACCATACAACGGTGCGCTAATTTTTATGGGTCTAGAAGCTCTGGAATGCAATGCAACTTATATGCTTTTGTATTGGTAGCACTCTCGCGTCGTTTATAAAAAAACACTTCGTAGTAAATCGCAAACATTTTAGCTATGCTTCCGTTGCAGAAGCACGTTAAAATTTCATGAATAAGCTAGACCTTCCATTAAGCATCCCCTACCCGCAAACACTTCATCCCTCGGTGGACATATCTCAAGTGCCCCCATCTCCGTGTCGAGTTTCCTGTCACTCGGGAATGCAGCTTGCGGTCGGCTGCGGAGTCGCCGGCTGCTTCAGCCAGTCAGCCAGGACCGCTCCATCTGCGCTGATGAGTCGGAGACGCTCCCAGTCGGCGTGGTGAGCGGAGATCATTATGCGTCATAATAGCGCTATCCGAATCGCGAGAGGGTGTCACGATGTTCGGATATTTATTTTAATCAAAATGAATTTCTCCGCTCGGTTATTATTCGAAATTTATTTTTTCAGCCGTATATTATTAAAGCTTATAAATAAAACTTTGTGATTAAAGATAAAATAATTAAATTTACGTTACCAACAATCAATTCGAATTTGTCGTACATTAAAAAACAATGATTTACGAGTTTGATATTATAAATCAGTCAAATCGCCTTAATATTCAATAAAAGACGATATATTTTGTTATCATGAATAGATTTTTTTTTTATCAAATCAAATGTTTGATATTAGATTGAATTAATCTGAATGCAATTTACAAGTATTATATGACACGACATGCGACCGATTTGCAATCAGCCAATAGCGTCCCTTTATTTTGGGTGTTTTTTTTTTATAGTTTTGTTTTAGCAAACAACCCAACGTAAAACGCTATTGATGAATTACAAGTCGGTTCCAAAGAGGGTTCTTTCCTAAATTAATGTTTTTTGAAAATATATTGCTAAAAATCTACTGCATCAATAAAATAAAAAATAATGCAAAATGCTAGATAAACTCCTTCTACACAAAAAAAAATTTAATTTCTTATAAATTTACTTTTAATATGAGAATATGTGTTTTTCCGAGTGAAGTTCAGGCATTTTGGAGATAATAAAAAAATACGGTCCAAGAACCCTACGCATTTAGGAGTCCTTTTTTAATTAGAATTGAAACATTACACACGAACCTATCGCATAGGATGTGTTTGAAAATTATTATTATTTTTTTTTAACAAAATTTGTTTTTAAAAAGTCATCTTATCCAATTTTTCAACATCTTTAAGACTTTATATTAGAAGCACCCCGAATTCTCCGCTAGGCATGGAACGCACCATGGTTCCAAATTGGTTGAGATACCAAACTACATACAATCCACGAAGTCATCATGGAACTGGCATATTCCTTTCGTAATTCCATAGCCCTAGTACCAAACCCTTTCATGCACTCCTGTATTACAACCTCGAAGACTACCTTTACACAATAAGACCAAAAGCCATACCACCACCCCACCCAATAAAACCCTTCTGGTGACACACTAAAGGAGTCACACTCTCCTGTTCCGCCGAAAAACCCCAACAAGAACAAGAAGAAGAAGACGACCCCCGCCATGACGCGGCACAAGAGCATCGAAAATAAATTCATCAGTCGGTGTCATTAGCGCCGGCCGCCGCGGCCCTTTCATTGCCGCGACTTTTTATATCAGAAGGGACGCATTATTGTAATTATAGCGAGATTACGAAATTACTTACGAGCCAATAATTGGACCGGGACGGCCGGCCGTGCCCGCTCCGCTGCCCGCCATCGCACTTAATGAGACCACTTATCTAGGGAAGCCGGGTCTCTAGACTAGAAAACGACTCGATTCGGTTTTTTTTTTATTTTGTAGCGAATCGCGATTAAGGGCCCTCCTATGTGCAAAGGTGGGTATCCTCTTGCTTGCGTTCGACAGGTTGTTGTTTTCATTGTTGTCTCAAATATTGTCATCAAATATACGAGTCTCAAAATATTATTTTCGCTAAAATGACTATAACATTTAATTATGATCGGTTACTCAACAGAGGCTTTATACAAAAAATGATTTTGTGCATTAAAAAAAATGTTACATCGAAGAGCAAGTGAAAGAATATTGAGTAATAACTTTTAGAATGTGTGGAGTCATGATTGGAACCTTAATAAAATTATACTATAATTTAAATATTTTACTACATGATTAGCAATACATTCGATTAGCTGAAAAAATAATATAAATATAGGTTTTAAAGGTTTGGAATGAAATTAAAATAGTAATTATTATGCAATAAATTTCTTGTCTTACTATTTTTCTTGGTTGCTCAATACTACTTGCAATTTTCGACACCTCCCGATATCCAAAAGTAATTTTAATTGTTACCAAATAATTCTCCTACAATCGAAAGCGCTATTTACAATGAACAAATAAATCTGGTGTTGTAGTACAAATAACATGTTGGAATTCTAAACCAACACATTTACAAAGCTAACATTACACCAGCACATTGGAAAGCTGAAGACAAACAATGCCGCCAAGACGTCACAATCACCTCGTTATAGTGGGAACGATTGAAATTGGCAAAACTTTTAAAAATAATCCAATGTTTTCGTTTGAAAGAACTTAATTTTGTGAATCAACGCGATTGTTAGCTAGAATGTGTGAGTACAACATCTCTCTTTTTAATCCTAAAAAAAAAAAATTACATGATTATTTTTTTTTATGTTCATTTACAATAGTTAGGGTTATGCTTACAATATAGCGTTTGGCTGTTCCCTGATCCTGTTGTGGGGTTTACAAGGTGTGGCGTACGTGGAGTTGAGTTTGATACTGCGTCGTATTAAACCATTAGTTGATAAATGAAGCGACTGAGGTCAACCCTTCGCGTTTTGCATACATACGAATTTAGTTATGAACTGAATGTATTTTAATTGTGCTTGCATGCTTTCTTAAAAGGATACAGACATTTTTTTTTGTAAAAGTGGGGCTAGCAGTAGGTCCCCCAGTAGAGGAGCGGCCGCCGATTGCTTCCCGTCAATTTTCCGCTTTCCTTTCCCCTCGGACACGGCCGGCGATTGTTCGCGACCGCTTAATTACGGCAATTTAACGTCTGCCGGTCGGAACCGACGGCCTTAACACTGTAAAAAGAGGCTTCTTCAATCTATAGCGTTTATTCCAATATTTTATAAATTATATATTATACATTCTTCATATATTTTTACAAGTATTTCATTGTTAAATATTCAGTCAGTCTTACTAACATTTTTTTTTAACATTAAATCCATATTTGTTTTCGTATTGAATGAATACCAAAATTTCGAACAGGTGGTTAACTCTTATATACTCACTAATAAATCACGACATTTTTATAAAACTTTACTATGCATATATCGACAAACTACATATTTTCTAAGATAATCCATAGAATTATTATGAAATATTTATTTTTATGTTTTTATAAAAATCAATATTTATTTTTTAAAGCTGTTTAATGTTTTGCTGTTATTTTTTTCGGCATAGCATATTATATGTGCATCAATTCGTCTTTTAGATATTGCATTTGGTTTCTGGTGGTATTTTCATTTGTGAGTATTTTTTGTCAGTGCTAAATCTCAGAATAATTAGTATACAGCAATCTGGAGTGAGTTTTTGCATGGCGGGGGCCGTGCGGCGAGGAATGCGCCCCCGAGGGAGAGGACTGCGTGGTAAGTGAGCTGTCTGCCGCGTCCCCCCGGGTCAGGTGTGCGCCCCTTGTCCGTGGGCTACAACCTCACAATAAATTAGTTTATTCTCATAACTTTATAAATGCAACACCACTAAAGCTACATACATAGCGCGTATAGCGAAAAAAAATATTTGGCAATGCTTTTGACACACAAACAATATATGATAAAAACGGCTCACAGAGATATATCTGAAAACAACAACCTCATTTTCAACGGCATTTGATTAGTATTTATATATTTTTTCCACATCCAACTTGGATGCGGAATTTACGCCAGTGATTGGAAGTCGGAGATACAGCCGGGATAGTAAGACTGGCTCGGGATAAATACGTGTTCAGTGAGATGGCCACCAATCTCCTCTAAAGAAAAGCACTCGAAGAAGATTTGTTTTAAAAATTGTAATAGATATGATTTCTATTACCCAATCACATAACACAGACTCAAAAAATAATGTGTTGTCTTCAAGGCGTGAGGGTTACCGGAAGAACGGTAAAGATATTATTTAGTGAGACATAAAAAATTAATAAACTTATTTCGATGTGAAGGGGATTTTTCAAATAAAATATAAGTAATACTTGCTATGAGTCGGACATCAAATCTAAGGCACAGCACAAAAAAAATTGTTATATGCCAAAGACTTTACAAATTACCAATTTAATTTAAAATTAAAAAAGTTCTTCACTTATACGGCTACATATGTATTAAGTACACTTTCGGTTAAAAGCTGTCCTATTTTCTGACGCAATAAAGTACTGCTGTCGCTTCATATTTTCGACCATCTTTCGTGTACTGTATCTTTATTGAGAATTTAGGATGAATTGGGAAAAAATGTGACGCAGGACAATGCGCAGGGCACGGGAAGTGCTCGGCAGGTGCTCGCCGGCGCAATGCAACACCGAAATTCCTGTCTTCTGCCGCATTACTATGTGCATATATTTCGCATCAAATATTATATTTTCACGTTTCCAGCGGTGAGTCGCGTCGCGCGCGTCGTTTATCATACAAAACCAGATTTTTTAATCGAAAAACGATAATCATTAAATTTAATAACGCTCGGACGTCGGCTATGATAATCAATGGGGAGGGGCCCCGCCGCGCCGACAGGATGCCCGTCCCCTGTAAAAAGTGTCTTCCCGGGAAAGCGGTAAGTGCGCCGATCGGCAGTCATTGCCATAATAATACTGTACATGTTATTTTTACCTAAACATGAAACGACTACTTCATCGACAAACTTATTTAACTTATATTTGGTTTTAACTTTTTGTTTGATGTTTGGGGTGTTTATTATAGAATTCTTGTTCAACATTTTTTGCAGTGATTGCGCATTAAATTAAAACACAATAGTATTTTACGTATGCAACTCAATTTGTACAATGCACGGCTACATTATGCAACAGCTTACACTGTCCTATCCGCTCTACAATCAGTACCTATCAATAACGCGCATCTGTCATCCTGAGTACATTATCGCTTCAAATAAATCATTTTGCATGACAATCCGCAGATCCCATTCTCCTGCGGTGACTAATGGTCCCCGCAAACCGCGGCAAGCGCTGAAACTGGAATGGGTGAACTTTTTACAGAAAATTAATATACAGCATATATAATAAATATTTGTAAAATACATTCAATAAAAAAAATATTTTGGATACTTAAAATGTTTGATAAAAAATGAGAATTAAATATTGGGTCTTAGTTCTGATTATTAATGAGGGACGCTTTATAAAAAAAATATTATAACTCAAAAGTAACATATACTTGAATTTGTAACAACGTTAACGCTACCAAAAGGTAGCGTCATTATTTGCAATCAATGAGAATATATTAATCATGTCTAGATGGTTATAATATGCATTATAACAGAAGCCTCCGGCGAAGTCTAAAAAAATAAACTAAAAATCAATATAATTCTTAATTTATTTTACTGTTACATTGACACTTTTGTATTTATCTCCATATTTATGCCATATTTTTTGTATCTAAACTTCAATAGTAGTGTCTCTTCTTATTCTACCTTTACTTATAATATAGCACTATTCATAGTCTAAACTTTAAAGCGTTCGCCTTGCTATCCAGAGCTTTGAATCCGAGAAGCAATATGTTTCCATTTTCTGAATGTGAGTATAGAGTATGCCACAGATTATTATCAGCAGTAGGAAAAGCTTTAATTTTATATTTAAAAACAAACGAATGTAATTAACAGTGCATCAAAGTGTCGCTACGCTAAACAGCACCCTGCACCCTCACCTGCAATCACACAGACTTGTGGTTGTTTTTGGTTTAGTAATTCCCGTGTGCAGTGAGTTTCCCCGCAGGCCCGGGAGTGCCGCCAGACAGAAGCTCCCAAGCGTCACCTCTATACTCGTATGTTTCATTGTGAACAGATACACGTAGCAACAAATCGTGTCACCAACTTGCAGTTAGCCAAAAGCGTCCTTCATTTTAGGCAAAATCATAAAAAAATACCCATAAGAGGAAATCAACCTAGATGCGGAATTTACGCCAGTGACTGGAAAATAGAGATGCAGCCGGAAAAGTTAGACTGGCTCAGAATAAATACGTGTTCAGTGAGATGGCCACCAACCTTCTAAAGAAAAGCACTGAAGAAGAAGTTTTATTAAAAAAATGGGAAAGATATAATATAGTACATATTTATTTTTAAATCACGGTTATACAAAATCCAATGTCCACAGTGCGTAGACGTCAGGGCTTGAAGATGGCCCAAAAGGAGTCTTGAATGTTAAGGCCCCTACACCCGAAGCAATAAACGCAAAAGCTTACCAATATCATCCTTCATTTTAGGCAAAACCATAAAAAAATACCCAAAATAAAGGGACGCTATCGACTAGCTGCAAGTAGGTGGCACGATTTGTTGCTACGTGGGTAGAAGAGGTCTTTAATATTTTCGCGTGATGGCCCTGCTGAAGTGCTCGCTCCCTGCGCCGCGCGTCTGCTTTCCCTGCGCGCCGCCATGTTGCGTCGGTAAGCAGCAAATTACAGAGCGCTGCTCGGGCCGGGGGCCGCCCCTGCCCCGGCCCCTGCCCCTGCCCGGGCCCTGCCCCTGCCCCTGCCCCGGGCCCTGCCCCGGCCCCTGCCCCTGCCCCGGCCCCTGCCCCTGCCTCGGCCCCTGCCCCGGCAGCTGTCAGTGTCTCGCTGCTGCTGTGCGTGCGCGCCGCGCGGCTCCAGTCGTCGTCCGTGCGAGTTTTCAATTTGGTCTTTCGTATTTTTTGTTTATTTTGCCTAGAGTTGTCGGTTCATTCGATAGCGGATACGGAAGACGTGCAATGCAGTGCAAATGTTATTATTTAACACGTACAATGCTCGTTTTGAACTGTGATTGAAATACGTGCTTTGAAACTGTTTATGAACTTCAACGGTTGTTGATTACCTGCAACATGAAGGTCTTCCCAAGGAATAACATGATCAACCATGAAATAAGTATGTACTTTTTTTTAAATTATATCTTAGCTGCTGATTGATTAATTGAGTTGGAAATGCGAATAATAATTTTTTATAATTATTGGCACACTGTTGTTTTTGTATCTGTATACGCTGTAGATTGTATTTGTTTGTATTATTTGGATGCCCTTACTGCAATCGAATACCGCAATGAACTATTTTTTTCCTGTGTCATCCAGTGTGATAATTTTAAATCCATTTACTCAAAAAACTCTAATTTTTTTTTTAAATTAACATAAAATGCTGATCAAATAGAATGTCTGTTATGTATAATTCATTTTGTCCTTTAGCTTAAGGTTTTCACTTTATGATGCCTGAAATTTACTCTTTTTGTTTTCATAACCAATTTACGTGGATGATGAAAGTGCCGTGCAATAATTTTAAACTAGAAGTATAAACTTTTAGTTAAAAATTATTGCGGTTGTAAATGACATTATATATTTTTAGTAATCAATAAATTAATAATGTCACTTGTTTACCTTTATATAAATCACCACTATAAATGAAACTAATATAATTTAATATTATTACAATGTCAACTGACATATAAATCAGTTGACATTGTAATAATTTAAAAAAAGTTAGGTTTACACATGGTTTTCATGAAGTGCCAGCTATCTCTGTGATGAACGATCCAAAATTTCGCTTACAATACTTGTTTAATCAGAATAGTATAACCTTAATTATAGATAGCCAATCGACTAAGTAATGCATTTTTCTGATGCAACACGTGTGTCGTATTTAAAAGTTTAACAATTGTTTTTATTATTTATTATTAGTTGATCAGACTATTAAAAAATGTAATGACGGGTCTAAGCATAAGAACACAAAAAAATAACTTGAAATCTATTGCGTACCTATTTATTGAATGATTGTTTCTAGCTTTCTACTAATATATGACTTTCCAAAGAATAAAGTACTTTAAATTTATGATTGCATGTTATCATTGGCGTGCAAACCATGGATGCAATAAATCATCACATGTCCTATATCAAAATTGTATATTTAGCTTTTAATTTAAGCAATACACAACTTAAACGAATCAAAATAATAGAACATTGTTTTAAACCGTAGGCATTGTAGGTCATTAGTTTTGTGTAAATAAATAAATATATTTAAGGTCCTATTTTTGAATCACGCTAAGGCTTTAGGTACGAAGTATATTTTCTTCAGGATGCTCACTCACGATGCGTTGGTTTTTTTTCTGTTTGTTTACGCAAAGTTACACGCTGGGCTTCTTTAAGGACCGTGTAGTATGGAAATCGCGAATTCCTGACGTTATCGGCTTCAGCCTCGACTGAAAATAAAACATCCGATAAAAAGGTACAATGAAAATCTTAGTGCGGGGTCTCGTGTATTCGTTGTGATTAAGGCTGCATTAACAGTCGAATACTAAAATAGAAAAGTACCAGGCAAACAAATCAACATGATGGATCTATTATTTAAGTGTCCGTTAGTTGAGTGTGGCAATAATTTTTACAACCCAGTCTACTCATAAGCCTTACAATTTCTTTTTTGTTTCTAATCCAGCTTTTGGTTGTTAGTTTTGTTGAGTGTTTTGCGTAATATTTTATATTTTTTACTCCAAAGCGAACCATCACTAATTTTTGATTTTTTAAGCTGACAGCTGAGCTTTGGGTAAAAAAATCTACAACTCTTACGTATAATGCCAGAATACAGGCTGTTTCTAATTATCAACTCAATTATATATTTTAAATTATTAAATACTTAATAAGTTTATCGTGATTGTATGTGGCTTTTAGTAACGATATTACTCAGAACAATAGTCGATTTGCATTTTGTAGTAATTTATTTTAAACGTAATAAAATATGATTAATTTCATTCAGATCAGGATCTGGTCACATAAATACAGTATTTTTCGTACGTAAATCAAAATGACTAATGATAAAATTTAAAAAAAAATTGGATTGCTATATAAATGTAAAGTATATATTTGATAAAGTAAAGCTTTCTTTTTTTCCTGAGGTTATACTTTTATGTTGCGTGTTTTTGAACCATCCTATACTCACGGCTTCTCTTGGAATTTCGTATTGAATTAATTAGGATTCTGCTCGTCGCTCGTTAGTTCGTCCGCCATTTTATTTTCCATAAATCGAACCTCAATCTTGCCACTTAATTATGCCAACATTTAACAACCAGCTCGCAGGTACTCTCTGCGGATACTTACACGCATTTCACGTCAACAATATTCTAAATAACTAGGTAAATATTACTATTTATTTCAAATGTTTTCTTGTGTTTGATCGAATATCATGGTTATTATTTTATAAAAATTAAATGGAATATCAATGTACAATTTGCACACAGACTAACTTTACTTGGGGTCTTAAAATATTTGGGTATTTTACATTATTACCACAGTATTTTCTACGATAAATGTTTGAGTTCTTGGATAACCAGTATCTGTTATTTATTGATATTCCTTTACATGTAACATTTATCAGTGTACGCTTACGCATATGCTAGTTTTGTTGTGTACTTAAAGCTTTATACCGTAGAGCGACGGCTAAGTGCGTGTCCGAGTTTATCCACTGTAACTTAATTTTATGAGCATTTCAAACATTCGGAGTAAACACGAGCAGACCGCGAAGTCATCGGACCGCTTCAATTTACAAAAAGCTCGGAGCATCTCGGCATAATTCTGAAGTGAAAACAACGAAAATTGACCATAATCTCGGCGGCTTTGACGGACGCCGCTCCGCTCTTACGTTACATAATAAGGCGGTATGTAAAAATGTCGAAAGCATTTTCTGGTTGTTAAACCGCAGGTCGTGCCGCGCGGCCACCGGCCTGCCCCTCGCGTCTAGCACTTCCCAACCTCATTCTCTTCCACCAACCCGACCCGCACATGTAGCTGCAGTATTTTGTCACATTAAAAATATATATTATTCAGTCGTTATCTATCATCACTTTCTTTCACCAACCCGCACAAGCAGCTACAGTGTTTTGTCACATAAAAAAAATAAAATATTCATCACTCTCAGTGGCGTCAGCCAAGCATTCTTAATGTTATTTTTTTATATTTTATCTGTCATGCGCGAAAGCCTATTACTTTGAGACATAGATCTTTGTGAAAAATTATTGCCAAATCATTTTAAGTTTTAGGTGTACACGGCACGCCTACGATAATATCCGACCGATCTTACTCCTTAAAAATAATTTGTGTGTTTTTAATATAATTTAGCCGATATATATGTATAAATATTTTTTTTATACATTAGTTTAAAATTCGTGTGAAAATATTTTTCAAATTAAAATAAAATCGCATTATTGAGTTTAGCAGCAGTGGATTATTTAATCATCCCGTTTGTATTTTGCGATTGGCCGCAAGTTGGTCACCCCAGCTGGGCAAGTCCGTGTACTCGCTCGTGTCGGAGCTTAAACCAATATGGCGACTGTTTATATTTATAATGATTGGATAATTTATTCCGAGGGCTTGTGGGAAACTCGAGGCGCAACTCAATAATATGTAAATGGCCGATGCGTGGATACTCATGGAGATATTTGATAAGCCGACGATTGGCGTCCATGTCGGTTCGTGCCGCCCGCTTCGAACTGCGGGACATCCACCGGAGAATTACTACACACGAGACATGGCTTCAGACGAGAGAATCACGTGTGAGCTCTAAAACCCGATCTATCAAACCTCGAGTACCCGAATACTGAATCTGTAGTATCTACCTCAACCAAAAATTTCAATGATTCACATTTAATGCATAGATAAATGAAAGGGTAAAAATAATTCACTGGGTACATATTATTATTCTATTATATATATCAACTCAACTGTAGGTATAACTTTAGAAACCCAGGAACAAGCTACAGCACTTAAAGTTCTTGCAGTGTAAATGTATCATGTAAGATCTAACTATCCACAGTAATAAATCCACCGCCATGGGCTGTCATAGCGGCCGGCAATCAGATCCCATGACTGAGCGAGGCGCGCAGTGTATGCACTGCCAGTCGGTCCTTCCGCGAATGCCGTCGATCGGGTACCGGTGCGTTTCGATTACTATCTCGCATGATTTACGGGCGGACGAAGCGCCGCCCGCTAAGTGCCATTGTTTGTTAGGATTGAGATGCAGTTTAATGTTGATCAAGTCATAAGCTTATAATTTATCAGGCTCAAGTTAACGATTCCGTTTATGTTGATTCTACGCTAAAATTGTCATCCAGTCCTGATCCTGTGCGCAGGATGTGGGGCTTGCGAGATGTGTGATAAACCCTTAACTAAATAACAAGGACAGATATTTAAGATTTAGAACAAAGAAAAAAACGTTATTATATTTTATGAACTGTGTTCGTTTAAATTGCAATACAAAAACGAAGAATTTGTGCGCTGGATTAACGGCCGTGAGTAATGGCGTCTGCGGGATAAACGAACAAGGCTGCATGCTCTGCAGCTCTTAATGAGCTCATTTGCCTTTAAATCGACCCTCGCGGAACGGGAACAAAACGGAATCGAATAATATCGGAATCGTCCGAAACAGTTTCAAAAGTGCATTTTTCGAGCTCCAGCACATCTGCCGGGGGTTTACATCTCCTGCTCAATTGTTAAACGGTAAAATCACAGGTATAAAAAATATTATACATATTTAGTATTTTAATATTAGCTTCATACGTTTTTTTTAACACCCATAAGTATATACTTGCGGCAATATTTTTTTACCTAAAATGTATATATAGACAATATTGTGACAAAAAAACTAATTTTTCATAAATAATAAATATTCATATTTTACTACAGGTACAATACAATCAGATACAAATCTTCACATACATTATATTTATATCGTGAATTACAAATCTTAGATCCGCTATTCAGTTATTCGTACTTATATCAGAGGCGATTGTTATCTGTACAGTTATCTGCAACTTTATTTGTGTTTATATTCGACTGCAAAATCTTCCCTTCGCCGTAATATGACATTGCAATCAATAACTCGGCCCTGCCCGAGCGGCGGACGGCCCGGGCCGATAAGAAATGCGAACAAGTCCCGGCTTCGCGGTACTTAAAAGTGCCAGCCTCTCTGGATGCTTATCTGCCATTACCTCGGGAAATTATTTATACTAAAGTACACAGTAATCTCTACGCACTTGTAGCCTTCCGTTCCATGGCCGTTCACTGGAAAGTTATTTCTTTTGTAGCATTGATTACATGTTCCAAAATGTAAAATATATTATTATTCACTTCTTAAAAATATGTATCATCATTGTTACAGTCGTCCATCGATGAAATTAATTTTAAAATCTTTTGTAACTATAATGCTATTTATTTTAAACAATGCATTAAAGCTGTACTGTTACCTGCACTAGACATTTGTTATTAAGATTCTCTTCAGTTGACTTTGTTATCGGATTCTAGGTCTTCTTCGCACGTGCATTTCATTAGCGTACGAGCATGAGCTTGTAGTCCTTTGTCAGAATAAAATGTATCAATAAAATAAAAAGCTGTTATGATACGATCGGGGTTTCGTTTTCAGTGTTTCGTGTTGTGGGGCAATTATGGCGCGTTTTGTATCAATGGAGGTGATAACATCCGAGAGACCTTTCAATATATACATATTAGCGCCCACTTACGGCGCCAAGGATAACGGCGACATTTTGTGGAAGTTTTTTTTGTTTTTTTTTTTTGTTAAACCAATGGGACGTGGAGGTCTTAATTTTTATTTAATTTTATTGAGTGTTGAGGCAGCTCTGTGCCCACGACTTCGTGAGGCCCGGTCTGTCGCCGTCGGTGCTGGGGCCACTCGGGCTCGGGCGCTTCCCTCCGCACGTCTCTGGGCCAGTATCGCCAGTATGCATGTAAACCGGCTGTCCCCGCAAGCGGCGCCATTGGAATAATAATTAATAACGCAATAAATGCACAATGCTTAAAGGTTGTATTCTGCCGGCGTACGTGAGGGCTTCTCAAGTGACTGCATCTTTATGTATTACCATACCTCGCCTTAAGTTTGATCGCATGCGCCAGGCGCTCGCATGAAACTGGCCATGTTATTTCATCCTATATTCACAATTAAACGTTACAAGAAGCTTTGAATAAGCACAATTTTGTATTCATAATACTACAATACATACATATACATTTTTTAGTACCACAATTTATTCAAAACTTCTCAAGACATTTTAATGTACTCTTTTCTTATTATGTTGTTAATTTAGAAGCCTAAATCATTATCATTATTATTTTATAAACGAACCTGAAAAAAAACTGTCTTACGTTTATATGTTTTTGTTTTTATGTAATTTTATTAAACTTTTCTGTCAGTATTGACGATCATGAACCTAAAGCATTATGTACCAAGACCACTCTTCAAATGTGAATCAAACTCTAATGGGTTTCATAATCATAATTATTATTATCATATTATTATTAGGTAATAAGAAAAATAACCGCGAAATTCCATCTATGCTTTAATTATAATTAATATTTACAAATACACCCGTATAAACCATGAATCCGTAACAAATTTACTAGATTTCAAACAACTCTAAGATTATGTCTTCGTATTATTTGTTGCGGTCTGCCCGTCTGCGGCGTGATCCGACATGATGAATTACCCAACAGCACGAACCATGTCTTCCGTCTGCCGCTCGTCATATTATCACGTTTTATTTCACCATATCTCATCAGACATCACCTGGTACCCGGTCTAGTGGATTTTTAATTCAAAAGCATAGCTTATATGTTTCAAAAACCATTCGTGGTCTCCAAACACAAAATGATAATCAATTACTTACTTAAAATGTATTCGGGTTAGGCTTTATACGTTAGTAGCTCTAATTTGTACGTACGTAATATTTATGTGCTTCTGTTGCAAAGCATAAAAAATAAATTATGAATTTAGAGCCATTAAGTATATTTGCGTGCGTATAGCGCCCACGTTTACTAATCAGTAACCATAAACCATAAAATTGGTAATAAAATGTGAGATTTGTATCACGATGTTCAGAAAAATGCAGAAGTCGATCGGCTCTTAGCGAGAGGATTTCTTCGCCGGCCGTTTAGCCGGTGAATTAATGGCGTTTTAAACACGAAACGACTAATCGTATTTTTACATGGCGGCCAGATAAATAGTTCCTGCATGGCGCCACGCCGTACTATTTATTACCTCAAATCTAAATATTTTATAATATAAATTAGCCCACTCCGCCGTCCGTCGAATAAATCTCGCCCAGCGTGAGCGCCAACGTCTGCACAATATAAAATTACTGTGAATTCATTTCAAACGTTTTACACATCGAGGCTAATTTATTGTTCGCGTTTGTGTAATCGCTATAAAAATATAAATACCACACTTTGAATTAAGGATTACGATACAGAACTCAAGTCAGAACACACTACAATCTTAAAACTAATATTCATATGATTACCAATTGATAGTGTTTGGCAAACAAATGTACAAAAAAACCTCTACAATGATAATTTAATTTCAGTCATTATTCAGTCTTAAAACGTTTTTTATTCATATTTTCAATAACGAAAATAAATAAATAAATGTACGCTACCACCTAAGCCACACCTTGTAAGCCCTAACACCTGCGCGCAGGATATGGGGACAGTCACAAACCGTAATGTTGAAATTTAATTTTTATGGTTTCTTTAAATCAATCTTGTATGTTTTGTTTCGCATGCACTTACCTGGTGACTGTGTGGGTATTTTTTCTTACGAATGCAAGGTATGTAGACCGAGCTGGCGCATCGTATCTTCCGAGAACCCATCCCTCTTCGGCTGTCTGTCCTTCCCACTGGAGCGGTCGGGATGTCTAACATTTCACTGATGGCTCCGGCTGATTCTAGCCATTTTTTGCGACTATGTTCGACGTTTCTGGGAACCACTAGAAATTGTCTTCATTTTGCTAATTCGCCGCCTGTTGTAACGAATTCCGAATGCATTCTGACTGATAAAAACGAAACATGGTATTTTTATGTCAAGTCTCATTTAATAAAATCTTCCACCAACTAAAAATATATACAGCTGAGATATTAAAGTTTATGTTGAGAAATCTTAATATGTTAAATAATAAAGCTATAATACAACAGCAACAGTAAGCTCTCTGCTTTTTTACTTTGGATGAAATAATTTATTTTTAGATTTACTGAGCTTGTACAAGTATGACATTCATAACTCAATAAAAAAAAATGTTGCGCGGCAGAAGTCTTTTCACAATTTCCATATATTGTTTTTATGTAATACGACATTCATAACTACATAATGAATATGCATGTGGAAGTTTTATAGAAACTAATAATAATTAAATATATATAAAATATTAATTATTAAATAAAAAAGACAGGATATTTATCAGTAAACATTTTTAATGCTGTTGCTAAAATTAATTTAACGAGGACAAGATAATTTATCTTTTTTTTTTTTTTTTCAATTTTAGTGTGCTTTCAAGTATCGTGAAATATTTCTCGTCGACTTGTGCTTACGCTCTTCTATTATTTTTTTTAAACATGTCTTTTTATTTCTTTGCAGGTAAGCGATTTTGAATAAAATACAACTCTCTAATATAAAAGAAGGATGCTACTGTAAATTGGCAAGTCATTTTATTTTACTAGTGAAATATCAACAGTTTCTACGGGCCACTAATTCCATGTCTACTAATTTAAACCGATACAAAAATTATTTAATTTATTTGGCTAACCACTATACATGTTAAAATAATGTGCTTTTCGCCCACAATAATTTGCTATATATTACTTGTCTCAACAACAACAAAAGCAAAGTATTTACTTATAATATTTAAAGCCAGGCTGAAATCAGTGATATATCTCAAAAGTAAAACATATGGATAAGAATCTATTGAGATATATCACTAAAACATTGTAGCTCTTCTCCCTCTATATTGTTTGACGATGACAAAATTTGACAGTGCCTCTTTGGGGTAGTGAAATTTTCACTGCTTTAATGAAAATCTCTATAGTCTCTCAAACCATTTTGTTTAAGTTATATATATTTATACAGTTAAAAATGATAGCTCGACTATTTCCCTTCAAAAACTTACTACGACAAGGGTAAGGGGAGTACTCGAAAGAAAAAAATCTAACCAGCACTTTGTCTCATGCCGCCCTTCTATCCTATCCACGCCCTCGTGCCCCTGAAACCCTTATTGGATATGGATCTCCCTACAGCTAAATTAAAATAAACTCTTGTCATTCTAGTAATACAAATATATATTTCTGCAATTTTATTAATATCCACTTGTATAAGGTAAACGTATGTTTACCACATTTCTTCGCCACACTCGCGGACATTTTGAGCCACTTGATTAAAAATAAGGACAACTTCCGTTTTGTCATACTATAAAAATAAAAATTATGTAAATATATACGTATCTAACTATAGTCTGTGATTAACATATAAATGTGTACCTGTATAATATATATCATATAATCGAGCATATATATTCCACGGCTAGGCTTTCTCGCCGCTTTATTCGGTTAATATAATATTTAAATGATCGGCACGGTTGATGAACCGCAGCAAGCCTCTCCGTAATCTCCGATCGGGGCTTCAATCAGGCCGCACTTCCCGCCGACGGCCTTCCACATTCACGTGGCCTGTTGTCTATCCTCGTAGTTCCTTAATCAGGACACGTCACGCCGCGGAATGCTCGCAGAACTGCCAATTGCCTTTTTATTGGACTCTTCCTCTGCTTGCCCACTTCTCTGGAGACACGCACTTCTGGCGGCTTTAAAGAAACCACTGAAATCGTCAGATATGACCTCCGCCATCCGAATATTGAACCACATTTTAATCACACGAGTATTTTTCTTAAAGGCTATCCTTCGCATTCATATTCTTGACCACTTAGACAATATTTATATGAGCGGTGTTATAAGTGAAATAAATCTTTCCAATAATTCGGGATTATAACTAAATCTGTTGTCTTTGCGAAGGAAAGGTTTTTAGTATAATACAAAGAGTAAAATTAAAAATCTATGACAGCGCGATGATACAAAAATTTTAAACACTTGATAACATGTAATCAAAATTTGTAACTTTTGAATTAAAAAAAAAAACTCTTGCTGTTGCGGGGAATCAAAAAAAAATCAATAAGAGCCCGACGCGACTAAACTCATTTGTGCAAATGTCCTCCGGCTGTTTATTAAGCTACCATGTCTCGTGTGTGATTTAATTAGTTCACAGCTTCCTATTTATATAGATTGCTAATTAACTCTATCGAAATAATTACCTGCGGCTTGTCTAGCGGTAGACATTTAATTATGACATCCACTGACGGCGCCTGCCTTCCTCTGAGAACTCGAGCGCGCCGCTTGATCTCCGAGTCGCGACCGGGATAAGATCAAGTATAGCAGATATCTGTCAATATTCATTCAGATCTTGATTTCCTCGTTTCGCCAACTTTCCACGGCAGCTTTGACTGAAATTAAAAAGCAGAATGGTAGATTGTTCAACTGTGCAAACAAACTGAACATTTGTGTTTTGTATTTTATTGCGATGAGGGAGTAAAGGAAATGACGGGCGGCAACTCCACCTTATCCCATAGTACCACCGGTAATAACACGGTATTAATCGTGAATAATAAATACTAGTCTAAAATATGAAATAAACCGCAATATTTGATGTCCCATTGTCCTTTGCTTTTCTTTCTACGATGCTTTGTATTTCGGTGTCACAAAGGATCTCAAATTCGTATAATTCGTTATACGCATTCATTTGTGGGATGCTTGTAAGCAATTATAAATACATCTTTTAAATTTCAGGCTGACCATAAAATTGACACATAGTAATTACCAAGCTACTTACAAACTGGTTTATTGTTTAATTCTTTTCATTTATTAAAAATAAAAAAAACGATTTTGTGTATGTAATTATATAATATTATATCTGTAAGTGTTATAAATAATATGATTTAATTTGTAGACAAATTTCCTAACTGTTTGCTATCGAACGCAAATTGATAATTTATTTGATTTGATGCTGTTATCTATAAGATAACTTCTTGTTACCTTGACCGTACAATCTTTTAATATATAAGATATCCTATGATTAAACGACCTTAGAATTTTTATTGCGCCATCAATCGCTATATTTTATCATTGTACTCGAGAAAGTATGTACCTTTGTACGGGATCAATATTAATGTAGGTCAGAAATACGCCTAATAGAAAATATACCTTAGTTTACATAAACTAAGATTTTATGTATTTAATATTGCCAAATGACAATGATAAAATATATGTCTCTAAACGCAAAACCAAACCAAAAAGCAAAAATTATTTTTTATACTTTAAAATATGGCGCCTTGTTGTATTAAAACCGATTTGTTTCAAACGAAGCAGAAGAGAAAACTTGAATATCCAGAAAGCCAGTCTGCATGCGGCGTTGCAATGCCCCAAAGCCTAGACGTGCACTTTTCCGAGTGCCTAACTATCAGTACAGTTAGCCTTATACAGAATCGTTCCTCACGCGGCCCGGGCTGCTGGAGATATGGTAATGAGCACATCGGTCACACTCGCAGCTCGCACTGCATCGGGGGCCAGTTTTTACTCCACCCCGGGGAGCAACGCTCGGCGTTTTTTGCACCCGACATTCCTCATACCGCCAGAGACCGCTCAGTCATTTAACCGAGGACTCTTAATTGACCGGCCGGTGGTTTTTTCGCAGGTAATGAGGCTTGATTGCGAGTCGGATTGGTGCGGACGCCGTACGGAGCGACCGGCCCAGCCTCGCAGGAAAAACTGCAACAAAGGCAATAAACAGCACTCGACTCGAGCATCTGTACTGGAGAATATGCCACGGAAATATCCAATCATTTTATGATAATATATTTTTTTATAATAGCATGATGTACTCTTATGAATAACATTTGTTCAAAAGTATCATTTACAATTAAACGATTACGTTTTAGCAATGTGTACAAAATCTCATGAATTTTCCTATCCAATGCAAATGTGTACATTTTTATTAAATCTTATCTTAAGAAAAGTATATTGAATTATAAAGATTAAGCTACCTTACTATAAACACTGGTAAAAATAACATAAATCTTATTGTTTATTTAAGGACATATTAAAGTGTCAAACAATCCTATCTCAATCTAGCATTGAAGCTTATTAAACTTGAAAGTTAAAGATTGCTTTTTCTTAATATTAAATGTCTTCATGTTTTAAGTATGGAGACATGTTTCAAGCAATCTCCCATAGTGCACTTAAGGTGCATAATGCAAGCCGATTGCACAAGATTCAAGCGGTCACCAATATAAATGCACCGCTGTAACATTGTTCCTTGCATTGAGTCATACACCGGTCTTCTGATTTGAAAGGACATCGCGCCAGCGTTTCGGTGCGATTTATGTTCTCATTTCCATTCTCGTGGGCGAAAAGGACTTTCTTCCGCTTTGTGTGGCGAAGCTGATTTCGAAACCTCTAGACTGTTGATTAAATATTTGCACAGAGAGCTCGGCGAGCGATAAAAATCAGAATTCAACAAAAAAGATTATCTAGCGGCTTAAATTAATCTAATAAAAGTATCAAGCGGATATACATATAAACGAGTATGCATAAGCTAAAAATGACAACCACTAAAGCATTTTTATAACATGACATGACAGGACGCATTAAAAAATTTCACCGCAAAATATGTACTCACGTTTGCGTACTATTTCCGATTAAAAGATAAAAATAAAGAAGAAACGGTATATTTTTCTCAATAATATATGAAGAAAAATTGTCAATATTTAATTTGTCATAAGATAATCTTTTTCGTAGAACCCAGACTTAAAATCACCTTTCAATCAACATATGCTTTCACTCTTCGCAACGAATCGTGCAACCGACTTGCAGCTAGCCAATAGCGTCTCTTAACTTTGGGAATTTTTTTGTGGTTTTCCATAAGTAAACAACGCAATGTATGATGCTATTGGCTTGCTGCAATTCGGTTGCACGATTTGTTGCGACGTGTGTAGAGCCCTTTATGCAGCTCTTTTAGATATCATCTCTGGCGTGTGCTTACGACTGCGCCAATGTATCATTTAGTCATCCGTGCCAACCTGCTGATACACAGTATTTTGCGGTTAAACTAGCCTGGCATTGCTTTATGGTGCATTTGATAAAATTGTGTAATTATTGAGAATCACTATGGATTTATTATCGTTGATGAATCGGTCATACACCGACATTGGTTCATGATAGTGTTACTGCATTTCTCTGGGAGTTATTTAAGCCATCATTACTAACTACTAATTCAACTTTGCAATGGAACATACAATATATAAAGCAATTTTATTCAGTCATGGATCGCCCCCTCTTATATTTTTCTCGTTTTTTATATTATAATAGTTCTAATCGGTTTGTCATTCTCACTAATAACGTCAAAACAAAAATGCAATGCATTCATAATATCTCAATAAACCCGCGTCCATTTTATAATCACGTTACTAAGATCAGGCAATGTTTTGCCTCCAAAAAAAACATCATCTTATTACAGCAAAGCGCCACTAAAAACCGAGGAGCTCCCGGAAACTGGTCATTATAAAAAAATCTTATTAAATTACTAAGTGGACCACTCAACACTCCTCACGTGTTCAACAAAGTTGTTTATATCTCTTTCTAATTTTCAAGAACGATAAAGATCCATATAAATCCAAGCTCACGTTAATCTTACGATCGCAATATCCGCCGAATGCAATTAGGTATAAATATACACCAGTTGAAATATATGCTACCTGGTCTACTTGTTATGAACAATACGCGACAAGACTGTCACATTATCAACAATTTAATTTAATCACTATAACTGAGATTTACAGTGCGTAAAAACTTCATTTTTACTCTCGTTTGTTCTTTCAATGTGCTCCGGGGGTAATATTTTATTACCACGTCACGTTAATTTAACTTAATTTTTATTATTTTATTTTTTACTTGTCACGTGTATTCTAATACATCTTTTTGGATTATTTTTTATTAGCTCATGTGGTAGTACTAAATTAGCTCCGCATAATTGCAATTGCCCTGCGTAGCGTTCGGTGAGCATATTTCGATCCTACTTAATTTAATAATACTAGAGTGCATCTTGTATTTATAATATAAATCAAGATTTAAATGCAGCTTTTTTTCTTATAACAATATGATTAATTATTTAATTATAGCGAGCACCATTAACTGTTATTACCTGACCAGCCGCAATTCGAAAAAGAATGGCCCGATGATGAAACAGTGACACGCTGTAGATTTGTTTCTCAGAAATCACTCGTGGAATTTTTGAACCCCAAATGCGACAAACTGGTCGATTAACCAAGCCACCCAGATAAAAATGAGCCTTATCTCTGAAGATAACTGATGACGATGGTGAGCTAGAAAAGCCTCGGAGGCCATTTACCCATACTATACTGGGATACCTTATGATCCAATAAAAAAAATTAATTTTTAATTATAACTAAAAATCATAAATAAATATATATATATATATATATATATATATATATATATATATATATATATATATATATATATATATATATCGATGCATATCTGCCCCTTATTTAAATAATTCAACTGCATATTTTTCACGTCGGTCACTTTGACGCTGAGCCCGATAAGTGGCTCATGCCTGCAGTCGCGGCGCCATCAGCAATTTATTATTCATTACCATGACAAAGTAGTGCAATCATCTGCTTTCCATTTTAAATAAAATTATTGAATTTATTTTTAAATTTAATGTTTTATTTCCTAATTTTTATAATTCCCGTATTTGTATATTTGGGTCCTCCTCGCCGATAGACTCCAAAGATTTAACTCTCAATAATTTGCGGAGTAATTTGAATTTAATATTATAAGTCTTAGTTGCCTCTAGCTTCTTGAATTTATTTTGTGCGAATTTTGTGTTATCAATTTTAATTATCCAATTAGCTTGGCATTGAAGTGTAATAATTTTACATACATATATATTAATATCTGCATTATTTATTTTATACCCTGAGCTATTTTTGTACGATGACGTAACGCTACAACTGTTATAGCGATAATCCCGGATAACGAACCACTTATCTTTGTGACACATTTATGAATAAAACTGACAGTCATGTAATCATATTATTTGTTCCTGATAAAGATAGTCAAATGCTCGAAGCAGTGATTCGCTGTTGCCAACCGGGGCGTCTAAATTTACACAGTAGGTTCATTGTTCAATCGAACCATCAATATGCAGCACTATCGATCTGAGCAGGCGTCGCATACCTTTGCAGCTTATTGAAAAAGATCCGACGCCAACCTTTCTTTTAAATAATTAAATAATTTAAATAATTAAGAATATACATTGATAAACCTGAATTGTGTTTGATTGTTAATTTTAACTGTTCCTTATTTATCTTAAATACTGTTTCTAGGTTGACCTGTCTTCGAAAAGAAATAATGCATTTAATTTGTTCAATGATAGATCTCCAATTTTAATGATTTATGATATTTAGCTATGAATTTGGACCCACCTTTATATTAAGTTACCATAACAGATTGTAAAATATTATGTTTTTAAATGTTTATCTTATTTGTATGAATAGTGAACGTATTCGATTACAAAAATTTCATGTATATTACTAAAAAAAACACTAATAATTACACAGTATAGTAATGTTAATTGATATCAATTTTACGTATATGTTTAGATATCTAGTATATGATATGCAGTAATGTTTTTTAATGAATGTATTTTATATAACACACACTTAAATTCAATAGCAGAAAATCGTAAATCAGTTTTAACGATTTGTATATATTGCAATGGCATGGCGATAGTCTCAGCCCGGAGCACTAAACTGACGCAGACTGCCACCAGCGGCCCAGGCGCCAGGCAAAACATAATTACTCATTATCAGTTATTCCTTATCGACATGCGGGAATTATTATACATGCCCTGCCTCCTGGGCACTTCGCTCCACGCATATCGGCAGGTGCCACGATATCGGTTACGTCTTTATCTTTGGCACTGCGATCCAGGATGCAAATTGATATTCTCCACTCAATTCCGGTCTTCCAATTCGTTCCGCGCTGTGAAAGTGAATTTTATACACGGCCTTCCAAGATCTTAAAGCTTCCGCTGTGTGTTCTGTAATTAGTATAATTTCGTGCATATGAGCTTCATGCTGTAGCTAAATGTATCATATAAGTCAAGCTCACTAAAGTCAAAACAGACTGATTTCACGTCATAAATGCAAAGGAATCCAAACGTTTGATGATGATCAAAAGTGCAACGATATATCGTGTCATCGCTTTGGTTTTTACTTTTCCTATAGCCTACTGAGGATGCCTCTTCAGCATCCATTCGGCAGTGCGGCTGAAGCGTGCTACCCCACAACATTACCTTATTCTCCAATATTAGTTTTATCACAATTTTTGCTATAATAGAGTTTATCCTCGCATTGTCCTCAATCTAACACATTTTCGTGAGGCAGTAATTGACTATTGTGTTTTTCCGCAATTATTCGGTGAGATTCTGCCCGATCGCGATGCGAACTATCGCAGTCGAGGAAGTCCGCTCCGCTGACGCCAGCGGAGACGGCGACGGTCTGCCGCCGCGGCTGAGGCCCCCCGTGATAATGAAAACTGACGGCCGGCCGAAACGACAAAATCTGTCACCGGCCCGGCAGCTTCTCGTCACATCTTGACAGCTTATTGATTAGAAATTGAAACGGTCGTGTCAAGCTCTAGTGGACCATAACGCCAGCTGTATAAACACGAATAGTAAATTAGTGAAAAACTTAATTGTCCGTTGAGATAATTTATGAACTCACAAATACGCATGCATAATTTTTCAGAATATATAATACCATGTACGTCCCGATTTCACTATTTTTTTGCCAAGCAAAACACGCGACCCGGTGACGACCACATTAATATTTCAAACTAAACTAATTTAAGAACACAAGTAAAGTCATACTCATGGAAATTTATTGCCATTCATAAGAATTGCTGGAGCTTAAATCAATCCAATTGCTGGCGTTTTAACGAAGTCAGTGTTCACTTGTTCGCTTGTTTTGCGCCATGCAAAGCCTTGCACCGCACGTGTGCTGGCAAACCGCGAACGATAAATCTAACATTTATAAGCACCCTCGAAGACGTTCAGCTTTATCGTGCGACAGAACTATTAACACCGCTTTATGATTCAATCCTGGAGGAAGTTTTTATAAGCCCCTAGACAACAATGGCTCGCTTGTAATAAGCTACTAATATTCAACAAGGGACCACACTTTGCGCACAAATCTCAACATGTTTCTAGCTTTACATTGGCTGCTTGACAGAGTGCACTGTGTTATTGAATAGTGTCCTTAGCATATTATTTAAATAAATCTGACTTTCTATTCGTTATAATACAGGGAGTTTTAAGTTGCAAAAACCTATTTATTATCAAACATAGCCAAATATCAAACTCAAAGTTGAAACTTGTTTTGATGTTGTAGTTATCCTAAAAACTCGACTATATTATAACGTAAATCTGAATACGGAGAATACATATACTGTTTCTTTCATACAACCATCTTTCTAATCTTAATTTTTGTGACATTTCTTAAGACAACTCGTCTGACCACTCGAGATAAGCCAGTCGGTTCATGTATCATTTTATAATATTTTTTCGTGTGAGTGAGCAATTAAATCGCAAAACAATCTAAATTTATTCTTAAAATGTATTGTAACATTTTTTTACAACCACACACAGCGATATCGTCCAGATTCTAGATCAATCATAATATGAAACGCACAGTGAAATTTGTATTAAATATTTTTTTAGAACGACGGTTTTGGTCGGCCTTTTTTGTTGAGTTCACTCACAGACAATTCGTAGATGGATTTTATAACAACCAAGTCTTATTGGCTAACTGCACCACTATTCAGATGGTGTCAATAGCATATTTTTTCTTGTCATTTATTGCGGACCGCAACGCGTGAGTGCTGGCATTCAAGATGCGCCACATCGCACACGTTTCCCATTATGAAGTCGTTCGCAGTCTGCCGCGTGCTCGGCCTCCGTGCGGTGTGATTGTCACGTCCCCCCTTCACTGGCGCCAAGTTTTTTTCGTCTTGAGGAATCTAAAACCTTATCAAACATTAAAGGTGGATCTACACTGTGACATTTGACTGTCCACTGAAGCGTGAATATTTTTTTAACTCTTTTTATTGTCCTCGTTACGGTTTTTTATGCCACCCAGCCGCTACAGTAAATTACTTTAGTGACGTCTTGTATTACTTCTAGATTTTGTACATATATTTGGTTGAACCTCTTCCATCACCGCACCGGTCTATTGAGATTTCAGTGTCATTCATGTTGACCCTCTCAAGTTATGGAGTCAAAACTTTTTAACGAAGAAAATGAGCTTACAATACTTAGCGGCCATCGTTGTCTTTGTTACAATTTTGCTGTCACCAATAAATAAACGTTTGTGTAAATTCTTCAATAGTTTGTCAATTTTATTGGCACTTCTGTTCCAGTCATTCAGTGTGTAGTTCGGACCTCTGGAGCCAGCAGACCGCGAAATACAGCTAGACGTTGTTTGGCATGTCGGCACCGCGCTTAAAGGAATAACGTCCGCAAGATGCCATTCTCGATAACGCCTCTTGACGATTGTTTGAAAACACTTATTATTCTTATTGCATTTTTTGCTGTACATTTAGTTTGAAGATTTGACTTTGATATGTGCCGCATCGATTAGCCCCGGCCCTGAACTCGCGTGTAGGTTTTCATGTAACCAGTAAAATTACCCTGTAAACTTTTGTAGGTTCTCTATTAAAGAAAAAAATAAATAATGCACTCACAAAAATTTACTAAATTATGATCTGCAGGAAGAAAGAATGGGTATTTTGAAATATTAGGTTGTATATTGAATGTTCTTAAGAAAAAATATTTTCTATTTTGAGTATATGGGAGCGATTTCATGTTCTATTTTGGGTATTGGTTTGCGTCGTATTTTAATTTTTTATATTTTTTATTTCAGTTGATAAAATCTCACGCATAATACTCAAAACTTCATTACTAAATTATTTTATGCCAAAGCAACAACATTTCTAAAGTGAACATTTGACTAACAATCCGTTTTTTTCTTTGCAGGTAAGTCACCCCACAGGCCACAGGTCGCGGTCTCGGCCAACCCTCGCGCCAACTGCGCAGCTCGGATTGGTTTATGGTATTTTACGGTATTTAATTCAATTAAGACTTTATCATCAAATGATATTTTGAAAGGAACAAGTAAATAAATAGACGGGGACCTCAAACCGGTCGGCTGTCATAAAACTGAGCTTTACATATTCTGTCCGGGCGCTCGGCGGGCAGGTTTGGTATCTGATTCGACAATCTGTAGCGACAAGCACTAATTACCTTATAAGAACTCCGGTTCTTATTGCTTATATTTTAGAAGTTATGCCTTCATATCAACATTTACCCGGCACTGTGTCTACAGAATGACCGGTAGCAAGCTGCCGGATAATTGATATTTTTTTAAATTGTATTAATTTTTTTTATGGGCTAGCGGTTAACTTAGATTAGAGTTTTGAAGGCTTTAATGTTATGTGAATAAACATGGTCCGCCGTAATGTGTGGTCCTTCATAAATATCTGGCCGCAATTATCCACCAAACTGGTTACGACTCTCGAATCCTTGCGCCGACGACGCACAATAATAGTACATCCCGTCAGCTTATAATTTACTAGCGTAATACCTGTCAGTGATACTAACGAATAATCACTAAAATACAAATTAATTGTCTCGGAAACTCGGCAGATGTCATAAATTTCCGTATCAAACGTGTTCAATGGATTTTCTTTATGTTGATTTAAATTCAATAACCACTCCTTAGTGACCTACCGCATCGCTGCTTGCCTCTCTAAACTAACAACTTGTGTGTATACTGTGAGTATTCACAATCAACAGCCGCAGGCGGAAGACAGGCAGGTGATAGAGCCGCTGAAAGTGATCGGTCGGTCTCTTGTCTCCGGAATTTATATTATAAACTAAAAATAATACAAAACCACCATCAAATTAAGCTTTTCTTATCGTACGTGGGCAATAGTATAGTTTACTTTGCACAGCGATTTGCGTATTGCCGGTAACAAGAGTTGAAGGCAGAAGCACTGCCTGATGACCCTGGAGTCCATCCTGGCTCCTGCTAGCGCGGCTTGTAGTCTGGTACGCCATCGTGTGACATTACCACCAGAACATGGACGATCGGATTGAATTGTCCGGTGGACAAGCGCGCGTGCCCCCGCGCAAGCGAGATTCGCCCCCACCGCCCCGGCCGCAGGGACCACTATCGCAGATCTCACATCGCACATGATAATTACCGGAGACATTTCTTCGGGGAGGCCCGCCCACTTGCGAGCTTTGCTTCTGCAGCGTTGTTTTGCGGCCATGTCGCCCTGTGATTTATAATGATGGAAATGTCAATAAAATGTTTTATCGGTAGATAATACGATGATTTATTGAAGTATATAATATTTTTTTGAAACATTGAAATAAGTGAGTTTAGCATAATCGATTCGTCGCGACAGTGTGCGGAACAAAACATGTATTTGATATTTGAAAAGTAATAAATTGGCTGATTAAATTTATTTATATTTCTGTAGCAATAATGTGTACTTTTTAGAAATCGTCCACATTAATATCTAACATATTTCACACCGAAAAAAATTGTTGAGCCTGCTAGCGATAAAACGATATTAAAATAAAGTTCAAAGCATTGTGATTCCTAAAGCAAAGGATTTTTTAAAAAGACACGTCTATATAAAATATACTATATATTATGTGACTTTTTTTTAGTTTTATTGTTTTTTTCATAATAAAATAACAAAACAAGCTATGGACATCACTAAATAGAAAGCACTTTCAACACGATTTAGTTGATTACCCTTGTTAATTACACCACGAAACAAAATAAAACATGCTAAAATCTAAACAGATCCATTCCATTTGTATTACTTAAATCAATTGATTGTTTTTTATACTATTAAAATATTAAAAACGTATATATTAATAAAATAGAATACTTGCCAGGATAATGTATACAGTTTCTGTTATTTATAAATTCTCAAATATCTGGTCATTAGTATATTCCCGATATTTTTATAATAACCAAATAAAAAAATATGTCACAAAATCATTTTTAAATTGTTTATTATTTTAAACATAGTTTAAAATAAGTTTTGATTATAAATCTTCATAAATATGTTTATTTTATTATTATGAATAATTATGAGTAAATGAGTTTTTGGAGTTATCGTGGAATTACTCCTAATGCTCTCACATATTTTTCGAATGTTGTACTTGGTCAAAAAATATTATTCTGTGTGTGCTGTTTTTCAGAACGATGGTCGCATTTTTTCGCTACGGCCTAAGTAGAGACCCAAAATATAATTATACTATGTTATCCGGTTTCCGCATTTTCGTGGCGTTCAGGTGAATTTGATTTCCATTTTAAGTTACAATATAATCGTGCGAGCCGTGTTTATTCGATTTCCGTTAAGCACCGCCTGTTTTAATTTACCGAGGAATTTGCGCGAATCCTGTTTGTAAATTAGCGCACTTTACGATTGTTGGTGTACCTGAGGCAGATGTTTATCCCCTCGTCAGTGTTTGTTTATTTCCACTTGTTTAGGATTGGGGATTCTTGCGTTCGCGTTATGTCGGAATCCGCAACATTATTCGCAATTACCCTCGGCGAGACTCCCACTCGGGCGAGCGGGGAACTTCAGCTAATGTGTTGATATAACAATTAATCTTGCGCGGAGAGCGAGGACCGACCTCTGCCAGCGAACTCAACATCTTCTGCGGGTAATGCCCGCACGGAATCTTACAATTACGTAAAGTAATATACTCATAATTAAAACATTGTCTTAAAGTCAGATAGCAGATTTCACTTCGGAAGATACTCACTACACACTCGAGACTATACAATCGCTCAAAACAGCAATTAACACAAGCAAGTCAATTGAAGTTTGTGCTATTCTCTATTTACCAACATTTTATAATACAATTTTGTGCCCGCATAGTATAAAACAACATATTGAAACACGTTTTGCTATATAAGACATGACATAAAAACCCCTGCACAACTATTTAAGCAGAGGTTTTTTTTTGCTGTCAAGTGTTAACAATAAAGTACGATGTCGCAAGCAGCGGTCGCTTTTCATCCACACGAAAATTTAAAATGATGTCTGGCATTTTTTTAAATGTAAATACGCAACGAACTGACTGCAGCATTCCAAGAGCGGTCGTAAAAAAGCTCGGGGAGAATACGAGCTTCCGCCACGGCGGCCAGCTTGCATGAGAGCCGCAACTTGTCGCGTCATGTCTGCGAGTTAACTTCCTCGGTTTCGGCGCTGCGTTATGAGAGCTTATTATCGAAAAATAAATGATGCCGCCCGCTTAATTGCGGCCGAATGACTCGGCGCATGCCCGCCATGACGCCTCGCAACTGCCTGACCGGAGTTTACTAAAAACATTTTATTAGAAGCTATAATCTCGTGTCATAAAGCGTTGAAGTCTCTCACGAAGTTTATGGGAAGTTTGCAATTGCTGTTGATTTTCTTGCGAGTCGTGTACTCCTGATTTTAGGTGTTCTTTTGACTCGTCAATCTCAAATGTATCAGTGCAGTTATAGAAATAATACGCTTTAAAATCAACGGATATCATCACTTATTACAAATATGTTTGTAAGGGAAATACTCAAATACTTTCATAAATTATTTGTAGCGCATCTTGACTTTGGTGTGATATCAATACCGAATTAACAGATTGTTGCTTTTACCATGAGCATCAAATCATTGTATCCAGCTATAAAAAACTGCAATACTCAACTGCCTTGCACCACCGACTTGACTTGCATGACCGACAATTTTTTTCATACTTTTATCGCCATTTGACATTTAAATAAAATATACCTTTATTGTTTTGTGCAATTCACATGATACCTGCGCGTTCTCCCTTTCGGATGATATCATCGTGCACTTCGAACCAGCCAGACCCGGACGAAGCTGAAAAACACTGGCGAGAACCTTCGTGAAAGTGTATTTTAGAGCACTGCGTACAGAGGGGAAGGGGGGGTGAAATGTGCTTTCTAATCAACTAAAATACAAGATTTTCTAAGAAACTTTCAGTACGCGTAAAACTACATGTACTTAGTAATCAGCTAATTAGTAATGCTTTCAGTTAATAATGCAAATAAAATTGTGCACTATGTCGGCATTGTATTTTAAATCGTCACCGTTGAACAATGCAAGACAGGGAATTTTCCGATTCCCGGACCTGAAATCTCAACCCTACCGAAGAAATACTGTTCTTGTTGAATATGAAGCATTTTTGCTACCAGATTATATCAGACGTTTTAGTTTATCGGTGGGCTAATAGTTTTTCATTACTGTACCGCCAGTCCGAGCAGCGTCATTTTTTAATAAAAGATTATTAAAGTCGGCCGAGACAATAACACCGGGCCAGGACGCAAGGTGGTTTATAAAATTGATTTATTATTACTCCACTAGAAGACGCGTACCTATATTACATACATAAACAATTTGACAGTCATGCTTGAAATGTGTTTTTATAAAGATTAATTCCGACGTTCTCATCAGACGGGCCGCGGCCGGGAACTTAATTAAAAATAAATTCAAAGTGATTTACTCCTTAATCGCGCTTGTTTAAAGTTCACTTTGTGACATTTGAGTATAAGTAATTTAAGAAAACGTGTTTTTTTTAACTACTACATGATAATCGTAAAATAATATATTCTAATTTGCACGCTTAATCAACGCTTGGACATTTTGATTTGTGGAATCAATAGCTTGGGTGTATATTTTTACTGTCAACAAATTTACATGATTTTTATGTAGTAAAAAAAAATATGTCACTCATTATATTTTTTTCCGGAGAAAGTTTCAAGCGTTATATTTATAAATAAAAAAACATGCACGCATTTTTACGAAGCAAACATTTGCAACAACAAAAAATTCTACACTTGTACATGCATGAACTTATGAACCATATAAACATTACATTAATAAATTAATACAACTATTTTTATAATTATAAATAAGTAAAAAATAAACCCAATTCTTCCAGGATCTTTGATTACGGAAATAATTCTCAATATTAATTTAGAATTTAAAGTAATACAAATCAAGCAATTTGTCATTGTTAAATATCAGGAAATTGCTTGTGCGTCGGTAGCGAGTGCATTATTAATTAGTTTAGACCCTCGGGCGGATAAGCAATGCGGTGTTAATTGATATAAAGCTTTTCCATCGGTGAAACCCTGTCCAGACATTCGAGAACGAAGACAGCACACGCCAAGGACCCGAGAGTGCAGCGCATCCAAGATGGACGCCTTGCGCGAGATTCAGGAATGTTAATTAAAAGCAAGTGCCCGGCCCCCGAGCCCCGCAAACAACGCCGCGCTTGTTTCCACGTACTTCAAGCACTTGCCTCTGGTTTTCGGATGCGATCCTTTTATTTTTTCTACACTCCAGCTTTAAATACAATAAAATCCCCTACACACGTCGCGACACAAGTTGCGACCGATTTGCAATCAGTCAATGGCGTCCCTTTATTTTGGGTGTTTTTTGTGGTTTTGCATAAAGGCCTGTACACATAATGCTTACATTTTAAAAGTCATGCCTCTTGATAACTTTGATTTACTATGTGGAGGTTGTTATTTATGTCACACTCATTATTAGATTATTGTTCTTGTAATAATTGGACCGCACTTTTGGATTGTCGGTATTCAATTTATTTTTGGCTTTAAATTTGGATATCAAGAGCGGAACCATCTTCAAAGAATAACATAATCCAATAAAAGTAGAAACTTTAATTTTAATTAACTACTAAAAATATACTACTTAACAATGAGTTGTCGTGTACAAAATTACTTGTCATATCAATAAAAAAAATTCATTTCAATTTAGTCGTGAAATTAATGAAATCGGAAATATTCAACATAATTTGAATCTCTCGACGTTTGACTATGCAAATAGTTTGTATGATATATATTTTTTTAAATGAACGTATATTCTAAAGCTTGACCGGCCCATTTTTTCTGCAGTCGATACATTTCTCATGTCATCATTGCGGGTATGTTACATTTTATTCCATTACAGAATCCTCGAATCCCAAGTAAATCAACGGCCACTTATAAATTCCTCACAAAAGCTTTTTACAAATACTACAATCTGATCAAAAACAAATTAAAAAAATATCGAATGCACTAATGACTCAGCCACAAAGGCCCCGTATTGTTATATACCGCGAGTGTTTGTTTAAAGATCCATACAAAAGGAGGTCTGTTGTTTTGCCCGAGGTCCCGGTTGAAACAATACCTGAGCTTTGGTTATCTCGGGCTCGGACTGCCCGGCCGACCGACACGAAAATGCTTTTAGACCCGCAGGGTCAAAACGGAGTCCTCGTCAAAGGACCGGGACTCGGTAATGCGAGAAGATAACACGTTTATCGTATTTTTTTCGTTGTTTTATTAAAACCTAAATTAAACACACAAATGAGTAAATAAAATTATCATCAGCCGCACAGATAAATGAACGAATAAGTATTCGTGCATTTATAGCTTTTTGGCGAAAAACAAAGCTCGGTATGTACTGTAACGGTCGTTCGCACCGACGATCCGATCCGATCCGATCTCTGCAGTCCGATTTGTTTCAATTAACAATGTTGCCAATAATTAATTTTCAAATCAATTTTTCGTCTTGTTTGTTTTGTGCGGCTGGCAGCCCTGGGCCGCCTCCTCTCGGATGATTTACCGGCCGGCCCGTTTCATCTGCGGCCATAAACAAGCTCAGGTGGTCCTCCCCCCCCCGCGGCCCAGCGGGAGCCGCGGGCCTTTGTTTCAATCGCTCGTGATTTCAGGGACTCGGCCCGCTGGTATGCAGGAACATTCAGGAATTTGACAACATCAAGCGTGCTCCTTTTTTAAGTGAAAGAAAATTATATTTATTATCTATGATAATGATCCAATATTTGAACAAGTCGTGTCGCGACGTGTGTAGAGCTAGCCTTGTAGCTAACCAGCCCTCTACACCCGTCGCTGTATTGTAACTAACAAAAATAATATTGAAAAAAAATTTTTTTTTTCACGTCGCAACACAACTTGAAATTACCCAATAGCGTCCTCTGTTGCGTGTACTTTGGTAAAATCATAAATGACGCTCAAAATAAGGAGACGCTATTGGCTGAATGCAAGTCGGTTGCAAGTTGTGTCGCTGCGTGTGTAGCCGGCTTTGTCACAACACATATTCATTAACTTTACATAAATTACATAAATTGTAACAAAAGCTATAATTTTGAAACTTGACTTTAAATTGTAGGATGTAATTGCTAGTTATGACAAAACTTGTAAATTAAGAGTAGCTTACCATAAAACATAAGTGATTTGTCGTTTTCCACCGAGAAGTCGATAGATCCGTCAGTTCAGAAGTTAACTGCACTAATTTCAGACATACTATGTACAAAAAATAAAAGTTTATTTAGTGGCCTTCTTTATAAGTATTTTTTTTCAATTTAATTTAAAATGTCTTTTTTTGTTTAAAATGTAAAATTAGTACTACAAAGAAAACTGGATTATAATTGAATATCGTGGTGATACGAGCAATTGCAACACTCCCTGCTCCCTGATCTACATCTGAAAATCACTCTTCTTGATTTTTCTCTCAAAATAGTCACAAAAAGCAGAAGTTTTCGATTTCGTTGCATAATTTTTTTTTTCTTCTTTAAATGTAATGTCAGAATTTAGAAAGAACAGGTATTTTGTAATTTCAACTATTCTCTGCTGAAATATAAACTCTGCATTGAGCAACAAAGATATATAATTGTGACACATTAACACCAAGCAATTGATATTTTGTGACACTCTTTAACAGTAATGTGGAATATTTCACTAATGATGGTTTTGTTGCCAAATTCTATATGTGAACTTACGATTACATAAAATATAAAAACAAATAATCTCTAATAAATCTACGCGAAACAATTTTGATAATTATTTCAAGAGGAGTTTGGGTATCAACAATGGTCGGCTTGGTCTTGTCGTTACCTTGCTAGGTATTACCATACCTGGCATGTTAGACATGGTTTATATAAATTGATTTCGCTGCATCTGCATATGCAAATTTAATTATTCAAAAACGCGTGCCTTGGCGCCAACAGTGCAATTAGACATTCGTCTAGTCCAGACTAACTTGACAGTGACATAACTGTCGTAAACGCAGACAAGGATGACTTCATTTAGTTAACTTCTTGTGCGTACTTTCTCTTTGTGTAACATACCTAACTTTACCTGTTCTTTTGTTTACACCAAGGTTGAAGAATAATTGTTTACAACAACAATGCAAAGATATGGCGAAGACAATAAGGCAGTGAACACAATAGGGGAAAGTACTGCTATGTGCTTCAAAATTTAACTAAAATCATGAACATTTAGCAGAATGCGAAACCTGTATATTGTAACCTGTGTGTAATTTAAAACTTTTTTATTAATAAGTTAGAATCATTAAGTCGCAATATAGATAGTACACTATAAGATACTTGTTATTGGTAATCAAGAACACATAAACCCATCAAAGCTACATTATATACGCCCAGAAGTCCTGCGGCCGGACGTATATTATTCCAGGCTTGTCCAATATTACTCGCAGGGCCACCGGGGGCGCCTGAAAGAACGTAAATATACAATAATGTAATTTATTATTTAGAAAGTGTGTTCGATGTGATTATATTACAGAATAACACTCTTTATTTAACCGGTATTGACATTATACGCATATTTTAACAAATCACATTGACATTGGACATTTTGTCAAATTATCATTAGACTATGCCTATTGTACTATAATAGCCTTACAGCTGGCTACTGGGTGGTGTGGATCCTTGGCCGTTCAGACGGGCCGCTGACTGATTGCATCGATAGCAGATGTGGCGGATGGAGGACGACGTCCGGACTGACCCTTGTGAAGCTCCGTCAATTATTACAAAGTCCAACTGACACTATGACTGAGAGCGACCTCCTCCCTCGACTGAACTATTCCGGGACTGTACTGCGGTCATTATCATAGAACACAAAATCACTTCCACGCCCTGAAGCCTCGACCGCCCCTGTTTGGCTGTCTGGGCGCAGCGATCGTACCTCCTCGCTTGCAGTCGGGTTATTGTTTCCCCGCATCACTTGTCCACAATAAATCAGCCGCGAACTCTGGTGGTCCGAGCTCGCTCCGCGCCCGCCCGGGCCGCCGCGGGCCCTGGTGGTGCCGCGCCGGCTGGGGCACCGGCTGGGGCACCGGCTGGGGCACCGGCTGGGGCACCGGCTGGGGCGCCGGGGTCTGGTCGGCAGACCTGCCCGGAGATCTGCACGTTGGCGTATTCTGGCATATTAATTTAAAATTTTAATCAAATGTTTGTTTCATTCAATTGCGGTTCTGCATCGCGTTTGTCACGCTTATTCTCCCTTATAACATCTCTACAGAAATATGAATGTTAAGCTTCACCGCCGTACATTTGTTTAGAATAATCTGGTAACTTTTCAAATGAAATCATATACAAATCGTGCCTTTACAGGGGGGCTCTCCGCCAAGGAGACTTGCAATGAGTCCACCAAAAATTCGAGTGGGTTCTGCGTCAGATTAGCGAAGATCCTATACTTACAAACCATATTTTTTTTAAAAGGTTATTTTCCTCCGCGTGGCTTATTATCATTTTATAAAAAAAGAGAGAAACAATAAAAATTAGCCCCGGATAATCATGCACTTAACAGAGTCCACGCAGAGGTCCGCCCGCCCCCGCCTCGGCCTGCGCTTTATCAACGAGTTTTTTTGTTCACCCGGCCACAAAAATGCACGGCGCCTTCCAGCGCCGGAGTCCCTCGGAGAGCGGCCCGAGAGGGTCCCGGCGGAGTGCCGGGACGAGCGCGCTTCGAGATTAGAAGCATCCTCTTGAAAGGATTTCCAGGTCGTCTGCGACTTTATCTTCCCTTCGGTTTATCGCCCGGGTCTGATGGGCCGAGTTCATTCATCGCCCCTTTCCTGTCTGGTCTGTGGTCTTTTTTCGTCGTGCTTACTTTATTCGATTCTCGTCTCGCGTATTCCATTTGCGCTATCTGCCGCACTCGTCCGATTGATAAGGAACGGAACTCGGGCTCGACTTTGGAAAGACCGGTTTCGCTTTTCGGTTCCCGCTGACGACGCCGGACGAGTAGAGCGATCGGCGCGTGGGCGTCTAGAGAATCGTTTATTGTTTGTAAAGATCTGAAACAATACCGAATGAGAGCGACTCTCCCTTTTGAACTGTCTTGTTGGCTTGAATTTTATAGATGTTTACACTTCTACAGAAACTCAAGCATTTATTGAATAAAAATTAATTACTGGTATTACTTTTCGGCTTTATTTAAAGACATTGAAAAAATGTATAGTTAATGATCCTTCTCGGATGCCGGTAGAAAATTGGTTCTCGATACAGCCATCAAACTTCCTTTTACGATAATTAATTATATAAAAAGCCTTAAACAAACATGCCAATCGATTCTCTTTTTCTCATCACTTAACCGTGATTCTCAGTAAGCGCTGTATGTTTTTTAAATAAGTTTTTTGCAACACGACAGCCTCGCGACCATTAGGCGGCCTCTCGCAGCGGCTCCGAGGGGCCGGACCGACCCCGCGGGCCGCAGGACTCCTCTCCTCGCTAGCGTGTATCTGGTGCGGGATTCTTCAGCCTGCTGACGCAAAACAAAACGAGTGGGCGGGAGCGTCTCGTGACGAGTACCAATAACTTGTAGCTTTACCCCCAACTCGTAAAGTGAGCGAGTTCATGCCGCGCTGTTCCTCGACGCCGCGTGCCGGACCGATTCCCACGGCGGCTTGCGAACCCTGCCGAATGAAACAGTTTACTTCGGCTAAAAAAAACCTCATATTATCCAAGATTCTACGTCTTTTTTAACCGATCAATTCTACTAACGAGAGCCGCCTGCTTTTTCTCAGTTCTATCATACTTAGCTATCTCGCGATTGTTTTGTATCAGACGAAAACTTCAAACACTTCGAAACGAAATGTTTACTTCCTCGCGCAGCACAAATCAATATTGACAAAGCGCTAAAACTAAATCCACTCTCTGATCTTGGAACAAAATAAACCCCGGCGCAAACACGGAATGCAGCTTTGATTAAACACACTTGTTATGTGTTGCTCGTTCCGTGTGTATTTAGTTATTAAATGTGTGTTGATTCAGGGGCATTATCGCCAGCCGGTGGCCCCTGGCCCGGCGCCCCGTGCGGGGAGACTCCGCCCGGTCCGCCTGGAATCTCCGCTGTTTGCTTACCTGCTCAATCGAATTAGAAACGATGTGTCAGGTATTTTAGGAGAGTAGAAAATGACCCATTATAGATGTTAGTGAATCGTGGAGGGAGTGGTGCGCTCACAAAAAACATGTAATGGTCGATTGGGTCGTTAGGTTCCCTGCCGGAGCAATCATCTCCCGTTACCTGAGACCCTGAGATATTATTTACTTAGAAACTTTATATTTTTCAATCAATTACGCTTTGATGTTAGATGTATTCTGCTAATTGTGATTTTTATTTCTGACCAATAAGAGCTTTTATCACGAGTGCTTCAGTCATTTGAAGAGTCTTCACTTCTCGTAAGAAGACAGGACAAATCTGGCAGGCATTATTGCGAGTCACATTTGCTCTCGGCAATTACTCGCCTCGAGTACCAACGCTATTGATTTACACTTGCAGCTCTCTGTCTTTTGTGGTGTTTCTGAAATGACAGCTCAAGACTGATTGCAGAGTTCTATAATAGAAAGTTTACTATTAACTACATCCTCTATTTTTCTAAGTGAGTGCTCACGTGCACCGGTAACATGGAACACGCGATTTAGTTAAATACATTGCATATATTTATTGAATTGTTATATCTTATCAGATACTATCGACTTGTCTAAAGTGACATTCCAATTTTTATCTTTGTTAGTCTCGTCTTAAATACTACCGATCTCTCAAAAAAGATCTGTCAAATATTCGGGGGAACGTAACCCACGCTTTGAGGACATCTCCGCTGCGACGATCTGATGATTCGGCGGCCATCTCCGAAAGGTCTTACGTCCTCAGCACTGCTCTGATGAGAAGTTATCCTAAATCTTTATACAGTAATCTACAATCTTATCGGCGGTTTAATTGATCGATGCGCCGCAGTACTACTCTAACAAGGAAGGAATGCGCCTGTCATCTTCCATCACATCGATTTCTTTCAATGAAACAATACGATGGAAAATCAAGTTCTATCAATTCAGTAATAAAAGTAAAATGTTACATTTTAATTGGTAAAAAATAATTACTGAACTAGATAATTAAAAACGTATACTTTACTGAAATCATTATCAGGTGCAATCTTCCCATGTTTCCTGTGAGTTGGTTCCGTTGACTGAAAAACGTCTGGCTTTTCGCACATCATCCACAAAGTCCTCTCTTGGTGGTCGTGTGCGGTGTTTCTGTAGCTTAACTAATACATCGTGATGTAATATATTGCTAAATGTGCTGTACAAACAACATTTAAATTTAATATCGTTTGATGTCCGATTTGTCGAAACTACCAGTAAAAAACCAACATCTCAATGACACTAATAACGTTACCTTATCGTGTCTTTCTTTATAATTCGGTGATTTCACAATAATTTAAGAAATGTCGATGTCCATCACACCGAATAATAAATTATTCACACCTTGCCAAACTGACGCCAAAAAAGAGATACCGAAAACGTGACGACTTATCGTCCTCTCACGTACTCAGATATCTTATCAACCTATCACAAAAGTAAAAAAAAAAAAATAGTAACAGAGCTTCCACGCCATGAGCACTGTATATATAAATATTTAATATAGATATATATTTCAATTTAATACATACTTTAATTTGATATTGGAAATCTTTGTTCTTTCCCCTGGCAATAAAAATATCGGTTTTTTTTTCTTCTTCTAAATACAACAATTATGGCTTCAAAAGTTGAACGTTCTTGTGAAATTTGCAATTCATGGAAACGCATTCCTGTGCCTATTGTTGTAGGTTTTTTTGTGGAAACTTAAGTGGGGTGCCGGCCATACCTGTGGCGCTAGGCGACTGCGTCTTTCGGGTAATTCATTTGCCTGATCGGACCTGCGCCCGAGATAAGGACTCCACTTCAGCCCAGTTCTGGACACGTGTTCAGAGGCGCCGGACGTGCCCGAGGAGTTCCATCCCGTGTCGTGTAAAAACGATATACTCCGAGTTGTTCTAGTGCCGGCTTTCGGATTTATTTTATCCAATGCGGTTTAAGTATACCTAGTGATTAGTGATTGTAAAACTTTTCACTGTAATTTGTGTTTCATAGCCTGCGTTGTGTTATAAATTCTGCGGTCGTTTTTTTTTTCTGTCAGTGATTCGGTTTTGTGTTGTTTGTGGACAGATGAAATAGCTATGCCTGCAGCATATTATATAGGTAAATTGATGTTTATTTTATCTTGTCATTATTGCACAACGCTTTGTACATTCTATTACGTTTACGTCATTCTTATCTATTCTAGAATATTGGTATTATGAGTATGCGATGTGAACTTTTTATGTACATATAAATAAAGAAGCCAAAGTCACTAAATTACTTTAAATAGTTTTGCTAAAATAGTATTTACCGCGAAGGATTGTTTATCATATGTTTTATTTGCTGATATGATATTAGTTCCAATATTGTGTGTTACACTAGATTTTGACAATTTTATTGTTTTAGTTTTATAGATTTCGATTTTCAGTTTGGAATTTTAACTACTTAATTAACTATCCTATTAATTTTTTAAGCAACTGTACTGGCCCACAGCCCTAATTAGACCCAATGAACTATAAAACTAACGAAACAAATTTAAATTATTAACTTTCACCAAAAGAATCAGATTTTTTTTCATAATCCAAATCGTCTCTTTCTTACTGAAAAACATTTGATTTTTCATTAAGGGTGCATTACAAAAATATTGAAAAACAATTGTATTGTATGTTTGGACTAAACATTTTCCCTTGCAATGCGAGCAGGCATTGCAAGCCTTAAAAATATTTCAGAAAAAAAAACCAAATAAATAAATTTAATATTTTCACACACACGAGATTTTTAATGGAAACTAGCCAATAGCGTCCTCTTCGTACACACAAAACACCAAAAATTAAGGGACTCTATTAGCTAATTGCAAGTCGGTTGCAAGTTGTGTCGCTGCATGAGTAGCTATCTGAACTCTCGAAAAGATCCAGTAACGACATGATACAACAGTGTCGGTCCTGGTGGGTATTTGAAGCAGGAGGGTTGTGGGTGTTCAAAGAGTTTTCACATATGAATTACTGTTTGAAAAAAATTCTCAAATCATTGTCTTCGGCGCGTTGAAAACAAAGCCAACTATTGCACAATGGTGTTTCTTTATTTAGCTATCAACAAGCCAAAATAAAAAAATATCCATAATCGCGTAGCGCGGATTCCACAAAAACGATCTCGACGAATTCAACAATTCAACCCATTGACGCCGCGACCGCAATAAAAAGCGACAAAACGGGCCGTCAGCGGAGCACTTAGCCGAGATTTATCCCGTCCCCTTTATAATAGACTCGCCCGCACAAAAAGGACATTAAAATGTTTTATACACTCTTGAATAGATTCTTTCAATTGACTCGTGCGGCCGGGACAAAGGCTCACCTGCCGGACAAAATAAATATACTCCGGGAGGACCCTCTACCTGGGATGAGAAGCGGCTCCTTCGCATCTGCTCGCTCCCGTGCGTTCTCGCATACGTCGATCTCGCTCTCTACATAACACGCTGTCGCCGGTGGTTATGTTTATATTTTTATATTAATTGTTTATTTAAATAATCGATATTTTTGACAGAGAGTAGGCACTTGGTGGAATTCCATTTTAATATTTAAAATAATATACAAACTGAGTTTGATAATCCCAACGTGAAATGTTGCCGAAACCGGTCACCAATAAAAATTAACATGTAGAAAAATCACTCAAGTATTTTATTTTAAATATTAAATGTTTATTTATTTAAAATACTTCAATCGGTACTTAACTTACTTACACGTGCTTTTTTTACTATGCATAAATATTTAAATAGCCTTTTTTTAAATTCTACATTAATATATAATCTAGTGAGATAAACATCAGTGTATGTACAAAAGGAGAGATCCTTGTCTATATGATGTACAAACAGTTTATTATCATTTTTTTACATATCAAATTGTTCTCGCGTATAATTTAAAAACAATTGTAAACATGTTTGCCATTTTTTTTAAATTAAATTTAAGCCCAAAAATATCTGTGTTTTTGGCATTTTTACTAACGTTTCTAATATAAATTTTAAAATCCAATTTTTCTATTGTGTGATTTATGCTAAATATACTATGTTTTTTTTATATAAAACAAATCATCATAACTACTTATGACATTTAGCCGATTACTCTTCTTTGATATTAATATTGTAAAATTATACATTTTCTAAATAGCTAAGATTTTGTTTTTAATGTTCGTTATTTTAACTAATTTATTTTGTGAAAAAAAAATTGATACGATTATCATCTATTATTAAAAAAAAAATCATGATAATAAATGAACATGTATTCGATAACATCAACATTACAACCAATAAAGAAAAGCGACCACCTGGTCGCAAAGGGTCAGGTCTTGTTCCTTCAAATATTTGTATACAAAGAAGCTGTTTGGATGCCGCTGACAAGACATAATGACCTTTATTCCCATTGTGCCCAGAGCCGATTATAACAATGGGGCTGTCGACGAGGGAGGAACCCCCCCCTTCCCGTGCCCCCCTGCCCCCCTACCCCCTGCCCCCCCGACGGTTCCCGCTGATTATTTCCAGCTTTTTTACCCTCCGTTGATTGTTTCGAATCGTAATGGTCTTAATTTTGTGTTTGGTAAGACGGGACGACGACTTTTTAAATTTAAAATTTTCATATTTATAAAATAAAATCATGCACCAAATCAGCTTTTTATATTTATTAATTACCGAACATATAATAATCATGTAAATATATAAATGATTAATTGACATTCATTAAAAATATAGTAAATTATTTTAAGTAGATTTTTTGCAATATTGAAACGATTTCAATTTGAAATATAAATAATAAAAATCGAGCAGAGCATTGTTTAGAAAAATCACTATAATTTTAAACACTTTCTCCTGCATGCCTTCATACAGATGCTAATATTCATGAAGAAATACAGATCATACCGTATTAAAATTTTCCACGCTTTAAGGAAGTATATAATAGATTTTGCAATTATATTATATTTCCAAAACAGATGCAAGCCTAATCGCATCAGCATGAAATTACTGTCAAGGCGGAGATCGAACCGAAGGCTTCTGGCCAAGAGACAGTATCGACAATGAAAAGCTGTGAACTATCCGTTACGTAGCCTCTTTTAAAATAAAATATTTGAAAAATATATATTAAGTTATAAAAAATTTCTCATTACATATGACTATATTTTCAGCGTCAATATAGAAAAATTAAATCGTTTTTTTGTTTGTACTCATTTCTCAATATCTTCGCAAAAACACTAGAGTGGTTGCTTGTTTAAAAAACTATCTGCATAGTATACTTGCATAATTATATCTAAGAGTATATTTATTTTAAATGAGAACTCTGTGCGGTGGTACCATAGCCTACTTTTTATTTTACAATTAAATTTATTCGTCAAGCAGTCGATGAATCTTAGATCTGAACGACTCGGGAAAGTCGGCGAGCATCCCACTGCCCCGGTGCTGGTGGACTCTTCCTTCCGACGCGGACCCATAAATTGCGCCACAGGTGGGCCCCCCTTGCCCCCCTTGCCCCCCGTGCCCCCCCTTGCCCCCCCCGGGCAGGCTCAACAGGTGGGGCGTGCTCTCCGGGCTCTCCCGGGATCAGAGCTTTTGACCCTGTCTACAGTCTAAAATCGATTTTTTTGTAACGCATTTACCTCTCATTATAATTGAATATTTTTGTTTTGAATTTTTTTAATAGTTTTTCTTTAATTGCCTACGCATTGTGTCGTTTTGAATTATGACATTACACATTTTATTGAAATATAATTTTTAAAAAATCAGCAGCGCTCCGATATTCCCGTTTTGCATATATAATAATAATTAAAAAAATAGTAAGTTTAGTAAAATTCTTTCGATACTCTATGTGTTTATATTTAAAAACAAACACAAAATTAATACAAGTATAGCATTGAAATATATACTTTTAAATAAAAAAAATCATTTTAAAATGTGTAGCATCCATGGAAGCTGTATTTCACATCATCACGTACTCGAGCGATGTACCGTCAATATATCAAATCATCGTCGAATTAATGACCGCGATATCTCAGTGGACTTTAATTGATTACCCCCACGGAAAGGGTTAAGGCAAATATAAAGATAATGCCAGCATCGATGGGAGAGCGGGCCGCCGGAGTCGGGCCCCGGCCCCCTGGACCCCCTGGCCCCCTGGCCCCCTGGACCCCCCTGGACCCCCTGGCCCCCCGGCCCGACATTCCCGCAGCAGACAAAGGCCCTTTATTTGCCTCCGCCTGACTTGTTGATGTCGGGCGGCCAGGCGAGGCCCTTCCGTTTTTGCCCGTCGGTCCCGATGGAAATGTCTAATGAATTTCCTTCGGTGGATTTCAACGGGAATTAATTACCTAACGGAGCGCAGAAAAACTGAAATTCGCCGTTACCAAATGAGCGCCTTTGTTTTTGGCCGATATTTAGACTCCGCTTAACAATTCTAATCGACTTCACTTTTGTCGTTGGCTTTTCGAGCTTTTTGGGTTTTTTTGGGCTCTGAATTTAATTTGTATTTTTAATTTAAAGGAGGGTTAAGTTGCATGCCAGGTCGGTATCCCATTGTGCTGTCACCCTTATTTTATTATTCCGCCCGAATTGCCCGTAATTAATTTATTTGCAACACGATCCGTCTCCCGAGTTTTCCAAAAGCGGTTCGATCGTTTGCCTTATTTTTTGTCCAATTGCGTTTAATATACGATTGAATTGAGTCGTTGAATAGTATGACTATCAAAAATGGATTATTATAAAAGCAATTTAATCCATCTGTTATCATTTTAAGTAACATTATTTGCTACTTCTCGATGTTGAGTATGTTGGTTTACTTTACGCACATGCATGGCAGAAAAAACCGACAACCTTTGTCCACATGAGCACTTTCAACGCGAGCTTCTTGTCTATAACCTTTTCGACACGATTGAGAAACCATTTTTTTCCTAATTATTCCCATGAGAAACGATCTTCCAACAGAGGTAGTTTTTTTTCAAACCCGGTTGTTGATGTATAGATAAGTCTACAGTCGCAACCCACCCCCACCGGTTATAGGCTTGTGGGCTTCGTTTCTTCGATTCGATTGCTTCTAACAACTGCGTTGCTCTTTGCAGAATCCACGGGGCAGCGGCACGTGCGGTGCTACTGCAACCTGCCGGCGTGCGTGACGACGGGCTACATGTGCAAGTCCCCTCGCGGCGGCTGCTTCTCCGAGCTGCTGCCGGACCTCAGGGCTCGCCACGGGTGCTTAGATGATGACTCCGTCAGGTGAGGATCTCCATATTCATTGTGTTTATTTTATTAAACATTATTTGTTAATTTCCAGAAATCTATAAATACTACCAATATTATTCAAGCTTGCATTTGTTACAAAACAAGAAAAAAAAATTATAGTGTATGATTACACATGTGTGTAATAATATACAGCAAATTTTCATATATTTAATGGCGATCGATCTGGGTACATCTAACTGAATAAAATGATTAGCCTTCGCAAATAGTGTACCATTTGTTGGCTTATTTCTTATTTCGTCCATACATGCTCGCTTCGTGGAAGTCGATTGTCTGCCTGTACCGCGTGCCTGTTATAAAACGAGATCGCCCGGATCGAATGCTGTCGGTCGGCCGACGGCGTCCGCAGCTCACGACTCGGCTCGTGACCGGCGCCGGCTCGTGGCGGCCGCGATCTGCCTCCTCGCCGATCATTCATCCCGTAAAATAATATCGACTTAATTGAAAAATTCGATCCGGGAATTAATCACGCCGGGGGATGTTTTATCGCTCGGCCTCTAATAAGGATATCGTCCGCGGGAGGGATGGCCGCGAAGGAGCGCGCTCGTATTGGTGACCGGTAATGGAGGTGATAACTCATTCCCTCGCTGAAAGCGCATCGCCTCTGGCCGGAGTGCTCGCCCGATATGCTCTTTGCACCGTGAATGCGTGTTTACTTGTCGGATCGACAAATAAACGCCGATAATGACGGGTGTCTGCGGTCTTTGTTATTCAATTGCACTCGTTGCCTAGATTATTTAAATAAAGGCCTCCCCACCCGTACCAACAAATCGTGCCACCGACTTGCAGCTAGCCAATAGCGTTTTGCTTTGCGTTGCTTACTTTGGCAAAACCTTTTAAAAAAACACCACAATAAAGGAAAGTTATTTGGACGCTATGCGTGTAGAGGCCTTTAACCGTCAGATATCAATAAAAACACATGCAAAACTCAACAATTCGAATGCTGCTATGAAAGATAACAGAGTACGACACGATAAATATTGTGTGGCGATTGTAAATTATCTTCTATTTATTTTTTATTTATCTTTTTAATCTGCAAGCACCGCATTGTCCGCATAGTAAAATTACAAACGCCGTCAAAGCTCAATCCTTTGTATCATTTGTACGATATACTATAATCGAAGCATCCGATCGAATGTACTCTGATTATTATCAATCTTCAGATTCACGTGAGACACAAAAGCTTTGTAACGAAAGACATTACTACTCAAGCGAGCAGACTTGTTGAATCCGCAATTTAAAATTTAAATTGGTAATTAGTCGTCCGGAGGGTCTGGGGAGCTCTCCCGGGCCGGGTCGGCGATAGTCGCGAGGTCAGCTGATACGCGGGTCAGTCTGCGCGCCTCGCGACCCCAGCGGGTGTCGTCCGGCGCCAGACGCGCATCGGACCTCCTCGATATTAAACACACACGAGTTATCTTTAGCCGCTAACTAGGCAGGCTCCGTATCTAATTTCTAACATTCTAGTGCATATATTATCGCAATACATGCAATATTTTAAAACCGTTTAAGTAATTCCTTAAAATATATATTATTTATCGAGTACCTCTTCAGAGGAGGTTGGCGACTATTTCACTGAGCATATACTCATGCTGAAATAGTGTAGTGGGTCCCCGGGTCCTTCTACACCGCAGTTTTATATCGGAAAGTCTGCGTATTGCTACTGCCCAATACCATTTATATATAATCCTTTCCTTACAAAGCTCTGGCGTTTAGATCTGATACTCCTTCTGCAGCAAGCTATATAAACAATAGCAATTAAAATATCTAGTCACATAAAACAAGTCAAAATTTCTTGAATCATTTATAAGTACGTAATTTTTTAAAGTCATTTACTAATTTCATGAACTCTTATTAACACGAGTAACTAAATAAACAAAAACCTATATTGTACTTGAAATTAGGCTCGATCCTCGTGACTGCTTTTTTCAGTCAATTCTAAATTATTCATCTTGACTTCAGATTTATGTCGTGTCAATTTTCATAAAAGTCCATTTATCACCCGAGTGTGGAGCTTCATCCCCCGGTAGTTATTATTCAGCACCGTTATTGAATATTCTTCAATTTTGCTCGAAGCGAGGCATCGGGCTTAACTACTTGACCAAAAACTACTGTGCATAGTGGTAATGCAATTTACTTTAATCGTATTTAGCGATTGGCGTTTATTAATTAACTTTAATCATTTTTGTGCTTCTTTATCGGTAATGTAAATAAAGTTTTTTTGTATTATTTTCATTATTTAAAAAATAATCTCGTTTGAATGACGCATTTGACACCGGCGCCTCCTTAATCTCGGCGCCGTCGGTCGCGGAACAGCTTTGATATTCAGATTCATCGGCCGCGACTTCCGCCGGTTCCCAAACTGTGCGTCGCGTCGCTATCCTAAAATTATTAACACAATTGTCTGGTCTCTTTCAATTAAAATTTCCTTTGATTTTGTAGAAATCGATACTGACAAAAGGAACTGACGAGTTTCTCTTTCACACGCGGCCACCCGACTCGCAACCTATTATGCAATAAGCCATTTTTTGGTGTTTTTTTATGGCTTAGTAAATAACGCAAAAGAGGACGCTATCGGCGAATTGAAAGTTTAATTTTAAGAGGCCATCCTATTTTTTGTTAAGTAACACGATATGTCTGCTACTGTTTGTGTCTTTATATGTGTACAAATTTATTACCCTAATATACCTATCGACGAGGGGGAACCTTAATCGAGATTTATTCAATGGAGCATTTTATCGAACTACGAAATGACTAGATGTAATTAATAAAATTAATTACATCATCAAAATTAATGTAAATTAAAATGTATAATTAATTTGTAATCATCGGTTTATCGGAAAATACGCAAGCACATTTGGATATCAAATATTTGGTTAAGTGTTTTTCTGGTTTTGAGAGTAAAACCTCTCGCTCGATATTAAAATTGAGACAATAGGTATACATAAGTGTTGAACGTATTGTGGAAGTACTTGACTAAGTTTGACTTATTTTTATTCTTCAGAGAGCACAAAGCGGCCTGCATGAACTCCCCGGGAGGGGTTGCGCCCCCACGCGACGGCACCCTGACCCTGTGCTGCTTCCTGGACCTCTGCAATCACGTGGACAGCCCCCAGTCCCGTCTCAGGCTCAACGATACGGCGGCCGGTAAGCGTCTCTTCCCGTCTTCCCGGGTGCACCACTGTGACATTGCCAATATTTTTCATTATCAACTTCGAGACCCCGCGCTAGTGAAACTGCACCGTCTACGGCTATATTTTTTGGAATATCGGTGCAGGGATGGTTTTTCTATTTTTGGTTGATAAAGGATTTGTCGTTTACAGGGACGGGCGCAGGTCAGGGCGCGGGCGGCTCGGGGGGCAGCGCGGGCAACTGGAGCGGCTACAGCGGCGTGGGCGGCGTGGGCGGAGTGGGCGGCGTGGGGGAGGGAGGCCCGGGCGACCTGTGGTTCCGGGCCGCCACTATCGCCGTGCCCATCTGCGGGGCGCTCATCCTCTTCCTGCTCATCGCCCTCGCGGTCAAGATCCTCCGCACCGACAGCCTCGACTCCTCTCACAAGCTCAGGTATGGCTCGCATCAACTTTTCGCCTTGCGCCAGAAGCCACACGAGAACTCCCGGTTCCGACTTTTCGGCTCCGTATGGCACAAATGAGTATCACGCGATTGCTGAGATATTCTCTGAAAAGAAATACTCAAGCTAGAATAAAATGTACAGCTACGCATTATCTCACGATGACCGGGTTTGTTCCAGCGCTATTTACGTCCCCCACGGCTCCGGACCGAGCCCCGCGGAGCGGCCGCTGATGAAGAAGGCGCCGTCGCCGCAAGGAGAGGCGCGCGGGCCGCCCTCGCTGGAGGCTCGCGCGCCCAAGAACGAGACCCTGGCCAAGCTGAACCGCCAGGCCTCGCGCCCGGCCGAGCCCGGCAGTGGCAACACCGGGAGCACTGGCAACACCGGCAACACCGGCAACATCAACGTCAACCTGCAGGCCGGGCCCGGCGCCCCCGCGGCCGCGCAGCCCGGCAAGCTCTACGACAAGCAGGCCATCCTGTACTGGGGCCGCGCCGCCGCCACGGCCGGCGGCTGCTCCCGATAACCGCCTCCGGGCGCCTCTCGTTTTGTTCATTATTTGGTGTTCTGACTGTCGATAACGCTTCTGTGATTTTGAGGAACCTCGAGATGTAGCGCGAGACGGCTTCGACGAGAAATGTCTCGAAGCGATCTGAACTGATGTTTATCCCCGTTCCCTGACCGGGCAGATCTCCGAGTTCGATTGGATCGTTTTACCGGATGAGATGTAATGTAATTTTAATTAGTGAAGTCGGAGCTCCCGTCGCCCGAGACGCGTTCCGGCCCCCGAACTTTGCGGAGCGTCGTCATTGTGATGAATGTTTTGTACGGTCTTGGACATTGACGAGTATCCGACCGCCGATTCGAATTGTACAGTTGCAAAACAATGTATGTAGATATTGGATATTTGCGAGCGATTGCGTGACTTCCTTCCCGTTCTTCGGAGTGTCTCCCGGTTTAGCCAAACGTTGACAATAAGTCAAGAGAATTATTGAGTCGACCTATGTTTTGTATAAAATGAATTAGTGATAATTATTGACTGATAATTGTGATGCTTACCACACTTTCACAAGCCTAAATATATTTATTGTAAATACATAATAGGAGCTTAAAACTTGTAAAAAAAATTATAAATAATATTAAATAGTTTTTTCATGTCTGTGAACTACACATTGACAACTGTACTATTTTTTCTTCATTTAATATATAAATTAACATTAGTGAAATTGATACTTCACTCTCCTTGTGAGTGCAGGAAACTTTATAACAATGCTTTCAATATTATCTGCCAGAATCTGAAATCGAATCACTTAAAAACTAGATAGATAGTACGATGATTTTTACTATTCCGATCCAGATATATTGTATATTATGCTCGACGGAAAGCTCAGAACTAATCTTTGAAGGCTCCTATCCGAATTGAGGTGCTTCTTGTGTGTTTCTAAACTCTTGTCTAGAAACAAGTTGCTAACTGAAGCTTTTTTATTCTTGATAATAATATTTACATAGTAATCACAATTAATATTTTGATTTGTATTGTAAACATAAGAAAACAGCATTTTAGTCTTAGGGAATCTCACTGTGTCGTTAGTGGTCCAAAATGATCTCACCATCAGGTTGTAGTTAGAAGCGTACCCGGTGGAAATCTTTTTTTAATAACTAATGAAAATATTTGAAAAATAATATATGCGTGCATTGATAAAAAGTTAAATTTTTACTATAATATAACAAGTAATAATCGAAATGCTACAATAATAGATAATAATATTACAGCAGGTCAGTTGTCATTATTTAATATCACCAATGCGTATAATATTCAATTCTACTTAAGTAAATTGATTAAATATAAATATTTATAACGTTTTTATATATTTCTTCATATATTTAGTCTTAGTATTTTTTCATTTCATCAACGCATCCACCATATAAAGTCGTAATTGATTTATTTACAATTCTATACATAAACAATATTCTATTGACCCTATTTAATCTGACACTCTTTAATACTGCAAGATATAACAAACACAAAATTTAATAGATTTTAAGATATGGCTTTTTATTCATTATTATTATATATACTACCCTTTTTAAACATTTCTATACCCTAAAATAAAAAAAATACTTTTTTTAAAGCAAAGTTTTTTTAATGTTCATTATTATCAATTTGCAGCAACAGTTGACAATTTACCTACTTCCACTTATATCCTTTTTTTTACTAACAACTGTGTAATGGTAACCGATCAAAATTATCCTAATCATGTTTACATTCATTTGATTTAATGTATTTATTTGTATGTGTATTCTTTAAATTAGAAAGAAAAAATAATATTACTGAATTATGCTGTAATCCAAATATTGTACTTTGTGAGTGAAAGCTCCATCAAAGACAAGTATGTAAATTTGTAAACTCCTTATAATAATGTATGTGCTCATAATATGGGAATTATGTAATTGATATTTAAAGAGCATAAATAAATTTTATCCGTATGATTATGCTCTTTGTGTATTATTTAAATTTATTTTTAATTTATCATTATCAAAATGCGTATTTACAATGAATTGATGCAATTTACTTTTGTAATTTTTTCACGTGATGCCTTCTTCATTTTCCCCGATTTACAGCTTTTAAGTGTATTATAAACTTTTTCGTAACATATTTATTATTCTTTGACATCAAGTGCCATGACTTATTTTCAATGATCTACTCACTATTCATATTAATATATTTCTATAAATTTTGATTCTTCATTAGTAATATTATCTTAACCTCTAATCGATTGTATAATTAAAAAGTAAACTACAACAGTGCATTGTTTGTCTACCTATTTATTTTTGTTAGCTTATTTTTTGTTGGCTTAATTAGCCGCAGAAATTTATTCAAATACATTTTAAAACTTATGCACAGATCTCTATATAAAGTATATTTGTGTAACTAATATTGTTATACTAACTTGAAATTTAAATATTAGTTACATATATAAATGACTTACAATAGTAACAATTTTTTATCCTGTTTCCAATAATATTGTTATGAATGAAATAAAAGGTGTTTATAATGGAGCTATTTTGTACATATTGTCAGTCTTCTATAATTATTTATCTTGAAGATGAGCAAAAAAATATTTTTACTACTGAAACATTATCTTATTGTTAAGAGTTAATAATAAACTATTTATACAATTGTGAATAAAGAATCATAAACAGTTAAACTGTTGTTTTATTTTTGTCATGCTTAAAGAGTGCTCCCATTTCATGAATGAATATTAAATCCTTCTCCATGAACATTATAGTGCCTAGTCTTTGTTCAAATCAAGTTAATCCACTGAATTATTAAAAATGTAACCACAATTGACGAAAAATAAAAAAAGGCAAACTTTACATCCAATGATTTATTCCTAATGATTGCTTTTTCAGGTGAAATTGGTTTTTGGCTAAGTCTAGTTTCAAATACTACGTATCTAGAAATAGCCAAAAACACACTGATTTGAGATAACAATAAGTAATAAGAAAGGTCTGTAAATTTCTTACCTGAATACTCATGCCTAAATAAATAATTCATTTAAAATTAATATTTCACTCTACATTAATAATGCATTTATTGCCAAGTTTTTATGCACTTTCAAAACTCTGACTAACGTCTTAATAACGTAACGTAGTATGTGTTGAACGCAACAAGAAATAATAAAAAAATTGTACTCAGAAATTTTCAAGTAAATCTAAAGACAGTCATGATTTGTATCACAAAAAAGCAAGCCAACATGCTCACTGTAGTAAAGCATGTATCTAGAAATATATAACAAATGTCTAGCATAATACACGCACTAGCCCATAAATTACTGTTCTCAACCAATTGTAGAAATATTTTTTGTTGAAACAAAATCTACTTTTAAAATCTTACGATATAGAAAATAAAAAATTACATTGGTTACATTGACTTACCCTCGGTGTAATGTGCAGCAATAAGGTCACATCAAAACCAACTGAATTAATTTTAACATACTATAATATTAGCAACGCTTCAATCAATATGAAAGTTTATAAGTTTTTTGTGAAATTGATGAACTGCATCCATAGGCGTCGAGATTTATTGAAAAATTTCTCAATTCTCTAGTCGAGCAGTTCAAGCTGAACTGTGTGTGATAAATATTTTGATAATTACAATATGTCAATGACTCAATATAACGTAATTTATATTAAAACTAATATTCATGCACACTAGAAAAACTGTCAATCCATTATAAATCCCAGGTGTTATGTATGAGAAATATATAACAGATCATTTCATTGTACATGGATGTATGAATTATGTAAACATGTTTGTTAGGCTAGAGCATAGGTTCCCAACGGGGGCGGTACCGCCCCCAGTGGGCGCTGGAGCTTTCCAAGGGGGCGGTGGCGGGTCCAAAGGAAAATGAATGAACTTTTTGCATTTAAATTTTTTTGATTTGTGCAGTAGATTTTTCACAAAAAATACCAGAATATGATCAAAATAACTCTTAACATTTTTTTTTTACCTGGGCAGCCATAAATAATATACAGAAAAAAAATTTAACTGTTATTTTGCGCAAAGGGGGGCGTTAGAAATTTTTTTTCTTGTCAAGGGGGGCGTTGGAATTTTTTCTTCTTGTCAAGGGGGCGGTGGTCAATAAAAGGTTGGGAGCCTATGGGCTAGAGACATCAAAATTACATGCATGCTATTGTGTAATAAGTGCAAATACCAAGTTTCACTTACCTCTTATAATTTCAGCTGGTCAATCTCTAGTTGTGATTTACCTATTTAGTTTTCACGGTAATATTAAGATAATTTTATTTTTATCTTAAACTCAGTTTTGCACGCAATGAATTGTGTGGTTTGTGATATTTGTCGAATAACATTGAAATTAGCTCTTTTCAGTCGTACGTCGGCTCTAGCCACCACCACACAAAGTCAAAAACACTTCTGAGGCATATATTTAATTCTTAATAACATTTTTCAAATTTTTATCTTAGCTGTGAGAAATTGATTCTGCATGACACGTAGACAATAATTAAGGCCCTGTTGACCTTGAGATCAGGTTTGGTTTTATTGCAATTAGGCATATGGATTGTATTGGCCTTTCTTATCTTTCCTTAGTTAACAAAAACAAGCATGATGACAATATTTGCATTGCTTGACACATCTGTATCAGAAACAGATATATATATATATTCTTTAAAAAACTGAGTTTATGTGATCTGAAATGAAATACCTATGTTTTTATTTCATTGTAATTGTGGATGTATATGAGAAAAACATAGGGTGGATGAAGCTTACCCAAAAAAATAGTTAATAAATTGTCCACAAGTGTTAGATAACATGTATTTTGATTTTTACCAAGTACTAAGCACTAACACTGCTACTAAAAATTAAGCTGTCAAGAACCATGAATGTAAAACGTCAACTTGCTCTAACCTCATTGGTCCAGGTTTTTCATGTGAAAAATCATGACCAATAAGACAACAGTATTTTACACATACTTCCATAGAAAAATCTCTGTACAGTATTTGCAACATTCCAACAGTTTATTAAACTATTTTTAATTTCATCTTACATACTAATACAATTTTAAACTTCCATGGTGCATTCAAACAGTTGATATGACATCAACTACAATTGTATATTGACAGAAGCCAAATCTTACACTAATATGCAAATTATTAAGTAAGAGCTTGCAAAACATCCATCAAATAATGTCAACACAACCATGTACTGATGAAATATCATGAATAAATAAACACAATATATTTTCTTACCAACCACTATAAATCTTTGAAACCTAGATAAAAAGAACAAGAAATTCAAAATATAATATGAACACGCATTTATAATAATTACAATAAATTATAATAAAACAAGAGGAATCAAATCAAGTAAGGTTTATTACTACCGATTGGTCAATCATAATATTTGTTTTCACAAAAATAAAGATCTACAAATTGTCGATCAGATGGGAATAACTTAAACCTTGAAGATAACTTAAGTAAAAATATCACAAGATCAACATCAACACTGAACTTTCAGTAATGTCATCTTACAATTATACCTCATCACAATGCGTACCAAATAAAATCAGACAACTGAATGCGAGCCCCGTACCTCTATCTGGGAACAATTCTACTCAATTGAGGCATCTAGCAATGCAACCGGGAAAGTATATGAACACACGCGCATATATTACACCACTGCCGACTGATTAGCTATTAACCATAGGAAAGAATCAAAAATTAATGAAGCCCTCTCCACCTCAATATATCCTATGAAACCAACTCCGAAAAAGATTTGACATAAGCCTCGTGCAACTTATTCATAAAATCTGCATCATTTTTTATAAGATAGTTGAAAGCCTGGAGCAACTGGTTCCGGGTGAGAGGTTCCGGACGAGGGTCCTCTACGGGGGGCTTAATAGGTGTGAGTACAGAGTCCAGAGCCGGCCGCTCGCCTGCCTTACTCACTGATGATGTAAACATTGTGGGCGGCATCAACGCAGGTTTCTGAGGCGTCTCCGGTGCCGCCGATGCCACAACTGGCACCGTATCTTCCACACAACGTGACTGATTCAGCAGCGTTGCCAAGGGAGAAGAGGATTTGGGTGATGAAACCCTCATGAAACTCAAATCGCTTTCCAACTGCGACTGACCATTAGTATCATTGTGATTCATATTAGATCTGTCATACGAATTCACCGTTTTCTGTTGATTTTGTGTTTTAGTTGCTTCAGATTTTTGATTAAGTTTCCTTTTGGAATCACCAGATAAGACTCTCAACTTGAACCCACTATTGCGTTGCTTAGCTGTGTCAGAAGCGGGTGCAGGAGCATCTCCTGGGGTAACAGATCGCTGCTGCTTTTCGATGTGCTCCACGCTATGCACGGGGTTACTCATGAGGCGCTGCAAGAGCATAGGTCCATCACGTCCATCCGCGGCCGGTGGACGAGGAGCGCCGAACATAGAAATGGGATTGACAGGGGCCGCTGGTAAAGGTACCGTTCCCCCGCCAGCTTTCGCGAAGAAATCCATAACACTCTGCGACGTAACGTCTGGAGCTCTCGGCCCGTGCGGCTCCGTCCGGGCTCCCGTCACTGTGCCAAGTCCCTTGTTACTATTATAATCGTCTTGGGCCTTACTGAGCATACTGAAAATATCCACGGAACCTCCAGAGGCTACGTTATTTATTTGTTGACTCTTCGACATCTTCGAATCGCTACTGGGCGATTTGGATGATTCCTTTGCAAGACTGTTTATCTTCGCCGCTACCGCGACGCACTCATCCTTGTCGTAAAACCAGATGCCGTAAATTCGTCGTCTGGAATTGCGATATAGTAAAAAAGGTTCCTGTACCTGAAGTTCTAATCCTTCGGTTATTGGTTCTATGAGATTGTTTGTGTTTAATCTGTTCATAATGAGCATACTATGGAACGGTTTGCCATTTCGACTGTATACAAATAGCGCTCCTTCGATGCTGGTTTTTTCCCATTCATTTTCTTCAAAAGTATACAGAGCTACGTGTGTCGCACTATCCACTATGTCCCGCGCATATGGATCGAACCTTTTCAACGCAGCCACATTCATACGCAAATCGACAATGTCAGCCATCTTTATTTTTATAATACTGCTTCACAGCCTTTTCAAGTTCCTTCAAAATAACACAGAACCATAGTGAAGTAGCTAATTCAACCATAGACAAATTAGAAAAAATAAATCAGACAATTATCATTTTATTATGCAATATCAAGAATAATTTAACAAAAATTCAAACAAAAAAAAGTATAAGGATAAAATAAAATACTTTTTATTTAAATTTAAAATTTATTTTATTTACTGATATGTGTTATATATGATAAATTTAAATTTTAAATAATTAAGTGTATAGTAGAAAGACCGATGTTAAGTTTATAAAATTTAATAACCGATATAAAGAAATACAATATTAACGCACAATAAGCTAGAACGTTATAATTATTAATTGCATTATCTGGGGTCATTACAAAACTGATAAATATTAACCTTGTTAGTAAAGAAATGATAAATCATTTGCATGAAGTTTGTTAACATTATTGAAGATTGAAAATGTATTATTTACTAAGTTGTTGCATTAGGCAGCTTTTATAATATTACAATGCATTATTTAATAAATAATTACTTTTGCAAGTATTAGTATAAAGCTTATATTAATTAATTTAAAAAACCTGAGATATAGAAATCTTATATTAAACAGCTTTAATATTATTTAAGTATAATGTGAACTTGCAAATTTTTCATTATTATAATGATAAAAGTAACTTTGTATTTTGTCTTCACATTGAGTATATTTTCATGATTTTATAGTTTCGGTATATGGGGAAAAAATAAGGATAATAATTTAAAATTAGCTGTATCTCTTTGTGTGAATTACACGAGTGAAATGATTAAATAATAGGGGGTAATGTAATGATGTTTTTCGTGATAAGGTTTAGGTACAGACAGCCAATCAGCTGTTTTATCTAAATACGTATTGTAAACTCGCACGACTGCAGCGGACTGACACACATTTGACATTACCCGACGAGCTTTCACGTGCAGACGTATTGTGAGACGTGTTTAGTATCGTTTTTATCATTGTTTATTTTTTACTTGTGACAATTTGAATGCAACTACTTTAAATAAAAAATAGTTACAATGCCACATACAACAAGTTATCGATTATAATATTTTTTTTTCTTAATTTACTCATACCCTATATTCCATTACGGATAACCTAAAATACCTCGGACTTCTTCGTTGTTATTATTATTATAATAACAACTTTTAAAATTGGGTAAGTTATAGTATGATTTAATTTAATGTAGATAATCGATTTAATGTGTAAGTGAAAGTATTTTGAATTGCTGATTGTGCTTGTACAACTTGGGAAAATCTGATTAAATAATACTCACTATTGTAACAATATTTCTCGTTACAATGGCTGCACATTTCCTATTTGAAATTTGGATTTCAAAATTAAACTTTTAATGAATATATTTTATGTACATATAGCAAATTTATTGTAGCTCAAGTTTTAGAGAGTTGTTTATTAAATTTATTTCGAATTCAATAAATTGAATGGTTGTTTCTATTTATCATTTACAACTTTCATAAACACCCAAGTATGTTATGCTTATATTTTTACTTATATTATAGACAATAGCATAATATGGCTGATGAAAAGAATGTGCTGGTGATAGGAAGTGGTGGACGAGAGCATGCCTTATGTTGGAAGCTGTCTCAGTCACCATACATCCAGACTATTTTCTGTGCTCCCGGAAGTTTTGGCATCTTACAAACTCCTAAAGTCACTCTGCCAACTGACATTAAGCTTGAAGATTTTCAGGTAATGTCGCACCTCTTGAAACCTCTTGAAAAAGACTCTAATATAATCTAATCTAATAATATCTAATAATAAAATGAAAAAGACTCACTTTATTGAAAACTGAAAGTATGGATCATAAGCAAATTTTAGGTAATTTGCTTTTAACATAACTTTAATGATCATATGATAATTTTTCCTAGATTGAATTGTGTATCAATCAACCCTTTCACTTAAAATTTTTGAAATTACATTGATTTACGATTTTAATAGTCTGATTTAATTAATACGATTTTTTAATAATCAAACAAGTGTGTTATGCAGTGTTTTCTTTTTTCCTATAAAAAATTATTTGTGAAAGTAAAGTGACAGAGTTTATTGACCTGAAATTTTTCTTCATTTGTGCTGATGTATAAATTTAGTGATTTATATAAGCTCAGGACGTGGCCAGTATCATTCACTGTTTAAAATAACTAATATTATTTTATTATTTAGTTGGTGTATTAAATTTATTTTCAATAGGCAATAGCTGTCTGGTGTAAACAAAACCTAGTCAATTTAGTAATCGTGGGACCAGAAGATCCTCTTGCAAATGGATTGGCCGACGTATTGAATGAAACAGGCATACTTTGTTTTGGGCCCACCAAAGCTGGTGCTAGAATAGAAGCTGACAAAGACTGGGCCAAAGCTTTCATGATTCGACATGATATACCAACCGCCAGATATGAATCTTTCACAAATGCAGCCGCTGCCAAGGAACATATCAACAAGTATGTAAAATATTATGTTATGTAATTACAAAATACTCTTATATATGCGATCACAAAATGACATGTTATATAATGAAATGTGGTTATTTGTAATCATCAATTTTATTATTTTTCATAAATATTTTCTTACATAGTGACATAAAAAGTGTGTGCTATATTTTTTTTACAATGTTGAAGGTGGGTTCAGTTTGGATAATAAATGGATAATGGATAATTTTGGATAATATTTGGCCAATATTTGGATGATAAATAATGTAGATAATTGAATATGATTTTAATTGGAAAAAGCTTTAAAATAATTTTAACAAGAAATAATATTAATACATTTATTTTTACAAAAAAATTAGTGCACCATACCCAGCATTAGTTGTGAAGGCGGCTGGCTTGGCTGCCGGAAAAGGAGTAGTGGTTGCAGAAACAAAGGAAGAGGCTTGCCAAGCAGTCGAAGAGATGTTGGTGGGGAAAAAGTTTGGTGCAGCTGGTAATACAGTAGTAGTGGAAGAGCTTCTTGAGGGGGAAGAAATTTCTGTAAGTCAGATTATTCATTTTGGTCCCCTGCTTACTCTTAACAATTAAATATGTTATTTACTCAACATTTTACAATCACTATGCATTTAAAAAATGTAATTATTTTCTGTACAAAACTACCTAGAACATTAAGTTTAAATATAATGCTAATAACTATTATATGAGTATTCTATATTTTGTAGTCCTACCATTTTTTTAAGCTATAATTTATGATACCATCTCTCTTAGATTCCAGTCATTAGCATTACTATTTCCCTGTTCAATTGATGCAAATATAACTTTAGGTTTTGGCTTTCACCGATGGTAACACGATCAGTGTGATGCTACCAGCACAAGATCATAAGCGCATATGGGAGGGTGATTCTGGTCCCAACACGGGGGGCATGGGTGCATACTGTCCCTGTCCACTGATTTCCCCGGAAGAACTGGACTTGGTGGCTAAGAACGTGCTTCTAAAAGCAATTATCGGTCTCAAAGCTGAGGGCATTCATTACGTTGGTAAAAACATAATTCAAACTGTTATTTTAGAAATCCATAGTTTTACATTAAATTTCAACAGAAACACATAATAATTATAATTTGTTTATTTAGCCTACTTATTTACAAGTTTTGTATAATTATTGGAATTATTGGTGTTATCAACAGCGTGAGAATAGTGCATTCTTAAAACGAACAGTAAATTATATTTTTAGCATGCTGTTGAGAGATAACCTCTCCCATATTTCTACAAAAGTGAATAAAGCATTTTGTTTAATCAGATTATTACGTACTTGAACTTAGTTAGACTTGTTTATCATGAGCAATGCTAGGTTTATTTATCAAACTTTGATGAACACGTCATTCATTTTATTTTGCATGCATTTTCTAGAAAACAGCTCTCTGTAAAAAGAATTGCCAGGGTCAATATTAAAAAAATACTCATATGTGCTTGCTTACACAATAGAATCCTGTTACTAACAGTTCCTCGTACATTATTTTATTATTCAATATTACTAATTAAATTAATTAGTTCCACAACTACAGTGGTTCATATATTTTATAATTTTTCCGGATTATGCATTTTTATTGAAGTTTTAAATGAAGATTTTTTCTCCCTAGCAATACAAAGTTTATCTAAAATTAAACAAACAAATAAATTGCATGTGTACTTATTATCAGTTATTATGAAAATAAACTTAAAACTGAAGCATTTAATGTTTATTTTTTGATATACTTCGTGCAAAGCACAGTGCACTCAAACATGTCAATAGTACTATTTGATTGTACCAATCAGTGTTTCCCAAAGTAGGCTTTTCCAACAAGGAACTATTTTCTGATTTTTCTGCTACCTAATGAATACCACCATCGTATAGCGAACATAAAAGATTTCATGAAATTCAAGTGTGGGTTATAGGATAATGGTTTAGTTTATAAAAGTGTCAATTTTTCAGGAGCTTTGTATGCTGGAATGATGCTCACCCAAAGTGGTCCAAAAACATTAGAATTCAACTGCAGATTTGGTGATCCAGAAACTCAAGTTATATTACCTCTTTTAGATTCAGACTTATTTTGTATAATGCAGGTAATTAAAACCTAAATATAGTACAACAATTAATTTTTCTGATTTTAAAAATAAATATTTTACAAAAAAATCCTTTTATTTCTAGGCTTGCTGTATGGGTACGTTGTCATCTCAAGATATATCGTGGAAAACTGGCATCAACAACGTGGGGGTCGTCATGGCTTCTCAGGGATATCCCGAAACTTCTACCAAGGGATGTGCCATAAGCGGTATAGTTTATATAAATATTTTTTTATTATTTATAAATTTAATCTAATCTAGTTTCAACTTATTGAGAGTTGAAACTAGATTAGATTACCTAAAAATATTCTGTTCTATCATGTTTGGAAACATTTCAGCTAGAAATTTTGATTCGTTGAGAATCTTTTATCAAGTATAAGTTTTCAGGTGTCAGTCAAGTGGTCAACCTCTCGGATCATCTGGTATTTCATAGTGGCACGGCGCGCTCCTCCAACGGTGCACTGGTGACAAGTGGCGGTCGTGTGCTGTTAGTGAGCGCGTCTGCTTCTACGCTCCGTGCTGCTGCTGCGCTCGCTACTACAGCCTGCAAGCAAATCACTTTCCCGGGGGCCCACTTTCGCAGAGACATCGCTCACAAAGCCTTCTCCAAGTAAACTTCCATTCCATATAACATATTATGAATCATTGTTAATTGTTTGTGAATGTTTGCATACAAATAAAATAACATTTTTATGATTTTTATATTAATTCGGTTTTTATTTTAAAAATTTTCTTGTTAACAAAATACCGTTCTACACCTTCCATAATTTTTTCAATATTTGTTTCCATTGAATGTGCACATTTCTTGAATGGGTGATCATCATCGTGTTCTACTCTCGCATGCTCGCAATCAAATCCTTATTACTATCACAACTGACAATAAGTAGACAGCTTCTTTAAAATATATAAACAGTGCTTTAAGTTAAATAGCTGATAGTTATGTAGCACCAGAAAGATATGCATGAAGTGAATGTATCAGTACGTACCGTATCAGTATCAGGACATAGCAATGCCTATGTAATAAAAAAACAGGCATCAAGACGCGGTCATCCACGTAGGTCGTGGCTATAGAGTATTGACCGAATGTTCCAGGAGACGTGTTGAAAGCCAACACGACTGAGCATGGCGAGATGTATGAAGAGGAATCTGTCGAGGTATGTAGTGGAAATAGTGTTGGAAGTTTAATTATTATTATTGTGTCATCGTATTATTCATGTCCTATCTTCTGTTAAAGTTTCATCATAAATTATATTTCAAATCGATATATAAATATATAGAATTGCAAACATTATTTTATTTATTTTGTAAATTTTCTTTCATCTGAATCTTATTTTTTAAAAATTTGTAACTTGTACAAATTCTGATGTTTAAGTTTCAATCTATTTATCTTTATCTTTAAAATATGTTTATGTTTGAAGGTACGGAGCCCTCTCTTACCTGGACAGCGGTGTAGATATCGAGGCAGCAGCCGCACTGATCCGAGCCATCGAGCCGGCTGCACGCTCTTCACATCGCGTAGGCGTTCTGGGGAGACTAGGATGCTTCGGTGGTCTCTACCAACTGGCTAAAGAGACATATACCAATGGTCAAGGCCAAAAAGTTCCATTCAAAGACCCAGTTCTCGTAGAAGGAACCGATGGTGTGGGCACTAAACTCAAAGTGAGAATTTTCAATTAGAATGAATCTAGAACTGATGACATTATTCTCACAATTATAACTTATTTTTCTGTGATATTTACAGATAGCAGATGAACTGAGCAAATTTGATACGATCGGTATTGATTTGGTGGCCATGTGCGTTAATGACATCTTGTGCGCCGGAGCTGAACCATTTGCTTTTCTAGACTATATTGCGTGCGGAAAATTGGAAGTCGACGTAGCTGCGAAAATTGTGGAAGGAATCGCCGCAGGGTGCAAGGAATCTGGATGCGCTCTTCTAGGTATATCACCACATTTCAATGAAGATCATTATTATTTTTTTACTTGTAAAAAAAATAAATATTCTACTTTGAATAAATATAGGTGGAGAAACAGCCGAGATGCCGTCAATGTATGATATTGGAAAATATGATTTGGCCGGTTTTGCAGTAGGTATTGTCGAAAATGAACTGCAACTGCCAAGAACTAATGAAATCATCCCCGGAGATGTAATTCTTGGTTTGCCTTCCACTGGCATTCACAGCAATGGCTACAGCTTAGTCCAAAAAATATTCCACAATTCAGGTAGACTATATGATGACGTGGCACCCTTTAGCAAGAATGGAAACACTTTTGGCGAAGAGTTTCTAGTGCCCACTGGGCTATACATAAAACCTTTGCTCAGAGCCGTGAGGAGTGGCCACATCAAGGCCCTGGCTCATATCACCGGGGGAGGACTCTTAGAGAACATTCCTCGGGTGTTACCAGGAGGAGTGCAGGCGCATTTGGATGCTAACAAATTCACCATAAAACCTGTCTTCGGATGGTTAGCAGCGATGGGTGAGAAGAATATTTAGATAAATGTTAATGAAGCTAGTTAAAAGAACAATTATTTGTTAAAATAATTTTGTAATTTATTTAAAGGTGGTGTATCTGAAGTTGAAATGCTTCGAACATTCAACTGTGGAGTTGGCATGGTAGCAATCGTGGCTGCCTCAGATGTAGACAAAGTGCTTGAATTGGTGGAAGACCATCCTGTTAATGTCATTGGAGAAATTGAAACACTATTCAATGGTAAGCACTAAATAATTCCAGAATATATTGCATATACATTATACTGACTACAATAAGATAAATAATCAATATTTTTGACAGAGTACTTGATGGAATTCCATTTTAATATTTTAAATAAAATCTAGTATAAAATAAATCATAATTTTAGGAGGTCATCGCGTTGTGGTTGACAACTTCCAAAAAGCCATGGAGCCACTTATGTCACCTTACAGAAATCTTTCCACCACCAACACAATGCCACTGAGGAGCCTCTCCTACAAAGACAGTGGAGTAGATATCGAAGCTGGAGACTCTCTAGTTAGTCTTATCAAACCTCTTGCAAAGTAAGATAAGTTCGTTTCAGATTTATAGAATATATTGTGCATTTGTGTGTATGCACTTCCTCCAATTTCGTTTTGATATGGATTTCCATTTATTTTTGTATACATAAATATATTTATCAATGGCTTGGAATTTTTTTTAATAATTTACTTATTTAGGTCAACTTTTCGTAATGGTGTGATCGGTGGACTTGGTGGATTCGGTGGTCTTTTCCGAATGAAAGGCATCGAGCAATCCTACAAAGACCCAGTGCTCGTGATGGCTACTGATGGGGTGGGTACCAAGCTGAAGATTGCCCAGGAGAGTAATCTGCATGACACTGTAGGAGTGGACCTCGTAGCCATGTGTGTAAATGACATCTTGTGCAATGGGGCAGAACCTCTCACTTTCTTGGACTATTTTGCTTGCGGCTCACTGAATATCAACACTGCCAGAGATGTGGTTTCAGGAATTGCGAAGGGTTGTCGTGCAGCTAAATGTGCATTAATAGGTATGGAAATTGTGGGCGAATTATTCTGTCCTTACAAATAATGCATTTCCATATAAAATTAAAAGTCAAATAGCTATAAATACTTATTACATTTTATTCTACTCTAATTTTTTGGAAAAACAATACAAGGACTTAACTGTAAAAAAAATAAAATATTTGCATGTTCCAGTCTCCAAACAATGTTATTTTTTAAGTATCTATTTTTAGGAGGAGAAACTGCAGAAATGCCCGGAATGTACAATCCTGGTGTCTATGATATTGCCGGTTTTGCACTGGGAGTAGTAGATAAGTCTCAAATATTACCAAAATTAAAAGATATTAATGTAAGACATTTGGTTATAAATTGCAAATTTTTTTTTAAAGATTATAGAGAAATGTTATACCAAAATAACAGTACTAATAATGTTTAGGTTGGCGATTCTATTATTGGACTTCCGTCTAACGGAGTACACAGCAATGGCTTCAGTTTGATTCATAAGATTATGGATAATTTAAACTGTGCCATGACTGATCCGGCACCCTTCAGTGAAGAAGGATTCACTTTCGGTAATGATCCATTTTCTTATTTAGGCTATCAATTAAATTTTTTATCAATTCGATTTAAAACATTATATTTTATTTTAGCCGAGGAACTACTGCGTCCGGCTGAGATATATGTAAAATGTGTGTTACCAGCAATCCGAAAAAATAAAATTAAAGCCATTGCTCATATCACAGGAGGTGGCCTCATTGAAAACATTCCTAGAATCATTCCAGAAAACATGCGCGCTCGACTCAATGCCCATGATTGGCACGTTCACCCGGTTTGTTTTATGTACATCCCCACATTATACATTATATCAAATCAAAAGTTTAAACTTTATCTTACTTTTGTCCATTACATAGGTGTTCAGTTGGATAGCAGACGCTGGTAACGTTGAAGATGCAGAGATGCTACGCACATTCAACTGCGGGTTAGGAATGATTCTCATTGTCTCCCATGAAGACCAGGCCGAGGTCATGAACATAACTCGCAACTATGGAGCTATGGTGGTAGGCAGCATACAGGCAAGGCCTGTTGGGGGACCTCGAGTTCTGGTTGATAATTTCTGCTCCGCTATGGACTACCTGAGGAGAATACCAATTCTTCCTAAGAAAAGAGTATGTTATTTTATTTTTATATGTATACTATTACTGTTATTTTAGCATTAATCAATATCATGCCCATATTAAATAGATATGTTTCATATAGGTAGCTGTTTTAATTTCGGGTAATGGGACCAATTTACAAGCTCTCATAGATGCAACCAACAGCACTCAGGGCTTATGTGGTGAAATTGTTCTGGTTTTAAGCAATAAGCCTAATGCCTACGGATTACAGAGAGCTCAGGCTGCTAACATCCCTGTCAAGGTAAAGTGAATGATCTTTCACAAATAATATTAATTAATTACTCCTTAATAAAAATAAATATCCTTGATATTAGTTTCAGTTTTTATTAATCCAGTCGCTATATCTTTCAGGTTATTTTGCATACAGAGCATAAAGTACGCGAAGAGTTTGATAGAATGATAACGGCAGCTCTCGAAGAGTTTAATGTGGATATAGTTTGCTTGGCTGGTTTCATGAGAATCCTGTCCAGTGAGTTTGTAGGCAAGTGGCGAGGGCGCCTCATCAACATCCATCCGTCCTTGTTGCCCAAGCACAAAGGCATGCACGCCCAAAAGCAAGCTCTTGAGGCTGGAGACGAAGAGAGTGGCTGCACAGTTCACTTTGTTGATGTAAGTTTTTTTGATAACTTGAATTTATAATGTCAGATACTAAAAAAATTTACAAAACGTTTTAAAAGCTAATTACGAAAATAAATAAAATTTAAAAGTAAAAGTTAAAACAACCTGAACATGGACATAAACTTATATTTATATTTAACTATTTTGATAGTGCGTGCAATGGTTTTCTGCTTCTATGGACTGCATGTTTATATATTTCTAATAATCGTTAGATATGTTGTAATAAAATTATTTGAGATCTTATTTTTTCACTTATAAATTAATAATTAAGCGGATTGTAAATACATAATTATATTTTCCAGGACGGCGTAGATACAGGTCCTATCCTAGTACAGGAGAGGGTAATAATCAAGCGAGGTGATACTGAGGAGACCCTCACTAACCGAATACTTCAAGCTGAGCACCGAGCTTACCCCCGCGCTCTCCGCTTGCTGGCCTCTGGTCGCGTACGCCTCGGTCCCGATAACCGACTCCTGCAGCTCTACTAAACATAATATAATTTTCAAATGTTTATCATTCATTTTAAATTAGACTATAACAGAAATTATAATTTTCAAAAAATATTATATTAATAATTGAAACAGATCTTCAATTAGGTAAAAAATAAGATGATAATATACCGTCTGAATTTTTTGTTTTCGATTTTGTCACTAAGAAGTACTATTACACCCTTTAGCTCTCATCATATTTCTGTAAAAATTCGACTATTTTACTTATCCAATTTTTTTTTCTAAATATAAAATATTTTATTTAAACCTTTTAAATATTCAAATAATACAACACAGTAAGACAATTTTGACAATGCAGGTAAAACTGCAAAGAATATAAATCTTAATTAAAAGATCTGAAAAAACTTTAAGGTAGTTTGTACATCATAACTTTGTATTTTTGAAATGCAAGCAAACCATCGAAAAACTAAAATCAATCTCTTATTTGGATTTCTTAAAAGCGATCCAATCAATTCAACCCCACTCTCGAGCCTGAAAGGTTATTATAGTGATTCATATAGACAAAATACTATTTTACATATAATAATTGTTTTACCAAATTATTCTCGTGTGACAATTGTGTTTAATCATTCCTTGTATATCAAACATTCCAAATATTCACACTGATTTTACATTTTTTTATCCAATCCGGAATATGATAGTATTTTATTATTTTTCTGGCATATTTGAGTTTTCAATGTTTTTCCACTAACAATAATTAAAAAACAGTAGTTTAAAAATATGTTTATTTATTACAGATTGTACTCAAATTAATTGATAAAAAATATTTTTTTAATATTTTTATATATAATATATTCCAAACAAATTTATACTGAATTATCTAAAATTGAAGGTGGATGCTATATCACAAATAATTTATAACATTTAATGTGCCTAATATATAACACATTATTTTGAGATATTGTTTAAAGAAATATTGAATTAAAGATTGTGCCATAAAATATCAGTACAGTGTGACATGTGCCTGCAGTTTTCAAATGTTAATATTGCTAAGAAAACTTAGACTAGTCAATATTATAAAAAATACTGTTATTAAATGTGACAATATTTATATTTTATATTTTTTTATAAGCTGAATTTGTATAATTCTAAAACTTCAGTTTTAATATAAACATACAAAAAAATGTGGAAGTGTATTATTGTTACATATGTACACATAAAAAATAAGGTAATTTAACTTTTGATTACCACCAATATTGAAGTCAGTCTATTTAAACAAAGAAATAATCATTGTAAGCAGATCTTGATGCTGGACATCTTTTTTTACCATCTCCTTCATTATCGGCAGTTGCAATTTATTTTTTCCACGAAGCAGAGCATTCTGAGCTTCATTTTGTAATGAAATAAGAAACATTTGTTTTTGTAAAATTGGCACAACCAAGTTATAATGATTGATCTTAGAATTTATCTGTTTGACGAATTGTGAATTCTTTTCTATGCAACTTGACCAAAGATCTGCATCCTTGTCTGTAAGAGGTAATGGTCCAATACGTCCACGGTCACTTAGAAGATTTGCACGTAAGGTGTGGGTGTTCTGATAAATCTCCTTTTGCAATGATATCCACTCGGGGGTGAATCCATTATCGATAAGTACCTTAAACACCACAATGTATAAACTTCATCATATCTACTATGCTATGAGATTAATTTAATTGTTTAAAATAGTTTATTTTTTTTGCATCTCAATGCATAATTTTTTTTTTGCATAAAATATTTAAAAAATACCCAAGTGTCGGCAGAAAAATTACTGATATGGGGTCTCGTATAGTTAACCATAATTCTCAACTTCAGGTATACGCAACAGGTTCTGGACACTGAAATTCGCAGAATTACTGTATTATTTAAATATTTTAGTTAGTTACCTGATTCATCTTATGTGTAACAAAATCAACATAAGGATTAGTATTTTGATGTAATGGTAATGGTTTACCGCTTCCCTTTAAGTTATCAAACTCTCCTTTAGACATTGATTCTTGAATAAGATCTTCTACTAAGCGATCAATTCCATACCTCAAAAAATACATTAAATGAAAAAGTCAATCAGCTGTTATAGAGTGCCAAATTTTTTGTGGTCATATTTTGTCTTTTAAATATATATAAAAAAAATTAAAATCATTAAATAAAATATTTTTATTAAAGTAATAATTTGGTCTATACTTTGTTTTAATTTGATGTTTTACTCTCTTGGATGAGTTTTTATCCATGAGAGCATGTTCTGTAGCAGCTGACTTGGCCACTCGGTGTTCCATGACATTTTGTGCAGCTCTAGAGGCACGCGACTTTATCCATTGTTTCTCTCTCTGAGCAGGTGTTCCTGAGCCCACTCCTTCAAAATTCAAGTACTGTCGATGCTGGGGTGCCGTGTGCTAGAAAAACATTTTTAGATGAAAATTATTAGAATAATTTCCACTGGGAATTTTATGACATTATCACTATCATTTTTGTGTACTGCGTCTGTATATTTTAATGACTAATTTCTAACACTAAATTTTAACCATCGAACTAACAAGCTGACCAATTAATTTAATTAGTTTACAACCATAATTGATATCCACCATATTTATATGTATTATATATCAGTGCATGCAGTAGAAAATAGCTGTTGTCTCAAAAGCAAAGTTACTATAACATATTTTACAAATTGCTTTTCAGATTTTGTATCGGGTGAAAAATGATATATAATAATTCTGATAAATGTAGTCTCATATTAACAGATTGTATGTATATTTTCTATATTATTAGGTTTTACTGCATTTGTACATTGCACATTTTTTAGAACGACTGTAGATTACCACACTACTGCTACTGTTAGATTATCCACAGATGATTTTTACATAAGGGACCAATTCATAATGAGTTCTAGATATTATTTATAAGTATTCAAAATGCTCATATATGACGAGTAGTACAAATATGATAATATTAAATGTTCATCACCTTAATATTAAATTCATGAATCCGCTGTTTTTCTTCAACATCCCATCTATCCTGAGCATATTTTTTAGTTAATGTTCTGAATGCTTCATCAATTTCCTTAAATTTTTCGGCATCAGCTTCAGAGCAGCCAGAGTCGGGATGATATTTCTTTGCAAGCTCTAAATAAGCTTGGCGAGCTGTCTCCTGATCTGCTTCTTCTTTGATATTCAGTAGTATACAGCACCTCTACAATGATATTAATGTTTTTTTAAACTAATTCATTGCAGTTCTTATCAATGAATCAAAATTATTTTTTGTAATAATAGTCTACATATCAGTATAGTAAAATATAGCATAAAAATCAACTGCTTACTTTTATCAAATTTTTGTATTCAATACTAGACATAAACAATACATTTAAATAAATAGAAAATATCTTCTGGGAAAACAACTCGCGAATAACACCTAAACACTTAAAAGTCCTAAAATAAAATAATTCTGTTATAGACATTTCATGAGTTTTGTAATATTCTAAGAAAATTGCAATTTAAATTAATTATGTTTTAGCAGAAGGATGTGAAAAATGATTACGTAATTTTTTTAAAATCTATTTTCAATTTAAAATTTTATTATGTGTACATAATAAATAAAAATACTTAGAATTGAAATTATATTATACTCACAGTATATTATTATTAAGCATTAGTTATCAAATTAACTAACCCACTTAAATTTATTTGTTTACTAATAATTATTATAAATACATTTTGTTTACCTCATCAATAGTGAACTGTCAATTTAGATCTACAATGTCAAGATACATCCAAGCACTGGCTTTTTGTAAATAATAAGATGTAGTGTTGAAATTGGGTTTATTATTTATCTTTGTTTAGTTTGTTTATTAACATTTCACTTTGACAGCTAACGCGAATAGGGCCGAGGCCATTCACGGAACAGAATACATAGTACAATATATGGCTCTGCTTTGTACGGTACTTTTCCATTGGTTTAATTTTAATTAAATAGTATAAAAATATTCACATCGACACGAAATCTTCTAAATATAAAAACATTCAGTCCGATGTTTTTTTTTGTATCCAGTATTGACTATTATCTGATAAACCAAAATTTTTGACACACAAAAATCTAATTTATAATATCACACTGTCGTTGTATTTTTTAGTAGGATAGAATATCAATAAAAAATATGTCACAATAATTTTTAAGAGAAATACAATAAATTTAATACCATCTTATAAAAATGCATATAAATTTTTTCACGTTTTATAACAAAGCTATACCTATTTATGTGAATAAAATTTTAATCAATAAAATCTGAGTAATTTGAGACATTTTTTTTGTTATTTTAGCGTTATCTGACAATTAAGAGTGTTGGTATTAAAATAAAAGTAAATTTAATTTGTACCACTACAAAAACATACAACAAGACAAAAGAGTAGAAATTATTTTTGGCAATAATTTTTTAATAAATAACATTTTAATTAACTATTAGATTTTTAGTTGAATATTTATATAACATTATATAACAATATATAATATATATAACATTGAATAAAACACTAAAGCATTTATTTTTAGTTTGAATTCTTGCTACATAAAATAAAATATAAGGACAACGAAGTGAAAAATATCAACTTTCACTTATTTCATCGGTCAGATTCTTCGTAGAAAAAAGAATTGAATTTTAGACATTCTTCTATAGACAAAGCTATGTTATATCTTGATATTGCAACGATTCAAATATTTAAATTTAATAAATTGCTTAACTATGTTCCAAAATTTGAAAATATATGGTGGTCTGTAATAAATGACAATATTTTTCGCGGTATTAAATATAAAAAGATTCGACTATAAAAGAAAATCGGTAATTTGGGTCAATAATCCATTAAAAAAACGGGAAATTTGGCAATGTTAATTCAAGTCAATCAATTTATTCCTACTATCTTTTACAGTGAGCTATTACGATGAAATTGGGATACATCTCTTCATACTGCCTTAGTGACGGATGTCACTACATTTTCCATTAATGAACGGGTATGTGTGTGATCTCATCTCTGTGTGTGGTTGTGTTTTTATACCAAGTCCATAGAATGTGACCAGAACGAATAAGCCCTCAGAAAGTATAACAGTGACTTGCAAAGGCTGAAAGGCTTGCTGACTGGCAGCACAGTGAAAGCTTCGAGGCTCTCCTATATTCTGGTAGCACTGCTGATGACTGAGCGATTTAGTTGTCTTTGGTGAACTAGTGAATCAAAACATGGCGGGTGCGGTGATGTTTGATACTGCTCGTTCTTCTACAAGTAGAGACGACGGTATTCATTTTTTGAGTAAACTTGCACGTGAACAAGAAACTCCAGAAAATGATGAAGAAATTATCAAAGAAAGGGAACAGGCAATTCTCAACCTCGGCGAAAAGTATAAAAAGGAAGGTAAGGCCAAGGAACTCGCCGAACTCATCAAGGCAACTAGGCCATTTCTCAGCGTGATTAGCAAAGCTAAAGCTGCGAAATTAGTTCGGTCTTTGGTGGATTTCTTCCTTGACTTGGAAGCCGGAATAGGAATCGAAGTTCAATTGTGCAAAGAATGCATAGAATGGGCGAAGGAAGAGAAGCGGACCTTCCTAAGACAGTCCTTGGAGTCCAGGTTGATCGCCTTATATTTTGACACCGGTATGTTCGCCGAGGCTCTACTCCTCGGTGGTACTTTACTTAAGGAGTTAAAAAAACTGGATGATAAAAATCTGCTTGTTGAAGTGCAACTTCTGGAGAGCAAGACATACCATGCCCTCAGCAACCTCCCCAAGGCCCGGGCGGCTCTCACTTCCGCCAGGACTACTGCCAACGCCATATACTGTCCCCCTAAGATGCAAGCCGCTCTCGACCTCCAATCCGGCATCCTGCACGCTGCAGACGAACGTGATTTCAAAACAGCTTATTCCTACTTTTACGAAGCGTTTGAGGGCTACGATAGTGTTGAAAGCCAGAAGGCCCTCACAGCACTCAAGTATATGCTATTATCCAAGATCATGCTCAACCAACCTGAAGATGTTCAGCACATAATCAGCGGAAAGCTCACATTAAAATATGCCGGTGGTGATATTGACGCTATGAAGAGTGTCGCACAAGCTTCCCATAAACGTTCGCTGGCTGACTTTCAGCAGAGTCTAAAAACATACAAAAAGGAACTAGAGGAAGACGTTATAGTTCGTGCTCATCTGGGTACATTATATGATACCATGCTGGAACAGAACTTATGTCGAATCATCGAGCCTTACAGTCGTGTAGAAGTGGATTATGTGAGCAGCTGCATCAAACTGCCTGTGCCACAAGTCGAAAAGAAGTTGTCGCAGATGATCCTAGATAAGAAGTTCAATGGCATTCTTGATCAGGGCGAGGGCGTCCTCATTGTATTTGAAGAATCCGTTGTGGACAAAACCTATGAAACCGCCCTAGAGACGATCCATCACATGAGCAAGGTTGTGGACACATTATACCATAAGGCCAAGAAGCTGTCGTAGATTTATAACACCAATTTGGACTGATTTTGAGTGCTCGGAGTTTAAAATAAAGAAAATTGGTATATTTTAAAAAAATTACTTAACCCTAATTAAATTGTTTGCTTAAACTCAAAAGATCTTTTTTGGTTTTTAGTTTCCCCTCAGAATTATTCATTTTACAGTGAAGGACTAAGTTAACAGGTGATGCAAAGTTATGAACTCTTTTGTTTGAAATTCAATTATATTTTTTTCTTTGTAACATATTTTTCAATTAATAAAAGTGAAGTGTCGAGGCATATTGTGTGTGGACATTTAATGCAAATTTAGTAATTAAATAAAATAATGATATATTAACAGACAATGCTTGTCATTATTATGATATTGTGTCAATATCCAGCCCTTGAAAATCTACCATTACTCTTTATTAGGTTATTGTATTTTCAATTGCAATCATACCATTTATGTGCACAATGACTTGCAAGAATGTATTGCTATTTTAATTTTAAACAAAGAAAATACATAAACATTGGCCCTCTCTCAAACTTTTTTTTTAATTTAAAGAAGAGATATTAAATATGCATTTTCAAATATTAAAAGATATCTCTTAAGCACTTGATAATTAAATATGAAGTTTAATTAAAGAGACATCACTTGCTATAATGCCACATTTTTTTACTACAATATCCAATTAATAAAGATTTTTTATAAACAAAAAAGACTACACCATACTGAAAGAGTACTAAGACGATTCGGGGATTAATAAGGGTTCACAAGGTTTTATGTATTATTAACTTTGAAGTAAATTTATAAATAGCTAATAAAATTTATATATTTTTGGAATTGCCTCTGTCAATTTTTTGAGCTGAAACATGCTGAGAAGAAAGTAAACTTGTCTAATCCTAGAATTAGAAAAGATATTTACAAAAGCCGTAAAACTACATTTTATTCTCACTAGAGTTTGTCATGATTCATAACAATGGTTATTGTAAAACAAAGTTCAGGTTTGGTAAAAAAAGAGGAAATCATTATAGAAAATATAATTTTATTAATTTTGCTTAACATTTCTATCTTAGGTTATAAGTGAAATTCTTTTAGTAATGATTATAGTTTATATAAAGGCCTTCATTGTAATGCTAATAAAAGAAATATAATAACAATAGCATAGAAATAAGACACATCCTGTCTTACTTACAGAGCAGACGCAGACCTTAGTTACGTTAGGGTATCATGGTTCTCAATGACGGATTGGCCAGTAAGTTGCGCACACAATCTCTAATTGCAGAAAATATTCATTGATAAAGTTAATATATGTTAACATTGTTGAAAAAAATAATCAAACAGCTATAAAATGGAACCTTGTAAATTAAATTATCTGTCTGAAAAATATAAATGTATGGTTTTTCTGTACCTATGGTCATTTTGGTTTGTGAAGCAAGTTAAGTGCTATGAACTATCGATAAGTAATTCTTCTGATAACTTTGTTAGATAAGTACAAATGTTTCTTTAGGATGGAAAAGCATAGAATTCTACATTAAAACAGAACCAGCACTACTGTGCAGATCACATACTTAAGCTACTAACGCTGGATTCATCATGAACCTGGAAAATCACTGATAATATATCATTGGTTCTACTACTTGGTAGGTTTTTGTCTATAAAGTAAAACATTGTTTAATTCATTTTTGATCTCTGGTATCCCACGGTGGTGTTTTCACTAACAATATTGAAAATTTCAATGTTGATTCTTAATTATAAGGTGAGAATACAACTTTACTTTGGTATGTAATAATTTGTTATAAATATTTTAATACAGTTGGATACATATAAAGTACTGTGTAAGAATATTTCATTTTTCTATTATCACCAATATACACTATGTACTTAAATGTTTACTTGCATATATTTAATATCATGGAAATCGATAGACCAATAATAACAATTATTCACTTACATTCCTAAATTGTGTAAAAATACTCATACATTCATAAGGTTTTTTTCATTTCATAATAATTCTTTAGATACTAGGTATCACAGACAATATGATATTTACATTGTATTTTTGTGCATTTAATTGCAAAAAAATATTTTCCACAGAAAGCGTTTGATTATAAAATTTAAAAAAATATTTAAAGTAATTGGTTTTGTCAACAGACTCGGCTAACATCTCTGGACAGAATGAGTTTGCATTTTTTTGCAGTTTTTCAGGGATGGAAACCAGTAGTCAAAATTCTGCATGGAGATGCCAACCTAGTCTATAAATTAAATCAGTATCTAAAAACCATTAAGATTTGAAAATATTATATCAATGGCAAAAAAACAAATTAACATAAGTAGATTAAAAATTGCTTTAAAAAAAACACAAAAGAAGAGTTAAAATTTAGAGTAAGTAACAATAATATATATTCATTATCTTACAATCTATTTACACGAGACCTTACAAAACAATGCAGTAAAAACTGAATAAAATTATATTAAGTAAATACAGATTTTTCTTCCTGCTGGAATATGTTAGTTATGTTTTAAAATAAAAAGTTTTTTGGATCGATGCTCAATATCAAATCGATGGCGTAAAGAGGAATTGACTAGTCGCTGAGACAATAAGTTTTCATTAAAGAATTTCCGAAAAAAGTTACGACCTGTAACAAGATGTAATTTTTAAATTGGTCAAGTGTTTTATAATGAAAATAAACATTCAAATTCTGTATTTAATAATAATAAATCTAATGTATTTTAGATTGCGGTTATGCCATTTTCCTTTTTTTGCATCGCCGCATATGAGATTATCGCCTTTGTGGCATAATGCAAATGGAATGATAAAGGCTTAGCACTATGTTAGTTATAAAGTATTATCAATACATTTTTGTAAAAATAAATTACCTATTAAAGTTATTAAATATCTAAAAGTCCATTCTGAATAAAGCCAAATTAAACAAGTGTTATTTTAGAAGTTGTGTACTTTTAATATCATCCTGAAAATCGTCAGTGTTAACTCAGCTTTTAATAAAAAAAATATTCCGTTGAGTTGTTTGTCAATCAATATAAATTATTATGTTGTGGAGGCTGTACTTTTATTAGAAATTTCTAGTAATGAAGTCCAGTTTTTCTGCGCAAAATTACAAGACAAGACATTATTTCATTAAATAAAGACTCTTTACACACTATGCCATATAATAATGCAGAAGGGATAAAATTAATAGTACAAAAGAAAGTTAAACCTCTCCATTTAAAAGAATTAATAGAAACACTGTTATTTTGTTTGTTTTATAGTTAAAGCCTCTGCAACCCTTAAATAATACAACTTGATAACTAACTAAAAATTTGATATTATGAGAGAATAATTCTGAAATTTGATCATATTAGGTAAAAATTGTTTAATTAGAGCAATTTCATTTTTCAGCATTTTTCTAGTAATTCAAAATAATCATATCCACTAAACAACAAAAACTGATGCTTACAAACTTATTTCATACTCTTAATAATATCTTAAGTTAATGAAAAAACCTTAATAGAATTTATTAAATTTTTATTTTCTATCAATCAATCATCATCAAGACTGATATGCATGAGATTACCAAGAAATAGTAACCTATATTTTATTATTTAAAAAAATATGTTTAAATACCTCTAAGTGCTTAACTATGATTAGGTACATCAGTACTCGTTATACTCTCAATGATATTATGTGATAAGGTCATAAAAATTATTTTCAAATTTTGTATTTATAAAAATCATACTTGAAAATAACCACAGAGACGGAAAAATGTTTTATAGAAGAAAAAAAAATACAGCATCCTAACAAAGCTCTTCGTTATAATAATAGAACATACATAAAATAATATAGATTATAAAATCACTTTATGAGATTATTCTAAGGTTGTCTTTCTATCCCCAAATAGTAAAATTGGCTATGTAAGTCCGGTGAGATGTAGCCCGACCGAACTTTGAGTTTCGGTGCTAGGACGTCGAAGCCTCACTGAGGAGAGGGCTAGTTCCGCTAGTATCCAAGTTCTCGGATTCTTCAAAAGACCATGATTCTTCTTCTGCACTAGCAAATGCCAGATAAAATAGGTTGCAAGCGAGGTTTATTGCAGCCGCAAGGTAGAACACAACCCTCCATTGACTGAGTGTTTCCTGAGGAATAAAAGCACTATTTAATACATGGCCATAAATTAAATGAAAACATTATACACACAATAAATAGTATATCTGGGATGGAGATCGGAATGGACACCAAATGCTTACACACTTTGTAGACAATTAGCTGTTGCATGGTTATTTATGGCATCAAATGGGATTGACTCAGTAAAAATTAATTAATGATCATTTAGACCTTACTTACTTTCCCTTGAATAATCAGACTAATAGCATAAGGAGCTAGAAAGCCGCATATATTTCCAGCTGCATTTGTAATGCCATACATAGTTCCAGCAAATTGTGGCGATAATGCCATATGGTTCATCTGATACCCTAAGAATTAAAATCAAAATAAATTCTGTTGAAAATATTATATTTTAATTTAAATTATTAAACTTTCAATACAAGTACATACCAGCAAATACAGCTCCTCCAAAAGCTCCAGTGATTGAAAGAAGTAACAGTACAGATAGTTGATCACACCCTACCCACGCAACACCGATTATTCCAAGAGATGGAATCACAGAAGCTATAAATCAAATTCCAATTATTATCCTGAATATAAACATAGCATGAATAATTACGAATATGAATTATAAATGTAATATTATTAGTTTCATACATTGAAAATGTAGTTTTATTTGTTGACTATGCATACCTACAGTATTCCAGAATTTGTATGAGTTAACTTTAGAAATATATTCTTTAGCCACAAGCCAATCGGCAAATAAGCTAATGACAATCCCCGCAAGCCACGATGTCAAGTATGGTAAGGCACTCTGCACTGCATTCTACGAGAAAAAAGTAAAGTTGTCAGCTAAGTACTTTTTAAATGAAGAGAAAACTACATTTTTATAAATTAATATAAAGCAGTTGCAATATACTTGTTCAATACTCATGTGGAGAATATTGTTCATGTAAGAGGGCAGTTCTGTGAGTTGCGTATAGAATTGCCATGACATTCCACATTGAGTTATAAGGATAGCCCACAGAGGTAAGCACTTTAGAAAATGCATCCATGGGATTGGACCAGCCTTGTTATCCACCTGAAATTCCAAAAATATATTGACAATAACCACTTGTTGTAATTACTATGCTTTATTTATTCAATAACAGTAATTGCCACATTCTGAGTATTTATTTTTTAGGGTAGCTCCACAAACGCAAACATAATCTGAATGTTGAATCTTCTCTCAAAGGGTTAGGAATTAAGAATTTTTAGAGCCTTAAAATAATTTTATATATATATTATAATATATTATAAATATATATTATAATAATCACAAGCACATAGAAAATCACAAGTTTCTAGACAACAAATAAAGATAAAATAAATAAAAAAGATTTTCAACAAAATTATTTTTAAAAATAAGTCAGATTGTTGTTAAAAATACTCACACGGGGTCCAATAGACCAAATGATGTAATCCCGCTCCTGGGGACAAATTCTTGGGTGGGTCTGCGGAGTATTATACACAAGGAAACACCATGCAACAAACCAAAGTATGCCCAGACCTCCAAATGAGTAGAAGCACAGAGGCCAGCCGCCGGCGAACTCCAAAGTGCACATCCACCCAGACAAGGGAAGAGAAACTATTGACCCAAAATTAGCACCTTAAAAATAATCATATATAATATTAAAATAAACATTACAACAAAGATATGTCGGCTAAAATCTTTAATTTAATTTTGTAATTTTTTTGCTAACAATGCAATATTTTCACTACGATTCAGCATATAAATTACTTCAATAATTATTGATAAAATGACCAACCTGCATAGACAATAGCAGCAAACTTGGAGCGCTCATCTGGGGGAATCCAACGAGCTAGCATGGCATGCATGGCAGGGAATGTGACTCCTTCAAAGAAACCTTCTAGGGCACGTACAACCAGGAACATGGTGTAACTTGAATAGGCAGCCACTGGACTAAGAAGTGTGAATAAGGCCGTAAACAGTACGCCCAAACCAAACACTAGCTTGCCACCGATGAGTTCTGCCAATCTTCCTCCAGGAACCTATACGGTCAATATAACAATTTATTATTAAATTTGAAACTGATTTCATAATGGTAAAAATAAAAAAAATCAAAAGCTATAGGTATTTACTAAACGATAATTTAATTACTATTGTGATTGTTTTTTTTTTCATTCCTAAAAAATCTTGGTATTTGGGTCTGATGATCTTCTATCAATATTTTATTAATTTAAAGCTATACATCTTCATAATAAACAATTGTAATAAACGGTACCATATCAAAATATCATACACACCACAATTATCGCTTGAATTACATTAATACAGACATCAAGAGAATAAATTATCAATCTATTGGTGTAATCTATTTAAATGAACACTGGTGTTTTGTTTTAGCAGGCCAAATCAATATTCCAGTTTTTACTAAATCCAGATAAAAAACTTGCATAATATAAGTTACTCAATAGCTGAATTTTGCTAGTATCTCCACATTGAAAATGAATTCATGGTCGATGTCCAGGTGATGCTAAAGAATTACTGATAACTTAGAATCTATGGATTTATTTATTTATTCTAGTTGACTCAATACAATTATTGAATGTGAATTGCTGACATTTTGAAAAGCCATCTCTCGGCACAATCTCGTCTGGTCTTCCCTTCTGTGCTGAAAATACTTTTAATCCTATGTTGACTGAGAATCATTTATTGTTGAGTTCTAAAGTATTGTAGTTATCTTATGCGTAAAATTTAGGTAAAAGATCATCTTATCATCATCGCAAGCACGCCTATTTTCCATGATATGGATTAATAAGCTTCAAAAAATATACTAATTAAAAATAAGTACCTGAGTTAAAACATAGCCGCAAAAAAATGATCCTAAAATAATTCCTTGCTGTGACTCATCCCAGTTGAATTCACCATTGATCTGAAAGTAAAAAGATATTTAGTTTTATTTTATGTAATCGATTCACATAAGAAACAATGAGAAAATCTTTTAAATTTTGTAAGGTGAAGTGTTTGTAAAGATTTTTGTATAACGACTGAACTATATTTACTCTCAATATTATTTGACATAAAGGAAAAAAATAATTCATAGTTGGCACTCAATAAAAAGTATAAAATTGTAAAACTGTGAAAAGTTTTTCTTTATTATTGTGAGGAAAAGGTTTCATGACAATGTTTTACAGTTTCACGAACCACAGGTGTAGAGCTATTCATTGGATCCAGGTTGGTGCACACATCATTGTTGTCAGGATCAGGGACTGTAGTTGAGTTAACCATAGCCACAATTGCCACCGATAGGTTTACTCGCATGGCATATACATTGGCGAATCCAAGAAAACCCATGATACCCAAAATAGTGCGAGCTTTCAAACATTGTGAAGTATCAGCAACTAAAACTTAAAATTTTTTTCATTCAAAATAAGATAATATCCAATCTATAACAATTTTTTGTTTGATAATGCCAAATCAAAATTCTCCTATAAGCACTATCACTAATCCCCATGCCATTTTGGCTAAGCATATTTGTTATAAATATATTTACCGTTCTAATGTGTACTAAAATAACATTTATTTGTAAACAAACCGGTAATAGAGTAAAAGTGATACATTTAATTATGCATAATTGTAGACTTTTGGACTAAATTACTTAAATGACATTTTAAAAATAAGCAGAAAAGTAATTTGAACTGAACAAGTTAGCAAAGAGTTCTTCTCTTACAATTACTTACAAAATACAACTTTATTTATTTCTTAGAGTTACAATAACTTTAACATTTAGAAAGAGATTTTAGAAATTGTAATTGACGTTTTAGTAAGTATACTATTGTAATGGATATCAAAAACATTTAATTTTCATAGTTAATAAAATCACATGACACGCCAGTAAATAATAATATTTAGTTTACACTACGTGTTAGACAACCATCTGTGTTTCTAGGCCATTATCATAAATAAGATATTAGAAACAAGCGTAAAACTGGAATAAAAATTATGTACCATACACGTGTTAATTGATAAGTTCAATTTCACGCTAGAGATAATATAGTATAGACACAAATGGGTGACGTTAAAAAATTTAACCTATTAATGTATCTTAAAATCTGTCCAAAATAATATTTACTTGGTTGTATAAAGTTGATTTCAACACCGGAATCTTCATTCTCCAAATCGGAGTTATTAACGCCTGTGTGTTCTCTGGAAGTTGTATACATAGCCAAACTCAATCGTAAACAACTACGTTTGACAGGACGTTTTTTTGTTTACAGGGAGATAGCAATGCGTCACCGATTTAATTTATAATGTGAACTATATTGTTCTCGGGATACACAGCCTCCAGAACACTGAAATTCTGGTATTATCACATCCCTGGTAGATATTTCACAATTATCAAAACCACAGGATAAAAGAAGGCAGCGATTATCTCGGGAATGACGTAAGCTTATAATGTGTCAAAGCAATACTAATGCACCGATGTACGCATATGAACAAAACACAAGATATTCTGCGAACACAGCTGATAATAGTAAAATTTTGTACTCCATGGTTTATGGTATTATCGTTGTGTGGTCTATGGACTAGAAATCATGATTGGCATAATGGCCAAAAAATCTCATTTTATACAAAAAATCTTTTTTTACTAAGTTATATTCAACAAATAAAAAAAAAAAAAAAAGTATATATGCACTACATTAATAAAATATAAACTACATTTTGTATTGTGCACATATAGCCATTATTTCTGGTCACAGTATTGTGATATAAATGATTTTATATTCTGATCTGTTATTTCACAATTAGGTATTCATCTACTTCCATTAAAGGTACATACAATATTGCGAATAAGCCAGCGCTATTTATGCTTAAGATAACTTTTATCAAGATCAAACTACAAGTAGCTAAAAAATACGACATCATCCTGTACTAAATATATTTTTATTATGACATGAAGAATTATCAGCTAGAAGCTTAGTGGAACCTAAGATTCTTTATAATTTGCAAAGAAAAAGTTGACTAATATATATTATATAGAAAGCTGAATACAATTCAACTGTAAACATAAATTTTGAAGAAAATGCAAACAATGTAATTGTAAAAAAATTAAAGAAGAGTTTTTGTGTTTCCCATTTTATTCAGCTATCTGAATTTATTTCATAAAATGGGTTACCCAATGCAATGGAAACAACACATTTGCGACTATGAGATTTATTGAAGGATTGTAGGCAATTTAATACTTTACGACAGGTTTCCTTAACCTTTTTGCACCCAAGAGCATATTCTAGAATGCTGGTCGGGCGGCGGCCACCATTTATTTATTCAAGGTATATTTATAGTTGGACATAGTCAATAATACAAATAATGCACAAAAAATATTTAATTCCAAAAATATAAAAATTATTGTTTATATTTCTATGTTAAATAAATAATAAATAGTAAATAATAACATAGAAATTCTGGTAATTGAGTCGAATTGGAACAAATATGCAACGAATAACTATTTTCAAGAGCAACTTTAAAATGTATCAGTATCAGAAAAATATCAGTTAGACTTTAGAGGGCGTTATTACAGAGACGGAGATAAACCAAACTACACCCATAAGATGCTATTTCAACAGGGTTATATATGATTTTCTGAAAAGAATAATTATTTTAAAATTACAATGTTAGTTTAGTTTAGTTAGCGTCCTAACGCAAAAATATCAAATATACTTTCATATGGCATTCATCTCACTTGTACTACCGCAAAAATATCAGATAAACTTTCACATAGCTTTCAACTCACTTTTATAAACGCAAAAATATCAGATAGACATTCACCTAGCTTTCATCTCACTTTTACCACTGCAAAAATATCAGATAGACTTTCACATAGCTTTCAGCTCACCAGTCCTATCGCAAAAATATCAGATAGACTTGCACATAGCTTTCAGCTCACCAGTCCTATCGCAAAAATATCAGAAAGACTTGCATATAGGTTTCACCTTGCTTGTACTACCGCAAAAATATCACATTTATATTTATTCAGCAACTTTTCCACCAAGTATCTGAACAATACCGTGAACGCATTCTTAGAAGGCGTTTTTACAGAGACGAAGACGAACCAAACTACACCCATAAGATGTAATTTCAACAGAATTTTATGATTTTCTGGAAAGAATTATTATTTTGCAAATTATAACAGTATAATTATTTTTGCTTATATTTCTGTTTAATTACTTATTATTAATTATTTCACAAAATTTTATTGTAAACTTCAATTTTTTTTAATTGTGGTCGCACAGCGGCGTGCACACGTAAAACGGTCGGCAGGCGCCATTGGTGCTCGCGGACATAGGGTTAGGGACCACTCGTTTAAGAGATTTATTAATGCAAGGGAAGTAATTCTTCCATAGAGATTACATTTTTAACACTTTTCAATTACATGCACTAAGCAAGGTGTGATTCGTCTATTAGTATGAAGTCTGATTATGTGCAATTATTCAATTACTTATTAAAATCCTGCATCTATTTATGTTTTTGAACTCTCAAACAAAGTAACATGTAGTCTATTTTCTCCATACACATCTTGCATCTAAAATTTCATGAAATTCAGTCTATGGATTACTTATAGATTATAAATGCGAGTAGTTTTATTTTACATAGAATAATTGACAATGGATCCACTTAAAATATTTATGAAAATATATCCATTCAACAATTAATAATAATAAAAATACTTTAATGAATAGAAATAGATTGCTTTAATATATAAAATTAGTTTACATGAGCATGACTCGAATTCTTTTTAATCCATTATCAAAAAAATCCAGCCAGCAAACCAGCTACATTATTACACATTTGCTGAAGTTCTTCATTGGTAACATGCTCAGATGCTAATATTGCATTTCCGATTGCAATAGTTTCTCTTGAGTTTCTGGCCTTTATCCATATTTTTCCATTCATTCCGGCCGCTAGCTCAAAAGGAATTTCTTTAGCCAACAAATTAAGCAGGTCACATTTTGTATTAAGGATTTTTCTAATTAAGTTAAGACTGCAGGTGAAAATGAAGCCATCATTTAACACACCCAGTTTTCCTTTTTTCCCGAGAGAATCGACGCATACCAACTCAGGTTCCATATCTTTATTTGCAACCAGGAGTTTTGCAAAAATTGCGTCGCCGATTTCGACATTTGGTCTATTTTTTTTTGTTGCATTTTCAAATGCTAAATACGATAAAGAAGCAATTTCACTTCCACCTATGTCGACCTTAAATATGTCACCTGCTTTTTGGACAATCACGCCGACTACATTTTCGCCACGAACTGGGACATATCGTTTTTGATGATTGTCTACCCAGAAAGTGTTGGGTTCCTTTTTGTGTAAAATACCAGCTTTGCATGTCACTATGTTGCTGAATTTTTTCTTAAGACCAGGCCCTAGCACAATCTTTGTTTTGGATGATAGTGAACTTATTTCAGAAACAACGTCCCCAGGTAAAACTACATCACCGGGTCGCACGATCATTTTAATACAAAAAAATTACGTTCTTAAAAAGTAAGGTTATGCGCTGAATTCGAGCACACAGTAAATTCTCCGGATTTATGTATATCAACGAGAATCATGAAGTTATATATTGAACAAAAATATTTAAACTAAAATAATTGTAATAAACAATGAAATAATAGCCGTTTAGTTTAGTAATAATTTAATAACTGATTACCGCAAACGTCAAATATGAAACTTAAATATTCAGTATTGCCAGACGTAACTCAAGGTTTTCAACTATTCATTTTAAATAATCCAATATTTGAAATGAAGGCTTTTTAAGAATTAATTCGTTTACAGTTACATTACAGTTTACAGTTTACAGTTACACATAACCAGTGGCAATACACTTTATAGCTTGGGCTGTTAGCACAAAAACTGTCATTTTTAAGGTTTTCAACTATTCATTTCAAATAATCCAATATTTGAAATGAAGGCTTTTTAAGAATTAATTCGTTTACAGTTACATTATTAGATAGGCTGGTCCATTCAATAAGATTTTGTATAATCATTTTTCAAAAATATTTGTCTAGTATAGTGAATGAGTAATATAACCATTAATGTATTTGAGCGACAACAAGACTATATGTATAAAAAAGTGCATTGTTCCTAACAATATGTTTTTGTATTATTCCTTTTAAATCTTATGTTATTTATTATATATATATATATATATATTGTTTGGAACGTATACCAGATATATTATCAAGTGATGGTAAAAAAAAAATAACGATAAAATTCTACTTATCTCTGAAAATATTTTTTTTTTTCTGAGAACTGAAAAAAGTAGATATAAAATACATATTATGACTTTAAAATGCCATTTTTTTAGAATAATCATTTATAAAGTCACAATTCCATTTACTGGATGCGTTACAACTATTAGTAACATTAAATTTATTTTGATTGCATCAAAATATATTTTGTTTCTAGAGTTTTCCATTTTCTAGAAACACATATTTAAAATCATTTGCTTACAGTAAAAGCTTTTATCCGTCAAGATTTTTATGAAAAATATTTTTAGAAAATTTAGTAAAATTTTATCATCTCTTTTCTGATTTCATCTTTATCCAATTTTTTTTTGGTCTAGCAGTCATTTGGCAATTAATGCAGGTGCATAAAATAAGAGATAGTATAAATAATAGACATACATAGATAGTATACCTTATGAAAATAAATTATTTTCTTCACTGCTCATGTAATGCTGCAAACACATACACAATTTGTATATATAAATATAAAAATTTGTGTTTTACTTTTTTTTTTTACCATCACTTGATAATATATCTGGTATACGTTCCAAACAATATATATATATATATATATATATATATATATATAATAAATAACATAAGATTTAAAAGGAATAATACAAAAACATATTGTTAGGAACAATGCACTTTTTTATGCATATGGTCTTGTTGTCGCTCAAATACATTAATGGTGATATTACTCATTCACTATACTAGACAAATATTTTTGAAAAATGATTATACAAAATCTTATTGAATGGACCAGCCTATCTAATAATGTAACTGTAAACGAATTAATTCTTAAAAAGCCTTCATTTCAAATATTGGATTATTTAAAATGAATAGTTGAAAACCTTAAAAATGACAGTTTTTGTGCTAACAGCCCAAGCTATAAAGTGTATTGCCACTGGTATCTCAGTATCACCGATTTCCAATACTTTAACGCACTTACCAGAGCTTTGTAAAGAAATGACTATCATCGATTTTAAGGAATTTGTAAATAATCACCACCTTCTCGACTATGTGGATATATTTGTTCCTGAATATGAGCAATAGATAGGCATTTTTTAGGAACAAAATCATCTTTTTGTTATAAATGGTTTTTCATTTTTTTTAAATTGTCTTGTACTTTCTCATGAAGTGTGCTAGCATATTAAGGCTGTAAAGAATGTTACAATAAACTTAAAAGCATACTAAAATATTGCAATAATAGCTAATGGACACGATGACTATTATCCTTGTATTTTGACCTAATATTTATATGGATTTAATCTTATGGTTACCATTAAAAAATGTCACGATCTGAAACCAAGGCAACAAATAAATATTATAGTATGTTTTTCTAGATAATAAAAACCGGCTGCGAGTGATAATACACCTTTAATTTGAATATTTTTTTAATAACACCATATTCGCACACTACATTTTTACTTGCATTAATAAATTAGTTATTAGTTTTTAAAAAATAGAAAAAAAAATAGTGTCTCAAATCATGGTTTTATTTTTACCCCACCATCATTATTATCGTGTCTATAATACTAGTATCTTTTGGACTTAAAATAATTGTTTTTATTAGTATTGTATTTAGAAAATTTTGAATCTGATTTTTCAAGTATTTTGATTAATTTTTCAAAAATATGGCAGAAAAATCATTACATTCAAACTACATTAAATAAAATCTTACTTTCCAGCATAAAAATATAGGATTATTTAATGATGGGGAAAGAAAAACCCATGTAGTGTTATCGTAACGTTTAAGATACTATGTAAATTTATTTGTAAAATATATTTATTCATTTACATTAAGAAATTACTTTTCAATATATATTTCATTTAAAATAAAATTAATGTTTTTAACAGTACAGAGTTTTTAATTTACTTATGTATTATAAATAAAAACCATTTAAAATATATATTATTATTTTTCAAACCTTTTAACAAAGTATTTTTTCTTTAATATTTATTTTTTATTTATTAATATATTTTAAATTAAAAGGAATGTAATTGATACTGTATTATGTAAAATAATTGTGTTATTAATGTGATTTCTAGCCGCCCTCTTTTGAATGGTAAAATAAGTTTTAAAGCATCTCATATACTAAAGTCACCCACGTCAAGAGGCTACGTGAATTTCAAAACATCAGTTTTAATAAAAAAAATAAATAAATAAATCTCACTGATTTGTAAAACACATATTGCAATTATTTTTTAAAAGATAAGAAATCATGACAACACAAGTAAAGATTGCATATCTTATAGGTTCTGTAACCTTCTAGAGGTTTGTCAAAAAATATGAAAAATCTTTTTAAGGTAATATCAAAAAAAAATTAAGAAAGTAGTGTTCTATAAAAAGTTCACAAAAGAATAATTTGTGATGAAAAGATGTTTAAAAAATATTAAATTGATGTAATTTATGAATAAAATATTCAAACACAAGTGAAAACTTTACATATAAATAGGTAATGCTTTTTGCCAACTCTGCTAGAAAGCAGCCTTATCAAGGTGAGTGTTGATGGATTTTCTATAACAATGGGCACGCACACACGGACGTGCACACTCAACAAATTATCTGCATTTTATGAATCACAAAATGTTGATAGCAATTCAATACTCAAGAAACAATATCGCTGTGAGCATAAAATTACAACGCATGGAAGAAGTACAGCCAATACATCAAGCGGCGTACAGTAGCAAACATCTTTCAGTGCGAATAGCCCGGCCGGTGCCTCCACACAGGACTTCAGCTGACAGAATGTAGGTTAGTGATAATACTTCATTGTTGTTTTAGCGTTTCTTTACAGCATACTGTCTAATCAGGTGTTCTCCAAAAAGGTGTTTAATTTATTTCGTGGTAATATTCACAGCCAGTGAATACAGCAGGTACACTGATGCCTTTAAATAGTGGACACTTGTACAAATAAAGGATTGAATAATGTCAGTGAGGTAATCATCAATTCAAAAATGTGTCGAAACAGCCTCGCATTGCCAGCAGTGCTAGCGAGCACTGCAAAAGTAGTATGGACATAATAACCTTACAGTACTGCCAGTCACAGCAAATGTAACTTGCGGAGAGACACATTCAACGTTGTGTGCTGAACGTTCCATGTTGTGTGCGACTGTGGACTAGCCACAGTTCTTCACATGAAATATTGTCTATTTAAAAATATTAATGTATTTTGACAATGCCTATATTTAATATTATATTGATATAGTGGAATCAGTGATAATTTATTAGCATCGAAAAATATTCTGCAAAATGTGATAAAAGCCACGTGTACCAGACCGCATGGCAGGCAACTCAATCTGTGAAAGAAAATAACTTGGGCTGTCCGGCCAGACTTTTTATTGAGTAGTTTGTTCGTTCGGCTCGAGTTATTTTATTTTACGATACTACATGGTGGAAAATGGATGAATCTGCAAAATATTTTTTTACTAAATGTAATATTTGGATTATGTACAAGTATATCATTAATAATAAAATATTTAATACAAATCATAGCATCTAATATATAACTTTATTTTTATTGGATAAGATTCAAGCGTACAATAATAAATTTAATTACCATAATCTGCGTATTATGTAAAATGAAAATATATTTCTGTTTTAACAAAGTGATTAAATTTTTTAATATATTTTCTTAACAATTTTTATATTAATTTTTGATGGACAGTTTTTGTTTAATTTCTATCTAATAAACATACATTATGAATTTTGGTGTTCTTTCTAATATTTTATATTATTTAAGAGTTTTATGACCCTTTTATACGTCTTCTGCCACATCACAGTGGATACCTGAACTTGTATCACATAGGAACTGATAACTGTCTATTATTTGTTGTGTCTATAATTTAAGAATTATAAAAAATAAGCATATTAAATTATAAACATATTGTTGCGTTTACAAAAATTGATAATATGATAATATATTGCAGGTAAAAATTAAAACATTTTTGAGTAAGCTTAAATTCAGGCAATGTTCTAATTATACAATTTTGCAACAAAAAAAAAAGACTTTTTACATTGGATAAATATTTTTCTAGAAACAATTTAAAATTTGACAAACACACACATACATCTATATATATATATATATATATATATATATATATTTATATATTTTTTAAAGTGGACATATTTAAATGTAATTTGAAAAATCTGCATTACTCTTGGATATAATTTAAAAGAGAATTTACGGGAATAACACCAACTAATTTGTTATTATACATGAGCAACAAAATGATTTTTATCAGTCGGTCAGGTAAATGAAAATACCACAAAAGTATTCAAAATCACAAGATTGCATCCTTAATACATAGACAGGTCACAAGTAATATTAAATAATACAATTTATTCTATACACATGCCGAATATATATAACATCAATGAACTTATCATTATTGCAACTAAATGCCGACCGTGAAGGCCTGCAATAATATAATATTATTTTATTTATTACTAAATTCAGCATTATAATAGAAAAATATTTTGACACATTCAATTAAATTGCTTTCAAATGAATCTTTTACTGTAGTATAGCTCAGCATGCTTTTATGACATTGTTGGATATGACTAAAAATGTAATCAAGAGTACTGTTATACAGACAAGTTTGGTTACAATTCGTCCAACGTGCAAAGCGGTGTGAATACACCTGATAATTTTCACATTGAGCTTGCGTCTAAACTTGAATAACCAATCAGAATAAATCAAGACGTTCATTAAAAATACACATCTCTCCAAGGTGAATACTTTAAAACGAATTTAAGAATTCAATTAAACTTTGTCAATAAATATACTTTGTTAGTATTGCTAAAATCCTTTGAATTGTGGCTAAATGCTTAGATAAATATTTCAATGTAATTATTACCTACTTATAATATAATTCATCCACTTATTTAATTGACAACTACAAGTCCTTTTCAAGTTTGGCTTCTTTCTATGTTCAATATTTACTTACTTTAAATAAATTACAAAATCTTTCTTATCAATAAAAACAATAATTTTTCTAACTGGAAAATAAGATTTCATTTTTAAATAGAAGAGAGAACTATGATCATTACCAAGATACCAAGCAGGAAGGCAAAAGTCCAAAGGCCAAAAGCATATCCTATACTCTTAATTTCTTTTGGCTATATAACGATTATTCCGTTTAAAGTTGGCAATTAAATGGATACTAATTTTTAAATATGAAATATTTTTCTATTCTTTGTCCAATTTCGTTGTACTAAAAAAGAGGCAGCCCTTTAATATCATCATAGCTGATGCAACATTAACATTTATTAGATATATAGAAAGATAAATTTTATTGAAAAAAAAATATATTTTAAATATTATTACGCAATCAGATATATATATCAAATGAAATATTATGTCGATCTTATAAGAAAAATTATACAAAAAACATGTAAAATCAATAATTACAAGAACTTTCTCAACTATACATAAAACTCAACAAACTTTTTAAATAGATAAATAAAAATCTTATATTTTGTGATTTTCAGATGATATTAATCTAATAATTCAATATAATATCCTGGTCAAATCTAATGTTATAGATAAACATTGATTTTTTTAATAAAAATATTGGTGGGGGTGATAGTTTTAGTATTTTTAAAATTGTTTTACACGGAAACCTCCCTTATACCAAGTAATCCTTGAAAATTCATTACTAAGGTTGTCATTTTAAGCTACAACATCATTTATTGATGTTGGATTGTATTTATGCAAAAATAATGGACAGGTTCTATTTTTTTAAGAAAATAATAAGATAATTTAATAAGTATAAATAATTATTTTCTAGCCAATTCAGAGTGGTTAAAAATGCAAATATATCACTACGCGTTACACCTAAATGTGGTTAACCTCCTTTCAGGGTGTTTCAGCAGGATAGTACTTGCTATCTAAACGTACATTGTGTGTATAAAAACAGTTAACATCCAACAGACAGTACAAACATGTGCTCTGAATATGGTGGATGAAAAATCACTGAAACATTTTTACTATCACAAGCACACTGAGACAATCAGAAAAAAACATTAGTTATGTTTTATTTCTCTCAAAATCATTGAGTATCACTATTTTAGGTGCTATAACAGAAAACATTAAAATAAAGAATTCGTTATGTACTCATACCAATGTACTGAACAAATAGCAATGTATATTTGTTCAATCTAGTTTTGGTCATAATAAAAATATTGAATATTCAACAAATTATGTAAAAGTAATTATTTTTCATACTTTGCTCATATCAATGCCCAACAGGCAAATAATTCCTTAACTTTTTTTATTGCTAATTTAAAATTTTTATAAGTCTAAAATTACAATAATTTTATGAACAATATTATTCATTGATCAAAGTAGGTAATTTTATAACAAATGATTGTTACAATATTAAAAAAAAAAAATACATATATAGTCTGTGTTTGTTGTTCATAATAAGTTATACTATTATAAATAAAGAATAGAAGAGATTTTGTTTAATCAAGTTATAAGATTTTAAATATTCATATTATTATTTGGCACAAAAATACATTACAAATATATCTTCAACAAAGATTGTGGCCTAACTGGGAGAGTATTATCCACCAAGATGGAGCAACACACTACACAATGCATACAAAGAAAAACATTTCAATTGTACTTCAATTGAATTGCAATACAACACAATCCTCAGAATACATTACTGAATTAAGAGATAAGAAAATATTGCGACTTTTACATAGAAGTTAATATTACGAAACAGATTTCTTTTGAATTTTAGTAGGAATGTTAAGAAATCAAAAGATAATAAATACAAAAATAAAAAAATCACTAACTTGTAAAAATACACCAAGATAAATAATTTATAAGAATAAGAAATATAAAATAAAAGATTCATAAAAAAATTTGCTATACAACCATATGCAAAAAGTACATTTGTTTTTTTTTATTTATTCAAGAATAAATAGTCAAGATCTGTATAAAAATACAACCATTTAAATATATAAATTACAAGTGTAGAATATTTTACAATTTTTATTAATCAATTAAATAAAATAATTAGTTTAGAAAAGTAAAATTAATAATTTTTCTATTGGAATATTACATAACCTGTAAACCATTTATACAGAATATTTTTAATTTTTTAGAGTGTAAATAAAATAATCTCACAATTAAAAATATTTCTTCAATTTACAGTGCCCATTGTTTTAAATTTTGTTGTGCTGTAAAAACAAATAAGCTGTGCATAAATTGCTAATCTTCCTAACTTCAGAAACTTTGCTCAAACTTTCGGCCTACCTACTTAAATGCATAAGAATTTTCCAGAATGAATTGCAATGTGAAATTCACAAGATTTGGGAAGTGGGAACAACAATAACATCTATAGATAATAATATGCTACAAAATTATATAAAGGATCAGCTAGTGTGAGATTCGATCGACTAAGCAACTTCTGGCAGAATCTGGGTCAGGCAACATCACCGAAGGCTTCGGAGATGAGGGGTGGACTCGACTGTCCGCAGGAGCTTGCATCGGCTTCGTCGCCTTGAAAGCTTGCATCCTCAGGCGGAGGCTCGATGATGCACTGCAGCTGTGGAGGCAGCCCCGGCGAGGCCGCCAGTCACCGTGAGGGACAAGAACTGGTCACACTCAGCACGGAGAAACCACTATTACCCGACTGCAGGCTCGACATTGAGCCTCTGCGACAGTACATGTAAAAATTAGACACATTCATTAAAATTTTACTATGAAAAAAAACTTGGGGTGATTATCTGCATATTCATATGTAAACAATGTTGTAAAAACACATTTCTAGAAAGTTGTGACACATTTATGTCATGTATTTAGGACAAATGTTTGATTACTTGTGTTTGTTGTCGACATGAGTCATATGTAGTAATTTTGACAGACATGCTTGTGGACACCCATAAAATCTATTTGAAACATTGGTCATCATTTCTGAAACTGGGTAAATAAATAAATGTTGACTGATAACGAACCTGTAATCATGGGAAGTAAGAGTCTCATAGAAGTACATGAGCTGTGCCTTGGGATGCGTTAAAGAGTCGATGAGATCATGATGAGAGGTCGGGTGCTGCTGCTGCCAGCGCCACTGCAGCACATATGCTCCCGTCTCCGTCATAACGTGTGAACCCTTATTAACATCAAAAATTATGTTTAGTATTTCCTATTCTTGTTACAATATCTTGTAATAATTTTATCGTCTTCATAACCAATTTATTTTGTTATTTAATGAATAATAATGCATTTATTTTATTTTTTTATTCCTAAGCAGAATTTATCTTTATAACATTTTTTTTCCAATAAAGTACATAAATATTGATGATCCCAGAAGTTCAATTTAAGAAGATTATAAGGAATGATTGCAATATAAGCAGTAAATTAACAAAAATAAAAGTAATGAAAAAACAATCAACAAAATCCTATCTTTTGAATCTATATAATTTATAGATAGAAATTGAACATGTCTGCGGTACCTGTATACTTTCACCGTCATGGCACACAATAGTTGGTTCAACTCGGTGATATTGTACACCCTCCTGCCAAGTTTTGTCCAGAACGGTCCTGTGATGTTCTTCATCAGAATGAGAAACTGTCTGAATTCCGCAGGTACCTGAAAGCAAATTAACTATATTTAAATGTCGGTCAAATTTCACACTCACAACAACATATCATCAATTACAACAATTTTACTACAATAATATTTACAAAAGCAATACCTTTGTCCGTGTTGTCAATATGAGGGAGAGAAGTATTCGTTTTAAAAACGGTAAATGCAATGTCTTGTCTCATCACATCAAAGTCCCAAGTCAGTACACTGCACGGATCATCATTCTCCACCACCACCTCGTGAACCTTCAACACACAATACACATTCTACTGTGACTAATCTATTCACAATCCGAGTTATACACATGTACTCCATGTTAGCCCTTACTTAAAATAAAGTTTAAGATTACCTGTCCCTTGGAGAGGCTGACAGAACGGTAGATGCTGTCCTCACTGAAGGGGCAGAGGTCTCCGCGGTCTGGCAGAGCACTTGTGGTATACAAATTCTTCGGTACAAGACCTCCTTCTTGAACAAGGCTCTATAATCAAAAAAATTATGAGTGAGAATATGAATCAATGAGCTTAGTAAAATCTAAAGATTAATTTTATTGTCAATTCATGTTAAGAAAATTTCAGTGGGCACCACAAATATTTTTAAGACTTGCTAAGTATAAAGGTGGAGAATGCAGAGCTGAATAAATGTGATGTCATGTGCATCAACATACAATTACAACAGCTGGTGCTGTAACTGTTACTAGGAATTAATCTAGGGCATTTTTGTTTACGTAGGTGGGGTGTAAATAGATTACATAATGCTAAATTTCTTACAAAATATGATAATAAATGTAATAAGATTGTACAAAATATTTTACCTATCAAAGTGAATAAAAAAAAAACAATCACAAATGATACAATGTAGTGTACATAAATAATATTGACATTGGAAAAGGGAAATGACTAACCAGCTTTAGCTCAAAGTTTATATCTAAGTTAACTTTTAAAAAATGTTACCTATAAAATGTGAGCTCTTAAAATCCATAAGCTCTTGAAAACATACCATTTTCATCTCAAAAGATCTTCTTATATAAAATTAAATGTGTGGGAGTCAAAAAGTTTCCATTTTCCAAAGATTACTGTTACATGTTAATATTACATTAAATAATGACAATATTACAAAATATTTGAGTTAGTACATTAGCTTAAATGTATGAACTTTCAAAAGTACATTGTGGAAATATAAAAATAACAAACAGAAATAAGTCTAACACATACAATCTCAAATACATGCCACCCATAAAAGCCAAAAAGTGATCAAATATAAATTCAATTATATTTAAAGATATAAATAATGACCAATATGATGTACTTAAGAAATATTGAGTGCCTAATTTTTTAAAAATATTTTATAATTCTGTATAAAACATGTTTTTAGGTAATTGATTTAGACATGAAATGAAGAGAAAATCAATAGTGAGAAAAACACAGGTGGGATACAAACTCACACACCTCAACCACGGTTATCGCAGCCTCGCATTTTGTCCCATTGAACCTGTGATGAGAATTTCAATTATTATTTGCAAGTATGGAACCGACACCGGTATATCTATCTTTGATAGATAAGTATCCTAAGTATTTTGTTTTTTTTATTGATTTATATGTGAATCGATAACCTAAAAACATTTTGTATACACAATGGACCTGCATGGGTAAATATTTGGGATTTACTAAATACTTAATGCTATTCATAGGTATTCAAATTTCAATCAACACATTTCAGATACACAGTACACACAAATCTTTAATGTCATAGATGATGAACATTGCCTGGACTAGTACATACTGTGACTTTACCTATATGACTATTACTTACATGTATATAATGTAAATATGCCTTGAGAGTTCCAATTCAAAGTTGCGGATTCTATTGATTTTTCTGTGCCAATCAGTAGTCTTCATAATTTCCCAAGTTCTTGTTCCAGATTTACACAGCAACTGAGCTCTAAATCTTTCTAATATTGTCAGGCATGACACCAAACCATGTCAGGCTTAAGATGGAATACAGATTAGAAACCCACGGTAGCCTAGTGATATTTTTAAAAAGATTTTTCTTATCATGTGTATTGTGCATCTAAAATAGCTTGAACCACTTGAATAGCTTTTAAGCTTCTATGAATTTCACCTAAATTTAATCATTTAATTACCACTTTTTAAAATAATATAATTATATTTACAATTAACAATAATACCACACACTTCAAATGCTAATTTTATATCTATGTCAAAGTCCACTCAACATACCCGTGTAACACTTAAAGGTAACTCTTCTTCACGAATAACAATATCACATTGGCAAGATTTCATTTTAGCCTATTCAATGATGTGTGAAACAATTTAAATGAAATGTTGGTATATAGCACAGGTACAAACATCACACTGATGTAAATTCTCATGGACATCTACCGATTAAATACATGTTATGGTGATTGAATGATAAAACGCAATAATGATTGTGATAAATGTTGTACACGTAGGGAATTATTGCTCAGGTACAATATAGCTTTGTGTCAAAGTCTGAGAAAAATGGATTTACTTTCTTACGTTATAAAGGAATGAGTCGGTATCATCAGATAGATTGTAAAAATGGTGTGGCACCAGCCTCCATGGATTTACAATAGTCGCCTGTTAAGTACACATCATTAACAACATTATAGGTTAATACCTAACTGCACACTAAATAACAACATAAATGCGCATGCATATCTCACCTAGTGGATTGGAAATGATTTTAATTTAACTGATAAAATCAATTTCATGATTTCTTGTGTAAAGTAGTTTATGTACATTATTTTTATAAGTAAACAATATTCTAATATAGTGAAAAGCACATGTAATAAGTAATACACAAAACGGATTTTACAGTCCTGATCATATAAAATAAAATAATTAAACATACGGCATATTTACATAATAAATTATATTTATGATTGAATTATACTTACTCATTACGATCGGAATTAGGAATGCACTAAACTATCGCTAATAATAAATGCATATATAATTTTAGCATTCAAGTCATAAATAGTAAATATTTCACCTTACAAGGACCACCAAGAAAGTCAGGGACTATTTCATGAGGGATGTAGTCAATGAGCCCACCAGGGCTCTGAAGATAATCTTTACCGCCATAAAACAGGAATTTACTTCTAGTATTATCATCTGTAACCAAAAATAGAAAAATATATTATAAACATCAAAATTACACAGGTTTGAAACTATTTGTAGAGTTACTGTTGCTAATTAACTATATCCAACATATTTAGGTTTCATTTTAGATGTTTCTATAATAAATGCCGCAATAAGTGATATGTCTCTACATAAATACAACAATTTGTTCAAGGTAGTTCAATGAAAAATCTGTATCATTACCACTCCAACCCTTACATCATCCAATCAGAATATTTCTTGCATAAATTATATTATCTAAGTACACTTAATATCTATACATGTCTAAATACTGATCAGGAAATATTTTATAAATCTTTCCACGACTCTGCACCCTCAAGATGAATACAGTGATAAATTCTAACAAATTACCAATAAAGGTGCTGACGAGGGTCCACAGGATGGGAAAGACGCGGGGCGCGCGGATGATGAGAACACGGCCCATAGTTTCAGGATAGTTGGCTTCCACTATCTGGATGATGCGGAGAAGCGCGCGGATACCCGGGCGCCACAAGTGCCGCATGTTAAGAGCCTCTAGGTCCACCAGCAGACTCCACGTCCACACGGCCCGGCCAAGACGCGCACTCACCTCTGCCATCTGTGACAGCCCCTCCTCACATATGTGCAGTGTCTGACAAGCACACATTCCATATATTATTTTTTATTAACTCTACTTCATGATAGTAACAATCTCAACAACTTATTATATTATTATTATTATATTATTATACACAAGTTTAAACTTATTCTTGATCCTTATCAAAATTTCAATGATTTATAACTAATCCATGAATTAAGTTGTAACTATTTCATTTTATTATTTAAAAATCTTATTAGTTGATAAACATAACTTAACATATTAATGATAAGGATAACTTTTTATAAATTCTTCACTTTGAGTTTATTATAGTTTTAGCATGACAAGTCGAAACTAGTCATGCTAAAACTATAATAAACTCAATGTGAAGAAAGTATAAAAAGTTATCCTTATCATTAATAAAAAATTGATATTCACCAATCAAATGCCTTGTCCCTCAACAAGATAACTTAACTTAGTGCCAGATTGAGAACTTTTTTTTAATAAACCGTGAACACAACTCGTCCGGAGAAAAGGTGTGTTTCTCAATGAAATAAAATACATAGTTACGCTTCTAAGAAATTAGTCTAATAATTATGAGGTCTTAACTAATTTTAACCAATGATGTCCTAAACAGTGTCACATTATTTCAAGTGTGAATCAGTTACCTTAATAATGTATAAACGAATTTTAAAATATTGTGCTTTGCTCCAACTATAATATGAATTATTCAAAAAGAATCAAATAACTTCAAAACCAGTCTTGAAGATGCCGTGTTCGGCGAAAGAGCTCTCGCTAATAGTGAAATTAACGTAGTCTCCCAAACCATTTGGTTTTATTTTATTGTAACTTCAAAACCACTAAGTAGTCAATGTTGAGATTATTTTAAGATATATTATATGTAGGTGGTTACTATTTAAAATAAATAGATTAAACTTTAAAACGTTTTGAAAAATACGGTTATCTGATACGTATAGCTATAATTTAAATTAAACTATAGAGATATTCATAAAACTGGTATTGTTAGCTAAATGGTTAGCTAGTCAGTGCTTAAGTATGTTATTTTAGAAAAGGTACAAATCTCAGTAGCCCTTGCGATTTTTGCATTTTTGAACTTATCTAGTCTATAAAGTCTAAGTGAGTAATGCATTATTTATTCTCTTATACAAATTTATAAATGTAAGCTCCCTGTTTGTGTAAAGAATGACTGACATACCAATTTTAATAATCCTTCTTCTCCAATAGACTTCAATAGTCCTTTGACATCCATTTGACCAAGTCTCAGTACATAAAGTGGTCTTCCATCTAAAAAGATAAAACAAATCTCTTGAAATTCACCAAACAATAATACACAATAAATATTTTTTACTGCAATATGTAGATATGTAATTGTGAAGAAAGCATCCATCGAAACTGCCCTTTTTTGTGTATTACCTTTATCATTGTGATGCCATCCTCCAGGGAAGTAGTCTTGTACTACTTGTGGCATTTGGTACTCAGAAAGAATTTTACCGACTTGATGTTTCTTTCTCCAAATAAGAGATTGAGAAAGCATTTCTCTAGCTTTTTCAACATTAAAGTCTCGAGCGCGCAGGAATCGCAGAAGTGTCGGATCACTGGGAACCTAAAAAAATTATATTATAAAACGACTATTAACATTTAAAAAACAGCTTTACTAAATAGTGGTTATGGTGACAATAAATTAACATCTTTACAAGATCGAGTAAAGAATAAAAGTTACATAATTTATTATTCAACAAATCATTAGATAATTAAAAAAAACATTAATAAATATACACATTATGTAAAGACAAATAATTCATATCTCTACCTTTCCCTTTTGTAAATCAGCAACCCATTTCCTGAGTTGAACCAATCTAGATTCCTGCATTGCAGTTAAATCTCCCAAGTAGCGCTGAATATATTCTGTGTCCAATTGATAGTTATCTATAATAAAATAGCCAAAATACATTTTATTTAAATATTTATACTGTGGAAAAATTACCAACAGGTCATACCACATCGTACAGATGCCTTGTTAATGCTGTCAGATCACACAAGAGCCAGAGAAGGGGACAAGTAATAAGGGCCTTCCTTTGTTATTATGAATAAAGATATATCAGTGCTTTGCTAACTGCCAATGACTGTGTTTGACTGTTATAGTTGTATTCATCTCAACTATTGATTGTTAGGAAAGCTGTACCAATTTTTGTAACAGTGATCCAAAATTAAATATTAATTGTACACATTCTTACATTAAGTATATTTCTAATGGAAGTGTCGATAGTGCCATCTTTACTCCCCTATGAAAGGGTTCAATGACAAACTGAAGGACAATGCTTAGAATTAATTACCTTCTTTAGATTTATTCCCTTTCACAGATGAAGTGCGTCTTTTGTCTGAGATCGTAAGTTCCTCAGTTTCAGTTTCCAAAGAGAATATTTGCACATGCTGATCTTGTCCGTTGCAGATGAGCATGCGAACCGCTCCATTGAGTTTTTCATCTCCTTCTGTCCACGGCTGCACAGTAGTTATTCCCTCTTTCTTAATTTCAGCAATAAAAAAGTCGATGATCTCTTTGCCTATATAAATATCATTATAATAATATGAGTAAACAAAAATGCCTTTAAAATATCACTAAAATTATGAATTCTGTTTAAAACAAATATTTTTTTATTTACAAAAAGATAAAACTTAATTACATAAATAACATCTTACATAAAAACATTTTATATAATTTAATTGGGCAATGCTATCATCTCACTAATTTACTATGAATAATATTATTTTAAATATTATACCAAAACAGCTGACTGAATATTTCTACATAAATATACATACCCTTTGATATGTTGGCTGAATATTGTTTCATTGCTATTTTTTCTATTGCATTTTCAAAGCCAAAAAAGTTTTTTACATCAAGAGACACAGTTTGCTCAAAACATGTCCATTCAGAGTTCTCAGGATGAACCTGGAAAACAATAATTAACAAATAAGATCGATAAGTCATTTCATATCTACATTCAATGTGCAAATGAGCAAAGAACTTTGTTGAAAGAACAAATGATAAAAATTCACTAATCCTGTAGAAATATTTATGATTCTGACATCATTGTTACATGTGCATATAATTGGACTGGTTGGTAAATATTTATATTTTGTGCATACAAAATTATTTAGCCCCTCTGAATTTACAGAATTTCAAAAAAATTAACTCTCAATGTTGTGCAATATTGAAACAGTGAGCGTAAAATTGAGGCCAGGTGTGGAAAGCATTATGTAAGTACTACTGGTGAAATGTCATTTTTGGAATATTACATCAGTATATGGGTTGAGGTATTGACTTCTTGCAAGACTTCTTCTTTAATCTACTTATAAGATCGAAACACTAATGTAATTAACAAAACTGCACTCGTAACCTGCCAATTAATATTTTATATATATTTTTCAATATACAAGATTGACGAGTTGAATGAATTTACTACATTTGCACAAGAGAAATTTTTAATAGATTTTTATTGCCCTGAACTAAAGAAATAAAATTGTTTGACAAGTATTGATTTCATTTTTCAATGATATTAGATGTATGTTTTAATTGTTGGTTAAAGATAATGGAATGTTTTTTTTAACAGATGAATTAAGGCAAAATCATTTGTGCCATTTTATCTAATTTACATATAATTTTCTTTACACAACAATTTGAAAAAATATTATGTTAAGTATTAGTTTCAGAACATACAAAATATCGACATTTCTCAATAACGGCAACCCGACTGCTAAAGCTTTCATTAGTGGCTTCGATACAGAGAGATTTGGCCTTCCTATCCAAATGATTCTTCTGTATGAAGAATATATGCTCTACTCCAATAATCTGTAAAAGAAACAACAGAAAATATTAGCATTACTATTTTTTTTAAAGAACCAACTGATAATGGATGAAGGTCATCTGTACATGGTCGCATGTCGAAAACAGTTCTTATCTTTGAGGAAATAATAATACAAGATACAAAATAATTTTAATGGAAAGATTCATAAATTAGCACTAAGCTAACTTGTATTGATATTTGCATAAGAGTTGCGAAATTTCATCCAAGTATACCAACGATTTAAAATAAAACAACTTGTATTTTTTAAAATATAAATCATACACTACATTATTTATATTTTACATGACAATATTTGATGAGAAAGGGTGAGTGGAGAATGTGGGTTGTAAAATTTTTTTTCAAGGATTTTTCTAATTGTTTCATGTGTGAATCGATTACCTAAAATACTGTGTGCTTTTTAAATTATTTTGACTGTAGCACAGTAACAATGCATTATTTAGCATTCCTAACTGAATATCAATAAAATAATCAATACCAAAGTAAAAGACACATCATCCAGAACGAGTGTGAATAGACACATGGCTATTCACACAATCAGTACATCGGTAATTGGTATACATTCAAATAATGAATATTTCAGTGTGCTCATTTTATATTCCTACTGTGAAGTCTTTAATTGGATCTCTAAGAAGAAAAACAAGGCTTGTGCAAAATGGTGCTTATTTACTTAATAAAAATGATAAATAAATGATAGTTAAATTAATCAAAAAACTCTTTAATTTTTACTGAAATGACTTAATAAGATTCAAACATTATATTTGTGTTGACAACTTTACTATAGCAATATTGTCTAAAGCAGTCATGTCAAAGATACGGCCTGCGGGCCGCATCCAGCCCTTGGGCCGTATCAATACGGCCCGCGATCGCAATGTGTCACAGAAAGAAGAATCATGTTTTTTAGAGTTTTTAGACTTCACTCGATTCCTCTACGGAAGTTTTTGAATCTGGCCCGCCTACACATTCTAAATTTAATATATGGCCCTCTGCAAAATTGAGTTTGACACCTCTGGTCTAAAGTAAATATGTAACATTTTGGAATATTACCTTCTTGAGTAAGTATGGGGCGTCAACATGGAGCTGACAGCGGCGGGAGGTGTGCCGCTGCGACCAGTCCGATGCCCAGCGGTCCTCCATGACTACACAGTCCATCACAACTGGAATCTGGGGACATCTTGGAAATCGCCTTTCGTATGCCTGAGAACAAAAATGCAACTATTAAAGACCACATTCCAATATCAAAGCTATTAAAAGTATTTTTTCTTATAATATAACATTCTTCATTTTTGGGGTTATTGATGCCCAAACACAAATAATTTTTACTTAAATTCAACATTGTATTTTTGTTTGAAAACACAATATTTTTTAATCATATAAACATACATCTAAAAGAAACGACTGAAGTAATGCTTTCATTATAAGTATCGCTGTGCTGGCAACAGTTCTCTGGTCTGTGTATCTTTGATCTAGGAGTGTAGACACCAAGCTATGCAAGTGATCAGTGATAATATTTACAGCTAGACAACAATATTTTTTCACAACTGTAAACCAGTGCAGCAAAAAAATATATATTCAGATGGCAATAATACTTGGTGTAGAATTTTAATTTAAATACCCAAAATAAATAAGTAGTAAAAATATTATCATAAGTTATGAGAGTTTTTATAACTCATTCTTAGTAGCAGTTATGTCATTATAGTTATATTTATTTAATAATATTATTTTTGTTTTGTATACATGGATTATAATAATACATTCCTTTTTTTTAATTTATGAAAGATTGCACAATTTTATTATTAAAATAACAAAGTTGATATTTTATTAAATATTTTCCCCTTTACCCAGGTAATATCTATATTTCACCTACTTTTGCATCTTGCAATTCCAATTCTTATAAAATACTTGAGCAATTATGGAATAAAAAAGACACCAAGAATAATAATATTAATCAAATTATTATTTTGTGCCTTTTTTGTTTATTCTACTTGTAATAAGTGATCTTCCAATAAAAAAGGATTATACTCTCTGGATTACTTATATAAACATAAAGTGTAATTTAGATTATTCTTAAGACAATCTGTCTGACAGCCTATTTTCCTATACGTGCATACATTCCTTCACTGGAAATAACACAGAAAACTTGACAAAAGCAGTGCACTATTTTCAATTAACTATTTAGTATATATTGTAGATTGTTAGCACAATCTCAGTCTCGTGTAAAAATAGCCCTGCCAATAGATGAATTATCTATCAACAATTAAAATAATAGAAAAACAGACTTGTTGATAGTACCAAAGATGCAGATTATTCAAGGGTAACATGTTTATATTTACACGCCATAAAAGCGTAGTTGGTGTATTTAAATTATCAGCAATGCGTATATATAACAACATAAATATAAATTAACCAAATTTAAAAATTATATAATTAATTTAAACAATATATTACAATACTATACACAGCCCAAAAATAATAATGTCATTCCATTCATATGTCAAACACATAAAGAAAGAGAACGGATATTGTCAATTTTTCTTTGAAACCTTTAAAGACCCTAACAATAAAAATTAAATTACTTAAATGTACATACCACCATAACCAATTCGAAAGGGTATTTGTACACCCTCATGGGGGACTGATAATCTTGTACCATTATTCATAAATATCACTGTAATGAAGTATAATAACAGAGAAAAACACTAGGCACACCACTTCCTACAACTTTCACTCGAAACCGAATGAGTTGCCATCACAGAATACCAGAGAATACGCAGAATGCATACCAATCCAGTTGCCATTGAGATTTAGATAGATCACTTAATATTTCTTGCCATCATAAAAAAGCCCTACACATCCAATTTACAGTTTATAATTTATAGTTTCTTATTATGGACTTTAAGCAATGTATTTTATTTGTGCCAATTTTGCGCCATAGTTTTGGCCATATTTCAAGCGTTTTGCACACATAACTAATTTATTGTAATCAAGTAGCAATTTTTAAATTTAAAAAATCTGTATAATTTTATATGAACGAAAGTGGAGTCCCCAAAAAATATAAATTATCAGTCGAAAAATTAATTTTCTCTATATATTGTGATGGTTGCGATTTTTTTATAATAGGGAGATGTAGGCACATCTGTGCACAGGTAGCTCATCCTGACGACGAATCATTCAGTTCGCGCCACGCGTTAATGAGCTATAGAAGTAAAACGATTTTTCGTCCTTCTGATCTAATTTTTCGAGTAGACAAATCCAAAGGTAAGGCTACTTTGAACTACTTTGTATTTCATTCTATGTTTGTGTTATGCAATGAACATAACATTTTAGATCTTGATTTAAAACCCTCACCGCCTCATACCTCTCACCGCATGCAGCCATTGGATGTGTCTTTTTTTGGACCACTCAAAGTAAAAAATGCGGCTTTTTTACGAAGAGCCGTTTTAAGGGTTCATTCAACATCCGAGAACAAGCCATGAATACAAAATTTCATCCAGATGCCTAAGAAAACATATGTCCTTAAAAAAAGGCTTAAACTGTGAAAAGAAATGTAAAGAAATAAATTCTGCAGGAATTGAATAATACTTCGGACTATGACAATGATGCAAAAGACTCTAGCGACCGGTGTCTTGTATGCAATGAATTCGGGCGAGACAATGAAATGTGGTTTTGGTGCACTTCTTCTAAGCTTTGGCTAATGCAGATTGCACTGGTAATTGCACAATAATATAAACATGTGCTGACTACCATTGTCCACACACTGATCATCATTGTCCACATTGGTAGGCAACGGTGATTAAACTTTTTTTTTTAATGATTATAGTTCCTAAATTAATCTGCCAAAATTATTTATAGTGATCTCAATTGTTAGTTAGATAAATAAAGTTTATAATAGGGCTAAATTAATAAATAATTTATCAATAGATTTGCTTTTATTTCCATTCTAAAAAAGTGACCCCTATTACATACACCTCCCCTATTGCTAAAACTATGTTGCCTATAGACAATTTTGACATATCATCTGTCGTTTAAAGTTACTCCCATAAATAAACGTTGCTTAATTTTTGTGTTACATTGATTCAGAATTTTTCATGGGCAAAATAAAACTTTTCAAGTCCTTATTATTTAAACTTTGTTGATAAGATTTGATATTATATAATAAAGAACCACTTAACAAAAAAATAAATAAACAAGATCTAAGACAAAAAAAACTGATTAATTTAATTAAAGCCGGTTAATATTTTTTCTTCCTCAAATTTAGACCTAAATTATAATATTATTATTAGTAGCATTAACAGTAATCATTATTGTATTTAAATATTTGTTTTGATCATTCATTTCTATTAAACGTGAACCATCGTACTAATCAAACATTTAAAATGTTGCTAATCAAAGTCGAAGCTTTATACATAGAATTGTTTTTGAAATTCTGCCACCTTTTTGGTCACATTATCATACGCAAAGAATCTGACCAATGGGGTCATAGCCTATTGACAATTTATCTTCATTATTATAGCGTCGTTTTATGTCAAAACACACACTTATCTTCGATTATGTCAATAATTAATCCAAACAGATATTTGAAAAGAAGTCTTATTGTTAAATAAGAAGATAATTATATTTTTCACCTGTGACGAATATTATAATAATAATTGCATCTTATTTATTAAAACAACGAATTTGTGTGCCAAAGCTTCTTATTAAATAGACTTTTATACATTATTATTGCTGTCTATGGATTTCGCCATTTCACTTTTGTTATCTGCGGCTTTCGTAGCGTAGTACGCAGGGCGGATGTTTTATCACGAGTATTAAAATTTTCCCAAAATTTGAAAGTAAAACATTCGGGACAGAAATTTACAACAAATTGTGTGCCTTTGTGCCCGATGTCTAGTGCTGAAGTCGCCGATAATTCCGTTGACCCCCCGGCGAAAAGGCGGAAGCTTTGTCCAGGAGACTACAGAGCAAATTCCTCAGCAATGGCGAACAACGGATCTCGTGTAAGCGATGAGATCGACGAAAGCCTTTACTCGAGACAGCTCTATGTATTGGGACATGAGGCTATGCGTCGCATGGCGTCCTCCGATATTCTCGTTTCGGGAATGGGCGGCCTCGGAGTAGAGATCGCTAAAAATGTTATTTTAGGAGGTGTCAAATCTGTCACGCTCCATGACCAAGCGATTTGTACAATAGCTGATTTGTCATCACAATTCTACCTTACTGAATCTTGTATCGGAAAAAATCGTGCCGAAGCATGTTGCTTTCAGCTTTCTGAACTAAATCACTATGTTCCGACTACGGCGTATACCGGGCCATTAACTGAAGAAATCCTGGTGAAATATAAAGTCGTCGTTTTGACCTCTTGTACGCTGTCCGAGCAGCTTAGGATATCCGAGTTCACTCACAATAACGATATCGCATTAATCATCGCTGACACTCGGGGGGTTTTCTCGCAAGTCTTCTGCGATTTCGGTGAACAGTTTGTAGTGGTGGATCCTAATGGCGAAAGTCCCATCTCCGCCATGGTGGCTGGAGTGTCTCGAGACGCCGACAGTGTAGTTACTTGTTTAGATGATACTCGTCACGGTCTGGAGGATGGAGACTATGTCACTTTCACCGAGGTAAGCAATCGAATTACTCTGGACGACTTAACAAAAAAGGAAGCATTTCTGAATGGATTATTATATTATCAATTAAAATAAATAATAGCCATCATCCCAATATAGACGTGTAAAATAGTAGAAGCTGAGATATTACAATCAAATTATTTAAATATTTAATGACTATTGTTTTAGTAAAAACTGTTATTGTGTCTTAATTTTGTATAAAAAATACCTGTGTATTAAAATTATCAAAGCTACTAATTTAGTTAATTATATAAGAGGAATTTTCCAATAGGTTGTAATATCAACAAATTTCTTAATCTTCACTATATTGTACCTCGAGTTATGAATATGTTGAAATGGTGGGCTAGCTAGCAATATACAGAATTTATCTGGTTTCATACACCATTTTCAAAAGCATTTAATGATAATTTAATTGTATAAATTGATTTTTGCTAGATAAAATGTACAATTTGGCATCTTTTCTAGATGTCATTGACTTTTCCAGAAATACATTCATGATAAAGTTGTAACTATTTATTTTAATTTAACTTATCAATTTATTCCAGTAAACTTTGATTATAAAATACCTTAATATTTATTATAGATTCAAGGGATGGTAGAATTGAATGGGTGCGAGCCAAAAAAAATTAAGGTTTTGGGGCCATACACGTTCAGCATCGGAGATACATCAAACCTCTCGGACTATGTGAGAGGTGGTATTGTGACTCAAGTGAAGATGCCCAAAACTATTTCTTTTAAATCTTTGAAAGAATCCTACAAAGCTCCTGAGTTCGTAATCACAGACTTTGGGAAGTTTGATTATCCTCAACAGTTGCATGTGGCTTTCACCGGACTTCATAAGTTTGTAGAATTGAAGGGGCGTATGCCGCGGCCTTGGAACACTGAGGATGCTGTTGCTTTTGTAGAAGTGGCAAAGACTTGTATTTTGGAATGTGGAAGCGATATTGATCTCAATCATGAATTAATCCAAACATTTGCTAAGGTTTGCTTACAATTATTTGTCATTCTTTCTTTTAGATTGGTTTGATTTTTACTATTTAAGTATATCTTTGATTTTATAAAAGAAATTAATTTTATTTAGGTGTCTTCGGGCGATCTCAACCCAATGAATGCAATCATTGGTGGGACAGTGGCTCAAGAAGTCATGAAAGCCACTTCTGGAAAGTTCAGTCCTGTGTATCAGTGGTTGTATTTTGATGCCATTGAATGTATTCCAAGAGATGAACAGGCCGTGACCGAGTGTGATTGCAAGCCTCAAGGCAATCGATATGACGGGCAAGTCGCCGTTTTCGGAAAAAACTTCCAAGATAAACTTGGTGCACTCAGATATTTTGTTGTTGGTAAGCAAATTTAAAAAATCATCCTGATAGAATCAACAAGTATTTGACACTCTTTTATTTTTTACTTTATTTTAACAAATCATCTTGTTTCTTATAGGTGCTGGTGCTATTGGATGCGAGCTTCTCAAGAATTTTGCTATGATGGGTGTTAGTTCTAAAGGTGGAAGAATTACAGTTACTGATATGGATCTCATTGAAAAGTCTAATCTTAATAGGCAATTTCTTTTCCGACCACATGATGTCCAGAGAGCAAAGTCTGCAACAGCTGCTAAGGTCTAATTTATGATAATATTTAACATCGCCAATAGTAAAGTATGCATATCATTCAGTGCGTGTAGTAGATATGTATTTATTTTTATTCAACATGCAGGATTAGCTATTTCAACTGCTTAAGTGTCCTTATTTAACACTCACTGTTTTTTATATATTGATATGAAATAAAATCAATAAAAAAATAATTGTCACAATTAATAATAGAACATCCAATAATTTTTGTATAAAAAATACTTGTATATTAAAATTATCAAATTTTGTATTTTTTGCACACCACTGAATTAATTATGCATTCAAACTAAAAATCTACTAAACAAACATTTGATTTTTTTTGTAGGTGATAAAGCAAATGAATCCTGAAATAAATGTTCTTTCTCAAGAAAACCGAGTTGGTTCTGAAACTGAGAGTGTATACAACGACTCTTTCTTTGAAGACTTGGATGGAGTCGCAAATGCACTGGATAATGTTGATGCCAGAATATATATGGACAGAAGGTGTGTCTACTACAGAAAACCACTTCTGGAATCTGGTACCCTTGGAACTAAAGGAAATACTCAGGTAATAAAACTGATTTAATTTGTCATTTTATAAAAAGTTTCAAATTGGGGATGTACAATATAGGCAGGAAGTATTACGAGCTAATTAATTATATAGTTTCTTGTTACTAAGTAAGATGCAGTATTGTTTTGTAAACAAGAACCAAAGCAGTAAGTGGTCTTAATATCATAGGCAAGCCATATTGTTACCTAGCCTTTTGTACATTGTCATTTTGTTATTTTTAGAAATACTCACTAACATTTTGATGCATTTGCCAGGTGGTAGTACCATTCCTCACTGAATCATACAGCTCCTCCCAGGATCCTCCGGAAAAGAGTATTCCCATTTGTACACTGAAAAATTTCCCTAATGCAATCGAGCACACACTGCAGTGGGCACGGGACGAGTTTGAAGGTCTTTTCCGTCAGGCTGCAGAGCATGCTGCTCAATACTTGGCTGAGCCGCGCACCTTCTTGGAGCGCACTTCCAAACTACCGGGAAGCCAGCCTATCGAAGCTCTCGAGAGTGTCAGAGTAAGATTAATTTTCATACTGTTTTTAAATGTAATGTCAAAAAACAAAATCTATTATTGGTTAGAGCACCTGGTCACATTAGCTGTGGAGGTATGGGTTCAAATCCTACCGGTCTTATAAAAAAACTTCAAGAATTATTCTTGTTGTTTAATGTGTAGATTAATTACCAAAGTATTTTATACTCAATAAATATGTATAGATGAAAAATATAAATTTATTAAAAGTATTCAATCAGGACCAGGTTAGGCTCAAATGGGTTAAATCTAATAAATTAAACGTGTGGAAAAATCACTAAAGTACTATTTATAATATTAAAATGGAATTCCACCAAGTACTTTCTGTCAAAAATATTGATTACTTAAATCTAATAAGGTTTATATTTTTATAGAATGCACTGGTAAACAGACCACAGTCCTTCGCTCAGTGTGTGGATTGGGCTCGCAAGCACTGGGAGGGTCAGTATGCTAACCAGATAAAGCAGCTTCTTTTCAACTTCCCGCCCAATCAGCAGACCACTAGTGGCCAACCCTTCTGGTCTGGACCCAAGCGTTGCCCCGATCCACTGAAGTTTGATGTAAACAATCCAATGCACCTCGACTATATTGTGGCTGCTGCTAACTTGCAAGCCCAAGTCTACGGCATTCCTGGTCTAAGAGATAGGAATCAAATTGCTGAAATCGTTTCCGCCATTGATGTATGTATAACTTTTAAATAATTATTGTACAATTAGCTAACGAAACAGCAATCTTTTCAGAACTTATTTTATTATGGAAATTTTATTGTTTTCAGATTCCAGAATTTACACCAAGATCGGGAGTGAAAATTGCAGTGACTGATGCTCAACTTCAACAGAACCATGACGAGCTCGACCAAGACCGAGCTGCTAATATCATTGCGGAGCTTCCCACGCAGGATCGCTTAGGCTGCCTTCGTATTACCCCCCTAGATTTTGAAAAGGATGATGACTCTAACTTCCATATGGACTTCATTGTTGCTTCTTCTAATTTACGGGCAACCAACTACAAGATCACCCCAGCAGATCGTCATAAATCTAAGTTGATTGCTGGAAAGATCATCCCTGCTATCGCCACTACCACATCTGTAGTTGCAGGGCTGGTGTGCCTGGAACTCTACAAGCTAACTCAGGGCTTGACGTCATTAGAACGCTTCAAAAATGGTTTTGTTAATCTTGCTCTGCCATTTTTTGGATTTTCCGAACCTATTTCAGCGCCTACGCCATCCTATTATGGAAAAAAATGGACACTCTGGGATCGCTTCGAAGTTACAGGAGAGATGACTCTGCAAGAATTCTTAGATTATTTTAAAAATCAACATAAACTAGAAATTACAATGCTTTCACAGGGAGTTTGCATGTTATACTCTTTCTTCATGGCAAAAGCTAAATGCCAAGAGAGACTCGGCCTCCCTATGTCTGAAGTGGTGGTGAAGGTGTCCAAACGGCAACTGGAGCCTCATGTGAAAGCTTTAGTATTTGAATTGTGTTGTAACGATGACGAAGGTGAGGATGTTGAAGTTCCCTATGTACGGTACACTTTACCTTAGGCTATCCTCGTACGATCTATGTGCACTGAGTTTGCAATATATTAATCTGAAAAATGTGAGATTAAATGTATGTTGTCCCATGCCTTATTGAAGTACATTGATATCTCAAAAATTACCGATTTTGCTATAAAAAAATTATTTTTATGAAGTACATGTTAAAAATAGTAGCATTAATGTATCATTGTTTTGTTTGCTTGCATTTACGGTACGAGTGCAAAATAATGTGAGTGGTTGCATTTCTAGTGTGTATAGTTTTCGAGATTCAGCTTGAACTGAGCACCAAGATAGGCATTGTCGATATGAGTACATTATTCAATTTAGCTAATATAATTTTGAAAACTAAATTCTCTGTACAATTCAAAACTAATCAGCTGCATTTTTGAATTTCAAGTGTTTGTATTTAATAATAAACCGTAATTAATTTTATGTGTATTATTTTTTCTATATCCCAATTTATTTGTTTTAAAAAAATGTTAATCCCATACTCTACTAGTAAAGTTGCTCACATATTCAACACTATTTTATCATCTCAGAAAATTGCAGGACTTTATCAACATGGTAAATAAGCTGCAGTGACATACACACGTATTCTACTGCACAATTTGGATTTTTATCATATGTTAATGTGTCATTATTCAATCATAAATAATGCAATGAAATTGCTGTAAAACTAATTTGGAACCATTAATATTCTAATAGTGTAAAAATCAATATAAAAATACCTAGTTAACTACTTCTATATTCATGCGAGTGAGTGTACACAGTAAAGTAAAAATATTTGTATGAACAGGAACGAAGGAAATTAAGATTTTTCTCTCGAACCATATAAAGATCACTAAAATTGATAGTGTGTGTATTTGAAGGTATTGGAACCTATTATTATTGTTCTATGTTCTTGGGCGTTAGGGTATATTTTATATACATATATATATATATATATGTACATACATGGATGTGACGTGAAATTTGGAAAGCTAATCTGAAATTTTGGTGTTCCATCTTTTCAATTTTTGACATGACTAGTTTCCCAATCATGCTAGGTTAGTATCTTCAAGCAGAGTTTATTAAGTATAAATTTACTACTGATTAAGTTTAGTCTTGATTTTTCAGTATTATCAAATCATTTTTAATGATTTACAACTATTTCAATTCAATGCATGTGCAAACAATGTAACGTCTTATAAATTGTAGTAATAATTTTGAATTTGTCAATTAAATATTTCATCAATATATTCTCGTTGTTTTTTTTATTAATTAGTATTAAATTCCAAAATTGACGTCTGGTAAAAAGCGAAGAAGTTAACATTGCATATATCTCACCGGCGAGTCACTTGCGTGTCATTTCATCATTCGCATTGTAGAAAGTGCCGCTTTTTAGTTTTAGTATTGCTATTACAAAAAAATAAATACTCCACGAAAGAATGATGCTATATTTTCATGTAAATATAGATATTCCACGAATAAGTTTAATTTTGAAACGCGATGTTTTATATAATACAATTTTGTTGAAAATATTCGTAGCTCAAATGATTAAATATTGAAATTAGCGGTACGCGTGAAAATCAAATTGTCAAATTCAAAACACCTGGCGCGCATTGAATAAATAAACATGGCTTTTCGTGCGCCTGCGCAATGCGATGAGTGTACGCGACGTACTCTAAAATAACTTTTGTGGGTAATTTCGCGTTTAAATCGTTCGGATGCCTTTTAAAGTTGTCTTGTTTTCAAGCATGACCATGATAATTTAATATAATGATCACGAAAGTATACATCTAAGTTATATTTCTAATGATATTCAGAAGTATCTAGTTATTGAGTGTAAGCGGTTTCTGGTAGCCATCTTGAATACGAACAAAGCTTCAGATGTGTACTTTATCTGTTTATCAATATAAAATTGTGCATTTTTTACTATAAATAATTTGTATGTTTGGGATATGTGTGAATTATTTTTCCACATGTGTACATAGCCATGGCTGCGACGAGGAAATTGCAAGGTGAGATGATAAATGTCGCTGTCAGGTTAAGGAATGTCCTATATATTTTGCGGGTCTCAGACCTCGTTTAAAGTTACATATTACCTTGATTTCGTTGTCTAGACATCTCTGATACTTTTTACTACGTACGTGAACTTCCAATTCACTCTTTGCTTCGAGATTTAATACAGAATATTCGTGTTTGGCAGGTGTTGTCAGTCAGCGATTAATCGCGTCAAAATGGTCAGGCGGATTGTTTCACGTTCAGGCTTTTTAAATTTGGAACTTATATTACTTATGCAAATATTGCTAACTGCTCCGATTTCACGGAAACTATTTATAGCTTATTTTCTAGCATAACTTTTTGGAGGCATTTATTTTGATGTAGGATTAAACGTCATTGTCACGGTATATGATCAAAATGTCAATTATTGTTTTGTGGTAATTCACAAAATCCACCATTTAAAGATTATTTACTAATCCAGATTTTATACTCTTATTTGCCTTCCTTCATTGTATTTTTGATTTCAGGTGAAATAGATCGGTGCTTAAAAAAAGTAACGGAGGGAGTAGAGACCTTTGAAGATATCTGGCAAAAGGTCCACAATGCTACTAACAGTAATCAGAAGGAAAAATACGAGGCGGATCTCAAGAAAGAGATTAAAAAATTGCAGAGGCTACGCGACCAAATTAAGTCGTGGATTGCCTCTGGGGAGATTAAAGACAAGAGTACACTCTATGATTATAGAAAACTTATAGAAACGGTAATTTATTGGATTTTAATTTTTTTTTTACAGAAAAGCTATAGGTAAGAAAGGGTTTTGGTAACCAACCATTCAATCATTTAAAAAAAATTGTAAGAGATTTGTGAATGCATTGTGTTAGCAAATATTTCAGTAAACAGTTTTTTTGCTTTAAAGAAAATTTTATCAAATCCAATTGAATTTATGAACTTTTATTTATATTTTGGCTGAACAATAATAATTACAAATCACGTAAAATGTTGCGTGTGTTCGGTTTTTTTGCTCACATTTCAATTTGTGGTTAACTGATGGAGATTAACACAAGAAAGTTCTGATGGCACTTTATTAATTATTAGAAGCAAGTTTCTTCTCTATTTGCAATAATAGTTACCAAAATAAAACACGATTCACATATCAGTAATATGTGTTAACAAATCATTAATATTGTATATGTAGTCATCTATAGTGACTGACAATATTATGATTGTTTTAAATTACCAATTTGAGATAAGTTATTAGATTAACAGATTAATATGATAATAAGTTGGTTACAAAATCTACAAGGCACATGAAACTACTAAACAAAAATTATATTTTTTTATCTTGTTTGAAAAAAATATTAAGAAGAATATTCCTTTACAGCAAATGGAAAGGTTTAAAGTAGTTGAAAGAGAAACCAAAACTAAAGCATATTCTAAGGAAGGTCTCGGTGCTGCGCAAAAACTTGATCCTGCCCAGAAAGAAAAAGAAGAAATCTCTTGCTGGCTCGTTACTTCTATAGATGCCCTTAATTTACAGGTACATACATGTAACACAACTTATTTTATTAGTTTATTCTTTCCCTGTTCCTCAGGTTGATTGCTTACGAATTTTAAGGTGATCCTTGCATGTGGAAAAATCACAAAAATATTATATTTTGAATAAAAATGGAATTCCACCAAGTACTCTCTGTTAAAAATATTGAAGAATATGATTTCAACAATATAATAACCAACATCGTATTCTTTTTAAAAATAGTTTTTACTGATATATGCGGTCAGTTCAAATTAACTGTGACCACATTGAAACAAGTTTGAGCTCAACTAAGGAATATAGGAATCACCTTTTGGGAAAAGTAAAAAAATCAATTAAGACATAATGCTTGTAATTGTGTATCTAACACCTCACCCAAATTAAATGAATTTCAGACTTTGGAGTAATCAAAATATATAATTATATTTTACAGGTTGATCAGTTTGAGTCGGAAATCGAATCATTGCTGGTTAGCAAGAAAAAAAGATTAGACAAAGACAAGCAAGATCGAATGGAGGAACTTAAAAACAAACTCGAGAAGCATCGATTCCACATCAAAAAATTGGAAACACTCCTTCGGATGTTGGACAATCTGTCTGTTGAAGTAGATAAAGTGAGTATATATTTATTTTATTTTTTGTAATATGATCATCAATGTTGATCAGAATGTGATATATATATATATATATACATAATATAATATATATATATATATATATACATAATATATATATATATATATATATATATATATATATATATATATATATATATATATATATATATATATATATTATGTATAACATTCTGAAAAAAACAATTTTTCATTAACTAAGAGCCAAAAGTTATTAAAAAAGAAAATAATTAAATACAAAAGAACGGTCATTTCACTTTATCACAGTTAATTAATGAATTAGTGATGTACCCCTTAATTTATATTAAATTAAACATTAGCCCAAAACTAATGTTTGACTTTTGACTCTTTGTTAGTGAGTTTTCATATATATTTGTAATATCTCCTGTACACCTTTGTTATTTCTCGCATAATTTGTAATGCAGATTTTCTTTTCGCAGATACGGAGAATAAAGGACGATGTAGAGTACTACGTAGAATCATCCCAAGACCCTGATTTCAATGAGAACGAATATCTCTACGATGATATTATCGGCATCTACGAGATCGAGCTCTCTGGCGCCGGTCTTCCCTCATCTGCCACCACCGACAGCAACAACAGCAACGATACGGGTGGATCACCTACTAGCATTACGTCAGGTATCTTCATACCATTCTTTATTAAATTTTATTTTCCGATTTATATGAGAATACAAATGATTTTTGAAATCTGTAGTACAAAGTATTTCAATATAGAGCAGAATTAATTGTTATCTGTGCATTTTCAGCAATATAAATAATTTAAATTTTAAGATACGACAGCCGCTCTAAGCACCTTAGTGAAATTAATTTTTATTTTTCCTCAGGAACAAGTCCAATGGCATCGCCGACGTTAGGACTTCACAATCATTCAACAGACTCTATGGAATGCATTGAGAAGAAGAAAAAAATAGATGAAATAATTGCAAAGGTAAATTAAACCATCACTAATCAGTAAATTAATTTATTTTTAATGGAAAACTGTTATATTAATCTCAACATACAAATCTAGAAATCAAAATCTAACCAACAAGTTAATTAATAAAATAATCAAGATTCAACTAAATATGTAATGTTGGTTTCAGCCCGTAAAACCCATGGCAGTGAGAGCAGTGAGCGTGAGCAATACCAGCAACACCAGTACCCTCAGCAATTCTACCTCTAACAGCTCCCTTCTTAACAACTCGGCGGTCCCGCATATCCCGCATGCGCTGCACACTACTCCCCCTCAAGCGCCCAAACCAGGTCTCACTGCCTCTACGCCCAGTAAGCCTCTCCAGGCTGCGGACCTCAGCCCTGCCGGCCCACTGCATCCGTTCAACGCCGGTGAGTGCACATACTGCTTATATTTATGTTTCTGGATACCTTGTCCCCACTTCCCTCGTCGAGGTCATAGCCATCAAATTGCTGAATGTATTTATTTTTGTTAGCTATGATGTATTATTTACCTAGAGGCTTTTGATATCATCCGATGTCTGTATTAACCCGTTTTTGCCATTATTAACTTGACCCTCTTTCTCGCTTATTCGGTGTGAATAGTGTGAATAACGAGACTGTTAATTAAAATTATAATGTATATAATTTTCTTTTTTTTCAAATGACAATTAGTAGTCTAAACGTCAAAGAGAATGAGATGTAAACTATTTCTTTATTCTATTGTAATTGTCATTAGACTTTTACTCACCTGTAACAGTATCGCTAGCATCACCTCAAAATTAAGAATAATTTTACTAATTTTGGGTCTCTACTCATTGGAAACTATTTTTGTTGTGTATATCTTTGTGCAAATGCGTCTGTCATTAAACACAATTTCTAACACCCTAACACAGTTTCTGTTTACTACCGGATGTCTTCTAACCCTTGTCATTGATGCTGCCCATATGTATGCTCACTAACCACCTTCATGTCCACAATGTGACAATTATATCTGAAATACTGAAAAACAAGGCACTTTCTCGATTTAATAATTAAGAGTCAAATTGATTATTATTTCAATAACACAATTTGCAAGGACTGCATAGGCTGATTAGCCAATTACATCCAAACGGGATAAATTATCGGGGTGGTGGGTGGGTGTGCCGTATACACTACCGTCTGTTCTCCGGGTTAGGGCTGGGCAACCACGTGGGTGCGCCGGGTGCGGTGCTGAGCCCCCCGGCCGGAGCGGGCGCATCAGTCACCCTGGCGCCCAACTTCGCCGCGGCTGCCGCCCCCTCGCCCGCCGCCCCCCTGTCCGGCCTGGCTACCGTGCTCGCGATGCCCGCCATGCCTGCCATGCCAGTCATGCCCGCCATGCCCGCCGTCCTAACCTCCGTGCCCAAGCAACTCGCTTCCAACAGTGAGTTTCGATTCGCCGGGCGGTAGATTGTGCTCGCGCTTCTGTGCATGGCTTGCTACCTTTCTTTGTTTACTTCTGTAATATCTTGTAGTTTTGCATGACATCCGTAGACAGACTTATCATTGTGGATTGTAATTGATTGGCGACAAAGAGTGTGCTGTATTGCTGCTGGATTCTACCATAGCGAAGTAGTTGCTAAGTCGGGATGCTTTGATTCTCTCGGTTTTTAGAGAAATGGTAGGTGTAATATGTGTAATATTAGGACTTATGATTTTTCTATTGGAATTATCTTTGCACAGCCTGCTTCAGTAGGACACCTCTAAAGTCCAAATGCTGCAGCCGGTCTAGTAGAATCCACTTTAATTTATGCAGCTGTTTCCACTGAGAGCACTTATATCTATTTGTCAATCAATAAAACTCACCGTTTATTTGCACCGAATGAATACTTCAAACTCATTGATTTCTGATAAATTTTTTTTTGTTGATAAGATATTGAGTTTTAAATGGTTCTTCGTGTGATTTTCTTATAGTAGACACGTTCTATTCTATCTTTGTATATTTTATTAATTGTGTAGAGTACTTTTGAAAACATATTTATGTTTAATATATTATCGTAGTTTTTGTCAATGCAGAGGTATATTTTTAGATTTCAATTTTATGTATATTTTTGAAAATTGTTTTGATAATTTCATGCACTAATAAAGTTAAATATTTACACAAGAAAAGTAATGTAGTTGTTTCATGAAATGTTTGACTTGGATTTTTTTATGCTTTGAAAATTATATTGTATTTGGTTATCTATTTAATTCTAAATAGGTCACGGGTGAGCAATCTGCTTTCGAATAGATTGGTGTCAGTGTATATACTTATTGATGAAGTTGCCATCACAATCAGAAATTCAATTGAGTTTGGAGATAAAAAGTCTAGCGTTTCTATCAAACTATAATGACAATTAAAGCTGTGACCCACTCGTACATAAACTTAATTCATTTTTATTTGTCTTTGATATTTAAAATTTCTTGTTCAACTTGAATCGTAGTTGCATATTGAATTTATAAAATTGAAGTATATTTTTACATTCTCGACTAGACTAATGTATAATACTCTTATTACATTTTAAAAATAAATACAAAAACTAATTTAAACAGTGCAAAATTTTATATTAGTCATTAATATTTTATTACGTGTTATTTTTGGAAAGTAAAATTGATTTTTTATGCCAGGCGTCTAAAATTAAAGAGTTTTCTCACTTGTGAATCGACTCTTGTAACGCCACCTATGAAATTGTGTGCATAACGTTTCTCATTCTGATGAATGAGCACAGTCTCACATCTCTGTTGGTGCGTATCAGTACAGCTGTGTTTTATTTTCCTTGCTGTTAATTTAGTGTTGTATAAAGAAGCATCTGGCCCCTAGCCAAGCAATTCAGTCAACAAGTCTTGTTGGACCCACTCCAAATTCATCTCTTGACAAAGCAACTGTCATTCTCTACCACCATTTTCTATCATTTGCTCGGGAGAAATCAAACTTAAGCCTTAAAAATCTCCAGGCTGGCTATTCGTTTACTGAAACCATCGCATTGCTGAAGATATCAGTTCAGCTGACATGGTGATGTTAATTGACTACGGAGCAGTAGAATGGCTCTGGGTAATACTGGCAAGTGTTTTGTGTGTGCTATTTTTTTATGGCAGGTTAGGTTCCCGTATGTGTTTCTCGGCCAGTATGGCGGGTGCCAAGTTCATTCGGGCCGCTTCCTGCTGGCGACTATGGCCCACTTGTGAAATGTGTTCTTGTGTAGTGACTTAGGCAGTTATAGGAGAGTTTGGCGACTTAGTGAGTTTATTTTTGTTTACAATGTCACTGATTCGCCGACAAGAGTGCGGGGGCTGTGTGTGAATTGTTAGATAGTAAAGTTCTTCCTCGAGTTATTTACGAAGTGAATCACAATTGAAGTGTTTATTTGATTTGTTTAGATGTAGTGGAGAACGGGCCCATCCCTCAGCAGCACCACCTGCCCAACAGTCAGCACTCGCACCCTACGCCTCAGTTACCTGCCACACTTCAGGTAATGGATCCACCATTTTTGTGCTCATATGCGATTCAAGTCACTTCCTACATGGAATTATGTAAACATGTCAATGTCAATGTTATATGGCATACGTTTAAAGCTTTCTATAGACCTAATTAAAAATTTTCATAATTTAATTTTGTAAGTAAATATTTTATTTGTTTATAATTTTAAAATGCCAAGCTTGAGCATATATCTTCACTATTCTTAATTTTACAAAAAACTGGTATGCAATTATATGCAAATAAAAGAAAATAAAATGAAATCAGAGCCAAGTGTTAGTCAGTTAGTTAGCCAAATTTACAATTTCTATCGTTTGGAAAATATATTTCAATGTACAAAATTCTTTACAAGTTTTTTCTGTCAGTTTGAAGTAATTTATCAAAAAATGTTTCGATAATTGTTAATGATTTTTAAAAATAAAATGCTACTTTTGTCACTTTAATAACTACTTTATTATTATTTATATGTAGGTAGGTATTTGATAAAATCAAAATACGTCAATTTTTTTTTATATTACCTATAAATGAAGTCAGTAGTCGAAAACAATCTTTTGCAAATTTAGTGTTGTTGCAATTCATTACGTACAGTCTGACAGCTGGCTCTGTCGATGAGTTGCTTTGTGGGGTCTGCAGTCTGCCAGTCTTCAATAAACTTCACTAATGCCATTGACTTGACTACGGTCACTGTGTGATCTATGATAATAATTTACCTGTTGTAATTATATTTCAGGAATTTAATTTTTAGTGATGTGAAATTGTTTTTTTTGTTTACTATAAATATATATTTATTTTTTTGTAAACATTCAAAGGTCTATAAGTAATTTGTGTGCATATTATGTGATAAATATGTCGACTGTAAATTTTATAAATGTATTTTCAAAACTCATAAAGAATAAAGTGTTCTAACTATTATTATGTGCTCAGAGATTCTTAGTAAAACAAATATTATATTTGGTGATTGATGGACCTCCATCATTTATTGATTAACATGTGTCTTTATAATAAATAATATTGACCATTGTCAACATAACAAAAATGAGCTATTGACAAATTCTATTTTAAATGCATGCTTTGATTTGCATTCAGTAAAAACGGTATTATATTTACCAAGTTTATATGCCAAGTATAAATCAATATTTAGGTTAGTTAGTTTTATAAATTTGCAATAGGATTTTTTTAATATTCTATTCTATAATATATATCAGGAAGTGGAAATTTATTAAACCTGCAAATATTAATTTACATTGACAGGCATCGCAGGTGGCTTGCCAGCAACTCGCGGCCATGAGCACGGTGGGCGGGGGGGGAACGTCACCGTCTCCGCCGCCCCCTTGCACGCCCCCGCGCGCTACTTCGCCGCCTGCTCCCAACGGCCCGCTGCGATCGCCACCCGCTCTGCACTCGCTCAAGAGTATTGCGGCTTCGGCTGTGCAGCGTGCAGGTTTGGAGCGGGCTCCTCCACCTGAGCCACCTGCCTGTGCGCTCATTCCCCCTTTGCTGGGTGTGGCGCCATTGGGGCCTGAGCCGCTACACAAAGAGCAGCAGCTCCACTTCCAGCTTATGGAGGCCGCCTTCTTCCACCTGCCACACCCTTCGGATACGGAGCGAATGCGTTCCTATCTTCCTCGCACCATCTGTCAGACTCCACTCTACTACAATCAGGTCCGTTGTTTTCATAATTTTTGTGTTTTATCTTGTGGATCATTGTGTTTTAGTATACAATAATAAAATTGATTTCTCATTAAGTTACTTACTGTTTAATGCTAATGTGTAAATAATATCTATAAATTATCAGCTTAAAATAGTCTCAAAGTAGGAACACAATGTTTTCTTGTGGAATGTTTTTTAATGGAACCAAATGCCAAAATTTATTTTTATTAATTTTTTAACTCAATTCTTAATATTTTGGGGAAAGAAATATTCATTTATAATTTTTTCTAAATCTTAAAACTTGGTGATTTTTCTAGGTGATGCTCCCCCACTCGGATACAGTGGATTTTTTTCAAAGACTATCAACAGAGACACTATTTTTTGTGTTCTACTACATGGAGGGAACCAAAGCGCAGTACCTCGCTGCGAAAGCACTCAAAAAGCAGAGCTGGAGGTTTCATACCAAGTATATGATGTGGTTCCAGCGGCATGAAGAGCCAAAGATTATCAACGAAGAATATGAACAGGTTTGTTAGACACCCTCTTTGATTACTACTGTTATTTTTTAAGGTGGAAATCTGTAAGTAATTTATCTTATGATATTTTTCTGCGAACACTTCTTTTATGGACAGTGATATATAAATTATCAAAGTTGCCTCATGTAATTTCATGTTTGGTAAAACAGTCATGTCTGATTACTTAAAATTATCACAAAACATTTTGGATGTGGTTACTATGACATAAAATTTTTTGAAATACAATATCATTTTACTTATATTTTTTTGATATAAATATATACATCTTTTTGAACATTTGTATCAACTAGAATTTCAAGGAACTATAAAAAAATACTATGATTATACGCGTCGGATGCCAAGTCTACGCCTGGCATGGGCATCCAGTATTTCATGCTGTGTGCATCTTGCGCTTGGCACTTGTTAATTGTTGCTATTGATCAAAGTTTTGTCAGAATGATTCAGGATCATCTAGTTTAATATGAGCATATCATTTAGAATTCATATTACATCATATTGTTAACATATTTTTTTAATTTCTTTGCATTTTTCAAACTTCGAAGACATTAAAAATAATAATATTTTATGCTAGCCAGGTATGTTAGTGATATTTAATAGGCAGATGATATGTGAACGAACGAAGCATTCTTTTGTTTAAGTATTTATAAGGTGTAGCAAATATTTGATATTCTGAAAATAAAATTTTTGTGGTATTCATAATTTGGGGATTTGACCTCAATTATTTTATTTAGTAAATTTGTAATTAACATAATTGAACAAAGTTTCTCTGAGGTAAAACTATATCAATTGAATTTATTTAGTATTTTGTTAATATATTATTTCAAATTACAAGAAACATATTTTTAAATTATAATAAAACAAGTCAAAATAAAGATTTTTACTTTTGGGATCTGAGGTGTGTGACTTTTTTGTAAGCATTTCAACATTTATATGTACACTTCTTTACCGACTAAATAGTTTTATGAACGGCCATGATAAGTAACTCTATGTTTACATCACTGTTGCAGGGCACATACATCTACTTTGACTACGAGAAGTGGGGCCAGCGCAAGAAGGAGGGCTTCACGTTTGAGTACAAGTACTTAGAGGACAGAGACTTGAACTGAGAGCGGGGGTCTCAGTCCACCAGTCAGCGGGACTGGCATTTCCATTTTTTTCCATGTGGGGATTTATCCTACGAGTGATATTGTATAGATCATTTTATTCGGTTAATGTGGAGTACACCGGTACGTTGATGCCGAGCGCTGTACTAAATGTAAGCTTTTTGCAGTATCGGTACGATTGTAGACGTTCTACAGTTATTTATGATTAAGTTGTTTTAAGAGAAGACAGCGTAATGAAGTGAGTGTTGCGAGACCTCGGTGGCGGTTCTCGGACAGTGCATACTCCGAGCCCCGCTCTGCCTCATCGCAAAACTGTTGATAGTTTTCACTTTTGTAAAAAGTTCGCGATAGTGGTTATAAATATTAATTTAAAAACATCTGTACAGATCTATTTGTATAGAAATAATAAATAACAATTTAAAAAAAACGTGTTGTGATTTTTATCTCTCGCCTGATAAATTTTTATTTGTTATATTTTTTCTTTTATACAATTATTATTTGTATAATAAAATTATTCTCTAAATGATGAGGGGAGGAATTTTGATTTCATCCAAAAACCATATTTTTTTATTTTAAAATAGTATTTTATTACTCAACAATAATTTATATACAATCAATGTCATCGCTTCCCTCCTCTGCCTGCACCACCTCTGCCTGCACCACCTCTGCCTGCACCCCCCCTCCCTGATTGCCCCCCTCCACCTCTCCTCCCTCTACCCCCACCACCTCCTTTCATCCTCTTGCGGAAACCACTTGCTTCTTCTGTATCATCATCAGACATATCGCCAGTTTTTCTTTTTCTGCCTTTTCCACTTTTGTCAGATAACTCTTTCAGCTCCTAAAGTAATAAAAGTACATTTAAATGTGTTAGTAAACTTATGTTATTTACTATGCAATATACTAATTACTGATGCTAATTATAAAATAATACATTAATCATTTAAACATTTTAAAACTTACAATTTTAGTCAACCTCTGAGCCTCAGCCACCCTCTCTTGCAAGATCATGACTTCTGCCTCTTCAGACTTGTAGAGAGAGAGTTGTTTTCCAATGAGTTGTTCTATTCTCTGGTAAAGCTCCACATCATACTAAAATTATACTATCAATAGAATTGGAACAACGGAGTGGACAATTCAAAGAATACATTATTTCTATATGAACCTGTGTCACAAAGGTGATAGATTTCCCCGCTCTGCCGGCACGAGCTGTCCTTCCCACCCTGTGTATGTAGTCCTTACTGTGCATTGGAATGTCAAAGTTCAGTACAACATCTACGTGAGGAATGTCCAAACCCCTGAAATTATAATTCATTAGTGTTTTGTTATCTGATGCCGGTGTCGACACTCATTTTTTATTTACAAGACAATCCGACTAGCACATTTCTCTGAATCAAACAGGTCAAAACATTAGTACTGAGTGTTGGACCTGACTGACCCAATCATGCATGTTGTGCGGGATATGCCCAGCTAGCTTAAATAATCTTAAACATATTTACCACAAGAAAAACCAAAATTAATTTTCCGTTTTATTCAAATGCTTGATAATGATTAATGAAGTAAAAACAACGAGAGGTTGAAATAGGTAATTGTTTAAAAAATTTCATATGAATATGCTTATTGGAATGGTTACGAGAAAATTTAAGATCAAATGATAAATATAGATTAAAACCTACATAAAAAATTTTATTTTTAAAAGAAAAGATCTAATAGCTTATTTTCAATAGTTACACTGATGACCCCTTGAAATTTTGAAGACATGTGTATGTATATTGTGCCCTATATTTATTTTTGGTGTATGACCTAATTTTCAAGTTATTTCTATGTTCAGTATCTTAAAATTATTAGGCCAATGGAATTTACAGATATCTCTCGTAATGTGTGGGAGTTACGTTACAAATAAGACAACTCCACATAAAAATAGTAAGCTTCCATATAAATGCATGACTTGTCTAGACTTAAACCACCTTTGAATTTTTTTAAGAATGTATGATTTTAAAATCAGACGTAGATATTAAATTTTAAAAAAAAGTAGTAAATACATTCTTCATTCTAATGATGTTATACATGATATGACTGGACTTTGATAGATCATGCTTACTTTCAGCTTCAAGCTGAAAATCATTAGTGTGTAACTTGACTCCAGAAAGCGAAATCTTTCATGTCATCCTCAAGAACTCTTGCAATAAGTCAAATTTAACTAAATAATATGTGATTGATTGGATTATTATTTTCATACAACATAGAATACTTTTAAAAATAATACCGAAAAGGTTAAAAAATATTGGTACCTGGAGGCCACATCTGTACATATGAGTATTGATCTATTTTTAGATTTAAATTTATTAAGAGCAGCCAATCGCTTGTTTTGAGACATCTGTCCATGAAGGGGTACTGCAGACAAGCCAAGGTTCCTTAGAAGGAGAGCTGTTCGCAAAGTATTGCTGCACGTGGAACAGAAGATTATAAAGGAATTACCTGCCAATTCATTTACTATGTGAACAAGGTACACATCCTAAAACAAAAACAATACAATCAAATGAACATAAATTTAACTCATAAAATAAATTATTAAAATTAGCTATTATAAATTTGATATTATAATCAACAAGTAACAATACAACAGAGCAAATGTAGATATGAAAATGGCCAGTTACAATACAAGGCATAGATGGACGGCAGGACAGTGAAAGTTTTCCAAAATGTCGTTATCAAAATTAGGCATAAGAGGCCTTACATGTAAACAGCCTTGGTACTAGTCCCCCAAAGAGAGTAAGTATATATAAGTATAGTAAGGAAGTTTTTAACAAGTGTGTACCTTGAATTTCACAGGAATAAATACATAATATTGCTGAAGTTTATCCACAGTTTGGTATTTGGTAGACACTTCTACCTTGACAGGGTCACTCAAGGAAGCTCTCTGAAGCTTTTGCACTTTTTTTGTCATTGTCGCTGAAAACAAGAATGTTCGTCTTTCCCGAGGAATTACTTTAAGAATCTTGTCTACTTCAACTTCAAAGTCCATATTAAGAATTCTATCAGCTTCATCCATTACCTGTGGAAAAAAATGTTAAGTTATTGATTTTTCTTAGTATTTTTTGACCCACTGTTTTATCAATTATATATATCATTATATATATTATAATTATAAATATATATTAATTTATCAATATTAGTGTCGGAGGAAATAAAAACTTTGTTGTTGCCTTCATGAGATAAACGAGTCTTCACTAATAATGATAAAATAATCAAAATGCTGAGGCTTCACTTTTAATTAGTGTAATGGAGATCTACAAAGTATTTTTCTACAGTTGATTATTGATCCCACTTACTAAAATTTAACTCACCAAGAATTTTATTGCTCTCAGATTGAATCCCTTAGTATTTTCTAAGTGGTCAACAAGTCGTCCTGGAGTGGCAATTATGATGTGGGGTTTCTTAGAGAGAAGTAGAGCTTGAGCGACCATGTCCATGCCGCCAACTACTACTGCACATTTAACACCGATACTTGCACCTGAACATTAGATTTTTTCAGAGAAAAGTTTAAGGGAGGTTAACAACTAAAATTCAGTAATTCTGCACTTAACACAATCTGTTATTTTCAATACTCTCTTTGATGGGCATTATAAGGATAATTGATATACAAGCGAGTTGTATCTCTACATATATAAGTGCCATTTAGACAGGGTACTCAGGCTACACATAAATTTGAATGTAAGAGTTATAAATTGATGGCTGACTTACCAAGGGCTTCAAATTGTTCAGATATTTGAAAGGCCAGTTCACGTGTCGGTGTAAGTACAAGTGCGAAATAACGCTGTGGATGTTGCAAAAGAGCTTGTAGAATAGGAAGAGCAAAGGCGCCCGTCTTGCCGGACCCCGTTTCTGCTAAACCAATTACATCTTTTCCTTTAAAAGCGACTGGTAACGCCTCTCGCTGAATCTTAGAAGGTACTTTCCAGTTGAGACTCTCACATGCTTCGCATAAAACATCCACCAATCCCTGAAATTAGATAATAAACAATTATATTATTAAATATAACCTATACTGCACATATACATCAGCAATGCGATAAAAAAGTAATTACCAAATCTTTAAACGTTACAATATCTTCGACATTTTCATTCGCGGTTGGTATTTCTTCTTCGCCGCCAGAATCGGGCTGTTCAGGTTCATGCTCGCTTGAAGACATCACAGTGTTTAGATTGATTTTACGGATGACAAATGCCGTAATCTGACAGCAATCGAAAACACGTGCAATTTTCGATTTCTTCGGTTGGTAGTGTGTTGTTCTCCTGGCCGCTTCTCTCTGGGCAGCTTGTACTGGATTTGCGTGGCTTGTACCAGAGACAATATATAAATGTTCCAAAACTCACGCAAGAAATAATTTTGATGAAAAACACAGGTTATATAAAAAAAAACTTTTTTTATTTATTCATAAACTGTACAGTATAAGGTTATTTATAAAATGGTTAGTTGGATAAAAGACTTTTAAGATTTCGGATAATAGAACAATAAGAGCATGCTATTTTTTCGAACAAAATAATTTTCAACAATGAGACTCATAGCTTAGTAAATCGTCAAAATTGTCGCATTTGGGGTTCAGAAAATCTATGAATGATCGTTGATAAAATAAATGCATCCACGACGTACTGGAGGTATCATGTATCATTATTTTTAAAAAATGCGGAAGGTCAGGCAATAATAGGCTATTGCGGCTTTTTTTTTTGTGCCTAAATTGCTAGATATGGATATGGAAGGCATGATTGTTTAATTGAAAAACAATTAAATTACTTTCCATAAAAATTAGTTCTTGGGAGAATTTTGGGACATCTATTTATAAGCGCTTTGGGGAAATGCTGCCATGCGTTATTATATGAATAGCTTGAAAAAAAAATTAAGCTTAAATATATATTATACATTTTATTAAACAAATGAATGGTTTTTGGTTAATTGTGGCATTATTAAATCCATCTTTACAGTATATGTTAAAGTTTTAATATTTTGGATTATTTTAGATTGCTAACTTCTAACAGCTCCGCTCCAAACTGTCAAATAGTCAAATTCCGCGTGAGCCGGCTTGTTGTTTTGGTGGATATTTTATATTGAAATTATTAAATAAGTACTAACTTATACAGACATCTGCAATTCTTTAACATTGAAAGTTCTTCCTTAAAATACTTAAGACAAATATTAATTGGTAATAATATTTACCTGAAGGCTCGATTACGATAAAACCTTTGAAATGGCCAAACATCATCCAGATTTGATATTTTGTAGAAAGCAACCAGGAGTTGGTATGTTTTACTTTTTATAATCTATCCTTAAAGTAAAAAACAATCTCCCTAGTATAATAAAGTTGTATCCGTAACGATTATAGGAAATGCAACGTATAACTTGCATTTGTTAAATAATATAAATGTGTTAACACATGTATCGTTATATTTACGATAAAATATATATTTTTAAAAGTCTTGTCTTATTTCATACGTATATTTCATTATTTATAAATTTTTTGTAAAATATTTTTGTACTAACCTCAAACCATACATTCTTAAATTTGTTTTGTGCTTAATGACAATTTTTTTTCGTAGCTATTGGCCGTCTATGTGAAAAGTGTGATGGAAAATGTGTTATCTGCGACTCTTATGTGAGACCCTGCACTCTTGTCAGAATTTGTGATGAATGTAATTATGGATCATATCAAGGACGCTGTGTCATTTGTGGTGGTCCTGGAGTATCCGATGCATACTATTGTAAAGAATGTACCGTACAAGAAAAAGATGTAAGTATAAACTTTTTATTAAAATTTATTTACTGTCTACATCTTCATAACTTGCATCTTTATAATTCTATCCGTACTCTCCAATATATATATATATATAAATAGGTTACATATACAAACTTACCAGCTATTTTTCTACCTTCCAGTTTATTTGAGCATTAAAATATTAATATTATTATTATACCCATCTAAAATCTGGGAGGAACATGCATACATATTTCAGAATGGCAGTTTAAATCTTTTAGAAATTATTGTAAGTTGTATTATTATTTGTTGAAATAAAGTTTGATGAAGAAATGACAGCAATTTGTGGGCTAGATATGCTGAATCAAGGTTTATCATTAAATATACTCACTGCTAAACGACATACGTTTTTTGAAATTTTGCAAAAATAAATTTTTAAATGTGTCGCAGTCGTCATTGAGTATTTGCATCTATAGAAATTAATATGAGATATTGTAATTGTTACAATTCATTTTCAGAGAGATGGCTGTCCCAAGATCGTCAACTTAGGAAGTTCAAAAACTGATCTTTACTATGAACGAAAAAAATATGGATTTAAAAAATATTAACAGTAAAATTTCTTTAATTTTAAGTTAGTGCTTAAATTTTATTGTTGAATGTTGTGGAATACATTTTTACTATTTATCTTAATTTTGTATTTGAATGAAATGTGACTGGTCATTCTCATTAGAATAACTATTAATATTAAATATATTTTGAATAATTAAATGTCAACACAAACAATAATAAAATCTTTATTTTTATATATATTCCATATCCATAATAATAGTAAGTATTTATCACAACGAACAGAAAGGACTATGATTGATTTGATATTCAACTATTATTGCTTGAGTTGCTGATAAAGCTACTTGTACTAGAGCTATGTGGGTTGGTCCATATGTTAGTCGAAGTATCAAAGTCTCCAATGTACGACATGTTCAGCATGTCTGAAGAGTATGTGGGACGAGCAGGAATTATAGGTGACCGGCAACATACTCTGTAATTTGTCAAAAAGAATTCTACTTATACTCAAATAAAGAAAACAATTTAGTTACTATTAAAATATTGATATTATTCCATTTTATACGGTACAACTTACACACATAAATATATATCTCTATAAATAATAAATAGTCACAAAACATCAACGAGTGTAAAATAAAATCTTCAGTGTATTTTATAACCTGTGCTAGAACAAACAACAATGCTACTTACTATTAGCTAAAGACATTACGGCTATGACTTATTCTAGTCTAACGATATGTATGCATTTTAGAATATTTATTTAGATGTTACTACGTCTCTTTACAAGAGTAACTTGTAAATACAATTAAAACAGTGTTATAATTTTAAATGTTCTATCGAAACCTTTACAGATTTACTACATTCACATAAAAAACATTACTAATGAGAAAATACTTATTCATTCAGTCATTCTATAATTTTCAATCTCTCACAATATAAAGCATCTCTGAACATAATTATACTAAAGTAATTATTAAGTCTGTACTCTTTTTACATTACATTAATATAATTATTTGAATTCATAAAACCACAAGCTTTAATAATGATAGAGATGCCTTATATTATAGGGCAATGTCATTTCACTGACAACTTACGAATTGACATCTTCCAGTTTCTTTAAAAGCCTTTCGTTTTCTCTACACACAAGTTCTTGGTCCCTCATGACTATTTCCCTAGATGTGAAGATCTCCGAATTTTCCTGACGCAGGGCTTGGTTCTCTGTCATGTAAAGTTTCACTAACTCAGCCAGCTCTGAGCCCTCGAGTTCTGCCAACTTTTCTAAGTCCACATGGGGCGGTGTATTTACTATACTCTGACCTAATAAAGGAAGAAAATTATAAATAATAAAAGTTAATTATTCATGTTGTCATAAGAAGCGATTGAGGTAGATTTTGAAACGAATTAAAAACGGTGTGTTTGTAAAATTTAAATGTTTTCAAGGCGAAACAATTTTGAATTGACAGATATCAAATCTGAAAAATTCATCTATTAATGTCTTACTTTTATATTGATAATAACTGTTATACAGGAATATTTCATTAATTATAATTTGATTTGTATTGTTTTCTTTAAATTTTATCAAAGTGATATATTTACTCACCAATGGAATCTCTCATTCCTGACATGGTTTGTGAGGCAGGTTCTCCTTGGAAGTGAAGGGCAGAACGGAGATGTTCATTTTCATTATGCAATGCATCTACTTCTCTCTTTAACCTAAGGATTAAAGCCTCCCGTGGATCCTGTAGTTGTAAAATAAAATACGTTTCATGGATGATAAATTCAACTATTTAGTTATTGTAATAGATTACATACCATCCGCACAACAGGTTTAGTTCTTATCTTCTTTGCTCTCGCTGCATAGCGCAGTGTATTGATTGATTCACTGACATTTGATTGGGAAGGTGATATACATGCAATCTGGAGATAAATATGATTAATTGTACATATAGTAAAATCTGTAACAAACATTGATTAAATATAGTTTGTAAATAGCCGTATCAGTTACCATAAGTGTTACTCCATTTCCAGCAAGACTATCAGCTAATAATTTGGTTAATTTACTATCTCTATATGGTATATGCCCACTCTTACGCTTTGAATCACTCAATGATGCAATACAATAACCTAAAACATCAATAATCATTCAGTAATTTAACATTTGTAAATAAATATACAGTTTTATTTAGCATTGCCTGAATTTGTATGACTTGTAAAAAATACTTTAACTTCAATTGTCGTGTGAGTGTGCTTAGGAGTTTTAGAGATTATCTGTGAAAGATACTACACAGCAGGGTCATAAGGCAGACATTTAAAGACTTCTTTCAATTAATTAACACACATCTGATTTTTATATAACTCTGAAAATAAAAAAAGGAATATTTACCTAAAACCATTAAGCTTTTATTTATATTATTTGCTTCTTCTAAAGTTTTTCCTTCACTTTGAGTTTTCTTAGTCATCTCACTTCCAGCAAGATCAACAAAGTTCATTTTCCCTTGCTTACTGAGAAACACTCCGCTTTCAGCCTGCTGCTCTGAGGTAATGTGAACAGTCAGGATGGTATGGCTGCGAGAGGAATAATCATTCATACTATGTGAACCAACTTTACGATTTCTCATTCCTGAAAGTAGAAAATAAGGGTTAACATTGAAAAAAACACAAAGATATATTTTAAGAAGATGCATTGTAACACATTATCATGGTAAAAATAATTATTTGCTATTAAAATTAATCAAACTGGTTGGCAAAATTTAGTTGAAATTACTGACCACCAATTCAGTTGATGGAAGTCTGGCGTTTTATTCGATTTGAGACGATGATTTAGTAGTTCTCCATAATATAAATAAAAAACGAACGATCTCAATCGAACTTAAATCTTTAACTAATATTCTCAAACATGTATGTAAATTTGTGATTTTAAAATTAACACTTGCATAGAATAAAATAAATACCACGAAAGATCTTTGAAATGGGTATTGTGGAATCAATTGAGTTTACCTTCTTCTAACACAGCAAATAGATCATCCAGCTCCTCGCAATCTACTGTGAATAAATTTTCTACAAAGAATCCTCGAGCCTTCTTTGACCACCGCACGGCTAGAGGCTTACGGGCACTTCCCGGGTTTAGCAAGTCAATCACCTAAAAAAAAACAATAAGATTAAAAAAGAGTGTACCTAAATCGCAAGTTGAATGTCACTTTTAAAAAAATATTACCTTTTCATTGTAGATTTCAAGGAACGATGCTTTCAAAACAAAATGAAAATCACTTCGCATTTGCAGCAATTTGAAAAGGTACACAAATGATCTGATCACTAGACCGTGATCTTCCGATTTAGCTTCCGACTTGCTTGTGAACTGCTGATAAATGCAAAAGACGTGTTAAATCTAGTTTATACTATATATGTATATTTATATATATATATTTGGTGTTTGCATTTGCACTTTGAAATCGATACGAGATATAGAAAAAAATAAAAAATGTTATGCAATTTAGTATTATTGGAATATGGTAGAATTTATGTGTCGTGAAAATGTATAAATACATACTTAATTAAAATGATTGCCTTATTAATTTTTATTCAAGTGATAAAAAATTTGCACATGATTTATGAAAACATTTGCAGATATGATTTAGATACTTTAGATTTGTTAGCATTTTATAATTAGTAGTTTTTGGTATTATCGCATTTTTATTTATCTATTTTTTATATATCTTACATCTACTTGGATATTAATTTCCTCACAGAAAATGTGAGCTATAGTGCCGCAAGTACACAAGAAAGTGGTGGGGATGTTTTGCTGCTACTCGGTCAATAGAAATTGCTTAAACGATGCTAGGACGATGAAGAGAAAAAATTAATTTGCTTTGATCCTATCTGATCCTAGAATCGGAAACCAGAATTTTAGATATGCTTTCACAAACAAAGCTTTGTTAAAATATTTGTAATGTTTTACGCGCTTATCGGTTAGATTGATAAAGTATACACTAGAATGGCGATACTCAACCTTTTAATCTTTTGGGCCATGTACGCATGTTTGCTATGCTACACGGACCGCATTATCTTTTTTGGGCCATCCACAAAAAATCGGTCAGTGGGGACCTGGTTTTGCATTTACTCTCTATGTAATAAATAAAACCTAAGTTAAGGTGATACTTGATATTGAGACAAACTGATTCCTCGCTACACGCTACTCTCAATATGTCACCAGGGGGAGAACGAGGAAGTCTATTTTTGCATTTATCATTATGGAATAATAGTGTTTCGGGTCGCAGGTTGAGTATAGCCGCACGATACAATAGACGAGTCACTATCCAAGGGGGAACGGGTAGCTACTGTAATATTTTAAAATGTCAATGCAAAAAGCTACCCTTGCAATATCAATACTTTGCAGTCAGGTACGGGCCGCGCGTCCCGGGTGCCAATTGACCAAAGCGAATGGAGCTTTTTGATGGTCGGCCGGTTCGTCGACCTTCGCAGCCGACCTTCGGTCGACCGGCAGCACGCGACACGAGTCCGAGTGGCGGGCGGCGCGGGACATTCGCAACCCCCTCCCCTCGCATGACTCAGCGCCTCTCGCCCGGTTGAATGAACTTTTGTGTTTGGACAGCGGAACCGCTCCGAGGCGGAAGCGCAACGTTGTAAATATATTTAAAGGAGTCAATTCGGGGCACAAATTCATTTTGAAAATTAAGGTTTAATCCGAGTCACAGAATAAATTTGAGATAATTTACTCGTAGCGGAGGTCTCGCCGGATGGGATGCTCACCAGTCCCGGGGGCCCGGTGAGGGTGTGGGTCTTGCCGCTGCCGGTCTGGCCGTAGCAGAAGGCGGTGCAGGAGAAGCCCTCGACGGCCATCTCCAGCAGGCGGCGCACGCCCGAGTGCTCCAGCACGTCGGCCTGCGAGGCGGCCTGCTCGAACACCACGTTGTAGCCGAAGAGCTTGGGCTTCTGGCCCGGCGCCGAGGCCGCGCACGCCACGCGCCCGCCGCCCGGGAACTCCACCGCGCACCCGTCGCCGCCCCTCTTCTCCCGCTCGCTCAGCGGCCGCACCCTGCGGACCCGCCGATTACCGGATTACTCGACTCAGCCTACACTTGACCCCGTAGCCTCCGAGAAAATCAAATCTCGGGGCGAATTTCAGGCACCACATAGTGGGAAGGTACAACAAAGTGATTGCGCAAATAAGCCCGAGTGTCCATATTCAAAGATAATATTACTCAGCATTAACTGTCGTTCCAAATAAATTTAATTAAAATTTAACAGGGTAGGGAAATTCACCCAAAATTATTGTATAGTTGCATGCATTGTACTCCACTGTGCATGCAAAATACTGACAGTGATGAGGCCCTCGGTGGATTCATCGGCCTTGACCCAGATTTATGCAATATTCAGTAGTCGAGGTCGAGGTATTCACCTGACGACCACGCTGATGTTGTCCTCTCCCTGGGCCGGAGTGCCCCGGGAACCCAGGCTCTGGTCCAGCCCGTCGGCGCTGCTCATGCCGCTCCCGGTCGAACTGTGGATCCGGCAAATAATTCATTATCAGTAGTAATTGAGTAGAGCGTATTATATTTTTGTGAATTCTCTTCCTCTTCCCCTTTTTGAATATCCGCTAGGGATATATTTTTTAATCTTTTAAAGAGGGAAATGAAAAATAGATCGTATTGAATTTGAACATTGAATGGATAAAAAGTTAGGTTTAATAGTTCAATACTTGTAACAATAATAAGTTGTTTGTTACTACAGCTGATTGCATCAAATGTGTACAAAAATGTGTACTGTAAAATAAAATAATCGAGTAGTTAATGCAAAACAAATTACGTTTTTCATCTGTATAGTTACCCGATTTATTTATTGTTTATTTAACATACTCACGTATTTGAATTTAAATAAATTGAAAACCATATTTATTTCATATTTACTATTTATAAAATATATATTTATAAGTATTGCGTTGCAAAATTGTGTACAAATTCGGTCGAAGGATTAATAAACAAACAATCAGGAAGACAAATTTAAATATGTATATAAATAAATATCTATAAGATTTACATTTCGGCTGTAATGATGATCTATCTTATTCCTATCGTAACTGCGCTATGTATCGGATTAGGTGAAAACAATTAAAATCTTCTGTTGAAATAAAAAAGCGTCGATCCAATAATCACAAAAAACATTTAAAAATATGTATTACTATAAAATTTTCTGTATGGCTTGTGACGGCGAGTGTTCGTGTACCGCGTCACAGATGAATTTCATCGACGGGGCGCTGTCATTTCAATGTTTAATATGATTGAAATAAACCAGAAAACACCCCTCGGTGTGTTTTTCTAGAAGGGTGGCATGTTATATCGAACTTGGGCAGCAATTAGGTCACTCGGAGGGCTGGCTGGGCTGGCCGGGGGGCGCGGTCACGGCGAGCGGCGATGCTATCGCCCACAGACGCGGGTGGAGTACTACACGCCAAATCCAGGCGAGGGTAAAATAATTGCATACATCCACCCATATGCCCCCCCATCATAAAATAAATAAAATAAGAGCCGTACTTCCGATATCAGAACGTGCGCTCGAGTGTCACGGCCGATGATTGCGTGCTATAATTATTGCGACGTGCATTGTGTCATGATGATCTTTAATCTATATCGTTGTCATGCTATCGAATACGGCTCCATGTGGCGTCTATCTGACGCCACATGCATCAAATTGATGTGACTTTGGCGATATCACGTGCTCATTACAAGCGACTAGATACTTTAATTGAGCGGCAGTCTGCCAGTGTTGTTGGTTACTTTGATTTTTAACGGACCGCGTCTTCCCCCAAAGCATTACAGACTCAAGTTCATACATTTACTCATTTACCTAATCCTTAATCATAAATCAAACCCCCAATTTTTTTTTTTAATGATGGTGGTATCAAATCTCGACTCAATTTTTAAAATAATCCACGCTAGTATATTATAATTCGTATCTTTAATATCGTACTGTATTTTTTTGTAAATTTGCACATTGAAAGAACGCGTCATCATAGCTCCACAATTGTATATTAGTTTTAATTTATATAAATAGGATATAAAAAATATATGCATCCTTAGTAATTTAAGATAAAACGAATGTGCAATCGAATAATTGTTATCAAATGTCTCTTTTGACTTTTTTCATCTCACGACATAAAAGTAAATAATATTTATTTTCATCACGATTCGTTTCGTTACATTTGGTTTTACTTCGTTTTATACTCGTCAATTTTCAATCAGGAATCGTTATCTACAAATGTAAATATGAAAAAAAAAAAAAAAAACAGTAGTTTAGAAAGTAGCGCATATTATTGTAAAATTCCACTTAACCCTTAGAACCTGCAGATTTATTTTTCCTTTTAGTGAAATTAAAAAAAATATCGATCGTTTTTAATTGACTGACGGTTAATGGATAATAATGTTAACACGCCAATTAAATCGGATGGCATGTAATACGGATATTTTCTGAGTAATACTTTTATAATATTATTAATTAAAGCAGACCTTAGGGAAGTGCAGTAAATTTTATTGTTACAGTGCTCACTTTGTTAGTGTTTTCGGACTTGCAAGAACCAATGAATAAAAATTTGTATGGAATCTCGAAGCCTCTTTTTAGCTGCACACCAGTTTGGAGTGTCTGATTTAGAAGTATTATAGTAAAGTAGTAAAATTCTAAATAATTTATCAACTCAAATAAAATCTACTACTAGCGAGCCACGAACCACATTGAAACGTGAATTTTTTAAAACTTTTTATTATAGTATGTCAAAGAATCTGTGCGATGTTTTTTTTTCTATTTTTTTCTTCGTCAAGTGCCTCTCCTCAGAGGAGGTTGGCGACCATTTCACTGAGCATATAATCACGCTGAAGCCTGTATTCATGGTTTTCTAAGGAGAAAATGGAAAATTTCTTATTTAACCAATCCGAAAACGAAATTATTATTTCCCTACACAGCAATAATACTTGTCACGCAGTCTACGGATGCTAATGCCCAGTGCAGTGGAAGGGCGCAGGCCTGGGGGCGCAGTTACTGGTTATTCCAGTACTACCATATTAGTCACTGATCATCTGCATTTGCGAGGCAAACTCGACATATCCCAAATAATGTAAAAAAAAAAAAAATTTAATGGTACTTTTTATTCATTTGCAATAGTTTTTAGGGCTTTGCTTGCAATACGGCGTGTGGCTGTCCCTTGTTCCTGTACAGTACATGCTTATTTTCGCTATTGAGTTTGTGTAGTGAAAATATTGGTAAACAATCCTTATTTATGTGGAATAAGTTAAATAAATAACTAAGGAACTAAGAAATTGAAACAGATAACAGCTTGCCGACTTGTCTTGTTGTAACTTTTTTTCCAATAAAACTAATATTTAGTTTTCTTCGGTTTACTGCGGTATGTTTACGTTCTTAAGGATAATGTATAATTCAGGCTTCTCTTGACCTTAGTAGAAGTGAAAATCCAACCGTGGATGGACCTACCGTGGCCGACATAACATGCCAGTCAAACGTTTTGTGTCAAGTTCAAACTGTTGTCAATTATTCACAGCCGGCCGGGGAGCTCGCTGGACGGGGCGCCCCCTCCTCCTTGCAGCACCCCCTTACCACCCAGGGACTTGCCTGTGCTACACACGACGTCTATACGAACGCTATAAAATACTGTAAATTAATTAAAACAATAAACTATATACTCAATATTAAATAGTTTTTATTAAAAAAAATCACCCAGAACTAAATTAGACTTTTCTGCCTCGCGTATCTATATTAAGTAGGTGAAAGCGATTTTATTTACCCAGGGAAATTTTACGTACTTAAAAAGTACAATATATCAATAATTATTTTTAGCCTTTTTTTAAAAAGTGTATGACTTTTTTGGTTTCATATACTAAGTTTTTATGAAAGAGCAAATGTAAATTGTAGGCAATTCTTGCCCCGCTGAGGTACTGGAAATGCTCGGGGCCTGCATGAGCCGTGATTATGGTTCACGAATGTTTGGTTTTCCGTAATGATGTGTGCTTTGAAGTCATTACCTCATAAAAAAGTAAAAGCCTTCACTTTAAATATACTACGTATTTTATTAATAGTGATGTAAGAGCAAAAAAAGTTAAACGTTTATCAAATCAAATCGCACGAGAGAATCTATTGAATTTTTAAATATTAAAATATGTAAAAAAAAAAAAATTATTTATGAATATACTTGACATTGAAATATTTGTCTCGTCGACTATTATATTTTATTCTCTGCTTCTTCAAGTGCCTCTTCTTAGAGGAAGTTGGTGACGATTTCACTGAACATCTATAATATTTGTCCTAGTTCGGCTGTACTTCTGACTTCCAGCCACTGGCGCAAATTTCGCATCCACGTTATTTTTCTCCTTCCAATGCCTCTTTTTCCTTGGATGTTCCCTGGACGATCATCTGCTATTATTTTAAAAAAATGTGGCCAAAACAAATCCTCTCCACCACTCCAGCGATATCCTCCGGCTGCTTCCGAGTTTATTATGGAAAGTGATGAGCATTCCTTTAAGTTGATGCAAGTCTATATTTTTTATCCACGTGGTCTACTAAATATCATACTTTCAAAACATGAATTAACGATGGTACTTTATAATAATTTAAAAATACAAAAATAAAATAAGAAAATCATATATTTAAAAAAAAATTGTTTAGGATCAACAATTTTAAATATTTTTTCCACAGTGTAAATAATGTGTTTTTTTAAATCAAATTATGTGTTTATGTTCTGCACTATTTGCCAATAAAAACTGAGCTCTAAATAATAATGTTTATCAGTGTAATGTATTATTACTAATATGATTAGGCACATTAGTAAACTCTCAGAAAAATATCATCGTGATTTGTGTGGGATGATATTTTTCTGAGAGTTTCTTTAAGTCATCTTCTATGTATGAACTAATGTGCCTAATCATATTAGTAATAATATAATAAACCCGTAATGGGTAATAAATACGCATCTGATTGACCAATCCGTAATAGACATAAGTGTAATGTATATTTATCAATATCGCATAATAATAAGCAAGCTGTTATGGAGTTTTATTAAAAATATGTCATATTGTATAAAAATCAATTCACAAAATAAAATGGCACCTAAATTATTTATAACTGACAAATTCAGCATCATTACTATGCATTGTTCAAAATATAGTAGTTGGGATAAATAGTGATTTTATACCTAATGTAAGATTTATTTAGAGTTATATATGAAATTATTTTAGCTTAGTATAGTAAGATTTCAGTGTAAGTGGTTTTTATGTGCAATAGGGTAGACGTAAGCCACTCTATTTTACTTAATAGAATAGAATGATGAACTACTAATGACGCGAGGCCTCTGGCTTATGGCGTGACTTCCAATGCAAATTAAACTATAAAGAAACACTTGAAGGTCATAATATTTCCATGAATGGGTGGCAATGGTGATGAGTCATCCATGGTCTGCTACCGAGAAATCCAATAGGGCTTTTTTTTTTTTTTCGTAAATTGTAAGATTTTTTAAAACGATTTCTTGGAAAATGATTTGTTATTTTAAATACTGATAAGCATCTCAATGAGCTCACTTTTCTCGCATTTTTTAACAAGTGAATTATTCAGAGAGTAACAAAAATATCGAAATCTCCAAGCCTTTTGGCTATTCATATTCACTGGTTAGTTTAACGAATTCGCATTTACTTCCCATGCATGTTTAGTGTGCTTAAAATACAAATTCACAAAATTAAGGACGTGAATTTTTTCCTAACCTAAGTGGGATTCAAACCACGGTGATTCTGTCATTGAGATAGAATTTGAATCTAACCGATGTACTTGTATATAAATTATATACATATATATACATATTGGATCTCCTAGAATGATGAGTCACACGATAGTGTAATTTGACTGAAATTAAATTATAAATAACTCATATATATATATCACACACCAGTGCGGTTTGACTATTGATTTTTAGAAACTATTTAGTATTTATAATTTTACAGCGACTGGTAAATCGAGATTGACATTGATTTTTAAACATCAATCATTCTAGTCTCGCTTGGTCTTGTTGAGAAATAAAGTGTTTTATCGAGACACAGACTATCTAATTTATTTTTCTTATATTAAAGACGCGTTAATTTTCCAATATGAATGGAGAATAACTCACACTTAATAAAGACCATGTTAATAAATTATGCATAAATAACCGACAATTGCGCCAAGTAAAATGATTTTCTCGATAGCGGGAAATTTTGTAGCTGACAAAATAATTTCACCGAAGAATCGTTCACTTATCGCATTGAATTTCTCTTTTTTTTATTTCAATAGCGATTGGATAGTCTTAAAGTAAATATTTAACAAAAAATATATATATATTAAAAGCTTTTAGTGGGTTATTTAGAAAATAGTCTATCAATACAGACGGACACGCTTGTGCGCCTTGACTTGTCAAGTATGTACTCATCTACTCGATGATAAAATTTAATATGGTGAAAACGTTTCACATTGAAGTAGTTATATTTATGTTGGAGGCTTTTCGATTACTCGGGCACTTCAATTAAGGATATCGATTGGAACTTTGGACAGCGAAAGTAAAATAAAGGTATTTAGTTTTAGATTCAAAGCCGACACAGGGAGGGACGCCATTAAGGGCTGGCATTGACTAATGGCACAACTGCTCCACACATTGGGACGTGGTTTTTACAGATTTTACTATATTTTATATCGACTATTTTGTCGAATGATCTATGGTGTTGGGCATGCGAGCGATCCTTGAATCAAATAGAGATACTAAATTAAATCTATTTTTTAATGAGTGCACATGAAGCATATTGATTTTTAACTTAATTGGCTGGGGATAACTATTTATACGAAAAAATATAATGAATGGATTTTAATTATAAGTACGGTGAGTGTACTTACGTGATATCATTTTTAATGTATTAATATTTTAATATTTTTTATATGAAATACGTGAAGCATATTTTTTTAAATTATGATATAATATTCTAGGAATGTATATCGTTGTTATTTGCTACTTTCATCCGGAAGAGAGTAATCTGGCAATGTATGTAACGCGAGCTTTCTATAATCATATCATACGCAGATTAAAATCAGCCCTACAGTACTATTTGTGAATGATGTCACATGAATACATATCGAATATAAGTTAGCCGGATTGAAATAAATATTGATCGTTTTCTTCAATATTGTTCCCACGGTATTATTATCCCACACGTGCATCCCTCACACGGCATCCAATTCGAGAGTAACAAATATTAACTGTTCTACTAAGACAGTTATTTGGTTAGTGCGTATCAGTTACTGTTAAAATATTTACGAAAGTATCTTGAAATCGAATTATCCGAAAACTATTTGCAATTATCGAAATCAGTAAAACAATATCAAAATGTTTATTACGGTATTACATCATAACTAAATAAAATAAAAACTTTGATATAATTAGAACATAATTTTTTTGGTATTGTTATTAAAGTTAGTTTAGTGATTAGAAATGACCTATACGAATCTATACTTGGATCAGTTTCATGGTTAGGTTAGGTTAGGTTCAAACACCAACGTTGATAGATGCATGGAGATCCTATTCAACGAAATTATTTTTTATTAGTAATTGAATACTAGAGTAATGCATAGATTCATTGCAACGCAGTCTGCTTGTAGTTTATAATTTTATAGCCTGAAATTATCTAAGACACTCTAAATTAATTGATTGATTTTAAATCTAAATTACTCAAGCAATTCTAAATGAAATCGATAAGCTTTGCTTGCCAATACATTTTTAGATTTAAAATCGATACAACTTAAATATATAAGTAATCAATATTTTTGACCGAGAGTACTTGGTGGAATTCCATAAAATACTTTAGCGATTTTTCCACATGTTAACTTTATTGGTGACCGGTGAACCAATCTTTCACGCGGGCATTATCAAACTTAGTCGTGTTCGATAATGCAATAAAGCATTACTAAAATCTTTTATTTTATTTTAAAATATATTACATAGCACGGAGTTTTTACACCTCCAATTCTAGACGATAATGTGCTAGGTTCGGTATGCGGTATTTGATCAAAGGGCACGAACAACACTCGACCTTCAATAATTTATGCGAAAGAAGTAATTGGAAAAATCTCAATGCATTTTTAAGTCTGGCATGGGTAATCACAGTGACCGGTGATGGACGCCGGCCTTGACTCTCGGCTTGTTGAAGCCCTCGCCTGGCTTGATCGTCCGTCGGATAACCCCCGAGAATTTGTAAATTGAGATTCCGATTTAATCAGACTTGCTGATTTGCGTTTCTATACCGAGCACAGTGAATTTTTAAACTAACTTTAACGGTTCTAGTATAAACTCACCGTATTGTAATGATTGCGCAAGAAATCGCTTTTATTTCACAACAGTCTCCAAAGTTTTATAAATAAAGTTAATGTCACGTATGTTTGTTTTATTTTTGTTTTCTTTTTGCTCGCCATTGGAATTTAAATTTTTCACTCCTTGGCTTATTCAACTATTTAAGTCAGGGGCGATCGATACATGCATGATAATGGATATGGAAATGTACATGATATTTTAACACTGGGTATTATTACTTCTTTAAGTTAATTTTGATCTACGTAAGTATGTTCGTATAGGTTTTTTAAATGAAGGGATATTGGTAAGAGATATCGAAAGTCTTGAGCTTAAAAAAGGGCTAAAATATTCGCGAAAAAATGTGGGTTAGTTTCAAACTATTTCTTTCTAGATGATAAAATACAAACAGTAATTCATAATAGAAACGTAAAATATATATAAAAATAATACATTACATGCTTTGTCATTAGAAATAAACAATTTTTTTTAATTAATATTTAAATTATTTTTAATGTGTTTATAAATTTCCTTACCGCTTGAATATTGAAAAAAACTATTTTTTTGGATAAAAGAAAGCTCACAGTACGTAGACATGACATGCATTCGCATAGTTTACCCAAACCTGTTGTAATAAAATACTTGTTGAGGGACAAGGCATTTGATTGGTGAAGATCCATTATTATAATGATAAAAGTAGCTTTGTATTTTGTCTTCACTTTGAGTTTATTATATATATATTTTTTGCATGACTAGTTTCGACCAAATAGACTAAGGTCATTGCAGATGCATAACTAAACATTTTAGTTTAAAACAGTTTAGTTATGCATCTAGAAACTAGTCATGAAGACACAATACAAAGTAATAAAAGACGACGTATCGGACGAAGACTCACCATCCTCCGGCGGAGCGCCTGGTGTAGCCGCCGCGGCCGGCGCTGGGCGGGGGGCTGTCCGAGCCCACCAGCGTCTGCCAGCTGCCGCCCCGGGCCAGGGGAGCCCCCGTGCGGGCCGCGGCTCCGCTGGCCAGGCTCTCGGCGGAGCGCGACACGCTGCGGCTGGGCAGCGTGCGCCCCCGGAGTCCTCCTGCCGGCGCCCTGGCCGGGGTCTTGGCGGGGGCCCTGGGCGCGGCCTGCTTGGGGCCGCTGCGCATGGCGGCCGGGCTGGCCGGGGTGCCCGCCTTAAGGGGCCGCCTGAAGCGCTGCCCCTCGGGGCTCAGGGAGCGCAGCAGCTGGAGGCTCTTCAGTGCCATGCCCGCCCGGGATCATTCGAGCGAAACTGCAAGTCAATTGTATATTACTAAAAACTGTGGACAAGAAACCAATACCGATGAGATTCAATAGTATGCCGAGTATTGCAATACATATTAGCATTTAAATATAAGGGAAGAGAGTACAAGTGTAATTTAAACCTTTATTTGAAAATGTTCAAAGACGTCTGCACCGAGTGCCGGTGTGTTGGATACTAAAAAAGCTCAACAAATTAAGTTTTGTAAAAGCACAGGAAACGTTGAGGTCACAATACATCGAATTCAAAATCAACCTCCTAAATCCTACTAAAAATATTTAAAACGTATCATTAACGGTTTACCATTGACCTAAAAATATTCAATCAGACATTGCTTTCCGGTCGAGTTTATGAATTCAACAGATATTTTCCTAATGACTATGTCTAGTGTAATTTTCCGGACTGTTAAACAGTTTCAATCATATTTTTCTTCTTCGATGACTACAATACATCGACAATAATTTAAGAATTTGAGTAATTATTTGTAGTATGAAATACAATGAAATCAAAGATACTCAATTAATAAACCGAAACATATTTAAGCCAAAGTTAATTGAATTGAAAAGATTTATATACTCACATTGTCGAATTGGATTTATCGATGTTGAACGACCGTACTAAAATTTCTGTCATCGATATGCTGTCTTTATAAATTTAAGCAGTAGCACACAGGAGTATTGTTACAAACATTTTCAATATTTCACAAAGTAAAATAGTGTTTTATTTCACAATAACTACACAATGGAGTCTTAATTTCGACCGAGTCCGGTTTGTTTTGATTTCGTGCGGGCGAGGGCGAGGGCGAGGGCGAGGGTGACAGTCCGGCTGACCGGCTCGTGCGCCTGTCGCAGTCGACTGGCCGAGCCGGCGTGTCGCGCGGGTTGCGGTGAACAGGCGGGTTGCTAGGGAACTGAGTTGCGCGACGCCCACGCGTGCACACCCAGCCCCACCGAATAGCACAAACACTCCCATACGTACACAAATGTTGGGATGATTATTGTACTTCATAATGAAATACAATATGTGTTGTAAAGTATACCTAAGGTAGCTACTGTTCTTTTGTAATAATAGCATGTTAAATTCACTCGGTTTACCCTCTTATTTTCTTATTCTTCAACTCATGCATAAAGATTTTTGAATTATTTTTTTATCAAGAGTTTTTTTTCACACATATTTTTCAACACAAACTCAGTAAAGAAAATATAGAAATTCATGTGCGCTCACACCTTGTAAGTCCCAGCATCAGGGATAGACACACACCGTATTGTAAGCATAGCCCAAACTACTGTAAATTAATATATATATTTAAAAAAAAATCTTGGAATATTTTTTAACTTATTTTCTATGAAACAATGACTCAATAAAACCAGTGATGTTTAGAATAATTATATTAATTGTTTATTCTAACTAGACTCTTTATTTGATACAGTATTAATTACAATTAATACAATGAGTCATTTTTAATATAAATTGATAATAATAATCACCAGAAACTCTAATGCCTTTATTATAAACTATGGCTATTTTATGCATATTATATTTAGTTGTAAATTATATAAACCTCACAAATATATATTTTTCCTATGATAAAAACAGCATGGAAACTCTTTTTTAAATTAACGTTTAAATTGCCATCGTCGGTTATTATCATTTCTAGAAGTTTTTTTAAGAAATAAAGATTTAATGTTTCATGTAAATATTCTGATGTGAATCATGAACTACATCGAAAAATGATATTTTGAAATGTAAAATTTGTGTAGCTAAAATATGTTTAGTAGTACTAAGTGATTGCACTACTGCGACAGAGTACTTACGTCTGTCGGCCTGTGACGCCCGCATGTGAATTCATCACCAGGTATAAATGAACTGACTACATACTGAATAGTTTCAAGCAACCCTAAGTGGCGAGAGTGGCTAACGACTGTGGACATTACAGGCACTGTACTTTGGTGGTAAATCGTTGTTTCGCGGAGGAAATCGGGCGGCCCCTTTTAGCGATTGACTTGAATTTTATTAGATTGATGATAACACCGTGATTGATTTATGTGATAATTTGACATGAAATATTCAATAATGAGAATGGGTGCTTAGCCACTGTGATTTATTTTGTACAAATAAACCTGAATTTGTGTCTACAATTTGAACTACAACAAGGTCAAAGCAAATAAACTACATAGTATCTACAGTTTCGTTTTGTGTGATAGTGTGCTTTTCTATTCTGTTCTGTTTTCAGTCACAATAATTTATTAGATTTTTCGTCAATAAAAGTAATAGACCAATTACAGGTTTAATTTGAAAGCACCAATTATTTTTTTAGTTTGTTTAAAATTAAATTTTTAACCCACGAATGACTGCAAACTAATTTTGTGCATAGAAAATCTGAAAATTATTTTTTTTTTTTGCTGTAAATTTTAAAATAAATATCCCGTATATTGTAATTGGTCGGCGCAGCGCGAATCGATGCTGAAATGATCGGGTCATGCCGACACCTCATACTGTGATGAGCCTCAAACCAGGGCAGGCTGGGAAAACACTTTTTTATAAATTATATTAATATTAAAAAACATTCAAGATTGTTCATTCACAATAGTTCATAGGGTTATGCTTACAACATCCGCGCAAGTTGTGGGGCTTTCGAGGTGTGGCTTAGATGATGGCGTACATGGATTTCCCTATTTTTGTTATTGAATTTGCGTAGGGAGAAATATTTTTTATTAGAAACCTTTTTTTGCATGAGTTGAAGAATAAGTAAAAATAAAACAGGTGGGTAAACTAAGTAAATTTAATATCCTATTATATCAAAGCAACAGTAGCTCCTTTAGGTATACTTTACAACACATATTGTACTTGGGTGCTTATGTATTTCAGGTCTAGGGATGGAGTACAATAATCATCTCAACATTTATGTAATATATTGATAATTCTAATATGTATATATATATAACCACCCCTAGGGCATGGGCACGGGGGGTGCGGCGGTGGCGAGCTGTGTAAGTGGCGAGTAGGCGAGTGCTATAGCGACATTCAGGCGGACGAGTCACGATCACTCTAATCCAATAAATCCATACTTTTATCACGAATCCTTGAAAACATCAAAACTAATGGCATGACTGTCATATTCGCCTACACACGATACACAGATAACTTCATTATTTTATAAATGTACTCACGACACTGTTTACGGGCACAAGGCTAAAGGATACCGAAATGAGTGCACACTGAGGACAACAATAATTATGATTCAAGCATAGGTCGATACAAATACAATGAAGGCTTTCCAAAGCCCACAAGAAGCAGCGCGCTCTGCTGAAATTATTTTTGAAAATCACTTTATATTATTATTTCAAGTATTTTTTTCTCTTTCACTGTTTTGTAAGTAACTTAACACATAAAAATCTTGTTTATATCTTTAATGACCATTCGCTCGCGTGAGCGACCCTCACGATGCCTCATGATCCACGTATCAAAAAATTTGCTTCGTTCAATTAAAATATACAAGTATATCATAACATTCAATTTGCACGATGAGTTATGCACTCTTATGATATATATATAATATATGTGATGGAATAACCTTTGAATAATTTTTATCTCGATAAAGCAAATTATGGATTATAATTTTTGTTAGGTTTAGAAAAGTAGTATTTAAGAATTTTTTTTTTGGATGTCGAAATAGAGAGCATAAAACAATCGTATTAAAAAAATCAAGTTCTCACACGTCGAAGGATAGATTTTTGCTATAAATATTATGAAGACACTCTAAAGTAGTTATTCGTGTGACCTATCTAGGAACACATCGACAGTGCCAAAATCGATTCCGCATTGAAATTTCGTTCACAATGGGACAACGGTAGAATGGTACCGCTAGTTCTTTTGTGATAATGTGTGATACAAGGGAAACCTCCAATAGCTTCTTAGTAAATTTTTTGATTGGGTGTATAAAAATTATATCAGAAAAGAGTTCAACGAAGTGGAGTCCCCGCGAGTGGCGCGGCGACCCCTGGACAATGGGGCTCTTCACCTTCAGTCCGCGTGTCGTCCTCCGTGGGTGTTGACTATCTACTGGAGGTACTGCCATTCCTCTTTGATTGAAAGGTATACAATATTCATATCGGATTTTACAATCGAAACAGTTTTTTAACCTTCTTCGAACCAATGACGTTCAATAAAGGTTTATATAATCAAAAGTAATGTTTCACGTAGGAGGCATCATAAAATAATATTTGTCATTTATCTTTTAGTAAAAAGTAGTTCCATTACTACTGTCTATTACTATAAAATATAGATTTATAAAATACAAATATTTTTTTAACTAGTAGTATATTATCATATTTACAATTTATACAATTCTGTTGAATTCATAAAGTATTTGAAGAGAATAATTACCTGAACTATTTATTTTGGTTGCAGAAGCCGAGTTCTTGATCATGGAAATTTATTTAATGTGTGATGATAGCGATTGTGGTGTACCTCTAACATCTCGTGAACAGTATTGTTACAATCCTTTAGGTCTTCATACATCTTCTTCTGTGGGATTTAAAATCCATGTCTCCGATTGCACTTTGCTGCATGTGGTTCGTATTCTTGGACTATCAATAAAGCTTTCAGACAATAATGAGCTGTGAATGTGTTTCTTCCCGAGCAACTTCTCTTGTTCTTTCAACTTCTCTTCTCTTATTCATTAAACAGTGAGCATGGCCGAGTCGCTTCGTTGAACGGTAACTAACAGGAAGCCATGCGATAGTGTTGTCACCTATCACAAAGAATGCTGCTGCAGTATCTACTCCAAATTTCACACTCGTGGCCGCTTGAATGTAATGTGAGATTAGAATGTACAATAACGAGTAGAGCTCCATATTAATACATAGTAATATAATATTTGTCAAATACATGACACATACTCATTTTCATTTTCAGCGTACCCTCACTGCGAGCGAGTTGTGTTAATTGATCTAAGGTATTAAGTTTTTAAGAATTTTAACAAAACAATGTATGTATTTATATAACGCCACAATAACACGTGTCCAAAGCAATTTAACAAATTAAATTAATTTAATCGAACGGTGTTGGAGGTCTTTAACAGTTTGATTACTTTTCAATGGATTTTCGACCCTATTATATTATTAAAATATTACATAATTATAAAAAGGGAAAATATGTGTTTTTTTAGAACGCCATAAAGTGTACCAAAATCGATAATGGTAATTTGGTAAAATAATAGTAAAAATATTGAATTTATATCACGGGTCCGCACGAACCTCCTCTCTCCACACCAACACAGAGAAGATTGAATCATTTATTATTTTGGATACAATGATGTCAGCATCCTTAGTCATATGCTTAATGCAGATATGGGGTCGATCGAGGCCGCGTCACAGGCAAGTCTTCCAAACGCCTAAATGATCACACTACACAAACGTATTCGTTGTAGCGTCTACAAACTCTAGAACGTCGAGCCTACGTTAAAATGTAAAATTTTCAGGTTTTTCTATTGGATTACGTGGTTTTTGTATAAAATAATATGTGTATTGATTGTATTATCTACACTTAAAAGTTTATATGTAAAGAAATAATACAATATAAATAAGATCCAGTGGTCCAGCAGTTTTAAAATCTGTGGAATATACTAACTGTTATCTGACCGTCTTCTTATGGTTTTTTTTACTCTACAATAGCAAAACATAAAAAAACATTAGTTTGTGTACTCTTCTTAGGTCTACTGCTTAAAAATGCTGAAATTCAAAATTTATTACTGTCAATTTATTTTGTAAAATTTAAATTATTATTAAACAAAATTTATTTGATAAAAAAACATATTCTAACATTGTAACTACCTCTCAAGAAAGTGTGACCCCTTTACTTAAGAAACGACAACCGGTGACATACTATACCTAAAACATAAAAATGTCTTATGCGAAAATTTATTTTAGTGACTGTTTCGTTACAAGTCGTATTTTAATATTTCTATTTAGAAAACGATGTTATAATTTGTGTGTTTACAAATTTGAGTGCACGATTCGCGACAGCGGAGTCGCGGTCGTCGGGTCTCCGGAGCGGAGCACATTTTGCAGCTTGTTAGGGAGTTCCTGGCACATACAGCACTCCCCAAAACTATTATACCATACCAATATAATAATACACATTCAGACATCTTAATAATAAAACAGATATAAATTAAATTAGATGCAAACTAAATCCAAAATACTAAATGATAAAAATTATGTCACACGTGAATTCAAATATTGCGATATATTTAAATTGATACTTTCCTGAAAAATAGGTGTAGGTATTATTTACCTCCCCGCTCTCCCCGTTCTGTTGCTCGTGCATGGCTGCCATTATGTACCCTGAGCGTGTGTAAAGGATCGGTAATGGAGTAGTGGACTTGGAATGATTGTATAGGGATGTGCTCTGGAAGTACGTGGAGAGGTTCCTGCTATTGTTTCTGTAGCTTGCTGCGGGAGAATGAAATCTAAACGCCAGAGCTTTGCAAGAAAAGCTATTAGGCAATAAAAATACGCAGAATTTTTCCTTCAAATATGAAACTGCAGTGGCGAAAGATTCGGGGATCCATTACACTATTTTCCCATTAGAAAACCATGAACACTAATTCAGCATAAATTATGCTTAGTGAGATGGTCGCAAACCTCCTCTGAGGAGAAGCACCGATGAAGAAGATTTACTGAAGAAATTTTTTTTTTTAGAGATGCGGATATGAGATATATTTCTGAAACACCTTGTATTGCAGCAGAAGCGTTGGTGTAAATATTATTATACGAAAAGTTTCTAGCGTTCGTCGCCATCGTGTTTTATATCACGATCCACGAACAACGGAATAGCATACTTTCTTTTGGTAGCTTAGTCTACCATATAATTAGTGCTGGTGAGAAGAAATGTTTTTTTGTTAATTTAATTTATTTGTGGTTAAACATCAATTCGGCAACAAAGTGAACACTTCGCTGATAAGTTTTTTTTTAATCGCGGGACAGTGCATTAGTTAGCCTCATGCGGTTGAAACTAATTCATTGTATCTGATTGGACTCAACACAATCCCACGTCCATGCGCTAATCGAGATCTTCATGACACGTTTATGTTTTGGATTTTATGATTTTATAGTTTAGGTTCGTTTCGGCTGACTTTGTTACTATTTACATAGTTACTACAAAAGCGGCAATGAACTCTTCGCTGTGGTGAAGTTCACGGGCTCCTTCCGGCTAATGCCTAAGTGAGTGAACTTGCGTCTTTTGAAGTTCCGTTGATCGACAATTGCACAAAGAAACGGTACATCAAAATGGCTGTAACAATAAGTCACCCACATCGAGCGACGCGGAGTTCAAGAACCCACGCGGAATACAGAATGGCCTTACATAAGGCGGCACGGGCCGGCGTGACGTCGAATGACCTCAACCGTGAAACACATTCGCGTGTTGTCAAGCGGCCCCTTCTGCAGTTGCCCAACATCTGATTTGATTAAATTGAATGGAGATTGCCGAGCTGCTTAGTACGTCGCTAGAACTCAATAAAATGCTCCTCTTCTCAAAAAAAAAAAAAAAATACATAAATAACATTTGCATTTTGTCAATAAAACTACACACACAGTGAATTTATTAAAAAAACGTTTCATGTTATTTATGCGACGTATTCGATGACTTAGTGATCACTGTTCACTGTGATCGATGTTTCAGCATTATAATTAGCTGGATTTAAATATAATTTAAAATAAACCTTACGTATGATTATATTTACACCTATGTGAAATTATTGTTTTTGTCAATTCAGCCGTTTTAAATGATTTTCCTAGTGAAGTAACACATATACGCTCTTCTGTTGGATATGTTTCCAAAATGGACAAGAGGTTAAGTGTATTAAAATAAAGTTAATTTTAATATAAATACATAGGTAATTGAATAACACAATATGGCCCAAGACGTGTGATCACAGGGCAGAGCAGCCGTTGAAAAACACACAGTTAATTAAAATAATTATAACATTAATTTTAAAAAGATTAAAAATCAGTGCAACTAGTAATTCTATATTAGAGAGCTAAACATCATTGCGTTATCTTACAAGTATTCTTGTTTATGCAAATATGAACATTCGTAAAGTAGGTGGTCCGCTAATTTTTTATCTAATCGGTTTATTATTTTTAGGATAAACGTTTATGACCAGAGGGTAACCAAAAGATCGAGAATGTATTGGTAAGCGATAAATTCTTTCGCCAGTAATTTTAAATTGAACAAATAAGTCGAGTGAAACGAAGCACGACCAATTCGAGGAAATGGATGTGAATATAAGGAAATTCTAGCACGTGTGCGCGAATCGCACGAACAAAATATACAATTAGAGTAATCAGTCGGTACGATTTACTGAGTCTATCGGTTTTAGTTTTTTAGATCCGCCAAAGCTTCAATATAAATCTTAATTTTGTAAAACCTACCTAACGATTTTGAGTTCTATATAAAAATAATAATTTATCGGAGTGCACCAGCAAAAAAGACGCAAATGATTGCGAGACGTGCAGCCGTAAAGTGCATGTGTTTTAAGCTAAAATATACTCGAGATTTTTTCATCTTTCATGTGTGAATCCTTGTCAAACGACCGAGTAAAAAAAAACACTGCATTGAATATTTTTTTAAAAGATTCATAGCCAATAACGTGACTGATTATTGGCGTATCTATAAAAATGTATAACAATTTTTATTCATAATCTCGTTGTTATTTATTCGCGGTATTTCTATAAATAAATATTTGATAATAATTGTTAATATATTTATCGCGTTTAACAACAATAGCTTAAGTTTTCAATAACAATATTATAGTCCTTATTTGCTTACAGTGTTATGAAATTCTTTAGATATTGAATAGATATTTAGATACATATACTATTGAATGGGAAACTACGTATTATGTAAAGTAGCTATTATATTTGAATGTGTTATTAGCAGTTGATGATAGCACGAGTGTGTGGCACGGATGAGCCCGCGGAGACTCGAACCGCCGGCCGCGAGAGTGAAAGCCGCTGGAGAGCAACCGGACCGGCCGCGTCTACCTGCCACCTGCCCAGCCCACTCGTGTCACTTTTCCTTTTTTATACTATCCAGAAAGATCTCTTGTGTAAATACGAAAAGGAAAACATCATCTTTGTAAATAATTTAAAGCGCTGCCTCTTAATCCATACATGTATTGGACGTTATACGTAAACTATCCTAACAGTCTCCGACGGCTCTCGGGACACCCTATACAAGAAGGAACGCCAATACATAAATGTAGGGGTGATTATTGTACTCCATCCCTAGATCTGAAATACATAAGCACCAAAATAATAGAATGTTTGCTATATATAAACTCAATAAATTCACTCAGCTTTGCCTGTCATATTTTGCTATCTAGTCCTCAGTTGTTTATTTAATTTATTCATCAACTCATGCAGCAAAAGGGTTTTTCACATATTTTACATGGACTAAGATCATGGGATAGCCCCACACCATGTTACAACCATAGCCATTAGAACTATTATAAATTTACCAAATTAAAAATAAAGTATATATATTTAAAATTAAATTAAACTTATTTTTTTTGTTTACCTAATCAGGTCACTCTTACTAGCAAGAAGCATTAAGAGGCCTTGTGAATACTTTCTTTTAAACTAATATTTCAAAATGTATATTTATAAACCTACTTTATTTTATGTTTATAAAATAGCTATAAGCTCTGTCATAGCAATCAATATAATCAATATATTGGATATTCCGCACAGTTATTAAATGTGTACAGATATTCTCTAATATTTTGATACAACAAAAAATTTCATCAGCGTGAAGGCGTTGACGTTGGGTTTTATAATTATAAAAATTGTGATTTAAAAAAATGTATCATAAAACATGCATATTTAAAAAAATTATGGTGATAGTACCAACTTTTATCCAATTTGTAAAAAAGCTCATTAAAAGATTAAATTTTTATATATTCTTACCCTTTTCATGCGTAAAAGACTTTTTTTTGTTTTGCAAATGAAAACAGTTCATTTTTTGTTAGAATTGTGATATTATAAATATTTTTTTAGATGTATATATTTTTATATAAGAGCTGTATTAGCATATAAAAAATATAAGCACTTAATTATAGTGCAAAGTAAATACGTTGTATTTAATGTTTTTTTCTGTCTAGGATGGTTACTTGAATCTAGATTGAGAAAAAGAAAATACTTATCAGTGAACTGGCGACGGCTATGATTAATCGATATGTTTTAATACCGTTAATGTCAATAAAATTGTTTCAGCAATTATTTGCTTCGGTGTTATTTCACTGAGTTTCAGGTTATAAGATTATGACACTACGATATTTCAATTCCGCTGAAAAAGATATGCTATCTGCTTATCGTTGCTCACAGGCAAAATGTTGGTGGAAACCACTACACTGATTATCGACCTCTCACGGATGCCCAGCGATATCCACAGATATTCATGCTATAGAAGAGATAGGATAGGAAACTGGATTACATTTATGGGATATTTGTAGGTTCCTATTGTTTGTTGCCAGTTCTGTCCTTTTGCAGACAGACGAAATCAAAAACTGTTTGAAACAATCACTGTGTACAGTACAGTACATGTTAATCCAATAATGAGAATAGGATTGCGCTGTGAATTCAAGACACGCACTCGACAGGCGCCATCATTTGGTGTTTTTCCAGCTTTTTAACGTGAATAGAAAATAAATAAAACAGTGTGAATGAAATAGCTTCCCAGCCATTTTAATCATCGCTTATAACTGCAATTCGACCTCAATATAGAGTTGTGTATTTTTTTCATCCGAATTAAGTAATTAACACTTAACTTATTTTTTCAGGTATTGAAACTGTCCATGGCTGCAAGTTTATTTTAAAATAATATTTATAGCATATCATTATGTGCATGTACTTGAGAACAAGGAGCATGTTATGGACACAGTTGCATTAAAGATATCATTGTTTTATTGTACAAACTAGTATAATGTTATGATAGCAATATCTGTGTCAAGAATAAATACAAATGAGTGTAAACACCCAACCAAAAACTTCTCACTATTCAACTCCTCATGAATAATTCATGTCAGCGATTATCGATTAGAAGCGACGGAATAGATTCGATTTCTATATTATTCTGCGGAACTGGAGAGTATTTCACGCTCCAGCAATTGAGATGTACCAAGCAAACATTGCCATGTTAATTGACTTATAATTCATTTCAAATCGAAACTACACATATCTACACGATACATAACATATAAACAGAGTACATGTTGTGACTCATATGTATGCAGATTTATTCAAAAGTTGATTGGTGAATAAAGTTATGAACGAAGACATAATAGGGTAAGTCTGCGACAAACAGCCGCGTATTCCAGCAACTCTACACTTTTCATTTATAATTTTGATTTGATATGAAAAAAAAATTGATTCACAAGTACACGTTCCACGTTAACTGACTCCAAACGATTTTTGGATTTTCTTTCATAACAAAAAATAACAGGGTTATTTGGAAAGGTATATGATCCAAAACATTCAGGGGCGAGACAAGTCGGGTGTACTCTTGTCTCCTGACGTCTACGTGGATGAGCTGACCAATGGCTCACATGCAGGATGATGCAGAAGGACAGATTGTTATCGAGATCGAGGATTAGACCGAGACTACATCAATGTAGAAAGATGGCAAGTTGGAGAGCGCTCACTGAAAATGAGACCGCGGGAAATATATGTGCGATCCAAAGCCCGACCTGTGCCCCTCCAGGCCGGAAAAAAATAACACATGCAGTTAAGTAAATGACAATGCACCTCAGAGAAAACAATCACACGCACAAAACGTGTAAATATAAATGAGAAATAATTATTCAATGCACTGCTTTTACAATGACAAATACATATTATTAACATAAAGCTACACAGTAACATGACACCCATGTGTGTGTGTGTATATATATTTATATATATATATACACACTCACAAATAAAAAAAAGTCAAATGAAAGTCATGTTTGAAAACATCACACAACACATTTTTTTTATCATTGAAACTTCCCATCTATCTTTTTTACAAAATCATAAATATTTTAAATAAAATGAAAACATGTCAATTAGCTCGCGCATTGCCATTGCACATAATTTTAAAAATCCTCACTCAGTTTGATAATGCAAAAGTGAAAGGTTGTCGAAACCGGTCACGATTAAAATAATTAACATGTTATTAATGGAACTGGTATTTATTTTGTAATACTCCATTTTATTATAATAAAATAAAACCAAATGGTTTCGGAGACTACGTTAATTTCACTTGTAGCGAGAGCTCTTTCAAGAGTCTTGAAGATGCCGTGTTCGGCGAAAGAGCTCTCGCTACAAGTGAAATTAACGTCCAAAACCATTTGGTTTTATCTTATTATAATTAACATGTGCCAAAATAACTCAAGTATTTTATTTAAAATATTGATGGTCATTTTATTATAATTTGTGATTCCTCGCCTTTTACTCTTTGGCATGCATCGTTGCAGCAGTGTGTACCATATGCATTGTCCTTAGCGCAGCTCTGTCTTGTTGGCGGTGGTGTCTGAGGAGTGTTAATGGTGATAATGGCGTTAATGGTGGTAATGGAGCCCCGCGTCAGTCTCGGCCCGGCATTGTAGTCGTTCCCCGCGTGGTTTGTGCCACTTTCCTTTGAGAGGCTAACCTCTCCTTCACTCGCTTGTCAGCCATGAATAATCTTTGTCCGCTCTCAGCCGCAAAACAAATTTCTCCCCTCGACGTAATGTCAACATTTTCAGTCACAATGAATGACCTTTGAGGTGCACTCACTAGCATACGCCTCTCGGAAAATTCAGCTCATAGTAATAATGAATTATGTTTCGTAAAGGGTAAATCTATAAAACTGATAAATATGGAGTGTTACAAATTAAATTATATGATAAAAATATATATTATATTGAACGCGTTCGGCTCCATAGAGGCTCTATATTTTGTATACAAATCTCTTGATGGACCAAAGCGTTTACTACTTAAAACATCATCATATTTTATAAATAGTTGTAGCTAAAAATTCATTTTAAATCATGCTAAGAAAAGGCACACAAGGTAATTAATATTGCGTAAATTAGACATTTTTACGATAAAAAAAAGTGTATAATGGATTAAAATTATCGAACAATTGAGATATACGCTACCACGTTGATAAAATATATTTTATTGTTGCTGTGGGAATTCAATTAATTTATTAGCAGCACGCCACTGCTGCATATTACATTCCCGTCCGGGAATTAATTTCAGAAGGAAGCTTATGCGAACAGTGACCGCTTCAATACTTACTTTCTCATTAGTTAATGACTCATTGACGATAAGATGAACAAATAATGGATTTTCATTGCATCGAGCAAAGCATTATTAAAATGCCGTTAATTTATACTAAGAAAAAACAAATATAATAAATTACTTTATATAAACACTGGTCTAGTACGCTAATATTGGATACATATTAAAACTTATTCGTATGAAATGATGTATGTACATAATTACAATTTTAAAAAATTATCTTAAATTATTTAATCTTCATGTTCAAAGCATAAGATTTTTTTAAATATTTAAAGTAATTTGTTTATTATTTCTAATGTTATCTATCTCTCTGAGTGAATAGACTCACTGCTCTTGTATCTGGGTGCAGATCACGGAGGTCATCACTGTGACTGTTTCTCTTTAAGTAAATAAAGCTTTTGCTGGATTATTTGTATTGACTTGAAAATATATTACTAAAGAGTACACACAATACCTGTTATATATAACATAATATTGTTTTTTTTATTAATTTTATATGTTTTGCAATATCAATGCTACTACTAAAAAAATTGCAGTTTCCGGTTTGCAATAAAACAGTAGATATTTTATTATCTGTTATATTCACTAGGCATTTTATATTCTGTATGAATGCATAGTGTCGCGGTCCGTGAAGGGCAAAGGTCGCCGATGCACGCACACAAGAAAAAAAATTAATGATTAATTATTTTAATTTTGTTAATTTACAATAGTCCTTGGGGCTATGCTTACAATAAGGCATGTGAATACCACAGGAATCAGAATCTCAGAACTATCCCGATGTCACCGAGCATTGATTGCGTAGTCGAGTCTGTTTATAAATAAACCAACTCAGCACACATTTCTAATCCAGAGGACGTGAGCTGTGCGATATTACTCTACCCTGGCAACTTAAATTAATCATTTTTAATAAGTACCATATACAAACAGTAATACTTTGCAGCTGAAATAACATGAACAACAATCAAAAGAGGTGTGGATATGCAATGGATATGCTTTGCTATATAAATCAAATATGGGGTTATAACAGAAATAAAAAAGACAAAACGGCGGTGGAAATACAATATGGCATAACTTTTTAATAAGGGCGTATTTTTTTGATATGAATTCTAAATTATCATTAAAACGAAATTACAAATATCAGTCAAATATATTCAATATTGATTACTCACAATAGAGTTTATAAAAGAGCATTGAATTATCAATTTCTCTTTACTTTGACGACAAAATTACACTTTAAACACGTTGAAAGAAGTAGGTAGGAGAAATATATATAGCTACAATGTAAAATTATTTAATTTATTATTATTCATATTTAAGATGGTGGCTCATGGATTTCTCTGTTTTCGTTATTGAGTTTGTAAAGTAAGCAAGATTAAATAAATTTATATGGATTAGTTTTTTAAGAGAAAACATTGACAGAGTTTATAAAATGCAAACATCTAATTGTTACAAAGGAACAGTAGCTACCTAAGGTATACTTTAAAGCACATATTGTATTTTGGTGCGTGTGTATTTCATTATGGAGTAACAAGAGTACAATAATCATCTCAACACTTGTGTACATATGTGAGTTTGTGCTATTCGGTGTGGCTGGTGGTTTGTGCTATTATTTCAGCTATGGGATGGAGTAAAATAACCATCCTAACATTTGTAATATAATATAAGTGATAATGAAATTTAAAGATTCTTTAGTTTATTTTAAAGAAGAAGTATGTGGCTGTTCCCTGAAGTTGCGCGCAGGTTGTGGGGCTTACAAGGTACAGTGGTAGCATGCATGGATTTCTATATTTTCGTTATTGAGTTTGTGTAGGGAAAAATATATGAAAAAAACCCTTTTTATGTGAGAGATAGTGTTCTTTGGTCAGGGTATAGTAGGTGGGCACATGTATTTACGTACATAATATATCAGAGTTAGCGGCTGGTAAATAAAATATTCAGTTCGAAAACGGCAACATGCGCGGGTGCCGAGTGCGCGCAGGCCGCTCCGCACAAAAGTGAAATTACTGTGTAACATTTAGGACATTTAAAGTTAAGACAAAAAAAATAAATGTTAGATAGACATTAAAAAATAAATCTCAATACATTTCGTCGTGTCTTTGTGCTTTACGCGATATCAAGAAATAACTGTGTCGATGGATTGTTTTTGTGGATTTGTAAATATAATAAGTTGGTTTTAAAACTTTCTTGTGTGTGTATGTATGTATATATTTTATTTATTAAACTTAATCATAAATAATCTTTTGTTAGAAAAAAATCATCAAAAAAGTGTATGAATAAAATATTTTTCATGCGGTTTTTTGCCATGTATGCCATCCACGTATGGCCAGAAAAAACAATAATTGATTTTATTATTGCCAATACTACAGTTATCTTTTCAATGTTATAGAGATAAGGTTGTTTTTGAAGTGTGTCCTGAAGAATTAAAGTATTATTTCATTTGCGTATTTAAATTCAAGAAGTCTGTTTGATTATTTATGTCTTTGTTTATGTAAGTTTAACATTGATAATAAATAATACTTATTATTATTATTTTAACTTTATAAGAATTGCTCAATGATATCGATTTGAACCCTCAGAAATTAGTAATATCATGGAACTTATCTTTACTTATACCAATATATATTTTTGTTTTTTTTTTTTAATTAATATATATCTAAGTACTACTTTATAATTTATAATTACAAAAAAAAAATATTCATATTTATTATAATCATATCCTAGAAATAGAACTTTTATCATCCACGTTTATGGTTCATTTTATATCCAATTAACATTACTGTTTTTTTAATAATTTTAATAGCAATTGATATTTTTTTTTCTAAATATAATATAATTGAGCGTATATTTTCATTAAAAAATAACTGAATAAGGAGACACTTCGGACTATTATTCCAAATAATACAAAATTTATATATTGATGGTTTCAATGGTCAATATTTAAATGCTGTCTTTAATATATTTCTACATAATCTGTCGGAGATTTAAATGCCAATTTGATCACAACATTACAATCGGTCAAAATATTTTATATTGTATAATATTAAATTTTTCACATGCTTTAGATTCCAGATTGCTAATATAACATAATAGAAAACAAGTAATAGGTTAACTTTCTTTTGCGGTTCCATAACTCTCTCAGAATAAGTTGCGAGTGAAATGAAATTTTCAAGAATATCTCTCGGCAGTGTTGCATCGTTTGCTGTACTATCTCCCGATACTGTACAGTAATTATTTGAAACAATTTTTAACGTTTAATAATATATTTAATTTAAACCGCAGTTCATCAAAATATAAATAAGAATGCTTTCACGCTTATTATTTACAGATATCTTTTAAAATGGTATAGTAAAATATAAAAATTCTTATTATCGCCCAGTCACTAATTTGGATCGTGAACATTAAAATTCAATTTTGGATTTATTATTTGGAAAAGGATTTATTATGAAATTGAAAGCAGTGCCATTATTAATTTATTTTCCCATCCGCGGGCATTCGTAACATTAATTTCAATTATTCTTAAAAACAGAGCATTTTTAATGTCACTATTTCCTGTAGTATGCTATAAAACTTTTTTTCACAGTGTGCTTATCTTAATTAATTTTGATGTGATGACATACTTTTCAGATCAAACATAAATAATGAGTGAGCTCAATTACTTATTGATAATGTCTTAAAAGAAATGTGATAGTTAAAATTGAAACGGCAGACTGCTTTACTTGCTGTAATCTTATACATTTTCAAAAAGGCAACAGGATAACTAAAACTCCAAAAATGTAGCAATATGATACTAGCCCTAATATTATTTATTCGAAAGCAATGACGTAACTTTGTATTAGCAGTGATAGCATCAATTTCTCGGTGGCTAATGCAAGCCTCTCCGAACAGGTTCTTTGTTATGTCTACTCATCCACCCTTCAATTATATTAATAGGGTCATATGAAAATTGACACTGCACTTACGAACCTGCACAAGTTGGCCGAGCTACCACATCGACAATATTAAGTTATTATATTTCAGCCAAGCTATTTTAATATTTTAATTTATTCACACGTGAAACAAAAAGAAAATCCTCAATTAAAAAAACAGGTGGAATACAAAACCATTCATCCACGATTGTATCAGCCAGCCGGGTGTTATCATTTTAATTCAACCACAGTGGTTTGGTAACTGAACGAGAACTTGAATCGTTATTATATTTATTACTCAGCTACTTTAATACGATTAAGTACAACACTTCAACACGATATCGGGATCTAAAAATCGGGTTAATTTTATTACCTGTAAACATATGTTTTAATGCAAAATCGGATTTAGTGACTTTTTAATAATAATCATTGGAAGGTTATTTATATTTTTATTAAGGTTCCCATCGAGGTATTTTCCCAAGTAGGAACAAGTTCTAGCGCTCGCGGTGAAGTTGCTATGACTAATGCTGTTGACGTCATATTTGTTGTATTTTTTTGTTACTGCAGCTGGTATTTTAAAAACATCAACATTTTTTGTTGAATGTGCAGTCTTTGGACTATACCTTCCTGCAAATCCGCGTCGAGCGATAACGCTATTCCATATTGCGATATTCACTGATAAGATGGGTATTCTGCTACTGATACAGTTAATGTGAATTCTCCAACGAAATATTATGATAAATATACAAAATAAGTAACAAATTAATCGGTTAACGAAGTAAAATGATGTATTACCTTGTCAAATTAGCGAAAACAACAACTAGCATTTTTGGATTATGCTTGAGACTGGATCTTTGGATAACAAAAAATTAAATATATTTTAGAGTATTTTACTGTTGTATATGAAATATTTAAAAATAACGTTTTCAATACATTTTTGACGAGGAAAAAATAATACATATCTACTTTCCACACTTAATTCATTTCTATAATTCTACACCCAAAAAGTAAGCACCTAAGTTAGTAGCGATTTAGATTAACAGCCTTTTGTTAAAAAGATACATTATCTCTTGATTCTGTTACACATAGAGTTACCACGGTTATTCAGATGCCATTATTGTTAATCTTGTTAAGTTACACGACTGTGTAAGATGAAGGTAGCAGAGGAGTGTAAAATGCAATAACTTGGTGTAGACGCATTGTTTTAATGTTTCCTCATCTTAAAATAGAACGGATATGATTGCAGAACAAAGGGAATCAAAATGCTATTTTTTTAATGTTTGAACATTAAATAAAAACCGAGTGCAAAAATTTCTTATCGAGTAGACAATTAAGGAAATTGCCAAATGTTGATAACATTCTGATTTCTTTCGAGTATTATCTACTAATGTTACAAAATTAGAATTTCTATCTATTAAAAACTACTCCAACCAACCAATAATTGCAGCGTACACAGTTGAAATTTATATTCATAAAAATAGGTAAATTTGAAAGGTTACTAAAATAAAATTTAGAAAATATTTTATTTTTACCAATATTGAATTAAAAACACTTAAACTTGTGAACAGTGCCAACAATTCTGAGTGGCTTATGCGGCACATTTTGCAATGGATATACAATTTCTACACCAATGACTGAGGACAATGTTCGCTTTTTCCGGCCAAGAAAGTGCGAACATTAAGATCTTCGTTCATGACAGGATTTATCAAATTATACCGTTGAATAATTAAATAATAAATATTCACAAAAAACGGTTGTGACTAATCAAACTATATTTTACTAAGACCAATAAATGGCATCGAATGGTTTTCACGGTTGGTTTGTGATAAAATATTTTTTCATGTATTTTATTTTTATGCATGCTTCAAACTGTTTTGAAATATAATATATTTTTTGCTTCTTACTATACAATACCCAGACACTACATTTCTATTCCTAAAAATTTATCATTTAAAATATTATTACCTTATTGCACTGAATCACAATACAGACTTTTTAAGTGCTTCATGAAGCAATTTGTTTACGGCGTGAATAATACAAAATTTACCTACATTTTACATCAAATACATTGAGAAATAACGTGCGAAAGACTGTGAAATTAATGTGAAAGGGTTCATCGGTTGTAACATCCCCGCGAGAAGACCAATGCCGGCTTTATCAGATAACTCCAGAATCGCGAAGAATTTCTGTGAGATAAGATTAAAAGCTTCTTAGTAATTGCCCGTACACTGCACCGCTCGGCAAAAGTGATAATGGATTTTTACTCCATATCATACCATTGGTCATACACAACTGGATAAAACATTTAAATATTTTTTATATTTATTATTTAAGCCGGTTTTTGTATTCACTCGTAACATGTAATATTACAAACATTTCATTCATATAAAGAATCTGTATAGGACATACTGTGAATAAACTGAATGCTTGAATCACTATTTTTCTATTATGTTATAAGTCGATACATTACTATTTTGCAAAAAAATATTTAGACAAATAATGTGTTTTAATGATAATAGTTAACATCTTTTTATTAAGAGAACCAGGTCATGGATTTGTGATTACTTCGATTGATAATCATTTACTTTATTTGTACATTGTACGACGATTTATATCTGATATAAAAATAACGCAAAGATAATGATAATGTGTCTGAGACAATCGACCGTTCTTGATATTTACTCAGTGCACCACGTCACTTTCAATAACGAACAGATTTCCTAAGTGTAAGATCTTTCAATAGCTGTTTTAGTAATAAAAACTTGTGTTAATTATATAAACTTCCAGCAAAACATACACTTTTATACATTAAAACAATAAGAGTGACGTTAATATAATGTAATTTTTGCTCTAGGTCGACCCATTGAGAGGGACTCGACGACAAAATGGAGAAATCGCAGGTTGATAAGGGGTACGTAAACTTAATTTCAACTTTGAAATTATCTTTTTTATAACTGTGAAACAAAATTATACACATTTTGGTTGATGATAATTTTCCTACAGTGTCCATGTACAATTAATTTACCATGCTGAACAAGATTCGGTTAATCGAATTTAACTTAAAAATTAATTGATGATCGAAATGCATATTTTATTGCTTTAGAACTTCAAATTTAACTGTCGATTATAAAATAATAAAAGTCACACTGAAGGAATATTTATAATCATAATCATTTTTTGCAACTAAAGAAGATACTTTGGATTTCAATAAGTATCCAACATTCCCAAAATAACTATAATTTTATTAATATATATTCTAATAACTTTTAAAATTTTTATTTTAAAAATATTGTATCTTTGTTGATGATTTTCTTAAGAAAAAATTACTGTAAATTGTATAAGTCCTTGCTCTACTTTAGTTTTGAGTTGTTACATGGCTCAGAGCCAACAATCCAAAACTGTCCTACCGAATATGTTATAATCATGTTAATATTAAAAATCACTTTCACTTAAATATATATATATATATATATATATATATATATATATATATATATATATATATATATATATATATATTTATATATTATATATATGTATATACATGTATGTATGTGTGTGTGTGTTTGAGTGCGATGATGTATCAGTGTAATCTACATCAAAAATTTTCATTTTGTTTATTGATTTATTTCTTATCTGTTAATTGATGGCGAGGTGCCTATTGGCTTATAAGAGCTAATAGAGTAATAAGAAAAAAAAATATCGATAAATTCGTCATATCACATGATTTATGTGTTATATAATCTAAATACTTTTACTATAGAAAAGTAATTTAAGTACCATGTGGTAATTATAAACTGTAACAAAACAATAAGAACCATCGACTCGAAATTACAATAAAAAAATATATATGTTATTAAAATACACATAACAATTATTTTATAGTAAATAATATTTCATTTAAAATCAGCTATTCACTAAGCTGTGTGAAAATTAAAAAAATAATCTGCAAATGTATTTGTTTTTTCCTGATAATATTTTTATACTTCGTTGACTTTTTATTACATATAGTTACGCATATTTTTATTGATATTATTTATTCAACCACAACTTCCATGTTATGCAATGACGAAGAATATCCATTGTTTTTTTTTATTATTAATTAGGACCTTGTCTTCTGCACTTATCTACAGGTACAAATTGTAATCAGATGAATAATCGATTGAGTATTGCAAATATTTTCTGTCACGTCATTTGCTGCAAAAAGTGCAGCGCGATAGCAGAGAGATTGCATTAAATAATAATTTATGTTTACTACCATAACATAAATAGCTTAGTGCGGAAATCGCATAAAATCATTCTAATCGCTCTAAGAAAATTCTACAGTTAGCTAAAATTAATTTCATGATTTTAAATATAAAATATTATACGTGAGTAAAATTGCAACAATCTTATTTTTATTCTCGGGTGACCCAGACTCCATATATTATAGAAATATAAAAGAAATATGATAAATATATTTATAAAAAAGGTTTTATTTAATTCAAGAAAATTGTTAAGGTGGTAAGAAATCGCAATAGCGACTGACAATAAGGCGGTGATACAATCTTTTTTAAACGTAACTTTCTAGCAGAGACTACTCGTGACTCGTGACTCGTGACACGACTCTTGTTGGCCTATTTGACTGATAGCTTATGGATGCCACCAGGAATGAATTTATCCAAAATTATCCTCACCTGCATAGCAAGTTTCTTCGCAGCATTGATTCAATTCTAAAAAAAAACACGTGTGCCAATGAGACAAACTCTTGAGGCATTTCTCTTGTCTGTTTTTCTTTTTTTATTATTTATTTTAAAAAATTTCTCATCGCAACCCCAACAAAATTAATACATTAACTATATCATTACGAGGTATTAATATTAACGGTATTAATTGAGAATATATTAAAATTATTTTAATAATAATGCATTTCATCACACTCAAGGACAAATCTACTAAATGGCAATGCGCAAACAAGCGTAAAATAAACTCAATGAAATCAATTTTAGTTAATCGCAAATATATATTTTGATTTGACGAATGCCTTGAAGGTCATATTTATAATAATTATATATAACGAAATAAAATATTTTAGGCTACTCTCAATTTTTGGTGCTAATATGATTGAAACGTCAATGCAGTTCCCATTAACTGTGAATAACTTTTGTTTACTTACATTAGTGTAATAATGTTAATGATGATCTAGTTTACCATTTGGGGCCAACTTTCATAGACACACATACGCGTGTAATAAAAAATATTATGATTATTTTTAATATCAAAGAATATCTGAAGCCAGATCCATGCGGATGGCATTTGGTATACTATTTTCCACACTTTTGGTTATATATTATATCTTCATATCGATTACGACACCTTTGTAATAACACACATTGATTTCTTATAATTGAACGATTTAGTGAGTAATCATCAATATCGGTCTTCATTTTAAATTAAAACAATTTAAAAATTAGATTCGCCCAAATGTAACTAAATGCTATCTTATTATTTCTCAAAAAAAAACAACAGTTAAAGCATAAAAATATTTAAAGAAACGTTGTGACGGAGTCCTTGTTATTAACGCTAATTGTAATCAAATGGCACCTCAAAATGACCGAAATATCTATTTTCTGTAAGATTTAATTACAATAATGAATAAACATTAATACGAATGGTTCTATGAATGCCGTCACGGTTCGTGCTCTGAACTAGATGGTTGATTCCGTACAAGCTTATGTCGTTTTTCTAAATATGCACCCGCACTATTTTCAGTGAAAAATGTTTAATATATATATAGATAATAACAGTATTTTTTTCGACAACTTCTCAATTAGCGCAAATAATTTTTTGAGCATTTATTTGTCATAAACCAGCTACAGTCGGCGCAGAAAATTTATACCGAATATCAAAACACCTTGAAATGTGTACTCTAAATAAAAAAAGGGTACTTCGATTTATTTACGTAATGGCTCAATTGTGATCAACAATTATTTTTACGTTATCAAAATTAAAATCCAAAATCCCAACCATAAATTATGTTGTATATTGACTCAATGTGTTTTAATTATTATGAACTACCTAGTATTGAAGTAAATTGATATTTTGAAAGTGTGTTTATGTATAACTTCCCTTAAAATCTTTTTTTTTAATTATGTACCATTAAATGCATGCCTGTTGTTATAATAAGAAAAATATATAATTGTAAAACGACTTGCACTATTATCAAAACAAGTAAGCGTCAGTGCTCAATTATTATTTTAACAGAATCTCTAAATGGAAAAGTTTTGACCTTACAGTTTAATATAATTCACACGAAGCTTCATCACATTTTATGAAACAAATCAATTAATGTTTAGAAATCCGTATTTATCAAATCGAGACTCACATTCAAAGAAATAATAATTAATACAAAGACAGCTGAATTCCCCCGAGAAGAATCGGCAGAGAAACGACTTCAATTTTATATGAGATCATTTAATATAAAGAAAAAAACGGCTAAAATCGCTCGCTACACTTGGGATACGTTAAATTTCAAATCGTATGGACTAAATGACATCATAAAGTAAATCTTTTTCTACACATGGCGAATAAGGAAACCGGTTTCCAAACAAATATGGTTCGCAGGATATGCTGTGACGACAAACTACTTTTTGCTGTAACATGGAAGTCTGTCGATTCTCCAAATTTGATAAATTAAAAATTCAAAGAATATTTAAAAAAATATTATCTTTACTCGATTATTGCTTTACCCTCGGGTGATAGTTTAAATATTAACATAAAAAAGTATTTTTTGTGAGTTGCTATATTAAAATATTTCTTCTTATTGAATATGCGACGAAACGATTCGACAAAATGAATTCAAATAAAATGCAGCAGACAATACTTGCAGTTTTCCGCCTGAAATTTTAAAGTCATGAGTCAAAAGCTGACATCACCGCTGAATAAACTAAATAAATATAAGTCACGCTGAAAATGTAACAATTACGCAGATAAGAGCAATGCTACAAGTGACGTTTATGCCGATAAAGTTTTTGAGTATGTCTCAATAATACAGCCATACTCGACTATTATTCCATAGGGAAATCTTGATGACGCATTGAGTCGAAACGGAAGTAGGTTTTGTGTTTTATTTATTACACGGGGAGTAAGTGTAATTTTACTAATTTTGAACGGATAGCCTAAAAAATAACATAGCAAATATATGCATGGGGCCCGAATGCAAAAAAAGCTTGAGTATCGCTGTTTTAATAGATATATTGTTTTGAGTAAGTATTTAGTGATTTTGATTTTTGAAAAGTGTTTTCGCTCGTCGATATCGCCCCGCAGTGTCTCCGGGGTGGACGGGGTCCGAGTGGAGAGCGCGGGGCCTGGGCTGGCCGGGGCTGGCCGGGGCTGGCGGGGGCTGGCCGGGGCTGGCCTGGACCCCTCCGGGCCTGGACCCCTCCGGGCCTGGACCCCGCCGGGCCTGGACGCGCCGGGCCTGGACCCCGCCGGGCCGGGACTCCCCCGGGGGTCAGCGCGCATGCCCCCTCCGCGTGCAGCGGCGAAGGCTCGGTCTTTTTGCGAACCGGCTCTCGGTCCGGGCCCCGCGGCTCACTCGCTCTCCGCCGCCTCGCCGACTCGCTCGGCACAACAAACGCACGCGTGACTCCACGCTCACAACAATAGACCCTGGCGATATGTCAGACTCGCGACCGACGCTGAAAGGATCGTGTGATTCATCGTATTGAGGAATATCAGTGTATTTGTGTCATAAAACTTTCATTTTCAGTTTACAATTTGCAATAGTTCAAAGTGAGTTTCGGTATTTTTGAATAGTGACTCGAGGCCAGTGTGTGATATGCTCAGGTGTAATCCTATCGCTTACCTGGCGCCCGCGACGTGACATGCCTCTGAGGCGCTGCCGTGTGTCCCTGTCGATAAATCGCCCGGGCGGATAGCTCGCGAGGACTTTGTTTCATTGAATACTTTTGAGGTGAGTTCGTTCATGATTCACGCCGCCGTCAGGTAGACGGGCTCGCATTGAATATCCAAACAACAACGCCTTAAGTAAAACAAGCGAAGGAAGTGCGGGATGGTGGAGTTTGAATCGACGGCCGTTATGAACGGAATTTAAATTTTCATTTTGTCAAACTGTCACAACTGAGCAAACTTTTGAGAATACTACTAAAGCGAAAGCTATCCCATCGATAGCTCTTTGTAGTACTTTTCAGTATTATAAAAGATTTTATTTTACTAGTGACATTTTTAAATAGTTATATTAAAAAAACGCCTGAGTATTTTATTTCTTGTGTTTCTATATGCTAGTAAAAATAAACAATAAATAATTAATTCAAAATAAAAAAATATTATAGTATATTTTAAAAACATATACATATATATGTACACATGTGTTTTTATATATTGATAAAATTCATCGTTGAAATTCATAATGGAAATAATTGAAATATTTTATTTAATATTATACACCTACCTACGGTAATCAGTTGTGGTACTTTGCAGCAAACTAATTCGTGCCTCTCGATAGTTAATGCTATCGGCACGTCCAATAAAGTTTCAGCCGTGAGCATTAAAAAGAATTATGAATATCGCCATAAAATAAAATTAATTACCGTTTCTAATAAAATGATCGCGGTGCATACTTTCATTTTGATGAATTGACAGCGATATTAAAATTACTAATTATTTTAAATACGAGTATTTATTTCTGTTTACACTAAAGTAATATTTAATATGATAAGTATTTTTATTTATTTAGAAGGCGCAATGGCGAAGAATCCAGTAAGCTATAAAAAGAAGTACGTAACGGTTAAAATAGTAATAACTATGAATTGTAGATTATGTAGTTGTAGTGAATTTAATATTTTTTCTAGTCAAAACTAATTCTCACTTACGGCATTTTAAATAGCAACTGCTGAAAAAATTATGTCAGATAATCCGACACACAAGAGGCATACAGTTCAACGGCACTCACCACGAGCTCTGATTTAACCCTGCTGGATTTGGAAGTGCGCGTGTTGAATGCCAAAGTTGTCTTTTCAGCACGCATCCTGCTTAGGCACCTCGATTGCTCAAACACCACACAATTCACTACTAGCATATGAATTAACAAAACTGAAAATTTACTGTACATAAATAAATATTTCATGCAATCAGGCTTGCAAGCTCGGATGCTAAAACTAAAAAAAATCAATTAAACTCATTCTTATCAGATAGTCAATATTGAGATAATATATACCAATTGGATTCAATATCAAACTTTAAGCTCGTGAGTCTGAAAGATGTGACGTCAAAAAACCATACTAATCAAATATATATATACACAAAATGTAGTGTTTCTTTTTTGAAATAACTGGAACATATTAACATATATTGTATAAAACGGTACATGGCAAATAAAGATGTGTTTAAAATATTTATGAGATAATTGAGTCCAACCCTGAGGCTCTCGCTGTCTAAAACGTGAGTTTAGTAATAGATTAACCATTCATTATAAAAAATAATTTAAACGCAATTAGTTAGATACACCCTATCTACTAAATAAAGGAATGTATATATACTATTATTACTAATACTGTGGCAAAAATGTTTATTGGTTAATTTTACATAAATTTTATAGTAAACTAAAAACGAATCTAGCTCGCTGCATTTTAATTGGTAATTTTTTCTCCAGTAGAAAGCCCAAAATCACGTTTCGACCACGTTTTTTTCCAGATAAGGCCCTCAAGCATTCTAGGGTAATTCGGATGCCGTAACAATAAATCCCTGAATGACGCTTCCTATCCGACTGGCCGCTCTATAAATAGTGATTGCCTAAGTAAGTTGGGCGGCCCCGACATTATTGATTAGCGCCGACGGCCTCAGATGATACCTTATCGGTTTATCGCCGGCGCACTCAGAGCCCCGGGGCGATTTGCGGATTGCGATACTCCTTCGAGAAATTAAAAATTTAACATTTCGCAGAACCAACGCGCCACGATCTCCGTAGCCTCACATTCCGTTTGATAATGCCAACGTAGCAGGTTGGCGAAACCGGTCACATGTTGAAAAATCGCAAAAGTATTACAATAGATTTCCAACAAGTACCCCATGAAGTCACAGATGTGTAAATAGTACATACAATTCACAGTGATTAAATCGGTAATGGAGTAGTGGACTTGTAATTATTGTGGAGGGTTGTGCTCTCGAAATACTTTGTCTAGAGTAGTCCCGTTATTGTATCTGCAGCCTGATCTGATCTAAATACCAGAGCTTTTTAGGAAAAGGATTATACTATATAAGAATGCTAGTGGGCAGCAGCAATAAGCAAACTTTTCCATCAAATATAAAACTGTAGTGTAAAACGATCAACGACTACACTATTTTCCCTAAGAAGCCATGAGCACTGTCTCAGCATGAGTATATGCTCAATGGAAAGTCGCCAACCTCCTCTGAGAAGAGGCACCCGAAGAAGTAGAAATAGTTCTAATATTGAGTACCTTTTTTTATTTATTAAAACGTGAAATATATATTTAACTTATAACATAATACCTGGTTGCAAATAGTACTCATTAAGTGTATTACAAAAAAAGTATATATTTTTTATTTGATAAGAGAATACACTGATTTATAAATAAATTATGACAAATAATTTTATAACAAAATTATCAAAAAATGTAAAAGTCGACAAAAATTAAAATTAAAATGTTGAAAATAAACAATTTTATAGATACTTCTTGGTTATCGGAAAAGTTTTCAATTTTCTAAAGTTTTTCATCGCCGTTGAGGTACGATTATTTAAATTATTTGATTCTTGTAAACAATGGATTTCACGAGAAATTAAAAAAATATATTTTAATAAAAAAAAGCCTTCCGTCAAAATAATGGCATGTCCAATTATGTTCAGGCCTATTTCTGTACACATAAAAATATTATTATATAGCTTCTATATTTTTTAAAGTCGTTTAAACAGAAAAAAACAATTTTTTATCTTCATATAGCAAAAAAGTTGTCACGATCTCAATTAGGATTTTTTGATGTTTGATGTGTGAACTCCACTTTCACCAGCAAAAGAGAAGCCAGCGTCCAGCATGCGACAGTTAAAATCCATATACTACGAAATATTTAAGTAGACTTTGATATTGATTGAAGTTTTCAAAACACGCAAAAGTACGTTTAATTTGATATCGCTGCAAATAGCGTATTGAACTGTAAACATATCAAGCTATTTTAATACATTATCTTCTTCTTCGAGTGCCTCTCCTCAGAGGGGGTCGGTGACCATTTCACTGAACACATATTTATCCTGGGCCAGTCTTACTGATTCGGCTGTATTCCTGACTTCAAGCCAATGGCGTAAAATCGGCATCCACGTAAGTTATGTCCTTCCAATTCCCCCTTTTCCTTGAACAATATTTATCAAGTTTTTTTCTAGTTAGATTAGTTCGATGAGTTCAGATTTTAATAATTTTGTTGTCCTAGTGATTTTTTACTTTGGCCGATTAACGCGGTGTATTTTTGTGGTCTATTCGATTATTTTGTTGGGTGCATGTTCTGTTTATTTGTTTTTTTTTATCGTGCCATATCAGCTGTTCTTAAAACACCAGAATGCCCCGTCCCCGATTTTTAAGCGTTTTATGTTTAGTTATAAAGGTTAATTTGATGTCATTAAAATTGTCATTTCGCGTTAAACACGAAAACTTATCTTTGCGGTTTTTGGTTACTATTACATAGAATTTATAATTATGTATATTTTATTTGGACTGTTATCATAATATTTTAATAAACACATGTAATATTTACTTATTACACAGTAGTTAGTAATTGAAATGTAATTAATGCGGTTTATATTTATAAAATTATAATATGCCAAGAAAGTGATACAATAATAAGAAGCATAGAAAAGAATCTACAAAAGCTCAGTTTTATTGCGATTTAAGTTGTCCTAAATATCCAGTTTACTATTCACGCTATTGTCAATCAATCTTTATCTATTTATTTTTTTCCTTTTCACCACAAAGGTCCCTACAAACGACCGATAAATTAACGCTTTACAATTTACATTTTTCGGGTTATTTTTCCATTAACACTGTTCAAACAACCAAGAGAAGTTAGACAACAGTGTTTCACACGTTAAAGTCGGCCGTATTGCACTTAAGGATGCTCAAAAGGCATTTAAGTTATTAAATTGGCCTAGTTACTAATTTATTTATGTAATTGTATATTTACACATAAGTGTCAATATTTCATATTGCATTTGAGGCAAATATAAACATAAAATTTTTATTCAATCTAACTATTCTCTGCTGAAAATGGTTGTTTTTCTTTTTGGTATTTTATAATAAATAGTATCATAAATTACGTGATTATTTCAACATTACTATTAAATGCCATTAAATAAATTATACACATATCGCAAAGAAGTAGCGATGTTCGCCTAAGTATTGCCATCCGCCTACTCTATCAAGTGTATTCGTGAATCTATTCATAACCAAGTAGTATTTGAGTATATTAATATGTATTTATTAATAACAATTTAATACAAACTTTGATACATTAATATTATTTAAATATTTATTGTACAATATGGATGTTGAAAATAATTCAAGGTATGCTTCAGGAGCTCTATTAGTCCCTCAGCGGGAAGTGGAAAAGCGAAAAAGTCAGATTTATGAAATTTAAAAATATTTTTATAAAATACGGCCCCTGGGATGGCTAAGAACGAAGAAACAATGCATTATAGTTTTATATTGTTTATTTTACAAGCCACACCTCTAACTTGTTCCGTCATGGTGTGCGATGGTGAGCGTTCTAGGACAAAGCATGACGCGCCTCTGGCCTCAGCTTTCAAGGAAAGTTTTAGATTACAAACTTCACAATACAACTTATGCTCATCGATGCCAGAGAACGACATTATATATTATTCTAAAGCATTTTGTAGTTTTTCTATAATACTGTAAGTAAAATGCTTTTATTTTATTGGTGACCGGTTTCGCCAAACTTTCGCCAAAGTAAAAGTTTGGCGAAACCGGAAAAAAATAAAATAAGTGATAACACCTTAAAGTATTTCAATTTAATATTGAATATATAAAGTAAATATTTTTATTTGATTGATTTCAATTCAACATTTTATTTATTATACATTCAAGCCGATACATATTAACTTTGAGATAAAGTAATCTTATATGTATGAGTATTAATTTTTTGCTCTTTTAAATTCTATGCTATGTGCAAATATTGTAAAATAACAGACCAATCATGAATGGGATTTTTGGACAATTTTTTTTTTCGGCACTTTTGATTGAATATATGTTTAAATTATGTAGCGTACGTAGGAGTGGTGACGAGTCACTGGGAATACCGGATAATTACGCAGATGTATTTTTTGTCGCCATGAGTAATAATTTTCTAACAGAAAAATAGTTCTTGCTTTCAACGTGGTTTTTGAAATGTAATCATTTTAGTCGAAGTGTGGTTTTGTCAATTAATATCTCGTAGGATCAAAACTGAGGTCCACTTAGGTAGGGGATGTTTGTTTTTCCTGGCTTAGTTTTTTGACATATAGATAAATGTCAGGCTGGACTTTCCCCGGGGAGCCTTTTGCGTTAGTTTACTCGAATTTAAATTTGTGAAAGGTTTTGACATTTTCTTGCACGTATTCGTGTCGTTTTACCCTTTGACTGCCTCAGACCATCAAATTTTAATATGATAAGTAGGATGGCTGACATTTTTTTTCTAGTACTATCGATGATCATTATTTCCCTTCTTCAAAACACAAAAAATATATTTATTTGTTTGACTTTTAATTGAAGAATAATTTGTATGCATTTCAACAATCGTTGAGAATCAAAACTTCTGCTGAATATTAAGGATTTAATGAATAGTACTTACTCGTATATCTCTATGCATTATCAAAACAACTTGTATTTTCTGAAGAAGAAATTGGATAAACTTGTTAGCAATCAGAAGGCACCTGCAGAACATACTTTACGTTTGTACATAAATAAATTGGACCTACTAATAAATAAGACAATATTTACATCTCTCTCAACCAATACCTCTTCCCCTTAACAATTAATTGTTCACTTACAATGTTGCATGTTATTTTTTTAATTCTCACTCAGTTTGATAATACCAACGTGAAAGGTTGGCGAATAAACCGGACACCGACAAAATTAACATGTGGAAACATCACTAAAATATTTTATTTAAAATATTATCAATATTAAAACATCACTATAATATAGTAATCATGCAGCGAGCCTCGTAAAACGATTAAGCCATAAATTCTGGTTATACGCTTAATAAAAACGACATCATTCTCCAAACCTTACAATTACAGCTTCATATTATTTATGTCACTTAAAATTTCTCTCGATTTCACTAAATTAATAACTAGTAACTAGAGATACTAAAAAACATATAACCTTAAATTTATACCTTTCACTTTACGTGCAGTTCACGTAGGGTCAAATAATTTCTTTCGACAATAAACTAACACTCTGGCTAATTTTTAACAGACGAGTTGAAAGCCACACTTCAAAATAACCATGTGTTTTTTCAAATTAACCATGGGTAAACGGTTCACCCATGAAACGACGCCTTCTGGCCATCGTGGTCCTCAGTCTTCAGACCCATCGTAACTTTGAGAGTCTTGTGCTCCGAAAAATAAATCGAGAATTTTCCTGTATATTTTTGTAATTTTACATGAAAAGCGTTTACCCATAGAGAGGATGTTAAATATTTATTTATCTTCGGCAGTAAATTTTTATGGATTTCGTCTCAGTTGTAATCCGACAGGGTCTCGTCGATTGTGGCTTCCCAATGGCTTATATTATCTATAGCCAAAAAAATAGGCAATTTCACAATAAAAATATTTTACTATAGAATATCAAAACTAAACTATAACTATAAAAGGAGTAATTTACCTAAATGAAAATTAAACACATTTATTCAATTTCAATTTGTTTATCTTTTACAGTAATAAAAATATTTTAAAACCAAAAGCTGCTTGATTTTTTATACTCTTAGTGGATTTCAAAAAGTCTATTTGTGTATTCTTATAATGTCTTTATCATTATCTTTTTTGATAAGATAATTCTTTAAATGTGATAAATTATTAAGGAATTAATTTACCATGTATTGATAAATGCTTTTTGGACATTATCGTGTTGATTATATTTGCTCTTACCAATATTCATTAGTCTGTAAAGGTCTCCTGAGTGATTCTGGGGCGTGGTGGATATATATATATTTTTTCAATTCTTTATCTGTATGTACATAATTATTAATTTTAGATATAAAATGTCGAATTCTTGTACTAAAAAATAGTTAAAGTGATATTTAAGTGAAACTTCGCAATATCATTTATTCGTACATATCTTGTGTCTATAAAGACACAAGATAAGGGCTTAGTAATATTTTTTGTAATATGTGAACTATATATTTAATAAATAACTTTAAAAATATATAAATAAATATTTTATACTTTCCGTAAAAGATATGGATATTTCGATTAAATAACAAACATTTAAATTTAATATCATATTATACCTATACAATTTAGAGTGTTCTGAAAATATACACTGACCGAATAAAAACAGGATGTAGAGTGTTTAAGAAACAACAGCAGAAATTCTAACCATTTAAATGTATATAGTGTTGTAATAAATAGTTTCCGAAATAAATTATATGTCTTATAATTTGGTCACCATTTCAGATTTGCCCCCCGCCCAGCCATGGAGAAGAACCTTCACAACCGGGACCGCGTGGGCGTGCAGGACTTTGTGCTGCTGGAGAACTTCACCAGCGAGCAAGCTTTCATAGACAACATGAACAAGCGTTTCAAAGAAAACATTATTTATGTATGCAACGTTTCATAACAACTGTCATCTTTAGTAATAAAATATATCATGTTCCATTTCAAGACAATTAAGGTATTTTATTAGAAATATTAAAATCTTGCAATTAAATTTCAGACATACATAGGTCAGGTGCTGGTTGCAGTAAATCCATACAAGACTCTTCCTCTTTATACGGAAGAACAAATCAAAGAATACACGAAAAAACATTTCTTCGAAGCTCCACCTCATGTGTAAGCATTGATATTTTTATATACCCAAACTATAGCATTTATTTAAATAAAAAAGTAAATGGATTTAGTCACAACAACTCGTTCTTGATTATTTACAGATATGCCATTGCTGATAATGCATACAGATCTCTAATTGATGAACACAGAGAACAGTGTGTATTGATTTCAGGTATGCATTTTGTCTTATTTATTCATAGGTATTCAGTTGATAATAAAATCTCCCCGTAATGATGTTAATTAATTTTTGTGTATTGATATATCAGTTTTGTATATATCAATTTTCGTTATATGGTTTGTAAAGATAATCCTTTTTTATTCATGAGTGTGTATGACGGTTTTTTTTAAAATCTCTTTTATAATAATATATATATATATATGTCTATTTTGTGGATTGAACGTCAATCAAGTGTGTATTTATTTACCTATACAGGTATATATTAATATGATTAGGCACAATTATTGCTAAGTTGCAGTGGCTCGTTAGCATAATGGTAATGCACCGGCCATGTAAGCTTGGAGATGTGAGTTCGAATCTCACACAAGTTACGATGATATTTTTTAGAGTGTTTCTTTAATCATTTTCGATGTGTGAAAAAATGAGCCTAATCATATTAATATAATAATATATATTTATTTAACACAAATGATATACTATTATTCAACAGGTGAGTCTGGATCAGGAAAAACAGAAACATCAAAGAAAGTTGTGGAGTACATTGCTGCCCGAACATGCCATTTAAAAAATGTTGATAAAGTTAAAGACAAACTTCTCCAAAGTAATCCTGTACTAGAGTCATTTGGAAATGCCAAAACCAACAGAAATGAAAATTCTAGTCGATTCGGCAAGTATATGGACATTCAGTTTAACTACGAAGGTGGACCGGTTGGAGGCAATGTCATCAACTATCTATTGGAAAAATCTCGTGTTGTTCACCAATCAGCAGGAGAAAGAAATTTCCATGTGTTTTACCAATTACTAGCTGGAGCTGACCAAGCCACTCTCAATCGCCTGTGTCTTCAAAATAGCCCGGACCACTACAAATACACAATGGAAGGAGTAAGAAGTCTTCATTATGTTACTATTAAACAAATCTCGCATATATTTCGACACAAATTCAAAATGGATATTGCTTTTTCAGAGAGGAAATAGTGACACAAAAAATAAAGATGCAGCTCAGTTCAAAACTGTTCTGAATGCAATGCATACCATCGAAATTGAGAAAAAAGAGCAAGATGAAATTTTTGACATTATTGCAAGTATTTTGCACATTGGAAATATAAAGTACATTGTAAATGAAAATGGCAACGCAGAGGTATCCAACAGTGATAACAGTTCAGAAAATGTAGCTAAGGTGAGTTGCACTGCTCATAAAAGAACTAACCGTAACCGTATGGAATTCTGATGAAAGACCCACATACTCTATCTATTTCTGTCGCTGAGAGGCAGTTCTGGACTGGAAGGGAAGGTCTCAGGGAAAACTATTAACAAAAGACCCGAAAGGGAAATAATTTAATTGTAATACGCAAAAAGTATCTTTATGTTATTCGGTAATACCGATAAATAGTAAATATATTGGTACTAAAAAGTCAATTATCCAAGGTATATTTTTAAAGTAATATATTTATCCAATTTATCAATATGTGTGTAAGATTTTTTTTTACAATTTCAAAAACATCCAATTAAACATATGATTTTTAGGTTCCTCGATAGCTCAGTCTTGCCTAGTTGAAAGGTATATTGCTACTAATGAAATATTACTTTTATTATTTAAAACTATATATGCCCCAGAAAAAAGACTTTCCTTGAAAATAGCATCAACGTAATTACATATCTCATGGCATATCTTCAGGTTGATAGGAACTTTATCTGTCCAAAGTAATAAATATATATAATAAAACTAATAGGTGTCCTCAGTATGAAACCATTAAAAACACTTTAAGTTTGTTAAATTTAATAGAGGATTCTGTTGTTTCAATTATTACTTTTAATTTACAGTTATTGGGGTGTGATGTGGGTCATCTACGTAGGGCTTTTACTCATCGTACTATCGATGCTCATGGAGATGTAGTCACCAGCCCACTGAGTGCAGAGTTAGCACAGTTTGCTCGTGATGCTCTGGCTAAAGCCATTTATGATCGATTATTTACAAGACTTGTTTCTCGCCTCAATGATTCTCTTCAGCCTGCTGAGAAAAACACCAATCCTGTCATTGGAATTCTTGATATATATGGATTTGAAGTCTTCAAGAAAAACAGGTAGAAGACCTTAAGCTTTGTTGTTTAAGCTATCACTTAACAATATTTATAATATTTTTCCATGTGAAATAATATGCTATAAAAATCTCACCAACTACTAAACCTAATTACTACTACTAACTAAATCTAATTTTACTTTATAGCTTTGAACAGTTTTGCATTAATTTTTGTAATGAAAAATTGCAACAACTGTTTATCCATCTAACTCTTAAATCAGAACAAGAGGAATACTTACGCGAAGGCATCGAGTGGGAGCCGGTTGCATTCTTTAACAATAAAGTTATTTGCGATCTTATTGAAGAAAAGCACAAAGGTTAATACTTGTATATATGTCTCAAACATCTATTTTTCACGATTAAATATCAAATTTGATTATATTAATAAATTTTCTATAGGAATAATTGCCTTAATGGATGAAGAATGCTTAAGGCCAGGTGAGCCTACTGACGTGAGTTTCCTTGCAAAAATAAATAAGAACCTAACTAAGCATCCTCACTTTATTGGACACATGAAGGCAGACATTCAAACTCAAAAAACTATGGGAAGAGATGTACGTTTTAAAAAATCAAGTTTCTTAGTAATATTATGAATGTTAATGAAAAACTTATCAAAATCAATGATTCTTCTTCAGGAATTTTGCCTAGTTCACTATGCTGGTGATGTAACATACAATGTGAACGGTTTTCTGGAAAAGAATAATGACCTGCTCTTTAGAGATCTCCGAGAATCGATGTCTCATGCATCCAACTCAATAATAAAGAGCTGTTTCTCCAACAAGGAATGGGAAAATAAAAAAAGACCTGAGACGGCCGTCACACAGTTTAAGAACTCACTCAACGATCTAGTCAAGATTTTGATGGGGAAAGAACCCTCTTATATTCGTTGCATCAAGCCCAATGATTTGCAATCTTCAGGTAAATTACTTAAATATGCATTATGTTTTAAATTAAATCTTTTTTAACAATAAGCTTTTTTATGATATGTATATAAAAATCATAACATTTTTATTTTAGGTGTATTTGATGAACGTATAGTATCCCATCAAGTTAAATATCTGGGATTGATGGAAAATCTTAGAGTGAGAAGAGCTGGATTTGCTTATAGAAGACCATACGATCTATTCTTGCAAAGATATAAATGCTTATCAACCTCAACCTGGCCAAATTACAAAGGATTAGCTAAGGACGGAGTTAGGGAGCTCGTTAAGACTTTAAACTATGAATCAGATGAATACAAAATGGGGAAGTAAGTGATTGTAGATTATTAAATGTATAAGGTTTTCTTTTATAGAAATATTTGTGGCAGTTCATTTCTGTTTTGAAATTATTTTTTCAGTACCAAACTTTTCATTCGTTTTCCAAAAACACTTTTCAAAACAGAAGATGCTTTCCAAGAAAAGAAAAATTATTTAGCAGCAATTATTCAATCTCATTGGAAAGGGCTGATGCAGCGTCGTTGTTATTTGAAAATGAAGCAAGCTGCGATTATGGCTCAAAAGTGGGTTAGACGCTTCATGGCGCAAAAGGAAAGAGAAAAGAGGAGAAAGGCAGCCGACACCATAAGAAAATTCATCAAAGGTTTCATCACTCGTAATGACCCACCTAATGCAGAAAATAAAAAGTTTGTTGAGATTGCGAAGTCACATTGGCTCAAGAGATTATCAAAGAGCCTGCCAACTAAAGTTCTGGATAAATCATGGCCACCGTGCCCGTTTGCCTGCAAGGAAGCTTCTGCCCATCTTCACAGAATTCATAGAAATCACTTAGCACGCAAATACCGACTGGCACTGGAACCTGCTAAGAAAAAACAGTTGGACCTTAAAGTTTTGGCTGAAAAAATTCTCAAAGGTAATGAGGGCTCCATTTTAGATAATTAAAATTATATTAATTTTAGATTAATGTCAATCTGAATGCGTTTTTATTTACCCATGCAGGTATTAGTATGTTTATGTGATTAAGCACATTTTTTCATACATTGAAAACGATTAAAGAAAACTCTCAGAAAATATCATCGTGACTTGTGAGGGATTCGAACCCACATCCCCAAGCTTTCATGGCCGGTGCATTTATCCAACTATGCTAACGAGCCACTGCAATTTAGTGAGAATTTTTAATAATCATAATCTACATATGAACTAATATGCTCGGGCTAATCAATATTTAATGATTTGCAAGCACTGGACTTTTTAATTAAAGTAACAAGTGAAGCATTTTTATATCCAAGTCTGGCTTAATCACGTAAAAATGTGCTTAATCACATAAACATACTAATACCTGCATGGGTAAATAAAAACGCATTCAGATTGACATTAATCTAAAATTAATATAATTGAATGGTGCGCGTCTCGGCTAAACATCAATAGATTTTAAAAATAATAATAACCAGACTTAGATATAAAAATGCTTCACTTGTTACTTTAATTAAAAAGTCCAGTGCTTGCAAATCATTAAATATTGATTAGCCCGAGCATATTAGTTCATATGTAGATTATGATTATTAAAAATTCTCACTAAATTGCAGTGGCTCGTTAGCATAGTTGGATAAATGCACCGGCCATGAAAGCTTGGGGATGTGGGTTCGAATCCCTCACAAGTCACGATGATATTTTCTGAGAGTTTTCTTTAATCGTTTTCAATGTATGAAAAAATGTGCTTAATCACATAATTAAAATTGTCTGATTTTGATACACAATATAATAGTTATTACCTAACTATTTTTAATTTTGCTTTAGGCAAGAAAAAGAACTATCCTAACAGTATTGGACCCTGGTATCAAGAAGAAAGGCTCGCTCGAGAACAATTCACCCTCAAGGAAGGATTTGTTTCATCATCCCTTCCTGCTGGAGAAAAAGTTCATGTTTGTAAAGAAAATTTACTTTAAAAAAATGTATGTCATCAATAACAAAATCTAGACCACAATGGATCGTGATTTTTTTAATTACAGTACTCAACTGGTGTCGTCAAATATGACCGTCATGGTTACAAGCCTCGTGAGCGCGTTCTTTTAGTTAGCAATAAAGCAATTTACATTCTTGATGGAAAGAAAGCATTTAAGTTGAAGCACAGGTTACCTTTGGACGTTCTTCAATTTGTAGTCACCAATGAGAGTGATACACTATTGATGATCCGAATTCCTCTAGAACTTAAAAAAGATAAGGTAATCAACTAATTCTTTTACAGAAATCCGGGTTCTAACCTTTGATGAAATATAATAACATAATTTATTTTTTTTCAGGGAGATTTGATTCTTTCTGTGCCACACCTGATAGAAGCTGTGATAAAGATTATTGATATAGTCAAAAAACCAAATGCTGAATATCCATTATCTATTGTTGATTCTGGATCGTAAGTGCTATTTTTATTATTATTTTAGATTTAATGCCACTGTATTTTGGTTTGAAGTTGTATGAAGACTCATGAATACGGTCCTCAAATCGATTTAAAATATATTATCTTAATATTTTTTCAGAATCGTTCATAACCTAGTCGGTGATAAGAAAGGAGGCCAAATTGAAATAATTACAGGCGCAGAGCCTGCTATTGCAAAATCTAAAAATGGGCATTTACTTGTGGTAATAGTTGTGAATATTGACAATAATGTACTTGGTATATTTGCAAAGTTATAATAATTAATGTATTAAATTGTATTCCAGGTTGCAAGTCCATAAGTCGCTTGAAGAAAAAGTTGAAATAATGCCATACTACGCCCTAAGTGATTCCTAATTTTTTAATAATGCTTATTTATAAATTTTTTAATACATATGTATATATGTTTTATTTTAATAGAAAATATACAAATAAAAATACATTTTTTGTGAAATTTAGAAATATATTTATTATTGGTACAAAATATTATGATTAATATTGTATAATAAAAAAAGGATTCAAAATAAAGTTATTATTATTGTATAAAAGTGTTGTATTTTAATAATCATTTAACATTCAAAGAACATGAAAAATATCCAAAACGAGATATCAATTTCTTTCGAATTCTTTGGTAAGTTAAAAAAAATATTTTCGGGTATTTTTTGTAAAAAAAAAAAAATAACATTGTTACAATTTCTTTACATATTTTAAAATATACAATTTATTTAAAAAATATATATAAAATAGTATGCAGGAAATTAGTCTGTTCATACTCATCTTGCCTAAAACAAATCTAGGAAGATATTACAAATTAATGACTTCGTATTTTTACTAGACGCCCTCATCTGAATGACGTATTTTAGCAAGGCCCCGAACGAGGAGTCGATTTGATCTGACTATAGATTTCTGTCATTGGTTACCTTTACAGCCTTTTATAGTTCAGTAGCAGCAAAAATCCAAAATTCGCATTACTCGAAGCAACAATATTATGATTACATTATTAAAATGAAATATTCACAGAATTTGAAACGGTTATACATGACGGAAAGCATCGAAATAAAATGTTGCATAGCTCGGTGTTGCTAGAGGCCGGAGGAGTACTTCCTTATGTATTGTTTTATTTCGTGATGATACTAAACAAACGCACGCGCAGCGAGCTCCGTGCAGTTGCATGACCTAAAAATGACAATTCGCGGAGTTAAACGAAAGGGGAACGTGTACGCAAAATGTTAATCTCACGTTGTCCACAGTTAAATGACATATTTTGCGTTAAAAACGTGGAGAAAGTGTAAGTGTCAAGTGTGATAGTTGTATCTGAAGTTTACTTCCTGCAACGGAATACGGGGAGCCTGTCCTAGTTTTCTGTAAAATGCATATTACTCAATTTATCGAGCTTATGTTGAAGAAGTAACCTTGCCGACGCTATTGTTCTGGCTCAGATAACGTTCTCTCGGCTATTTCGCGTCTTTTGGTCGTTCCTCCGCGAAATGTACTATTTACGGAAGACGATTTGCTTTTTCTGAAATGTCAAAAATGACCAACCTATTATAGAACGTTTTAATTTTTGCTCATCGGTAGTAACTGATATTGTTTTAGGACGCTGCAATATTATTTTTAAGTTACTTTTGTAATTATACAACCTTTTCTTTTGTTTCAGGATTATGAGTTACCCCCCACTGTGACTGAAGGCAGCAACTGAGAAGACTAGTATCATAGATTGATTTGTGATTGAAAGATATCAAAATGACTGATGTTGAGATGAACTTAAGCCATAAAGATAAAGATATCAAAACTAGAATCTCCAAGTTTGATGATGACAAAAGTGATGACAGTTTAAACGGTTTATTGGAGACTGATCCTTTAGCGTTAGATGAGGAAAAAATGGATATTGGGGAGTGTGAAAAAGATGGCACTTCTGATTCGCAGGATCTAATTATAAATGGTAGTAATGAAGAATGCAAAGTAAATACTTTTAAGGAAGTGCTGTTAGATAATGGTAAAGTTACTGGAAAAGATGAACCTTTAGATTTTAAGGAGACTGAAAATAAAGAAGAATCGACATTAAGTATATCTATTGGTAAGTTCTTTTTATTGGATAATTTAATGAGTTGTAATATACCTCACATATGGTATATTATTATTTATGAAATTATTTTTAATTACATTACTGTAATATTTATTTGCTGATTATTAAAATTTTACAGATGATAAAAGTGACTGTAATTCTGAATCTATTACTGAAAATCTAGTATCTACTATACCAACTCCTTCATCCACCACCACCCTGGTAAAAGATGATAGTATCATCAGCAAGCCTCTATGTGAAAATATTATCACCGAAATAGAGAAGGAAGTCACAAAACCAGATAACGAGGTTGGTGGCGAACTACTCCCCATGGAACCAATTCTTAAAAATACCATTGAAACTCCAACAGAAAAAAAAAGTGATGAACCTAACATCAAAATTTCTGCAGAAGTTCAAATCAAAGAAGAATTACCCATAAAAACCGATAATGTTGATCAAAAACCAACTGAAGAAATTAAAATTAAGAATGAAATAGAGCATATTCAGAAAACTGAAGGAACGCCTAATCTGAATGGGGAAGCAGTGAGTGAGGCTACCAAGGAGGCTGAAAAACCAATTGATTATCCAGCAGATGACTTTGTTCCTGATATAGAAGAACATTTTTACAAACAAGAAAACTGTAGTTCTGGTGAATCTGAAATTGATGAACCTCCGATGCAAATTGTTGAGGATGAACCTGCAAAGGTAAGGTGTTTTTGTATTATTTCTCTGTTGGTTTTAAACAAACATGTATTTGTAGTTAATACTATATCAACTAAAGAGATGATGTCTATAGAATAAGTAACGTAAGGTAAAATAAAATTATTTAGCAGAGTGATGACATACTCAGCCCTTTTATAATTCTACAATAGGGAAATTTGAATAGCTTAAACTATTGTTTTTAAAGTATATAACATTAACAAATCCTTATTAATTAGCACTGAAGTTATTTTCTGCTTCCAGTGCCATGTTTAATTGGGAATTAAGAAAGATAGAAATAAAACAGCTACATTGAAAAAGTGTTTCTGTTTTCCACCACAGTTAATACGTTGCTAAAAAATTGTTTTGTTTATTTGTAAATTTTCATATTTAAAGTTTTATATTGTTGAATTTCAGAGCAATGGTGTTAATAAAAGACCAAATGAAAACAAAAGTGAAGATTGTCCATCAAAGAAACTGTGTTTACAACTACAAGAGACATTTGAAAAGCACAATTCAATTGTATCTGAATACATTTCAAACTCATCTAATATTAATATTGATGAAGTAAGTAGGCACACTGAAACCTTAATAACAGAAATAGAAACTTTAAGGGATCTAGCTCAATCAAAAGAGCTGGAGTGGAACAATATATTACATTTGAAAAAAGTCAAAGAAGAAATACTGTTACGACTGCTAAGAAAAAAGAAAACCATGATGTTTGAAAAATTAGATGCAAATACGCCAGAAAAAGAAAGAGAGGCAGCATTTCAACAGTTCCTATCCAGTAAGAATTTTGTGGAAGATAAGCATGATGAGGCAGCTGGGTCTCTTGAGCATAAGTCTACCCCCTCTATGCACCTCAATTCCTTGCAAATGAATAGTGGAGGACTGGTTTTAATGCCTGTCTCTTCTGTGTACAATCCCGTCTCTCTCGCCAACCTTACCTCTATGGACAACCGTCCTGATTATTATGGAAACAAAAAGATAGTGCCCAAACCCATGGGTATCCTTCCTAGACACCCCATGTCTAACTTTCAGTTCCCGGATATGAACGGTCAGCTGGGTTACAACATGCCTATGGGTAGACACGGGCCCATAAAAGATGTCCAATCCATCATAGCGGACTACAGGCAAAGACACCCCAAGGCTGCCCCTCGCAGAGGTCGGCGCATGAAACCCATCCTCAATCAGCAATCGCCGCAAATGGCTTTGGGACCTCGTCCAATGGTCCCACATCCCAATGTATCTGAACCAAGTATGGCTGATCTTGGTCTTTTACTAGGAGGAGTTGAAGGGGTAAAATTTATAAATTTACTCTATCTTTTTATAATATTTTGTCTTGTGATCAAACAGTAGTAGTTTTTAGCCAACCCTCATTTAAGTGATGTATTTTCAATAGAATCATCATATGTCTTCTATGGAGACAGCACGGCAGAATCTGATGCTAGGGCAGCCGGCAGGTGGAGCACACGAGGGAATGAGTTTTAAGGATGTGTTGGTGCAGTTCGCAGGCCTAGCTGGAGCTCCCCCGACACGGCTGCCTCCTCCTCCGCCTTACCCGGAGGTCACATTGCATCCCGTGGGAGGAATTAATGTTGGCCATATTCCTCCACCGAAACCACAGCAATCCAATTCTTTGCTTCATGGAATTCTCACAAAAGTGAGCGATCTTTCATCTTTATTTTTATTTTAATGTCAGTTCATCCTTTAAAAAATTGACAGTGGCAATTTCTACTTTTGGTCAATTTCTACTGTGTCTCGATAAACTTACTCTAACTTGTGAAGATGTTTTTTATCAAATCCTATTATAAATAAGCTTTATTAATATGTATTTCTTTTTCGACTACAGTCCCAGCCTCGTCAAGACAGTCGTTTCTCGACATTCTCTCCAACACTAGCTCGACTTCTCACCGCTCCAGAAAAGATTCTTCCTCCAGCCAACGTTTCAAACACAGCTACAATGGTCACGACCTCCAGCAATTACGCAACACCCAAGGTTTATATAGTTAATCTTACTAAAACATTTATTTATAAATGAAAATAAACATAGGCCATTTTAAAACTATTTCGGATTAAATAAATAAAAAAAAAATCTAAGTATTAACAAAAAACTTGTTTTCAAAATGTATAAAAAAAAAAAAAAAATTGTAAATATAACAACATCTAACTCTTTTTTATTGGTTTGCAGCTTTGATAAAATTTCTTAATAAGTAAATTTATTGTGTTATGTAAAAGGTTGAATATAGTGGTGCTGGAATATTAATTTACTTCCACTTGTGACAAGAGGTGTTATCAAATAATAAATTGCCACAGTATTTTTACAAATAATGAAAAAAACAATAACACATGAGGAGGTGATGGTCCTAAGATTAATCTTTCGTAAAATTTGTACCTCTGCCTGGGAAGATTCATTTATGCTATGGGATAAGTGCTTCATTTAAGATTTCTGTGAATAGAGGAAGACGGCCAAGAAAGTTAGTTAAAGTAAAAAGACTGTTAAAGTAGAAAGAAGGTGAAATATGATAGAGTAAATGGAAACGAAGAGAATTTGATAGTTTGATAATCACATGCTTTGGGCTGATTTAATTTGTGCATCTAAAATATGACCATTCTGAGATGTAAATTCAAAGTTCATAATTTACTTTTAGCAGAGCTGCAGTGAAATCACCATAACTCCTGTACAATCAGCCAACCAAGTTAATAACAGACATCAACAGGAAATAGTTCAATTGGTAAGCTCTGCATCTTTTTAAATTAATTTGTATTGTTTCTCTTCCAATAGATCACTGAAGCTCAAATCCGTTAGGTCGATTTAAGCACCTCTAATCTATTTATAATACAATTGTACTGCAAAGTACAAGTTTAGTTCTACTTCTTTATTATAATGGTCAAAAATCTGTTTTATAACTTGACTGAACAATTTTAGTGAAAATGGATCTTTTAGTTTTTCTTAAGTTATTATAGATCATATTAATTTTAGATTAATGTCAATCAGAATGCGTTTTTATTTACCCATGCAGGTATTAGTATATTTATGTGATTAAGCACATTTTTTCATACATTGAAAACAATTAAAGAAAACTCTCAGAAAATATCATCGTGACTTGTGAGGGATTCGAACGCTTTCGAAAGCTTGAGGATGTGGGTTCGAATCCCTCACAAGTCACGATGATATTTTCTGAGAGTTTTCTTTAATTGTTTTCAATGTATGAAAAAATGTGCTTAATCACATTATTATAGATCGATCAGTGAGAATAATTTTTGAATGATTGCAATTATTTTTAAATTAATTGCGAGCTTTTCTAAATAAAAGCTCGCGATAGCCATCTCTCTAATTTGGCTGTAACACTAGTATCACTGGTTGTAAGCTAGAAAAGTTCTTGAGTGAGATTAAGTTGTTATGATATATTATCATCTTGTGAGGATCTAAAATGAGGAGGAACTCTTAATATATTGAGATGATGTAATATACACAGATTGAATTGCAACATGTTCCAGGATGACTTTGAGGAGGCTGAAGCTGAGGAGGACAGTGCAGAGAGGCCGTTAGTGATTGATGAGGGTGCCCGAAGTGGGGAGGGGGCAGGAGCAGTAGAGATGAGTGAAAACGAAGTGCCAGAGTGCCAAGGTTGCCGGCGGCGTGAGGCTCAGTTTGTATGCGCAGGCTGTGCCAATCAGTGGTACTGCAGTCGAGAGTGTCAGGTAACAAGTGCCATGCACTACATATTAATTATATCTATTAGATACAAGAAAATGAATACAGTAATTTAAATAAAGTTAATACAATAATTATTTTGAAGGAAAAACAATACTAAAACTGAAAAATAATGATCAATTGGTAACGACATTGGCTAATCTTCATATTTTCTAGTGACTCTTTAGCTCACAGTGTCTTTATGTTTCAGGTATCTGCATGGGATGAACATTCAGAAGTTTGTTCGGGTTAATTGGTAATGGATGAAGAGCCTAAATCAATTTTTTTTTTATTAAACTTCTCCATTGTTGCATTATTTTGTAATTGATGATTGATTCCAATATCATGTTAGTACTACTTTTATATTTCATATAGCACGAAATTACAATAATTTGTGAAGTGTTAAGTTAAGTGAGTGGTGGACTAGAAGAAGTGCTGCCACTGTCGGTGTTATGATAAGTATTCAGTGTATTATTTGTTATACTTGTATTTTGATTTATTGAATGTTGTGTTTAATGTGTGCAAAGTGTCACTCGAAAATTGTTTTATGTTTGTTTAGAATATACTAGTAGATTATAAATTTTTAGTGAAATGATATGTGCCAGATTTACATTAACAGTATAACTGTCTTTTATGTTTTGTTTATAGATTGGCTTAGGTGACAGATTCACCTAATTTTTGTAGATTTACTGTTATTCTTTTTTTTATAAACCCTATCAGATCTGCTTAGTTACGATAATGCAGTTTAAATACTGGGTTATTGAATGTTGCTATTTTATTTATTTGGATTACATTACTTTCTACTGATGGGTTACTGGTTAGTAATAAGTGATATATGAATCCTAAAGGAGTTATCTATTCAAACTACCGGGCTTATATCGAATAACCTTAAAAGAGTGGAAAATAATTAATACCTTATTGATTTTTACAATATTATGTTACCATTGTTCTTACAAAAATACTTTATAATATGACAGTATTCTATAGATTATCACAATAAGTACCATTTATCCATCTGAAGAGTTTTATAAACCATATTTATATTCAATTTAGTTATAGCTAATTTTATAGTATCAAAATATACAATTTTTTCATCAGAAATTAATGGGTAGATACTTAAGTTAAACTTTAAACTGAGTCAGATGTTGTGTATTAATAAAATCAATACAATGTTTCCAGTAGAATCGATAAAAAAAAAAAACCACTTGTAGCTATTTTTATATAGGGTTTTATAAGATGTAATGTTTATCATTCAGTATCAGCACTTCTAAATTGATGGCACATATTCTGTAGAAACTTACACATCAAAACAGAAATCACGGTGTCTGATAATCACAACTATAAGTTATTGCATTATGTTCATCTGGGTGACAGTTTCTCTAGAGTATCAGATGTGTTTTCATGTATCAATCTTTTTACATGATCTATTTACAATTTTTTGTGACACAAGAATGCTTTGCTTAATATTCTAAAATATGTCAACTGCCGTCCTTTTAAAATGCTAGAATACTATTGTACAGAATCATCAATGCATTGTGCACACTTCAATCTGCTATCTGTGTGCACATTATGAATAAAATAAGCTGAAAATATAATTCATTAGATAATATCAAACATCACATGAGTATTGGAATTGCAAGGCGGTTTTGACAGCCACTTCATTGAACGGAAATACACGGTTGTACTAAACAGTTTCTGTGTCTATCGTGGTTTACCTTCATTTAATTTATAGCAAATATCAGAAATTTGAATGATACTTTCTTTTTTCAGTGTTGATATATTTTATTGCATTACAATTGTAGTCTATCTTGAAAATATTGATTTACATATCTAGATTAGTTTTTAAAAAGGTTTATGAAAGAATAACCTTTGCTGCAAACCAAAAACTGAGAATTTTTAATAACGTAATAAAATTATTGTATGTTCCTAATATGTATACATTATTTATATAAATAATATGCATAACTCTTCCAGACCGTATATTTAACATCATTTTTTGCGACAAATTAGCATTTTATTGATTTTACCAAGCCAGTTTTGTAAAATGCATAAAAATTCTAACTAAGTAATATGTATTTTTCAAAAAAGCAATGATATGAAAAATAATATCTGTCATCACAGTTGCAATTACCATGTGACAGATTTTTACTTTTACCCTTCTCACGAAACTGTATACTTGATGACTAGTGGTATTGTAATCTAAATATTGATGAATTTGGTTTAGATAGAATATATGACTAATTTATAGATTGCTTCGGTTTTCATGTTTATCAAGCCTCCACTGATCACTATTGTATTTCACACTCAACATCACATGAATGAGTGTTTATCTTGAAACTTAAATGTTATTTTTTACTTCAAGAAGAATTGATACTAGTCACCTAATTTGTTACCTACATTTTGTATTTATATATTTTATATAATAAATGTGTCACTGATGGATTATTTTATTTTATTTTATCACATGTCACTGTACACATAATTTATTGGTCATTATCACATGGATGCAGAAAAATAAATTTGAAATAGGGATATTTACTGTACTAAAAATGCAGCCTAAAGTGATGTTTTTTTTTTTAAATGTAATTTGATCCAATAGTTTGTGCTTGCACTGTTACACTTTCTAAACTAATTTGGCAGAATTTGCTACAAATTGTAACATTTTGTATTTTTTTGTTTGTCAGTAATACAATGGATCTCTATTTTAAAAGTGAATGATAATTTTCCTGTAGAATAAGTTATTTCCAGGTAAAAATTAATTATGGGTTAATTATAATATGGATTATAGTAAATATAGTCCCTGGTACTAAATTTTAAGATACTAAGATGATGAGAAAATGTGTAACTTTTGTTGATATTGTTATGTATTTTTTTTGGAAAATACAATAGTAATTTGATTGTTTTTGCAATAAACTAAATCATCAATTCGACGAAGAGACAATCTGATAGGACAGGTCAAATTATTTCACAAAAAAATTGAACTTACTAGATTCTACAACATTTGATAAAGCGTTTTAAAATTACAGTCATTGCTACAGAAAAATAAACAGAGTATCAACATGCTCCTGATTTTATCAGTCAAATTTTTACGCGGGAACAATTTTAACCTATCACTGTATATATATATATAAATATATTTGGACATATTTTTCGTTTGTGATATGCAACGTTTAAATATAAATTAAACAAAAACTTCACCCTATAAAAGAAAAATAAATTTCCTCCTATCATTAATCGTAGCTGGTTGATATTTGCATGGAAATTTCCCGGCGTTGTTTCAAAATATGAAACGTTTTGAGTAAGAGGAAATATGAATACAAAAAAAATTATCGATTTGTAAATACCAAAATCAACATTTCAAAAAAAAAATCTGAAATGAAACAAAAAGTTGACGTTAGGTAAAAAAATGTTTTCTTTGGATTAGTAAGAATGCGAATAGAGGAATTGTCCGTAATTTGTCCCATTCTTGTCATGGAAATGTAGACTGGCAGCACTGGCCCGCCTCGCGCCTAGTGGCTGGCGGGAGACGGCTGGCGGCTGGCTGATGGCGGTAGGTCTGGCGGCCCGTACTGACGACTCTCAACTCTCAACTCTCACCAATACCAGCGCAGGCCGCCGTGCGTGAGCTGGCGACGCAGCGCCCCTACACAACCACACCGCAATGAAAAGCAAATGGCCGACAAAAATGACAAATCGAATTCGAAAGATCAAATTTAATCTGAATATATCTCATGAAGTATGAATCATCCATGCTTATCTGGCAAAGAAATTATTTCTAATGAGTCGGATAAACTTATGATACAATAATTTAGGCTATGAGAGCCTTTAGTATAAAGATATTCCTATTATTATGAAGCGCTATATAAAATAAGCTCGACAGAATTTATTATTTAGCTTGCGTTGCAAAATATATTCACGCGAGGATTTCAGGTGAGTGTACATATTTTATTATGCTTTTGCTATTTACCTTTGCTTTTGCATTTCTTTTCCTATTACATACTCCTTGTTTATAATTTTTTTTTTTAAAGAAATCGATGTGTTCATTTTTGTTCACTGAAATATTTTTTATTTAGCGGGTCGTTTTTCTGTTGTAGTATCTTTAAATGTCGTTTATATTACTTTAAATTGCAGCTTGCTTTTGTGCCATGTCAACAAGGTGGAGTGACGTATGACTTAGGGGTTTGGGCGTTTATTTCATTGATATTAATTTAATTGATGAATAAAAATGATAAGCAGGTTAACCTTAAAATATTTTTACATATATTAATTTGTATTTTTTTACTTATCGAGTTGTTACTTGTCTTTAGAGCTTGTTTATCTGTATTAACATTATTGACTTGACGTATTCGGTTGTTTTATCCATGACGCTCAATGTAATGCATCTAAATTATGATTATAGACTTAAATGATTCCCTGCATGTCGTTCCTGAAGCTTTGCATGCGGAGCTAAACATTAACAACAAAATAAAATATCTTTGTTTTTTCTGTGATGATACTTGTAAAATAATATTCATGAAACCTTTATTCTGTTTACATATTTGATATTTCAGATTTCACATTATGTGAAGCGACATAACTGACAAAGTTAATCTATCAATTGAAAGAGCCGGCGCAGACAAAATATAAAGCATGGAGCGATCCAAGGAAAAGAAGCATAATAGACACCATGGGAGTAAACACAGGAGTGCAAAAAAATCTCATAAAAAACACCGATCAAGAGACGACAGTGGTAGTGTTGATTTATGCTTTAGCTCTCAAGCTTACTCTCTGGTAAAGCCGCTGGTGGAGTACTCTGACGTGAGCTCTGAGGACCTTTCTGCGCCTGAGGCTGGAGAGATCCAGAGCGAGGGCAGCTCCCCCTCGAGAGCTCACTCAGGGAGCTTCACCAAGAAAAGCGCTTTGCATTTAGATAGGCTCGATTCCCGTTCACATCGGAAGTCTAAGTCTGGTAGCTTAGCCTTGCATAGAACCTCGGGCCAATATTCTCCGACACTCATTCGCGATTCTCCCTCTTCGGCAGTTTCCAGAAAAAATGACAGCTCTGTCTCATCTGAAATTTCCCATAACCGCAAGAGAGATCATGATGCTTCATCACCGGCGCGAATGCCTTTGTCCACTATGGACGACTTCAACGATGAGGAAACCAGATCTAGGAAGAGAAAAGACAAGAAAAAACGTGACAAAAAAAAGCGAAAGAAGAAGACGAAACATCGCTCCCGAACTGCCAGTCTGGATAGTTTGTCCATTGAGGATAACATGGATGCTTTGGAAGGCCGACGCATGACTCCCAGTCCCCGAGAGTCTGAACACATGCCGCAGCACCTCAGTGACTGGGAGAAACCATTATCACCGCCCTTGGTTGACAGAAATGGTTCATGCTCCCCCATCTCTCCCTCTACACCTCCCGCTGCCCCGCCACGCCGCCTCACTAATGCTAGCGATGTCAGCCACAACACCTACTCTCCTGCGCGGACGCCTCCTCTGCATGGCCTACCCAGGTAAGAACCTTTTCTATCCATTACACCCATACAGGTCAATGTTATATTATTTCTCAACCTTAATAGATTTCACAGAAATCTGCTGAGAGTTTTCAGAGTGGTAGTAAATTGTGATTTTTTTATTTGTATAGACACAGGTGTCATTCCAGGAGAAGACCAACTCCATCCTCTCCGCACACGCCACAGGAGCCGCCTGCACCTTATGAGACAGTAGCCATTGATTCTGATTCCGAGGTAATCTACACGGGACACTGTAAGGACATCAGTCGAAGTCCTGGCGAATACTGGAGACAACCGCATCGAAGTCCTTCACCCATGCTCATTCATGGTAGTATGAACATTACCATATTATTTGAATTACCTTGCCTTATGTGACTAGTATTAGCAGCTTTTATGCTTTAAAAATATTTTATCTTTATGGAATTTAATTATTCTATAATACTTGTATATGAATCTTTTAATGCGTATTATGAAAACCTTATAAATGTAAAACCTTTTCATTTGCAAGACTAGGCCACTAAACCAGTGTGTGACTTTCAAATTTCAGAGTCACCCCCTCCGCTTCCAACCAGCCCGCGCTCGGGAAGACGACGTAGCGACCGTGAGTATCGCCGGGACCGTGACCATCGGCGCCACCGCATAAGAGACAAGGAACGTTCTCGTCTCACAACGCGCAGGTAAACTTGGTTTACAATACAGCGATTGTATGCATTGTTATTATTTTCTTTTGATAAAAAATCACATACACATGTAATAAATGAAATTTCACATGTAATAAATGTGAAGACTTCTGGATGCTCCCAGTGACAATGTTGCATAGAATTATATTACTCTCTTTGAATCGAATACGTTGTGGCAACTGAGTAGCTTGCACAGAAAGTCTCTTTAGATCTACCAAGTTTGCAAATTATTTTTCAATAATTAAATTGATCGAAAATAAAAATTATGTATAATGAATCTACCATTTCTATGGCACATTCTGTAGCTGGAATAACTTTGTACTTGAAATACCAAGTAAAGGCTCTACTGGCTTTGAATTGCAGGTCCCGCAGTCGCAGTGGAGGCCTTGGCGGACTGAGCAGTACTCCAGCTAAGCGACGGCGCTCGCCTTCGCCACCGCGGTCACGGCGTCGCCCGCCCTCACTTAGTCCGCGACGTCGCCCGCCCTCGCCCAGCCCACCGCGCTACCGTGGTCGATACCGTTCTCCCGAGCCACCCCCGACCAGGTAATTCACAGACTTGTTAACAAATTCATACCTGAGAAATTTTAATCAGTCGTGGTCTTGAAAAATAGTAATTAACATTGATCTGTGATTTTCTGGAGTGATTAATTGCTTATTTTTTAATAAATATTTTAGAATTAGCCGCAGTGGTCATGACCCAGTCACTCCTCCATCAGTCTTGCACAGAAACATTGACATAAGAGAGAAACTCCGGGACACAAGCCTGTTCGCTGAGCTCATCAAAGACAAGCAGAAGCGCGAAGAGGTTTGTTTAATATTTTCTGTGATGGGTTTTGTGTTAAAACAATGTGTTGTGTGTGCATGCTGAGGAACTAATTGATTAACCACTCACAACTTGATAATATCAAAATCAATTTCATTATACTAAATAATATACAGTAAGAATATGTCCCCATCAAGGGTGATCGAGCTATGTTCTGTATGTATCCATTTACTATGTACTACTTAATTTTTTTCATTCCTTATTATTTCAGTTGAATAATATTATTTTAACTACATTAAGCCGATGAATACAATAATTGACACTATTCACATTTTGCATAATAAGCGCGCTTAATAATACCATGGATAAGAACCTGTTTTAAATAATATTTTCTTTAACAGAAACTAAAAGAAATTCTCGATAAGAAGTCTGAAGAGGAACTAATGAGTGTTCAGGGTTCTACCTCGCAGCCCCCAGAAAACTCTGAGAGTAATTCCACTCTCAGTGCATCTACATCCAATGAAAACGGAGACTCTCACTATACCATCCAGAGTGTCGACATTCCTGACATCCCTATGCCCAATCGGGCTACTGTGCCTCTGCGACCACCTCCTACCTTTGAGTCAGTCAAATTTACCATGGACAAGACGGATTCCTTCATTAAGGACAGCAACGGCGTGGGTGGCGGCAGTGAACCCAAGATCACCGTAATACCAGGATTGCAGTCTCTCGGAGGCACTCCTACATTGCCTATTGTCAAGGTAATGTCCACCTGCCTTCACTTTTGTTCAAGTCACTGGTCAGTATTTTTTTTTTGATCTGCGTTATCAATAACAAATAGTAATATTTGAGCATGATTAACATAATATCTTGAATTTATAATTTTTAAAATTTTTATCTATTGAATGTTCATCACATTTACACCAACCTCTGGCTGGGAATGGATTTTTTTGTGTAGTGAACATTGGAAAAGTGTTTTATTTAAAGATATACTTGTGTCACACTTGCCAACTTCACTGGCAATCTCTTTAGTGTCATAGGAAATAATTGTAAAGTCCCTCTGCAGGTGGGTGGCAGCGTGGTGGAAGGTGTATACCGTTCGCGTACTGCGCGTCGCGGCTTGGCAGCATTACCCATGCCACCAAGTGCCAGCGCAGCTGATCTACTGTTGCTGGCTGCTTCACCCCTAAGCGCCGCTTCCTCTCCGGCATCTCCACCGCCACGCCGCTCTGGTATTATGACCCTGCCCATGCCTCCCAGTGAGTAATTTTATGTTAAAATTAATTATTATCTATGAAATAAAGTTCAGTTGTTAAACTTGATATGGTATATTCTAGTGATTCCCGGCTCAGAAGATCTGAGTGGCGAAGAGGAGACGCGAGGCACACCCCCGCGCACAGGTGCGGTGCCACCTACGCCCCCCCCACGGCCCAAGCTCAAGCGCCCGCGCATTCTTAAGCGTCGTACTTCACGATCCGCTCTCACTGTAGGCAAGGACTGGGGCGAACGTTGCGTTGATGTTTTTGAGGTTAGTTTTTCTGGAGATGTAAACAGTTACAATCGTAGGGTTACTCATTATAAACAGACGTCACAATACTTCTTATTAAATATAATTTAGCCATTTCCTGTGCAATTTCATAGAAAATTTTATAGATCATTTTATTTGTGAACATTTTTAACTGCTTAATTGTCACTCAAGTCTTAATTTAAATAATTAGACTGAAAATTCATAAATCTTATTAAAATATCACGTATTATGTAACAAATTTGGATAGAAAATATTTTAAAATTAAAGCATTTTTATTGGAATTGTTAAGCCTTAGATATTTTCTGTTGACTTACAAATATTCAATAATTTTGAAAGAAGTACTTGGTGGAATTCCATTTTAATACTTTGAATAAAATACTTGAGTATTTTATTTAAAGTGATAACTTACAAATCATAATTTCTTTGTGGCAAGGTTTTTATCTTTCTCGCCCTCATTAATTATTGTATTATCATTTAGATAGCTATGAGTACACTTTAAGTACACAAGCTGACTTATAGTATGAAGTTGTTAGTACAACATTAATTCTAAACTTTTTTTGAGCTACTTAAATCCAAACTTATAAGGCAATTTAATCAATATTTACTAATATATTTGCGGGTTCCACAGGTGATTGTTCAGATTGGAGAAGGAACATATGGCCAGGTGTACAAGGCGCGTGACCGACGGGCAGGACAGCTGGTAGCTCTCAAGAAGGTGCGTTTAGAGCACGAGAAGGAAGGTTTCCCCATCACCGCTGTGCGCGAAATCAAGATCCTCCGCCAGCTCAACCATAAGAACATTGTCAATCTGCGTGAGATTGTCACCGATAAACAAGATGCACTCGATTTTAGGAAGGTCAGATGCTAATTTTTGTTGGATGAACTATACCCTTTATTTTCAGATCAGAATACTCAATATTATACCGTGTATATATTTACCGTATATTTGAAGATTTTATAATTGAGAATGAAAATATTTTCCTATCAAGCCCACACATTTCATTTTGAAAATAGTAAGATTATATTTGATGATTTGATTTTACTTTTCAGGACAAAGGATCTTTTTATCTTGTATTTGAATACATGGACCACGACCTGATGGGCTTGCTAGAATCCAAAATGGTAGACTTTAATGAATCCCACAATGCTAGTATTATGAGACAACTCCTAGATGGACTCAATTACTGCCACAAGAAGAACTTTCTTCACCGAGATATCAAATGTAGCAATATTCTCATGAATAACAAGTAAGTATATTTTGGCCTTTTATTGTTTAATTTATTATTAATTACTTCTATAATTGTCCAAAATTTCAATATTGAAAATATTTAGATTGTTCATAGCTCTATGCTATAAATGACTGTCTCGTTCCATTTCTAGAGGAGAGGTGAAGTTGGCAGACTTTGGGCTGGCGCGACTCTACAATGCTGAGGATCGACAGCGGCCCTACACCAACAAAGTCATCACTCTCTGGTATCGTCCGCCTGAGCTGCTTCTGGGTGAAGAGCGCTATGGCCCTGCTATTGACGTTTGGAGCTGTGGCTGCATCCTCGGGGAACTCTTCCTCAAGCATCCTCTCTTTCAGGTGCAGTTTTTGTCATTCTATATAAAATCCATATCATGCAAACTTCTATATTTGGCTCTATGCGATTTTTGTTGGGATAATGAAATAACTGATATAAAATTTAATATTTGTCAGGCGAGCGTGGAGATCATGCAGTTGGAGATGATATCCAGATTGTGTGGTACACCCGCTCCAGCTGTCTGGCCGTCTGTAATCAAGCTTCCTCTGTGGCACACTTTAAAGCCTAAGAAGCTGCATCGGCGGCGTGTCCGCGAGGACTTCAGCTTCATGCCTGGCCCTGCACTTGACCTACTTGACAAGATGTTGGAATTAGATCCCGAGCGCCGTATCACCGCTGAGGATGCTCTTAAAAGTGCCTGGCTCAAGAACATTGTTCCTGAACAGTAAGCATATTTAGTTTATTACTAATGCCGAGTTGAATATTCATATGTCACAGAAATTGCATTTTTGCGACGTTAATTTTAATACAAGTTCACTGATGTTAAACACAATTTGATTAATGCTTACTCAACATATTCATTCAACATATTCTTATTTCTGCAACGGTATTCAAAAAATCAACACAGAGACTGATGGTATATGTACAATTTATTTAGATTACTAGTGAAATATGGATCTATTATAAAAAATGCACATGCCACATGATGGCACACGAAAAATGAGAAAAGTGCATCTCTTATTGGAATAATATTTATGTTTTGTCAAAGAAAATTGTTAGAAATTTTTCAAGTTGCCCTTCGTAATTGACATGTCCAATCATCTTGGAATGTTTAAGTTTACTTTTAAATCAGAATCACTGATGGGGATAGACTTACCCAATAAGTACCAAATTCCATACTCAGGGTAGCATATAATAATATGTAACAACGTGTATTGTGTTACATGTTTTCATTTGTACATCATTATTTTCCATTTTAATAGTTCTAATAAAATGGTTACAAGTGGGCAACTGTGAATATTCTATCCGGTAATTTTATTGAAATGGCCATATTTTTTGAGTTTAGTATTTGTGCTGGGTGTAGTAAATTAATTATTAATGTTACAGAATGGCAGGTCCAGAGCTTCCGACGTGGCAAGATTGCCATGAACTGTGGAGCAAGCAACGAAGACGGCAACAGCGAGAGCAGCAAGAGGCAGGGGTGTTGCGTGGGGATCCACCACCCGCCTAGCAGGAGCTCTGGCTCTGCGTGCCGGAGCCGCCCTACCACACTCGCTGGCAGCACACTCCTCCGCCTTAAGAAAAGAGGTGTCTCAGGAGCTGTGACTGCATGGCAGTCGCTCTACAGCCTGTGCTAGCATCTGGAGCTACCACACCCGTACGCGTTGCCTGCCCACCCCTCTGCTCTAGCCACATGTCTATGTTGTTCCATTTTCTTATTTTAATAATATGTATTATAATTGAATAATTGACTGGATGCACAATTAGGTTTTTTTATTATCAATAATATGCCATTGCTGTTTAGTTATTAATATAAAATGATGTTGCATCATGATCAATTTTTTTGCATTTATGAATATTTTATCATTTTAACAAACTTACAAGCAAATTAAATTTTATGTTCATAATGTTTGTATGTGATGGCATCCACCCCATTAAATTTTTAAAAAGTGAAGACCTTGATGCCAAAAGTTGTAACAATTTTAGTTGTCAATATTGCTTTTTGGATATATCCTAGTCATTCCATAGTGTAATGTACGTGGTGAGGTGTGCTGCTTGTTGGCACTCAATAATCCTGTTTTACTTGAATTTTTCGTCTACTTCAAAAATTAACTCGACTGTGGCGTTTTGTTATTCATTGATTTTTTATTATTTGTGAATGTGGCTCATTAGAGTGCGGAAGACGTGAGAAGACACTAGTGTAAAAGGCAATAATAGACACTAAAAAGTGATATAATGTAAGTGATAGACAAATCAATATGATAAAACCAAAGTGATGTCGAACAAAGAACGACTTGTGCACCTGTGATTGACTGGAAACTAATCTTTATTTTTCATTATACTGTAATGAAACTTGTCACATGAGTGTTTATCAGTAAGATGGTTCGGTTATTTAAGTTGTGGAGTTTTGTACATATTCAGTACATTGGCCTTATAAATTAGAGTATTCGTAATTCTGAATGAAATTGTACACCTTTAAAAGTTATATTATAGTTACTGCAGTTGAAATTAATATGAATTTTTATCTTCAGTATACGTTTCATTTATAGATTAGATTTTACACAAATGTTTTTAGCTAAATTGACCTCTATGTTGAAAATAAAACACTCGTTATGTGCCTTTAAATGTACCACCAACAATTGAAATCGATTTTAAAGTCAGAACTTCCATAAATGAACATATTCAGTACAAATAATTATGATAATTGATCAGATTTATTAATGATCTGCTGCGTGTCAGACCACCATTCCTGCTGTGCAGTAGTGCAGTAAGATAACTGACAGACAGAGGCTTTAGTGTTTGCCGACATGTTAGACCACGATTCATATGAATTACTGAGTTGCCTAAACTCAATTTTTTTTAGTGCCAAGTTTTAAAAATGAATAAGGTGTGGGGTTCGTACTCGAGTCGATTGTCAAATCTAAATTTAATTTTACCAACAAGTCGACTGCAATGACAGTAGGAGTTTACACCATTATGAAGAAATTTAGTCTGTGTTTTAACAGATGGACACATTTACTTCAATTTTATTATTGACATGGCTACCTACTGCAGTCTAGACTGCCGGATATATTATGGTGATTTGAGTATTTTTGTAATTGTAAAAAATTCTCCTAAATACTTGATTAATTAATAAAATACTGTAAAATAAAATAGAATATTGCGCGGGCTGAGTATGCTCCCGCAGAGTTGTACATAGCCAGGAATTGCAAAATGATGTATATATCATCCGCAGCAACCTTGTATTGTAGTGCTGATGCTGATAACATATAACCTACATTGTTCTTAATCAAATGCACATTGGTACGAAATACAATTTGTTATTTATATACTATGGTGTTTTATTCGTGAAACTTTACTTTTATTATTATTGGGTGTTGCAACTGTCTATTAAAATAAAAAAACCTACCACCTTCTATGTCTATACATCACTGGAGTCTATCAGGAGAAATGTCAAGGTCTACCTCTCGTCCAGCCTCATTGCTTCTTTAATGTCAGGTTTGTTATATAATAGAATAAAACTTCACCGCCATATTTTCATTTATGTGTAAATGGATCCTTTGAAAGGATCGAAAAAGATTGTCCTGGCTCACTGCTGGCTGCTAAAAAGGTATAATAGTATATCAGTATGTACAAAATAAAACATTGGTCATTTGTAGATCACTGAAGCTTTTATTAAAGGTACAATAATCGTTACGACTAATGACTGACAATAGAAGAAAAAACAACCAAGACTTGGAGATCCATCTCCTTATTGTTACATTTTAAGGTTATGTCAAAATTAAATTTTCCATAAAAATAATATTTTATAATGATCTTATAAAAAGTACAAAAAGTTGATAATTTAATAGAAAATGTATAAAAATTTTATTGGTACATATAAAAAGTACAAAATTCTTTAATTTAAAAACACAATGTGCTTGCATGATAGATGATCAAGTATGAGATTTATTCAGTTATAAAAATTACAAGATGTCCAGAAGGAAGTCATTTTTAGTATTGTTTAATTAATAATATAATATTCTTTGAGAGCACAAATAATTATTTTGAACTATTTTGGTAATATAAAAAGACAAATTTGTACATGGGGAATGGAAGGCTATTTTATGTTCACTTGCCTAAGATAAAAGATTGCACATTTCAGATTGCATATGAAAATATTATAGTCCCTTCCTGCAGACTGAATTGTTTGATTGGTAACGTAATAATAGATTAAATTCTTCTACTTAATAACTTTCCTTTTTATAACAAACTGCCACTAAAATGTTTTCTTTTCATTTGAATGAATATTATAAATATTTTTTTAATCATAAATACAATAAAGTTAAACACGTTGATGACTACAATATATATTTTGTATGTACATTTAGACATAATAACATTTGTAAACACAATTTTCCAAAACATATTTCAAAATGAACACACAACGATGGTATATACTGCTTTGTATATTTATTCGTAACATTGATCTAACTCCCCGAATCAGAATCAGGAGTGGATATAAAAAAGAAATAATTCTTTAAATGAGCTAAGCAATATTGTCAATAAAAAGCTCAATGGAATAATAAAAATATGTATTTGCAGACTTGTCTCAATCAAATAAAGTACTATAAGACTAGTAAGAAATTAATTCCTTAAAGAGTATATAATTAATAATTGGTAACAATCGTAATATTTTATATCCAGTGTATGCTAGTAACATTTCAATGTTTCTTAATTTTATATAACAACTTCAACACTTAATAATTTGAACTTGAGTTTTTGAGAAGACCTTTTGGAGTAAGACTAAATCTCATTACATGAGGTAGGTAGGTACATTTAGCTGAGTTTCAATAGTAACAATAACACACCCCACAGTCAAGTAATAAAAGTACAAAAATACTCATTTTTCATCAGTATTTATCACAATAATAGTTTTTCCATTAATTTCCCCAGCCTTAATCGACATCTATTTGAACAAAGCGTTGGGAAATTCGGGCAGCAAATAATGTCATAACACCATATTAAACAATTTTTGTTAAAAAATATAAATTAGGTATTTTTGCATCCATTCTCAGGAATATTATATAAATTTTGCAAATTATTCTGATAGGACTTATTAAATAGTTAACTGATTATATAAAATTGTAATTCATTTTTATTTCACACATAATTATTCTGACTAGAGAGATATTAAAAATATATTGTAAAAACTCCCCGTTGAGTAATCAATAATAAATTGTATTAAATATATAGTAAATATTGCAAAAATTTTGCAGTCAATTCACAAATTGTCTACTTTCTAAAAAAACAAAAGGAAAATAAAACACTTTAAACAAAATAAACATCAATTCGTAAGATGCCTATATGAGAACTATAGTCACCAGCCCCTCAGTCATTGCATCGGGTATGGAGTGGTTCCTACGTATGAAATGTGGAAAGGTTTCAAGACATCTAACTTTAACCACACAACCCTCAATTATTATGAAATGGCTGTTATTCAGAGCTTTCAAAGCTCTGAATTTACTCGAATGACAAGCAGTCATTTTAAATGTCAAATACACGGACTGTTGAAGATATTCATAAGTATTTTAAACATTACTGTGCAGTGGATAAATGAGTTGTTGGTAGGGCTATTTCCAGACCATGGCTACACTACGATCGCGTTCAAGCTGGTCTTCAAGTGCAGCCATAGCAGCTCCATTGGTGCAGCACATCTCGTCCAGTGATACGAGGCCCGAGTGCACCTTGTGAGGTGCTCCTTCATTGCCATGCTCTGACCCCTCACAACCCACTGTCACTGGATACTGGAACACATTATTTGTAATCAAAATAACATACTTAAATATTATAGAATGCAAAGCTCCACAAATTGAGCTGAGATAATCCAAATGAAAATTTTCCGGTTTGATTTGCCGTTACCAAGATCCAATACTCCACTTTGTCACTTTTCGTTATACATTTATAATAGAGATATAAACTGTCAAATTTAGTGGTATTTGAGTGCTTACCTTGTAAATCCGTCGTATCAGTCCTTCGAGAACCCCAAACTGCACAAGCTTTCGTTCATTGATACCCAAAGCCTGTGGATTGAACCGAATACAAAGATCGCGTATAGTGGTACCATAGCTCATCCCTGCATACATTGATAGAATACTTTTGGGTGCGGCAGGTTGGCGAGCTGTAAACAAATGTAAAAAGAATCACACTATTTTATATTAATTAACATTTACAATAAGATTTTACTATGTTTTATTTGGATGACAGGGCCCTTACGGACTTGCAGTTGGCTGTAGTAGCTGGTTTTTTTTGTATAGAATCACTGTATTAAACATAAAAGAAACCACTATTTAGTAAGAACAGTTTCACAGATTACCTCTTTCAGGTCAATAAATAATATTTCAACTCAAGAATAAATCGTGTCTGAATATTTAATTGTTTAATTCTGAAGTAAAGTTTGGCCATGGTTTGAGCATTGTATTGAAAATAATGCTTCATTTATCCACATATGTTTTTGAATTTTACACTTAGTTGTTTTTATTGTTCACAGGGTTATCGAAACTGTAGTGAAATGAAAGGTCAGAATTCAATAATACAATCAAAACTAACCTGATCTAGAGCAGTACTCTACACATTGCTTCTGGAGCCCTTTGCAGAGAGCCAACTGTCTGAGCTTAGGAGTGGCACAATACACAGCGCAGTATTGGAAAATGGGTATCAGAGTGACAACTCCATAGTACACAAGATTCTGGATGCAGGCCTTCACTAGGTTTGTCTCTACGTCAGCTACAGCTGCTATTTTGGCTACGTGGTTGAACCCATCGATGTATGGTAATATCTATAAATAAACAACATTACATTAAAAGTACACAGAAAGCTAGCAGTGTGCGAGCCTCCTGGAGAAACTACATTCACTATCTTAAGAATGGGTACAGCGCCAATCACAATATAGAGTAATTACTTTTTTTATTCTTGGTTTTTAATGATCCAGTAAAAAAAATTGCATTGTTTTAATTAAAATGGTTGAAAATCATTTACTTACAAGTATAATATATACTTGTAAGTAAATGATATTATATATATTTAGCACAGTGAAAGTGTGTTTTCTTTTCCGAAAGAAGACTATTTATTATTGGCTATCCTACATTGTGTAGATGAAAATTAGGAGGATGTTTATTTAAAATTTCTTAATAATAATAAAACCACTCTTAAATATATATTTTACCACATTTAGTACTTCAAATAAATTCTACCTATGCATCGGACTCTTTAATAGTAAATTCTTGTTAAGTTTCATAGCAAGCTAAAAATATAAAACTTCTATGAATAGACCTGATTAGTAGTGAGATCCCACTGGTCAGACATGAAAGTATCTCGGCTGAAGAGGAACATGGGCACTTGGTGGTCCAGCACAGGTGCCGGGTCAGAGCTGATACGTACCACTGTTAAATGGGTAGTAGTGGTTCCTTCTGTTAAAAAAAAAAAAAAAATGATACATGACTCACTGCTTACATTCTTGTTGCAGACAAACAGCTCAGTAACAGTAGCGATTATTATCAAAAAGGTGTCTTCCAGGGTTTTCAATAAACTTATCGGCAGTTTGATTGATTTAATCATTTGTAGCTTAGTTGTTAAATAGAAGTGACCTGTGAGGGTGCACATCTTGCGGGAGTTGAGGTCTTGCATGACCTGCCGCATGAGCATTCCCAGAGAGCCTGCGTCCCCCGATGATGACTGCTTGGACAGCCACTCGCTCTCCACCTCCATTGCCAACTATTAACAATATTCAAGTATTCTTTGAATTTCAATTAATTATTAAATAAACCTGAGAATAACCTGGGACATGGAGAACTTTCATTATTTACTAGTGAAGCTAGAAATTTTTATTAGGATTTTAAAACCAAAAAAACTTGATCGAAGCTTTCAGAACTTGTGAAAATTTTCAATACCAAATCTAATATAATCTTCATAAAATTAATCTCATTATATTTTTTTAACTTCAATATTATCAATGCATTTACTATCAATTATATTTGTAGAGGTCAAGCGGGTGTATAAGTTATACAACTAAAGCAATATTTGCTAGTGTTAATACGTATTACATATTTGCTTCAAAGAAGTTTTATACACAAACAGAAATAGATTGTATACCAACTTTATAATGTGGTTTTTACAATAATTTAAGGTACAATAAATACACTAGACACCAAAGCTCGGAAAATTTCAGTTTCCTTAGGCATCTTTACACAATATCAGAGTGAACAAGGTCAGAGACTGTTTGAGCCGCACACTTCCATATCTAAGATTGGTCACTCATTTCATTGAAAATCTGAACCACTTTTTGTTTGTGCAATTATATTTCCTATCATCAGAAATTTATGATTTTCCATATTTCCTCAAAAATAAACCATGTTCAATTTTGATAAATACATTATTTTTTCAATACCTAAAATTGATAATTATTTTTTCAAAGGTATTTAAAAAGTAGCTTAATAAGTGATATCATCTAAATCTTATATAACAAACAATTTTATTTTCGGTTTGCAGTCTGTGCTCTCAAGGTCCTGGTAATGGAGTTTCTACTGTGATGGAGAATATGGTGCATTTCAAAGATCGTGTAAACAATGTCTCACCAAGTATTCTGTTAATTTCTTCACCACCGGTTCATAGTGAACTGTCCGAGCCCAAGCATCGCAGACGAAACACAGGTTGAAGTAAAATGCGTTTCTGGCATACTTCTTATTATCAATCTTAACAGGAAAGCCAAGAATTTTGGAGTCAAGTAATGTTCTGCAATAAAAACAACTATATAAATATCTCATGTGTGACAATATAGATTAGTTAATTTTTTCAAATAATTTTATTGCATTGAATTATTTATTGAACCTTCATTTCATAAACATTTATTGATTTGAAATGTTATTATTGTTATTACCTATTATTGTTTTTTATGTAGTAAATTCACACGTAAAGCAATGAAAAAAATCCTCGAAGAATTTAAGATAATTTTTCACAACAATTTTTGTTTCACTTGTATTTATAGAAAAATGCGTTTTTTAATAGTATTACTCATGTTTTTATCAGAAAAACAATTTTAAAAAGCTCATAATTACTCAATCCAATATATTAAAAATCATCAATTGAAAATCTATTGTAGATTTTTAAAAATAAGACATAAAAAAAAAAAAATGCAAGGATTTTTCTCATCATTTCATGTGTAAACGAAATAATCTAAACATTGAGATAAAAACAAATTAACACTTTCTCTTTTTATTAGCAGATTTTTAGTAGCAGGGTATATATTTTATTAATTGCTCCATTCTGATTTGAGCACGGGGGCTCATGGTTGGTAAGAAACTACACTTGCTACTGAACCACTTAACCAGTAGCTTACTGATTAAATAAACTGTACACAGCAAATCTATAATCAAGAATATAATCTAATGTGCATGACCCACTGAAACCTAAGGTTCTTATCATCAAATGAGTATACAGTTAACATTTTTGATACATTGTATTAACAAAATACAGAAAAGTTAGACAAAGGTTTTAGAAAATTTCAACAAATACTCTTTGCACAAAATATACTGATAATTAATATATTTAAAAAGACGCTTTGTGGGAAATCTAGGAAATCTATCTGCACTCATATCTATATTAAAGAAAATAATGGCCTAGTAAAAATAACTCACACTGTCAACGTACACCTTTGCAATTGCACCTTGGGTATAATATAATGACTGACAGTATCAAAAATATCTTTAGAAATGTATCCTTCTGGAACTTGACACGTTATCTTCGGTCCAAATGTAGGATGAAATTCACATAAAAATATACATCTTATGGGACCCTCTTGACCACATCCTTCGTAAAATTTACAGTTGACATTCATTTTAGGAGGTGTGTCCGTCGAGTTATACCTATCGATATCAATCAAAGCTGTCACCACTTCAATCTCGGTGCATCTAACTTTGAAAATATGTTGATAACTATTTGTTTACACGTTCAAAACATGTCGAGCGAAAGACGGACCTTGAACTAGTAAAAGTCAACGGCGAGTGACAGATCGTTGGTTGGTATTTTTATAAATGTAACATTTTGATTCTAGTTCTATTTAATTTAATGTGGAAAGAAAAAATCATATAAACGTTCTAATGTTTAACACTAATAACTACAGCGCACTCAACACTACACTTCACGTGCATTATGGCAGCTACTTGTATTTATATTTGTGAGCGCTGTGTATTGCTATCCACTCCGTACAGAGCTTATACCAACAAAGTACTTAGAGAAGTACACAGAGCACGTGAAGTGCAGCAGATAGGCCTCGAGCACAGAACACATACGCACAATCTAGAGTGGGCGCCACAGAATACATGACAGGCGCCATGGCCCACAGCTGATCTAATCCACGAGTGTTACCAGAAGACAACATTATTCAAATTAAATTAAAAAATATATTGCAAATATATAAATTAAATTAATTAAAATAAATTACCCACGTGTGCACCTTCAGACAGCATCTTTTCATCTTAAAATCACAATAAAATGCTATCAAAATTATAGGAGAAAAAAAAACTATTTGTCAGATAAACTGTGTCTGATAGAATGTTTTTAAGAGCTATTAACATAGAACTTAAAATTATAATGTACGTTTTTATGCGTACTACATTACAATTATTAATAAAAAATGTTAATTTATTTTTATCTCGTCAACGTTTTTTTTGCACGAAAAATTATGACTATAAGATAACAGATTTTAAGTATTTCCATAGACAAAGCTTTGCTACAGTATTTGCATTGCTTGAAGTGTTTTTTTTTGAGGCGAATTAATTTTGGCGAAAAAAACATTGTTTTCATTGTCTAGGGCGCTACGGGATTTTAAGGAAAGGAGACAGCTGGCATTTGTGAGTATTTATTGAATGTGACCAAAGATAGTAAACAAAATAATAACGTGTAAAGTAACAAAGAGGGACGAAGCGGATATATAAATTAACCTTATGATAAGTTGAACAATTATAACATGGCATAGAAGTCTGGTTGAAGAAGAAGTCCAGCAGTTGCTGTGCTAGTCGTAAAATGAGTTGTCGCGTGCGAGTTACAAAAGCACCTTCTTGAAGAATAATAATAATATTTTTCCATTCAGCTTCACATCTTACAGGTATTTTGACATCAATTTAATATGATAATAGTTTTGTATTCGTGACTGTTGAAAAAAAATTATTATGAATTTTTTTCATAGAATCCCTATTTGACATGGCTACCAAAAAAAAAAAAAGAAAAACGGAAGATGAAAACCGTGAGTTCAAAGTTGAGTGGACCGAGACTTTTGCATTTGTTCAAAACTCAAATGGCCATCCGACATGTCTTATTTGTAAAAAAAAATTTGCGCATAACAAGAAGTCAAATTTGGAGAGACACTTGACGAATAAACATGCGTCATTTAACAGTCAATACCCTGTCGGTGATGCAAGGAAGAAGGCCGTTGAGGAACTTCTAAAGAGTCAAGAGGCATCAACTTTTGTATTTAATAACTTGCAATCTTCCAGCAATAGGGCAAGTTTTGCTGTAAGTCAAGAGATTGCTAAGAGAGGTAAGCCGTACACAGATGGGGAATACATAAAAAGCTGCTTTATAGAGGCATCCGAAGAGCTGTTTCGGGATTTTAAGAACAAAGCAGATATTCTAAAAAAAATTAAAGAGCTACCTTTGTCTGCCAAAATAATGAAAGATAGAGTGTAAGTTTTATATTACACTTTCTATTTCTTATCGTTTTATGTATCTTTTCAAATTTGTATTGTTTGATAATAAATAAAGAAATCAAGTTTTATTCGGTATACCTGTAATTTAATTAAGTGTTAATTTATAATAGAGGTTTGTTAAATTAATAAACAGATTTGGCACTCAAATTTTTTTTTTAACGTAATGTTCATATTTGCCTCTTTGGTTAATAAGTTTGCCGACCGAACTGTTTACTAAACAAGAAAATTATACTTTCTAAATACCTTTACACATCTAATATATTTCTAAGATCTAATCTAATATATAGATTGAGCAATCACTATCTCTTGAAAATGCAGGTTAGGTGGGTAAGTTTTTATTATTTTTCGGAACCTAAAATATAATCATAAACAACAACAGATTAATGTCAATTCATGTTAAAAAATGCAAATTCTAAATTACTAGAATCCCCATTTGCTGCTTTAATGGTTATTATTCTAAAGCATAGGTTCCAAACGGGGGCGGTACCGCCCCCCCAGTGGGCGCTGGAGCTTTCCAAGGGGGCGGTGGCGGGTCCAAGGGAAAATTAATGAACTTTTTGCATTTAAATTTTTTTGATTTGTGCAGTAGATTTTTCACAAAAAAAACGAGAAAATGATCAAAAAAACTCGAACATTTTTTTTTACCTGGGCAGCAACAAATAATATACAGGAAAAAATTAAAACTGTTATTTTGCGCAAAGGGGGGCGTTAGGATTTTTTTTTCTTGTCAAGGGGGGTGTTGGAATTTTTTTTCTTGTTAAGGGGGCGGTGGTCAATAAAAGGTTGGAAGCCTATGTTCTAAACAATACAACACTTTATAATAATGACTTTTATTCAATTTTTTAGACCTAATTTTGTTATTCTAAACATGTTAATTTTGTGTCTGTTATTTGATTAATAAAAAAATAATAGCCTAGAATAATGTTATAGTAAATAATTAGGTAGGGAACATTCAATGGTTTCGATAAGATATAAGTATATTGAATTTGGTTGTTTTAAATTTTCAGATCCCTAATAACTGAATTGAATAAAAAAAAAATGGAAGATTTGCGGAGTTCTCAGTCCTCCAATGTGGGAGAAGATGCTACCACTGCCTCCACCTCCACCACCATCGTTTCCGCTAACATTCTCATTGCTTGTACAGGGAGTGTGGCTGCTCTTAAAATCCCAGAGCTTGTACAAGCCATTATTGATCGGTACAATGGAAATCACTTGGTAGCGGTGTGTGCTTCATCACTTGATATTTCGGTTCTTTTCAGGAGATACTGTAAATTTCCAGATAGTTTGGATATTATCGAAAGTGTACGAGTTAGCACTGCACAGATATTAGATAATTGGGTGTTGATTCAGTAAAATCCCGACATTGGGTTTTGATAGTTTTTTTGTTTTTAATTGTCTTCATGGAATGTAGGTTTATGTACATGCATGTGACCACATAACATTTAAAATTTTAATGCCAAGATTTGCAGTTGGCTACCAATATAGATTTTTAAAACTTATATTGATTGTATATAGCAATGAGACTTACACTCCTTCATTTTATTAATTTATAGATAAAAGTAATCGCTACGAAAAATTCTATGCATTTCTTCAAAAGAGCTGATTTACCTAACACCGTTCAACTGATAACAGATGAAGATGAATGGAGTGCTTGGAGTGTTCGCGGGGATCCAGTCCTACACATTGAATTGGTAAAATGGGCTGATTTACTTGTTATCGCACCTCTTGATGCCAACACACTTGCTAAAATGTCTCAGGTTTGTAATTTTTTTATATTTCATCTTTGTTATGTGTTTGCTTTTCATCTATAAATTTATGAACATCATTTATTTTATAGGGCATATGTGACAATTTGCTGACATGCGTGACTCGGGCGTGGATAATGAGCAAGCCACTGCTGTTCTGCCCAGCCATGAATACTCGCATGTGGGAGCATCCCCTCACAGCTCCGCAGGTTCAGATTCTCAAGAGCTTCGGCCACACAGAGGTGGCCTGCATAGCCAAGACCCTTATGTGTGGCGACACGGGGCTAGGAGCGATGGCAGAGGTTTCTACCATTGTGCAGTGCGTTCATATGGAACTGTTCAAAAAAGAATGGAAATCCTGATGGTTCTGTACTAATTTATTGTGTAGAAAGAATTGTAAATTGGGCAATTGAGATCTTTACAGTGAAAAATATTACCTACTACAAGGAAACAAAAACCAAAGCAATATACGTTTAGTAGTTATGTGAATTTTATAATTTTTATCTTAAGAAATAAAAACAATTTTGAGTATATTTATTTTTTATTTATTGCATTGTTCCTCGATTATTGTCTTTTACAACACTTGTCATCGAAACTACAAGAAATCTGATGATATTCTTGACTTTTTGATTAAAGTAAACATTTTCGTATTGGTAAGCAAATAACTCTACTGCCATATAAAATTTACATGTTTTTCTTAAATGACTAAATTGCATAATATACACATCTTGTATAGAGGTTAGGTACTACAGGTGTATAAAAACAACCATTAAATTAATTATTTTTTCTATAAAATACAAGCATCAAAAAATATAAATATGTACGTATTTATGTAGATAAAGTAATGAAAAGAACTTAAATAGATAAAATTTTCTTACATGCATTATTATGACAATCAAATAATAAATTCAGACATTAACATCACAAAAATTATTAGATATATTTGCTTCTGAACTGGTTTTTTAAAACAGATCAATAATAGTTTATACATGTGTAAAAATTCATGGTACCATACCAAGGGGGGCAGCTGGATACTGCCTTTGGACAATGAAAAAGTATTTTGCAAATGTAGATTGAATTAATTACAATGTTAAGATTGATAATGCTAACATAAATTCAAAAATGCTCAACTAAAATACAAGTTCAGAGAATATAAATATTCAGTGTCTCCTTTTTGGGTAAATTTGAGTTTAAAAAAAAAAAAAGTTTTTACTATGGTAAAAAGAGTTGCTATGATCAATTTAAAAAATATTGTATATAGGATCTAGGATTCATATTTTTGGGTGCTTTGAGTGTGATTTTAAATTTGAAGCTACTTTTATTTTTCAGATACTACACTACTTTATTAAGATAAGTATTAATAATAATGGTAAAAACAGTCAATTAATATACAGAAATATAAGAGTATGCTAATAGTACATTAAACCTATAAAATTGCTTGCATTATTCGAGTCAGACAAAAGCAATAGTCTAAAATGTTACATGCATGTGGGCAGGATTTATAAATAATATTTTGTATATTCGATTTCAAACACATAATATAAATTATAAAATAAACACTTTCAAAAATATATCAACTTGTATACTATCCAAGGAGAAGAGAAGCTTAAATGGTTACAAAGTTAAATTGGTGTGGAAAATGAAACAGCTTTTCATTAAAGGTATCCTGTATATACAGAGGTTTTATGACTTATAAATGTACTTAAGTATATTATATAAAATGTTTTATAAAACATAATGGTTTTGAATAGGTATATTTTATGAAAATGGCATTGACTTGATCACTACTCGCATTCTTGCATTGAGTATTACATATAAAAATACATTTGTTTATTATTATTTACAATTGACATTAAACATTGTCATGGAAATAGGGAGCATAAATTTATCTATGTACAGTCTTATAATATTTGGATATGCTTTAAACAAGAAAATATGCTTGTGAAGCAAAGTGAAGGACAAAAAAAGTAATTGTGTTTAGACATGGTCAATACGAATACAAAAGCTAAATCTTGAAATTTTTATGCTAAAATCAAGAGTTACTTAACTCTTTTGTGCCCTTTGTACGGTATGTATTGAGTAATAATTAGCATAAAATATCATTTTTAATACACAATATATAGAAAAAAAAACATACAAAAATACTGTAAGCTTCATACACCATTAAAAAATAAATTACTAAAAAGATCTTTTATGTGAGTTGTTGCGAATTGAATCAATGTCAACTCTGATATATCAAACATAAGAATGCTCATTGCACTTTGGCATAAACAGCAGAGCCAAATAACTATTCATAAGCTTTAATTTTTTCATCACAATATTCAAAAGACACCCTGAAATTTAAGGACACATTAATAATTTAGAATTACCCTGACATAAAGACACTCGGTTATATTATTTACAGCAAGGGAGTAAATGTACTGCAAACAAGTATACTTCAGCAAAGAGCAGCATAATGTACACGGAGATACTGACACATTGCGGTTGTGCTTTGAAAAAAATCTGGTCAGTGATTGACAGACGCCAACTAGTTGAAGAAATGCTAGCTCCTTCACAGAATAGGTTCAGAGGTCCAGGTCATCGAGGCCTTTTGATAGTCGATGAGAGTTGATACGTCTGCGATGGGAGCGCCGCACCGCGTCTGCTCGACGATACGGCTCACTCTTCAACCCTAGTAGGATGTCCTCCAAGGCACCATTGTACACTTCGTCTTGTTGCAGGAGTTTCTTTTCGCAGACCAGGTGAGTTTTAGTTTTAAGCTCATTGATGACAGCCTCCTTTAAATATACATAATATTAAGTGTGTCTTGATGTGAAGTTTTCAAATATTCATGCAAAAAAATTGATAATAGATGCAAGCCATATTATGTTAGACAAATATGAGATCATTAATCTATTAGAATTCAATACCATTGTTCAGTTACTAGTGAGTAAGTTCATGATTATAAAACCATTCAGAATGGGAATAACTACATTCAAATTAAAATCAAACATTAATTATCACATCTTGTTGGTAATAAACAATATACACCAAAAAGAAAAGCACATGAAATCGTATTCCGCTACTTGATTTTATAATGGTGAACTCATCATAAAAATATAACATAAATTTAGGATTTTATTTTGAATTTAAATCCCCCAAAACCATAAAATTATATACCAAAATATGAGTATCAAATAACTCGATCAAAATATTAAAAGTAACAAAAAAAGCATTCGGTTAGTAAAAGGTAGAGAAAGAAATTCTGAAGAGATTTGATATAAGACTTACGACAAATTTTTGTGGCAACTAAATCAATCAAGGTTGTGGCAGTACCGTTCTGATTGATGCAGTATCTGCTGCAGCAGCCCCTCACTAACTGCAGCGTAGCTAAATTTCTAATATCAAGAGATTAACCAATTGACCACATGTGCACACAAAAGTAGGAAATTTTAACAATTGAAGATTCAGATAATTTTTACGTATTCAGACATATTTGATGTATTGTTAAGCAGCAAAATAATATTCTTCCGATGCAATCGACAGAAAAATGGGTATTTGCACAGTTAAATTTTATTTCAAACTGAATATACAATTTTGGGTTCATTGAAAATTTATATATTTTTTGGAAGAGATTGTTAAAATGGTAAATTAAATTTAAAAGGTATTTATTTGGCTGGTGAATATACTAAAGGGATTGAAGGAATGATTGTTAATACATACTGATGGTAGGAGGTTATGAAATAATTATTTTGTATCTTTTGAGGATGTGACAATTTATACAGTCTGTGCACTTAGAGATCTATAAGCGATTTACCACGAAAAAAGCAGTGTAAGAAAAAATATTGTACTATTACATGCTAAGGATAATATTTTATAGGCAAATAGTTTTTCACTTCTGGACGGCAATATTTTTAATATTATCAGTTTTCGAAATTTTTATTTTGGTCAAATATGAAACTTCTTTATAAAATTCCCAAAATAATATGGAATAAAAAAATATACACAAAACAAAAAAATTGTAGTCCAGAGATGACACCCAATCTCCCGTTTCAGGTGATACTGTGATTTAGGGATATCTAATATTTAAATAGAATTATCAAAAGTTGTATGGAGATGAAGAGGAGTCAGGGTGTTTACCTGTTGTTTCTTCTGGTTGACTTTGTTCCTGGCTGCTTCTTGGATGCTCTGACGAGTGTTGGTGGAGGCGGCGAGCTCCAATCGCCTTCGCTGTTCATTCTCTTGATCGGCAACCTTTAATTTCAATACACAATAAAATACAATATATAATGTTTTTGAGAAATTTGGTCAATAATTTAAAAGGGTTTAAAAAACAGTAAGCTCATCAATAAAAGCTGTTTGAACATTTTACTGTTAAAAAAATTATACCTTGGCTTCTGAAAAGCTGACGAATTAGAATAATAAAGTATAAAAGTAAATAATTAAAAATATTATTGATAATAGTAAACTCACCTTAACGGCCTTTGAGAACCTGACTAATAAAGAGAAAAAGGCATTTGCATCACTACTTCTCGGAGCTTCTCCAAAATACTCCACACACTCCCGGAAAGCATCTTGAGCAGTCTTCACTTCCGACCGCAGGCGCTTGAGTTTCTCTTCGGAATTTCCTAGGAAGTCCTTGAGTACCATGTTATGCGCGCCTTTTGTACTGCTGCGCATTTCGGCTTCCTTACGGACCACATCCATTCCCTTCTCCAGCTCGTGAACATCGGCGACAACATTTTCAAGTGATACTGAAATTTGTCAAGTGAAAATAGTATCTTTCAAAGTACACATTATATTAAATTTGCAGAAAACTTATAAAAAAACAATATAAAAATAAGTAACAGAATTGATTATTCACCTTGAGCAGCTTTGTCAATGTACAAGAGCTCCGATTCAAAATTGATAAGATCTGGAAATTTGCTACGAATTGTATTGACGATGTAATGCAGTAATGACATTCTCTTATCTGTGGACTTTGTATCCAGTAAAGTATCGAGAGATTGCAACTTGAAGCCATAGGCGGGCCCTCGTTTGCTACTATTAAGGTAATTTCCAAAAGCGAGAATAATTTCTAGTACACTTCTCAGTTTCTGTGAAGATTTGACAGAAGAAGATCCGGATATTATGGCGTGGATTTGCGGGGTTATAAGATGTAAATTATCAAAGAAATTGCCCATATAGCTCATAATTGATAATTTGGTAGACGTTCTCTCGACTTTGGTGAGCTGCAGCAGGTACTTGTCCTCTTCGGTGAGCAGATTGATGTTTTTCTTCTCAGCAACATATTCTCGATAAGCTTTGGACTCCTGATCCGTGGGAACCATTCGCTGAAGGATTTCAACGCTCTCCAGAGGAAGTTTCTTCAAATCTAACTCATTGATGGCCATGATAACTTTTTCAACAGGTATCTCAAGTTTTCTTCTCGAAATGGCTGCAAAATAACAATAGATAATTTAAATTGTAACTTTTCATTTCGCATGAATGTGATTGAGAGAACTCTTCAATAGAAATTGTCAACTTATGAGTGCCACATTCTGAATAGTGAGCGAAATATCTGGATATTATTTCTAACTAGTAATGTAGCCCGTCACAAAATGACGTATTTGATGAACGATGCGTCTTTTGTTTTTTTTGTAAAAGTTCTAAATTTGAAATTCTCGCGGTGAACGACATCTCGCGGCGAAGAAGTGAATCATATAATTCGTAATTCGCTAAAGCATATTTTAAAGTTTATGAATGAAAATATTATCCTATCGTCTTGAAATTCGGCACATAGCTGCGGAAAAATTTACTTAACTTATGTGCAAAAAATCAGCGTTGTATCTTTTAAGATATTCTATACAGAACGGAAAAACGAAACATACACACATACAAACAAACACACAATGGCTATTATTATAGTAGATAGTTCATTTTTACAATACAATATGTTTTTAGGTAATCGATTGGAACAAACACCACCTGGTTGTATCCGTTGTATTGTTGTATCAACACAAGGATGTGATTGCCGTTTGGGTGTGGGTTACAATCCTACACGTGTCTCAAAAATTATTTTCTCATCATTTCATGTATGAATTAATTTCATTAAATTGGTATCAATTTCATTGGTAAAAATTACAATTAAAGAATATGCAGCAATACTATTGTATTTTATTAAAAATGATATTTTTACTTTGACTCAGTTCTGGTATTGTGGCTGTAATTCAGGTAGGTAGCTGACACCTACTGATGTAAATTACACGCCGGGCTGATCTGACATTCAGAGTATTCATTCATTCATTCACAAGTTTGAAGTCGAGCACTATTCTCCGCATAGGAACATGTACTTTCTTATTTACCTATGTTTCTCAGTCGAGTATGTTCCAGTAGAGAAATGTTATCTGGCTTCTTAAAGCGTTTACTCGGGAAAGAGTTGAGTCCATCAACATCACTGTTATTCTGGTTGGACATGCCGCCCGTACTGACACCAATTTTAAATCTCTCTTCAAATTCCATAAAATCTATTCGTCCATTTATCTTCTCTTCATCTAGTTCGTTGAATATTGTTCCTCGCACCTGTTATAAAATGTGGATTATACTCGTTAGACAAATAGTAATAATTCAATTTCCAGAAGTAAATATTTTTTTCTGTTTAAAGTTTTTGACTTTACTGCTTGAGCTTTTATAAACTATAGTTAAACAGTAGTGAGAACTTCTAACATGTATTTTTAAAAATTTTAGTCACAAAATTATAGTGACTAAGTTTTGCATTTGCATTCAGCTTAAATTATTGAATACTTGGATAATATTTTGGAGTACGAGGCACGCACATACCTGGTTGGGTTTAAGGGCAATCCAATTGAGCGTGGGCAGTTTGTACTTGGTGTGAACTTTCCTCTTGATGGTCATGGCGTCTGCACTGTGCGGAGGAAGCATGCAGCCCGGTGCCGGTGGAGGGGGTGGGCCGGGGGGTGGGGGTGCTGGGGGAGGGGGCGGGGCCATGACAGGTGGAGGTGGTAGTGGAGGTGAGGGAGAGCGCGGAGGTAATGGCAGCTGAGTACCATCGATGACAGAGGTGGCTACAAAAGAAGGATAGTCGGAAGCGTTTCGGGATCCATTGGCAGCATGTGAGGATATGGCACCCACTGTAATATTTTAGTAAAATTAGACATTTGTAGGATTGGAATGGGTCATTAGTTTATAATTTGTAACATCCACCGAACTAAATTTCTGTTAAACTGTTGTGTAAGGTTATCTAGCTAGAATATTCATAGTCTTTATGAGAGTGGGTGGTCAGAGATCTAAAGTTAAGCTGCAATAAGCAATTGGTCGACTGGAGTATATATAATAAATGAGAAAAGTTTAGGAGTTTACAACCCTTGGGACATTTTAGATTTTTAGACACAAAAAAAATGTTTGTAATATTACGCACTCGATGAGCCTCTGGGTAATGTTAGAGCAACAGTCTCCAATTCATGAATTTTGTTTTCGAGCATGGACTGTCGGTTTCTAGAATCTTGCTGAGCTCTCCTCAGAGTTGAAACCTGAAATTAATTAAATAAAATAAAATAAAAATTCTCACAAAGCAATACAACAATGAATCAAAGCAAGAAGACGCTTATCTGGCATCTGGCTATGATGCAGTTAAAAAGTTAAAAAACAGCAAAACTATAAAAAGATGACAATTTGCTGAGAACACATGATTCCAAGAAATTCTAAAAGATAGTAAAAGTAGCATGTAAATTAATTAAATAAGGAATTTAGCATAAAAAAACCTAAGTAACTATTATATTTGTATGTTAAATACACCAAAGTGGTATACCTCCTCAGCTACTTGACGACGGGCCTCGTCCAGTTGATCTCTCTCCCCTCGCAGACGTCCCACCTCTCCTTCCAGACTCGCTAGTTTATGCAGAGCTTCCATCTCCATCAGTCCCATGCGCTCGTGAGCCTGAAATTCCATATGTACTCCTATAATTTATTTTCAACATTATTGTAACAGCATTCACAACAATTTGGTTTAATTGAACTTCTTCTAAATTGGGAGACTGAAGGCTGGAAAAAAATGTAATAAGCAGCCCCGGTTTATTTACTCACATGGCCTAGCTCGTCCTCCAGCTCGGCCACCTTCTCAAGCGCAGCAGTTTTGGTCTCACTGTCCTCCATAAGAGCGGCCACATCAAACACATTATCTAGATATGCGGAGATTTGAACCTGAAATATTTTCATATGTTAACTTCAAAACTATATTGGCATTATTTTTTTAAGCATATTAAAACAAAAGAAACAATACCTGTAATTCTTCACTTTCGCAGAGACGAAGCTTTTCTAAATAATCGTCCAATCGTAGAGAAGTGAATTCATACTGTAAATGGACCCGGAAGTTCATATCTTCAACTGAATGTACGACGATATTTACAAACTGCATACAGGCAACCTAAAACCGAGGATATTTAAATTAACAAATAACAAATTGATACATTTTGAGTTACAAAATGTAACAAAAAAGTCAATAATGCAACATTATTTAAAAAATAAAATTGGCCACTTTTAAAAGGAGTTATAATAATAGACTAAAGATTACAATAACATTACCAAGATATTTAAACTCATCTTAGTAGATATTTATTTTATACCCCTCTGGAAAATATTTTATCAAATATATACAATAAATCTGGATATTATTGTAGCTTTCTGGATCAAATATATTGAAATAAATAGATTTTTTCTTACCATAAATTCAATATGAAAATTGTCATAGTTCATGAAATACTCCATGAGTGTGTGGAAGCGATGGTCTTCTTCGGCGACAAGCTTGAAATTGTCAAATGCAGAGAGAATGATGTGGTGACCACCTTTCACCAGGCAGATGGCCGCCAGTAGCTCCAGCACCAAGGCCTTGGTGCGCAAGGAGTGGTGCACGAGACTCAACGCGATGCTGTTGATGGCCTCCCGATGCTGAATCACCATGTTGAAGCCATACTGTACAAAAAATCCAAATATTAAAATTTTAACTAAATAAAATTATATTGTCTGACTAATTTATAGACTGAAGAAAATGGAGAAGAACAGGACTGAAGATGATGAGTGCGTATGCTGCACCACGGATACCGAATAATTTTTGACTCATATTCCTTCTAATCTTATTACGAGAAAAAATAATTGTACAGTCTTTATTTTACCAGCATTATTGCTGTAATTTTTTAAACATTCTATGTAAAGGGTACATTATCCAAATCATAAAATAGCAAAGTTTGTAAAACTTAATATTTTCTATTTAACTATTTATAGGTTCCTTTAAAGCATTCTATTAGATACATAAATAAAATGAAAGAGCGTACAAAGTTGCAGTACTATCAGCTATTTGTACGATTATCGCACCACTGTGTTAGTCACCAAACACGCAATTAATCACCAAACACGTAATAAAGCAGGATCCCCCTCTTCCTGTTAGTAAAGTATAAAGGTGTCAACATAGCACATTATTTATACTTCAAAAATAACATATTGAATATGATATTAAAAACAACTTGGAGGAAAACATACATGAGAATTGGCTATCGTACCAAAAAATATTTAAAATATTGCAAATATCTCTAAATGGTGTTACCTAATGGTTAATAATTTTTTGAGGAGGTACCTTATTGTTCATGATTGCGCGCATGCACATAATGCAGACATGTATATCATCAGTACTGGCGCCCATATTAAGTCGAGAGGCGTGCTTGGAGCGGCGACGGAGAGTAGTAGGACTCCCCTCCCCCAAGGCCACAGAAGTTACAAGTGCGGACCGTCCAAATTGCCGCCCACTGCTTCCGCCTGAGTCGTTTGTCGTATTGGCTGAAATCAATCAAGTTATCACCTAAGACTTTGGCGGTTACTTTGCATGGATTGATTCTACCACATGATTTATAAACCCTTTTATATTGTTTTGAAACCATTTATTCATCAAGTAAATTTTAGAAAATAAAAACACTTAGTAGTAACATATAATATATAAATAAGAGGCAATTTCAACAACAACAAAAATAATTCTTGACATTAAATTTACTCCTAAATAACATAAATCAGTACAAAACCTAAAATAGCTTAAAATGCCTTATCTAATCTAATAATTATCTAAAAAGTTGTATCCATCCATTCTGTTAAAAGGAAATGATTCAACAACCGCGTGTGAAAACCAGCATTAGAGAACATTTTGAAGTATTTTTGAGGAATTTAATTTTTTTTTTAATTATTGAAGATTTAAAAATATAACTGATTTGTAGTGGTTTATTCATTTAACATATCTCAGAAATTCTAATTAAATGTATTTGATCTTTATTGAAGTATTCAGAAAGTACCTAATTTTTTACCTTGAGATATGCCATCGTTGGAAGCCGTTCTAGATTCTTCTATTCTTTGTTCGTGTCTCATCATGCTCAGTCTGAAGCTCAGGTAATCAATGAGAACATCGAGTCCTTGATTATTTTCATCTAGGAACTCACGTACCCATCTATTTGAAAAAATAAATTTATTATTAAAAAAAATCTGAATTCGGTTATTGAAATAAAATAAAATATTTAGAGATAAGTCTGGAATGTTGCACCCAGATATGTTAAAACAATATTTGCCTTTGAATGCCGATAGCTGTCAGGCCAATTATAAATCAAACATTAGTACATACACAATAAAATAATGAATTATAAATTGTTTTAGTTTAACATCAGAGAATATAGATTTTTAATATACATAGCGAGTAATGATTACATTAACATACAAAAAATACATTCCATTCATCATTTACTGGAGATTATTAAAATAAAAACATATATTATTATCATCAAACCGCATTTCTTTGATAAAGGTTTATGTAATGGAATGGTAATTTTCATAAAATATCAACCACTAGGTGGATATATCAAAATATTATTTTTATTTAATCTACAGCTACAATTCAACAAAACACTAAGCAATCGGCATCAATCAAAGAATGGAAAATTCCCCTTAATGCCACGCCCGATAAGCAAAATATAAATAAAATGAAAAGATTCTTGCATAAAAATACAGTATCTTTGATATCAAGTCTACCGGATGAAATAGATGCTCTATCCGCATGTCTTTAATGCTAGTTCATATGATATGAGTTAATGGGTGTTTAATTTATTAGCCAGCCTGCCGGTAAAGAGCACTCTGTCGTGCCCCACTGAATGGGCCATAATCATACCCAATTGAAGCTTGCTTGTGAAATGTCAAACCCGGGCCTAGAACAACATGCCCAGTTCCACATTGTGCACGGTACCTGATTAGGCTTGAACAATAATTGATAGCGAAGATGATGTACAGGTACTCACTCAATATGATTTGTGCGTAATGAAATTTCCAAATTCCTTAAGACCTGCGTAGATGTGGATTCCCCGAACATTTTCCTTTTCTAAAAAATATTACACAGACAGGACATGAAACAAAAAGCCAAAGCGTAACAAAACTGCAAATATACAAAATTAGTCTAGCAAAGACATAAGGGGGGACAGTGGAAACAGTTAGCAGTTAAGATAATTTGCACAGTACTGACACAACACAGCAAAAACACTAATCATTACATTCATTTATTATCATTTCATGTCAGAAATGATGTATCAGAGGTTTCAAAATACAAGGCAAGGGAAGATAGAATTACGAAATAAAGAGTAAGATTACTTAAATTTTTAACCTATTAGTTTTTAACTTGCTCTTCTTCCATTGAGAAATAATTTCACAAAGTCATAATAAATACAGGATTGTTCTACAACAATGATTGAAATTGTAAATATTATTAAAGAGATGTTTGTTTTGAAGATGAAAATAGCAAAATATTTATGAGGTGATTCTTATTTCAGAAATTTACTGCTTACAGTGAGTACTGAATAGTTTGCTGTATTTAGCGTTCTTACCCGATGACTCCTGGAGGCTCTGGGGTCTAGGTAGGTTTTGAGCTTATTTAGGTAATGTGCGGGGGAGTCCTTGGCCTGAACCATGTCTTGGTCACAAATAATTTCCCATTTCTTCTCATTATCGTAACTTCGCAGGAGCTTTGCTTTGTCAGGGGGAAGGTCCATTGAAGCCTAAAATATAATGTTAAGGTCTAATTTAAAATTATGTAAAAATATTATTAATGAATTAAACAATTAATGAATAGTATGTTATAAATAAAATGTGGGTAGTAGTAATAATAATGACTCAACCATTAAATTTACAAAATTGTACATTTATAGTAAATTTCTACCAGGATACAAAAGTTTGACCAATAACAGTGTACGAGCTAAAAAATCAATAAAAGTGTATATTAATGACCTGATAACAAACCACAATTTGTAATTGCTATTTTTACATATTGTTTTGTAAAGTAAGTTCAAATTAAAAGAAAAAGTTTTGGAAATAGTTGCTTGAACAGAGAGCTTTTATACATAGTCATAAAAGGGAAACTTGTGACACTTTGCTCTAATTTCACTAAGACATTAACTTGTTCTCCATCGGTGAACCTGAGTTAGTCGTGGTACTGTCTACATTTATTTTGACAATATGATGAGCCTCAGGCTCAAAGCTTTCTAAATCTACTACATACTCCTTTTTATTGGTTGTTTTCATAATTTTAAGAGATGTTGCATTCCTAAATTTCACAGTAAACATAAGTTTGGTACATTTCCTTCTCACCATTAAACTTTCTTTTAATGGTAAAATAGTTCAAGTATCAAAAAACACCTGTATGATTTAAATTCTTCTTAGCTTAGAAAACAACTCTGAAAGATGAATAAAAAATCAGATTTAGATTTGATAATTCTCAATGACTCATTTTAACTCAGGAGAGGCCTGGGCAGAGCTGGGTCATCACAAGAAGCAAATCATATTTTTATCTAGCTTGATAAAGGCAGTCTAATATTGTACATCTCCACTGCACCATACTAACATTTTTCTCAGTATTTTGTGATAATATAATAATGTGCATGAGGAGATAAAACACAACATAAGTTTGCATTATTCTTATTCAATAAAGTAGCCAAGGTGACAATCAGTCACGTGAGATCAAGTTGACCGATAACTACTCAAGCGTGTAGTTTGGCAATGAAGTTTTTTTTATACAAGAATTTGCTAGAGAAGCAGTACTTCAATAAGAGATAATATAATTGTGCCTTATCATTTTTATGTCAACAGTATTTTAAGAATTCATAAATATTTTTTATTTTTTACATTTTAGAAAATTTTTAATCAAAAATAGATTTTCTAATTCCAAAGTCATTTCATGCAGTTATTAATATTTGAATATTCATTAAGATGTAAATTAATAAAATTTATTACATTATACAATAGGGCCTTTCATCAGATAATTTAAATAAAATTGTAGCCATAACTTGATAATGTACTTTTTGTTTGATTCATTATATAATATTTCAAGATTGTAGCATGCTAGCCTGTCACGGACGAGTGAGTAGAAGATTTAACTAGAAGTACAACAGGTCACAGGTTCAGGTATAAGTAGGTCATTATAAAAAACATGCCTGAGTAATTGTAATATATTAGGTTCAATAGTTTGTAACCTTTCACTCCAATAAATACTGAGATAGGTATATTCAATTATTGTTTGAAGTAAGTTACATGAATTTGTTTATTTCATGTTATTAAATTATACAATATTTAAATGTCTGAAAGTTAAGAGAGAGACGAGTTCAGTTGCCATGGAAATTTAAGACCGGAGTCAGGCCTATTGTGCGATTGAGGAACCAGTTGCCTTGAGACGAGTGGAGTACAGGGGCTTTCAAATTTCAAGTTATATTCAAAGCATCTTTTTACATAATTGATGTGCTTAATTACTCCATTCTAGTATTTACTTTGAGAATAATTTCATAGAGTGTAATTAAACTCATTTATAAAATATCCAACCTAGCCATTTCACTTTTATTTTTGTACAATTTTTAAAGGCTTTTTAAATAAGATGTAATATGATGTAAATGATCAATAAATAGTGAAATAAATTCCAAACACCAAGTCAATGGTTTTTTACAGTAGTGAGCTGAAGTATCTGAAGTTTTTCTTAGAGGTTTTAAAAACATGTAATTTTTTTTTAAAAATTTGCAAGTGAGACACTTCTAAGTCAACCTGTTTAAACTTATAAACGGCTTTCGTACACAATGCAGTTTAACTCAACAAGAATATGTATAAAATATTGGGGGTTCTGACTGGACTGTTACCGAATAATGAATAAGTATAAGTGAACGGGATATCTAGCTGAATGAATAAAGATTCTAAAATAAGACACATGCACTGTACATACAATATACTTTAAATTGTGAACTGTTAAAATTACAAAAAATAAAATCATTTAACTTTGGTTTATGGACATACAGTGAATCTCATTATACTTTAATTGCAAACAATCGATAGCTAACCATATTGAATTACCATAAAATTCTTATAACTTTTTAAGAAATTATATGAGTAATTATCACGCATTAATTAAATTTTATTGTTTCGTAATATAAATACAAGAAAACATTTCTTAGGATAAAATCAAGTACACGTTTCTACTTTGCAGTATTATCAATGTGGACGATTGAAATGAAATTGACATGAGGATGAGTACTGTCATTTATTAATTAAATGTATAACTGAGTATGTAAGTTTTGATAAAATATGTAAAATCTATATTAATTAAATTACAAAAAAGTACAACGAAAAAGAATTTGGAATAGATCTACGCAAGAACCAAGATTATCACATTACAGCATAAATATTTCGAAATACTTGTATTGTTTTTATCTTGTTACTTTAGCAACTAACCAATACTGTAACTTTGGAATATCGACAATAATGCAATTAAAAGAATAAATAACGCCAAATTACAATTCACTGGACCGTAAGATTGTATATAAAATTTAAGAAACTCACCAAAACTTTAACGAAACGTCTGTCAAGTTCTGCAGGATCGGGCATAGGCTGTTTGGCCCGACTTCTGGTAGATCCCTGGCGGGCATGGTTTTTGGTAGTCGATAAAGGAACTATATCCAATAAGGGAGGGGTTTCTGTTCTCGAGCTTATCAACCCCATAATGGCACTTGACAAAACAATCACATCAAATGCACATTTGTCACTTCACGCTGTTATCATTCGACGACTTGTGTCGGGCCATAGACAGCGACTCGGAGCGACAGCAACAGGTCCCACGCCTTCGCGGAGTGGGAATCGCGCACCGGGTCTCCGCGTTTCGTCAGGCCTTCTGCTCCCGAGCTGGGCCGAGTCCGCGGCTGCTGCTCACGTCCCGTGCGACTGCAGCGGAGGGGCTAGAGGAGTCGGCTCCGCAGACGGTTGACTCATCGCTGTCAAATTAAATATGACATCAGAAGGCTGCGTTTGATACGTTCGTGCAAGATGGCGAATTGTTGTCAAACACAGAATCTATTTTACAGCACAGTTTGCCGACTGTGTAAATGCGTTTTGGATTAAAACGAATAAAATCAAAACTGTGAAATAATGTTTGCATAAAAAATGCTACTGGATGTTTGCTTTTTAAATGGTGGCTTAAAAAATATATTGCACAAATATTTTTAATTTTCGCGCTTACAATGGATTGTTGCTCGAAGTATAAAAATTGTCATTTTTTCAAAAAATTTATTCAACGTTATTTAGTATTTGATTAGAAAAAATAACAAATAAACTGTGAAAAGTCGGCTGTAAAATAATAAGCCCTATAGTGATTAAGCAATGTCTAAATTTTTAAGCTGATTTGTGGTTCAAATTCTTACTAGTAAGACTGATTTAAATTTAAAATTAAAACTATTGTGGAAATGTAGACACAAACCGAATACCCTTTTATCACGTAGTTCAATAACTTTATAAACAATATTAGTTGTGTGAGAAAAAACTATTTATTTTCTACTGAAAAATAATGATTTGAAAATAAATGGGTAGCATTCAAACTTACATAAATAAATTAAATTCGTGACGCGTCCGTAGTGCATTTTTATTTAATTTAATTGTAATTTAATACATAAATTAACTAATTCATATATTTTTTTTCATAAACACCTCAAACATGATTTGGCACAAAAAAGAATAAAACTCAAGTCTAGCTATAAAAAGTAGAGCTATAAAAAATCTTACAATACATTTTAAACTTAATGACTAGATTGTGTGATCATGTAAGGAGCTTCAATATTACTCGAAGCGATATCATTTATTTAAAAATTGTACAATTACTCTCTTACTTTGATTTTACTGAACATTTTAACAGCTCTGAAGTAAAGTAAGTATTGTATTGATTGTAAATTAAAATATTTACTTGCAAAATGTAGCCCTCACTCTTATGGTTATTTATAAGCCTATTTTCATACAAGTTATTCACAAATTGTAACCGACAAACATACAACTCTGTATCATTTGGACGATTTTGAAAAAGAATTGCCCTTTCCCAAAGGATGTAAAGAAAATCATTCAATGTTATAAAATCCTTTTATTTATTTTAGAAGTGTGAAACATAATAAAAAGCATTTCTATGGTTAATTTATGGTAACCTTTTATGATTACAGAAAATATTATACTCTTAATAATTAATCATAGATTATTTACCTGAAAAATAACAACAAGGTTTTTCAGTTCAATATAATTAATATTACATTGGTGATATTAATAATGTTTTCAGTACTTTATCTTTCAAACTAAGATCACTCATAAATTATTGTACTTAAAGGTAAGTAGATTATTTATTTAAAATGCATTGTACTGAATACATTATAGTATTAAGAAATTCTGACTTTTAATAAGAAAAACAAAAGTAATAGTACTATATATATTTTTTTATATAGTTTCTGAGTGTATTTGGATTATTGTATTCATTAATTTACCTAGAATCAATATAAAATATACTATGGGCAATGGCTGGTCTGTACCACTACATACTGTCAATCTCTAAGGCCATTATATTCAGTACATTATTAAACATGAAAAAGAAAGCTATATTATATAAAGTAATTTTAAACAAATATTACTCTAATTTTTATTTTTATTTTGGCACATGAAGCAAAATAATGAGGAAGTACGTAATATTTTTATTAAAATATATGACAGCTAGTAAGAAATAGATTAATCGTTATGGTAGGAATAAATCAAATTAATCTAATATTTAAGAGATTCAAGGATTAATTTAATTCCGCTGAGATTAACCTAAATGTATAATTCATTTAAACTCATTTAGGTACTTGAGTTAAAGGCATTTTTCAAATATTATAATGAAAAGTAAAAAGCCTACATCTATCGACTAGTTGAACTAATAGCTCATTTTTAAAATACACATTGAATTATTTAGACGCTATTAGAAACAAAACAAAGTTGTTTTTATGCGGTATTTAGTGTTTAGTATGGGTATAGAAGATGATTTATTTTCACAATACTGGGGCAGCAAAAAAAATAATTATGGATAGTCAAACTAAAGAATATTTAAACGATAACTAGTAATTATTTTCATACCATTCTGTTACACTAAAACATACAACAATAAATAACATTCAATAGATAAGTTGGACAAAGTAACTAAACTAATGGAAAAAAAAATAGTTGAACCTACTTAATGCCCCAAAAATGAATAGTACCTACTTATGTACTTATAATAGTATTAGATTGAATATAAATGGCAGTTGAAGCATACATTTGTTGATGATTAATTAATATAGCAATAAATGGGAAAGAAGGTATGTTAATAGCTACAATACTACAAACAGTATATACTAAAAATATGAAAAACCTAAAATCACATGTGAATATTTTAAAGCATAAGACGAGATTATACAGGTAAATGAAAAGAAAGTAGAATATCTACAATGCAAAATATAAAAAAAATATGTATATTGCGACCGCATTTAACACAACAATCATAATAAGGATTATATGATTAATAATTTTTCTGATTTTGTTTCTCACTAATATCACAGTCCATCCTGTTTTAACAATTTTGTAAATTGGACATTTTAAATATATCATCTGATGCACCAGTCGGTAAGTTGGTGACGGTCACTTAGAAGAAGGGTAATAGTACAGGACGGCGCCACCCGGTAGCTGCCAGTGCGAAGCGTGGAGCTCAATGAGCTGCAGGAGGGTCTTGGATACTGAGGGAGTTGCTGCTGTGTTGAGGAAGGCATCTCGCACGGCTGCCAGCAGACTTTCCAGTTCCTTTGGTAACTGTGTCTCGAGATCTCGACCAATGTAGGTGAGAACAAAGAACAGATTTTCCGTCTGTAAAGAACCAATTATTTTCAACAGACTTTAGTTAGTGTTTCTAAGTACAAATCATTCTTTCAAACATAAAAAATAGCCTCCTAATGAGTCAAAAAATTTTTTAATTTTTTTTTTGTTGGATAAATGTTTTTTTTTAAAATGGATATTTGGCGATTATGTATATGACAATGTAAAAAGAACAAAATAAATTTAGCCTTGATAAAATCACGAAAGAAAAGATTTTCCCAAAATTAGAGCTTAAATAAAATATTATATTAGGAAAGTGTTGAAACTTACATCGGATGCAGAGGGGATGGGTGCACGAATGCATTCTTCGCAGCATTTGCAGATGAGGGTAAGGAGAGAGCGAGCAGGCGGGGCCACGGAGGAACCGGGGGGGAGAGAGGACTGAGGGCAACGGCGCCGCAGTTGACAGAATAGCTCCAACAGCAACGAAATGAAGGCCATCAGACGTGGCCGTCCGCCACCAATCATCAAGTTCAGGATCTGCATAGATTACAAAACAACTTGTACAGAATATACAGCTACATTTAATAAATAACCGAGTACACTAATAAGTTCTGCTATACTTCCTTCACTGTTTTTCAGGTAGGGTGGGTGAGGTTACAGTATTAATTCTAGTCATACATAAACTTTATCAAATACTTAATAAATCTGCACTTAAAACCCATGTAGATTTTAGGAAATAGATTCACATACTCGAAATGAAAAGAAAATCCAAAGCACTTTCAACCACTGTAATTAAAAGAGCCAAGGCGTTAGACAGCGATAGCCAGCAGGTGGATTCAAATCAAGCCAGTCCTTCTCTTCATTTATATGTGAATCGATTACTTAAAGATGTATAGTAAAAAAAACTTTGTTATCAGGGGATATTTATTTGAATTTTATATATTTCTAAATCTAAATATTTATGCTACTGAAATTTATCAATTATTCACAAAATTATTTTTTGGAATAACAAAAAAACAAGCCTTATAGTAAAATCTTTCTATATTCAAAATGATTGACAGTTATACCTTATCTCTATCCTGGTACCATTGTTGACATGTATTGAGCAGAGATTCAAGAAACGTCTGCGTACGCTCTCGCTCTATGATGGCCAGACACTGCCGGGCTGCAGGCAAAGCATACCGTGGACTTTCCACAGCGCGACGCATTATGTGACTCACCAACTCCATGAGGGTACGCGCTGATAGCTGGTTTGGATCTAAACAGATTTAAAATAAATTTCAACCATATAAATTGTTTGTGCTTTAAAAATATCCACCAGATGCTTAAAAATGGCATAATTTAAAATTCTGAAGAGTCTTGATACTTTAAAGAGAAATACACCCATACCTCGCTATACGGCCGCTCGTTATACGGCCTTTCGCTATAACGGCCCTTTTCAATTAAGGCACGTTTTCGATATACGGCCTAAAATGTTTCGCTATAACGGCCAAAAAAACTTTTTTTCGATGTTATTTTGTTTACGAGCGTTATTCAGTGTGTGCTCGGCTCGGCTTTGAAGGTTTGAAAGAACGTGATGGGCTTGATCTACTTGAAGCTGATAGGGAACCCTTTTTATATGAGGAACTCATTCAGTTGCAAGCAGAGCCGGCATTTGATGAAGAGACAGAGCCTGTTGTATCCAAACAGCTAACATCAAAAAAATTGTCGAAAGCCTTTTCCTATTTCGAAGAAGGAATAAACATCCTCCTTGAAAACGATCCTGACGTCGAACGAAGCGCTAAAGTTTCTCGAGGAATTAACTCAGCCATTAGCTGTTATAAATCACTGAAGAACGAAATAGACAAGAAGGCAAGACAAACATTGACAAGACAACATTGGACAATTTTTTTAAGCCAGGCCCATCCTTACCAGCAAAAAATGATGACGACAGTGATCTGCAGGTTACCATTTCTTCATCGTCTTCAGATTAAAGCCATTTTAAAAAATATATGTATACATACACATATTTTATGTAACATGAAGTTGTTTCATTTTTGTTTATAGATTATTGTTGGTTTTTGGAGTCTGTTATTATTTTATGTACAAATGTATGTACTTGTTATGTATGTATTTTTTATTTAAATGAAATAAAAAGATAAAACTCATTTTGAATGATAAACCATGTAACATATTTAACAAATTTGGAACCGAACCCATTGAATTTGTATTAGATTAATTGATTCCTTATACGGCTTTTCGGTTAGCGGCCTAGTTTCATGGAACGTATCTAGGCCGTAAAGCGAGGTATGGGTATATAAGAAACTTATTTTTCTTCATTTAACATTCAACATTTTTTATTGAAATTGAGTCTAAATTTTTTAAAGTGCTATGAAAGTACCTTGTGCTGCTTTATCCAAATTTTCCTGTATTTCAGCGGGAAAGGTGCCCAGATCGGTGGCGTCAGCCGTGAGTCCCAGAGCTGCCATTCCAGAGGCCAATGTGTCAGAGGATGTGAGGCTCTTGGACCGCTTGAGTCCAGTGACAGGGAATGCCGTGGTGCGCTGTTTCCCACTGCTGCTCTTGTCTGTACCGTTGAAGCCCTGCCCATTGCTGGGGGGAGATTTCTTCTTCTCATGCATGTGGCTTGGGATAGGAATTGTATTTACTTGTTGGGGAAGCTTGAAGTGGACTCTGGGCGCACTCTGCAAAATTAAATAGTACTGTATATGTTGACAACAGTTAATTATTTCTAAAATAATTTAGTATTTTGTCTCAATCAGATTTTTGGTACTGGAAAATTTATTTTGAGCAGTCTCTTGAAGTCAAGTTTATCTGGAAGACTCAAGTACCACCATGGACCCTAGTAAAAATTAATTGAGGTGAAATCGACCATGTGAAAGGTTTTTACCCTTAGAAATCAATTTTGATTTTATAGTATACTTTTTTACAAACAATTGTGAATGTTTATAATTTTGACTAATCATTGAATCATTATCAAATAATTATATTATTAAGAAGATAAAGTTTTATTTATTATCACTTTGGGGTTTATTCCGTTTTGGGTTTTTCTAGTAAAAAAATTACAGAAAAGCCAAGTGCTGAGACACTTGATGTATACTCACATGAAGTATATTGCCACTCGAAGCAGATGTAAGTAACGGGAGAGCGGGCAGCTGCAGTGGTGTGTGGTAGAGAGGTGGCAGGGCCCGTCCTCCGCCGAGCATATTTCCTGAGGATTTGGAGTGCTGCAGTCCTCCACCCCCGCCCCCACCACCGCTGCTACACATCTGTGCAATGCTCACGTTAGACCTGAAACCACATGATTTTACTGATTAATTTGGGGGTTTTGAACACCATTTGATTATTTTTATGGGATTCTTATAATGTAGGTATAAGTTTTCTTTAAACAGAGTTTTTCAGATTAATTCTATAAATGGCAGAAATAGTTTTCCTGGTTATTAGTAACTGGGTATAGTTTTTGATAGTTTAACAGTATAGTTTTTGGTATAGTAAATATAATTTTTATTCAATTTTGACTATTAAAGTTGTAAGAATTCTTATAAGTTCTTCATTTTGCATAAAAGTCAATGAGGGTAAAATTACATTTTTACAGCTTACAACCGGACCAACTATATATTTATCAAATACGATTTTGTTCAATTTTTAAGTTTTGGTTTTGTACAAAAAGGATGAAAAAGAAAATAGCATTGGAAAGACACATTTTGTTCCTAGAAATAGATTATAAACAGATGCTAATAAATTTCTTACAGCGAAATATACTGGATAATGTTATATTTTGTTACAGTAAAAATATCTTTAAAAAAAATGTTTTATGTTTTTGAGGAAAGCAATGATCGCGTGTGCTTGAGATTTGGAAAAAATAGAGCCAAAATGACGACACAAACAGTAATTGAATAGGCCAGCCATTGAAGTTGCCTTGTGGACAGGTTTTGTGATATTAAATTAAATTATTTATAGAAGTGATACTTGGTAGTTTTTTTTGTTGTTGTAATGTATCTTGGTAATGTGCGTTGATAAATTCTATATTATTGCAGTAATATCAAACTATACGCTGTTCGTAGTATTATCATTTAATTTATATAAATTCAATTCTTAACAAACATTCATTTGTTTAATTAAATTATTTTAGGTAAAACACATTTTAAAAATATTTATAAATAAATATAACATATGTGAGATTGTAAAATATTTACTGCAAATATAGCTAAAATTATAAAATAACTGCATACAGTAGAAAACCTTAGGGTGTATACTGAAGAATCACAAACACTCAGATAAAACGAAAGTAAATACAATAATAATATATATTTTGGTTTCTGATAAGTACATGCATCCATTTAAATATGCATTATGCGATAAACGATTACGCAATACAACTCAGACTGAATTAATCAAAGTCCTCATGCGAGCGTGCGTCCATGGTGGAAACAGAAGAACGAGGGCTGCGGAAAACTCACCTGGACGTCTGCAGGTCGTGCTGCTTGGCCATCGTGAACTCTTTGGCGTGGACGTTGAGTTTGTTCTGTTGCTGAACGCCGTCGATTCGCACACCTGCCATATTGTAGGAATATATTTTAATTGTAAAAAAAGTAGCAGACACAGAATCGACATGACAGCGGACGCGCGAAAGTTCAAAGCTGATGAATCGCACCGAGTGCGCGCGCACGCACAGTGGCGTGCTAAACATTTTTGATAATACTTATTATTATGTCAAATATTATACTAATACGTAATTAGTACGCACATTAATGTTTACAGATCTTTTATTTGTGTCCTAAATAAACTAAAATCGAATAGTTTTGAGAATGGTATAATAATTGAATCGATCGCGTTTTCTTGACTCATTTTCTCGACGCATCTATTGTATCCTAAATAATACGCTCATTAATAAAATAAAATAAAATCGAATATTTTAAAGCATGGTAATTAAATCGATCGCGTTTTCTCGACTCCGTCCTTGTTAAATAATGCTTCCTACTTTGAATCTGTCTGATGTTGCGGATCATTTTACATGTAGCATTTGTTTTTTTTTTTTTTTCTTAGTGGTGAGTAAAATAATTTATGGACATTTAGTGAAGATTTAGTGGCCGGGGCGACCTACTTAAGCCCTTCGCACTCGACGCGATAGACTTGCAACGAGCCGAGCCCTCCACCCCCGCAGCGACACGACTTGCCATCAGCCATGGCGATCCTTTGTGTTGGGTATTTTTTAATGGGTATCTTCCAGAGTAAGCAACGCAAAGTAGGACGCCATTGGCTAATTGCAAGTCGGTCGTGAGTCTTGTCGCGGGCTGGTGGAGGGCCGCAAGCTCGACTGGGAGCTCCGGCGGAAATGTGCATAATGTGCGAGGAGAATATTAACGATGTATTGTGACCGTTAGACAATGATCAGGGAATGTATAGAATGCGCGCTACGCACCCATACTCTAAAAGTCGCCGTCCACGAAAGGAAACTTTGTTTATTATTGACGAGCTAGTAATTCATTAAATGACGTACCGATGATAGCTAATTGGAAAAATTTGTACACAAAAGTAACGTTGCTCACATAATTCAGTTTGATTCTACCGTCCTGCTTGATTCAATGGAGTCTGATCCGATTTCTAAAAAATGAGTTAGATTTTTAGCACATGAAATTTCAGCACCAAAACACCCTACTGAATGTTAATTTTATCAAATTTTGGAATAGATGTATGAAATATGCGAATATTATAGATACAAATTAAATTCGACGAAATTATTAGTACTGAATTGTGATATAATGTTGAATAATTTTATGTTCGATATGAATTCACTTCATGCAAAAATACACATTTAAACATAAAAAAAACATAATAAACATTAAAAAATCATAATTTGATTGTCACATTGAAAGACAGCAAAGAAATGTAATATTTTACTATACCTAATCCTCACCCCCCGAATATATATTACTCTTAGTTTTAGAAATTAGTACAAGAAGAGAATTTGAGTATTTCCACTGTAGAAATTGATCGTTTTGAAGAGATTAATTTTTTAAACATTTAATGTATTTTTTAATATTCTGAAAAAGTTTCATCCACCTTTAGTTAAATTAGAATCCCTATTCGAGCCCAGATAGATGATTAAATATACATTATAATATTTAGAATCTGAATATATATTCGATTTACTTTTATGAGTCAGCAGTGGTCTTAACATTGGACGATTGTAGACAATAGCTGGGAAACTATTTTCTTCCACACTGGAATCTATGGAAAGAGGAAGGTTTGTTATATTTGTGGAACAAACAGAATTTATCATACCTTCATAAATCTATTTGAACCTTTCATAAACTGCACATCATAAACAATCAAGGGTTATTGAACAACACTGGGACAATGTACACCACCAACAAAACGATTAAATCACACCGACGTTAAAATTGCAACGCGATTAACCTTAGACGGTTCAAAGAGGACAGACCATTTACTCGCTGAAATGTACAATACAAATATAAATCGACAATACCATAGCAAACAGCGAAACGGTGAGTATAAACAAATCAAATATTTGCAGTCTCTACAAATGTTTGTGTTTCATGTTTTAGTGTCGCTGGGTATTTGTAGCGTACTCGGCTGCAACACCAGAAGGACCCCGTGGCTAAGTGTTTTTCAACCTGTGGGTCGCGATGCCTTACTCAGGGGGTCGCGGGTTAAAGAAAAAGACAATGGTTTGTAGGTCCTACACTAAAATCACTGACATAGTTTTACCAATTTTTTTAACTTACTAAGGGGTCGCGTATTCAAAAAAGTTGAAAAACACTGCCGTAACTAAATAAGAAATCAACTACTAGGAATGGCAAGAAAATTACGAATATTTTTATTTGTGAGCGCTTTCATCCTTTATGGACTTTTTCTTTCAGAGTGCAAATATAGTACAATAGATGATGATCCGCTCGCATTACGCTTTGGACTATCAATGCTTTATTTTTAGTGCATATTAGGATACATTTAAAGTATAATCAAGGGAAGAAAAACAAATGTTTGGGCTTGCATGGCAGTACGACTATTGCTGAATACGATAAGCACATTCTTAGTTCATTAAATAATATCTTGAAATATATTTTAATTTCAAATCTTAATTTTTAATTTGAATGATTGTTTTTCATGGGGAGAATATTAAAATAATAAAAGTTGTAGTAAGCGCGTGCAAATATTTGAGGTATATTTATATATTATTCAATTAAAAAAATATATAATTTGCGCGATTTACTAAGCTTAATATATTCAGTACATAAAACTGTTTGCTGCGATGTTACACGATCTACAAATAACTCGGTGATTATAATATGAATTACTATATTCTTAAACATATGCATTTTGGCAACGTGGTCGGTCTTCTTTTTATTACTATGTCTAAGTAATTGAACTAATACTCATCTCAAACAAAGAGCTGCAACATGTGACACAAATCGATGATAATGATAATGATTTTGCTCGAGGTGTAAATCGTGTGACTATAAATGAATAAGAACAACTCACTCGGTGGCCGATATATTTCCATGGTGGGTTTTCCTCTGTTATTGGTGGTCACGATCATACTCTTTCTCTTGCCTCCATCTCGCAGCTGGAATGACGGAAATACATGCTGTATCCATTAATTGTTTCTAAATTGGCTCTAATTTAAAACACTAAACATGTCTCAAATGTTGAAACTTGAAAAAGAGTAGTGTAACTGGATTTTTCACTATCCAAATGTCGTTTTTACACGAAATACATTTACGAAATAATTTTAATTTTACTACTATCGCCATCATGATATATATAAATATGGTGATAAAAAGATTTATATCTTTAAATTTTTTTGAAGTTCGGATATTATGGAAACGAATTAACGAAAGTTTTCACGAAAGCGAGAGCAAAGCCAGAACACGAAATACTGGACGTGCTGACACATGGCCAAGGTGGCGGTATCAATCAATAACGGAGTATCGGTAAATTAAATTAAAATAATTAATCAATAAACTAGAGCAGTAGCAGATGTGTATAATCTGTGCCGAAAGCTAATGTTGAAAGATAGCAACGAGATATTAAAATTGAGCATATTCATTTGAATACCGGAAATCAACCTTAATCAGCTCTAAAGTTCAGATTTTATTCAGCTTAGAGTCTAAACTGAATAAAATCTTAGCCGTGATATAACTGTGAACCCATTCGTATCGAGATGTGGGAGGACTGCGCACAAGACTGCTTTAAATGTTAGTGTCGGTACAATCACTCGACGTAGGTGGAGGATAAGGAATGTTGTTCACAATAAGATACCTTAGAAAAAATAGTCAGGTACGTACATGAAATGTTACGACTGTATTTCCTGAAACCCCCTTATAAACATCGATGAGTGTCCTTTTCTCAGTAATGGAGCTGGAGATTGAATAAGTATGCACAAGACGTTTATGCATATATATATATATATATATATATATATAATCTTGGATATATACATATAACTGGCTTGATCTGATGAATATTCAACAGCGGCAAATAAGTAGTAAGAGTTGTGAGTTGAGTATAAAAATAAAGCGAATTGTGAGTCAAACGTCGCAAGTCTGCAAGTTGGCTCGGGAAGGCTGACGCAGAGGCCACTTCACTGCAAGTGACGCTGAATGCAAGCGAATTCCTGACTTTTCGTTGAGAAAAATATATAAATCATATCCGTAGGCTTTTTGAAAGCGAGCACACCAAAGTCGTTAATTTATTGTTTGATTTATAAAAATACCATGTGTCAGCATGCCGATCGAGTCGCAGAGGAAAGAAATATTTCCCAGTAGCGACTCTGAAGCCTCCACGTGTAGGATTCGTTAAAATGCTTCTAAATATAGTTTTATTTCATGTGCACGCTGTTGTGGATGTTTGTTCAGACGAATTCTAAATTATACTAATGTCTGTATTGTATATACTCGCAAGACGGTTTCCCATACCAGTGGGGGGTTTTGTGGTATACCTGTTTATATATTTTCTTTTGAGGTTCTTCAAATATGTCACAGTATAATGTAATTTTAATGTAAATAAAAAAATAAATAATCAAATCAACGCAGAAAGGAGCTAATTAAATAAATATGTATTTCAATATGTTTCAATAGTATAACAACATCGAAGAAAAGAGGGATATTCTGGAACTACCCTAACCTAGTTTTCATACAAATATACTCGTATTTTTCCAATTATATTTCAGTAAATATTCAGTTATGTTATACCACTTTTAACTTTTTGAATATTCCAACGTTTCGGCCTCGGTAATGGGGCCATCTCGAAATTGAATTTCCCAAAATATGACCGAAACATAGGAATATTAAAAAGGACAAAACGCAGCATAACACAGAAAAACCAAATATTTATTTTTACATCGGCAGCCAAAATCTAAGAAGACATATTCATTCTTATTTGCTATTTTGTATAATGATATTGTTCATTGTCCAAGAGGTATTTGTTTGCTTCTGGAATTAGTCGTTGTTATTTTGTGTGATTTCACGATTTACCTCAAAAATGACTAGTATGTTTTAACTCTATTTTGTATGCCTATAAGAGGTTTGATGTTTGAAGAAAAGTCCTCAACGTGTTGCTAAATAGCAATGGTTATTTATTTATATGCACATATCGCATATTTTGTGTTTGCAGACTATCGCTATTGAACAAAAACGGAATGTTTGGATTAAGTTGTGCAAGATTTACGACAACAAAAAAAAACCTGAAACGTTTTGTGTGACGCATCCTCGGTCGTCGCCATTATGGGCAGATTACCGATTCGCGGATAAATAAAATGTGTCTTGAGAGCAAAGCTCTTTTTAACGACTATTATATTTATTTTTGTCATTTTTATTCTTCTAAAAAATAATAGTAAACATACCCCGCGCTTCGGCGAGCTATTTTTGGGAACGGTGTGACTCACCTGGGCGGGCGTGCCGTTTTCCGTAATGAGGGAATGTATCCAACACAAAAGTTGAAATTCGCCCAAGAGTCGTGGGAAATGGGTCAAATAGATGCGATATACAAGGCGATAAGATTTGTAAAATATTGGCGCATCCGAGTGAATATTTTTGCCTTGTCCATACGAAACTCGAAATACATTATCACAACGATGGATAATTTAAATACCAAAAATAATTTACTTATCAATCAGAGTACTTTATATCAAACAAATGTTACTATATATGCTTGAAAATACGAAACATTCTAGTTGGCTGCATTCTCACTTACGGTATTGATAAATGTGTATAAATGATGATGATGGTGATTTACAAATTTTCTATGTAAAATTCACAAATTCTCCGTTACGCATCTCACAACAAATAACAAGTTTTTGAGCGAATTCATAATCAATAATTATAAACAAGAAAGCGTTTATTTTCAGCCGTACAAGTTTCTAGCTCCAAACAGCTGATGCTCGTCGCAGGCAGTGCCGCTACTGGGCTACAAATTTATGCTACATTGGTGATGAACAATCGATAGCCTTAGGTTGATACATATTTATAAATCGATGGTTCCAAGTCGACGATTCCGATAAACCGATACGGTTCCGTTTAACCGAATCGGTTGCTGCATTCGATAGTTCTCCTCACTAGTGATTCGTTATGAGATGTTATTATTTTTTACAAGGTAGGTTTTGGTATTTTAGTAATTATTTTTAGTGTGGTGACCTTTGCGGCGGCGTATTGGTTAATAAACTAATAACCACACCTGCAAAGTCCTCTCTGCCCACTCGGCTATCGACAGCAGTATTTTTTTAATGTCAGGTAGTCATGCTACAAGTCGGACGATAGGAATGTAGCATTCGTAAAAATGAATTTATATTTTGTACAATATGATAAAAAAAATAATAGTCACTTGCTGCATGAGATTTGGGTAGTGAAGTTCTCGATATCTACTCTAGCTGGATACTTCGGATACAGGTGTCAGTAGCGTGCCGCGACTTCGTGGGAAAGCCAACCTGTCGGTATTTGCAACAATCGACTACTCTCAGCTAGAAACCGCGTAAGAAATGAGAACGGTAACATGAATGTGTTTTTATTTTGTGTTATCCCTTGTATTATATTTTTTAATGTGCACCACCTGAATTTATTTATAAGCTGTGGGGTTGTCGATATTCTAGTAAGGCGAGTCAGGGTTTTGCCTCTCGGAGGTGTATCGACACTCAAAAACTATAATACGACCTTATCGGTCAATATGCCTGAGTTTAAAGTTAGATAGAGAATCCTGAATGGGGAGACAAAAGTCGAGCCGCGAAGAAAAAGGCGGTCAAACGAAGCATATCGACCCTAACCTAACCTGTGCCTCACCTGATGATTGTTGAAATGATGATGAGACTGCGGGCGGATGAAACTCCTCTCCCTGGAGATGACTCCCGGGGTGGCGAAGTCCTGCACGCGGAAGCTGCGCTGCAGCCCGCCCGCGCCGCCTTGTCCCATGTGCTCCGTATTCATCTCGGCCGAGGGCTCTGCGTGGCGCGTGCTGCGTGCCGCGTGGCGCGTGCTGCGTGCTGCGTGCTGCGTGCCGCGTGCCGCGTGCTGTCCTCGCCGGCTCTCCCTCTCCGACTCGCGCTAGAGCTCTGGCCGGACAGCGCTCCCTTCAGCCGACGCTGCTGCCGAGCAGGGAAGTCCTCGCGCAGACCGACATTCCTCTCGCTCGAGGCCGACTCCGAATCCGGATATTTCGCGGCGAGGGATAATTTCCCCGCCTCGGTTTTCCGCGGCACGCGCGTTTCGCTCTGCGATCGACGGAGATGAATTCACAATCGGTATCTCCTATCGGCGGAGGAATCTGATATTTATCACTTTTTGTCGGCTCACTGGCGATCGCTCGTCTAGCACTTTCACGATTTCTCAGCAGACCGGATGATGCTCACCGTTCGCGGGTTCGCCCGCTTCACACTCACTGCCGTCCGATCGGACTCTGCAAACGACTGGCCGTTTTCGATTAACTCCGATCACGATTTAAACATAAAATTTAGTCAAGTCGATTCACACTATGTGCGTATAAAATTATAACTATCGAAGCACTAGATTGTGACTAGTATTAGTTTAACAATAGCAATATTGTTACGGTAAGTGAGCAGAGTGTTCACCAGAAGCGATGAATGTGCATTACTGTTTTTGAGCTATTCGAATGATAATAACATCGTTTTTGAAGTATTTGAAATCTTATGTGATGTATTGTCGAGTGTTCGAGGTCGAAGCCTGTGAAGCTCTGCGTCACGAGGAGTTCCCTTTTCCGGAGAGTTTGGCGCGGGGCGGCATTTGCATCGCGAGGACAATGCCGCTCGGGACGGTTCGGCGCGGCTCGGTGCGGCTCGGCGCGATTCGGCGCGGCCGATCGGCGGGTGGAGGTCGGCCGGCGATCCGGGCCGATCCTCGGGCGACGGGAGGTCCTCGCTCGGCTGCACCGTGCACCGTGCACCGCGGGGGACTCCGGACCGACGCTGGGCGCCAACTAAAAATTAACAGCGATTATCGACAGATCGCGCCGGAGCACCTCGATTCTCCGATATTCAAATAGCCCGCGGCGACGACGGCGCGATGACAAATATTATATAAATATTGTCGTCATCGCTCATCGCTAAATAAACGCGAGGAAAGACGCGCCCGCCTCGGGTGACAGGTGTTATTATCTAATAGACCCGCTGCAACCGCAAAACGCTACAGGAGGTCTCCGATGTCCGAGGCCCGGAGCGCCGAAAGTCGACGCTCATTCAAAAATCAAAAATTTCTCCAATCGAGGAAACATATTTTTTTATAATTTTCACAACAAAAACTAAAAACCAAAATATCGCTTTACAAAAAAAATATATAAAGAATACGCAAACCGTGGAAAAGTAAAGGACTCATTCGAAACAGAAAATAAAACAAATTCATAAGTCGCGTCGTATTTCTACTGGAAGAAGCTGAAACACCGACGCGGCTTAAAATAAACACGAAATCTCAAGCGATCGAATGTTTTTTTTTTTATAATTATTTAATTGCAGATTGAATTCTTAAGATATATATACGGGTAGAGAGACATTCACCATTATGTAATGCAAATTGTATACAAATTGAGATTTATTAATGCCGTAAGAATGCGTGCACTCAGTTTATCAAAAAAACTCAAAACACTCAGGCGAGGAGGAAGCAAACGAGATCCCGATACTCAACTTCAAAAATAAAAATTATATACTGATAAATTAAAAAGAGGGCTCATTGTTTTTGCGTCAACGCCTTGCGAGTAATTATTGAATAAAAAAAATATATAATTACCTTTCGTCGTCGACGGTAGCTCTATATCGCGATCGTTTTCGTCGTTCGGTATGAAAGTCTGTTTTCACACCTTAAATATATTTTCGTTTTTGTCGTAATTCACTAGAACAAAACAACATTACTCAGTACACAAAAAAAATAATAACTTCCACCGCCGATCGAGAGAAACCATTTTCACTGGGTGAAGTTTGATGCTTCGCTGCCGAAAATAATATGCACCATAGTATAGTCTAAATATAGCGAAGGAGGAAATAACTAGACCCACAGTCAATGTCTGAGCTCGGCGCGAGATGTGCGGAGTGCGGAGGGCGGACTGCCGCGCACGCCAGGGAATCACTTATCTCAGGATGATGGAGGAGTCGGCTCACCGGAGTACGAGGCGCACTGGCGGGGGTCGGAAGTCTCGGGGCGTCAGTTTTTCGGGGCGGCGTCGGGTTTTCGCTGGAGACGTTTGTTTTTGGCGCTCGTAGGTTCCGTGTCGTCTTTCGCGCCCGCCGGGCCGGCAGTGAGCGCGGGGCGCGGGGGGCGCGGGGCGGGGGCGCGGCGCCGGCGGGGCTCCTCAACCGGCGGCTGCGGAGCCGCTGCACATCACCGACTATTCAAAAAATAATCATTTAAAATATTTCACGTTAATTTGTATTGGATGTCCCCCGTGTGGATGTCCCCCGGTGTCCAGCGCGCTGGTCGCGGGGCTCACGAGGTGTGGCGCGCGTGGATTTCTCTATTGAGTTCGTATACGGAAAAATATGTGCGCCACAAAATCAAAATAGTTTTTCCGGGAATTTAGTATCAAACTTTGGGAACGATGACGGGTAATGCGTTTAAAATCCAAATATGCAGTTTTGCGCGCAATTTTTTTTTACTAAGATTCAAGCTAGTGATGAATATGAGGCCGTATATTTTGAGCAAATCAAAACAATTGTCAATGTAAATAATCCGGTGTTGCAATTTGAATTCCTTTTGAAGCACTGCCTGCTGAGATGATAATGGTGAATATCTGCAACTCGCTGAGATAAGCACTCGGCTGGGAGGCACCGTTTATATGTAACCAGCCTGTCGACTTCCTCAAACTTCATGCCCTACCCGATAATGTTTTTGTATTTTTTACATTTTTATTTTAACGTGTATAAAATTATTTAATGTATTTACAATAAGTGTTCGGTTGTCGGCGATCCGGTTGATGATCCGCAGTGGGATGGGCCCTGTAGTTTTGGTCGGTCGGTTTTGTTACAATTTGAATGGGTCCATCGGCGATTGTTTCAGAGCCTTTGTGAATTTGAACGAGGATACACCCGGCCGGTGATGCTACAAATTAACATATACATATATTAGCGTAAGATAAATATAAAATATTCAGGGCATCGTTGTTGCATTGAATTGCAGGATTTTCCGGTTGTTTTGCACCTGCAGGAGTCTTGTTGGTAATTCCTTGAAAGTCTCTGATAGTGTCATACGAGTGACGTATAAACCGAAGTGTGGGCAAACCGTATGCGCGTCCCGCCCACCACTCAATCTGTGGCCTTATCCAGCACGGCACTCGAAACGAATCGTGATGGATATCTATCTGAATTGCATTGCAAACTCAGGTAACAGGTACACGGGTTTCACTCGGTAGTTGTGGAATAACTCTTTCACACGGTCAGAGGAAAATAACTGACTATATTCCCGTAAAATTGAAGCACTATGACTAGATCGGTAATTATGACGAGGGTTTGGCGTACCTGGACTCGTTCCCCAAAGCAACGGGATGGCCGGTGATCAGCCTGCACACAACACGGGAGGAGGTTTCTGAATCAGTACGAGCATAATTATCTGGCGTATGAATCACTCGTAAAACAAGATTCTGAAAGTCAAGCGCATACATTTGCCAAGCCTATCATTAGACTGACAAAAATATTGCCATCCGATGCGAGGCGGCGTTTTTAGCGCCGTCCCGAAAGCGTAATTCCAGCTAGGCAGGTCTGCCGACACGCGTGATCCGCGCGGGGCCTTCATCTAGCAGCGAACTCGTAATTAACGCTTTCTTATCAGGTTCTTTCGGTGATTATTGCACGGTCTGGAGTCATTCGTAGACAAATTTAAGAGGAGCCGAGCGAGAACGTTGTACTCATTATCGGAAAGCACAATGGATGATAAAAATAGAGGTAATTAATTCACTTACCTACACACTTTTTGCTTGTAAAATTTATGTGACATTTTATGACTTCGTAGTAATATCTTCAAGGTTACTCAAATTCAAAGTAGATACTTAAAATCCAGTTAGAAAATTATATATTTATTTTATTTAGACAATTATTAAAGCACTAAAAAATGTGATCAATTTAATATAACTTGTGTGTTTTACAAAATGTTTTTTTTATAGTTATATGACTTAACTTATTATATTATATATAAATATGAAAAATCTTTGCAATGTATTCTTTGTTTAACTTTGACTTTTTTTGAAAGAATATTTTTTTATATTTTACACTAGATTACAACATGAAATAATACAACTAAGTCTAATAAATAATGAAGGTCTAATACATTACTTTAACAGGAAGTTATGTCAGGGGGCCCTGGTGTGAAATTTAGATTTTCTTTATTCAGAAATTGTTAAAAAAAAAACACAAGTAGATCTTTTACAAAATGTATTCAGATGCTTACTATCGTATGCTAATTGTCGACTAAAAAATGTTTCATCCATGAGCATCCAGTGCACGCATAGATTGCCTTCCAGGCACCCGCGCGATTATTAAGTGAGCGTGCAAATCTGACATAGAAACGTGTTGAAATGTTATATTTCTGGTTATTTGATTAGTAAGTAGCTCTAGTTTAGCTACAAGTAAAATAAAACACATATTTTATATGAATAAAAATTATTATTATAAATAATAGACATTGCTATTATTGCGTTTGTCTAAAAAATATTTGCAGCTGATGAATCAACAGGTTTATCAGTGATACAAATTCAAACAATAATGGTAGACGTTTTCTTAATGGAGAATATAGTTAAATTTTTAATATATTTTTAACATAAGTACATACTATTGTCATGTCTAAGAAAATAATATTTAATTGTAAAAACGTATGTACCCAAAAAATCTCAACTCTATTAATTTAATGAGTGTATCATCATAAAGCTATAATTTAAATTTATTTCATACGCTATTCAAATACTTCAACTGCGTTTAAAAAAATTTGTGACATTTAGTCTGCTCTTAGAAAAGTTATAATTTATTAAAAAAAACAGTTTAAATAATAATGAAAATAAATAACTTAAAGGTATGTTAATTAAATGCTTATAAATATTGTACATAAGGGTGAACATAAAAAGTTAAATTTCATAACAAAAATAAAAGTAATACCTCAAAGCCCTAAAAAACTATTCATTCCAACAAGTAAAATAATTTGAAAGAAAATACTAAAAGTAGTATGCATCAATATACACTCAAATTTTAAGAAACAGTAAGAAAACTACTAAAAATATAAATAGTATTTGAAATATTTTAACCATGACAACTTAAAATGTATTTGATTTCTGCCTTGAACTTAATGTTGTTAACTTGTACAGAAATATATTTTTATTATATTATTCACAACTTTTATTTTTACAAAAGTGTTTTTTTTATTTTATGTACAAAAATTATTTTAGTCATTACCATTTCACAAATTTATAATCAATCACGTGGTACTTAAAACTATTTTTACCAAACATATCTTGTATACTAACAACCCAGAGAATCTCAGCAACCACAGTGTGAAATATACTAAAAATCTCAAATAAACAGAAAATCTCAAATGAACAGAAAATATCAACAGATCATGAAATAATACATGTTTATTGATGCAAATATAAGATCAGAATAGAGCCAGTCATTGACCATTAAAATTATGAACTTAATTAAAAAGGGGCGCATAAAATTGTAAAAATATAATCTATCGTAAATAACAACCATCATCCACTTTCATTCGAAACTAAATATGATGTTCAAGCAATTGATGTAAGTTCCAGTGTCAAGAAAAATTAAGTAATACCAAGTTGATATAATCAACAAGTCACCTTGCATTTTCAGAGAACAACAAGAAATAATCTAAGATTTTCACCAACAGATAATTTTTACTTTAGTGTACATTCATTCATTTAAATACAATACAAATTTACTTTGGATAGTATTGCCCGATATCACATGGAAGTAGGTATGTATTGAATCACGGATCCACAGACTGAGGTCCCCTTAAAACAAATTTGATAGTGTCTGATAGACACTGACAATCACAATTTGGATAATATGAGACGACTTTAATGTTGCGACTGGTGGTCCTTTTAAAGAACACGGTGAACTAATTCGTTCTTTGGGCTTGAAAAGTCTGTGCATCCCTGGTATAAAGGTTATAAATAAAATGCTAGCATATGAGGAAATTAATTAAACTGGCTAGTATCACTGTGCAATTGTCTGTTAGCACCGAACAGCGTCGTTAGGAATTGAATAGTTAAAAAATAAATTAGTTTTTTTGGCTTAATAATTTTACAAAACTATTTCGACGGTGTCGTCAGTAGACCTAAAGCTGAATTAAGTAAGCGCACAACATTCTTCATCTCGTGAGGTTCATTTTCTGAAAACAAAAAAAATATTTATAATAATATAAAATGTAGGATTTCATAAACGTCAGTGAGATAAGTTATGCTTAAATGTTACCATCTGTATTTGTAATATCTCGTTCTAAACTAAGTTTTTCTTGAGCGACTTGGTATATTCCTTCTTCGATAGTGCCAGAACTAATCAGTCTATAGATGTTGACCGGTCTAGTCTGTCCCATGCGGTGGCACCTAGACATGTTAAATATTAAAACTTAAAAATATGTCAAATGAAGTATTTGTAACTCAATAACATGCTTACACATATTTATTTGTGCCTACCTGTCTTCAGCTTGTTTGTCATTATAAGGATTAAAGTCTATGTCGTGAATAATGACGGTGTCTGCTGCAGTAAGATTAATTCCCAATCCTCCTGCTTTAGTCGACAAAAGAAATATGAATAAATCAGGCTCCGTATTGTATTGATCAATGAGATATTGTCTGAAAAAAATTCAAATTATGTGTTTTTGTAGTGAATCAAATGTTTTTTTTCAACTAATAGCTTAAGAAACTGATTGAGAATGTGGTTGTGTGGGTAATGATAATTTCCCCTCTTTTTTACTTGGACTATGTCCATTATTGTTACATAAGAAAACAAATAGTTTTTTCTCCTGAAAATTATCAAACAATATTGATGAGCCATCTGGTTTAAAAAAATGAACATAATTTTGTATATGCTTTACCTGTCGGGGACGGCGGTCTGACCATCTAATCTCAAGTAGGAATATCCTCTTAATTTGAGGTAAGGCTCTATAACATCCAGCATCATTGTGAACTGACTGAATATTAATACTCTGTGTCCTTCACTTTTCAGTTTGGGTAGCATTTCATCAAGTTTATGAAATTTACCCGATTGAAGAACCATCTCATCAGGTATTTTCATATTAACTATACTCTGAAACAATAAGAATGAATTAGAGACCATACAAAATACCAGCCTAATAGCTGAGTTGGAATGTAATTGTGTGCACAATCACATAATCTGTTAGTCTCCATCTCACAGTGGCATGCGATTCATACAAGCCTAAAAGTAATGAAATCACTTAAAAAGCTCTCAAAAAAAAATATTTTGATATTCTGCTCATATTCAACTGTAAATTTTTAAAATGTTAACTGGTTTTTCATTATTTTTTTAATGGAACTTTTACAGCTTTTTTACTGCACGCCACTGACATCACATCATGGACATTCATAATGTGAATAAAGACTATAGCATCAACAAATTAAACAGGGAAAGCGAAGAAGAAGAAACATTTGTTTGTTTGTTAATTAAAACAAATATCAAGCTATCAACTCAGAAAGACATTTTAGATTAAAATACTTATTATCAGAATTATGAAACATTTAATGCTAAAATTACAAATCATTAATGCAATAGTTAATTTTTGTGCTTTGCTTATGTTTACAGTAAAGACAAGGCTAAGGTCAGTAATAACAAGATATGATTCTAAAATTATTAAAAAAAACTTTTGCTTTATTGCAGGTTTAACACAAGACCTTAACAGAGTTTAAAAAATTAAGACCCACAACGTAAGATTTACGTTGTTACAGCGTTGTACTGCATTTTAATTTGATGTTTCTGACGTTTTGATGCCGGTATTGAGGCCTTCTTCAGGGATTTTGGTTACCAGGACTGAAACAATGTCGGAAACTTCAAATTAAAATGCAGCAAAACATCATTATAACAATTGGTGTTAAAATCAACAGACACACTTACAATACTGTAAATTAAATTCAAATATAAATTCTCTCAGAAAATTGTTTATTCAAAGTATAAATTAATTGCTAAGTGTTTATCCAAAATTAGTGAAATATCAATTGTAAAATTATTTGATATACCTTGTATTCAAATGTCATTTGATGAATTTGAAAGTCAGATTTATATAGTAAATCTTCGAGAATATACTGTTGATTTTTTTCTTTAAAGAAAGTATCTGCGGCCAAATAGCGGGCCATTTTACGCAATTTTATCTCATCGTAGTAATACCGCAAGAGTAGTGGATGGTTTGCTAGCTTTCTCATATCCATCATCATGCTAATCCCGCTATGTTCATTTGTTGCTTGAACCTGGAAATTACAATAAATTAAATAAATTTAAAAAAATATTTAAGTTGTTACAAAAAAAAACTCTTCATATGAAACTTACCACACCATCTTTACTTGAAAACGAAAGAATTAAGTCCTTGTATTGCTGCTGCTGTGAATTTATCATATCACATGTTATAGTGTGGTCAACTTTGGTTGGTAAGTCCTTGAGAACATCTCGTTTTAACCGCCTTAGAACAAAAGGTTTCATGATACGCTTAGCTTGAGTAATCTGCGTCTGCTCAAATACTGGAATTTCATCATCTTCGGACTTTTTATCTGCAGTTTTTTTTGCACTATTTTTCTGAAATAAGTAAAAGTACATTAAAGACTGCACAGGGTGGCAGCAATAGTTTCAACTGAAGTGGCAAGGCAAACCCATTGGGATTTACACGTAAGAAAGAACTTTAAGTTGAATATCGTAATCACAAGGTACAAAATAGAAGTTAGTAAATATGCAATTTAGCTATTGTTTCATTGATTGATTCTAATGCTCCCATTTACATCTATACAATCAGATTTACTAAGGGGCCACAATCATCACAAAAAAAAGCAAGCCTCCTCAATAAGTCTTTAAAAGGGAACTTTATAAGGTTGGCACGGGTGCCATATCAACTATGTAACAATGGACCACAAAACCATTTATTTGACAGTTTTCAAAACGTCTTCCTTTGATTGTATGTGATTCAATCAAGTGAACCTTTTCTAGAACCATTGTTAAAGAGCGACTGATTAAAAAAAAATTACATAAAAGAGCAACGATCTTCAGAAATATATTTTTATTACATAAATATGTATTTAATAATATTGCCATGAACTACTGACATCAGATAGTGCCTCATATTTATTGCTAAGCATTATTTGTTTGCTGTGATCTTGAAATATATTATAGCTGTTGATTTTGATGGTATTGTTCACACATCAAATAAGTTAGGTGGACATGGCGGAAGCATTCACCCTAATAAATGTTATCTTGCACTGCATTTGTCTTGTCACTGGTGATACAGAGATGTTGAAGAGTAAAAATGAGTGTTGATGAGAAAATTAATTATTAGATTAAACCAAGCCAATAGTTGTTTCCATTAAAAAATAAAATAAAGAAAAATTATCATTATATTGGCATACATACACCAGTCTTTTGAAATAAGCTCTTAAGATCATCAGTTTTATTTGCAAATAGGTGAGGCATTACAAAACAGAGTAATGACATTAATTCCAATAAATTGTTCTGTAATGGTGTCCCTGTTAAGAGGACTCGATAGTCTGCCTAAAAATTAAAAAAAAATTATTAGTAATGAATATTTTCAAATATAGAAAAATTGAGAAATTATAAAATGAAGCACCCACCTTAATTCTAATGAGATTTTCGTATCGTTGTGTTGCCATATTTTTGAGCATATGAGCCTCATCAAACACTACATATTGCATAGGAGTGATACGGAACATCTTGCGCTCCTCTGGACTACTACTCACTAAATTGTAGCTGGAAAAAAAGACATAATCAATGAATAATTGATAAATTTAGTGTCATGTCAATGATAATATTAAAGATAGAATCCTTCTTACGTTGTTAAAACAACATCTACTTCACTAAGTCCACCTCGAGCCCAGTCGATCCTTAGCGATCTCCTCTCATCCTGATTTCCATAATATACAGCCACTCTAATAGTAGGACACCATCTTGCAAATTCATTACTCCAATTATCTTTAAAAAAAAAATATTTGTAAGCAAAGGATTTAACTACACAACAAACTTATAATGTCAAAATATAATTTATTAAATAAAAAGTTGGCTGAAAGTTATACCTAGAGTGGATGAGGGGACAACTATGAGATGTGTGCCAGTGACTTTGTTGTTCTCTTTGAGGTAAGCGAGGAAAGCGATGACCTGCACCGTCTTACCGAGCCCCATCTCATCAGCAAGAATGCCACTGACTTTCTGGGCGTGCATCACGGCTAGCCAGTTCAGCCCGACCAGTTGGTAGGAAGCAAGTTTCAAACTAAACACAAAGATAACACATGTATTACAAATAAATCTCAAATTTACATCCAAGGTTGTAGTAGAGATTTTATAATTAAACAAATTACCGCTGATAATGCATATAAATTACTTAAAATTATTATAAAATTGGTCAAATTTTTAACACAGCTGCTAGTGTCTTAGAGACATATTCCAAAAATATCAATGGTTTTGTATAAATTAAAACTTGCTTTAATAAGCACTCATAAAAATATAATAAACTCACTTTGATGCCAATATGGAAGGTTGTTGATGAATGCCGCCACCTGCTGCAACTGCCAACTCCATCTGAGTCGCAAGACTCGTACATTTTTTCATGAGCTTAAGCACATTGTTTCTGGTTATTAGGAGTTCTTGTGCCGAATTTAACAAGTCCGTACTTATGTATTTGTTAACTTGGAGTTTGTCTACCTACAATAATTTATCACATGAGAATAAAAACAGTTTAAAAATGTGTACACTACTTATAAATATTGTTTAAGATAGAATACAGCTTTATTATCCAGAAGTAATGCTTACCATATCTACCCATCCCTTAAAGGGTCTGCAAGACATTAGGCATTCAGCTTTTTTAAGCGAGCAACCTTGGAGTTGTTGCAATTCACTTAATTTAGCATTGCAGAAGAATTCAAATACTTTTTTTTTATCTCCCACAAGAGCATCGCTTACTTCAGCATCTGAGTCTTCATCACTGTAAAATACCAATTATCAATCAATATTAATAATTACAAATTAAAAAAAGAAAATTGGTAACATTCAATTTGATGAAGTAAAAAAGAAACAAATGATTTAGTTTTAAACAATCACCTATCAAAGACTTTGCTATCTTTTTGCTGGTGGTTATCCATGTCACTATCGGAGTCACCATCAGTTTTCTTCTTTCCCTTTCTCTTTTTGTTAGAATTAACATGAGGAGCTTTATTATTAAACATTGTTTTTCCAATTCCATTAATACAACTATTGGGAAAAGATGAATGTTGGGGTAGACTGCTGTCTATATCTTGCTGTTCCGGATCAAAATCAAGCAACTCATCCCGAGATCTTTCTTCATTCCAATTGTGTTTAATGAGAACGCTTTTGATAATCTGAAAGAATATATCATAAACAATTTATAAAAAAAACCATGTCATCATTTTGGGATAAAAAATATACCATGTGAAAAAAATACAAAAAAAGCTTACTTACGAGAGAACTAACATCAGGAAACATTTGAATCATATTGGCAAATCGTCTTTGCTGCATGGTAGCATTTATTTCAACGGCAGCTTTTTTGACAGGTGTTGGAGCTTCATCTGATTCCGAACTCATAAGTCGAACTCTTTTGTATACATGGTGTACTTTGGCAGCTGGGACGGAGTTGGATGATGAAGCTTCGAAACAAATAATGAGAGTCTTAATCCAAAATAATACCTTAGCGAAAGTAGTCAGCAAAATATTTGAACTGTTTTAATTTTAATCACAAATATATCATCTACCAAAATTTTAAACTATGCAATAACAAACAATGATAAGGATGTACATTTCCAGGATATAACTGATATTCAGAACTCCAGAATTTGTTTATATTTACAAGTTAATCGTAAGGGAATTAATAGTTTATTGTGAACCTATTGTTTATGCTACTAAAGTGTTATATTTAAAATTATTGGATTTGTAAAATATAGATATTAGTTAAATTTTTCTGTGGCATTTAATAATGTTAACTGTATGTCAGAAAGTAGTTTTTTTGTTGCCGAATATTTATTGTCCAACGTTTACAGTTTTAACTCATAAATGCAGAGGATTCCGCTATTTAAAATGGTATTATAACAATAATGGAGTTGAAAAGAAGTCGATCAGCTGAGACAGCCCTAAGTATTTAGTGAAATGAGAATAATAGTGAATGGTTTAATCAGTTATGTCAAAGGCACGTGCGTTACAAAACCATAATGGAAGCAATTTAATAAATCAATAACTTACCACTTGAAATATGGGAAAAACCATTTTTTTCCGGACTTACAGAATCGGTAGCAGCGGCATTTGGTTTCTTCTGAAAACGATACTGTCGAAGATTATTTAATAAAGTTGACCCAGACTTCGGCGAATTGCTCGACATTTTCAGATGTTATGTGCACAGATAATGAATTGAGCTATTTGTTTGATTATTAAAAAAAACTACTCGATATTAGAACAGCTCTATATGCAAGAATACAAGAGCACAAAGCTAAAAAACAGATCACCGAGATGCACGGCCATGTACAATTGGTCACAGAGCACACAAACACACGCTGACACACACTGACACAAAATACACACCGTAATAACTTGCAAATAAAATTAAAAACCATAGAGGTCAGTAGCGACCATTTCTATTAAATGCGATAATTAAAAACATGGTTATTTTAAAAATATTAAATTATTTTACCAAAATATCAACTAATGGTTGTGTAATAATATCTACATAGATTTAAAATAAAATATAAGGTTAGATTTGTTTTCATAATTAAAAAAAACCACATATTTCCCACCCATATAAGCATTTTTTGTAAGTTAAAAAACCTATTTTATGTCTTTCCATTGAAGATATTTTTTTCAATTTAGCTCATATTTAATTAACTGTAATAATCGCCACTGTGTGGTCCGCTATTCTATTCTGCCAACCACGCAAATTCATAGACAAATGGAAAATGCCATTTTGCCAACCTGTCAGCAAGCAATGTATTTTGTGGCTAGGCTTGAGGTTACAATGTGAATGTGTATGTGTCGGTGTAGTGTCAGTGTCAAATTTGTAAGCATGGCTGATGAGGTGTCTATTGAAGGGGCTGCCGATGACGGCCAGCCGAAAACTGCAAAACAGTTAGAGAAGGAAGCAAAAAAAACAGCCAAACTAGAAAAGCTTAAGCAAAAGCTGGACAAGAAAGAGGCTACACCAGCAGCTCCAAAGGAAAAGATAGAAGTATGCTATAATTTTAACCTAAATCCTTGCAGTAAAGGGTTGTGACTTAAACTTTTTGTGCAATAATATGCGTATGCGGTATTTTATTTCTTTGGTCCAGACTGACTTAGGATGATTAGAAATATTCGTGAATTTAAATGTTTAATACCATTTAAAATTATATTTGTAGGTATATGTATTTCTAAGGAAGTCCAATGTATACTTTAGTATGATGCAACATTAAGCGAATTTTCCGCGATTAATGACAAAAGTATTTTATTTAAATATTAAAATGGAATTCCACCAAGTACTTTTTGTCAAAAATATTGAATATAGCAATATTAAGCTTTATTATTATTATTATGACTTCTCAATGTTAGATTTTATAGTTAAGAAATTTTTATGTATAAATTCAGGTACTTTAATGGAATTGAAATCATAGCATGTTATTATTGAAAAAAGTGAACAAAAATAATGGTGATAATAAATTTTTATTAAGCTGCCAATTTTATAAATTGTTCTAATTATTATTTTTGTAATGGGACTTTCACTTGCGTAGTCAATTGTTTAGATTGGTATAACATTCTATCAGCTTTCTCTTTTTACATAAACAGAGACTGATTCTTTAGTCAGTCTCATAAATTGATAATTACACAAAATATATTATCATGAATACAATATGAAATATTTATTCTAGAAAAAAATAAAAGAAGTTAAGGAGAGTGCTGTGTACATAATCAAAACAGCTCCAGGTGATAAAAAAGATGTCTCCGAGCAGATGCCGGATGCCTACAGCCCGCAGTATGTGGAAGCTGCATGGTACAGCTGGTGGGAAAAGGAAGGATTCTTCAAACCTGAATATGGTGTATGTATGTTTTGCTAAAATAAATATTTTTATCTCTTTGTACATTTGAAACTAGTAATAGTTATATTTGTAGCTAATATATCAGCCAAATTTCTAGGAAATAGGGGAAAATAGTTATTAAGTAAGGATTTTCATCTTTCAAGTGTTTTCTTATGCAAAATAATAATAACTTGTTTTATTTTGTAATTACCATTATGTCAAAAAATTTAATTATCATTTTTACTTTTAAATCCAGAGAAAGTCAGTGCTTGAGAAAAACCCAAAAGGCACCTTTGCCATGGTTATCCCTCCACCTAATGTAACTGGAACCTTACATTTGGGTCATGCTCTGACTAATGCTGTGGAAGACTGTCTCACAAGATGGCATCGTATGAACGGGAAAACCACTCTTTGGAATCCTGGATGTGATCATGCTGGTATTGCTACCCAAGTTGTTGTAGAAAAGAAAATTTGGAGAGAGGAGCAGAAAACTAGACATGATTTGGGACGTGAAGAATTTGTCAAACGTATCCTAGAATGGAAGGATGAGTAAGTATATTTTAAAATAAATAAAGCTTATATGGGGAAAATACCTACTTTGTGTATAAAATATATTCTAATCTATAAGAATAAGTTAATTATATAAATTACAGAAATATTTAATGGTTCGTATGTGTTTTTATATTGAAATAAAATATGTCATTATAGGAAAGGTGATCGAATCTATGAGCAACTGCGTTCTTTGGGTTCTTCCTATGATTGGAGTCGTGCTCGTTTCACAATGGACCCTTCCATGTGCCGTGCCGTAACTGAAGCTTTTGTCCGTCTCCATGAGAGTGGTGATATATACCGAGCTAACCGACTTGTAAACTGGTCTTGCACTCTTAAATCTGCTATCTCTGATATCGAAGTAGATAAAGTGGAACTCTCAGGAAGAACACTTATGTCTATTCCAGGGTATAAAAATAAGGTATGAGTTATTCTATTATTCCACAAGATCATTTTGTTTAAATTTGAGTAGCTTATCCTTTATTTTGTTTTTTTTTAATTTAATATAGATTGAGTTTGGTGTGTTGGTGTCTTTTGCCTACAAGATATACGGTACAGATGAAGAGATTGTAGTGGCTACAACACGAGTTGAGACTATGTTGGGAGATACCGCTGTAGCTGTTCATCCCAGTGATGCTCGTTATAAGCACTTGCACGGGAAATTTGTAAAACATCCTTTCTGTGACCGAAAGATTCCCATCGTCTGTGATGATTTTGTTGACATGGCATTTGGAACTGGTAATCATCAGTAATAATCATAAAAATTTATTTTAACGTTTGGGTAATTATTAATTATTATATATCATATGATATATTCAACAATATTTTTAGGCGCTGTCAAGATCACACCTGCTCATGAACCAAATGATTATGAAGTGGGAAAGAGACATAATTTACCATTTATAACGATCTTGGATGATGAAGGAAAAATTATCGGAGACTATGGCAGGTTTACCGTAAGTAGTCTTTCTTTTATGCTTTGTGTGTTATAATATAACTTTCTGAGAAGTTCCATATGAAGTTGAAAGTTTCAACTTGAAGTATAGTGGATAAAATTTGATATTTTTGATTAACAATTCAACTCATTTTGACCTTTCAAGTTTGCAATAACCTGCAATTTTTATTGAAGGGGTATTTTGTTGTAAATTCAACTTTTAATTTTGCAACTGGTGAACATTAAAAAATATTTTAAAAGTTTATCAAATAAAGTTATTGGGTATTTATTAAAGTTTTTGGTGAAATTTAAATAGAGTTTTCAAATTATTGTTTGTGTAAGCTATGTTTGACCAAATACCAGGTTTTTCATTTGTATACATATATATAATCAGTTTATTGATATACTGTAATTGCACTGGAGTCATAACTTGTCCAGATATAGTATTTGAGTGAAAAAAAAAAGTTTATTTACTAATTAAATTACTTAATTATTATATATATTTTTTAAAGGGAATGCTACGTTTTGATTGCCGTCGTGAATTAATTAAAGAATTGCAAAGTCTCGGGGTTTACAAAGAAACTAAAGATAACCCCATGGTTGTTCCTATGTGCAGTCGATCCAAGGATATTGTAGAACCTTTGATGAAGCCACAGTGGTAAGTGCTTCCTTTTTAGTTTTTTTTTGATAATCTTGATTAAATCCGTATCAATTATTTTGTGCTATAATTTCATGAATCTTTAATTTAGGTACATAAGGTGTGATGAGATGGCTGCCAGTGCTGTAAAAGCTGTAAAGTCAGGAGAACTGAAAATCATACCGGAAGCTCATGAGAGGACCTGGTACCACTGGATGGATGGCATCCGTGACTGGTGTGTATCTCGCCAGTTGTGGTGGGGTCACAGGATTCCTGCTTACCAGGTCACCATCTCTGGCGCACAAGGGGGCAATGTGAGGATCAGTACAAATTTAATATGATTTTTTTATTTTGTAATAAGTCAGCGTATTAAATGTTTTATATTATCTATGCCAGTTAAACTTAAGTTAATTACAATTGATTGTAATTTGGTCTCCAGAAAGAAGAAGTTGAAGACACGGTTGTAATGAAAGTAAAACGACCAAGAAAAAGAAAAAATAGGAAAAATAAAAAACCAGTCATGGTTGTTGTTCACAGAAAGGAAGTCGTATGTGTTTCTCAAAGATTTAATTTGCACATTTAATGAAATGTTACACGCATGTTATTTTAGTATCTGTACTGATTTGTTTTGTTTATGTTTTACTCAATAATTCTTTTAGTTGGATAGTAATTTTTGTATTAGTTTTAAGCCTCGACATTATGCACATGATATTTCTCAATGATTATTTTTTTAAAATATATTTTAATAGATTTCATGTAGCATAATAATTAACTACTCACTTATACAAACTAATATCAAATCAAATTTTTACTGTAAAATAACACCGTTATTACGAACAGTAAAATACATTAGAGTTTCGCAGAGTATAAGCAATTAATGGTGTATAACTTCTCATATCGTCAAATTAGTTTGAATGTTAGGAGCTTGTAAGATATGTGGATAATAAAAAAAAAATTATGTATCAATTTATAAAAGGCATGTGACATTTACTCAATGCTGCATTCTCAGACATGAAAGAATTTATTCAGCTTTAAACATTACTTTGAAGGCAAAAAGTGTTGTTAGGTTCAATCTTTCTTGAACTGAAATTAATTGTTTGAATGTTTGGAGGTTTTTATTTTCAAAGCTACGTATTATGTGCCTGCTGTTGTGTGCTTGTAGTTATTAGTATTGTTGCGGTTTTCCTTTTTCATTAATGTACAGTGTTTTTAAGAATATTTCATGTATTAAAAAAGTTAACTTTCTAGAATTCTGATGATAATTGGATATCTGCGAGGTCTGAGGCAGAAGCCATGGAAAAAGCAGCTTTGAAATTCAAAGTTGATCCATCCAAGATTACACTTCAGCAAGATCATGACGTGTTGGACACGTGGTTTTCATCCGGTCTTTTTCCATTTTCCATATTTGGTTGGCCTGACAAAACAGACGACTTTCAGGTGTTGTAATTATTATAAAATTCGAAAATAATAAAGTTTTTATAATAAAATTTATTTACTTATTGTTATCTTATACAATTATAGGCATTTTATCCAGGAACACTCTTAGAGACGGGACACGATATTTTATTCTTCTGGGTAGCTCGTATGGTCTTCTTTGGTCAAAAATTAATTGGAAAACTACCCTTCAAGTAAGTCTTAATAAAGTTATTGTTGAATTGTTAAAAAATTGCAGTATTTGTTTGAGTATTTCATAAAATTGTTCTTTTTAAATGATTGACTTGATTTTCAGAGAAGTTTATCTTCACCCCATGGTAAGGGATGCTCATGGCCGTAAAATGTCCAAGTCTCTAGGCAATGTTATTGATCCAGTAAATGTCATCAAGGGAATTTCATTGGAAGAATTGTATAAAACACTTGAGGATTCTAATTTGGATCTTAAAGAAATAGAGAAAGCCAAGCAAGGACAAAAACAAGACTATCCTAATGGCATACCCGAATGCGGAACAGATGCATTAAGGTTAATTTAACTAAAATAGATAATCTTATTTTTAATATTATAATGTGTTAAAGTATTCGTTTTCTATGATTTGATTTTGTTTAGGTTTGCTCTGTGCGCAATGACTCAAGGAAGAGACTTGAACCTTGATATTTTACGTGTCCAAGGATATAGATTTTTCTGTAACAAATTATGGAATGCCACTAAGTTTGCCCTAATGTACCTCGCAAATGGGAAAAGTTTTGAGGTAATTAAAATATTAATTTCTATTTTATTATATTACCCATATTTTAGTAAATAACAATTTAAATATTGTATTGTTACTAATTGGTATTACCTTTGTGTATTAGGTGCATCAAGCTAAGCCTGCTAATGATTTGTCACAAATGGATAAATGGATGTTGTCCAAGATTTCTAATGCCGTATCTACAGTTAACAATGGATTTAAGGCCTATGATTTTCCTTCTGCCACTACAGCTTGTTATAACTTATGGCTGTATGAAGCTTGCGACGTTTATTTGGTAATAAATTTGACTTATCAGTAAGAATATCATATAGTTTACAAAGTATGTTATAACAGTTGCAGGTCTATCCCACCGTATTATATCATGAAAAATAGTCACGTCTGAAATATTTTGCAGGAATATCTCAAACCGGTATTTGCTAGTGGAAATGAAAAAGATATCCAAAACGCTCAAGTAACACTTTTCACTGTGCTAGATTTTGGTCTTAGGTTATTGCATCCCTTTATGCCATTTATTACCGAAGACCTGTACCAGAGGCTACCCAGAAAAGATAAAAGCTGCCCTTCTATCTGCATTGCTCCATATCCTGTGGTAAGTTTTTTTTACAATTTACTTAATTCCAGATGTTTTAATGTTATTAATTTTAATTATTATGTACTATAGAAAAGCTATGAATTCATGTTTGAGTGAGAGTGAGTTATGAATATAAATATCTTTTTATTGAGTTACTATTTACAAATTCGTTTAAATTTATGATCTGATGTCAATTATTATTGATTTTGATATTTTAACTATAGCTGCCATAATCATAGGGTAGAAGAGAGTATGTAACATCATAGCAGTATTTTTTATTTATTTAAAAAAGTAATAATACCACCTCAACTTATTTAATCCAATAAGTCTATACCAGAAGCTAAACCATCCTGCAGGACTCTCCTTTATAAAACATGTACATAATTTATAATTACAGGAAGCAAACTGCAGTTGGAGGGATGAAAATCTAGAGAAAGAGGTAGATGTTGTGCTCAAGATGGTGCATCTGATAAGATCTGCCCGCTCTGATTACAACTTAGCCAACAAGCAGAAGACGTCTGCTTACCTGGTGTTTGCTGATGGGATGCAGTCTTCCATATCGAGTATCTTTAGCAGTCTAGCTCCTCTTGCTTACAGTGACGTAGGACAAGAATCCACTCCACCGCAGGGATGTGCCATCCTAACAGTTTCTGATAAGATAGAAGTACATTTATTGTTGAAGGTAAACGGGGTCTTTTGAAAATTTATATGGTTGTAAAAATCCTTAGCAATCACACATGGAAGTATGAGGAGTGTTTTTAAGTTTAAAAAATATATTGACTAAACTATTTGCAACAATACTTTGTAAGATCTCGGTATTTATTGTGATTCCAATAAAATATGGAATGCAACTTTCTAAACACACCAAAGGAAGAGCTTTTTAAAATTATGAAAAGTTTTACTTTTAATATATAATTGAAAATATTTTAGTTTGGAAAAAAAAAAAAAAATTGACATGTTTATGTTTCAATCGCAGGGCCTTATCGATCCTCAAAAAGAGATTGCCAAGCTAGAGAAGAAGCGTGAGCAGTTAAGTCAGTCGGTTACCAAGCTAAACCAAGCAATGGGGGTTGCTGATTACCTCAGCAAGGTTCCTGGGGATGTGCAGAAAGCCAACTCCGAGAAGCTTAACCAGTCTAATGGAGAACTAGACCGGTTAACTGCTGCCATGGAATCACTCAAAACAATGTAGAAAATCAATTACTTAAGTTAATCTATTTATTACATAGTTGTTTTTAGGTTTTCATTGTCACCATTTTGCTAAAAGTGATCAATATTTTGTATTAAAATTTAATTAAAAATATATTAATATTATTTTCTTGCATTTTTAATTCTTATATTTTGTAAGTAAAATAATCTGAATAGATCTACCAAGTTTTAAGATTTTAATTTTTTTATATACTGAATAATTTACTGGGTTGTCACATAAACTATTGTCAATTAAATATACAATAAATAAATAAAACCAAACGATCAACGAAACTACTGAATTTTTCATCAAAAAAGTGAGAGCTCTTTCGCCCTACACAGGTAATTTATTTTGAAATTATCTTCACACAGAAACATTATTTTATTAAATAGGGTGTTCATTTGAAATTTAATAATGAACATTATTTCAAATACCACAAATGCAGATTTAAAGCACTTAGACAACAGAAAATTATGAAATTGGATGTAAAAGTGTTAAAGTAAATCTTGCATCTAGTAGGAAATCAACATCTAAATTATTTTTACATTAGTTTACGCTACCAAAAATTTTTTTACACATCCCCCATACCAAAACAAGATAAATAAATTCAAAATAATTTTATTATGATTATTAAAATATGCGAAGATGATTGGCAATCATTTCTAATGTTGATGATAAATATTTATCACCTAAAAATATATCCACACAGCACTGAAACATGTTCACATTTTCAGATAATCTGTAAATTAGGTTTTTTTTTTAATTCTGCAAGGCTACATTTATAAATTCTGTATCGTACAATTAAAATGAACTAGCCAGAGCAGAATCTATATTTTTTTTGTAACCTGGGACTGCGTCATTCTTAATAATATATTTGTTTTGTTTACTGTAAACTGAATCTATGCATTTAGGAATATTTATGTTGAAATGAATGTAAAGTGTTGCTTAGAATTACAAACATGTATATTCACAACTATTGTATATTTTAATCTATTTATTTAATTATTTGTCATGTATATATATTGTTAAACCTAGATAATACGATTTTTATCAGTGTAGGCAAGCGGCGTTATGAATCCACCGCGGCACCAATACGAAAAAGAAAATGATTTATTTACGTATTCACTTCATCCACTGTATATGGGCACGCTACTATAAAATGTATCGAAGCATGACAGAGATAGAGAGATTTTTCGATTTATTTAATTTCTTGAATAAACCATGATTCTATCTAGCTATTTATATATACACAGGGCCTGCAAATGCGTCGATCACTCGACGAGGTCCAGCCCGGCAGTGCGCGCGACAGTCGAACAAAACCAAAATCAACAACGCGAATAGAAGTCGATCAAAGTGAATTCCGTATAAAATTTGATGACAGCAAAAATATGTCTCTCTCGAGCCAGGAGAATGTCAACAAAAGTGATACCCGATGCGTTACTCGACATTCGAGACATGCCCTCGCCGAGAGGCCTCCCTTTCATCGGAACCAAACTGTCTTTGATGGCTGCGGGATCCGACTCAGGGTAATGCTCGTGACGCTAAAAAATCAATCAATACTAAAGCACCGAGTCGATTACGTGTTATTTATTATATTTCCAGCATTCACCGATACATCGACCGGCGTCACAAGGAATTGGGTCCGATTTTTAGAGACTCCGTCGGACCGGTAGATGCCATTTTTATTTCGGACGCCGACATGATGAGAACCGTGTTCACCAAACTGGAAGGAAAATATCCTGCGCATATTTTACCGGATCCGTGGGTTATTTATAATAAAAAATACAACGTAAAGAGAGGACTGTTTTTCATGGACGGAGAAGAGTGGCTGGATATGCGAAGGACATTGAATAAATCGTTGCTCAAAATTACTACGGAGGCTTGGATCGAGCCTCCGATCGCGATGGCCGTGGACGATCTCGTATCGAAATGGAAGAGCGAATCTTCAAGAGACGGCTACGTCCCCGACTTAAATAGAGACTTATACAGATTATCACTTGACGGTAGATAAAACAAAACTATTGCATAATTGTTTATTATTCATTATTTTTAACCGCGAATTTTTTTTTAGTGAGTCTATCTGTGATGCTCGGCTCGGCGTACGGTAAATATTCTAAAAGGTTTGACGAATTATTGGAGATGTTTTCTGCGACCGTAGAAGAGATTTTTGTACTAACGTCGAGTATGTACTTATTGCCGGCTAAGTTTTATGCAAACTTGCGCTTACCCGTCTGGAAGAAGTTTGTAGACTCGTGTGACAAAACGCTTCATTATGGTACCTACATTTGCAATTTCAATATATTTTTTCATTCATATTATTTTATGTGTCTAAACATAAAATTATGGTTAAATTACTTGTTTCGAATAAATAAAAAATACGAATAATTGATTAGCGTGGTATGCTCGTTATGCTTTATGCTTTTATTATAAGTATATCCATTAAGTTTTAAATTAAATTTTAATAAGCTGATCTATCAATTGTTAGGAAACAAATTAGTGGAAGAAATTTATAATCTCGACGATATTGGAGACGGTTTGATGATACGTTTAATACAAGACGGACTAAACAAAGACGGCATAACTCGTGTTCTCACCGATCTTATAATGGCAGCCGGTGATACTGTAAGTATAAATACTTTTGAAGAAAACACTCACAAATACATTTGAGTTTTGGAAAATATAATCATGTATTTTTTTAGACGGCATATACGAGTCAGTGGGCTTTGTACTTACTATGTAAGCATCCCCATACGATGGCCTCCCTCGACATCAGGTGTGTTATCAAAGAAACGATGCGTCTTTATCCTCTAGCCACTTTTATTACTAGGATACTCACGGAATCTGGGGAGCTAGCCGGGTACCGTATTCCAGCTGGGGTAAGCTTATTCAAATTCATTTGATAATACTGAACTGACAATATATGAAAGTTCAATTGCATGTCGTATTTTTTAACTGATTCAAATTTACGCGCAAAAATATGATCAGCTGTTTTTAGTTCACCTTTTATGCATTGAATTATTGTCTATAGTCGTAGCTGTCATTTTTTGAGGTTACATGGCTTCATGTTATGTCAGAAGTCAGGATTTAGCTAACTTGAAATAATCCAATGTGATAAGTCAGAATGATATTTATCAAATAAAATAAATATAACCTCTAATTTCGCTTAAAGTATTAAAAACATGAATATTTCAAAGATTTTAGTTAGAAATCACGGATGGAAAAGTATAAAAAGTGCTAATATATCTACAGCCATAACTTCAAATAATAGATTTCGCAATGATGGGTGCAACTGTAATAATAACTTATATCGTTGTGCTAGAATATTGCCTGTTCATACATCACTCCCACTACTCAATGTACACAAATTCACTCCTATAAATTCTCAGTATCAGCAGATAAACAGATTTTCTTCTCAATCTATAGTAGAATTTCAGCAAAACGTATACAGATCTATATCTGAAAGTACCCTGGTTGAAATATGTCAGAAATCTGTTATTGAATTTCATGACTACACCGGACTTCCATGGTGGGCGACCGTAATAATGACTACAATAGCAGTCAGGTCAGCGATAACCGTCCCTTTGGCAATTTATCAAAATTATATTATAGCCAAAGTGGAAAATATTAGCCAAGAAATACCAGTGATTGTGAAAGAACTTCAGATGGAAGCGGCTATTGCAAAAAAACAGTATGATTTGACTGATAAACAAATAAGTATGATGTATAGAAAATCTCTTAAAACTCAGTGGAATAAACTTATAGTCAGAGACAATTGTCATCCTTTCAAAGCATCACTTTTGATTTGGTTTCAAATTCCTCTGTGGGTGTCTCTTTCTTTTGCATTTAGAAATATTGTGTACATGCAGCCTGTGATGAATGGGGCTGCTCAAGCTAGATACGCAGAATTGGGAGTAGGAGGTTTTGGATGGGTTCCTGATTTAACATTGTGCGATAGCACTTGGATTATACCTGTATCATTAGGTATCATCAATCTCACAATTATTGAATTGCAATCAATGACCAGAGTGAAAAAGTCATCAAAAATCCAAACTTTTTTTACTAATTTCTTCAGAGTGTTTTCTGTGGTAATGGTGCCTATGGCTGCATCTGTTCCTTCTTGCATGTCTTTATATTGGGTTTCTTCAAGTGCGTACGGTCTTATTCAAAATGTAACACTGATGTCACCAAAACTCAAGAGAATGTGTGGAATTCCCAAGTCACCAAGTGAAATAGAGCAACCATACAAACACTTACAAACTGTGATTCAAGAAAGACTTTCTAAAATACCTGGGCTAAAACTTAAAAGTTAAATGACACATTGTATAAAAAAATAACACTGTATTTATAATATTTATTTTTATTAAAATATTTATTTCTAAGGAACTAAATAGCCCACACAAAGCATTTTTTATCTGGCCTCAGTTCAGTGTCACTACATGGAGCTTTCAAGCTTTGAATAATCATAGTATTCAAAATATATTTAGGAATAGATTAATTTTATAAAAGAAGATAATCCAAGGTACTATTTTATTCTATTTACCCCATAACTATCAATGTGAGCTATAAATTTTATTATATCTATATATTTCAGAGTATTATAATTATGTCATTATACACATCGGGTCGAGATCCTCGGTATTTCACGAGACCACTAGAATTCCTGCCCGAAAGATGGGACAAACAAAACAACTCTGAGGCTGTCGCATGCAGCCACGCTTCCATACCTTTTGGTATGGGAGCTAGATCTTGCATTGGTCGAAGAGTAGCAATGGTTCAAATGAAAAATACAATAGAAAAGGTAAAATGCTTGGATCTTGCACACTCATCAGTTTTGTAGTATGAATAATAATGCTCACATTAAACTTTCATATTTATTCTCAGATAAAAGAAAACTTTGACATCAGGTTGGTTGAAGATAAACCTGTTGAAGCAGTGATGCAGTGTGTATTAAAGCCAAAAGAGAATATTAAAATCCAGGTGACCCCGAAGTTGTAAATAGGCGCTCTTTTCTCATGTTGAGTTTTACATATTACTTGTTATTCATCGGTTAGTTGATCTCTTATTCTTGAATAATACATTATGTTATGTATTCATGAAGATCTTGGGTATGCTGCTGTAAATATTTTAGGTTTAAAGTGATAATATTACAAAAATGAGGTACCGATAGTGCTTTTTATATTAACTAAATATTGAAAATATTATTAAAAGATATGAATTATTTAATGGATTACTAACGTAATCTATATCATTTTCTATTTAAAAAATAAATTATAGGTAAAAAAACTGCACAGTACGAAATTTGTATAAAGCATTTTATTATTTTCATATTTGGTATTTTTATAAATTACTTCTTATAAAATTAAATGCTTATAGATTTAAATAATATGTATAAATATTAATAATAAATAAATAAGGGTATATTGTTTAATTTAGTTAACTATTACACTATACACCATTATTTTTACACATCCATATAACATAAAGTATGAAATGAGATTATATGTAGTCACTTTGGTAAAAATTTCATTTTCACAAATATGTATTATTTACATTTAATTTGAACAAATACAATGTATATAGATAGCATGTAGTTATATTTATTCAATGTTCCTAACAGAAATGCCTGAGTAAAATGCTTTTTAAGTCGTCAATCCATTGTTCTTTGTAGTTACTTTCCATAAGTGAAGAAAAAGTCCTCAGTCGTTGGCTGTCAGTCATTTGGCCTGTCAAGATGTGTGCCACCGACTCTACACAAAGAATGCCCATTCCCTCTTCTAAAGACCATTTGTAAATCTGATCTGCCGTATCCGAGTTCATTTGGAATTGCACTATAGCACTGAAAAGTGAATTTTTAAGTTTTTCCATCAAAAATCTGTCAGCCAAGAGAAGAGCATCCAAGGCTGGCAGCACACACGTAGGGAGGGGAAAGGTTTCTATTGCATTAATTTCACTATTTACACCGCTGTGTAACAAAGTAAGCAAATATTCCAATCCACTTTTGGACACATTTTTAAGTCTCACACTCTTTTCACTAGATTCTTTGAAAGAACCTGAAAACATTGCACTGAACACTTCTGATTCTTGACACAAAAAGTGTTTGTTGGCGACAACTGTTGAGTGATCATCAAGAAGGAACTCAACAATATCATCGCTCTCTACTCCATCAAAGGATGGATCATAATCCAGTAAGATATGGTCTTTGAATTGGGTTTCGAGACTTATGGGATCCTTTATTTGTAAATTACTTGCTAATTGAGAAAATGATGGCACGCAGGATTCCAAGGATTCATTTTTTAGTATGACTAAGTTGAAAAGTAAGTCCAATGCTTCATAATTTATTAGCAATTTTTTTAGAGGTCGTTCTGAGCTAAAATGCAGAAAATGCAAACTTAATACAACATCTTACTAGTTAATTGTACATTAAAACAAAGTTTACAATAAACATATTTATACCATATAAGATAAGGCAGTGAAACAGCTAAGGTTTGCTTCATATCTGGACTTCCTTTTTGTATTTGATAACATATTTCTCCTATTCCATAGTCTGATTCAGCCAACATTGTCATTTGATTTATAAGTCGTTTAGAAAGACTTTGTAACTGAAATTACGTAAATGGATAGTAAATAATACATAGAAAATACTCACAGAAAAAAGTAATTTCGAACATAAACTTCTCATACCAAATGAACCAATTTTTTGAAGGCTTTGTTATAATAACTATTTGAATGATAAAATATCATACATTAACACATTAATCGTGCAATTTGCAAGCTATTCCCCTTTCTTCATAATATACATTTTTTTATACAAGCATATTTACAACGATTCAAAGGTAATTTTACTTTTCTGATGTGTGTTGTCTTATAATAAAATCAATATTTATATTATCTTTTTTTAAAAATAAAGTATTATTTATGATTTTACAAGCACACTTATTGAGAATCCACACAGTGGACAAAACATGATCCCCATATAAAATTTATATATGGATCGTGTTTTCCAATCCTAAACCTAATTAAATAAAACCTATGTTTTGATGTTTCGTTAAAAAAATCCTTTGTTTTATTTTTTTAAATTAGAATTCTTATCGAATCTATTCGAATTAATTCTTTTTTAAAAGAAGTTTGGTAATATTGTTGTCATTTTTGTTAAGCTGTTATTTAGTTCTATAAACGGTTCATTTCTCCTTGAAATTCTATCTATTTCTTGCTAAATAATAAGGAAATAATCATAACCTGTTTGCACTGTTTACATTCAGCATGTCTCGGTTGGTGTTGTAGTTTATATAAATTCATGACGAGGCGATTTTCAATCATTTTTACAAGGTGTGATGCGTTACTGAAATTTAAAATAATTTTTACAAAAATATTATATAAATTTAAATAAATGATGACATATTACAATCAAATAAAATATAAATAATAAATAGAAGATAGTTACATTATAACTAATGAATTAGTATATTTACCCAGCAAGTCTAGCCATTATTCGAGCTGCCCTGTTAAGGGGATACTTGGATCGTGCTACATAGACAATCAAGGAGTTTAAAATGTCCTTGGATGTCAATTTTTCTAGGCCTGTCTCTGAATGTGATACCCGAGACAAAAGAATTAACAAGCAACATGCTCTATGAGATCTGGTCTGTTGTCCAGTTGTATCCTCTGAAACAAAAAGTATTTTTTAGTTAATGTAATTTAAAAACACTAAACAGACTCGCAGTACCCTCTAATTTTTTTCAAGGGGCTTATGTCCTAATGTTATGATATGCTATTGACAACAGAACAGCAAGTTGATATAAAGTTGAAGATATACTTTTTACATTATTTTTTTAAAAGTTTTCTTCTAGCAATTGGTTAATTTACCCTTTTACCCATTTTACATTTACATAGCCGAATCTGTGTTTTCTTGTAAAAACTACACATTAATTAAACTAACCAATCTTGAGTTCTTCTACTAAGAGTATTTCGTCATCCATGATGAGTTTATCCATGTCATTCATTAGTGTAGTACTAAGATCTGAGAGCTTCTCCGGTGACTGGTTTTGTGGTGGTTCTTCGACGTCACTGCAGACTGGTGAGTAGCGTCCTGACTTTTCAGAATCAGAAGAGTCTGTAACAATATAATATAATCACATTATACAAATAGAGCCAATTTTGCTAATAAAAAGCTTGTAATTACTAATGATTAATTAATATCAATACTACCTTCATCAAATAGCATTTCACTTTTTGGAGAGTAACAAAAGCTCTGTGAGCTGCCGGGGCTCCATTGGCCTGGATTCCAATAACTAGGAGATGAAGCCCCCCCATCAGGAGATTCAGGACTTCCATCGTTAGCTGCGCAGTTTCTACTTCTGGAAGTGACTTGATCAACAAATTTTAATTGAGAGTTAAGCCAACTAGAGGTGGCAGAATGTCCGCAGGAATATCCAGACAGGGGACTGAGGTTCGGACTTGACTGGTTTTGATGATCGGAGTGCTTTATCTCGTAGGAAACCCCTGATAAACTCCAGTCATACCTCGCCATCTTTTGAAGACTCAAATTCTAAAATTCAACAAAAAACGAGATTTTAAAAAATTATGAAAATAACAAAAATAATTTTCTTAACACACTTAGGGCGGGCGGTCGCACGCGCGAGTTTGCCGCTGTAGCGGGCGAAATCGGGCGTTACGCGCGAAAAATTACTCTCGTATAAAAATAAACATATCTCGAAAACTACTAAATATTTTTACACAAAGTTTTAAACAAATATTTTGAATAAAAATACTTGAGTGATTTTCCACATTTTAATGTGGAAAATCACTCAAGTATTTTTATTCAAAATATTAAAATGGAATTCCACCAAGTACTCTCTGTCAAAAATATTGAATTTTTTAAACAAATGCTTACCGTACATTGCTTTGTCGTTTGATTGATGTGATGGAACGAAAATAAATGTTTACCACTTTTATACACAATATTTATATATTTCGCCTTTCGCGTCAAACCAATAAAAACGTAGTACTACGTGACCCGCATTACAGCAACAATAAAAAAAAACGTAGTACTACGTTACCCGCCTAAAGTGTGTTAATATTGAAGGAAAGATAGAAATCACATAAGTATTCAAATATTAAACATTTTTAATTTTTTTTACTTTGATGTGGGGGAGATATATAACATATAAAGTAGGGGACCAAAATAAGGAAATTATTCAAAGAGCCACACCGAGAAACAGATGTAGTCTGGAGTGTGCCTATACTATGTCATTAATTATTAATATATGAGGTATATATTAATTTACCTTAGTTGAATTATTTAACGAGGGTGTTCTGCATCGTTTTTTCCTTGGAGATCTCACAGCATTAGAGTCAGCATCTGAAGAATCACTGTGGGTGTCGCTTTCATATCTATCATTGAAGTTAATCATCATATTGTCTCTCTCGATGACAATTTTTCGTTTATCTTCGTTATTTTTGTCCAACTGTGAAACCTCTGTACGAGGACTGATTGGTGATTCTTCTTTAGTTTTAATTTTCTTGAAATTATCTATGCAAAATATATGTAGTTATAAAAAAATTAGCTTAAAGACATTAAACAACTATGTTTTGATATATATTTACCTTCAATGTGGAGACATTTTAAAGAAACATTAGTATTTTTAGGGTCACTGTTTACTGGTTGATGTTCACATTTCATTGTAGCAATATAATCTTTCAACTGCTGACCAACAATTGAAACCAAACCTTTTTTCATAAGAATTTGAAAACCTAAAATAAATAATGCGCACTATTAAATATTGTGAAAATAGCAATTATACATCTATTGCTTGTTATTTTATATATATTCCATTATATCATCAGAAAAAAAAAAATTTCATACTAACCTATATCATCAAACACAAATTGAAGTAAAGCGTGAAGAGCATCAGAGTGACGAGGAATGTTGCTTGTGTCTTTTGTTACCGCTAACAACATTTGCAATCCACCAGACTCACGAACTTTGGCTCGGTTGACAGATTCTCGACAAAGCATGCATAATGCTCGCACCCAAGAATCAGGCCAATCTGAATATTGATAAATAATATTGATATTTTTTTTATTTACGATTTGAATTCATTAAAATGTTTACTAGCCCACCTGGTGTTTGTGATTCTAAAAGACGAACAATACAGCTGATAGCACCGGCGTTTCCTAGAACAGGTCTCGATGTTGCTACATAACATAGGTTTATGATGCACTTCAGGGCAGATGATTGGTGATCATTTGTAAGAATTACTAAGCATTTATATCCTCGACCATCGCCTTGAATCTAGAAAAATTCACAAAAACAAGTATTTTTAGAGAACTACGAAGAGAATAAGTTTCCAGAGAATTATTTAACTACTTTTTTACATGTAGCTGTGTACTACGAAACAAACAAGTACTACCAAATGAGCTTAAATTTATTTTCAAATATGTGTTTTTATCTATTTTAATAGTAAATTTGTTATAGGTAAAAACTGGGGAAGGACCATAATTATAGAAGAAATGAATTTGATCAATAATGATTTTATATTGAAACATTTGATAAATACCTGCTCAGCACACTCAAATGATGTAAGGGTTGTAAAGAATCCCAAACATTTAAGAATTCCTGCAAATAATTCACTCCTGTCTTTGTTCGGTGTTACTTTTTTGGTTTTCTTTTCTTCATAAAGAGGTTTGATCAAATCTGCATTTTCACATTCTGTAGTGAGCAGAATTGCAATTGTGCGAACTACACTACTCTTGAGCATTTCATCCCTTTTCTCTGTTACCATCCAAAGAAGTCTAAAATAAATTTATAGTTTAAATAATTATGTAACTCAAACAAGCCTTGCAAAAAAATTATTAAATTCAAAATCTCTTGCTTTGAAAAGTGGTGGCCAAACGGTGTCTTGTTGTTTAGATGTAGCAAGAGGATTGATAATACTAAGAACTTAAAAATAATTCAACAGATTTGCTAAATATACTAAAAAATAATAAAGTAAAACAGAAATATAAAGTATACCTTATAGCTCTGACAGCCATAATTAATGTTTGATGTGTAGTTGTTTTATCACGGTCTACAATCACTGTGAGCAAAGCTGCTACAATACCATCTGAGTGTAATTGTTTCGCATTTACTTTCTGTTGCGCGATATTCCCGATAAGACGACATGTCCTCCCTACTATACTGTCGCGTTTAATGGATTTTATTATTTGAATAAGAGAGTTTGAAGTTATTAGTTTTCCGAGCTAAAATATAAAACAAAATGTATATATACATATATATTATATTTATGTATACATATTATATATATATATACATATATACATGTATGTATATATATATATATATACATACATATTATATATATATATATATATATATATATATATACATATTATATATATATATATATATATATACATATTATATATATATATATATATATATATATATATATATATATATATACATATTATATATATATATATATATATATATATATACATATTATATATATATATATATATATACATATTATATATATATATATATATATATATATATATATACATATTATATATATATATATATATATATACATATTATATATATATATATATATATACATATTATATATATATATATATATACATATTATATATATATAAACGTACACACTCACACACACACGAATACACACATAAACACATGTGTGTATGTATATGTATATATATATATATATATATTATAGTTTATGAAATGTAATCTAATTCAAGATGATATTAATTAAGCTTACCTCTAAGCAGCCCTCTTCTTCCATACAACAATTTCCTAAGGTACTTAGTACAACATCCAAAACCCTTTCGTTTGTCTTACGAAGTAAAGGAACCAAACTCGCTAGACCACCACATTCACGAAATGTACGAACTCCCTCATCTGTTTTGATTACACGAGTCCTTATTTGAAGAAGGACATCTATAAGCTTTGAAGAAGGAGATTTGAGACATTTTATTAATCGTTCAATTTCGGCTAAATCCATTACAATCTTTATTCAATAAAATAATTTACATTTAAAATTAAAATATAAAAGTAATTGACAGCTGAAAGTTATGTTATGAAGTTGGCAGATTATGTCACATGGTAAGCGTACGTTGGCAAACATGATTTCAGTAGGGAAAGGAAAAAATATGTATGTCTCCAAATATTAATTTACACCATAGAAAGCAGGTGATAGCTGAAAGATTATCTCAGATAATAAGTTAAGTGATATTACAGCGGTGTTAAAGGATTTGATTAGTCCTAAATTAATTAAAAATGTCATTTTAAAAATAAAATCGAGTTAAAAGTTTGGTATTTTTCACGCGTGGCAACAATCTTTTAGATCGAACGCGACCAATGACGAATCAGATGAAAGAAAGTGTTTTTCTATCATGGCAGGAGGCCTGTATGTGTCAAGTTTTGTAATGTAAACTTTGTCAAATATCAGTGAATGGGAGTCAGAGAAGTATTCGGTCGTTTCGTTTATTGATGACATGTGCGTCCGGAGACAACCATGAGTGTTTTCGGCGACTTTCAGCGAGTTTGGGTGCAGCGGTTTCCCGAGAGTGCACTCCCCGCCGCCTGGGAAGAAGACGTCCGGGCGAATCTGGCTAAACACAAACAGAAAGTTGCGATACTCAGAGAAGAACTTGAGAAAGAAGAGTTTTATGTGGAGTATTTGGAAAGGCTCTTGTCGGACGTCGAAAAGCACAAGTCCCACCCGCAGTCCGCCCGCGCCGCACCCCCGCCCCCTGAAGATGACAATAGTGATAAGGTAAATGATAGCGGCTCAGCGTGCATACACTGTTATCGCCCATTAAATTGACGCAACAGTTGAATATTAATTTATTTTATACTATTTAATATAATTTCAAGGAAGGGTGCACGTGTAGTCTTTCTTTGTTTCTGCAGGGCTGGGCAGGAGTGACACACCTGTCAATCAACTTGCATGAAAGTAGTCTTGAAAACCTAATAAAGATATTTCGGTAGAAATTCGCGATGTTTAAAGACTTGTGACTTTATAAAGATTTGTTTTATAGTTTAAAATAATATTTATACTTTCATTGTACTTATTATTTTTTTAAATAGTTTTACATAGCCACCTTGACAAATTAGATTCACATTTGTTATGAGCAAGTTCAGATATGAAACAGTCATTTCAGTATCTTACCCAAAAAATAATGGCTTTGGGTTTTTCAGGAACACAATAATCTTTCCAATGAAACCAAAACTGAAGTTCCAACTTCAAGTGATGAGAGCACAATACTAGATAATAAAGATCCTGTTGCTATTAAAATTGATGATGAAGAGGTCATTTTAAGGCCAAAACCTGGTAATTCTATGGGCCATCGAAGCTCCATCAATCAGTGTATATCTGAGATATCATCAAACCTAAATGATGCCCTCTCTCGAAGATGTAACAGTGAGATGCCACCGAAAAGAGAAGAAAAAGAGCCAGGTAAGCATAATTTAAAGCTTTTGCATGCATGTTTCAAATATCAAATTTATTTGATGCAGGTTGGCGTATCATATGCTGTTGTTTTTTTTTATACTTAACAATTTAAGTGAGATAGATTACTCTTAATTAATGACTGAAAAATTATTCATATTCAAACATCACAACTGGAGATCAGTATTTTTTTCATATACTATTACATTCCTTTTGAAATTTACATAGATAAATTTTATGATACAAAGGTTTTTTTTGCAAACTAATTGATCTTTCACCTGATGAGTTAAAAATCAACTTCAATGGATTTGAAATTAGCGTAGTCGCTTACAATAGAATCTACGAGTTATTCTATTCTATAAAGTATTATTATATACCGAGTATGCGTACTAGTTATTTCAGAAATTTGTGCAAGCTGTGCAGTGTTTTACATTAGAAAATTTTCTAAAGTTATGGTCATTTCTTTTACTGATTTGATTTTTCTAACCATAAAATATATAATAATCAAAACAATTAAAAAATTACTTCTCTACATTGTATGACTAGTTTTGGAGGTTATTTGTCACTATAAAACAGTAGAATGTATTTGATAAAACAGGCAAACAGATTTTAATAACAGATTGTTATGAAAGTATTCTACAGTTAGATGTACCTCTGCATATCTGAAATCTTTCCAACATTTTTTATCTATCTTATCTACTATGTTTTTTTCCCTATAAGATATTACAGTTCATTATCTATGGGCTGATATGATATAATATCATATCATGTTTTATTACAACCCTATATATATATAATTTTTTTTTTTTCAATTTATTTTCTTGAATGCTGATAACTGTGTGCAATTCATTTGATGAAGGATAGGCGCCATTTTCCTGGTGTATAATAATGAGGAAATACTTATTTTTTGGTGTTCAATTAGTTTAATGATTCTAATTTTTGTATGATAAAAATGCGCTCAAATAAAATTTTCAACTGGAATTTTTTTTTATTACAATATTTTTAGTATGTGGAAGAATTTACTTGGCTATTATAACCTTCTCTGATATGTTGTTTTGTTTATTGTAGTGTAAACTTTTTAAATTTGTTTTTTAAATATTTGTTTATTTAACTAAACATGCATTATTGTTGTATTAATATGTTTGTTTGCACAATATTATTATAATGTTGATGGCTAAATATTTTTTGTTTTCCTCAAAAATAAATTAGCTGAATCGTAAATACAGTAATTTTTTCTAATATAGGAATCATAATATATTTTCAATACTCAATACTTGTACTAAAATATAATTTTTTTTTACCAGTGGCATGTTGCGAAATGAAAAGTTAAGTAGTAATATAGCTTACTTCTGTTATGAAAAAGGAAAACACTGTTTGCTTCTTGCATATATTTATATTTAATTCTTTTTTATTTATAATATATACATGTTACTGTCCCTTAATAACACCAATATCATGTGCATAGAGCTGAACCTTTTAATTATTTTCAGAATTATCTGAGTCTCCAAATGGAAAAGTTCGGCCATCATCTCAAGGTGGAGGTGACTTTGTCACTGTGATAGAAGTAAATGGTCTCAAGGGTAGTGATGGGAAGCCAAAGAAAAGTGATGATGCTGTGCCCCTCTCTACATCTCCTGTGGAAACGATCGCTGCAAGAAAGAAAATACCTCCGAGGTAATAAAGTTCTCTAATTTTCATAGGTGTCTGTGTTGAAATTCCACACTGTCTTGAATCCTAAATACCTTTCTAATCTATTAAAATTATAATGCAACTAATAAAATTAAATGTCTATTAGTTTATACTCAAAAATTGTAAACATTTACATGGGAATTTCGAATCTATTTTTAGATATGATTAGTATATATTATATTTTTACTTTGTGGTATTAGTGGCTTGGAAAGTAGGAATATGTTTTTAAAATGGCATTTTGTTATCAACAATTAATGACGTACTTTCTTGCAGACCACCACCCAAGGTGTTTTCCAAGCGTGTGGCATCCCTGCCTGAACCCCCTTTGGATGACAGTCCTCCTGCTTCGTTGGGTTCTAAACTACACAGTGCAGATTCCCGCGAGTCCCTCGCTAGTCATTCTTCATCTCATGGCACACCTTCCATCACAGAGCGGGTATATATATTTATATTTTATATTTATATGCTCTGCTCGCAGAATATGATTTATTTATTTTAATTTTGCAATTAGGCTATTTAAACAGCATAAATTTGTTTTTTTTTTTTAATTTATGAGATCATTAGGGATAGAAAGCATAGTGTATTTTAGTCAGTGTGTTACAGCATAACAATGTATGAAAACTAAAATAGGCTTTTTGCAGTAAATTTTTTTAACCAAATCGAATAAAAAAAGTTTGACTGTAAAAAAATATTTGCAGGTGAAATCTTATGAATCCATCAATTCTCTGTCATCGGAGCGTAAGCGCGGCGCTGGTACCCCTCTGTCTATTGCAGCTGCCTCTGACTCCTTGGAGGGGGTAGAAGGTGCAGAGGCTACAGACAGTGTGAAATCAGCTCCACTGTCATTGGAGAGTATCCCTGCAGCTGTCACTGTGGAAGAAGGCAAAGATGAGCCATTCTATGACAGTGTTCCCTTTGATGCCAATGATGGCGAATATGTTTACATTCAAGCAGGTATGAGGTCTTTTTTTTTACTTAAATTTTCTAATTAATTGCTGCTTCTATAGATAATAATTTTTTTTTATTACAACAGAATGTTCAAGAAAAATATCTGGCAGCAATGTTTCATTTTTTTATTTATTTTATCATTGTTAATACAAAACATGTCCAGATAATAAGCTTTATTATTTATGACCTTTGTTTCTGATATTTTGACTTTACTGCCATAGTTTTAATTTAGCAACAAAACATTATGAACTAGTAAAATAAATTTGATTAGAATATTAACAGGTTTCTAGAATCATTTATATAATCATATTCCAGATAATTATATATTTCTGTGTTAATATCACATATACCTAAAATCCATACTTTGTTAATTTTTTCGTGGACATGTTTCAATTGTTTGCATGTATAATTAGTAAAAGGTAATCAATTGTTTGATTCATAATGTTATGGTTAATTTGTTAGGTGGCACTAACTCCAGCACGGACGACATCTCCAGCAACTGCAGCACCCTACCTCTTGTTGCGCGCACCCCCTTGGCCTTGGCTGATCCTCCCGAATCCCCCGGCAACAGCTCTAACTATGTCAATATTGACTACTTCATACAGTGAGTTATTTGTGCTCATGCATCCAAATTATAAATATAAACTTATACTCTAGGTATCTAGTTTATTGCTTCAGTTATATTTTACCATATGTAAAAAAATATATTCAGTAATGCAGTGAAAACTATTGAACTTCAGTGAAACAGGAATAGTTTTTATATAAAAGTTATGATTCCATGATTAGACAGCATCATCAGTTGGAAAAGCAGTTTTTATGTTGACTATTTCTTAAGCATCAAAAGGTTCAAATCTATGCTCTCCCAAAAAAAATTAACCATTAGTTTTGAGTGAATGTTATTAAGTTTATCAGTTTGTCATAAAGAATATCATGTATGTTATTATTTGCAGACATCCTGCTGGAGGAGAGGATATCCAACGTAGTGGCTCGGCTGATAGTGACGGTGAGGGAGATGGCTCGGGTCTGTTGGATGCCGATGCTCCCCTTCTCCTTCGCAGTATCAGTACTGACACTGAGGCTTCCCACGTATTGCAGCCCAATACACCCAGGAACTTCCAGCACCAGGTCAGCCAACTCTTGTATATCTTACTCATTTTAGTCTTAAAGTAGGAATATTCTTGCAAGATAATGGTGATGAATATGTTTAACACATTTAGGTGATGAAATTTTAATGTATCTATAATTATGCAGATACTTAGATGACCTCACAATAGTTGAGTGCATTATGAAACAAGTTTAAGATAAGTACACATATCACTTTTACAATACGTTTCTGTTTAGTTATAGGGCTGCCATGGAGTTAATTAGGTTTTTAATTTTCTGGGAAATTGAAGTATCCTAACCTGTGTAGTCACATGTTATCTACTCAAATTGTTTACGTAAATCTAACCACAATACCATGTGTTTCATACGCGGTAAGAAACGTGCATATTTATTTCCAGTGTACACCATATTAATTATACAAACTCATAAAAGAGTAATAGATTGGTTAGTCAATAAAAAATACAAAAGTAGGTGAAATTGATATATTACATTGTTTTACAATATATTTATCATTTAGCTACATATTACAATAGCGATATTACTTTTTGATAAAATTACAATGTAAAATTTATTTATTTAATCTACTCAATAGGTTTTGATGTTTATATTTTGCCTTTAATCGACACGCACTCCTTGCTTGCACTGTTGCATTTTTTTTCTTCACATTTTCCATTCTGACATACTGTTTGCACACAGACTCCGTTCATGCATGACATTTGACTGCTCTGTGTGTTGGACGCTACTGTCTCCTCTGCTCCAAACCTCGACTCCAACATGCCTTCAGGGTTTTTTGACACCGAATGAATGGACATGGTATGCTGGATGCCTGGTTTAATAGCTCCTACGGTGGGAATATCAGAATTAGTGGTCACCTTTACACTGGGCGCAACATGAGGCGTAACTTTAACAGTGTTAGGATCCCAATCAGTTAAAACGCTGGGTATGACCGGTCTATGCAAAGTCTGGGTGGGGAACTGAAATGAGGGTATGCCTATCGAAAAATCAGGAAGACTATCAATGCAGTTTTGTTTGTTGTCGACATAATTAATGAGACACACACGCGTGGAGCACTGGCCACTCATTTCGCAAATAGTGTACACGCAATGACTGCCCATGCACTGCAAGTGCAGATTCGAGACAGTGTTAGACATTAAACCAGTGTTGTAGCTACCTAGGATGTTGAAGAAATCAGGGAAGCGGAGGTCAAAGTCTTGCGGGTTTGCCCTTTTTACACGGGAGTCGCTGCTGTCAACTGAAAATTCAACAAGTTACTTTTGCAATATATTTTACTACTTTAAAATTCAATTGAATAAAAAAATATTGACAAACAATGGCATTATTAGTTCCAAATAGGTTAAAAAGCTTAATTTAATGAATGGTCGGTTATTTTATGCCGTATTTGGGATTGTTAAAATTTGTGAAAATGAGACATTTACTTTAGTATCAATAACATGAATGTAATGTCTAATTCAATGAAGTTCTATGTTATTTTATATTTAATTTAACCATAGTGATGGGGTTTCACTGATTTGACTTCTTTCAAATTAGGTGGCTTTGACTTACTGCTTCACTGACGTTAACAGGGGCTATTGTTGTACTAACAATGATTGTCTTCTCCGTCTCCATGACTACTGCCTTCTTCGTGGTAACTTCAGCCTGAGCTTTAGTGGTCATCTGCAGATGCGCAAATTGCTGACACTCTCCCTTCATGTTGGTTTCGTATATGTTGCAAATCTTCTTAGTGCATGAACCATCGGGTAAGCAGTGGACCGTGGTACAGATCTGATCATCGCAGGATGCTGTTATATTAGGTTCAGCTTCTTTCTCCACACGAGCTGCCTTATTAGCATCCATCTGGGTGATGTTCATCACTTCCACTGCAGGATGAACCACCTCATGTGTTGCATCTAGTGTGCCATTACTGGTGCTAGTCTCATTGAGAATTTGAACTGAAGGCAGATGGGCGATGTTAGTGATGTCTTCCTGGGCGGTGCCGGAGCTCCATCCGGAAAAGGGGGACATAAGCCACTGCCACCAAGTCTCGTAGCCTTTGGCTTGAGCTTCTGCTAAGGCTGTTGTGAAAATGGATGTTAGTATGCATTGTGATAAATGGCAGTTATTTTTGAACAGCATTTGTTACTAGCTTGATTGTGGTCACGATTGTGTTACGATGATTCTTAATGAGTTACTTTGAAAAATAGTACATTATAGAGAATTTTTTGTTCTTGAAAAATATCTTAAATCTATATAGTTTCATATCTGAGCGCAGCCTAAGAAGATTGTGGTATTGTTATATAAGTTAAAAAATGAGGTCAAAATCTGAATTGAACAAATGTGGATTTTGCTTGTTTTCTGACTAAATTTAAATTATTAAAAAAATTCCTACACTCCTTGGTTGTGGGTTAATTTATTATATTAGGGAATTTATTTATTTTTTATTTAATATTTTGGGATTACCTAAATATTGTGTACATTTTCTTAAAATTGTGCTGTTATGTGAATATTTTAAGTAAATTTTACGACTTTTTCTAATTTAATCTTCTTAATCTAGCTTGCAGCTTTGTTCATATAAAAGTTCTCTAATCTCAGAATGTTAGGAAAACTGTTGATGACTATTGTCTTATCATAGTTGGAAGTCATTCTCCCCCCCTGATTGTCTAGGAGTCTAGCCGCTTCCTGCCCCCGAAGTGGCCCTCAGCCCTGGTGAGCGAAAAGGTCCACATTGGGAATCATCGCTTTAGACTGTAGGTAAAGCGCAAAATATTTATGGCACTAGATATTTACGAGCTTTTCAACCTTCTATTCAAGTACCGAGCACTAACCTTTAGGTTTTCCGAAAGGTCGCAACTGGCGGCGAGTCTCTTGTACGTTTGTTCTCGTGAATTTTTAAAGCAAATGTTAATTAAAACTGCTATTGTCTATTTTGTTTCGCCTTGCTTGTCGCCAGGAGCTGCCGTGATTTCTTTTCATCAATAAAAAATGGGCTTGCTACTCCAAAAATAGAAGTGGCTCACCGGCCACCGGTAGGCTGGCTGGCATCAAAATATTGATCTTCAAAATTCTTTTTTCCCCAAGGCTTGACCCGTTTATTTAGGAAATCGTTAATCGCAGACCTAGACGAGGTAATGGTCACGTTCGCTAGAGGAGCGTTTGGACGCTCCTTTAACGAAAAAGGAGAGCAACCGACAGAAACAAAACCATTTGCTTATATACGCTTCGTTTGTTCTCAGTGTAAATTATTATTGTAAAATTTATTTTGCATGCGAACATTTATTTATGATTTTATCAAAACCTACAGGCAACAGACTGCGGACGAATATTTTTTTGAAATTATATAAGTGAAATTTTCGCTTCTCTTGTTCACCGAGGCGGCCGGTGCCGTGACGTGGACTCGACGGCAAGGCACGGAAAAGTCGAGTGCCATAATTTTAACATCGAAATATTTTTTGTAATAATCGCATCTCATATCGATTTGTATATTATTTGTCAACACAATAAATAATGTACAATGGGTGTTAGTGAGTCGGCGTTGTAATTAATTGTAGGCAATGGGTAAAACTCGAGTAAAGCATGTCGGGGTTTTCGACTTTAGGTGTGCAATATTACAAGCTCTTTTTATAAATTAGGTTACATAAAGGATTTTTTCTCGTCGCCAAGTCTTCGACCTAGCGGGACTGGGCTGCCGTGTGGCTAGTTTTTCGGAGCCTCGAAATCGGGCTGGACTCGACCGATATTTTTAAAACGTCATCAGCTTTGATTTTATTTAATTAAATACTTCGATAGGTGTTTTATTCCAAAAGTTATTTTTGACAACTACTTTAGAATAATAATGCAAGTGGAACAATAATAATTACTCATGTACAAATCTGTCTTCCAAACGGAACCGTCTCCACTGGAGTTTTATGTACATTTTCGGATGACGATCCGGTTATCTAGCAATATTGTGAATTCAAAAAAAACTGCGGGACCATATTAGGAATATGAACTAAATCCTTAGTCGTTGTAATCAAAAAAAATACGAACATGTCTGAATAAACTCATGCTGAGCCAGTGTTCACGGTTTTCTAAGGGAAAAATAGTGTAGGGAGTTCCCGGGTCTTTCTACACCGTTTTGTACTATACATATGTTATTAAATTGTAAAATATTGCAATTAGTGAAATGAATAATGATCGGAACACGATGCGCGATTTATTCCGAGCGTCCCGCCACCAGAAGAGGGCCACCGGGAGACTCGGCGAGGAGTCTCGCAGGCTCGGGCTCCGGAGCTCACTCACCGACGTTGTGCGGCAGGGCGGCGCTGGCGGCCAGCAGGGCGGCGAGGCACGCGAGCAGCGGGCGGGCCCTCATGGTAGCGGGCGGGGACCGGAAACTGCTGACTGCTGGCTGCTGACTGCTGTCTGCTGGCTGCTGGCTGCTGGCTGCTGTCGGGCACTGCTCTGCGCGGGGCTTCGGGCCGGACTGGCGGGCGCCACTCGCCCCCGGCCTTTATACCCACATTAGCGACCCTCGCCCCTCTGCAGTATCTGCCGCCGCTGCACCCGTGCGCGCCGCCTCGCCTCGGCCCCGGCCCCGGCGGCTCGCGCACGCGATTTCTGTTCAAATACTGCAAGGAACATCCCGATGCATCGTTTCAACTACTGAACTAGTCGCCTGCAGTTCCTCGAGGGATATGCTCATCTTATTTTTGAGGAAATTGATGGGTGTATAGTTGTGAGCGGCGCTCCATGCGGTAGATGGTCCGGTTCAGATTTATCGATATATGTCACTCTACTCGACAATATCTACGGGCGAAAAAACATGTCTTTCGAAGTGTCGATACTCAAGTTATTAAACTAAAATATTAAAACCTCGAAACACTAGTTCCAATGTACCGGTTTATGTAACCGAGAAAATTTATTCCAAACATTTTCTAGGGTGTTCATCCAGATTCTTACAAAAAAGTAATCGGAAATATCTTAAATTTTAATCCCTCATCTATTAAATACTAAACTATGCATTTTGCGATATATTTGGGGGAAAAAATAGTGGTATGGTAGCAGTCAGGGGTTGTTCCTATCTTGTCGTAGGTGCGAGTAATCTGTATCGCCCGGTGGTCCCGTGACCGATCATTCATATCACTTGGGATGCATGGTCGCTCGGGCATTCTGATGCATGCACGCTCTACCCACCGCGGGAATGTTCGATCTGGAGCCTTCCGCGAGACAACTTTTAAAAAAGCCGTTAAAGCCTAAATGAAATGTTGGCATGGATCGAACATATGTTCGCAAGTCTCACTGTCGACGTGTAAAATAGATTATAAAATTTCGTAAGAGGTACATTTGACGTCTCTCGGTTTGATTGTTATTACAATTCATGTCTTGGTCACAAATTTGCTTGTCGCTTCAAGTTAAAAGTAAAGTAAAACTTTTTAAAGAATAAACTATCTCTGATACTAGATATCACACACCTGCCTATTTTCCGCTTTGGTCAATAACTCCTCGTCCGGATTAGGTTTGGACGTCTCCCGCTCGCCGAGTTTACGTGAAACGATTGTCACGTTAACACCAGACTATCGTTGGCGCTATGGCATATATTAAATAATATACTCGGTGCTATTTAAACCACCTATCTATCATTCTCCGTGCGTTGAGTCGTGAGTTTTAAATTGTCGCTTGTCACGTGTCACAAAACAATTTACTTTTCTCCGAGGTTGGTGGCTCTCACGCTTTGGAGCATGGCTACGAATTCAATTGAAAATACAGGTTGACTGTACAAACGTATTGTTTTTACTTTCTGCGATTACTACATTGCATCGCTTTGTCGTCCGAGGACGATAGTGCGACAGTCAAAACGCGAAATTTTTTAAGTAAAACTATTGCGCAGCGTATATTTAATTGATCGTTTACCGTGTTCTATACTACATCGGACACAACAACTGTAACGACATAATTTGGTAGCAGAGCTAAGAATATGTCGTTTATGGCTTAAAAAACGATTTTGTGGAACCATGTATTTTACACTCAAATTTGTGGTATTTTTCGTTTTCTGTGTTAATTACTTTTTATTTAGAACTACTAAGGGGACGGAGAGTGGAGTAATAGTAAAGAGGCACTGACGTAAAGAATTTAGTGCGGTAGATTGTCTTCATTAGCTGCTATCTGCCTGTCCGCCGAGACTTCCGGCAATCTGTGCGAGGAATTCACTCATTGCTTACATTTTTCTGATCATCTTTGGTTTCAAACGGGGCAGTCATCTTTGTGCTACCAAAATTCAATTCCAGTCAAAAATGAGAATCGTACTATTAATAATAATAATGTAACATTAATTTTAACGACCTTTTAGTTCACGAGAGCTTCAATCGGCACCTCTACCGCAGGCCCGGCAATCCGGCTTAAAAATATTATCTTAAATTAAATTAAAAGAATTAACCCTCGGGGGGGGGGGGGTGCACTGCGAGTGCACCGGTCAACCTGGTCCTCGATAAATTAGAAAGTGCTGAAGGGACACACTCGTTTTTTTTTGTTTTGTATTTGTAGAAAATTAATATAAAATATCAAAGTTGATGAAGAAAAACTAACGACAACCGGAAATAGATAATTAGTGGACTTTCATGTTAAAAAAAAAACAAATTATTCCAAATGTACTATCAATAAAATTTATCCGAAACTTCGTTATTGGTGGATTTATTTTACTCGTTGAAATTTGTATCGCGTTGCTTGACTGTTTCCAAAGCAAAGTATTTTCACATAAATTTTATAAATTCACGGGAGGGCGGGACGGTCTCGCCCTCGGCCGGTGACGCAACCGCGCTCGGGGACCTCTGACCCAGTGGCGCTCCAAGGTCGTCCTCCAGTCGATATCGCGCTGGCCAGCTCGCCGGGGTGCTTATCGCGCCATTAGCTAATGGGGCGCGCCGACTATCTGCCCCCGAGAGAGCCAGCATTCCACCCGGCGGCGGTCGGGGCGGCCTCTCGTCCTCGGCTGGCGAAGACTGAATATGCTTCTTGGGTTTTGTTTACGTTTCCCATAGGTTGTCGGACTCCCGGTGATGGATTCGATCGGTTTGAAGATGTACCCTTTCCAAGATTCATCACACTCGATTCCACCTTGGAAACATTTTCGGTATGGATAAATACAAAACTAACTCATTATTGGATGGATGATTTACCTTTGAATCGATTGGAGTTCGCTTGAAATGACGCTGACGCTGGCAGGGCGAGGGCCCAGCGAATCGAGATTTTTTATAAACCGAATCATGCCAGTATTAATTTAGTTTGCAGATTTCGCCATTGACGCTCGAGTCGAGTGTTATTGGCTCTAAGTATTGGCGGTTTTGTCTCGGATTTATTTTATCACCGGTCGATTTACCTGATAGATAACAATATTTTTTGTCCGATTCTAGTCTTGGACTAAAGACTAGACTAAAATTGTATTGGCAACATGGTGCGAGGGTCCCGCGTGTTGCATCCTCGGACCGTCCTCACCGCAGCTGCTATCATTTATGGAAACGCTGAGTAGCATCCTATACCTTGTGACATAATTGTTTAGCTGGTGTAATTTCTTGGGAAATTATTGTCAATTATGTATTATCTTACATTGAGGGAGATTACTGACTCTGGGTTTTTTTATACACAAAACAATTTTTATAAATGTATTTAACATCATTGATATTTAAACAATTATTTATAATATTGTATTTTGTCAAAATATGCGAACATCCGAATCGATCAATATTTCAATTATTTTTTTACAAAAATTACTGAGATACATTTGAAAATTTTTGAATGTCATTATTTATTTAAAAATAATACACGTGCAAAAAAATAGTCCAAAGACTTAAAATTCTAATAAAATTATTGTAATTGTTTTCACGTATCAATTTAATTATTGAATTTATGGTGACATATTCTCTTTTTTCTTTAAACAGTCGGCATCTTCACCAGTGGTAAATTACTCTCAAGAAAAGCAACCATCAATTAAAAACAAGAATTCGTACTTTAGTATAGCAAAATATTCAAAATTCCAAAACATACATTATTTAATTTATCTTATTGACAATATTTTTATTCAAACCGATAAACCGGTAGCAAACTGAGCCATATCATATTCCAGCAGCAGACCGGCCTCCAACTGGAATCCAATAGCGCCGTCTGTAATATAAGATAGTATAGATAATAATTAATGGTTGCAGGATTCATCATGCAGCACGATGGAGGCGGAGAGGCTCACTATGCACCGCTGCATCGTCTCCAGCATCATAGAAAGCGAAACTGTCTATGTGGAGTGCCTCTATGTCATGGAAAAGGTTTGTAAAAATCAACAATGTTTCATATAATTTTGGAACTTGAGGCCCATAACACTTATTCAAAATAATGTTATTTGTTTTCTAATTTTTCAGTACATGAATGCAATCAAGGCCACACTTAACTCATCCCAGCCTGTCATATTAGAAGATGAATTTAATACCATATTCTACAAGATACCAGAACTGCACAATCTCCACAAGAGCTTCCTGGAGGGACTCAAAGCCGCCGTGCAGTCGTGGGAGGAGCCGCTCTCTGTGGGAACTCACTTTAAGAAAATGGTAACTATTACAATACTCACTATCAACAAACTTCACAAATTGTTTGAATTTGTTGTTATACCCGATGCTGGTCTCCAGACTCCATTTGTAATTGAGTATGAAATTATTCGCAGATATTTGTAACATTAAAAAAAAATTATTTAAATATTATTACCATTTCAAATCTTCAAACATACCTCACTCAGCGATTTTGCTAAGATATTACTTATTCTTACTGTGTGTAATAGCACAATTATTGTATTCTACAGTGCTCTTCATTGTCACGTTTCACGCGGCCTGGATTTCTTTCACTTTTGAAAAGTTCATAAAGTCCTTTTCAACTTTTTTACTACTAAGTTAGCAACAACAGATATACTGTTGTATTACTTAAATTATCGCAAAACTGAAGAAACTTATTTACTGATAAAACTAAAAAAAAAGGTCATGAAACATAGGTACCATTGTTAATCTGTAATATTATATACAGTAACAATTAAACAAAACTATAATTTTACTCCTACTTATGTGAAACAATAATTAGATAGGATTTTCACCTTATTTTATGCTGTTTATAGGCTGAGAACATCAATGTTTACGGGGCCTTTCTACATAACTATGGGCGAGCCACTGATGCGGTGCGGAAATGCTGCGCTGGCTCCCTCAAGTTTGGAGACATCACTCGGCATATCGCTTGCCGTGGCCAGCCTATGAGCCTTGAAGACTTGCTTCATAAACCGGTAGCTCGGGTGCAGAAGAATGCACTTGTTCTGCACGTAAGGAGAATCACTTTTTAGTTGTATCAATATTTTTTTGTTTTTTTTTTTATTAATTCCAATCTGTTTTTTTTTCAGGATCTTTTGAAGTACACACCACTAGCGCATCCTGATCAGGATATGTTGACTGAGGCACTGAACATGACACAGCACTTCCTCGATGAATTTAACATCATCCAGACTAAGTCAATGTTTCCTGTGAGTAAATAATTAAACTTTTGTGTTAATCTCTATTGCTTCAAAATTAATTTACTAAGTTAAATTGAAAACAAAATATCGCACCTCAGATCTAGAGGTAGCTATATGATATTTTCAGTATTCATTTTCATTTCAAAAGTATTAATTCAAAATTGTTAATTGACTATTTATTAATATTATCATTTCTTTAATTTATTTTCAAATAGAGTGCAGACAGAGCTCAAAGAAGACTTGTCAAGAATTCATTTATTGTAGAATTAGCTGACGGACATCGAAAACTGAGGCATTTATTTCTATTTAATGATGTGATAGCTTGTGCCAAATATAAGGTATGATAAACTTTTTGTAATAATAATAATACAAGTTGCTTTATAAAGCAATAGATTTTATCAAGGTGTCATATTTATTTTATTCATTTTCAGGCATCGGGTAGAGATAGGGAAAAATTCACATTTGAATTGAAGTGGTACATTCTACTACCTGATATTTTAGTCCAAGAGGAGATAGCCGCTGAGCCCAAAGAGACCTCCCCCGCCAACATCGTCTTTCTCAAGTCGCAAGCTTGCACAGTCCGGGATCAGATCCTGCTCGAAGAAAAAGCTTTGGATGATAAGGTTTGTCAAAAATATCAGTTGATCATTTTGACAGTATTTTAGGATATGAGAAATGAAAAGATTTTTGAATGACGAAATAATATTTATTAGTATTTTTTTTACTATTGTTATTTATTGTACAAACCACGTGACATTGTATTTATTAAAATAAAAATAATTGTTCAAAATTTGTATAGTTTATTTATTGATTGATGTATAATATATTGAGTAAATTAATATATATTTTCTTATTTAACAGAAAATGCGTATAGGAGCTGCCAGAATAGCTGATAAGCATCGCAAAAAGTTAGCAGACTTGGAAGGACAACTTGTGCTCGCTTCTCCAAATCTTGTCTTTCGAGTCGGATCCAAGGCAACCCAGAGAGTGCAGATATTCTTCCTCAGTTCTGACTTTGAACGCACACAATGGATAGATTCCATCTATGCACTTCGGGTAAGTACAAAATAGCGCTGTTATGAACTTTGAGCACTGTCAAATTATTTTTTATCATGTTTAAATATAGATAGCCAATTTCATCAACATTGTACAGGTTCATTTTTGTAAGCAAATTTGGAGGTTAGTAATAATATGTAAATAATTTGCAGTCTTCTTCATCTCCGCCTGCCCCAGCTGGTGCATCTCTCACAATGCTGGACCTTCAGGCTTGGGTGACAGCATGCCGCTCGTACCTCAACACTGATATGGGTTCCTATCTTTTGCGTTCTGGCCGCGACGAAAGTCTCCTTTTGGGTGATTTACATCTTAACATTGGTGAAATAATGCGTCCGCTGGAATCTCAATCAGGTACTATTTCAAAAGTTATTAACTTAAATAATAAAAAGAAAATGAATTTTAAATAAGTATTTTGTTTCTCAGACATGTACGTGTGTGTTGAGGTTGACTCCTACGGCCATTACTTTCGCAAGGCAAAGAGTCGTTTAGTGTGCCACTCCAACCAGCCCAAGTGGAATGAAACTTTTGTCATTGAGCTTGAGGGCTCCCAAAATGTGCGTGTGCTTCTCTACGAGGACTCAGGCGGTGTCCGACCACTCCTGCGTGGGAAGAACACCCTCAAAGTAAACATAAATCTTAATCTTATTTATAAATAAACACGTATTTGTGAATGTTTGGATGAATGTTTTATTTTGATTTGTAGCTGAGCCGACAGTGGTTAGGTGAGCAGCAATGCCACAGAACACTTTCCTTGGGTAATGCCGCACTCACAATCTGGATGAGATTTGTTCCTTCGGAAGTGACTCTCTGTAGAGTACCCACTGCCAAACCAGGAGCATTATTTGGTGCGAAAATACAACAAGTCTGCAAGTAAGTGTACTAGCATTTCCTCTAACACAGGCAGTAATGAGTTGATATTGATTGTACTTGATTGTGTTTTATAGGAGGCAGAAGAGAGACATTCCATTTATTGTAACTGCCTGTGTACGGGAAGTCGAGAGAAGAGGAATGATGGAGGTCGGAGTCTACCGAGTCTCGGGATCTGCTTCCGATGTTAGCAAGTTGAAGAAGTCCTTTGAAACAAGTAAGCATTTATAACAATCACACTTCAAAATCTATTTATAATAAATTTGAAACCTTGTTATATATTTTCTAAAATAAAATTTTAGACTCCTACGAAGCAGAGCAACTTTTGAAAGAAGTGGACATCCACTCAGTAACTGGCATTCTGAAGCTGTATTTGCGCGAGTTGCCCGAGGCTCTGTTCACGGATGCATCGTACCCGAGGTTCTTCCAGGCCTTCAGTGGGCAGGCGGCCGGCGCCGAAGTGGCCTCAGGCGGGAGCGCCAGCAGCATCAGGCAACGGGAGCTGCAGAAATGCTTTGCACAACTTCCTGACCTCAATAAGAAGTGCATTGATTTCTTGCTTGGTCATTTTATAAGGTTAAAGTTTATCAATATTAGTAATAAATAATCTCATGCCATATTTCATCGTAAGCTATAATAAAATAATTTTTATGAAATATTAAAGTATTCAATATCTTAACTTACACTATTGCACAAGTAAACTGATTATTAAGAAAAAAGGTTAAAAACTATATAATTTGCAGAGTGAACCAGCACGAGCCGGAGAACAAGATGTCACTACACAATTTGGCTACTGTATTCGGGCCAACATTGCTGCGGCCTTCTTTGCGACCAGACATCAGTAAGCAGAGGGACTTGCTAGCCGCTGGCACGGTGGACGTCATGGCTCAGGCTGGTATCCTCTACTGCCTCCTACAGCACAAGCAGCTGCCCATTCGTCTCGCCCCACTCGTGCCTGCTTCCAAGGATGTCAGCTGATCGCCCGTGCCTGCCCGCATGTAAACCATTCATAGTACAAGGAATATCCAGGTGCCGTTAGTACTAGTACCCCCGTCATTTATAAAATGATAGCTTCTTAAGAAGAATGAAAGTCGATCTGCTCACAGTCACGCTTTTTTGTACAGAGGTTTTTTCCATTGTTTGTAAACAAAATGATTCAAAGTGGCTGAAACGATATGCAACTGATGAAACGAAGACTTCAGCTGATTCCAATGACTAGGTGATATTTTCAATTAAAGTAGGCAGTGCGTGTAGGTATTATTTTCTCGATTACTAGATTATTGAGAAGTATTATGAAGTATTACGGAGTGTGCGCTTCGACAGGAGTGAGTGGCTGAACGCTAGATTGTGTGGTGTCTTAGATATTGACTGACAGCTTTGGATGTAATTTTTAGATCGATAATGAAAAACTGTTTTCGTATAATACTACTTCCATAATATTGGATCTTTTATTTTATAAAATGTCAAATTATCACAACAATGTAGGTCATAATGAGAATGATTTTCTTCTACAATTACCTATTTTATTGAATATTTCTTATCATTTTTACCTTGTGTTGTTTAATTTAACAGGGATTTTTTTAGACAAGTATTTATTACATAATATTTTGACGCTGACTTATTACTTATGATAAGCGTATGGTATGAAATTAACAGAACTGATTATCAGCATTTTACTATGTTTATTTTTTACTCTCTGTTTATGCATTCTTTCAATTAACTATATTTACATTTTGGGTAAATTAATTTGCATTAGTTCCATGAATCAAGTTAGATTAATGCATAATATTATGTTTAAATAATCACTTAGAAATTATCAGGACGCAACTTTTAGTTATAAACACGTATTCTTTCATTTATATTAATAAATATATAATAATAAAGTTTAGTATATTTATTGCTGTAGCAGCTTTATAAAAAAAATAATTGAGATTATGTTACCTGTAATAAGTTTTTTTAATCTCTTTTTTATTTAAAAATGTCATAATATTATTTTGTTTGATAAGTATTTTTTTATATTGAAACGCATTTGACATTTCTTAAAACATATTTGCATTGAAGATAAATAATTATATTCCAAGATCATCAGTTATTATATTTTGAGGCATTTCCTCATGCTGCTTCATTCTTGATGGAGTGGTCTGTTTCCCCCTGAGGCTAAAACTATGAATTACTGTATAGTTTACACAAATCTCTTAATAAGATTGTTACAGTTATAATAAAGTAGGCTCATCTATTTTCTAGGCATAAAATATCATTTATGATGGATTATTTTAGTTCATAAATTGGTGGTTGGGTTGAAGGAATATTAATTTCTTGGTGTAGTTTATGTAAATATTTGCATTTTATAGGATATAAACATTTTATGTTTATAGAAGACAGTAAGCTTTTTTAAAAATATTTTTCAGTAAAAGAATATTATAATGGAATTCCACCAAGTACTTTCTATTAAAAATATTAAACATAGGAAGTAAGCTTCATAATTTCGCACATAAATCTGGAAAAAATAAATTTGATTAAAAAATAATATAGTCCATGTCTTTCTTTCAATATTAACAAAACTATGTATAGTATTTTATGCGAAAATATTAAACTACGATATGTGAGATCGGTTATGTGATTAAAGAAACATCTAAATGTATACTAAATTATAATCGTGCTATCAAAGAATTGTCATTTGGAATGGTTAAATTAGTATTGCAATGAGATGGTTGAAACAGGCGGTAGTGTTGTGATTTGGAATGGTTATTACATGTATACAATAAGATACATTTGACATGAAGGCTGTTGATGTTCATGTTTAATGAAGTGTGAGATTACACAGAAGGCAGCCGGTCACACGAGAGTGCTGGTGTGAATATTTACAATGTTCATTTACTATTTCACGTTGGTTCTCTTAGGTGATCAATTCATATGAGATATTTCAGATTTTTTACAAATTCATAGTTGCAAATTTTTTTAATTTGCCCCTTTTTAACTTTATATTTGTTCTCTAGTCACGTTGATTTTGTGAGCTTTGGTAGGTTTAGGTTAAGAAACTCTATTATCCATCTTGTCTTTTTAGTATATAATTTTTTGTGTTTATAAATTATTGAATAGTCAGTTATAGAGTTATATTATATTTATAAATTCACAATACATTAATGTATAACAAACCACAGTCTAAGTTGGTTATCTACAAAATAGGTTTTCTACTAAACTTTTGTTCTTTTGAGTTAATTTTTTGTGTTTTCTAATCATTAAAAAAATATTATGATTGATATTTTGGAATATTTTTATATAGATGGTCATTTATAGATATTTGTTAAAGAAACTGTTTTCTTTATAACAGTGTGAATCAGACGATTGTGTCTGATATCAAGTATGAATAGTTTGCCATTTATTTATGACAATATTTACCAGCTAAGATGGTCCTGTTATTTAAGATCAAAGGTATCAACTATTATGATTTAATAAAATAATGTTTCAATTCATTTGCATTTGCTACTGAAAAATGATGATTTTTTAAAAATATATTTTCCCTATGCCTATCAAAAAAAATATGTATTTCATAATATTTCAAAGTTTTAACACATAATTATAAATCTAACAAATAGTATCATAATTCTATTAATTATTTTTATATGATCAAATTAAAACACACTGCAACAGACTGATATGTTATCTGTAAAGTTGTATTGAATAATATGTCAATTCATATTTTGTCTATTGCAAAGAGCCATCTGTATCAAATAATCAATTTTCAAAGTGACAAACAGTCATCTTGGTCGTAATTATAACAGTGTAAATGAACCTTTTGCCTTTTTCATTAATTATAGTGCCTAAATTACCACCTGAGTTTTTGAGTTGCTGTCCTATTTGCACAATGAGTATTTTTTAATAAACTAAGATGATTGTTTGTATACTATTATTATCCCGTTCAATTAACCCGAGAAACAAAGCTTACTCATTATTTCCCCACTATATAGCTACCATATGAAAACCAAAGACTTATTTTTTTACATATCAAAGGTGTTTTTTGTGGATGAAAAAAATATTTCTCACTTTTTCTATGGATATACTTTCTTAGTTTTTTATTGGAAATATTGCAATTTATATGTATATCCCCAATAGCGCAGTCAATTTTACAAAATGAACCAAGGTAAATCCTAACTTGGCCCGATAAATATTTTAAACAATTTAGTTCACCTTGGCATATTTAAAAATGTTTTCATAATTTATTGGGCAGTTTTCGATTTACAATATTAAACATGACACTATAATTGGATCATTATTTGACAGTTTTTCACATGATTGGTTACCTTTGTTTAGGAGTAAAAAAAAAATACTGGATCATTTGAGACTTGTTGGCTACCTTGCTTAGAGTTACTTCATAACAAGTGCATTTTCACAAATATTTTATTCTGCAACGAAACCTAATATGCCAATTTCTATGCTCAAATTGATTTTCAACAATTTGGTTGTTTTGTTTTTTAATTAAAAATGTAGTAGACTGATCATAATTTATTTGAATATCAAGTAAATTGATCATAAGTACTTATAAGAATATTAAGCTTTATGTTAGTGTTATTTATAAGAAATGCTAGAGAATTATTTTGCAGATTTTGTATTTTAAAGATGTAATTAATTTTTATTAATATTTTCAAATTTATATACTTTTTGAAGATTAGTAAAGAGTTTCATGTTAAAGGGGCCAACATTTTGAATGTGCTCAAATGTATTGTGAACATAGAAATACAATATTTATAATAAACATTTTTTGAAATTGTACTAAGTAATCCCTTTGGATCTGCAAACCTCAAAATTATGCTTCATTATTGTGCGTATAAATATATGTATATATATATATATATATATATATATATATATATATATATATATATATATATATACACACACACATATATTTGAATGGCTACAACATGTCTCATTATGATGTTATTAGTTAATATCACATATACCCTTGTATAAAACAACAATAAAACTTATTGTATATTATTTATTTTTACTTCATTCCTTATTATAACTGCATTATCATTTATTTGGGTTGTCATCGGGTACATTGAAAGTTGACCACTATCCCTCGATTTAATTAAAAAAATTTTTCTTGAGATTTGCTTTGAATTAAAGAAGACTTCTTATGGCTTAATTTTTTTCTGAAGTGTGAGTTTCTGTTTACTTATTATATAATCAACAGATTGTAAGTGATTAGGCATATTTTTTTCACACATTGAAAATGATTTAAAGAAACTCAGAAAAATATCATCGTGACTTGTGTAGGATTCGAACCTACATCTCCAAGCTTACATGACTGGTGCACTGACCCTCGTGCCAACGGCTCAATCATATTTGTAAGTAATATAAACCTGTATAGGTAATTAAAATGCACTTGATTGACGTTCAATCCACAAAATAGACATACTTATAAGTAAGTAAGATAGATTGTGTGAATCAAACGAGTCAAGAATAAATAATCTGCCCATTACATTTATGAGATAAGTGCTGAAAAATACGGTGTGGGATGTATCATGTATTCGTTTATATTGTATAGATGAAATCTAGTATCATATGTTAATCAGTGAGCCAGAGTAGTTAAAGAGGTATTATTTTTTCTTTCGGATAGAAAAATCCCTTCACTAACATCTTTTTTCAAGAATAGGTTTGATTTAAATTACTTATATAATCATATATTCTCAGACTCCTAATTCAATAGATTTTAAAGAAAATAAACATTTTCTTTTTGTCTATGGCCGTTACCATAGCATTTTCTGATGTCAATTGTGACAGCTGGAACTGACAATTAAAATATAACCTATAACCACGAATGATGTTTACGTGTCCGTTGTTACAAAATAACATCATCTGTCTTAATGGATAATATCTTTGAACAGACTTGGAGATGGCACACAAGAAAATTAACTTGGCGGATCACGTAAAAACACATTGGTTTTTAGTTGGGATTTTATTTAGTATATTACTGGCAGTCTTGAATCCTTATTTAGGTTCTCGAGGAGGTAACATTTGCAATGTATTTATATATATTTGAAACATTAATATTTAAATAATACAGTTTTATTAACAAAAAAAATACATATTTATTCTTTTAGGTCCTCTAAAACCGGAATATACCGTCAAATATGGAGCTGTAGCTATTATATTTTTATTATCTGGATTTAGTATTAAAACTGAATCTTTCCATATTGTAGTGCGACAGTATAAACTTCACATATTTGTTCAAATATTTACATTTGTGCTCATTCCATTACTAGTGCAATTTGTTACATTTTTATTGTGGTACTTTGGTGTTAATGTGTGGATATTGCGAGGGTTTGTATAGCATTGATATTTACTTTCATTTGTATAATTTTTGTCATTTTTATAATAACTTAAATATTCTCCTTGCATTAGAAAATAGTGTATCATAAATAATCTTACTTTTCATAGGTTGATAACTGTGGGTTGTATGCCACCCCCTGTTTCTTCGGCCGTTATTTTAACAAGAGCTGCTGGTGGAAATGAAGCAGCAGCTATTTTTAATTCAGTTGTTGGTTCTTTGCTTGGTGTTATTATAACTCCCATTATTCTACTTTTTTCAGTAAGTTTAGATTATTACAATTCTTTTTTTCAGCTACTTAAAAAAAAAAGTATATTTTGACAGATAATCAATTACATAATTATGTTGAACTAAAGAGTGCTTTATGTCTTTTAATCTCTTTTCAGCTCGGATCAACAACTGTCGTTCCATTGACTCAGTCAGTTCTACAGTTGTCAGCAACAGTGCTCATTCCTTTAGCCCTGGGTCGGATGCTAGGGCGGCTGCATTCCATGTCACAGTCTTCTCCATCTAGGGCTCCTCTTCCATCACCTGGTGTCCTTGGACAGCTTGCTCTTCTACTTGTTATTTATACTACTTTCTGTGATGCTTTCTATGAGCATGATATGGCAGTGAGTGCTGCAGATGTTCTTCTTACAGTAACATTAGGTATGACAAAATACAAAAATCTGAGCTTCTGCACTAATTATTTTTTTAAGGAATTTAACTATATCTATTTTTTTAGTGGTTTTTCTGCAAACACTTCTTAGTGCCCTGAGCTTTATTTTAGCTCAGCGCCAATTTACTCCACAAGATACAGTGGCAATAGTATTCTGTTCTACTCATAAATCACTTACTCTGGGTAAGAGTTTTTGTAAATATTTATTAGTACCTTAAGATTTACACAAATATAAAATTATAATAATTTTTGTTTTTTAGGCGTTCCTATTCTCAGAATAATGTATCATGGATTATCACATGCGTCACAAACTGGACTGCCACTGTTAGTGTATCATCCTTGTCAACTCTTGTTGGGCTCACTACTTGCTCCTCCATTAGCCAAATGGGCCAAAGGAAAGCGCCTGCCTCTTTAGGTTTTTTTGCATATCCAATTCAAGAAACTTTATTAATCATAAAACTTATTACATATCTTAAAGGTTGTAATAATATTGAGATCAAAAATATTTTATCAAATACAATCCCTAATTTGTAATACTATTATTAAGAAATTTTAACGTAGAGTGACTTCATGATTATATGGTCATTTGTGTTAAGAATTATATACAAATTGATAGAAATAATTATACCTAATGGTATTCTAAAACATATCTATTTAGCAAAAAAAGGGTAACATATAATCAAAGGCCGTGCCTTGCTATGGTACAGAGGCGGCCGGTTCAGGCCGCCTTCGTATCATATCATAGCAAGACATAAGACAGCATAAGCAGTAAAATCAAATTACTATTTTAACCTTTCAATCATTAAAATTATTTACAGAATGATTTTCTGTTTGATTATATTAATCCAAAATTGATGTATTCGATTGTGATTGTGATATGATTTATCGCAAGCTTCTATGGGGAGGTAAAAACATATAAGGGGCGGCATTTCTAAGACTGCCGTACATATACCAACAAAAAATACCTTATGGCGTTGCCTGACCTTATATTGGTGAACTCATTCTATTTTAATGCAATCGTGACTAATAACTACCTACTAGAAAATCATAAATAGTCAATGTGGACTGTGCCTTCACTCATTTACATAAAGTATTATTATTTAATCTCAACCATTCCATAATTAATTTTATGTATATTGTTATAACTGGAAAGTAGAATTAAAAAATATATTCAATCAATTGTATTTAATAACTAAAATGGTCTTAGTAAAAAAATATTTTAATACTATTCTGGTAGTAACAATAATCCATTGTATAATAAATGTAAATTGTATTTTTTTCACTGCTAATAAAAACCAAGTCGTTGATACAATTAAGAAATCATTTTCTGGTTACTGAGTGGGAGCATTCCGAGATATTTTTAAGTTAATAAAATAAAATGTATCGCATCGTTTTAAAGCTATTTTTGTTAGATGGTAGATTTTCAAAAAAATGAATATTTATTTTATTAGATAACCACCAAAAATCAAGTAAAGAAACATAATCTCAGCTTTTCTGAACTTATAGCAAAAAATCTAATCCATCCCACATTTTATAGTTAATTCCATAAACAAAGAATTATTACAGTTTGTAGATTCAAAGATTTTATAGTAAAATATAAAAGATAGACGATTCATTAAACTGTATTGTCCTGATCGCAGATTACAAATTTTATTTATAGGGTAACACTGACTCTCCCGTGTCAAAAAGGCATTGTAGATGGTAAATTTAACCTATAAGTTTAAATTCTCGTGGTCGTGTCGAAAAATATGATTAGCTGAAATGGCGGAAAAAATTAGGTACGTTTCAATTACATTTAAGTTTGTTTTTAAGATTATTTGTTCTGAAACATAATAATAATACCTGACTTTATTTCACAGTTTGAATTCAAAATATGATCTAGATGGAAACTATGACCCGTCTGATTCTGAAGATGAATTAACTGGAAATGAAAAGCGATTATTACACAATGTTCGCAAAAAGAGAGGCGATGATTCGGCCAGTGAAGAGGAGGTTTACGGATTTTCTGGATCTGGTTCCGACGAAGAGGAAGTCGATGTAGCAGATAGCGACGTAGAAGGCCAGGAGGCCTCTGATGACGACTTGCCGGATATCAGAGCCTGGGGTCAAAACAAAAAAACTTTTTACTCGACCAGTTATGTAGATCAAGACTACGGAGGCTTTGGCAAAGAAGAAGAGGCAGCTCTGTCAGAGGAGAAGGAGGCGAGAGTTTTACAAAATCGCTTAGCTGAACAACTAGGGGATGAAGATTTTTCTTTAGATTTTTTTACACCTAAAAAAACCATAGAGGATTTGGTAGAAAATGAGAACGAAATTGTTATCAAAAGTGACTTGACCCAAATGTCCAAACGACAAAAGCTTCAGCTTCTTGAGAAAGAGTCTCCCGAGTTTTCCGGTTTAGTGGATGATTTTAAAACTAAACTCACCATGGCTAACGATCAGCTGAAACCAGTTTTAGACATGGTCAAGGATGGCACACTTCCTGATTGCCATGCGTCCCACTTCATAAAAACCAAATATGATTTAATATTAAATTACTGTACCAACATTAGTTTTTATCTTCTACTCAAAACGAAAAAGATCAGTATTCAAAATCACCCCGTGATAAAACGGCTTTATCAGTACAGGCAATTATTGAACCAAATAGAGCCTGTTTATGAAGAAGTTATTAAACCACAAATAGAAAAAATACTTCTGAGCAAAGAAAATGAGACTATTATAACACTATCAACTCTGACCACCAGTAAGCAAGGTAAAAAGCGAAAGTCCGGTAAAAAATCAGTATCATCAAAGAAATTGAAACTTCTCAGTACATTCAAGGAGGTAAATGGTGAAAACAGTATGGAACTATCAGCTGATGACACTGATGATGATGTAATGCATAGACAAATAGAAAATGAACCAATCCCAGATTCAGATGATGAAAATGAAGAAAGCTTGGAAGAAATTGATTCATTGGGTACTCCAAATGTACCAACAGCAAATGATCTGGAAGGTGGTGAAAAACGTGCTATTACTTATCAGATGGCTAAAAACAAGGGACTCACTCCTCATCGCAAGAAGGAACAGAGAAATCCAAGGGTAAAGCACAGGAACAAGTATAGGAAAGCTCAGATTAGGAGGAAGGGAGCTATCCGGGAAGTGAGGACAGAAACCACTCGCTATGATGGAGAGATGTCGGGCATCAAGTCCAATGTTAGGAAGAGCATTAAGATTAAGTCATAAATAAAAAGTTTTAAAAAATGTGATTTATTAAATATTATGTATGTTTACACAATTTATTTGAATAAAAAATATTTTAAAATAATTTTCAAAATATAAATCATATTGACATTTGAAGTTCTAATTTTGCCATCTGAAAATGAAAAAAAAACAGTTTGAAATAATACAGAATTTTATATTTTAACCAGACAGAAAAATTATTTACTCACAGTTTTAACACTTTGTCCTTTCCACCTGATGCAACACACAATCCATCAGGTGACCAATCCACTGCAAATACAGCGTCTGCATGTCCTGGCAGATCCATTTCCAGTTTCTTGGTTTTCATATTCCAAACTAACAAAATAATTGAATCAATTTATATGATTGTTTGCATAAAATAATTTTTCTGTGAAATAGAAATTACATAACAGATACCTTTAAGGGTAGAGTCGGCACTTCCACTCATGAGTAACCTTGAGTCGGCTGACCATGCTATCATGTACACGGCTTGTACGTGTCCTCTCAGAGAAGTTATATACTTCCCTGTCAAGGCATCCCAGAGTTTTATGGATTTATCAAACGAAGCAGACGCAATCATTCTAAAATGAAGCACAAGGTAAAAAGAAAAATATATATATAAATATACTTAATCATTATCAATCGATCAAACCTGTATAGGCAAAATCGTACTTCCTGTGAGACGGTCTTCACAAAAACCAATAATATAAAAATATATACATCACCTCAAATGGAAATTTTTGTAAAATACAAATTGTGGAGTGTACCTAGAATCTGGAGAGAATTTAACATCATTGATGAGCTGCTGGTGTCCTGTCATTCTCGCTAAAGGCTTCTTGTCAGATTCGGGCAGCCATAGGAACAGTGTGAAGTCGTCTGATCCGGAAACTAACCTTTCAATTCCTTTTGTACAAACTGCATCAAAACGTTCCTTGGCTAAAACTTGTAATTCTTCTCCTAAAAATTTACATTTAAATATTGTAATTAAATAATATATTATTGCTGTGTTACGAAAGTTTGTTTTTACAAGAATCATTGAAATAAAAGGTGCTACTTAGGTTTATTATTCAATAAGACAAGGAATTCAAAAACGTGGTATGTTTGTGGTAGCTATATAATTATGAAGTAAATATATTATTTAAAGAAAATGAAATTATATTTCACAAAAACCTCTCTATAGAAATCAGATTATATGAGAAAAAACAAAATACGGTTAGAATTTTAAAGTTACATGAATTGCAACTATATATTCTAGTATACTTTTTCAGCAAACAAAGATAATTTCCAAAATCAAAAACTTTTTTTTACTTTTAGGTAAAAGACTAACACATACAAACTAACTAACAAACATTATGTATTTAAAATATATGCATTAATGAGTTGTATAAATTCATTATGATTTTTGTAATTTTAAAGACCGCATCATCGTTCAACAGCATACAACAGTGTGCTGCGGTGGTGCCCAACTTATAGCTTGCGAGAAACTTGTGGCTCAGTTTCTCAATTTGAGCATGAATATTTTCATTTCTAAAAATTATTTGCTCCATAAAATATAATAACCCATTGAAATATTAAAATCAATATATTTACATGTGGATTGACCCAAATTTTAAAATTATAAATTAGATTGAGCGAAGCAAAGGTTGGGCTTTACTTGTATACTGTATATAGAATTTGATTGTATTTTTGCAACAGTGGGAAATATTAGAATGATACTTTTATTGCAAATCTATATAGAGATAAAATTATTCAAAATAAAATACTCACTACTCTTAGGTTTGTTATCAACAACAGGCAAAAATGGTCCAGTTCTCAAAACAAAGTCTGTGCTTAGTGCAAGGGTGTTGACCCAGTGGGCGTGCCCCTCTAGTACTCTACAGAGAACTCCGTCTTCTGCCCTCCAAACTCTGATTGTTCTGTCTTGAGAGGCTGAATAGATGAGTCCAGTTCCTCCCCACTTAACTGCAGTCACAGCTTTTGTATGCCCGGCCAGCGTTAATATTGATTGACACAAAATTGTGTCCCAAATACGAACATCTCCATCTTTTGAGGAGCTAGCAAATCGGCGACAGTCAGGTTCCCTATTAATATTGTACATATATAAACAACTATACAAAGTAAAAAAAGTTAAATATGCAAACATACAAATACTTATCATCAACAATATTAAAATCATCTAATAAACTATTTCAAAAAATACTTTGCACCGAACATTTGACCGAATAAAGATAAGTTTAACTAACAGACTAATTGACATAGCAAGAGGCTAAGATAAGTTTAAGTGCATGATCTACATTCAACAAATTTGAGTAGATTAAACTAGTTTAACCTATACTTGACTAGACTTGTTAGAATGTCATTGCAATATAAATTGAATAACTTACTTATGAAATGGTTCCCAACTTAGTGCAGTTATCCATTGCTTATGTCCTATCATAGTTTTGCCAATCTGTTTGCCAGTATCAGGATTCCATAAAATAATATGTCCTTGTTTGCATGCCGATATTAACTTGGTACCATCCGGGGACCAACTAATGCAAAGAACCCAGTTTTTATGACCTAAATATATATATAAAAATTAAAAACATTATAAAATTGTATCCAATTTATAATAAAAGAGCTAAAAATATTTTTTAATTAATTTGTGTATTACCTTGACAAGTATGTTGCGGTGTTTGAGTATACAGATCCCAAAATCTCACAGTTGTATCTCCTGAGCCACTTGCAAGATATTTACCACAAGGACTAAAGTTAACAGATATCACAGCTTCTGCATGACCAGGTAATGAACTAAAAAAATAAAAGATGCATGTTTATAAAACTAAGTAGAAGAAGACATACCAGATAACATTTTAAAATACAAGTACTTGGTGAAATTCCATTATAATACATTTTTGTAATATTTTACATACCTCGTACATCTTGTGACTGCTCTAACTCTAAAAACAGCTTGTTGTTGGTAAACAATCTCGACAACTTCCTCAGTATTTAATTTTGCGACATCCAAGCCATTTTCTAAAGTTGATGTGATTTCATTATCATTTACGAAAAATAAAAAAGGATTATTCTCTTCCTAAAAAAAAAAAAACAAAACTGAACATGTATCAAGATATATTAATTAGAAAATTGGCACTTTTACTAACGTACACGAATTTAAAGAAAATTAGTGATTAATTTGCTCAAATATGAATATTTTCTTCTAACCTGCTGTAAAAGTGCATTGCAAATTAGTTGTAGTTGATCTCTAGTAATTTTTAAAGGTAAATCTAGAGGATGTCCAATTTCTTCTCCAGTATCAGATTTAAAACGAGCTTGCACAGTTAAAGAGTTGTCTTCATTGTCGTCCATTTTGTGATGAGTAATAAATATTAAATATTTTATGATAATGTAAAAGAAGAGTTTAAGTTTTGACAATTTAACCTATCTTGTATCCATGACAGATTGACAGTAGGTATGGTCCTGTTCTCGCTGCACGTGTGTGTATGTAGTTTTTAATCATGTTTATTGCTGTACAATATCAACACATCGTTGAGGTATTTATTTTTTCTAGCCAAAAAATAAAAAGTACTTTAAATTTTATTGACAGAGCAGAAATTTATTTTATTAGACAGATAAAAAAACTTCACAAATGAATGCTCTTATCAATAAATAAAATTGTTTCATCCGTCTTACCAAAAAAAAATATGATGGCAAATATTACAAATGCGCTATATTTTTTTATGTTTGGACTTTTTGATATGAAATTTTTTACCAATCATTTGAGTAAAAATTAAATTTCCTTTTTTGTCATGTTTGCATTAAATCAACTATTTTATTTTTGGTAATGACTGAAAAATAAAAGAAATACAAATAAAGTTTAATTAAATAACGTAAATTTAAAGATATTTTAAAGGTATGTATGTAATAAAAAAATGTGATTAATGAATTTGAAAAAAAAGCATCCAATATTTTCATATTAATAAAAAATTGTTTTAATTTACATTGTTATTTGAAACATTTATATGAAATGTTTTTAATCGTATGATGCACACCACTTATAAGGCTGATAATTTGTTATATTGGTCATAAGACGATGCTTTTATTGACGTTTGCATCTGTTTTCAGTCCACAGACCCACTCTAGCAACATTCATAAGGTGGACACGGTGACTGTTATACGTGTTCGTGTGTTTGTTTTTAGAAATTGACAGAAATTTTAATGCATTTATTCTGGGTTTAATCAACATGAATAAGGTGCTCACTGCTGTGTTTGCCATCTTTTTGGCTGCGGCTCATTGTGACGAGCATACGCATACTTATAAATTCACAGAACAAGTTGTGTTATGGATGAACACCGTCGGGCCGTATCACAATCGGCAAGAAACTTACGCTTATTTCTCTTTGCCTTTCTGCGTAGGAAACAAGGAAACTATTGGACATTATCATGAGACTCTGTCTGAAGCGCTTCAAGGAGTCGAACTGGAATTCAGTGGGATCGATATCACCTACAAGGATGACGTCTCCACGCAGAGATACTGTGCGATAGAACTGAACGAGCAGAAGTACAAAGCGTTCGTTTATGCAGTGAAGAATCACTACTGGTATCAGATGTACATCGACGATTTACCGATATGGGGGGTAGTGGGCGAGGCCGACGGAAACAATCATTACATCTGGTCTCATAAGAAATTTGATATTGGGTACAATGATAATAGAATTGTAGAAGTAAACTTGACTGCCGAAAACAAGGTACAACTTACTCCGGATGCAAAAATACCTTTTACTTACGAAGTCAATTGGAAGAAGAGTAATATTAAATTCGAAGACAGATTTGATAAGTATCTTGATCCAAACTTTTTTCAACATCGAATTCACTGGTTCAGCATCTTCAACAGTTTCATGATGGTGATATTCTTAGTGGGGCTAGTATCAATGATTCTTATGAGAACCCTGCGAAAGGATTACGCTCGATATTCTAAAGATGAGGATTTGGATGATCTAGAGAGGGATCTCGGAGATGAGTACGGTTGGAAGCAAGTGCATGGAGACGTGTTTAGACCTGTGCCACATCTCGCGCTTTTTTCCGCACTGGTCGGCTCTGGATACCAACTCACCACTGTTACTATCAGTGTTATAATCTTTACAATATTCGGGGAGCTGTACACTGAAAGAGGTTCACTTCTTTCTACCACCATCTTCATCTACGCTGCCACATCTGTTGTTAATGGATATTTTGGAGGATCTCTATATGCTCGCATGGGGGGGAAGGTATGGATAAAGCAGATGCTGCTATCAGCTTTCATGTTGCCAGTGCTTGTTTGTGGTACGGCATTCTTTATTAATTTTATTGCAATTTACTATCACGCTTCTCGTGCTATCCCAATTGGAACAATGATCGCTGTGATGTGCATCTGTATATTCGTGATTCTTCCCCTGACCCTAGTGGGCACAGTATTGGGGCGCAACCTTGCAGGCCAGCCTGATTTTCCTTGCCGTATCAATGCCGTCCCCCGTCCTATCCCAGAAAAGAAATGGTTTATGGAGCCTGCTGTTATTATTATGTTGGGAGGCGTTTTACCATTTGGATCTATTTTTATTGAAATGTATTTTATCTTTACGTCTTTCTGGGCATATAAAATTTATTATGTGTACGGATTTATGCTGTTGGTATTCATAATTCTGATGATTGTGACAGTGTGCGTGACCATCGTGTGCACGTACTTTTTGCTAAATGCCGAAGATTATCGTTGGCAGTGGACGAGCTTCCTCGCAGCCGCCAGTACCTCTTCATATGTTTACCTGTACTCATTTTATTACTTTCTATTTAAGACTAAGATGTACGGATTGTTTCAAACGGCATTCTACTTCGGATACATGGCCCTGTTCAGTGCTGGACTCGGGATCATGTGTGGTACTGTTGGCTACGTTGGGACGAGCTTATTCGTTAGGAAGATTTATTCCACAGTGAAAATTGATTAAGCTTGCGTTGCGACGAGATGTGATTGTTGAATCCGTACGCAGGATGGGTCATCTTGATCTTCCCAATAGAGACTTATGCAGTCTTGCATATGAATTGGAATGTGAATTATACTTAATGAAATAGCTAATATAATTTAAACGAGTGCTGTTATGTTATAAACCTGGGTGTACATTTATGTCTCTTTCTTCGCAGACTCTTGACTGAAATCTACTATTTTCTTTGTAACATGCACCTGTTAGCTTATTGTATATATATTAATTTAAAGATTTTGTCACAATATAAGATTATTTCCTTTAAAAATCCCAAATGATTGCTTTTTAAGACCATCTCTTCTGTCAAACCGATGAGCCAGTAGTGTTCCGCTTGGGTTGAAGAAATATTCAATGAAATAAGTTTTCTGTGCCAAATTTGTGAAGCTCTTAAATTTCTAACATTCCATGGCAGTGAAATAAATATATGCAATCAGTATCATTGTGTTGAATATGTATTATTTCTATCACGTTGGAAAAAAAATAACTCAGAGTCTTTGAATATCATGTTTTCCTAATATCTTTAATTTTTGAACTTTTCTAACTTGAAGTCACTAACATTGTAAGAAATATTGTATAATTGAAATAAAAGTTACTAGTTAATGGGTTCAGAGAGAACTACGAAGTTTGAGTTTAAAGTTATTTATTTTGTTAAACAATTTTATTATTATTTTGAAGACAGCAAACACAGTTGGAAGCATTTAATGGATGTGTTACTTTGGTTCAGCATGCGAGTGACTGATCATATTAATTTCCAAACATAATAAATAAGGTTTTATATTTTGAATAGTTGCATAAGAGCTGTAATTTGGATACAAGGAAATGTTATGATTTATATTTTAAAAGAATTCTTCAGCTGAAGATATTTTCATTTTTATATTGCACAAACTGACATTTAAAACTTAAAACACAAGCTAACTGGATAATGTCATTTTGTATTTATATAAATTGTAATTATAACATAAAATGGAATACATTCATAATTTAGAAGCCAAATTGGTCGTTGTAGTTTTAATGGCCTTATAGTACTGCTCTAATAAACAATGTCAAAAAGAATTTGCTTGCCTGTATGTTATTACATATTGATTTTATGTTTTGTGTAGAAGAATTTGTTTATTCAATAAATAATGTAGATTCTTCATGTTATTGGCAACTTGTAATTAGAGTTACATGATCCACTGTGCTCTATATCGGGTATAATATAATTTTTTTCTCAGTCTTGTAATGAGCTGATCTCAAATAATTCATTTTATGTCTCAGATATTAATTTAAAGTATTAATTATTAGATTATTAAAATGTAAAATATTATTGTGAAATTTATTTGTTAGAGTTCCTTAGATTGTATATATTTCCAAAATAAATGTTTTTACTATAAGGTGTTCTATTAATAAAACAAATGTTTTCAAGAAATTTAATAAAATACCTCATTCCTGTTTGATAAAGTACCATACTCATTTATGATTTTAAAGTTTTAAAACATCCAAACAGTTATTTTTCAAAAAAAAGGAAACTACCCATATATTTTTATGCCTAAATTATTTTGTATTATTTATTGTTGCAAATAATAATATAGTAAAGATAAGCTTACTTTGACAAGTATATTTATCTAGCACGTTCTACATAAAATATGAACATTATCTAGCGTTGGTACAACCGAAGTAGATTTTATTTATGAAAATTAGTTATGGTAGTATAAAGAAAAAAACATTTTTTATGTATAGTTGTAAATATTTATTCTTCTTCTTCCACACCTTCTGGGTCAACCAGGGCTTTCCTTGTCTTTTTACCTCCAGGCATAGCTTGGTGAAACGTCTCTGCTGTTCTTTTGCGAATATTCTCAACTGCATTTGATTCATCCTCTTGTACAGCCCATTCCAACACCAAACGCCTGCCGTACAAATGTGTGCTCTGGCACAAAGCTTCGAAAGCATTCTGAAATAAAAATATTTTTTAGATAGAAATTTGAAAGTCTCATTCAGATATATTTGTTTGCTAGAAAATAGCAAAAAATTCAATGTTACTGATGAGGAAAGATCTTTGAAATATTAAATATTAGTATTTTCGTGATATAAAAAAAAAATGTTTTGTATGCATTACAAAGATCAGAAAATAATAGTTTTGTGACAAAGATCACAACAATATGAGTATAAATATATGTTTTTTGTGATAAATATAAATTTAACACAATGTAAACAATTTATCAAAACATAAGGATTTAAAAAGATACTTAGGCATGACACAAGGCCATATTTTGCTATTTGTGTGGATTTTTTGTGTTGAACAAAATTATTTATACAGTTGATGTCTGTTTGCCGAGATCTTAATAATTCATAATACGGAAACCTGTTGGTCTGTACCTTAGCATCGCTTTTGGTATGGTATTCTACAAAACAAAATCCTCGATGGCTGTTTTCACCAGGTCCCATCTTCTTTGGCATTCTCAAGGCCTTGATTTCACCAAAGGTTCTAAAGATAAATAGAATTGTGATTATTAGTTAGATATAAATAATAGCTGTTTCCTATCAATGTGATTGATAATTGAAAAAAATAAACATATGATAGAGGAAAAACTTTGTATATTTCTGGATGGCAAAATTTTTCCTCCTCACCCCAGCATTTGCAGTGATGTAAGATTTTTTCTGCCTTGCCTGTATTTTTAGTAATTTAGGATTTTCTTCCTTTACTAATTTTTATGACTGATAAAATTTAGTTCAATTCGTACGCAAAAAAACAATACATAGTATTTCAAAACAATTTTGTTGATTCAATTGCAACAAAGGTAAAAATTATTGATTTACATAGAATATTCAATAATTGAATGCTAAGGAAATAATAACATACTAATTTTGATAAAAATTATAAGTAATCATATATGATCTTACCCAAAAATTTCTTGAATTTCTTTTTGATTGGCTTGGAAGGGAACATTTCTGGCAATGATTTTGGTTCCTGTTTGTTTTCTAACCTGAGAATCTTTCTTAGCTGTCCTTAGATCTACCCTGTGAAAATAAAAAGCAAATGTAAAATTAATCCACATTGATAAAAAATGATTTTCATTATGTATTTTGGTCTTAAATTTTACCTGCCGGTCCTTTCTGATCTTTTGAGCTCGATTTGTTTTGCATCTAAAGTAGTAAGTTGTAAGGTTTTTAAGGCTTTTTCAGTTGCATATTTTGAATAATATTGCACAAACCCATATCCCATGGATAATTTTTCTCCAGGATTATTAGGATCCTTTTTCAAAGCTACTGTTACTGAAAAGAGGCGGCCACATGCTTCAAAGTGCTAAAAGAAAATTGTTGAGTTTTTAAATTGTAAATTAAGATTATTAACTATTGATTAAACAAAAACTTAATACACCGTGCTTAATTTAGACAATAAATGTTAGTATTATTTTTGTATAGCCTTTAAAATAATTTACCTGTCTAAGACTACCTTCTCTAGTTTCGAAATTGAGTCCTTTAACAAATAATGTAGTGTCAGCATCAGGCACATCATTCATTTCATCTTCTTCTTCTACTTCATATTTTTGTTGTGGTTTATTTTCTTTAAGAGTTTTCATTTCCTGATTCTTTTCTTTAAAATCGATTAGGTCATTTTCAGGTTGTACTTCAGTTATCGGTTTATTGTCATTCACTTTATCAGCAGGTTTAGTAAAAACATTATCAGGCGCCCATTCTAAATACAATGGAAGATACTTGAACTTGGTATAGGCTAACTTTGACAAAGCTTGTCTAGCCTCGGAAGGTTCAACAAATTCGACGAGTGCTGTTATACCGTGGGGAGGCATTACGAGTCTCGCTATCAAACCAAAAGGCTCGAAGACTTTTCGAACTTCATCTGTTGTGCTCTGTGCAGGCATGTTCTTTACTAAAATTATTGTCTTTGATCGTTTTTTAGCAATCTAAAATGAACCAATAAAATAAATTGTCAGGAAAATAATTGATAAACTTCTTAATATCATAAAAATAAAATATTACCTGATTAAAGACATCCAAGCAGACTCCATTTTCTTCCAAAAATTTTCTTGTGGTGGCAACTAATTGAGTTTCACCTAATGCTAATCTGACGGCGGCACTAGTTTCTGCAATGGATCATAAAATGATTAGATCTTATACCAATTATACGTATACAATAATTAAATAGAAAACAAAAATTTAATATAAGTCGTACTTGAATTTCCTTCCAAAAGCTTCTCTTTCGTTGTGTTATAAGTGCTCGCTACAACATCAGCCACTGCATTCGCCCCGAGAAAGAGAGTGTTCCAGTTGTGAGCGGAACCAGCTTGCATTCTTTGCTTCCTTTCCTTCTTTTGTTTGTATGTAAGACCCTCTACGGATTGTAAAATTTAAAGATCAATATTAAAATTATTGATGTATAACAATATTACATTTTTTTAAGTTATAAGAACTGTTAACAACTAATATAAATTAGGAATGTTCATTTAAAACTATTCAAAACAAAAAGTGATTATTCATAATAAAATTTTTGATGATTAAAATGTATGCAGATAGTCTTTTATCTGTAGATTATGATTATGTTTATATAAATTAACATTCACATATTGAATAAATTCAAAAGTAGCCATCTACAAGAAACATTTAAAGAAGAGAAATGCAGTTTTGATATTAATACCTTCATCAGGATCTACTTCCTGCTTTTGTTTGCCTGGTAACAGATGGAGCATTCGACCACAAAACACGGAGCCATCTAGTGTTGTGTATGCTTGGACAGCATGCTCCGGAAACATGAATGTTATAGTTCCAAAACCTTTGGATTGGTGAGTTATTTTGTCAACTGGAACATTGATTTCAGTGATAGTGCCTAGGAAAAAAAACCTAGGTCATTAATATTTTCAAAATAAAATTGTCCACTTAAAAATCAGATAAAAAATTACCAAATTTCTGAAATAATTCTTGGAGTTCATTTTCTGTAGTGATGTAGGGAAGATTTCTTACATAAATCCGTCCACTTTCAGCAATGCTTTCTTCATTTTTAAGTGATTCCTAAAACAGATTGGGTGATATAGGAAGACCATAGCTAATATTTTAATAAATAATAATAAAACATAGGTAAATCAAAATATACTTCTTGTGCTTTTCGCCTGTAATCTGGTTCAGGTTGATTATCTCCTTCATTCATAATTGGAGTTTGCTTACTGTCATATTTATTAACAATTACACGATTACCAGCTGTAATATAAAATAACGACTTATAATCTTAATAATTCAATTGAAATGGTATTTAGTGGATTGTATTTTTACCTAGAAAAGTTTTGTTTTTAAAAAGTGCTTTTTTTCTTTCTTCTTCAGATCTAAATCCAATATAACAAAACCCTCTCTGGACAGTATCCTTGCAACGAGGGATCCTTATGGTGAATGGAACCAATGGTTTGAAAAAGTCTTTTACGTCTCTCTTTTTACACGAAAAAGACATACCTTGAATCTAAAACATATAATAAGTTAAGGAACATTAAATTGTTAACTAGATAAAATAGATGAAAAATAATATACGGCATACTTTCACATAGAAAAGCAGTCTGTTCCTGGGTTCTTTCTTTTTCTTAGAAGGCTTTGTTTTCTCTTTTGTTTCATCTGCTCCCGTTTCATCTGTAGTAGACTTCTCTTTCTTTTTTATCAGAGATTTCATGTACTGAAATTTTATTAATATTTGTGTAACACATCAGTCTACTTTTGAAGGTTTATAACTTGATTACTACAATTGCTAACTTAATATTATTTAATATTTAAAAAATATATAAAATTAATTAAATTAAAAATGGAATTTCAACAAGTACTCTCTGTCAAAAATATTGAATATATTCATATTTTTAAATATAAACTAAAGTGGTTTTACTGACAGTAATGCTTTTTCAACCACCTTGTATCAAAAGCTGTTTTTTTGGCAAGTAAGATTTATGATTTTACCTCTAGGTCACTTATCGCTTGAAGAGCAAACTTTTTTTTCTCCTTCTTGCTTAGTTTTGTGGTTTCCAATTCATTATTTGTTTTTTCATTATCTCCTTCTACACCACTATCATTGTCTTGTTGAGTGTTTTTGTCGGTTTCATCATTATTTCCTTTCTTGTTCTTTTTCATGATGCTGTCATTACTCCAGATGGCTTTATCAATTTTTGATGCATGAACTTCCATAAATTCAGAGAATAAGGGATCATCTTTGTGCTGTAAATTTAATGTTATATCTCAATGAAAAGCTTAAAAAATAACAAGTTGTAGATCTTTTGAAATTGAACCTGTGTATGTAACATATATTACAAAAGTTAAACATAAAAATATACCTTTTCAAGGATTTCTCGTATTTTCTCATCTTTTTCTTTTTGTCTTACTTTCTTGCGTTCTTCTTTAGATATTTTTTTTTCTTCAACTGCTTTTAATTGCAAATCTACATCATTGTGATTATTGTTAAGTTTCTTGTAAGCTGAGCTGTCAGTCGCGTATTTACTCCAGGCTTGAGGTTTGCTCTCATCTCCAAGCGAGACACACGACTCTACCACAATACGAGTAGTTTTGATGCAAGACCCATTAAAAAAATCCCTGGCTTCTGTCGCTTGGTCTTCTGTTTTGAAGCCAATGAATCCAAAATTCCTAAATTTCTTTTCTCTGGTATATTTTAGTTGAACGTCTGTAATTTCTCCCTTTTGACTGAATAATTCTCGCAGTTTATCTGCTGTGATCTACCAATAAAAAATCATGATGATTTAACTATGTTAAAATAAACTGTTGTACCAAAATGTTTAGTCAACATGCCAAAATTTTTTGTGGTTATGTTCTTGCAGTGATGTTTATGTTAATAGTGCTGAAAATTATTACATTGAAGTTTTACACATAAAGTGTTAAAACAATATGCACTCCAAGATATTATATTTTTTTACTAATTACAAAATATTTTAATGAACTTACATTATTTGGTAAATTTTTAACAATCAGTCGAGACATGATTTTAGTAGTTTATAATCTGGAACGTAAAATTGTCGTAAAAAATATACTTTAAAAATATTGATTCTATTATTCTGGCCATATATAGTAGAAAAAAGACGAATATCAATCAAATCAAATGTCACACGTGGGTACTGACATTTATTACAGAGTGTGACTAGTGTATAATATAAAAATATAATTACCAATGAATTAAAAAAAGATCTCATATTATGTTATTTTATCAAAAATTTACAAGAAATTATATAATATTTTTTTAAGAAGAATAAAAAACACAAGCAAAATATTTTATCAAAAATATATTATATCAGAGAGCGATCTGGTTTTTGTTTCCTGGCAATAAAGCATAACTGGTTTGACATTACAAACTGTCAAAAAATATAAAGAAAATATTGTTGAAGTTATTTGTCTAGAAAGTAAAATATAATACAATTCAACATGTCAGCTATGACATTTGGTCAGAAATCCTTCATTCCTACGGCTCCAGATAAAGGGAGTTTTCCCTTAGATCACGATGGGCAGTGTAAAAAATTTATGCTCAAGTATATGGTGTGTTTATCTTCCAATAATCATGATAATTCACAGTGCCGAGATCAAGCAAAAAATTATTTAGCATGTCGGATGGATAATGAACTCATGGCGAAAGAAGACTGGTCTAAACTTGGATTTGAAAACCACAAAGAAGCAACTGAAAAATCATAACCTTCAATTTAAAAGAAACAATAATAAGTTATACGAGTGTACACATTATTTTTAGGACTTCTGTTTAGTAAAATAAAATGAAAATATACTACATTGCTGTGTATTTTATTTTCATATTATTATTAAATTACACGATAACTACTTATTTCAGAGTTACCATTCTTTGGTAGGCCATGCCTGATTGCAGAAGTTGTCCAAAATAGCATACTCTCACTCTACTATAAGATATAGAGATTAACCAATTAACAGTTTCATTTTGGTGAGAGTGCTTTCAAAAATCGACTTTTTTATGTCAGCTGTATTGCTCTATGGAGACCACGGAGAGGCAGGTGTTGGATTTTTACAATTTATTTCCACAAATTCTCTGAATGGAACTACGAGTATATCACAATTTCCCAAATCAATATCATCAGATAATTAGGAAAAGTCATTTTTATTTTCTGATTCACTTATCAATATTTTCTCATCACTTTCATTTTCCGGTTGAAACATTTTAGGGCAGGGGCCCCAACCTTTTTGCATCCAAGAGCACATTCTAGAATGTAGGTCGGGCGACGGGCACCATATATTTTTTCAAAATATATTTATAATTTGATGTAGTCAATAATACATATAATGCTCAAAAAATATTTAATTCCAAAAATATAATTATAAAATATAAAAATGATTGTTTATATTTTTATGTAAAATAAATAATAAGTAGTAAATAATACATTCAATATTTTTGACAGAGAGTACTTGGTGGAATTCCATTTTAATATTTTTGAATAAAATACTTGAGTGATTTTCTCTGTTTGATAATGCCAACGTGAAAGGTCGGCGAAACCAGTCACTAATAAAAACGAAAATGTGGAAAATCACTCAAGTATTTTATTCAAAAATAGTAAATAATACCATAATAATCCTGGTAATTGAGTAGAATTGAGGCAAATATGCAACGAATAATTATTATTAATAGCAACTTTAAAATTTACATCTATAACTAAAAAAAGCAAACGTTTTAATTAGCTTGGTTTTTAAAAATATTGACCAATCAGAATTGCCCAAATTCAACCCTATTACCAAAATTCTTTATAAAAAATAGAAATATCAAAGTCAATGTGATCGTTGGCTTTGCATTTCATTGATGGAGATTATGATGGTATTCCTGCTCGTAAGCAATCATCAATATGTTCATCTGTAAATCGAAATCTGTACTTTAATTTTATATTCATTGTTAATAGCAATGATTCGCACAAGTATGTAGAACCGAAAAACGATTTAATTTTGTATGCTGCTCTTTTCAAGAATGGAAATTTGTTTATGTCAACTATATTCCAGAAGTCTTCATCTGATACATTAGATTTAAGAATTATTATTTTGAAAATTATAATGTTATAATTGTTTTCGCTTATATTTCGTTGTTTAGTTATTGTCCTATCGCAAAAATATCAGAGACACTTTTACATAGCTTTCACCTCACATGTACTACTGCAAAAATATCAAATAGACTTTCACCTCACTTTTATCAATGCAAACATATCAGAGACACTTTCATATATCTTTCACCTCACTTGTACTACTGCAAAAATATCAGATAGACTTTCACATAGCTTTCACCTCACTTTTATCAATACAAAAATACCAGAGACACTTTCACATAGCTTTCACCTCACTTGTACTGCTAAAGAAATATCAGATAGACTTTCACATTTTCACCGCAAAATATTCATCAACTTTTCTATTAAGTACCTGAACAATATTGTGAACGCATTATTAGAGGGCGTTATTACAGAGACGAATGCTATTCAACAAGCTTTATATGATTTTATGGAAAGAATTATTATTTTGAAAATTGTTATGATGTAATTTTTTTTGCTTATATTTCTGTTTGATTACTAAATATAAATTTTTTTCATAACATTGTAAACTTAAATAATTTTTTATCGTGGTCACACAGCGGTGGGCACACGTAAAACGGTCGGCGGTCGCCATGGTACCCGCGGGCATAGGTTGGGGACCACTGTTTTAGGGTATTATCAAACTAAAATAAAATAAATCATAAAAATAATAATATATTATTCTAGATAAATAATAAATAATAATATATTTTTTTAAACTTACGTTTAGATTTAGAAGTGAACAAAAATTATATAAATATGAAGTTAGAATATGCGCTGATTCTATGACGTTACTTGGTGACTAACTGCAATCAACTAAATTTTGTACTTATAAATATTGTCGCTGCAAAAAATTGTTACCAACAAGTCGAAACAAGACTGCCCAAACACCTTAGTCAATAAAAACAAATACAACAATATATTTGGCTCAGTGAAATGTCTACCGACAAATTGGAACACGATTTACTCGAGTCACACTCAAGTTAGACCGGTAACTGGTTAAGAGCTTAGTTATAAAAATTAATGTTTGAAGTCTGCTGCTTTAAGACACAAAGTACACGAGCTTGAAACCCTCAGGGTATTGAAGGATTGTTTTACACTATTGTAATATTCACACTACTTCTATCTGTCTGTTTTATGCAATCTGTCAAGATGCCTTTGATACTGGATCAATAACTATGGATATGGATCTCCTTTTAGTACACACATTTTCCAATGTTCTGGCCATTGCTTTAACCTCATCAAAAAATAACAAAATTTAAACTCTTCAAAATAACAATCTGTGTTGTCAATAACCTCTTTTGTTTGAGATTAATCTTTTCCTACAGCCTAAATTTTGTGGGGTAAGTACAATGGATGTAGAGACATTTTATAACGCAATTAGATGGCAACGTTCTGAATGAGTAACCTGGTGCATTGCTATGGTGAAACAGGGTCATATTTTTTTCGACAGCGCAGTGTCTTGAATTTATTATCTAATCAGTCCACTAATTAACTGAAGTACTGCTCCATGATTGTGAGTTTTTTTTCCTAAAAAGTTTCTGAGGATTATTCTCTTTTAATAAAAAAAGCATGATAGCCGAAAAGACTGTCATTGTTATGCTTACACTTACTTAATTTTTGTTACTTAATTGATGAGATACTAGTACGAAAAATAGAAAATATATTTAATGTCTAATTTGACCTGGATGGGATGACAGCAACGCTTCCTAGCAAATAACATCGGTAAATATTGAAATGCTTTCTAAAAATTTAAGATGTTAATATGTACTGATCAAGCATTTGTGTTTGGATTTTTTGTTTGGCGAAATGTCTTTTTAAATGATAAACTTAATTTTTTACTCTGCACACAAGTCCAAAAATGATTTTTCATATAAAATTTTAAACTGAAATAGAGTAAAGTTTATAAGGACATTTACGCTTATTAATTAATTTAATAGCGATACTTGTCATTTATTCTTCTAAACCTGGACAATTTTATATTATAAGTACTCATTTGGAGTACAAGTTTTTTTTATGGTATGACTCTTCCTTTCTCTAAATTAGTACATATAATATGAAATTGTCCAGGCTTAGAAGAATGAATACTAAATACCTTGATGAGTCAAGTTGACCCCCACTGGTAGGAATCGGTATAAATGTAATGTCGGTAGGTTTAGTGATAAAACTGTAAAGATGATCTGTGGGACAAGTATTTAATATGTTAAGTTTTTGTGTTATATTTAGAAGTTCGACATTGGATATAAATAACACTGGGAGCTAAGGAGTAGTAATAATACCAACAATGCATACATGAATATATAAAATGTTTATTCAAATTTCCATTTGTAATTTATAGAGAGCTAATTTAAGTGTAAAAATGACAAATCTTATAAATATGCACATCTATATAAGAAACTATGTATACATCATTTACACAACATGTTTCAATGACAGGATAAGAAAGATAATGATTACATTAAAATATTTTATAAACTATCCGTAACAATCATTGTAACCAAATCCACGTAGCATAGTTTATAGAAGTCTGCTTACCTATATCACACCATTTTTTTTTTTTTACCTAGAACCTTCTTTATTTAATCTTAATAATCAATTAAGAAGAAACAAATATAAATATCACAGTTTAGTCATCCATTATATATGTATATATCAATATATATATATTCTCGACATTGAGTTTATATAGACTAGAGATGGCATTACATCTCACTTACTTGCGTGCAGAAACTTGTGAGTGCGGAGGAAATATGGGGATAACGCCCGAGACCATCGATTTGCCCAGTGTGGCATATGTTTTAAGTGCCTATGTCGTCTCTAGTATATATATACCTCAACAATTCTTGATGCCATTCTTGCCTATGAGTAGATGTTTCATTAGTGATGAGCTCAAATATAAGCACTACTCAGCTTGTGGGTTGTCATTATTTCAAAGTGATAAAGGAAACATTATATTGTGTATGTATCAAAATGTTCTTAAAGAAAATATAATGTAAATAGCTTACGTTATTATAAAATTATTCATATTAATTGATTTGATCATTTGATAAAAAATGATAAAAAAATCGTAGATACTATGTTCAAAATTATTATTAAAAAATTACATTTTGAACTTCTAAAATAATTTTCATCTAATTTTAACAGTAGATAAAATATTTATAAGGTTCAGATGTATGTGAAAAATCATCGTAGCAATCTGTTTGAATGTAAAAAATGTATCTGCAATGGTGTCAATGTTTTAAGTATACAATATCAATATAAAGAGGTAAATATTAAACGAAGTTGAAAAGATAAATTTGATTGGGTGCCTTAAATAATAAATAATATAAGCAAAATCAAATATTTTGATATTGATACATCATGTTCATTAGGAAAATACACACACATATTATAAAATGTATCGTAGATTATATTACCTCAAAGCAGTCTTTTTCATTAATTAAAAATATACCGTATTTCACAACAAGGCAGTTAGCCAATTTAGTTCGAATTTGTATGATTTCTGTTAAAAATAATGTCAAAATCAATAAGAAATTACGTATCATAATGTTCAAAACACAATATCACCCCAAGGAGATCGTTTTAATGAATTGCGAGCAAAACTTAAAATAAATGTAACAATACATTGACAGATATTATGGATATTGTGTGATGAGGTTATATGATTTTTATTAAAGTGAATGGTTTTATAATAAGAGGAGAAAATTCACATACAATAATATTAGTTCTTATAATACTGAATAATATTATTATAAATGCATTAAATAATTATTATATGGCATCTCAAAATTAAAATTAGTATCATCTCGATCAGTTAGCAGTAGAGATTGTGTAGTGTCATTTAAAATCATAACCGTTTAATCTTTATAACTAAAGTATGAACTAAATATTTATTATTGGCAGTATGATATTTTTCAATTCATAAAAATAAATAAATAGAGATTTTAGAGAAATAAATTTACCTACAAATAATAAAAAAGAAACTAACATCATTACTATTGCGATGATGTCACATTTTTAAAATGACATGGGAAAAAAATTATATTTCATCTACAACTAAAATATGCATTATTTGGATACACGTATTGCAAGAAAAAAAAGTAATTATACAATTGCACGACATGAAATAAACAAGTTTAATTATTGACTGAATTAAAGTACAATTTTTCATAAAATGAAAGCTACAAGCATGCAAAGAAAATATTCTCACGTTAAGTCTACATTCAGAACAAGACATATGGCTAATGTGAAGAGAAGAAGTATATTGTTTGTTACAAGTGTGGCCTCGGAGTTTTCATAGAAACTGGTTGGAGATGGTGGGTGCTCGTTTAAGTATATTCGACTGTGGGAGCCCTTGTGAGTGTGTGGAGGACAGCCCATCCAGAATGTGGCGGAATTTTTCTGTCGCTCATTTTCCACCTTCATATGCAAGTCATTGAACTTCCAAAATCCATGACCTTTGAAGAAGTATGTGCGTCCTGAAAAACAAAAGTCATGATATGCCAATCAAATAAAAAAAACATGTACCATTTAAAAATTAACCTGCAAACAAATCAGCTTCACTTGTACAGGCTTTAAAGAAAGGTAGAAAATGACCGTTCAGTTTATTCATACAATATTTATATTTTTATTTTCAAAAAAATTGAAAATACAGAAAGTATTATTAAAATGAATCTTATTAAGACCAAAGTTATCATTTAAGTATTTGCTAAAAATATATTACCATCTTTCCATTGAAACACAGCATCAATATTGTAATCGACACCTTTCCACACAGCCAAGATGTCACGAGGGTAGTCCTCTTCCACTCTTCCCCTTTCCTCGTCAAATCTGAAGTTAGAATATATTATAATTAGTATTTGATAAAAATATGCTCTGCTATTTCGAGTTGGGATACATCATATTTCAATAAGTGAATTTTTCTTTATATTAAGTGAATTCAATTGATTTAATAAATATTATCTTGGAATATTTGTTTTGATTGACCTCTATTATTGTAAACATATCACGAAAATGTGATTTTTATTTTACTATATGTTATTAATCATTGTAAATTAGTTATCAACATTACTTATAAAAGTTATTTAATCTCTTGATAATAGTTTTTTTGTATCAATAATTAATAGTATTTTTTTTTAACAAAAACCTTTTTTATAAAACTATTTCGAGACTTAGTTTAAAATAAATGTATCAGACTTATATTGCGGGATATTTAATTTATTTCAAATCAAATCATTCAGTACCAAAGACATTAGTTTAAAGTTTTTTTTTAACGGTCAGTATATATATTTTTAAAAATATATAGAGCTAGATTGGATATTAAATATAATTGAATAGTAGAATATGAGATTTATGTATCATTTTGGAGGAGTGAGTTTATTATTAATATAATTTGATAGCAATTTACTGTTGTAAATAATTTTTTTAATGAAAAAATATATAAATAATGCTATTATTGAATCAAATATATTTTTGCTAATATACATATAGTCACTTTATGATGTTACATACTTCCAATACATTGTTTCATTGAAGAAATAGGTTTTCCCATTGTGACCCCATACCATCACAGCATTTAAATGTTCTAAAGTATCTGGCAATCCAAAATCTGTCAACGGTCTTGGGTAGCCTCTTTCTAGAGTGTTACCACTAAATATGTAGTATTGTTTACCTGAAAATAATATTACATATAAATTGTATTTAAGATGACTACATATTTAAAAACTCATATTATTATTCTACATTATGAAGAGTTATTAGTACGAACCAACAAAAAACACAATACTCGAGTCTGGTCTTTCGTAAACTGCATCGACTGGAGTGTTTTCAGGTAAACCTTTCCACATTCGGGTTATGAATGTTGGGAATCCTTCTAACACCCCATTATCTCCTAATCGCCAAAAATACTGCAATCAAAAATAAATAAATTTAAACATACATTTCAATTAAAGAATTAGAATTAGTGTGTGTGTGTGTAAAGTGTTACGCTATTGTTACCTGTGATTTGAAAATGAAAACTTCGCCTCTTAATAAGGCAATAGCATCATAATTAGTGTTGCAGGCATCCGGCTTGTCTTCTGATTCAGTAGGACTGTAGTAGTGAGGTTTTTCAGTGCTGGGCTTTTTAGGATATTTTTGTTTCGGGAAGTATCTTTCTGTAGAATACGGATAGTTATAGTATGGCCTTTTGGTGGGATAATGATGAGGTCTACGGTCTGGTGAGTGCGGTCCGTGAGGGTTGTATTCTGGATTGTGGTAAACTCTTCGATCGATGGGCGGTTTGTAAGTTATTCGAGGTCTCATTGTAGTCGTAGTGGTAGTAGTAGTAGTAGTAGTTGTTGTAATTTTTTTCCCAGGTATATTTGGTCTTCTTTCTGGATCTCTATCTGGGGTTCTGACTGGAAATCTATCAGGATTTCTATTGGGACTTTTGTATGGGGTTCTATCTGGATTTCTATCTGGATTTCTTTCAGGATATCTTTCAGGATATCTTTCAGGATATCTTTCAGGATATCTGTCAGGATATCTTTCCGGAGTTCTGTCCGGATAAACGCTGGGATTTTTTTCTGGATATGTCGGTCTTTCCGGTCTTCTCTCTGGAAACCTCGGGGGAGGTGTATTTGCTGGAATATTCGGTGGCCGAGGATTAGGAGAAGGCCTAGGTCTCGGGTATTCAGGCCTATGGTCAGGGTTTCGCCACCTCGGTTGATCTGGGTTTCTGAACGGAGTATACATTCTAGGGGCCTGTGTCGGTGCAGGGGTGGGAATTCTCGCCCACAGTCTGTCTTCTTTGGAACCTGAAAATTGAATAATCGAAATACATTGGATGATAATTTTTAAATGTCACTACAAAATTTGAATGGTATGGACTTGTATGTAATTCCAATGAAGTTTGATATACATTTTTAACATACCGTAAATATTTTGGATTCCAAGGCGGTCGTCTTCGGGCAACTCAAAGTTAGGCGTGTGTCCTTGGTACCACGGGTACATGAGAGCTCCTTCTACTGAGCTGTGACTCAAGCCCAGCGAGTGGCCGAACTCGTGCGCCGCCACTGCAAACAGCGACGTCCCTGCAGCCACAAACAACACAAAATAAGCGGCCAATCTAAAGCAAACTATTTGCTCCCACTTGATCGTAGGTTCAATATATCCATGTCTCTCTGCCATTTTACGACAGTGCTCTGGACAGAGGCGGCGGAATACGAAGACACTGAAGTATAATATTAGAAACATTGTATTTATATATTGCACAAGAGAGTGAGCTATTTATAAAATGGCGCATCGTTAGAAAAAGGGTCACAATTTTACTGTTGAAGGTAGAGAGTAACACGGTTTTTTTAAAACACTCATAAAATCTGTTATTGTTTTTACTTACATATATGTATTTGATTAAAAAAAATTAAGCCGAACAATTTTTTTCTGGCTTAATATTGTTTCAACATTTTTTTTGTATTTGAGGCACTGCAATTATTATAAACTTTTGCAATATGACCGCGCCATGTATGTTATATCTAATAATATTATAAGCGTGACGTAATATTTTATCTTACGTCCCGCGTGCATGAAATATTTAGCAATCTCCAGGTAGGTAAATATCTTTTATATATCCTCTTATAAGGTTTGTTTTAGAAGAAATAAAATATTGCGATGTGATTACCATTGCGACAAAAAAATTTATATATAAAATTTCACAAAGAGCTATTCCTAAAAATATTAATAATTACTCGTCAACTGACTGATCGTAGTTTATTTTTCTGGTTTTATATATATAGAAATAGAAAATATAAAAAAAACTGATTTTATACGACTTTATATTCAATAGGACCTTTACGGTAAAGTCGCGGATGCTAGACAGCAGATGGCTAAATATACACAGTAGAAAGTTGAGGCTAGAAAAATACTATTATTAGACTCGTTCTCAGTTGAATATTTATCCTTGTTATAGTCCTAACGTATTTATTTGACTTATCATGCAAAAACAGTTTGAGTACACAAATTCAATAACGAAAATTAAGAAACCCTTGTACCACCTAAGTCACATGTTGTAAGTCCCACAACCACTGTAAGCATAAAGAATCTTGAAAGTTTATTTATTTTCAGTAGTTTTTTAAATAAATGAAATAAAACATTTCGATGTGATAGTACGTATTATTTTCGCCTTTTGTCGGGTCAGAGGAACTTTGCTTACTTGTCGGTCGAGTGGACTGTGATTCAGTCCGTATTGACCGAAACCCACCACAGCTGCAACCGAGATTTGCAAGCGAGACGGTTTGGGTTACAACCGTAACAATCACTGTCGGCAGATAGGCAAAGTCACTGGATAGAGGAAGGCCCCGCTTTGGGCAGCATCACTCGGTTACCTTCTTGCTCCTCGATGTCTCCGACGAGCCACTTCTCCTCATCGTCGAAATGCGCGTCACCGCCGCGGCCGCTGCCCGGGAAGAAGGCGTGCGCCAGGATCTGACCTCGGCCGTCGAAAGGATATTTGTCATCGTGCGATCGTCTGGAATATATAAATATATTTTCATATTAAAATTACCATTTATGTTTTTGCGTCACAGGTAGGCAACCCGAACATCGAAACGACAGTGAGCCAATCATTGGGCTGACAGTCAATTGATGGCTTTAATTAATCGTATAAGTGCTGTATAATTACACTTAACAAAAAAACTTAAACGTTAGAATTGTTATTAAAATACTCATATTTTAAAAATTATTTGCTCAAGTAAGTTATTGTAAAATAATATAAGTTTTAAGGAGCGCGCTGTCAAGAGTGCACTCAAGTATTGCTACGTTTCAGGGCGTTTCGGCGGCATTATCACTAGCCGTTTCTCTCCAGTTGGCCCCTCAATGTGCGGATTGGATATCTACGTACTTTTCTGTATGCAAGCTATCTTGTAGCTAGTTATTACGCAGAAGTGACGGATGACCGCGACAAACGATCCGTCGCCCACGGCCGGCCGGCGCAGGGCCGGATCAGTATCATAATATTTCCTTTACCTTTCGTAAATTAATGTAAAAATTAAATTATTTATGAAGCTTATCAGTTTTCTTAAATTTACTGAAACTCTTCATAATTGCACGCTTAGTTGTTAAATTTGACTATTTGGCGCTTTGTCTTTGTTTCTAAAGCGGAAGACATCTGAGCTCAGTTAATCTAAGAATACAAACAGTATTTTGTACGAGGGAGAGGTTGCAAGGGAAAGGGTAGGGTAGGTTTTTCACAATTATTGAACTTTGCATATTGGCGGGCGACTTACGAATCCAAAACGATAAAAAAGCAATAAAGCGCTTGAAGAAAAAAAAAACTTAAATTTGTCAATATACAAGAAAACTATGTGTCGATGTAAATTTTAAACACCCAAAATAAAAGGACGCCATTGGCCGATTGCAACATTTGTCAAAAGTTGTATTGAAGGGTGTGGAAAGGTCTTTATTTTTGGTGTTTTTATAAAAATAGTTTTGCCTAAAGCCTTCACACGCGTTGCGACACGACGTGCGACCGATTTGCAATCAGCCAATAGCATCCCTTTATTCTTGGTGCTCTTTATATTTTTGCCTAAGCAAACAACGCAACGCGGGACACTATTAATCAATTACAAGTCGTGTCGTGATGTGTATAGAGGACTTTTATTTACAACATATTAATAATTGCGCATACGAAAATTTAAATAATCGAATAAGGTTAATTTTTTTTGATTGAGAGTACGTTTTTGAGAGCCAGCAGTCCTCGCTTGCAAGTGTTGAGTCCGCGCCCCGCGCCACCCGACACCCGTCGCTTGTTAGCCCCGCGCGGCCGCCGGGGACTCGGGTTACACCCGCTACCCCCCTCCACCCGCCACCCGCCAACCCCCACCACCCGCCACCCACCACCCCCCACCACCGCGGCCGCGTCCATACATATCTGCGATACTCGATAACCGCGGACACGCAAGGCGTACGCAAACCCAACGCCACCGGTCTGGCGAGCCGCGCCAGCAAGCCCGACAAACTGGCTAAAGAAAACACGAGGACCCATGCCTAGGAGTGATGCGTTTTACATGAGATCTTCAAAAGAAGATTGAGCTGTACAGACTATTTGAAAAAGTAACTTAATGGTTGCAATACTTAGAGAATTTAGTCATTTCAATGTATTGAATAATATCCTCTCAAATAGATCGTGGATGAAGTATTTATCTCGCGAGAATAATGAAGTCACGGTTTTGCGGAACTGGCGAGTTGCAGCAATGACCCGCCGAAAACGGACACGTTCTCTTTTGATGGCTCAAAGTCTGCAGAGTTTGAGTCCTCTATACCTGTCGCGACACAACTTGTGACCGACTCGCAACTAGCCGACAGCGTTGTTTACTTGTGAGAAATCATAGAAAAATACGCTATTGGCTATTGGCCTTTGGAGCAAGTAGACTTTAATCGTCTCCGACTTCGTGCCTTTTTGATCTTCAGGTGAAGACTGAATATTTGATGTCAACTAAATGTTTTTCACGGTAAAAATAGCACTGCAGCCGTGCAACAGACGCAGCGCGTTCGATTTCTATGCTATGTTGGGTGTGGATTACGGAAGGCCCCTCCGGCTTGCGAGGGATGCTCTGTATTCTGCACGCGCCGAGCGCATCCGTCAAGCGACGCGGGGCTTAGCGTCGCGGCACTGCCCGGCCGACCCTCGCGCCCTCGCCCCGCCCACCACTAATGGGATAAACCGCACCGCGCCGGAGACGCGCTCCAACTCTACTGGTAGCTATCTCAGAAAACTTTTAGAATTCGTAGGATTTGCAATGCTGGATACCATTATGCGACCGGAAGAGTTAAGGGATGCTTGTAAATGCACTTTGGAAATTTTGAAGAAAAAAAATACGACTGTATGAACAAAATTTCTGCAATACGATAAGATAGTTAAAACAATATATATATTACCAAATAGTTGGGAACAATCGCCCATGCTGTATCAGTGAGGATTGCTGTTGGCAAAGCTGCACTCTATTGGATTTCGCAGACGACAAAATACGCTGTTTGTCTTGAATTCAAAACTGTGGTAGTTTTGGTTACTGAAATATGAGGATCAGGACTAATGTTTATATAATGATGGACAAAGAAAAGCTCTTAGATTTGTTTACCAGTAGCGTAGCTATACAGGGCATACAGCATTAACGGATAAACTTTGGCTTTGACAGTTGGTTTGATTGATGGTAAGTTATGAAATAAAGCGTCAATTAAGAAGTCTCTAATGCGATTATTGAATATCAATTTGTAAAATACTGAAGAAAAACTTTACGATTGATTTGTACTCAAAATAATGCATACAAATATAAATCGGGTTAGGTATAGTTTGAACCCACATAGTTTTGAACAAAAGCCACAGTGAGGGTCATTACTGTCGGATGTTGGAATGCCGGGCGGGTGGACCTCGATTTCAACCGCTGGACGACGGCGACGGGCGCCTTTGAAATTTCAGCCCTTGGCAAAAAACTGAAATCCGATTGGAACCCAAGTAGATGGACCCGCATAAGGTACAACAGGATCCAGCGTTGACAGGGCTACCGGCTCAGCAAATACTTCTCAATGATTTATAGACTTTATTGAAGCCAACCAGCGATTGTGGTCGATCACTTCGTCATGTGTATTTGCATTGTATTATTAATCAGTAGAAACATAAAAAATGAAATTCTACAAGATTATTAAAAAAAAATTTTTTTTTATTAACTATGCATTGTTCGTAATATATATTATCAATGTATGAGCGAAGTGGTCGTTTCTTATTTGTGTTAAAAATATACATTGCCTCCAGATTTAGAAGGAAGGGTAGTCCTTCGAGTCACTTTGACAAGATTGCTTAATCTTACAAGAGGTTTGTAGACTAATTCAGAATATTTATGGTTGGATGTCTCCCGTTCGTGGAATAAATATTAAAATAAGATATGGTTCTGTTAGTGTTTCCGTGGCTTATTCATGTGGATTTCAACATAAATGTTATTTGTTTTGACAGTCTAAATCTGGAAACATGAACGAAGCTTATATTGAGAGAAAATCCATTAGAGCCGCGCTATCGACGAAGATCGGCTTTCAGAAATGTATTCGCGACAAATATTTGCATATTGAAGAAAATAAAGTCGGGATTGATTACACGGCGAGCGTCCCCGCCACACGCGGACTCGTCTGGGCTCTGATTAGCTTCTACCGAGGCGCAGACACCGATGGCAGAGGACATGGCACAAAACGCATCAAGAACGAGGGGAGCGTTAATTAATAAATTAATAAATAAGTCTTATCTTTAAATTCTAATGTATATACGATACGGTGATCTTAGTTTCCTACCAGGTTTATTTTCAATCCTTGGCCGAGAGCAGGCGCGATGTTGGTCTTGCAATTATAATAGCTAATACCGAGAGTGTGAACTAAATTTCGCACTTTATGATAATTTATTTACTGTAATGAACATTTAAAAGAAACAAACTCACGCTTGATTCGATTTGGGCGAAGACGATTTGTTTTGTCAGTGCAAAATGTTTGAAGAACAAGTATGAAAATAAAATATCTCCTCAAAAATACTGCGCTTCAATCAAATACAAAATGGCTATGAGGTTTTGGGTTTGGGGTTTCTCTTCGCCAGTCGTTCCAAGGTTCGCGGTGACTGACGAGAGGAAAAAAACCAAAATGGCGGTCAGGGAGAAACCTTACGATGGCCGCGGTGGCGAGCGCTTCCTTGGATCGATTACGCAAACACGCGCGCGACCCGCCCGGGGCGGCGAGAAGACTCGCCCGATTGATTGTCACACACGAGCAGCGGCTGGCATCTTTCTGGAACGTACTTGCACACGAGTTAAACCGAAGTTGCAAATGCTCAGCGTAGCGAAATACGCATGTCACGGGTGGGTTTCGGGTCCACGTCCTGCCGCCCCACCTACGGTTAAAGCAAACGATTTGTTTGACTGGGCACTGACATTTTAGTTTACGTGTAGAGTATTTTATATTTATTTAATAAAAAAAAATATTGCAATTAATAGGCTTAAACTTATAATCGAATTTCAATTGCTTAAAATTGATTGCAGTATATACAAAACATCGAATAAACGAATAAAGATATATGTGAGAAATCAAATTATCAAAAAATTAATTCTTTGAAATATTTTTGCTTATATTGGCATATATAAAGTGAAATTTGGTGTAAATCAGGAAGTATTAGTTCTAACACGGCGTTGAGCCCGAGCCGCGGGCGGAGTCGGCGACGGAAAGTCCCCCGGTCGCCAATCACAACACTTGCAGTGGAAAATTACCAACGGTCGGTACTGCTAACCCTTCCACGGCAAGCAGTGCAAGTATTCGTCGGGCGATTCTTCTTCAGGTGTCTCTTTCTCCTCAGAGACCGTCTCACTGAACATATCTCTATGTTTGTTCATGGTGTTCTCAGAGTGAATAGTGTAGTGCAGTGGTCCCTGAACCAATGCCCGCGGGCACCATGGCGCCCGCCGACCGTTTTACGTGGGCCAGCCGCTGTGCGACCACGATAAAAAAAAATAAGTTTACAATAAAATGTAATGAAAAAAATTATATTTAGTAATTAAACAGATAAATATAAACGAAAATAATTATATCGTTATAATTTTCATAATTATATATAAGCCTGTTAAAACAGCATCTTATGGGTGTAGTTTGGTTTGTCTTTGTCTCTGTAATAACGCCCTCTAATAATGCGTTCACAATATTGTCCAGATACTTGATAAAAAAGTTGCTGAAAGTGAGGTGAAAGTGTCTCTAATATTTTTGCGTAAATAAAAGTGAAGTGAGAGCTATGTGAAAGTCTATCTGATATTTTTGCTGTAGTAAAAGTAAGGTGAAAGCTAGTGAAAGTGTCTCTGATATTTTTGCGTAAATAAAAGTGAAGTGAGAGCTATGTGAAAGTCTATCTGATATTTTTGCTGTAGTAAAAATAAAGTGAAAGCTATGTGAAAGTGTCTCTGATATTTTTGCGTAAATAAAAGTGAAGTGAGAGCTATGTGAAAGTCTATCTGATATTTTTGCTGTAGTAAAAATAAAGTGAAAGCTATGTGAAAGTGTCTCTGATATTTTTGCGTAAATAAAAGTGAAGTGAGAGCTATGTGAAAGTCTATCTGATATTTTTGCTGTAGTAAAAGTAAGGTGAAAGCTATGTGAAAGTGTCTCTGATATTTTTGCGTAAATAAAAGTGAAGTGAGAGCTATGTGAAAGTCTATCTGATATTTTTGCTGTAGTAAAAGTAAGGTGAAAGCTATGTGAAAGTGTCTCTGATATTTTTGCGTAAATAAAAGTGAAGTGAGAGCTATGTGAAAGTCTATCTGATATTTTTGCTGTAGTAAAAGTAAGGTGAAAGCTATGTGAAAGTGTCTCTGATATTTTTGCGTAAATAAAAGTGAAGTGAGAGCTATGTGAAAGTCTATCTGATATTTTTGCTGTAGTAAAAGTAAGGTGAAAGCTATGTGAAAGTGTCCCTGATATTTTTGCGTAAATAAAAGTGAAGTGAGAGCTATGTGAAAGTCTATCTGATATTTTTGCTGTAGTAAAAGTAAGGTGAAAGCTATGTGAAAGTGTCTCTGATATTTTTGTGATAGGATAATTAAATTAACAATTACGATAATTAAACAGCGAAATATTATCGAAAATAATTATTCGTTACATATTTGCCCCAATTTGAGCCAATTACCAGATTTTTTTTGCTATTATTCACTACTTATTATTTATTTAACATAAAAATATTAACAATAATTGTTATATTTTATAATTATATTTTTAGAATAACATATTTTTTGTGCATTATATGTATTATTGACTATGTCCAACTATAAATATATCTTGACAAAATAAATGGTGCCCCCGCCGCCCCACCGGCATTCTAGAATGTGCTCTTGGGTGCAAAATGGTTGGGAAAGCCTGGTGTAGTGGGTCCTCGGGTCCTTCTGCATTGCAGTTTTGTGTTCGAATCTGCGTATTATTGCTACCCAATAGCATTATTATGCAATCCTTTCCTTACAAAGCTCTGTCTGGTATTTAGATCCAAATACCTTCAGCAGCAAGCTGCAGAAACAATGGCAATTCTCAATCAGGAACTAACTGACATTTACCGAGATCTTTACGATTTTCAATTTCGAGTGCATACATTTTTTATTTACAAACAATCACCTATATACCATGTATATTTTTAACTTTACAAGCATCTGTTACCCGAGAGCCATTCCCTTACTGTTATAGAATTTTTATTGGTATGCAGGGGCTTTAAAGAGTTAATGCAACACAAAGCGATGGCTCTGTGTGCGGTCGATGGCTGTCGACGACCGCACTCTCATTACGCGATGCACCTTTTCGTTTTAAATGCACATTATTGAGCCCTGCACGTATCATCGTTTCGCCGAGAACAGGAAACTCAAAACCGTTTGTTACGAGAAATTTAAGAGCTGCACATTTTGCGATACAATTTTTACGACTCGACTAAGCCGAGAGGTTTATGGCATATAATATTGTTTTTTAAAATATCAGCATCGGCTGGGGGAGAATGGGGAGAGACTGACCTGACGAAGGAGACGACGATGTCAGCCGAAGGTGAGTTGACTTCCTGGAAGGTGAGGCGCGAGTGGTCCGACCACACGGCGAGGGCGCGCGACAGCTCGCGGCGCACGCTGCCGGAGTCCAGCTCGGCCGGCGCCTTCTGCAGGCTGCAACAAACAATAGCATCACATGTTAGTCAACATTTCAGAAAATAATACAACCGAGAGTGAAAATCCAATACCAAATTAGCTAATACATATCCACTGCAAAGTCGAAAGTACAGCCGAATTAGTAAGAATGGCCCGGGATAAATATGTATTCAATGAAACGGCCAGCGACCTCTTCTGGGGAGAAGCACTTGAAGAAGAAGATTCACTGCAAAGTTGGGTATATAATACGATAAAAAAAATACGTAGGCGTTGTAAATAATCGTGTAAAAGATCTGCTAACAGATCTCTCTCTTTATTTCGAAACAGTGATAACCATAATTTTAGTAAATAACAAATTTAATTAATTCTTGTGAAATCCTATTTTTTGCATATTACATATCGGTTCCAATACGGGTGGGGTCCCAGATCCCTCAGCTGATTGATTCATTATCATTCAAAGCCATAAAATGGTTTTAATTCTGTAGTTTTTTGTAATTCTTATGCGAGTTGTTGTGTTGCCCCCCGACTGCGTTAATTGCTACAGACGGCGTTCAGGATTGCGAGCAATTGATATCTTCGCTTTGCAATTGCTTTATTCGGAATGGCGCATAATGCTATCCATGAAATTAAATCTTTAAAACTAATTGCGGTGGAATGTGAAACACGAGACGCCAAATAATAACGAATCATTAAGAGTTTTCACGAATAACGAAGTAACCCCGACGGGTTTGTGTTTCATGAAAAACACAATTCCGATGCTCGCCCGCCGGGCCTTCCTTTATGCTCAGTTAATAATAAATCTTGCAAACCGCAAATGCACGGGATTTTAATGGCTCAATGTATTTCTGGACGGTGAAAAGTTATGTTTCATGTAAAATCCAGATGTAAAATGAAATTATCCGAATAATGAAATATACTTTTCCATAGTGAAGCATTTTATGTCCTGCAAAATTTTTCAAAAGATACTTATTATATTTTTTAGGTGTAATAAACTTTCGGAACTTTTACAAGTGACACAATTTTTAAGCAAAACATGAGTATCTACGTATTATAAAATTTTACCAAAAAATTATAATTAAAGTGAGTAAAATTTTTGATAAATCTAAGAGAAACGTACACTCGCTTATGTAAGGAGGGATGCTGGGAAACGATCTGACAGAGTTCAGACCTCAATGCTCGCGGCGCCGAGAGTGTTGGGGCCGGCAGTGTTGAGGTGTCGTGTGTTTGCTCAGCACTGTATAATTAAATCACAGTGGCGGTGAGCTCTCAGTTTTCAGCTCCCATTCAACGCTCCCGGCCGTGGACCGCGGCTGGCCGCCACCGCCACCGCCACCGCCACCGCCACCGCCACCGCCACCGCCACCGCCACCGCCACCGCCACCGCCACCGCCACCGCCACCGCCACCGCCACCGCCACCGCCATCCCCCGCCCCTCAGCCTGTACGTCACGACTGCCTGTCATCTTTTACTTCTAATTGAAAATAAGTACGGATAGGTACACTCCAGGTCGTTGGGTTGGTCTATCGAATTCCTTTGATCATATATTACATACCTCGTCTCACAATTAGCCCTTCTGAGATATAACAATTTTCGGTTCACATTTTAGAGAACCTACAAGACGCACTGGAATGCGACAAATGAATGAAAGCAATCGCTTTATAGAGATTTGCTAATAGTTAGCTGAATTTTTGAAATTAACTACAGATCGAGAGCGTATTAATTTATATCCAATCATATGAAAGACACAATGAGAGAAAAGTTTCTCAGTGTCGAGGCAGCTCGGCGAGAAGGCGGAGAGCTGCGATGACGTAGATGAAAAGCACGATGTATTAAAAATATATTACAATGTCGGCGAATTCACGAACATAAATTGATTTAAAGGGATCCGTCAAATGTATCAATTGACCCTATTCATAAAGATTCATCAGCTTTATTCTAATGTAGGCCCAGACAATGTGGAGCAATCGCGGTCGATTGTTGCCAATCAAGAACATCGGCGATTTGACTGCCTACATTATCGACCGCTCTTATTGAACGCAAGAGCGCTTCGTATATTTTTAGTAATGGTTAATTCATATTAATAAATTTTATATTCAGTACTTCAATACAATTATGGGGGCGATAAAAATATAAATCGATGCTTGTCTTTTTATTAGTTTCGTTATAAAACCTTTCCTTTTAAATCATCCCCCCTAGAAGCTTATTTGACAGCGATAAAATACTATGCGGGTGTAGCTTATAGGGGATATTTTATTAAAACCGATGATTACGAAGCACACGCTTTAAAATGAACGATTATGTTGTATGTTTTACTATGATAATAATTATTATACAAGTTTTCTTAATATGAAAACAACACATCATTATTTTATAGAAATGTTTGCCAAAAACTGTTGTGGTCAGGGATGGACAAAATTTGATCACTACGGGCGATCTGCTTTTTAAAAATTATAGGCGGCGGTCTGCCAACATCGTATGTAGTAATTTAAAGCAAAAAATATGTTTAATTTAAAATAAATACATATTCAATATAAAGTTATTTTAATATGAGATTATGGGAGACGGGCATCTGAGATGTGTACATATCAGACAGGCGAACGACTAGGAATAGTCACACAGTCGACAAGTAGACCACCCCTGGTTGTGATGGTTTTTGATTTTGATACTCGGCTAGGTAAGGATAATCAAACATTTTTTATAATTTTTTGATACCGATGATCATATGTTGAATGTCGTCACAGAGTAACCAACAAAATACTAACTCTCAGAGTGCGCTGACTCGGGCTCGGCGCACTTGTAAACATTTCGGCGCTAGACAAATAACCCGCTCTGGATATAGCCGGGCGGCCAGCCGAGGGGCCGATGCGTTACACTTTGCATTAACCGGAGTTTATAACGCGGCCGGCCCGCAAGATTTACTCTGGGCTGATTCTTATTTATTGCGGCGTTAAGACGGTGGCTGTATCGATAATAAACAGACAGTTGGAGGACCCCAGAGTTTTTGGGACTTAATTGGCAAATAAGCTTATAATTTTCATTACATTGTATCTAGCGTCGTTTGAGCGCAACAAAATTGAAAGAGAAGGCACAAGTTGTTCAAATCTTTATTTGACGGTGAGCCACTGCTTGTATTGTAAACTTGTATTATATAGTCTGGTTGCCAGTCGGCGGTCAGAGCGGCCAATTCGAGTCTTTGTTCCTGGGTGTTTGGAATAGGGCACTCTCTGCACGGACTCGAAGGACCCGTATAATATTGATTGTTAATATTATCTAGACTTATTAAACGAACTATATACATGACTAAGGCACGCTAGCCATGTGAATGTTCCTGTAGGTAGTTCACAGCGCAGGCGGAGGGCGGATAAGCGCGCACTTGCGGGGCTGCAGGGCCGACGAAACTCGAGAAGAGCCCCGCCCGAGGCCCGAATGTTGGTGCATTCTCGAAATACCCAACTTCAAGTGATGACTCAACTTATACATTAACTTATTTTAAATTATTGTATTACAAAATTATTACTGCTTATTTTTATATTGCTACTTATACAGACACTTTCACATATTTGCTGTTTGTCGATACGATTCTGTTATTTATCGTATATTTATATCTCCTTTTTTAGGGCCACCTCGATAAACACATCTCTACAATTGTCTGTTCATGATTTTCTTAAGCACTCTCCACGCGTCGCGACACAACGTGCAACCTATCCAATACGGGTAAACATATTTAATTATCTTTTATTAATCCACACTAAGGTACATTTATTTTTAAATCTGTACCTAATACTTTATTTGCCGCCGCCGCTGGGTGTGCTGTAAAGTTTGGAGCGTTATTTGGCGGCAAGTTCAGCCAATCGAAAAAATAACCGCAGACTCCGGTGTCCGACATCCGCTCCGATCGGAAGTGCAGCAAATGGGTCTTCATTACCCGCCATTGTCAGGAGGACTCCCGCCGGGGACAATTAACCGCCGGGCCTCACAAACGGTCCCCTTCGCTTACTTTTATCGGTGAAAGCACTCGGCACGCTCCTTTACCTCGGCGGTAATTTAAATACAACACAATGAGAGCGAAGCCGACAGCTCGTTTCTAGTTATATCGTTCGTTCGATGACGTCACAGAATTTTATATTCGTTATTAAAAAGTTTTTCTTAGCCACAACAAAAACTGCTTAAAACTTATCGTATAACACTTATTTTTCTAGCGCTTCTCCTCAAAAAAGGTAGGTGACCATTTTATCGAATACACATCCACCCTGGGCCAGTCTCACCAAGTCGGCTGCACATCCGACTTCCAGCCACTGGCGTGAATGTTTGTACCGCCTTCCAGTGCCCCCGTTTCCTGCGATTTTTCTTGGACAATCAGCTGCAGGATGCTATATTTGTTGTTTCTAAAAATATGGCCAAAATAAGAGACCTTACTGTGCAAGACTCTAATTTGTAACGCGGTCAACCCAAGGTATTTCAAGGATTTTTCTATGCCACCTCAATTTTTAGCTGTAAAAGCGTACTCTATAGAATAAGTAAAATCAAACATGAAGATGATCAACTGTATATTTACGATTTAAGAATATTACACGATAAAACAGTAGTACTAAAAAATTAATATAAATTGTATTTTTAGAAGCGAAAGTTCTTCTCTATGTTGGTGGACGTGCAAGGAGCCGAGCAAGCCGCTTGGCGTTGCAGTGCTTTGCGTTTTTCCCCGGGTAATGTTTAATTGCGGCCGAGCCGAGCAGCACGAGGAACTTCGGGACAGATCCTCTCGCCTTGCAGGCGGCGATAAGCAAATTGTCCCGCCAGTCGCGTCACCAGCGCGAGGCGCCGAGCCCCGCTAATGTCTTTGGAAACTATCTCCCGCGTGCATGTACTAGCTGGAAACGTTTTGTAAAACCCACGTCGCCTGCATTCATCTCGGCGTTGCCAGATTACATACAATTACACAATAATATGCTAATTTTGAAATAATATTTTTTTTTTCGAGTAATAAAATGAATATCACTTTACTGTTGCTTAACAGTTGAAACAAACCCATAAGATACTCGTAAATTGATATGAATTGAAGTAGACCCGTACAGCTTATTTTAAGTACACGTAGCTACAAATCGTGCCAACATGTTGCAGCTAACTTATTTTGGGTGTTTTTTTATGGCTTTGCCCAAGTAAACAATGCAATGTAGGACGCTATTGGCTAGCTGCAAGTTGGTGGCACGATTTTTTGCCACCACAAAAAAAAGATATTAAATAATCATAGCATATAGTTTTGATTTTAAAATATTCGCATACTGGCAGAAAACACCCAATAAATGAGTTTATAGTTAATCAATTAAATGTATAGCTATTAAATAGTAGAGGAATATGAATAAATTTTTATGCTATATTAATAAATATGACACATCATCTAGCTAATGTTAGCAAAGTTATATTTTGTGATTAGAATACACATTTTATTGCCTACTTGAATTCCATAAATATATCAAATCAAATTAAAAATTTTAATCTAATGACCTAATTTACAAAAAAAGGAAAAAAAGTTTTCATGCAGTAATAATCGCCTTCAATTTAATTTTGAATCATCAACATAATTTCATAAGTCCTACGTTGATTGAAAATGACAGCAGAAGTGATCGAAAATGAAGTTCCAAAGTTTTGAGAGTGAAATCTAATAAGAAACCGAAGAAGGAGAAGAAGAGCCTCAGTAACAGAGACAACCCCGAGGTGCCGCCACTAAGAGCACTTAGTAAATCTCAGTTTCCGCGGCTAGGGTTACCGACTCGGGGGCGCGTCTTTGAAATTTATTGTACACTGGTCTTCGTATATTTAATATACAAACGCACATTTATATATAAATAAAAAAAATACTTATTTTGCATATTTTACAAATATTTATAAATTATATTTTATAAATATATATTTTTAATTGTCATAAAGAAAGTTCAAACTGAAGCCCTACTTTATATTTCACCCTCGAAGTTGTGTCGGTGTGGGGCATTTTTTTAACCTAATGGAGGTTCCAAGTTAATGAACAGAAGTTGTAGGGTTGTCGGTCATATAAAAAAAATCTCCTTTTCACTGTTGCAGGATGGGAATATTATATAGCTAATAAAGTTGAAAGTTTCAATACAGCAACCATAGATTAGCCTAAATAGTAAATGCGATATAGTGTTTTGATTAGGACAGGAAAAGGCAGTGATTCAATGAGATTTCAAAATAAATAAATACGTTTCAATATATACAATACCCATATCAATAGTATTTTGTAATATTTTTTTAATTTATAGTATGCGTTTTATAGTCATATATATATTTATTTTGTAAATATCATATATTTGTAATAATATATAATATTTGATGCAATATTTGTTTTGAATTAAATAAAGTCGCTCTATACGGTCTCTGTATTTATATTATAGCAGAGATCATTCTTGGAAGGTGCTTATCATTACATACACTTTTCTGAGTGTCTTGCACGTAGAGGCAATAAAAAATCCCGACTCACACATCCAGCCCTGAGGTATGCCTAATGACGCTCAATATAGGTCTACGCTCCGCACTCCGCACTCCCCCAACCCCAACCCCAACCCCAACCCCTACTCCATACAACTCAACTCAATCTCACACAAAGACCCCCCCCCCCGCAGCGGTGTCTTGCTGCTAGAACAAAAGGCAGCAATTGACACTGGCACACCCTATATATCTATATAATATATGACAGTATAATATACAGTGATGTATACACTAAGACCTACTTTTATTTATTCATAAAAAAAACATGGACTGATTTCAATAATGTAGTTACTGTTTATTGATGCAATGTTTAAAAATTAAACTACAAGAATATTATATGTAGTTGTTGTCGCTAATCTAGTCTCGAGACTCCTATTGAGTGCGATGGCAAAAAAAATCTTTGTAAGTTGTTGAAATTCATAGTTAAATTGATGGTATTATTCTAAAATGTTTTCTAATGTTAAAATAACTTATAAGTTAACAAAATACTTATAACACAATATGCAGACATACAAGCTGTGCGTTCATTTATAAATATGAATAGGTACTTTGTTGTTTTTCAGCTTTGTTCGTTGTTCGTTTTTATCGCACATTAAAGCGGCAGCGAAACCTGATTATCGCAAAACATTTCCGCTGAACCAATTATGTTTATCCCTGTGTCGCTTTTGATGTAATAATTTAACTGAATATTCCGAGATAGCGAAGGCTTTGCTGCCAACGAGCGGTTCGAGCTTGCAGAAAATGCCGCTAGATGGAACTGACCGGCCGAACCTGAAAACTCTGGCAACTGAAGAAAATGTCCTGAAGCGAAGTTATTTTACAGAAAACGCCAAGTGGCTAGCACACATGTTGGGATGATTATTGTGCTCCATCCCTAGACCTGAAATACATAAGCACCAACATACAATATGTGTTGTGAAGTATGCCTAAGGTAGCTACTGTTCCTTTATAATAATAGGATGTTTGCATTATAACTCAGTAAATTCACTCAGTTTAGCCTCATGTTACGTTTTGTTCTCTCTTAAATATTTATTCTTGTTGTTTAGTCTTTACTTATTTATTTAACTTATTCTTCAAGGGTTTTTTTACACATATTTTTTCCTATACAAACTAAGTAACGATAGTAGAAAAATCTATATACGCTACCACCTAAGCCACAACATAATCCAGGATCAGGGGATGGTCATATTCCGTATTGCAAGCATACTCCTAACTACTATTATAAATTAACATAAAATAAAATAAATAATCTTGATTTTTTTTTAATATAGATCACAAAATATGTAAGTAAACATATTACATTTTTCATGCGTGATGATTGTGATTTATCGTTACGAATGCTCCGCAGATGCGATAACGTATCTTTATTTCCTGATTAAGGCAGGCTGCCGGTCTTTGTCGTTAGTGTAACAAAATAATATCAGCGTGAAAATATCCGGCTTGCTCAGCCGCGCAGACAAATTCAATCCAGACATCTGTTTATTTGCTTCGATAATCAACAAAACATATCTCATTACCGAGGGAGCGCATTCTCGATCTCGTCTCACGTCTGGAAATGGAAAGATTGTCCTCTGGCCCGAGAGGTATAAAGTAACGCAGGTACTGCTCGTGGTCTCGGGCTATACGGGCACCTGCGGTGGTACAACTTTATTTGACTTATAATAACGAGAAAAACCCTTTAATTAATAAGTTATTTACTTGTAGTTTTGGTAAGTGCTTTGGAGAACGGAAACAGTTCGAAAAAATAAGTGTTTAGTATAAATATATAATTATTACGTAACGTCATCCAGTTTTGCACATCCAATTACGATCTAAAATTTAGTCGTTCTTACTTTCAGAATTATAGTAAAAATTAAATACAAAAATCGGCAGATCTCACGTTGGAACCATCTCATATATTAATTAATGTTTTATATGGTTAGATTATTTTGAACTATTTTTTATCGAGTCAAAAATATTTATAAGAATTTATTTAGAAATTTCATCTGAATCAAATATTTTAATGCACATTTACGAAAGACGGTAGAATATCTTTTTAACTGAGTCCAGTGAAGCTTCAAGTCGTTATTTCAATGGAAGATATCTAAAGAAGAAGAGGGGAGCGGGAAGTGGGAAGAGACATATCTGGTGCCTGTAGGATGAATGGGAGTGTCGAGTCTCCATTGTGGATGGTTATAATTACAGTTCCAACATCAATCCTCCTACGGCGGCTCAACAGGCTCCCGAGGAGACTCCAAATCGTGTTTGTGGAATATTTTTTTTATAATACAAATGTACAGTAAGTAAGTATTCACGTAAATTTTATAGAATAAATGGTTATGTATTAATAAATATTTTATGATGGATTTCACCATCATGATACTACGAGTACTTACTTTATTTTAATACTAGTACTGGCGCTTTGACACTTTTAAAATATATATTATTATTAACTCGTAGTTACTTATTTTTTTGGTACTTAAACGTTTAAAACTACGTACCTACGTTTAATATAACTACTTATGTTTAGGTTATGAAAATACAAATAAAAATACGACTTTAATAAAAGCAGCATTCTTTATAATCTAACACGCGATGTTTTGAAGTAGTGATTATTCCGGTAATTTTGTAAAGTATAGCGATTAAGTTAAGTTATAATATTAAACCTAATAATTCGTAAAAATGTAAATGAAAACTTCAGTTCAGCAAGAAGGGTAAAAATAGAAACCCTTTTTTGTTATATTATTGTTTGGAGCGCTATTGATGGATTTAGTGGATAAATATTAGTGTCTAAAGAGTCCGGTCTTTATTATTATTATTGAGGATGCACAATTTTTTTCACTCTAATACAAGTTTCCGGTAAAAATGTACATAAGATTTTTATTTCTATTTCAAGTATTTTCGAGACTTAAACTGTGTATACTTGTATATAATTATTTTAATTTTTGAAAGTATTTATTCTACCTTTTGGTTTTAATATGTACTTACAATAAAATCGATTCCTCTTTTCTCTATATTTTCAGGTGTGGTATAAAAAATTGCTTCCGTATTTAACCTGGAGGTTCCGGTGTCTATTCCTGGCAGAATTTATTACCACTCTTGTCTATGTGTGGAAATTTATTGTTAAAATATAAATGGTTACAATGTTGGTCCTTCCGATCTCACATCTCCAGTGCCTCATGAATTTCACGACACATAGTACAAGTACATTTTAGTTACATAGTTTATTGAATATTTCATTATATTCATGATTTCTAATCCTTAGCTATTTATTGTAACACTTAAGTGTGTGTAACGTTGTCTTGAAGTCTTTAGTTAAGTTATTAAATTAACTAATAAAATAAAAATAATTTGGCAAAACTTTGTAAAAAAACCACGTTATGTAAAATTATTTAAAAACTGTGTGTGAATTAATAGATAATTCTTAGATCTAGATTGAAGCTAAAAAATTGATTGAGAAATAGACATTACATTCTGGAGAGTGTAAACGTCTCCAAGCTCGGAGGTAGCGTCCTCGGTTTACGGTGTGTAGGAATATTTCATTATTGTCAGCATTTTTCAGTAATGGCGGCTGACACGTCACAAGTCCTCGCTTGTCAGGCAGAACTGATGGCCGGCCACTTCCGAAGAGATTTAGGTTTTACGATTGTTTATCACAAATTGTGGTGTATTTTATAATGCGACTGACGTACCGTGATTGATGATATCGTGTTTTCGCTTCGAGCTGTTGAAAAAATATTCTTCGCTCAATATTGGCTAAAACGCTGCTCGGGAATTGTACGATTTGGCATTCAGAAGCTTTTTTTTTTTACAACACAATGCACACATAGAAAATACACAATAAAGAGAACTGGAATGAGAATTATCAAAAAATATTTCAGTAAATATAACTATTTAATTTTAAAATATGATGTAAATTTAACTTAATACAACATGTAGTAAACTATTACTATTATTATAGAAGACTTTAGTGTTGCATAAACTGTAAATAAAAAAAAACATTTAAATACTGTGAATACTATATTGACATAATATTATAATGTATGCGGGTTAAAGTAAAATAACAAAGATCCACCAATAAAACGACGACTGTTAGAAGTACAGTAAGGCGTATGACATTGAGAACAGTGACCACATGCGTTAAAATAAAGAAGACCAGTTAAGTTAAAATTATCAAATCGATATACTTCTTCTCCAAAGAACATTCCTCAGAGGAGGTTGGTGACAATTTCACTGAACATTTAGTCTTACTGATTCGGTTATACTCTCGACTTCCGACGTGAATTCCGCATCCACGCAATGATTGACTAAATATTATCAAATTTACCTAGTTTATGATAGTCTCCTGCTATGTCAAATGATTTGTTGTTTTTAATGTCATCTGAGAATCGCTGGATTAGTCATTCTAGAGCATCCCTGTGACGTATGTGGATGACACAACCAGAGTTCTCTGCAACTTTTAATTGACTTTACAGCGTGTACAGTTCTAGTAGAAAGCGCAGAGCTCGCCGTTATAGCATTCTCCAGAGAATCATCGTCTTCTATTGAGGTTTATCAGAATCATCATGATACAGCATATGTATGTTCGTAACGAGAACCAAAGAGTAAAATTATTGAATATTAAGGGGGCAAATTATTAATATATGAGAAGATTTCAAAAACGGTATATCACTATGCCCAATTGGAAATTATTAAGTTTATTGTATGAGTTCGACAAAAATAATTTGCTAAATGTTGTACAGAAAATATGTACATTATTGATCGGTCTATGTGTGTTCGCTCTAGTGTACTCGCGTGGAGGTAGTTGTGGACATGTGCGCGGCCAAAATGACTGAAATCAATTGAGATCGATGGGCAGAGGGAAACGAAGGCCCGTTGTTGTGACCGTGATGATAACTGGAGATGGGAATATTTAGTGCTCGGCCGCCCTCGCGTGATGCCATCGGCCCGCATGCACCAGCGCAGGGGGGGAATGACACTATTCCACTTCAAATTGAAGGACCTCGGTAATTATTGAGTACAAATATCATCAAATCAAATAAATATCTTTTGAATTATCGGGGCTTTTAATCAATCAAAATGACAAGTTCTAGATAATTTTTCATACTATTTGAGTTGTATAAATGTCGTTTTTTTACTTCCAATGACGAGTCTAATGTTTTGAGCAGATAATATATTGTAAAACATAGTCCCGATCCCGCCCTGCGCCACGACTGTGCGTTGCCCGCATGGCATAAATGATTTTAAATGACACGCTCACGAAAGCGCTGCGAGGACGTCTCAGCTCAGCCCAAACAAATATTCATCAATCTAGAATTTGGTAATTGAGCTTCGAATCTGATGCGGGACCTTCATATAAAAATAAATTCCACAGTGGACTGGCGTAGAAGAGTGTGTCAAGCAAGTGAGTCTCTTATGCACTCGGTAAATAAGGAAATATTCATTCAGTTGGGTAACGTGATAAAAGGAAAAATATGATAAGATCTACGGGTCGTTTCAGTACTAGGATATTTATAAAACTTGACTATTATTTTCACAAATGTATTTTTATTGACGTTTTCAGATATCCGTGGAACTAAATGTCTTATTATCAGAACTAGACTAGAGGGAAACAAATTACTTTGTGTATAAACTAATACAGCATGCAGAGTGGTAGCTAGCTACGGAAAAGAAAAACGCTTTCGAAGTAGTCGTTTAAAATGCAATTATATATATGTTTTAAATATACATAAGTATTATTTATATTACAACATTTTTTTGATGCATTGCTATCAGCGTTTGAATATCTAAAGTATAATAGTTCACCGGGTAGTATCCCGATGACTGTAACACAGCTACAGTACTCACGAATATCTCTCTAGCCGGACCATATTACATCAAAGGACATGGATTATTGCGAACCGGCTATAGTTTTTATAGACATGGCTTCCATTTGTGTAGAGACAAATGGCGATAACTATCCAGTGCAGCCACACGACCACCTATTCTGCGGTTAATCAATTTGCTATCCCAATTAGAGAAACATTCTGTGACCGCCGAGCTTATATGCGACCGCGTCCGGCGAGCCACGTGTCCAGCTAAGGTCGCTTTACACACAGACAGTAAATGTCAATCTTCTCATCTGTGAGTATTTCGTGCCAGACATTTAATTGCGTAAACATATTTAACATGTCAAAAGGGAAGATTACTTCCGCGGGATGGTGAGCTTCTACACACTTGTATGGTAGTACCTCCATTGTCGTGACTTTCGTTCAATGAGATTTCCTTAATTATTTTATAAACACGTGTTCTTAATAATGCTGCCTTGGATTTAGATTTTCGTGTCGAGAATGTGAGTTTTTATGCAACGAGTGTCAAAATGCAACGAGGCAACCAGTTTAAAGTTACACAATAAATATATTTGCGTCCCTAGTTTTATTTAAATTCATTAAAATTTATCGACTTCTCATAGTGCATAATAACCCAAAGTGATGATTTCTATAAAATTATGCAGGTTTTTTTAACGAATTACTTTCTATACGTGAACACGTGAGCTCAAAGGTTATGGGATAACATTGTTTTTGAAAATTAAATTACAAAGCGTATTGTACAGAAAAACCAGTTGAGTGGAAAAGTGGATTGCATAAAATTCATTTTCAGAAACTGCGATTTTAATGCAATATTTAAGTGCATTATTGGATATCCCTTTTATGGGGAAAAATCGTTAATCCGGCAACCCTTTCCGCGCGGCCGATACACCCGCGTGTAGCGATAAGCCCGGGATTTGCATCCGTGGTCGGGGATTTTAAAGGAAATAATTGGTGGGTAATGTAAATACTGACGGTCGTGTGGCACTCCACCTGCCTGGCTCCGAGCTAATCCGGCGCCATTACAGCTGCAAGCACAGCGCGCCGATTCAATTTCGCGTTGTCCGCAGTCGGTGAGTCGAACGGCTCTGAGTTTACTGGCACAAAAGAGGAAAACATATTTATTCCGTTTAATGTCATTCTTTTCGCTTAGCCTTTGCCATTGTTCGGTCGCTTCCTTTCGTTCTTCAATTATCAGGCTTTCTGCAGCGTGCGGTTACGATCAATGATTTTGATACGCAGCGTCAAGTATAAAACTTCGATTTACTGAATGCGAATGATTTATCAAGGGAATAACAATATATAGAATTTAAAAAAAATTAAGAAAACACTTCAATTTGTTTGAATACATCACGCTTCAGATGACTTCTAATTACTTCAACACATTTTTGAACGGATTACCATACCTTACGCAGACCTCGAATCCTCGCCAAGAAACGTGACTAATAAAATTGTATAAAATTAAATGGTACTTAATACATAAACAAGCTGTTCATGTTGATAAATTCTTGTTCTGTGTTTTGTACGCTCTTAATTGTTTATTGAGAGTTACTGATTTTAAATATTCAGTGCTATTGTGTGTTCACCCGTAGACTAACTAGAGGCTCTACGAAAATTTAAGTATTAGTATTAAACAATTGGTTATACTTTATTGGAGTTCATGAAGTTATTACGGAAAATCCCAAGAAAATTATTAATCAGTACGAAAAAAATAATGAAACCAAAAATGTTATATAAAAGCATAAATTTAAGAATGCTTATATCAATTGAAAAGTTGGAATTTCATAAAAAGTGGTGGGTATATATCATTTACACTCCGCGAGCTACAGACATTTAAAGTTTTATTGATTATTTGAATAAACACCCTATTTATTAAAATTATATGCCACTTTATTTTACAAATATGGCTATCTCTGTTGTTGGAAACACATTGGAAACATAATGAACTAGAAGTCATCATTCTTAGTTACTTTTCATATAATTCCTTATTTCAACGTCGGTTTTAACTAGTCATTCCATTAAGGAATTTAGGGCTATGTGCGTGCATACTTTAAAATAAACCCTTTATTTTAATTCTAAGCAATGAAATAATAATCCATCAACAAATAATAAAAACACATACGGGCGCCTCGTACCAAGTGCGAGTAGTCTATTTAAAAAGCTCTCTGGGCGCGGGTCATCAAAATCATCACGCTCGTAGCAGTTGCCAGGAGAACGATAAGTCAGAGCGGAGAAGTTCTGATCACGTCAGAGGCAGAAGTTCACATCCAAGGAGAGTAAAATATTTGGGATGCCGAGCGAACCAATAAAACCGCGACGATCTCTCAAAACCGAGTGAAAAGAAGGAATGCCAGCGATATGGCGCTATAAAATAATATTTGAGGTTGATTCTGAAATGTGTTATCAGACACCGTATATGGATCGATCCTCGCAGTAGTTCAGTTAAAATTATATACTTATAGATGTTTGGATATATTTAAAAATTTACTGGAGTATGGGTTGGGGCTTTGGAAATATCATGTATTTAATTATTCTCGATTTTTAAGCATAAATCGAGAGAAATACGCAAACGAAAGCAAAAAAGTCAAATGACATCCCGAAGACATATTATTTTAATAAATCGACTAAGAAAAAAGCTCAAATAATATTTTGAAGTGTCCAAATAATATTATAAAAAAAATACTTAGTGACTTATTGACAGATCGACTAGATTTACTTATTGGACATCATTTTAAACTACGTAGACCTACAAGGTTACGAAATATAAACTTTTACACTTATACGTTTATTAAGCCTGGAGGTGTTTGTTCCAAAAACCGAGATTTTTTACGTCGTTTCAAGTGTGACTGATTACCTTGATATTTTATAATATGATTTGCAGGTTTATCTTGGATACGCAAAGTTAATAAATTTTGGTAGGGTTTATTTTGAAAATTCTTCACTTAATTATCAGTATCTTGGATTAATCTTCTTATGTATTTGAGAAGAACAAAACTATACACGCTACAATCTATCCCAAAGATGCATTTAGTTTGATTGAGCACAAATTTAAATATTTTATTTATTTAAAAATAATAGTCGGTTTTATATAATAGTATGAAAGTAAGTTATCAAAATGTTTAAATAAAATTGAATTAATTGAATGGGAGCAAGCTTGTATCGCTACTGATGCCTAACAACGACTTTGGGGCTCTATTGGTTGTGATAATTTGCTTACTACGGACAGACATTGTTATGGAGAAACATTTACAGGCATGACAAGCCCATCTGTTGTTCCGGTCGCTTTATACATAGACCAAGGACACATAATCTTTCACAATTTAATGGCTTTTAAAAGAAGTTTTATTTTGGAATACATATAATATATCCTAACAAGCAATTAGCGGCTGACACGGAGATCAATGATATCATGTGGCACGCTAAGGAGCCTGGAGACCTTTGTGGACTTTTTAAACATACTATAAACTATAAAGATAAACATTGAAAGGTGCTACAAAGTAATGAAAGATATTTATATTTAATGGATGTTAAAACAACAACAAAAAACACATATATTTTTACATAATAATTTAGTTAGATATTTGGAATAGTAGTGCCAAAATAGTATGTTAGTTTGTATGATAAAAAAACGGAGTGTGTTGTTTTTTAGACTAAAAATATGAGTGTATATTAAAAATGTATCAAATTAATTTGTTTAAAGTTTAAAGCTCAGGTTTTTTTGTTAAATTTGGGCACTGTCAAATTTAAGAATTATGTAAAAATTGTGTGAATTATTGTAAGATCGCATGTCCAGTCTTGCCTTGTAGTACAGGCTCAGACTATACAGGATGTCTCTACTACTAATGAACTTAGGGGGTTCAATCAAAACTCCCCTGCTTGTGTAAGCTATGCACTAAAATTGCACCGGAAACTGTACAGGGAAATGCGATTACTCAGAGAAGGCGCCACGGGAATAATTTCTACGAAAGAGGCTTGTCTATTTAAGGGCTGGGGTTAGTTTCTGGACAGTCTTCATATCTCCAGACTCACAGGGGTAGCATAAACAGTAATTTAAATTATTTGTTGTTTACGGTGGAAGTACAACATTGTCAATCTCAATGGTATGTTTATTATGCTAACATTTCAGTATAATGATAATGATATATTTAAAACGATGGTATTTTACTGAGTAATATTTTTAAAAAAGACTAAAAATGTTTAATATGTTGTGTCATAAATATTATGTACAATTTTAATAAGACTATTCTTATTGTGTATTAAAAATAGATATGCATTATTAGTAATTTTTCAAAGATAAATAACTAGTTGGTGGATCTTAAAATATACACCTCACAAAAATATATGCTAAATTTAAAGATAAATAACCGAGTTGCGGTGCAGTAAAATATTTTATTTCTATAAAAAAAACTTTTATTATTTCACTTTTGTATTATAAAAAATATTAAAAAAACGCATACAGAAAAGTTTTTTTTCATTTTTCGATGTGATTGTGAAATAGTATTGCGGGCATTTTATAGTTTTGATTTTTTTCTTCTGGTCATAACCATTCTGAATGTATTTTTATGATCGCTGCCAGGATAATTTCATATTGAAAAATATATTTCAGAAGGTAGCTTTTCAGATAACGAGTTCAAGAAATTTATTTTAGATGATACAGCTAACCAAAGCGGGCAAGACCTGTAGTTAGTAGTTAAGTTACATTTATGATGGTAAATTAAGTTGAAAAGAGAAAAGTTGGGCGAAGACATCTGAAATCTGTCTGCTTTGAGGAGTCTCCCGAGCTGCCTGCAGCAAGGGGTGGTGGTGGGTGGCGGGGGCGGGGGCGGGGGCAGCGCTAAGTACACGGCGGGCATTGTGCGCTCTGACAGTAAAGACTGAGTTTCCACTCGAAAAAGTCATAAAAGGCGATTAGAGCATTGTTTTAATGGATAATAGGTTCCTGAATGGAAAACCGAAGACGTCCGGGGCTATCCCGTCAATAGCCCGCCGGGGCATATCAAATTACTCGGTGATAAATCCCTTCCCGAATATTCCCGCCGTCGCCGCGAGTAAACAGGCGTTCGGGTTTCACGGCGATAACTTTATTCTATTCTATGAAAAAAGGGAGCGGCCGATACGGCTTCCCCGCAGTCGCAGTCCGAAGTTGCGAAAAAGAAGTTATCTATGGAATTCCAGCAAATGTAAAAGTTTTCCATGAGATCGGTTTCGGTGTGCGCGTGTTCTCAGTCCCGGTGAATTCGCGTTTGGCGTTGAAATCGTGGGTAATCTTGATTGATTCGTGTACGGAGAGCGGTTCGAGCTCCCTCCAAACTTACCCGCTCGCAAGTTCGAAAGTATCATAATACGCATACGAGTACACGCCAGCCGCGCGACGCAAGTTTATCGCTTCACAAATTATTAATGCCCTCGATAAAGTTACAGGCGAACAATCGGTACGTATTATTAGATTGTTTGAACGTTACACATTTAAAAATAAAAATTACCCGACTGCTGTACGCTTTATTGCTAGAAGCAAAAAGCAGAAGTTTCTTTCGGAGCGGGGAGTCGCCGTCGGTCTGTTGGCAGTGCCGAACCCCGCGGAAGGACGCCGCGAGTCAAATTAACCGAGAAAAGCCAAGTGCCTTCCGGTAATCATCGTCGACTTATCGGGTGCCCCAGAGCGAGAGCCACTTACGTGGCCTATTATGTGAGCGATAGAGACGGTCATAGTCGGAAGCGTGGATTCGGTTTTTAAGTGAGTTTTTTATGGGACGGAACGTCTTGCTCAGAGCGGTCGCCATATTGACAATTTTTAATAGCTCTTTTTGGCGAGGAGTATTAAAGTAGAATGCAGCTGGAAATGGTGCGCTTTTGGTCAAATCTCGTATTTTAATGTTGAATATAAAAGAGTTTTCCATTGAAGAGGCACCGGAAAATTCGTCAGGATAAGGGTATCTTCTTAAAACTGAACGTGAAGTTCTCAAAATTAAAGTTCTTATTTTTAATTAACCGAGAGCTGCGATAGATAATTTTTACATTGGAATATTTACCTATAAAGTTAAAGGAAAAAAATGAGTGCATGCATTAATTAAAATCTTTAAAATTTAACTCTGGTCAGGATTGAAACGATCAATGAAGGATCGGATATGGTTTATTCTCGGCCAGCGCACGTACCTCTCTTCAGCTTTGCGCCGTTGATAATAATGGCGCAGTTCAAGCCGACTCGGAATTGGAATTAATGATGCCTCGTCATCCGACAAACCCCAAAATACCGTTATTCTGGCAATAAGACCGACTAAAAATGCAAATAAACTTCCGAAAACAGTAAAGCCCGCGCGAGCCGCACAAATTGGCTAATTCATATTCAATACAGCTCACTCCGAAATGTTGCTCTGTACAAGGAAAGCGAGAACTTTAAAGGGAAATTGTCCACGTAGAGCGCTCGGCTGGTGCAAAAAGAAAATCTTAAACTCCTTTATTGTGCCCACGTAAGATAAATACGTATTTCAAGCATTTAATAGTAACTCTCCCCTAAAGATTACAAAATATTAGTCAAAAAGTATACGCATACCATAAAACCGGTATAAAATTGGTTAATTTTCCAACTTGTTGATGGACTTGAATCTGAAAGACGATATTCGCGTAGCTCTACAGAAAATCCAAGTACAATGCGACAGACACATGCTACTAATCTCTTTGCATCTACTTTTACGAGGTTAGAAACTTCTTAATGAAAGACTGAATGAAAATTGCCTCATGAAGGGTAAAGCTGTTCTAGAGAAAAGTGTTGTAAACCGGCCTCGTCTATGCAACCGCCGTTATATTTATATTTTACGCTATTGTTCAACTAAAGTACGGAAATCCAACTACTCTTGTACCATGGTAAATAGTAAAATGTTTCGGTACAAATTATAGAAAATAATTTTTGTAAAACTAAGAAGTTAAGGAGGAAAATCTTTTTATAAAAATAATATTTGATTTAATTAAAATTTGCATAAAAACGTTTTACGCCATTAAAACAGATTGATTACAATTTTTTTAATAATATAAATACACTTTAAGTTTCTGTTGCTTAATTGTCTGTCCGTTAAGATTTTAAATTTTTATAATGGAGAAAGTCTTTAGAATTTCCAACATAGAAAATGGCCTAAGTTTTCAACTACAACTTGCGAAGCAATGGCCTATGTACACGAAGCTTTATATTCGCAAGAGTAGCGAAGAAAGCTGCCGAGGATGAAGTTGAATATATTTTATTTGAGTTGGAGCCAATTAGTGCAGGGGGATTTGTAAATTACACTATCCATTATTTCGCTCACTAAGTTTGGGAAAGAGTACACGGGAGAAAAGCTAAAATGTACGACACCGAATCTGTCTACTGTTCTATTTATTCGCAAATGCTACTGAGCCCGTTAGATAAAAATCAACAATTATATTTAGATTACAACAAAGATGGAACCTCAGTTATTTGGAGCTGATAATGAATATTACTTTTTGAAAATATCTAATTAAAAAAGTTTAGATTCATATAGATACGATTCAGATTCAAGCAATGCCTTACGAAAATTGTAGGTAATCGTACATAGAAAAAATTAAGTACGATATTAATAAAATAATTTTTGGCATACACATACATTTATTTTTATTGTTTAAAATAATCTAGTCACGCTTTAAACACCTCGTGTGGTTGAAGCGCCCATCGCTGCTAGAGCCTTGCGCTAGTACGCCGGTGACCCTGGCTCGCGGCTCGGGGGGCTCCCCCGGGGGCGCGGGGGCGCGGGGGCGCGGGGGCGCGGGGGCGCGGGGGCGCGGGGGCGCGGGGGCGCGGGGGCGCGGGGGCGCGGGGGCGCGGGGGCGCGGGGGCGCGGGGGCGCGGGGGCGCGGGGGCGCGGGGGCGCGGGGGCGCGGGGGCGCGGGGGCGCGGGGGCGCGGGGGCGCGGGGGCGCGGGGGCGCGGGGGCGCGGGGGCGCGGGGGCGCGGGGGCGCGGGGCACCCCCTCCCCGGCATTCAAATCCGCCGATCCGCGGGCCAATCGGACGCTGTCCCGACCGCACATCAAACTTTTATACGAGATGTTTTTTTGTGGTTTCGTTTGTCCGACGAGCTCTACGGACTTTGGTGCGAGAAGAAAAGTCATGTTTAAAAATTGGCATTCAACTCATTTGGGTCCACCTCCGCGGGACGTGTTGGTCAACAAACGTTGACAACTATTATCTGATGTCAATATGTACACTTCGCGGAATACTTACTAATTTTGATATAATGTTGTGTTGAAATAAGATGTGCAAATATTTTATTAGTTTTATGCGTAAGCATTTGGCATTGACTCTCTGCAGCTTTCCATTACTTTACAAATTTTCCCGGCTGTTTTCTCACCTGCCTGTCGAGTGGCCCGGATTACAGTCCTATTGGGAATGCTTTATTCTCCGGCACGTGTGGATGTATCACTTTACAACAATGTCTGTATGCACTTAACTTTTTATATTGATGACTCACTCGTCCGCTCGTGCTTTATGTAAAAAATGCAAATTGTATTTTTAAAACAGCAATAGTCGCGTAAATATAAACACTTTTTATAATAAGTATTTTTTTTAACAGATATTTAAAAAAATCATAAGTTTATTGATTTAAAATATATGAACAATATCATTTATTCGTTTTATTAGGAAAGATTGTATTGAAATAATGGCTACATTTCGATAATTTTGGGGATTTAATTTAAAAAAAAAATAAGTGCTGAAATGTAAAAATATATTAACCGTTTTAGCAAAAATCGAAACATATTATTTGATCTTATAGTCTTGAACCAATAATGTTGTTCTCTGAATATAAGTTTGTTTTGATAATTTAATCAAGTGAAAACATGTTAATAGTATTCAATAGTTTACGGGTAAGGTACGAAATGTATTTAAAGATTTAAAAACTGCACAGCACTGATATTTTTACCTATACATTCGGATTTAGCATTATAGTATGAAGGAGAATGAAGGGAGGCTTATTTGTATAATGAAGATTATACCTTGTATGGAGTACCCAAGCATTTTCAGATTAATATTTATGAAAAGCTTTTGTAACAAAAGTACATTGTTATATCGATGTAATAAAACGGAACATAAGTAAGAAGGCTCACACACAAAGCTGCGGGCAGATATCGGGTGGATCTTGAAACTCATTAGAGATGAGGGCTAATGGTGATTCAATGTTATCTTTTGTGAAAGCAAAAATCAATCTACATTGGCGGCTGCTTATCATATCAATGTACTATGTCTGAATTTTTATATACAGATTATAAGAATAAGATAAAGCATAAAACCGCACACACATACATATTCATAATATATATTACTGGAAAATCATGATTTAACGGCAACGGTCCCTCAAAACCTCCCCAATATCATTACTTTGTTTATTATAACTCTTAATGAGAAAAATAAATTTAAAAAGCGCTGACGTAATTATTACGATAGCAACATTGAATTTGCGCTATAATCTGGCAACACAGCATCCGGAATGCGCCGGAAGCTGCGAGCGGACCGGAGCGCAGGGCCGGAGAGGGGCCGGGAGCGCCCGCGGCCCAGAGTAATCATATTTATGCCCCCTCAAGTCATCCCGGCATGTTATTAACACTGAGTTGGAATATTATCGCCCTAAATTGCTTTTAATTTCGTATTAATTTAAATTTTATTTACTTAAAAGTTATCGATGATTTGGATCTAAAGTCACACTTCCAAAATATTATTTCTACATAGTTTTTATTTAAATAAAATTATTTTTAGAATAAGCCTCTGCTTATGCTAATTACGTGGGTGTGCTGATAATGTTTTGTAATGGATGATTATGTATTTGTTTTAATTTCAATGAAGTGTTTGTCACAGAAAATAAATTATGATTACAAAATACTTTTTATCAAGCAAGTCATAAAGTTATAACTAAGTTATTAAATGCATAAAAAAATAACGAAAAATTAAGTAATTAGTCAAGCAATGAATCTGGAACTTTCAGTCAGTTATGATTGTGAATGATTTTTATAGCACGGAATATTAGAAGCACTTGCGTTAATTTGTATTAGTAGGTTAAGTTTATCACAAATAAGACATTTGTAAATAAAATAAAATTCAAATGTATAAGAAAAAGATAAATTTGAATTAGTGTTTTCACTTTTAACAATTTTTTGATGTATATATATTATTTAAAAAATACATTTAATAAAAATGTATGTGATTTGATACTACTTGAGTACATAAGAAAGAAATATTGAATATTGTTCATTTTGCCCCATCGTATATTTTTATAAAAATGTATTTTTTCTGCTGAAGCTTTAAAAATATAATAAGCTATTCTGCGATATAAACTATAAGTCGAGGAAAGAAGGAAAAGTAATATGCTAGGTTCGCGATTACGCTCCTTCAGGGGCTTATCCCGGACGAACACTTACCGCAAAAGTGGCCGCAGTAAAAATATGACAATAACGTGTAAAAAGAAAACCTCTTTGAACTTTCGGCAACAAGCAGTAAAAGTATCCTCGAGTCCGCCGCGGAAAGAGCACCGTCTTTCGGATTTATTTCTCGTAAATTTTATCACCCGTTGACATTTTCAGTTTTCAGCCGCGCGGGGCGAGGCGGGGGCTGAAATGCCGTCCCTCTCCCTGCCGACCTCCCCCTTAATAAGTTCGGTTCATGAATGCCATGGCGCCGAATGAATTCCGATGAAGGCTCTTTAATAATTTGACTGGAAAGGACAGGCAAATGTCAGGCGGGCTTATGCGCCTGAAACGGAGCGACCTTTAGCGATGCCTTCCCGGGATATTATGAGAAAAACGAAGCTTTATGCGTTAACGTGAAATTAACGAGGTTGTTAATTGGTTAGGGATATTGAGCATAACGGGGGTGCATTTATTTTTTAACGCCTCAAAATATAAAGCGGTCTTTCTTTGATGCCGTATTTTTGGCGTTAAATATTTATTTACACATTTAATGCGCGAGTAAAAAAAACCGCTTTTGCACAGTTTCAACTAAGAGGGATGAGAACGAAATTAAAATATTAGTATGTTAAGTTTAAGAAACTTGTTATCGATAACGTTTATATGTAAGGTTTAGAGAGTTCATAATAGCGGTGAATGTCAGTGATGGGTGTTTAATAAGAAAAGTGCCACAATTGAGGCAGTAAACAGTGGAATACAGAGCGGAGAGTACGGCCAGAGGAATATAATGTAGTGGCATTATTGCATAGTTCCCCTGGCAGGCCCCGCATTCCCCCCGCGGGACAAAGACGTCCCGTGAGTGCGGGGGAATAACTTGCTGCTTTATTAATGATCCAGCCGGAGCCGGTACAAATACCGGGAAAAGAGACGTCAATTAAACACGAACATGCCGTTGGAAGGGTGCTATCATTTATTGATAGGCTGTGCGTTGCTTTCAATTCATTTCATAAAAAAATATATATATATAAAATACTTCAATGTATTACAAATCAATTGCATCTAACGCAGTGATTAATTTTATTTATGTAGGAATGCTGCGTAATCGAATCATCGTATTATTTTCTGTTTTATTAATTTTAAATGTACAATCATAAAACATACACACGTAATATATGTAAGCGTGTGTGTGTATGTGTAGTTATTCAAATCAATAAAAACAAGCATTAAAAAAAGGAATTGACCTAATTAACTTTTGATGCTGTGATTGAAGTATGCTTGGTAAAAACGCCAAAGTATTTTAATTCCAATATTATTATTTAAAATCGCAGAGTTCTTAATTTAAATATTTTAAAATATGACGGAACTTTCAGTAAAAGTTTCGAAAAAAAAAGCTTTAAGAAATTCGCGAAAAGATTTTAGCAGTTTAGTTTTCAAATATTTTTTAAAAACACGTAAATGAAGTTGCTCTCCGACCAAACTCGAATTTGAATATGATTGTAGTAAAATATACTTCACAAGTTTGCGAATCAAACCTTGTTAGAAACTAGAACTTGAAAACTACTTTATTGGGTGACAAATATAACAGATTTACATAGCCGATACTAATTTTTAAGTATTGTTTTTTAAATTAAACTTTTTTGGCCATTCCGACCGAGATTCGGATCTAGTAAAATATAAAATCAAATATCTTTATTTGTAAACTTAACAGCTTAAAAGATTCAGTTTTTACAGAGCAACACATCTCAGATTACAGTTACTATATTTAATTTATAAAATCCAGATCCAATAAAATTTATTGTTGACAGCAAGTTGGAGCTCACTTTTTACGTTGTGGGCATTCTCGGTATGTGTTTTTTTAAGACAAGCATTATTTAAAGTTTAAATGTACTTTTAGCAAGTAATATATATGAGAGTAGTAGAGATACCAAGTAGTCGAGTGATTTATTTGTTTTACTCTTTATTTATTTGCTTGTTTGTGAGAGACAAAGTTAATAGGAAAAACCACAATAAGAGAGTTGATATGACAATACGCCGTCCGTACGAGAGTGATTGTTAAATCAGCATTTTCCATCAATGAGGTTGCGTGGCTTTGAATATTGTCTATCATATCTCGTAAGAATATTGGGGCAGTAGGGCAAACGTGATTACCATATTCCGTAACAAGCTATATTTGTGATTGTCTTAAAACGGAGGCTTACTTTTTGCTGCTGAGTTCACACACAAATTTATGTATAATTTTTTTTTTCGTAAAGATTGATTTACTTTTTCAATATAATTTTTTTTAACACATTTGCCACGGCTCAGTTTGATATCTGTTTATTGTAAAAGGGCCATTATAAATGCAAGTTCACATATTAAATAAGTCCTCGAATGATTCTAAAAGTGTTTTATTAGAATCGCAGAGTGAGCGCCTAATGAAAGTGACATACGAAGCGTCTAAGTAAAATTGTGAGAAAATCGATTTCGCTCGCGCCCCCCCCTTACAGCCAAATTATCCATGAATTAATAACCTCATTCACATCCACGAACACCCATGGATGATTTATTAAAACCCCTAACCCCCACCTCGGATTAAATATGTTCCGACTCGGCGATCCACGCCCGCGCCCAACAACCATAAAGCACGTAAAAAAAAACATTCGGGCGCTAACAGAGTATACTAATGAAAGATATCCGATCGACCATTCACGGATGGGTGGATGTGACATAATATTTTCGGGGTTGCAAAATGGTTGCCGGTCGGCCCGGCGGGAAGGTCCGGTTTTTATCTTCGCCGCATTATGCAGTGGCCTAGAAGTAGAGATAATCGCGGGATTTTTGTATTTTTTGATGGCAACATTTTTGTATAATGTGTGGAGGATTTATCAAAGCAAAACTTTTGTGGCTCTGATATTTTAATTTTTCTTTCATTTTTCCGTACAACTAATCACAATTAAAAGTTCAAATATATTAGGTTTGATATGTAGTATCAAACGTTCACCCTACTTAATATTAACAGAGCAAAGTCTATGTTTCAACTGTTGTAATAGTAATATTTTTTTATTCATGCGTATTTAAATCTCAAATATTTTATTTTCATAAAATTGTTTTCCGAGTGAAAAGCGGAGAACAAATATAAATATCATATTTACAGTAATTTCATTAATTTATTAGAAATATATACATAATAACCTTTTTGTTTACTACTGTATAATGGCCTGTCAAAGACTTAATGTTTACCAAATAACCATAAAATGATATATCAAAAATAAACATGGACTTTTAAATAAATGTGAAGATTGAGTATTAAGATAAGATTATATATTAAAACGTTCTTATCTAAATTTAGAAAATAGAAATTGAATGTAACAAGATCGCTGATAAATTAGCGTAAATGCATTACTTTATATTCTAGACACGCGTCAGGGAAGATAGGCGCAGAAAAATAAACCGACTTAAACTGCGGCAATGAGTCAATTTCGACATTTTAACTGCGTGCGTCAGTTTGCCAATCCACTGTCAATACGGCAGGGAGAGCCTCTAAATAAAATAAAGGATCGACTCTTAATTATTAACCATATAAATACAGAAAATATGAAAAAGAGTTAAGGCTTGTACATCATATCCTCGTAAATTCAATATCAAACAAAGGGCTGCGGTAGGAGCGAGTACAATACTAAAGTGTTATTGGCTGCGGGAGAGATAGTTCCTTAACTCATACAGAGCCGCCCAGGGGGGCTAACTTTTGTTGATTGATTTAATTTGACCAACTCTTTTCTTTTATTGTACGTACCACACCCAGTCAAATTAACCATATTACCGGTCTTTCTTTCTGAAATAATAAATTGATCGAGGCTATATAATTTGCAAAAATACTCATCGCTAACGAGACAATCTATTTTACATAATTACTACTCAAATTAAAAAATATTTTGTATGTTAACTGTTTGTAATCAACACACGTCTTAAATATTTCGTTGCAACAGATAATACAGCAGTCTGTAGAGCTTGAAGCATCTACCGCACGCAGTCGCTTCGGTTCCAAGTATTGTTACAGCGAATGACGGTAACTGATACTGATGAGTCTGTCCGTGAGCAGTCAGTACTAATTCGACCTCCGCCGCTATGTAATCAAAAGTCTGGTGCTCCAGACGAGCAACAGACTCAATTGACAAACAAACAGTACGTGTGTAAGGTTAAACCGTCCGCGATAATGGTACGGCATGAGTACTCCGGAAAGACGATGCCAGTTAGTAACAAGGCGCGGACTGATCATTGCAGGGCATCGCAAATTCTAATTCAGAGGTGGGCAGGTATTCGTTGCACTCGTTATTCTTTACTATCTTTACAGAAAAAGTAGAAAACGGGATCTGAAGAGACTACTGGTGCTTTACAGCAATAAACGGACTAGGGCAAAACTGGTAGCTTCCAGCGCACAGCGAACATACCTAATTAGAAACCAGGCAATAGAAAAAAAATACTGACATGTACTTACAGAAATGAAAAGTGAGGAATACTTGAAAAATTTTCAATGTATTTAATACTTCTTGAATATGAGTATTTTTAGAACTAGGTGAAGTATGAGTTGTTTCTCTGACAAAAATTACTATAAGGATTCAGTCCTCGAAAAAAAATCACTATACTCAGAGCAGCCCTTCCTGTTGGGCAATGTAATTTTTATCAATAAGCATGTAGGTCTGTTGGATGGTTTTGTTATTAAAACCGTTATTTTTGACATAAAATCCAAGAGTAATATATAAATTTGTTTATAGTGCTTTGCCTTGCTGCAACTTCGCTTACAATGCAAAAGATTTTGGCTCTAAAATAACACAGAATTTCAATGATTCCAGTTATATACTTATTCATTATCAAAACAGGTTTTGAGATTATCGCGCTGAATATTTCACATAATTGTACTGAAAAGGTTGAACTCTGTCAAAAAAAAAAAAAATACTCACAACGACGAAAAAGCGAAAATGAAAATTAAGATTGCCTCGTAAGGTGACACTGGAATTGTAAGACACAAATATGCAGATAATAGGGCATTGTTTGCGGTGATTCCATTGATTGGGCGACGTATAGTGCAGGGGCGCCTCGCGGGTGTACGGCGGGGGGAGACCTCGAGCAGCCGAGCAGCCCAGCAGCCCAGCAGCCCTGGTGGTGACAGTCTGAATAAAATAGAATTAAATCGATGCTGTTGACAACAATGGGAGTCGCAGCAGCCCGGCGCGGGTGTGCGGTGCGCCAGGAGGTTAGCGCGGTACATTGTTTACAAGTTATTTGACGGATATAACAAAGGAAACGTTATCGTATGTTAAATAAATTATTAAGGTTAATGAAAAACGCCCTTTAATTCCTCCAAGGTTTATATTAAATTTGTTGCAATTAAATTACAAACAGCATTGAACAATAATGACATTTCATCAAAATACTAAATATTTCATTTTAAATAATATTCAAATAATTAGACAGCGCATGGTACGTACACGAAAAAATATTTTCGGTAATTAAAAAAAAAAAGTTATCTTGTTAGTTAACGTTATAGTTGAGCAAAAGAAGATGATTTTATTTTATCAACATATCACAGTAGAACCGAACGAATTTATTCTTGGCTAATAAAATTTTAAAATATACCACCACACTGTGTCTTCAGTTTTCGAGTATATTAAGTTTGAGCAAATAGGTTTAATTTAGTTATGCTCAAGTAAATCCTGTGAGCAAGAGATCAGGTATTTGCTCATATAGTACATCTGGTATAACGTCACCAATACATCACTAGTCGAAAGGGGAAAAAAATTAAATGAAATCTGCAAAAAATATAAACGGGAAGCAAAATATAAGCACAAATGAAAATCTAATAGCCCCCTTTTACGCCTCTCCCCTGCTGCTAGTTGCGCGGGTGAGTGGTGCGTGCGGGTGTGCGGGTGTGGGTGTGTGCGGGTGTGCGAGTGTGCGGGTGTGCGAGTGTGCGGGTGTGCGTGTGCGGGGGTGGAGTGTGCGGACGCGCCCCCCGCGGGGCAGGCCGCGCTGCGGGTAAAAGGCCGGGCCTCGAGATCGCTCGAGATACAAATCTTATCACCTGATTTTCAGGATATTAAAGACAAGATTGAGTGGCATATTATCGTGATTATAAAGAACCAAAGGTTTTTCCAAAAACTTTCTACAAAAAAAAACTGTGCGACCGTTGCCTCGAAGTTTCAAGAGATTTGCGTTTATCAGATCTTTCGATAATGTCTCGCAGTATAATATGCGACGTTAATGACCGCAATTACAAGCGTTTAACCTTATTTTATATTTTATTGAAATTTATTGCGTTTTGAGATCTGAGGAATTGACATACCGACCTTTCGCTACCATAAATAAAATGATCGTCTCTCGTCGGGTCTCGAGCCGACAGGCAGCTCCTGATCAGGGCTACCGCGAGCCTTCCCCTCGTTGAATATCTCTACCGGCGCTCCATTGTTCCGACTACAGTATAATGTACACACGATTCGATGTTAGCTGTAAGCTATCAAAGTTTCCTGCCTCTCCGACTTTAAATACTTTTTGTAAAGCTGTTAAAGTTTTGTTATGATTTCGCATATTTCCGAGCGTGAAACTTAGCTCGCAGGTCCGCGGTCCCCGACCCGCGCCCGTCCCCAGACGTAAGAGGATACGGCGCGGCATTAATGTGTGCTCAATCATTATTATATTTCGCGTCGATAAGTCCGCCAGACGTGCGGCCGCCTCGCCCCTCCTCCCCTCCTCCCCTCCACCCCTCCACCCCTGCGCTCCTCCGCGTGCCTTCAACTTTGTCGGACTAGCCAACTTGCGGGCGAAGGCCTAACTCAGCTGAAGGCTCTACCTCTTGATTATAACAATATAGACAAGTCGCAAGCGATGCTAAGGCAGTGATATTATTTTTAGTAAAATATTAAGAAATAATTTGGTACTTGTTTTTTATCCGACCACCAAAAAACTTGTACCTAACCTTATTTTTTTAACCTAACCTAACCTAACCCAACGAATCGAGCGGTCATGGAAATCTGCAATGAACGAAATAAACGCCACAACGGGACACATCGTCATATGATAGATTCTTATCTCTGCGAGTACATATATACATTGAAAAATTTTGGTGGTCGGATAAAAAACAAGTATCAATAATTTTTAATTACACATATCACACATGTAAATAAATATTAATTGTTTAGTGCAATACAAATGCAAATATATACTAATTTATTTTGTTTTAATTTAATAGCATTTTAATAGCCTAACATCTTTTGCGAGAATATTTTTAGACTTTTTTCTTAATATTTATTCATGGGTTTGGAACACACTTTCACACTTTGGAATCTTCTGGATTTATTCAATGTGTATTGTAACACCTCGGAGTATTTTGAGAACGCATCGCCAATAACCTCTTTCAACACTTGCTAATAAATGCTGACGCCAAAAACATTGAGATATGAAGTATTGGTTTTATTTTAAATAATAAAAGCCAATTCGGGTTTATAACTCTATAACAGTAATTGTGCGTATAACTTTTAACAGATACTATCCGAGCGGTCATCAAAGCCGCTCCTCGGGCCGGCCGTGTTTTTTTTAGCTGTAGGCGGCCATGTTGACAATGAGATTTGGCCATAACACTGAATGTTTACGGGCGGTCTTTTCTTTATACGTTACAAGGGCCAGCCCTACGGTCTCGGGCTGGAGAATCGAGTTACTGTCGGGATGTGATTACCACCGCTGATATTGATTTCACGTGCGAGCCTCCCCGCGCGCGGAATTGTTTCGGCCGCCGTTTGACTCGCCGGCCAGGATTTATTTTGTCCCGACAAGTCCGCGTCTCGGCTCCGAGATGCGACTCCGGCCAGCCTCTGCAGCTCTCGGGCCTGCAGTGATTGACTCCGATAGAGGCGGAGCTGGCCGGCCGGCGGATAGGACCGAGCAATAAAACGGGAAACCCTGAAATGTGACACTCAAAGCCTAAAAAAATATTCATCAAATATCCTTTCCGATTCAATTCAAGAAGTTTTTGATTGAAACATTTGTAAAAAGTTTAAATTAATTTACATGAAAATCAGTGAATATTTTACCTAAAAAAACTGCTTTTTAGTTGATGTGTAAAACGATTGATATATATAATTATATTATTCTGACCGTCCTTCCGTGCATACTCTGTTGTCTATAAGTTTACGCATTTAATTTTGATAGATTATAACGTTAAAAGATTTTTATATTCCATGGATATTAAAATTAGACAAGTTTATTGTTTTTGACTTATACAACAACAAAAAAAAACAACAGTAATATTTTTTTTAACGACGGCATATTTAAAAAAATCTGTTTTGCATTTTAGTGATGCTTTTGTCAAATTGTAATATTTACACAACATAAAAGCTCTAAATTTGTCATTTTGAATGCAATTTTTTTTGTAGCGAAAAAATTATTTCAAATAAAAAATAAATTAAACAATCAAGAAGAATGTCCAATTCGATGTAATTTCTAAGCTCATAGGTTGTTTTGAATAGTCAAGCGGCAGCGACACCTCACTGGAGCCCCGCGCCTCCAGCCCTGGCTCTGGTGACACCAAACGCGCTATCAATTGCGTTCCCAGGCGGAAATTGTTTTTTGTTTATACACACTCAATTTTTCTTTGCGCAGCCTGGCTGCGAGCTAGCCCGGCGCGGGATGAGGAGTCAATGTGATTTCGCTAGTTGTTTTTGAAGCGGTGTCGATTATCGCGCGGGCGCCTGGGAAAACATTTCGAGTGGCCGCCGGCAATAGTGACTGACTTGCCGTTTCGTAAGCTCTCGCATCGGCTTCTGGCTTTATGTAAATAGAAAATACTAATCCATCAGATTTATTTTCAACTCTGAGCCTTGAATGATGAGTATTTTTTCGTGAAAGCTTCAAACGAATTTCTAAGAAAGTATAGTTTGTATTTGTAAAAATACCAAAGAATTAACAGAACTGTAGAGAAAATTTTTATGAAATGGGATTAAAATATTCATTATTGAATTTACGCATCAAAATGTCTGATGGTAATTTAATTTAAAATATGAGGCTAGCAGCATCAGAGCGAGGGATTAGAGCACGATTTTTATAATATAAAATACTAAAAATATATAAACGTATGAGACTTCAGCAATTTAATGCGAAAATAATAAGTATTGCATTGCAGAAAGTTCGTAGACTCCCGGCCTTGTTTGCAGCACGTCCGTTCCGGCTCGGGACGGGAATAGCTCGAAGCTGCATTAGAAATAATTATCGTGCAGCCGTCAGATAGACAAGTCTTCCCCGAAGTCTGGAGGTAGGCCTTAATAATGTACCGAGAAACTTGCGAAGTGAGCGTCCGAGCAAGTTTGTCGGGAGTCACGGAGAAGTTTCGTTTTTCCGTTGTTCCAGACTGTCTTTGGTAGATTGATCCCGGAGTGAAAAGATGGCAACCGCGCTCGAAACTTTGACGGGTTTGATTGAAATGCACTTCAAGTTATTGTATAGGATTCATTCTTGGTTTGATAAAAGAAATTTGAAGTTATAATGGAATTTGTGATTGATAAAAATCCTTTACTTGCAACAAAACACGCGAAGCCTTATTATTGTATTGAAAACTAGTATTTGTATTTTATATATCCTCAGATTAATAACAAACACTCTCGAGTAAAAATCATGTATAAACAATGTATAAACAGATATATTGATAACTGCAATATACAATACTGTTCAATTTATTTAAAATAATAATTAAACGTTTTCAATAAATCCGTATAAAAAATAAATCAAATCACTCAATTTAAATATAAAAAAACATTACCAAATATGTAAGTAAAGTAATTACAAGAATAAGTTACTGATTACTTACTTAGAGATGCGTATAATAACAACAGCTGCCAAAACCTTCGAACATATAAGATATATGTTTTCCTCGCGAACTCCTGAGCTAGTTAACATTTTTGGTTTCATTGAAATAACCAAACTCTATTTTATAATATGAGCGCGTAACATTTAACCCTGCACAAATACACCGAAACCGATAAAAATATCAAATCATTTCCTTTGAATTTTTTATATGATCGGAGTGTCGATTGATATTGTCAGTTTCAAAAAATGTACGAATTCAAGAAGTATCTTAAAGCAAAGGACATAAATCACAATATTTGCAGTAACTCCTGCTTCCTTGCATAGCTCAGAGCCGGCTTCCCCGGTCTCCGCGCTGTCGCTAGGTTGTCTCAAGTCGGCCGGGAGGCTGACAGCCACGGCAAATGAACAGCGCGATGTCTCAATGGAATATGCAAGCCACTGCAGCCGAGTGCCGGCCGAGAGCTGCTGGGATATTTAAAGCCGGGATTTGGACTCGTGCATTATCCGGTGGATCGAACTTTTACGAAGAGAGAATGACTGTGAGGTGTGACTGCTCTGCGCAAAACCGCGAAGTGATATATTTAACTCAGAATGCGGGTAGTAAACAAAAACATCACGTATACTCAGCATTGAACACTTTTGTAGTAGATGACAAATTAACATTAGTTACTCTTGAGCTATAAACGTTGCGAAGGTTTCAGGTCGTTTGGGGTGGCGCTACAAAATACCGATGGTAAGATTGGCATTTATTGTTTATTTAGTTTGTTGTTAATTGGCCGCATCTATCACGCAAGTGACGGTGGTGGCCAGGGCGGGCCTCCCCGCGGGGATGAATAAATAACTCAGCGGTTGTATGAGCGATCGTCCAGTCCGCGCCGCCGGACATTTTTCAATCGACTTTGTTATGTCAGTTGACAAGGAGCATTTGTCTGAAACTTTAGTACATTTTTTATTCGGCAGCTCTCCCCGTTCGGGGTCCCCCGAGACGGACGGAGGAGGAGCATACATTATCTTATTGTTCGAGCCTAGGAGAGCTTTTCTCGTTGGCTGTTTGTTTATTATCTTTTTTACAAATCAAAAAAATGAAATGTAAAAGTAGTGTGACCTGGTTAAGAGTGGTTATCTGCTAGCTTCCAGACAAAAATCAAACAATTAAGGAACACGTATTATTATTTTTATATATTAACTAATAATCACATGAGTATATACGATCTTATTGTAACCTACATACATAACATCAAACTCACCCAAATATTATGCTAATAAGGTTTCAAACAAAATGGTAATTTTTATTTTCGTTACTTTTAACATTATCATATAAAACTTACCACTATTAAGAATATAATGAGCTAGAGTATTTTAATTTTATAATCAAAGCTATATATTACACGAATATGTAACCATTTAAGAGTTGAACACCACTCCAGGAGTGTTTGGAGAACAGTGATTGTATTATATTGTGTACAAATTACATTTTGGGCAAACATTAAAAATAATACATTATTATGACCTAAATATCTAAATTATCCTATAATTATCCCAGGGTGGGATAATCGTCCATAATAATATTTACAAACGATTGTAAAATGTATGAAACCGCTTAGAATAAGACAAACAGTACCTTAAAAGCTCAGAACATTTTGGAATTAATACTTGAATTGACCCTTTTCAATAAAGATTTCATAGCTGTCAGGCAATCTATAGACCTATTAAATTTGCAACTTTGCCCGCAAACTCGTGTCCCTTAACGCCAACTCTTTGCTCGCTACAATATTAACGCAAAATCATCCCTTTTAATCGGGGTTCAATCCGAGTTATGATATTTCGGGGAGATTTTTCCCCTCTGACCTCTCGGCTGTGTATTATGTATGGGCTCCCATTAAGTGCCGACCGCGCGGGATACGAACCCACACTAAACAATTCATGAGGCGCTTGTTTCAACAACTGGCCCGCGGCGGCCCAGCGACCCGGCGAGGCGAGCCGGAGCGCGTCAGAGCTGCCTCGGACGAGCCGCTGGCTACCCCTGCCTACCCCTGACTACCCCTGACTACCCCTGGCACAAGGGTGAGCTTCCCTAAACCCTTTCATGTATTTTCACCTTAGCTTCAAATCCTTCATTCCAAGGAATTTCAGTGTGGGTTTGATTACAATTATCATTGTTAATATTCTTTATAATATTTCAATGTTGATCATCGATACCATGTTCATTATAATGAATCTTGAATACTGCCCTAAACATCCTTACATTGAATTCTATTAAAGTAGTATAAATTTATATAACTAACCATGTATTTAAAATGAATACGTCTGAGCAAGGTATCTGTCATGGTATGAATAAATATAAATCATTGAAGTTCATTTGGCTTACTCATTCAATACAGCATTTTTAACGATATATATATTTACTTTTGAATATATTCTGATTATGAACGATAAAAGATAAATTGATTATAAAATGACTGTTCCGTCTAATATTCTACGTTTGATGCCTGGGTCGTTACAGGTATTCTTGTTGCTCGCTTTTAATAAGCTGTTAAGAGTCGTATTACTTGTCGTCTGTAGTTTCGTTCTACAATGACTCAGTTGGAAACGGACTGGAATGTTATGCAACAGGTTGGGGATTTAAACGCCACTTGAAGTCAGCAAACAGTTTATTGAAGCTTTAAAACCTTGTTCGTAGGCCAGGGAAAGTGGCAACTTTGCGGAAGCGGCGCGGGCGATTTAACTCAACAACGCTGTTTATATCTCGGCCAGTAATGCTGGAAGAACCAAACAATTGTCTTTCAGAATTCTTCGTGGTAAGCCGCGCCACGTCGTTCCGATTGCTCGTCCGTTCCGATACTGATTAAGTATACCAGTCCATATTGGCCGGATCTGCTATGTACTTAGGATCGGATTGATATGCATAGGTAGGTATTCAAGGGTTGGCTATTGGGCATAATGCTGGAATGGATTCTTAGATGTGGGGGATGATAGTTGATGCATTGTTATTAAATTGTAACAACGAAATCAGTTGCAGCTGTGTAATCTATACTGAGATTCTTTTAATTATTTGTTTTGGCGTCTGTATAAAGTCACTCGGTTGTTAATCTTATTTGGGTAGCATACATTTACAATGAAAGCCACCAAGTGTATGACAATGAGCAACAAATGACACACACCATATCAGTGTTTCGAAACTTCAAAAAAAAAAATCCTTCAGCTAAAATGTTTGCCTTTTACGAAATGACTTTTACAAAAGCCATATTGAAATCTTCATATCGTCAGGATTGCTAGTGCCAGGATAGCAACAACGTCGGTCGGTATCGATTAGAGTTAGATAGTGCGGGCGAAGGGTGAATCTCTTATCGGCTATCGGCGGGGCTGGCGGCCTGCGGGATGAGGCTTCTGACCTGGCTTATACACTGTGTTAGATATTTCATATTTCAATACGAATATGCCACCGCTTGATTGCCTTGATGCCGCTGGTTTTAATTATTCGGCTTTTATTCAAATCACCGGATTGGGCCAAGGATTGATACTATCAAGTCAATGCTTTCGATTCGAAATAAGTATTATATTACCAAAAAACTTCTGATTGCTGTTAAATACCACTTTTTACTGTTGGTTATGTTTTTGTATTGCATATACTTAAAATCAACTTTTTAGTTTAGTTTTGGCTACGAGAAAAAGTTAATTTGGGTAAAAAAGATTAAAATCCGTAACACTGTTTAAGAACGGGCATGATCGCTAGACGTGTTTTCTGCGTTAAATGTACTAAGTTTCTTGAAAAAATATCAATATAAATATTTCTCCCGAGCAACCCTCATTTCTTTTTAAGTATCGTATTTAGACTCCTCGTTCAGTTAAAATGTCTTCCATAAATAAGAGTAAATAAATCATTTGAAAACAAATTATTAACACGGTTACCATTTGCTGATACCAGAGAAAAGAACTTACTTTACTTATACGTTTTCTCTATATTTACTATTTATCAATTGCGGATGTTTAGACCTTGACAAATCTACTAATATCAATTGTACTAATATTTTTATTATTTTTCATTAAAAACAAGATCATTAGAAACAAAAAAAATCGAAATATTAACGGCTATTTTATGATAAGCTCGATCGTCAGAGATAATCCCCAAGCAAGTGTTCTCTCTCGTATGCGGATAAAAAGATTGTATAGAATCGTTTGATACCTTTTCAATTCAGATAATTGCGATGAGAGCTCCTCGCCCCCACACAGTCCGTATTAGACTTCGCCACTCGTCCCTAATCCCCGAAGCCTTGCTTACCTGAAACAAAAACAAATAAAATGAGAACATTGAATTAATCGATCGCTCTTGAAGCGACGATGACTGTCCGGAATGCCTGTTCGCCCCATCATTGTTTAACCATTAATAATCCCCGATGATAAATCTCATATTTGAACTTGTGACCTTTTCTATTCATAGGCTAACCACCTCCAGACTTTGCAGAAAAGATTTTAATAAATAATACTTTTTATCGAGGATTCTACTTTCATTTATCAAAGATATTGCATCTTTTCTTTGTATGAATTTGAATATATTTTTGATATACCATTTTTAATGTTCCCACAAATATTCCATTGCAGACATTAAGCTGTTTTGATAAACATTATTATAGCATAAATTTAATTTTTACATTATTTTACTGTTGGAAAACAATTAAGATTCGTGAATTTTACATATTTTTGGCGTGCTTATAAAGTATACAACGAGTGCAAAAATCATATGGCGTCATTTACAATATATTTTTTATAAAAAGTATAAAGCTGCATTCAGTGCAAAAAATACACGCTTTTGTTCACAGTATCAAATCGTGGAATTCTTGTATTTGATTAAAAATATGTACGAGTAGTATTGAGACTAGTTCCAGGAAGAAACAATGAACATTTTAGTGATATTAAAAACAAAGCTCGCCAATATTCAATCAAATATAATAATTGGGAAAATAAATAACAGCGCTGCCATTGTTGGCAGATAAAAAAAATGCAAAGGCACAGCAGTAAAATAAAGGATCTATGATGTACGCGATGCACTGGCAATCGCAGCCATTGTCATGATGGAAGCTTTCAGGAGTCAGCTCGCAGCGGGGCCGCCGGTCACCGCCATCATCAAGACAATGGCCATCTAAATTGCAATCCGGTCCGGCATTCTAGCGAGCCCACTGTCGACCATTCCACTCGCATTTTGATCTGCCAATGTGGAAGGCGCATTGTGCGAATCTCATATTTCCGGAAGTTATTTTTGTTTGATTGTAGTTTTTGCAACTTTCGGCGCAGTTGATAAATAGTACGTCGGCTTAAATTGCAGTATTGTTAATGAATATTGAAGCAGATATGCACGATTTCACTTGAACACAAACACAAATATTATCGCGTTCATTTTTTTTTATATTGAATCAATTCCTGGTAAACAGATTTAAGTGTTTATTATAACTTATAATAATTCAAAGTGTACATTTATTGAAGTTTGCTTTGTGCTTTGTTATTTTTATTGTTGATTTGTTAAATTACCAATATGTACATGATGAAACAAAACTAAATCACACATACAATTAAAAAAAATTATAAAATTACATAACGAAAATAATCGATACAGAATTTTCATTTGTGATAATAGCCTAAATATTAATAAATTAATGATTCATAAATAGAAAATAAAAAGTTGTTTTTAACGTCTAATTTTATTGTTGAAAAAAATAATAAAATTCGTCGTAATGTAGAAAAGTAAGGGCCAGCATTAAGCGACGGAGAAAGGACACGTGATGAATTTAGCAGTCATAACGTTTGGCTTTCCCTTAAGCTGTACATTTCTTTTTTTATTCCTTCCGCCAGAGTCGGGCGCTCGCGTACAAACACGGTTATGTTTTCCCTTTGAATTCTTCAAATTCTAGATAAGGCGCTCGAGCTCTCGCAGGGAAAAAGAAGCGGGCAGAAGATCTCAATGGCGGCTCGCCTGATAATCTACTTTTTATCATATCGTAAATGCTGCCAACCCCTGGCCGGGGACGGGGGCTGCTAGACGCGGTGCTCTGCGATGGCGGCCTTCCCACGCTCCCCGGGTACTAACATGACGGATATAAAAACTAAAACAAGAATGCGTCGAGTGTGAAATTAAATTTTAGTTTCTTTTAGTCTGACGCATCCGTAATATAAAAATTGGGAATCAAATGTTTACGAAAGGGCGATCAATTGACTTTGGGTTTGATTACTCAGAACACGATGTAACTGCGATGCATTAAAAAATCGACCGTTTCATGTTATGTCTCATTTTTTTTAAATTTGCAAAGTGTAGTGGCAGGATCCGAAAGATGATTTAATAATTCATTTATAATACTAGGAGAATATAAATTAGCAATGTTGAATCATAGGTGTGTTTTTTTTAAAGTAACCTGAACAGTTGTGCGGGCTGTGTGTATTTGTAGTTGACGATAAAAGTGTCCGCTTGCAATGCAAGCCGCAAATTTTATTACAGACCACGTATTTGAGTTACTAACGAGGTCATAGTAATAAAATAAAAAATGAAATAATTAAACGTCGAGCTTAATAACAAAAAAAATACAAGCTTATTTTAGTGTAACTATGGCTTAATTTTATTTCAGCAGACATTTTTTCGAAATAAAATAAAATACACTACAAGTATATATGTTTTTAGTATATTAGCTTCTCCATATTATTATTACCGCAATAGTGTGAGAAACCAGAGGTCACATAAACCAATTCCCTTAAATTATTACACTAATATGTTTTACATAAAACGCTGAAAGAAATAATACTTGATAATAAAACAACTTATAAAATATAAAAACGTTACATCTTGTCATTTGAAATAATATATTTTATAGTAGCGCGAAATTTTCTAAGCCATAAATAATTTTACGTGACACCGAGTTTTACAGTATCGATTTATGTGGAAAATATAAAAACAGAGTATTTATGAAAAAAATTTATTCAAAACATTTGAAATGAAATTTGTTACTTCTTATAATATGTCTCTTTATTTAATATAATGTATATATTTACAGACAATATATAGAATAATAATAATCGGCCTAAAGACACGTTTACGATTATTTTTTATTTAAAGTCTATTGGTAAACAGAAAAAATACCAAAAACTTCACTGAATAAAGTCACTCAAATAAACGAGCAATTTCATCTCCCAATATCTATTTCAATAAGTAATTCAGAAAATTACAAGGTTTTAAAATATATATACATTTTATAAAAAAAATTGTACATTGTGTGTCACGAATGAGTTCTTGTAATTTTTTTTCAATTGAATAAATTATTTCGTATTTGTATATAATGTGCCTAGAGATAAATAAATGTGAGCTTTAATTTTACTGTGATTACCATAGTCGACTGTAAGCTAATGTTAATATCATTATTTTGGGTTGTCTTAACATTTAAAGAAAAGTCATTTCAGTCATGGCCTAATGCAATTTTTTAAATTAATTTTAGTATTACTATAGTAAGGCAAGGTTTATAAGGATTGGACATGTTATAACTGACAAGTGCCAGCGATCCCCTCTCTTTATAGGCAGCGTGTCCGCCGGCTGGGAGATGTCCGCGCATAAAGCTCTCATGTCGTTTTATGAATGACTTTATGAAGTAATAATATTTATGATGGTTAGGATGGCAATATTCCACAGAGATTATTTTTAATGATTATAGAGGTGATACATACGGCTATGTAACTGCTTTATAGAAATTTATATTTATAAATTTACACCAGCAATAAAACTGATCACCTGCTATTGTTTATGTCACGAGTTTCTCGTATTACTGAATTAATCAAAAGTAATATCGAAGTAAAACGAAAGAGAGACGATGGATAGAAGAATTAAAAGAAATGGTGCTAAAATAGACAGATATGGGTTAAGTGAAGTGGTTACGAAGCAAGAAGATATCTTAGTCCGGTACTTGTCTTTTATCCGACCACCAAAGAAAATTGTCCTATTGTTTTGCTTTTTTTGTTGGCAACAGTGTCTATTGTTTTGCTTCTTTTGTTGGCAACAGTGTCTATTGTTTTGCTTCTTTTGTTGGCAACAGCGAGTAAATACATTTTATAAGCAATGAAATATGAGACATGCATTATCCTGGTGGCCAGAATTTTCCAATGCTATCCATGATGGTGTCGAAAGGATCCATGTGTCTCATTTTCACACGATTTCTCAACCTAACCTAACCCAACTCACGTTCACAGAATTTGATGCTAGTCAGCTCCTTGCTCCAACAGTAGATGAATAGTATGACTTGTCTGTAAGTTAACTTCGATCCTTGCATCCATGTGTCACATCGTACATGTATCATCTCTCTGCAACCACTACGGCTGCACCGCCAGCGATCTTGTTGTTCACTCAACGACAGTACCATGGCATGACTATTGGTACATATGCGTGGATTGTGTAAAATACCACGCTGTTGTAGAAAAAGAACGCTACTAGCCTTGTCGTGTACGATTGCTGATAACTGAAGTAAGTTAATTTTTTGTTTGACAGTTATACTTTGAATTAAATAAATAAACAATACGTATTTACTCGCTGTTGCCAACAAAAGAAGCAAAGCAAAAGACACTGTTGCCAACAAAAGAAGCAAAACAATAGACACTGTTGCCAACAAAAAAAGCAAAACAATAGGACAATTTTCTTTGGTGGTCGGATAAAAGACAAGTACCCTTAGTCCTGGAGGAATAGCGTGCATAGTAGACTCTATTTTATATGTTTTAGGTGAGATATCTATCCAGGAGATATCAATCGCAGAGGTGATGTCTAAAGACTAGTAGCAGTGACTAGAAAAAGGAAAAGATAGATTGCTTAAAAATGAGCTGATCAAATCTAGATTGCCACGGCCTTCCTGGCGATAGCTGCTCTTCAGACGGTGCTATACAAACTGTAGATAGGTTTTAGGAAACAAAATAGCAATTAAAGATAAAACTATTACTATCTCTGCTATTACTCTATCATAAGAAATGAAAAGAGTTTTCGTGAAAGTTAAAGTATTTCTCGTCGTATCAATGGGTATTAATAGCTGCACAGCTATTCTTAGATGAGGAAGCTTATGACATGTAAATATTCAGTTTAGATCTTGGATATAACACCCATTATGATAAATGACAGAATAATTTGAACCAGGTTTAGTGACTTTATTATGATAAAGTGCCTAGTAATGTACTTCAAAGTTAAGAGGTAGGATTTATGTATAGCATTCAGATCATGTACAAATTTATAAAACTCGTAAAAATAGTTAGAGAAACAACCAGTTTTTTTCATAATTGCATTAATTTAAAAAGAAGTTGACCCGGGGATCTTGATAGAGATAAAATAATGATTTCTCGTAATATTTTTATAATATTTATTTTAAGCCGATATCATATACTATCAATAGTATTTATGATATTACGCAGTAGAAATAAAAGTTTTAACTTTAGATAGAATTTTAATACCATTACATGTTTATTAGTTTTATTATATATAACATAGTGTTATATTAAACAAATTGCATTGTTTTCTTTGTGTATCACTTATCGTGTAGTAGTTATTATAATCCCATATTATTGGTTCATGTTTTATAAATTACAGTATTTATAAAAACAAATCTACTTTAATATTTATAACAAACTGCAGTAGAATTACAATCAATTTATTGAAAAATAATACAACATGATGGAAAATTTTAAGTGATTCATATGCTTAGAAACTCAATATTTTTGACAGAGAGTACTAGGTGGAATTCCATTTTAATATTTTTAATATAAATACGTGAGTGATTTTTCCACATATTCATTTTTATTAGTGAACGGTTTCGCCAACCTTTCACGTTGGCATTATACTTTGATAATGCCAACGTGAAAGGTTGGCGAAACCGGTCACCAATAAAAATTAATACGTGGAAAAATCACTATGATTCATATGCATTGTTGAGCTATAAACCAGAGGCCTGTGCGAGGAGTGATTGCAGTACGACCCCGCCGCTTTGACAAGTTAACAACCCATTCCGGTGGTAAAGGAACATTCAGCTATTGGGTGGCTTGTATTCTCAAAATATATCGACGGTTGAGAGTCGAGCTCGATACGTTTCAGTTTATTTTTGCATTGCAGCGATAAAACTGTACAATACCTATAAAAAAATGTAACCCTCGTAAAACCAATATAAATTAAATTAAATTAAAAAAATCTGCTTTGCATGTAACCAACCTCCCAACTGGATCCTGAGGCACAGATTACCTAACCGATACAATCTTTTACTTTTAATAAATTTAGCTTACGTTGATAGTTAGTGCTAATAACAAAGCTCGCTTCTTGTTCCTTGTGTCGTCGTTCTTATATTTAATTGGGTAATATAAGTATGTAGTGGAAATTTTTTTAAACACAATTTTTTTGGACTTTTCATAACAGAAATTGGGTTGGTGGTATTTTTGTAAAACAGGTTTCTCTTGTTATATCGGATTAAAATCTGAAATTAAATAATCTGATTCTTAAAGTATAGTTGAGTTTCCAAATGGTATTTATCGTCAGTTAGACAGTAAACGTGAGATTATTTCAGGCTTCGTTTTTCTTATAGCAGATATTGAAACGTATTTTTACGAGCTTTCATGGTAAAATTTTGTTATATAGGATCGTCAAGTTAGAGGCTATTAGCGTAAACTATAATTCGCCCGAGTATAAGGCGTCCGTACCTTTCATCACACACATTAATGCGATGGATCAGTCCCTCGTAAAACCGAAATACCACACTTGGAGGTGAGCCTAAAAGATCGCACTGCTTTATGTCACAGTCGATATTAAACGAGATTGAATATATGATAGGATGCCGTAATGGCGCTCTGGTCAGAACATCAAAATTCCGACAGGGAGAGGGTAGGAGACCGTTATGTGTCATATCATTTTAAAACAACGTGTATTTACAATTTTTGTAGTTCTGTTTTGATATTTTTATGAGACATCCACACAGTTTTTTTTTTACTGAAAAAGGTAATGATTTTTTTATTTGTGAATATAAAAAAACACATGTCAACATAGCCTTTTAGCAAAGTGGTAATCTAAACGATAAAACTTCGCAAAAGCGGAGAGGAAACTTTAATTTCAATATCAATAAATTTATCAGATCCTCGTACACTCAAATTACGACCAGACGCCATATTACGTGCTAGTTTTTCAATAACGCCTCCACCGAAGTGCAATTTATTCTACACATGTCAGGACACACGCGGCTTATCATAATGCTCGCTCAGTCACAAGATGTCCACCGTGGCGATGGCTGCCGCGCGGAAACCGAGCTGGGAAATTATTTCCCTTCGGTGGAAATGCAAGTTTACGGAAATGTCGGGCGCCGGCAACATCCTCCGGATAATCGCAGATAAGCAGCGAACCCAACAAGGCCACTGCACAGTGGCTTTTTATATTTATTTAGAAACGAACGGTTTGTACTTCACGCCCCTGTATGGTACGAGTTCATATTAATAAATGAAAGATAAGCACTCTGTTAGCGTGCGATAGTGAGTTAACGATATCTGAAAATTTAATTAAATAATAAAAAATGAGTTTAATTGAATAAAGTCAACATGAAAAAAACCGAAGATTTTTAAAAAGACATTGATCAAAAATATTTTAAATTTGAGAGATTTTTGTTGGTAATACGACTTCATTGATACGTATATGATTATTGTAATAAATGTGATAATATAAAAGATCAGGTTTATATATATATTTTGGTGGTGTGAGTTATTGGTATGGAGCACATTCCGTAATGTCAAAATGTCTGGACGTGAATGACCAAGGATCGACAGCTAACGAAGCATATAACAATAAATTAAGTTGACTTGAGAACGCCCGTACTACTTATTCAAAGATTTTATAGGGATTTTCAGTTTTTACAAAGATCTTTACGAGGAATAATAATTTAACCACGGTATTCTGGTTATCTATACCTTAAAAAGAAATATTTTTATGAGAAAATAATTTAAAAAATTATATATTTTTTTATTATAATGAATTTAAACGAGACTTTAAAATTTTATGAGAGATTATAGATTCGCTCACATGCGATAAATATATACTGCTGAATAAGCGTGTACTGCTGGGGCTGCTTTTTGCTGCCCCAACTGGGTGTTGCGCCCCAAACAGAAAGCGTTTATATGTCATTTTATATATTCATAAAAAATAAAGATCAGTTTTAAACGAAACGAAAATTTGCTTAAATGAATAATTCAAATATTAAACATTTATTTTTGCAGTAATATACAAGCTTCTTCGCGCAAATATCAAACTTATTTTATATTTTCAAAATCATTTAAAACAATACAGTGAATGTCGCTGGATATATTTAGAATAATAAAATATACACGGATGAAAAGAATGAGAGATTTTCAATTGAATAATGAAATAGAGAGTCGAGAAGACGAAGAGACTGAAATATTCATACAATTCAATTCGGTGGATGCACTGGAAACACACGCGAGAGCGGTCGGCGAGCTTTCATTTGAAATGTATCTTCTGACCTTACGCGACCTTTCAGCTTATCGTGACCCGCATACTGTAGGCGAGCGGCTGTGGATTAGTCGATATTAGTTCATAATTCTATTACTGAGTGAGTAGCATAGGAAATTCACTAAAAAGTTATGTGATAAAGTATTCTTCACGATTTTGTTGGCGTCTTCTTTGCACTCGTGGCAAATTATACTCGCGATATTCTGAGAGAACGCAGCAAAAAAAAGAAGATTTTTGTTTGAAATTCCCTTATTTTGCGTGGATAACAAACACGAATATATTTTGCGTTACATAAATAATTCTAAGCTAAAGTGATTAGGATGTTTTTTTTCCGGCAAAGTCACTTTGGATATATCTCTCTATGGTAGAGCACTAAGGTTGCACGTATTTCTTTAAAATTCTTAAGAAATAAAAGCTGCATAGGGTGGAAAATGCAGAAATTGATATTCAAGCAGGAGGCGTTGGCAGCTCGCTGGTATCAGAAATACATGAGAATAAAGGCGTTCAAATCGTAGAGATCAGCGACCGCGCGGTGGGCGTGTCTCGTGCATCTCGGAGCGCGACCTCTGCATGAACCCTGCGACCTTGTTATGTGCTCCCGGCAGCTGGCAGGGACCCGGAGACTCGGGGACCCGGGGGCCCGGGGACCCGGCCACCCGACCACCCGGCCACCCGGCCACCCGGCCACCCGGCCACCCGGGACCGGGTTCGTTACGTTGGGAGAGCGCGGGACGACTCTATTCATTTTTAAATCCGAAGAGCATAACGCTCGGCTCGCTCGTCAGCGCTCGGGCGCGAGGGAGCCTTATCGCGACACGCGACCCTGGCGGGGAGATAAGGTTTATCAATGTTAAAAGGATGAAAGTTTACTCTGATTGTGTGTGGAATGTTTTACTTTTCCATCTTTTTGTGGCTTTGTGTAAAATAAATTAATGATATTTTGAATCGAAACTGTGTTAGTCGCGGGAGGGTAAAATCGTCTTACAAAAAAATCACATGAACTCGGTACCGCTATAAATTTAATCAGAAGTATAAATTTAATAAATTATATTTTTGTGATGTTGAACCTATTATTGTATATTTATTGTACAAGTAATTTTTTATTTGAAATTAGACTTTATTGTATTAAATTATAGTATATAAACATCAATATTGTAATTTTACAACGTATGAAAAATACATTTTTGTTTATTCATAACCTATATAATATGCATTTTAGGTTCATTACTTTTATCGAAACACTATTTATGTGACGAGCATGTTTCAGCGTACTTAACTCTCAAAGTAAAATATCGTGTAGGAATTTTTTTTTTGTTATGGTTTTATTTAAAAGTTATCTAAAAGGTTTACGAATGCACAAAAACTAACAAATAATCTATCGACGTGTATACATTTCATACGAAACGGTTATGTTTATTTACATAAAATATAATACATTGGAGTTCAACGCAATACAGGGTATTGAAAATAAAATATATTAAAATAATTAAAGAATCCTAGAAGTATTAATAGAGAAAAACAAAATGCAATAATCACCGGAGAGCAGCTGCTCCCCCAAACTAGAGAATTCCAGGATACCGAAAGCGTGAGATCAATTATTATCATAGTACAAATATATTAACTAATAATAGAAAAAAGTTAATAAGGATGTATCATCTAATCTTTTTTTATTTTATTGTTCGTATATGTTCACCAAAGGTATAGAATATGTTTTTAATACATAGTATTTTCATCTCTATTTTGTTAAATATATATGCACATACATAATTAAAAAATATATATTATTGAAATATACTATTGACCTTTTCAATCACGATTGCGAAGGTAGCATTTAAAATAATGTAACCAGAATTTATTCTAAAACACAGATATTATTCATACCGGTACCTGTATAAATACAAATTCAATTACAAAATAAAAACATATCTGTCAAAATAATGCGTTTATCTGGGCCGGAGCGGAGGTCGGTTTATAAATAAGATTTCTTGTGATTCCGGCCCTGGCGGCTCCGGCGCGCGGCGGGCCTCGAGTGCTTGTATAAATAAAGAAGCAAGTCCGTGAATGGGGTTAGCAGACGTCCGGGCTCTTATGAGCGCCGAGATAAACTAAATAACGTTTCCTTTTATTAAAATACGCCCAGGATTTTTAAACACCGACAAGAATGTCGACACCGTCTGGTAAACCTATCTCGCTGCAAATAGCCCTGTTTACAAACTGAAAAAAAAACTAGATGTTTATGAGGTAAACCAGAAAAAAAATTAACGCTCCTTGAGTTAATTTTTTCAGTTTTCTTTTGTATAAACTGAGCATGCACAAAATATGATATCAATAATTAATAACAACACGACACTGTTATAATTGTTTCACACTCTTACTGAAAACGTGGTTATGTCGCCTCGTATTCTGATTATTGCATGTCATCAAAAATTCTTTAAAAAAAGTGCTTTGCACATGATTGAGGGTGGCAAAAGGGTTAATATACAATACGTAAATCCATGTTCAGTAAAAAATTGCAACAAGAGCAAATTGTGTCTCATGCACGATAACAAAAGTGGAGTCAGTTATCATCGCAGCCCTCGCTCGGCCGCGGGGGCGGAAGCGAGTCGCCGCCGCCGCCGGCGACAATCAGGGGCCCGTAACCGAATTACTTTCTAATAAGTCTCCGCCAAATTGCATTTAGGCGGAGCCTATCGATGTAATTATGAGGAGATGAGTGCCTGGCCGAGAGGCTGCCGGAGACGCACCAGGCCTTGCGGGAGAAATCACTTCTATTGTTGGCATTGCAGTTCACACGTACCAAAAGTTTCTACATTGCCTTTCTGTTATAATACTTTAAATGCACAAATACTTTTTACGTGGTTTTATATGAAAACCGTTGTTTTAGAGACGTCGACTATTTTTATTTTGTTTGTCAGTAAAATGAGACGGTCGGATTGGGTGCAAGTAATCAATAATATTACTTTTAATTGAATTGTATTTAAACGATACAGTCGCGCGAGGGGCTTGCACAGTGCTGTATCCCAATGTGATACAGCCATCGGAAAATGGCGAGAGTCAAACTTTACTCAAGAGAAAGATAAATATTAATGGTTAAATGTGAAAAGTAAATGATTGTTGTAATTCAGCGGAATGGCGGCGCGGGGGTGCGGTGGTGCCGGGGGGCAAGGGCGCTACTTCCTGTGACGATTCCGATTAATTATAACAAATATGATTTATTACTTATAACTTGTCAGCGCTCCAGAAAGCGATTCGTATTTCGAGGGGAATTAAAGACGATTTCACAATTCATATATAATTTACGTTCGCCGCTGTAAAAGCTATTACGTCAATCACGGTTTGGATATTGTAAAATTTGTTCGTTTACTCGTCTAATAGGGGAAGTGAAATTAATGAATCTTTGCAGAATCATTTATTCATTTCCAATTTGTTACGATTGAAAATGTTTGCGCTGGAGGGACACAAATCTGTTCGATTATAATGGGAAATTTAGAACTCGATCGACTGCAAATGTAAGGCTATTTATAAAAGCGAAAAACAAAAAAGACATCAAATTAATTCGTTAATAAAAACATACCAGAATACTTATTAGATTTTAGAAAGAAATGCTTCAAGTGTTCAAGTTCGAGTGTTTGAAATTTATATGAATTCAACAGTAATAAAATGTATTTTTTTTTTACATTTGCGGTTGTTTTACCAAATGCCAGGAAAATACGTTAGGGATAACATAATTTTTTAAGTTGCAGCATGTTTGTTGTTTCAATTTATTTAAAATAAAACCACGTGTTATTGTAAACTTTAAATTTTGTTAATGACTAAAAGCTCGAATAAGACCTGTGTTTTGCAATTCAATACGTATTGTTTCTTATTATACTAGGGACATTAAGTATCTATATTCCATATAAGCCAGGGCTTTGCAACGATAGCCCCGCTGTCCCGTACTTGCAGTTGTGATAAATGGTCTGTCATATAATATTTCACTATCAGTATCTCACCGAGCCGCACGGCATACGAGTCGGGAAGCGTTCCTTCACAATGGATTGCCAGCGCGACAGCGTCCTACTTCTCAAGACGGGAATCCTAGGCATCTATTGATTAAAAAGGGACTCCATTCACTCGGCATTCCTGACCACGAGGCTTGCATTTTACTACTGAATCTCGCAAGGGGCACCGAGGCGGACAAGGCGAGAAAAAACTAATCTAAACTCCTTTGCTGTATGTGGGAGCGAACGCAAGATTCCGTACATTAACAATTTTATGCGCCGCGGATACGGAAATAGTTCCCCCAAGTTGGCGACGGAATTAAAAAGAGCAAAGAAAATGTCAGTGAAAAGTATCATAGATTTCAAATTCATTAAAGTTGTTTTGCGGGCTGTGGAAGTCACGCTTGTTCGTGTAAATGAAAAAGAAAAGATTTACACTTAAACTATTTAGCTATGGGTATTGTTACTATGGCTGAGTTGTGTTAATTAACATTTACTATTTGGAAAATAAATAAAAACGTCAAGCAAATAGGTAAAAAATCGATTTATTTTACGATACAAATGTATTATATATTAATCAAATAAACTATGCATACATCGTCTTTATATCAAACGCATATTATTATCTTGTTTATATCGTTTCCTTTTATAGTAAAGAAAGGTGCAGCAAGTAAGCATTCTTTAATGGTGTCATGTCGTAAAAGCTGTCAGAAATAAAAAAACCAATTAACTTGATTGCTCGCAATGTTGGCGAGCTTTAAGTACACCATGGCTGTGATGTTGTCGACTCACTGCGATGTCGCTCGGCTAAGAATGTATTATTCCATCGGGTCGAGTACGTCAGTTTTAATAAAATTATACCACGAAACAATGTCGTCCAGAGTCTAACTTGTAATTTGAATTGAAGGTAAACAAAGGTGAGACGGCCATCCAATCAGATTACACGATCTAGTCACGTGGGGTTAGTTCGCATTAATTTATTATGCTTTATTAAGACAACCCAAAAAACGTTTCTCCGCCGTTCTCTATCGAGAAGGATTAACTCACTGTTAAATTTATTATCACCGCACTTATTATTCAAATGGGGTAAAACAAAGTTTAATTATTGTCGAACAAAGTAACGGAGGTTTTTCGCACCTCCGTTCGTTTCGTAGGAATTTTAACCCGAGTTCTAAATGTTTTTCTCGAAGTCAAAGTAAGAGATTTCGATGAACACTGACGTCACGTTGACAAGGAAGATAGTAAACTTAAATAATACTTTACGTTAAATTTTCTCTTCTCCAAAATTTTAGTCATTTATCGTCCTCCCTTCCTTGAAGCACTTGGCAGATATGCCGGACGCTACAAAAAGGGGGAAAATCAGATTAGTAAATAATGTCGATCTAACTTGTTCAAATTTTTCTATTGATTTTATCAAGCTTTATGCTTTCACTAGCGTTCAGTCTCGATTATTTTCCTTCCCTGTCTCACTCCTTTCGTAATGATCGCAGAAAATACTTTGAAAGAAATTCATTTAGTACTATTTGGTTTAGCTATGACAAACCTAGCAAGACGGATCTATGTGTGTTCTCTAAATTATTGAGCTATTTTATTTGTATAAAATAATAATAGCATGAATTAGTTAATATACTCTCAATAAAGTATATTCAATTTCCCTCCTTGAAATTGGCGTGCTCTGGCATTTAAGTCTTTATATTCAATGTTTATATTTTAAAACCTAAACAACACTTGCAAATGAAGATATATATGTCAAAAGTACATGATTAGCATGACAAGTTTTGTAAAGAGAAGCGCCTTTGCGCACACTCCTGTTGGGTATTAAAAAAAAAACTTACGATTACTTATTTGAGTATTTTCAGCTGAGAAAACAGACTTACCTGGAAAGAAAGAAAAATAACCAATTAAGTTTTGAGAAACCTTCCAATTATATATAATTAACAACCTAGTTGATTTTTTGAAGATAATTAATAGCTTCCGAGTAAAAACGGAAATATGAAAAATAAACGTTGTTCTATTTTCTTCACTAAAAACGTTTTAACGAAAATCAATAAAAAAATTCTTGCTTTAGTATTATGGTGCATAATATACATAAAAAACTTTTAAACCTTTCATTGAAGATGTTCACAATATTAACAGCAACAAAAAAAAGTATCTCAGTAAGTAACGCGTATGTGTAAAATATGTCGCCACGAAAATTGTGAAGATTGAATAATTAAAAATAATTTTCTGTTGGGTGTAGCAGGGGCGTTCCTACTTTTCTTTCGATTTTGCTCAAAGGTGACCTTGGAAGCATCCGCGCAACCCTTGCACGACGAGAGCATCGCACTATTCTCCCAGCACTCCGTATCGCAGCCTCTAGCAGTCCCCTTCTCTACACCCAGCTTTATGACAAAATATATTGAATTTCAATTGAATTGAAAACTTATATATTGGAAAAATAACTTCATTAGATAAGCACTAAGAATTACAGAGGGTAACCCTTATTTAGTCGCAATAAGCTTCTAATCCCGAAATGTAATTAACACCCCGGGGGATCGAAGGGCTGGAAGGGTATTGTATGTGTAGTGATATATGTGGAGGCGGGAGGTGGCGGAGATAGTGAGCGGTGTAGGGCACGTAGCCTCACATATGGATAACCTTTGAAATAATTATGAGTCAGCTGCTTTATCTATCTCATAACGCTGGTTTTTCTGATACCAAATTTTGATTTATTATTTAAAAGTGCGAGGCGTTATTCTGCGGAACTATAATTTTTTTAAAAGTAATGTCGTTTCTCATAATTAGTTTTTGGTACGTCATACTATTTGCACTTAAAGAAAGCGCTCAGTTAAAACCATATAATTTTGTATAAAAAATAAAAGTATTTTTATTATATGAAAGTCATATTCAAGACTAGAAAAGAGCAAACTTGCAACCTCAATTCACCCGAACCACATTGAGTTGTTACGATTGGTATATAAAATAAAGCATCTTCTGCCTTTTATTCACCGCAACGCAGTGCTGTCAGCTTTTAGTATGAGTTACATTTTATCGATTTTATGAGTCATAGCATTGCACTCGATTTCCTACATGTAAAAAATTATAGCGCTAAGTTTTGTCGAAATCTTGAGCGCTGTTTTTAAACGCCTTTCTATAATTTTTTTTAAAAAATAACACTAGTAGCTTCAAAAATAAATGAACAAAAAGGAAAATTTTTATCATATATATGAAGATATGACAATATTTTTTTATGGGAAGTAATTCCCGCACTCCAATACGTTAATTAAATCGAACAAAGAAGGTGAACGTCGCGCAGTCTTAAATAAACACGGGGCTCGCCAAAATGATTCATGTTAAAATATTCACAAAGTTTAGCGGCAGGCAGTAATGAAGCGAAATAAAACGCGATTGTCACGGACCTCTACGCGTTGTGCTGCGACACAACATCTCCGAGAGAGTCTTCATCAGTTGCGCCAATTATTTCCTAAAGCCAATTAAAAAGGAAAAATTCCCAGACGAGCCGAGATGTAAATGTAAGCGAGGGGGTCGGTGTGCGTGTACTTTGGAATTAATTGAAGCTTCATCTATTAGCGAAATAATGAACGAAACAATCTGAAAGTGAGTTTGTGTAATACGCTCGCGAGGAGCGAAATTTAATAGCCTCTCTTCTCTATGTTTGATTATTTTTTCATAATGGATTCAGTATTTTTTGATGCGATCGCGCGATAGGGAGGGCTCTTATGATTGAAACGATTTATAAATGTTGTTTCACTTTGAAAGTATTATTCAAATTTAAAACTCTTTTTTGCGTTTAGCAATCGTATTTTAAATTTATCAGCTAGTATCATAAGTAACATGCGACAGACTTTCACAAGCGCAATATTATTTTTTTATAGATATAAAGCCAGATTACTAATAAATTTAAAAGGAAAATCTTTTCAATTGTCAGTAAACGATTTGGATTTTTCATAGTTTATGATGGTTTGGAATAAAATAAAGCTTAAAGTTTCGTTGTTTTTATTGTATTTAATTTAATTATTTATATAATAATAGTTAAATAGGTTAATTGTAATACTCAAGATACCCTTTAAGATTGTGTTGAATGTAATTCAATATGACAAAATCGTGAGCTATTAGGTTTCCAACGATAATAAATGTCAATTAATATTGGAACTTAATTAATTTAAAACAAAATTGTATACACTTTCAAGGCTTTTAATTTTATGTTAACCATCCGTTGAACAGACGTTTCGGGTAAAAAATATAACTATTGGGTTTATTTCCTACAAAAATGTATTAAAATAATATTTTACATTTAACAGTTGAGTCGTAATAATTGTCAACTATTGGCAGAAAATTAACCCTGACGGGGAATACCAAGATTTCATTTTCACTTGATTTGATTTGTTTTTTTATACACTTTAACAACGAAAATAATTATTTACGAAGTTACTTTCATTATTGATTAAATAATTATTAAAATAAATAAATTGGGCATTTCAATTGTGAAAACTATAGATAACAGTGTGTCAAGCAAAAACTTAGCCTCATGGTATTTTAATGATATGATGTATGCACATTGCACTTAACAGTGAAGTCGCAGCAGTTCTCTACTAAACGACGATTCGAAACTTTTAAGTGGCCGTAAATGAAGCAAGTTATCCGGCGACATGCACACCGAGGCCCGGGGCAGTCGTACGTCCCGGAGGGTAATTTTTGAAACAAACAGCGGCCCAAGTCTGCCCGCGAGTGCTCCCTAATTGCTCCCTTCCGATGCAATATCTCCCGCCAGCCTTCTTTTTGGCGACAATTTCGCAAGTTCCCACAAACTCAGATTTGTATCAAACATCCATTAAAAACCAGACTTTCACAAAATTTCCATCTTCTCTGATTCAATTAAATTAATTAAAAATTATAGCATGTTAAATTAATATACTATTGGTATTTGAAATTAAATTTATTAAAATTGTGTTATGCATTGATTACTATGAAATTGCAATAAAAATCCAACTTTACTGTAAAACTCACAAGAAAATTTTTGCGTGTAATTCAATATTCTTGAATAATACCTAAAACCGCATGAATCTCAACTTTGAAGCAAAATTAATGTATGTCTGAAATTTTCTAAGTAACGTACAAACGAATTTATTTGTACTGAAAATTAATGGTAAGATCTTGCACAATCATTAAGCATTTTTTTCTGAGGATCCAACTCAGACTGCATGCATTTCTACGTATCTTTTATGAACAAATACATTTTTAATAAATTATAGGTAAAATATCATTACGGTGCCACTTACTGTATAAAACATTTCAACTGCTGTTATTGGCACTTGCTAGGGTGGATATATTTTTCCCACTGCTGTTGTGACACACTAGGAGGTATTTTGCTTGGTTCAATAATGACTATTTCGGTCTGAGGGTGCGGGATCGATTTATTACTAATCGTGTAGGAACAAAGCGACGTTTGCTCAGGAGTAAGACGTGGAAGTTTGGCAGTCGTGCGTCATGACGATAATGATATCCAGCCTGATACAGCAGTCACTAGTTTCCTAATTACGATTGCCTCCAGCGTTATTTCCGTGTGACGCGGCAGGCCGAAATATTTGAATATTGTTTTGCCGGCTCGGGGCGCGAGTTCACACTGTAAATTATGTTTGTCATATAAATTGAAAGCTGAGAGAAACTTCATGGGCGATGCGAATTTAATTAAAAATATTAAAAATTCTCCCGCGAGGAAATCTACTGCTCGCCAGGGAATGGAAATTCTTTAGTCGAACTTTAAATCTCTTTAAATGTTATAATTAAGGTTACTTATTTACGACGCACAAAGCATAATAGCCAATTTATTAAACCAAGAAAAAATATTTTTAACTGACCAATCATAAGAGAGATTTACCTTTTTTAATAAAAATATTAATTCATTACATAGAAATAAAAATAATAATAGTTAACCTGCCTTTTTTTAGATTATCTTGGAAGGTTTTTACAGTCTGTTGTTTTTTTGGGTACCAAGTTGCATACGTCGATTTGAATTCTAACGTTTCTGACCGGGTATTGGACTCATCTTTTCCAGTCTAATTTTGTTTTAATAACTCCTCAGTGGCTTCAGTATCGAGGCCAAAGAGTCTGAGCTCAAATATACGGACGCGGCGTTACACCTAAGAGACCTTGCAGGTTGATTAAATTTTCCATGTTAATCGCATGTAAAGAAAACAATAAATTATTTCTTGTAAAATTTTCGGATGATTTGTTGAAAATTGAATAGATTTAAACTAGTTTGACCATTCGCACATAAGAATATAAAAAAATAACAAGTTCTGGACTTCATTCAAAAGCTTTAGCGTCATTTATGCGATCAGAGACCGTTCGCTTACTTATAGGTAGTCAAGGCCAGTTTCGTTAATATTTAATCAATTCCTTAACAGTCTAAGTTTTTTGAATTTTAAAAAATTGTGAATGTATAATAAAAAAACTATGGGGAATTAGAAAAATATATATAATAGATATGTTGTAATAAGTAGTATTGTGTTTGGCTCGCAAGTCACTGTTGAGCACTTCTGAAATTGCAGTAAACGTAAAAAGTCGAAGAGCGAGAAAAAAGTTGTTCCCAATCACGTGTAAAATGGAAAATGGCTTCTCGCGAACTTATTCTCTGGCTCGGGTGTAACTATTTCATTAGCGCCGTGTAAACAAGGTGAGAGACTGTAAGATAAATGAGTTTCCTTATGGAAAAAATGGGGATCGGCCGTGGAGGTGCGCGCCGCCACTGGCCGGGGAGGGGGTCGTTTAAAAGGTTTCAGCTTTTTGTATATCACAACATTCTAATTTGGAGCTGTCAGATGGTGCTAGATAAAAGGAGATCTTTTTAAGTTAGCGGCTTTACAGCATCATTGAGCTCGAGTTAACTGAACCCAGCCGGGCTGGGGTGATCCGCATTCTCTTTGACAAAACTTTCGGAGGTTCTTGCAGAATGTATTTGGGGCGAAAATTTAACTGGTACCGGTTTGTTATAACTAGATTTTAATGTGGGCGAATTGTGACTGTTAATAAATTATTTTTTTGATAGATTTAGTTTTTATTTTAAGGAAATTATTTCTCTTTTTCAAAATGACTCTTGAAGTAGTTTTATTACATTAGTATGAATATTCATTATATTAAAAAGGCGTTGGATCGTAATGATTTGAAATTGTGGTGATGTGTCTTTGTTCAATAAAGTGATGAGCTGATTAATCATTTAAAAATATTGTACTTATTATTCCTTGCGTATAAGACAAAGGTTTTATTTATAAAAATATTGTATATAATAGTAACACGTAATAAATATTTTAAACAATATCCAATTGAACGGAAATAAACTCTGTAGTTTACTGCTTAGCAGCGCTTTGTATTTGATTGTTAGTAGCAGTGCTTGGTCGGGTTCGCTTGCTTCCTGTGTCCACGTGTACCCCAGTTTAGCACGTGCGCGCAATAAATCAGCACAACTTGGCACATGTAAAACTAATCTACTGCTGAAGTTTTTTTACTTGCACTGGGTCTTGGGTTTCAGTCTTACAATTCTACAAGGGTATCGAGTATCGATTTTCAAAGAAATATTAAACCTTTGGTTTTGATACGCTAACAAAAATAAACTTTAATAACTGAAGAATGTTTGGGTTATGAGCTATTTTTGCAAGTAAAAATACTGATATTGTATTATAAAATGAGATATTAATGATTGCGTATCTCTCATTTTTAAACATTATACTGATGTTATAATGAATAAAAAATTAGCTGACTTATTGTTTAAATTCAATGAAAATGTTGGAAGCATTGGATTATGTTTTGAGTAATAAATAAAAACTGTTTCAAAACGAAATGATAACTTGGCTTTAACGTTGCAAATAACAAAAGATTGATAGTGGATTGTAAAGGGTTAAACACTGTGTGTTCATACAAATGAGTGTGCTGGCGGGGCGGTCGCGGGTCATTTCTGCCGATCCTTTGTCCGCCGCAGTGGACGCTCCACTGAATGAACTAAATAGTAAATAGCCTAAATGCACCGTGAATGGTTTGTTTAGTCTGGAGGCCCGTAGCTCGCACTCGGCGCTTCAGTGGCGTGCGACTCAGCCCGGGGAAGAAAATGCGAACCGTTTGCCGAATGCACGCCAGCACCCCTAGAGTTATTGCGAACACTCACACACAAGCCGCACTTACTGGTTGTGTTTCCTTCTCACCCAACGTAATCGAATTATGTATATGATTTGATTTTTACCTGAGGATCAAAATACATATCAACGTCACATACATATCACTCAATAAATCAAAACGTGCCTGGCTTGTCTGATTAATTTTTGGATTAGTTTTCTACGGTCCAAAAATATTTGAGCTTAAAGTCAGTGTGCGTAGCTACTGGGTGTGTATGCCTAGAATATAAGCATAAAATATATTTTTTAATAATCTATAATTATTTAAAATCTGTTATATACAGATGTTTTTATTGCACTATTGAAACTGCGCAAAATATTACGTCAATGTCACATGACAATGATTACTAGTAGGTATATTATATCGAGTGAACCATGAATAAATACATTATAATTGTGATTATAGTGCACGGATTCTTTGTTACAAATATGCATTTCATTAAAATAGAAATATTAATATAATATTATCAATGTTATGTGCTCGCAACTAAACTGAAGAAGTCAAGTTCTACTGACCGAAATCTTAGATCAAATAGCCCCAAATTATTACTGAAAATTTTATCAACCTATAAAACCTATTGAAATCGACTAATTTTATTATCCTATTAATCCTATTTTATTTAGAAAGAAGATAGATTTATTTAACAATGTTTGATGTTTTAATATTTTATTAAAGTAATTCTAATAAACATCGCACTTCGACCATGTGGGGAAAGATAGAATGCATAGTTTTTTTTTATTATTACACACGAAATTTCATAAAAGCGTAATAATTTATTTTGAAATCCTACAAAAGATTGATAATTATTGTATTGTTAGACCAAATTATAGAATTAAAAAATAAATAAGAATATTAGCAGTAGGTTTAAATTAAACTATTCTAGTCCCTCTGAGTACAGAAGAGCTAAGCGGTATTTTCCAAGCTAGCGATAAGCCTATTTATGTCCTCGACCGAAGCCAGTTGCCAGTTGTTAATCTGAATATCAACAAATGTTTTCCCTGATAAGAAAATTTTTGTATGCATTGTACAAAAAGTAAACAGAAATAAGTCAAAACTAATAATACGTTCGTTTAAAAATATTTGGTCTCGTTTATATCGGCGGTAAAGTATATACTTGTTTCGAGAGGGTTTCTTTGTTCTACAATTAATGACTAATAAAATGATTTTTGTTGGGTAAGTGGTTAGAAGCGGTAGCAGGCGAGCGTATGCAGGTTCGGTTACGGAGTTGTCAGTTCTCTTATGCTGACAGACGTAGCTCAAACTCATTTAATTATGCCTACTTCAATTTCGGTTAAGTCGAATGTGATTTAACATGTCAGTGAAAACTATTAAATAACGAAAATAATAACAAGCAAGATGAGCAGCTGAATTTCAAAGACTCTTATAAAATTATTTACTATCGTGATGGTAAACGAATTTGCATGTTGTTTCAGTAAAAGGTAGCATCAATATGTTACCAATTCTTATAATTAAATTTTTGATTTAATATTTTTAACATGTTTATATTTTTTAATATATACTTTAAATCAGTAATAAAATAAATCATAATAAATACTTGATCATAATTTTTAATTCGTTCGTGTATATCTTATTAAAATGCGACGATTGTCGTATATTGAAATATAATGGTAAACTATCAATGTGTTTTAATTCCGAAGTTTAGTTTGTACACAAAAATTAAATTAAAATTAATAGTATAACGGTTAATTTAAATCAAAGAAAAAATATTTTAATAACTCTAACGATTTACATGGCCCCGAAGCTTCCGGACTTCAAAGTTAAGCTGCTATTCTATAAGTCAGGATTGTAATGTTTTGTACAGTAAAAATTTTTCATGTTACTTGCAATAAATATTTATTTCAATGTTGCGATGGAAAGGAGATACACTATTTTATGACAATTATAAAATGCTTCCTTTTGATTAATTGCTCCGACAAAAATAAGTGATTAACCGCATGTGTTTGTTGATGATATTAATTGCGAGAAATTCTGTACACTGGCTATATGTGTTCAGATGGATGACGTCAGATTTAATTTTATGTATGAATGCAGTGGTCTCTCACGAGAGTCAGTGCAGTGACATATAATGCAGTAATTGCATCATGCGCATCTGGAATGCATCTGAGAGAGCTTGCATCTTATCAGGATACTAAAAAAATATACACACATTAACTTAACAAGGAATTCAATTCATTGAAAACCATTTTTGATTATAAAAAAATATTAAGTCAAATATAAGTTACAACTGAACGACTCGCTGAAATATATAAAGTACTTGCTTGTAGATATTTTAATTATAAGATAAAATAAAAATGTCATTCTTAATTGCTCCCTTGGGAATAAGATATGGTGAATCGGAGTTGGATGTTGATTAGAATACAATAAAGTAATTTTAATTTTACACGTCACACAGAACCTTTCTTGTTATGCAGAATGTCTCGTTAATATTATCTTGATAAGTCCATATCTAGACAAGTACCTACAAGTCTTAAACTTTTATTTTACCCTTAGAAGCGAAAATTTGAGTAGTAAATTTATGAACTCTAGTACTATCTGAGTTATTTTTATATATATGTATATATATATTATTTTTCGAGTTATTTATATATATATATATATATATATATATATATATATATATATATATATATATATATATATATATATATATATATATGATTTTCATTTTAGAGTTCTTCTCCTTTGTTTGAAATAAAATATAAATTATCCATTAAAATAATTTACTGAATTGCCGAATTACTTGTTAATATTACGACAAACAACAATGACAATTCGATTAGCTTCTTCTTGTTATTATAATTTTATTTCGACAAAAATGCAATATTGTTGTTTTTGCGATAGTGTTGAATGTACATATGTCTATTTTTTGATTAACGTCAATCAGATGCGTATTTATTACCCATTACGGGTTTATTATATTATTACTAATATGATTAGGCACATTAGTTCATACATAGAAGATGATTTTCTTTTGAGAGTTTCTTTAAAATCATCTTCTATGTATGAACTAATGTGCCTAATCATATTAGTAATAATATAATAAATCCGTAATGGGTAATAAATACGCATAGTAATAGTGTTGAATGTCTTAATAAATAATTAATATATATTTGAATAATGTATTTTTTTACAATTTATAGCAATATATGAATAAATCATAATTATTTACGACAGTATATTAAAATAACAATTCAAAGTAAACGTTAAATCGTTATTAAAGTAACATTATGTTATGCTTATATTATGTTTTAATTTATGTGCAGTGTTCATGACACATACTTACGCCGTATTCAAATGCGGTCTGCATAAATCTCAACGGATCATAATACCACGCGATTAATTCATTAATTGTTTGCACATAATGAACTTCAACTTCAATTTTATATATATTATATAAATATGCGACATGTCATAATTCAGAGAGTACCGCGGTGCGTCGATTAGGTGGTAATAAACTCGGATGGCTTCTGAACGATCGTGTTTGATTTTGTCCCCGAGGTCTTATGATAGATTAAAGCAAACTTTAATTGCTATCCAATCGATGGGGGCAAGTTTGATTGGCTAACTTAGTTGGACGTGTGTTGTGAAACTAGCCGGCACTAGAGATGGCACCTCTTCTATTTTAACCCTCAGTGTCCGTGTCTGGAATGGACATCTCCGGGTTCTTGGTTTAATCAGTGTTTATTCAAAGAAAGATGGAGTGTGAATATTGCCATGTCTTGTATTTAATCATTACGTAGATCAGATTTAATTTTAATTTTATATTATTGAATTCTTTTCGGAACAAAGATCTAACGCAGTTATTCAAATTAATATCCATTATTGTATTGATAAAGTTTTTATAAAGAAATATTTTATATTTTAAATAAAAATGTCAGGTTATTTATAAAATGGTTCCGTTTAAATATTAAACTTCTTTGTTTGCGTTTTCACTAGTTTTGTCATATTTATCCATCTTGACATGACGGAAATATAATTATTTTTACTATGAAATAAGACCTACATATATATTATTTACTTTAGCTTTCGTAAGAATAAAGCCTTTATGCTTTAATAGTTTAAAATAGGCTTGAAATAAAAAAAAGCCCTCAGAGACTTTTATATGTTTGTATATAAATATTCATGTTTACTATTTTAACTACACAATTATGTAATTTTATCCTATGTATATTTTTATTAATAAGAGGTTTTGATCACTATTGTATATTTATGTACAAATATTATAAAACCAAAATGTACTTGTTCATAGTTAAATGTGACCGCCGGGTATTGCTGGCCATCTGCCATGCAATGATTTTTTTTCAACATTTTTCCATATTTATGTATTCTGTGTGCATATGATCAATATCAATTTACCACAACTCTTCCGCCGTTTAGGATGACACCTCCGGGGGAGAGCGCGGCTCCGGGCGGCCCGGAGAGCAGGGACGATGATGGAGGGACGCCCTCGCGGAGGGTTCAGCACAGGAGTGGAGAGAATAAATTACAATATGAAAACTTTGTTTTGCATAATAATATGATCATTTCGACAAATTATCATATGGTATTGTTGTTTGTTTGTGTGATTTTATATATGGAGTGCTGGCAATGTTTAATTTACTTGTTTTGATGGAGTGAATTTCAACACTTAGCTCCGTGCTGAGAATATGATTCGATGAAACAATATTATTTCTCTAACATATAATCCAGTTACTTAAATATACGCACTTAAGTAAAAAAATATGTGGTGAAAAAAAATATCGATGGGATTAAAAAGTGTTCAAGAATCAAAATTAAAATAAACAGGGTAACCTGAGAAAAACAAATTTTATTCGTTTTCAGCTTTATTATATTAAACAATTTTTTTTCCTGAAAATATAATTAAAACTTCAATAATATACATACAATATAATAAAAATACACAGTATTTATATACAATATTGATAGTACCGTAATTAAAACATATATTTTTAATTTTAAAAACTCAAAACAGAGTTGTTAAAAAAACCAGGTGGTTTTAAATTGCACTGGTCTGTAAAGCAGGGCGTGGGGAGGGGAAGGGCTTGCAAGTATTTCCTTTGCGGAGAGATCAGACGAATTTCCAGGAACTGCTCCGACCGGCTGGCGGATTCCTCTGAGCCTCGCGAGCCACACCGGCCTTCTAGAAGGATTCACATCTTCGAGTATATGACCGAATATTCAAGAAAATAAGAAAAATCAACTTCTTTGTCTCTCGTTTTAAATAATAAGGAATCAAAAAGCAGAAGAGCGATATAAAAAAATAATTATAGTAAGAGCTGTAGAATTGTATACTGAGATGAACTTTTATGGCTGAAGTAATCTGTAGAGGTTACAGTGCGCTTGCAGATGCAAGAAGGGCTCCCCGAGGTGCAAGTAGGAGAATGTATGCCTCCCCAGGCGAACTCTAAGACGTTAGAATTAATACAGACAACCTCAATAGTGTTACCAGATTGCCAGGTTTGGAAATATCAAACGAATATTTTCTGTGTAAAAATTATAAATCAGAATAAACACATGATCGTTACCCAAAAATATAAAATTATTAAAGTGAATAATAATTAATTATTATTTCATATTATCTCTGAGATAAAATAATATGTGAAAAGGTTAATCCAAATATAAACTCGCAATTACTTCCGCTACAGTGCTCATCGAGCACTTCGCTTAGAAACAGGAAATCAAGATAGCAGGATGACACAAGGTGTCGAGAGATGTTCCACAGGAAATGTATGTATTCCCCACAGTGACATTCTCATGGCAGTCTGGCGAGGCGACAGCGCACGTACGGGCGGGGAATTATTTACTCCTCCATATCCTCCGTTTCTGGCTTTCTTATAACTACTGAACAATAAATAAACGATATCCTGCTTTTAATAACACTTTTGGGCTAAACAATAATACATACATTTACTTAAACACTAAACAAAGATAAATAATGCCTACGATATTTCCAACGCACCAAGTCGAACGAGAGAATGACATTGATAATTTAAAACGTTAAATTTGATATTAAATGTTATTTTTGTCCATAATTAAATTTTATTTAATGATAAAACCGTGTACGCCTTAATGCATTGGATATATCGATGACGTGATACATTGTGTTATTTGTTGCGAGCGTCGATTCTCTTCTGCAGCTTGAAGTGTGGCTTGCGGCTTTTATTAGCTTCTGGAATTTTCTGAAAATAGTCTTGCGGCCTTGAGGGTGTTCGGCGTGGTTCGGAAGTTCCGTCGCTCACTCAAGGAGGTTGTGATGAAGACCACAGTTTAGACATCACACCCAGGTTGAGTGAGTGACCGAACTGCCGGGGGACTTCAGAGACGAGACCTTCTGTCAGAACCACATCTTCTTTGTATGGGGTACCTCTGTCGGAGGCGGGCGTCCATTTCCTTACACGGCCGGGGGAAAAGGGGAATGTACTTCACGTCCTTACATCCGACAAACGACTTATTCAACAGTATAAATAAGTTTAAATCAAAACATACACAATATATTTCATATTATTATTTTAGAACAATATTGAGTTGCAAAACATTAATATTAACATTATAATAACATTCTTTGCGGTTTAGATAAATGCGTTTGAGTTCAGTAGATAGATGGCTATTCATGGGTTCGATATGCTCGAAAATGTGTTTTTATACAATAAGATATTCATAATAACGTTTAGAGATACAACAATCGGTAATGTGCTTTTTTTTTGCTGGCAACTGAAATAATCTGAACTCTCGCTTTTTTGCCCGCCCGTCGAAAAATACACGAAACACGTGTTCTCGTCTGCGGCATGTTCAGCAAAGTAAATAATTAACATGGAGACGAGCGAGTGGGGCGGGCGAGGACGCCGGTGTCCGTGCGAAGTAACAGAATACATTATACCGTTTTTAAGTCAATTATTTAATGACATTTTCTTTGTCGCTAAAAAGTGCTTTGATTTATTATCTTTAAAAACGGATCTACTTCGGAGCGCGCCCCATTTACATAAATTTTGAATTTGTAAAAGAAAATGTAAACAAGAAACTTAAACTCGGCGGTCCGCGTTGATTAGGAGCGCTGAGCTAATTTGATAAATTTGAATTCTATTATTTTTTGCTGTGCAAAATTGAGATTGCTTCTTCGCAAAATACGCCAGATAAGTGTTTGCGGGAGACTAATTATGTGTAACTACGTACAGTTGTTCGATAATAAAACATCACTTTTGCGAGTGTTTTGCGCGATAAAAAGTTTATCTACGAAAAAAGTAATTTAATACAACTCAGCCCGGCATTCAAAATAATCACGAGCCGCACATAAACCTAGACGCAGCACTTAGGAAACAAAAAAACAGCGCGATAATAATATCAGCACAAATATGCGGTGGAAGTTTGAAAAGTGCAAACAAATTAAAAACAGTCGTTTTTCGATCCGAAGCGATCGATTTCCATATGTGAGATACGATCGAGCAGAAACGAGAGCCGAAAAAGCATAGCTTTGATTAATACCTCGGGCAAATCTTCGAGAAACCATTCTGTTAACATCAAGCCTGCAATAAAACACTTTGTCCGGCCCGCTCTCAGAAAGCGGCCAGAATTCCGAAGGCCGGAGTGAAAAGGGCCGGAGCGGGCCCCGAGGAGCCGAACAATACAAATTGTCACCCTGAGACCTGCCGCGGGAGACCCCGATCATTTTTATTTTTTGTCCCCCCCCACCCTTCCCGCCGGCTTGTGGATTCCTGCACGGCGACCGGGTGGTCGGGAGTGCTCGGAAATTGCTGAAAGCAATTAATTTGAGGTCGTTTTAATAAAATGCTTACGACAGAAGTGAATGAAACAACCAAATGCATGCCTGGCTCTCGCTCACAACTTGTCATTGGCTTACTTGATAACGTTTAATATTCGACGTACTGATAACAAAAAAAATAAACATAATGAAAAATATTCTTAATATTTGATGGTGTTATTTTAAATTATAGTAATATTAAAATTAAAAACATTGAATGAACATTATAAGTTTACTAATATGATTAGGCACATTAGTTCATATATAGAAGATGATTTTAAAGAAACTCTCAGAAAAATATCATCGTGATTTGTGTGGGATTTTTTCTGAGAGTTTCTTTAAAATCATCTTCTATATATGAACTAATGTGCCTAATCATATTAGTAAATATAATAAGCCCGTAATGGGTAATAAATACGCATCTGATTGACTTATCCGTAATTGACATTATAAGTTTACTCAAGCGTGATCGATAAACAGAAATGTATTTTTAGTTCAAGAAAAATATTAGGTGGAATAACCGTAAATCTGTGATAGTATAAGCTGTGAAAAGTATTTTTAACTATAACAGCACCCTTGAGCTATTTTTATACATTAGAAGGTTCAACCCGGAATCCCTCTACGCATTTAAGTCAGTGATGTGTCATAAAATTGATTTCTTGGCTTGTTTTAATAATAAATGCATTTTTTACAGTGTATACTTTTCACATTTAAACCTAAAAAGTTATATTTATAATTCATTGGCTAAAAAAACTAAATAAATAGCGTATAAATTTTAATGTCGTTGAATTATTTTGTTAATATTATTATGAAGTACAAGTATACAAATGAGACAAAATAGCGCATTACTGACGTCTCCAAGTTATGTATAAGACTACAATATCAAATTGCATAATTTGTGTCGAGGTGTGAAGAAGTTTGCTGCTTGTACTGTGATAACGATTTATTTATTCATCAGGTGCAAACGAGATGCCTCGTGTTAATTACAGGTAATCACATCATCATCGCCATTGCTTATTCACTCCAGGATAAGGTGCCCCCCAAGATGTCTTTAAAGTGAACCCAACCTACTATTCACAGTAATGAAGCGTACGCGTAAACTAAATAATGGTATCCTTTATGTCCGTACATATTATTAAAAGTATGCTATTTGAAATTAAAATGATGAGTGTATTAAATAATTCTGATAACATCTATTCAGAAATGAAAAAAATATATTTACCGATAACTTAAAAAAGCGCTTTGATTTATAGATAAATTATTTGATTTTGATAAGACAAAATTAAAATGAAAATTGTTAATGTAATTCTAGTTACAAAAATATATTTCCTTTGCATATTTTGAGCGTTATGATAAAGCGAATGATCAAGGCGCAATTATACATATTTTAGATAAAATAATGATTAGATTGTAATATTGATTTGTGATTTTACTGTGAAATACTGAAGTTGATTTTAGTTAAGTAAAGCAAAATGTATTTAGAACATTAGTCCTTATAGGGCATTGGTATCGAATAAAAATTGGAAAATTATAGACTTTATTGTCTTTAAAATGCGACGAACCTTAAATGCATGCTAAAATTTACAGTAATAATATTGTTTTTCATTTTTATGTAATCAATGATGTATTGATTTAAAATACAAAATATTTTATTGATCCCCAAAAAATAAGTAAGTTTGCGGTATATTATAATTAAATATTTATTTTATGATTATTAAATCGCTATGAGTTGATTACTATTAAAGTTAAACCACATGATGTTAGAGTTTCTCATGAAAAATCAAAATTGCATTATGAAAATTGGCAGAGTCCACCCGGTGCCAGCATGCGGTTAGATGGTGCCAGAATCGATTCGCAAATGGGCAATGTAGGATCCCTCGTTTTGGTGAAAAACACTAAAGCTCCGTTCATACACGACGAAGGCCGCACTTCACGGGCCGGGGACTCTGGCGTCCGACTCCGACCATCATCTTCCAACAGATAGATTTTATGGTTTACGGCTGAACGTCGCTTCGGAGCGTACACCCGAGCGTGCATGTGCTTTATTTTTGTTCAGATTATCAGTAAAATAGTAGACGCTCGGTGAGTGCAAAGAGCACAATAGTGTATAAGATGGGTGGAGGGGGGGGGAGGGGGGGCAAAGGGTGGTACATTACATGCCTCGTTTACGAATGGATTTTTATTATATATATATATATATATATAGTTTCTACAATGAAACGGTATGATTTTCGTTATTTTAATTTCAGATTTCTTTATTTCGGTCTTGTTACGTGTATATTTATTTGTATAAAAATACTAATAATAATTCATTATAAATCTATAAATAAACTTGATAGTTTTGTTCTGAGAATTTTCAAAGTAGCTTTGAGAATTCAGTTGAAATTGTGTGGTGTAATAGCCTGTATTTCTAGAGGCACATTCTTATCCATCGATTAAATGAGCGAGCTGAACTTTTGACCCCTCGGCGGTGTTAAATATAGACCGAGTCCATGAGCAGTCTGCAGCGGAGGCGCCGGTCGCACCGGAGGACAAGTTAAATAAGAATACGTCTCTTTTGTAAAGCCCGGCTAACCTGGAGGGACTTCCTGCAAAGAATGGATCCCCACAGAATAAACAAGAGATTTGTTTCCAGAGAACGAAATGTAATCATGAATCTTTTTAATATTCCGTGCATCTCCGGAAAGTTTTTTTTTTACATAAAACATTTCGTGGAAAAACAACGATCGCAAATAGACCAGTCAGGAGACATAATAAGATAAGAACATATCAGAAATATTATAACAAAACGTAAAAAAAAAACAAAATCTAATTAATGTTTTAAAAGTTGTGGGCAGACCTGGCATACACATTACACATTTGATTAAAAAAGGGTAATATTTACAAATATATACAAAAATTCGCCCAGTGAAGTAGATTTTGTAGGTTATGCTAAATAATATAATTCAGAAATAACTACATAAAATATAATACATACATGAGTAAAATTATTATTACAAAATAGTTTTAAAAGAAAACCAGTTAAAATATATACCGACACACTCATATAACAACAGTCATTCGATTTAATTTTGATAAGATACTTTTGAATATTGATTTGGGTATATTTATTACCGGGGGCGGGGGAGGAAAAACTCATTTTGATATTGACCCACGCAGGAAGCGAATCACGTCCCGCGGAGCATGAAACATGAAGCATGTTCGGGTTTGACGCTCCAATGTCCCGCCACCGGGGAGATGAGGTATTACAAGATCCTAAATACACAGTCGAGGGGGAAAAAGATTTCCATTCCTAAGAATGGGATTTAATGGTGGGGGTAATGTATGCGACACAAGTGGACGGGCGCGGGCTCGCTGCGGGGCACTCACCGGCCGAGATTCACCGGACGCAATTCTCAGATTACCACCGACTTCGGTGAGAATTAATTTATTTTGTTTTTAAAAAAAATATTAATAAAAATACGTCGCTACGTATTTCAGTAAAAGTTAAAAAATTTATAAAATGGAGCAAATAAATTTGAAAACACTACGATATTTTTCGTATTCAAAAATATTTAATGTTTTAAAAAATTACAACTCTCAAGGGTTTTTTCCACAAACTCTATAGCAAAAATAGATAAATCCATGTACGCTACTACCACCGCATCTTGTAAGCCTATCAACTTGAGCGCAGCATCAGGGATAGCCACATACCGTATTGTAAGTATAGCCCTTACAATTAAAGAATCTCGATTTATTTTTTATTTCCGATAATTAGGCTTAAATATTCGCACACAAAAAAAATGTCAATTTCAAAGCGATCCAAATTAATGATGCAAGAAACATCATTATTTTAAGCAAAAATTTTACAGTTTGTTTATTATGAATTGCAAGTTTGGATGAAAGCAAAAAAAAAATATTTTTAACAAATTGTTCATTCTCGGTGAAGTGTGGCCGGTAGATTTGGGAACGTGTGCATCTCGATAAGGATCGACTGTGACTATCCGATTGCAACGGTTCAAGGAACCTACGAGAGCGGGTTTTGCGATGAAGTGCGGCCGGTGGACTGCGGGAGGCGCGCCGGGCGGGCCGGACAGATGGCGACTTCGGAAGTGACATTGTTTGGGGCGGTGTCGCCGCCCCCGCCCCGCCTCGCCCCGCCCCGCCCCGCCCCGCGCCCCGCCCCGCCCCGCGCCCCCGCCCCGCCCCACGCCCCGCGCCCCCTCGCCAGGGAAGTGCTCGCCGCGGGAGGCGACCCGCCCGAATTTAACGGGAGGAAACCCGGCGAGAGTTTTTCCCGATAAGTGATACCCGCGGCTATATTGTGTATTTATAAATGGATGTATCGAATATTTTCTACGAGCATTGAGTATCGGTGACGTGAAAAGCTTTGTCGTATTGCTGTACATACAGATATCGGGTATTCTTAAAGACTTTACCAAGAATAGATTGGCAGTGTCACTAAAATAATTCACCATACATATAACCGATTTTTTACATGTATTCAAAAATCGTTCGAATCATTTAAAATTTTTCAAGCTATTATTTCATACAAAGCATTCACTGAAAGGATACTACGAGTAAAAGTAATCATGACTAAAATATGCGAGCAAATAAAATAAAATGTCAAAATTATGTTTCACTTAAAAGATTGTTTGTGCGCTACAAACAAAATAAGATATATATTTTTTTAATAAAGAAGTAATAGCATGTCACACGAAATACCCAATAGTGTATTTACACACAAAAGAATATTGTTGGATTCCGATTCGCATACATCCGTGATTGTTGGATTGGCGCGGGCAGGCGGGCCGTTTGTCGGGGAAGCGGTAGGAAATCAAGTATTCAAAAGATTTACCTCCGAAATCACAGAGCAAATGCTAACTCCGGCGCGGATGTAATCATCTAAAGATTTCCGATCGAGAAAAGGGCTGCGGGGCGGAAACCTCGATCTGCAGTGGGAGGCCTCGCCTCGGGAGGGAGTGCATTAATTATCGCGGGGGCGAGTTTGTTGTGTAAAGTATTGGTTGTCTTGTAAAGTATTGGAATCGTTTCTTAAATTAGCTTTTTTGTAGTAAAGTCACCATGTTTATGACTTTTTTTCACTCTGAGCCGAAAATACTGTTTTTCACTTCTGTAACTCAAGAAGAAATGTCTTATTAAAAAACAAATATGGGGTTACACCGATTTAAAAATTATCAAATTAAACAGCGTTTTAATTTTTAAATGAAATAATTATTGCAATTAATTTATTATTTGTACTTGGATAAAATTATTTTTCCTCAAATTATAACAATCTTTCCACAATGTCCAGAATTATTATTCTTTATGCAAATTAAAATTAAAAATATTATTTATCTCAAGTGAGGTGAACTCTCGCGGAGGTGACATTATTGTTAACACAAAAAAGAATATTGCATCTCCATCTAATGAAACTAATCTCCACATTTGATAAAAAGTCAAAAAAAAAAAAACAATGAACGCTACTGGAGATGCCCTACAAAAGATTTACCGATATCCCAATATTAAGTGACAAAAGCTGTATCCCGGGAAACATAGAAAAAAGGCCCCCCAGGCAGAGCCGGGGGAAACTTTAAAAGTATGGGGGAAGGCGCAGCAAATTACGGAGCCTCTCTGTTGTGTAGGGTGAGAGAATAAATAATATAAATATACGGTGTATAAAGATTCTACGTGTGAAGAAGTAAAACAAAAAGCTAAAAAATAAAATGATTTTTAATGGCACCGTATGTTTGTTAATAAAAATATGCAATGTAAATTATAAATAAAAGTCCTCAAACGTAACAGTTTTATTTATACGTACATATATATATATATATATATATATATATATATATATATATATATATATATATATATATATATATGTTATTTATTTTTCTTATGAGCCATATTATTTATGTGTTATTATTTTTTCAATATGGTTTATATATGAATAGAAAGTGTATGATTTTATTAAACACGCTATCATCTTTAATAGAGCACTTATATTTCGATAAGTCTTGTATCTAAAGTGTATTTATTCAGTAATATCGTGATATTAAGTACAATCAACGGATATTAAACCGAGATAGTGAGCTCGGGCGGCCCCGCCTCTAACCTCTGCAGGCCGCGTGCTCGTAGAGAACACAAGCAATAAGATTTCACCGCCTTGAATAAGCAAATATTTTTCAATATGTTGCTCTCTTTTCTACACAACGTTACAAGAGAAGGACCGGAAAATAAACAGAAGAGGTAAAACTCCAGCGAACGAAGAGTAGCGATGAACACGCTTTAGAGAGGTGGCCCCGTCCAGTATTTACTAAGATTTTGTAATATTTGTAATGCTGAAAAATAAATTAAGGGCTTTGAATATTTTAGTTTTAAGTGTAGATTTAAGTGCCCGGTTTAGCTGAGGGTGCAGCGTTTAACGCAGCTGTCTTCGCTCTCGCAGTTTTATCTTATCTCAAGGATTTCGAGAAAAAATGATAAAGCCCTCGTCCGTAGATAATCCTACGGCGTTTGGGAATGTAGGAACGAATTATGTCCTATCTACATAGAAAAAAAACCGATATCGGTCTCGGTTTGTGGATTAATTACCAAAAACACAGTAGTTTTTTTTTTTAAAGAAAAAGTTTTTAGGTAAAAAAGCTACGCTTTATCAAATGATATAATAATAAAAACAGTCCTGCAATATACGGATATAAACAAAAGTAAACTTTTAGGTTTTCGTTTCTTATTACATTTAGTACTATAATAAATCAAAAGATATAAAAAGATAACACTGTGCTTATTTGCTAAAAGAGAATGTGTTATTCCGAAAAGGATAGTTTTGTAAAAAAAAAAAAAATACGTTTCAGTGGATTCAGTGGAGCTGGGTTTCCGGGCAGGGAGGTGCCAGCACACAGAGGCGCTAAGTCCGGACATAATCGCGGCCAGAATTAGTGTGCAAGACAGAAACCCCCGGGGGGGCCGGCGCGGGGTGATTGATGCGCCCGCAGATCTCCCGGCCGGGATGAAAAGAATCCAGATTTTAACCACCGCCGCTAGATTGATGGCAGCCCCCGAGCCCGGCGCTCTCTATTCATGATATTTCACTAAGAGTGTGGTCTATTTTTTATATAAATCGAGCGCCATTTCCGCGGCGAAATTTAAATTTGGGAGGCGCCCGCCGCCGGAAATGGGATGGAAATATGAAATTACGTGGATTCCCGCCAAGACGGCTGTAATTATTTTCGCGGAGCTCGCCTTAAATGACGCCCGCTTAATGGGGTCGGAGTTTTTTTTATTGAATGCGATTTGAATGAGTAATAATGCAATTTTTTTATCTTGTATTCGTTAACAGACCAAAATGGAAAAGAAAAACTGCAATACTTACGACAAAATTATCTTGAATTTTTTTAAATTATAAAATCTGTTAAATAATTATAAGATCTCTAGTTTTAGTAATATCATTATTGATTAAATATAACACATAATGTTAAAAGAGAAAACTATCGACTGAACATCAATATATAACTTTTATAGAAAAACTTCCACCGCATATTTTTACAATATTTGAATAAGTACATGAGACTTCTCAGTCAAAAAAAATATACTAGTTCTAACAGTTAACAATGATAAAGTGATTTTTCACAAATACAAGGTAAAACCAGAATAAATACATATTTTAAAAATAAAACAACACAAAACTTACTAATAATCTCAAAATTACTGATAGCAAAAACACTTGTATTTTTCTTCGTGAAGAGCGGCTATTCAAAAAAACTGAACAAAAAAAACACAAAAACGTAAAAAAAAAAAAAAAAATTGAAAATTAACAAAAGAAAAAAATTAAACTTTGCAAGAAAAAAATCACAGTTCGTTGCTACCATATGCGCACTTATCAAAAAAGAAAAGGGGGCTGAGTGCCGAGCGGAGGCTGAGCGGAGGACGTCCGCGCCAGCCGGCGGCCCGCGGCAGACTGAGGCGCGGAGAGCGGCCCGAGTGGAGGCATGCGCGCCGCCTCCCCTCCCCCTCCCCCTACTCCACCCGCACAGCTGACGGGGTGGCGCCGCCGGCTAGTAACAGGAGGGGGTGGGGGGGGGGGAGGGGGACCCCTCCGCCGCCTCCGCCTCCACCCCCCCGCCCCCACCACCCGCGACCCGACTTACCGCCGTTGTGTTCACATTTTTCTCTCCATATCAATGAACCGATATATAACGTATGCGCCATATAAGACAACAACCAAATCTTAAAATTCAAGTACACAAAAAAAAACATTTTTGATTATTTTAATAATTATTCTTAATTGAGATAACGTTATATGCTGTAAGCGATTATTTCAAAATAATATTTTAGCTTTTCGATGCATATTTTCTATCAAAAGTTATTTAATATGTGTAAGTGTGGGGACCGATATTTGCATATTCCGAATAATATTTGTTTTTATGTGTCAAAATAAAGAAATTTTATACTAGGTATGTTCTTAGACTTTGGAAGACGTTGCAATTTTTTGAGTGTTGGGCTGGTTGAGGTTGTCACAACTCCGACGTTCTCGACAATTAGGAAAACAAAATTGTTAAAATCGATTAGCATAAAAAAAATACACAGTATTTTTCAATAATATGCTGGATTAAAAAACACAAAAGTTGAGTAAAAAAATGAATTCATGTAAAATTTACACTGTTTAGTATTTGATAGCATCAAATTTGTTGGTATATTGATTTTTCCAAATATAATTTTGCTATTGGCCATCACTAAAAAACATTCCGATCGCGGTTGCTCGGCTAGGGGCACGAGGGGATTCAACCGAAGCACAATAAATCTAATTTATGCCAAAGAAATCACGCGAATATGAAGGTTAAACACGACGGATTTGAATCGGAGTAAATCGAAATTCAATTGCCAAATTAATATTCAAATGAAAGGGCGTCTTCCGAATCGATAAAGCAGTCCGCGGACCAAGATGGATTCAATTAAACCGAGTTACGCGCTTTGGCCGCCACTCGCCCGCCGTGTCAATTATTGCAACCCCACAGTCCACGCACGCACCCCCACCCACCCCACTCCACCCACCCCCACCCCCGCCCACCCCCGCCCACCCCGTGGCGCGGCGTGACCTCGGCGGCAAGGCGAGCTCATCTGCATCCATAATCCGTCTAAGAAGACACAAGGAAGCAAAGTCACAACAGATTTCTATTTATCAAAAAACAACATATATGATTTATTTTTAAAATTTATTACATTCTAATGTGATTAATTGTACCGGTACATATTAAAAACATTGCTTGAAAAATAAAACATTTTTTAATAGTTTAATTTTTTTATGTAGCTAATTCAAACAATATGAGCGAACCTTACAAGTGTAATCTCAGAGAGTGCAAGGTTTAAATTTCAAATGGAATCTTTAAATATTTTTACTTTTAAATATTCACCATAAAATTACCTAAATATTTAATAATATATATTTATATAAAATATGTTTTTACTAAACTAAAATAAAAATGAACTCTTTTTTGCCGTGTATACGATCTAGTGACTGTGAAGAATACATCCCCACAGTGATATTTTAGAGATAAGAATTTGATACACTGTGGTATTTTAAGTATTTTATTTTTGTTACAAACAAGAACCTAATATTTATAAAAAATCCCCAGACAACCCCGCTCTACGAGTTCAGTATTGCGGTTGAATTAAATTCAGGTAAGTTTTTCTATTCATGCATATATATAATCATCGATAAATGTCAAGTATAATTATATTCTTTCAAGGCACATATATAATTATATATATTCAAGGCACATAGAGTATCAGCTCAGTCGGCCCTGGCGGTGTCAATCAGCCGCGGAGCCACACAGGGGAAGCGGCCCCCGGTTTGTTGACCCTGTTGCCACCAAATTGCCGGCTATTACACTCCGTGGTTTAATTAGCCTTTGTGTGTGATCCTTTTTTAAAGTGAAGATCATTCTGTATTTTACTGAGCTGGCAACCCTAGACGCTTCTCGAAACTACACTTTTAATTAGTGTGGCACTTACTCGACATACATTTACATTATTATACAATAATTGCATCAGTGCTAACTGCAAGCATCGGGCTACTGTTAGTACATATTACTAAGATTTGAACCTTTAAGATAGGGTTTTACTCATTTAAAATGTAGCAAAATAACGCAGTATACAATTATATATTTCAGATTCCTATGGTTACCACATTTTTATTCATTAAACGCTATGGTATTACACAAAAATAAATGCTCAATTCTTGGAATTCACGTAATCAATTTACAGCCCATAAATTGAAAAAAAAAATAAAATGCGTTGTTTATGAGTTTTCCATGTCCCCGCGATACCAACGGCCTACCCGCGTCACAGAAGCCTGAAAAGTCCAAACACCGAAATTGCCTGTGGGGCTTCTGGCCGGGCCTAATTAGTGCGAGCGAGCTGCTCCGCGCGCCTTTCCCTCCAATCAACTTGATGGGTTCTCACACACTCGGGTCTTTTAGAAAAATTACATCGAAATTATTAAGTACGCCCGCCTGTTCGGTTTCAGGTTACCGGTCGCGAGTCGCGCGCTCGAGCGAAAGCAAAGTAGAAGTAAAACTTTGCTTAAGGAAATACGTTGAAAGCATGAACTCTTACGAATACGTTTTATTTTAAAACCCCCCAAAATGAATCATGTAACGCATTTTCATTTATTTACAATGAAGCTAACATAATTATTTTCTTGAAATATACAATGCCTGAAATATAAATTCTAAGTAATAATAATTCTGTAGCAGAATGATTACATAATATTTTGATATAATTACAAAACCACAGAGCTTCTGCCCTGCTGCTTTTAATAGTAGCCGAGTGATGCGATCAGCCCAGTTTTTTAGAGTGTTTAAAATTTTCAACGTATATGCGATTTATAAACGCTGTTCATTAGCAACTCAGTAATGAAAGCCATTGTGTAATATTAAATATACACGCGCGTACATTATTCAATGCCCGAGTAATGCAGATCGAAGTTCAAAAATGTGCAAGAACAGATGATCTTAAATTTGTTTCACTAATATGAAGTATTAAGTCACGCAGTCATAAATATGAAAATATGTTACAGCACACAGCATAAGGATTAATAACCCATACCGATGGATTCATATCCCAATTTTTTTAAATTATTTTTCTCGTCATTGCAAGTGTGAATCGTTTAAATAAAAACATATTCTTCATATTTTTAATTAATATGGCAAATAGTTTGAAAAGTTTATATTCAAAAATTTTCACGAGAGCAGTATACTTACTGGCAGTATTTGTGTTGCAGGAGAGTTAATGTAATTGTATTCATGCAGCCTTTAAAAAAATCTAATATAAATGTAATAACTAAAAGCATAATCGATATGAGGATATTATGTATGCTCGATATGAGGCGTTGACAGAACTTCAGTTCCATACTTGTTTCCCCTTTCCGAAAGCCTCGGAATTTGCATGGATATTGGTCCCCAGTACAAGCCAGTAGTTCCGCATACACGGTCCGCGGAGCGACTGCCGCTCGCTCTCCGCCTAGTGCGTTACAATTTGATTGGATTTTTATATCGGTGGGTACTTCATGTGGCTCCCTGCAAACTGATGCCGGGATATTGCCGTACAAAATTTTGTAGCAATGGCAAATGTATGAAACGCCATTAAAAATATTTATATTGCCATACGTGTTTGCAAGGCAATGCACAATGCAACACAATGGATAATATGAAAAGTTAGATTGACAGTTGAAAAATAAGTTTTTTACTTTTGTTTTGTTATATATACATTTAAATTCATAGCATGAACTTAAAAAAAATAGCACCACAACGCTTTGTTATTTAGTGATTATTATCATCTTATGTAGCGACCATGTCATTTGAATCTGCAAAAGTTATAATTTTTTTTTGTTTAAAGGTAAACGTTCGTTTACTCTTTGTTAAGATTATCTGATTCCGCTTATTGAGTAAATTTAAAAAGTCAAATATATGACTTTGCGATTTGTCAATAATTTATCTTCTCTTAGAAGATATTGTAACAGTAAATGGCGTAACTGGTAATATATATTTTTTGTTTGATAATTTAGATTGTAGGGAAAATGTTTTTTACAATATTTAAAACTAATAGTGATTCTATATACTTATAATTTAATAATAAATGACTTAAAACAATAAAGTTATTATGGTAGTAGCAGCATACACTAAGATTACATAATCCAATGTAATAAATGTATGTTTATAAAATGAGATAGCAGCCGGGAGCCAGCTATCAAAATAAATAACGGAATGTTATCCTGAAGTTAATAATAATACAAATATGACAAAAACAACAAATAATGTTATACCATACGTTAATTTTCACTGCAAAAATCAGTTTTTAAAAAATAATTGTTAAATAGTTACTGAATTTACTTTTGAAAAAGAAGTGTTAGTTTACCTTTTGAAAAATTTTACATTTCATCTCTTCATAAAGTTACGTTTTGAATACACTTAATAAAATAGCTTAAAAACTATGAAGTTAGCTTTTTTGAGCACTTCGAAATTAATTTCAGAAAAATTGTTTAATCAATAATTGAAAATACGTAATTAGGAAAAAAATATATGGCGTACTATACAAACAAGCTGAAAAATTATTCGTATACAAATTAAATTATGGTAAGTATCATAATTTTAATTCTGTAAACATTATCAATCTACTGCTGGACAAGGATCTACTCTCGTCATTTCCATTTTGATCTCTTTCTAAGAACGCAAACTTTCATTATATACGAAGTAATGTTGATTCTGTTGTATTTATTTAAAAAATAAAACCACTCAAGTATATTTTTTACTTAGAAATTAACAGAACGCAATTTTTTTTTGTCCGTAATGCTTAGAAAATAAAACCATTGAATTATATCTTTAATTTTGAAACGAAGCCTCACATATCTTTTAAAAATCCGTTTTCTTAAGAAACGCCATATTTATTTTTAGGTGTTCAAGTCCAGCTTTATTTTGATACACTGCGGACGCTTTTCAGATTAAGCAAATGACTATTTTTAACCGTGTTTTATGTTACATGAATTATCGGGAATATTTTAACATGCATGTGAAATTTACTAACAGCATTTGCGATCACGCAAATTCATTTTTCACGAAAGAATCATTTTTCCACAAACTGACGACGTTAAACATAAAATAACCTGAGAACGGGATGCATGTATATATTTCTAGAGGCTTTTACTAATTATTGAACACAGTGATAAAAAACATACTGTTTTAACAGGACTCGCACTAAGGAATCCATGAAAAACAAAAAAACATAAAAGTCACTGGACTACGGGGTTGTATTGATATAGCATCTCTCTCGTGTAAGTATTGCAGTACAAATGAATATAATATTTGGTGCCAACGCATTTATACATATTTATACAGGCGTCTGTTTAATTATTTGAATGCGATAAAGTGATTATTGATAGAAATAAGTGGTTGTCTTGTGCAGCCCGTAGTGGGGGCTGATTACCCCACGTGCAGAGTGTCCCAGCGCCGCCGTCACGTGGGCGGCCTCGTGAGCCACCCCCACAGCCGTCACCCTCATTATTATTACTGACCGAGGATTCCACCCCGATATTAAACATCTCGCTTAGAAGCCACGTGAAAAGTACCGTAAAATAATTTTCCGATAAATTAATTTTGTAATTTGTTGTTTTAATATTAGAAATATAAAAAAATGATTTGATTTTTTTTAATAAAATATATTTTATTACTTAAGTTTAAATTATGAAATTTTTTTAGATTATGATTCAATCTTAGTTTGATTTCAAAACAATGGTTTTAGTGTGTCCAGGCGGGTTGGTAGGGGTGTATGGAAAGATTTAAATTTATTTGCGATCGTAGACTTCTCACAATTTGTGCTTAATATTTTTGTGATTTTCCACATTTTCGTTTTTATTAGTGACCGGTTTCGCCAACCTTTCACGTTGGCAATGTGGAAAATCACTCAAGTATTTTATTCAAAAATAGTAAAATGGAATTCCACCAAGTACTCTCTGTCAAAAATATTGAATTTCTTAATTTGTGCTTACTTACCGGACAAATCGCTTGACTGTGTGACGGTAAAAATATTGATATTTAGATGGCATGTCAAATTTTAATCGATACGTGAATGAAAAGGCCATTTATGATACTTTAGTAAAAAATGTATGCATATAATATATTTGGAATTCTTCGGAAGGCGAACGAGAATGGATTGGCTTCAATACTCGGTCGGAAAGTATAGCGAATGCCCTGTCGGGCGGAGCGACTCCAGTGACGTCACTCCGGTAATTGAGTCAATTACAGGGGCGGGCTCGGCGAGGACTCTCCAGCAAACAAAAGCCGCGGCCACTCGGCCCGCGCCCCGCGCTTGGGCGCCCCCGCACGGGCACGCGGTCAGCGCGAGCAGGCAAGCAACGATAGCCTGCATACTTGTAAAGTTTGCGTCATTCTGTGGACATTCATACCGTTACATTGCTTTTCTGTTTGCACGGACCACGGAGCACGCAGTGGCGTGCGCATCATAAAAAAAACATGTCATTTTGTTGAAATCCAGAAGAACACATATTATACTTCTTGTGATATATACACACACACACACATATATATATATATGTATATGTGTGTGTGTTAGCTTTGTAAAGCCTATGTATGTTTGATTTTGAATATTGGTATTATCCAAAGCGTTCGTTTGGCAAACAGGGTTTCGCTAGTAGCAGCGAGTGGGTGGTATTGACCGCTCGGGCGCCCAGAGAGCACGTTGGGCGACACGAGGCTCTGCCGGCCTCTACACGTGGCCTCGCAGGGAGCACCGGTCGTCGGTACTGATATTCATTATTTTCATTACTCAAGGCAATCACAAGTTTAATATATAGGTCAATACTTTTTCAAGTAATAATTTTATTTTTGTTACAAATCAGTTAAAACGAAATGGAAATAAATCCATGTGATACGTGTTTTTAATATCATGTTGACTATCATTTACTCACTGTAAATGATATATAGGTTGTCCCAAAATTAACGCAAGATTTGAATTTGTCGCCATTTTTGCAGTAAAGTTTTGGGAACACTTAAAAAAAACAATTTGACAGCTGACAGTTTAGGGTTACCCTATTGTTTTGACTTTGATTCATTTAAAAAATAACAATCAAAAGACTAAAAACTGTGTTTTCTATTTAATTCAAATCTTGCGTTAATTTTGGGACACCTTATAATGTTTACCGTTCTAGTACTAAGAAATTGTTCATATAAAATCGAGTGAAATTTGTTATATTCCAAGAGTTTATTTTAATGCAATAATAATAATTGAGAGTATTTGGCTATTTTCTATTTGTTAGTAGCGTGAATTTTTATGAATAGATAAAGTTTTATTAAGACACCACGATTATAAAACTGCCCTAACAATAAAATAGCGCTCGAGCGACTTTTGTATTGACTTGTGTCTTTCGAAAGCTTATAAAATTTGTAACTCATATTTGTTATGTGAAACTCTGTACGTTTTACACATTTCAGGATCTAAGGCACTTATTTATATTATTTAAGATTATACAAATACGTTATGGATAGTTTAAAATATGTGTATAATAAAAAAAAGTCATCCATTCTGTATGCCTTAATTTTTATCCCAGGGACTGCAGTTTGATTCAGTTCCCTGTTATGAATTCAAAGCTCAGAGGGCTATCGCAAAGGATCTCCCCGTGAGGGATCAAAAAGGTCAAATGAATAAATCTTTACAATTTTTTGAGGAAATGAATCTAAATATGTGAGGAGGGTATAAAGAATTAGCCGCTGGGGAGGCGAGGGACGGGAATCTTTTTAAAATATAAATACAAGGAGCCTTGTCTTTACGCTGTACCATCAGCTGTGTTTATGAGAATATTGTGTGAATATGTGTATCCGTTTTCAAATAAAGGAGAAAAACATAGAAAAATATTTTTAAAAATCGTAATTTTTTGATTCCTGAAAATTTCAATACTCAGTAGTAACATAAAATGTGCAGCGTGTGGCAATTTATTGTTGTTTTGGGGTATAACTTACGATTGGTCGTTTTTTTGCTGAAGTTCATTTCGTACTCAGCGGCAACCGAATAATAAATTCCACTTACCTGGAAAAAAGAAAAGAATAAGATTACTTTAGAAGCATCGAATGTAAAGTTTGTAAGATACAGACGCAAAAATAATAGAAATCCCGTTTATTGAATTTTTCGCTCACAAGCTATATTATTATAAGTCACGGGAAAAAAATACGATGTATTTATTGTTTTACAAAAAATACCGTGATATATTAAGCATAATGTATATTTAACAAAAAATTTAAAAAGTTAACAAATTAGCTGTGTGCATAAATATAGAAATCGTTATCATTGTTACAGTTTCATTAAATAAGGTTTTTTAATCTATATTTTTAGTCATTGAAGTCTCATATATTGTTGTTTAAATTTCAACAAAATCACGTTAGTTGTATAAAAAAAATTATCGTTATGAAACCATCAACACGAATTATCAATTCCCATTTAAGAATAATTAAATCTATAGCTCTTGAATTTCTTCATCAAATTTCCAAAGTTTAAATGATTGTAAATAAATACTATTTAACTACTTTTATTTTGTTGTGATACATCCATTTAATTTGTAATTCTTTTTGATTATGAATAAAATACATGATTTGACTTATTATAATATTTTTGAGTAAAATACTTGAGTGATTTTCCACATGTTCGTTTTTATTTGTGACCGGTTTCGCCAACCATACACGTTAGCATTATCAAACAGAGACTCTGTTTGATAATGCCAACGTGAAAGGTTGACGAAACCGGTCACAAATAAAAACGAAAGTGTGGAAAATCACTCAAGTATTTTACTCAAAAATATTAAAATGGAATTCCACCAAGTACTCTCTGTCAAAAATATTGAATTTCTTGACTTATTATCTTTGACAAAATGATTCATATTTATAATTATAACGACTGAATTAAAAAAAACACACTTTTAATAAACTTAAAAGTCATCAGCGTCTACAAACAGGCAGCAGAAATAATAATTCGCGGCCTAAAGTTCGCCGGAGCCAAACTTCTCAGCCGTATAAAAAGTTGCAAGGAAGCCCTCTTGACCGAAGTTCTACCGAAAAAATGTTCAATGTAGAGCTTCTCAGCTGAGAGCTGAAGAGCAAAGGTCTTTTTTGAAAAGGATTTTTTTATTAAAAGTGGAACAGACCCCGCGACCGGAAGAGAATTATAAAGATTGCGACCGATGGTCCACAGAGATGAATGATTCAGGAGTCTTTTATTTTAAAAAATAAACCCACAATAGGGTTGAGACATGTTCAACCATATATACGAGTATATATATTAATGGATTCCGCCTGCTGGTCCAGACCGTTGAGATATAAGTCCATGTATATATTTTTTTATTATTTTAAATCAAGCAGATTGCAGAGACATATATCCTGATTCAAACTCAAATCACAAAACTCTTACCTAATTTATTTTACTGTGGAAATGTTTAATAGTACAGAACCGAAAATGTAACGCACCCCAAAATGTTTGTTATTTGTGTTTTGAAAAATAAATTATCAAATACCAAACACAATGATTGTTTGAACAATAATTTAAAAAAATAGGAACAATTGAAAGAAACGATTATTATTGAATAAATATATAAAATGTGTTTTAATTTAAATGTAGGTATTATATATTAAACCTAAAAATATTAATGATAAAAAAAACTACCTAGTAAGTTAGATTTTGCATAGTAGTTGCAGAAACTTTTTTTAATTTAGATATAAATTTAAAAAAAGTATTGATCTAATAACCAATAGAATAGAAATAATAGAAATATTATTTCTATTGATGGGTGATACCTAGAAAATAAAAAAAATCAACAGAAACCCACAAGACTCAGTGACCACGATGAACCAATCACTTCATACAAACAACATAGAAAATAGATCGAGACTAAACATAGAAGTAAAAAAAAGAGAACTGAAAGGTCAATAGAAAGAAGCTGAATAATAAAACAAATATATCACTGAAATACAAAATTTGTATTCATATGTTTTATTTTTAGAAAAGCATAATCAAATAGAGTTGTAGAATAATTCAAGATACAAACTTGTTATTTGAGTTTAAATTGAGTTAGGAAATAAAAAATTGTTTTATGAACATCGTTGTTATGCAAATTCTCTTATGCTATCCCTATCAGTGGCGTTATTCAAATTTGTTTTTTTTCTCGTGTTTTTTTACTTCACCCGCGTTTTCCGTGAAAAAGGTGGTATTGTATTTCAGTATTTCAAAATTTTATTGCTTAAGTACAAGTAATATTTTTTGAATACTGAATTTTTACAGAGATTCTTGTCTCGTTAGTAAGAAAGAAAGTTAAAATATATCGAAAATAATTTGAGTGTATTTTCACCACTATCGTACTTATTCCATTTTATAACGGTTTAAATAGAATAAAAATATTAAATTCAACAGTATTATATAAAAAAAAACTTCGTTTGTATTATTTCTAGACATCAAACGCTTACTAGATTTCATTTTAACAGAAAGATAAAGAGACACGGAATTTTCTTTTCAGAAATTAATGTTTTTATAATTATTTACTAGTCGTTGCTGTTTTTACAAATACAATACTAAAATATTTTAATATGTGACTCGATGTAATAATATATAATAATAATAAACCAATAATTGACAGTAAAATCGATACCCAAAAAAAAAATCTACATTTAAGTTGATCGGTAACATTAGATTTTGTCTCAATGATTCAGCAGATGTATTCCATACGTTTAGACACACCCTGTGTAAAATAAAAAAAATATTTATTTTGGTTCTGTGCTATTTTCCCAGCTATGTTTCGAAACAAGACATAAAGGGTCTGATCATACCACAGCAATAAAAATATTTTCTATCGAGGAAAGGGGATTTCTCCCGCGGTCCGGTCGTTCCGTTTATCTCTAGATTTACAAGATCAGGGACAGTCGTCAAAAATATTATATAAAAATACGAGTATACACAATGCTTATATTTCTGGTTGGTTTACGTTTTGGTAGCTCTGCCCTTATTTCAGTAGCGTGCAAAATAAAACTTCACAGTTTTATAAATAAATTTCTCGTTATATTAACTTCAGATGTCAAAAATATTTAAATACTACATAAAAATGTGTTATTACAAATTTTATCAATTGGTTTTTAATACCATTATAAATATTATTATAATGAAAATAATAACTTTTTATTTAAATCTTCACAGTGAGTTTATTAGAAAATTATTTTGCATAACTAGTTTCGACCCTATACCGGGTCATCATGAGATGCATGACTAAACTGTTTAGTCATGCATCTGATGATGACCCGGTATAAAAAGTTATTATTTTCATTATATTAATGGATCTTCAAAATCCAAATGCCTTGTCCCTCAACAACATAAATATTATTATTAGTTTAAAACCCAAAGAAGGAATTCGATACTTAAATAACCTTTATGTGTGCCATTGACAAGATGCTTCAAATATGGAGTGAGTATAATATAAAATATTTAGGGTTTAGGTCACATTTTATTTTTATCAACACGAGGTACAGAGAAATACATCTGTACGGCCTTTTATGTTCATAGAATAAATTGAATAAAATAAAGTAGTTTTAAGCTAGAATAATATTATGTGCACCTATAAATTGAAGCATTGAAAATAAATAATTTAAAAATAATTCTGCTTATTTGAAAAACTATAAACATTTTCACAGCCTAGTTTTTTCATATTCGAAGATAAAATTTTTCGAAAAAAAGTATTAAATTAGTATGCTGAAAAAAACAATTTCATTGAATTTCAGGAATATCAATTACGCGAAATAAAAAAAAATACATCATTAACGATAGCAGAATGGCTGACATCAGGGTATTAAGGATCCTGCTTGGATAATCATCTCGCTTTACCCGGAATTAAGGGGTGGACTGAAAAGCCAGAAATTAAAACTACGTCATTAAGGCCGCAAAAAGGACGCGTATTAATTGCCGCTATTAAGGGGGCGGTCGACCGGCCTACGACAGATTTTCGCTTAATTTTCCCAAGGCCTCCTGCTTCAAACACCCCGGCGACTACACTTAAGAAAAAATAAACTGCTAAAATATTCTGTGAAACACTTCAACAATAGCAAGTGTTAGTTACTGGAAAAAAAAATTGTATGTCGTTTCGAGTCATCCGCAATTGATATAATTAAATCCTTGAAATATCACCTGATATCTTGAATATCAACTTAAAAACAAAGTGGTCTTTATAGAAAGTTATCGCACTATCTTATTTACTAAAATGTCCTTAGGTTTACAATTTTTTAATGTGTCAAATTTCATATACAAAACATAAGTTTTTATATTTATCACTTATATGTTTTTACAATAATCTTTTCGTGATGTTTTTAATATTAAATATTGTTACAGTGAAATTTTCAATAACCATTTTGTTTCAATTTAGATGGGGTCATCACGGTATTCTTAAATTAATTTGTAAACAAGACATTAGTAAGGATAGTAAGAGTAGCAAAGATTTTTGCACACTGTTGTACCACTTACTACTAAACAATAAATTATTGATGTAAAATATTTTTAGGAACGCTTATGTGAATTCCATAACCACTTTGTTGTTCCTTATTCATGGTGACTTTATTAGTCGTCTAGACGATTGGTGTAGACACGCTACCAATATTGCTCAGTGAAGATTTAAACTGCCGTTAAATGGAGCATCGTGCTTTGTGGGGAGAGAATCGCATCCGCAGTGCTGTGTATTTATGTATTTTTGCACTTTTGATAGAATAATGATTAAGTCATTACAATAAGATTAAACTCAAGATAATTATTGTTAATCAAAGCTATTAAGAGAGGAGAAATACCTAAATCAAATAATGTATTGAGTTTAAAACTTAATAATATACCACCTATTTCTGTGAAAAAATCCATGAAATATTCTGAACCACTGGGGTAGAATATGACAAAGTATATTAAAATTTAGGGCGTTTTTATTTGCGTGAGAATATTTTGTGTAGTGAATATTGTTTTTTTAAATCTGTTTTATTTTTGTAATAGTTTAATTTAAGCAACACTTTTTTAATCGTTCATTTAAGTAAAGCATATTTCGTCCGACTGTCATATTTACCTCACACCATAGTAAAACTAAATTGACACCAAGAAGGCGTTCATATACAAGGTCGACAGTATTTGTATAAAGGATATGGAGCTTAAAGCTGCTTACAGCTTAGAGCTGGAGCTGTTGCTTAGTCCTGGTCAGTCTTTTACACTAATTCTAGGTGAATTGATGTGCTAATGCGGGATTCAACCTTCCCACCTGTTGAGTAACGTAGTGAACTAGTGTGCAGCCGACCACGCCAGGCGAGGGAGAACCTGACAAATGTAATGGACGCTACCTGAATGACAATGATGCTAAATTAATACCGATAAAATAAATCTTATCCTTTGCACCAATTTAATATAATATTACAGATAAAACACGGAATTAAAGATATTGAAACGATATCGTGGTGAATAAATATTTGATAACATGCAAATTTATTTTGTCTATATAAAACGCACAACCATAGTCTACTATTATTAATGATTTGCCATAAAAACAGTTTTGTTTAATATTAATATTTTTGAATAAAATACTTGAGTGATTTTCCACATTTTTATTTTTATTAGTGACCGGTTTCGCCAACCTTTCACGTTGGCATTATCAAACAGAGTTTGATAATGTCTCTGTTTGATAATGCCAACGTGAAAGGTTGGCGAAAGCGGTCACTAATAAAAATAAAAACGTGGAAAATCACTCAAGTATTTTATTCAAAAATATTAAAATGGAATTCCACCCAGTACTCTTTGTCAAAAATATTGAATTTCTTTAATATTAATAATAAAAAGGTTTTTAGTTTCCTTATATAAATATATTTTTTAGTCAAAAGATAATTTACTTTTAGTTATTAATGAAACATAGAAAATATGGCTCGTGTGCCCCAGCAAGTATCGGTGGATGGCACAGAGCCGCGCGGCAGTGAGAGTAACGGCGGAGTTTGAGTGCTGCCGTCCCTCGTAAAGAAAATAAATCGCGAATCTTTACGACGAAGAGATTTTTATATAGTGTTGTTAATATTTCTGAGTCGAGGGAACATAATGTATCCATTAAGCTCTCGCCGCGTTTAGAGCCGGGCTGTAAACGGTTTAATACGCCGACCGAGCTCCCCGTACGCGACTAGGCTTATTATTGTGGCGCTTCGATTCGCGGGCCTCGGGTTTCCTGTACACGGGTTATCGCTTTGCAGATTTTTGTCAGCGGAAGATGTGCTAAGTTTTTATATTTTTCAAAAAAGATTGGCTTTTAAATATTCCGAAGCGGGTTGAACTTAAATTAACAAAATATTAATTTTATTTGTAATATAAATATATATATATATTTTCACACACCAGCGTCAAATAAAGGTGATATAATGCAATCACAATTTAACTTATCTACTGCATTTTGTAACCAAATAGTTAATTTTGCAATGTATTGATATTCATACTTAATTTTTTTCATTTTCCCCGCGTGGTCAAAACGCTGATAAATGAGACAACAGGCAGGTGCTCTTTGGGTTTCGCTCCAAAATTATTGTGAGATTTCTCACTGTGATGATAAAACACGGATACATCGAAGAATAAGAGATTGTGAACGACCACACAGGTGGTAAAATCGTAGTCAAATTGACTAGGCGATTAATGTCTCCGGGGTTTAATGCCTCCATAAAAGACATTGAGAAATGGACACACCAACTCTTACCATCTCGTCAGTTCGGATACATTTTTCTCACAACCAGCGACGGAATAATAAATCACGAGAAGCATATCGGAGGAAAGATTTTCAGATTCTTCATTTAAGCATTTCGCATGCACTCAATTCAGCAACAATAAACGGTATTGAACAATTTTATGCCTATGTCAAACATCGCAAAGACTCGAAAAGATCGAACCGTGGGTCACGTGCATCTTTCAAGATATCCCCAAGGCTCTGCGGCAATCACAATTCTATTCGTGTCAGGTTTCGCAGCCACACAGCAGCGCTGAACAAATAGGCCCGCAGAATTCAAGATCGATTTGGAGAGCTTACGAAAATTTAAAAATTATATATATATATATATATATATATATTTAATATTAATTGGGACATTGAACGTTAATTCTTAATGCCATAGCTGTATGTAGCTTACTATACCCCAAGATATGCGAATGGAATATTTTATATGGGGCGATATAAAGTCCCTTAATGTGATTTCTAAAGACGTGGAGCGCTCCGTTTTCAGTCACATCCGCTAACGTTAGAACAGTTAAATCGGAGCATAATTTTCAAAACGATTTTATTTTATCGAAGGATCTAAAGTTTTGCGGCCCTATAAAGCGACTTACTGCTTAGTAAAAATTGCAAAATGTCACCAGAAGACATTTCCATCAACGCCGCCATATCTGAGAAGTAAAATGCAGCGTAAAACGGATACGATACGATATTTAATGGGGGTGCAAAGATTCTTTGTATAATTGCATGCAACGATACCTGCAAATACAAAAAACGTTATTAATTTACTTGTATTCAAGTAAGTAATAACGATTGATACTATCGAGTTGAAAAATAGACAAATGTAATATCAAATGTGAACATGGGATTCATATCATTATACATTTATTAATTAAAACATATATATTTTTGGTTTCTAGTTTATATAATATACTATATACTGTAAAAAAAAATCATGGAGATTGTACCAGAGAATGCGAGTTTGGTCTATTGTAGATATTCTGAAATAGAAGTTTGGATGTCTACGAAGAGATGGCTATCAATTATAAATCACCACCGCCTTCTTCATCACAGGATTGTCAGTTTGCGGGGCAGGAGGGAGGGACTACCCTCTACTCACCCCTCGCCGCGAGAAAGCAATGGCAACGCTAGGTAATAATAGTTACATAAATGATTTTAATTAAAAGTATACAACACTTTTGCTAGGGCGTTGACTTACTTTTTACAAATCAATTGTAAGATGTGATATTTGAATTGAATGTTTTGTTTAAAAAAAGCAATGCTCCTAGTCATCAAATTGAATGATCATTCGTTTAAAAATACTAAATATGTCTAAATCTATATGTGTGTGTTGGCATAGTGTTATTTTATTTGCAAAACATGGAAATTCGATAGTCGCCTACGCTCAATATAAAGCTCGAGTGTCGCCATTAAGGATTTTCAGAAAGTTTCCAAGATTCAATCAATCTGTGCAGCCTCCATTAACCGTAGTGCCACACCGGAAGTGTTTTTTCCCTCATAATAATAGTAAGAGTGCGACCGGAAACAATATGGCCGCTGCGGCTAATGGTTTATGGGAAATGACGGGCAGGACTAAACAGTGTCACGTCATGGATACTTAATTGTTATTATGTTTAATTCGGCAAATTTAACCGTTAATTGTTTTGCCTATAATGATATTTTTTATCCGCTTTCCATGGATATTTGATATATATTGTTAATATATTGTGTGTTAACCATTTTTTTCATAGATTTTATTTTCATTATTAGTATCAGATATTATATTCCTTGCTTTAGTTTTTTTTACACTTATTCTTTAAAACTCAAGGACCCAAACCAAAATAAAAAATCTGGACGTGCTTATAAAAAATACGCAAAGATCTTGAAGCATATATATTCATTTGTATAAAACCGTTTCATTTTCTCCTACAATTTAAATTCTTATTTGAATATTGTTGAAAAATAAAATAAAAGTTAAATAAATCTTTTAAAAAGAAAGAAGGATAAAAAAAGTATTTTAACATATTATATGTATTTTAACCTATATAAATATTTAGTAGCCTTTTTGGGTGTTAAGTATGGGAAAGATAATGAGGGTGAATTAAATACCTCAAATTCTGAATGCGTTTTGATAACCATCACCCTACACGACCCTCATTTATAGTTACAACACTCAAACTATTAGTAAATCAAATTTTACATATTTAGAAAATACAAAAAAGTTGCACATATAAAAAATATAAATAATAAAAAAAAAAGTGGATTTTTATAAACATATTATATTCAGTTTCGCTAACGGTTAAGAGTAAGTTAAGGTAAGATTTAAAGAGTTGTAAACGTTAGTTGGCAAAACCAGGCGATTATTATATTAACTAGAAATGTTGCCCGTCACAGAATGACGTATTCGATGAACGATGCAATTGTGTTTGAACATATGTTTGGCTGAATACTCGAATAGCTGGATACTCGAATTTTAAGAAGACGCTGCTCACGTTTTCCTTCCAATTCATTGCTTGACATTTGTGTCACATTTCGTGTCACAAACAACGCATCACTTTCACTGCACTGTTCTTTATTTGAAAAATTCTAAACTTGAACAACAGAATCATATAATCCTATAGTTTTAAAAATATTATCCTATCGTCTTGAAATTCGGCACATAACTGCGGAAAAACTTACATGCAAAAAACGCTCAGCGTTGTATCTATTAAGATATTTTATAGATAATCAAAAAATGAAACATACATACACACACACACACACAATGGATATTATTATTATAGATTTCCCGTAGTATATTGTGAAATAAAGTATTTAAATCGATAGCTTGTAGTTTTAAAGGGTTTAATTAAGCTAAGTGGCATTTCGATATATTGTAATGGAAAATAGTATTTTCGAGCAGAATTGGATTTTTACTGAGCAGCTCGCCTCCCAACGCGCCGTGCATCCTCGCCATTAGCGCCCGCTCCCCGCCACGCGCCGCCCGGGCTGTGTATCGACACTGGGGGCGGGGGCGGGGCGGGGGTGGGCGGGGGAGGGCGAGGGGGAGGGGGCGGGGGCGGGGGCGCCGTCAGTGTTGTCACTCTAAATTAATCGTGTTCCCACCGCGGGCGGGGAGCACCGCACGAGGGCGCGCCTCTCACCCGACCACCTTTTATATGGCAAGAAAGATTAAATGATACAACATCGAAAACGGAATATTCCGATAGAAGAATGCTCCATAGAATTTATCTCATATTGTCACCCACGAGTCTTTTGTAAATTTATGAAGTTATACAAAGAAAAGTCGCTATGTCCTATTCATTCTTACCCGTTCAAAAATATTTTCTTGAATTTTTTTATTGATAGCTTTTAATCCACCATTGCCTGTATTTAAAAAAAAATGCGGTAAATAATGCTTTAAATCGAGTTCCAACGAAAGATTATGTATTATTTTTAAAACCATGAAATGTTTCATTTCTTAATCATTATTTTAATGTAAAATTCTTTCTACACGACATTTTAAGCCTTTAATTGACAGTCAATTAACTTATGTTAACATAAGTTTATTTTGACTAAACCTCAAATATATGGTTCAAAAGCCCTTTAAAGCATCCTCCAAGCACTACTTTTTTTAGATTAGAATATTATAATGACAATATATATATATATATATATATAATTAAAATTAACAAAAAAATGAAAATATATTTTGAAACTCTTCTTACAGCTAATGTATTTAAAATGCAACAGATTCTTACGACGATCTGTTGAATTTGCAGGTTTGCTATTAAGAAATAGTTTTGAACCAGTGAACCGCAACCCTTTAATAAAGGTTGCTGTACCAAAACAATTCTTTTATTATATATATAAACTAATAATTGAAATACCCAGAAATTAATGAGGGTGAATGCTACATCCGATGATCTACAGGTTCACCAGACGTAATTTACTGTCACCACAAATCTAAACCACTGACAACCTTGCCCACTTATAACTCGTCACCTCAACTGTAATACAGATTGCAGGCTCGGACTAAGCTCAAACTATTGCCAACTCAAAATACACAGAGCGTTTTGTAACATGATTTTTGATGGCTATTTCATTTCGAAGGTGACTGTACGAGTAGTTTGATAAATAAATACAATTCGTGTCGTAACTAATTGAATCGCCGAGACACTACAGCCGCACCCGCGCACATCCACCAGGCAGCCGTTCGACATTCTGCCGCTCTAGTCTCGTAATGGAATTGTACTAACTCGGGAAAAACTAACTTAATTGAATTCGTTGGTGTTTATTAAAGCGTCTTCTGTATACAGACAGGCAATCTAAATGGACTAAAAGAACGCTGACACAGAGCATATTAAATTTGCTCTTTTATTGATAGGTTTAATATTTACAAGTAGTTAGTAACGTAATACTTTAAATGTGCTATTAAAAAGTATATTTAGTGATTTTATTATCCATGAACAATACTAAATATAAATAAACCGTATCTCGCTTTTAAAGTTGAAGCCGCGTACCTCTAACTTCAACAAAACTTTGATAACTTTAAGCTGCACTATAAGTACCTCAATCACTCTACTAGAACGTCATTTATAAGTGCTTCGAGTTTTGTGATGCTTGAGTTGAAGTCTGAGTTCACAATAATATCAGTAAAACATGTAAATGTTTTCTTTAAATAAGTACTAGACATTCTTTACCAAAACTAACTGAAATACCTACGCTAGGATAATGTGACCGAACATAAACAACCGGAGAATTCTCTCGCTCCCCATTTCTCGGGAACAAGTCTGGAATTAAATTAATCAGGATTAAATGGTTCCCAACAATTGTCTCTTACGGGCTACCGGTACTAACTGAAAGCCATACCTCTCCGTGGCAGGCGATTGATCATTCCAACTCGGATAATTACCGAACAGATAGTTTTGTTGTATTTCGATTACTGCTGTAAACACCGAGCCCTGCGACGAGGTCGCCTTGAGAGAAAAGAGGTTAACCCGGGAATCAAGACATTGATAAAACGCAAAAATATTTGCTTTATACATCCTTAAAAGTTTTGAATACTTTTATAATTTTGAAAAACATCACAAACCATTTATGTAAAATGAAAAAAACAATTCGTTCTATTTGCTTAAGGCTCACGATTAACAAAATTAACTATATAATACAAAGCACAAATTTTTGCTTTTAAAACGAATTTAAAGTTTATTTTTTGGTTGATAGTAGCTGTCTTATATTTTTAATAATCGCTTAGATACAGTGACGATTAATATGTCAGAGCATATTAGGCTTTATAAATTCACATTTTTTCTTGATATTTAGTAATTATCAAATTAAATGCCACATAACGACTATTTTTTCTTCTAAATAAAGAAAACCGGTGTAGACTTTATATTTAATAAATTGAAAAAAAAACATACTTGTGACCCATAGTTTAACAAACGGTATTGTGAATGTCAAGAAAATAAATATTATTAATTTTGCTTAGTCATAAAATTTATATAAATATGAGAAAATAATTAATTGTTTAGTATCTAGACTAAATATTATTTCAATTGTTATTTCGGACTCTTTAATAATTGATGTTTTTTTGTAAATATTGTGTGAAAAAATTTCTTTGAGATTGTAATTTATAATATTAAGGATTATATTTTTTATCACAAAAGTAAATTTGGGCGGTCAGTTCTTTTTTAGATGCTGTATAATTCAGCTCTCACAATCACGTTGTTTAACTTATATCTCACAATTTTATTTTTCGTTATAAAAGTTTCAGATATGCTTTTATATTATATTATACTATAGAGCGTAGAATATTATATTCAGAAGAATATATTCAAAGATAAAAGAAAAAATAAAATTAATTATATTGGTATCTGAATTCACTTTGTTAAGTTATTGCCATCATAAATATAAAACTCTTAAATGAAGAAAATGCCTCGTCTTTCCCATAAATACTGTCTATAATGTCATTCTGCAGGCAATTAGGTCAAGCGGTCATTAAAAAAGGCGTAAAATGTAAGTAACCACTATGCAAATTGCTTTCCTAAGTACTGTCACACATTTCTACGAAGTTCTACGAAGCCGTAAAAAGCGCACTTTAGGCGGTATGTTCATGCTCAATACAGTCGACGTCTACGAGACGAGATGGTCTAACTGACGGCGTCTCCGATGAAAGAGATCTTGCGTAATTCTCTTCTTCATTACGTCATTAATATTGGAAAATATACTCGTATAGATATATGCATACAAGATCTGACTTAATTACAAAGAAAATCTTGTCTGAAGCTCGTATCGAAATAACTTGCAAAGAATCCAGTAGATTTGAATAAAATGAGTATGAGAAATGAGAATGAGAAAAATTAATTTTTAACATTAATTGATTGTAATCTTTAAAGCTTTCCGGGAGAAGTAAAGTACCAGCGCCGGGGACCGAACCCCGACGCCCCGGCGCCGAGCCCACTTAGCTACGGGGCGGGCGCCTGCAAATTGACCCGATGAGACGCTCTATTGAGTTACCTCCGCCCACCCCTCGCCAGGGCTTCGCCGGCGGAAAACGGCGCACCCAACCGAGAGTAAAACTGGTTTTGTACAAATTTAGGATGTTCTATGTTGTAAATTCACAACAATAAACTTTTTCTGTTGATAATGAATCACATTTTTATCTCTCTTCTATAATAGTATCATGTAAACTCAGTGAAATGTTAAAAGTCGGCCAAAAGAACAAAATTTTAAAATACTTATATCGAGACGTGAAAGTAGATTTTTACTAAAATTTTATTATAAAAACAAGAAATTACTGCATATATAATACATATGGGTTCACGTTACAAAATTGTTTTCTTGGAAAAATAATAAATTAAGGCAACTTTTGATGGTGTGAATTACTAAATTTTCAGTATGTATCACATAACATATTTTAAAAGTTTAAAAATAGTTCAACGTAATATAATGAGCGAAAAGAAAATAGTATTGTCATGGAGTTAAGAACGATCATCGATGATTATAAATAAATATTCCTCAGAGTAAAGTAAGTGTAGGAGGTGTGCCTTATTTAAGGGGTGGCCCTGGTTCTTGCCAGCGATGTGGAAATTACCTTGTCCCCTGCACTAAGGCGCCACTCAACCAACACTCCCGAAGACGCCAGGTCTGTGTAGGTGCTTCTTCACGATGCATCGATTTTTAATTTCCGACTCGAGGATGTCCCGCGAACACAAAAAATATGCTTTTGTACAATTTTCAGCCTGGCCTACTTTATTGGGAGAAAATAAAAGCTTGTCGCTTTTCTTCTAGAAAATTCCTACGACAAAGAGATTTAAAACGAATCTTTCCACGTGAAGAAGGACAGGGTTATCATAGTAAAGCCTGTTACATAAAAGATATCAAATAAATAACTTAACAGTATAGCCTCGTACTTTTTCTTAATATTGAATTATTCATTGAGTTTTTATTTGTATTGCAGCTTCTCCCATTTCGTGTGTACTTAATTTTGCGACCAGCGCTAAAACAAATGCAGTTAATAAATAAAAACCGAGATTGTATAAATAACACTCGAATTGAACGATTCAGCTATACTTACCATACAATGGCTCTAATTTTACCAAATTGAATACTATCAATAATAAAAACTGAAACTGACACTGAAGTAATCCTTTTAAATTTATTTATTTTGCTGTACTGTTTGCGCCGATCAGTTTCGTTTGCAGCAGCGTGTGAGGACTCTGGAAGCTGCAATCCAAGGTGCATTTGTTTGTCGAAAATCTTTACGGAGTAGCTCCAATATTTGCCGAGTCATCAATTCGCCTCCGACGCTTGCATCTCATCACCATTTTATTTTCCTTATCGAATTTTCTACGTTGAATCATGCATTCGCTGTCGAAGTTTACTGGCAAAGTTATTTTCTCGGCGCAAACATCGCAGTCCGAGAGATTGATCGTTATTATATTTAGCATGGGATGAATTTGATTGCAGTTTTGTTATTATGCAAATGTGATGCATTTTCTGGGTTTCGTGAAACGCTTCCAACTCGATGCTTCGGGGAAATTTCACGAATTTCCGGCGCGTCACTCTGCATGTAAATTTCCACATATCATAAAATGGTGGATTTAAATTTTGCTTTTTGTTTTACTTTATGAAAGCTTCTAGCGCTATCGCTGTTTTCAAAAATTCAGGACACATCAGAGTAACAAAAGAAATATTTTGTATCAACAGAACATTTATAAAATTAAACACTGAGATTTAAATTTTGGATGTAACGTGGATTTATAAAATGCAATGAAAAAATAATCATTTTAACACACAATTTCATAAAAAAAGACTTATATAAGTACTACATTAAATATTTTAAACGCATATTTGCAAATACTTTATAGTGTTAAAATGTTGTGTTTTTTGCGCTATAAAATCATGGTATTATCTCAGATTTTTATAAAACTAAGCAAGCATTCATCACACCGCCAGGTACATTATAAAAGTGTGAATAATGAAAACCCGAGATCTGGAAAATTCAAGAGCTGCATTTTGAAATATCATGCACGCAAAGTAAACTGAGCTTTATTGATAGTCTGGTAGAAATAGAGAAACAAGGAAAATATATTTTCTCTAATGCCGCGTACAGTTTTATATAAAGTACTACAACAATCCGATACACCCTTGTTATTTTGTCAATTAAATGCATTTTTACTATTATAATATATATATATATATATATATATATATATATATATATATATATATATATATATATATACATTTATAATTTGTCTTAAAAGAAAATATTTTATGAGGATTTAATTCGAATTGTTTGTACATTCTTAAAGTGCAATTTCAGAAATACAGTGTTCGGAGATTTTATTCCGACGCTCTCCCTACAATATGAACCGTAATGCAGTCGGCGTACGTTTGACAATAGGACACTTGTAGTCATGATACATCGTTATATTATCATATCTCATAATGCCAGAAATAAAACAAAAAGCACGGCGGGGGATAAGCCGTACATTCTGACATTTTATTACAATCGCGACGATATCCAAGACACGGAGATAAAAGCCCTCAGAGCCCAGCATACATATCGCCCATACGTATCGAGGACAGATGTGCGGCATGATCATTCCGCCAATGTTTTACTTTATTTGAATAAAAATCGTTTATTTGAAAAAGTATTAAATAACTACCATTAATTGTCAAAATATATTTCAACAGTAGAATAATATTGCTTCTCCAAACGTAATGAAGTTTTTCGCGATTTTATATCTTTATTTACTGTACTTTTTCAACATAATGCGTTATCTCAACCATGATTCGGTACAAAACATAGGGGTTGTTTTTTTACACTGGAAATATGCGAGTGTAACCCCATAGAGAAAACGAACAGGATAGTGCAAAATAAAAAAAATGTAACAAAAATGATTGCATTATATTGGTGCAGTAAATTTCTTCTCGCACCTAGCACACAAGACAACACGAGCGTACACTCGGCATAGGGCTTCTCTATGCCGGTTTACTCTACGATGTGAGCGGGTTTTCTGAATGTAGACAAGTAATAGGATGTTATTCCTCACGGGTTCCGAAGCGACCTCGAACAGAACCGAGGCGGGGGCGGGCGGGAAGAGATGTCTGCTGCGCTTTTGGCTGGGTGCTTTATTTCTCGTATTAAAGTGTTGCCGTCGCTGAAAAATCTACAGCCTGGCGAAGACCGAGTTTCTTTAAAAATTGTGTCGCAAGCGAAAAACTTCGAGACAAAATGGAAAATTGTTTCCAGCGAATGGCAGTTTTTAGTTATGAATGTATTTCCAGCCGCGACTACCAAATGCTGTTTGCAATAAGAGAGAACAAAGGAAACGGTTTGTTTATTGCTTACGTAGATACATTCTGAGGTGGAGTACACAGAGCGCCTTGGAGATCGAGGTCGGAAGGGATTTTGAAGAAAAAAAACGATTATTAATTTGAGAATGCTCACATTGGAAAAAATGAATACGGAAAAATGAAAATGAATAGTTTAAAATATAATCATATTCATATTTGTGAGCTTCAAAGTTGAATTCAGTATAGTTTTGTAGTAATTTTGTTAAATTTACTAATTTAATAAAATACTTTTTAATATAAGTTTTCGAGTGAGAGCAGGCAATAGCGGAATAAAAATAACTGAAATATAACCATTAAACAGTTAGGTTATCGTTTTGACGTATTTCCTTCCGAAAATATTTTACGCAGTGATATCATTTACATGGAAATGCCGGAATTACAAAAAGCGGTAATCCCTCGCGGGCAGCAGCGACGCATCGCATTGCGAAACCGAACCGTGTGATTACAGCCCCTAATAACAGGGCCTTCCACACGTTCTAATTGGATTAGCGTTTCCGGTGACACCGAATCCTGCCCGAGCCCATTTCGAGCACGTTCAATGACGTAAACACGTCAATGTTTGCGACGGAGCTCACGGCACACGGAATTAGCACGTAACTACGCCCAGCGCCCTCGTGCGCTGCGGCCTCCCGCTGTCCGCGCTGAATACACCCATGCAACCTTATATTATACCTCTGTGATGTGTAATATCGTTTTTATGATATTCAAAATAATATATTTTACGAATAATGATAATCAAAATGATTTCACGCTAAGCGTTTGTATGAATTTATACTGCGTGTCGACGGAGAATAATTATTTTGATACAACTTATGATATATAGAAATATTTAAAAGGCACATACTATTTGATTTTCAGTAAATGTGAATAAGTGTTTTTACCTGTAACACGAATAAAGAGTACATTAGTTTTTTAACAAAAAATCAAGAGTATTTTAAGTGTATTTTTCATAAGAAAATACATTTTTATTAGCAATATACTTGTTAATTTTAAAATTAGTCTTTTTTGAAACTGAAAATAAATATACAGAAGCTCATCGCTATACGTTAGATATAATGAGATGATTTGATGCGTGTCGACAGTTCTGCCACAAGCCTTCTTCCTCCAGTAGGCTATACTTAGGTTCTTTTCAACGAGCTAGCTACTTCAGCATCAGCATGCCAGATCTTCTCCCTTTATCTGACTACGAGTCGAGGATCTTCCTTGGCGGCATGCGGTCCCCTATTCTCTTCACGTGCTCCAGTAATCTAACTTTGATGAACTTAATAAGGGAGTGAAGTTCAACATTATACATTGCTCTCTGAGAGCCAACGATCTAGAATGGACGGTGGATTCGACGCAGGGTCTTGTGTTTCAAAGTTGAAAACTAAGTTTGATAAAAATAGATATATTATATTTAGTTTTAGAGAAAAAAATCTAAAGTTTACTTTTGAAATTAAAAACCGAGTGGTAACAATATATTAATTGTATTTTAATGTAATTATATAATAACAGGCGTAAAATCCAATAGGGCGTCAGAGTGGAGTCGTTAAACAGTCTCACTTTACTCAACAAATATTAATCAAAATTAATAAAGACGCGGAACATCAATCACTCAGCCAATATAGCGAAGCCTCAATTTCATTACACTAATAAAAGGTCAATCAATCCAAACAAGGGTCGCAGCGTGTCTGCGAGCAAAGTTTCATTTCTTCTTCAGAAAATATGGTCTTTCATTAGAGAACGTGTCGTCGCAAATTGCTCCAGACTGGCAAACATATTGAGCGACCTGCCGACACCTATTGACACTCGTCCCTAATAAAAACATCGCAAAACAGCCCCAAATTACCCGGCCGCTCGTTCGTTTACTTACCCGTAAAAAGTCCTAAGACACCCTTCAAAATGACGCCGTGTAGAGATGTGCGCGAGAACGAGTACCTCTGCGGAATTACTAGACGCACGTCGCCAGACACGCCAATCACGCTAGCCTAACTATGTGCACACTGCTCAAGTAAGGTTAATCAAGGAGACCTGCGAGTCTGCTTGCAAATAAAAGAGGTTTTTGTATTAAAAAGGGAGAGTGTGAATTCATCTTCTAACAAACAAACCCTTCAAATATTTTCATGGATTTTAGAGCAGGCATGTTTGATTGCACCGTTTAAAAAAAATACTAATTGCATCTGAAGTTGACAAAAACACCAAATGCTTTAATGCAAACATGTATTATTTAGATGTGAGGTTTTTAAATACTCCAGTGTTTAATTGTAAGATTTAGATGTTTTTGGTTAAAAAATCCATTCGTCCCTATTTATTTTTAATAACAAAAATGATTCGTTTATAAATTTTACTACTGGCGCGAAGATTAATTTTTTAAGTATAATTTAAAATACTTAATTAAAACTGTTCTTAATTTTATAATTAAAAAAAAAAAAAATTAAATTTATCAGAGCCGTGATAACTATTTAGCCAGTTGGTAGCAATATATGCATATTGTTAGTAATTACTTTGGGGTACGAAGACTTTCCAGTCGGCGAGATCTCTACCGGAGCACTTGCGAGAGGAGGCACGTAGCTCGGCTTAGGCCTCGGGAGGTATCGGCGGCCGACGCCCCGGGGGATGCCCCCCATGTCCCCCATGCCCCCCCCCATCCCGCCGCCCCTGGCGCGTTACAGCCCGGGAAATATGAATGTCGCCACAGGAAACACACTCGAGTGTCTCCCTCACAACTCGCCAGAAAGATTTATAAATGACACCAACTGTTAGTGTTATTAGAAATCTTTATGAAATACACGGTGTTTTTATTAATATATATTTCTATTTTTTGATTAACATCCATCAGATATTACCCATTACGGGTTTATTATATTATTACTAATATGATAAGGCACATTTAGGTTGGCCTGGACACATTGGTTCATATGTAGAGTATGATTGTTAAAAATTCTCGATAAACGGAAGTGATGCGTTAGTACAAGGGTTAGTACACCGGTCATGTAAACCAGAGGATGTGGGTTCAGATCCCACACAAATCACGATGATATTTTTCTGAGAGTTTCTTCAAATCATCTTCTATGTATGAACTAATATGCCTAATCATATTAGTAATAATATATATTTGTCGATTTGCATTTTCTGCATATTTATTGGTTGCAATTATACGCATTACATGTAATTAAAAAAATTTAAATATTTCTAATTGATATGATAAAATAGGTAATAAAAGTTAATTTGATTTATTGCACATTACAATGAAGATGTCTAAGTTAACTGACGATTCTTGGTAAATTGGTCAAATTTTAATTTAATTTTCAAACAAAATTATTTCCCTTTTAATAAAGACATTTATTATTGGGTAATATTTTAAAAGCAAGTTAAAGTAAATTTGTTAAAAACACGATATGAGTGTATATATTTTCGACTATATTAACGACTCTTTCTCACAAAAACATGTCGACCAAAGTATCCATAACGGTTATATTGCGTATAATCTATAAAATCTAAACTTGGATATCTTTTGTAGTGTAAACAGGAATGCAAGTTTTACTGGCGATGATAAAAGAGATCTCAGCATTACAGACAAGGCAATAAAATAATGCATGAAAACTGCTCTGTTTGATGATGATTCAAATTATGAATAATATTTTGAATAATGTATTTCAATATAATTTTAAATGGCTCTATTGATAAGCTGAATTTACTTGTTTTGTTAATATATCAAACGGTGATAGTGTTTTGTTTTTATATTTATTCTATAGCAAGAAAATGCCTACGCTCAGATTTAGTGAAAAAGAAAAATGTCAGGTAGGCAAGTAATAGGAAGCATTCGGAGACAATCGTGGATATGTTCCACTTGACACGTCTTGTGTCCAGAACTTGCAATGAATTATGTTTTAATTCCATTAACTTGGAAAAAAATTACATTTTCACAATTTTTCTAACCCAAATTCAAGCATCGGACCTACAAAAAAGCCTGCTAGCAAGTGGAATTCAAGGCTATACGAATGCTTCGCAGTTTGACAGTTTTGTTGACGTTGTTAAATAATAACATATATACACACGTGTTTTATGAATAATTTTCGGTCCCTTATAAAATTTTACTTTTAAAGATATTCACAGATTTACCCAGCAACTATTCAACTATCCTTGTCATTTTATGAGTATTTTTTGAAGCCAAAATAATTTAAATTTGAAGTTCAAAATAATTTTTTTGTACTGCTGTTTTTCAAACTTTGAAAGATAAATGTTAAAATTGTTTTTTTTTTTTCATAAATAGTCAGAGACAGTCCAGATGACGTCACAAGGCAGGGGTACGAGTGGAGATCGCGCCCTCGTCGAGGTTGATTGTGCGCGGCTCGGGGCCCGCCGGTTGCCGCCCGCCCTGGGCGTGGCGCCGTAATGACCGGAGAGCGGGCTCGGGGCTGATGGTCCTCCAGACCCGGCGGCGAGCGAGACCTCGAAATGATGCAAAGGAATCGCGAATCCGGATGAGCGAATTCGGATAAAACACACGCTTTAAGTCGGGAATAATATAACACCGACAGCGAATTCTTGGGAGACATATTTTTTTAAATTTGTTACGCTGAGCTCAGTACGATCTTTCAGGAAAAAAAAACTTTTTAATAAACTGATATAATATCTCCAATCAAATTTATTTGATAAATAATTTCGTTTTGAGAAAATTTCAAGTTTGATTCGATCGGTATAAATATTCAACAAATATCTGCTTATTTTCATTTGATAAATTCGTAGATAAAGCATATATCTTTTTATGAAGCTTAAACCCGTCAACTGCCAGACGTAGATCTTTTCTTATAGCTTCCACAATCTTTATTTTTTTAGTCGCACAGGCGTTTTACTCCTATTTCAACTTGTTCCAGTCTTTCATAGTATTTTTTCAAGCAAAGTTTTCACTAAATCATGACTTGAAACGTGTTCTACCAAATTCCACTAAAGGTATATAATAAATTGAATTATATTTGTAAATTTAAAAAATACGTTATTTTTCTTTTAAAGTAGATATAATTTGTGATAATATTTAGTTATGAGAGTTTTATATGGGGTCAGTTATGGAATGTGCACCAATGTTTGTTTGATTGTCCTTTTGTTTTAAATCACATAATCATTTGACTTGATGGTAGGTAAAACTGGATATTAAATATTTATAGATATTTGATGTGGAATATCTGGAAAGTGGTAGTTAGCATTTCGAAAAGTCACTGATGTTTTGATATATCATGCGAGTAACAACCAATGTTAAACAACACAGAGTTAAAAAAATATTTTAAAAAATGACAAATTATGTACTAAAGTTTCAAGTCAAAAGACAAGCCAGGTTTAGAAGTTATTCAAGCATCTTAAGCCCATCACCCGTCGCTGCTCGCAACTGAGCCCCTTGCTTGCAGGATCAAGGAAAGCCAATAACCGGGAGTTGTGTGCTGTCTGACCCTCAGGCCCTCATTGAAGACGTGATGATGCTAATCTTCGGCTGATGATCATCAGATCTAGCCTCCGGGGCGGCACAGGGCGAGAGGGCGACGGAGGAGAAAGGGTAGTGGGCGTGCTTTGTCAGCATATAGGCAATAGTTGATCACTGTCTACTTTTGGGCTACAGAACAACGGCGACGGTTCACTATTTAATAAAAAAATATATGAACAATACACCTTATTAGCTCGTGTAAACGTTGTATTTTAAGAAAAAAAATCTATTTATTATATACATTTAAAAAAATAGTGGATCATTTTGAAGACCTCCGAGACATAACAAATCATCATACATTATCTGCCCTTATCGCCTGCCTGCAGTACCTGCAATTGTCGATTGGTTTTTTACGCATCACTCGGGTATTGAATGATACGTCTTTAGGCAGTGCGGCATGCCTCCCCAGTTACGTTTTAATATAACATAAAAAACATATAAATACTTCATTGATTTTTTGTGAAGACCGTCTCACAGGAGGTACGATTTTGCCTATACAGGTTATAATGATTAAGTACATTTTTTCAAATATTGAAAATTGATTAAAGAAACTCCCCAAGCCTACATGGCCGGTGCATTAAGCTTGGGGATGTGGGTTTAATCAATTTTCAATATATGAAAAAATTCACTTAATCATTATCATATAAATACTAACACGAACAAAAAAAAAATAGAAGTTCATCTTAAATTAAAAATATAAAGAAAAAAAAAAAACAGAGCTTGGGGAACAAAAGCGCCAACAAATCCTACACTTTACCCGTGGACGCAAATTTCGATCGCGATAGGGCCCCCGCGGCAGGCTCTTGAGGCCCTAATTGGGGGAACAGGCCTCGGCCATTGTGCGGGCACGTCTGCAGATTGAGCACGCTCCCCCCGCCCGACGCCGGGCCCCATTTATCGAGGGAAAAAATATTTAGCGGACGAGCAACACCGGATATTGATTGATGTTGACGTAAATATGAGTGAGGCCTATTAAGATGTCTCTTCTGTGCGGTTGCTCGATGATTTGAGTTTCGGGGTTTTTTTTTTTTGTTTTTCGTGGTATTGTTTAGGATATGGAAGCTAAATGGAAATTATTGAACAATCGGACACCGTCTGGAAACATAGATTAATGTTGTCGAAGATGGTGGAAGAAATACAAACAAAAATAAAATGACGAAAGAAAAGAAGACGTTTGCGCCTTTATTTTGTTGCTAGATAAAAGTTAAACATATTATTAGATTTTATAGATAATCGTCTACTAGTGAATCGTATTTTAAATTTGTTGTTATTATTACATTCAGTGGATATAAAAATACACTATTTAAATTACTTATATAAATAAATATACTTCAAAGCTCAAAATTTCTCAATTTAAGTTGTTAATACTCTGATAAACTAAACAAAATGTGCTTTAAAATCTTTTTGTATTACCCATACAAAAATATATAAAAGTCAACTAAGAAATGCTATTCGTATATATGCATACATAAGTATGCTCTGTAATTAATTGACCCAACTCTATGAATAAAATTACACTGTGCGTTACCATAGACAAATAATTTATACATATCATAGAAATAATGACCCGATTTCATTCTCTCTTATCAAACATAAAAAAGGTTTCTTTACTATGTTAATATAATGTGATAACCAGTTGCAAAGCGGCCCTTTCATTCAGAATGCAATCAGTCTATCAAATAATTTACGACACAAATGATAATTATTGAAAGGAATACAACGAATTGTCTCTACGAATATCTTCTACGAACGAGCATTCGATTCACCACGAATACAATAACATTCCAAAAAACTCCTCGACTCTATTCACATAAAGTTGCAACGACCGCGATACGATCTTTATTCGCTCTCCCCCATAAAACTTAATGTTAAATATTTCGATAATGTAAATACGAGCATTATAAAACTCCAGCATGTACTTTGCGATCATTAAATAAACATAACTCGGTTTGATGCCAGGATCCAAACCTATATAAAATATTGAATAGCTGAAACGATGCATTTAGGTTTCACATTAACGAATACAAAACTATAAAGATATTATTTAAATCTCGTGCTCAGAATTCAACCATAAAGCTGGCAGATAGCTTCAACGTTAAATATTGTAATGAACGTCACATTCGAAGGCGTATCAAGAAGGAAGATATAATGGCGAATATCTGCGAGATCACGTATGGGATGAAGGCTTTCTAGAATTCAAATAAATATGGAAATGTCATGAAACTATGCATTATTACAGCAAGAGCTTTTTCATATAAATATTTATTTTCATATTTCGCAGCGCAGGAATTTTCATGGCGTAAAACCATGGATAAATGCGAAACCATTGTAAGCACATAGTGTATGTAGATAAATAAAACCGCGATAACCTGATGTAACATCGATGTGTCGTTTAAAAATGTACAATAGTTACTTTTCAGTCTTTTTTTTTTTAATTATTATATTATTTTTTAATATGCTATCTTACAAAAAAATCTTGTTTTTTTTTATGCGCCAACGTACTAAACATATTCATTTATTCAGAATGATCCTTACTGTTACTGTATATTTCTACTTGTGTGTTTGATTTAATAGAATAAAACCATCAACACCGAGCATCAATAGAACAAAGTGAAATAATTGAAATGAAATCTGAATTAAGCTGCATGAAGGGCCGTGGATCGAGGAGGGTGGCGACCCCCTGACGCCCCCTGGTGCCCCCTGGTGCCCCCTGGTGCCCCCTGACGCCCCCCGCCCCCCGGCCGCCCTGGCGCGCCCCCCGCCAATGGGCAGGATGAGGGCCTCTCGCCGCTGTCAGCCGCGGACGACTCTTGACCGGGCACCAGCGTCGAGGCATTTAATTGGGTGTGAATAAAAAACTTCGTAATTAAAAAAAAAATCATTTCATCAAATTGGATCACGTTTTATTTGCTTTTGAAAATATATATTTTACAATGGGATGTAAGTATCAAAATATAAGATAAATGAAACACATGCAAATATACATCCATTCATAAAATAAAACAGTTTGACACCGCCTAAGGTAAGTTAATTAGTTGTCAATTTGATACAGATCATAAGATTTAAAATATTTAGATGCCTCTAATTAAGTGCTTGAAGAAAAATACGTTATATTTTAATCAATAAGTCAAATAATACATTTTTATTGAAATTTTATGTTTTACTATGCAAAACGCATCGGTATATATGTGAAAATTCAAAGTGAATCATGGTAATGAAGGGGATATTTATAAATCAATCAATCAAAACGACAGACATGGCCGCACTGCTTGTCCGTGAATCCATCCATATTGTCAACATATTATGCTACAAGAGGAGAGTGGAAATCCGCGAAATGAGAAAATATATTACACCGGTCTCTGTTAAATGAAATATATGAATATTTAGTTGATTTCGAAAATCAGGATTATAATTTGGTCTGATGAAACCATTGCATTTTAATGAGTATATCTAAGTTACATATCATTCTACACAAAGGAAATGTTAACTGTACACATTGTAAGCACATGTTAATGAGGGTATTTAAAAAGGATTAAAATGAAAAATGTATATATAAATCTGTGAAATCGCAATCGATTTATTTTTGATCCCTGAATGTTTGCGTTATACAGAATCCGAGAATTGTCTTCCAGGAACTACTTAATGGAGTCGGAAGAGCGCGTGGTTTTGGGTTGTCACGTTAAAAAAAAATACAAAAAAATACGTATTTGAAATTGCAAAAAATCTCCGGCCTCGTCCGCCACCCGGAGGGTCCCTTCCCTGGCGCGGGGTGGGGTCGGGGGTAGGGGGTGGCGGGGCTAGGGGCGGGGGCACGGCGGGGGGCGCGAAGCAAGTCGACTCGACGACGAAAATATTTTATTTACGCGCGATATGACGCATGGCGCACTCCGTGTACTAATTTATATGCCCTTCTGTAGGTTATCTAACCGTTATCGATGGTTTTTTAAAAAAATATTTCTATGCTTAAAAATCTTAAAATTTTTATATTGAATACACACTTCACGTTTCTTAGAAATTTAGTCGAAATAACCACACATCCCATCTCGGTAGAACAGCTGAAACTCTGGGAAAAACTATTCGATATATTATGAATATATTTTTACACATTTTAAACCAGGCAAAAAAATGTTTTTTTCAAAAGAAGAAAACTACACATTTGTTAACAGAAATTTGCAGTTTTTATAAATATGATCAGTAGACCAAAAAAGGTTTTTAATGTATTGCACTAGTTTTATGGTACAAAAGTAGCTGACGATAATTGCGTTCACTGTTAAAATTATTTAAAGAATTTATAAAAACGAAAAGTAGAGTAGATATTTTCGTGATCTGCACTCCCGGCTTTAAAAAGTGAGAGATACGTCTGCGTCAGGTCTACCCCGTTTCTTTTATTTCCCGCTGATCCGCAGGCGCTTAGCCGAGCTGCAGCCGGGCGGTATAAAATTGCGTTAACAATACATGGGCCCCCCGCGACCCCCCACCCCCTCCCCCGCCGCCAGAACAGCGATACGCTTTTAGAACAATAAATTAAATCGTCCTCGGCGCTCGCACGTCAATCGTACTCTACCGGCATTAATAATAATCACCACCTCTACCCGTCCGGACACTTGCACGGTTGACTTCTGCGGTCTCGGGATAAAAGGATTTTTTAAGTTTAAAAAAAATAACGGTGAAAAAAGTTTTTACAGTTCCCTCAAAGCTTTGAGAGACTCAGTTTCCCTGACACTTAAGAAGCTTTCTCGATGTAAGGAAAAAAACTTGAATAAATAGATTTTTATGCAAATAGATTTGCTGCAAGAAATACAACCGTTTTTAAGATCCATGCAACACAGCGTAGCATAAAACAGCCCAAGTTTAATATTAATATCACCAAAATAAATCACATGTTAAGTAAAATCTCTTTTTGGCTTAAATAATCAAATAGAACCTGTTAAGGTTCCGGGCTCCGCAAATACCAAAAAACAAGAAAAATAGTTTTTTGCTTGAAATCCAGATATATTTCCCAGGGCGTTAAAATAATGATCATCTCAACCCGCCGCGGACATGTCGTGAGCCGCCGTCGGCTGTGCGGGTTGAACGCTCCATTTATTCCCTCGCATTTCGATTGATGACGACAAACTCCCCGGCTGGGGAAAAAAATATATTCAACGGGGCCGCGAGACTCCCTTCAGCCGACAAGGAATAGAGATTTAAATAATAATCCGCCTGTATTACATTTCACGAGATTCCAAAATGATCGCCCGTAGAAATAAATGATTGATAAGATTTGGATTTGAAAGCGTTTTGTTATTGGAAGGATTTTCCGTTTTACTATAGATTTTTCCATCGAAAGCACGATATCATGTTTTAAAAAGTATCACTTCTCAAAGATAAGATTGAGTAAATATTATATTAGCAATACTTGTGATGAAACAATATACAAAATATTATTACACGAATGTTTGATTTATATAACACGCAAACAGATTTTTTCGCATTGTGCATTAGAAATAATCATCACACGATGGCGTATGTACCGAAATCAAACGTGGCCGCAAATGACAGTCAGAGGACAACGCCGCTCCTAATTTCGAATCGGCCATAGGCCAACAAGCGCGGCCCAATTAATAAGGTTAACCACAAATGCGGTATGAAGAGCGGAAAACAATTTTGCAATGGTTGCGTTTGCTTTCCGCGAAACAGCGACCGCAATGGAGACCGCGCCGGAGCTCACGCGGCCTCGTCGGAAAATAGACATCAACTGAACTAAGCGATATTCTCTAATCTATCCATTGTCCAAAATCCATACTCAATTATGTTTTTACAAATCAAAAAAAAAAAAAAAAGAAAATTCCAAAAGTTGCAATTCTAGAGCAGAAAAATTATTTTGTGTTTCTCAAATGTTCCCGTCTTCACGAATCGATGAGATCGGTGACCTCGTATTTTATTTTAAAAGGAAAAATATTTTTAATCTATAATAACTAATTTATCGTTTATCTTTACCAAATAATATTTGAATTTAATTATAAAATGTTTACCAGATAATTTCTGTGATATTAGAATTTAAGTTTACTGTGAATAATTTTCATTTCCACGGTTTTAGTTGAATTTTACAGTGTCGTGTTTCCTTAATTAATTTTAATTAACATTTCATTTTATTACTTGATGGCAAGATATCACAAAAAAATATTTAGTTCAAATTAATAAAAAAATATTGTAAAATGAATAAATTATTTGATCTAATTAATACAAAATTAATTTATTCTTACTTGAAAATAAAGGACAAAAAAATATCATGATATACTTACGTATAGATAGTTTATGAATTTTTAGTCACATGCAAAATAAAATCATTTTAATACACAAAGCATAGCTTTTTTAACACTAAGGGTTAAAAAAAGGCCATAGTTACATTTTTTTGAAAATGAGTATATGTGAGTATTTGCAGTTTTAAATTTGTTACAATGCATCGGACGGACATTTTGTTTGCGTTTCATCTCACGGTTTGCTCTCCGCCCGCTAGATTGTGTCAACACTGTAACGTGTAACGGCTTGCGGCTTACACGGCGAGTGTGTTTTTTTAAATTTGGTTGTCCTATACTTCCGCCGTACACTTTTATGTCCGCAGCCCAAATTTTATGTCCGAACTGAGACCTTCGGACGCTTAATACATTTTTGCAGAGTGGCAATAATTTTTTAATCGTTTTTATTTACAAGATTGTAACATTATACATCCCATACGAAAAAAATCACAAAAATGAACAATATTCATATCGATATATTTAAATAATATATTTAGATTTATCTTTCAGATTTTTTTCACTCAAAATTAATTTTATGTATGTATGTATTTCAAAAGTAAAAAAAAATTGTATTTATTAAATCTGAAATATCGTGTATATAAAGTTAAAAGGTTACTGTCAGCGTTAAACCGGAATTTTAATATTTAAAAACACGTTATTAAATATTTTTCTGTAATTAAAAAAAAAATTGTGAATTAATAAGCAAATCAAATAAACAGATTTTTTATCATATAAGTTATCATTGGCAATCAACAGAATTAAATAATCGAATTGCTTACTCAAAAAACCTAATCTATCTCAGTTAATCAAACAATGCTTCTGTTGCGAAAATATAAAATTAGCAAAGTTTAGTTTGAACACGGTGACTATGTTGCGAACCATTATATTCATAGTATAAATTGATATTCAAATTTAAGATAGAGTTTTCATGAATACTGTAAATTTTATGGATCAGGAAAAATAGTTTCTTTACAATTTTATCTCACTTGAACGCAGATAAAAGTAAAATGCCAGAATAAAATTCTCCTTTGGCATTGAATAATATGTGAAGCCTCGTACAGAAAAAAAAGCATTCAATAGACATCCAACCTACAAACTCATAAAAATACATCATATGCCAGGCCAAATCGTTACCTCGCTCTTCAGTTTACTGAAAATATTTATCTTTCTTACGTCGAAGACGAATATTTTCCGTTGTTTTTTTGCAGAGTTTATTGATAAAATTGAATTGGATAAAGTATGAGCAAGACTCAAAGCAAATGGTAGGACGACGGAGAATTTAATTTAAACTTATGGCACCTTCGTACGGAAGGCGCGAATTTGTTCCTTGAAAAACAACTAAAATTTCAACACATCACAAAATATATAAACACACGTAAAGAGCATTTTGTATCTTGTTGGCTAATAAAATATACATATTTAACGTAGCGTGCATGCACGGTATTTACGTTTTGTCGTAAATGAAATGTTTTAAATTTTTAAGTTTTTTTTTAAGAAGAAGATTCGATGGCTTCGTGTGAGCTGTACTTAATAACCTGAAGTAAAATTTTAATAAAACATGATTAGTTAATGATATTTTAAAGTCACTATTATCAACATGAAAATTGTCGGTTATGAGTCGATGAACCTAACTACTGATTCTAGAGACTAACAAATTATTTTAAAAAATTGTTATGAAAAATTGAGCACTCAAAATATTAAATTGATTTAAAAAAAACAATTTTTGAACAAAAAGCAACTAAAGTATCAATTGTGTCCAGCCATAAATGCTTTTAATATAAATTAAATGAATGCAGGATTGTTAACTTTTTGTATTGAAAAAAGTTTTAAAACAAGCCATGTTACTATGTATATTCCAATCTTTTTTTCTGCCTATGTATAATATGAAGCTTCTATAATTTATCTGAATAAAGTAAAATGCTTGAGCATTTGACTTTTTTGTAATCCAGCACAACTAACGTGTTCATTAATCACACCCCTCCCCGAGGCTGACGAAGCCTGAAGGATTATACAGGGTGCAGCGTAAATGTGATTTAATAAATTTCCCATTAAACTCCGCATATAATCATTTTACCGCGCCTCGCATCTCGGGCGGATGTCTGAAAATTTACTTGTCTGAGCAGATTAATCGCAAGTCGCAAGACTCCGAGCTTATTTTGCATGTAATTATTGTCTGCTTATGTTGAATAAAGCAACGAGCTTAAAAAAATCCCCGAGAAAGTATCCGCGGGTTGTCCGAGCCGGTCGATCTAAATAAAGAAAGTTCTTCAGATTCGCTTAGAAACGATCGAAGATGAAAACACTCGAGAGTTCATGAAGTCTTATTTGTATGAAAATGTCGAACAAAGACAAAATGAAAACATGGCGTCACATAAACCCCAAAAAACTGAATTTACAGGTACTAAAAAGAAGATTTGACTTCAGTTGTTACGTTTTACTTTCCACCTTTGTGTTTTTTGTATGTATTTTCAATAAAAAAGGCGAATAAAATAAGATAGTCGCGTAAAGCTTTCGCCAGGTCGTCCCACGCTATGACCGAACAGTAAACTCCGTTTCCCGGGAAGTCCGAAGTCTCTGCTTCCCCGCCGTTAATGCGGCGCTCCCTAATAATAAAAGATATATTGTTTTTAGACATTAATGGCCACCGGGCACCTATTGCTTTAACCTATAAAGTTGGCCCCTTAATGGTTTCAAACTCTAAGTGCATTTATCCCCTGTTTATACCTGCTTGATTTTTTCACTTCATTCTCTTGTAGGGTCGAAGATGGATCCATCTTGATACCATTTGCCTTAACTTTTAAATAAATTTTATTAATGGATATTGAGAGAATTTTTTACTGAATTGAAAGTATATATTTTTTTTAAATTTTTGCAGATATTTTATATTGATTTAAAAAATAAATTTGTTTTGTAGAAAATCAACTCATATTTGAAGAATTGTCAAAAATAAAAATATATTGATGTACTAGTTTTTACTATTTTAAAGATCAATATTTATGACATCATAACCATTTTGTATAGTTTATGTCGATAAGAGTTTGAAGAATTTAAAAATATATTTATTTCCTATTACTATTGCCTCAATATTTTTATATCTAAAATATAGAAGTAGAAACAGATTTGGTAAAAGTCGATACAATTTTTTAATAATATTATTAATTCAAAATTGTTTTGAAAATGGTTAATTATTTACCTAACAGCGCTTAAGTTTTAGTTCAGTCGATTTAGTTTAATAAAAATATGTATTTTTGAGAAAAAACATAAATTACAATCAAGATCTCATTCAAGATGTATACATTACTATATTATTTGATTGCATGTGAAATATTTGATTTATAAAATACCATTACGGATTCGATAAACAATATGCACATACTGAGATTTTCATAGTTAATTATAATGTATGGAAATACACAGTCAAAACATTCAGTTCGGATTTTTTTAATTATCTGCATAAAAAAGTACATTAAGCTGGATTAGTGCAATGGTGTACCGCCGGAGCAGTTCCGTTCTTCTTAATCAAGCTGATTGAAAAAAAGGTTCTCGTATTTAAGAGAGCTCCATTACCCTCCCGGTGGGGCCGGGCCTCGGGGGGGTTGCGGTACAGGTGAGCGTCTCCGGCAATTAGGAAGCGACGCTGTGACGTCACTGCTGCCTAACTTACTGCCTGAGTCGGTACAACTCTTAAAACAGTTAACTGTTGTGCCGAGCTGGAAGTGTCTCCGTGTGATATGTACGGCGGATCTTAAGCGACTAATGAAAATCGTCAGCACCCGCAATCCAACTAGTTTTGCATGCAAATGTGATAATATTAAATTAAGCTTGGTTGTATATTATACATATATCATTTGCGTGTTAAATCTACGCTAATTTCTTTAGAATCGCATTCTGCTGTATACTTACATAAATCATAGTATAACACATTTTATAATAGTAAAAAGTATAACAGCATAGTTTGTTTTATATTATGTCTACAACTGGGATAAACAAGACTTTTAAGATCAAATAATTTAGGTAAAAAATTGAATTACGATGGAAAATAATACCTTATTTTACAGGTATAAATATGTAGATTTATAATGTGTATTTGCAGATGTATTGATGAAAAATGTTGGTAATTACCTATCAAATGATTTGATAAGTAAATGTATAAAGAAAGTAAAGAGATTTTCGCCTCTCTGTTTGAATCAAACTTTTATTTAAAGGATGTAAAATGTTTTTTAAAACCATTTCTACCAAAACTAAACAACAGTGAAGATGCATTTCAGAATGGTTGTGTAGATATTTTTTTTCGTGAGTGATGTGTATGTTTATTTATACATATTATTAAAGGCACAAGAATATATATTAACATTGTTTAAAAACAACAAAGGGTTTACTAGGTTAATATAAAAAAAAACTATTGATGATATATATTGGTCTTCTAAAAAAAAAGAATTCTATCATCTCTGATAAAATATAAAAAAAAATGCTGTTGATGTCTACAGTAATGTTATATTTTTAAGATATCAAGATTAAATATAAATTATAAAAAAAACTTAGACTCTTCGTTGGTTCAAAAATATTACGGCTGAGTTTATTTAAGAAGCAGAGAGTAAATCAAAATATATTGATTGAGTCTGATTCAATAAGCGAGCGAGTAAACTTTTCAAAGCAAAACGAGTAAAATAATAAGTTAAAGGCTGCGCAAACATGACGTGGAATAACTCACTCGGGAGATGATCTGTGGCCCGGAGCTTGGAAGTTGTTCGCTTTGATTGCTAGAACAAACCGGACGATTCGACGCTGGCTGTGTAATTACACGCACATAGCTCCCGAGTTCCGGGAATGCCAAGAAATTTTGTTTATAAGCACATTTAATCACCTACAATTAATTTAAAACTGCTGTAAACTCAAACAAGGATTTTAATATCAAAACACGATCTTGAATTTTAAAAAGTTACATACTAGTTAAAATACTAAACGGTGAAATTCCATTTTGATAATTTTTAGTAAATAATCATCTTGTAATTTTTCCACGCTTCTGTTTATTGTGACAAATTTCAAACGATGTATTTGTTTCAAAAATATCAAATTAAAATTTCATGAATCAATAATGATAATGTGTGATATATTTTTCTTCGTCGGGTGCCTTTTCTCAGAGGAGGTTGGCGACCATTTAAATTTATACTGAATTAGTGTTTATGGTTTTCTAAAGGGAAAATATTATAATATATATATATATATATATATATATATATATATATATATATATATATATATTGTAGTGGGTCCCCGTGACCTTCTACACGTCCGATATATATATATATATATAAATTTAATTTAATTTCTACAAAATCTGAGTACTATTATATTATATGCGCACTTGTAAAGATTTGATTTTTAGGACTGTTCTGTTTAATATATTATACTATTATATAAACTAGACTATATTAAAATAAATTTATTACATTAAATAATTGATAGTAAATTAAGTAATGTTTTGATATTGTTTGGTGCAATGTGTTTAAAACATGTTTAATGATGAACATATTCCACGTTAGGAAGTCGACCTCTATATATTCATATTCCCGATTCTCTCGGAGAGCAGTCCTGGCAGGGCCGCTCCATCCAATTACATTTTGATCTTCAGCACACATGTCTGACGTCACAAAATCGATTTCATCTCGGTCATCTGGACGAAAGGACATTTTAAAAATGAGTAGCCGAGTCCCCCCTGGCCAGTATAGCCAGAGAGGGTGGATTTCTTTACTTACTTTGGGGCTTGGATGTAAATAAACTTTCACTTTTATTGATAGTACAGGTGGTTCATGAAAATTTGATAAATTGTATTATATTTTAATTAATTTTTAGCTTATATTGAACGTTATAGTTAAAAATGAAAAAAAATGCTTTATTTCAAAGTATACATTAAAATAATTAGGAGATTACGTATTTTTTTCGATTTTTGTGCACATTCGCTTTTCAAAGGCATCTCAAGAAAGATTTAAGGGATGAGAAAAATGACTGTAATTTTTCAAGTTATTTGAATATTAAAATCTTGTGTTTAAATTTATGGTATTTAAAATTTATTTAATATTTTTCGATTAAAAAAATGTTTAAAATCTTGCAAATGTTTTACTTGTTGCAACGAATCAATATATGACCAAATATGAGAAATATATTTGATCACATATATGTAAGAATCAAATAACTTCAATTCTAATGCAGGAAATAGCAATTAACTACACAATAACTTTATTAATTAACATTGATCGATAAATTATGTACATGCATCCAAAGTACAAATTTGAATGTCAGACGTATAGTGTTGGGTAGTAATAAATTTAACTTTATTGTACTTATGTATAGCCATGTTATTATTATATAAATAGACACCGGTCAATATTAAAATCTGTTTGGTAGTAATATTATCAAAATACTTTTAATAATAAAACTACAAAATATGATAATTGAAACCAGAAAGATCTGGCTTTTAAACTAATTATATTATAAAATACATCCAAATTGAAGTCTTTCTTACATTTCGATATAAAGAACAAAGCCATCTAAGACAACCGAAATGACTAAAATATGCCACATTTTTTATAGTAAATACTGAAAGTATTCCGGCCGAGACAATTTGGCTGAAGATAAAAATACTGGAGAGCATAAAAGCAAACACAATCTCACATAACGTCTTATTACGCAAATAATTTGCGCGATTCATTCCGCTCCCTTTGAGCCGGCCTGATTAAGGAAAACGGGCACGTTCTGCCAAATCAAGATGAAAAAAACTTGTATATAATCAAGCTGCTAGTCGTGAGGGCCGCAGTACTTGTTGCGCCGCGGCCAAATTAAAGACTCGGGTATAAAGAAAACGAACGAACTCCGACTGGCGCCAAATTAAATTACTAAATCAAACAGTGTGTTACAAATTTTGCATCGAGCAAATAGGACGTTTCAAATAACTGTTATTATTTACTTTAAAGAAAAAAAAAACTAAAGGAAAACAGGGATATTTAAATCGAGGTATTTTTGGTAGCTTCATTTACATCTGAAGTATGTATTATTTTATCACAACTGTTATGGATATTTTTATCTAATGTCTTTAACTTATTTAAACTACGACAGACTGATTTAAATAAGAATTCAGACATTTTTCAGAGTCTGAAACATAAAAGAAACCACTGTAAGAAAAAAACGCTCACAAAATTAGAATACTTGTAATTTCCCAACTGTTTGGCTACTCATTTGAAGGGGGTATCGCTGTGTTAATACACAGGTGTAAATAGATAAATTTATTATTTCCAAAAAAAAAAACGGCTATTCAAATATTAAAAAGGTGAGAAAAGCGTATTTAACCTAATTTTATGTGTCTTCGTATGTTTTAATAATTTATATTTTTTGCTTATAAAAGTGAATTAATTCGTAAATACCTGTTAGCTGTGTTTTTGATAATAAAAAAAAAAACATAATTTAAATTAATTCCGTTGTAGTTATAAATATGCAGTCATTGATTATTTCAAAATAAAAAAAAAAAATTATTTCAGTTACACAAATTTGTAACCATAATCTGAAGATTTTTATTGATCGTGTTTGGCCCGCGAACTCGCAGAAGCTCACTTTCGCAATTTATCCCGCGTTTATTAATTCAAATAAAAAGTCCTCCGGCGCCCCCTCCCCCCGGGCCCTCCCCGCGCCCCCTCCCCCCGGGGCCCCTCCCCCCGCGAGCCCTTCTGCTTGTCGCCCACAACGCGCGTATAAATATCTCAGCACGGCAAGGAAAATAATTTTATAGCGGGGGCAGCGGCGAGGTGGCCGCGGCGGCCGCGCAAAAAACCGGAAAGCAGAAAAAAGAAACGTCTTCTTCCGCGTCGTAAAAGTGTGACATCGGGCATTATTACTCCGGGGCTGTTACAATTTAGCCCGCCGTTCCTTTGTTTCAATCTGCTCTTGTTTCCTCGGCTCTTAAGTGCATTGGAGCAGTATTTTATTTTATTACCGTGTCGGCGAGATGGAGGCTGCAGTAAAGCCCGCTACATTGTCGGATGGACCGCGTTTATGGGAGGAATCGTCATTTTTTCCCTTCGCCGGGGTTGTTTGCTCGCAACGGCCCGGGAAACGGATTAGATGCGGAACGTATTTTTTTTTTGTTGCACGAAAACTTCTCGATCGATGTGGCATATGAATAAAATAACATAAAAATAAACACCGCATTGTTTAAATGCCATTTTTCATCATGCAATTAATCATTGCACTAATCTAATTGGTAAGAAAATTATCTGAAATGATTTAAAAATGTATAATGGCTGGGCGGATAAATCATATTAGATTAACCACAAAGTTTTCACAAGTAAGCCCAAAGAGTAAGATATATAATTGCTTAAATAAATAGGCAATTCATAGGTCAGCCAAAACCTCAAAAAATTACAATTTTCAATATATTTATTTATTTAAAAAAATTTAAAACAAATACAAATACGCCCGATTATATATAAAAACTATTTTTTAATTGAATTAGTATTTTTGTGTAATAGTATTTAAGAGAGTTAGTTAATACAAACAACTAAATATAAAATAACTTTACCAAGTGATCTTTAAAGAGTATCGAAAACCGTAATAAAATAATCTCGCAACATCGCCTGCAAGAGACTTCCCAATAAAACGCGAGACGAATTCTGTAATATGAAATATGTCCTCCGGAGAATACGCCAAGTACGTGATTCCTCGTCTTTCCTAAGTTATATTGGTCCAAAGCAGGAAAATAGAAGATGCCTAAAAGATAAAATAGAATTTCTGTTTTTTGATTGAATTTAAACCGCGTTTTAATATGTTGGTGATATTTCATATAATTAGAGTTTGGAAAAAAAATCACTACTTATATGACAAAATTTGTATTTTTGAGGGTTATCATTGTATTAAATTAAAAATTACAAATTGAATATCACTTCAACGACATTCGTTATAAATAGAAAATAACAAAAATCCAATTGCTAAAAAAAGGCAAAAAGTATTTTGACATTAAAAAACCGAAAATACTCATCTTTGTCAAGAACGTTTACAATTTAGATAAATTGTATTTCATTGTTCAACCAAAATTTTAAACAAAACCACTAAATAACGTGTCGCAGTCAATGTACACGTTACAAATAATATTAGAGAACGGTTGTAGTCTTCTCATTTAATTAACGACAGCAATGCGATGATTGATATGATGAAATAAGGCAGGCAAATTTGAGAATACCAAGAGCCCGTGGAGACAGAATGATTTGTGGTTACAAACACCACACAGTCCAGTAAAACAATATCCAAGAAAACTACTTAGACATTTTATTAACTTATTTTAAGCACCCAAAATCAAATTTTAATACTTAATTATAAATATATGAAATAGCATAATAGTGATCAATTTATGCAGGTAAATTATGAAAACGAAAATGCTTGCATCAAACAAAATTATAAAACCATTGGTAAGTGATTTTGACTGTGAACTCGGTATCAACTCTTTATATGCCATTTACTTCTTACAGTTTAACGAAGACTAAGTGCACAAAAAAAATTGCATTTCAGTTGCTAGTCAAATGATTAACAATTATTTTAAAAGGAGTCCCAAGCCGATGCGGCGCAGGCGACTTCTGTCGTGTTTGTCGAATATTAAGGCCGATGCTCGGCGAGTGTAGCTCGGCACAAGATTAGTTTCTCTTTAAATTCAATTACTTTAGCTCCTGCGCCGTATTTATTTTTACAAGAGTGCGTGCTTCATAAAAACTTGTATCAACAAAGCAATTAGTAATAAACCTAAAGGGATTATATAATTTCTATCAACTTATGGATTTATGTAATAATATAGAAAAATTTAAACTCACAACGCGCTGAGCTGAGTTTTACGATAAGACATAAAAAATGAAAATTATAATTGAAGTGATTTTCTTGAAGCTCGTGGGAAATATTTGTAAAGCCCTTGCGGAATAATTGATTTAGAAATTAATTAATGAAACTGCATTTTTCTTATTATAAATAGCGAACCCGTTATTTATCAAAATATATAAAAAGCTTAAGGAACTTCGTTGAACATGAATTGTCGAAATTAAATAAAGGCCATTGAGTGCAAAAATGATTACTGATTTAAAAAGCAAACGGTGAATATTATTTTGAGATGAAACACAAAGCAATATTGTATTAAAAATATTTATTGAAATATATTCATCTGAAGTTATTATTAGTCATTTTCAATTAGTTTTATGGTAAACATTTATAATGCTCTCACAGCAAATATATTTTTCAAAATTCATTGTATAGAGTCGTCTGATTCAAAGCGAATTAAAAATTCTTTTTCAAAAAGTCGACTCCCTCATAGGAGGATTTCCAATAATTTAATTATATTGAAGGGGTAACGATTCATTTTTCATATTAAATGGGTTATCAATCCGGTCTTAATCTCCGAGCCGACTCGGTACTATCCAATTTCCGGAAGCCGAGGCTCTCTCTGAGAGGCTTTCCATCAATTATTCTGAAAGGATTTTTTTAATGCGAGCCTGAATTTTATTATGAATACTTGAAAAAAAATATGAATGCTTATCTTAGCGTAAAAAAATATAATTTATATTAAAAAAAAAACTTTCATACAAAAAATCCTGCTGAAACGGCTTAGAGTAATCTGTGGTTGATTTATTTTTTTTCAAAGTATAATTAATTTAAAAAAATAAAAATCTATTTATTGCATAAGCAATTATCGATAGTATTATTTATATTAAACTTATTTTTTACTCACCTAATATCAGTAATGAAGAAGAAGAATAAATTATCGGTAGAATGAATAAGCTGTACATACCTGAAATAGAAGAAAAAAAATATATTAATTAAAAATCAGATAGAAAATCAAGAAAAAACACATTAAAACTTCTGTAATCATAAATTTTATTATACGCAGACTTGTAAAAAACACTATTTTTTTAAATTAGCCAAGTCCACTCAACCAAAATGTAATTTTATAAAAATTCACATTATCATGTTTTTGATCAAACAAAACACAATATAGATAAAAATTTACCGATATAAGTAATTTTATGAATGTAAAAAGCAATGGTAATTCAAGGTTTGTTAACTGCAGCCAGCCATGTCAAGCAGCTTTAAGGAAGTGAGAGCATTACACCGTCTAGGTTTATTCCCCCATACACTTTCATTCCTTTTTGGAATCTTGCGTATTATTCTCTCCATGTATCTGCTCGTGTCACACTACGTTACTTTTAATGCTTACGAGTCTTTAGGCAGAGGCCTTTTATTGCAAGTGCTGGTGAGGGATTGTAGAATTAGGAACTTGACATTTATACAATGCTAAATATAATTTATACAAAACTTTATGAAAATATTGTAGATATGATTATCAATCATCCTGAATCACTTCTGTTGAAGATGCCAAATATTTTCGCTTTAAGTAACTTTTAGCTCGTACTGCTTGAATTTCAAAAAAAGAGATTTTACAAAAACTTATTGTAAAAGTCAGTGTAGTATGGATGTGAATATGGAATAATATGTATACAACAACTAAAAAAACAAAATTAAAATATTTTTTTGAAATCACACGTGAAAATATCTTTTCATGATTCAATATCGTGATTGCTACTGTTTACTACCGAGATAACAATAATTCGTAATTTTTATATATTTTTTAAAATTGGCAAACAAATCATCATATTGAAAAAGCAAACAAAGAGTTGTATGTACCCGATGAGTCATGTAGAGTTTGTGAATACACCAATACTCAGACCTCGGGGCCCGGGGACTTACTTGACCCCAAGAATTCCAGCCAATTGCCGGAGCGCCCGGACACTTGACGGGCCGCACTGTGCGCGCCACCAATTACCCTCGATTAAGACTACTCGTATGGAAAGCAAAGGTTCAAAGACCACGCAGGCGAGGCATATATTGGTTATGATTATCTTTTGATTATTTGCACTGGAACTGTCCGTTGCCATCGAAAAAAAAAAATATAATTTAATGGAGATATTAGCTTTTATTCAATAACATACTTATATTAATTTATCAAACTTTAACTTAACGAAAAAAAAAAGAGAAAAAAAAAATTCTCAGAAAAATATCATCGTGATTTGTGTAGATTTATAACAATTTAATGGATGTGGTTCGTTAGTACAATGGTCAGTACACCGGCCATGTAAGCCTGGGGATGTGGGTTCAAATCCCACATAAATCACGATGGTATTTTTCTGAGAATTTTTTTAATCATCTTCTATGTGTGAACTCATGTGCCTAATCATATTAGTAATAATATAATAATAAACCCGTAATGGGTAATAAATACGCACTTGATTGAAGTTCAATCCAAAAAATAGACATACTAAATTAAAATAGACAATATTTACATGAAATATTTTTTATAAAATATAAATAAATGCAACAATCATGTTGACTTAGAGAAGTTTTTGGAAAGCGCTTAGAAAAGTGAAATCATACAACCAAAAAAAAAATTATATAATTTTTTATAAGAAGTAAAACTACGAATTTTACTAAAATATATATTTAATTTAAATAAGATTATTAAAGATTTATGAAGGCATCTCATAGCTATGGTATAAAGATTGAGTAAACCATATTTAAATTTATTTTCTGAATAAAAATGCGTGCCATGTTGACGGTAAACAGCTGTGATAAGAACCATTTCCAGGAACAGACTGCGGGTGGGGAGGGATGCAAGTCTAAGGCTTTATGTATAAATTACGTAAAGGTGTAAACTACCTTCTCCCCCCTTTCCCCCGCCCCCACGGCTCCGACAAGAGACACAAGATTTATAACGGCATAACACCTAAATTATTTGATGCGAATTTCATACAACTAATTTCCTAAAGGAAACGTACTTAATAAACTGAAATACTCAACAAGGGTATGATAAAATGAATATGTGAATCTTGATGAAGATTACCTTGTGTGAATATTAATCTGTTCATCATTTATTTGACAACATTTGTTATAAAATTATTGAAAATATCTTTTAAAATAGCAAAAAAAATATTTTACAGCATTAAATAATTATGAAGTTACTTTGTTTTATTACATGCTTTTAAATTAAGTTTAAAAAAAATTATTTAAATTTTTTACTAACTTTACTAAATAATAATAAAAATAATTTAATAATGGACATCGTAATTTTAAATTATGGCAGATAATAAATAGCTTGAGCATTCTTTATCATAATAAGTTTGTAACTATATAATTTTGAAATTATATACTTATATCTCTATATATTTATTTGGGTCGAAAAACTGCTATCGACGGATCATTTAGAATAAAATGTATGGTAAACACAAAAAGTTTTCAGTTAAAACGGATAGCTTTCCATTAAATACTGATTTGTGTAAGTGCTGTTCATTCTTGAAGTTTTTAATGTTGAATGTTGTCAGAAATTGATGGATTGCCCAATAGAAAAAGCATTTGATTCGAGAGATTGAACTCATGGCTTTCAGATTAGAAGCTGAGACTTTTTAAAATACATTTTTATGATTTGCTCCTTTGATGTTCTTTTAAGTTGTTGTGTTTCATTACAGATAGAAAAATCCAAAATCGGCTCGCGAAACACTGAAGGCAATATTGTAAAACACTTAACTTAATATATCGAGAAAAATGATAAAACAAAATTGTTATTTTTTTTAAAGAATCAGTTCGGTTTTAATCTGTTTTGACATAATATTGCATAGTAAAAAAAAACATACCTGGGGTAGTATGAAAAGTACAATTCTTGATTTCGAAATTTTCTACCCTGTAGGAATAAAGTTGTTTATGTTACATTAAACAGATTATCACAACTTAACGTCGACATCTCGCGCAAAAATTACTTAAATTTTTAGTCTTGTGAGAAATTCCTTTACAACCATAATATTTTGGCAGTGGGGAAATAAAAAAATACATTTGTGCTCGGCTCATAATGCAGGCCCTGGGGCGGAGGGAGCGAAAGGGGGGAGGAGGAATTTCCCATCTTCTTATCACAAAAACGCGTTTTAAGCATAACGCTCTGTAACCTGCCTGACTGCCCGGCGTCTCTACCGGAGCTACCTGACGCCAGACACTTTTCGATGTAAATTTGATAATATGTTGAAAGTTCAGACATTGTTTTTGGGATGCTACTTGCTGAATACGAATAGTTGGGAAATTTTCACTTTGTTATTTACACTGGATAATCATTTTAACCTTGAAATACAAAAATTAAAAAAAAATGTTCTGTGAATATGAATTTAAAATGTTACACTAAAACTCACTATTTAAAAAAATGTTGTTTATTGCCAGGCATACATACAGGCAAACTCGACCATCTTGTTATTAATAATATGGTTGTTTCAATTTAAATCAAAAATTTTATCGGGTTACACGATTGAATAAAATAAAAATTGACACCCCAAAGCAATCTTAACGTTGTTATGTTTGTATTAATATTGGAAGAGATGTTTGACATGTGGTGAGGCGCTCTCAATGATTGTATACTTACAAAAATCAAAATTAAATTGTTAAAATGAAAGAGGTGAGGTAAATGAAGAAAGGAAAGATGAAAAATTTAAAATTTAGAAGTATGACAAAAATGTATTGTAGGTAGTTTAAACTCATTAAAAAATTTCAAATATTAAGAATCGGGTCTATTTGATTAAAATACACATTAAAATTGTATTGTAACATTTGGAGTGCTTTTTATTAAAATTTCAACGTTTATACTCGACTTCACAGATAAATATACGTAAATGAAAAATCAGTAGCTTATAAAAGTAATTAAAACCCATTGGAATTTATCCGATATTTCAATAAACGTACTGATAATTCGTTTGATTGCTGCATTATTGAAAATATATTAATAAAGTTAAGCCCAGCGAGATGTCACAAAATTAGAAAATTAAATAAACCCAACACCACATTTGCATTCGGATCAAAAGTCGCTGTGTTCCAACCGCCCTCCGCGATAAAGCGAAAAATACAATTTTATAAATATGCGCGATTTACGAAAACAAAATACCGGCTCTCCCCAGTCAAAATACCAAAATAAATTAAACCAAATTTGACGACATCTCCTTAATTTTTCGACTTAATTTTTCATTAAAGGGATGCCGCCATATTCTCCCGGATTGTTTACACGGAGGCTTTATGCAAATCGCCGGAGCTTTTGCATATCAAAGGCGCCGGGCGGGGCGGGCGGAACGAAAAAACCAGACTGACTTCGGGAGCTTTTGTCGAATGCCCCGGACTGATAACTAATAGAAGCGGCGGAGGATATTGAGATCGGGTACTTCGGCTCGCTAGTTTTGATTTTTGATCTTCACTTCAATATTTATAAAATTTATTGATTTTTATTGGGTTCCAAATCTAGTTTTGGGTTTTGAGTGTTAAAACGCGCTCTTGTTTCCTACATCTTTGTATGGAAACCTCAAATATTATATCGAGCATGTAAATGTTGTGTCAATTTGTAAACTCTAATTTGTTTTGCGTAAAATTCGCTTAGTTGTTAATGCAACAATATTTTGAATAACTTAAATAAAAAAATCGATACGTCAAGTTTATGCTACATAATATAACTGTGGGATGTGGGTTGAAAAACACGTGACGTTAAAAAAAAGAGAGCTTTCAAAAGTTAATCAATTATCTTTAACATATTGTTAATACAATATAAGTGTTATAGTTGAGAACATGGATTTATTAAATAATTAATTGTAAACATATGAAAAAAAATTAAAGACCCAATTGAAGCATTTAGCACAAATTATTTGTTAACACAACTGATGAAAAGTAAGGAATTCGCACAATTCGAATACAATTGCAGCTTATATTATTTTTATTATACTGCATCCTTTGTTAAATAACAAAAGTCAAAAGAAGTTACCAAAAATATGAGGTTTCAGGGATATCTACATAATTTTTTTTGGCTCTATAATTTATTCATTTATTCGAATACCTAAAGAAAATATTTTACCGTAACTGCTATTAGGATGTTTCCGTGTACAGAAATAGATTTTGATTGATTTCAAAACGTATAGCAAGTATGAAACTATCACCGTTTCCACATTTTTTTTCATCAAATAATTACCTACATAATATTATATAACTTTCAGGCAAAACGAGGCCAGCGATCATTCTGCCCGAGGAGGCGAGCAGGGGGAGGGTGGTAGGGCGGAGGGCTGGCATTGCAGTTCCAATTTGAAATGCATGAACAGATACCCGGGGGATGTTTGCTTCATAATTAAAATGATTATTAAATACGTGTGCGATCCGCCGTGCCCCGCCCGTCCCACCGGCCTTTACCTACAATCAGCGTGCATATTTAAACCGGGAACAAGTTAGTACTGTAAGAAACGGTAAAGGGACCTCGCTACCTCCTTAGCTCCTCGAGTCAGGGAAGGAAATCCACCAGATTATTAAGGGTGGCTGCTTTTAGAATATTTCTACGAGAAAAAGCAACGATCTTTTCAGTTTTTTATCAACGTATTTTACATATGATAACATACTTATTATTATCGCTCTACATATTGAACGTACACGGATATTTTGAAATAACAAAAAATACAACTGAACATAAACTGTTACAAAAAAATAATTACCTAAAATTTTAAACATAATCATGTAATATGCTCACTATTAATTTACTGGACATATATTTACACATTAAATATTCTAATCATGCGTCAAGCACAGTCAGTGTATTCTTATTAAGATATATTTCCAGTTGTCAAAGTTAAGAGTCAAAAATTAGCATTGGTGATTTTTATATATCTCTTGGTTCTCGGCATTACGGTCGGAAATTTTAGAATACCAGGAAAAAATAAATAAATGCATATCGTTGTATCAAGTATCGTTTTCACACACTGCAAATAAGATGCTCTTATGGGAATACCTAGATTTCTAAACTACCATATGTCATATGTATATGTCTCCAAAGCTGTATCTCAGATTCAATGACTATTTTAAGTCTAAAAGTTGTGGGACTTTACGTCGATAAGCCGTATCTGTTTTTAAGCACATCCACTCATTTATGACTTTTTTAAAGTGATTCATTTTATTGTATATTTTCGAAAATTGGTTGAAAAGTTTGCAAAAGCGTTAACATTTAAAAAATAAAAAAGTGTTGTAAAGTCATTTGCCACCCGTGTAGATTCAGCGCTATAGTTAGAAATAATAGGGCTGCTTGGAGTTTCTGGCTCCACACAAGTGGCGACAAGAAGCCTGAAAGAGCTAGCAATTGTACCACAGAAAACGTGAACACGGCGACACACAAAGGAAGGTATATTTCTTTTTTAGCTAAAATTAAAAAAAATATATATATATTTATCAATTTACTTTGTATTTAAAACAAGAATGACAGTACCCTATTTTTTACATGCTATTTTAGTTTTCAGCTTTAGTAGCAAAACATCGGCAAATAAGTTAATGCAACTAGAAATATATTAATAATGTCATAAGTAAGAGAATTTGAAAATATTTTGGAAAAATTCTTAAGAAAACACTTTATTTCAGAAAAATTAAATTAAAGCTTAAAAAAAACCACTTTCATTTTTCTTTTGTATTCAGAATCATGTCTTAAAGATGTACTTGTGTCGGGTTAGCAGAGTTTATTTAATCCAAATATTTTAGCTCCATCCTTATTTGATAGCATTCATGCAAAATGTGACATTGTTATGACGTACATCCCTCCTAGCACTCCGCGGCTCGAGGGGAGCTACCGAGGAAGCTCCCGCCAAGCGACCCTCCACGAGGAGTGCCTGCCTGACGTCATTCCTTCAGAAATAGACCCGTAATGGTCAGGCCTGCTTAAAATAGAATTACTGTTCGCCGTGATGTCAGACTGCTGATCGATGTATTTGTATTGATTTACGTATTTGCTCAACTTTGTAAAACCTTGGAATTACCGAAGAGTTGTGGCTTGTTAGGTATATAGCACGTTTCCAATATACATAACAAAAAAATATATAGAAAATTGAATACAAATATAAACATGTTTTATCATCAAATTACATTCAAAATAAATTGTTATAATTTCTTTTTTTATAGATGTGCTTATATAATAGAGATTTTTGGTATTAATACGACCATGAATCTACAATTTGATACTATACTTACTTGATACAAATTAATAGATACATGTACAGTTAGAAGTCTCTGCTTCAAACAAGAATTGCATGAAATATGAAATGCAATAATACCTGCTTTTTTAAAAGTAGTTAGTTAGTTTTTTAAAAGTAAAAATTCGAATAAAAAATAAGATTATAAACTTACAAAATGCATGTAACTAAAAAAATGTGATATTCAACATATCAGTAAAATATTTTTAAAAGAGTTTACATTTGAATATTATATTATCAGTGGCCTCGTTGAACATCTTAATGTTTTCTAATAAATACCCTGAAGTCAAATATAGGTACACGCACATCACTGAAACTCTTAATGACAACCTAAAGGGACTGGTTGTTCGACAGCTTTGTGCTGCTGTCAGATTAGGGGTTTGCTTACTGCGAGCAAAACCTCGGAGACATTGTTGATCAGTTCTGGGCTGCTCACTGAGCCTGTTCTAATATTTACCAAATTCCAAAGAAAAAAAATATTTTTTTAAATAACAAAAACAATCTACGCCTTTTGATTATCTCAGCTGCAAACATAGAATTGAAATAATAATTAAACTATTCAATTTTTTTTTTTCTATAATAGTTTTCAATAATAAAGGCAAATCAATATATTTACTATTTAAATAGTGTAAAAGAGGCAGTTTAAATATTTACAGTTTTAATAAATACATCGTTATTTGTGAAAAAAATAAATTGAAAGTAGTCATCTTTAAAGTGACGTCAGTGCTTGAACTGAGCTGCAAACATGCGACATCCGAGTCTGAGCTGAAGGCAGAGCACGGGCCTTGCCTCAGAGCCGCCGGGAGACATCTTGCAATAGGCTGCGAAGGCTGACGTTGTAAGTTTCTTGGACAAGGATCACTCGGCCAAGTTTTAAGAGGGGAAGTAATCAAGAGAGCACTCGACTTGATAACTTCTGGATTTTTGGATTTCTGGATGGAAATTATTTCGTCTCACTGGATTTGTAGGTCGGAGAATCTGCAGCACAAAGCAGCATTTCTATATTTATAAGTATATACTCGAATTATTATCATAAATAGACAACTCAGATCGAAGAAAGTATTCCACAAAAGGAACTTATGTTTATAACATTTTTGTTAAAATGTACGAGTATTTCGCAAAATTTCATAACCATATTCTAGAAAACCAAAGATATGTAATATAGTGTCTTTTTTATTTTGTAAAGTGAAATTAAATATGATATAATAACAAAACTACTTGATTATTGAATATTAAATATATTCGCACGTTGATACTAAATCATGTGCTATCAAGAATATATCTCACGATAATGGTTTCTACATCAAATAATGAGAAGATTACAAAAAAAAATTCTAGACTCAGGTGGGCTCACAACTGTTCTTTTGCGATAGACTATATGCGATGTTTTCAAATATATAAATATATATAATGCTTATCTAAAACATTGGTAATAGGAACTGTTTAAAGTATTCACCATATTCAGTTCTAAATGTTGTTGTATTCGAAGTTAACATAGTCAACAAAATAGGGAAGATACGTCGTAATCATGATGGGTAGCGATTAAGGCAGGACGGGAAAAATCTTCAGCAATTTCGCAAGTGAGGTCCTCGGACCACAAATCCTGAAAGTGCCGCCGTAACGGATCCCCTAGGAACTCTTTCGGGTCCTGGGATTAGAGCGCTGGTTTGTCGGCCTTTAGGGTCAGCTTAAGATTTTTAATGAGGGGGCCACACGGAAGTCGGTCCCAGGCCGAGGGTGGGACATAAATGTTGTATCTTATAGTGTTATAGTTTGGGATCTGAACCCATCTAAATCTAAAATATACTTACTAATAAAAAAAGTGACTGTTTATGCACAATGTTTCTAATCGTGACTCATTTATCACTTGAACGATAGCAAATAACGATGCCAGAGCCGTTTTCCCAGAATTTGAGTCTATTGCGTGTAAGGCGGCTAAAAGTGAATTTAGATATGATGAATTAAATTATTTTATTTGTATATTAAGGTTTGAGGCTAAAAATGAAGCAGATCCATGCTTGTGTAGAAAATATTTTTGGGGAAAAGGCTATATTTCTCAATACATGCCATGCTTCTGATCTTTAAGTATCTGTAGTATAGAATTTCGGCAGGGGTGCTTGCGCATGGTTTCAAAAAGTCTTATCACTTAAGATACGACTGCTATCTCGGCAGGCGTATCGATCAGAGCCACTCAAAAAAAAAAAAAAAAAACAATAACCGAATTTGAAATTTTGAGCCACTCAAGATATCAAAGCCCCGCGCCCCGCTCTATTGTGCGGCGGGGGCGGCGGGGGGCGGCGGGGGGCGGCGGGGGGGCGGCGGGGCGGAGATGTGAAAGGGGGGTCGTCCTGAACCACCGCGTCACCTATTCTGAACGGCCCTCGAGGCCCTCGAAGTCGAGCCCGAGGCAAGAAGGCCGCCGTAAGCCGTTTTTGAACCGCGCGAGCTCGCCGAGTGGCCGGATGGAGGGGCGTTTGAAAACGGAGCACCCATTCAATATCTTCGTTTGTTAGAAATTGCGATTTTTTTTTTCATCGATTTTTTCGGTTTTTTTTGTTCTCAGTGTATATCTGAATTCAATCAAACATGAAGTGTTCAAAATGCTAAAAAATAATAACTGACAAGATAAGTGGAGATATTTTGGTTTGAGTTATATTTTTCTGTATATAATTTCAGTTTGTAGACTGGCCAAATTTATATATTTTTTTGAATAAGATTTTTATCGAGTTTTCAATAAAAACTGAAGAGTAGGAGCTATACTTCTATAATAAAAAAATAACAAGCATTCGATTATAGTAAAAAAATCTTTGATATTTGATTACATGTGTACTTTTAATATCGTTTGTTCGTTAATTTTTTTGTAAATAAAGTAAACAAGGCCTAATGCATTTCATATATGTTTATAAAATAAAACGTTTAGATGCCTAAATATAACACCATCATTTATATATTTTATATAAAAAGTGTTGACAATATAATCATCGAATGAGGGAATCATCTGCAAAAGCCACGATTCAAAAGCTTTTTCAAAAAAATATCATTAATAATTTATTGCATTTTATAGCCCGTAGATGAAGCCGCGGTGGTCTGAAAAGTGGGATTTGCATTAACCAGTGGGTTCCCAGTTCGAATCCCTGTTATTGGATGGAGGCTGATTATTCCATATGCGGACGTGTGCAGACTGCGGACTAGATGAGTACCACCATTTTGTTTTTAGATTCCAAATGGGAAAAATCTTAGCACTGCCAGAGTTACATCATCATAAAAAAAGTGATATAATAAAAAAAATCGCTTACCAATTTACATATAAATAACATAATTATGTCGTTTTTTATCAAAAATATTTTTTTTACTGAACCAAAATATCATTCATGAATAGTTTGAAAAAAAAAATTAATGTCGAAAGAACTGTAACTTGTAGCTCTATTATTCTATAATATATAACTTGTATTCGCATTGAATATTTTTTTTTGATATATATTGAATTCCCTTAATTGCAATTAATAGCATTGAACCTAATAGCAGAGCATTAACATAAATATTATATCTACATTATAATAGAAAACACGATTAGCAATTTTTATAAATTAAGTATTTATAAATAGATTACATTTATGTAAATGAAGGAGTGTGACATAATATTTGTATTGAATATGTTTTCCCTCGTTGTATTGATTTCCATACAAGTTTGCATCTTTTCAAGTGTCGCCTTATCGCACGTATTCAATGACATAACATGATACTCTCCTGCCTCCCCGCTATCAGTGGCGGCGCGAACACAATCTACACAATTTATATTTAAATGTAAAAACCTCAAATATATATTTATCAAGCAAAGCACAATGCTTTTATTTCATTTTGGCGCTGTCAAGTCGACACTGTTGTGTGGTTTTTCTATTAATATTTTAAAAGAAGTAAAAACAAAAAAAAAGACAGATAGCAATTTTTATTCATTGATATGTTTATATGGTCTAAAAAGTATAAGTTTGAAACAGATCAAAAGTAAAAAAAATTATTACATTTTTTAAATCCATACTATTATTCCATTTACTGTTTCGCCCTCTCAAGCAATTCAAGACAATAATTTAAAAATATATAACTCCTGTTTTAAAATACTGAAACGAATGAAAATATGCATAGAAACTCTTGAATCGACATTTTCCCAAGAGACTTCAGTTTCTCGGCTGAAGCGTGATTACCTTTATTTCTATTTATATCAGTAGCGAAGCGTTATGTCAAGAACAGCGAAAGCAATGAATGTTCCCAGATACAATGTATATTTACTCGGTTGCATTTTTATTTTCTGATCGTGTCCCCGTCGGAGGCAGGCCGACAGCGCAATAAAGCCCTGCGATTGTCATGTCCATCGTGACGGCCCCGTTAAATAAACAAAATGTCTACCGGAAGCGTTTATCGGTTTGTCATAATCACTCCGCCATTTTAGAGCGCCTATCTCCTGTGCGAACTGGAGTGAAGCGTGCACTCTAATGGACGGCAGAGTTATGCAATGACTCACGTGAGATTGTTTGGAGCACGCATTCAGAATTTTTCATTTTGAACATCGGTCAAGAGGGGATACTTTATATTTTTTAGGGTATTGGTTCACACTGAAATTCACAATTCCTAGATTTTTCCGGTAGGATTCAAACTCACACAAACACGACTATCGCGTGTTCTATCCCATTGAACCATCGTGAGACCGACTAAAAATTTGAATCGTTATATACAATTGTGGAACTGATGTAATAGCATAACGAATAACGAATAACGACAAAATAGAAAATAACAATGTTAACTGGAGAAATCAATATTGATACCTTTTGCATTTCACTGCATAAATGAACCAAAGTTATCCGTTGCCATATTAAAAAAAAAAGTTTTAAAAATTAATTGTTAAAATTATGGCGTAAAATTGAATATTTAAAAGATAAGAGAAAATAATATATAAATTGTGTTATTAAATATGCCCGCCCAAGATCGAACCCGATACCCGAAACCTGAGCCGCTGCAGGCAATCGCCGGGAGCTGTCGCCGCAGGCCGTCAGTCCCATCAGCCAGGCGTAATATGACGGCCGATTATTACGACAGTAAGCAGCCTACACACTTTACAGCACAATCAACAACCGAAAAGCAATTTTTAATCACATCCTTCTATTTCGGTTGATTTTTTTACAGTTTTGACTAAGTTATCAACAAAAGCTACAGCTCGGTTGACGGGTGTGTTGCAGCAAGTGCACGCAGATTAGCTTTTGTAAATTCAAAAGTAATTGACATCTATAGATTGATAGCATTTAAATATAATAAAACCTGATACTTTTTCTCTGTAATTTGATAATACATACATTTTATGTAAATTAAACCTCTTTAGCACTGCATTGAAGAAATCTAATTCTTGTTTAGTTACATTGCCACAGTAAACCAATTGGCAAGTGAATTCGAATTTCGCCTGTGTCGCAAATAAAAATTAGTTTAATTATGAGATGTTTGAAAAATTTAACTAAGCATTATAATTAATACAACAGGCGATGCTTATGTCTCCAAAACGTTAGCACTTTACTAATCCTCATACAAAGGAAACTTTGTATCCTATTAGGGCCACGAAAAACAAGCAATAGGCTAATGACATACACCTGCATCGGGATGTTTGACGTTCACACCGTTCGACACCAGCCCTTGTGTTGATGTGTAAATAACTTCAAAGGGAGGAAAACAACCCCCTTCCCGGCCACCCCTGCACGCGAGCCTTTATTTCTATTCTCAAATTAATTAAATTTCCAACACGCCAAAGAAAATAACTTCTGGGGTGTCTGTAATAACATAATTATTGTTTTTCTATAATTTAATAAAGCTTTTTGATGCCACATGAACATTAGCAAATTAAAATGATTAAGATTATTTCATCAAGCGTTATAAAGTGTAATAAACAAACTTACGATTATAACGTTTTAGTAAAATTTTAATTCTAAGAATCAAATAAATACTTATTCAAAAAATCTTTTTTGAATATTAGGTAGTAAATCTGTGAAATTCGAGAGAACAACTCGAGTGTGTAAAATAGATGTGTTATCATGTAGAATATCCATTTATATTTGATTAATTTTCTGCTATGTAACGAAAACGGTTGAGATGATAATGTATATTTTATCGTTCAATAGCTTCTTAATATTACAGGTTATGTGACAAAAGATAATGTAGTGAGGTTTTCCGGTTAGCAACACAAATTTTCCATCCGACCCGTCACCCTCTCCCTCCCCCTTCTGTCCACTCCACGTGCGCTCTAAACGTATCCGAATGACGTCATCATAAATAATAACCACGTTGTTCGAAATTCCAAATGGCTCTTCCAAAATGGCGGCGTAATGGCCGACTGACGGGCGCGAGGATGTGCGCCAGCAGGACGTCCTTTGCCCAACACTGCCGAAATTTAATTTCTCTTTTTTTAATTACTTTGTTGTTCAAACTACATCAAAATTATAAAAAATTTACGAATGCGGCAGCTTATTGATTATTTTAATTGTTTTTTGTAGTTCAATATTTTAAATGGCCACAAGAGTTGTAGCTGTTAAACACATCTTAATTCAGCTTACACTAGATTTCTGGTGAAAATAATTTGTTTATGTAACATATTGTTAAATTTAATTATTTAAGGTAGGAGTTTAAGCAATACCTTCAGTCAAAAAAATTAAATAAATTTGTTCAAAAATATGAATTTTTAGAAATAGATGCATGCTATCTGAGTAGAAGGCTTGATGTTAGCTGACGATGATCACAATCAACGCAGACTCAAAAAGAAAATTATTTAACAATATTAAAAGGCTTATCTAGTTTCTGTACTCCCTAGTTTACGGGGTTGCCTTAGAACTGTCACCGGAAAACGTTGTGTAACGGAAATAATAATAATAATATGCGTTTATGCAATATGAATGGCTGTCAGTTCAGTAAGGCGTGCCTGTATGATGTAATGCGGGAACAACGTAAACCCGACTGCTGGCAACGTTTTAGATTGTAATGGATCTCCCCTGTTCTCAATATTCGTGTCATGCAATAAACAAAGAATGGTGAATAAGAAAGCTTGCGCACTGCCTGCATGCAAAGTAACTGAAATAAACTATTATTAAATAGCAAAAAAAAACAGCATTTCTGCAAAATTGAGTTTTTAATGCAACAATTCATGTCACTAGCAGTTTTTACTTAGTTTGATAATTGATTAATGCAATCAGATCTATGTATTCAATATTCAATAAAGTAAAAATATGTTTGTATTTAATATCCCTCAAAAAAAAATCATTATTGAAATATTATAACACGTCTGTCTAGAGAAACGCTCGTATAGTTTTTTTTAAATTCTTAAAGTACACTACATGTTTGCATATAATTGGATTACATTGGATTTTTACCTAAAGATGGAGCATCCATTTTCAGTCAATTAATCATAAGTATTTTGCGACATACTTGTATCAAAAGAGAATACTAAAATAACTTCTAATTGAAATCCGGCACCAAATTTATTATATGGAACATACATTTTTTCCAAGTAAATTTTGTTAAATTAACAGTCACAATTTTTAAGTGCAGGGATGTATATTTATTTAATATTTTTTTCTCGTTGTTTCTGTGTGTATATTCGAAACACTCATGTAGCAGCACTTTTGTGTGGCTGAACATCGAGCTTCGTGCTTGGCCGTGCTCCGAGTGTATTGTTCCTGGCTGGCTGGAAGGTTCACAGGACATTTGGGAGGCTCTCGCTTCCGGCGCCGGAAATAGCCGAACCCGCCTGTTTACCACACTTCCGGTCATTGCAAACCCAACCAAGGTAACTCTAAATAAATTAATGTAACAGACCTCTCTGTTATAAAGGGTACTTGATTGGGAATTTTAAAATGTTATTTAAATATAAATCGAAGTATTACTACTTCATATGTTCTTTTTTAACTAATCAAAAAATTGGTTAAATTGAATGTGTATTTATGATCTAAATATTGTCAATTCTTCTAAATAAACTTTTTAGATATTATAATATATGTAAATATTCACAACACCATTATAATAATTATTTTTACATACTCGCAAAAGTTTCACGGTGAATAAATTTAGGCAAAATAATAGTAAGATTGCATACACGTCAATAAACAAATTGTAAGTTGCTTTCTAATACATTTCTGGAACGATTAAATGGTTAAATTTTATCAATAACCATATTTTGTACTATCATAATTATCAGCGTCGTTTTTCAAATTCATTTTTATAAAAAACCGAATTTAACAATAAATACAATAAATTTTAAAAAAATTTTTTGAAAAGTAGTTAGCTTAATACATGTTTATTCATTAATTAAGAAAATCGATATTTTTTTAACATTCTCTCCGTTACGAGATAAAAAATGCACACTGCCCGGAGTTAAAAAAAACACATAAAATTAAAATAAAAACTCAGCATTTGCAACCCATAAAGCAAGAAGAGGCAGTTTAATTGACCGAGAGGTAAGGGCTGATGTCCGCCGCATCGGTAATGGCGCCTTGTCCCACTCCTAATGGCCGACGCAACAGCCCCGGGACACGAAGCCGCGACAGCCGCACGCGACCTCCCAATCAGCTCCCGGCTCTTGGAGCCAACTCTCACCGGAGCAGTATGCTTGCAATTGAACTTGCAATCAAATTTATTATTTGCAGTCAAAAAATTTAAAGTTCAAAAGATTTGCTATACACATTTTTCCCTACACAAACTAAATAACTTAAGCCACACTTTGTAAGCCCCACAACCTGCGCCGAAGGGAGGGGAGGCATGGTGGGGAACAGCGAAAGTGAGCTCCCTGAGAAATGAATGAATTGTATATGATTGTGTATAGTATTTATTTATTTATAAATTGAATACCTGCTGTCAGCACACGGAAGTAGTACCACAGCGCTGCCCGGGGCCAACAGTAAAAAAAAACAACCTGTGCGCAGTACCAAGGGACACCCACATACCGTATTGTAAGCAAAACTATAAAACTATTGTAAATACTTTTATTTGTAGTCAAGCAATTATATTTGAAAAAAATATGTATCTGACAAAACAGCAATGATGATATTATAAATTTTTCATTACGATGGTATTTTTATTACATTAAAAATATTAATTTGAAAGAAAACGATACCTCAATTCAATTATCGGTACTATTATATGTACCTCGTTTATTTGTGTTTACTCAAATAATGAAGCATTATCCGATAAAGCGACTATTGCATAAATAGGTCGTCCATAAAGATCGTTCACCTCGTTCCTTTAGGAATTTTATTCCTTGTTAGGAATTCGGTTTTCTTTTCGCGTAAAACTGTTACTGGAATTTGCATTCTACACGCAAACTTTATGATTTATGGAAAAAATATCTTCATCCCTGGATACCGATTGTTAGAGTGATTGATGTTTTTGAAAAGTGAGTGTGTCTGCGCACTGAAAAAAACATTTGAGTCGAATTTAATAATAAAACATCGGAACTCGCGAATTTATCTTTTGTAGATTATTAACCATCCCGATGGTGTTTTCAAAACGACAAGATAAACAAAGTGTACAGTATTTTAATTTATATTTATTTAATTGTTTTGTATTTAATATTTTTAACTATTGATATTAAAAATTAAGCTTGCGATAGTCTTTAAATTATATTTTTTAAATATTCGATTCTGAAACAATAAATAACAGAATTTTTATTTAATTACAATTATTCCATAAAGTACGGTTTAGTACCTACATTTCTTCAAATTTTATAGCGAAAAATTCGGATAATTTGATTAACACATTTGTTTATTATTTAACTGAATATAAATGTCTCGAATATTTTAACTCGTTTGTTACAAATCGGAAGTAAAGTTTTCTGTGTGGTTTCGGAGTAAAAACTGAACACACGCATTTTCACATTTTAAATAAAATATATGACTTATATTTCGAAAAAATCTGTTTTTTTTTTGCGGTTGATAATAAGGATGTTTAAGTGGCTGTAAAGCAGTGCAGGGAGTCGGAGTTCACATCCCGTAGTGCCGGCCGAGCAAATTGCAGTCCGGGCTGCTTTATCTCCGCCTTGAATATTTTTGCACAAATCGCCCTTTTTGTTCGGTCTTGATAATGACAAACTGCCTCGCCTTCTGTTGGTTCCCCTCATTTGCATCAAAACTGAGAGCGGGGGACTTCTTTGTGGAAAAAATCCTCGCCGAAACCCTTTTTTGCTCCTCGCAAAGGAGGCGTCTTTGAACGCGCGCCGTGAGGACTTTGTCAACATTTCTATATAAAATGTGCTTTTTGATATATCGCATGAAATATTACAATTTCGTAGGATGTTGTGTGCTCTGAGGATCAGTGCGGAAAGTGCCTTAAGCTTCTGAACAAGATGTTACAAGTTTCTTTTTTCCTTTCTTCTGTATTTTTGTTGAGAAAAAAATTGAGTTATTGCTCGTTGAGTATTTAACAATATGAAATAAGAAAAAATACGTATGTTTTAAAAATACAAATATTGCCTATTTTGAAGACAAACCCAGAACAAAAAAAAACCCTACTGTTTTTTGGAACGATATAAGTTTACCCATTAAATAATAGTAAAAAATACAAGTCATTTTTATCTCACCGTAGGGGGGCTAAATCGTATTTGCAACTCTGGTAAAATATTTTACGAACACTTCTTTTAGTTTTACTTTATACTGTGTCCATAGTCCATTTATAATGTAAATTATTTACATTTAAACAAAAAACTAACTTAATACAATAAAATATAGAATGAGTATAAAAAAGTAAAGGTTGATTTTTTTAACCAGAAAATGGTTATTCTTTTGTCATTGTGTTCCTCAATTTTAAGTGTCATGGCCAACGTTTTCGTTTTATAGTTTTTGTAAATGAAAGTCGTTTATTATTATGAAGTGGCAGTCATAAATTCACTACAGCCACATTTAAAAAGAAATCATTTATTTCTACCAAGCTAGCTCTCTATTTAGCTGCACTATAAATTTATTCAGAAATATCATTTAAATAAATACAATGATTACCAAATAGTTTTATTATAATTGGAAACAATAAGAATTTTGAAGGCTAGATTTTTGAGAAAAGTTTTCCAAAATGTTTAACGTAAGCATTGATTTTGAAACAAGCTTATAGTCTTTTAGAAAGCAGTCTATTTTCCATGTGACGGATCCATTTCCATCTTTTATTTCAAGACTTCAATGTTCTGTCTTAAATAATTGAGCACTTTAAAATGATAAAATAAAATAACACGTAAATCCTTTAAAAATTCTTTATGCTTAATCAATAGACTTATGCTTGAATAAATGTCAATAAAAGTTAAATAATATACAACAATTGAAAAATAATTACCTATACGTTAGGTTTTCATCTGTAAACATTCAGGGCTATCAACATATCGCAGTCATAGACTAGAGCGGATTACGCTGTGCTGCCATTGTTCGTCGTGCATGGACAATGCACATTGTCGATGGTACTCCCGAAGACAATGGCCGCCAATAAAGACGGGGTGAGGGCCCGGCCCGACTGACCGACACGCGAGCTATTCGAGTCTCCCTCCCCCCTCTCCCGGGGGACCTCTCGGCTTTTTGTGGTCCCGACTATAAACAATAAAGGCTATTGACCGTCATAGACAAGTCGATTTTGGTTATTAATTTTGGAGAATCGGTTATGTAAATTACATATCATTATCTTTTATAAAAACATAGCCAGTGCCAATCGACCCTAACAAATCACTCTGTTTGATAGTGCCAACGTGAAACCGGACACCAATAAAACTCATATGTGGAAAAATCACTCAAGTATTTTACTTATTATTTAAAATATTAAAATGGAATTCCACCAAGTACTCTCTGTCAAAAATATTGAATTTCTAACTAACATAACAAATTATTTTAAAATATACATCATTCACATTTTTTGTTGTTGTTGTGTCGAATCGATTTGTTTAATTTCGCCAATTCATTGCTAGAATGAAGGTAAAAAAGGCAATATTTTAGTCTAATATCGACTGTCCTAGCCTTTGAGATTACTATGAATCGACATAATTTTAACACCTTACAGATCAGATATATTCGGAAATACTCAAGTTAAACTATATTAGTCCCTTTGGGACATGTCCCATGAATGCATACATCATTGCAACAGTATTATATAGCATATGAAGCAGACTACTTGAAATACCTCGCTCAGGTATGACGAGAATGCAACTGGAAAACTAATATGCAAGTCAATATTACAAGCACGTGGAAATATGTGAAAATTATTCACCCAAGTATGTAATAATGGAAACAACTTTGCAACAATTTTAATAACTCTCGATGCATTCGATGCGATGATATCTTCTTTGAACAAATGCAATGTCCATATTATTTACACACCGATGAAATTTTTACGTGTTTTATGGTTCTAAAGTGGGCATCGAACTCCTATAGGATTGCAAAAAAAACCGTATGTTAAAATAAACAAATAATTTTTTTAAATGTTATAAAAGTGTACTTTTTAGTTTCGTTTTGGCAATATATAACAGTGATCTCAATTTAAGACATTTTTTGGCATAACGGGAAATAATTTTTTTTAAATAGTTGAAATACTTATTTTTACATACTTCGGTTTTATTTTAGCAAAACGCGAGTACAATATTTTATTTATAAAATCATTAATGTTAATAACTATATATACCTTATGGATTCGTCACTGTTTTAAATTAAAAGCAACCAGAATTTGGTATAATTACTGTACTTACTTATTAATGCAATTATATTGAATTGTATCAGAAATTATTTTCGGCTTTATTATTTATTTTATTTGGGATTTGAATTTTTTGCACAGTGAGGACTGCCTGCTTGTCAAGTGTGATTATGATTTATCACACATTGTGAATTAATACATAGCATTTGTAAGCGAGAGCTGATTGTATACAATATCGAATATCCAAGTTTGGACACGAATGTTATAATGAAATTAATATTGAAAATATCATTAAATAAATTCATATAATGTATCATATATTATTGAAAACAAACATACAACGATAAATCTAGACTTAAAAAAAATCTTTCTACGATGTCAATTAAAAAGATGTTTGCAAATTCATTGATATCAACAAACTATGCAATGATGTTAATAATTGACCTATTAAAAAAAGATAGAAATCATTTTTTTATTATTATATTTAAATTTGTTATTATGCTATTAGTATGACTGCTACAAATTCGTTAAAAATAATTAACTATAATTTAATTAAAATATGTTATACATAACAGTTTTATTTTTGTATTGTATACTTATGATAATCTTTTTTTAATAAAAATTATAAATAAAATTATATAGACTTTCGTTTCAGTACAATATAAGATTTTTATATAAAATAAACGCCAAGTTATTAAATAAATAGTTTTTATTGTTATCGAAGTGTGTTATATGTTTATGGAGTGTGTGTGTATTTACAATTTTTGTTTTATATCATATGAACAGAAAGATTAGAAAAATATTTCTTTCAATCGAGAAGTAGATGATAATTGACGAAGTGTTCAGAATTCACGAATAAACATTTTCGATAATATTGATTTTGTTGTTTTTTCAGTACTTCCATGTTGCGTGACAAACACATACAAAGTTTCTTGAATAAAATATTTACCCCTTTTTAGGTTTATTTATTATGTTATATATAGAAAAAGTACATACGATGTTAGGATATTCGTGGTTGCTTGTGCGGAGAACAGGCTGGGTCGGCTTTTTTATTAGACCTTGTTCAATATTTTCTATTGGATAATTAAGTACACAATTTAATATGCCGTTTATATAACATGACTGATCTATTATTAGATTGTCGTATAAAAAATAAATGCAATACTACAAGCTCGTAAAATTACAATTTTATTACAGGCATAAACAGCTCTAGGCGAATAACTTCAGAAACTCACAAAGGATCAAACTCAGAAAAGTAATATTTGGAATATTTTTTGTTACTTCGTTTGTATTTATATCAAAAGTAAAATAAATACATACATGACAAAACATAAATGTATACTTAATAAACTTGGAGTCTCACAATGATCTTCAAGATAATACGACTAGATAGATGTATTCAATGTTTATAAAATAACTTATTCGAGACAACAATTACATGGACATTTAATTTAGAAATATTATGATGAAAAAAGATGTGTTACCAAAGACCTTACAGGTTTTAGGATTACTACTAAATAAAAATTTTAAAATAAGGTTTTATAGGAATAAAACGTTGCATTTGTTTAGAAAGCTTCTGTATTTATCTCATTTTACTTAAATCTTCGTGTGATTCCATAACTGATATACTTCGAATGCCTATGAGTTTTGAAAAAAACTAATAATTATCTTAGTATGTTTTAAAATTTAAAATGCCAAAAGTTTGTTTTAATTATTTAAAATTTTAAAAAGGTTTTTGATTCTGCTCCTGTTTTATGAATCTACGATGAAGTCCACGCCTCGAGCGAGCAGCCAGGGTCGCAGTATTTTCAATATTTTATTTCCAAGCATGTTTGTTACATTGGCTGCGCTGTGAACTGACTATGTTCCGTATTTATGGACTTATAAATATCTCATGAAGGAGAATAGTGACAGCTTCCCTATAAACCGCTTTTGTGAAAGCTTTTCTCTTGCGCTGAAAAATTACATTTGTGTAATGCGTTTCCACAACTATAATGTTTGAACGCTCTTCAGCTGGGCTCCTTACATACTGCATGGAACTTATATAAGCATGAAATGTTATTAACGAAAGGTGCAAAAAAATATTTTAAATATTTAAAAATTATACATAATTATTAAAGCAGAACAACCGAGTGCAAGAGAAAGAATCTTAATTAAATATATGTTAAATTAAAAAAATATTATTTACCACATAATATTTCAAATTTAAACGAATAAAATAGTGATTTTTCTTTTATTTACACTTGTTTATATTTCAAAAGGATATTTAAATAAATAAATATTTAATCAAACCTACACGCTTCATGCTCACGACCAACACTACACTTTTTTTTCTCTCGTCTTTATAACAATATATATATATATATATATATATATATATATATGTAAAATTTTTAACAATAAATATCATCGAAACTGATTTTAATAAACGGTTTAAAAAAATGAATCTCGATTGAATTTTTATCAAATAAAATTTAATATACTGAAACACGATGTAAATTGAGTATGAGTAATTAATATGCCTCGACACGATGTCTTGCATAGTGTGAAAATGAAGCCTTTGTGTTTGGATCGACGTCATAAGCCAACCTTAATTATGTTTTAATTCTTAAATTAGCAGACTTTGCATATGACTTTAAAGCGAAAACTGCACAAATCTACAGACTTAAGACGCGCTTATAAAGTAATCGTATATACAAGTTTTCAAAATGAAAATTAGAAGTATTAACATGAACAAAAAATTATCTTTTTCTTATTCAAACATACATAACCAATACACCAGATTATTGCATTGATTAACAAAAAAAATAGTTTAGCCGAACTAAACACCTTAGTCGTTTCTTTTAAATATAGATATTTTCATGAAAAAAATGCATTAGTTAACTGAAAAAATATTTTTAAAAAATGTGAAGATGTTTGGGTGGTCAAAGGGTGGAATATGAAAACATAAGTAGTATGCATCCATCACTTAAAATAGTAGCAGAACTCTTATATTTATATTTTATAAATAAGGCTTTGATAGTGCTAATAGTGTTTTTCGATTTCAAAGAAACCACAAAGCGATACTAGTAACGCATATGTCAAGTTAAGGTATGGCAGGTGTCGTATAAGCACCATTTTGAAAGTTTGGTTAGCATGCTTTGTAGTGCATTATTATATACGTAGAAGAGGCTGCGGTAAAGACTTTTTTTTTAATTTTGAAAGCCCAGGGAACTTTTTAACGATTGTAATCGCTTAAGCCCACAAAGGTACAGTCAGCCAGAATCCAAACGCCAAATTCGCAACTTTTTAATGTAATTTAACTTTTTTCCGGCGTGTTTAGTTAATAACTTACATTTTTGAAGGGGATTAAACCAATTAGCACATCAACGCCGGACTGGAAACGAAACAACAAAACGAGTTCTTTTCGGGGGGCGGCCGGCCCGATAGGCTCGCGGTGAGCTCCAAGCACACAACTCATGGGAAAAGTAGTGGAAATATTACATCGCCACACATCTAGGTATGAACATATGAACAGTTACATAAAAATGAGTAAGCATTTATAAGCGCTCGTGGTCAATGGAAAATACGCTTGATTGTCGATCCCATGTTTCAAAGTCAAGTATAAATCAAAAATCCCAAAAAATAAGTCTTTCGACAGAAGAAAAACTCTCAACTAATATTTTTGATTCAGATTTATTGAAATTATCATGTACTCATATCAGACATAGTCGCGATTGGTTATGATGAAACAGTAAAATGTGTAAAACGCTGACTTTTACTATTGAAAAACTTGTACGAAAACAAAATATCATACCACATTTTAGGACCACAAGCCAACCATATAATACCTTTTTTCCCGTTATATGTAACAATATGTCAGTTCCATATATTGATAAATAATTCAGTTTAATATTAAAATATGTTGTATAATTATTTCAAAGGCCAATTAATTGTTCAGCTATGCATAATGTAGTGCAGTCCCTCACAATACGCTACGGTAACTAGAAACTGTGGTTGTAATGCCATAATAGAACCGCCATGGCAGGGTGCTACTGTCACTATATGACATGAGCAAAATAAGTCTATGGAACAGTAACAATTTTCTTTAATGAGAAAAAAACCACATTATTGATTCTATAAATGATGATACACAGAGACTTGAAATGCAAAAAAATATCTTTAGTTTTGATGTTTAAAATAAGATTTTTATTTTTTTTGATGAAATACATACAACACGTTTTGTTGAATACACAGCGGATATTGTAAGGCTTATCATTTGAAATACGATAGATACAAATTGATAAATTGGAAGTTTCGCGATAATTTCCAAAGAATAGGACGGAGCGCAAAGTAGAAAACAGCACTAAAGAAATCCCATTTTATCTGTCTTTTAAACTCGATACACACACGCGTGTACGTCTTATTGTCGCGAAACATTCGGCGAGGTGTGAGGTGTGGGGCATAAAATTCCCGGCCGGGTAGCGCTCCAAGATGGCGGCGGCGGCCATTACAGACCGAACTTTGTTTATATCCGCGGCCAGCGCCACACGTGACGGCCTTAATCAAAAAGTTGGCCGGCCGATCTATCACCGGCATTCTTCTGCGATGCTCCGCGGCGGCCTCCGGGGCGCGTCACTTGCTCGGGACCCACCCCCACAACCCACCCCCACCACCACCCCCACCACCACCCCCACCACCATCCCCACCACAAACCCCCGCGTTATGAAAGAATCGCGAATCGTATCCGCGAGTGGATTATTGCAGAAACTTGGTTCTCTTTATGGGACGTTGTCTACACGCCAGCGGCGCAAGAGCGCAAAGTCAAAAAAAACTTTTGATATGAATGAAATAGAAATCTATTTTACCGCTTTATAAGTATACTTGCTATTTAATATTTTTTTAACCTTAACTTGCAATACAAGGAATGAAAGCTATATGTAACGTTTACTCATCAGCTTCGTAATAAAACTGAGATTACTCGCAGGGCTAACAGTGCTCTATGTGGTAAGCGTAAAATTTTATATAATAATCATCTAATTATAAATGTACTATTTTATTGAAATATTTTTTATTTCACTTATTTAAAGCAATTTAAAAATAAGTTACTTCTCTTGGTGGAAAGAAGCATTAAATGTTGAAATAACTTGTATTTGTAGCATAAGTAAAAGTAAAGATGCACAGCTAGAAAAATATATCGAAATTCTAAATACAATCGACTACACAAAAATAAAATGATAGTAAATTAATTACAAAAAAGCACATTAAATGCATTAATAAGTCTACAAACATTATAATAACTCTTGAATGTCTAAAAGTTGATTGTTGTTTTTTTTTTAATATTGAAATATTGCTATCAAAAAGTTTTCTTAAGTTTCAATTCAGAATATGTAAGAAAACAAAAAAAGATAAATATTAAATACAAATTTTTATAACAAACAATGACTATACACTGGATATTATTTATAATCTTTTACTATTACTTTGGAATTTATTTACAATAATATTTGATATAGTAACAATCTTGGATGTAAATTATTCTTAACGGCTCTAAATTTTTCATTATTCCGAATTTTTATTTAAAATTCTGAAGCTTAATAGCTGTACGATTTTATTTTGAAATAAGGGAGGCAACGACCCTCGAAGCCGCGCGGGGGAGCGGCGGACGGGGATCAGAAATTTGTCATAATGAATTACGTGTGCAAAATATTTACCGTGAAATTCATCGAAGCCGAGACATGCAATAAAAAAAATTGTTTCTTCGCAAACAACGACATCAAAGCGTAATGAAAACAAATGTATTTTTAAGAAATTGAGATCAAAGCTTTTAGCTGCTCTAAACTTTCATAACGTTTTATTGTGTCGGGAAACGCTCTCACAATGTCATTCTTCGAAAATCAACACTTTGAAATTTGAAAGCGCCGCGGCCTAGTGATGGGAAAAGCATTGCGTCTGAATAATAGACGCTCACCGAAAATCGATACGGCGTTGCGGCCGATATTTTATTATTGATAGTACAACCGCACACAAGCCAGCCAGAGCCCTTTCGATTAAGAAAGAAATAATTTCTTTGTACGAAACATTATTTAGCACAAGATGTATATTTATGGGCTTATACATAAATCAAAGTTTAAGAAAAAATATGTGCTATAGTAACTTCAGTAACACGAGGAAAATTCAATACGAGGAAAATTCAATACATATAAAGTTTTAGGCTTACGAAAGACCTAGATATTTTTATGTTATCAAAATATAACGAAGAAAATATAATTTTTAAGCATATATATATAATATATTTGAAGAAAAAAAATGTATTTATCCCCGTAGAAACAACATAATGTATTATTATTTATGGTGTTTCTGATAATGTAATGGGAATAGTAATTAAAAATATTTATCAAGAAATGATGAAACGATGTGAAAATTTTGAATTGTATGACTTTTTAAGAATAGCGTATTACAGGTCGTCAATGATAAGTATATTATCATTGAATTCATCAATCATTTACCATAAAAGCCATAAAAAATAAAAAGAAAATAAATATTTTGCCTTATAATCGACGTTATAATTTAATCAATGTTATTGTTGATTTATTTTCTTAATTAGCTAGATATTAAAAATTACCAACAAGCGTATTAAGCGTATCCAGGACTATTGATATATACACGGTGCTTCGAAAGAAAATATTGGAGAGTAATTGCCCACCACTAGCATCATCCAGCGTCTGCGCTTTTCAGGTACGTAATTTTAAATAAGACCGTGCAACAAAGGGGACTCGCCGGAGCTGAGAAACTTCGGGGGATTCCCGGCGATAATGGCGACGCGTGACTGAAAAATTTAAACTCTAAAATTTCAAAAGGGAACTTGCGGGCTTCACCCCTTTGGCTGTATTTTCCGTTGCGGCGCCGCCATGGCGTGGCCGGCTCGCTGATTGTTCTCAGTTTAGCGGGGTTTTGATTTTCTGCGGCTTCTGTGTTGTTGTGATGAAGGCTTCTGAGAGATTTTTCTTGTTTGCGTTTTCATGCTAATGCTCTTTTGTTTCGAGTGATTCTTTGGAAAAATAATTACCTTTTGCGGTTTTTAACAGCTGATTGACGCACTCAATCGTGAGTCTGTTATTATATGTCACATTTAGAATTAAAGCCTATTTGAAGTTTTAAATATAAATTCAATTTAAACGAACCACCTAGGTTTCTACTTTTGTTAATATATATGAAAAAAAAACTTTTTTTGTATAGCATAAATGTGTTTTCGGTCAGTTGAACATCTTCGTTAGGACATCACGAGATAACGACAGTTTAAGGCTATTTTATATATGAGTGTGCTTAAAAAAAGTATTTACATACCTTTAAATTCAGATAAATTATGAGACTGGTGTAAATTGCTGGTAGGCTTACCTAGAAAGAAAAAAAATTAAATTAATAAGGGTAAGAATAATAAATAGCTAAATACAATTTGTATTATTACAATACAGAAACTGTTTCAGCATATAATAACTCATAGTGTTTCTAAATCAATGCAATATAAAACATTTCAATTCCACTTATTCCAACAATTCCTATGAAATTGAATCTAGAAGCACTTAAACTTTACGAACACACATACACAGCATCAACTCACACGGAAACACCCACACTTCGGTAGATAAAACACATAGATATCATGTACTGACAGTTGTGAGGTGGGCGAAATATATGGGCTGTGGTGCCACGTGTAAAAGACATTGCTTTTATATAAAACAATGGCGTATTGTCATATAAATACACAGTATTTAAATTTTATACAGTCTTATTTGAATTATTTGGTTGCATGACAAATTTATTTTAAATCATATGATTATTTAAGTACGAAGTTGTCAAATTTTATAATACAAAATATTTGATCATTTTTGCAATGTGATTGATAAATATGTAACTACAGCTTAATCAAACTATTCAAACCATTTTTATTTAAAATAATAATAACTTAAGAAACATACAAGAATTTTCATCACCACATCAAATAATGCATTGCCTGTTTAGTTCGCTGGCATTTGGAATAAGCAATAGCGGTTAAGAAAGAATGGATTTTCTCAAAGTGCGAACCGAAACTGATACCGACTACAATAGGGGCGGCTATTCTGTGAATGCCTGCCTGCCTTTCGTACTGTGTCCGAACAATATACACTTGGGATTGTGGTCCTTAATGACTGCAATCAGCGGCCGATTCATATGTGATGGGGTAATGTTATATGACTAAGAACAAAAGAATCGCTAGCTTTTAGCGTTTCTTCTGTTTTGTTTGTTTTCATAAAGAGACGCGCTATGTGATATAACCCAACTTATTATTATAAATGTCTCACGAAAAAAACAGATAAATTGTAGTTTCTTCAGATGAAGGTACGTGGACATGATTAATTTAGGTATACTTTGGCGTGTAAGGATTTTATATATAGCTAAATTAAAGATACTTCCTGTTATCAGTTGTTATTTATTATAATGCCTATATTGCACAGGAAATATGCGTCAATTTGATTCGTTTTAATAAAATAATCAATAAGGATTAAACTAAGAAATAATAATAAACTCGTCTGCCGGTAATCGTCAGGTGATTGGTCGGTAATGTGACCGGTAATATTTCAACAGTATACCCCCTTTTTATGACTTAATAACCAAAATGGAATAAAATCAATCAAAATAATCACTCATAACCCGAATATGACCGGACGAATGTGTAAGAGTCGAAGTCATCGGGTCGTCCATATCCGCGGGCTTATTCTCTCGGCCCAGTTATAACGTGTGGGGTTTATTCCTCATCATGTGCCCTTCCCACGGCCAATTCTCATTTAATAACCATAAAAGCCCCTATAGCCCAGCACATATAATCATGCCGGGGTGTAATGTACCCCGGCGAGGGTGGTCGATCGAGGGTTTAACGATTATTGCCGTGTAGTGAGATGCATTTGCGATATATGTTATTGCGAACCATTAATCTTTTGACTATCGCGATTATTTAAATTACGCAATAAGCAATGTCAAAGTTATTTAAATTATTATCGGAGTTTTTATAACCTTATATCATTGAATGTGCACATACACACACACATGTACACACATATATAAATACATTTACTTATAATGTTTTGAATTCAAGACTAATTTTATTATTATAATTTAATTTAAAAAATCTAATCAATGACTTAAAAAGAAGAAAACACCCCCAGTTACTTCCACGTCACTGACTGACAATCACAGATTTTATTACATTCATAATAAATGAGTTCAGTTTGATTGAACGGCAAATCAATTTCACTTAGTGAAGCTCTAACAACCCCCGTTTAGTATCTGTAACTTTAAATTATGTTCTTCGGGAACATTACAGAGGAATATCTAGCAGGGCCTGGGATAGAGTGCAGGGAGCAATCAATGTTTATATATTTAAATATATATAAATACTGTAACACTATTGTTATACATTATACCTATGTTATCTGACTTAAAATAAACTAGTCATTTTTAATAACATATGACATATCGTCAAAAAAAAAACACAACCTTAACTAGTTACCTAAATTTTACTCCAAGTTCTATAAATCAAAAAATTCGTCTTTAACCTATATTTTTCAAATATATTTGCGACATATTTACGTTATTTTAATTTAGTGGTGAATACTTTTAATATAATTAAAACTTTTATCGAATGTGTGAAAAGTCCCTGCAAATCAATGTCTTATATAACTTTATTTCCTGACTTAGAATGGTAATAAATTATATTGATTAACTAAAGACAGTTTATAAGAGTAATCATTACGGTACTTTATCGCAAAATGTTGAAGGAAATGCTTGAAGTGGATACTCCATTACACTTAACTTAATTTATTATATAAATCTAGCTTCATTGCAACGTTGTAAATTTTTAATGAACAAATTAATATTGATTTGCTATCAAAGAAAATGCTAATTCTACTGAGCCTAAGCACTAAAGTATATAAATATAATATTGCGCAACTATCTTCTGAAATAGTTGAATCTATTTATAATCTGGTAAAGAACCTGTTTACATTAACATATCATTATGCTCTAAATAAAAGTACTCAAGATAGACTCTACTTCAGATTTTAAAACACCGCAAAAATGAAAATTTAAAATAATCTCACATTTTATATATTTAGTTTCCATAAAATTAAAAAAGTTTAAGTCAGGCGGCGAGCTCAGGCGTGTTTATGTACGCACTTCACTGGAAACGACAATTTTCGCCCCAAAAAATGTCTTAGCCGGTGAACAATATCCATCTCTCCGGGATCAGACCCGTTCGATTGGTTCACCTCTAGCAGATTGGTTTTCACGATCTCATTTTACGGTTCTGTTTCCGCCATCCCCTCCCGCACCCCTTACACTGGGGAGATAAGTGAAGCAAACGTGTATGCGCTCGACTTTAATTGAATACAAATTATGTGAAAACATTTTCTTTTTTAACTTACTGTTTATTATAAATAAAAGAAGTAAACAATATAAATAAATATATATATATATATATATATATATATATATATATATATATATATATATATATATATATATATATATATGTCACTAAACCCATTTATATATATATAACGTGGACATCAAAAAACATAAAAACTGCAATATGAGCTAAATAATTACACTGCCATTTTGTAGTGCGTGACAGTGCCAAAAAAATATTATCTATTTTTGTTCATGCACGTAAGGTATAAAGTTAAAATACGAAAACCCGTATATTATATTTATACGTTGAGTCCGGAATGTTGTAAAATTACTCTGAATTTTATGTCACAGCATGATACTCCACTGAACTAAACGAATACTTTGACGGGGGAAATCCCTGAAATCCTCTCCCTAATTCCGACAATGTTGTTAAATGTATAGCATTCCTGGCGACCATAAAATGAATCACATTATATATCCAAGATCCGAACCCGATTTAATCATCTCGAATAGATTTTTATTTTATGACATCTGTGAGTATTACTAAATGTTTATTTTGCCATAAAATCCCATATTAAAATGTCTGTTCCGAGTCGGTCGTGAGACGCCAGAATGATTTGATTGAATTTTGGAATGGCAGTTTTAAAGACGGAATGATTAAATTATTCAATCCCCATCGGTGGACTTTTATTGTATATTCACGTTTTTATATATTATATTTACTTTGTAATATAAAAGAGAATTGTCGTAGCTCTGCGTATTTAATAAATCTAATTTTCAACTTTTTATAAATAATTTGAACTGCTTAATTGTTATCATAGACTTACAAAATATGAGAGTTGAATGTTTGCTATATTTATAAATAAAAATAATTAAGAACACCACCAAACATATAGTTGTAATTATACATCAGTTGATTGCTTAAATATAGACTAAAAAATTCACACGGTAGTCTGTTATGTCTGAATTGTTTTTCAGGAGTAAGTTACGGAAGCCAGTTGTTTTCAGCCCGCCTTCCTATCAAGATGCTCAGGCCGGGGGGAAGGCTTAGCCCCAGGGGCTGCGGCCGAGCCGAGGACGCGAGTTCGCCTCGAGAGCCTCCAGAAGCTTCCAGATCCTGCCGAATTTCGCATCATATGCATAATGCAGGCTGGCATATGCATATTTAACACCTTCAGATCAAAAAATCTTTTTATCGATAAAATTTCTACAGAAATGCAAAACTGTATTTTTTTATAATTTGATTGTTGCGATATGAAAGTATTTATTATTAAACTCCCTGATTTGTGTGATTTTTAATAGAAAAAAGTATTTACCATATGTGTAAAATATAGAAGCATTTTACCGTAGTTAATTTTTAATGGAGTTTATGTAACAAAAATGATTCCGTGGAAATTTTGAAATGTCTGAAGTAATGTTAGTTTCAAAATTACCATATTGAAAATCAATATGAGGTTTTATTAATTTATGATGTTCATGATTCAGTAGTGAGTTTTTTTTTTGTACAAATTTACATAAAAGATTCACTTAAGGTTGTTTTACAGAATTAATTACACACGAACACTTAAAAAAAAAGTTACCATATAAGTACATGTTTTGAATGTTTTCAGCAAGTTAACAACCTATATAATTCATAAATGCCGCATATACTTTTTGTATTCAATATCAGTGTTTCGACTAAAAGAATTAATTTAATATTTAGAGGTTCATTCGTTGCCATCGATTAATGGAATACAAAATTAGATAATGTAAATAAATAAAACGCATCGATCACGCATGAAAATCACAGTATTCTCACAAAAACCTGAAAATATTCAACAAAACTGATATAACACAGAAAACTAGAAAAAACAGGGAGACGTTGATAGTTATACAGTTTGTGAGATATTACCTCCTTACAAACAACGATATAATTTGATATTTTTGATTAACTTTCTCATTAGTAAAATGAATATTATAGAAATAGTTAATGATTTTCTAACGATCACAATTATTGCATATTATGTTTTTTTAGTATATATTATCAGATAATAAGTGAAAAATCTGAGATTCCACATATATCGAATGTTTTAGTATTCAATGTGAAAAGTCGAATTTTAATATTCCATGGTTTTTCCAAATCGAAACAGAAATTTATAATCTATTTAAAAAAACAGGTTGCAAATATACAATATTTGTGCTAGTATACTTTTTCTTTTAAAACACACTTATTTGTAGAAAAAAAATCCATACGAACAAAATTAAATCGAGTTTCAAGATTCTTTATAATATTTTTGTTGATTTACAATAGTCCTTAGGGGTGTGGTTACAATACGGTGTGCGGCCGTCCCCTGATCCTGCGCGCAGGTTGTGGAGCTTATTACCCGATCACAGAGAAGTGAACACAAGTGTGTACGAACTTGATAATAAACCATTAAATCTGTAAACTCACTGCGTTACGAGCTATGATATTTTCAATACAAGGCAGTTTAAAATAGAGGATTTCCACGGTAGGATTAGATTAGGTTTGTCGAGGGGCCCCGTCAACAAAAGGCCGCGCGACCCTCTACCGGCCGGCACAAAAGCTCCTCCGAGCCAGCCAATGGCGGGGTTCCCCTGAATATTTGATTTCAAACTTGAAAATTGACATTTAGAGCTTGCGCGATTGCGTTATACATTATTAATGGAGTAAAGGCAGCGGCTCCTTGCTCGGGCTGTGCCGCCAACTTATCTTTATACGCCGCCGCCCGGAAGCGCGCCTCATTTGTGAGGCCCTTAATAAATTTGACGTTGCGCTTAATAATTTAAGTTTTTAAAGGATGTGGGAAATAATGTAGGTTCTTAGGGAGTTTTAAGAGCCTTGTTTGTTGCAAACTTAAATTGTTAAAAAATACAATATTTAAAATGAGTTTTTAATAGCAGACCTGCGGATCTAGAAAATGCGTATAAATTATCAAGATGTATTTTGCGTGATATTAAAAAAAAGCTATCTAATTTTCAAAGAACACAAGAGTTAAAAGTATTATTGGAAATAAATTATTAAATTGATAAACTAAGTAAACATTATCTACATTTATTATCATAGGGGTGATGTTTAGTAATTAATAACGTATATTCTCGTACGACATATGAAGAAGTAATTATAAAATTTAATAAATAATGTTGGGTAAAGTAAGGGCGGTGAATTTATTACACAAGCTTTAACATTATTTATCATTCCACATAGATATTTTAACCATTATTTGTTATTTTAACATAACTGTCAAAATACTTAATTTGATATCTAGCACTCTAGCAATGGGTAGTGAAATATGTTATTTTTTTCGGAAAAGAAAAACAATTGTTTTACTTGTACCAATCATAAAAATTATTTATTTACAATTATGTACTCAATATACAGGTTATGAATTTACACTTGAAACGACAGGAAAAATCATAGATTTTTTCACCGAAAAGGAAAAAAAAATTCGTCGTTTCATGTATGCATCGATTACCCAAATGTGTAGGAATGTGTTGGCTTGATGCTCTCGTGGGGCGTTTATTTAGCCTGCGAGTTGGTGCGCGGGAAGCACCGAGCGTGTGCTCAATTCTCTCCATAAATAAGCGCGATAACTCTTATCTAGCGAGGAGACTTGCGGCCATTTTAAGGTTCATAAAATATCAATATTTACCCTCGCGTTGTGCAGTATAGTGAATCCTACCCAACGAAGAAAAATAAAGCCATAACTTGCTTTTTCATGTATTATTTTTCAGAATCTTTACAATGCACTTTGGTATTTTGATAGGCAAGTTAAAATCATTAATACCTATAAATTTCAATTAATTTTGTTTTAAAACAATTTTTATAAAAGCTCACTCATGTGCCAAGTCTCGCTTAGTTCGTTAGCATAACATTCAATTTATTAGAAAGATTGTCAACTATAGTTTTTGTTTTTATTTATCACCAACAAAAATGTTAATATTACAATTTATTTCACATGCATAAGCATAAGTCATGTTTAATAAACTAAAGAGTTTACCTTTTGGTTTTGGATAGCATAAATTTGATTAATTAAATTTGACTTAAAAATTTTCAATATATTAGGAAACTAATCTTGTAAACGAATCTAGATTAGAATATTGAAGTCTGGCTCGCAATCCAAGTGATGAAGTCCAGTTGGCGTCGAGTCAGAGTCCGGCAGTCCGACTACAGACTACGATTCCCGATGTGTTCGCGATTTGCTGTCGGGTAATCTGCTGTTTTTTATTTAACCTTCTTTTAGAACCAGAAGCCACTGTAAACGATAATGCACTGATAGCAAAGTCACGCCCACATATGCCGCTTTATCTTGTGTTTGTTCATTTTTAGTATTATTTACTAATGGGCTTCGTTTAACGGGTATGCTCATAGAAATATCCTGATATTTTAAATCTTTTGTATGTATTATGTATGGCAGTTAAATTTGTAATTTTATTGGATGCATGTATAATATATGTGTTTTTCCGCATTTAGTATTCAATTGATTAAATAAAGAAAAAAGAGCGCTTAAACTGAGTTAAAAATAACTTTTTCAATTTGTGTACTGTTTCTTTGTACGTCGATTCAGATTTTTATTACTAAATTATTGAGTATCCAAAATTTGTTAAATGAAAATTAGATTATGGCAGTTTGAATTGTAATTAAAAATATTTAATATCCGAGTTTTATTTACGAGAAATACATTGATATTACTGATGATCTGCCAAGAAGCATGATAGATCATGCATTGACAATAATAATGAAAATAAAAGGGTTCATAGCACATTGTTTACACATAGCCATAGCTGGCCACGATAAATGATAGATTAAAATAATTACATGGGAAAACAAAAAATATGCTTAGCTACTAGATAAGTCAATTAAATTGCATAGAAAATATACATAAATGAATATCCTTAATACAACACATGCTTGCACTACTTTTCTTTGTTCTTAAATAATATATGATAGTAAAGCGTTATCCCTTTAATTATGTTAAAATGAAATGGACGGAGGAGGCATATTCAGCAAACGTACAAAAGATATAACCACATTACTCTGGGTCTTATTTTCTCTCGAGTCTTACAAAATCAGGTTTATTTACATAAGATTATACAATATAGGAAATAAATGGACACGAATCTGGATCAGAAATTTTCTACGCGAGTCCTAAATGAATCCGAGAGCTCGATTCCAATCGAATCGAATTTTATGATGAAATCCAATTATACCGAATCGTACCGAGCATATGCAAGGCTCCCTCACATACAATTGTATTTCAATTCAAAACTTTTCAAGATTTCCATTTTGAATGCTAAATTCGAAGAATTTATATTTGTATTAATTTAATCCCAAAAGCACAAAATAAAATTGCTCGCAATGTAAACGTTTGCATTTCTAAATCATTCGAGAGAATTTCCATGCAAACGAAATATTGTGATAATAAATATACACATTGAAGAGATTTTTCTTATCATTAAGACCCTTTGTGTTTGGCCGCTTGAGATCCATTTTTCTCTGTTATCACAAGTAGGTGCATAAGCGGTATATTATGGAAAATAAAGGCTCTTGTTTCATCCCTATCACGCGAGGGAAGGAACAGGGGTTTCTCAATATTATTATTATTCCACACTTTGAAAATATTGGATAAATATATTTTTCTAGGCAAATCAAATTTACCGTCGGTCACATCAACGTGGATTTAAATACTTTCGGTCTTTTAATATTTTTTTAAATATAAATATTTGTTAAATATGTACATTTTATATATATGAATATATATAAAAGGGACAGTATCGATAAAGATTTCTTCTTCATCGAGTGCCTCTTCTCAGAAGAGGCTGACGACCACTTCACCGAGCATATACTCACGTTGAACCAGTGTTCATGGTTTTCTAAGGGTAAAATAGTTTTGTGGGTCCCGGATCCTTCTACGCTTTAGATTTAAACCATCATTTTGTACCCATTCTGTGCTTGTATTTGAAGTCATTTAATATTTGAATATGTGTACTTAATTTTAACAGAAATAATGTCAACATGTTTCATCGCCTACGCGATGTTATGTTTAATAATGTATTAAATGTTTGTCGCGAAAAGTTTCAGTTGTTCTAACATACGCAGGGGCGTCGGAATAATTTCGACAGAACATTTAACTTAGCAGTGAATAGTGGAGCCCCCCGCGCGAGGGGACTTTAATCTTATCTGGAATATTGCAGGCTCGGAGGTTACAAGGTGCTGCTGCTCGGGGCTCACCCGGAAGGTCCTGGAGGCCTAAACCCCTAAGACAATAATATATTGCAGTTTAGAGAAGACAATCCGGTAGGGTCAATTTGATTTAGGCCACGTGGTGTTGTAATTGAATAGATAAGTAACAATCGACTCGTATGGTTCAGTAGGCCATAACCTCCCCGTACTAGCAGTGTAGTGATGAGTGAAATGCTGAGAAAATGTATTCATAAAGCTTTCACCTTTGATCAACCATTATTATTTGAAAAAAATAAGTTTATCCTTTAGCTTAAATATATTTTATTTTGTTTTAACTTAGGATTGTAGATTATTCAAGATGGATGTCAAACATATTTAGTATTTATTTAAAAAAAAAAAGCTCAAATAGATTTGACGACTTACAAAAAACTACACCAGGGGCCAAAACTACAAAAGACACTGCAGTTATATTAATAATAATTTTTAATAATATGCACCAGTAAAATAAAATCCTACAGATGTATGGAAAAATTGTTTCAAAAATATTCCTTATGATTTCATGAGTAAATCGATTACTTAAATATTGAAGAGATTATGCACATGATCTATAATCTTAATCAAATTGTTTTTTCTACTTGCATATACGTAAATAAATAAGGCACGGAAATCTTCAGGCAATCATTTAATGCGAGACTATTGTTTCAATTTCATCCATGAATCTTTTTTCATAGCCAAATCACTCAAAGTTTAACACGACGAATAAAGGACATACGTCCTTAAAGTTATTTATATTTACTTTTCACAATGAAAAAAAATGTTGATAGACTTATACTGCAAGTAAATTGTGGTAAAAAAAATTAAATTGAAACTGTGGTGCAAATAATCACTTTTTAGCTTTTCATAATTAAATAAATTTTATAAATTGTAATATGCTTCGCAGAAACTAAAGTGATATTTTTAATTATTTAATTTTGAGAGAATGTTTTCCAGGTCGGAACGCAGGGGTGGTTTTCCTCCAGCGTTACAAGCTCGCATGTCGGTACATCCGAGAATGAAACCTTTTTACGATTTCCATAAATATGAATCCCCCCGCCGCGCGGGCGACTGTCACTTCGTTGAGTGGTTATGTGTTGTTACCGAGGCAGGGGTGAACTGCGCCCGTAAAGCCAGATACGCAAAAATAATAACTTAAAACGTAAAAAATAAACAACGCGGAAAATATTACGAGGTAAATCAAGCGGTGGCACAGACAAAGAAAGCGCCGCTAAATTGGATATACGTACAAACATTCATTTTGCACTAAACTAAACTAAAATTAATGCAGTTGTGATCCGAAGCCTATTCATAGACCAACAGCAGGACACACCGTTAAACTAATTTAAGATATTTTTTGTTATTGAAAACCTTTCAAGCTATCGGGCAGCAGCAGCAATATGCAAACTTTTCCTTCCAATATAATATAAAACTGCGGTGTAGAAAGACTCGGAGACCCACCACACTATTTTTCCCTTAAAAATCATGAACACTGCCTCAGCACGAGTATATGCACAGTGAAATGGTGGCCAACCTCCTCTGAGAACAGGCACTAGATGAAGATGAAAACCGTTCAAAATAAACGGCAACCATTTAAATTTAAAAAAATAAAATGGTCGCCTTCGCTTCTGTCGTCTATGGCAAACTGAACCAATGGGGTGAGAGGTAATGCCACGAGACGCATTGAAGGGTCATTTTCATATGTCAGGCGGGCGGCCGGCCCCGCACCGCGGCAAGATGACTGCTCATCAAATTATCGCGGAAAAGGGTTCCGAATCATATTCCGATGGTTTATTCATGCCCGGGTTCGTTTTTTCCGCCGCCGAGCTGTCAGCCACGGAGGAAATTAAAATGTCCGCGAAAGTGAAGCCGAAGGAGACACAGACGGGTTGATTGAACGATTAAGTCGAGACGCGAACCGCCCCTCTGTTGAACAAAAACTTAACTTCGATATTAAATGGCGCTTTTCGACTTGTAAATAATTAAAGCCCGAGCGGTGTTAATCGATTTTTCACCTTTTTAATAGTACACGATTTCAGTAAAATATTGTGTTTGCCCGTGACGCGGTAAGCTTTGATCAGTTGAATTTTACAGAAACCTCGTTTTGATGTTATTTCGGATTGTTGTAAATAAAAACTCATTTTCAACTTTAGTCATTTCTTTCTAAACATCACTCGTGTGAAATGAACCTGAATTAAAAATTTAAAACGATTTGAATTCAAAATTGAGAATTCAAATTCCCGAGAGGAAATTGAAAGGCGGATATGGACACCTGTTGCTACCTCATACTGGCTAACTCTCACCCGTGTTAGCGTGACTTTTTTATTTGAGTTCTAAATAAATTTGCTTGTTGCCGGAATGGGGTACGAAATTTCATAATAGAGCTTCGAGGCAAGCTTTTAATTTTATATCTATTTTCAATTTATTTTTATAAGATAATATTTTACCCACAACATCTTTTAGTGTTTTTTTTTTAAATGAACAAAAAAAATAAATAAATGTATTATAAAAGTTTGTTATTTTTAACAAATTCCTACCTTTGAATAAGAGTTCATTGTCTTCAGCTTACATGGGTGTAGATTAACTGCCATGTCAGTTAGTGTGAATATATATTTATTTTTGTCAGGTCGTGTCTTCTTGGGTGCCCCCATGGCGACGCAGTGAGCGACACAGTGGCGCGCGGGCGACGTCCGGCGCGACACTGGACGGCCGCGGGGGCCTGGAGGCTTTTATATCCGGCGACGCCCGCCCCGGGGGCGAGGGTGCCCGAGCCTTAGCGGGAACGGCCGAAGTCCATCTAAGTAAATTAATTAAGGCCCAGCGTGAGTGATGGAATCGGTGTTTTGTAGGAAAGAAGGTTCGTATGTGACTTTTAATATGACGGTACGCACGCGGATTTACGACGCCATTGTCCGTGTGTGTGCTCGGCTGATGTTTGTGAGTGTGTTTGCTGGGGAAATAGATCGATCGCTAATGAGTGAGCACCGAGGTGATCGAGAGAGCTACGTTGTAATACTTTTGTATTGAAACTTCATTGCTTTGTAAATATTTAGGGGTGTTTTAGTAACGTAATAAATTAAATGAATACTTGACGAGGCATATCGAAAAACCACTAAATTTTAAGCTAAACAGAAACAGTTTTTGAGCAACAAAAAATACCTGGCATGCGCCACGTTGATATAATTAATTGTAAGGAAAAGTTCTCTTTTTACAATTCATTTTTATCTAAACTGTAAATAATTCTGTGAGGGATTTTAATACTGATCGATTTAGAAAACTGCACCCCGTGGATATGTGGGAATAGGCAGCTAATTTGTATGCAATGTTTAAATTTGGTTCCGGCAAAACGGGGCGATCACAGTTTGCGCCTCCCCGGGGGACGTCAAATTACAGATCCTCGTTTACATATAAAAGATACGATTAAATCAGGAGGTGTTGCCATTGTTTACTTTATTGCAACGAGAACTGCCAGGAAACAGGTTGATTAAACATAATAGCTGAAAACAGAATTTCCTCTAAAATACACACCGGCTTATTGGTTCAGTAGTTAAGGCCGTAGACTTTTAAACGAGAATTCTACGGTTTAATCAATGTCCTGACAGGTGAAATTAAAAAAAAGGACCCATTTAGCTTTAGTCTTTTCAAATTAGGTTGAAATTGCTATTTCACATTACGTAAATGCTTATATTATATGTTAATAACCAAACTTTCACACCAAATCAATAATATATATATTTTTTGTTGAATTATATTTAATATACATTTCTTCGAATCAAATTCGAAAAACGTAGATACTAAACAATGAATATTCATAGCAAATGGCTAAGTGATAACGATCATTTTTGTTTGTGAGCAACTTGCTCTTTTGAGAGGTTCTTCACACAGAAGATTCACACTTTATGTTAAAATGAAGCTTAAATGAAAAAAAAACAGACCGAAAAATAGCTGTATTATTAAAACAAATTTATAATGAAATATTTTCAAAACTATTCTGTAGTCTCATTAATAATAAAAAAAATAATTTTAACGAGTAAATAAATGGTAGGTTCTATTGGTTTACGAATCACGAATATATTATTTAAAATAATAAAACATACAATAATCTTATTATTGTTACCAGCTAATCAAAATTTAACAGCAAAAAAACTATTTATTCAGTCGTTTGTTTTATAGAAGACTTTACATTTGTTTGTTATTAAAAAAACAAAGGAAAAAAAAAACGAGTCGCTCGCAGAGTGGATAAATTTTGAATCATGTCGAGATGTAAATTAGCGAGACTGCAGAAAAGATATTTGATTAGAACGAAGCGAACTTAATTAAGGCGTCGGCTTTATTTTACACCCGGTATCGATATTATAACATATACCATATCTAATAAATGTAAGTTGTGTGACTGCGTGTGTAGGGGCCTTATCTTGTATGGCTTCACTAATTCTCACGTGTCGTTCTTTTTCAAGCAACGATAAGAGGTTTTGGTCAATCACGATGAACGAAGTTTCGTTCCATTTCTCAGACTAGTTAGTCTGAGGAATGATTTGGTATCTGGAGAGAAGTGTATAGGCGCAGGTCGTGCCGCCCCCCGTGGCCCGTGTCGGGTTCCGCGCTATCTGCGCTCTCCCGGGTCCCCGCCGGCGTTATCTCCGGCGGCTCTCGCAGTGACGACGCCACCAGATGCTGGATAATGTCAATCGTCGACTCCAAGTTCGAGCGGAAGCAGATGACGACCGGCAGCGCTTACGCCCTCTTTAAAAACATGGCCAAATGTCCGACTCTAAGACGTTATGTACGTGCTTGAATTATCAAAATCAATTGTGTATGAAAAGCCTTTGTTACTAATGCTTATATATTTGACACTGGGAATATATGTATAAAATTTACGATAAAAGTATTAAAGTATAAACTAAGCTTTACAATAAATTAGTGTAACCGGAATAATTGTACCCTGTTTCTAATCACTACTTTGAATAATGACTGCATGGTAAAGCGTGTGGCTATTTGCTAATATCAGCAGTCATATGAAGTTTTTAATGAAATATTATAATATTTTCAAAGTAAAAACGATCGTGGAAAGATTACGCTCAGTCCACATGTAAAACAATGTGTATGGCGTTTATTGTCCATACGTGAGTTTCGATTTACACGGTACTTTGGCGGTGTATATCTACTATGTTAAATGAAGGATTGAAGCGGTCCTTGCTCAATAATGTATTTTTTTATTGTCACTGAAACCATTTAAATCGTTAAATGCGGTTCGTTTCGTCTCGAAGGGTAGGTAGCGCGCCTCGGCGGGGAGGTCATTCGGACATGGAATGCGAGAAATATTTTACGACATCCGTATTGTGAGCCTTTATGGAGACCACACACACGAATGTACACCCAAGCACATACGCGCTGGGATAGTATGACCTCTCACTTGAACTATTATCTAACAGACAAAATATACATGCAACTTCAGAATTTATTTATTATAAGGTGCTTATATCCTAAACATTCTTTATAGAGATTTTCTAAACGAGCCTTACGTAGAGCTCATGCTTTTCTGCAGTCAAAAGTTAAGAAACAGAAACAAGTAACTACTTGACCATGCAAGAAATGTATCGTTTTGGCATTGATTTTAATCTAGATAGTATAAAAATATAATTTGCTTGAATGTTAATTACAGATATTATATCGAGAAGGTTTATTTGTTTTGCGGATTTGCTTTTCGACTAATGTCGTGACGGGGCGAGCTCGATGCAATAAATGGGCGCCCATGCTAGCAGTAGCCGTCTGGGCGACGGAGTGAATACGGACATGCAAATAGTATAGAAAAGCTCATGATAAATGAATTATCTTTATTTTAAACGACGTTAAATTTACATGCAATGTTCAGAAAATATACATATAAATGTTTGTCTTATATAAATAGTAATACTAGGATTATAGCTAAAAGTTACTAACAAATAGTAAATTATTCACCAGGCCAGTATCCGCTTACGCCTCGTCAATATGCCATAAAAAATACCCTTTGGCCATCTTTGAATATAAAATCCTGCGTCGCATGTATGCCTCGAAGACGGCGAAATTTTCAGGATATGGTACGATGTTGCACAAAGATGCCGGTGTGTCAATAAACAGCTGGTCATCTGCAACGCATGCTGAATCGAAAGTCAGTGTTCTGAGGGGCGCCAGAGTGCAGATAGATAGACTGAAGGTGAGATTGCCGGTTGATGAAATGCAAGACTAAATTGCGAAGTCACCATTAATCACCTATTATATTTGATTCAAATAACAGTATCATATAATATGATTCAAATACGTGTGTGTGTCGCAAACCTTAAAACACATCGCTAACACATGAAATATTATTGGCAGCTTTGTCTGGATCTGACGAGTATCCAATATTCGCAAGTCGAGTGTATTTTAAAATAATGGTTAGCTTTAATACCAGAGCACGATTTTACAGTTTTTAGTTTTAAAGTAGCCCGCCCTCCGGCAGCCTTCGTGAGATTACCCGCCGCCCTGCACTCCAGCTGAAGGGTCCCCGCCCCCGGAAGCGGCGGGCTGGAGGATGCGCCCGCGGAGCTGCAAGACTGAGCACTCGGGAATGTTAAACCTTATTCTGCATAACAGAAAAGTTTTACATGCATTTTAATATTTTATGATGCCTGTCATAATAACATAAAATCTAAAAAAAAAAAAAAAAACAGGTTGGAAACTATTATCATTTAGATGAAAATAATGACTTTGCTTGTACAAGGTTGTAGCAATAACTAACATTATAAAAACAAAAAAAAACGTTTTTTCTAAAATGAATAAGATTTTTTCTCGGGCATAGATTGTGTTTTAAAAGAAATTTTATAAATATTCCATATTAAGTTTATTTCTTTCTTACAGAATAAAAATACCAGAAATACGAAATAGTTCGTTATAACAAAAATTTCATTACACAATTATGGATACTGTGCTGTACTTTTATGTGATAAAATCAGGAATCTTCTGACGCTACAGATTTAAGTATTTGTGAATATTTATTTACACAATTGAAAATAATATTTTTGCCCCAAATAAAATAATAAGTTAAAGTGTGCCAGTGAAGTTCGATTGGCATGCCAGCCGGGGCATCTGCGAGAGGAGGGCGTCTTGTCCGGCCCCGGCGGTCCCCGAAACAGGCTCTAATGATGCTCGCGGAAGGGACCGGCACTCGAGGGGATCCCCGGGGGCGCAGGGGTTCCGCCCCTCGCCCGCCATTGTCCTCGCAACTCTTTACACGCTAGCATGACTAGAAGTGAAAAGTTTCCATGCAGTTAAAAAATCGTCTTAATTCCATAATTATTATAAAAAAAAAAAACATTTTTAAAGCATAAATAGCTTTTTCATGGCTTTCACTTGTTACATTAGTATTTTGATATAGCAAGATTTGAATGGATTCAATATACATTGTATAGGCGTAAAATTTTCCTTTGTTTTTTCCTAATAAAGCCACGGATAGTTCAATCGATCGCGATAACACTAAGCGGTATTTCTACAGCTCGTATAGTAGAATCGACCTACTCCATCGCACGAGTCATGACAGTGATGATATTAGATTAACGCAATCGTCTATCTGTTAGTGTATTATTACATTTGTTTTGAAAAGCTGTAAACTAGTTCTATCATACCACACTATCGATTTAATGTATTTGATACATTAAATCACGCTATCTGGCATGATCACCACATGTCTTTCACTCTTATATTTTATATGTTAAATTATGGTGTTTTTTACGTTTTATTTTTTTAAATTGAGATTCGTGCAATGTGATAAATACAATTCCGAGTTCTTATCTACGTATGCTTTCATTGCAATAATCGCAGTGATATCGATACGCTCTCCACCCACAATTGTAACTGCATACACTTTTGCGCATTTTCTGTTGGTGCTGGATCCAGTTGCGTCGGTCGGGCTCATCTTGTCGGCGACCACTGCCCCGCGGAGTCGCCCGTCCAAGCGCCGAGTAATAATTGTAATGGCATCATTACAAGCGAATAAACCGAAGTCACTTAAGCGAGTGCCAGAGAAAAGGCGACCGTGATATTTATTCAGCATTAGCGGCTTTCCATGCGACGACCGCCGGCGGTAAGGGCCACATTAGCATGAGCACAATGCCGCGGCGCACAGACGTGAACGGACTGAACGCGACGTTGGCATTTCGCAACAATAACAAACTGCCATTAGGGTACACTCATTTCGTTTAAATATCAACTCGGACGAGACCGGACGAAAGAGTGTGCACCATAAATGCACTCACAACCCCTTCTATTTACAATGAATTCTCATTGCTATTGAATATCCACAAGTATTCATTACACATAACACGACGAGCTGATGTATGGAAGTGATTATTGTTAGTAGGAAATAATACAAATAACACTCACATCGAGAACTGCTTCCCGTGTTGGAATAGAAAATTAAAACTGCACACAATATTAAAAAGCACACACAACCTCGTCACTTGAATGATATAATTACACTGAAGAATTTATAAGAACGACGCATTTCGTATTCCTGCCGGTTAATACCAGTTATGTGTCGACGAATTTCTGCAGCAATGTTACCATCCGGTGTCGTACGCAAGTAATATTTCACTAAAGCCATATAATTTATTTTGAATTTTAATATAACGATATGACTGACGCACACTCGACAAAAATACACCTCGTTGTGTGCGAAATTGGACCCATCGCTCTTGTACGAAGAAAAATAAATAATAACTACGTGCATTTCTGTTTCATGTCAGATCAAAGGGATCTTCCTGTTCCGCGTAAGATGGAAGAAGGACGGAATATCACCGAGCATTCATATTATTTTTGTTCATCTTTGGCTTGAGAGCACACTATAAACATGTAAGACAATAACTAGAAATGGAGTAGATTGTTAGAAGTCAGTCGTGTCTTCATGGTTATTCATTTTAATATATGATATATGTTATTCTTCTAAAATGGTTTTACCCTGAATTGTTAATATAAATTTAAATACACACAAACACTCACAACTTTATTTCGAAAGTAAGCAAGCATTGCACTTCCGCTGCGATAATAAGTCTTTCAGGGGGTGTGGGGGTGCGGGGGTGCGAGGGTGGGCGAGAGGGTGCACGAGGGGGTGGGTGGGGGTGACATTTAGTACGGAGAGTTCAAAGAACCGGCGATGCCATTCATGGCGATGTGTCGCGCCCTTGTGGATTAACGCGCCAGCCATAAAATATACACACATTAGTGCAATAACGAATAAAACTTGACTTCAAAAGCTTGTGTTGTGTATTAAATATATGAACAAAAGATTATCAACACTTCTACTAAAAAAATCTTTAAGCAACGCTGTAATGGCAAATGTTTTTATTTTTTATTTTACTGTATCACTATCAATATAAAAAAAAATGATTCTTATGCTGATCTTTACGTATTAAAAATATTAAGAATGTCTTTTTCTAAAAATGAAGTTATGGATGGCTGTTTCATGTAGCATAACAAAATAATCAGTATTTATAAGGACACATTGAAGTATGTTTTAAAGACATCTGAAGTCTAGTCTAAACAACCGGGGAAGGAACATGGAGCTGATGCTTCAAGAGTAACTATCTGGGGAGATGGCATGCATTCACCTGTTGCCCACACTGGAAGTGGATCTCCAGTCTGCTGCAGGACATGTGGCTCCCGAGTGGCATCTTCAATCACGCCAGACGCAAAACATATGTTATGGGCGACCGCAGCACTCGGAATAGTACGTATAATAGACGACCGGTGTAGTAAATATTTAAATACGTGTCATCCCAAACGTATCTCTCGTTTTACTATTCATAATCGGCATATTAGTCAGAACACAGTTGAAATAAAGCAATCTTAATATTTTCAGAAAGTAATCTTTATCGATATTTTCTCTATACAATTGATAAAATGGAGAATGTTGAAACTTGATTTTAAATATTATGTAATATATTAAAATATTTTCCATGGTTATCTGTCTGTAAAAATAGACTTTCAAGCATAGACAAAATTTTTTTTTTTAATATAATATACTTTTAATTTAATGCAACAATAAGTGTTTAATACTGTACAAAAACGGACAATCTCTCACTATGAATAGTGTGACAGCTTGTTCAAACAAACTTTACAGTATATGGAAATAATTATCAGTTATTATATTTTATTAATCTATTCTGGTGTATAAATTATTTTACCATGAAAATGGACGTCATTGTGAATAACATCACCAGATTACATAAAATTAATAACTTTAAATAATAATATGTATTCGTTAACAATAAGTATATGTTAGATAATAATTTGATAACGAAACTAGACACCCTGCCGGCGCCGTAATGCTGACAGAGGACATTATAAAACGCTTCGGTATTTCATTAGAACGTGTCGCCGTGATGGCCAGTAAATAAAACAGTAAAAATTGCAAAGGGTGCGAGGACCTCTAGCATGAAAGTTGATTAATGGATTGTTTGAAGCTAAAAGGAAACATAAGGGTTCATTGCATGCAGGGCGCGTCGGGAAATATTTACTTTGTTAGAAATTGGCGTAGGTTTGCTCTGTATTGATTCCACATTGACAAATTAAAAAGCAGTTTTATTAAACCAATGTAATTTTTTTACTATAGAAATGTTCATTTAAAATAAAATTAAAAAAAAAAAATTAAAAAGTAATCGCCCGAACAGGGACTTGAACCCTGGACCCTTGGATTAAAAGTCCAATGCTCTACCGACTGAGCTATCCGGGCCAGTACATGCAGCGCACAAAAATGGCAACAGTATTGAAACACCGATTCTGGTATCCTTTATAGTAAAGATTCAAACCATTTTAGGATTACAAAAAAAAAAGCACTTTATATATATTCCCCATGCATAAATAATAATGATTTCATACAGATTCGAAAAATACTTTATGCTTAAATAGATTAAACCATCCAGAAAAATAGATCCTTATTATATAGGATTATTATTTGTATAAAAATATTTCAAAGATAGTTTGGCTATTCCCCGCTGTAACGCCTGTGCGTAGGCAATCTGGTTTACACATAATACAGTCCGGTCGTATAGAACTGCGGCGCCGATAATATCAAATGTATTGAAAGACGGGGAGAAAACAAAGTCACACATACAAACTACGCCCTGTGAATAATAAAGGAAGGACCGAAGACAAAACACAAGGGGCGAGAAATGTGTTCTATCAAATAACAGAGCAATATATTGTTATGCTCCTATAATAAAAAAAACAGTATTATTAGGAGTCACAGATTCACAATTGTTAAATATATAAGAACACTTAATTTCTTGCTAATATTGCCTAAGATTTTTGGAAAAAATGTTTTTATCCGTATGGTTTAAATTGAATATTTTTTACTGAGTGTAATGCTATATTGTATTTCAGTGTTTATATCTATCTATACTGATAAACTAACTTTTGAAAGTATAGTGAAAATAAAAAGGTTTGTCGACATTTTGGTAATGAGAAATTATTTCACGGATACGCCATGTTTTGAGAATTATTGATTTAATTCCAATTAACTAATCTCTAATTATTTTTTAGGTAATAAGAGCCAAAACTACAAACATTTTAACAATTTGTGATTGCTAAAAATATTCTGATACTTTATATTGAACATTTCATAAAATAGTTCAGATAAAATGTAAACCTCAAGGGGATTAGTTATAGAGGATTAAATTCTGTTGCAGCTCACGCAGTGGCGGCACAACTATACAACCAATATAAATTTCATGTACTATGACAAATAAACATAAAAGTATCGTTATTTGCAGATTTAATTTTAATATACACTTGTTTAATTGTGAATTTGTTCATATTCAGTACAAGACAACATAGTGAAAACCCCGTAAGGTTTATGTGATTTTGTGATATCGTTAAATATATTTAATTTCTATGTGAGATACATAATGTATTTTTTTATTGACTGGCAATGCCGGCGCGCCACTGGAAGCGTCCTCTCCAGCCGGCTGATGATGATGCATTGTTTAATCTGTATCTGTGACGTCAGAGTCCAGGGCCGGGCCTGGTTTGTTAATTTGCGGCTATAGTTGGTTACACAGCGGGGAGAGCTTATTCAATATTCCGTACCCGGGACGTGATTTCTGACTAATCTAGGAGGCTGCAGGGCCGCTGCAGGGCGAAGATGGCACGCGCTAGGGCGAGACTGATCTCTTGTTGGCGCTAATACAAATACTCGGTTACCAAACAATGCAAACCTAAGCCAAATAACTACAGTGTATTTATTATGTAGGTTTGCAGATCAATACTAAAATATTTTTAATAATAATAAATAATGTAAGAAAATTTAAAACTCGAGGTAAATCAGATAATATTTTCAAGATGTCTTACGATTTTTTTTTAATTAGAATAAAACAAGCGTGTAAAATTATAATGAAAGTTTTATATCACTGGCATTCTGACAATGTGCTCTCTATACAAACCGCTTTTAGTTTGGATACGAAAGGTTTAATTTAGTAACACAGCGTTTATGAAATTGAGAATTTAAATTTACGTCGCTACTAAAGCCTCCTACACAAAACAGTAAAAAAAATGTAATCATAGGATAAATTTCAAGTCCTATGTATAATAGAATTACAACTTTTTTTGTATATGTTATTAAATAAAATTAACATTTTTTTATTATTTTTATTTTCATAATAAATATGTGAAGAGGTGACAGAGCTTTGAAATAAATAAACTGTATTAGCGTGCTAAAGTTTACTTACCATTGAGGTTGTTAGTTTTTTTTTTTTGTAGTAGTAAATTCACGCTTTATCTATATCCATTTCCCGGTGTCCTTAATTAGTCAGTAGAGGTGCCAAATTACGAAGAAGTTTCAAAAATGTTTTCGCCGAATAAAGTAATCGGCAACTTACTGGGTTTGTTAGTTTTATTACATCACAGAAGCCCCTATAAAGTTCAATTATTCAACCATCCTTTCTATATAAAAAGAGCCATGAGTCTTAATTAAAAATAATAGATTCTTTATGATCCGCCTAATTAAGTTGTGCTATCGACCGCCGGTGGCGCCGGCGTCGCATTAAGCTCAGCTCCGAACCTCTGCTCGTCCAGACGGGCGCGATGCCCGATGCATAATAAATGCCAACGGAGTGGCCGAGGCGAGCTGACTACCGGCTGTTCAAATAACCCACTGCTGCAAAATTGTAACAACTTACAGCTGCTTTTTATAATATTTTTTAAATGAGTTTTATTACCTTTACTGTAATAAAATTAACATTAAACCGAGTTTTTCTGTTGCTTTATATAAACAAATAGCACTATATATTGACATCTGTTGACATAATTAAAAACAGTAAAGCTTAAAGAATTCATCAACAGATGAGGTTTTTTTTATAAAAAAATTCTACCATCACATACATACACTTATTGTTTAACTCATGCAAAAAACGGTTTTTTTTTTGTTACACATATTTTTCCCTACAAAAACTCAATAACAAAATTTTAGAAATCCATCTACGCAAGCTCTGCAACCTGCGCGCAGTATCAGGGGACAACCACATACTAGTGTAAGCATAACCTATCATAATTATTTTTCTTCACTTATTGTTGAAGTATCATCGTGCATGACTTACCTCCATGTTAGATCTGTGTGGTTCCACTTGGCTCCCTGCTGCACGAATCTTCGTCGCCTCCGAGATCGGGGCCCTCCCCCCGGCGCGTCGGACATCCCGCAGCGAGGCTTTCGCAGGAGCTCCTTGGTCTCGGCATCGATGCGCCCTGTTACTTTGATATGTCCAAACCGCTAAAATAAAAATAAAATAATTGTAAAATACCTTGCTGGCATCAAATTTTACTTCACTATAAAAAAAACACATGCAAGTATGTACAAAAACACACAAGTTAAAAAAATAAATTAGCTCGATGCAAAACATCTCATTTCCAGTAGTTCGATTTTTATAACATGACTTCTCGATTGGATTTGTAGGAAGAAAATTATTTAATTTGGTTTAGCAAGTTTTAATATTATGTAAAAATACATTTATATAATTCTTAAAAATGTATTTATTAAATTTACCAACCTGCAACTCTTCGATCGCCTCTTTCAGTTGATTTTCCGAGCGAAGATTTCCAGTCTCCGAGTTGCTCTCTGGTAAGTAGCCAAAGTTCATGAGGTAGTTTTGCTGTAACAAAAACAAATAAAAAACGTTAAAAACATTTTTCTAAGTATACATATAACATTTCCAACAATAATAAATATTAACGAGTCTCGAATCAGATTGACAAATTTCGCACATCTTCCATCACCTTCGATAGCTCAGTTGGTAGAGCGGTGGACTGTAGCGTTTCAAACATTGGTATCCATAGGTCACTGGTTCAAATCCGGTTCGAAGGAATTGTTTTTTTATTAAATAAATTATTACATAATAATTATATTAAGAATGTTTACATACTTTGGATTGATTTTTAAAAAATTACCATCAATATATCTTTTTTGGAATGCACTAAGAAATAAATATATTTTTCAGCAAGACAAATTTCAGAAGTTTATAATAACATTTTAGTCTGATAGATGGTGTTAGCGTCACTGCCAACTCGCACGTAGAAACAGTAAGGTAACTCTTTATATAACGGCGAAGTCGGTTGTAACGCCGATCCTTCTTTGGTCTCAAAGAATGTGATGATTGGGTCTTGCTCACTCTTGTGGGACGTCCGTCACCCAACTGTTACGACTTTGGGCGGGCCAAAACACCAGCTGACTCTTTCCTCAGAAGGATCCATTTTAAAAATCATCAACTGCTCTTCCAAAAAAGGAGACACCCGTCAGCGTTAGACAAATCATTGACAACTCTTTCCGAAGAAAGCTCTGTTGTACATATAAATAATACTATTTCTAATAAAAGATTCGTTATATAAGTCATTACTACTCTTTCCAACGAAGAATCCATTAAATTAATAATTTTCTACTTTTTGGGGTGTCTGTTATATATAAATCAATTACAACTCTTTCTTAAGAAATCTCCGTTATACGAATCATTTACTTTTCATTCCTCAGAAGGATCCGTTGTACATAACAATTACTACCTTTTCCATAAAAGGATCCGTTATATGAATCATTTCCCGATAAAATATCCATATTACCCTTAAAAAATCCAAAAATTTCAACGTTTTATTTCGAAACATATTTTATATATTTTTTTTAACGTTTATAAAAATATCGAAAGTAAATGGACGATCGTGTATGGAGACTTCATAATACCATTTAACATAACGCATCCGTCAAATGTTCAACTGAAGATCCCATGAAACACCAACTAGAAAAAAATGTCACCAAAAACGGGTGATTTGTTCAAAACGGCGATGTATATTTCATTATTTCATTGTACAATGGGCGCACGACGTCCCCACCAATTTTCATCAATTTTAAAATAGTGACAAATTGCCATCCATAAATTGGCCGGTTCGCTCATTTGGCGGTGTATATATTTTACAAGCAAACACCGAAATAAACACGGGGCGCCATTACGAAACAATCGCCATTTTAGGGCGACCGGGGTTGCCGGGGGTTATTTATAGCCGCCCTGTGCAGCGGGGGATATTTCAGACGTAATTAATAATATCGCAATTCAGTTAATTCGTATTATTCCTATGTAGCTATTTACAGCAGATTTCAAAGTCCTTTTTAATTAAGATTTTTACGATGCGATAAACAGATGAGGCGGAAGCCATTTTAATAATTAGTGAGAATAGTCATTTATTAAATTATGTACTTAATGTTTTGCTAATTAACTTATTGAAATGATGAGAAATGCTCCGTTTATTGCTGTACCGACTTAATTTTAAAGCATAACAGCAATCTATGATACATTTGTTAATTTAAAAAAGCATATAAAAATGATCGAGTAATTTTAAATAATGCGATTAAAACCGAAAAACCTCACTCACAATGCACAAATATATTTGATTAAATATCAAAAAAATTATTTCTACCCTATTACAGTATGTTGTAAGTGATCCTATTTGGATTAATCGATTCACTTATATTTAAAGAATTTAAAGGTTTTATTTTGTTATCCACTCTTAAAATTGTATTATGATATGTAAGACAGGTCAAAATAATTTCCAACGTCCGTAAACGTTAATTTAAGAACCTCTAACGATATTACGAGTTACCGAGACATACTTACGAGAAGGGTACAAATAAGAAAATAATAATTGACTCTCCGCCATTGCAATGTATTTTTAAGGGCTTTTTTTATAAGATATCAAGTACTTTTATTCAAAATAAAATTTTGATCTTTTTGACTACATTGACGAAACATAAAATTACTCTCACTAAAAATTAATATTAAATAATATTTATTAATAAAAAGTCGCCTGGCTCCAAAAAAACAGTATGTTTTGTCGTAACGAATATTATTAGTAATATATTTTTAAGACTTAGAATTTTAATTGACGATCACCGCCATCTATGAATAAGTAGCAAATTCATTATAATAATTCGATTCACCGCTGTGGCGCTATCAGTTTCATTACCTAAAATAACTCCGAGGAGATCTATAAACACCAAATACATAAACATATTCTCAACATCCTATCTTATTATAACCATCTGTGTATTATTGACTTCCTAAGCTTTTGTGTGTAAAACAAGCTGATAACAAAGGCGCGAACATCCGGCCATACACGCGACACGGCGAAAAAAATATTCAACATTATTATGCCTTCGTGTAAACACACCCCATTTTTTCTTACAAATCTAGATTGTAGTTTTCGGTGACACATGTTTCTATTGTACTCTACGAGAGTCTAGTATTCATATTTAAGCCCACGTTATCGTGTTTTTAAACATCCTCTACAGTTTGGTGAGTAAATAATATTCGGTTTTACTACTGTAAGAATAAAATAAACAAAAAAATCTATGAATATAACTTTAATGAATAATATGTTCATAGGTTTTGGTAGTCGTTGTTATTCGGTATTGTGTGGTTTCTCTCTCCCTGAAGATGGTATCACGAATGGGTGAAATATTTGAACAGTAAAAATACTCGATTCTAACAATTTTATTTTTAGAGTCCAAGGACAGAGTCCGACTCATAATTTGACTGTTGCACTTTTATATTTAGTCAGTTCTTTGACTCACTATTTCTTTCAGACTACCCCTCTGCAATGTCCTCCCCCTGGCGCCACCTGACCTGCCTAGCAAGCAGGGGTTTACTTCCGACGTCTTCCCTTGTGCGCAAACAGAAGATCGGTAGCAATTTAAGAAACGTTGTTTGGCCATGTCATTTCCTCGAGTATTACATCGGCGATATTATCGCTTAATATAATTAGATCATAAGATTCAACACTTAGTTATATAGAAATTATAGCATAGTAACAGTTAATATATTATGATTATAGATGTGTTACTTTTAAGTATATTAAATCAATAAGTGAAAATATATAGACTTCGATAACCTTAAAATCAAAGTTGCAATAGTTTATGTGAATACAATTACATTCAAGAAACGTAGATAAATTAAATTAAAATATTATTTTTACGTGACACCGTACCACGAGTTTGAGTGTCAGATAATAAAATGTGATATCGAATGAGTATATAGTTTTTAATAATCAATTATTTTTTGGCAATTTCATTTCATAAATTACAAAAAATAATGTTTAGGTTTCTTTCAGTACGGTGTCCGATTTGAGTCTATTTTGACTTCATGGTGTCTTAAAAATACACCAGGTAGGGTGGGCACTTTCTTCCCCGATGTTGGTGCTTCTCACCCCTCGGTCTATTCCTAATCTCCCACGTCGCAGAAGCGGGACGAGCTAAGCCTCGGCAGCGGCGAGTTCATCAGTCTTCCGGGGACGAAGGAGATGTACGGCCATGGGCGCGCGGCGGGCTGGGTCACGAGACCCCGTGGGATTTAAAGCATGGGACCCCATATTGTGACTCCTGTAATTTAAATTTGTCCGACGAAAATAGCAGGAACTGAGATACACCCATTACCACCGTTTCAAAAAAAATATTCAAGACTAAACTTGATATTTATATTTAGTTGGTGATTTTAGGCTTGAGGTTGAATAATGCATTAAAAAAACGAAGTTCGATTATTCCATAAGAAGCTGTTAATGTATCCAGATGAATTATTTATCAATTAGCTCCTTAGTAAGTTTTTTTTTTTAAAGTAAACATTGAATTTTGGGTCAATAGTGTTTATTCGTTTGTTTCGTGTCCATTAATTTCTTTTGCATAGACTATAAGAAATAACACAAATGAGATCACGAAAACCCATAACTACGTTCTTCTGCCTTCAGTGGTTATTCACAGCGAACCGTTCTGGTATATTCTCGTGAGCCAATACTCAGAAGTGGTGTTTTTATGCCCAGAGGTCTGCAGTACATTTGTCTCCCCGGATCAGTTGTGATCGTATTTACAGACATGCAAGGCTCGTTAAGGCGGAGGAGATACAAGGGACGGGTCCATCAATCACCCCGGGATGCAGGAGAGGGAGGCACGAAGTCGCCAGAGCACTCCTCTGACGACTCAGTCATCTCTTATCCTCCGTGATAATAGCCAGGATTAATTCCACTTCAGGCTTAATTTGTCTACGTGCATGAACATGTTGATACATGATTTAAAATAAAATAAAATATTTAAAAAAAATAGTATATTGTTAGTGTATATGGAATGCTGTGGCCGATGAAACTGTGTTGTTGATTTTGTGAAACTGTATTCATGCGTGATAATGATTTATTACTCAGCCGATATTTTTTGTCTATTTTAGTTTCATTTCTTCAGGACTTGCGTTATGAATCTCAAATAGTGAAGAAATGTTACTGTAAACGAAATATCGGGTGTGAAATAAAATAAATTATGTAATCATCACACACGAATACAATCCTCATAATCACCTGTTACAATTTCTTGTTTTCTCATTTTGGCGAAATTATGTTAGCTTTATTTTATGTTTCTTAAGAATTTTTTTTAAATTGTTACACCTTGTATTAAATAATTTTAAATAAACACGAGTACATCGTTTTGACAGAGGATTATAATTAATAATATTTTTTAACACTGAAATACCAACACGAATATTAAATTTATTTTTACTCTCTTCCAAGGTTTATAAAAAATATTTTACAGAAACGTGATCCGTTAAAAAAAAATATTTTACTGATATTCTAGGTGACAAGCAAAAAAAAAAATTAATTTGTTGCGGGCGTCGGTTTCAACAATACTTAATGTAGAGTAAATACGTACATTTTTATGGGAGCATGTATACTCAAATTGCTTGGATACGAAGTGAGTTTCATATTTTTCAATATCCTTTGGTCGTTTATTATCTCGAATGGCGTGAATCGTCTCGAAAATGTGGAAAAATTCCTCCACGTGAAATTTTGAATGAAATGAAGCAATTCAACAAATTACCGCTCGACTAATACTTTTTATGGTCACTAATTTCACAGCTTGAATTATCTTATTAAATAGAGAAAATAGTTCTGAAAGCTCTTATATTATGTGATTGCCAGACAACACGCACCCTCACGTAGTAATTTATGTCCAAGCTGGGTTAGAAAATATATGCTAAAAAAATGGGTGTATATATATATATATATATATATATATACACCCATATATATATATTATTATAATTTTTATCTTAGCTCCACAATCCTGAGGCATCCCGGGTTGAATAATATGAACGAAGTGCTCATGAACACATTATTCTGTAAAAGTAATAACGAGATAAGTAAGCAGTTTAGAATTAAAGTCATATTAATATATAAGAAAATCATATTATAGAAAACCTGAATAATGAAGATTTCCTTGACCTGTATGTTTAGGTTCCTTTTGAACCTGTAGGATTAATAAGAAATAAGTTACATTTAAATATTTTTATGTTGTGTCTAACCGGTGAACACGTCTTAATTTTAATATTCTGGTTTGTAACTATGTTGAATATTCTAATCGTTTCTTTATGTAAGTAAAATACAATTTAATCTGTCTATGGCGTTTATGCCCCCCCTGTGTTGTTAGTTTATTTGTTTTGTATCTAAAACATGGCCATTAGTGATGAGTCAGTAATGATCCTGGCATGTATAATGATAGGTAATGTCGGCCAGGGGTTGCGAGGCGCGGTTCGCGGATAATGGAGGCCAGGGGTGCCATTTGCCACCCCGAAAGGAAACAAATACCCAGAGTAGATGCACACAAGTGCTTTGTACGCCCTCGTGCCATTAATTCATTATTATTATGGTGATAAAATTAATTTACTCAACTGTACAAATCCTTGAATATAATAAAAAAAACCTAAAAAAAATACTATAATACTTTAAATATGAATAAAAATCTATTTTTTAAATCAAGTTTTATTTTGGTTTGGTGGTTAGTTGCGTTGCAGTGTGTGTAGACAGCTGTTGAATCGTAGAAATAAATTATTTGATCAGTGCGTAATTATCAATAGAAGTCAATACGTTCTGTTTACTTTGTTTAAATTATGACGTTAGTATTCAAACAGCTTTTTCGTGATTTTGTAAATATTTGTACATAAATCAGTACAGCAGTCATGACTAAACGGGAATCCGAAAGAACCTGCTTTATTCGGAACTTCCTCGAACATCCGCTAATTGTTAGGTCAGACAATGATTCACAGTAAAAATCACACTCATTGCTTGTGTGTTAAATAAAAATAAAAATGAAGAACTATTTTATTAAAGCTGATGATTCAAACGATAAGGCAAACCGAAATGCATCTTGATTCAGTGAAGTATTATATTGGTATGTTTTTAAAAAAATAATTAATTATTACAATTACTTGTTTTAACCTGTGATAATTATTATCTTAATAGTAACTAGGTAGTTCTTCTTCATCAAGTTTTATTGAGCATATACTCATGCTGAGCCAGTGTACATGGTTTTTAAGGTTCCGGGGTACTTTTACACCGCAGTTTTATATTGAAAGTCTATTAGTCAATAGCATTATTGTAGAACCCTTTTCTTACAAAGCTCTAACTAGTAAGTTACAAAGCTTCGAGTCTGATTATAACTGAAATAATAGTAATATTTGAGTGAAATGAGTTAATTTACAAATCTACTATAATAATAGCCATTGTGTGTGTGTGTGTGTGTATGTTTCATTTTTCGGTTCTCTATAGAATATCTTAAAAGATACAACGCTGATTTTTTGCACGTAAGTTTAGTAAATTTTTCCGCAGCTATGTGCCGAATTTCAAGACGATAGGATAATATTTTCATTAATAAACTAATTAAATAAAACTATCAAATATGCTTTAAGTACGAATTATATGATTCTGTTGTTCACAGCGAGAATTTCAAATATAGAATTTTTACAAAAAAAACAAAATATGATGCTTCTAAGAAATTTCCAGTTTATGTCAGCTTGACACAAGTACCAATTTTATTTTTTAGTTGCGTTAGAAATTATTAATCACATCACTAATAACTTAAAATGCCTCCTAAAAAAATAACGCCGTCTAAGCACAGCAAACGTAATTAAAAAAGAATAGCACAATTTAACGTGATAAAGACTGCATCTAATAAAGAACAGTGCAGGGAAAGTGATTCGTTGTTTGCGACACGAAATGTGATATTTCCTAGAATGGCTTTGCTTTCAAAATTAATATCCGGTTATTAAAAAAATATGTGTACAAAATATTCATCTAATTGTCAGCCAAACATATGTTCAAACACTATTGCATCGTTCATCGAATACGTCATTTTATGACGGGCTACATTTCTAGTATATAAATAATAATGAAAAATAATTTAGATGGATAATCAGCAGTGTGCGCTCGCACCCCTTGCTCAATAACCGCCCAACAGCCGGGCAAATTGAATTCTGCGAATATTTTCCGATAGAAAACTCCATTCGACTCGCGCCACGTAACAATAATTTCCAGGCAATTAGAGACAAGACGATCCTATCTGGCCCTCAGGGCGCCGGCCGGACAGGCGCCCCTTCATCAGCCCGGTTCCGAGAAGCCTCCGCTGGCGAGGCGACTGCAGACGCTTTCCCACACAAATAAATTATAATCAGCTGATGCTTGTGACTCAATTTTTGTAGAAATAAAAACGCAGTCAACTCGTAAAACTTTTTTACTGTGTGATTTTTTTTTTTGAAGTTGTCGACTCATGTTTTTTTCACTTCAATCTCTCTACGCCAGAGAAGCGTTTTTTTAAATTGAAGATTTAATCATACGCCAATTTATTATATATATACTCGTACAGTGTGTCCAAAGAGAGTATCGGGTATTTGTTAGTTCAGTAAAACAAAAACTACTAAAATTATTTTGAAAAGATGATGTTATCCAAATGGTGACCGTTACGCTGCTGGCACTCTTCTAATCTGAAATGAAGATTGCTGATAACACGCTGACACATAGCCCTCGATATTTCTGCCACATTTCTGACCTGATGTTTTGTTTCAATTCCTAAACCCTTCTTTTATGGTATCCCCAAACGAATAGTCAAGAGGGCTAAGGCCGGAGCTTCTGGGAGGCCAGTTGATGTTACCTGCACGTGAAATGACCTTATTAGGGAATAATTCGTTAACAGCTTCAATTGATTGATTGGATGTATGGCAAGTGTCTTGTTGGAACCACGTTCTTGAGTTGAAACCTTGAAACTTCTGCAACTCTTGGGCCCAAAAATTTTCGGAGCATATCGCAATAACGATCACTATTCACATTCACCCGTTACTCTTTTTGGACACCCTATATATACTGACTACACTTTTTGTATTTTGAGTGGAATATTGAGGATCACTGGATATCCAATATCGAGACTCAAACCACATATAATATAAATTTAATTATTTATTATTTAATAATATTTTAATATCTGAATAATCCGTCCATATATCGTTGCTTAGCAGCCATTGTATTAATTGTGTTATCCATTAAATTTTGCCGATCACTTCTTGGAAGATTAAGCCTGAAATGCTTCCAGAAACAACCCCCGGAGGGGATGATGTTTACTCTGATGATCGATTCTATATTTTCAGCCTAAATAAATGGTGAGTGCTTCAATATTCACGAAAATTAATTGCATTATTAGAAATTATACTTAAGTGTATGCGATATACCGAAAAGCAATCAAAGAGAATAATGAAATTGACCTAATTTAAAAATATTAATTATTTAATATGAACCCTGTGTAGATAAATTTTATGAAAATGTCAATTTAAATTTTGATAAACATATAATTCTCATATCCATGTTATTTCGTCAACAAATAATATACAAAACTTTATTTGTGTTTTAGACAATATTTCAACATATTTCTGATCGTATTAATGCAAATTTTTACATGTATAAATTTATGATTTCTTCTGATTTAATTTATAACAATGGGACTACTTTAATTTTAAGTATTCTCTAATTAATTACTGCACAATATACAGTAGCCCAGTCTTCATTTATAATCCTTCACGAAGTTCCCAGCGCATTATTCAGCGTCAAAGAAGAGACTCCAGTTCTATAGACTCGACGTTGTTTTTTTTAGGATTTAAAGAACTTCAGGCTAAGGCTTCATTACTACGGTATGGGACAGATACTCTCAATCGAAATATTTTTTTTTTTTTTATAAAAAAAACCGATAACTGAAGTTTATACACCATCATGTATACACACGTATATTTTAAATACATTTTATAATAAAGCCTTGATTCGGAGATACTCAAAATATCAATGCCTACATCTAAATTAAATTGACCTAAATTTATCGTAGTTGATCAGCTTCTAAATATTTTTATCTGAATTTAAAGACGTATGTGAAGTATTATATAAAAAAATAAGCTGAACGATTTGAGAAGTCTGGTGCCCAGACACAGAAACTCTGTTAATTTTTAATTTGTCACTGAAATTTTAAATCATACTCAGCTAGATGTGGGTGGTAGTATGAAACCGACTGAGGGTGGAATGTAACTACCACCCTTGGCTAACGATAATAATCCTGTTTGCGACAGAAGACCAGAGCTGGGCCATCAATTACTGGGCCTCGCCTTGTGCGTGCTTTGAAGCTCTAAAGTTCCCGAACACTTAGTTATATCAAATCTAGATCACACGTGTTATAGTTACTGAACAAAACAATAAAATCCGGCTGTCGATAAGACGTCTCTGTCAGTATAAAGAACATCTCATACGATTTCCTCACAAACAATTTTCATACGAACCTTTATAGATGCACAATGTTTATTACTTGTTCGTAGTTTTTTTAACTCTGCTGAATTTGAGTACTTTGTTCGAAACATTTTGGAAAATTCTAAATAAAAAATCGCTGAACAAATATACTGGTTTCTCATGATAGTTTTCGGCGCTTAGCAGGTGATCTGATGAAAAACTATATTTTTTTAAACAATTAAACGATTTTTTTTATAATTGCGTTTAAAAAAATAACAAAAAGTAATTTTTTTAACACAAAAGATATTTTATACGAAGGTCATGTTAATTTGATTTAATTTACTGTAAATTATCATAATTTATTTAATAAACGTTTTTTTATAAAATATATCAATATACCTACTAATTGGACACCTTTTTCAATATTTAATAAAAGTACGATTTAAAAAAATACAATGTTCATATAATAATAAAGATTTTTAATACGACCATAAATAATGAGTCGCAATAAAAATGTAGTTTTTGCTTGTCATCTAATTATTATTGTTAGCGGTATTATTGATAGAAAATCAATGGAATTATAATAGGTTTTTGGATAAGTACTCCATGTCTACTTTGGAACTGGTTGAATCACATTCCAGTCTTGTTACAAGTCAGATACCGGACCAAATTTTATTTTATTTGGCATTGTGTTAGAATGCTGTTTGCTAACTAATGTTTCTGCAGTAAATTATTCAATCACTTTCGCAGATTCCATTTCCAAGGCATTAACGAGTGGATAACGTGATTTCAAAACTACAATTTTATAACTATGTCATTTAGTTTAATGTGCACGCAGGTTCTCACATTTTATGCTGCGAACTGATTTTAACGGTTATTTAATAAATTTCGTAATATCAGCGATACGGTCGTTAAATATTCTACAAACTTAAATCATATCTGGCACAATTTACTCACTCACTTTTAAGAGTACCTTCATATCGTTTCCTGATTTTATTTACGAAACTACAACTGGCTTGGGGATCGGTGAAGGTGGAAGGATCGATGACGTGCAGCATTGGTGAGGTTGAGAAACGTTGAAAGTTATAACGTCGTTAAAACACGTCCCAAAACCAGAATAGTCGTTTCTACAGTTAATATATTGTTGAAAACAGAGAAACACGCTTTTGTTCAAGATATCAAAGGTTGGACATATTTTGGTATGCTTTTGTCCCGCGTAAGTTTTGCAGTCATTAAATCTTATTATTTATTATATATATATATATATATATATATATATATATATGTATATCTAAGTAAACTACACGTTAAGCACATAAAGCTATGTATAATGATGATAAAGCATACTACCGGACATCGTGTTAGTAAAAAAAAGTCGGCTGTGATAATTGTACATAAAACGGATTCCCACGACACTATGATCAGATTAATCATTGTTTGCTAGAAAAACCGCAGGCGGTATTTTAATTATTTGTACTGATGAATCACTGCGAATAGTTTTACCGCAATATCCTGATACCTATTGATTTTTTATAATTCAAAGTATTAATGAAGTGACTGACGTGTCAATTAACACATCCCAAGATCTTCGATATGTCTATTGAATAACGGTTGTAAAATTAAAGTAACAAGTAACGACCATCGACGTATCTATCATATTTTAATTTCTTAGAAACAACCGTTTTTAATTATTTTTTTAAATACATTTTACTAGTTGTAAAAACAAAACATTTAAAATATATACAACTTTTATTAAATAACAAAGATAAAATAAAATATTAAAACTTAGCAACCAAGAACTACAAAAGAAACGATCCATTGTAAAAATTTAAAAAAATATTAATATTTTATTTAAAATTGTGGTCATTGTGTTTAAAATTCATTTTAATAAAATGATAAATGTATTTAAGAAGTTTCAATTTATTTATTTTTTGATGTTTTAGTATGAGAACTATAAAACTTAAAACTTAAAGGTCAGCATGTACTTTTGACACTAGGCTAGGTAGACAGGCATGGATGCAGGCCTTGACCTTTGGGGGATGAAACTCGTAAAGGGGCTGAAGGTCGTCTACGCACCCTGACAGTATTATCATGTTACATCATGTAAATTCACCTCGAAAGCCTTTGTTTGAGTGTGCTCCATAATGCTGGAACCATTAATCAATCCGTTGACAAGGGCGTGCTCTAAATTTAATAATATAAAGGTGGCGGTAATTAATAACAATTTATAATCAAGTACACAACTACGCCGTTAAAGTGTCAAAGCTTGATCTAACAAGTTTTCAGTATATGCCAACATTGATTAGTGAAATTAATGCTTTGGTATCATTTTTGAACGGGATCGATCAAGCTAACTAAGACAACCGAAGAGTAATATACGCTAGTTAATATATATATATATGAACCTTTAACTGATACAAACCCACGTTGGTGTAGTTTATTTAACAACATCAAAAAAATGACTCCTAACGTATGTTTAAATTAAAAGTAAACACGAAGAATTTATTTACAAGTTAATTTGATGTATGTACGTAAAGCATTACAATATCCGTTTTTGTGTGTGTAGTTAAATAAAACTGCGTTATTAATTTAAGGAATAAAATATAATACATAAAATAAGAATGTGTACAAAACTGACTTATTGAAAGTTACTGTATTGAAAGTTATGTAGAAAACAACCAAAGAATATTAATGAAAATAATACTTTTGTTTGTATATACAAACAAAAACATACGTTTGCTTAGAAATCTACTCATATTAAAAAAGTTAAGATAAACATTTTACTAGTAATTTATTTGAACAGTCCTATGTATTATTTTGTTACGATTTTTCTCGTCGTTTTTATTTGTAAATCAATTGCCTAAAATTGATAGTACAATAAACTTATATGGTTAATATATTTTCACTTTTTAAACATTTAATAATAATTAGCGATAAATCAAACGATGCATTCGCTACGGCCAACATTTTATTTTATTAATGAACAAAGCTTTTATATTTAATACTTTTAGGTGTGCGGTTTTTGCAGAATTACAAGTCTTATTTTTTAATAAACTAAAAGCCTCACAAATTACTTTTACTATTTTAAGCGAAGTTTATAATTACTACACCAAACTCATTAGAATACTGTATAGATTACCAAAATTATACGTCCTCACGTGAGCTTGATAAAATAAGTCACACAAAGTTCAAAGTATTCCACAAAGTACGTGAACCCTAATCGCTCAAAGTTGATTGAAAATACATGGTGCCAAATCACCGTATATTATATTAAATTATGGGTTAACTTTTAGATCTCTCCAATTAGATCATTTAGATAAAGCTGTTCTTTATAGCTTATGATAATAAAAAAATAAGCTTATTGTTTATCGGATTATTATTGGCTTACTTTCAAGAAGTATATAAATAATCATAGAGAGTAAAAACAATAGAGTAAACCAAAGATTTATCAGATTCATTCTCACAGTACTCAACGTATCAATAAATACAGATTATTGCATGTATTTATCAAAATGGTGAATAAAACAAAATAGAAAGTTATTATAAAACTAAATGACAATTTTTTTTTGTAGATTTCCATATTTTAAACCAAAAATGCTGAAAGAAAAAATTACAAAAAATATTTTTTATTATCTCAGTTAATAGAGTATTTCGTGAAAGATTTTCTTTTTGGAGACAATGGAAAACCTGCTCCAGAATATATCTTCAAATAAAAGTTTTGTGAATTTCAAAAATATTTATAATTTAAATGTATAAAAAAAATCATGTATTCCTCCACTCGGGGCCACTTAATTTGCATAGAATTACTCTAACCACCCAGGTACGAGGTAATTTTTATACTCGCTTAAATTTATTTCCATTCAATCAGCTGTTCAAAGTGGAGAGATAAATAATTTGCTATTGTTTGTGGAGCTTTTTTTTTACTGTTTATAAATCAGACTCGCATCGTTAGATTCGGATTCTAATTGGACATTATAGCATAATCCCCGAGTGAATGGACGGCACTTGACAGACGGTGAACGAACCTCTGGTCTCGTCAGGGCTTAGCATAACCTAACCTAACCCAACCCACGGGCATCTCCGAGGTGCTGACGCTCTCGCTCCTGAGGCTGGAGCCTGATACTTCACTTCTACTCACAAATAAAGCGAAAATAAAGAATTAAACGAGGTTTTTGTTATTTTAAATAAAGTATTGTGCCTGTCGGATGGAAAATTTCGGGTAAAATTTTGGGCGGCCAGCATCTCTTTGTAACCTTCGTCAAGTGATTATTTTTTAAATGAGTTTTTTTTTAGCTTGATTTTGTAATTAATTACAAATGAATTTAAAAATAAAATAAAGTTTCTAAAGATCGAATAAAGTATATAAAAATTATAATTTGAAATACAAAATTATATCTGACAAATATTCTCTATTTATTTTCAATGAAACTATTTATGCATTTGAATATAATAGCACAAAATAATACATTTGTTTACTCCTATTTTTTTTTTTTCAAAATCCAATAGTAAGTCAACCAGGTAAAGAAAGTTTTACGTGTTCACTAATTTCTAGTCTCTTTTACTAACCTTATCGCTCTCTTAACTACAACTCGTGTCAATGGACCTTTTTAAAAACCCAGACAGAAATTCCAAAGAAAATGCAACAAAAATATATTTGTATATGAAAATGTGCAATTCCAGGAATGTAAATGGAAACTGGATTTTTTCAGGTGGATTATACCAGATGCACGCCGCTACTGTATGTTGATTGTGTTGAATCACATTCACAGAAGCGCCCCATTAGGGTTCTCATAAGTTAAATGACCAATGAGAATTTATAAAGAACACATTAAAAAAAACAATGATTCAGAAGACGGGAAAAATTAAATCATTAATTCGAACACCATAAAAAAGCGAAATCGATAGTCAAATGCACATCTCTCTAAAATCCTGTATGGAAACACCATTGTACAATATATTTTAGTTTTTTTGTTTTACTATTTATAATGAAAATAATTATAGAAGAGAGTAATCAATATTACAATTATTTATATATTTTAAAGAAGTTTTGCACATGTTATGAAACTTATTCGTATATCAAAGGTATCTTTTTTCGATTTTTTCGATGTCAAATAACTAAAAAATAAATATAGTAAAATGATGATAGAGACTAACAGAAATATCATAATAACTCAACACTTGAGGAGTTATAATAACTATATTCAAATAAAATAAAATAAAAATTAGTTACTATATTACAAAATGGAAGATAAGTCTAAATATCGTTTTACCTAATTTGGTAACTGTTATTTTATTTTACAGCCATATTGAATACAGTATTATTATTAGCCAGCATGAAGTTTATATACGTAAGTATATTGCTACAGATGTATCATTTTTCATGAGTTATAATATATCACATATCATTTGCATTCTCATTTACTCGATTAACAATGCACTCCACTAACCGTAGTAAAAGCTTGTCTGTTGAACATTTAGAGTTAATATGAATTAAGTTCGTGCAAAACCCGCGTCCAGGAGGGACATTTCAGTCACAAACCGCAGACTAAACAGTAAAACCAGACATAAAATAAAGTGTAATGAGGTAAAAGGAAATTAAAAATGTGCATTTACATGTGAGCAGCACAGAAAAGTAACAAACACGTCTAAACTGCTTTTAGTACTCATGTAAACGATGGCAATGCTATACGTGGAAATAATATATTATAATAATTTAAAATAAAATATATCTTAATAGCACGATGAACATGTAAGAAACTATGCTAATTAAATCGGAGATATAACTACAAAGCATTTTTTTCATGGTAAATAAATATTTGAAGACATTGATTTGAATGATGATTCATATCAGTATTTATATAATAATGCCTACTTGCCTATTTCAACAAAGGGGTATTCTTTTTTAATCCGCACTAGTGAAGAGTGACAGGTAATTTTTGAAATGACTAATCACAAACCAGGTAGTCTCTGGTCTATTGTAGTTCCTCACGACATTCTATACGAAGAGGAATGTATATATCACTCTGTGTACCTGAGAACCAACAAATGTGCGAGGAAACTTGTTACAGTTTTAGTATTGATTCTCTTTGTTAAAACACAAAGAAAGCTTTTGGACTGTTTGAAAGAAGTAAATTGTTTGCGTTTTTTATACAGTTCTCAAAATACAAAAGGGTTTTGTGTATTCTTTTATAATACCATAAATATTTACTTGAGAAGTTCTAATATTTTATATAATAAATCAGTCTACTGGGTAATCTTTAAAAAACATCGCTGCGAATTTATCAAAAACACTCTAAATATTAACGTTATATATTTTTTAGGACTATTCTGAGAGCATTGCAATATTTTTTTATTAAAAAAACAAAGATAAGCGAGTTTACAAAAAGTTTTTTTGTAAATACAAATAGGATTTTGTTTTTTTCGTGTCTCTGTTGTCAGACAGTCTAATAAGCTTTCATTCGAGTTATTAATTAAAAAACTTATAATTCTAAGTATTTTGAGCTCATCAGATTATTTACTCGAGACAATTGATTTTCAGTTTACTTTATTACATGAATATAATCATTCGAATGCTATTGATACGTGATATTTTATAATAAAAAAATTGTCTGATAATCGAAGCTTACAATATTATAGAAGGAAAAGTCTCTTCTAAGTTTATACGTCGATTTTTCTCGATATCTTAAACATTTCATAAAATAGTTGAATTATTATTACATAAATAAAATAATGTAAGTCGAGTTTTCGATTACTTACTTTTCAAATAATATAAAAATTTAAGATTGTGATGTTTTTACAACACAATAAACGACATTCGTAAAATTCTATTTTTTTATATTGGTATACGTATTATCAAATAAGTTTAGCTTCAAACTTCAGACAACTCGAAGAACCTTCATACAAGTAATTTAAAAATAAGACTGTTGTAAATCTAAGAATTTATAGCAAAACAGATAATGTTTTTAAATAATGACAATTATTGATCTCCAGAAAATATTCAGAATGTGTTATTTTTTTTAAGTATCGTTTTTCAGACTAACAAGCCTCGAAACGAGGCGTTTTCCCTCTCGCCCTCAGTAAACAGTGAGGCGTGAAAGTAATAAAACTCCCAAAGCGATCCTTAAGCAGATCTATCAAACTCCTGACGCAAATATATTCCGAGAGTGTGTGGAAGGCGTGAAACATTTTATCTGGAAAGATTTTCAGGTTTTCGCCGGGAAAAGATAATATAATTATTCAGTCGCAGTTTTAAATCTTCTTTTAGCGCTCATTCTTCTTTGATAAATATATTTATGAACCGCGCGATTATTTTTTTACAGGTAGATTTTAATCTTTTGATTTTTCCTCACTCTAGGTGTTAAAAATGATTAAAAAACTATTTAATACGTTAGCATGATTTTTGAGAAGCTGTAAATATTATAGACTTGTATCAGCTAAAATTTGTATTATTTGATAATTTTTATAAAATCGTTATATATTTTATTACCATAGTTATGGGGATTTATGATGATTGTTAAATAATAAATTCTAAAGCTTCTGTTATAAAAACAATTTCACCGTTTGAACAATGTTGAATATTTATGAGCTACTAAACGCTATTTATTGATAGGAATGGTTTTAGGGCGGCGTGAAAACAAAGCGTGTGATATACACTGATGTTTTAAAATCCATTATACTAAAGTCAATCACAGTTAATCTAGGTTGGCCATAAGTCACAGTAGTGTTTCGTAACAATAGAATATATGTTGATTGATCAAATCCTTTAAGATAAATCATAAATTTCACGTCCCTCAAATGTTTATGTTATTTATTTTGAAATTAAATATATATATATATATATTGCGAGCTTTCAGCTTACTCGACGGTTAAAAAGATATAAATTGTCTGTGACCAGCACGCAGCTCATAATTGGCCAACCACAGATACAGAACAAAATGATATTTAGTAAAAAGATCTAATTGAAAACTTTAATACAGTTATTAAAGCATGTGATAAATCTCTCTGTCGTGGAGCTTTATATTAAAATCTAGTGGAATTTATATTTTATAATATAACACGAGAAAAAAATGATATATTTTATGAAACCTGACATCAACTTTTATAATGAATCATCTGAAGATAATTTCGTTACAGTGAATTCACTTACATTTGTATTTTCGAATTTACTTTATGTTAATTTATTGATGTTTTAACATGACGACATGATAGAAAAACAAGAATATGTAAGTTTAATTTGTTGAAGAAGTATGACTAAATGATACTTTATTATAGTTGTAAAGTTCTTCTTTACAAAACCGTGAGTTACTATAAGTATTTTGTAGTAACTTAACAAAGAAGGCCCCTGCTAAGCAGTTTGGTTAGTGGTCAGTTCACTAAAAAATTATGGCACCAACGAAAATAATAATATTTTGCTCAATAATATCACTGAAATAAATTTGATTGAATATGTATAAACGAATGCACAGTTAAACTTGCTAGACCATCAGAATCAATAGAGATGTCTATACGAGCAAAACAAAATAAAAGGAATTCAGAATAATATTTACACGGGATATTTCGTTTCATTAAACAGTGCAAACCTGAATGCACAGACATTCATGTGTCTATTTCTGGAGCGACGTTCTCCAGGGCATTATTTATACTGTGGGTCGGGTCCTGTGACAAATGCACAGTGGGCACTGCACATTCACAGCCGGACAGAAATAAAGGCCAGTCCGGTGTCCCGCGCCGCGCCTCACCAGACCACAGTGCGACACGGCCAATCTGGGCGAGTGTTTAAAAAAGAACTTGGACAGAGAGGCACCAATGCAAATAGACGATCTCTGTGACATACATCGGGACCATTACTCGCTTTAGATTAAAGAAGTCAATTGTGAAGTTGCATCTGATTGAAATGAAATCTCAGAAAGAGAATATTTTGAATAAATGTTGGTACACGCAATTCGTGTTTCATCTTTTCCGCGAACTGTAATAACTTCAGACAAACAATATGGTGTGATAAAAAAACTATGGAATAAGTACAAATCATAAAAATTGTAATTATTGTAATCTGATTAATCATTTTGAAGTACGTTAAAATTATTCTCATTGTTTTAACAGAAGTACTTTAAAAGGTACAACACCTCTCCTGTTACGCTGTTCGTATTTTTTTGTGTCTACAATATATCGAGGTTTTGATCTATTTTTACACCTCAGTCAATATACTATATATTTAAAAATAACTGGCCTTAAAAATACACTAAAAGACAGTGCGACGATCGATACCCTCTGCTAGAAGCTTAAAAGAAACAATGTGTGACGAGTGTAGGATTTTATCACTTTTGTTATTTATTTACTCTCTAAACACTTTATTTAAAATTTTCTCTGTTACATGTTAAAGGGCTTTCATCCTAGCTTAAAACTTTAAAATTCTTCAAAAATAGTTGTAATTGTAATATGTTTATTATGAATTCAAATTAAAATAATTTGTTTTTGTCAGGTTTATATCAGGTTCTACTATAAATTAATTTCTCATAGAAAATTATGTACAATATAAATAAAATAATTTTGATAAATGAAATTCACGGTGACATTACACTACGTTGTATAAAATAATAATTTAGAAAATTAAAAAAAACGAAGAATAGCAAGATTCATATCATGAATTGAAACAAAGAGCAAAGCACAAATTTGTGACACAGCCGATAGGATCTCACAGGGTAACGGTAAAGGTTAGTCCAGGCGAAGTGCTCGCATAAATTAGGTGACTTTTTGCACGTTAGGCGAGTACAGCGGGTGGCAGACACGCGACTCCACTGCAAATACATAGCATGACTGAGTATTTCTGTATCAAGTCAACGAGTCGGTGGGAAAAACTCAGCGCTAATTGTGAGTGAGATCCGAGACGCCTGCAACTGTGCGGCCAGTGCCTTCCGAGAAGCAGTGTGGAAATGTTGATTTTTTCAATTTCCACTGTATAAAGGAGCCAATTCTAAAATTTACTTCAAACAAGAAAAATATATTAATAAATTTTAATCATCAGACTCCAGAATGTTGTTACATCATTGCGTAACTACTACCCGAAGCAAGATACTTACGTTTATGCTCTGTCACAATACTGACTGGGTATATCGTTGGAGCACGGGTTTTAGATTTATCTGGATTGGTAAGAATCAACTGAACTATATTTAATAACAATTTATTGATCGGTGTGGAGCTTTAGAGAAAACTGGAATCGTATTGAACACCTCTATTCTGGCCAACTAGTTGCCACCTTTATTTTTGTTCTGTCTGGCGAATCCAAAACTGGGCTTAGACTTTATTTTGCATTAAATGATTATCGTTTTAACGTTTGACAGTATTTGTTTAATACAACGCTAAGAAGTGAGCAAATGAGAGTAATTAATTAATTCATTTGGGTACGTTGGGTAATTAATAAAAATATACTTTAATAAAATAAACAGTCAAATAAGATTTTTAAAAATCTGCTGTTTTAATATTGAAGGATGCTTTTGCATGACTATATTGCAATTGTTTGTATTTCAGAGATATTGATACGATATAATGCGATTATTTTACACGACTGGTATTCACAACATTTCAGGAACTAAACACGCTTTATTAATAGTATTATGATAAAATATACAATTAATAAATGAGCAGTAAAACTAAACCTGAAGTAATACTATAGTTAATCCTGTAATAGCCTGCTTAAATTGTTGAAATGCCAGTTAAATGTGCTAGATACCGGTTGACCCGAAGGTAATGGGATTCCCGTCGGTAACTGCATGTTTTTAGCTGCAATCTGATTTATTCTAAAATCGTAAATCCTCATTTATCTTTCCGGCGAGGAAGGCACTTCCTCGGCTGCAGCATGACGAGAGCTTTAGTTGCGGCCGACGGAAGCGAGAGAAATGGCTTTCACACTGCGGAAATATAAAAGTTTATATTATACAAACGATATAAAGAAAAAGATTTCATATCCAAACACGACCGCCTAATTATAATATTTCGTGTGTAGCGTCGAAGTCATACTTTTCTTTGAGTTTACCTTCAACTTTTGTCGGCACACTACTGTTTTATAAAATATTTTGCTGTTGTATTTTTTATACAATAAGTGAGATATTAACCAAATAAAACTGTTACACTGAGACAAAATAATGGTAAAATTTCCAAAATTAATGGGGCAACGTCAAACCATGTGGTTCTAAAATATGTACGTTTAATAAATACGTGTACAAGGTGAACTATATCTAGTAATATGCATATATATATATATATATATATATATATATATATATATATATATATATATATATATATATATATATATATATATATATATATATATATATATATATATATATTTATACACACATAGAAAATAGAATTCTTAAAAAACAGCGAGTTTAGATTTCCGGCTAAAATTAAAACACATCTTTATTCACCATGATTATTCTTAACTTTTTCCTCTATGAATAACCCTGATAATTCAAGTCTCCTTGCTCAATTAGATGATTATTCGCAACAGTCACACCATGCTCCGGCAATTGGCGTCATCCTCCACATAAATCTCTGAGAGTTTTATGATTTCTCTTGTCATACTGAGCGAGGAACAGAGGACCAAAGAGATTTTTATGGACGACGTCGGTCGTAACTTTCTGAAATGGAAAACTTTATAATGAACTTCCAAACAGAACTTTGATTAAAAGAGCAAATAAAAATGCTGCCATCCAGGCTATGGGGCTTATGGATTCCTAATAGGTTTCGTGATTTATTTATTAAATGGAATATGACACCGAATTTCCATAAAATTTGCAGGTGGAAATGCGAGAAAAATATTCAACCTCAATTTATCATGGCGAATAAAACACCAAAGAAAATGAACTAAATATTTAATATGTTTTATATAAATTTGCGGGTTGGAATCATAAAAAAAGTAAATGACCAACTTAGGATGGGCTGGATTTAGTTTCTAAAATTGAACATTCTTTCTCGTATTCGCATAAGATTAGTATAAGTATTCTTATAATATCGTTAGGTTCTGAGAAACAGTGTTAGTAAAAATCATAAATTCTCTGTAATGCTACATGCAGACGTGACTGAGATTACCTATAGCTTGTATGTTTTATCATGTTGAGAAATAAGAATATGCAAAAATACAGAAGAAACTGAATATGTAATGTAGTAGTCGATTAAAAAGTTAAAACATGATTATAAAATAATTTTTTTTAGAGATGTCTACCCTCCCGTATTCTAGTTTATATATGTACGAGTAAATATGAATACAGTGATTTAATGTCCATTAATTTTTTTTGTGTTTGATCACAATGACAAGCATTTCAGAGAGGGATTTTCTGTTTCAGGATATGCAAAATAAAATAAATAAAGTACAAGACCAAGTCGTAGTTTTTCAGTTCACAGGGTTTCTGGATGAAGTAAAGGCGTCGCGACGTGGCGACAGGAGTGTGGCGCCATAGTGAACTGGTGTTTACTCAGAGAAAACCAATATGTCAGATCTGGGTGCACCCCTCGTTGTTGTCAAGCAAATATTTACCACCCTGGCCCAGGGCTGGTGCGAGGGGAAGGCAGCACAAAAAAGTAGCACCCCCATTTTTTTTTAACATAAGCAATTATGTGACCAATTCGATTTAGGAGTCATTATGAAATAGTTGTCAATAAATTAATTTACGTCTAAAGATTTTATTAAGCATCATCGCGCTTTGGTATAATTGGCATTTTTACATATTGATTATTTAAAAAAATGCATACAAGCACAAAAAATAATTTCAAAGGGTTATTAATATTATGGAGCGTCCTTGGTACCAATTATGGCTTAATCGCTTTACTGAGTACAGGAAAGGACGTGCTGTATTTTTCTACGTGTATTGACTACGCATTAATAATGAGTATAATATTATAATATTATTAAAATGATTTAGTAATCAATTTCTAGGACTATCCATATACAGCGAAATCTCGGCACGAACTCAAATGTTTTACCTTTCAAGAAAATGTTAGTATGCGTAATAAGTTTATAAAGCTAATATATAAATCAAATACATGTTAGACATTTAAAAATCGTGATCTATTCAGATTAATGTACCTTTTTGCTTTTTAATTTTAAAACACAAGTGCGCAATTGATTGTAATTTACGAATTATAGAATGAATCAATGGTTCTTCTTTAATAAAGATTTTAGCGTCATATTCCAGAGATATAGTTTCGAATACTTTCTAGTATTCACTCTTTATTTCTGCAAAGTAATTTTGTTATAAATTCCTTATCTTTCGTTTATTTTAAGTATATTCAGTTAAATATGTTCCGAGGTGGTTTTCGGAAAGCCAAAAGTGCAAAGCGTTTACATAACTAAATGCTTAAAAAGACTGGTGTTTTCATTTTTTAATCAAATACTATGTTTTTTTATTTTAAGTTCGCACCTGGGTAGTTAAGGAAGAAAAGCGCCCGAGGTCCCAGGGGGTCGTCCCCTTAACCCGAGAGTAAGTCTGCCATAGATGTGAAGTTCTTGTGCTCCCAGACTAGAGAAACTCACTTGGGATGAAATTTCAGAGGATTTTCAATATTCGAGTTTTTACAAGTGGAATCAAAATGAAGTAGAGGAACTTATTGAATGGTGTATGAATGGACGGAGAGTTGATGAAGTCGGCAGGCGTCGAGAATGTTCAGAATATTGTCATATTATCAATGGGTCTTGATTCCAAGCTGGAAGTTCAAGCATTACTCCCGTGATGCAGTTAACTTAAAGCTTTTGGAAAAAGTTTTACAAAGAGCATGTTTTAACGTGCGATTATTGTGTATTATTATTACATGCTCGTGGATCTTAGTAATAAATTTGCCGGAAGAGATAAAGCCGTATTTTAACAATTTTTGTTACTGCCTTAATCTTATATTTCTAGGGTAAAGTTTGACAATCTTACCAACTATCACATTCATTTATTGCTCGCTGTCACGCATTATGTTAGCATTTACTACTTGTGTATATGTGTATTCAAGTTGAAGCAAGTTGTGCCTTGTAACCACGCAAGTATTGCTTAGAACCTGAAACTCACGAAGCAATGAACCAAATTATCTTTCGCAAGCACATAAAAGCAAAAAAGCATTTTAATATAAACGCAAAATAATTTTTAGTTTTTTTTTTTAATGAAAACTCGTGTATTTAATAATGTAGAACTAAATGAATTCATTTCTTTATTATTCTTATGAGCTTGGTGAGTTTACAGTTCCTGTGTTATTTTTTATAGTTAAAAGTCTCTGTCATATCACGCCAAACAAACAACTAAGACAAAAGTTGCACAATCACAAAAAACTAAACGAATCGATATACTCAATCGTCTTCAGTTTCGAAATAAAAAATTGCCTCTGTTTCCAGACGAGAGTAATCGTTTAAACATATCTATTTCCAGGCAGCCTCAAATCTCGCGCTTGTATTTCGTAAGCTATTCACCCAAATCGCCAGTATTTCTTCTGGCTCTACAAACGGTTTGAAAACCAACGCAGCCAGAACTTATAATGCACCCCAGGGGCGAATGAAGAATGCAGAGAAATAAACAGATATCTTATAGGGATGGAAGATCGAAGTACCCCAATAAACCCTCCAGTGGGTTCGGCTGGTAATGTTCATGATGCAATTCGAGCTCACTTTATGAGACGCGCATGGGTGAATAAATATTCTGAAAAAGGCTTCGGGGAGGCTGTATGATTCCAGTAGTGCTTGTTTACATGTCTATGTGAGGCCACGTAGTGTGTTATTTCTTAAGAATGAAGCGTATTTATTACATTATAATGTAGATTAGTAATATTTCAATAAAAAAGCAATCATTATTGCGTCCAAGGATCGACTATCAGCTTATCAAATTATCAACCATTAACTATCAGCTATATCAATGATTGAACAGTAAAATAGCATATCTTTTATTTTTATCTCCTTTACTTACAGAATATGGATTAGTAAAATAGTGAAAATAATTTAATGTTTTATTTTTGTCACGTTTACCGTATCAAGTTTAGAAAACTGATTTTTTGAAAATTAATTATATTTTATGCTCGCAGCAGTATTGTATCTTATAAAGACGTCCGTTTATTTTACGGTCTTGGTTAATGTTCGAACATTGATTATAATTTCCACCTATTCCTTGAAAACGACAGCAGTGCACACGATTCTTATAAATGAGAAATCACCTATCCTATAATAAAATAATCGAATATAATGTCCTCAAACAATGACAAGTAAGGAAATCACATATGATATTCAGAGCCGTGACTCACGAAGCAAAATCAATCAAAATTATGCAAATGTAAACGTGAATGCATTGTTATGGAATACTACACTAGAATGAGACTGTTTACCTGGACTGGGTGCCACGCTGGAGACTGTGCTGGTCTACCTAAGATATTGGACAAGATAACTGCGCTGCCAAGATTTCTATAATTTATTACAGATAATGTTGCAATTCCCACGCATAAATGAATGAACAAATCAATAGAAACTGTAGGAAAAAACTTCAAAGTTGTTTTGAAACATAAAAAAATAAGATTTGTTAATATTACACACATTTGATTCGATACTATAGTAAATAACTTCAAACGTGTAAAATGAACTAAATAAAATTTGTTTTTCAGGCATTCATTTTCTCGATTTGTGAAAAAATACTTGTCTCGTCGAAAGCCTCATTAAGATTCTCACTTCTTTGAAACATTAGTTCGATGGATTGCGCAAGAAGTCTAGAGCTTTTGTTTGCAGTATACAAAAGCATCGATTCTTTTATGCTCCACAGCCTTGACCACCACGTAAAGAATAATCTAAAAAAAGAAGAGATGTTTGAAGAGAATAATGATAATATACTGCATTTAAATCATTATACTTCCTGGCTTGAACATATTTATTCATGTTTACAAAAAAATACAACAAAATATTAAGGTCATCAAAAACATATTTAATTGATTATGCTTTCATTGTGATTATAAAACTCATAAGCAAATCCAGATTGATTGATCGATGATCAATCGAAGACATATTTGTGATGTTCACGATTTATTATATTATTTAAAAAAACAAAAGTTTTCCATTTATGTTTTTTTAAAACAAATTTTTTATCACATTAATCAAAACTTCCTTTTTATTGTAAACAAAAGATTTGTACTTTTAAAGTTCAATATTTTATACGAATAAGGAATAATTAAATGCATTTAAAATAAATTGCTTTCTGATTAAAAGAATCGAGAATGAATACACATTGATATAAAAATAATCAAATCGGCGCAGGAATAAACGCAATTGAATTCATTTTAATAATGGGATTACAGGTAGTGCGGCGGCCATGTTTAAACACTATTCTGTAATCATTTGATCTGTATAAAAGGTTCCCACCTGCAGCAGAGTTAGTTGCCTTGCACTGCGAATCCAATTTGGTATTCGATTGAGAGTTGTTATCTCTACAAATAGCCGTAGTGTGCAGAGTGCAGCGGTGCACTTGCAACTTGAGTACACTAAAAACCAAAAATAACTTTTGAAGAAAATAAACCGACGTTTATCTACATATCCACACAAAATATATTGTCATTTTTTTGTTTCGCAAACAATATAAAAGTTAAACAGATCGAATGCATTAAATGTGTGATTCTGAAGACTAATATTTTAAATTTTTACAAGAATGAAATTATATTTTACAACATGTAGAATATATTTTCTTTTCAATAGTTTGATTGTAAAATACAAATTTTCTATTGTATTACATTAATGACTTGGCCTATAAACCGAATTTAATTTCATGCTTTACATACTCGTATATCGAGGCGGCTGTTACAGTACGAGGTGTATAAGAGCATCCAGGAAAATAGTAAGATAAATTCATTTAATGGCCTTACAAGATACTCTCATTACTCTCTGAAAGCATTTACTTCAAACGATTTCCATTGATAATTGTAAAATTTTGCTAATAAAATCGCCTAGACTTTAAAGTGATCTTCACAATGAATACATTCAAAGAAGGTCACTGCCGAGCGCAGGATACTTTTGACGATTGAAGTCTTCCGTGTGGTTGTATTTCCGTTCCCGGTTTGTCGTTGAGGCGTCCTCTTGAGTAATTTCCACGAGCCGCGTGGGTGTTCAGTGTAATGGGTCGACGTGGAAGGGGCAAAAACACTTGTACCGATTGGACGCCTCAACAAGTGGTCCTTGTGCGAGTACGCAGTGTCGGCAGAAAAAAGGGAAATTTGATTTTTATTTAATAAAAAGATAACCAATATGAATACATAAATTATATATATATATATATATTCATATTATTTAGCAATGAGAGTTCCCGATGAATTAATTTACCCGTAGTTTAAAAGAATTGAATTATATCAAGATGCTGCTATAATTTTTTTTATTATTATTATAACTGCATATATTTTAGTATATCTCTATAAATTTCACTTAAAAGCAAATCTTGTGAAGAAATATCATACAAAAATATGAATGCAAGCGACAGCGATATTATAATTCAATCGTCAGTTTGCAAACGTCCAGACAGCTGAAATATTTTTTGTAAAAGCGTATTTTTAAGACCACTATTTCGTGTAGCTGGCCCTTGGAGTGAATATTTTTAAATATTTTATAAATTAAATAAACAAAATTTATACTAGCTTAATTTCAAAAGCTTGGCAGTGATATTAAAAGTAGTACGCTTGTACAATTCGTGAGAGAGAAAATGCAAATTTTGTGACAAGTCTAATTCGCAATGACTATGATTTTTGAACACAAAGTGCACATTGTGACTAGAAGTGTCATAAAACAAACTGTTTAAAAATCATTTAAACAAACGAGAGAGCAATTGGGTATTCAAGCGAGCTGAATGGCGGCACAAACGAATTAAAAAAAAATACAGTATGACACAAGGAAGTGCACTTAATGGTAATAATTCAAAACTCAACGTTAAGAGACAATATTTATTTTTTTAATTTCTAATAAAAAGTTAATATTTAAAAAAATACATAATTAATTTTATTGTGAAATAATCTAAATTTCGTCGTCAAACACTTTCATTCAAATTGTTTGTTTAAATCCTCGAATTAATGGATTGCAAATAAACCACCGACAGGGCTATGAAAGAAGGCCAAACCAGCAAATTATTGATCAACATTATATGTTTCGTTTATTATTATTTTGTTTCTAAAAATATACAATATTTAAAGATTATTTATTCTGAAATATATTAATATAACTCCATACAAATATTATATCAGTATGGTGTATCAATAATAAATGGTAATATTAATACATCAATCAACAAAATTAGATCCATATCACTTCTCAAAACAACTATATCCTCCATTTGCATATGTTAATATGTATGTTTATTATAAGTATCTACTAATGTAAGATTCTGATATTTCTTAATAGTTTTCAGGGCGACAACCTGACGAGTGAAGCAAGGTTCTGGTGAGGGCAGTTCAAGCAAGGGCAGGAACCCACCAAGGGTCGCGGCCCTGAAGGGTCACTGTAACCCTGACGAGACTAAAGACTTTATTATGAACTCAAGTATTTTGTAAAATTGAAATATGATTTAAATTTATAAAAAATTGACAAAACCAATTTTAAACTAATTTATTAATTACATTCAAATGAAAAAACCGTAATTGTGTATTACTTATGCAGATTAAATTCAGTTGGTTTTTATAAATTGCTAGTTATATTGAACTCATTTTCAAATCCAATAAAAGTCATTTGACTATTAAAAAAGACTAAAACATTTGGCAGCATTTATATTGACAAGACAAATTTTTTTTAATCGTAAATTATTATTATTCGAAAAACTGAAAGTAATGTGATATATAGATCCTGAAAAAAGCTTACTATCAGTAACTTATTAATTCTATGGTTAAAATTATCATTCAATAATTTATTAAATCAATAGTAGTAATACAAACACATTTAAATAATTGATAGGGAGTTTTATTACAGCCCAGATTTCACTTAAAAAATAAAAGAGATTATCAACCTCGAATTAATTATACAGCTTTTTATATATTTTTTAAATTCTCGAAAAATGGAAAATTATCGATATGTCTGACCTCATTCACATTAGAAAACATCTTGTTAGACTTAATCGGTCCGATGAATCCCAAGACAGGTGAAAGCACCAATCGAAGTAACGTTGTCGTAATCGCCTAATCTTTTGGATGATTGCACAAAGTATTTATAAGTAAATTAATATTCTAAAGTTTTATTTGTAGACTTTTTTAAATTCACAACTGAAACACATTTCAAATAGTTAAAAAAAGGTAATGACACTAACATTTCGTCTGTTGAGCGTGTTTTTTCTTTGTTAGTTAATCTGAAATCACGTAGCAGTTCGTTTTCAATATAAAAGCAAATGGAGAATATCTCAGTATAATGATCCTTCTAAGATTTGCTTGTGTCTGCCGAAGACATTTCCAATTTCACGCGTTGAAAATACCAGACCTTCTGCTACCCCCGCTGGTACATTGACACTTATTTACTTGCGATATTATACTCGAAGAAATTGTTCTTTTGTATATAGTCAATAACAGGTAATATTGTTTGCGATAGAACGTTTTTAGAGCCAATGTACCTCATAATTTTAGTAATTATTTTAATATTGTGTATTTAATGTCGTTTCAACTTCAGTAAAGCACAAGTAATGCGTAAAGGTACTGTCATTTTTTGTTATTGTAATAATACAAAGCAGTTAGAGAGACAAACAACGTTAAATGACGGGAATGATAGTTTTATATTTAAAAAATTCACGTACACTACATTTCTAATTTAATATCTGTTTTATCTTAAAGAATTTAATTTTTTTACTCACATTAACGCGAATATTTTGATTTCTTTTAAAAAATACACTATTGTAGTTAACAAACTAAAAATGTGAACATTAATTTGCTATTATTTCATTAACGATCGAATCAAAATGAAATCTAGAAATGCAAAACAGTAAACTAAGAAAATAATCAATACAATAATTATTCTGTTATTTTATGATAAATTATTCTATATCAGAATCAGAGCAATTATTATAATTGATGATAGTATGAGTAAACAATCAATTATATATATTTAACGATTTACAATCATTTTATGCATTTGACAATAAGTAATATGATAAAATTTATTGCACCATTTAGTGAAAAATTTCCTTATAATTTTTCCAAGAAACCGTTTCATTGACTAGTTCAGGGGTCCCCAACCTTTTTGCACCTAAGAGCACATTCTAGAATGCCGGTCGAGCGGCGGGCACCATTTATTTTTTAAAGGTATATTTATAGTTGGACCAAGTCCATAATAAATATAATACACAAAAATATTTTAATCCAAAAATATAATTATTAAATATAAAAAAAATTCTTTATACTTTATGTAAAATAAATAATAAGTTTTAAATAATAGCATAAAAATTCTGATAATTGGATCGAGTTGGGGCAAATATGCAACGAATAATTATTTTTAATAGCAATAAAATGTACATCTATAGCTTAATATTGCAAACAACAGGTTAGAATACGAAAAATATCAATTAGGGTCCGGAGTAGGTTTATTAAGATTGTAATGCACCAACAATATTTAATTTAAATTTTAATGTTTTTATTGGCTGATTTTTAAAAATATTGGCAAATCAGAAATGCCCAAAGTCAAACCAATTATCAAAATTCATTATAAAAAAAGAGAAATATTAAAGTCAATGCAATGCCAACGCATTGCATTTCATTGACCATTGTTTCGTAATTAGGGGAGTATGATTATATTCCTGCTTGTAAGCAACCATCAAGATGTTAATCTGTAAGTCGAAATCTGCACTTTGATTTAATGATATTCATTGTTGAAAACATGAAAACAATGATATTCACACAAATGTATGTATGTAGAACCGAAAAACGATTTAATTGTGTATGCAGTATCAGTATTGGTATGGTGATGTGTACCTGAAAATATCAGGTATACTTTCACATAGCTTTTATTTCACCAGTCCTTTCGCAAAAATTTCAGATAGACTTTTACATAGCTTTCACCTCACTTATACCACTGCAAAAATATAAGATAGACTTTCAAATCGCTTTCACCTCACTTTTACCACCGCAAAAATATCAGATAGACATTCACATAGCTCTCACTTCACTATTTTTAATGCAAAAATATCAGATAGACTTTCAAATCGCTTTCACCTCACTTTTACCATCGCAAAAATATCAGATAGACTTTCAAATCGCTTTCACCTAACTTTTGCCACCGCAAAAATATCAGATAGACTTTCACATAGCTCTCACCTCACTTTTATCAACGCAAAAATACACTTTCATATTGCTTTCACCGTACTACCGCAAAAATATCAGATTTATATATATTCAGCAACTTTTCCACCAAGTATCTGAACAATATCGTGAACGCATTATTAGAGGGTGTTATTACAGAGACGAAGACAAACCAAACCACACCCAGAAGATGCAATTTAAACAGGTTTATATATTATTTTCTGGAAAGAATTATTCATTTGATAATAACGATATAATTATTTTCGCTAATATTTCTCTTTTTGACTACCAAAAAACTTTTTTTCTTCATTTATATCGTGGTCGCACAGCGGCGGGCACACGTAAAACGTTCAGCGGACGCCATGGTGCCTGCGGGGATAGGGTTGGGGACCACTGGACTAGTTAAATATCATAAATGGAAAGCAATAAAAAAAGGCTTCAATAGGCAGAAGATATTAAAAATTGTAATGAATAAAGCTATTACGTTGCATTAAGTAAAGCAATAAACCAAAAACTGTATCATTGGCCATAAACATGGCTATCTTTGTAATAGATTGATATTGAGTGTTATGGGTACTAAGAATCAATATAAAATTGAATATAAAGAGTCCATTTAAGAATCTAATCACTATCTTTAACCAACCATGCTTTAGTACTTTCTACACCCCTCGTATTTTTTTCTCGGAACGAGTATCCATATCGACCTCAAGCATAATCTGCTTAACGCCCTGATGATTTTTAATATATTTTGAAGTTTTTAAACCTTCCATATGTCACTAATTTAAAATTATTTTTTAAACTGCACTAATTAGGACAGTTTCTTTTTGATTCCGTATTTCCAACATTTCTTGTGTCAGCCTTTGTGAGAAGCTACGACCTGTCTAGACGATATCAACTTCCGAACAAATATCTATGCACGCTTTTCGTTCTTGATTAATTTATTTCAGGTACTAGTCCGCGCCGTGTCTCGATATAACTCGATGTTTTATTTATTGAGTTACGTTCATATCTGAATTGGAATTGTTTTTTTAGATTTAATGTACTAACTGAATTATGTATCTTTTCAAACAATAAAAAACTATAAATATAAAAAGCAAACAAACAGGAATCCATCTAAATCACTATTTTACGGCTTGAAGTCCCGCGTGGTTTATATGTGAAGCCTGCGCTCGTTTTGCCGTGTAAATCATTCAATATTAGCTCACAGTGGTGCTAGTGTGTTTCCGTGTTCTGGAATCGACATCAATTGGACTCGTCGACTTCCGGAACGACGGAGAACCGACCAAACAAACTTCGGAAATAGATGCCGTACCATATAACCTACAGAGAAAAGTATATTACTCGACTTTAAACATAGCTCTTTATATTTTTTACAAAACAGCTGTCGCCGAAAAGAAATGACAGCTCAGAAATATGAAGTATTGTAGAGCCGAAGAATCATTAAAAAGCACTTCATTCATTTTTAAGCTATTTATCGTCGCAAATAAGATAATTTGAATCTCTAAAGCATTTCTTTGGGGTTTATTTATGATCATTTTCTCGGGTAAGCTGTTGAAGATTGCCTTTTTTTAAATTTTATTAAAAAATTCTCCGCACCTGAGAATAGCACCCATCCCAAATATTTCAGCAAATGTTTAATTTATCGCCTCGTTTAACGTTCCCTGCGCCAATATAATGTGAATAAATCAGTGTGATTCACAGGCAACATCGAGGCTCGCTGCGTAAACATAAATATATTACTTTAAATTTGGTTCAGAGAAGATGCCTCATCGGCGAAGGAAAAGGAATCAATAAATCAGATCCACTGAAAAATCACTTTCACTGTCGATGCTTTTGAGCTTAGGAACATTTGAGCACGCTATTAGTCATATTAAAGAAAACAACCTGAATAAATAAATCATTTCAAATATTTTTTCCTGGCCCGCAAGCTCTACTGTCGAACAGATATCGCTTGAGAACTAGATAAATATTTTAATCTGCAAAAACAAAATTCTAGAGTTTGATAGAAGTTAATTTTACTTAAAATACGCAATCATTTGTATGTTATTAACCAATTATTAATTTACACGGTAAGTTTTTGAAAACCATTATTGCATATTCAAGTGAATACGTACATAAAATATCATTCATAATATTCTTATTTATTTTATGCTGGTTTGAACAAGGAAACGTAATTTTTAATACTATTTTTTTTTAAATAAATAAATAAAACGGTGTTTTTTGTTTTAACGTACAATAAAGGCAAAAATATTTTTTATCGTTTTTTTATAGTAGGTCGGTATAAGCATCGATATAAATTAAGCAAAAATAAATGTTACTAGTTAAATATAAATAAACTAATTTGACTCTATTCGATATCCATAAACTTATCATTATAGCACTGATTGATAAAAAAAACAACACTTTGGTGACATCCAATACACGTGTTTAGGTGTTTAATTTACATGCTATAGACATTGAAACATACATTTTATGAAACGTGTTTTCTGGCAAGAAACTTTTATTTTAAAATATCTAATTAGCATATTTACAAAAAGTTATGTACTTGTTTTAAAATATTCAAAAGAATAAGTATAATGCGTATAAATAAAGATTAATAATTTTCGATTTAAAGTCAATGCGAGGCTTAGTCTTGGATTAAAAGTATGCTAGGATGGTGACACTGCTTCATACATCACAAAATAACAGAAAAAACCTTATTGATCTTGAATAAACAGAAGGGATGGGTAATTATGTTTATTTTTAGAATTTATACTGGCCTTTCGATTAACTAAAAAATACTAAAACGGGTTTTTCAGCGCATGGTAGTATTTATCTAGAATACCTTATATTTTGCACACGCAAAACGCTATTCAAAAATTAATTTCATTTTACGCAAATAGTTAAGCGTTGAAAACTTTTTGGAATTTTACTTAAAGTGAAATGGTTCTTTTAAAATAAAAAAAATACCGAAACGACACTAACCAAATGAAACTTCATTAGTTTATTCAAATCCACGTCTAATAAAGTTTTATATTAGCCATGTATGTGCAAAGGAGACATGAAATTTAATTTGCTTTATTTTCAGCCATAATTGTTGAAAGAGACGTTCTCGGGTCCCAGCTGTATGCATTGACACTCAATAGGACAATTGAAACTAGTCTGCCAACCAAATCGGAGAAAATAAAATGCTCCTCTAGAGACTCGGGCGGGGCTGACAATCGGCCAACTCGACTAACAAGTCTAATATTGTGATACACCCCAGTGCTATTGTGAGACCAGATATTAATCTAGAGACTGTCAACCTAACGACGTGCTGTCATAAAAAAATTAAGGATCTTACGAGAATATTAATACCCTCAAATATAAAGGCTTAAGAAGGCAAACGGCGAAGCGAATTCTGAGAAATAAAAATTTAAATCATGAGTGGACTCGAGCAAAGCCCTAAATCTCAATTATATCTACAATACAAGAATATATCTTTAGCATATTTAGGGGAAAGAAAATAATACTATTCTAACCAAACAGAGTGAATGCTTTTTATTTATAAAATATTTTAAACTCATTGTGTTGAATCTTAAGTGATGATTTGTATCACTTTATGGAATATAGACAGATTGATTGTAGATTGAATAAAGTGTGTACTTGCATACTCATACGTGATGCAATAAATTTCAATAGTTTAACACTGCATAACAATGAAATCTGTATATGATTTATTTCTTATTGTCAATAAAATATGGAATTGTACATAAACCAATTAGTAGACCTTTTGCAGAATGTTTCTTTTCAATGTTAATATTGTATACATATTCATTGCATCAAGTTCGAACGATAGCAAACATTATATGATGCGCTATGAGTTATGAAGCATTGTAGTGCGATCTTTCAGAGATAATGGCGACCTGTCTACACGAGCAGTACCGTCTGCATATCGGAATAGGATCGAGCGTCCTGTACAGAGATATCTCTTATTAAAATCAACACGATCACAGAGCGGGGCGAGTCCAGACAATGGTTTATTCAGAGTACAAATGTCAATACGAGAACTTACCATCTCAATGATTGTCTAGCTGCTTGTATACAAAAAAAAAATTTAAGATATTTAAAAATATTTTACAGATAAATAACTGTCTTTACTGTATAAAACGTACTACAAAATCACACCAAAGACAAGCATACTGTGTCCAATTTATAATATATACGATTACCATTTGTCAAATTTTACTATCAATTTCTTTTAAATATATCAAACTAGGAAAAAAATCATAAAAGTTAGCTACAGTACCCAGAAATTATAATTTGAGATTTATTAAGGTTTTTTGGGTTTACTGGGGTTTTTTTTTGTTGTTTACAATTTCCTATGGAAGTTCTTAGAATTCAAAAAGGGTAGCTGATTTTTTATATCGATATAAAATAAATTTCCATCGGATTAAATCTTAAGTAATAAAGTCCACCGCGCTGACACTTATACGATCAATATAACATTCCTAAAAGTCGAAAACTCTTTTTTAAGAGACTTGGCAGAATCTGTGTAATTTATGCCAGGACGTGACGGGCCATGCATTGATAGGATTATTTAAAAGCAAATTTTAGGAATCTTTAAGACTAATAAATTAATTTAACCAAAAAAGGAAAACGATCGAGATTTATAACTTTTACTATAAACGTACCAGATTTTATTAAATATCGCTTTTAAATTCACCGCCACACGAGACTGCTCCATGAATATTTTAAACTTAATCTTCACACATATGATTCATACTTCTATCATTTTAGTGCTAGTTTGTACTATATTAATCTCAAAAGTACTCTTTGTGCGTGAATATGAATATATTCAGGCAAATTCGTGTTTTAAAAAAATTTATAGATTTTAATTAAATAAATGCATACCAGTGTTTTTCTTTAAAGAATTGCCAATCGAAACTCACCTGAAACAAGGAGAAAAAAAAAAAACATTAGTTGAAATATATACAGTGAAACAATCATCGCAACAGCAAAGTAACCTTTTTATTTTTTTTCGAACACGCTGAAAATATGACAACAAGCAGTAAAATAAGAAGCAATATTTGCCTAATCTTACAAAACAAGAAGCGACACAAGAACGCGCTTAACCCTTGCGCGCCCGCGCCGGGAGGCGGCGAAACGCAGGTCGCGGTCATTATCCTCTGGAAATGAAAAGAACAATAAAAGGCCCTAACCCGCCGAGTATGGGCAGCCGAGATAAGGCCGCGTCCGCGCCGCGCAAAAGGAGCCACGGGCTTAAACCGCATTTCGCAAACAAGAATGTGCCGCTGCAAGGGTTACTTAAGTCGATTGTCTCTGGCACTCTCTCGGATTGACAAACAAAATTAATTTATCAAATGTTGACCAGCAGCCGCGAACATACATTATACTACAAATTACTTATTTACACGCAATTTTCTTTTACTGAAATAAAAGCACTAGATCTTCCAATGTGTAAAATATTATTCAAAATCAGTTTTTTCTGATTTCAGTTAATGTAGATAAAAATCCAATATCAGTTAAGGCAGTTGCTTCAAGCCTTTTAATTGCCTCTGCTGTCTAACCGGACACCAGAGGCAGTCCATTACCTGGCGAAATCGTGTCATTTAATTAATTTAATTGTCACTTTATTTTTCTATGTCGAAAGTTGAATTTTTTACAGAGTATTGAGAAAACTATAAATTATATTTATTTATTTTTTATTATTTAATTTACGTCTATTTTCAGGGTAAAACAAAAGCTTGAAGATGTTCAAAAATAGGATAAAATGACGACTTTTCAAAACTAATGTTTGTTAAAGATTTTTTTTTTTAATTTTTATATAATATATCGCACAGGGAAAAAAAGACTTTTAAATGTTTAGGACTCTTGGAAAAGGGACATGACGAATCTCCAAATTCCTACACTCTAATTGGAAAAACACATATTTATCATAATAATAGTAAATTTATAAGAAATTAAAAAAATATTCTGTTCGGAAGAAGGAATGTATCAAACTTTTTGCATTTAAATTTTTTCGATTGGTGCAGTCGATTTTTCGCAAAACGGACTAGAAAATGATCAAATTAACCCTTAATGATAAACAACAATAACTAACTCATAAATATTTTAATTAAAAGTAATATTATAAATTTATCAGTAAAATATATAAATAATAATTGAATGTGTATTTTATAAGCAGACACGTTTCAATATAAGTCACAGCGTCCAGCCCTGTGCGGGTTACGAGCACAAAGGCAATAATTCTCTGGTCCTTATCTAGTTCTCAAGGCCGACTCAGAGGTGGATTGTAAAGGCCGCCGGCCACGTCCGCGGACGCCGGGCCACGCGAATGTTGCACTAACGTCTGCTCCAAGTGATCCACTTTGTTCTAGCGCTCTGTTATGAAGATAAGCTTCCGCAATTGTGAGTAATCTTGCGCTATTTCAGTTTGTTTCCAAAACACTTAAACATATCGGTCATGATGATGTAGAACAACGTGTGAATCACTACATGTAAGAATATGCGCATTAATTTCCACTTCGGTTATTGTATGTGGTCTTGGGGGTGGTATTGCTCTTTGATCTTATTTTTTTATTATTACACTCTAATTCCATCTTTATGTGTTGGGTGTTCAAATATTGTTATTAAAATACGTTGGTATAACAGCTGATTTTACTTGAGTAAGGCCTGCGTGAAAGGAAATATGGATGTGTGTTTGTGAGCGAGCGCACTTCTGTGAACTGAAAATTACAATTAGACCACGATTTAACACCCAATACTCATATCCCACCAACGTTGGATACAAAACCCGTAATGAATCGTACTTACAAGAAGTTTTATGCTTAAAGTGCAGCATAGATTTATTATAACACTAATTAACACAATAAAAAGTATGGGCGTGGGAGTGATAATAATTTTTATATGAGTAACATCCGGTATATTAGGAGAAATGAGAGATATCTAAATACTAATTATTCAAAGCACGCTTAACATTTTTTTATCCGTTGGTTTCAATGTAATCAATAAACTTCCCGAAAGATACCTTATATATGAGCTTTTTATGACATAATATTTATCTCAATTCATACATTTTTTTTTTTTTTTAAAATGATTAGAGAAAAGCACTACACTGTTAACTGATAATAACCAAAATATAAGATTTTTTGTAAATGTCCGTATTATAATGGTTTTATTTTTTATATAAATATTATTACGAAAATCGTATACTAACTATTGTGGTTTTTGAGGTCATATTCTAACCATAGATGTGTTCTCAGGTTTCAGTGGCCGTTTTTACGGCCATTGGTTTCGTCTCAGATACTATAGCCATCTTTCCTTATGACTATTTCTGTAATCAAGTACCTCACATCCAAGAAACCAACACACGTCTATCTATTCTCTTAGCAAAATAAATAATATGGAAGAAACTCGAATCCAAACAGTTTCATTGAGTTAGATGATAAAATTAATAGTGCCAGTTAACATAAACTTTATTACAATTTTTACATGCGAGATAATTACCCTTTAAGTGGCTCAATGATTCATATTAAATAATAAAGCGTTTAAATGATATAGTATAGTGAATGATATAATATAGTGATAAAAGTATAGTGATTGCCATGTGTAAATTAAATTTGAAAAAACTGGAGTTTATTAATATGTTTTTGCTTTTTTAATATTCAATTCATTTGGTTAGTCTTATTAATTATTACTTTAAATTATTAAATATTAAATCACAAGCTACAAGTGCGTCTTAAAGGGTGAAATCGTAGAACTCGTTGTCTAAGTTCATTGCCATTCGCGCGTGTGTACTTTACTCATTATCACAATTTTCTTCTTTGCAGATATATAAACATTATGATCATGTGTATTTGAGTCACTGAACCGGAGAAATGTCGTTAGCATTGAGCTTTGTTATTTATTATCATATAAAATATATATAGTGAAATGTTATTATTTCCAAGCTTGTTTTGAATTATATTTAAATTTAAATACTCATTTAGATAACAACGCATAATCTCTTGATTGAATGTAAACTATGATAATTAATAACAATTATAATATACTATCGCAAACGGAATATCTACTTATTTAATTGAAGTAAAATTATATTATATTATTATCATAAAATTGCTATCCATTTTTAAAATACCATTTTTGTATGAATATTTATATAAAAGGAATCACATTACACGAGTTGTAAAAAATATTTAATTATTTGGGATATTTAATTAGATTTTATGTTCAAAAAATTTAGCTACAACACAGTTTTTTTCAAAAATAATTACTCATATCTATTTAATGAACCCAAAATTAAATTTGACCAAAATAAAACGAGTGTTATAAACACCCTGCTTTGTCTGTTCAAGTGATAAGAATCTTTTTAACTCCAGCTCTCCTGGTGTTAATTAGACACGCTGACTAAGTAGAGATCGTTCTTTTCGCCTCCTAATAAACTGCCGCTTAGTTTCAAAAGTGCTAAAGATAAAATAGCTTTATTGTCGGTTACAGTAGCTGTTTTTTTAGCGCATTTAGAAGTAAGCTTACGTATGAAATGCTATGGATTTAAATCGTGTTTCAGGCCGTTTTATTTACTTGCATGGTTTTAGAACTGTAAGTTTTATCATCTTGAATTTAATAAAATAAAAATAACGGTTTCAAGTTACCCAATAATAACAAGCAATAGTCAATCAAAGATATCTAAAATTAGCAGAAAATCTCTTGAATGATAGAAAAAATCAAGTGATCTAAATTTAGCCGACTTCATTGATGTGTGCCTACACCGCGACTAGCCTTTTTTTTCTATGCGGATAATTGCGTATGACTCAATGTGAACCAAAATACTAGCCACACTCAGTCTTTATTCCCGTGATGAACGAATTTATTTCACGAACAAACTTATAGCAGGGACTGCGAGTTTCTCTGTTTTTTATAAATAAGATACAATCCTTGTTTTTAATCATTTTTAGATAATTTTAATAGATTGATAAATCTTACTCAAAATTTATAAATAATAAGTTTTTTTCGAATTTTTATTTAAAATAAATAATTAAGATGAGCTTCAATAGAGTGAATATTTTCTAAATGTCTGTTAACTGCTTTGTAGATTATTTCAACAAATTACAAAAATACGTCTATTTTACTCAAATTAACAGAACCAATGTATTAGTTTTACCAATACGCCACGAATGGATACTCAGACCATTATTTATATATTTTGATAAATATAATTGACTTATCAACTAACTAAAGTCATAAATAATTTTATAAATTGACTTGTAGTGAATATTTACACCATTTTCAATATATTGAATAACAATTAATATTAAATTATTGATACATCAGATAATGTCGTTTTTCATTTAACAGATCTGTCTTATGGTCGTAAGTCTATATATACGCGTGAAAAAAACTGAACGTATTCATGAGACAACTTGTCATCTGCAGTTGGTGTATTTTGAACTAATTTATATTTACATATGAAAACCTATGGTAAAACATGTCATACATTTATAAAATGATGCAAGACTACTGACACAAATCTTGTAAACATCTTGAAAGAATTTTAATCTGAAAAGATATTTTAACATAATCTTTAAAATAGTAACTTCAAAAGCTTTGTCGAAACGAAAATAAGAGTTATATATCAATATTAAGAACAAGGAAGTGAAAGAATGAAACACTAAACAAAAGATAAAACTGGCATGTTATTTACAGATTTTATAGACCATCTTAGATATTTTTTATTAAAAAAAAAAAAAAAATTGGAATCGCAGTTAAGCCCTGAGTGCCGGACAAGGCCAGCATGGCGTTGCGATCGGAAGCGTCGTGTCATCGTCCCGCCAAATGTCCTCTTAATTTGATATTTAAAAAGTTGATGGACGCGATATGGCAACACATGCTGCCGCACCACTTCGGCCAGCCAGTCCAACTGGCACGACAACTGAATTGTTTATGCGCGCAGATATCGCGAATTGATATCGGAGCGCCCCGAACCGAGTATGGGAAATACCACTCCGCGACCGTCGGGCGAGTTTTCGATTTAAAAATAACGTTTTTAAAAACTATTGTACAGTGTAAATGTTATATATTTCAAATTAAATTCATCGTAATATTCTACTACTAATTTAAAAAATTACAAACAATCCAGTTACTTCTCTCTTCAGAGAAGGCTGGCGACCATCTCACTAAGCATAAATTTATGTTGAATTAGTGTTCATTGTTGGTATGCATTAATGTTTGTCTATATACCAGATTTGTTGTAGTCTTTCCATATCATTATTTGTGTGCTTTTTTCGGAACCAATCATGAATTTTTATAAATTCATCATTCAAATATTTCAGATTTTATATTTATATTTATACACGTACCTTTCTCATGTGTATTACCGTAACTAATATTAAAAGTTTGATATCTGTAAATTTTTAAAATATAAAACGTTGATATAGCTTAATGCTTAATAGATTTATTTTATTTTTTATTATCATTTACGGAAGCACATCGGAAACAACAACCCCTAACAAAGAATTCTTCGTTTTTATTCCAAAAGAAGGTGTTTGCAATAAGAAAACTACCTTATTATTATAATGAAGCATTCTAGCTCGTAAATTCAGTATGCCAACAATACGGAGCATTTACAAATGGATTTACATTGAACATGGCGCGGTTGGGCGCCTCTAGACGTGGCTCACGCCGGCGCCCAAATTCAGAGTCGCAGTGTGAAATCATTTCACATCGTTTGATAATCGGAGGATCAATTAAGCAATAAAAGCCAGCCTTGCGTAACTCGGCGGCCGTTGGTCCCGGCGAGGGGCTAGCGAGCTGCTGGAAGATAATAGCATTGCAATAAAATTAGTGAGACGACGTGTGAAATCACGTGGAGGATCGTAAAAATTAATTTCCAGGGGGTTTATCGTGGCGATTCGCCAATAATATTATTGAAGTTTGCTGTGAATCTACTAGACTTGGATCGGAGCGATTGGATGTATTTTACGACTTTAAATTCACAAAGCTTTTAACTTAATACATACACACATATACTATACAAATTCGTATTATTTTGCTATCAATTGTGTGTATATATATAATTTAAATGGTGACTGGATTTTCGCAGTAATATTCGTATTCGAACCACCTGTACGACGTGAAAATGTATTATTGTTAGTTGTTTGCTATCTGATATTTAATTTTATCGTCAGTGAGCATCCTCTGAAATCAAACTTTACATCAATTTTATGAGCATCCTGTTCATTGGTTTGAATTCAAAATTATCTTCATAAACCAAACAATGGGGTGTCAATCAACTGAGATGGTGGCGAATGAATTGCACTCAAGCATTTAAATCAAACATATTGCAGAATTAAATTTCAAGCAAATTAACAGTTTCGCTAATCAAAATGTTTGTATTAAAGTTTGATGTGTATCCTTTTATCCGTTCTCGGCAGGTATGAGATCGCCTGTCTCCGGATGGAATTACATTGTTTAGTCGGGAGTTACCGTCGACAGCGCATATGCCGGCCGAGTCGTCTCCCTGGGAACGAGAACAAAAAGGACATTTCATTTGTAACCAGTTCCGAGGCCCTTGACTCCTCGTCAGATTGCGACATTTCGCGAATTCATATTCTGTGTTCCAGTGCACTCGAACAGGTTACGTAAAGACTGAAGATATACTGAGACTTTTTGTTTGGTTAAAGCCTATTCATACATTTTTTTTAAAACGTTTTTTTGGTATAAATGCTGTAGAATTTATAAGTACGATCATACAAAAGATATTTCAAGGCGTGCATATTATATGTATTTCTACAAGTCCTGTCGGCGTGATCAAATAATTATAGCAATTTTCTGAATTAACTTGCAATTTACAAAATCACAAAACGAGTTTTGGGTTAACAATTTGATTTTTGAGATGTAACAACTCACTGCTGAAGTAGTTACCGACGATGATATTTTGTTTATAAAGCTTGTCATGCCAATTTGAATGATATACTATCGAATTTATATATTTTTTAGTACATAGCCACATCCTTGAAAACCAAATAATTCATTGGCAACACAATATGAAATGTGCAAGCGGATGTAGGTGGTTAACATTATCTCCCATTTGCATTCCTATTGTTTGAAATGGAGACATCAACCTGAGCATTTGTATACGATATTTTTTTACTTAAAGTACATGACTTAGCAACAAATTTTTTTACGTATAAAGCCAAGAAAACCAATTGTTAAATGAACATTTACATTTAAAAACCATATTTTTTTCTACAAATTTTATTTATAAATATATATATTAACATTATGATTGAAGACAAATACTTCACACCAGAAACGACTAAAATATCTTATTGACCTTAAAAACATTTTGTGTTTAATAAAAGCAACATATTAGGTCATTTTGCTAATGTGTTAATGTAAATGCGTTTAAACACAATTTGAAAGAAATATTTTGAACCGATTGCATTAATGCCTAATGCAATATTGAATATATTTAGCTTCATGAGTACGTCGCGAACGAGCCAAACCACAATAAATACACATTAAAAATACTATCATCAGACCACACCCAATGCAGGAAGACGCAAAACGAAAAAAAGCGTATCCTGACCCTTTGGTTCGGGCTGTTTTCAATTATCTAGAATTCATTTGGGCTCACAACTCAATTTCACCCCACGCAGCATGGCCGACGTGATCCGCCACACAATGCGAGGGCTTTCACTTTAGCGGCCGTGCATCTCGTCCGCCATGCCTAATTTAAATTTTTCAAATATCGGTTGGCACGCCTGAGAAATTCCGGTGGGAGAAAATGCGCCACGCGAACGGTTTTGTACCTTTTTAGCTTCACAGTGCTATTTTTTATAGAATCCTGGCGCCATGTAGAAATTTATTAAATTGCTATAGTAAATTTCAAACGGAACAGCAAAACACAAATTTTATTCATGCATTGTGTAAATAAACATTACATCCCAAAATCATCAAAAAAAAATAGCGATGAGTTCAGTCAGAATTCGGGAATTCTTAAAAATGTATTGTTGTATCTCGTTCGATATTTTTAACTCCTGCGAAAGTGAAGTTTTAATAAATAAATTTAGTAAGCCTCTCCGGGGTTACAGGTTGTAATAAATAAAGGCTAACACGCACTGAGATATCTGAAGACAACAAACTCAAGTCTAGTCGGTCGTGTCTCGACCCTCCGAGTTCATCCACCCACATTATGAATTGGCCAGACTGATTTCTCGCTAAATAATTAAGAAAATTGACAAGGACCATTAACATTTCAGTTCAAAACACTGACAGGGGATATTCGATTTTTCTGTTGCCACACTCAAACATAACACGATTGTTTGTAATAAGCTTGTATTTATCATTTAAAAAATAAACATCAACATATTTAAAAATAATATAGCATTAAAATTAATAAATTTATATGCCGTGTATAAAACCGCACAGCGTTCTACTTGATTCGATCAATAGGAGGAGACTTGTAAAAAGCTCCCGGTCTAGACTGGGAGTATTAAAAAAGAGAAAATGCATTATTCGGTTGAATAAGGTTTGTTTTGATTGAATTATCCAATAATTGAATAAGACCCTCCGCCATCTATTACGGAGTATTCTAATATGCTTCATCAACTATTTTACAAGACTTTTAATTTACTTTATAGCAAAGTTCAAGTACACCAAAGCGGCTGATTGATTGTATATTTTTTTCCAACGAATGAGGCGTTACGAAGCATTAGTTAAATTACAGAAGATTGAAATGATGTGCATTTTTAAATTTATAATTCTAGGACTTTTTAACGTCGTTTATTTAGTAATGGAATAACATTAAAAAGAAAATAATAAGAATGAAGGTACATTTACTTCAAACAATATTTATTGGCAGTCACTGAAAGAATAACATATTTAATGTTTCTATTTTGATTACAGTATTGAATATTTTAACCACTTATTGTTTCATGCTTATCAGGCTAAAATTGGATAAAATTTAGAGTATGATAATATTTATTTGATTCAAGACAAGCCTGCGCGTGTTAGTGCCAGTATATTCACTCGAGCCTGATGTTAAAGGGAGCTTTAGTAATGCGCATTATTAAGTGTCATGATAAAAAGAGTAATAAAATAAATCAGAGTAATTTACATTCTTTAGACAAAATTATCACTCAATCTCACTGTGGTATTTTCATTTATCCAACCTATGAGTTCAACGCCACTCTTCAATGAACAACATTAAACTTTAAATCGTAATATTTTAACGACTGGTTTTATGGGCACGTTTAAGAAAACTTTTTTGATTGCTCCCGCGCCCGCATAATATGAGTATGTGATCCAAAATGACCCCAAATTCTAATATACATGGTTTTGACAAAAAAGCAGTAAATAAACCATGTAGTTTGTATAGAATTGTGATGCACATATTGTTACGAATGCGATTAAATAATTTATACGTATTAATGATACACTTAAAGAAGACTGGATGACATGTGGTTTTTTTTATTTTGTGTCTTTGTGAAATGGAGATTTATGGGTCTGCAGCGTGTCAAAGTGGCCAAATAAAATCATACATGGCGCTTTTAAAAAGAGTTTTTTTCGATGGTGCTTAAAAATTATTCACGCGATTACAGGCTAATGCATTAAAATAAGAAATAAATACGCATTTGGTTTCGTACGAGGATAGTATGTATATATTGAAGGGCATTGGAGTATCGCTCGCGATAAAATAACAAGCCTTACCCACAAAAAGAAATTTCACAAGATGTTGAAATTTACTTTTTACAGACCAGACTTGTTTGAAATAGCTCGTTAGAATTTGGAAAAGTTAAATGAATTGAATTAAAGCATCCATATTCTTTTTAACAAAGCAAATTTTAATACTAAACTTTTTAGACTAAAATATTTCTTTCATTTATGTATTTTCGCAGAATGAAAAAGAAAATTACAATAAATTTTTACTAAGTTGTTTTTACAATTGTAGTTATTATTTAATTAAAAAAACCGAAAAAACAAATATTTTGTTAACAATGTAGCATTTACATAAAAAAATTGTGAGATACGTGTATACGAGTAGACGTGCCTTAATTCTGAAGTTCTTTATTATATTCGTTTAATACTTGAAATACGTATAATGGAAAGTTCAATCGTTCGTTTTGTTATTTTTTTTCAACTATATTTGTAAAATATAATGTGATTAAAATTCAGAGTTGTAATGCGACGCAGACAGGTGCCGCCGAATGCCGGGTTCCTGGAAGTCCAAACAATGCGGTATTATTCAATTGGACGCTACCATCCCTTTTCCGGTGCAGACATTGGCGAGGACTCGCTTATTTGTACGAAGGGCGATGCCTGCGATCCTCTGCCATGATGAGACTCGTGAACTCGGTCTATCAAGGTTAGGAGACATACAGGTGATCAATTTTATTAGTTATGTAGATAGATGTTTTCGTAGGCTATGATGAACGTTGTTACTAGAAATGCTGTTTTCTCGGTTATAATTTCTAGAAACAAGCAACATAGCACCCAAGAAGGCAGCATTTCTAAAGTTGTAGATACTATGTGATTATTTCCAAGAAGCAACAAATAATCAGTCCACTTGTATCAAAGCTTATACTGTCGTCTAGTAGACATTTTTTTAATGGGCACTATGTAATCAATTGAAAGTAGCAAAGCTTGGTAGTTTGTTTATGAAGTTTTTATTTAGGGCTGTAAAAGCGTCCAAATGTGTAGTTTATGACCTAAACTTTCCTACACTACACCGACCCTGTTATAGCGTATGAACCTTTTTTGCAATTAAAACTCTTCGACATAATTGTGAAATTGGTGATTCATTCATAAAAAAATCATATAAAATTGTCTTGGTCGTGCATTGTTTCTCAGTTATCCGGCTTCAAGAGCAAACAAACGGGTGGGATCTACAACAATAGCACTCGAAGTGAGGCTTATAACAATTACCATAACGTTTCCTATTTAAGCACGTTGGGTTTGATAAAACGTTGGATTACATTACCCTCTTAATTATATTATCTTCAAAGAACTGCGCTATTCTCAGTTTACTTATACTTTATTGATGACCGACAAAGTTGATCTAACGATAATATAACGAGGCGATTAATTTATAATTTCTAAATAAACATTACTAAGTGTATAGTGATTTTAAAAATGTATTTTATCTTTTGCTCTTCAATTTTAAATTTATTTTTATTTTATTTGATATTATGTATGTACATATATTTAGAAAACAAAATATATTTAATTTAGAGAGCATATGCTTTTCTTACATTATTTATGTTTAAAATATTATTTTTGAAATGAATATTGCCGAATGGTAAGAATTTGTGATATTTTTACTGACATTAAATGCTTTATAATTATTAGTACCAATTTAAATAATTACGCCAAAAAAAATTGAGATACTGTCAGTATTGTCGTTTATCCAAATATCAGTAGACATTTTGATCGTTAATCTGACATAAAAAACGTGAAGTTAATTTATTAAGAAGCACATTATTAAAAAGTAAAAAGAAAATATATTATAAATGGCTTATTACTACCTAATATTTTCTTGGTAGTGATTATAAAATAAAATTTATAGATTAGAAGTAAGGAATACTAATTATGTTAATTATATAAAAATATTAGATCAATTTTAATAAGCAATGAAAACACGATCGGGTGGCATGCACTTCATAGTTGGCTTCCCCTGGAACGGAAATTGTCCTGACAAAAAGTTAGGGAATATTTTACTCTGGAGTCTCCATCACAGGAGGTTTTGCCATATGCATACACCCCCCACCCTTCTCTCTGTATGATTTTATTCGACGATGCGTCATTTTAGACCTTGCTAGATACTGGACACTGCAAGGACTCTATATATGCTGAGAGCCAAGAGATGGAGAGTCAAGAATCACGATGTCAGTGACCCTAATGGTCGACGGCCTCGTGATGTGATGATGATGATAAAATGAGTTTTGATGATCGTTCACGACCTAATGAAATAAGTGCTTATAGTCGCAAATTTTCTGTCCGTACTCAGAAAAAATATAAGCGAATCTTGGTCAAAGTAGTTAGACGAACCTGAAAAACAGGAAACTATACCTAGTAGCGGTGTGGCACATTAGATTTCATCACGCGTGCGTTTCCTGAAACTGTATGCTTATTTTTTTTTCTATCTTCTTTTTAAAGTGCCTCTCCACAGAGGAGGTTGGCGACAATTTCACTGAGCATATACTCGTGCTGAGTCAGTGTCTATGGTTGTCTATCGGTAAAATAATGTAGTGAGTCCCCGGGTTCTTCTGTACCTATTTTTCTATAATTTGCCTTATATTTAGATATCAGGAATTGCTTTCCATGTTAGTTTATTAAATAACAGAAGCCTGTAAATGTAACAATTTCTAAGCTTTAATAAATAATTCTGTCATTGCTTATATAATATTATAAATTCACACTTTATGCGGAAGAAATTTCATAGCTGTTAGTTGGATTATATAAAATTGAACCGACTTGCAATTATTAACGATATCGCATCAGACCACTTTGTGCAAGTAATATAAGACAGGTAAATCAGCTTAAGTCAGTGTATTCACTTTACATTTGAGAAGTCACTTTTGCGTTATTATCCTATTTATGTTATGGAATAAGAAGCAATTTAATCAAACTACTTAATTTAATTTATAATTGTATTTTCACACTTCATAATTGCGAATAAAAATTTTACGTACGTGTACTAAATATTATTAATTTACTCGAATATTTTAGTTTCTTAAAAAACTACTCGTGGATTAACAGAGTTTAAATGCACTTTGAACATTTTTTATATATTTTACTTTAATAACTTTTTCGAAGATAATTGTTTTTTATAACTTATTAGTCTTTTTAGACATTCTACTAATATCGTTATCAAATTACGCTTATGTATCATTATACAGTGCAATACGATTTATCTAGCAACTTACATAACGCGAAGTAGTTATGGTTATTAAAAAAAACATTAATAGCCTAGGTCGATGTGAAGATGCTCCATTAATGTTATTTTTAATGCAAGTAAGGCTCAAGTGTTCATTCATCCGATGATTTCATCATTTCACCGAAGGCCCGAAATAAAAAAAAACAACGCAGGAGAGATCGAAACTCTGGCAGAGCGTGCGGGCGAGTGTGCCCACGGTCACACACGTGTGAATGTGACTTTACGTATGCATACTGGAGGGTTTCTGCTCAGTATCAGTGCAGAGTATTGCTTTCAACCGACGACTCATTAGTTATAAAAACATGTACAAAACACTCCCACATGCGCCAAAACATAAACAACGGCCTGAAGTTTTGTATAGGTTATAGTTTGGAGAACTTTCCAGTTAACCTTCGGTAAGTGAGGTTTGCAAGACTGCTTTCGTATTTATTTGTTCAGTATTTTTATATCTGTATATAAATAAAATAGACGAAAGTCGACTGTACGAATTTTTTTATTTACAGCTATACTTAGCTTACTTTCTTTTGAAGATGGCGTCAAATTTGTCTCGCAATTGTATTAATATTTATTTTAAAAACATAAAACTAACAAACAACGTTTTTTCAGTTGCGTGAATATAATAAAACAAATATTTAAAAAATTATGTCTATATCTATTTATTCTACATATTCTGTTTGTATTTTTAAACGAATTTATTATAATTTAATGAAAAGCATTATTTATGTGGTTAAAAAAACTTTAACCCATAGTAAGATTGTACCGATAAACAGAACTTTCTGTGGTAGCTCACTGCATTCTCCTAACAAACAAAGTCCGAGCTTCTGATAGATGTGGCAGTGAACTGGTCACACGGCCCACAACTCTCGTACTATAATATAGAACCTCGTTAAATAACTAAGCTATTTTAAGTTAGAACGTGACTAGGACGCAACTCAATCGATAAATGTGAGAAATAGTATTCCATTTAAATTGAATTTTGCTCTAATAATGTAAGTAAAGTGGCACTGTAACAAAGCTTTTACTTTGCTTTGACCTAAAATCTAACAAGTCATTCATGAAACACAGAATAATTTACCGAATTCCTCTTCCAGCATGTTTTAAAATAGCTTTGTGACTATCAGCTTAGAGCCCAAAAGAACCCCATACTAGGCGAAGCATTCTATGTGCAGTTCATCATCGTGTCGCGTGTCATATAAAGCGATATTCTAATGGTAAAACTATATTTGGATCAATTTTACTGCATGTATCTACATAAATATTGTTCTAAGGTTCAGATATCACGCACTGTCAATATATAGACGGTTATTGGGTGTTAGTTGGGGAGCGTTATTTATTTATTTATTTTTTATCACTATGTCTATACTATGCGTATGTCTTTCACAGGAAACAATGAAAACTTAAGCAGGAAAAAAATAAAACGTTGAAAAGGAAGGAAGTAAAATTTATGCAGCATTAAGCCCAAAAGTTTACGACTTAGTTTTCAAGGACTGATTTTATTGAACAGTAATTACGAAGACGTTTTATACGTTGTACATATTTCACTAAATGTTTTTTTTGCAGAGTTTCATATGCTAAAATTGACATTTATCAAGGCTTGATCGCTAATTTATATAACATTTAGATCTTACAATAATCATGAATGGTATATATTTTAACTGTTGATTTTTAACATCTTAGAAGTCAGTTTAAATTCATTTTAAAATGCTAACACAATGGAAAAAAACCGTCGCGATTTTGTGAGAAACATACTATGTCATATCTTTAGTATGATTTACGTATAAATGCGATACGTTGAAGATAAGACCACTCCAGCCGTTTCCGTGCGAGGGACTGCAGTCCGCCCACGCAGGCTTCTCCGGCGGGGCTGTGGGAGGCACATGCAGCTCTGCAGATTCCGAAACCCGATGAGCATATTATTTTATTGGTCGACTTCATGCCAGAGCTACTATAAGACATGAACGTATCATACATATCCTTTATCATTTAGTATAAAAATAAAAATTACTGGCAATAGCCAAGAATCACGAGTGCGATTGTTTGCGTTTTTGTGTGATGTCATTTTAATACAAAATATAACGATACATGCAGAATGCGATGTATTCAAAAAATATCCGTAAAAATGTATGGTTTAAATCTTAACCGATACGGTTGGTAGTGTGTCGCCTTTGAGCGTTGCGTCGCAACAGTCCATATACGGTTTCAAGTACCTACTTTAAAATTCACTCAGACTCTTGACAAGCCAGGCAGTGGGCCGCTCTGGGTGGCATTCCCAAACGTCACGGATAACGACGCCGGTCCTGGGAGCAAACCAAACCATGATGATGGCTGATGGCAGTAAGTTGAATTTAATTGCATCGAGTGATACATAATGAGTGACAACTAATGACTGGTGACATGTATCAAATGTTACCGATGTCGGCATGATTGAAAATCAAATGATAATGCTAACAATATGCATGGACAAGAGACATAGAAAGGATCACTCTAAATCGAACATAAAAAGGCTGCATTATATAATGAATAATTTTATTACAACATGTCAGTAATATTTTATTAATAAGAAAAGAAATTCAGGGTGGAAAATGAAGCGATCCATGTTATTAACAATTATGACAATGAACTGTAAATGTTTTTTATAAACAAAATAATCATAGCTTTGGGACTTATAATATTGTTACAAAGAACAATAAATACGGAGCGTCATCTTCACAAACTTTTGGGTTGGGCAAATGTTTGATCTAACTGAATTATTTTGAAAACAGTAATGTTTGAAACGTTTAATTTGTGGAAACTTACGTAGCGGTTAAATCAAGTTTACAACTATGTTGTTTCAAAACATTTGGGAAAAAAATATGCGGTAAGAAAATAGCAAAAGCCCCGTAGAGTATATATAGACAATGCTGTTATACGCCTTTGTTTTGTGAAATAATTAATCATCGTGATAAATAAGGAGTTTTCTCGGGAAACCGTGTTAGCTACGTCAATTACAGATTACTGGAAATTTTCTGAAATTTATGGATAGTTCTTGCATGAATTGGGGCTGCTTTAAAATATTGCATTTATTTTCATTTCTATAGGCTGTGTTATTAAAAATGGTTTATTATTATTACTACATAAAATATAATATGATGATTTCAGTGTTGTGTTCGGTGTGTGATTGACCGCATCTGATAAGAAAATTTCACGGAAAACATACAATGCGATCGCACTATAAGGCGTATTTACTATTTTATGCGGTTTATAATGCACTGCTTTATAAAAATATATATGCACATCCGTTTTAAAACATTCAAAAGACAAAATAATTTTTTTTCCTCCAGCTTTCAGAATTAAATTTTTAAACTAATACAAATCTGAAAAATTATTAATAAGTCAACAGTTATTTCATTTCGCTCGTATAACCGTGTCCGGGAAACCATCGGATGTAGCCAAGGCGGTGAAAAACCGCAATATGGTTGTTATTGGAAAACCACTAGTAAAACTGAACATATTTCATTAATTTTATATAAATTTATATATGACAACAAGGATTAATATTGACAGAAGCTGATAAATATCAATATTGATAATCACGTATATATTTTAAAAAGAAGTTAATAATAATACATAGTGAAAACCAAATCATATATTTTTAATAAGTATAGAATAACAGTTGATAAAAAAGTTACCTCATGAAGTCGAAATAATTATTTGTCCATCAAAGCTTATTTAAAAATAGTTCATATTTTAAGTATTCTGTTAGTTTTGGAGATTTAATTATACCATCAACGAAAATAAATATTTTTAACACACTCGATATTGAATCACAAAAATATCAACTAGATATTTTTTAGGCTTAAATAAGTATTGTAAAAAACGTTTATATTGTTAAAATTATAAAAAAGTAATAAAAACAATATTAAATCAATAGACTTTATATTGTCATTTATTTGAGTGCCAAAATACAGGTATTTATTTCAAATATTAAAACTATATTAAATATACGCATGTTCTTTAAAAACATACATAAAATATAGATAAAGTGTTTGTAATTAATTATAAAAAGTATCTAATGACCTCCTAACGTGAGGTCGTGACCCTGCGACTTGTTTATTTATTTGTTTGAATAAAAAGACTACTAATTAATAACAATATTTTTTCCTTCATGATAATTTATAATTAATAGGTGCATTGCTCTTACAGATATTTACTTTAATTATTCAAGACAAGTAAACGAATGGATAATAAAACGATAAAATATTTTATACTACAAACAAACGTATAATAAGTTAGAAACTAATGAGTAGTAAGAATAGAAATTGGAATAAAGATTGCATAACATCATTTAATCTTTAACTGTCGCAAAACAATTTTGTAATTCAAATTTAATTTCACGAAAATTTTGTGGGAAAACATGTAATGCATTTTAAATTTTTCCTAAGATATTTCCAGATATTATTAACTAGTCATAATACATTCAGAATTCTCATATTCAGAAATAGAAAGTCACAGCTGAACTATTTTGCATTTTTCTTCGGATAACGCATGTGGCCTAAATATTTGTACCACGCGTGACTGTCCATACCAGATTATATAACAGTGTTTCAATAAACAGGATGAGTATAAATTATTTAAAATTATATATAAAATGAATTTGACTGCATGTTTAAAAAAGTAATAACCAATATGTTTGCGTGTTTGATTTTATTCATGATCGTAATTACGATTATCTTCAATTTGAGGCTTATAATTATAGATGCTCCGTTGAAAACATTCAAAGCATTTTTATTGGGTAAAAAGTAATAAATTTGAAAAAAAATTATGAGATAGGCGAAAGACCAACAATTATATAAAGTTGTTCTGTCTATCTTAATATTCTTGTATGACCTTTTAAGTAAGAATAAACATTACGATTTAAATTGAAATAAAAAAAATATCTTTACTGGTCAATATACTTACTACATATAAGCTCGCCTTTGTTCTGAATATATAATATTTTTTTAATGCCATTCAAGAATAATAATTCTAACAAATCAAATGACAAATGTGATCTAATATTTTTTTTATTTACTTCACGCATATTTATATTTTTAAACAGAATCAAAATTAAAGTACAAAGAGAACAAAAAAAAAAAAAAAGGAATAGTCTATTTAGTAGAGCAAACGTATCTATAAATAGTTTGCTTCCGTTTCAAAAGTTAGCGAATAAATCACAATTGACATTTAGAACAAAAGACTTTTCGGTGAGTTCCGCGAGTTTCGCACGCGCTGTATAGTGTTAAACTGCAAATTAACGCGGGACTGAAAATCGCCGTGCCCTTTGCAGAGGTAAATGTCGGGAAGGCTCGGCGCTGCGCTCGAGTCAAGATGTGTTATGCTAATGGCCGCTTATGAAAGAGCGCCGCCATTACTCTCCGCACAGTCCTGCGGGGACCCGAGGACGCAGGTCTCCGCTTCGCCGAAACCACTCAGCACCACAAACGCACTCTGTATGTTTGATTAATATTTAATTTTAATCATGATTAATTTTAACCCCTCCTTACATTGTTTTATAAAAAAACTACAATGTATCACTAACGCTACAGATTCATTATGTGAGTTTTTCATTTTTTGAGTGGTAGTTTTTAGACCAAATAAATAATATTATCTAATATATATAATAGCCATTGTGTGTGTGTATGTATGTATGTTTCGATTTTTGGTTTTCTATAGAATATCTTAAAAGATACAACGCTGATTTTTTGCACATAAGTTAAGTAAATCCGCAGCTATGTGCCGAATTTCAAGACGATAGGATAATATTTTCATTCATAAACTATAAAATATGCTTTAGCGAGTTTCAATATAAACGAATTATATGCTTCTGTTCTTCACCGTGAGAATTTCAAATTTAGAACTTTTACAAAAAAAACAAATTTTGGATGCTTCTAAGAAATTTCCAGCTTATGTCAGTTTCACACAAACGTCATCTCTATTTTTTTATCGAAATTGCATTAGAAATTATTAATCACATCATTAATAACTCAAAATAACACCTTCTACGCACAGAAAACGTAATTAAAAAAGAATTGCACAATTGAACGTGATAAAGACTGCATCAAATAAAGAACAGTGCAGTGAAAAGTGATGCGTTGTTTGTGACACGAAATGTGACATAAATGTCAAACAATGAGTTGGAAGGAAAACGTGAGCAGCGTCTTCTTAAAATTCGAGTACGCGCATCGACCTCAAGACAAAAAGAAACTGATGCACAGCGAACGCTGCGTTTGTCTTCGGATTAATTAGTGTGACCTGTCGATTCTGCAATGCTTTACATTATCAAGCAGAAAACCCATCAGATGGAAAGTTCAACAGTTCAAGTGCACAAAGATAATGTGAAACTACCAGCAAGGCCTATTTCCCCAGTATATTTAAAGGATATTTATAATGTAAATTTCAAGAGAAAAATAAGATCATACAATAACAGTATATCTTTTGCATCAATGGGAGCTAAATTAACAGTGGGCCACTCTGCTTCAAAGTTCAAGGCCAAGGTATATCACAGAACTTCGCACCTTCATCCAACTGATGGTACAAAATTAAAGCATTATTCATCTTATTATTGTAAGCATTGTTCATCGAATGCGCGTCATTCTGTGACGGGCTATATTTCTAGTCTACTATAATAATAGCCATTGTGTGTGGGTGGGTGTGTGTGTATGTTTCAGTTTTGGGTTCTCTATAGAATATCTTAAAATATACAACGCTGATTTTTTGCACGCAAGTTCAGTGAGATTTTCCGCAGTTATGTGCCGAATTTCAAGACGATAGGATAATATTTTCATTCATAAACTAATTAAATAAAACTATCAAATATGCTTTATGTACGAATTATATGATTCTGTTGTTCACAGCGAGAATGTCAAATTTAGAATTTTTACAAAAAAACAAAATATGATGCTTCTAAGAAATTTCCAGCTTATGTCAGCTTGACACAAGTACCAATTTTATTTTTTAGTTGCGTTAGAAATTATTAATCACATCATTAATAACTTAAAATGCCTCCTAAAAAAATAACACCGTCTAAGCACAGCAAACGTAATTAAAAAAGAATAGCACAATTGAACGTGATAAAGACTGCATCTAATAAAGAACAGTGCAGTGAAAGTGATTCGATGTTTGTGACACGAAATGTGATATTTCCTAAAATGGCTTTGCTTTCAAAATTAATATCCGGTTATTAAAAAAATATATGTACAAAATATTCATCTAATTGTCAGCTAAACATATGTTCAAACACTATTGCATCGTTCATCGAATACGTCATTTTATGACGGGCTATATTTCTAGTTATATATATATATAATATTCGTGTATTTGTACATTTGAAGGTGTAATTTTAATTCAATGCAAAGACAAAAAGCTCGGAAACACACAAACTGAAATGCGTTGACTAGGCTTAAAGCGCGCGGATATCTACTTAGCGATGAGTATTGTGAAATGAAATAATTTAAAACGGTGTATACTACACGATTGCTAAACAAACTGTAAAGTTGCTTAATGCACTTAATAAATCAACACATTTTTTCACAGCATTGTATACAGACAGATGATAATAAATCTGAATGGAAATGAACAAGTATTATGGGCAGCCATATTACAAGGAGTAACAGATCCCTTGTTTATGCTATCACACCGCTTTCAGTAGTTGCTTTTGATAGAAATGCATATAAATGGTAAACACGCGATGGAGAATCGTTACAAGATGTTCAGCCTTACCAAACATAACATTTCCACCATTAACCTCACATAATGAAGGTTTTAAACTATAGCTGTAACACGTTTTTATGAGAAAAATAACATTTGCATTTTCTCGTTCTAGAATTTTTCTATTATCTTAGGTTTATGACACAACTGCTTGGTAACAAAATGCGGTACTAAATTCTTTCACCTGGCATAAAACTAACCGTACAAAGTTGGTTGTAATAAATTTGCGGATTATATGCAGGTCATAGAGGAATTTGCAATGTTGAAACACATTTTAATATTGTGTTGTTAAAACCTAATATTTATTTTAACCATAATATTATCTACGCATACATGTAACTTTTTATATTAAGATATGTAATTTATTAAATAATATGCAAATTAAATCCATATACACGATTTTGCACGAACACGAAGGCGAATGGATTTAACATTAAATTTATTGGTTTAATTCGGTATGGTTCTCTGAAATGCACCAGAAATATCTAAGAAATTCATAAATATTGCAAAGCGGTTCGGAAATCGAGCAATTCAAGCACAAATACCTTCGCTCCTGCAGAGGAGAATTAGATACAAGAAAAAAGTAACATATCTGCGGGCAAAGGAACGACGATCGCCACAGAAGTTAAATATTTTTGCTTTATACAAAGTAACATAAAAGTCATTTGTATAGTATTGTTTAAATTACTTGTGCTTTCAGTTAAGACAGTATGTTATTTAACAGGCTCAAACTAATTACTATCAAGTTGGATCGAAATGTCATATCTGTGTTTTATATAATTTATAAACACTTTGATCAATGATATCACGGTTAATTTAAAGTTAAAAATTATTATTTGATTATGATGATGTATTAAAATTGATCCCAGGTACTTTTCAAAGCTATAAATAAATATTATTACGAACTTGATTAACGATAGCATTGGTCTGAAAACATAATTCAGGCATCAAATTCAATCAACACACTCTATAATTTGACCGCAAGGAACTAACGGAAACCATGCCGATTACATCTGATTGTAATAGACAGAGAGAGACGTCTTCCACATGCCGTGACTCCCCGTGAAGTGGAAATAAAAAAACTAGTCTAGGAGTTTCGCTGCTCTCCGACGACCTGGACCAGAGCCAGGACGGGCCTCGAGGACGGGAAGAAAGCAACGCACCACGTGGCCAAACACCACGGCTGGACTATCGAATATTCAAATTTTGAGGATGTTTGTTTAGAGTCAGTTTATAGTTGTTGAGGCATAATTTATTTGGTACGAATGGTATGGAATGCGACACGAGGGAGACTTACCATTGTTATATAGTGAATGTAGATTTTTTTGCTACCGAAATGAATATGAAGCATTTCCTCACTTTCAGCTGTTGCTCGTATTGCATTGTTGCTACGAAAAGCTAAAATATTCAAAAAATATATTGATATTATGAAAAAAAATATTAATTTAGAAAGTGGAAAGTAGAAACTCCATCCAGCATGCACCTGGCTAGCGCGGCATAATGAGACATTTGCTTCGCTCACCGTTGCCCTATAAATTGACGTGAATATTTACTATTATTAAATGCGTGAAATCACTTTATAAACTTATGGCTTATTCTATTATAACGACATATACTCTTTAGAGCCTATTAATATATTCCTTTAAATGTTTGTTTATGCCTTTAATTAATATTCGTCTTTTTTGTTTCTAAGTCTTAATTTCTATTATTATATTTATGCTAGTTATGTTTACTAAATATTTTCTAACGTTTAACGGAAGATTATTTTCAATTTGATTATCTAAAAAATAAGTATGATTCATCTAGTGGTAAAATGAAAAAAAATTGTTATAATTTAAAAAAAGAGGGATTTTAAAAAATTATTGAGTTGTACTATAACTAAGAAAGTCTTAATATAAGGTCAATTAATATTTTAATCTCCAGAGAAAAACAACAGGTTTTATTTAGTTAGTATGTTATTGAAATTTTAAAAAATGTGTAAAAAAATTGTTTTCCTCTTTTAATTGCATATAAAAGTGTCACTACACTTTTTTATCCATTGTTGGAGTCTTTAATTAACTTTTTTGTACATAATTGCATTTTGATTGTATATTTACAATTTATTCAGGAAATATTGTGATTTTAATAATGTAAAACTATAAAAAATATTTAAACACGATGTTTTCCTATAATCGATACAGTAAAACAACATGTACTATAGATTAACATTTAATTGATTGCTTACCAATAATTTTCTTGATTTATTTCGTAAATAATGGGCAGAATAATAAAATTATTTAATACTTAATCAAAAAGTTATTTTTTCTGCGAATCGTCTGACATTTAAAACAATATCATATCTCCTTTTTTCTTTGTGTATAAGAGTTTAGGCGTTTATCAGTACACCACATTGTTTTAAAAATAATATTTGCAATGAAAATGGCTATTATTCAATTAAAAATTTACCTAATATGTACAGGAAACGCTGAATTCCCCCAATTGCGGACTGGATACTTAAAACACGAAGCAGGCAAGTTGACTGAGTACAAGCTATTCTCGTACAGACTAGCACAAAAATGCAAGGAAGGTGCGTTGACATGACCAACGTACGCGTTTAAGATCTTGGCAGCGACACAATGAACTGCATTCATTATTATAACAATTAATTGAATCCATATATATATAACATTTTAATAATAATCCTAATTATAAAGGCAATATTTTTTATAACCTCCATTCCCGCGAAGACTTCTACTACTACTAAATACACGTTAGTAAAAAAAAAATTGACTAAATTATATAAATATTTTTTTACGCTTTCAAGGCAGTTCTTTTTAATCTTCACCCCACGGGCGGCAGTTATCCATGATTAAATAATCTGCGTCAGATTAAAAGAGTCTGTAAACGTAGAACTCTATGTGAGTAGAAGAACGCAAGGGTTGATAGCAAGTAATTAAAAGTAAACGGAGCCAATTGAGGCTTTGGACGGCTTGGTACGTCTCCAGAATTTGTAATGTTGAATATAAATAAATCAGAGAGAGCCTGCCTCAGAAAGCGTTTTTCTTGAGCCTTAACAGAACATAAAAAAACGCCTTGCCCGCATTTGTGTAGTGATTGAATAAATCTCTTGAAATAATAAGAAAACGTTTCCAGGTTGTTTTTATATACATAAAACAAGATTCTGTCGTGTCGAAGATTTCCGTGAATGCATTTTTGTCATATTGCCAAGATTTTTTCACACTTCTTACAAAATATGTAAAAAACTGAATTGGCTGATTATTTTACCGAGAATAAATAAAAAGTTGATTTACTATCAAAAGATAAATTCATAGTATTCATTTTTCTATCTCTTGTGTCTAGTTGCAATTTTATATTTGGTCCAAAATAATACAACAACGGTACTTAAAATAAAGCTAATCTAATGATCGCTCGGTACTTTAATTGCTTGATAAAAGCAGATCGAAAACTATACAAGACGTATATGATTTTTTGGGGTTAACGCCGATTGGTTACCACAAAATTGGAAATGACCGCCTGAATTCATCATTAAAGCATTCAATAACAGTAAATATCCAATTACAGTAACAATACTGCAGGCAACAAGTAAATAGTAAAGTTATTTCTGTCGTCTGTCTGAGACTCTAAAACACGGTTAACTCAATGATGCTAGAGATCGCAGATAATTGATGCCTGCGGCTATTTATTTCTCTACATTCACTTTATTTCAAGAATAGTTTAGCGTTCTAGATAAAATACGAGCTGACTCAGTAAAATAATAATATATGAATCGTAGAATATCTTATTGCGATTCGTTATTAAAATACACATTAATCGGTCATCCGCATTAAAAATAGATTTATTAATCAAATTATTAACTATTAATCAAAGATTCATTAATTTATTATATATATATATATATATGTAAAGAAATTCAACAATATTTATGACAGAGAGTACTTGGTGGAATTCCATTTTAATATTTTTGAGTAAAATACTTGAGTGATTTTCCACATGTTCGTTTTTATTTGTGACCGGTTTCGCCAACCTTTCACGTTAACATTATCAAACAGAGTCTCTGTTATATTAATAAATCATCTAACAATCAATAAAATCTGTATTCATAAATATATCAATTAAGTTTTGCGCAAGGTTCAATAGGTTACAATAAGAGCAGATAGAATATAAACTCACCACTGAATCGTCAACGAATCCCGTATGACTGGCTGCGTGGACGACGCCGGTTGACAAGTGCAGGCTCGAGGTCAGGAGAGCGAACACCGGGAGGCTGTAGAACAACATCACTAGAGCACTCAACTTCCCGGCGACGCCACGCTTGCGGGCGCGGAGCGCGTCCTCGGTGCGGCGGCGCGAGGCTCCGGAGCTCGCCCCGCTGTCCCGGCTGTCCCGGCTGTCCCGGCTGTCCCCGCTGTCCCCGCTGTCCCCGCTGTCCCCGCGGCCGGCGACCACTCGCGAGCAACCCGTCACGCCGTCGGCAACGATGGCCGGACTGTCGATGACTTCACTTTCATGGAGGATGCAGGGGAGGACACCGTGGCAGCCACCGCACTGGCCGCCGCCGCACTGCGCGCCCGGCGGGCCACGTCGCTGCTTCCTCTCGCCGTCCATTGTTTCGTCCGATATCCGATCAGGGTTTGGATTATTATCGATTGTGATACTGCTTTTTGATTTGAGCCTCAGCGTCACGTCCGATGTCCATTTAGATTCTTCTTTAACATCCAGATAGTCTTCGAGGCATTCACTCGCGCGGCCGTGCATTTTGCGTTCGTGTCTCGAGTAAACTGCGTGTTCTACTTTATGATCGATATCTTTTTTATTTTCCGTTTCTTCACTTCGATCGGAGTATGAATTGTTTGATCTTCTTTCCAGCGGATGCCTCGCGGCGACCTCCGATGTGGCCGGTGGCCCGTGACCCATCCCTTCCACGCTTTTGCGCGATATTTGTGAGTGTCGCGTTTTTCTCTTTGTCCGCGATGACGATGCGCAAGCTCTCGACATCTAGATAATATATAATTAAAATATTTGCTTTATTGTTAGTAATAGCTGACAGCCTGCTGGCAGATGTGCCTGACAATGCAGTCGGTTTACAAACGCAGCCAACTCGATATTAAATTTGCTTGTTTATAGTTAGGATCTCATCAGAGCGATCCTGCGTGGAAGCCGACAAAGCCGTTTAAATTAAACATAATCTTAGGAAATGTAAAAAGGCAATTCCTCCGGTAATTGAGCACGAGGGACGGTGGGCTCGATAGGCGCTCGGCCGCCTCGCGCGACTGCTCCTCTGTTCCTCGGCTAATGTCAACTCAACATTTTCACTGGAGTCATTTATTCTCAGGAGCTATCATTGTCGCTTTGTTAATACGCAATTAACATTATTCAATAATTTTATTACTGCGTATTTATTTCAATTAAAATCTAATTTATTACGTAGACTAAAAATACAGTACGGCAAGTGTTGTTTTGTAAATGCTGGAGAATTCTTCTGATTTCTGATTTTGGAGTGTTCCCGACAGGAAAATTTGAGAGAAAGTACCTGTAAATAAAAAAAAAATTACAATGGTTATATATATTCACACACACTTGAATATTAACACAATGGACTAAGTCAATAATTTTGTGTCTGAAATGCAGCAGATATGAACTTGCGTTTCAAAACAAAGCACCGGATAATCTCAAGGCTAAGAAACCAGTTACCAAAATTTGAACAAACCTAAATGTAGCGTAACAGTTAAGCTGCAACGGATTCTGAAAATAAGTAATGGCTTCCATGGAAATAACGCGTCCATGCAGCGACGTAGTCATCATTTTGTTATTCAGGCACGGACGAATGTGCAGCATATGAAAAGGAGGCATAATTAAATTCCTAATTTGTAAAACAAAGAACATAAATCAGATTAAGAGCATAAAAGGATTGGATGTGCTCCGAGCCGACAGTGAAAATCCACAGACCAACTACGGATGGCTTATGTAACTTTTATGTTTGAACAATTTGTAGATTTCATCGCGAAAATTCCATCGCGGTTAGTTTTAAATCCTGTCGCGTTTAATTAAGTATGCTCACCGTCAAACTTTACAATACCGTGATTTAATATAAAAAATAACCAAACCATGTGTTATCTTAATTGTTTAGGTTCAAAAACGACATATTTCAAAAAAGTAACTGGATTAAAAAAAATCTGAGTAAAGCTTACAAGCAGTGTGAAAAAATTATATTATAATAAATTCATTGTATTTGTATTTATAATTCGACTAGATTTTTTTCAGGGTTGCAATGCTGACTTACTATATATCATTGTGTTGTATACAATTAATATTTCTGCAGAGTTTTCAATTAAATATAGTAATCATACGAGAACGTGTATTTTTTATTTAATACGAAGATGAATTTTGAAGTCTACTTAATAATATATTATGAAATGAAAATCCTTATAAGCCACAATGGTTTAGAATTAACTGAAGATTTACGTATAATTTTTAAAGCTTCTATCACACAGCGCCGCGCGAGGCCAACTCATGCTTAATTTTACAAGTATTTAATTAAATACCACCGTTACAAATTGACTACAATTAGTAACTACAAAGAATTCCTAATATTACTGTGACTATGAATGCCTTGAAATCTCGCTGGAAGGAAAATAAAATGAATTTCTACCAAGTCACTGCGGAGTATGGGCGTTGTTTCACTGCACCTAAATATATGAACTCGGTTCCCTGGTGATTGCGCTACCGGCATGTCCATTTATAAATAAACAAACTCCATTATTCAGCAAGTATGTTAAGAATTCAGTTAAGAAACTCAGATATTTATTGGTTTGATTTGTAAAGAAACTAACAAACACTCGTGCTGTGTGCTAATATTTATTTTATTTAAAATAAATAGCTGTCAGTTTTTTGCCTCATTTTTTGTATCGACAAACTCACAATTTCCTTTTATAGGCCAATGACAACAGTCTGCAATAAAAATACTATGATGTTTGAAACAACAATGCACATTGACCATACATTCAAGATTTTTATCACTAATTTTATCGATTTCAATATTTTTGAATGCATTTATATATAAAAGAAATAATTAATAATTCAATGTGTCAAGAGCAATGCTATACCGCTTATCGTATAGCTTAAAGGATTTTTTTTATTAACATTTATTAAAATACGTGCCGCGAGCTAAGTTCAAATGTACGACCTTTGGGTTAAAACTCCCCCACTCGAACATAGAAACTGCTAGAAGATTTGGTCGCCGTATTATGGAATTACATAAATATTTTATAGGTATGACTGTGTATTCCTTGAATTTATTTAAAGCGGGTGGAGTCTTGAAGTTGGGTGATAACGAAAATTGGTTTTCATTATATGTAAAGGGGATTTGATTTTGTGGTCTTGAAAAATTTATTTAAACTTTGAGGTATAAAAAGATATGAAATTGAAAAGTTTAGTGCTTTACTGCAAATTAATAATTATCCGAAATTAAAAACCAAAAATAAAAGTTCACGCTTTTAAAGTAGTATAAGTAATGTTTAAAATGGTAATTTTATTTAAATATTAAAACTGGCTTGTCCTTAATATTAGTGAATCGTGATTCGCCAAAATCCCAAAACTAATTATCTGATTAACCACTAGCTGAAATAAAAACTCTGACGTCCAAAATAAAGTTTTTTGTAACATAAACTTGAAAGTGATGGAGATGTTAGACTTAAAAAAGTAGTGTAAAAAAATATTTTATGGTATTTTTTGTATTAATGTTGATATTCTCTTTTTTACCGCACAATGAGTGAAAACTAAAAAATCAATACTCAAAACTGAAAAAAATCAAACAAAGATACCAAATAAAAGTCTTATTTTTCTAATAAAAGAATATCATTGTATGAAGTTTGGTAGATAGACAAAGGGGGTATATTATATAATAGATAACATTTAATATTATTCAAAAAAGATAAGTCAAAATAAAAAGGCCTATACTCTTATGTATATGGAAAGAATTTACTATAAATTTTTTTTTAAATATTTTTACATACTTCTAATATTAAAAATAAGTGACTTTTTTAATTAAAATTTTATATTTTAATAAAATTTTATTTTAAGTAATTTGGATTTAAATTATTTTAAATAATTTGGATGCTTAAAAATATATGCGTTTATTTTTGAGATTATGCTGTAAGGCAACTATAGATTCTTACTTGAGAGTCGGCCCACCATGGAGTGCAAACTTTTACTTGCATGGAGCATAGAGCTATAAATAGGGCGGATTGTAAACACAGGGACGGCGCGAGGCGTGGGGGGCACAATGACGAGGCGGAACGATTTCTACTTTAGCAATTCATAAAAATGTAGAAATAATGCTTAATTGTGTAATTTATTTTTACTCTACCTTAATAGAAAGTTTCCTTAATAACGGAAAGTACAACGTGATTATCAATCTATTGCCATTAAAAATCTATAAACTTTATAATTAATAATTTTTTAAAAAAAGGCATCTCAAAACCTGTTTAAACTGAGTAATTTATTATTGGTACAGTTTATTTAAATACACTATATTAACGATCAGCGCATTTTTATGCATAAATTGTATATGCAATCGATCAAATTGTACTTATTTATTAACGTTTTAAAGTCAGGTGTATAGTGTTATGCAACAAGTCATATTGTTTTTGCTTATTATGCAACACGAGTTACTGTTATAATCATGTACTTGAATAATTTATAAAGGTCAAAAAATATCGTGGAATTAAACTTCACCGAATAGTTTCCACCGCAAACCGCAATCTCAAAATCTAATCAAAGTTTCAATCGGGCGGAAGGGTAAGAAACACAACGACACACTAGTTGTTATCAATTACCTGTGTAAAAAGTAACTTTTGGCGAGTCAATTTTAAACCAATAAAAAAAAATCGGAAATGGTACTTTAACCAAAATGTATAATTATAATCTTATCAGCTGTCTATCGGATGTGTGGCTTGTCCTATTCTAACCATAAAAAATATATTTATTTAATGGGGTCTAAGAACGTGCGGCCCTTTTTATAAGCTCACCTCGGGGCATCAATTAAAGGTTGATTTGATAACCTGGATGTGTACGAGGGCAGACTAATATCTTATTATTTAGCTCCGAGCATCCGATCTGGCGCCATATGTTGCTTTGGGTATTCCACTTTCATTTTTTAAAAGAATATGTACAACAGTTCAATATACTTAAACGGTTGCATTACTTACAAAAAACTGCTATGGCTATTAACTTAATTGGAATGCAAGTTTGTAACATGTAATCTGTCATATATTTTATATTTCTTAAATTAATTCAAGCTAATAAAAAAATGTGATCTTTTTTAAAGACATTCAGACATTTATGATTCACTATAAATGTTCAATACTGAACCAGTATATTTCAGTTACAATATTAATAAAACATGGGACCTGCTTTCAAAAGAAAAATGTCAAAAAAGCACACCAAAAGAATATCTTGTTTAAAATATCCGATGTCGAGTAAACAAAGCTCACAAAAAAGATTTTAATTATCATAAATAATATCACTTTAAAATAATAACTTACTTATGTAAATTATTCGCAAAGCGAAAATGCACGGGCCCTCACTGGAGTCCAGCGGGTCGATAAATCGATCAGTGCTCGGGAAAACTTCGCAACCAACGGCCGCACCACAAGAGCTCACCAACACAACTGAACAAATCCATCAACTCACTCAACAAGAATACTGATCATAGACAACTAAAACAATAAGCGATTGTTTTTTTTTTTTTATATGCTTTGATAATCACTTCGGTTTCCCGCGCGCGCGTACTTTGAAGGAGTGGAGTTTTAATTCGAGACGTCTCGCGCACCTCCTCGCGGCGCCGCAGTACCCGGGCTACTGAGGCCTGGGCCGGTCGCTCGCCGCCAACTTCTCGCTCGGCGACCTCACTCCGGCCTGAGAAAGAGGTCCTATTTTTGCCAGGACTGCTTCGGCTCGATGTGCACACTCGACCGCTCGCAAGAAGGACCGCGGTAATCGGTGCTAATGTCCTTTGAAAGCGCTGCACTGTGTGTGTTTACAATTTGAAAATCATGCAACACGTCATTAGCTTCATGGGAAAAGTAGCAATAAAATAAATATTATACATAAAAGCTTTTGCGAGCTGGAGTTTAAGGCAGTTGCTTCCAGCTTTTTAATTGACTATGGTGTCCAAACGGACACCAGAGGCAGTCCATTACCTGGCGAAATCGTGTCATTTAATTAATTTAATTGTCACTTTATTTTTATATATCAAAAGTTTATTTTTTTACAGTATATTGAAAAAACTATAAATTACATTTATCTATTTTTATTATTTAATTAACGTCCATTTTCAGGGTATAATAATATCTTGAAAATGTTGAAAAATTGGATAAAATGACGACTTTTCAAAACCAATGTTTGTTGAAGTTTTTTTTTTCTAATTTTTAAAATAATATATCGCACAGGGTTTATATTTAATCTTTTAATTCCAATTTAAAAAAAGACTTTTAAATGTTTAGGACTCTTGGAAAAGGGACATGACGAATCTCCAAATTCCTACACTTCAATCAGAAAAACACGTATTTATCATATTAATAGTAAATTTATAAGAAATTAAAAAATATTCTGTTCGGAAAAAGGGATGAATCAAACTTTTTGCATTTAAATTTCTTTGATTGGTGCAGTCGATTTTTTCACAAAACGGACTAGAAAATGATAAAAAAAACTCGATTATGGGACCTAGACCCTTAATAATATACATTCATGGATAATCAAAATTTATTATGAATCAACAGTTTACATTATTGGCTTTTACTATATCCAAAGCATACTTCAAAATCATATTTAATTTGCGTAAAAATTAACGGAAAACCCGCACGTCAGGTATCATTTTATTAAACCGCAGTTGACGAGTTACCGTTTGTATATACTGCACAAATATACACAGCGTGAATTTCGAAGAAACGGCGAAGTACTGATTCAGAAATATGAACTGCTCGTCTTCGTCTTCGAGTGATTTGATTAAATTTATTTATGTGCGGTCAGACGGTACGCACCAACACGTTATTCACGCTTCCTGTCTACAATTCGGCGATAGAGGAAAAGTTTGTAAATTTGCCGTACAAAATTGAAATGTCATTATTGAAACTATAAAAGTATTCAATTTTAAGCTATTTACACCGGTAAAAAGAACATATACTAACAATACATTTTGGGGACAAACTTATGCTATTTTATTTCAATTAAATTTATCATTATTATTAATGGACGAATTTCTAAATACGGAGGTAAGCGTTTTTAATTAAAATATTAAATGAACCTAATATAAAAAAAACTGTTTTTGATTAGTATAAGGATGCATACATTGATGATGATCTATTTACGATATTTAATGCACGTTAAAATTATACTCATTCCGATGTTGATTTATGACGTAACATGTATAGGACCGTATGAGATACTCAAAAGACTCAAAAAGTAACATAAGAAATATAAAGAGTACATAAATTATTACATAGATTTCTTTCAAACTGTTTATTTATATATTGAATAGTATCCTGAAATCAAGAAGATATGATTTCTAAAAAGCTTATGGATTATAGAAAACTTTAGTGGTGCGGTAGATAACTGTGGAAAGTTAAAGCCTTAAAACTACGTCAATGATATAATGAAAATGTGTCATGATAATGATGATAATAATTACATTACTAATTCAAGGAAGATTTATTTTCTTTATGACTTACACGTGATTGTTTATAAATTCAAATAAATAAATAATATTAATTTATCGGTACAAACTTTTAAACACGATATGGAAACTAATTAAAAAGGAATTATATTGATTCATCGGTAAAAATAATCGTTGCTTAATTTAAATAAAATGTTTGCGGTAATAAAATAATAGGTATATTATTTTACAAAAATCAATATACCTATCATAAAACTATTTTCTGAATCACGATCATGGCATTCAAATATAAAAATGGTCGTTCATATATGTACTCGCACAATACAAACATACCTCTTGCTTTGAAATATTAATTTTAATATCAAACATTTTTTGTAAAGTATTTATATTTTGATTTAATAGAGTATTAAAATGAAGAAAATAAAAATATTCAAGAAAAAATGCTTAAAGCTTATTTGAAAACAATGTTTTTTTAAGCAGTTTTGCTAGAAATACCAAAAATTTCTAGATGTTATAAATAACGCCACTCATCATCACAGTGTTGCGGGAATGAAAAGAAGCAAAGTTTTAACGAAAGACTGAAAAATATTTAAACCTTTTTTTTTCCTGCCGTGTACAGATTACCACTAACGACATGACAGACTCGGTGGTCAAAAATGGGCCAGCCCGTCGGGGAAAGTCGTTAGCGCCCCAAGTCGGGTGACGACACGACCGACCTACAGGCAAGCACAGCATCGGCAAGCAGTTGCGCCAGGTCAGTGCTGGTGACATTGCTGCACGACATGAGCCGTCAACACCGCAATAAGGACACGAGATTAAGTATATCATATTCACTCAAGTTTAATCATATCAATGTTTTCCCAAATCAACTGAAATCAAACATAAAAAAATTTAAATTTTTTTAATAAAAAAAAGTGATCATAATTGTTACCACAAAACGTAGCTTTGATTTTAACTTCATAAAATATACATGCTTCAAATATTGAGAGAATCAAAAAAATTAGGAATTTTCTAAAGCATTTATAAAATATACATATTTCAGTATTCGTTATGCGATAAAACAAGGCTCTCCCTGTCAAAAGTTTTTATCAATATAGAAATTCGTTTATTTTTTAACACAAGTAAGAGAAAAAAAGTATTTTTTACTCAACAATATTGTTTTTGGTCTACGAAAATCAAACATTTTAAAACAACAAAAAAACTTGTCTTATGTTGTTTGGCATGTTTGGCAGGAGAAATATACATCCAGTTAATTTATGAAGATGAAACAACTCTTATACAATATAATTTGTAGTAATTCTCTGCCCGTGTAAATTATTAAGTAATAAAAAAAAATAAAAACTATGTAACGTAAACCATTAAATAGTTTATATTAAAAATATACGATAAATAATAGTCAGTCTCGGCCATGGATGTTTTTTTTTTTTAACATTAGAGGTTAAAAAAAAATTAGCGCCGCGCTTCTTTTGTTGTTTCTTTAAAGCTCCGCCAAGAGTGAAATTCCAGATGGACATAGGGATTTATTTTATCAAAAGCCATATTTCTATGATTTTATGTCAATTTTAAATAAGCAGAGATATTTCAAGATGCTTGCATGATTTCTTTGAGTAAATTTATCATTAGATTTGGGACAGTGGACAACGTAAAGCCCGTATCATGTTTGCAGGCGAGTGTCGCGGTCACATTTTTCTGTCCATAACGATCGATCACAATGTTTTAAGCAACGTGTCAACTTTTTTTAAACATTTCAATGCTGATTTGTAATAATTTATTATGCAGAATATCCTCCTCCATTTTTTTGTATCAATTTATAATTTTCAATACCTGAAATATGTCATAATTTATTCGTTTATATGACGAATAAAAAAGTATTATTTTCATATTTTTTTAAAGCTTAAAATAAATCTAAAACTTTTAAGAGTGCTGTTTCTTATACTCACTTAAAAATCACAAATCAGAAAATATTTACTCCGATTATTGATTTTAGTGTATTATAATTTTATTTAATATTTTATCGTTGTTTTATTTTGATAAAAATAGTTGTTTAACTAGAATAATAATTATGTATATTTAAGTAATAAATGTACATCGATTGTATGTTACAAAGTTATAAGTATTAATTTTAGAATGTAGTGGCATAAATAACTCAAATAATCATAAAAACAAAAAAATACAAATTTAACAGAAAGATTAAAAAATTTATAGTTGAATATAAAGAAAATATACTTGTTAACAATAATAACAAGTTGTAGTTCAACGCTTATAAATAAATTGTAAGCAAAAAAAAACAGTCGTATTATTTTATCACGCATTAATTTTTGAGAAAATATTTAAAGTAATGAAACAGTCAGGAATGCAGCTGGAGGAGTTGATGTATATATTTTTTAACCTCGTTTAAATTATAAGTGTTACAATAAAAGTTATAGTAAATTCTCGAAAAAAATATTTCACATCAAATTAAACCTTATCATGCGAAGTAAGCTTGCTCATAATTTTAATGACATAAAAGGGTTCGGCGACTAAAATACTTTGTATATTTTTTTCAAGTTTTACTTTTTTATTCATACATTAGAATAAAATACGGCGTAGTGATCCTACGTACGCGCTTGCATGGCAGGCAAACATTTTCGTGCCGCTACGTTAAGGGGTCAATACATTACCCCGTCCCACCTTCCAGCCGCACGTGTGCGTGTTGCTTTATGCCCACGTGGTCACAGGATCACGCACGTGTCTCACGTGAAGTGAAAAGATGATAAGAGACGTCACAAAGCCGCACTCAGGTAGAATGACGTAGAAAGGATTGAACCATTACATATCGTGCATTTGTTCAATCCAAGATTTATCTCGAAGCTTAAGTGTTATCGAATATTCCATATATAACTATGATCCCTTTGGTAATCATAACTTCGTTATTAAGCTCGGTATTTCAATGTCATTTGATAATTTACGGTGATTATTAACTGAGTCGGTCATTATGTAAACAGAATTTCAAAACCCCCCCGTTTACAAATACAAGACAATTACTTTAATTATAGTCAACGCCACTTAACAGAATCAAGAACAAAAATAAACGAAGTATAAAACTGTTTATTTTTATACAAAAACATATTGAATATATTAAGCATCAATAATTTTCAACTTTTTTGGGTTAAAGGACAAATTCCACAATAAATTTAATAATCAATATATAAATTTGTTTTTATTTTCTAATCTAGTATTTTTGAACAATTTCTGGCCCTGGCTGCTTCGGGTCCCTTGGGCGGGTCCCCCTCGTCTGAGTCGAGAGATGTTTGACACTTGAGTATGGGTTATGTTGGGTTAGGTAAGATAGTGTTATTTAACGTTATGTTATTTTTCGATCATATGTAGTTTGAAAGATAAATATTATCGAATCGGCTCCGTGTTAGAGTATATTGAATGTCTAACAATGTTATCTCGAGGAATCGACAGATATTGTCACATGAAGAAAACTTGTGAAAGGTAAATATTTTATTCACTTAGCGGTATATCAAATTTAACATAAATAGAAAGTAAACGTAGAATCAAATCTCTGATTATTTACATAGAAAATAGAAATTTATATTTCATCATTTACCTTACCGTCGTAAAATTTTAATAATATTTAAATTTTGAATCACAACATATTGAATTAACAGTGAATCAACCAAATAATAAAAAGAAAGGTAACTTTTCAAGTTGGTTCCTATAATTTTTAAGTAATTTGGGTCTGTAAGTAGGACATTTTTTTTTTTGGAGTTAAATATACTTGTCATGTTAAACAATGGTGTGCCATATCACACGTTGTTCATGCACAATGGTTGAGTATACAAGTATGCGTTTATTCTATAAGAATAAATGTCGGACAAAGCCAGTAAAAGATATCGATGAAATCTGAAACATTTAATACTTAGAAATTATTATTATTATTCACATACATTAATTTCACTCGTATCCCGAGTAAGTTCAGTACGATATCGTACATTAAAAAAATGTAAGATTAGAATTAATATGAAAAAATACACAACACCACTTATAATTTTAAACGCGTAAAAAGAAATATTAAATAGCACTGCCTCTCAAAGCAAATATTTATATGATATACACACCGTTAACGTAATTATTTACTGTCTACAAAAGTTAATTACCCCAAGTTCACGGGTCTAGAATTTATTTAAAGAGAATCAAAACAAATTAACGCTGTGAGTTTATAAAAACCTAATCTATTTCTAATTCTGTCATGTCTGGCAACGTCACATTTTAATCTTAATATCTCTCCGTGGTTAATCTTCAGGGGATTTATAGTTCAGCTGAACGGTCCCAGCGGGTATCAATTAAACGGATCCACCATTATATTGTTTCTGACTAGACCCTCAGACGTCAAAAAACTGACAATGATAAATCTAAGTAATTAAGCACGATCTAATATCTTTCACGATAGTAATGAAGAAAATCAATCATTCTTTTTCTAAATATTCCAAGTATACTAGCACAAATACCATAGATTTTCCATGGGACCTCACGAGAACAGCCACAACACAGCACAGTTCATCACTAATGGAAATCACATTGATTTTGGTCCATCGTCGTATCAATATATCTAGACAATAATCTAAACCTAGACGCTGCGAGAAGAAAGCGTGAATCTTTTACAAATTTTACATTTTTTTATTATTTTGGGAGTGACATAATTTATAAAGCAGAGTGCAAAATCCACCAATCTATCAGCTTACATTCCATGTAATTTTTTTGATAAAATGATAAATGAAAACATTTATCTTGGATTTACAGATGTTTGATATCGTTCTATATTTTTTATCTTCAAAATAAATTAGGTTTTTTGGTATGAATCACAAAACATGACATACTTTCATTGAAAAAATACGAGTAAACATACATCTATTAAAATTATCCTGCACTGTCACTAATGTCAATTAACATTATTGACAACACTGTAATAAATATCAAATTTATAGATCATCTCTATATTGAAATTACTCTCAGAAAAAAAACTGTTTTTCTAAAAATAACCCATTACCATGATTTTTCTCGTGTAATTTTGCACACAATTTTTAATAAATGTTTATATAGTAAAATGTATGAAATTAGGACCCATTGTAAAATGGGCTATTATGTGACACAGAGCAAAATAAATAGCAAAAATGCAACCCTATTTATGACTCGCTTGTGTTTTTTAAAGCCAAAATTTAAATTCCAAACACGAGCCAACTTAACCTAGATTCATCTGCCGGCCATTTTAACCAGAAAATTGCAGAGCTGCTAACAAAGCTGCTTTGTGTTTTTTTTTTGTTCATCCGTATTGCAATTAGAACGAACGAAGTGTGAAATGTTCTGGAGCATCACTCGCTATGCAGAAAGTAGGTCATACATCTCATCTGATCCTGTCTGATGAGAAAATTATATGTTGTCTTAGAACCGCGACAAGATTTAATGCATTATCCAATTTATTTGAGATTAAAACAAGGTCGCAGGAGTATTATGCTACTTGCTATGCATAATGACCTGATTCGCACACTTTAGCCTGATTTCAACAATAAGGAACTCTACTAATAAAAAAATCAACCCAGCACTAAAACAACAAACAATTTTTGTAATTAAATCAGTCTTAAGATCACTACCATACTTAACTACTGATTAATCACAGCATAGGATAAGTCATGTAGAAACCGTATGTAAAATCTCAAAAATCGAAGTACTGGCTATTATAAATAGTATGTATTATTAGTAATGGGCTAATTTTTTATATATTATGAAATTATTTCACTATGGAAATGTTCAACTTATAGACACAATTTTATAAAATCCAAAATTTGAAAGTACGATTATTTTATTTTATTATAAAATACTAAATAGTAATTACGAGTTTGTGTGGGAAATTTTCTATGAAAATTTTTTGAGTTCTATGTATTTCGATAAAAGATACTATTAAATTTTATAGAAATACGTATTGACGTGCTGCTTATGGCAAAATTAGTCATATTTATTTAATTTTGTATATAAATTAGTATACTTCAACAGTATCTCATTTCAAATATTGTAAACAAAACCACGAACTGCTCAGAATTAAAAGAACCCATAAAGCTTTTAAGATTTTAATCGTTTTAATCTGTTAAGCTAAATTGTTAAGCAATCGAATTTGAAAGTCAATGATATGAAATGAATGCGGGTACATAATTTCAACTCGTATTTATTCAAAATATGCATGAAATGTTAATAAACAAGCGATGTGGGAAGTGAAGGAACGTTTTGATTGCCAATTCGGTACTTCGGCAAGGTAGTTGAATCGAAAATAATTTATCGCACATTTTTTTAGCTGATAGATTCTATTGACAAATAGTTGAGATAATAACGAATAACAAACAGTGAGTTACACCATGGATTAAAGTTATTTCTTATCAAGGTTTTTTTTAATTTTTTTAGTTGCAGTAATATTTTGCAGTACAGGATGATTGCTATTATATTTATTTTAAATCTTTTGAATACTTATTTCATATTTTTATTTAAAAATTTATCAAACATTATTAGTATATTGGAAAATATCCACAGACGTCTGTCCTTGAACGCAATATTATTTAGAATCTATACGATCCTACGCACATTCTTACTAAACGTAATATATTATCAGTATGTTGCGTGAATTCCATCGAATATTTAATTAATACAAAATGTATTTATTAAAATGGTAAAAAAAGCGTTAAGTTAACCTATTTTGTATTTAACCAGCCACCATACATGTTTGCTAGTAAAAACTACATATCGTATAATTTATGTGCAAATCAAAAATATTTGTTATTTAAATAAATATCAAAATATGAAAGCGGACTCTTATTTGACAGTACACACTGTCGTGAAATCAAATATTTATTCAATAATCCAATCTATAATTTATCTGTAAATATAACTTTCGAAAAACTTCTTAAGCTGGTACCGCAATATTGATGAGATCGTCACGAAGTTTAGCCAATATTATATTACTGTACAGAATTTGCTTAAAGAGACCAAACAACATGACTGTAACGAATATATCAGTTATCTTAATGACGTAATTTGACTTTATTACTGTCTATAAAATAATCCACACACAACTAATAGAATCTGTGTATCGCAAGTAAATAAGACACGAATAAATGAGTACATATTTAGTTTAGAAGAGATATTAGATCGATCTGATAGTGATTGAAGTTGCTACATTAATGCTAACAAGCTATTTGTTCAAGATAAGCAGCGCTAGTCAATTTATATGGTTTAACTTCAGAAACTAAAATGTAGTATAACAATTCAATAAAGTTAGACAGTGAAACTCTTGTTTTTTTACGTGCACCTTAAATATGTTTCACAAAAATATATTAGCGCGTGTTTTATGAAGATGTAATTAATATTCAATATTCGCCAAAAAATATAACAAAGAAACATTTTCAATCGCAACACACTATATACGACGAATATACACAAAAAAAAATTATATGTTTCATTTGTGTAATTTTTTTTTACACATTCGCTGCTATAAATTAAATATTAAAATAGAACAGGGGTTGTTTTAATCAATTTTCTAATGTAATCACTGTTGACCTTAATTTTTTGTATACACTTAAAAAAACCCTGTCACATAAAGTTATCGTTTTACCCAGCCGAGTTTATCGCAATTATAATCTAGTTGTATGAAAGCCCTTCAACTCAGACGTTTTTATCAAAAATGCTTTCGTTTCTTTCGAAACAAATTAATGTTTTTTTTATTCCCAGGACGTCAACGGCCTTCGTGAGTCACTGGCAGACCTCCCAAATACTTGTCTAGTATTTACATTTGAATAACTTACACCATTATCACTGTGCCGTGCTGCTGTTCACCTCCCGTGCCTAGTACTGTGCTATCTTGTGGCTACCTCCCATAAAGCGTCTGGGTCTCTCTGACGTCACGTCTGACCCGACTGGCTATGCGTCTAGTACGAACATTAGTATTACCATTAAGTTATTAGTCACTTGTGTCATCTTCTATTTTCTTAAGTGGCGTGTCTTCAAAGTGATAAAGACAGCTTATTAAAGTAAAACGATTCAAGTAAACAGTTGATGTATCAGCAATTTATCTATAATTGCAGACAGTCATGACTGCTTAAAAACGTTATCCTGCAACCTTTAAATAACAAGACTTCTTAACATTTCAGTTTTACTTTATTCAAGAGGAGTTTTTACATTTAAAAAAAATATTTTCTAAATACAACTAACTCTTCAAAATCTTTTGTAAGAATTTTTTTTGATGGCTAGGTGGAAAGACTGACGATCCCAGTCTTAAAGTTTGCTACATCTATACTCGCCATGTCCCAATCTGACGTAATTCGGGCATATTCTGTTCAGGATGATTCACACCGACAGTGCACATGTTACTTTTTACTTATACTAACATAAAACAGTTAAATTTTTAACCTTGAAGGCTGTATAACTTTTTTCCACAATAAGTCTAACTATTTATGCTGATTTTCTAAGAAAAGAGGTAAATTATATTCCCATTAAAATTACAAGTGTGTCGTGATGAATTTACTTTGCGGATTTGCGTGTCCACGTTGAAGTATGGAGGATAATTCGCACAGAGGACTAATGCGTGTTCCAGTGTCAAAGAGTTACCAGGAATTGAAAGAAGAATGATAAAACCATGTATCGGTCGTAATAGCTACAAATACTACACATAATTATTCGTGGGCGAGGTGGATATTATTTAGATAATTATTTAAACCTTGAGTTAAAAGACCACACGAGTTATAATAAAATCAGTACATATAATACAAAAATAATTTTCGGTAAAAAGTAAGCTTTAATTTAAAGATTTACAAACAAAAATGTAAGATTAAAACCTTTTTCAAATGACCACCAATTATTATAATAAATATGGTTTTCAAACAAAAAGATCACTTTTCAGTTACAGGCTTATTTTTTTAAATTGAAATGAGTCCGACAAAGAGTTAACATAAAACTTCTTATAGCGAATTCATTTCAATGTCAGACTTGCTAGTTGCAAAATTTTAAATTCTAATTTTTTCGTTTAATTTTGATCGCGTGTGGAATGTAGACCACTGAGGCTTGATGATGTCATACTGATTATCTTATTACAATATTTATGTAAGTTGTTTTTTTGCATATACGATTAGTGAAATTGCTAAATTGAGAATTCGCTATAAAAGTTTTAAAAAAGTTGAATCGTTTTTGTCTCAAAATCACGTTTACCTCTTATCAAATTTTTACGTTTTATTAAAGCTGTTTTATAATAAAGATATCAAACATTTATTACTGTGTGCTATAGTGGTATATAGTGTAATATTTTTAAAACTATTGCGAAATCAACCACAAAAGGCATGTGTCAATGGCTCATTGTATTAAGGGTGTACTGCATATGACGCAAATTTTGACTTTGCAGCAGTTTTTATCAGCTGCAAGGCGCGATGTCAAATAAATCTACAGCAAGGTCAATCAGTAGATAACCAGCGAAAGCCAGATGTCTGCTACTTACGTAAAATGTATATATCTTATTAAATGTAGAAAGATACATAAAAATTATAATGCACAGGATAATGTTTTGACATTTATGATTAAAACGCAAACACAGAGATCGGAATATCATATTTCACAATACCCATGTGGAATTCAAAAATTACACGTGTTAATGTTTTTTTCTCGCTTTTCTGCACCGACAATGAAGAAGGTCGTGAAGTCTAAATACGACCTTGATGCTCTAGCGATTGTGTTCCAGCTACAGAGCATAATTCAGAAAGATGATCCGATCCAATCACTTGTCTGATTTCATCGGCTCAATTTATCTGGGACGTCTCAAGAGCCCAGAGCCGAGACACCATCTCGCTACTCGGAAAACTCCGACAGCAAAGCAACAACTTATGCGAAACTCAACCGCTTTACTGAATTTTACAGGAAATTGTGGAGACTAAATATTTTTATATATTATTTATTTAATGTTTTTTTGTAATTGTAGCACAATATATCGTTTATCGTAACCATATATTATATATATATATTGATTTGAATATACATCGCTGAGATGATTCTTGGATTCCAGTATTTATATATAAAAACTACTTTGTTTCTTTGGTTCTTAACTCTGCGTTTATCCTAATTGAAAACCTCGTGTCTCGTGTGATTTACAAACGCACGTTGATACTTATATTTAACACGCACGCATATATAATAATCTCCACAAATTACCCAAGTATGTTGCTGCACACGTTAGTGAATCGCTTTATTTTACATATTCTACAAATAAGTCTTATATGACATGAGATTTCAGGTACCAATAATTATTAGAAGAGGTCAGCTATTTCTGTTAATTTGACAATTCGGTTTTACGCATTTGAGTTTTCTATTGGTGGCAGACATAAGTCACTTTGATAGGCGATCGTTTCGCTACATTCTTGTCACTTCGAGCCGTGGTCAATTAAAGAGGCGCCGTCAGCGTCACGCGGTGTACACTGATGGATTTGCAAAGATTTTTCAAGCTCGCTTAAATATTATAATTACCATATATTAAGTTATAAATTCGACAATGACCACTGAGACGAAATAAAAAACACAAGAAAAAAAACTTGAAATTCAAAATTTTACATACTTCAAAGTTTTTTCAAACTATAATTAATCGTACGTTTCTCGGAGTCACCTTTAAGTAACTTTACTAACATAAAATTGTGATTACGGTAAATATACGGGTTAATTTTTTTTTTCGCGTAGTTACCGTATAATCGCATGAAGTTATATGTTAATCAAAATATACGGCAAAAGCAGCTCAAATACGGCAAAACGGAATAACGGATAATGTCAAACATTATATAGACTCGGACCAAACATATTATTGATATGCTTATTAAGTTATAAAAAATTCATAAATAAAACGAGGAAAACAAAGAATATTTACAAAGATATGACATGATTTAATGACTAATGAACAATGGCTATAACATCGTAAAAAAATAATAGTTATTTTTTTTTTACTTACATGGTATTTTACTATAATTATAGTTTGTTTCGTATAATTTTGACCGAGGGTTTTTTTTATTCCGCTCACTATGCAGCGGGGAGGAGACCTGCAGGGCTAAGAGTCAGCAAATTCCCTAACGTCCAATAAAAATGGTTCAATACGTACCGCAGTACTTTCCTTGCTAGTAAAATTTGTCGATTGTGATAAGTATACAAATTTTCGTCAAAAGATAATAGTGTTCAAATTCAAAGATATTTATCAAAAAATAATAAAGTTCAAGACCTGTCGGGTTGTACTACTTTAAGTATAAATATAGCATGTTAAAATACTAATGAACAAAGTGATATATTAATAACTGACAACCATAAAATAGAAAAACAACAAACGTATAATGAGCGCTAGAGTAGAAATTTACTGGACCAGAGGCCTTCAACTGACAAGAAAAGCGTCGGCCGTGCTTCTGCTAAATTAGCTGAAGATATAAGGAAAGCAACAGGAAGCAGTTTGACGAAGCAAGCCGGAGCGAGAAGCAGTAACATCTTCGATAAATTACTCTTGGAAGACTACGTCGTTCAGTGGCTCTTCGCCTCTGGATCAATGTATTTATATTAAATTACTTAAACTCACTAACAGACATTTATGAATTTTACTCTTCATTGCTGAAGATCGTAAATATTTTAATTTTTAGTTGTTCTTGTTTGACCTGGTCGTTTCACCTCACAGCGCTTAATTGTATTCCGACCCACCGGTCAGCATTAAATTATTTTATTAAATTTCATTGGCCCGGTGACTACACCACAAAGTCCTTATCAAATATTAAAAAACTGACTGTTTCATCTAACTAACCTTTCTTTAAATCCTTAAAATTCTTGGACTTATCCTTGAGGTTTCTATTTTTTTTTAAAGAGCAACTCAAATATTTAAAACTTAAAAAATAAGTTAGATTCACTGTGAACACTCGCTAATGTATATCATACATCATATATATAAATTTGGTTAGCGTATCACTATTTACTTTTATTTTACTTTAGACACGAAAATCCCTAAAAATAGAAAAAAAAAAAAAAATACAGAATATTACTCTGTAACACGAAACAACATGTTTGTTGGAGTTACTTACTTCGAGTTTACTGGAAGAACAACTCAAACTCGATTTGCAAGCGCAATACAATTTTTGCATATATTTCTATATCTGTGGTAAACCCTGGTCAGATTGACCGACATCGTGTTAAGAGTCTAAAAATAAATCGTTACATAATAGCAATTTTGTATTCAATAAAAATAATAGGTTTCTAAAAGCTTTAGACTATATCGGACGTTCCAGCTCGATCCCTCGTCCTGAATTAAAATATTTCTAGGAAGTAAACTAAATGCATTTTAACTGTTACGATTGACACGATAATGTAGCGGCAAAGCGTTAAAATGCCCCACAAGCATAAAGTTCTCAGAATTTTGTCTAGGCCAACATTTCCTGAAGGCCATAATTAAAATATTTTCAGACCATAAACCTAGTTCCACTGGACGAAATCGAAATACTTTAAAAACTCTGGAGGCACATGAACGTTAACTAAACATATGCAAGAGTAAAAAATCAAAGCGAAGTATTTTTTTCTAATTACAATTATTGTTTTTAAATAATTATCTGTTATGCAAACGCAACATAAAAAAGTCTTACAAAAAAGAAAAAATCTATCTTTAGCTGACACCTATGCACTTTAAAATAATTTACAAGGCGTCTGATGTCCATCATATAGATATTTCGTATTTTGCCAGGTATTTAAAATGATTAGAGATAATGTTTTCTATGTCTATTGTAATTTAACCTATAAATAGGAATTGAATTATAAAAAGATATATCATCAGTTTAAAATTGCTGTACTCTTATACTAAACTATAGATGGTTAGAATTAGTTTTTTTTTTATCTAATTTATAATTGTATAAGTTTGCTTTAATTTAACATGCTTGCCTTGTTGCCAAATCCACGGCACGTCACTGCGTTAATATATTTAATTTGCCCAATCTTCAACAGGAAATTATAGTTTTTTTTTTATTTAAAAATTGTAATGAGATTTTAAAAACCTTCGTCTGTCATACCAGCTTAGGATATGCAATATTACTGTGGCAGTATGCTGTAGGGACATAAATAGAAAATCCAATTAAATTTATCTAATTCTTTAATTTATCATGATACGCCTTTCAAAACAAATCGTTTTACTATTTATGAATGAAAAATAATTTATTTAAAAAAAAAAAGTTCTCAAGGCGGCTTTTGGCTTTAGATCACTGGAGATAGCTCGCGACTAACCGAGCGGGCGGCGCGCGGAAAGTGTCAGTAACAAAAAAGTGATGTCTGACACTAACCTTTCTAATGTAAACAAACTGCCGATTTAAAATGGAACAAAGGTCATCCGATGCGGACATTAGGAGATGTCAGGGGTCAAGGCCGGGGATATTCATTATTGCATGGACAAAAATTCAGGCCAACTTTGTAGGCGAGCAGTTGCCGTTGTGACCCAAATAGTGCAGACGTCCGTTCATTCATTACATACGAAAATTGAGTGATTTTTTGACTGTGACGGTGAGCTACAGTAACCCACATGTAGTCGCTTTGCGACTCGTGGTATTGTTGTATTAAAGCACCGTTGACTTATATTAAGGAATCAATCTCGCGGTAGGTAAGCAAACAATTTAGCTGTATATCATTCAACTTTATCATATTGTTGGAGAGCCGTGGTCGAGAATATTCGATTTTTTGCAAAATCTTTTTATGCGTCTTTAAGCTTTTTTCTGAAGCCACAGCAAATGAATGGAATCAATATTAACAACTAGACTGTGCAGCTCTAATATCGATAGTGCTAGAACAGTTGACCGAAATTAATTATATATATATATTCTGATAAAAAAGTATTATAGACACCTGTTTAGATACTCATCACTTTCGGTAAACTTATTCTAAATATTAATAAAATATGACCCCGTGTGGGTTTTTGAAGCGAATGGTAGAATTTAAAATTAAATTTAATTCCCACTATTTTTTTAATGTGACATAAATTTTATTTTATTCATTTCAAACTATATTTTTTTATAGATATAATAACTATAGTCATCAATATAAAGTAAAATTTACTAAAGGTATTTATCGATTTATGTATATGTTGAGGGAATCGGCTACTATATTTAAATATATTCATTTAATTATTTTTTTATTTCGAGGTTCTAATTGCCAGGTTTAATATTATAAAAGTTTAATCGAAGTAGTTAATATTATTAATAACTCGTCATGTTTTTTCGCCGGCAAATAAAACTGGTATCTAAAATTATTTTGCTAATGTAATATGTTGCCTAATATTTTATATACAAAAAACAGTAATTGCAATACATGATGTCCATGAAATATTGAAATCAAGCAAATAAATCTTCAGTTCTACAGTATTATATAACATACGATTTAATAACGATTAAGTCCTAGACCTAATTATTTTATTTACTAATAACACGCGTTAACGTATTCCAATAACCTCAGAGGCTTTCTCCATTCTTAACACCAATTAACGAAGTCGATCGTAAAGATTTAGCAAAAAAGTAAATTATTATCAATGTCAGTAGTTCTAACATATTTTTTAAGCAGTGACAAACAACATACAATTATGCAAATCAAGCTTGATACGTGTACAGCCGAGAGCGATTTGAGATTGCGGCTTTTTTCAGAAGTGAAAATTAAGTAATATTTAGTTTCAGGTATGTGTAAATTTACATGTGAGTTTTGAGTTATTACTAATAACTCAACCCATTGACCTGCACGGTCTGCATGAATGATGCTACAAATTAAAAAAACAAGCATGGTTTATTTATTTTAAAAAATCTACATTAGGATGTATTATACTAAAATATTATCAAAAAATGGTGTCATATGTGTGTATGTAAATCCGTAAATAATAAATTCCAATTTTTGAAAATGTAATAAATTAATAATTTTCAGAGGTTAAATACCCCGTGACATATTATAAATACTCAAAAAAAGACATTAAAAGTATACATTATACAGCATACAAAAAAATTATATAGATATACAAGTATGAGTCTTCCCAACAATTATCATAATAATATTACGTGCTTTGTTTTACATTTTGCAGAGTTAACTTTAAATTTATAATATATTTTAGGTCGTATTAAATATATGTACTCTCCGAAAACACAAACAAATTCGTCTAATTTTTCACGAATTAATCTTTCAATTAAAACTCACGTTATAAAATTGAATGTCACCCTGTCGCTAAGTAACGAAAAATCCTCATTAAATATTCACGCACTGTTTATATTAACGAGTATACAAATATATATGATAATTTAACAGGCTCGGTCAAGGTGTACTATCAAAGGCTAACTTTATTGCTTCTTTACCTTCCCTTCCTTCTTCTTCCTTCTTACACATTACCCTCTCGAGCGAAAATTGCTTATGTTTGGCGAGCTAGAACCAATGACACTCAAATGGTCTAAGTAAGAGCTTCTCCGCAGACGTCACTATTTGCCATCGTCTCGAATACTCCAAGAAACCACTACACTGAGCATATTGAATCAAGCAGCGAAGTCGTTCAATTTTAGGTCATTCAACGTTCAGTTAGGTAACATTATTTATATGAAATCAGACCTTAGTTTTTAATACAACCGAAAGAAATACGCTCACTGCAGACCTTCAATAAATCATAGCACCTTTTAATACTAGTATCGACAGTGGCGCGCAGGTAAAAACAAGTTAAATTTTCAACGATGTGATAACACAGCGTGATTTTTTTTATTATATTTCCTTGACGTTGGAAGATAAGTGATAAAATCGAGACAATAAATAAAGTCACTTAAATAAATTCTTACACAATGTTACATAATATTGAAATAATGAAATACAGTATTAAAACACTCCGCGCTACTGGTTATTACACTGACCATCATTCTTGGCTCTTACTATGCTAGATAGACTCGCAGGCTCTCTATCATTATATATTATTATGACATATATCTTTTCACGTTGAGCTGCTAGAGTTATTTATTGCTTGTGGAATATTTAAAAGTATTCGATTATTCTCAATCAACAGATTGACATATCAATCAAACGCTAGATGCGTAAATATGGCAATCAATTTAACAGTGTCAATTTCATATAATCGGAACAGACTGTTCATTTAGAAAAAAATACGAATAGAATACACCGAGAAACAGCCACGTAGCTTATAGTCACAGCGCCTTTACAAGTTATAGCCATAGTACAAATAGTACAAAGCCAATCGTTTTCCGATTCGTTACATGTACAGACACAAAAAAATTACTAAATATTCTTCAGATCCAAAAAAATAATCAATATAACATTGATAAACATGAATGGTCATGGTTATGATCAACATAAGGTTCAAGCTATCGTGAAGTTTTTTGAATTGGCATGGATTAATATAATAATAATAAAAACCTCCTGTGACTAAAGACAAGAACCATTAGTATATGCATTTATCTTGTTTAACCTTACGCATAAAATTTCTGCGTTTTTATAATATTATAAAATGACCCAGAAACATATAACACAGCAATGAGATATATTAATAAGTTATAAAGTGAATTACAGATGCAAGCTGCGCCTACTCGAAGAAATATATATTTTTTAATCTTGGGTTCAGATACGAGGTAACATCACCAATCCACAAAGTTAAAGCAGGTGAAAATATTCCAATGATGGATATCAGATAAGCATAAGAGATAAAGCAGTAGTATTCACAACAGAAACCTGGTTTCATTGAATTTACGTCTGACGAAATGTTATAAGATGTCGTAACGTTAAGTGGATCACAAAAAGTGGAAATGTCCAAAAACGCTTTTCGTCTTGAATTTGATCGAACAAATGGTTGGACGTGGTGATTAAAATTGTTTTTGATAATGTTTAAAAGTATGAAAAATCTTAGATTGAACAGATTCATGTATGAAGCATTCGTATTTAAAATAAATAAGTATAAATATAGTAGATTAATTATTTGCTTTCATTTAAACATGGTAGTATTACCAATTTATAATTAAATTAAAATACTAGATTCGCAACTAGACACAGGTACTGGCAAGCAAGTAATATGAACGTTAGGAGTCTGCGAATGGCGTGTATTGTATTATTAATGCTTTCAACACAAATGATTATAATTACGATTCTTAGACGCAGTGTAATTCAAATGTAGGGCATATAATCAAGACCATCCGTTTAATCGGAACATATTATTCCCAGCTGAAAGATTAAATCGTGAATGTAAATCGTACTGGACTTGTGTAAACTACAGAGCGGGAAGGCACAACTTTATCAGACATCATAAACATTTTAATGTAATTAATAACCCCAGTTGGGTTACTGTACCCACAGGGCGGTATATCAAACGCAGGTAGGGAAGCCCATTACTTATATCCTATCCATGCAGAGATAATTCCATTAGTTAACGCCGGTATCAATTCAACGAATATTATTATGAGTAGATTTAAACAAATAATATGAATACACAAATCGCTAGGAGATTACGGTAAAAAATATAAATTATCAATATTTTTATTTGATTAGATAAGATGGATTTCAAAATATATTGGGTTCAAAAGTAAAATTAAGCTTTTAAAAAATTTAAGTTAACATTGAGAAATTAATTTTTATATATTTTAAGCTATTCAATATTAACATATTGTGTAGCAGTCCGATATCATTGAATTCATACATTTTTTGTTTATGTGTATTTTTATAAGTTCATAATTGTTGGTATCTTGTATATTTACGAACTTTAACAGACCGATATTACTAACTTTTATAATTCAAAATACATTTTCCCTTTAAAAATCCAAATCGAGCAATTAAATTATCATTTTTTAAACTTACAATTCCCTTATTTTTTAACTTAAAATTAACTTAATTATGTTTTATAAAGTTTAGTGTACTTTGTAACACGTACATTTATTCATTTTTTTTTCATATGAATTGGGACTCGCAAATTTGAGAATATCAAAAGCTATTTATGTGTTACGAAATCATACTAACATATTGTATCTTTCTTAGAAGATTACGTTAGTCGTAGTTAAATGTCCCAAAATAAATGTTTAACACTTAATAGAACTTATAAATAGAGCCCAAGAAAAAACATTTACAAATGTTTGCTACAAATACCTGTGATAATTCAGTGAAATTTTCAATATTAATAAATTTGCTCAGTAACAAGAGGCTGACTTCTAGTCTGCAGGTTCTTCAAGTTGTTCCGGCTTTACCCGGTGTGTTTGCATTTAATTTATGAGTCAATTTGGATGTCTTTCCTATTAATTAATTGTGATATACAACATACTTATTGCAATGTAGTAATAAAGGTATATTAATATTTATTATCATAACTAGTGATAGGTGTCATTATTAATAATAAAATTATTGCATGCTTCTGTACATAAATAAAGGAATGACACGATTTGGTTATGTTAAAAATTATTTTTATGTGGTCTAAAAGAATAGTATCATTTATGAATGAACTTTCCTCAAGTAACTATAATCGTTTGTAATATTGTGTTTATATAAAAAATCACGCAAAATGAGATCATGATATTAATTACACAGAGAAAACAGGAAGAAAATTAACAGATCAGTCATACTTACAAAACTAGTGATTATTATTAAATACACATATACAGTCCACATGGGGTTATTTTGCTTAAAGAAATTAATAAATGCATTAAAACCACATGAAAAAACACCCCCACATCTCGAAAACGATTTAGTTTGTATACAGTTCGTAATTCTCCGAAGAGTTTTATAATCAATAAATTTTATTCGACAACTGTTTATTCATATAACCAAACCTACAACCTATCCCCATAACAGATTTTTCATATAACTCTTATTATAACCACAAAAATACTATATTAAAAACTATAGATATAGAAACATATATTATTTCAGATGATATTTTTATATTGCTTGTGTAGATTATATCTACTCGCATGAAAATGTGTCTACGGTTCTTGCATGAACACCTTGTAAGATTGAATACTACATTAAAAAAGGTATCTGATAGACTTGTTATCTGAGTGTTATGTTTGGTTTAGTTTTTAATAACATTTATATATCAAAAGAAATTAGAGAAGTGCGCCGAAATAAATAAATTAACAACGGTCGCTAAAGCCTACCGACTTATCAGGTAGCTATAAGTTCTAATTTTCACTACATGATGTTTAAAGCAGTCATTGTACTGACAAAATATTTATTGATAGATTCACAGCACGTTGCGAATTGAGGACAATATAATTTATTGACTTGCAATCAATTTTTTCAATTGGTCCAATTTCCTGGAAGTGATAAAGTGAAAAGTGATCAGCAATACGTCATTCCCCGATACCACTGAGAGATTTTTTAAATTTGTATGGTGTAAGTAGCATAAATACGTACAAACAACATAGATAAAAATTTACATTGATTTTGACCACAGATTTATCAAACAGCTAATATGAAATGCATTGCTCACACAAAGCAACATTAATTAATAATAATTCATGATTTTTCAGATCTGAGATTTATAAAATCGACCCAGTTACAAAACATTATATACAACAACAAGTACCTATACCCACCCGACTTAACACAGTTTATGTTATAAAATGGGATATCTTTAGCTGCTAATAAACTTTTTATTAGTGGTTTAAAAAAACTCATTTTTACCAGGTGGTTTTGTTAGTTAAACATAGTACTTATAAAAATCGCTACCCAATGTAACAAAAAACATATTTTTTTTACATTCCTGAAAAACTATACTGGAGATACGATTAATTACATTATATATGTTTTGTCAATTTGTTTATTGCAATTTTAGTTTAATATTTTCAGTTTAGATAAGTTTTAGACGCTATTTACAAATAAAGCCAATATAACCCAAAAAACTGTAATAATTGGCTATTTTGATAATAAGTTTCCTATGCTAATTTTTCAGACACCGCTCTCGGGTCTAGCACACTGTATTACAATGCAAATTAAACTGTACAAAAAATGGCGATACACATCCCAGTTGGCATTCTGCCATGACGTCAGAATAGTCTGTGAGCCGTGGAGCATGCAGACCGAGGCAGGACACTTCCTCTGCGAGAGCATCCAAACAACTCGCCGGCCGCGCCGAGCTTGCGCCGGAAATGCGCCTAACGCAGGCATTTGAACGCGTAACGTTTATTTCAGACTCAAAACTCAAACACTGTCCACTTGTTTTAATTCTAAACTGGCTGCGAAATAAAAGAGCAAATTAAAAAATATATATATTCCACTTATTATTAAAAAAAAATTGTAAATATACTCGCATCTCTGATGCCCGTCTCACAAAAACGAATTATTTTGTAAGAAAAAAAATTATTATTTTGTCTTATTAAAATAACATGATATTGAATATGTATTAGTATTATCTATTTTTATTTCAAATTCAAACGTATTTTTGGCTTCAAATTACTCCTTTTCTCATGATCACTTAACACATACGATGATGGTAGAGCGGTGCCTATCAAACCTACCAAAAGCGATCAAAAGTTTTCCATCCCTGATTTATATGATACATATTTTACGCTTACGTTATTATTTTCTTTGTGTTTTTTTTTAATCTATCACTAAACGCTACAGGAAAATTGGTAAGATGTTTACTTTATACATATCGACGAATCAAGTTGATTAATTTCCTTGTGACGAATGTATATATTTATGAAAAGGAAATGTTAATTTAATTACTTATATCGTTTTAGAATAAACATATGTAGATTAATTAAAATACCTCGAGACTCGTCTTGTGTGCGTGCCATTTGCAGAATTCAAGTCTCCTGCAAATGTCCACGGCTACTGAGTACTTAAACAATCCTGGTAATTCTCAATTACGTACGTTCTAAGAGATTTATTTTAAACGCTCTCTGGAAGAACATACCTGCTAATTAAACACATGTTTACACGTAGCACTGATATACTAAACCTCGCTGATGTTGGGAATAATGTTTGTGTATGTATGATCATTGTGTTTTAACTTGAATTGTATATATTTTACTGTCAACACATACCGAGATTGGTATAAAATATTACTTGATACATTGAACAGACTACTCTTATTTAAGGTATTTTTAAACTAACGAAAAATTTAATATAAAAATAAAAATATTCGTTGCTTTTACGTTTAAAGTTTGATCGCAAACCTATCAAAGCGTTTAAAGTATAATAAAATGCTCCAAAAAAATCTTATGCTCATTTGTCCGTTAGCAAAGCTCATATTTTTCATAATACAGCCTTGTAATAACCGTGAAATTATCTTTTAATATTGGGGGAGATGAAGTCTTCAAGATTTTCCTTTGAATTATACCACAAAGACCGAGTCTCATACAATGGCCTCTAATGAAACCAAAGGAATCAAAAGACCTCTCTTATGGTTATTAAAATAATAATAAAAAAAAGCCCCTCCACTTGTGATTGGCCGTGGAGTGCTGATGCGGCGAGGAGTTCTCTGGCCCCAGAGAGCTTGTATATTTGGATGCGCTCCGATATCGCTCAGCCTTGCTTTAGCAATAAATCAATCTTCTAAAAATATTCAATTGCGCTAATCACATGGAACCGTACACGCAAGTGATTTCAGGCATATTTCGAGCGATGTTGATTTATTAATTAATGAATCTATACGAGACGATGAATATTAATAGATTATTTATCAAAAAATACCGGGCTATCAAATGCCTGTTTAAGTGTAATGATGTATTTTTGCATCAATGTCAAAATATAAGCGTAAATGCATATTTATGTTAACATCAAAATATCAACTTATCTTTTATACAAGATATTATGATATATGGTATGGTATGATAATGGTGATTATTCATATCTATGTAGATAAATTATATTTATACACATCGTTATTATAAATCGAAATCTTGAAAACGTCAGTACACCCACCCAATGCCTAATTATTTCAGGAAGGACTTTCAGAGTGGTCAAATACACCCGATAAGACTGAAGAGGTGATAAGGTCGCGCAGACCAGGTGACCATATAGTAAAAACCCTACTCGAAATTCCGACCACCGAAAGAGTCAAGGGACCACCACAGGTGAAATGGTATTATAGAAATATCGAAATGTAATTGAGTAAAACGAAAATTGATCTGGCTAATACTTGAGCATGATTCAGGCTTAAGTTTATTTGAAAAATCCAAAGCAGACAAAAAAAAATTAATAAAATATTTTGACAAATCACATTATTTCAATAAATATACGCACAGCACAGCAAAAATTATCTTAGAAATGACGCGCGTAATAGAGGTAAGTGAATTTTTTTAACCACAGGACGTCATTGAGAATGGAAGTACCTGAATCGAGGACCTCCTATAGTGTAATAATTTTCGGTTATTTGCGTGTTTTTCCTATTGTATATTACTTATCCTTTATGCTGAATACTTTGATATACCAAATATTAATATACCCATACACATCTTGATTTTAAGTCTTTTTTGATCGGCCACAGTGAGCCGCTAGGATAACCAAAATTTCGTAGTAAAATACTTATATATAAAATGCAAACTAATATTAAAATTCAATGTGCTAATTTAAAATTATATTTTTATATTTCAAAAACGATTATTGTTACATTTGAAACAAAAACTCAAAAACAATGTTATATGTTCCATGAACGGTATGATAGCTAAAACATAATGGTTTTCCATCAAACTTTTTAATTAAGGGATTTTGCCGGTATGAACCCAGGCCTTAATAATCTAAATAAAATCCGATTGCTTAAACTACAATGTGTAATGAAGTTTGCATTATATCATTACATTAAATCTTGTCGGCATGCTATTGAACGAAAAGTATCTCTATAATACTGACCATAATGATAAGATGCGGTCAAAGACTTCACGAAAGGTCAAGTTCACAGTTACGTCCTGGTTAAGGAAGCACAAAGGACGGCATTGTATTAGATTCACTTTCTACACAGCAATAGCATTTGAGGCAACAGCCTGTTCAGATATTCATTGAGAAACCAAACTTCTCTCTTTGTGTTGGCCATTCGAGGCGTCTCCCGCGTGTGTGACCACCCGAGAAATGTTTTTAAGTAATATTACACAATATTAATAATAAAATATAATAAATTGGTTTATATTCAATTTGCATTTCAAAAAAATCTTTAAGGAAAACTAAATAACTGTTTGTTTACTATTTTTTTCTGTACAATAAATAGCTATTCTGATAGTCATATCTGCATGAATTTATTTGATACTAATTTTAAATAAATTAATCCGCTAGTGTTGCTAAAGTTATTCTATACAGTATAAAACATGTATAGTTAAACGTTTTAAATACAAAGGATGAAGTACTATTAAAATATATTATTTTAATAGTACTTTTAATTAAAAACATGCCTTTATAATGTAGCCTTTGTCATGGAGGCCCGCACACGTTCAGTAAGGGGGATCGTCTCCGAGTGTAAAATTTTAGCCACTCTTGCTGTGTAGATACTGTAAAATATGTTCATTAAGATTAATTTATTCGTAAAGTACGAAACGTGCTCACGAATACAAAAAACTTAATTACAGCATTAAATGAACATAAAAGATATAAAAAAATGCCTATGCATCTTTGAAAGCTACGCATGCGACGTGTATTGATTTTATACCTTCTACTTGCGTAGATTTTCTACGCGTTAACTCAATTTATCACGCGATAAATAACACAATTTGAAAGTCATTTATAGCTTTTGGATATTTATAAAGGGAAACTAAAAAATCCATTTTTCGCAGAATCTCTGAAAGCCTATTAAAAAATAAAATTAAGCAATAAAAAGCAAAAAAACAAATATTTGTTTATGAACTAATACAAAATACTCTTTACACAGTTCATTTTTTTTTTAAATATACCATTTTGGCCATGACAGAATAATTAATTTTGTGCTACGAAAAACCAGTTAATTATTTTAATATTATTTTTGTTTAAATTACTTTTAAACATTATTTCAAACACATTTTAGATTTAATAGAGTTCGATAAAGCAATAAAGATTGAATTATCAATCATGAAAAAAGTAAGCAAGAATAATCAATTTTCGCATTTGATTAAAGCTGTATTTTTTCCGTAAATTCTCGTCTCGGCGTGCACGGATGCTAAGAGTGTGAAATTTATTGCGATCAATATCGACAAGGTGGTTTGGATCAGTCCAATAAAAACGATAATGTTGAATTATTTTGAAATTAATGTTTACACGTCTGAAAAAGATAGCGTCTCGCCGGAGGGTATTGACTTCGCCAATGAAGTTGGGTACAGACGATCCACGCAAAACGCTGCATCCTCTTCTGCGGCTATCTTTGTGGCGTTGGTTATTAATACGTCGAGCGTCTGGGTTCGCGACCGGTTAGAGGCAAAAATCGGAGATATTACAGGGAGAAGTTTGATGCATAATCAGCCGGATGTCAATATTACCGGATGTCAATATTAGCATACTTAATGTCATATCCGAAACGAAATTCAGCAATTCTCATATTTCATCATTCTCACTTTCATAAATGTCGGATTACAATTAGTTAAAACCACGATACTGGTTTTAATAAAAAAACTAAACTCATATAAGAATAAAAATAAAATTTTAATATTTACAATTGATTATTTTTAGTCACCTATTGTTTAGATAATGTGTCGCTGTGGTGTAGGTAATTTCGTGATATATTGTATGCAAGTTGGTTACAGTAATACGTGCGCCTAATCTATTGTGTGGTCGGAGTGCACAAAAAAGTGAATCAGCCCTATTAGTCACGTCCAGATGATGTCGTGCGTGAGTCGTGACCCGAGAGTCCGGCACAAACTAGGGTTGTCAGTTACTGTTTTTCGTGTCACTTAATCACGACAGCGCTTTCTTCATTCATTCAGACTAATGAATATTCACAACGCGGTGAATAAATATTTGAATATAAACTTTATAAAAATCAAATTGTGATAAGAAAGGCATCGTTCATTTTAATCCATCAATTTATTGTTGATGATAACATGTAGTTGCATAATTAAAAATACTTGCAATACTTAGATTTTTTAACAATATAATTATAACTCTCCATTACCACAGTAAAATTAAGCTACAAATGTATTTTCAATGAGTTGTGTACAATAATTTAAAAAAATTATATTCGCGTAGAAATGCTTTTTTTTAGACCCAGGGCATGTTCAATTAATTATTATAAGAATTTGAAATTCGTTGAAAAAAAAAAAACGAAATATTAGAGAAAAGGGCAAGGCAAAGATTACGTTTGAATAATACGCACAACGCTCGTGTTATATGTTGCATTTGTGAGTTTTTAACAATGGAAAATATTTTTAGTGAGGGCTATACCGGGAAGTATAAATTCGGCTTACTCACCTCGGCAAGTGCAGCTGCACGACTTTTGGTTCTGTTCAGATGTCGAGTTGACCTGAACATCTGTCACCCTCGCCCGCATTTTGCATAACCAAGAAATATTATTTTAAATAATTTATTGAATATTACTTTCAGATACTATCGGCGATGTCCTCTCCAGGTGTTACTCCCTTGCAACAAACAAAAAATATATAACCATTTGCGTATGTATAAGCTTAATGATAAATGAATTCACTACTCACTTTGAATATCTATACAAGTCAACGCGAGGCTGACGGCTCTGGCAAGTTCAAATTTGCAAGTCCTCTGAATTACGAGCATATTCACCGAGGGAAATTCATTTTTAGTTTATTCCGTGAATTTGTTGAAACATGTGTGCAACATTTGTTTTAGCTGTTGTATAACTATAATTTATCAAATTAATTGTGATAATTTTATCAAAATACATACAAATGACATGAATCGAAGAACAAATCTAATAATGATCAAACTTCAGATGTTAAAAATGGGTCTGATATTGAACTCATATACATTTTTAAACAAGCGTTTATTATAAATCTATTTTATCATAAATTTAGATGATATTATTATACCATAAAATGTTTACAATGTCGTAATAATCATTTTGATCATGTATGTATTTGACACTGTATTATAAAAGTAATCAAAAATCAGATTAGCAGCAATAACTATATATATATCAATATAATATAGAAGCTTATAAATAATGATGCGAGCTTCATATTTATTTCTTATTATTAATTATTTAATCGTAAAAGTTAGTGTTATGTTGTGGGGCTTACAAGATGTTCAGGTGGTAGCGTATGCTAGAGTAGAATTATTCTAAGCAAAATTTATTTAAATTTCTAATAATATTCACTACATACACAGGATCATTGTTTTGTATCTGTATTATGATACAATGATGTAAATAGTCATTGACCATAAAAATAATTTAAAAAAAAAAAGTTTATGGAGAGTAATGCACCCCTCGGCCATATATCGGTTAAAAACCATAAATTGTCTATTCCCTCTAGTCAGCTCATTACAATTACGAACACTAATTGAAGGAGCATTTTCGAGCGCGGTGGGCATTTGTCTCGGCGGGCGGCGCGGAGTATAAATAGGTGGACGCGCTGGGATATTATTATACCGACTCCTTTCACTGCCACAGGCGCATCTGGATATTCAATCATGATCATGTTGTGACATGGTCATGGCTTCAAGTATAATTGGGAATTCGAACTAAACGCAAATAAACAATCACTATTATTCAGCAGTAATTGTTGAATTTATATGGCACTAATTATTTTTAAAAAAAAATATGATGTCTTCACAGGCAGTAACAGAACTTGTGACTGATTTGCGATTAGCCAATAGCCTCCCTTTAATTTGAGTCTTTTCTATGGTTTTGCCTAAGTAAGTCGCGAAGTGTGTAGAGGGCTTATTGGTTATGGCGAAAATTTAATTCATGATCATATTTTAACTCAAAAGGCAGCAGGGCTTTATATAAAATATGCCATAAGGTGCCCGCCTGGAGGAATTCCTGAGCCAAGGCTTGCTTGGCGTCCGTGTCGTATGCAAGTCACCTGCCTCTGGTTTAAGATATTTATTTGCAGAATTGAACTTGGAAAATTAATATTAACCAAAGTTCATTACAAATATATATAATATCTTAACTTATAATATATTGCGTATTAGGATTGTTACCTCGTGAGTATTTACGTGGATGCGAATTATTAAATTAAACACAGGAGAGTCTCACGAGGCGCGGCCCGCCCAGTAAATGCACCACGCAAGAGTGACTTCTGACAAAGGAAAGGGCTGACAATCACCTGGAGAATACAAATTGAGAATCGTATCATTCATATTGGACGAAAAGCTTGGGGAAAGGCGTCATCAGTACGTATAGATGCAATAAAAGTTATAATATTTATTTAAAAAATCAGTGCTTTAGCTCATAAAAACTTCCTAAAATACAGCTTAGCTAAATTACCGTACCCAGTAAAATTGATTCAATATTTTTGAAAATTTATATGTACTATATATAAATTTTAATCTTTCAAAAATAGCAAAGAGTTTAAAACTTTAACTAAAATAAACCTGAAACTAATTGGCATTGCATACATAGGAATTACCTGCTTTTATAACCACTTGAAAAGTGCCCAAGCGTTATTTAAACTGATAAAACGAAAGGATTTACCGGATTGTAAAATTGTATTTCAGTTACACGAGGCTCACAAGCCTCATAAATGGCATGAATCATTTGCACGCACCCCCCAAAGGCGCTGTAGGTCAGTGACGGTTAAAATATACACGAAATAATAATTATAAATACAGTCCTGCCCTTGGTGCTTCTATTATTCATAGAGTATTGAGTGCGTCAACATTTTACATTCATGGGCTCACCCTCCAATAAAAAAACATCGAGGGCTACTCTAAACAAAGCTAATTCAAACAAACACAGTTTGGAGGCTCCGTACTGCAGAGGCGACCCGAGCCAACCGACTCCGGATAGTGTTGCCTGCACGCACTCCCGGCCTCTTCAAAGCAGCAGTAAACTCAAGTATTTCAAAATATTTATAGGGACTACGTATAAAACGCTACATGCCTGCTTTATTTAATTTAATTTTATAGTCATTATACAGTTAACACCCTTACTTCACAAGACGAATCCATTTTCACATTGCGTAGAAAAAACCAGGCATCGTCTATCTTTAAAAGGTAGTGGTAATACTGTCGCATTCATAACGTTTATAAAATAATATATAAACAGGGAGTTTTCCTACACAAAGCATATGTAGAGGCAAAAATGTAAATATATTTCTAATACGAATACTAGGTATTTAGGTATATGAGGATAAAACCGAGCGGATTAGAGATTAGAGAATCTCAATAACACTTGGTTTAATTTAGTCGTAAGTATGACCTTCAAGACAACCGTCTTTTCTCCCAGAGGCATTATAAAACAATGTCAATGTCTTCAGACCCTTAAAAACATTTCGTCTCTTTGTTATAAATTAAGAGCTACGATGGTTTCAACATTGAATAAATTAAACTCTATTATTTTGATTACTTTACCAATCAAAATTATTCCCAATTTAATAATACCTCCAATTTACATATTTCAAAATTTGTATTCAAAGTTTTAAAACGAAAATAACTTGATTGGATATTTAAAATTTTAATAACACTGTCATAAAAATGCCTTTGTAAATATTAATCTTAATTTATAAACATAAAACCGCATCTGCGTTTGACGCCTCAATTTTATTTATTTTTACTTTGAATTGAAAAAGTATATTTTCATTTGATTAAATTTTGGCATTAGTTTACGATTTCACATTAATTTATGGTTGAAAAATATTGCCAAGAAAGTGCGGTCTTCTATTTAAATGCTCCTTAAATTGTATTATTAATGCAATTTTACTTAATTGCGTCATTAGAATTAGGAAAACAGCCAAATGCTAATCATCAGTCATCCGATACTTAATAAAGCATATTCCGCCAATTTAAAATCAAAAGCCCTTCAATTTGCAATTAATAGAATTAAGACAACTAAACGTAAAAACTCGTACCCGATGTTCGTTTCTGCAAGACTTTAAATAAGAAATTTAATTTTTTGATATCCGTTTTTTGTTGTTGTTATTTTTGTATATTGATTCGTAAAACTCTTAATTAAATCCAAGAGGTTTGTGTTTTAATCATGCCTGTGTCTTAAGAAAACAAGCATTCACGTAGTTTTGTTTGTAAGCATTTTAATAGAAAATAAGAAACTCTTCTGAATAAATAATACTATTATGCCATTCATAAAAAAACTAATTAAAATTTTCTAAAATTATTTTTGGAGACACCGTGTATAAGCCAGATTTATAATCGGTTTGAACAAAAATACATCAGGGGCTATTTTGTTTGTAGTATTTTAAAATGTAAATGAGAAATAATCACACTATAGATGAAAAGTATATATTTATCAGAATTAACCTGTCTGATTATAAAAGGCCTAACCAAAGACATAAGAGAACTTACTGGCATTTAAGAAGAAAAAAATGTCGAAAGAAATATCAAAGTTTTTAACGGCTCTGTAAAGTTGAGTCAGGATAATTGCAGGAGAAATACACTCCCCCATATCCAGTAGAAATTATTGCCTTTAACTTTAGTAACTCGGTTATTTCATACATTAAGTTTTCTCCCGGAGTAACTTCTTACGTGAGTGCTTTTACCGAGCCCTCCCAGGAATTCCAGTCTCGCCGTATAATATTTAGTTTATTTTTTATGGGACATAAAGAATAGTTATGTCACAACATGGCTTTTATCATAAAAATAACCATGGCTACCATTAAAAGACTCTGTTTTAAAAAAGTAGCTTAATAACACACTCTAACTAACTTATTTCCAAAGCAAGCATCTATTATACTGATGCATATCAAAAATGTCTCGAAATCAATTATATCCTTAAAGTTTAAAAAGTATATATCATAATTATCGATTCATTAAATTCAGTCAGGGTTGCGCATTTGTCGCCACATATCAGAGGCTTTAAATCCTATACTAAGAATAATTATAATGCTGTCTCTCTAGCAATGTCTCTAGCAATCATCACGCTGAATGGATTTTATATTTGAAAACTTTGTAAACCTTACCGTCTTCAATGTTATTTAAAATCTGTTTCTATGGTGAAATATTTAAATTATGTTTAATTAGTTATTTTTAGATACAATGTACCGCATGCTGCCAACAAAAACAAATGTGCCACGAGCCTGCGTTTGCGTCTGGAATATTTATCAAATATCGCATTGTTACAATAATTAAACAATTTTAATCATTTCCTAGTCCAACTAAACAAACTAAACAAGAAAATATAAATTTTGTAAAAATAAGAAAGAAGTGCATATATTTTGTAAAAACCTGTTGTTCTTAGATCCAAAGTTTACAATTCAACTAAAAAAATTATCTCAAACACCTTTTTACGTAAACGTACAGCAATTTGATATTATATCTACAATAATTGTATGCATTAACATTTTCGTAGATCATAAAAAAAGTATTTGGTCAAATAAGTAAGCATAATATTCACGCATATGAAATTTAAGACATCGATTAACAGATAAAATTACATCGATTAAATTCCCGTTAAGGCCAAGTCCAAGCCAATGAACAAGAATTAATTTGAAATTAAAAAAAGACTCCGTACAATGTAACTGCTAAACAAAGACGAGACGCCCTTCACACATGGTTGAGATTGTATCTTCTTACATGAGGTGTAATTATTCGAGTCGAATGATCGGTGGAAAAGTTTTGAATCATGCCTAGTGATGAGCACAATTGAACATAACCGATATATATAGTTATTTTTGTAATAATTTAATTACTTTTTGTCATTAAAGTACAGTATGCTTAAAGAAACCAAAGCGTAAGCATGATCAGCTCAAAGTGAAAATAAAATTTTACTTAGCCGTACAATAAAACATGGCATGTCAGCAAATCAGCCAAAACCATTTTAATTATAATATTTACTTTATATTATAAATTATTTCAAGGGAATAAAATTAAAAAAATCGAATGAATATATTGTGAATGAGCTCAAATATTTCTACTTAAATGGTTTCGTGATAAAATGATACACAATATTTTTGACAGAGAGTACTTGGTGGAATTCCATTTTAATATTTTTGAGTAAAATACTTTAGTGATTTTCCACATGTTCGTTTTTATTTGTGACCGGTTTCGCCAACCTTTCACGTTGGCATTATCAAACAGAGTGAGATTTTATATAATAATAAGCAATTAGGTAAACGATTGTTAGAGGGAGAGGTTGTTGGAAAGAGAGAGAGTGATTGTCAGGTGGTAAAACTCGATCGCCAAGAGATTTTAGAGATCAATCGCATAAAAGATAACACACCGGAGCACCTGCTTAATGACCATGTTATTTTTAATAAGTCCCCACTACTATTCCCTATTGCTAAATCACATCTTTAAAAAACTATTTACTGCGCAAAACCTATTATTTACAGATAAACACACTACAGGACAAACTCCAACACAGGATAACTGTTGCTACACCCCAAAGCCACTACTTTAGATAATTACCCCATTAATTTGTTCACAAAATTTGCAATTCTATAGAATCCTCCACTTGTCAGGTACATTAAAATCACACTAGCCCTTACCACCTGACAATCACTCTCTCTCTTTCCAACAACCTCTCCCTCTAACAATTGTTTACCTAATTGCTTATTATTATATAAAATCTCACTCTGTTTGATATTGCCAACGTGAAAGGTTGGCGATACCGGTCACAAATAAAAAACGAACATGTGGAAAATCACTCAAGTATTTTACTCAAAAATATCAAAATGATACACCGTTTGACTTTAAACTTTAACGATTTTTGACATCGATCGATTATTCCCATCACTAGCCTTGCAGGCAATCAGACTCCTTTATCCAATCAATGGTGTGACAGCTGCACACAAGACGGCGGCTCGGCGCCTCGTGCCCTTACTGCAGACCGTTAAGGGTCAACCCATGTCCGCCCGGCACGACACGGTTTAAAAACATATTTGAAATCACATTTCGACACATGTTTTGGAGACTGTCCGTGATCGAAGTGGCTGGAAGTCCGTTGATATAAAGCTTTTACGCTAGCATATCTCCGTCAACGGAGTATCAACATCATTCAAGTGGTGCGTTTTAATGTCTCGATAATAAATCGATAATCGTCATAGCTTCAACATTCTAAAAGGCCAGGCCTCGAAGATGCTCCGTCATTTTTCCAAACTCTTTTCGTTATCATAAAAATCTGTATTCTCTTTGCTGTAATAATCTTTCTTTTAAAATATTACTAATATTACTAACATACAAAAAATAAGTAAAATTCAATAGTTATGTAAATACATAGTCAGTTTCATGGCCAATGTACACGTTGTAGATATATTTACGACTTGATCTGACACATGCACCGTCGGTAAAAATATTTTTTATATAAAATACCGAGACAAATTTTACTACTATTACGCTAGCAGCGGCCATGACAAATCGCCAATAAATCACAAATAAAAAATGTGCCAGATATAATTTTACTTCATACAATACTAGTTTTCTCTAGAAGCAAGATTAGCATTTTATCATTAGCATTGGAATGGAAATAGTTCAAAGAAGATAACATTGAAATATTTTAGATTTCATTTGCAGTTTCAGTTTAATATAATTCATTTGCGACATAGCAACTAAAAACCACGCGAGACAGGTTTGAGGCTGACCCGACCCGTGGACCATATGTTTAAAAATTCTAATGGTTCTTTTAACTGCCACTCACTAGTTTTTTTTTTTACAAAATTCGGCGATCCTCTGCCAAGGCGGGGACCTTTGATTGATTCATATTTTTAATGTTAAGATTATCCACGAACCTCACCAACAGCTGTGTGTGAACAACACGAAGGTTCATCATCATGCATGACTTTCAGGTCAAACACAAAAAAATAGCTTTAATATTCAGATAAATCTCCATTGATTTCATTGGGTAATATTTACCTTTCAATAAGAATGGTTAAAAAAATATATTGTTGGTTGTAAACAGAGTTTTTAGATCCAACTAGTCCCGATAAAACGGTTAGTATACTTTATTACTATTGGTAGTTTTTTAGAAGTTGAATAATTCGTTGGCTTTATTATTTAATTTACTAAATACTTAATTTAATAATTATATAAACCTTTTATAAACGTTATTCAAAATTGAAGATACATCATCTACGTGCCTAAACATAATGCTAATCCATTTCTACCGGAATCACTTTTTGAAGTGATTTTGACTTAGTATCTTCGAGTGGTAGAAATTCTGTCACGGGTCGCCAGTATTTTTTTTAGATGATGAATATATTTTTTTGAGATAGCCAGGTCTGTTAAAACGCATATGATTACAATAATATGTCAAGTTATAAATGTTAAATAAATGGTAGAAAAATATCATTTTTAATGTTATTATTTTAAAATTTGTAAAGTTTATTTGATATTCAAGTCTTGCTCACATGTTAAACTAACTTAGCGCCACTGGTAATTCATTAACTGAATAAATATTTTTTTTTAGAAATAATCAGTTCATTGCCCCTTACAAACAAACAAGACAGACAACATGAGATTCATAAAAAGGTAACAATAACACAAAACATATTTGAACATAGCATTGTAGAGGATGTCGTAAGTGAAATGTGTACCAAATTAATCAAAATAACGATTACTGGCACCGTATTAAATTACTGCAACAAACCAGATTGAAATAATGGTACTGATGATCTCACACAGTCGGAACCAGAAGTCCCGTTTGTAAGATAAATTTCCAAATGCATATAATGGCTGTATAATCTTTCATTTTATTATTTCTCTCTTGCAATTTGCTCAAATCTACGATTAATCATGGAATTTGGAGATATAAGCGTAACGGTTAAGTAAAATGGGCCCTTTGTCACGCTTAGAGTTCACAGTCAAATGAAAAGAATTTTTAAATCCTACATTATTACTATTAGATGTTACGTATATTTTAAAGGCACGTATAAATATGCCTGTATAACTTGTTTTTCGGTCCTAAATTATTCGATCCTTAAGTCCTAAAATTAAAAACTAAATTTATATGAACAACATATATGAATAGCAGATTACGATCATTTATATATATACACACACACACACACACACATGATGATTTTAACCTACTAAGATTAGATTAAAACGCACTGGGCTCCACATCAAGAACAGGCCGTCTCTTATTACATTAATGTCCCTACGACAGATGAGTACTAATTGCTCCCTTGAGAACAGAGAGGACCATTGTATGTAGTATCACCGACCGAGTCCCTTGTGAATGTTTATACAATCATTCTATAAAATATCCATTTAGCTGCATTAGGCCTATATAATTAGGATTTTAAAATTGTTTTATCCTAACAATTGGTTACATCGTTTAAAATAAAACAAACATGCGATAGCCAATAAGATCGCTGGTTTTTAAATGTATGTATTAAAATAATAAGATAAAAAGATCTATATATTTTATAATCAATAAAAAATCAAGTATTTTTGGTTGGAATATCGTGCAATATAAAACTCTTTTGTATGCTCAAACGTTTTCAAAAATATGGCTTTTTTTAAAACGTTTTATAATGTAAGCATCTCCTTATTTCCAATATGAAATTGCGACACCCGAAGTTGCCATTATGCTCCTCGGTCCATGACAGGATGCCTCTATGGTTGGTTACATGAATTTAAATTGACAGACTACGCTGACCGGGTCACCTCTGTGAAACCATCATCTCGTATCGGTAAGTAAGCGAGACTTAAGGTTAATCTTCAGGGACGAAGGACTGTACGGTGGCTACTACCTTACGCCAAAAAAATCTTAGCTTCATGAAGGTAGGTATAAGGAGAAACATAAAACTTTATTCCTAAAAAAACATTGCCTCTTGAGTGTGACCTCCTTATTAAACACAGATCTTAATTCAACACAGTGAATAACAAAGGCCGGGACCTTTACAAAGTCTGGTGAGGGAAAGGAAAATATAAATATATTACTTAAACGTGTAAATTAAAATTTCATATATCAAATATATGAAATTTTAATTATATCACATTTATTTATATCAAATATTTATTAACTTATATCAAAAATCGAAAATCAAAGTTTACACGAATTTGTAAACTTTTATAAAACTAACTATATTTGTCGTTGCTGCCACCTCGGTGTATTTAACTAATAATATATAAAATGACACACGGCACCTATTATCTCTACAAATACATAATTTCTCAATGTATTTCTACATCTTCATGCGAGTGATACACGGGTGTGGTAGTTGGAGTAGGGCTGGTTGGGGGATCGCTTTATCAATCTTTCCCCACCCTCGCGTGTGGGACGCTCCAGGATCTCTAATGGAAAAGAAACGGACAAACTTTAGCCCCCATTCTCAAAAAAAAAATAAGAGTTCAGTTGTAAGTTTACTTTCATTGGAGCACTTTTTGCTTCTACACATTAGAGAAACTAAACTTTTTTTTCTGGACGATTCTATAAGTCGTAGAATTTTTAGAAAATATACAAGGTATGCAGACCATCATCATAAATAAACTGTAGTAATAAAATAGATTCATGTGGCAATATTACAAGTAATCGCCTACCCCGTTGAATACTAGATCCAAAAATATCAACAATTTCTTGCGTCGATAAATCCGTAAATCTATTTTGTTTTGGGCTTTCAGTTAGGATAGTGGTTGCCATTTCATAAATAAAAAAATTAAACGGTAATCTTAAAATTAACGTATAAATAGTAAATGCACCCAAACGTTGTGTCTCTACATAGAAAAAAAGGGACCCATCCCTCTTTAAAAATAGAGGGATGAATAAGAATGGAAATCGCCCAGTATTTCTCGTTCCCTCTTCCGTACAAATGTAAAAGTACCAACGTAGGTACTATTATTTAATTTCAAGGGAGTTTTTCCACTTGATTTATGTATTTTTTTGTGTTGTTTTGTATATTTGACGTGTAATTTCACGTTTCGGCTCAGACGTTAAGCTTGAAAGATTAGAAGTAATTTCCAAAACACCAACGCAATGCTAAACGCCATATTTATCATTTTATTTCAGCATTTCATTTTTTTTTCTTCTTTTGCTTGTGGTTAAGCGTAAACACCATGGAGATCCACGTGTAATTAACTGTAAAACGTGTTTTTTCAATTAAAGTTTTTAAGACAGTCAACTCTAAGAAAATTCTGTAAAAATATTAATTCGTTTCATTAAATAAATTTAATTAAAGATGAGAAGAAGTCTGATGATTTGATGCTTGAAACGAATATCGATTGTTTAATTAGCTAAATGAAATAACTCACAGCTGAGAATTATTAAAATTGCAAGCACGACTGTATACTCTGGAGGTATTTTAGAATAAATTAAACACATTCTTTCGTAGTTCAAATAAACATAATAAAATTATTGCCAAAACGTTGCCAAAAATATTACGAATATAAAACAACAATGGTTGAAATAATTTTAAACGCAAAGAATATTCGCACGTCTTCCCTGTTTCACTGTCGGGACTAAGCTTTGCTTATCTTTAAAGTTTTGAAATACGCAAGTTGAAAGGTTGGTGAAAAATGCGGGCGCTGGGGGATGCTTTGTAGGTAACTGAGTTAAAAGCTCGAGAAGCTATTTATTTACCTGTCCTCCTCGCTGGTACAAGCGAGATCCCAGGTATTCTCACTGGGTTAGTACCTACTTTTGTGCAAGTTGATCGTGTGAGTAACTTTTCTCCTTTATCAAAATGAACGCGACATCAATTTGAATAGTATCAAGCCTGAATCTCCACCATCACCCTTAGTCGTATGAAATAACAACACTCCATGTTTATAGTACTGCAAGTAATTCAGGAACTTTGTATTTGGAAAGTGAAAACATCGCAACGGTGTTTTGATAAAAAAATATATAACCAAATACTGTATAATCATTTCGATTGACAACAAAGTACTGTCTGGTGTATACCCTTTTATCAAAATCTGGTCGATAGATAAGATTATACGAAGTGATTTACACCAGAATACCGCGAATAAAATACTAAGAAAACACTTTCAATTCAAAACTAATAACACACTGATATCAGCATATTCAAATACAACCGAGGGGTATTTTATTTTATGTATAAATATCTTAGAGGGGAAAACTTAAAAAGAAAAATGTATCTATGCCCAGAGGCCGATTCTAATATGTATGCTAATGCGGATGGTTCGAGGGGTTGAACCGTGGATGTGCTGAACCGTGGGAGTGCTGAACCGTGGAAGTGCTGGAGTATCTGAGACAAACGAGCAAAGCTTCGATTGCAGCGCAATATAATATGACATGAGCTCCTTCCACATGCTTTATGTTTGCGCGCTGGTCCAGTGACTTCCAGCATGAGATCGTCGACATATACCAAGTTAGGTACCTGAATAGGCATTATTTAAACATTTTATATTATTTTACTGAAATACTGAATAACAAAATGCACTAAAACATGTAGTGACAGCAAGGATTAATATTTGGTTCTGAACTTATTAATCTTTGCATAGAATTCCTGAACCTCGAATTCTATATAATAAACAATAATTTTGATCAATAAGGTGATTAAAATAAACTAAAAAACAATTTTTATTTTTAAATTTAAAAGCATAATGCGTACCACAAAACATTAAATCAGCCTAGCAAAAAAACATATTTATTTTATCATTATATTTGTGACGATATATTTTTTTTAGTTCTAGTTGTGCAAACATCTGTAAATGTAAAAGAGCAAAGAAAGTTTTCAGACAATTGAAATCGAATTCAAAGGCTTAGCAACAGCAATGTAATTTAAAATAAAAAAACCTCAATCATGATAATAATAAATAAATAAAGAATAATAAAGCAGTGGTTCCAAAGGACACTGAATGACACTGCTCCTCGCGTGTCGCACACGTCCCGTTTCTGTCCCCCGGCCCGGCAGGAATACTAAACGACGTGTCCATTACCTAATGGGACGTTCGGCTGCTGCTTCAGGAGACATGCAAATATATTGTTTGTTGGGACGAATAACAGTCCGTGCGCTCACACCGCCGCGCCCGTGAGTTCATTGCTGAAAATATTCCCGCAACAAAACAATCGTGAGATTGATTGTAAAATTGCGAAATTAGATTCAATTTAAAATGGTGACGAGCGCTCGGTACTGCCGTCCTACCTATGGCAATGTCCGTACCTAAAAATAAGACCTACGAGTACCGTACTAAATTCGTTTAAATTTTGTGCCTGCTGTAAACAATGCGATGATTCGGCTACACAGTTGGAACACACCTGCGAGGAATAGTGATGCATGAGTGAACGGAGCCACGTTGATAATGATTTACACAACAGACAATCATTTTTGATATATTTTAAACAAACAAAAGCACCAAGGACTTTTTTGACATTGGTCAGTATAAAAGTAGGAATGCACATAGCTATAAACAAAATTACTTTGGACAGCGAATTGATAAACAACGCAGTAGGATTGTGATAGCTCAATTTACAACACACTAATTAACTCTAAAGTAAATTGTTGTATTGCAAACATCGTGGTGACACTTTTACATTTATGTATATTCCAGCAAATATATTTTTTAACACTGCCATTTCTGAATACATTTAATTAATATCAGTTAATATAATAGCGAATCGCTTTATTATAACACATGAGGTATGAATTACTCTAAACGAAATGGTATGCTTAAGTTTCTTTTTTTTCTTCCAGTAGGCACAAGATAAACAAATTATGATGTACCGGAAAACGATACGTTTATTCTGTTACAACATAAATATATCAATATCTCTGAAAAAGGTCGGCGTATAGAAAACGGCTCTTAGCCCAAAAAAAAATATTACGCAAAAAAACTTTAAAATGGCACCATGGATATGCACGCATACTTGGAGTATTGGGGATGAGTGTATACAGCGAAGCCCTGACCCTCGTCATCTCGTGTCAACTGACTCGAGACGATGTCCTTATGGTGACGTGTGCGTATATGGAATACGGCCACGTACGCACAGTCATTATGGGAGTTTAGTAGATCGTGAGGGTGCAGAGATCAGCGCTGTGCTCCGCGACCAGCACTCGCAACGGGATCTCTCACACTCGTGATGTATGAATACATAATATGTGATACGAATGAATGGACTTGGGTTCAGATACACCGTGTACACCATAAACGATAATAGAAATACACATCCACATGCACGATACACGTAATGAATTGCTATTGAATAATTTAATGTACACCCAAAGTATTTACTTTTTCCCTTGGTTTAAATTTAGCTGAAGTGTCAAGTTATTGGGCAATGATATTTTTGGTGGGTATTCGATAGAAAACGTCTGTTTGACATTGAATGAGTGAACGATACAAGGTTTGGCAGTAAACCATATTTATTTTTTTAAGTTTACAGTGAAGTGTCTGGTATTTCGGTTATATTTACTTACAACGCTTCTGCCGCGTGTACACCAACTTTAAGAGGTGAATGTAATTTTCTTTTAAAGTTAATTCAAATTATTTAAACTGTTGAAACTGGATTAGAAGTTTCTTAACTGTGCACTATATAAATAATGGTAAAGATTAATAAGTAATTATATTTTAGGTATCATTGCTAAAAGTATTATTTGAATCAGCATTTGTTTCCAAAGTATTACTCACAGTTCACTCGCGATAACTCACCGCCAGAACATGTTACTTTCTTTAAGCCTCTCGTGTGAGATCACAAAGTACTTACCCCCTTTTGGCACGAACCCGCTGTCTACACGCAGGGAGAGATTTATAACCCCTCCAGACACGAAAGAGACGACAGATTAATGCGCTCGCTGCACTCGTGTGTCTTCCTGGTCTAACATTGGAATATTTATTTAGATTCAGGAATAACCGCCAGTGGCATGGGACGATTTTTAGTTCAAGATTGATCGCTACTTTTATAATGTTGCATTATCTGCATGAGTTATATCATCTTCAGTAAAGCGTACAGCTACAAAAAACGAAACAATAATTTTGAAAGTAAATAAAAGCTTTGCTGCTTTGTTGACGCAATAAAATAATAATTTAATGTTATATTTAATCATATAATATGTCAAATCGATCGATGCCCAACGCGTAAACAATTTGATTTTGAGCACGATAGACAGTCTTCATTCAGTTTCAAGGTCAATGGGAAGAGAAATATTTAAGTACTATGCTTTTCTTAGATGTTTACAAAAAAAAATTCTCTCATTGCGTAAGTAAGATGTGGCTGAGAAAATAAATGCATCATAAAAGTAATGTTAGTATTTTTTTATTTTAAAACTACAAAATATATTCATAGATTTTCGCCTAACATATTAAATGAAACCTGCAATAAAAACTCAACCTGACCAAAAGCGTATTCAATAGCATTATTAAAGTATGATTGAGTTTAATGACACAGCGAATACGATCTACAACAAAATCGCCACTGATTGCACCCGATAATAAAGATACGTGTGTGAATCTAATACGTCATGCCTATATAGATAGTCCACACCTGTTAGATGTTACCTGTAAATTTCTATGTCGGCTGTCGACAGGAAATAAAATCTTACGAACGTGATCGTGTTGAATTATAGTCATTTATAGGGCTATGAGCTCACGAAACACATCTAAAGTACATCCGGAGCGAGATATCTAGGTGGTGGAATAACAATTTGGACAGGTACACGAACACATGTTTTTAACAATAAGCTTACCAGATAGCAACGCTATTGCATGTTTCAAATAGCTTTATTACTAGTCGTTTAATATACAGCAACAACAACAGCATCTAATTCAAGTATGCTCATTGTTAGCGAGTACAAAATTAACTTGTATTAAAATGATGACTTTCTAAATGAATATGTCTGTATGAATCGGATAATTACTTTTGAATTGCCATCCGAAAATCTCAATCCAATGTATTTTGATTTGATAATCTAAATATCTGTGTGCGGGAATCGTTTGATGTATATGGGTCAATTATTGAAACATATTCACAAATAATTTCAATGGCTCGTAAATTTATTTTATGGGTGTATAAAGAGTACTGGAAGTGGTTACCCACATTTTAAATGGGTGAGTTTTTTTAAGCAAATGAATTATTTATTCAAAACACTTATATACCCTATTACCTTGTAGTGGAACAAAAGCGATATCATTATCGATATACCGGGTAATTTTCCAATATTACACACATTAATATCTAGTAGAGTTGTCTAAGTTAAGAGTAAAGAAGGTATCCATCCTATAATGCTCCGTGATCTTGATAATATTACATTCGTCAACCATTCAAGGCTTTCTTTTTTTATTTTACTATCCTGATACCATTTTAACTAAGAATGCAGACTTCAAGTCAGAAGAAAATTTTCGTCTGGTATGTTTCATTTAAGATTCAAACGAATGCTAAAAAAATATTTCTACACATAAAATATTTAATTTTCTTAGTAAAAAGTGTACCAAAATCAAATAAAAAATATGTATGATGTTTTCAAGCTTATTTAAAAAAAATGAGTATTGTTGTTTACGAGTTGATAGTTTATCAAGAAGGCTTTGCATAAAGTCTCATTCCAACATTAATAAATAAAACGAAAAAATAAAATATTTGAATGCTACATCAAAATATACCCTTGAGGCATATCAATGCTATTTTGCGAGTGTCCAATGTGGATGGCATTTCAATAAATCCAATATGAGCTATTTTCAGCTTTCACCGAGGCCTTGTGTGCAGAGATAGTTAATCTCGAATGATCGACTTTAGCCGTCTAAGGGCAGCGGAGGTCACATGTCAGACAACAATAAATTCCAACATATTCGATATAGCATTTATTTACCCTTATGACTTTCTAACCTTTTGAAAGTCAACCAGATTATTACGGATAATAGATACTCGCACCGTACTACCCAACACATTTAAGCTACTCATAAAAACTTTTACTTCGAAGCGTATCCAAAAAGTTTTAACGTTGCGTGCCTTGAAATATGAAATCCAAATCACAAATAAAAAAATTAAAACTTCTGAGACGAATAAATCAACAAAGACCCAAAAAAGCGTAATTCTATTTGTTTTGTCGTAATTAGCTAAAATATTTGAAAATATCATAAACTTAAATAAAAAGTTTTTACAATGTCTAGTAAAGTCAGTCAACTCTGATAGCAAGAGACGCCTGCCGAATTCCAACGACTATGATGAAAATATCGTCCAAACGAACAAACAAAATTAGTATTTTTTTAACGAAATGCAAAACTATTTAGATTTGAAATTGTTTAGTACCACAACCGATTAATTATTAAATAACTTTTCCAGGCTTTTCACCCAGCCAAATTGCGCCTAGTCGTATACTTAGCAAACAGGCCATAAAACTGATTCGCGCCAGATCGTTGGAAAAATTAAAACAATAAATTTATGATAATCATTAATAAAATTTTTATAAAGGCTTCAATGATTTGTAAGTAACCCTAAACTGTAATAACTTTTAAGATACAGATACCAATAAAATTCTTCTTTAACTACAAAAAAGATGCTAATACTGCAATATACAATAGATTTTACTTCCATGCTCTTCTTTTGCGTATTAAATGTTAGTAAAACATAAAAATACGATATTTTTCTGTAGACACTAACAATACTATTTAAAAGAACTCATCGTAAAAGTAATATTTTAGAAATGGTTCGTGTGTTATGTCGAAATATAAGCGAGTTTGGTAGAAGGGTGCGAAAAGATAAACAAGTTATAAGTACTAGCACACGCTGAAAGCCTTATGAGTCACCCTCACTTGTAAGGGTTTGTCGTGACTTGCATAGTAACAGGCGGCAGACACCCTCGCCATATAATCCTGATGCAAAATAAATAAACTGAGTCTCTCAAATCATACAGCCTATGGTCGTGCACTTCAAAGAAGCAAGTTGACACGTGTTTCTCCAAAACCAAAGTTGTGTATATGCATACATCTCACGGACTTCATATCAATTTCATAAATAATAAAAAATTCTCTATTCATAGTGTTACTTTTATTTTCATCTAAAAATATATCTATTCCATTGTAAAATAAAAAAATTGCAATATGTCTCAAATAATCATATTTAATATTTTACAACGAAATATAAGCCTGTAAAAACTTTTAGAGGTAATATAAACTAGAGACTTTTACAAGTAGATTGAATAGTTGTGGATTGTTTCCAATAATTTACAGCAATAATAAAATTCTGTAATTCTCGAGCTCTGTAACAATTAAACTATCTGATCCGTCGCAAATCACACGAATGCGATGACAATAGTTGCTTTTTGCAGTATATAATTTTAAACGTATAAGCAAAGCGTATCAATATAGAATAATATAAATAATAGTTTATAAAATCACATTTAAAAATAAATGATATCATGAAAGTTGAAGAACTGATAAAGGTTTTATTATGTTCATAAAAATACGATATATATTCTATTTGTAATCCAACAGTTCCGGTCGAAGGCACGCGGCTATTGACCTCTATTCATTCATGATACTCTTCTTATCACAATTTTAATGATGATATTTTTAATTACAGACTAATTTATCTCTTTTTAAAATAAACATCCTAATCCGAATAACACGGTCTTTTAATAAAAATAATAAATATGATGTATTTCATTTATGCTATACATAAACAGAAAACCGAACAAAACGAATAGTATTGTTGTTATTTTACGATTGAAACATTTGGACTAGATTTATTTTAGTTGAAAGATGATTTGGATAGTAGCAGATTATTGCATATTTTTTTAAGCTTTATATAATTAAATAATACATCTAGGATGCGTGCAATGTAAATAGTACGAACATTTGTACCGCGCGCGTGTATTATATGATTCTACAGCATACAAAGCCGGCAGCTGTCAAATGCCGAACACATGTTTACTCTGTGCCTATTTCAAGCTCGACTGAAATAATAGCTACTAATTGTCCGGAATAATAGTGTACAATGTTGTGATAGTGCATTGTGAGATGAAAAACAATAAAACCTCCTCTAAAGAAACATAACCTAAACCGCAGCATAAACATAACCTCACGCGCCAACGTGACAGTCAAACGAAGCGGGGAAAACAAAATAAGATCGCCACCCGTCCGCGGTATCGATTATGAAGAAAAAAATAAACATACCTTTGCGGGCAAATATCTCGGTGTCGGAGTCCACAAAATATAGCACGAAAATCAATAGCACAATGTCACAAGGCGTCCTCGACAAGCAGCACGAAAATTGCGATTTCAAACAGTCCCGCTGCGAGAGTGGTCTGCGGTGTTTTATTTACAGGCTCGGATGCTCGACTGACGTTTCTTCGGGCGGGAAAGAGCGCGTGCTCTCCCGCGCACGGCCCGGCTGCACTGGCGGCGCGCGAGACCAGCCCCGCAGCCCCGCAGCCCCGCAGCCCCGCAGCCCCGCAGCCCCGCATCCCCGCCCCGCCCCGCCCCGCCCAGGCGCCCCCGGAGCCCCCGGCCGGGGCTGCCACACGTGGCGGGCGCTACTTGGTATTGTCACATTTTCATAGCACGCTTACGCATAAACAATATATTGTACACCCACCTTTGTGACACAAGTCACCCAGTGATTTTGAAGGCGTTGAAGGAAAACATCTTCATGTTCCGCCGACAAAACCAAATACACTAGACTAGACCTTTGTTACGAAGTCTTCGTAAATAATATTTTTTTTTACTCATATGTGTTCCGTACACTAACTCAATGAGCCATCCGTGTACGCTACCGCCTGAGTCACATTTTGTAAACCCCACAACCTACGCGCAACACCATGAGACGGCTACATGGCATACTGTAAGCATAGCCCTGACAACTATTGTAAATAACAACAAACCATAATAAATAATCTTGAATTTTTTTTTCTTGTCTTCAAAAAATAGGAAGTGCAAACGGTTATATTTGACTTGAACCGAAATTCGAAAAAAATATTTCTAAAACATTATTTTCTCTATGCAATCTCAATAACTAAAATAGAGACATCCATGTACGCTATCACCTTAGCCACACCTTGTAAGCCCCACTACCTGCGCGCAGGATTAGGGAATAGCCACATTCCGTATTGTAAGCAAAGCTCTTACAACTATTGTAAATTAATATTAAAAAATAAACCCCGCATGTAATGACAAATAACAGTCATAAGTGTGTAAAGACATATCGCATTGAGGATACACAAAATTTTCTAAGTGGATTATTATCCAAAACTATATCAGGCTAGTGTGCCAACTATTAACTTCTTTAATTCTTACTCCTTGGAGTTTGCTGGTTAAGACAGTTAGTTACCGGTCATATAATTTAGAAATCTTGAAGAAGGAAAACCTTTAAAGAGGAAATGCAATTTTTATTTAATTATACAGGTAAATAAATATTCAGATTCCAGTCACATTTCGACATTATTTACGTGTTATCACATTAAACTTATTAAAAAAATATTGTACATATATAATATATGCTCGTTTCCATGTAAAAAAAAATAAAAATTAGAATATGAATTCTATATTTTTATGAAAACTCTCACAGATATTGTTTACTATCTCAATACCTAAATTCACATTGTTTTTGTCATCGCATTATCTCGTAACTGCAGTTTTTACGAGAAATAAAATATTATCTTATAATTTTATACAAACATAGATTCGTGTTGTATAAACCGGCGCCAGTAAATAAATATCATTTCCCATTTCACTATATTACAGTGATCTCTTATTTCTCAAATTCAAATCAAGTAATATTTGAATACATAATATTAGTGTGGGAACCTTGTATAGGAGTTTGGAGGACTTTCTTCTTATTAAAAATTCGCTATTGTGTATTGAATTGTACAATATCTCTTAATTGATTGCGTATTTTTTGCATGCTATTGCATTGAGATGTCGTTTTATTGTGAAATGCATATGTTGCATTGTCAAAAGATATAATTAATGAGAATTTGCCAGGTGGTCATGATTGTGCAGGTGATTCGGTCTTCTTGCAGTTAACGATTGCAGCGATGACCGTGGCTATAATGACGGATATACACTCTTGAGTACCTGGCGTGGATCGTGAATGCGCCCATTCATATGATTTTCAAATGCATTGGCCATCCACTTGAAAATTCAATATGAAAATACTATATACCAGTGGCGTGCGGTGTATAAAAGCAATAAAGCCCTTGTCCTGAAATATATTCTAAGTATTGAAAATAACATTTCATAGGATTTTCTTACTATTTTTATCGATACTGACACCAGAGACATACACAATACACTCTAGAAATTATATTAATTTTTTTTTTACTAAACACACTTTGTCTAAAGGCGATACGTTGCGAATGTATATTTTCTATATTTCCAGATAGACCCTAGGTTTTTCTCCAGTTAGTGGCTATAAAATTTTTAATGTGGCACATGAACGATATCCTTTTTCCAGACATTAAAAATAAATCTATAAAATACTTTTTACTATGCTTGTTCATACAGAATTAAACTGTATATAGCTATCAATTATGTATGATGCTAAATATTAGTGTATAGAACAGTCCTACTTTATAAAAACTATTTATAATTTGTGAAAATGGAAAACGACGATAAATGTAAACGTTTTAGTAATGCTTAGGTGGCCACATGGAGATCTAAGATATTATTGAAAAAACGTGGGGCTATAATACGTCTCGTAAAAAATAAAAAAACTGTAAGTATATATTTATTATTTGTGCATTTATAGAAACTTTCGTGTATATACGACTGAAAAGAAATCGCTGGGGGAGGTTCGCTTCATAGTCAAATTGAAAATGCTCAAAGACTTAAAGGAATTTTTAGAAGAATTTTCGTAGAATTTCAATATCTACAAGTCGTAGCTCCGACACTACATATTGAGTTTATATGTAAAAGCGAAAAAATACGTTGAAATAAGAGAATATAGTCTTTTGGAACAAAAACCACGGAAGAAATAATAAGGGAATTTTCGATACGTCACCGACGACGGGTGTGTTCGAGAGATTGAAACACGAAATAAGATAAGCGTTATTGATCTTATCACATGACTTTAGAAATTATTGTTAAGATTTCCTACCAAGAAAATAAGAGCTGTTGTTAATGAATAATTTTACTTGTTATAAGCAAGTGATTTACATAATCCAAAAATATATAGACTGAAATAAATTATAAAATTCTTTGATAGTAAAAATAATTCACTGTGGTTCTTTAGGAATATATTATTTCAGTGTAACGTATATTCTAATTATTCAGTTATTTATACGAATACTTTCTTCGTTCTCTCATTGTTTCATTGTCATCGTCTATACTTGATTAGATTTTTACAAATATTATTAGATAATTTACAGAGTATTTCTATTATATATTAATTTTTAAAGATATTTCATTCGATATTTCTGCCAATCATTTATTCAGTTTTACATATTAAATAAAGATAAAAAATATATAAAATAATAATATGTTGAATACTAGATGTACCATGATCACATTTGTATTAAAAGAGACTAGAGATAAAAAAACTGAATAAAAATAATTTTCTAGATATTTTCTGATAATTTAAATTTATTTGTGAATCATATGTTGATTCGCCGTGATAAAAAATAATGTTTAATTTCCACTGTCGATATCCAGGATTTATATGCGATATCGATATCGATTTTCAGTATTTCACGGGTGGCTTTCACGTTTGAATCCAATAATGAATGTAGTTTCCGTGTTGGTCAAAAAATATAGAACCATTATGACTCGTCACAGTTTTGGGGTGCTCTGACTAAGGTTCCGTTGTATTTTTGTTGATTCAGCGTTAAATTGAATTTAGGGGAAGAATTCATAATAGGGGAGATAAAAACAAATAATTTTATAAAGTGGAATTTTATTTTTGAAATAGTAACATTCATTTGTGTAGCGGGCCTGAGATAATTAATCCAAAAATAGCGTATTCATGAGGGGACGGCAAATTGACTATTAATAAAATAATTACCGCGACATTACAAAAACTCAATTATGAGTTAGAAATAAATATTAGCAATATTATTAACTAGGTAATTTGCTTGTTATTAAATACTTGTGACAACGTTGTAAGTATTTAAATATTTACATTACTACTAATATTTTTTTCGTAATTCAATAAATGTATATGGATTTACAAAAGTATTAGTATAGCATTGTTCGCGTAAAAGTATTTTGTTCCGCACAAAACCTGGAAGGCTTTGAAATAGTCGACACCTTACCAAGTATAGAGGAGAATGACGGTCACATATTAAACTCTCCTTATTTATACAAGTAGCAGAGAATAGACAGGAAGAGCCGTTTGATTTATGAATAACTATACAATTATAAACTCAAAGTTTCATAATCAAATAGTTATAAATGTTATCACGAAATAATTAATAATAAAAGCATGAGAGTTTTATATTCACAAACTACAATCGCCCGAGAAATGCCTATCACTTTCATAAAATAGCTTGTATCATTGAATCTTTCATCTGTTTAAGTTTGCAGCTAAAATACAAGTAATTAAATAATTTTGTAATCTGTATCACCTTGTTATTTTAATTTAAAAAAATTGATTATTGATCTAATATCAACAACAAAAAAATACGAAAATGCAAAAAAAACAAAATCAATGATGCTTTATTACAAAAGCTCACATTTAATAAAGAGTCTATGTTATTATTTAAAATTTTGGTACATTAAATTCAATGAATGGTCGTTAAAGGTCGCAGCCATTTTAGAAAGTGATGTACTAAAGTAGGTTCTTTGTTGGCTGGAGCTTCCTCAATTTAGAAATGTCAAGGTGAGGGATGTTCATATAAACCAAATCTGGACTTAGCTTTGCTACAGGCAGAAGTGCTCAAAACAGAAAAATTTGATAACGTGTAGTTGAAATTGTTTTCTGAAAAATTTGAAAATATCTGATCCATCAAATAATATTTGATGTTACTACCTGTAGTTTCATTAGAGCTATTTTGAGTAATATGAAAGTGTCAAACGATGACAAAATAAATAAATCTGACAAAAGACGAAAATATTAAACCCATGAAACAAAATAATATATTTATATTTGCAAATACAAGCCAGTTTGAATACTACAAACTATCAAATTATAAACATTGGAAACTGAAAAATATTTAGACGTTTTCAAAAGCTCTACTTAGTATTTAAAATAAAAACGCAAAAGCATATTTTATATGCAGATGAAATTATATATACACACACATTTTTTGGTTGCATTTTTCTGAATATAACCATTTTTAGATTGTTAAGTATTTTTTCAAATTTTATTAAAAGAAAAGATGTTGAATTGAGGTACGAAGAAATGATAATGATATTTAAAAAAAAATAGTTTAGAAGACACCACGAATGTTTGTGACAGTCTGAGACAAGTAAGTAACTGATCATATAATTAATCATTTTGTGAATCCAAACGTTTGAACACACCTTCATAATGCTAATTGTATTATATTTATGTCAATAACAGACATCCCTTTTAGAATAGCGCTCTTAGATTATTAGATATTCAGATTTTAATCACATTATTAAAAGATTACCTTACCTAAAGGTTACATTTCAAGGTGATTGAATTCCGTTTGGCTTTAAACAAAATGATAAATCTCTTTGACGAATATATTGATTACGTTATCATTTATACTAATATAAATCCATTGTAAAGCGCTCCTTTATAAACTTGCATGTATCTATTTATATAGATAATATTATAACTATTTCGATAATATATAGATAATATTATTATTAATTGTTTCTAAAATGATTCGATACATGCAATCAGTTTGATTTGTATTTTCTTGATATCTAAGACTTTGGTTTAAAAATTTAACCACTGGCTTTCGAAAAACGTACTTAAGTTTCAAAAGATAATAAAAAAAAAAACTTTCATGAATAATAATCTCTTAAAGAACAACTGAATTACACCAAAAAAAAAAACCTCACCCAGTTATATGCTAAAATTGTAATTAATATTCACCTTAAGTTTATTTAACAAAGCGGCATTGTTTGAAAAACTTCCTTATCGATATTTTCTTCTTGAACATCTTGAAACTTTAAAAACGCAAAGTATCTTTCATAAATTTGTTGGCAGAGTTGAAAGTTCAGACTTGCGATGCAAACAAGTCGTTACCCGCCGGAGCTTTGACACGGCCCGGTCTGCCTTTGTACCTTCACAAGGTGTCTACCGAATTAGATTACGTATTCAATGAATGTGTCTCGTGCTTTCCAAATGTACACCGTCTCTCTGCTATTAGAGTGTTTTTTTTTAACCATAAGAAAATAACATATGAAAATACATTGACATTTACCAATACGATCCAATTGTATCACCTTTTGGTTAAGTGCAACATTCAGTTATAAAAACAAGAACTGGGATTATATTCAAACCATAGTAAACAATTTTTAAGATTGACTTAACCTCACATCTTTCTCAATTCTTTTCACAAGATTTGTTGTAAAGTAGTGAAGTAGTCCTTTTGCTGATACAGTGGGTAAAAATACTTTTGACTTAATAAATTTTATTTACACAAAATATTGACAGAAGAATCTGAATACGAAAACGGACAATCTGTCAACGTTTGGGTGAATTTTCTACACAATCTCGAGCAAGTGGCGTTTTGAGACAGGTTCACCCCTCTGCCCACCCTCGCCGTAGTCTTGATATCCAAATGGATGGTAGGAGCTGGCAAGAGTGAGAAGAAGGGTCGGGCCTCGGCCGGGCCAGCGGGTATCAATCTTACTCGGCTTGATTACACGGATTTTTTATCTGTCTTCGCAGGGGAGCTCAAGCTAAAAGTTTTAAATGGAGATTTATTCACCAATCAACTGATATTTTCAACGTTTCGTCTTTTTACGAAGTCCCATTCGCTTATCCACAAAAAAATACTATTTCAGGCTATATATTGCCATCTTATAAAGCTTCAAGAGTTTAATTACACTGAACACGGTTATAATTTTTTTTATACTTTAAGTATATTTTATGTTTTCTCTCCAAACCAGTTATTATTTTTGATCACTCTTAAACAGACCTAAATACTCGTTAATATCTATTTTTTCACAAAAACTGTTATATGTTTTGAAATATCATATTGTTTTTATAATATTTATTAAACAGAGCCGGTAAAAATTAGATGTTTTTTAAATACTTGAAATAAAAACCAAAAATGCAATAGTCAGAAAACGTATCAAAAAGTAAATAACAATGTAATAATAAATTCTTTGAATATTAACCTCAATATGTATTTTTTTAATTATTACTACTGTTATTTTAAAAATTCGTATATATATACATATACGAGTATTTACATGTACTTAAAAAAACGAATAAAGCCTTATTTTATAGGTAACACAAAAGTACTATATTTCATTCGTTACTATGTTGTTTGTTCCATGCGTATTTTACAATTGTTTTCAAGACATTTTGTTAGTGAAACTCGATGTTCATACGCAAGTCAGCGCAGCGTTAATTTATTTATTATCACTGTTCCTAAGTTTGTTGGCCCGTCCTCACTCGCCGCCCCTGAATGAGAAATGTGTTTTCCTCTCGCATCACAGGACGCATTGTTCTCACTGGCTCCCTTTAATTTAAACAATGGATTCGTTTAGGAACATTTTTTAGTCAAATTGCAGAGGAGTAGTGATGTAATGTTTTTGTTTATTTGTTTTGTTTCTCCCTTGCAAAATTTCTAGATCTAATCTAGGATTATTGTACTTTGGATAACATTGATTCAAATGCAAATGCCAGCTAACCCGAAAATATATACTGCACATCTGGTCTGTTTAAGTAGCAGTAAGTAATTTAAAAAGATACAAATTATTTGCAATATCATGTTTTAATAATCATTAGCATTGTTTATGTATAACCCATCCCAAAATTTAATACACCTGAACGGATGTATCAGAATCGTAAATAACGGCAAATCTATTTGAAAATCTGAATACGTTTCGGTAACCAACGTACGTATGTACACTTGTGTTTATTATTATACCTTTGGCTGAGCTCAGTGACTCTCAAGCCTAAAAATATATATTAATCCTAATACACCACTATTCGATTAACCAAGTCAATTGTGCAAAAAAATATGCATCATCAGGATATTTTTGGAATGGCAACATCCAAGTTATACATTGAAAAAATAAATTTTAACTGTTATTTCACATCATCCATACCTCCCTGTCTAACCCGTATTATCAATCATATCTACGACAGCGGTAACTGGATTTAATGTTGAGTTTAATATTTGGCACTGTTTTCAACGAAGGGGCTTTTAGTGTGAAAGGTTGGGAGCCACTGCGGTGGGTGACGCAGTGGCGCTTGCGGCCTGCAGCTCGGGCCGCGCCCACGCGACGTCGCAGTCGCTTCCTGTCGCCAATTCTGACCCGGGCCTGGGGGAGCAGACCTGCACTCGGGTCGAGACCACCCAATGAACTTATAGCATGTATAGACCCAAACCTGTGCTTGAAGATGCCAACCGAGCACGTTGCCGAAACACGTAGCTTTAAATAACAACATATTGGAATAAAACTTTACGATTAGTCAGTGGTTCAGATTAAGGGATGCCAGCTTAAGGCAATTCCTTCCAGCCTTTTAATTGCCTCTGGTGTCCAACCGGACACCAGAGGCAGTCCATTACCTGGCGAAATCGTGTCATTTAATTAATTTAATTGTCACTTTATTTTTCTATGTTGATAAATTATAGATGTTTGATAAATAAATTTATTTTTTGATTAACGTCCATTTTCAGGGTTAAATAAAATTTTGAAGATGTTGAAAAATTTGATATAATGACGACTTTTCAAAACCAAAGTTTGTTAAAGATTTTTTTTTTTTTTAATTTTTAAAATAATATATCGCACAGGATTTATATTTAATCTTTTAATTTCAATTTAAAAAAAGACTTTTAAATGTTTAGAACTCTTGAAAAAGGGAAACGAATCTCCAATTCCTACACTTCAGTCGGAAAAACACAAATTTATCATATTAATAGTAAATATATAAAAAATAAAAATATATTCTGTTCGGAAGAAGGGATGTATCAAACTTTTTGCATTTAAATTTTTTTGATTGGTGCAGTCGATTTTTTGCAAAACGGACTAGAAAATGATAAAAAAAAACTCGATTATGGGACATAGATCATTAAAAAACATAATTGTTTATCTCCTTCTTTGGTATTAAAATATTTAATCATTTTGACTGTTAGTAGTAGTTATAGTAGAAAATAGTACTTGGTGGAATTCCGTTATATTTTTTGTCAAAAAAATGTTTAACTTTTATTCTGATTCCAACATTTTATCTAAAACACTCGGTTGGGATCTTTAGGCAGAGCGTAGCTTGAAGATGCCAACCTGGCATGTCAGCGAAACTGGTCACTTTAAAACATAAAAAAAAAACTTGAAACATCACAAAATTTAAAACGGTGTGATGCCGCTCTGTTGGCTTAGCTCTAAAAATATTCTTCGACTCCCGATCCCGAGTCATACGCGTTTCGGAGGATAAAGGCGCACGGGTCGTGAATCACACTGCAGGGGCGTGCAGCCAGCTTAGCAATGCGCTGCATGACAATAGCGCCACGAAAACACATAACATGCTATGGACACAGTCAGAAGGGCTCTACTGTCTGTTTCCTAACAGAATTAGAATTCCACGTTGATGTGATTGAGCTTACGGTCGTTTGCAATTTTCCGAAGACAGCTGGACCAAATATTATTTTTTTTTAGCAAAAACAACGTTTTTAAAGCATAATTATATTTATTTTTTTAAATAAAATTTCTAGCATAAATTACATGATTTCAATCGCAGTTATCATTTACATGTTAAATTTACTAACGACCACATATGTAAGTTGGTAATATTCAATTAACATATTTTGAGATTTTTTTTATTTATTAAAAACAATAAAGCTCTTTTAAAGACAATGATAATCTGTTATGGATGTACTTATATTAACAATGTGCATACTCAATAAATATTCAGCGCACCCTATATATGTGTGATGAGCCTAATTGAGACATCCTGTATTGTCTGAGAACAAATTGACCGAATAAATTACATACAAAGGCACCTATAATAAAGCTTTAAAATGTCTACTCCATTTTATAGTATTTCAATTTTTTAAAACTTTTTAATGAAATATATATATTTTTACAAATTTACATACTTACTTTTTAATACATTAATAGGAATTTATAACAAAAAATATACTTAATTCAGAGTCTACTTAGATTTCACTCTAAACTTTAATAGTAGAAAAAAAATATTTTTTACAAATTTACGAAGCCCTTTATGATTTCAATATCAGATGAAAACAAAATACATATTTTATATATGTCAGCTAATTTTAATTGTTACGTCATTATTTCTATGTGCGTATTAAATAGATTTTATTAGGTTATTTACTCAAGAATGCATATATGCATACGTTTAACAGCAAAGATTCGCTATTCTATTCGACAGGCATCAATCAGTTCAGACAATTTTTTGATATTTATTTACATTATATAAATCTGCATTCACTTGCAAAGCAAACGTTTATATAAACAAGATAATTCCAAAGTGCTACAGACTGCAAATATAGCCATACATATTACAATATAGACTTCCCAAAATTCCCTTAATTCGGGATTATCCTTGCACGCATAAATTAATAACCGTGGGTAAAGTTTCAACAACCACCGCCGCAAACGCCCGGAAGTACGTCCTATTGTTGATAAATCGGAGCATGACAGTGCACAGCACAAACGCCATGTTCATATTTCTAGAACGACCACAACTTTATTGCGTTTCGGAAACAAGCCAATATATATTTTTACATAAAAAAGAGTTAATTTTTTTGGAATTTCAGAAGTTTTTAATCACTGTATGGTGCAATATAGCATATTCCAAAAGTCCAAAACTTCTTGCGAGGACTCGCTAAGCTAACCACAGTAGTATGGGTTTTGTTGGCACTTATGCCTTTGCTGGTGCCCAAAATATATTTACAGCACACATTCACGAAAGAAAACTGCCGTCACTAGCTCAAGACAAAACAGAAATTTTAGTTATCCATCGAATCCAAATTTGGTTCACCATTGACATGTAATCACGACGTACAAACAGCCTCAAAGTAGCCACACAGGCTGAACTCGCATGTAAAATCTAGTTCGAGGGGCTGAGCGACAGAACACCAGTTAAATTCGTCATCATGAGAAAGGATTTATTAAATAATCCCTTTGGACTAAAAGCATCCTTAATATTTTAACACTCCCAGTATTGTTCTATTAATAAAAAGGCTTTATTTTGTTCAATATTAAATTCAAGAATACAGACTCAAGCGGGGTATGCTTAAGATAAGCTCGGATAAGTTGAATCAGTTTTAAGCTTTTAATTTGAAAAGTTTCTAAAAAGTGTCTGCTTTGTTTATTTACATTAACAATAGCAATTAATACATATATATATATACTTTTTGTATTAAACAAATGTGTACGTATAAATATATGGTATCTCTCAAAATAACAGTATCACCTAAAAATGGGGTCTGTGGGTAACTTCTAGACACCGATTGGTTTTAAATTTTCCTTTAACTATTTTTAATTATATTTTAAAATAATCTTTAAATACTTCAAGAACGATTCCATACTAGGTTAAAATATTTATTATATACTCACTAGCTGAAAAGAGACCCTAAAAAGAAAACATGGTCCATTTTGGATGTGAAGCCTATGGATAAATAGAAGTACTCAAAAAAACTTCTTATATTTAAAAAAATAAATCTTTTTTAATAAATGAAAACATTAAACTATTAAGTGCAAATAAAACCAAAACATATGAGACAGAAATAAAATAAAAAAAGCTCTCTAAAACGATTTTATCAACACATCATTTTCCGATAGAAATCGTCTACGACCAACTTGAATTGTCATGACTTAATTAAAGTACATCTGTTTGAAATTCTCCTCGTCGAGAATCAAACTGGGGACCTCTCTGCCAACAAGCCAACTACGTTAATTTGTTAAATTAAGCGACTTATCCATTTCGCCATTCAAGTTTCAACACAGATATCAAAGAAGCGATGCCCGAATTCTTAAAATCTCGACCGTGGTATTAAAAAATAGCACAGGAAACGTTGGTATTTTTAAGGGCTAAAGGTGTGGGATTTAATGAACAATGCGGAGGGCTACATGTCCAATTAAGCCATGGGGCCAGTCTGTATCGTCGCTAGCGGTCATTATTAATCACGGGAATCGTGTGGAATACCGCATGAATCATTTTCGAAGATCAATTGCCTATATTTTTATTATATGGGTCAAAGATTGGCCGGGACTCATTGGAGGAATTGAGTCGATATCCTCCCGACTTGTTCGCATCATAAAAATAAATTAGTGCCCGGGTGTAACATTCGCCGCGGGAATTTATTGTTTAGACACGGTCTTTCTTACGCGCTGATTGATACAATCTCAGACATGGTGAGCAAATACTATTCCGACAAAGTTCTAATTTAATTCGCATCAATGCAATAACAAAGCTGTCACATCGCGCGATGTGTATTTAAATAAATGTACATGTCCCCTGATTTAAAATCAACGGCGTTTTGACAATGTATCTTATTTTTAAACGTTAAGGTATGCATGCAAATATTACAAGCTAGTTGCTAGCTGCAAACAAAAACCAATTTTGAGAGTTCTAGAGCTTAGCAAATATATTTATTATACTTTTCAGTCATTTTGGAATTCCGTGAGTTTTAGTTAATTTGGGATATATTTTTGATCGGATTTAATTTTGAGAATCTCTCCATTTTCATTGTATTTATTATGAAAATAATCCAACATGTGTAACTTTCTTGCTTTTATATTTTTTTCAGTAACTTTTTGTTTGGGTTCAGTAGTATAATAAACATTTTTTTTATGCTTAGGACATATCTTTGTGTTGTTTATAGTCAGTGTTTTATAGTTATTGTTTTTTTTTTCTTATTTTTATAAATGATTTGATTTACGGTGTCCTTTCATTTGTTTCAACTCCAAGTATCAAACAAATCAATTGAGAACAACAATCTCAGAAGCAATATCCATCAGACAACATCACCAAACGAAATCTGCGGGGAAAACATTAAAATAAATTTCAACTAATCGGGATGTGAATCATCTAACCATAAATTGCAGTGCCAAAATGGCGACTCGGCCGCCTTGCAAAAATAATGTTTCATGCACAATTAGCAATTAAAGATAATTGCTGCAACGGAGGATCGAATAAAGGGAACCGTCTGCTGCTGAAGCCCAATGAAGAGGTCACACGAGTGCATGTGCAGCGCAGTAGCGCCGGCGGGGCTGCATCGCTGGCACCCGAGAGGTCCCCGGTTCATTCCCGAGAGGTCCCCGGTTCATTCCCGAGAGGTCCCCGGCTCATTCCCGCGACAGGTGTGCCCCAAACTGCAGTTAAAAGACTCACACATATTTCTGAATCGATTTTGTATTGTTAAATAATAAAAAAAACATTGAAAATCTTCTAATAAAATTGTCGCAAAAAAATACTAGTAAATAGTAAATAATTTTTTTTGTTACTAAACATACTTGTGTAAAACTTTGTGGGTTAAGTTTATCAAAAATTTATGAAACGAAAAAAATATTCAAACTATCCGGAAAATGTCAAAGTCTCTCTCTCTCTGTCAATTCTCTGCAAGCGACAGAAAAGATCAGGATATTGATGCGACTTAAACGATTACAAATAAGTAACAGGGTTTACTGTAACATATTCTTCATATCACAAATCTTCTTAAAAATGTTTTTATGTTAAATATTATGTAATGTTTTGCATGTAGAGGTGATTATTGCACTCCATTCCTAGATTTGAAATATTACACATAACACCAAAATACAATTTACATTGTAGAGTATACTTAAGACAACTACTGTTACTTTATAATAGTAGGATGTTTGCATTATATAAACTCAGTTTACCCTCATGTTTTGTCTGTCATATTTTGTTTTAAATGTCTATCTTTGTTATCTAATACTTAGTAATTGTTTTAATTTATTCATCAACGCATACAGAAAAAGGTTTTTTTCACATATTTTCCCTACATAGCTCAATAACGAAAGTAAAGAAATACGTGTACGCTACCACCTAAGTCACATATTGTAAGCCCCACAACCTGCGCGCATGATCAGGGGATAGCCATGTTACAACGTAAGCCACAAGAAGTATTGTAAATTTACCAAATGAAAAATAAATAATCTTGAATTGATTGTTTTAATGTTTTAAAATATATTTTGCCAGTATTTATGAGTGCGTGTGCGGCGCACGCCACTGGCACGAGGACAGTGACTCGCGGGCCGCTCTCAATGGCGCCATCGTGAATATGACGGATCGCCTGTCAAAGCAAACAAAAGAAACATTATAAAATTAATTATTTATCTCGTTTCTTTCAGTTTTTGATTAGACGGTATTAATAAATAATTGACCGTCATTTGATGCGAATTGCAATTGTGCATCGATATATACATACAATTTTATTTAGAATGTACAAAACTGCACTCGTTCGAGAGGCCACATTATTTGTGTAAAATAGGAAATATATTTTTTTTTCTTCTTTATCAAGTGCGTCTCTTCAGGGGAGGTTGGCGACCATTTCATTGAGCATATACTCATGCTGAGCCAGTGTTCATGGTTTTTTAAGGGGAAAATAGTGTAGGTGTAGGCGTGTAGGGGGTCCCCGGGTCCTACTAAACCGCAGTTTTATATTGGAAAAAAAGTCTGCGTATTGCTACTGCCCAATAGCATTATTTTATAATTATTTCCTTACAAAGCCCTGGCGTTTAGATCTGATACTCCTTCTGCAGCAAGCTATAGAAACAATGACAGGATCCCTCCCACCTCGACAAGGCACTTCCAGAGCACATCCCTTCACAATCATTCCAAGTCCACTACTCCATTACCGTTTTTTACACACGCTCAGGGTATAGAATGGCAGTCATTCACAAGCAACAGAATGGGGATATATTATTTTTATTTGATTACTTATTTTTCTTATTGAATCGTGGGTGTTTTCAAACGTAAACGTTTATCTTGGCAAGCAAACATGAGCCAACAGGCTTCCGTCTCCCTCGATGACTCGTGTTTTGCAAAAATTAGTCCTTTTCTAAATAAGATAGCCCGTCACTGTATCTAATCAAATAGTCGGAAGCTGGCAGCAGATTCACTTGCGTGGGTGGGAGATTGCAATTCGCATATTCCTTGGAGTGGACGAGCTCTCTACTATATATTTGTGTAAACGATAGTTGGCTTACTTCCGCTGTTTTAATCGGACAATTACACTAACGCGGTCAAGTGTCATTTGATAAGAGTTATTGAATATTAATATTTCATTATGAAAGCATGACTATTTATCTAAGAGCGTGCTTCTAATAAAAATACATCGTCAGTAAATTCAAACGATGCAACTTTGCATTTGCGGTAATAATATTTATACGAAACATTAATACTTCAAGTAGGCAGTAAAATAGATTAGAAGTGTTCAATTTATGTTGTGCATTTGTTTGTATTCTCAACAAGCAAAGTAAATCCAATTTAAAAGTACATTAAACTGCGTTGGTAGCATAAAATCTAAAGATGTGAAGTGTAAAATACACTAAGGAATGTGCCGGAGAAGTAAAAGGTTTCGATTATACCAGCAAACCCATCTTTTATTCTAGCAACCTCTTTAATCCACCCGTATCGTAGTTCATTATTACTAAATACAACAATCAAATGACGCTTCGTAAAATATACATCGGAGAAATAAGCTAATAAAGTGCATTTATTAATTAGAATAACTTCATACAACAGCTGAAATATATTACATGCAACAACTTTTAAATTAAATTTATTGTTGTATGTTTTTATAGTGAGGTTTTTTTTAGTTTTCTCGCATGCATTGAGTTGAAAAACTTGCAACGAGTGCAGGTATTCTCTTCTCTATTTATGTCTTTATTCCATCATTCAGTGAGTAAATTACATTTAAGAAGTTAATCGCGCATTTTCGTTTTTGTTCTGTGCGGGCAATGTGGTTTTAAAAGTACCGATTGTGGTTTGTTTGGGTAAACTCAACACGCAGCAGACTCACAAATCCCAAAATTAAATTTCAAAAAAGTAAACTCCGCAGTCGCATTAATACGGTGTTTTCTTTTATAACCACATGGTAATTATTGGTTATTTGTATTAACGCTTTAATAAAACACGGGAAGCGAGAACTTTGTTTTCATTTCAACATGCTCGCTCTGTGTTGTTCTCCACTCTCATCCTAAAACTTGCTATTATTAAATATATACTATGTACCATATAGTCTCATCTTAAAAGGTTAATGTTTTTACACGAGTGAACCTTGAGATTATAATTTTTTTCAAAAATTTCAAAAGTAATTTTGTTAGTTTCAAAATGAGATAAAAAAATAAAATGAATGCTCAATAGTCATGCATAGTAGTTATTTGTATCGGATTTTTTCCCGTCCCAAATAGGAGTTTTGATCAGAGATGAGTTTCAGTTGATTAGGTAGTTTTGTATACAAAACAAGCCTTAAAGGGAAGTCAGCCATTCGAGCTTGATATTTTTATTAATCGATCAATATGTATCATCATATGATATATAACTACACGTGTCTATTGGCGACGTTCCCATTAGTCACAATAAGTCAATGTCTCGACAGCTACTGTTCCTTTATAATAATAGGTTTGCAATATATAAACTCAGTAAATTCACCCCTGTCATATTTTGTTTTAAATTTTTATATTTGTTATATAGTTCTTAATAATTTATTTAATTTATTCACCAATGCATGCATAAAAAGGGTTTTTTCACATATTTTCCCTGCATATCTATAGATACATGTACGCTACCACCTAAGCCACACATTGTAAGCCCAATAGCCTGCGCGCAGGATCAGGGATAGTCCTACGCCAGTGCTTCTCAAAGTGGTCCCTACGGACCCCATGGGGTCCCTGGGAGAATTCAGGGGGTCCTTAGAAAATTAAAATCGATTTGGGGGTCCCTGAACAACGTCAGGGGGTCCGCGCAAGGTTTAATATAAAATAAAAAAATTGTGACACATTTTTAATGGAAGTTAAAATAAATAACAATTAATACATTATTAGCGATTTTTACGTCTTAAGTAAAATATAAATATAGACGTGTGCATAAAATATAAGTAATAACAGGCATCGCGGTGAGTCAGGCAGGTTTATACAGAAACGCAATAGAGTCGATACTTGCACCAACTAGTTTATAATATGAATGTATGTAGTTTTTCTCTCAGGGTCCGTAGGCAAGTTTTGACTATGAAAGTGGGTCCATGGGCAAGTTTTTATGAAAGGGGGTCCGTAGGAAAGTTTTGATTATGAAAGGGGGTCCGTGGGCCAAACGAGTTTGAGATTCACTGCCCTACACCATATTACAACCACAGCCATAAAAACTATTGTTAATATACCAAATAAAAAAATTAGGTATTTTTCATTATGTCTCTCGGTCATCACGCTGTGAGCAGTAAGCAGGTGTGCTCAAGCCTGTGGGTGCATGGCTTTATTTGCAGGTTTGCTATTTGGGTCTGTAAACGGGGCGTCGCGCGGGGTCAGCGCCTCGGCGATAAGGCCGGAAGCGGACACGAGCGGCGCCTGCGCCCCCGCCAGACGCTCTTCCTGTTGCAGATAACTGCTCTTCTTTACCACGCACGATTATCAGACCATTATGAAACAGCAGTACTTTCTAAACACTCGTGATAAATATTTTTACATGCTTCATGATATTAATTTTCAGTGAATTTTAAAAATGGTACGGAAAAAAAATCATTGAGAATACCACTTGGTAATAAATTTGTGAGTCTTTTATAATATATATTTTAACAACTTTGATATACAGTGATACCCCGCTTTACGCGAGGGATACGTTCCGGAAAAAATCGCGTTGAGTGAAATTCGCCCATATAGGGGTTTACGATTAAACACGCATACATAGTTAAAACTCAATACAAAAAAATACGAATCATTTGAATCAATCACTTTCATTCTAAGAACACTTTATGCAGTATTACGTGTTATTTTTACTAAAAATACATCTATTATGTTTTGGGTAGCGTTTCTTTTACGTTCTTGTAAAATACGTTCATAACACCCAACGCTGTTCTTAATTGTTAAGAGAAGTCAATGACTACATTATGTTCATACACATTCTTAAAATAAGAAATTCGCGTAATTCGAGGCATTTTAACGCGATGTTTGAAATTCGCGATATAGTGAAACCGCGCATAACGTGGTCGCGTAACCGACGTTGTCAAGGTGTTTTAGAATTATTTTCTATCTAATATATATACATAAATAAATACTCGTATTCTTAAGATTTATAGCTCAGTTTATGAAATTGTTTTTAGTAGTGCATATATATATATGACAAGAAATAGAATCAATGAAATATAAATTTAACAAAAATATGTATTTTGATTTCTTCCAATAATTGAAATTCAGGAACCTCAAAAAAAGACCCAGGGTTGTACTTTTTCCCCTTCAATGCAAATTTGTAATAAATAAGAGATAATCGGCAACCTCATTATCGTGATGAATCGTAAGTTGTAATCACAGATCGTGCCTCTGCGGGGCACGTGCGTGCAGCCCAGCTCCGGGCACGGCCACGATAAGCCCGGGCACGTGCCAGGTTTCCGTTAACCTCAGGTAGATGACCACCGGCTGAACGCAGGATGCGACGTTATGAATCATGCTGTCATTCTACCTTCTACCCGGACCAGACATATTAAGTAATCACCGGGCTACGGTGGCGTCTCTTTAATACTCCTTCACAAAAAAAAAGGCTGCAATAAAATCATCTGTCGAATCTTCCGTCTTCATGCTTCCTGCAGAGGGGGTGAGTCATGAAGACGAAGGCTTGGTCACGGTGGTTGGGAGGGGCTCGCTTGTCGAGCCCTCTCCAGCTTCTCCTTCATCCCAGGCTGTTTTGTGTGTCAACATGGAAGGAACTAGTACCTGCAGAGTGTTTAGTGTAATATCTAGTTTTTTTATTGACCAAAACCTCATAATCTAAAAATTTATCAATTATAAAATTTATAATTTATATATTTTATATTTACACTTCAGGTATATCTTTTGCCGATTAATTATTAAAGCTCCTTTTTGGATACAACTGTTAAATTTGAGATTCAGATGCGTTGTCTCCTGTTGTGGTCCTTGACTCCGCTAGAGTGTAGTCTTTAGACTTCTAGCTCGATTTATCCGGATAATTTAATAAGAAATAAATATTATTGCATTTGTATAAAATACATAACCAACTTCAAAGTATAGATGGATTCTTCCAAAGATATTTTAAAAACAAGTAATTCATTAAAAATTACAGTCGTTAACATAAAATATTATAATAAATAAATCAATAAAATTAATTTATTTAAAAAATTATTTTTTTTTGGTATATGTGTATATGATATTGTACAAACAACATCGCAGATGCACAAAAAACGTTACCAGAAAAATATAAGATATCTCGCTCTCTGTATACAATGACTGCATTGAAACATATTTCATTCATTTTACTGGCCCGTTCGCTTTAGGTCTGACAACTTATGAAAAGGGAATATTCCAGGAGCCCATATGGTTTCGTCTGATGTCATTTAAAATCACAACATCAACATAAAATTTATATTTTGTCCCATCACACCGGATATTTTCGAGGCGAGCGAACAACGAACCCATTTATCGATTCCTTGCCAGTTTTCATTTGAAATGTGTAGACTTATACAGACGTTTCTTTTGTTAATCATCATTACTAATGTATTGTTTTTTTTTGTTTCCTGCACGGATGTATCAATTGTGTCTTGCTGATCTTGTCATCGGTTAAGTCATCACTGCCTTTCTAAGAGTCATGATTCAGAGGAAGATGTACTTATTTGACCCTTTCCATAAAAAAAATAGAAACGTCACTTCGCTTTCTTAGAATGTATTAATGCTGTAACAATAATTTATAATTGTAATAGTGAGTGAATTTATATATTGATCAGATTGATTTTCAGACCCAATTTAAATTGCATTAAAAATCATTTATAAGGCGTTTGAAATATGGTTTATAGGTGAATACTCAAAATATCATTAGTTGACCGCTTCAAAAATGATAAAGTCTTGCACAGAATGCGCTAAGAAAGAGATCTCCTGCTGATGGTAAAAAAAAAGCATAAGGCCTTCTATTTTGGCCATATTTTTCGAAACAATAAATACAGCCTACTACAGCTAACTGTCCATTGTAAAATCGGAAAAAGAGTCATTGGAAGGAGGAAACTTTCGTGGATGCGGAATTAACGCCAGTGGCTGAAAGTCGAGAGTATGGCCGAATAAGTATGACTGGTCCAGGATAAATATGTGTTAAGTGAAATGGTAACCGACCGACTCTGAGGACAGGCACTTAATGAAGAAGGGAAGAGAGTAGATTCAAAACAAATTAATGTGTAATTCAAGTTAACAAAATTTGCTTTAAAACATATTATTTGACTAAAATACTGGCTGTTGTTCGTAACTGTATATGTATAAGCCGAAATAGCTCAGTTGGGAGAGCGTTAGACTGAAGATCTAAAGGTCCCTGGTTCGATCCCTGGTTTCGGCAATTATTTTTTTTAATTCCATTAGAACCATGGTATTTTTTAAAATAATTTTCTTTTCAACTTAAAAAACTTATGAATTTCAAGGGCCTTTATTATAATTTAGTATATTTACATAAATATACTAAATTAGGAATGTGGCTATCCTCTGATCCTGCGCGCAGGTTGTGGGGTTTATAATAAGCGGCTTAGGTTGTACACAAAATTCACAATTATTTTACATATTTATTTAATAAAATATATATTGTATTTGTAGATATTCTTTTTTACACATTGTTTACAATTTTTTTATTGGAAACATCGAGCAAAACGCCATCTTGAAGATATGAAAGAAAGATTCGATCATCTAAACCTGCTGTGAAGTTACAAGTGTTTTGCTACTCAAACATAGGTGACGCTTTACATTTTTGTAATTTAGTTTTGTATCGGTAAAAGATTTTATAATAAAAATAGGGATGAACATTTTATAGTCCCTCAAGCTAAGGAGCATTATATTTTAAACTATCTTAGAAAAAATATTATAAAAATAATATGACAATTGAACAAGATAAAACATGCAAAACTTATGAAATTACATAAATAGATTAAATGAAGGGTTGTTTTAAAAAATGGACTAAAATTATGATTTCACGTTATTTTTATGTACATATTGTGACATTGATAATTTTTATGAATTATTTTGTAAAATATGTAAAAACTTATTGATTGATGGCGTCTGGATTCTAATTTCTGCAAGACATTCCATGAGGGTATTTTGGTTGGCCTGAATGAAAATTTATTTTTAACCATTCTTTGAGGTGGTTTGGTTTAACAAATATCAAATATCAAACACGCGGCTCTTTTACAAAATAACCAAAGCGCTAATTTTTTTGGTCAGCTTGGAGATTTTTTATATGTAAAACTAAATCTAATGCGGTCGTTCACCTCCGCCTTGAACGGGTCATGGTCAAGTATTTAACATACTATATATAATAATTGTTATTATCTCTAGAATAAATTATCTGATGTATTTAGATATCACGAAACAACAACAAAAAATCAACGTGCGTGATGCTCTCCAACAATATTTAAGCACTTCTCACAAATTGGACTATGCTGTTTTTTCATGTTTTATTTTATTTGATGTTAATTAAGAATTACTAATCGTGTTATAATTTACTTCGTGGGATTAATGCGAGCATGGTAACAAGGATGATCTCCGCTACATGCAACCCTACATTCAAAGCCTTCTGTCTACGCGATAACCACTTACATAACATCTGATATATTTTTATTATTATTATAAATGAAGAATTGCCACAATTCCTAAAATAATTGTATGCATGTGTTTGTAGGTATTCTTTAAAAATCCTAGGTTGCCCGCGTCACCGGAACCAAAACATTAGAAATTTATGGAAAAAACCCACAGGCATTACACACAAGAACGCATCATTTTTAATATTTTATAGACAATAAATATTTATATAATATAAAAATATTTAATGAAAGTCATTGATTAAAATATCAAATATTTAAGATTGAGGTATTGTTCCCGTTATGTATTTCACAGCGAATTAGTTTTATTACTATGAGAAATCAGAAAATGTTTTCTTTATGGATGCATATTTCATACATTTGAATTATCTACTTAGTTTAAAAGACAACTCGATGTCCTTTATGTTCTGCAGGAAAAAATGCCTGTGACTAGTTTCTGTATTTATCCAAAAAAATGTTTTAATTCCAAACTAATAGAGTCGGGAGAGGGCATTTCAATAAGTGTTATTGGAAAAAGGCGATGTTTACCAAAAGATAAGAAAGTAATTTAACACGATCAACCATAAAAAGAGATTTGATTTTATTTAATTACTTAATGCTCAAACGCGTTAATATATCGTGTCTTCTCATAATTTTTTATTTTTTAATTTAATTTAATTATGCTGACATATTAAGTAACTGTTGATAATTATAAATAAATAGATAGTGATAAAAAAATATTCATATTAATTCATATTAATTTCATATTAATTTTCCGTATTGCAAAAATCCATAACTCAAAGAATAAATGGTTTTGCTTTTCAGTGTATTTTTTTAAATTCAAAGTAAATGAAAGTAATACATTTTTCATCAAAATATACTATTAATAAAAAATAAACTATTTGTCTAAGTTTAACGACTAACCTTAAACGTGGTCATTTGTGTACTCAAAATCAATTTGTTCAATAAAACTCGATAAATCAGATTCATACTTGCATATAACGATTCGAATTCTCGCTCAGTTTCAGAGCCACGATAGTCAAATTACAATACCTGGCCGCGATAGTCAGGGGTGTGGGTTTGAATCCCACCTGTTTCGTTATTTTGACAACCCTGTTAACATAGAGTAATAAGCTTCTGAAACAGTCATCCTTGATTTGATTCCTTCGACCAGGAAAGTAATTCCTGAAACAAAAACGCTTCCTTACTTTGCGGGGGTGTTTAATCTCCTTATTCAGTTTGTAAGGATGTGAATATTCCTCTAAAATAAAGAATTACCAACAGCAGACAATAGCATATATTTCTTTATTTAACAACACGTTTACTCTGGCACTTGCGTCCGCTATCAATTACTAGTTCGATATTAGATATATTTTCTATTTATAGTGTGCTACTTTATCATATTATTGTTACACTGGGCATAAAGATATGGAATCAAAAAAATATGATATTGGTTTGGTTTGTTTGATTTGTATTGATGGGTATTCAGATTTGTATAATGACCTACATCGATATAATGCAATAGTAAAGTTCCACGAATGCTGCGTGCCTTGTGAAGGACCTCCGCCCCGGCGAGCTCTCCGACCCGGCACGACCTTCCCCAAGGTCAATCGTTCCAAGAAACAAAAAACGGATCGTGATGTAATAAATACAAGCCATTTAAATATCCATAACCGGCTGCTCCGGGAACTGGAGATAAAATATTATAAACGACAGAGAACGCTAAAGGAATCCCGCCGACTCTCGGCTAACAAATTGATTTATGAATTTAATAAAATATCTCACCAAAAGCTTAATTTCGATCAACTCTGTTTTGTTACGCATTCAATGGTATATTCTAGAGGAATCAACCTTAAAATTTTCATATCACTTTGTTGGAAGAGGCTCTGATAGAATTTACAAAAATGTGTATATAGAGCTTCGGTTGTGTTTTACTGTACACGGTTAAAATTTATATTATACAATACGTTTCAATGAGAAAAAAACAAGAACTCAATGTTGTTCGGTAGCCGTAAAAAAATCGGATTAAAATAATCAGTACAAACGTTTCGGAAGACTCAAATTGATAAGATAGCTTAGCACCGGCTACTATTTATAAGAATTTCCTCCTGGATTAGACATTTCAATATCATAGTCATAATCACCAGCCAATTGTGTAAACCTCCTCGTCCAAATTACTGCTCAAACATATGAATGATGTAATTGGTTTATATACATAAATATATAATAAATATTTATCATAACATTAATGTACGAAATGAAATGCATGAAAATTCTAGAACTAGTTCGTTACACATAAATCTCTGTATAAACGCATGTGGGTTTACTTTCCTATTCAATATCTTCTCTAATTAATGCGTCGTTCGTTTGCTTCACCTGGTTTTCTATACAATTATAGGTAATTGATTCTTCACTACAAGCTACATGAAATAGAATATTCCGAAAGTAAGCGACCTATAATAAATAAATGCACAGCATGTCCAAGCTCATGTGAACTAACCAAGTCGCCAAACTCCCGACCCACAAGGAGATTTGTGGATTGTAAGGAGAATTAAATTTTGACGCCCATTTGATCATCGTTTAGTTTGATTTATAATGGTTTTTTTTTTTTTAATTCTTTGTACATATTTTAACAATTTTTTTGTGAAATATTTTTCATGAACTTCATCATGACTTCTTATTTGATTTCACATACATGGACCAAATTCGAGATGTACGATTATATTAGCATCTTGATTCTGCAGGTACTTAATATTATAAATTAACCCGAATAGTAATAAATCATATAGAAAAAACAATGAAAGAGAACAAAAGTCGCTTGATCACAATGCACAATTCATCTTGACAATCTTTATGAATTGTTGTAAATCTTAAAATCGATATCGATTTTTATCCGCGACACAAACAAAAGATGTAAAAATTTATGTAATTCGTGATGCAAATTGGATTGTAAATCTTATCGAAGATACAATACAAACTGTTATTGTCAATAACGATAGCCTATATTATATTTTTTAAATATACATATTATTTAATAAATTAAATTATCTTGTGTATCACTATTTACTGAAACATATTTGTGTGGAGAATTTTATGAAAATATATTTCCAATATATTTACGCTTGACATCAGCACCTTATTTGCTAAATCAATTTCCAGATATATCATTTATCACATGTTCTGACCAAATATTTCCACGTTATTCAGAAATGAAAATCTCCACCGTGAAAACCTGTTCTTGACTGCTCCTTTTTCTGTTGTTTTTGGAGGAAATTTAATTTATCCATTAATCAAAAAAGACCTTGCTTGATAAATTTCTGTAAACAAACTTTGATATATTCTAAAATTTCAGTCATCCATATTTATTAAAACAAAAAAATTATTATTATATTTATTTTGTCAACTATGAGGTATAGATTGCAAAAAAAAAAAAAAAACTTTTAGAATAACAAAATAATAATAATTCAAAATGGTTTTTATCGGCAGAGCACCTTTTCTAGAAGCAAAGGACTGAAAAACATAATCATACAATACAAGTTATTTCTACTGTGTTAATATTTAAACTATTTATAAACTCGTAAACAATGAATATGTGCAATGGATCGGTAATGGACATGGAATGATTGTGGAGGGATGTGCTCTGGAAGTAGATAGGTCCTGATATTGTTTCTGTAGTTTGCTGCAGAAGGAGTATCAGATCTAAACGCCACAGCTTTGTAAAGAAAGAATTATATAATAATGCTATTGGGCAGCAACAATACGCAGACTTTTTTTCCAATATAAAACTGCGGTGTAAAAGGACCCGGGGACCCCCTACACCTACACTATTTCCCCTTAGAGAAAACTATGAACACTTGCTCAGCATGAGTACATGCTCAATAAAATGGTCACCAACCTCCTCTGAAGATAGACACTTGATGAAGATGATGAAACAATGAAACGACCAAACCAATGAGACGAAATCATTTTAGAGGGTTTTTTTCTATATTGTATTTTTGCTATTCTTCCTTCAATAGTCGGCAGCCGTCAATGACGCCGTATTTTCTGATGGCGACTGACTAATGTGTAAAGATAAACAACATGTCTTTATTTTTATACAAACATAAAGGCAATATTTTTGACAGAGAGTACTTGGTGGAATTCCATTTTAATATTTTTGAGTAAAATACTTGAGTGATTCTCTTTGTGATTGACATCTCTGTTTGATAATCACTCAAGTATTTTACTCAAAAATATTAAACATAAAATCATTTGAAATTTCAATGTATTGTCAGTGTGTATTGCTTCTTCAAATTGCGCTCCACCCCTGCTTCAGGCTCAGGTCATATTTGACGAATTAAAAACACCACTATTATAATGATAATATATATTAGTTAATACCGTTCAAATTGGTATTTTTTTAAGTATGTTTAACCGGTTAGTAAATTAGTTGTTATGTAAATGTTTATTGTTTTGAGAATATTGAGTGGCACGGTGTGGCCAGCCGTAGACCGGGATGGGAGAATCTCCGGCAGTGTGTTCAGGCACGCCGAGGCAGACGCACGTGGCCTGGACCTGAACATCGGTGCTAGACTCGTTCAAACTCTCCCAAACATAAATTACCAGTGTGAACGGGGGAAATAATACAAGACTGATTTTGAAAACACTTTACTTAATTACAATAAATAAAATAGTTTTAAAGCCTTCTTGTGTTCTCTAAGCAACATGAATTTCGTAAGTATTATTGTGAAACATTCTTGAAGATTTCTGCCCTTTGCTTATTATTATAAAATGCATGTGCGTTAAAAAAAAGTTTCATGTTCAATATTGTTTAATATGTTTTGTCATTTAGTGAATTTAATCAAATAAATAAACACTATTTTGATGCAGATAGTTCATGAGTAGCTCCATTAAATTGACATTTGACAAGGGGTTCTCAAAGACCGCATAACTTTTAAAACTTTGGTAAGGAAAATTATATTAATATTTTTGAGTAAAATACTTGAGTGATTTTCCACATGTTCGTTTTTATTTGTGACCGGTTTAAATATTATCGGTATAAAATTATATTATTTTTATCTCCATTTGGTATAAAATAAATATTGCACTTTTTACATGGACAATATTATTGTTACAATTAAAAATATTTTTGAACCTTGTTTTGTTGTTGGATTTTGCGTTTTCACAGAAAATAGTTTCGACAAATATTGGTATTAGAGGAATTGCTCCATTGACTTCTTCATAAGGTTTCCTGAAATATTGACAAACTATTGACACGAACACCGCGACATTGCTTAGACATTTCCACGGCCCTGAAAAACTATACCAATAAATAATTTATTTTTGCAATTGCTTCATATTGACAATAATGTGCAAAGGAAAATACAAAGTATATTTTGTTCACAAAAGGTTAAACTGCAACAATTGAACTTAAACCTTTATTACTTTATTATGGTGATATTACGTGTGGTTTGGTATTTTTACTCAAAAGCCTTCACAATTTAAGGATAATTCGCCGAGTGTCATTGATTATTAGCACAGAATTCACATATGCTATATATGTGGTCACATGTGTTTTTTTTTAATAACAAAATTAAGTATTTTAAAATAGTATATTCAAGGATTGCTTACATTTTATATTATCTATAATTTACATTTCCACTTAAACCTAATACTTCATAAAATGCTAGACTTTGGACATATGTAAACAAAAAATAGAAATAAAAACATTTATTGTTGCTTTAAAAGATACAAAAAACTATTTTCTTCAGGTCGCATCTCCTATATTTATTAAAATTACAAATAATATAATCATTCGATATTTTATTTATACATCATTGTTGTACATTATAATTTTTTTATCATTGAGGAAAACATTAAAATAAACCATATTTATGGTATTACTCATCAATGGAAACATTTGATTACAAACCTAAATAAAAATCGAAATATTAACCGATTATTTATTTGATTATTAACTCATAGTTTTTTTTTTTTTAATTAATTAAGTAGGAAAGGGCTTTACTGCATAAATATATTCAATTTTTTTACAAAGCAAATCTTTTGAAATTAGTCATTATTTGTTCAAGACAAGTAGGTTAATATGTAATAAATTTTCTAAGCTCGTCTCAAATTCTGGAAGGGGTAAACTAAATTTTCGGACTGCATTTTTTGAGGATTAAACATTTACTAGAAAACAAATATTCAAATAAAAATTCGTAAAAACATTATAAGATATACTGGACGTAACTCAAATCATTTTGAATAAACAAAGTGAGTAATGCAACTCGTTGTTTCCCATGAATTATGCCTGTAACTCTTACTTGTTGTCATATGTATACAATGGGTTGAGTTACACGAGGAGGATTTCATATATTTATGAGATAATAAAATATTTCGACCCATTTAGGCTCTGGTTGTTGCTCCTCACTCGAGAACTGCCTATCCGCACCCAAAGATCTTTGATAAAAATGATAAAATAGAATAAGTTTTGGCCAACAACTTCAGATATGTCGGCATACATTTTAATGTATTGACAACGTAGAGCCCTTTCCTGTGAAAAGAAAATAATATTATTTTTATACACTAACCCAGATAGGATAACCTTTAGACATAGTATTTGGTACAAGTTTTAAAACTATTGAATATTTTAAGATTAATCGACATTATATTTATGATTTTTTTAGCACTGGTTTAATAATCAATTGCGTAAATTTTAAGAAAAGTCATTTGTCACTAATTTAGTAATAACTAAAAAATCCAACTGCACGTATTTTACAAGGAAAATCATGTCATTTTGAATACTACAAATAAGATGTCGTAAGTAAAAAATGGCGGGCATTAAAAATAGAGCTGTAGATATTCAAAATTAATAGTCAATTTTTTTATATGAATTGATATATGTTTTAAAAAAATACGATAAAGTTCATAAGCCTTTAAAACCACTACAACTCGCAGCTTTTTAGTTAAAAGAACTGAACTTTCAGTTAAAAAAGAGACTACCATCAATGGAATTAATATAACTTTTTAGTCAGTTTTATTTACAAATTATATTCTTAAAATAACATTTAAGCTGTTTAAAAACTAATCATTTCTCTGAATTTGGAAATCATCTCATTGAATCAGACCATACATATAGTGATGGTTTTGAAATTTTACATAGATGCACACAGAGGGGTGTAACTCTTAATAATCTAGAAATATTAGAGATTCGTAAACAATCTAACTTAAATGATAACACATTAATTAATAATATTGTTTTCCCGTCCTCATCACCTTTACTAAACATGTTTCCACTATAATTTATTTACTTCTATTATTATTATTATTATTTTATCAGTAGTGTTATTATTTTATTATTTTTGATTATTAATCTTTATTATTATTTTTATTTAAACGATAAACACAAAAAAAAAATTATTCCATAAACTTAACTAATTGCATAACCCTCATCTAATTTTGTCACATTTTTTATTGTTACCAGTATCCTGTTAGTTGTATTTAAGCATATGTTATTTTTATATTTTGCTAGTTTAGTTAAGCATCTGATGATGACCCAGTGTATTGGGTCGAAACTAGTAATGCAAATAATTTTAATAAACTCAAAGTGAAGACCAAATACAAAGGTACTTTTATCATTATTATAATTATGACAAATGATGGTTTATAACTAATAATAATTACCTGCTACTGATGCTGCCATAGTCCAGTTTAATGGTGTGGATCACTTCCACGAATACCGCGTCGCTCTTATCGACACGCTCAGTTGGATCTTTGGAACTAAAAAAAGGGCAACGCAGGATCTAATACTGAAAGAAAATTAATGTATATTTAGCCCCGCTTCCCAAAAGGGAAAAGCTTTGAAATCTTTCATAGCTATATTTGAGAATACCTTTATATAATTCAAGCGCATGGCGTGAAATAGTATATTTTTTAAACCACTATAGCTCGATAACCTACATTGTGGAAAATCCAGCAAGGACATGCTAGTTGTGGAAATCTTCCGGCTATCCATGCTCTCCTTCCGTCTCCGAATTACGTCCTCGCTGGATGTTTTTGAAAAGTAGAAGTAGTAGAAAAGTAGGCGGTCAAATATTGTTTTCTTGTCGAAAATTCAAGAAGAAATATATTATTTTTGACATGGATCGTCCATTGCTGTGAAATTATTTTAAGAATCAGCTTACGCGAGGAAGCAAAACAACGATGTGTCTACAGACCTCTTGAATTTATTATCTATTAAATCCTTAAGAATGCTTCTTCTTGTACACTGTGATATAAATACAAGTAGAGCTCGCCTAAAAATACTAACCCTTTCGAAAACGAATGATTCTAACGTTAAATAGGATTCATTGCCATTTCAATACTTTTTTTCAGAAATCGATTCAACGATAATTATGATTTAGGAAAAATATTATGTAAATACTCGTATATGTAAATATTATGTAATATTGCAATATTATAAGAAACGAACACGAATACAGATTAATAATTTTTAACTTTTAACGATTCGAGGTTCATAAATGACATTGTAAGTATCACCACAATTATATTATAGAATATATTGTTCATTATTCTCCAGTATCTGCTGTTAATAGCGCATTATATTTGTGGAATGTTTCTTGAGATATTTTTGACCTAGTTGTTGCAAGGTGCACAATTCCAATATTACGATCTTACTTCGAACTCGTGACCGATAAGCCCGGCGTTAACAATTACCAATTAGTTTCTGATTATAATGAGTCACAATATATATAAAATATATAAAAATGGAAAGCGCATACATAAAAACAAATACAAAACAATATATCGCCGTTGACACACAACGGACACGGTTTTCGTGAACAATGGTTGAAAGATTTTAGAGCACATTATAGTATTATTGGTAAAAGTAGATAGCAGAGTTCGACATTTGCCTCTTCGGACTCACCATCTCTGATGAGGGTGCACGATGGCGATGTGTGGCTGGAGCTCCATCCGTGAGAGATCACTTTAATGTCTGCACTTTTGTTGTAAGGGGACGATCGATGTCTCTCATAGTCTGAGGAGTCAGCATTAATCCCATATTTTGTTTTTTCTTAAAATCATGAATATACCAGAGGGTAGCTTTAGTTTCAATAATATCAACGTAGTACTAAAAAATCGGAAATCTGTATAATATATATTTTTTTAACTTGTTAACTTTATATTCATTTAGTTATTGAAATTCAACTCAAAGCTTTTTTTTTATGAAATTAAATATTAAAATTTTACAGATCTGATATTTAGATAGGTTTTTGATAAAATTTGAAATAATTTTCAACAAAAGGGAATTTTCACTGTGCCAGGGGGTCGCGTAATTTTAATATACCCATTATGCAAGAATATAAAAGGATCACACTGCATAGATTAGTTATTCGTTATTTAGCCTATTTACAAAAAACAGAGTCCTTTTAGGTTCAGTAAATTCGGTGGGCAGTTTTCTGGGGACTTATGAGTAACTGAAGGGTTATGATAGTAAACATTATTCTGTATTGGTTTTATTTGTATCATGTTGAAACATGACCCAATAATATAGTTTGTACCTTGTAAATAAATACAACGTAGGAGACTCATAAGTTCGGTACATCCTCTTGGTGATTGTGAAATGCAGGTTCTCTTTGTGAGGCTGCAGGTTCTCTTTATTTCCATCGGGAAATACATTTACTGGATCGACTATCAACTCCTCGTCATATGTCGGCCATCTTTTAGGAAACTCCGTCGTTGTAACGATTATATGTAAAAGTATATACAAAAAATACTTTAGATTATAATTTTACATACAGAACTGTTTATTTTTTATACAACAAACGTCCCTACATATTATTATATATATTTAATTTATTGAATAATTTTCTTTTGGAAATTTTACGTTCAAAGTTTTCATTATCGTTTTCTGATCAGTAAATCCTCTCGGTGATTCAAGAAACTGAAACTTAGAAACTCGTTAAAGGACCAAACCTCTCCGCTATGCATCATTATGGGGCTATACCGAAATGTGCAGAAACGATTCGATGTAGTTTTGGTGGCGAGGGCTCGCGTGCTTGGTTTGCTCACCAATTTAACAGGCACGAGTACATTAAATAGAGATATGTTAAAAACAACCAGGTCTAGTCGCATTCATAAGTTTGTTAAGAAAATGAAGTTGCTAAATCAATACTTCTTCCCAGCTAATGTTATGTACTACAAAATAAATCACTCACCTATAATAATAAATATACATGGCACAATCAGATCCTTCATAGTCCCAACTACTTGTAGACTTATAAGAAAACGTTGCACCTTTGCCTACCTATTTTATATATGAGCTAGATTGAAAAAACATGTTTATAAAATAATTCAATCCGTATTGTATAACAATTTGCCGCATACTGAAAATAAAACTTTGGCATATTCAACTTAAAAAAGGTGTTCGTCTTGCTTATTTAAGAAATAAAAATACAATTTATTTATAATTCTTTTAAACAGCATACCTGTTTATTATTAATTCAAATGCTTATGAATGTAATGACAAAAAAATGTATTATCAAAAGTATAATCCACACACTCTTCTCTAGGAGATACTTTCAGTTTTGAAATAGAGTTAAAAATTTAGTTAATAAACGCCGTACATTCCAATCCTCCCCTGATTTTGATTAAGCCAATAAAATTTCAACAATTAACAAATAAAATTTAACAGCGGTATTAAAATTTCATTGCTAATAAGATAAGTGAATAACTGTGACTTTTTGGTGCATTTTAATGTTGAACTTTTCTTAATCAGAGCTTAAAACAGCTGTAAAACCATTCGCGCCTCAGATTAAGGATTTGTAAACAAATCTGGTATGTTTCGTAAGGGGGACGAAAAATAGGACTGCCGATGTCGAAAGGAACAGAAGACGCGGATGCCGGAGTACTCACAGATATCAACAAAGTTTGAGACCGAGCTACCTACACGGTGATTCCAAACGCGTTGCAGTTTACATAAATAATCACAAAATAAAAATAAAATATCTACGCAAATCCGCACCAAAATTGAGCAATTGTGAGCATTTTTAATAATCACCGCCGCAACCGCCGGGAATATCTTGCGAAATCGTGATACCTTAATATTGATATTTCAGGCCAAGATAGCGCGCAGCACATACGCCATGCTTATATAATTTCTTTTTTTTTACCGGAGCTGGGAAACCGTCAGGTAATCATCCAGCTCCGGGAGCGTCTTCTTTGTTCGTCTTATACAGCCTTCAAAAATAAAATAAATTGTAGAAAATAGAAAAAAAAAGCTGCGACAAAGCATATTTTCCTGTGGGGAAGATCCCAGCAGGCATTGCACAAAAATACGCTGCATTCCTGAAAATGGAAAAGAGACAGCATATCACAGTTTACATACATATATAAGAAATTGAACAACAGGAAGCATGACGACAGAAGACATGCTTATATAACTAGAACGTCCACAAATTTAATTAATTTTGTGAGGATGTTGATATATTTTTTTATTAAAACAGCGATGAATTTCGTTTGTGTTTAGTAGTCTGTAGTAACAAGCTTGAAATCATCTTGTATAGGCAGCTACATTAGGGTTACAATAACCAAATATTACAGGTGGATTACACTCTCGCCAAACCTATCCCAGCTCGAGAGCATGGAAGGTGCTCTCGCCTTGACTCGCCATGATTCTTCTCATCTCGCCTCGATTCGGTTGAGACGATGGGTGGGCAAGCCGTAGTGAATGTATACATAAAAATTAAAAAAATATCTGAACTAGACGCGGACTTCATTCGTCTCGTCGATGCTCGCAGTAGTTTACGAGAGTGTAGACAAGTTTACGAGCAAGGCGAGCACAATTAGTAAAAGTTTATGATTAAAAAAAATATTTATTTCTTGGTTTATCTTTTAATTATTTTTTATTTTAATCTTTCTCAATTTTGTGCTGTGGCTTTAGATACAGAAAATGCCCATTCGTTATCAGAGCAAACCAAGTACAAAGCAGAATTCTGAGATAATCCGTTAACTTTGCAAAAGCGTCTTTACAATAGTTTGAGGGAAAACACCTCTTTCAATGATATAAATATTTTTAATTGAATCATTTGTATTTATATCATGCATTGATCGTTTTGAATATTTACATATGTTTTTTAATATTTTAACTCGATAGTAATCGTGAAGCCAAATTCCAAAGATTGTAAGATAGTTATTATTTTTTTGTATCGAAATCTAATGGAAGTAATCATCTTTAGTAATAACACTTTTTGATAAAAATTCATGGCAGATTATTAATTTAAATATATAAAGCAAAGATCAAAACAATATATTTATGAAATAAAATTTTTAATATATTTATGCTCAGTGTAATATGCAAGATTAACATAAATAATATTATAACTTTATACTTGATACAGAATCGCTCTTTATTGTCACAATGGTGTACCTTGCAACTGATTCCCCATTATTCGATTGCCTCACGGCGTTTGCAAGGTAATTTTATTTTATTTTGCATAAATTCTAAACAATGGGAAGGCCTTTCCATGAAGAGAAATAAAATTTTAAACTGGACATAAAAAGTCGGTCGCCAGACGCTCCAAACAAACTATTATGATTTAAATTTACTTAATGACTAAGTTTTTTCTTATACACTTGTCTGAATAATTATAATTTGCTATTCGTCTCCATTTTCGTCACACTCCTGCTGCATTGGTCATGGTTACAGTTTATCTCTGAACGTAATTATGTGCAGTTAAGTGGTTAACTTTGAAACAAGATATAAAAATACTTATATTTTCATTGAATTATAATTTCCTATACAATAAGAAAATAAAAAATCAATTTACGTAGACTTCAGACTACGTAAGTATTATTATGCTCTTTTACTGTTTCGGAGATAGACCAATACATTTTCGTTGGATATTTAGCTGGAACTTGGTTTGGGAAGCGATGATTCCGACCCCATCCGCATTTGTACAAAAGCCTCCCCCATAAAGCAAAACGACTTGGTATTTTCATTGATAAAGTCTTCTCTGCTTTCGTTTTCATTTTTACGCTCTTCGAGCTTTGGTTGACTATTATCATAAATAATTGTTGGCCAACAATGAGATGAAATCCGAAATGTGTGCTGATCACCTCACGTTTCCAAGTATCGCGATGCCATGCCGAAATGTTCCCAACTTGCTGTGGTCATGCACGGGTCCGCAGACTTCTTGTTTTTGCAGTTCAGCGATTTCTCGCCATTGTTCGATGTCCGGGTACAGAGTTGTTTGGAAACAAGAAACAATGTGGTCTTTTTTACAAATATAAAGAACAATTAAAGATACTGAATAAGTTTGTTGTTTCATAGCATTATGTCATTTATTATAATGATTCTTCTAAAAACTTTTTAGTGTTGCTTAAAATTTTTTTTCACGGTCATGGTCGTCGACCTGAAAAAAAATATCACCAGCAACAAAATATAGCAAGCATCAATTATTTGTCTCAATTGAGATAAGAAAGAATGAAAGGGTCTCGTTCGTCCAAGCCTGGCCTCCCGAAGATGGAAGTTTTCCATCATCAGCGCATCTTTTCTAAAATGTCATAGACAGTCGATACTTTCACTGAAAAAAATTATAGTATCTAACCAAATCTCAAGAGCTGAATAAATAATTATTTTTATAATTAAAGAAAAACCCTATTAATTTTTAATAATATATTATTGTAATTTTTTTAATTGTATTGTATGATGATAGTAAGTTTTTTTGTTTAATTTATTTTTCTTATTATATATTTAAATATAAATATAAACAAGAATGCACACAAAGAATTGTTGCAACCTTAAATGGATGTTATATGTAACTTGACCTAACCTCACTTTTTTCACAACAATCAACGATAAATACTGACAAACAATATTCACAATAACTAGTAGATAGTGATATCTTTTGAAATTAATATGAAGATAATATAAAATCATACATTGACCGATTAAACAACTCTATAAATTTATTACATAGAACTATAGTGACCCATTACAATCTGTTGGATATGTTATTTGTTTACTGTGTGGCCATCTGAAACAGTAAATGGAAAAAGTGCAGTAACTAGAAATCACAAAAAAACACTGATGGGATAAGATAAACAATGTGAAAAATTGCCATGAATTCAGTATGATTCCGTCTGGCGTAAATTAATTTTAAAAGTTTTATAAAAAAAAAAAACTATTTTGAGATCGTTAAACAAATCAAATCAATTTCGATATCTAGGTCACTAAATCATGTGATGAGTATTATTAATGTAATCTTTGCGTTAATTTTGAGATATAAATGAATAAATCATCAATCACAGTCATTAAATAATAATTTTAAAATTATTTAATATTCCTAATACTTATCTAATTTATACTCATTTCGAGAAAGTAATGACAATAAATGAGACTAATTATCGTAATAAATCATTATTAAAACATCTTATCAATAATCATATATATATCTATATATATATATATATATATATATATATATATATATATATATATATATATATATATATATATATATATATATATATACATATATATATATATATAATTTATATGTAGGTGCAAGATTTGATGCTTTGACTTTGAAAATTCATCAGTGCTTTGTATGGAAATTCACATGACGCTGAAAATTTTAAAAATGGTTACTAAGCATTACAAATCATCTGCATTTATGTACACACAGACATGACCCATCCTAACCTAACCTAACCCAAACTAGTGAGCATCTTATGCAGTTCAATGAAAGTAGCTAGACAACTTGCATTTCAGTTGCATCAACGATGACGTCACGTTGTCGAAGCTGCAGCGATCTTTGGCACACATTCTCTATTTTATTCACATCTCGGTTTTAGATAACTTATTATATAAATTAAAGTGGTCTATTAACATCAATATCAAAATATGTGTAAATATATTGATAATTTATCTCATAATGTTAAAATAATTTATCAGGTGCATGACCTTTTTAGTCTCCATACAGAATAAAAAATATTTTCTAAAGTAGGTGAACGCATTTATAAAGATGAAAAAATCGAGAAAAAAGGGTCTGTTCACGTATTATTTTCAAAAGATAATTATTATTGATATCTGCAATTTTTTCTGACATTTACCAATTTACAAAAACCTCTTACTTACTTTTGCATATTAACACCAGTAGTAAAATTATCTACTTATAAAAAAAAACTTACTAATAATACTGATAGTTTTCCATTTTATATCAATTCAATTTGCAATAAATATCAAAGATACGACCTTTTAATATAAAAACTTTTTTTTTAATTTGCCCCCTTTTATCATTTTAATATTTTCTCGTGTGCAAAAAAAGTATCATCTATTAATAATAACCATATAAATAATAGACCTTATTCGTTTTTATTATTATTTTAAGCAACACGATCTCCATCCCAAAACGTTAATTAAAAACTATTTTTAATAATTTGTTTGATTAATATAAGTTCCCATAACAATATTGCGATAGAATCAAAGTTAATAAAAAGTTTTAACTTGGAATAATTTCCCTTGACCTACTTTTTTATTAAATCAATACTAAAGTTTTACCATCGTGCCCATATATTGCTTAAAAGCCTAATATTTATTTGTGTCTTTTTAATACGTATAAACGACATCAATCAACAATAAAGATGAAGAGCAAAGTAACATACATACTGAATCAAATATAACAAATGTAGCGATATTATTAGTTATTTATTTCTTTTATAGCCTTAAATTAGTTAACCTATTTCTCTTTGCAATTATTTGTCGCTTGGTAACACACAATACCGCGGGAAGCATTCACTCTGGCAGTAATAAACACGAGTCGACACGGCAGCCGCCAAACCGCTCGGCAAATGCCCGCTGGATGCTTCGTTGCCGTCTCTGAGGTTAGAACTGCTTTTATCAATAACGTAGCGTAATTTCAATCGCGTATTATCTGTTTCACGGTGTAAATACTGCCGATTACAGTTTCAACCCAGCTTTATGCTCGCTCGTGGATGGGATGGTCGAGCTAAATAAAGCCACACGCCCATTCGGGAATGACAACTTCGCACGCTTGCGTCATTTTGACAGCATGACGTCACGGCTGGTATTACAGGAATCTGTTTTACTTACACTGCTTCCTACCTGTTGTGCTGTCAGTAATTTTTAGGTCTTCGATGAGATTAATCATTCAATAATTAATATAATTTAGCTACCCTAAAAAGTTATAATGACACTAATTGGATAATAATATGTTTATAAATTACATTCAATTCAAAGATTCCCACGAGAATATAAAAATCATACATATTTTATGTATTAGATTTGACCTTGTATTTTGGTAGATATTGTATATAAATAAAACATTTATCAACTTTTTTTACAAAATTTTATATTGAAATATTGTTTTTATTTTTTTATTATTGACATCTGTGTTCGAGTAGGAAATATTGTCCATACTCATGTTACTAGATGATATTTTTTTGCAATGATATGTTGGATTAAATTTTTATCACACCCGATTCCGTCAATCCAATATTTGATGAATGCCTCCTCGCATGTTTTCAAAGTCACTTTCTATTGTAAAATTTATTACGCTAATTACATCCTACATTTGCATTATTTTACCTGTATGAGAAAAATAGCATGATTTTACTTCATGTATAAGTAACTTCGTCACTCAAAATAGTTTTTAAATAATCTTATCTATTTTTTTTTTAAAGTCAAATTTATACACTACCTAACTCAACTTTTATAATTGATATAAAACTAAACATAAATATAAAATTGGAGCGAAAAAATTATTTCTTTATATTCTAGTGAATTAATATAGTTTATATTGAATGGATAATATACTCTTGGAACATTACATTTATAAATCCATTTATGTGATTCACAAGTATTTTATAAAATAATTCAACTAATTTCTTAATTTTCCTGTTTTTTCTTTTTTTTGTTAATTTTACTTGTTACTTTTGTTGTAATTATATTCACATATATTTACTAAGGTTAAAGTGATTTGCAGCTTTTTTTTAATAGAGTAAATAGACAAATCCAGCTAAGGATCGTGCAACGATGTATATTTACAACTCTTTGGCTGCTAACGACAAGTCATTCTGGTAAATTGACATTACCTTTTTTGCATCTTAAACAAAATCTTCCGCCTTACCTTGTTTACGGTCTATGTGTATTCCTGTTAAAACTATATATCAAAGAATATTTTCGTTTGCTAAAAAACTATCATGATTTATTTAATTGTTGAATAAAAAAGACATATCTTAATATAAGTTATAACATATTTCGTGCAAGACTTACACAGAAAAAAATATTTAGAAAAAACACTTAGTCATATTAAAACCTAATTTAAACAATAATCATGCTTTTTTCGCTGATGGCCTTCATATAGACAATTATTAACAATTCCTAGTAAATATATTTATATATTAGTTTATTGAGTTTGCAGAAACATAAATAGATTGAAGCACAGTACTCTTCCTCTCGTTTTCCCTCTACGGGTGATGGAATGGCTGTCGTAAATAAATTCTGCAACAATAAGCACGCATGACTGAACGTGTGATTTTCTCGATGACATTTATTTTTCTTGTATATATTTTTACAAAATTATGAGAATAGTAAAAATATCAAAACTGTGTTGAAAAACAAGACTACTAAAAAAATTAGGGAATCGAAAAGGAAAAGTTATATAGGTCGGAGTGAAATTTTTCCACTTCCGATACAAGTTCGTTAAAAAGAAGTAAGGTTAGGGCTCCCCCACCCTGTTCGATCCCCGTTCTGAAAAGTGAACCCGAAACTGAAAGTGGGGCCAATTGGAACGGGTAAAAGAAGACAGCTGCATGGAACGCCTTTCTGATGAGTGTGTTCGTTGCAGAGGCTACGCGTGTGGAGAAACCTGGTGATGGCGATGACTCTCGGGACGGCGCGGAGCTCGAAGGGGGGGGAGGGGGCGCCGCTCTACCCCAGGGAGTCCGAGACGAGGGAGGTGCGCCCCCTGGACGGCGTGTGGAGCTTCCGCGCCTCGCCCCCCGACCCGGAGTACGGCTACAAGAAGCAGTGGTACAAGAGCGACCTCTCCAAGGTAACTACTCCACTACCGATCCTCTTCAGTCCCTCAAAACTGAAGATCCGGCATGTCAATTCTTACAATACATGTACAATTCTTGCACGTTGAATGACTTCAGCAGCAGGGCAGGATTGACGGAATTTTTCAGCGTAAGATGAAAAACCTAAAAAATCAATTAACTGATTTTTGATCTAAGCATATATTATATTTCGCAGCGGTGTATATTTGTTTATCTCCGGCCATCATTTCTGATTTTATTTTCAAATGACCCGAAAGCCACGAAATGAAGATAAACCACCAGGACGAAATCCTCCAATTCTTCTTCATCACGTGCCACTCTTGAGAGGAGGTTGGCGACCATTTCACTGAGCACATACCCATGCTGAGTCAGTGTTCATGGTTTTCAAAGAGGATGATAGTATAGTGGGTCTCCGGGTCCTTCTACACCGCAGTTTTATATTGGAAGAAAAAGTCTGCGTATTCTATAATCCTTTCCTTACAAAGCTCTGGCGTTTAGATCTGCTGCTCATTCTGCAGTAAGCTACAAAAACAATAGCAGGAGCCCCTCATCTCGAGAAGGTACTTCCAGACCACATCTCTCCACAATCATTCCAAGTCCACTACTCCATTGCCGATTTTTTACACACGCTCAGGGTACAGAATGGTAGTCGTGCACAAGCAACAGAATGGAGATAACGTGGAGGAATCTTCCAATAAAACAGCAGATTTAATCATTAGTTGGTAACGTTTTCACCACGTAGCAATTTATCGATTATCATTGATCTCAGAATCACCGAGTGAAATGGACCGAAAAAAAAATATTTGTGCGCGTACATTTAAGTACAAAGTGTAGCATTTCACCTGCGTCATACGATAATAATGGTTAGAATGTCTAAAGTATTGTCGTTTTAATGACGTCCACGTTTTGAATATAATTTTTTTTATTTGGTTACCTTCGTTTGGAAATTAGCTCAAATTAGTAGCTACAGAAATTAGACCGTTCGACTGTTAACCCCGCGTAACGCGGGTGTTATTATTTGTAAATTGCATGATCATTACCGTGAATAATCACCTGTCTCGATTCAAAATGGTTTGACACATTACCTGTGAGCACTTAACAGCCGGCAGTACGGGCTCTGTCATTAAATTAAATATCGCAAAGATAGTTTTCAGCGGGACTCGTCCGGTCTGTGCGATTGTACATTTTTGAATAGGCCACGTTAGTGGACATGTTTAAATAAATAGCACACCATACAAACATGTTGCTCAAAAGTAAGAATACAAGCCTGAAAATTATCAATTTTGATTGTTTATATAAAATCGCTGACTTATGAGAATGAAATCGATAAATAATCCTTAGTTAATTATTCAATGGAATAAAACCAACTAAACACCACCCCAATTAAGCTCTGTGGGTTTATAATATATGACAGGTCTACTATCTAACATTATTTTGTATAATATGTAAACAGAGCAAACATTTGATAGCTTTTTGTATCAATACCATTCTTACCAGTGAGCATAGATAAGTATTGCTTGCTTGCATTTCAAATGCCACTCAAAGGTAAGTAGTTATCATTCAATACATTATTTATAATTTTACCTTTTGATACCGACTCGTAATCGTTGTGTTCTACTTACATTTTATTTATAATTTATTCGTCAGTTCCTGTCACCGACTTGGTCAACGATGGTTACATTCATTTCCCAACTGATAAAAAAATTATATTATTCAATACAGGTAGTAAGGAAGGTTGTGCAGCCATATTAACCGGTGTATATATTAATCACATGTCGCGACACGATTTATTTTTGATGTTTTTTTTTTCCAACTATGCAAGTTGTGTCGCGACGTGTGTAGGGGACTTCAGTCGAAAGTAGTGGTAACGCATGCAATACGCACGAGCGCCCTGTTGGGGTGTTCGTAGTGAACGTTTCTGCGCATCTCGGCGTGACGGTTGCGACTTGTCTGCAGACTGGCGCGGTGATCCCCATGCCGGTGCCCGCGAGCTACAACGACATCACGCAGGACGCCAGCCTGCGCGACCACGTGGGCATCGTCTGGTACGACCGGCGCTTCTTCGTGCCCGAGGCGTGGGCGCGCACCGAGCGGCGCGTGTGGCTGCGCTTCGGCAGCGTGCACTACGCGGCGGAGGTGGTGAGTGCACCCACCCCCTCGCGATCCTCTCACACCCCCTTCGAATACATCCCTATCCCGTCAAAATAAACACCCTTGGTAGATGTGATGCTCTTAGGCAGGGGTCCCCAAACTTTTTGCACCCATGGGCACGTTCTGGAATGCCGGTCGGGCGGCGGGCAGCATTTATTTTTTCAAGGTATATTTATAGTTGGACATAGTCAGTAAAGTGCACAAAAATATTATTATAAAATATTGTTTATATTTTCAAGTAAAATAAATAATAGTATAAAATTTTCGCTTATGTTTCTCTGTTTATTACTAAATATTATTTTTTTCATAGCATTTTACTGTTAGCTTAAATATTTTTTATTGTGGTCGCACAGCGGCGGGCACGCGTAAACGTTCGGCGGGTACCATGGTGCCCGCGGGCATAGGGTTGGGGACCACAGCTCTAAGGCACCTACACCTGCAGCGACACATTTTGCGACCGATTTGCAATCAGCCAACAGCGTCCCTTTATTTTTTATGTTTTTTTTTATGGAGTTGGCTAAGTAAACAACGCAAATTAGGACGCTATTGGCTAGTCGGTTGCAAGTTGTGTCGCGACGTGTGTAGAGGCCTTGTCGGCCCCGAGCCTGGGCCGTAGACCACAATATCATTGTCCAGAATCTTATCCCTACTATGCATATTTCTGTCTGTTAATGTTTGTTTAAATGGTGGATTTCCATTTTGATATTTTAAATACAATGCTATTGTGATTTTTCCACGTCTTTATTTTTATCAGTGACCGGTTTCGCCAACCTGAGTCTCTCACTCTCTTCTCACTGAGTCCAGGCATGATCAAACTCAGTTTACGTAAAAACGTAAAAGGTTGGCGAAAGCGGTCATCAATAAACATGTAGAAAAATCACAAAAGTATTATATCGTATCCAATGCTGCTATAATAGTGATCTCACACGTTAAGTTGCCGTTTTTATTAATTGTCTTATTATATTTATCGTCAACCATCTTAATAATTTATATTATAGTTTGGACTTTTGGATTTCCCAGTGTAAATCAAGTTTTGCAAGTTCTACGGGTACCGCGTCAGTATAAGTAATTATTATAACATCACGGTTGATTTGTTTATACGTCTCATCGCTAAATTATCAGATGCCTTTAAAATAACCTGTTGTACTCCTTTAATATAACGGACCTAGTTTTTAATTGATAACAGTAAAAAGTTATCGGCGAAGGGGCGTAGGTAGAGTGGATGTATTATATATTGACAAAATTTTTACAGTAAACTCCAATTATACTGAGTGTTATTAGATTTTGTAAATACATTATAAATGTCGACGCTTGGAGACGTAATTGATTATACCGCCATATCTTCAATATGACATAAGAGCATTACAAAAATTAAATGGTTAAGAGACTATTCAATTTTTTTAAATATATAACTCCATCGAGCCTTTTCAAGAATATATTTTTTTCTCTTTATACTATTCTGCTTAAAAAATATTGAGTGGTAACTAAGTCATTTTCCAGGCGATGCCGACATGTTTAGCGGAGTAGTATCCTTGGACTTGAGAAAGTAATGCAATTGGAGATTTATTTAATGGAACTTTCGCATACGTTGATTGTGCCTATGCCTCACTTCCACTTTCTCCTCCTTGGGACTCACGCCTCGTAGGCCGCTACGGTGCGGTGACCATGATTTCTCTCAACCTGGTATTATTATCCAAGACACCCTTTTTATGTGTGCACATGTTTACTTTCCATTATGGAGCGTGGTTTCGTGTGTTTTTGAAAGCTAGCACTTGACACTTTTGATGTTTGATTGACACATCTACGTTTCATTTTAAAAAAAAACTTAACACACTGGTTTCAAAAATACACTTTTATTTGACAAGAAATATAATTATCTGATTGTTCAATAAATAGTTAATATTACTTTTTGTACAGAATAACGTCCTACCGTTGACTCTACTATGCTTAGCAGAAGGGTGACTTCGTGAGACTAAGTTCATGTTTAAATGGAAATGTCCAAATTATTGTGCTCTTTTTTTTAATGTTTGCATACTATTTTATGGTTTTTTTTCTTAATATTAAAATATAAAATATTAGAATAAATAAAAAAGAAATCGTATGGTCATAATCCATCACTTCCTTGGGATACGTGCTATTGTCGACAACTGCAAGTCGTTCTACTATAGTACAGAGACGTACGTCAAATATTAAGTGTATAGTATAGTTAAATTTCTTTTTTTATAACACGAGATTTTAAATAAAAAAATTAAATCAAACTTCAAAAACAGTACATAACTTGCTGTTGAAATTGAAAAAAATTTAAATTTAATGAAAAATAATATTAAAACATTTTATATGTTGATTGTTTTGAATATACTTATGTTTAAATTATAATTATTCTCTGCGTTAGATATCATCAATTATTTCAATAAATAATTTACGCCACTGTATTAGAAAAGCTTCCCTTGTCTTATTTTATAAATATTTTTCGCAAATAATTACAATGGAATGCAATGTATGATTAATTAGAAGCATCGATCATAAATCAATAAAAAACATTTTTCTAGAGTGCCTAAAATATGTGATTTTGATTTGTGTCAAAATAATTTGGCGCTACTTACGTATAAATCTCGTTTTCGTACATTTTTCATACAAAAGAAGTATTATTTTTCAATAATTTTCAACTTAAGTATATGTGTAAGGCTCGACACAAACATATTTAAATCAATAGATATCAAATTTCACGAACGCGCATATTTTGTACTACGGTAATAAAAAATATTAAATTATAGCAACTTGATGAAATACCCGGTTTTGCAATTCTGATTGATTCCGATGCGTTGTGTGAATCTAATGGGGTTGTACCTTGTGGTTATGGACAGTATTGGTGTGATTAGTGTGACGCGGCGGAAGCAGGCACCCTCGTCGCCGCTGGCTCGGCGAGTCAGCTGTGCTGCAGCCGAGCCGCCTTCCTGCGGCTGCGACTGCATTATCTAATTTACAAATGTGTGCCAATCACTGGCCCTTCTCCTCGAAGGAAGCGCACTTCTCGGGGTCACTTTCCAAACGGAACGAACTAAAAATTAAACTGATAAAATGCGTGAAAAACTCAAATATTCTCTCAAAAAACTCTCATAAATTGGATACTTAATTAAGTTCAATATTTTAAATAAAATACTTGAGTGATTTTTCTACATATTACTTTTTATTGGTGACCGGTTTGCCAACCTTTCACGTTGGCATTATCAAACTGAGTAATGCCCTAATTGCCAAGTTTGATAATGCCAACGTGAAAGGTTGGCAAAACCGGTTACCAATAAAAATTTAAATGTAAAAAAATCACTCGAGTATTTTATTTGAAATATTAAAATGGAATTCCACCAAGAACTCTCTGTCAAAAATTTTGATTTCTTAATTAATTTTAAACCTTGGTTTAATGACGTCATGATCCGTTTTTTATATTTTTTATTATAATGATTTTACTAAACTTAATTTTCGGAATTATATATTGTTACAATATGCACAAATCCATTGTTCTTTTTACCTAATAATATTTTGTAATTACAATGACTTTTTGTTTAATATTTTTGAATTCCGTTTTGATATTTTTTATTAAAATTAAAGAAATATTTATGCGATCTCCCACAATTTTATTTTTGTGACTAGTTTAGCACAGCCTTTTGTGTTAGCATTTTCAAACAGAGTTTCTCATAAAAATGAAAATAAAACTATCGTTATGCAATGTCCACAATGTAATGTACATCTTCAAGTACAATTGGCACATTTCTTAAATTTTCTGCTAATTTATTGCTACACCTTTTTTTTTAGTGGATTAATGGAAACAAAGTAATGGATCATCAAATTGGACACCTCCCATTTGAGAAAGAAATAACAACATTCCTTCATTTCGGAGAAGAAAATAGAGTGACTGTTGCTTGTGATAATACTCTCTCAGGCGACACTGTGCCCCAAGGACTCGTCAGAACTCTAGACACGTGTGTATTAAACTCAATCTAATTCTAATAAATGATCCAGCAAAAACTAATCCAACCTAAACACCAGGAATGTGTTACAATAAATATCAAATTACATATATTTTTCAATGTTCCCTATATTAATTTTGTATTTTAATTTATTCTTTTCAAGCAAAAATGGATACAAAATTTTCAGTACACAATACACAAAAGACCTATTTATTGGATGGTTTTTTTTTCCTTCTTGTTATTCTGTAGTTATAGCAAATATGAAAATAAAATCCATTGAATAATAATATAAAAATCATCTTATTGCATCAAGTGAATAAGAGAGTAAATTTCTAACGATCCCACTTTTGTTATATGGAGAACTTCAAATGATTGGTTCATACCACTGCGTGGGTAGTTTAAAAACGAATGCCTTTTCCTGTTGGAGGTTCAATGCCAATATTCACTTGCTATCAAGGAACTAAATAATTTTAATTTTGTATTAAATTTTCAGAGGCTTATTTATTTTTGATATTTTTCAACAGTGATGATGGAAAGAAATTGAAACAAACATACAGCTTTGATTTCTTCAATTATGCTGGAATTCACAGATCTGTGTTTCTTTACACAACACCAAATCTTTATGTGAGTGACATTATAGTCAACACTCATATTGTTGACGGAAAAACAGGTGAATAAACACTATTTACTGGAATTACTAGAATAGGTGGAGTAAGGGAAAAATATTAACTACACAATATCTATTCATAGGCAAAGTTCTTATATAAGATATACATGCTCAAAGAACCTCTTTTCCTTGATCTAATAAACCGATCCCAGTAAACAGAATCTGTGCTGTAATAACTTTATAATTTACAATTAGAAATTAGATTTTTATATAAAGTGTAATTATACAGTAAATGAAAAACTATTAATAATTATTATATTTACTCTAATAATATATCTATGTTATTTCATTTTTCTTGTGACATTCCAGGTAATATTGTTTACAAAGTATCCTATGGAGGAGAGGCTGCAGGCACTGAAGTCTTCTGCTATGTTGATGTCTTAGACAAGAATGAATCCGTTATCGCTCACAGTCAAGGCTTCTCCGGCACCATTGATATTCCAAATGCCAATCTCTGGTGGCCTTATCTAATGCACCCAGATCCAGGGTATCTGTATACTCTTAAAGTAAATAACATTTATTATTTAAAATAACTCTAAACTAATTGTACAATTTGAATATTAAGCCACACAAATCCAATGCCAGGCATTTATACAGTGGTATGCCTATTCTGTTCATCTGTGTATGCGTATCATAGCATATGTGGACAGCTGGGAAATTATTTAGACTGATCCTTGCAACCATGGTAATTTGTTAATTGTGCCTGCACCAAAATATGATTGGTGATCATTCATAAACTTGTATTTGGGTACTTTGTCTGGGTACTTGAGGGTTGGCTCAAAATTATAATAAATCTAGTATTTACACTGTAAACAGAAACGATTTACTTACACAAATTTATTATAATTGAGACAACATTCATAACAGTTTAGAGTATAGAGTAGTAATCTATAGTTATAATGGATCAAGACTGAAACTGTTACTCATCATCTACACACGTTCTAGTTGACTAAATTTACTTATAACACAACAATCTAAATCTATGTAATAAAAAGTACATACTCATCTTAAAAAAATCTTTTTAGGTTTACATTGGTACTGAATCTATAAAAGTATCGGACATCTACCGTCTGAAAATTGGTATTCGAACTGTGTCATGGTCGAACACATCCTTGTTCATCAACGGAAAATCTGCTTATCTCCGAGGATTCGGAAGGCACGAAGACTCTGATGTAAGGACTAAGTTTTCTACAAATTCTAAAATATTTATTTGCTTGAAGTTATACATTTGTTCACCATTACATAACTCACTAATCTTAATAGATTCGTGGAAAAGGACAGGATCTTGCTTTGTTTACTAAGGACTACAATCTTATAAAATGGATCGGTGCCAACACATATAGAACTTCTCATTACCCTTATGCTGAAGAACTTTATGACTTTGCTGATGAACAAGGAATTATGATAATCGATGAATGCCCAAGTGTAGATACAGAGTAAGCCATTATTATTTATTTTTCAAAAACATCCAGCACTTGACAATAATTAATAAATAATGAGTTTATATGAGGAAATGTAGGATGTTGCATATTACCTAGCCTTTCCGTGAGAAGATCTTATGTTCTACATGATACTATATTTTTACCACACTTGGATATTTAATAATTTAGTTCTCAATTTTTTTTTTAGTGGTTTTTCAGAGTCTTTATTAATGAGGCACAAGGATTCCCTTACCGAACTTGTGAAAAGAGACAAAAATCACCCGAGTGTCATTATGTGGTCCATCGCTAATGAGCCTCGAACTCAAACTAATGATGCTGGCACATATTTTGGGTATGAATAAATAAATCTTTATTTGATGTAGCTTGGTGTATCTTTCATGCATTGACAGTTAATTTGTTAATTAGCTATGTAATAAAATTTATTAGTATACTGTTGTATATTTTTGTCTTAGAGATTATAATTTTTTTTTTAACCTTTTTTGAATAACATACAAAATAATAATTTTCCATAGGGAAAGTCTGACAGTTCTCAATTCTGGATAAAGGGTTTTTTTTATTAATGTTACCATATTTTGGGATAAAGGTTGAGAATACTGTATATAATTGTATTTGTATCACAATGAAAAATAAAGATTACATTAAACAATCAAGAATGAAAATTTTGATATAAATCTTTAAATGTTGGATAACAACATACAACAACACATCTGTAAATGTTAGTCTCACTGGTAAAGACTCAATGTAAACAAAAATAATTATTTTTTTTATTCTAGAAAAATTGCAAAACATTTAAGAGATATGGATACATCAAGACCAATAACAATAGCCATTGCCAGATCTTCCGGCGAAGACAAAGCGGTAAAAATTATATATTATATTATTTTGTTAAAGATTGACTGGACTATTAAAGCCACATACCATATTAATAAAAATATATTTACTCCAATGCAATTATGATAGTGATTTTAGAAGATTTAAATTATAGTTAAGCAATGTTATTGCATATTTTTTTGATAAGAGGAATAAAATACACAGCAGTTTATTGAATATATGCAACGGTGCATGTATGTAAACAAAAACAATATTCTTATATAAAAAATCATGCCTTTCAACCTTTCACCGTTGGTTTTTGCACATGCACTACATTTGGAGCAATGTTGATTGTGACTGCACAAACGAGACTTTAAGATGTGTTTTTCTTGATGTGTGCTCCTTTGGTATGCAGCCTGGCTAACTGGAAATGAAGGCAATTTAATTATTTTTTTTTTTTAGGGTAAACATTTAGATATCATCAGTTTTAACAGATACCAAGGATGGTACAGTAACCCTGGGAATATTGATATGATTACCAACCGAGTGTTTGCTGAGGCTAAGGACTGGCATGTAAAATATAACAAGCCTGTCATCATGTCAGAGTACGGAGGTGACACCATGTCTGGCCTGCACACTGTAAGTATTTAAAACCCATTAAGAACTACACCAATTTATAGATATCAATTTTACTTTTATATTTAAATATAATATTAAGTGCCATGCAAGAATAAACAGCAGCAATCTAAACATCCTTTTTGATTTTAGTCTCCGGCCTTTATTTGGTCTGAGGAGTACCAAGTACAAATTATGTCCAAACATTTTGAAGCCTTCGACAAACTAAGGAATGCCGGATTCTTCGTAGGGGAATTTATATGGAATTTTGCTGACTTCAAGACCGATCAAGGTAATATTTATAATTAGGAGGAATATAAATTTTAACACCATATCAGCTTTGAAAAAAATGCTTATTTAAGAATTGTTTTTATCAGATTATACACGTGTTGGAGGAAATAAGAAAGGGATATTTACTCGCGATCGACAACCAAAAGCTTCAGCCCATCACTTGAGAAGTCGATACTTTCTTCTCTCAAATCTAACTGATGGGACAACACCACCAATTGACTTAAAACCTTATTTAATAGATAACCAAAGCTATAAGTCAGAATTATAAGCATTTAATCAATTGCTTAAGTAATGTTAGAAATTCAAGCCAAATAATTAAAGTATTTATTATTTAATATTATTATTAATATGGAAAAGTTTAGTAATATTAATACTTAATATTGAAAATATTTTCTATTCTTATGCCAAGATTTTTAAAGCATTTATTATATAGATTTCAAGTGAGTCATATTTCATAAGATGTAATTTTATTTTTATCATGTTTTTTGTTATATTTGGCGTGTTAACTGAAAAATTTAGAATATCAACTCTTGATCAAGAGTTCTCATGTCTGATCTCTATCCCCGCAGGCAAATTCCAAAGTAATATAGAGAGGCTAATACATTTCTCAAATTAGTTGATGATTTCCAATGATGTAACATGTCTAATTAAAAATTTGTTTATAAAAAAAAAAAATCAGTTGTGTTGTCCAAATATTGTTCCCCGTGATTGTCTTTAGTGTATAATGTCTGCTGAATAGTATCAAGCTAGATTGATTCCCTTAAAAAATCCTTTTTAAAAGAAATCAATTAATTAAGATTTTCACAAAAGATTCATCAAATTATTTTTACATTTCCATCTTTGAAATCTGATAAAATCTAAAATCAAAAATATTCCATAACTGCCTATTTTATTACACGATAAGATACAATAATCAATTACATGTGATAATTTTATTAATATTTTTATATGCTCTAGAATACACTAATCATGTGATTATACATATAATCATATTGTTTTTGTCTGTGTGAAATACAAAAACAAAACCTCAGATATAACAATTTCTTTATTGTGCATCTTATTTATAAATTAGCAAGAAAAACCATCTACTTTGTTATATCTTCTTTTAGGTGTGACCCGTGTGGGAGGAAATAAAAAAGGCATATTCACACGTGATCGCCAACCTAAATCATCAGCACACCATTTACGCAAACGCTATTTCTTACTCGCAAATGAAACAGATGAAGCAACACTTCCTAAAGATTTATCACCATACTTAATAAAAAATAAAACTGAGTTATGATCTCATAATATTGTTGCACACTAATTTATACTGATATTTTGTATTTATATTAATATACATATTTACACATGATTTATTTTTAAAAATCTAACATCCAAATTAAATTATTTAAAAAAACACTTGTTTTTGTTTTATCCTATGTTATGTTAAAACCCAATTCATTTGAAAAAATTTAATGATTAATTTATAAATCATTTCATAATATATAAAATCATTTTTACTTTGCCGTGAAAAATTCATTTGAGTATTAAATTTTACTATGTAATACATATGTATACATAATAATTGTATTGATAAATTAAAATAATACATGATTTGGCAAAATCAATAAAATGTATAATTGAAGCCTGTAAAATATGCTCATGAGTAATTTTTATGTAAAATATGCTCATGAGTAATTATTGAGAATTGCCAACAAAAATTAAATTGTTAAAATGATACTCAACACACTAAAAACTTTTGTGACTAAAATGAAAAATTTAAAAAAAAATCAAAACAATCAAATTATACGAAGTCGAGAATTATTTTCTCAATTTATTTTACAGTAGCTTAGTTAATTAAGAAATATATCCCCTTATAAAAATTAATTAATACGCTTATTTGATGTAAATATATTTAAATGGTCATTTCCAACTGACACGATTTTTTTAAAAGTAACTACTAAAGATTAAAATATTTTTATTGAGAAGATTTTAGATCAACATTATTATTAAAAGTTTAAGAAAAACAATATTCAACGTTCTGGTTTGATTAATTAGTTCATGCGTGTGAAAACTTCTGATCATTGAGACAACAGCACTTTTTGGTTATTTTCATAAGTTGTTTTGCAATAATAATTTTTTTTAACGAAAATGTTTATTTTTTCTTACAGTATATGTACTATTAAAATATAAAAAAAGAAAATCCTTACCTTTTTATTTGTGTAAGTGTGGACGAAGATTTCCTGTTAAGCTTTTTTTATGATGGCAATATTACAATATTAGAGATTGTGATTGGTCGGAATTACGGATATTTACGGAAGTCATTTGTAAACACCGGAAAATTAACGTTTCAAAAGAATTTTACACAAAAATTGTATTTTGTAGCAGGTAAGCATCTTTAAATGCCAATATTTACTTGAAATCTCTCAGCAAAACCATAAAAATAATTTTTCATTGTTATTATTCTAAACACTAATAAATTATCATTTTCGTAACCTCAAAAATCATATCTATTCGAAAAAAAATATTTTTACAAGATAAATCGTTTGATAGCTTTGTATTCACTCAATTGGGTTATTGTGTAAAAATATTATTAACACAGATAGTGTGAAAATGTTACAGATGAAGACGTGCTCTGAGTGTGTTGATAAATTAATCATTTCCTGGTGCAATGTTCTCTAATCTAAATAATTTTACCTCTTGGTAGCGAATAATTTTAATTAAATATCTCAACTTATATTTACTTATATTATTTATATTTATATATATATAAATATAACGTATTTTTTTATCTCTTCTACAAAATCAAGATTGTTGAACTGTTGATAATTATTATCAAATACAAACAGTAGGATGCAAGTAATTGTTTTATCTCTAAAAAAACATGTGTATACAATTATATTTATAGGACAATGCGTTGATAATAATATGATATATTAATATCGTCATATATAACATGTATTGTATTGCTCTATATAAATCAAACTACAAGTTTATTATGCTTAATCTATGGGTTTCATTCCAACGGCATTTACAGAATATATTTCATTGTTCAACTTCAAGCTCAGAAGCAAAGTTTGTGATAACAAATTCATAGAAAAAATAATGTAAGTTTTTTCTAACATACTATTTTAAACACATAAACATATATCATAATTCTTGTAATATGCACAATTCATATTTTATTTATGAATTTATACATGCATACTTGTATGTATTTGTATGTTTAAAGAAGCATTTAAAATTAAATTTACCTATGTATATATTAATTTTTTACTTGCAAAGTTTTGTAAAAAATTGTACCATGAAAATTAGTGATGGAATATGGATATGCTGAAAAGAAAATTCACCATATACACGATAACACAACTTATTTATAATTTATATAGAAAATCCATATTTTATATTAATAGTTAGCGTTATTCAGTATCATATCTGACAAACTTGATAGTGAGAAGCTGGTTAAAACATTTTTATGTTAATTATAAATGAGATATGTCAAGATAATAGGCTGCTAATTAATGTCTATAAACTATGATATATTTTTATTTCCTTTCATGTGAGATGAATATGTGTAATAATAATTAAACTGTTCAAAAGTATAAAAATCAAAAAGGAAGCATTTGAAGAAAAAAATTTACTTTATTATTGTTTAAATTTTTTATCTAGGATGTCCCACTTCTTTAAGGCCATATTTTTGGCATTTGTGATGTGCAGAGAAACGAAAGCTCTTTTTCCGAGGGCTTCTGAGACTCGGGAATTAGTATCTTTGGATGGAATCTGGAATTTTCGGCTGTCTCCTGCTGACCCTGAATATGGATTCAAACACATGTGGTTTAAAGATGATCTAATTATGGTATGAAATTTATATTACAAACAAATACACAAGGAAAAAAATGTTTTAAAATCTGTAAAAGACAAATCAGACCTAAATATGATGAAAACATTCTTTCTGTTTATACTTGGGCCAATTATAATTGCCTTTCTCCAAAATATTGATACATGATTATCATAATCATAAAATGTATTCCAAATCTATACACCATTGCCTTTTATTTTACGTTAGTCAAAAACCATGTGTGTGTGTAAACGTTATGATTTCTTCAAATTTCATCTGGATATTATTTTAGAGCCAGAAAAGTGTGACAATAATAAATCATTTGACTGTTTGAAATATCATTTTTTCACTCAACGAACCTTATTTTATCATAATTAATAAAAAGTAATATATTTTATTACATAGATAAAAAAAAACTTCGTTGCTAGTAGGTGATTCTTTACCAACTTTTGTCTAGAATTCATAAATATAATACATAAACTAGCTTTATAAAGTGCCACATTAATGAGTAATTTAATTGGTTTCCAGACAGGATCTGTAATTCCTATGCCAGTCCCGGCTAGTTACAATGATATAACTCAGGATGCAGCAATCAGGGACCATGTTGGCTTCGTGTGGTATGACCGGCGCTTTTTCATTCCTGACACTTGGGGAGTGGCTAATAGTCGAGTTTGGCTACGATTTGGAAGTGTTCACTATGCAGCACAAGTAGTCAGTATTTAAATATTTAAAAATTATATTTTGCTTGAGGATATACATATTTATTCAGTTTCAAAAAAAATTATTGTCATTTATTTTAAACTTCTAAATATTTTTTATGATATTTATAAACCCCCATAAATTTTATTTATTTTTAATGTTTTAAAACAATGCTTGTGATATCACATTTTTATAATTTTCTTCTCACTTTTTTCTCCCCTTTTCTAATGTTTTCCTAACTTCTTTGCAAGTTATTTAAAAAAAAACTAAATTTAGTGTTTTAGTCATGTGGTAATTATCAACACCTTAAAACCTTTAATCTTCTATAAATGCTTATGATAATAAATGCCTTGACAAGGATGCAACGCTGCTAACTTTGAAAGAACTCAAAATAAAATTTTACTGTAGCAGGGTAGTTGTTGCTTTATATAACTCTTATTTTTCAGTGGATTAATGGATATCCAGCAATGGATCACAAAATTGGGCATCTACCTTTTGAAAAAGATATAACTAAATATATCAAATTCGGGGAAAATCTAATAACTGTAGCTTGTGATAATACATTACTAAATGACACAATACCACAAGGCGATGTCGTTGAAATTCCAATGTAAGACAAAAATACAATTTGCATCTCAATACTATGCTATTCTAATGTTCTGATATTAATCGCAAGTTCAGATTTTTACAACTGTGATTATTTGATCCTTTTAGCGAAAATGGAATGAAATTAGAGCAACAATATTCCTTTGACTTCTTCAACTATGCCGGAATACATCGATCAGTATTCCTCTACACTACACCACAGACTTACATTAGTGATATAGCCATAAAAACAGCCATCAAGGGAACCGATGGTAATAACCCTTTTATATTGAATATTATTCATCACATAACTATTCTTAGATCTCCAAAATTACATTTCTGCAAAATTTATCAATTTTAGGTATAATTGTATTTGATGTATATTATGGTGGTGATTCTAGAATCGATGAAGTTTCTTGTCATATTAATATACGAGATAAAAACAAAACAATCGTCGCACAAGCTTCTGGATTTAGTGGAACGCTAACACTGATGAATGCCCACCTATGGTGGCCCTACCTCATGCACCCTGATCCAGGATACCTATACACTTTTGAGGTCTATAATCATTTTACTTTATTTATCCAACATAATAAAATAAAATGGTCATAAACTCTTTTTGTTCTCTAAGGCTCATTTGGAAACTGATTCAGGAAGAAAAACTGATATCTACAGACAAAAATTTGGCATCAGAAAAATATCCTGGTCTAATACATCATTGTTCATCAATAACAAAGTGGCTTATCTCAAAGGATTCGGTAGACATGAAGATTCAAATGTAAGATGTGTTGTGTAAATTATAATTCATTCATTTCATCATTTAAAATGAATATAACTGTATAGATTTATTTCAGATACGTGGAAAAGGATTGGATCTTGCTCTAGCTGTCAAAGATTACAATCTTATTAAATGGATAGGAGCCAACACTTACAGAACATCGCACTATCCTTACGCAGAAGAACTGTATGATATGGCAGATGAACAGGGAATCATGATAATCGACGAATGTCCCAGTGTCGATACTGTGTAAGGATATATTTCAATATATATAATTTCCTAACAAATCTTTAACAAAATTAAATAAAATTGATTTACCTATTTATTTGTTTTGCTTTAGAACAAATTCTGACTCACTCTTGATAAACCACAAAAGATCGCTCACTGAACTCATAAGCAGAGATAAAAACCATCCTAGTGTGATTATGTGGTCGATTGCCAATGAGCCCAGAACTCAATACACAAGCAGCGATGATTATTTTAGGTAATTTATCTCTCTAATTTTTATATATATATATATATTATAAATTTAATATTTATAACTTTTTTTTTAACTGCCTACTTTTAGTGAAATAGTTGATCACGTAAAATCAATGGATATATCAAGGCCTGTTACGATTGCATTAAATCAACCGTATTTTATTGATGTGGCTGTAAGTGAATGATTCGAACTTATTTTTCTACCACTTCTGTTGTCATACAAGTCATTGAAATGAATTGGTTATTTGTAGGCACAACACTTGGATATCATCAGTTTTAATAGATACAACTCCTGGTACAGTCAGACTGGTCATCTTGAAGTTATTACAGAAAACGTGATCTCAGAGGCTATGGCATGGCATACTAAGCACAATAAGCCAGTTCTCATGTCGGAATACGGATCTGATACTCTGTCTGGACTCCATCTAGTAATTTTAAATGATTTCTTCTTGATTACCAATTTCGTATCCATCTAGTTATCTATGTACAATAAGAGGAAATAATCTTCATTCACAGCTTCCGGCAGCAGTCTGGTCCGAAGAATATCAAACACAACTACTCTCCAATCATTTCAAAGCATTTGATACACTAAGGAAGATGAATTTCTTTATTGGAGAATTTATATGGAATTTTGCAGACTTCAAGACTGCTCAAAGTACTTATTTCATGATAAGCAATATGCAAACAACAAATAAAACATGGCCTAAATTATAAAAAATTTAATTCATGCATTTTATGTACAATGGATTACAAATATAATTAAAAATACAAATTAAAAATAATTGTAAGTGTGCAATCAAATTTGTAACATTAATAAAAAACTATTTATTTTCAGCTGTTGGCCGAGCTGGAGGAAATAAAAAAGGAATATTCACGCGAGAGAGAGAACCGAAAGCTTCGGCACACATCCTACGTATGAGATATCATTTGCTTGCTCAAGAAACTGATGGTGTGCCTCTACCATATGACTTGTTCCCTTACTTAGCACCGACATACATTCACGACAAATCTGAACTATAAATATAAAATTTGTGTATGTTTTGTTGACAAATAAAACTGTTTAGTTTTTTATCAAAGACTTTTATAAAAAAAATATCACAGCATCAATCATTAATAGAACGGTTGATATTTTATTTAGAAAATAATTCTGCTAACGGATCATCTTTTTCCTGTGATGGCTCTATGACTTTTAAGCATTCATCCACAAACTCTGTAAAGATTGGTTCTTGCATTGCTTTTGTCATCAGTTTGGCAGGTTCTTCGCACTCGTTCAAAGATAGGAGGATATTTCTCAAATGTGGATTTTCTAAACAAACTTTTAATCCTTTCCTATTTTCTACGGGTAAATAATATTTCACAGGCAAATTTATTATAATACTTGACTTTAGTTAACTTTAAATTCTGTTATTTTTATTATATCATTCTTACCAAGAAGCTTTAATATGTCTACTGGGACTGTATCCTTGGTTGGATATTGATAAGACGATAAAGAACTGACATTACTGATTTCATTATTGACTATTGGCTCAGGAGCAGAGCATTCCATTTCTTTGTGTGTCTTGCAGCAAGTGACTGAACAACTAGAGACAAAGACACAAAATTATTTATTATATAAAAGATCAAAGATCATTCACGGAGCCATATAATTCAACAATATTACTTTAGGTACACACAGATAAAAAAAGAATTTGTTTTACTAATCGTAGAATCCAAACTTAATTTGTTTTTTCACCTTAGTGTTGTACATTGATAAAAATATCAACCGATAATTACAGCCCGATGCGAATATATTCAGGTCATCTAAAAGTTATCTAATCCATAAACATTGAATATTCAATAGATTTACATTGAACATATAATAAAGTTAAACAAGTAATAAAGTCAAAGTATTAAACATAGGTTTCATTTGGTTAGATATTTCATTGGTTTCACACGAGTAAATAACGTTTGATTTTCCGTCTAAGCCAAAGCAGGCAAACGAATTGACTTACAGTTAATAGTCGCAACATAACTAATTCTAACAATGCTGTTGAAAATATTGGAGCGTTTAAACCAACTTGTTTGATAGAATAAATATCAAAAGTTTCACTAGTACAAACATGTAATGACTAGAATACGTGACGAATAATAAAAGTTAACAATAATGTTTTTATTGAAAATAACCAAAACTTAACCTCAAAATTTTAAGTAGATAATACTAAAATATTAACGAATATAATACTTACTAAGGTATCCGACATTTGGGACATTTATATTTAGCTTCAATATCTTTGCAAATTTCACAAATCATATTTAATAACTCACAAATAACAAAAAACGCGCTCTGACTTCTGTCAAACTCTTCAGCGATCACAATTGCAATGTTACCATAACGTCTCCATATCGCTTCACTGCTAACCCAACTTCCTTCGGGCAATTCATACAACAATAACAAAATTACTAATTACATGTGACGCCGTGAAGTGCATCGTGCTGTAAATATTTTTATTTAATTTATTAAAGATAAATCTTCATGAAAACTGAACGTACAAGTTACAGGTATGAATTGTTTAATAATGTTTTTATTTTCAACCAGTCTGATTCGCAAATGCAGCATCACACAAGACAACAAAAAACACGGCCCAAACTAAAAGTTATTATTACATTTATTTAAAGGCTTTATTGCATTAAACAAGTTCAATTGTGTTGGTTTGTGTGTGTATCGGATAGGTTAGAATTATAAGAATAGTTCATTTTATATATATATTTGCATGAAAAATAACAATATAGTTTAACGTTTTCTGATCGGTCGACAAGTCAGAGTGTCTAATGTTAAAACTTAGTGTGCATATAAGTACGATTATTCACTACCCTATTCTACCCTTATTTATTGTACGCCCCTGTGGCCTAATGGATAAGGCATCGGCCTCCTAAGCCGGGGATTGTGGGTTCGAGTCCCACCAGGGGTACATGTTTTTACGCCCTGAATACTCGTTTTTATTATATTATATTCAACACTCAAAACATGTCCGCCCTTGATCATTTTAGTCATATTGAGTTTTGCTACTGTGTTTTTTTTTTTTTTTTAATTTATCAACTCTCTAGTGACTATTATTTTACTTATGTAATTGTATGAATTAAATTAGATGTACGTGATTATAATTTTGGAAATCTAAGCAATCTTTTAAAGTTTACAAAGCATGCTATTTCTATATCAACTCACTCAGCAGTAATATTCTATGTGAATGTAATCGATGTTCATTTACATTTTGAATACCGGGGCGTATTTGTAAAAAGGACTTTTTCAAATATTTTTCCCTACAAAGAGTCAATAACCGAAATAGAGCAACCCGTGTGCAACACCTAAGCCACACGTTGTAAGCCTCACCACCGCCTGGAGATAACCATACACCGTATGTAAGCACGGCCATAACTTTGTAAATGAACATAAAAGTAAATAAAGAATATTGTAATTTTTTTGTACGTATTTAAAAAATAAACAATAGTTCATGCTGCCTAACGATAAAAGTGTTTACTATAAACACTAGCTTAGCGTCATCTCTAGACCAAATGTAGTTTATATTAACCGTAGTTTGTAAAGGCAGCAGATGTCGCTTTGCAAGAAATAACGCAAAACATATAGGCTTTATGTAAGCATATATACTCAAAATTGAACAGCCCTGGTGTCGTTTGTCTCGACAAATATTTAATAATATAGCTCAATTTCTGTAAACTCAATTGATACAAAACATGTGAAATGCATACATTTATACTATTTGCATTGTAATCTTATATATTTTACACTGAAAAATATATCATCCAGCTGAAACGAATGTGCCCGTAACGAAATAAATAACTCGGCAGCGTTATCAATAATGCCAATATCGCAATGGAATCTATTATTACGGAGCCAAGTAAAAACTAATCACTACAGCAAATATCGTCTAATAATTAAATTTTCTCCTGAATAAGGTCGTAAGAATTTCTAAAATGCACAATGAGCGACACTCGCGTGCAGCAAATAAAATATCAAAGCAATATAAAATATTTATCTAATCCAACAAAGAATACGCATTCCTAACAATACCGCAAAAACCTGAAACGCCCACACGTTGCTCTATATGAACTTCGTACATTATACACAGACGTTAGATAACTGCAACTATGGGACGATTTTCAAAACAACAAGTATTTACTTGTAACTTTGTACAAAACTTATATATTTAATATTTAAATCAAAGTACGTCACTTGTGCTACTGCACCGCTTATCTTATATACTTCATGACTATTTAATTAAGTGGACATGAACTGGTGCATGTGTACGCAATATATTGTTATCCAATCATTTGATTATAAACTTCTTCTTCACAAATGCAAAAACCAATATTATTAGAGTATGAGAACGCCTGCCGCCATCGCCCGAGAATAACATTACTGTGTAGAATTTTTTTATACTTCCACAACTCTGTACATAACATTCGCCATGGAGAACTTCACACATTAGGAGCGAGTATTTGTGTTATTAATAGTTGTAATTACGCACTCGTAAAAGCCAGCGGTCTGTGAGCATCTGGAAAACCGTTTTACGAACTGCAAAGAAATGTGGCCGAGAGTCTCGGGGTCGTTGATTCCTGATGAATAAATTTGCCGTCCGCCGTCTGCACCGGCGCACACGTTTTGGAAATGTCTGATGAGGCTCATTTAATTCTCAAACGCGAATTATTCTTTACTCGGGAAGTGTTGCCGAGCGGCCATCGCAGCTGTACTTCTGCCTCTTGTGACGATTCATTGTACCCGAATGCATGTTTCCGCACATCAGTGTGGTAATGATGCCTACAAATAAATACGAGTGATCGTGTTGTCATGCGATCGAAATCTAGAAGAATATAAATTTACTAGTTTATTCAAAATGATTTATTTCCTAGCCGATATAATATATTACACATATATTGCATTAGTACTCGGGTGTGCTCTGCCGCCGAAGTTATCGCCCGCCGCTGCTATTTAGCATTGTACTTATTCACCATCGCAACTGTAAAATGGTTAAATATCATTCCGATCGCCGTCAGAACTGTCAAATAAGGCCGTCATTTTCGATGGTGAAACGGAACTTTGGTATTAGCTAGTGAAAACGCGGTATACGTTTTAACTTTCAAGAAGAATTAACAAGTGTGCCGATAACAAGCAAGCCGGCAACAGCAACTGAATTCTAGTGGCGTCCAGTCGCCGGCCAGGCAGGTGACAGAAACTATTTGCTTTGGAATTTATGATGGTTTCCGTGGAATCGCAGCTGCATTCCTTCACGGAGCCGCGGCCCGGGAGCACCACTCCCGAGGCGGCCGAGTGGATGCTACTTGACAAAATATTAATTTATTCAAACTAAGTGACACGGACTAAGTTGTAGGGATATTTAACATTTAGAGTCTGCGGCTAGATAATCGTGAAATGTTTTCGTTTCATTTTCCTAGGTTTATTCATACGTGGCCAGCGATACTGTAACGTTGTGCCCATAACGTATGTTATAGAATTTGGATTCAATGTTAGCACCTATCGATACTACATAAGTCTTAAATCAATGTATACATTACACCTTGTGCGGAAATTTTAGTCACGCGGTTGTGCGGCCGCAGTTTTGATATTTTTTTTTACATACATGCAAATAGATACTCACTGTAAATATATAGAATCAAACATTTCTTCGATTAAACTAATTTATGAAGAATACAAAAGTGAGGTAAATGGAAAAGGTCTTGGAGGGAATATTCTGTTCTACAAAACGTGTAAATACCAACCGCTAATAAAACATTATTTCATCGATATTATTAGGTTATTTCCTCGGCTCGTGCAAAAAATTGTCTTACAAACTCAATAATGAAAATAGAAAAATCAAGCCCCACGACCTGCGCGCAGGATCAAGGGACAGTCACATACCGCATTAATAAAAAGAAAATAAAGAATCTTTGTTTTTTTTTTTTTATTAGATTATTTATACATAAGGTTAACCAAATGAATGAAACTGCCTCAGGATAGGAAGATATTCGATGAAATGGTCTACGAGGAGAAGCACAAGAAGAAGAAGATTACTGAATATGTATATTTTTTGAATTACTGCTGCAAACGCAACATTTCAGTGCAATATTCAATTTAAGTGTAGTGGTGTTTTTGGTTTACTGAATGTAGTAATGAGAGTTTAGCATGCGATGAGCGGAGCGGGTGCGCTGGTGCTGTGGTGCGGTGGTGTGCTGGTGGCTGGTGGCTGGTGGCTGATGGCTGGTGGCTGGTGGCTGGTGGCTGGTGGCTGGTGGCTGGTGGCTGGTGGCTGGTGGCTGGTGGCTGGTGGGTGGTGGCTGGTCCTCTGCCGCACAGCTGGCGGCGGCGGCGACCCACTTCCGCGGAGTGGCGGCGCTGCCAAGGTCGCGCATTCCGCCCGTTTCATTCACATCGGGGAAATGGCTCGGGGGGCAGCGCCCGCCGCGCCGAGCCTCCGTCCCACTCCAGCTGGAGGGTCTCGCGTGCCTGTCGTCTTATGCAAAGTCGAAGTGAAATCCGGTCAATCGACGTCACAGCCACTTTAGAGTTTTCAATGCTAAATAGTGTATAGTTCTTTGCTAAATAAAAAGTGGATACTGCCGCTATTTAACAGTAGAATACACACATCTCATAAAACGTCTACAAATAAGGCGGGTTGTGATTCAAATACAAAAAAATAACCAGCGATAGCATTCTTGGAAGTATCGGCAAGTGTTATGTCGTCACAGTTCTTCTTTGTGAAGTTGAAGCCCGGACACCCAAGACAGCTACTATGCTATATAAGAGAATCCTTAAAATACCACGAATTGAGAGTCTTGCCTATAATGCGCAAAAAAAGAGAACTCTTGACGATGGTAAGGAAGCGGAAGGTCTTTTTTGGTCACATTTTTCGAAACAAGAAGTATAATATAACATCCTCCAGCTGATTGTCCAAAGAAAAATCGAAGAAAGAAGGGACATCGGGAAGGAGGAAGTAAAGTGTCTGGAGGGCGGAAGCCCGAGACTGGCCCAGGGTAGAAATATGTTCGATGCAATGGTCACCGACCTCCTCGACGGCGAGGAGAGCCACCGGAAGAAGAAGATATAATACGTATTCAATAGTAAGATACAAAGATGTTTCGGAGAGAAAGTATAGAAGATCGATATTCTCTGGGACTCTCGCCCGCCCTGTTCCCCGCACGTACCTCCTCGCGTGTGAACGTCTCGGAGAAAACTCCCGAGCGGGGCGGGCGAGCCTCCTTATCCGGCTTCACACGTCAGGTAATAGCCGGCCAAAGGTTACGATATTTTAATTAGTCTCGATTCATCCGCGAGATTATATTAATTTATCATATCGCACCTCTGTAATATTTTCGCCGCCGGGTTGATTAATAATTTATTAAATATACTTATAGGCGTCCCTGCAAATTGATCTTTAGTAATAACATAAGTAAGCTGTGTTTATAAATCGATGATCAATAGTGCCTCTATGCAAAGATATTATTTTTATAACATCTTAGTTAAGCTGTTTATTAATTTTCAAATAAACATCAATAATTGTCTTCTTCGTTTATACTTATCTATCTTTCCAATAAATATATCCTATTATTGAATTACTTCAGATTGTACTTGTTGCTTTTAGTTATTAAGTAGTAAGTAGGTAGTTGAATAGGATAGTGTTTGCGAGAATTTGTCACATGTCCGGCATTTACCGTTCATAAAAAGTCTACAGGAAATATATTGGCGATCTTTAATATAACCAAAACCTAGTAAAAATTATATTTTTAAACTAAATTTTGTCTTCAGCATTAACTCAATTTTTTTAAATTTAAAATTTACAAGAAAACGAATTTCTAATTCTATTGTATACTCTTGAAGGCTGCTTAGTATTTCAAAATGCAAAACCTTACACACAAGACTATTTTCTTTTGAAATGATTATCTTTTGACATTTTTTGCACCGTAACGCTATATTTAATAACAAGTTGTGAGGAAGAAAAAGTGAACCTTTGCTCGGAGCTACAGAACCAAAGGTTGACTGGGACGGATGCGAAGACAACTATCTTCTGCAAATTAACATAACTACGATAATAATGCGCGTATTGTTGCCATAAAATAAAATAAACGCTGTATTCTTAGCCTGTGGATATATCAATATCAAAATGTATACACGAGCGTTGACAATAAAATACTTAAAAACGTTGACAATCAAATGAATGTCTCATTTTTTATACCTAACCTTTTTTAAATTTTTCATTAAATATTTGCGGTAAAAAGGTGGTAGCAGGAACTCTCTTCGCCTGGTAACAATAAACTGAAACGACGTTTAATCTATGAGCAGTGATTTTTTTGTGATTATGAATACGATTTGGATATCATAAGAGTCATAAGCAGGAATCGGACGACCATCTCACTTCTGAGCTGATAATTACTGCGCGGGGCTAGCCGGAGCGGGGCGGGGAGGGGATGGCAGGGGATGACAGGGGATGGCAGGGGATAGCAGGTCAGGGAATGCCAGGGCGGCGGGGTGTCCTTACAAGTCGCACTCCAAAACCAGCCAGAGTTTATTCGGCATCCGTTCATAATCTCATTCATTCACTAGGGGAAGCTTTGACATTTTGTATTATTTATAGCACTTACGATTTTGTATAATTTGAAAATATACATACAAATACACATTTGGTTAGGTTAGGTTAGTAAATATTATCTCTCGTTAGCGAAGCCTGAGTTCTTGTATCGTTATAAAAGTGGTATTTCTATACATTCTAAATACCGACATCGTTATTGACTTTTTAATGCTGGTTATTGACATTTATTAATGGTAGTAGCACAATAGTTTTTTTATGATTAAATTTGAAAAAAATCCTTATAAAAATATAATTTCATCAATAAAATATCACAAATATTTGGTATTGTTCATTGTTTCTTCATTGTACCTAATACAAATACACATGTACTCGTTGCGTACAAATTTGGCTTTAAATGTCTTGTGTAATGTTAAAAAAAATCATTCTAATCAATACACGATTACTAGAGTACTATTATTCAAGATATAATTTTATATGAAATGGCTAAAATGAAACCTTTATTTAAAAAAAAAACACAAGCGGAACTGAACCTCCCGCGCAACTGTGCGGCGTGCGGGTCTGGTGTCCTGTTTTTTACACTTTCTAGTGGGCTAAGCGCCCAATCGTAGTTAATCTATTCATAAATATAAATCTATACAAACATAGATATAACCTGAAATAAATTTCGGTTTCAGGCCCGTCGCCGGTCTTCAGCGCGGCCGACTTCACACTTAACAGTAAACTCCCCGCACGCTCTGCTCTCTTCCCCGCGCTATCGCTTCGCCGATAGATCTCCATTGATATCTTTTTCGTTGGTTCATGAAAAGTGTATTGTATTCACGACAGATCGGTTAAATTTGTAAACTCTATATTCAGTCAACCGCAGAAATTAGTCTGAAGAAGCCCTAATAGGCGAAAGTGCTCTCTAGCAAAAATTATCTTAGTTTTCTAGTATTATTGTACTTATTGTTTGACAAGAGTGTATTTGATTGTTGGTTATCAGTTATTTTCACACATCTAATTTCTGCGATCTACAAAATATGCTAAAATGTTATTTCGTAATAGTGTGTTTCGCCTTAATTTAATAATTATTTTTCACAAGTATTTTGATGCATGCCGTGGCATGAAAAACATTTCAAATAATTTTAAATGTAAAAATGAACAATTAATGATTTACAAAGTCATCTAAACTTCTTACCGATAACTTCGCGTACTAGTTTCAGGTTTTTCCTCTTTGAAGAGTTTGATTGTGGTGTTGTGTTGAAGGCCCATCTCTCTAGCTGGCAGCCCTGGGGGGGCAGGGGGGCGGCGGGGCACGTGCCGAGCGCTGTGCCACTTCTGAGGCAAGCGGAACTCCGGTATGGTTACAATGACCTTGCGAGAGAGTGCGGCTCCCCTCCCCGACGTGCCGGATGTGATCTGATGCTTTTTGACGATCGCTCTTCTTGCGAATCGCAAATTTGATGTCTGAAACGTTTTAAAAATCTGAGCTAGTCTTTTTTGAGCGTCCCCACGCTAGGTTTTTCAGAAAGAATTTCTAAAGGTGTTTTTAATCAAAACCACTCTGGTTTTGATTAAAACCACCTTTAGAAATTCTACAGAAACAAACTCTTTGCTGTCTCACAACTATGACACTTGCTCCGCACTACATTATAAATAATAAGCGGATGTCTTTAAAACACTGTAAAGCGCTTCGCAAGGCCCTCGGAATCCTTAAATATACCACGACTTATAAATTAATGATGTACTAATATATATATATACATACAGTTAAGATAAACATTATTTTTTAAATATGAATAATCATCGCCATATATAAATATGTTAAGGTTGGGTTTGCTTTCTCCCCTAGCGACCAGATCACATTATAACCCGTACCACCAAGGCACGCATCTGAAATGCGTGTGAAACTACGAGTGAAATCATTTTTTAAATCTTCATTAGGTTGGCGTTCTGGTCGCTAAAAATAGAACCTGAGGTTATGACAGAAGTGCGAGAGCGCCGCATCCGGCTTGCCGGCCCACCGATATTTTACTTGTTTTTTGAGCCTCCGAATTCAGAAGACACCTTCTCTCGAAATTCACTGCCGAGAAATACAGCCAGGCTATAGAACCTCTCAAATACGTTTTTTTTTATTTATATTTATCACTTAATTTCATAGAGATTTCACAACACATTGATTTATAAAAATTTAATATTATTTTTATTTCTGTTCACATTATTTGTTCAGCTTAGAGCACGGGTCCCCAACCTTTTAGGACCCAAGAGCACAAATGGCGCCCGCCGGTCGGGCGGCGGGCGCCATTTATTTTTTCAAGGTATTTTTCTGCTCCCGAAAGTAGTTCCAAAGCCCAGCTAAAAAAAAAAAAATAAAATAAAAAAAAAAAAAAATAAATAAATAAATAAAAATAGATTTTCTAGAAGCGCTACTAAGTTTTTGGCTTTCACATATAGATGGCGCTAACTACATATTAAACGCATATTAAAACTACATATTAAATTTTTTAATAATATATTATGGATTGGCTGGGCTACACTTGGCCAAAAAGTGTAAAATTGGTGGGATGAATGGTTTCGGTCCGACGGTCATTTTACTGTCACGGTATTCGTGTACTGACAGAGAAATGGCAAAAATGTGTAGCTAGCGAGGGACGATACTTTGAAAAAACTATTTTTATTATTATATATTTTTTTAAATTATCCACTTTTCATTGATGAAAAAAAAACCAGAAACTTGTGGCACACCTAGTTGGAAATTAAATTAATTTAATTGTCACTATATTTAGCTATATCGAAAGTTGATTTTTTTACAGAGAATTGAAAAAACTATAAATTATATTTATCTATTTTTTATTATTTAATTAACGTCCATTTTAAGGGTAAAATAAAATCTTGAAGATGTTGAAAAATTGGATAAATGACGACTTTTCAAAACCAAAGTTTGTTAAAGATTTTTTTTTTAAATTTTTTTAATAATATTGCGCACATGGTTTATATTTAATCTTTTAATTTCAATTAAAAAAAAAAACTTTTGAATGTTTAGGACTCTTGGAAAAGGGACATAACGAATCTCCAAATTCCTACACTTCAATCGGAAAAACACATATTTATCATATTAACCCTTTGCACTCGAGAGGTGCGGATTCCGCACCACACGATGTAATGCCGCAACTCGAGTGGTGCGGATTCCGCACCAATTTGCTTGGTGCGGAAATTCGATGTGCGGTGATAACTATTTATGGTTTTTTATCTGGTGATTTCTTGTTTATGTTTATGTGATCTTGTTCTTTAAAGTTCGTTACTAAGCACTGCCCATATAATTTTACAAAGATCATGTTATCCCCCTTTCAAACTACGCTAGAATTTCTTATCCAAGATTAGTGCGGCACCATAAAGCGAACTGCATTTTTGGTCTCAGTTCGACCTTGACAGCCATGGCAAAATGACTAGATGTGTACCTACCTAATCAACCCATATATTTTTTGCTTGTACTTCTTATCGTAATCATTCATTTGAGGGTCCTTATTTGCTTAAACTTATATTGCACTGAAGAATAGACTTTTTTCTCCCTCACAATATCAATAACCTTTCCATTCACTTATCGTACCATTATTTTGTTTGCTTTATAATATATAATAATATTATGATAATGTGTATCTCACTAAACAGCTGAGAGGAGAACAGCCGCTTAATCACTTGCGGTATATGAAAACCTTAGTTCGGCAATTGACTGGAGATTTTCGTCAGACACGTGCTAGAGCTTCACTTCAACCTGCGATTCCGAAAATCCGCCTAAGTGGAAGGCTGCATAACATTATAACAGGAGTTAGGAAGGATTACAAAGTCTGTTCTCAAAAAAATAAACCCGGCAAAAGACATCAAACGACATACTTTTGTGATACTTGTCCCGAAAAGCCGGGCATGCATCTCGGCAATTGTTACATGAAATATCATACAAAGCAAAATTACAAAGACTTATGTTTACGAACCTATCTTCGTAAAGATGTAAATATACATTAAATATGAAAATTAAAAAAATTATGTGTCAATTTGTGTGTGTGAACATTTTAAGTTAGAGGTAAAAAAATCACCGAAAGTGATACGAAACGCTTCGAGTTGCTGATTAGTCCGCGCGGAAACGGCCTCGAGCGCAAAGGGTTAATAGTAAATTTATAAGAAATAAAAATATATTTTATTCGAAAAAAGGAATGTATCAAACTTTTTGCATTTAAATTTTTTCGATTGGTGCAGTGGATTTTTCGCAAAGCGGACTAGAAAATGATCAAAAAAACTCGTTATGCAGACTAGGCCCTTAAGCTCCAAAAGGTACGTCGGTGTGATTTTGTTTATTTCATAAACATGTTAAAATGCATAAATATAATGAATATTAAAAGTTTATTTCATAAACATTGGCCCGCTCAGGTAACTAGCCGCCCTAAACCAGACGCTGATTTGTAAATCCAATTAAGATTGTTGTCCCATCGACGCTCGGCAAAAATAATTTTATTGCCCGTCGGAACCTGTCCTAAACCGATAATATTTTCAAAACCCACAAACTCCAATGGCGTTCTAATTTTTCGCCCACTGTTTAATTAATTATTTTTTTTGATTACTAAATATTTTTTTTTTTTTTTAATATTTTTTTTTTTAACATAAATATATTTTTAATTGTGGTCGGAGAGCGGCGGGCGCACGTAAAATCGTCGGCGGGCGCCATGGCGCCCGCGGGCACAGGGTTGGGGACCACCGGCTTAGAGGCTAGAAATTCCGAAAATAATTTTGATGCTCGATTCGATTTCGCTTCTCAAGGGCTTCTTTTGACTAATTAGTAAGATAATTACTAAAAGTCTGTATTATTATTTATGTTCTCTACAACAGTCGGCGTAAGCATAATCGCAGGAAATAAATAATTTAACTTATAGGATTCGTCGATTTTCAAAAAAAAAATTAAAATTTAAAAAATTATCCCATTTTTTTAAAAATATTTATTTTATATCTTTTGTGGAAAATAAATCGGTGAAATAAAAAATAAAGCTTGCGACCCACAGTTGGACTGGCAGCCGGCCGAGAGAGCTCAGGCGACAGGGCGTCTGCCGAATTCCCGTCCAAAGGAAACGCACCGAGAAACCCAGAACCTTTCACTCGAGTCGCCGGAAGTGAGTTTACACCCTCACAATATCAAATATACTTTTATCATAATCACGAATAAAATTATATCATTATTAAAAGAATAAAAACGTGAGTGTATTTTTAAGCATTTATTCATTTCGAGAATCTATGATAAATTTCTGACAGCCCTTCCGTTCGTAATGCTTTATTTGACAACAAGCAATGGTGAAGGGAAGGTTTTTTTTTTAAATAATAAATAACAGATTAAAAATATGCCAATAAAAATAAATTATATATGTTGAATTTGTCCGACGACCCGTGGGTTGGGAGGCAAATTGGCCGCAGTAAAAACTCAATTTTTTGATCGAATGTGTTGCATTAATCGATATGCCCAAAGTATCGAAGGTTGTATTCGATGCTCCCCTCACTAGCCGCCCAGGCAGAGTGCCGGGCAGAATGCGGATCCTCGTGGCCTGGATTCGCGGCGCCGGTTTTTTATTTGGCATTTTGCGATCGTAAGAGAAATCGAATTATATAATGAAGGCATTGTTTGAAGCTGTGGGTACATACAGTTTTTCTCGACAGGCAATAAAATTTACAGCTGAAATGTTTTATTTTCATAAAAAGCGATATGAGTGACTGAGCTGTTTTTTTTTTATTTGTACTGATAGTTATGTTGATCTTTGCTGCAGTAAGAATAAAATAATAACATGGTTTATTTTCTTTCTTGTTATTCCATTAAGTGTAAAAATCAAATCACACACAAATAGAAGAGTTTATTTTTTATACATCATTTTGACCAGAGTTCAAAAACTGAATGATATCATGGTTCACAGTAGCTTCGGGTTTTATACATGGTAAAATTTATTTGATGCCATAGTAATACAGCTTGTTTCTTTTGGTACGGTTTAATATAGGGTATCGCACTGTGAACTCGAGTAATTTGAACATTTGTAAATAAATTACATGCAATTAAGTAAGATTACTGCAACGTGACGGCTGCGGGAAAGGCAGATCAGTCGTAGGCAGTTTTATCAGGATTCGGTCCAGGATGCTGAGAATGCGGATGATAACTTGTGTTTTCGGCCTCGCGGCCATCGACTCGAGGCACTCGCTGGCGGATCTGCTCAGTATCACTTCTCTATCCGGTAGAAAGTGGTCGAAAAAGATATCGGTCCGGAACAAGGCGTCTCCTAGCCGAAATGCGAACAGACCGGCCGAGGGGCCGAGGCGTTGCGGAGCGAGAGACTGACTAAAAAGTTTTGCAAATATCTTGATTTGAGATTGCAATTTGACGATGCGTTATATCGACGTATTCAAATACTTAAGGCGAAAAATGTCAATGAATAATCCTTAATTCCTCGTTATAGCTTTATGTTTCTTACTTTTAAATATTTTTATAAAAATAATCAAATATATATGCATATACTCCACGACAACCTTTAAAGGTACTTTTTTATTTAATTTGTAATCGTAGTGTCAGCGCTGTGACATTGTCACATAAAATAAGATAAATCTATTAAACTTTATTTTATAATGGCATTCATTTAACCTTCATCGCATATTTCTGAAAAAGCTTAATTGCTATATTTATCCGATCACAGTAAATTTTGTAGATACAATAATAAATCAAATCAAAATTGATTTTAAAACCGTCTGAGAATCAGCGACCTTCGCAAATAAGGAGATGACAAACAAGATAATTATGAGCAACGTAATTGGAGTGTCTCCATATAAGGTGAGGGCACCTGCACCTTTGAACCTTCTTGAATGTCGGCAGAACGTCAACCCTGAGGGAGACGTCCAGGTTGGTCACCTTCCACCCACCTGCCACCCACTCCCGTGCCCTCATACAGCATCTCGAAATTCATTTATAATCGGTGCATCACTCACATAAATTATTCCTTTGATATTAATATAAAAATAATCAGCAGCCTTAGGGGGAGCGCAACAATATAATGAGATAGCGTATTTTTTCATATAATTCGTATAAAAATATATTTATTTATATCGATATAAAAATATCATCATACAGAAAACTCATTATATCAAACTTTTTAGAGACTATGAAATAGGCTCTCTCACGCTACTCGCTCTTCATATTCGTGTGATTTTGATCAAAGGCAATAAAAAAATTCAATTGTTATTAAATAAAGCCAAAGAGATATAGTATATTCCACGCTTGTAAAAAAAAACACACGATTTAAACTATATTTAACATTACTATGATAAAATATATTGTTTACAAGCTGTAGTCCAATTCAAGTAATCAATTTTTTTATAATCGATTAATTCAAATGAATGTAATATCTATATGCAGAATATTTGATAACTCGACTAATTTAGTAAATATCAAGCATATTTAATGAATGATAATTAGAATCGACTTCCCATTAAAAAAAATAGATATTCTATCTGAAAATTAAAAAAAAAAAACAAGCCATCAGTAATCGGACACTGTTTAATCAAATATTCAATTTATTACAATTAAGCAAGAATGTTTGAATATTCGACACGGAAATTTTAAGCAAAAAAATATTTACCGTTAAAAACACGCTGACTTGAAAATGTCTATTTTATTTAATAATTGTAATTATTTCGTTAATAAAAATAAGTCAATTTGGTTCATCACTGGCCGTACTCGATTGGCCTATTTTTCAGTTTTATTCACAAGCTCTTGTACATTTTTCAAATGGCGGGTCAAGTCCTGTTAACGCTTAACGGAAAGCGATACCGTAATCGCTTCTCTATTTTGGGGCAGAGATGCAATCGAAACGTTCAGCTAATAAATCTAATAATAAAGATTCGATGATAATTACACGCAATTTAATGATAATTTTTATTGTGCCGTATTTTTTTGTAACTTCTCACGCATGCGGGATCAAAGTCGTACAGTTATCATAAAATGACATCGGTATGTGTAAATTGAATTGAAAAGTTAAATGTGACCACGAATAGCAGAGGATTACTTGTAATACACTTTGAAGTTTGCTGTTCGGTTAAAATAAAGTTTAAACTGAATTTGAAGTTTGTGTTTATTTTCGGAAGCGGTTATTTTTTTAATTTTTATTCGTTGTGATTTGAGGTATTTTCACTTTGTCAATTTCTGTGCTTGTAAGCATCGAACGCGTCACAATGCTCGGTGACTTGCATCAAGCCATCAGCGTGGTCGAATCAATGAAACCAGGGAAGCCTCATCGGTAGGAACACGTGCGCCACGTGGGGGATCTGAAATCGGTGACGGGTCTAACGATTGTTTCCTCGTGGGTCTGTCTCGTTGCGTTGGGGGTCCACCGGTCTCTCCGGATGTGTTTTATTTTCCACTATTAATTTTGAATGAAACCATTAGATAGAAAAGCAATACTGAAACTTATAAAATTATCAAATCAGCCATGGGCGAAAACGAAATGTGCTTGAAGATTTGATTTGATTTTTGATGAAGCGTCAAAGAGCGACAGCCTCGTTACTCGGCGAAGACAGCTCGGGATGTTTCAATGAATGCGTGGCCAACGAAGTCTCAGGCTAAACGGTTTGAATTTAACGGTGTTCAGTGATAATTTGTCCGAATATTATGGCGATCGGTATCATAAAGGAATCATCGGGCAGAGCTGATCGCCTGCGGGGCGCCGAGGCACGACATCGCCTTGGCGGCCATCGCGGCCATCGCGCCGGCTGCGTGCGGTAAATCCGGCAGTGTCATCGGCTAATTAAAGAGCAGTCCGTCAACGGCATTTGAAAGTCCAAAAGATAACACTTCGTTAACTCTGCGTTCCGAAAGCAGAAGAAACGAATAAAAGCAGCAATTACCGCTGCAGCTCTCGCGGCGGGCAGTAAATTTATTTAGTTTAATTGTGATATTCGGCAGCGGAGCGGCCCATTATTGCCACTAATTTAATATGAATTTTCAGTTCCCATTTCCCTGGCCGTATAAGAATGATTGCTCGCGTTGCCGGAGAGCGTTTTTTGTTCACCGATCGGTGAATGATCTGCCGCTGGGTGTGAGATTAAAATCTTAGTAGTTTTTTTTTCATTACGATAGATAATGTAGATTGCCATGTATTCAATTGTACTTTAACGAACTTCTCGAGATATTTTTTTACGTTTGTTGAAACATGAGAATTTTGCATTCGTGCTTATACTTTGTGCAAAGAATAATTAAAATGTATTGGAATGCTAAAACTGAATGGAACTAAACAAAAAAATATTAACTTTTTTTTGGTAGTTAAGTCATTTAACTTATTATTTTAATTTCAAATTTATCGTAGTATCACATCTTTTCACTATTGCGCTTTGACACGAAAAAAAGAATTAACTAAATTATTAAAAAATCATAACTTTAATAAATTGCTAAAATATTCTTATTTTATTCCGTGTATAAAAACACGAATATTTTATGCCTCATAACTTTTATAAACGATAAGTTACTTGTGTTTATCAACACTTATACTATATATGGTAACTTTTTAAGTTATATTAATACTCTTCATTAGACTTACTTTATTTCTTACTTAGAATTACTTATGTATATTTTATATTTTTGAAGAAATTAATAATTTTTTTTTTTTTTAATAATTTTGATTTACATCCAAGTTTATTCAAAAGAATTCTAAATAATTTGATTAATATTAAATCGGGATCCCCTCTGCACGGAGCGCCCCTGACTCCTGCCCCACTGCGGGCGTCCATTGTTACGGTGAAGCGATACAGCTATCGACTCTGAGCAGAATCTGAAACCAGACCGAGCCATGCTCTCTGCCTACTGTCTCTTGTCAGCTAGTACGACCTACAGCAATATTGAGGAAGCACCGATGCTATATACTGCTAAATTATATGGTCTTACTGATTCGATCGTGAACCTGGAATGCTCGGAAAGACCAAAACGCAAGTCGCGCATAAAATAAATAAGCTAGAAGTAGCCGTTTTATCGGCATTTTTCGTAAGCATTGCAAATTTTTGTTAAATTTTTCATTGTCGGACTTTTCAAGAGATATTTTCGGTAATGTGAAATACGCAAGCCTTCAAATCTCTTCCTAGCATTTTTTTATGAAAGTCAAATAAGATATTTCATTTATACTTTTAAAAAAATCATATTTCATATAAGGCCCATTTCCACCACATGCTGGTTATTATTTATAGGAATTAAGAGCCTGAGGGTTGAGTTGCACGATAAAAATAAATCCGAATGAAAACATACCCTCCCACATTCACGAGAGATTTTCACAGGAGAAGATGTATTTTTTTAGAACAATATGACGAGATAACGAGAAAAATTCAGTTCTATCTACAATTATAGATGTATTAATATTAATTTATATCACGTTTGCGTTATAGGCTCATTTTATTCCTACAAATTACCAGCCACCAAAAATAATTAAAAGAAGTCATTCATGACTGTTTTAGTAACTTGGATACTCAATGCGGTTCAACGTACGCTAATCTATGCAAATTTAATATTGGTAGTATAATCATAAAAGAGTTGATTGTTTCCCACTGTCTGGTAGTTAGCAGTCGGGCGTGTGTTTGACGGTCTGCGCCGCGGCCTTTCGGCTCTGCGAATTCTTTGTTATAACAGAAATATGGTCAATGGTCTTAGGAGCGACTTGGACCGAGCTATTTAGGACACTGGCCGTTTTCGCTGGGGTCACCATACTTTGACGGCTCGCAAGTCCACATTCCACATTACCTGCTCTGTGCCCAATCGACTCCTCGTCGGCGGCGGACAGGCGAGTCGACTAGCCGATAGCACTACTAACAAAAGGATGAACATCAATTGAAAAAATAAGTATAGTATGCTATTTTACAATATAAAATGCTAAACGCGATACCTTGATTTACAAACAAAAAAACAGTGGAAGACCATTGGACAAAATTTCATCAATGCAAAAAAAAAGTAAATATTTGGAGAATTTTACTTTGAATATGTTTTGACAAATAGTTATACATTAAAATATTTTTATGAAGAATATATGCACAATTTTTCCATTTCAATTTTCATTCAGATTAGCTAAAATTGGCCACAGTAAATATTTGGGTTAGTGCTTGATATAATTAACTCACGAATGAGGTGTGGTCACCCTAGCATTGACATCAATTTCGGAGTCATCGTATATTCATGTATTCGGCACGCTTGAGAAAAACATTTTAAAACAACGCAAATGACGCCACTTGCTCGGCCGATGATATCATCCGACATCTGAGCATCGGCAGTCGGAGGACGCGGCCGCACAGCCTGATTCTGAAAATAAATGTTAGGGTTATTTATATTGCACTCAAAAACTACCGTACAACACCAATCAACTAAACGTTTTTTTTTGGATAGAAAAAAAAATATTTTGAAAGGGTTTAATGGATTTTTGAAACAATACTAAATCCGCGTTAACCTGTTAAGGCAGTTGCTTCTAGCCTTTTAATTGCCTCTGGTGTCCAACCGGACATCGTGTCATTTTATTAATTTAATTGTCACTTTATTTTTCTATATCGAAAGTTGATTTTTTTACAGAGTATTGAGAAAACTATAAATTATATTTACAAATTTTTTATTATTTAATTTACGTCCATTTTTAGGGTAAAATAAAATCTTGATGATGTTGAAAAATTTGATAAAATGACGACTTTTCAAAACCAAAGTTTGTTAAAGGTTTTTTTTTTTATTATTTTTAATTTATAAGACGCACATGGTTTATATTTAATCTTTCAATTCCAATTTAAAAAAAAGACTTAAATGTTTAGGATTCTTGGAAAATGTACCGGACGAATCTCCAAATTCCTACACTTTAATCGGAAAAACACATATTTATCATATTAATAGTTAATTTATAAGAAATAAAAATATATTGTGTTCGGAAGAAGGGATGTATCAAACTTTTTGCATTTAAATTTTTTTGATTGGTGCAGTCGATTTTTCGCAAAACGGACTAGAAAATGATCAAAAAAACTCGATTATGGGACCTAGACCCTTAACCGGGGAGTTCCCTTTTTAATTACGCAACATACAACGGGTTCACTAGGACGTGTCGACCGACTCTATTTTGTACGTATCCATATTGCATTCACTCAAAATAAACAACTTCTTTCCAAATCTAGGTCTTTTTGTAGATATATATTGTTTCCAAGATAAAAGATTCATCTACGCATATTTATTTTCAGGGCACAGCATATATGTTTCAAGGACGTATTCATACGTCCTACCCGTTGTATTGTTTACGTTGGACGTATTTATACGTCCCGCTCGGTTAACAGGTTAATATTAATATATTTAATATTTTTTAGAGCCTAAATAGCTTTTGTAGTTGAACTGCAAAGTGCCGACAAGGCGCAGTCAGATTCCAAGGGACGCGCGTCACGCGAGGATTGCATCACTTCTGCTAGTCTGCGGGCATCGCACCTGACTTAGCGATTGTAAATAAACTGTGATCGTTGCCACTGTATCCAATTAAAAATAACAAAATGTGATCACTTAAACGCAGTTAAAACAAATTAGTTTGTTTTGGACAAAATGTTTTCTTTTAAAATCGTTTAGTTTTATTTTTAATTTAATATATTACATGTGCTAACGATGACTGGTTTTTCTTCACATCATATGTCAGTTTTTATTTAATTCAATTATTCGCATTACAAACATTACGATGTAAGTCTGATTTCCCTATAAAAATAGCCATTTTCAATTTCCCTGTGAGCGATACACAATTTTTTTATCATTGCTACTTGACAAACTCAAAATTGTTTTCTAAAAAGTAAATATGGTTCTAATCATTAAAAAAATAAAAAAGTAAATATAAAATTTAAAATAAACTCACAACAACTTTAATAACTACGAATTAAGGGGGAGGTTATTGACACACGTAGCTGTAATTTAGCATCGAACGGTGTATTTTTCTCGTTTATTCGTTTCCGATAACAGTTTCAGTCTTCTTTTTGATAAAATAATTCACCTTAGCTGAAAAATCCTTAAAATTTTCGTTAGTATTTACCACTTTGTTTTGTTTGAAGTCACAAATAATTTATAAATTAAATAAATGAAACCTTTTCCCCCATGAGGTTTAGTTGGTCCAAACCGCATCTCACGTATAACGTAATATCATATATTGAATCAATATTGAAAACATTTGTCATATTTGGATAGTTAATTATTGTTGAATTCGTAATTTTGATCGCATCAGCAGGAGGTGAGATCACTCCGAGCTGGTGGCACAGCATTCATGAATTGCCCAAAACGTTGCAAGCTGTTTTAATATTACTAATACTCATAATTAAAATCACAATTAATTTTAAAATTACTTACTAATTTAATTTATAGTTTAAATGGTCTCTTAACGATCACAAATTTATAATGATTGTATCGCATTATTTATTTTTTACATATTCAATATTTTTGACTCGCTGGAATTACATTTTGAAATTTTGTATAAAATACTTATGTGATTTTTCCATGCCAACGCGAAAGGTTGGCGAAATCAGTCTCCAGTAAAAATCATTAAAGTATTTTTATATAAATTTTTAAATATATTTTTTTAATTGATTTTGTAGAGTCAACTAGCATCTATACACTCTGATCTCTGAGGCATGGTATATTCGTATTTATATCGGTGATATTTAATTTGTATTATATGAAGAGACGTATTTTAACCTGTATCATAAATCCAGAGGTATTTCCTTGGAGATCACCCCAGCACTTATGGTTTATAGTCTTCCGAGGGGACGATGTGATCGAGCGACTCCGTGACGGACATCTTTTACAATATCGGCTGCAATCTCTCGACAGAGGCCAATAAGGCTCCGCGCACTCCGCTTCTCTGGCCTGGAATTGCAGTTCCGGTGAGTGGACTGACGGACCCGCTACATTGTTGCAGTCCCGGCCATCAGCGAGGCACTCTGATTACTATATTCTTGCAAATATTTTACAATCACCGTGGACGAGGCCGTGACTGGGAGGACTTAAATTTCTAACGAAACTATATGAAACATCTCCACGTTATTTGAGCGCCTAAAACGTGGGATATACGTCATTCACTAATTCAGACCCATGTCATGTAATGAGCTTATTTTGTAAAGAGTCAAGACAAGTGAAAAAATAAATAAAAACTCTAATATATACTTTTTAAATACTATTAAACTTTAAAACTACTACTAAACCAATTATTGAATGCAACATATATACTATACGAAATATAATGTAAATATCAACAAAGTTAAAACCTAAACTTAATCATCATACAACACTAATTTATATATTTTTTTGTTCAAACAGATATTATTATTTATCGAAGTCGTATATATTTTAAAATAAAAATTTAATAATTAAGGGAACAAGGGAAAACTGTTGGAAGTAGCAGTTAGCGGCGGTTTGATTTTTTAAAGATATTACAATGGTTATTTATCACCGATGGATTTTTATTACTTCATTTAAGTATATCAATAATTTGCTTAAAAAAACTATCAGACAAGATCAAACAAGTCCCGAGGCGAGCTGCGGGCCCGCGGCCCCGGCCCACCTGTGCCAGCCACCGATACACTGTGCTCGCCGAGCTAAATGGTATAAATTGCTTATACTATGACCTGATTTATTTTTTTGTCAACAATACGAATAAAATGGGAAAACAAATAGTAAACAGTGTGTGCAAGCTTACATATAATTAATAAAAATATAATACCTAGTTAAAATTAACTACTTCAGGTGCCTCTCTTCAGAGGAGGTTGGCGATCTTTTCACTAGCATGTGTTTTTATGTTGAGTCAGTGTTCATGGTTTTCTTAGGGAGAATAGTGTGGTGGGTCCCTGGGTCTTTCTATATTTGATATATTTGTTTTTAATGCATTTTATTTCTCGCATCAGAGATCAAAAATTATGACAAGGCTCCTGGGCTTTCGTCTCCATCTGAAAAATGCAGAATGATGCAAAAGTGGTGACGTCAGCAGCGACTTTCTGGGGCCTGACGCACGCGCGGCGCGGCCTCACCTCACGGCACAGCTATGCACATGTGCCTGGCACCGGGGGGCACCGGGGGGGGGGGGGGGGGGGGGCGGGGGGCACCAGGGGGGCCGGGGGGCACCAGGGGGGCCGGGGGACCTGAGGGGCACCGGGGATCCCCTACCGGCCGCCATCCTTTCTCGCCAGAATAAGATATCCATCAAATTAATACCATGATCGGCATTACCCCTCCCGTCTTATGCAAATGCATGTATAATAGTTTTGGTAGTGAGCGCTTTCGTGAGTCACATCAGTATATTATGAATGTTTCAAACTCACAGTGTGAAGTCTAATCGAATGCCATATCAGGCCACCCCGTAGTTGGCAATCATTTGGGCGTAGCTTCTCACAGTCGGCGTTACACGGATCAGCTCCTCCACGAATTCCGAAGTCAGTTTTGGAGCATGAAGGTTTCTCCATGAGCCATCTGCCTTCTGATAACAACGCGTTGCCCTTTAGCGGATATGCTAAGCTGAACTATATTATCATTGAATTATAGCATCGTGGTGTTAATGTAAGCAGCGTTACATTTTTTGTTAGTACTATCTTCTTCATGTGCCCCTCCCCAGAGGAGGTCGATGACCATCTCACAGAATATATATTTATTCTCAGCCAGTCTTATTAATTCGGATGTAATCCTTAATTCCAGCTACTGACGCAAATATATAAGGAATAATCTAACCAATGCAGATCGAAAGAATTTTCCGTTGCAATTTGTAATAAAACTAACTTGAGATTCGACGAGGTTTATTAATGTCACCTCTACAGAGGGCTAAAATAAATGGTATACATCTTGGAAATGAGATCACGCTGAAGGTGTTTATATCATCACTGTTTTTAATTAAATTTGAAGTACAATATCAAAAATAAACAATGTTGCGTCATGCCACAGCTACTATCAACAGTTTTGGGTGGAGAAGTAGGTTTTTGTAAATTATTGACAATACACAAAAGTTCATAAGTTATTAAATCTATCTTTTTTTGGTGCGATGTTGTAGGAGTTTTTGGTTATAAAGATTACCCTTTCAACGGTGCGAACGATTTTATAAAGGCAAATGCGTTTCGTAATAAAGTAAGATAATATGTATAATATAACTCAGTAAATTTAGCTAAAGCCTTTGTATTCATTATTACCATTCTGTCTTCTAATTTAAAAGTCCTTATTTAATTTAAAAGTCTCTCTTTGCGAAATTATAAGTATTAAAAAATACAAACACACTTGGAATCAAAAGTTACAAAATAAATACACAAACAATGTTAGTATTCAAGAGCAAGTAGTTGACAGTATAGAAAAAGTTAACAATCAAATTGTAATACATTTCAAAACACATTTGGCGTTCATGTATTATAATAAAACGTGAATTAAAAATATATTATAAAAGTCGCGTTTCATACGATCGCACCTTCAACGTTTATACAAACCCCTATAACCCGATAGAGTCTGCGGAAACTTACTCGCGATGCGCGGGCTTTCACACATAATTGCATACCACGACTGCAAAAACAGTAACAATTACCTTTTGGTTTCATTCACGGAAGCCTTGAACCAGAAGCTCGAGTGTGATGTGTGAAGTGCAAACAGCTCGCCCTAGATCGGAGGTTCGCAACAGGAAGTAGATCTCCAAAAAACAGTCCGGCGGAGGCAGAGCAGTGAAAGTGGAGAGGCTCGGGCTCAGGATGCGGATCTAGCGCTGAATCACGCTCTGCGCATCCGGAAACCCAGCAAATGTCACCCTAGTGCTTCTCAACATTTCCGGAGTCGTTATTAAAAAAAAGTCCTTCGGCAGTTCAAGCATAGCACAAAATAAAAGTGGAATAACCTATTCATCAACTCAAGCGTAAAAGGGTTACAAATATTTTTCCATACGCCACACCTTGCAAGCCCCACAACCTGCACGCAGCATCAGGGGATAGCCGCATCCCACATCCGCAGCCCTAAGAACTATTGTAAACTAACTAAAAGAAAAGTAAAGAATCTTGAATCATTTTACATCTATTTTATTTGTATCAAATTTATTCCGCTATTCTAGCGTCGGAGGTTGACTCTTCTCCGCGAGTAGTCCTAAAACCAAAACTTCGCCATCACCACAACAGCGCCTGTTCAAATCCCATCATTTATAATAACACTTTTGCAATTTAAATCCAATACAGTGCCGCTTTCGAAACCTGTTGCATAAGAACCCAGTGCGTAACACCTGAGTCACCTGAGTCACCGGAGGAGAGCCTTGCGATCCTTTATGATATTTGTATGCCGAGACATTAGCCGCCCGACCGGACGGTGAGTCACGCGCCTCGCAGCTGAGCAGGCAGGACGCTCCGAGGACCAGGGCGGGTCGACTGATACAATGAACATTAATACAATGTAATATCTGCAACTCATGGGAAATTAATAAATTTTAAGTAAGAAATCAATGCTCGCCGTTGAAAATCGGAGCCGGAGTAATCAATCATTTGTTCCGTACAACTTCCAGATCGTGGAAATGTTTAATAATAAGCGGAACTGAATAGCAGTAAAGCAAGCGTGGTACCTGTGTCAATGCCGAGTCAAATAAACCCTTATCCAAAAATAATATTAATACAAATTAAGCATGCTTTTGCCTAAATAAATAAATAAAATATTTCGTTAATTGAGAGAGTCTTGCACAGAATGCGCAAAGAAAAAGAACTCCTGACGATGGTAAAAAAGTGTAAAGTCTTCTATTTTGGCCACGTTTTTTGAAACAATAAATACAGCTAAATTTTCAAGGAAAAATCAATTGAAAAAGGCTCCGTTGGAAGGAGAAAACTTACGTGGATGCGGAATTTACGCCAGTGGCTGGAGGTTGAAAGTGAGGCCGAATTAGTAAGACAGGCTCAGGATAAAAATAAATTCGATGAAATGGTCATTAACTTTCTATGAGGAGAAGCACAAGAAGAAGAAATTTTCCTTCAATATATTGCTACCAGAACTTGCTTGTGTTTGTTTCGATCAGTTCGCAAGGAGTCTAACGAGGACAACATATTTTCCAATGACTACATCCATAGCGTATCTACAAACAACATTTAATAAACAAAGAATCATCGAGCAGGCAATTCTAATAATAGATACAGCGTTAAAATATTTATGCATTATAATTCATTCGCAGAAGTCTCTAACCACTAATATCCTCTGAATTGGACTTCAGGAAATAATATATAGATAATCTATTTTTAGCTATGTAGCTATGATTTAAAACAAGAGAGATATACTTTCGCCATGTTTTGTAAATATGTAGCTTATTTGAACAGACTTTTTTTAAATACTGTAAAAATATTTATACAAAATTATTAAAAATCAAATTTATGAAGAAAAGTTGAAAATAAATTGTCTCAAAGAGAAAAACTAGTTCCCCCTTTCAATAATTTATATTTAAAAAATGATTTTGAAACATCTTTAACTAAATAAATGTTTAATCTTTCAGATTGAAAACTGTTAACATGATAGTTTTCTTAAAATTAAAACAAAAATAGAATAAAATAAAATATTAAAGATTTGTATTTTTTTACGAGCCATCACAATATACGACTGCATATTTAGATATACCCTGAACTAACACCCCTTGTAAGTAAATAAATATTTTAACAATGGGATTATACTTTAACGAAAATACGAGTAGGTCTTTATAAAAAAATCTCACGAAAACTCAACCGGATCTCGACGAAAATTCTTATTCCGCAATATGAACTCTGCGGAATACTCGTCATCGGCTGTTCCCGGACTCTCGGTTCGGGGGAGGACGCTCGGGGTTACTCGAGCGGGTGACGGTGCAGGGAGCAGAGAAGAGGCTCGGTATTTCAGAGGTTCAGGCCGGCTCGAGAGCCCCGCGGGTCCAGATCGGGCGCAGACGCTTGCGGTGAGGACTCCCAAATTCCCAGCGCAGACGAGCGTGTGAACTCGGCTGCGACGCGAGAACGGGCGAGCGAAACCGCGCGGGCGACATTCCGACGGCGCGGCTCCGCTCCGAGGGGCCGGCGGGCGGCGTGCTTTATTAAACGGTTATGGTAATATCCCGTACTCCGGAATGCGAAAGAAATGCGATTTGGACCCGCGCAAAAAGCGTGCAAAAACCGCGACTTCCTCCGGAGCGCGGCCTCCCCGCCGAGCCGCGCCGCGCCGCTCAGTCCGCCCCGCGCCGCCGCCGGCACCGGTCGCCCCGCCGTCCCCCCTCCATCCCGCCCCCGCCGTCTCTGTGAAAAGTGACCGATTCTGGATTCATTATGGATTTTCGCCTCCGTCAGTATTCGATTTTCAAATCGAACGCCGAATTGTGTGACGGCGAAATGGCCGACGAAAAAATCAAGAATTCGTCGCGGTTAAATGCGGCGTTGAATAATTTTTGGAATACGAGTATTTGTCGCTTGACCGTGTGGTTTCTTCTTTATTTCTATGTATTGAAAATATTTTATTGGACGAGCTGTTCAATAAAATCACAGACGCAACGAGACAGGGCAGATTCCGCATTGTTGCAAAAAGTTTCCAACGTCATCTGAGCATTAATTTATAAAATTTGTTAATTCTTTTTTTATCGATTCGCCTTGAATTTTTTCGGTAATCGTTTTTGTGTCAGACTGAATATAATCTTAAATGTTTATATTTTACTAACAGCGCAGCCGAGAGATCTTATTTATTTAATGATTTATATTCTTTGTGGGTAGAAGAAAAATCGGTTAAATCGTTAGTGAAACCCCAGAGATAAAAAAATCTGATTTTACTACTAAAAACATTATTACTTATGGGTTATGTTCAACACAAGATTGCGTTTTAATCTAATTGAGTTCTTCCCTTTTTAACTCTTATATATGCAATGGGAACAAGAGCCCTCCCCTGGCGAGGGGTGCAGTTATTTTTATGAGAAAATACGCCAAACGCGGGCCACATCTTCAGTTCATTTCATATAGACAATTTATACGCTGATTGGTTTTCCCAAAATTCACATTCAAAACACAAGTCGTAAATATTATAATGTTGAAATTATATTAGAGGTTGTATATATTTATTATGTGCGAGTCCATCTCAGTAGTGCGGCGGCCACGTTTGAGTAACAGTAACATCACACATTTAATTATAGTGGGTTACGAATATCTGCTAATAAAACTGATCGTAAGTCGTTCCGCCGGGGATATATTGTATGAGTGTTATCCGTTTCAGTGCGACAGTATAACTCTTGCATCGAAGACTCTGCAGCGTGCAGGACATCTCGGGTAGGATCTCGACCGCTCCTCGCGGGGAGACCGATGCGTTGTTCCGTCACTCGGCCTTGCCCTTTTAGCATTCGCAAAAATTTAAGCGATTACCAGAATGCTGGACATCGGAAGAAGCCGGCCCCGCAGCGAGACTGCCCGCGGCCTTGTCAATCCCCAGACCTGTGCGCTAGGTCAGTGCCTCCCAACATGTGGCCGCGGGACCGCCTCGAACAGGGTCAAGCTACAGCTACTCGGTCATTATCAATTCTGAACAATTTACCCGTGTAATCTTGTTGATCGTTTCCGTGCAGCTGATGCCACAGCTGAAGCTACTTTATATTTAAAACATATAAAGTTATTTTTATGAAAATATATATGCGCATACGTGTAATGTGAAAGGCTTACGATTAAGCTTTTGTTTATTTAATGGTGTACGGTGAGGATAAGCAATGCAAGCAAGGCAGATGATAATGTAGTTTATTTCTAGTATCGAGAGGTGTGGTGGTGTTCATTGCTCGTTTAGTCGACACCGCACGGTGTTTTACTCTTGTTATCGTAATAAAACCATATTATTATTATTAATATTAAAAAATATATATAGTTATTACCAGCCGACCGGTCACTTAGCGCTGAGCTGGAAACGTTTGCTCACGAACCACAGCTTGTCGATCGCTGTCCGAGACCAGTCCCTGACCCAGACGCAGACGCTCGGGATGCTCTGCCTGCGGATGACTCATTACGGTATTTTCAGAATTTTAATATTACAATCGCGACTATCGATCGGAGCCTTACCTACAGGGGAAGCCAAAATTACTGTCTATACACGCATTCCTTGTCACGATTACTCGGGGTTGAAAATTGAATGAGGGAGTATATGTTTTAAATAACTACCCATTATAGTTAACATAGTCTACATTCTCTCATTATCCTGTTGTGATATTCGAAACGCCAATTATTCAAAATAAAAAGATATTCAATATTAGAAAAAAGTATGATCTCAATCAGATTCCTTCGACAGTCAATTTCACCCGTACGAACAAAATATCTAAAATAATAAAACATATTCTGAAGAGAGTAACAATTTTTTTTCTTTTTAATTTTACCGAGTTTGTAACTTTTGACATTATAGCCAGAATTACTACGTTTGCATAATTTATTTTCACAAATTAGCCTTCGCCGGTTTTGTGCATGAAATATTCACGTTTTTTTTTACGGTCGTGGGCGACTGACCGACCGCAGTCACCGCGTGCGGCAGCCCTGACTTTCGAGGACGACAAGTTGAATCACCAGTATTGGAAAGCCATTATTTTTACTGCACATAATGCCTACTGAACCGCCTAAACTCAGGAGGTACACTGCAAAAGCTGACTTACGCCGCAGACCTTAGCTGATGTGTATTTCTATCGCGCTATTTAATTTTCTCAATTTAAGAGTGACGTGTTTGATATGTGATGTCAAACCGGAGCTCGCGTGCCACGAGGCGACCTGAGGCGGAGCACTGGAAAATCAAGTAAACACCGGGAAAGTATTCGTTTCAAATAAGTTATAACCATGCAAGTTAAAGCATAAGAATATTAATTAATATAAAAAATGTTAAAAATAAAATAAACCCTCGAGTTCAATAAACGAGCTCTCTGAGTGATATATAATATAGTATAACTACCTCAGTCACTTGAGGAATAATTGCTGCACAAATAAATGGTTATGATAAGCTTCAGTTGGCGGAGAGATAATGTTTTAAGTCGCAATTAATCTCCATTATTCGTGTTTGTCGAGCTGGCTGGCGATGCCCGCTACCTCTAGAGTCGATGCCAATCTTCCGAGCTATAAATGTTCATCTTCTGGAACCTTTGTTAATCAGAGTGAGAGAAGAGAATTCCGAGTAAGAACGGGCAATTGCTTTAACCGATATCCTTTAAATAAAAAAAAAACTCAAATATGTCTTCATATAATCTGAAACCCAAAACTTACTAAATAACTATTACTAGATTACTCATTTTTAAAATAGTCATTGCTTTAAATATTTAAATGAATTGATTCAACGAAGTGAGTTTTTTAACTACTAAAAATTGTAAGCTTTACTAACTTTACGGAGAATCGTGTTTTGTAATAAATAATTGAAAACTTAAATTTATATTAAAATACTTTCAAATAATATAGACTGCTCTTTAAATATAATGAGATAATTATTATTAGCATGTATTCACATTACTTGTACTTGTAATATACATAAACGGCATCTTGATTTTAGGAATAAAAATTAAATGAGAAATATGAAAACATAGTACGGAAATTATTTTTAAGGAGAGATTTGTGTCTTTAATATTTTTTTTTCTTTTTATCAGTTTTTATAAATTGTACTAAAGGATAGCCTTAAATCATTTTAAAAAAATAGTATTTTTCTGTACCCATAATTTGCAATGAACTTCCTTTTCTAGTGCGTATGGAGACTACACATATATTTTTAATGGTAGAAGGAATTACTTAAATTAATAATATTGCAAAACAAACAGCTGCTTTTGTCTTTACTTATCAGCACGGACGCTCATTGTTATTCGGTATTTCGGAAGCGAATATATTTTATACTCGGCTCAAGCTATATCAACACTCAAAAAATAAACACCTTTGTGCGGTTGATAAATACTCACATTCGTAGCAGAATATATTATAAATTGGTGATAGCCAAATACGCACACAAACCTGTTCAAATATTGTGTACCAAATTATATACGTACTTGACAACTTTACACTTTTATCTTCACTCCGTCCTGGCTCAGGGGAGGTAAACTGTACCATTTCTCAAACTAATGTTTGCTGTGGAACATCTGTGTCAACTTAACGTCTATTTTTTGTTAAATTTACTGTGAATTTACCAATCTGACGTGCAAAACCTTATCAGTCGAAGTTGATTCTATAAAAACCCCTATGGGTTCCAATAATCTACCTTTTGGCTATCCTTGATAATATAAGAGCAAAGATTTGATTGATTCAGTACCTAAAGAATTTTCCATCTGATCGTGCACTGAAAAGGGAACAGACTTAATCGAAACATTATAGATTTAAAAAAAAATTGGTTAATTTTATTTATATCTAAAAAAAATAATTTACCAGGCTGTTACAAAAAAAAGTTTTGAGACTAGAAAAACTGAGAAAAAAAAATCACTTTATTGTGATATAAATTAAGGGCGGTTTCCTGTTTCCATCTTAAAGTATACAAATACATGAATTACAATTATCAAACTTAGGTACTATCAAACACAAGCATGCTAACAATAATTTTTTTTCACAATCTTAATTAGATGCCAACTGAAATAGCTCCTTGCATATAGTAAAAATCTATGAATCATATTTAATATATTCATTGTATAATTAACAATCTCATGTTTTTTTTAAATATAATTATTGTGAAAAAAAATTGGCTGTGAAGTTACGTTAATTTTAAAACGCACACCGATTGATCAACTGATGGCATTTTTATCACAAGAATAATTTCGTTTCATTGCGTCAAATTATCAATTAAAATTAACTTATCAAAACTACATACGACGGTTTATGGCAACCACTTTAAAGAAATACATTCTACCGAGGAAGTGGTCGACTCGCTTTCCTGTTTTTTTTATCTATTACTTTCGCATGATATCCTGAAGCACAATGCGATCGAAAACACTCTCTTGGATAAGCCAACACGCAAGGATAGAAAATCTGGACGCCGAATGCCCCATATTGTATACGATTCGATAACTTACTCATTCGTCAGGTCGTGGACCTTACACCGACCGGGTTTTCTCACGAGAGCCTTCATAAAGGTGTGAATTGTAATTACTAACAGTCTCATATTAATGCGGATACATCTTGTGGTCGGGCATAAATAGCCCGCAGCGGGTGACAACCCCTCTCGGTACCGCAGAGCATCTCAAACTATACGAACAAAAGCATAAGTTTATTATTTTTATTTGAGTCCAGGGTACTCTCCGGTGTTTTCTAAAGTGTGCATCGTTGGATTCTGTCGCCTCTCTTCCGAAAACCGCACAAGTGTCAGTGGAAGCTCCAAAAGGCGAACCGCAAACGACAGTGCTTTTGCCCGGCGTGACTTTCTCGGAGCCGGTCCTCGCCCACGGGGTCTGCCGCCATGGAGGCCGCGCCATGGAGGCCGCCGCCATGGAGTCCGCCCTCCCGTGCAGCCAAAACTGCTTGCTAATTCCGACCTTCTCCAAGGTTGCCGGTGCAAGGCGGCCGAGACTCGGGGCCTCCCACGCTCCACTCCTATTGTCGATCCTATTATTTTTTATTACTTATGGAAGTAAAGTCTAATAATATCCTTCTGTTTTGAGGCTATTGTGAATCCCGCAACATCTCAGTTAAATTTGTAACTATTTGCTACGTTTACATATTACAGTTTTTTCACCTCCGGCAGCGTCTCCTATATTCATCCTTCATGCGGCCTTAAAAAATATAGAAAAGGTGAACTTGATCCCTTCGGCTCCCTTACATTTTATATATAAACACACGAAATTGGTACATTAAAATATATTTTAGGGCAAGCCATGATTTATTGCTTTTATGGACCGCACACCACTGATTTGTAGCCACAAATACCAAGTACATGGAATGAATAGATGCAGCGATAGATGGATCAAATTGTTTTCAATATGATACTAAAATATTATCATTCCATTCAACATCCAACTTGAAGTCAAGTTTTAAATTATATTTTAATTGAAAATGAATAGTAAAAATACATCTGCTTTGTGATATGATAATATGATCTCCTATATTATACTTTGCAACAAAAGGCACACATGATTATTCCAAATTTCATTATTAATACAATCACATGTATATATTTGGTGAAATCACTATGCGTGTTTTTAAAATTATTTTTGTTTTATTTTTATTTACATTCAAGTAAATACTGAGCATCTCGTATTATAATTTAATTCATGAATCCATTTCCACAGATATTATTTTCAATATCACTCTATGCTTATGCAAAGGCAGCAAGTTATATATAAATGCGGATAACATTTCACCTTAATTTTTACTAGGTAATTAACTGTAAATAGTTCTAAAAAGCCTAATCAAGATTATCATAAAAAGATCATAGATATTTATTAAGCTAATTATTATTTATCTCGGAAAAGTTGACAATTATCATTATTTTATTTTTAATTTTTAAATTTATTGAATAAATTTCGATTGAATTCTACAAATAGCGATGCATGTAAGAATAAACAAAACTCTTACATAACAGGATCCTTCAAAAACATCCTGAAAACTCTAGTCATTAATCTTTCTCTTGTCCCTCATTTTCACAATAAACCCGACTTAGTAATGAATTTCTATGACTGTTGAGCTCTCCACAATAAAAAAAAAACCATTATTAATATTTACCAAATGAAGTAATTATTAAGATAGAATATTCTATGATTTTAGTCTGGTCGCTTATGTATGAAATTATTACAGTTCGGCCATATGAAAGATTTGAACGAACAGGATTAACATGCAACTTATACAATCTTGATTTTGAATTGACTTGGTTTCATGGGTGTTGAACTACTTCAAGTTTTCAGTGCTTCAACGTTTAGAATTGTTACAATACCGAACTCACAACATTGACTGCCAAAGCCTACGATTGTAATTTGGTTTTGGTATCCAGAAATTGAGTAAAATTTCCAAGGTATTATTAATTCTACAGAGAAACAGTAATCTTGGGTATCTTTGATTGTTGTAAAATTTTAATTCATTACATTTCTTTTCTGTTAATGTGAATATTATTTATTTTGTGACTTTATATTATACTTGTGACCTTTCTTATTTTCATACGTATCAATTTATTTTAGAATTAGGAATTATTAATTTTAATAAAAATAATTATGACTTGGCGCAAGCAAACTCATCGCTTGCTCCGTATGGTATGTATGAATTTGATTAAAAGTTTTGTTGAAATGAATTCGAAAAATCACTACTAAACATACAAATAAATATAAATAATTTCTAGGAAAACATCAAAAAAATTAAAGCAACTAAAAAATATTAACGCAATAATCAGTATCCTAATAGTCTTCCCACATACCTATTTTCTAATGCTGTTGTGTGGGTTGACAGAATTGATTTTATGCATTAATATGTTATATGTTTAAAATAATACATGTGTCCTTTGAAATAATAGTAATATTTTAAAACTAATTTTTTTTATTTAAAATTATTTTACTGTTTAGTCTTTTAAACATTATTTCTGTAGATTATAGCTTCATTTTATACCTACTAGGCTTATTAAGCCTGTATTATTTTATTAGCTTCCTAAGCAAACATATCCTAGCCTAAGTTTTCATAATAATACAAATCTGCATCTCCGGTGAATATCAAGCAGGCTATATAAATAAAATAATGTCTTACTGCAATTATTTTTACTGTGTGTATCAAATCATGTAATAAGTACGAATTTAATTTTTTTATAATACAAGCCGCCGTAAGACAAAGAAAATAATTTCAGCTTGAAAAATAGTAACTTAAGTATAATATTACTCACAAAAACTATACATGTTTATAATACATTGCTATGAGATTTTATTCTTAAGTCCAAAACAAGTACTGTAAATCACCTAATTATTCTGCCTTTTTAACAGGCAGGTTTATTGTGTATACAAACAATATTTGGCTAATTGATTCATACATGAAATGATAAGTAAGATTTTTATTCTATATATGTGTAAATCGATTACCCTAGAGAGAAGGCAGCCTTACTTGTACTTGCGAAAACTGATATATACGATAAAATGTCAATATTTGTATCAAGGAGAAAGTGAAAAGATCAATTTTGTATGTATCAATAAGGGGAAAGGTTGAAAAAATTGTGACGATTGTAATGTGTAATCACCAATTATATAAATCTATGTATTATCTTTCTAGCCAATAATGCAGTTTCCCTGACAAGTGCCACACCCGGGCGTAAGTCGCACGACGGCCGGACATTGACGGGTCGGTGGGACTTTCGTCCGATTGTATCGCTTTAAACTTCGACATGGACACTGCATCAACATAAAATCATTGTGCATCAAAAACCGCAAAAAATAAAACTACACGTAAAAATTATGTTTAATTATTATTTATGGTTTCATTCTAGGATAAATAAAAGAAGAATATATTTTTTTTTAAATAAAAGGATGTACACGGCCGTGTACACTGGGCGGATTATTGTCCGAAGAATGGTCGCTCAACACAGACAACTTTTCCTGGAAAACTCCCCACTAGCATGAGTTTTTCTGGATGAGATTACATATTGGTCCCATTTTAAATATTTTGTCATTTGAACATTCAAGCATAGTATTGTCCACAAGATGTAGGTTTCTTTTTATATTTAAATATTTACTACGTGGCAAGCAATTTTCGATTAGCGGAATCCCAAGCTCTTCATTCAAACTTCAATAACCACACTCTGTAGGTAGTTTGTGGTACCCTGTGAATAATAATATGCCCATATTTCTTTTAAAATCTGTACGGTTGAGTTAAAAATTAAGTCTTATTATAATTTACCAATAGAGCACTATTCTCTATTATTATATCTACAACACCATCACTCAAACAATTTAACAGGGTTGTGGTCTTTTATGGATTTTCTAAACTTTTTTGTCTTCTTTGAACAGCATTGGTAATGTTGCAGGTTTTACTATACAGGCTCGTCAGAAGCATGTTTTTTAGCTCGTTTCGCAGATGTTACAAAATAAAAAAGCAGCTCATCATCACTATCATCCCAGTCCAAAACACCACGATCGGGACGATGAGGAATTACCTCAATAGTGCCTGGTACACCTCTCGGAAGAATTTTAGAAGTCAAATCATCATCATTTCCTTCTTCTTCATCACCCACGAAAGCAAGGATCTGGTGGCAACAAAAGTACATCGTTTTCATTAGCCATTACAGATTCAAAGTCTTCATTAAGTCCAAAATAGTTATTTTGGCTTGTAAAGATACGACGAGTGGACATTGTAGAAACTTTGAAATACCTTTAATATATTGATAATTATTTTACGGAATCACATGCTGTACATACATACAGTGCAGTAAGTCAAAGCAAAAGTTTTACCACGTTATGGCATGGTCCTACTATACATTATAAGTACCTATTTAAAATGATTTATTAATTATAATAAAAAGCAACTAAATTATCTTTCCACTATTGACATTTATTGTCGTATGACTGTCAAATTGCATTTTTGCATAGACCACTAGTGCCAGCTAGTGTTGAAATAAATTATTGTTACCAAAATGTTCATTAACAAAATACATCAAAACCTGTATTGAACAAATGTACAGAAGCGTGTAAAGTGAGCAGTAGTGGGTTAATGTGGTTTCACAGTTATACCATCAACATGTTGCTGATTGAAAATCAAGATGCTTCTCTATCAAGCAATGACTGCAACGCACGTGGTACTTGAAGAAAAAAGGGGAGTGCTGACAAACTTCATCTTGAAAAAAAATAATCAATGCCATTTTCCACGAGTGGCAGATATCCAAGCTCAGATAATCTAACAACAAGAAAGTTGATAACCACACTACTCGGGCATAATAGGAGGCCTCAAGAAAAGAAGCAGGTAAGTAAACAGTAGGAAGCATTTAAAAGCTATCACAGCTGTTTTCGATTTACATCCACAGCGTTTGCATGGTTGTCATAAGGAAATCAAAGGTATATTGCATCATAAGTATTCAGTCGAAGACGATTGGTATAAGCACAATTTTTATTTAAATATTAAAATTATAATGAAACAAGATACTCTTATGTTTTTTATTATTATTATTATTATCAATTGTAAAATAAACAATACTGATGTGCAAGAATTTTCACCAACATTATAACTAATTAGTACATACAAAAATCACATAATCGAATTTTTTTATAAAGCAAGGGACATACTTCAGATGAAGGTCATTTTATTCTTCCTTGAGTGGCTGTTATGCGAGACAATTTAAAGACAAAAAAAATATTTTATTTAATAACTGCCTTTCACACCTCAACCATCGCAGATAAGCAATAAAATGACTGACAGTCCTCTTTACGCACCATACTAATGCCATGTGAATGCTAAATACCAAAGATAAAATTATATGAGCCTAGGTACATAGGAAAATAATTAAAACTAATTATTATAAATTTGAACTTTAATTTTCAGGATTATCGACATATATTTTAATTAATTTAAACAAATCGGTAACTCATTAGTAAAACATTATAAATATTATTGTTTCATAAATATTTAGTAAATTATTCCATATTGAGACCACGGTTATATATAAACATGACTATGCATCATGTTTATATATAACCGTGGTCCCTACAAATTTTACTGGTATAATATTAAAATATTTAATTTATTCATAGATTGGTAATGAATGAATGTAAAAGATGTTTTCATATAATTTATGTCAAATGAACAATAATTTTTTCTTCAATCCAGCTTGGTATGCAGAATGTTAAATCAAGTCGACTTGAGCATCTCATCCATATACATATAATTTCATGAACTGTTTAATGTACCTTGCATTGAATATATGTTATTCCCGTGGAACTGCCAAATAAAAACCAATAATTCGATGTTGGTTCAAAAATAAAAATATTTTAGTTTACTTTTATATCAATCATAGATAAAAGTGACTTTACAAATCGGGAAATAAAAATAGAACATCATATAATTTTAATTACTTATTATAAGATTAGATAATATATTAGATTTGCATTGTCACACCATATAAAAAATACATTTGTCATAAAACATAAAAAGATATTTCATCACATTGATTAAAACTTTTAAGGTTAAATAAAAATCGTTCCCTCCCTATACCAATAAAAATATTAAATTAAGTTATAAAAGAGACACGTTTTACAAGTGTCTTAGAAGTTAATACAATTTTGTTATAACAATTATGTAACTAATACTATTATTAAAATATATATGAAATATGTATTTATATATATAAGTATAAAATATATATGAAGTATGTATTTTAAATTTAATAAAACTGTGAAAGCTCTCGTGTTGTGCATGAAAGCAGCATCATCGAGGTTTCCTAAAAATACTCAGTCGCCTGCTCTTCGGAGTTCCAATGGAATTCTTAAACAAAATTTTAATTATTTGTAACAGTGTAATGATTCATAACTGATTAATTTATAAAATTATTTTTATTTCATACCTCATCTCTAGAAGAAGATCTGGAATTGTTTCCCATGAATAAAGATTTTATACGGGATGGAGTTGTTGCTTTTTTTGGATTATTGTCATTGTATTCTTTTAATGGTTCTCGTTCATTTCCCTATAATAAAAAAAAAAATATATATAGATTTTACCTCAGCAAATAATGGCAAACTGTCTTTAAAAATGATAAAATTCTTTTAAAAAAAAAATTAATTACAAACACACTATACTAATAATCATGACCCACAAGACAATGAAATACTGTGATCTAATATTTCCACCATTCTGCAGGTAAACAAATTTTAAGAAAGCATCTAGTAGAATGCTTAGTTTCTTTTACCCCAAATTATCAAATGCCAATCAGGAGATTGAACAATCAATTTTAAGAATTGCATTTCAATAATTTGAAGAAAAAAAAACAATAATTCATGTTACAATTGATTGATATTTATTAATCCATCACTATGGAATCCGCATACTCATTAAGTAGCAGTATTATTGCATACGTATATATATATATACTGAATAGTAATCATGTTATAAATTGTCATTTGAATTTTATGTTCAAACCTGCAAGGAAGATCGACCCCCATTTTTACTAGGAGTGGGCGGACCGGGTTTTTTATAAGAAGTTTGTCCAACTTCTTTTTTGTGACGTGGTTTTTCTGCTATAATGCTGTCATCCAAATTTCCGGGCAATCCGTGCTAAACAAAATTTTATATTAAATGATCAATTCAGATATAAACCAAACTATATGTGAATACATTGCATTAAAACCTTTTTGGTGTAATTTGACTACTATATACACAAACATTCAATTTAAAATCTTTACCTCTCCACAAACTAGATATTGTCAAGCATTGGTCCAAAATCGACAAATCACACTGTATTCATATACCTCAAGCAATTTATAGAATAATCCAAGTCCACAAAATGTATTTAAAATTAATATTTATATCAATAAATAGTAAAAATATGAAAGGAAAAATACACATGTACTTTTTTATGATTGTAATAAAGTTTAAATTATTTGCAAAAATGTCTTATTAAAATATATATAAATACTTACCCTGATGTCATCTTCCTTGAAGCGCTGCTGGAACTGAGTTTCGGCAGGATAGGAGCTCTTGAGGTGTGGCAGGCACAGGGAGTTGCGCCACTGAAGTTCAGACAGGCGATCAGGAAGCAGAGCTGAGGCTGTGCTGGGGCGCGGTGTGCACATGCCCGCCTTCATATCCAACAAGTATGTGTTATCAAACACTTCTCCCTCCTCGTCTGACATATGAAGACCTCCTGACTCTAAAACAGGTGTGTATTAGGTAATTAAAAAAGTTTCTTGAGCTGCCCTTGTATGCCATATCTGCCTTTCAATTACTAGCATGTTTTAAAAAATTGTTACAAACATTTGCTCACCATTATAGCTGTCATATGAAAACGGATACTTAATAAAAGACAGATATCTTTACTAACCTACTTTGGTAGAGAGAGGCACTTTGAAGGAGTGTCTGTTCTTATAGTCCATAGCAGGTTGTTTCTTTTCAGCTTCTCTTGGAAGGGTTTGACTAGGCTTCTTTTTACTTTCCTCTGGATTTTGCAATGACCTAGTCTGTGGAAGCTGAAATTTAAATAATTATATATTTAGATGAATAATGATATATTTAAAAATAATCCATCAAAAACTCACATTATAAAAATAATGAAGATGATAATGAAATATTTGTAGATACTAACACTGAATGTGGAAGAGATGGAGTTTAAAGATTGTCGTGATGATGATCTCTCTCGCAGTTGTTGCCGCAGCCAATCCTTTTCGTTCTTCTCCATGAGAAGCTTCTCCCCGACCTTCCACAGCTCGGAGCTGAGCTGATTGACGTGAGCCTCGTAACTTTTAATTTTTTCTGTGTACTTTTTGCAAAGAGCTTCATGACCTGCCAATTCTTCTTTTTGCTTTTCAGCGTACACGGCTATCTGGTCTTGGTAAAGTTGTTTCTGAAATAGTTATAATTATTAGTACTCTAAGGCCCTCCACATCTACCATATTTTAAATTAAATTAAAGTTTGCAATGAATTCAAGTCAATGATACAGCCCACAGTATGCACTTCCTAAAGTATAAATCGCACACTAAGTACAGGGTAAAGAAGAATTATGAGTAATGTGGCATTTCAAGTTTAGGTACCAACAATACATGTATATTGGTATATGTAATACTTAAATATAAAAATATATATTGAAAATTTAAAAACGATAGCATAGTACAACCGATTTCTCGGGGTGAGCTGTGATAACTGATGTTTATTAAAAAGTATGTAGGGCAAACTTATCTTATTTTTGTGATCCAAAAAAAAAAGCCATTAATTATTATTCATTAGAGTTTATTAATTTGTAATAATAGTGGACAAAATATTAATATTTTATATTGCAAATAAAAGTAAATTTTCAAAAACAAAGAGTCAAAAAAAACATTTTTTTTATATAACACTGACAAAGTACATCTTCTTGGAAGCATTTAGAATCACAGATTTGGGATTGATATTTCAAATTTCATATACATATATTATATTCAGGATCTAACTCTATTTATCGTAAATGTAATGCAACAAAAACCACCACAGCACTTGATAGAAGAAAACAATTAGCGCAATGGGTAGTATACTGACCATTTTCTGTTTCATCCTTGCCAGTTTGTCTTCGTACTCGTTACGCATATCGAGCATGAGGTGTTCAGTGTCTCTATTCTCCACCAACTTGGTTTGTGTGTCTCGGTGCTCTGCCATCAATTTCTCGTAAGCAGTTTTTATCAACTCGTTTTCTGATTGTAGTCGTAAGTTTTGATCTTTTGAAACTTTAGTTATAGTCTCAATTTTATCTTTCAATGCTAAATTTTCGCTTACGGCTTTTCGGCAACTGTCATTCAATTTGATTGCTGATTCATCTACTGAACAACTAATTTGTTTCATTTTGTCATATTTCTCTCTTAGTATTCGGCAACTGTCCATGAGATCCCCATTACTCTGTTCCGATGCAGCCAATTTCTTTTCCAGCGTTTTATTTTCTTCTACCAATGTCGTAACCATACTACCAATATGCTCTATGACATTGTTAATAGTAGCTAAGCCACCGGAAACATCAGTAGGATTACAAGAAGACATGTTGACATTCAATATATCACTCTCGATGTGCTGATAGAAATTCGCATTATTTATGTCTTTCATTTTCCGGAGTGTTTTGAACAATGCCTCTTTTAAATTAACCTGAAGATCTTCAGGAATAGCCACTGTTGAATCAGGCAGTGAGGATTTTTGTTGAACTCTTTTTGAAATTTCACAAGGCTTGTTAGTGCCTTGTTCTTTAAAACCAAATATTTGTTCAATCTTTGAAGAGAGAAGTACAAGAATCCATTTCTCGTTTTGATTTGCTACATTTAACTTAACAGCAATCAACTTAAGCTTATCTTTAAAATCAACATTGTCAATACTTATTCTTTCAATCATCTGACTGTGCTGGATTTTTTCTCGTATGTCATTAATTTTTGCCAAGTCTTTTTTCTGGTTTTCAATAGTTTCGTTCTTTATTTCATGTTGACAAGCAAGTAATTCCGCATTCAATGTATTCAACTGTGTCTCTAAAAGACTTTGAGTTTCTAACAATACAGTAGTCATTTCATTTTGGAGATTGCAATTTTCTCTTTTTAAATTGTCACATTCTTTTGAGAGAGTTTCAATGGTTTCATCTTTCTGTAAAATATTTTGAGCGCACGATTTAGATATCATTTCGGTGGAATTGTGCAACTCTTTTAGTTTAGACATTATTTTGGAGGTATTCTCTTTGGGTGTGATCTTTTGAAAAAGGCTTTGATCAATTCTTTCAGATTGGCTATGTAAATATTCTGTGTTAAGTGGATCGACATTCTTTAAAATATCTTCATAGTTATCATTTTCTGTATCATAATGGTTAATTTTACTCTTGATATGGTTTAAATCAATGGAATCAATAAAATTATGCACGTCATTTTTTTCTTTCAATAAACATTCTAATTGCTGAGATTTAACCAAGAGATCATCCTTGCAAGTGTGAAGGTCTGACTTTTGAGACATTACAATTACTTTTAAGTCCTGTAACTCTTGGCAATATGTGACAAGTTCACAATTTTTAGAATGTAATTCAACATCCTGACTTTGCAATTTTAGCTTATAGTTTTCAATTTCATCAATCTTATCTAAAACATCTTTATTGAGAATAATAATTTGATTTTCTTTAGCTCTCAATTCCTCTTTGTAAAACAATGCTTCATCTTTAAATATTTTCAAAGTTTTTCTGAATTCGTCTGTGGAATACTCTTTTTTAATTTCTTGAGATGATAAGAGAGGAGTTTCTACTTTTATGTTTTTGAGATTGAAGTTGCCTTTAGACAAATGGAATTGCTGCATTAAAATCACATTTTCGTCATCACATCCTTCTTTTTTAACCTTGACGTATTCAATGGGTTGATTTTTCAATATATTGTGGGTGTTGTCCGACAAAATTTCATGGCTCTCTTTATCTTTGCTCAATATTTCAAGCTGCATCTTATAATTATCAATCAGAGAATAACTGTCTAATAATTCGTTTTTGGAAATTTCTAACTCTGAAGAGAGTTTAATTAATTCTTGTTGTACTTTATTTACAGAATCATTATTGTTCTGGGCGAGAGACTCAATTTCCTTCAACAAATTTTCATTTACATTTTTCTGATGTTGTATTTCCTTTTGAGATTTTTCAACTACCAGCTCTATCCCTTCCAACAGGGTTCTAAATTTATCCTTTTCATCATTAAGTATTTTCATATCTTGACTATTGTTACTAATGATAATATAGCATTCTTCAAGTTCCTGTTTATATTTAGCACATTTTTTTATTTCAGATGATAAATTACTCTGACATTCCGAAAATTTGTCATTAGTCAAAGCTATCCCTTGCAACAGGGTCCTAAATTTATCCTTTTCATCATTGAATACTTTCATATCTTGACTATTGTTACTGATGATAATATAGCATTCTTCGAGTTCCTGTTTATATTTAGCACATTTTTCTTTTTCAGATGATAAATTACTCTGACATTCCGAAAATTTGTCATTAGTCAAATCTATCTCTTGCAACAGGGTCCTAAATTTATCCTTTTCATCATTGAATATTTTCATTTCTTGACTATTGTTACTGATGATAATATAGCATTCTTCGAGTTCCTGTTTATATTTAGCAGATTTTTCTATTTCAGATGCTAAATTATTCTGACATTCTGACAATTTGTTATTAGTCATTATGGTTAACTCATTGAATGTGTGTTTTTCTGTGGATAATTGACCAAGTAACAAGTCTTTTGAAATATTTTCTTTTTCAAACTCCTGATTTTTAATTTGCAATTCATTCATAGTTGAAGTCAATTCTTTCATAGCATTACATTTATCAATAAATTCACTCTCCTTTTGAATTATTAAGTTACTCATGTCTGTCTTATCTGCAGTTAAAGTTTCAATGATTCTTTTATATTTCTCCAAATGATTTTCAAATTCAACTAATACTATATTTGTCAGTGACTGCATGTTATTTTGAGTTTCTGCAATGTGTTTACTTTTTTCATCAGAAAGCTTGTTGATAATTTCAGTTTCCATTTCTAGCTCTCTGTGATATACACTCATATCCTTTTTTGATTCATTTGTGCCTGGCTCTGATAAAAGATAATTTTTCAGCATATTTTCAATTTCAACAATTTTTGAATGCATAACTTTCCTGATATTTAATAATTCTAGCTGAGATGAATCAATCAACATTCTCATCTTTGTATTTTCATTCACAAGTTCAGCACATTTGTTTTTATAATCTGTTATATCCAAATAATACTTGTCGATTTGTTTTTCACTGATTTCGATACTGCAACACTTGGACGAGAGACTATCTTCCAAGCTCTTCCTTTGGCTTTTTATTAATTCACTTTCTTTCAACAATCCTACTTTTTCGAGATTTAAACTATTGGCTAGAATTTCTAGAGAAGCTAATTCTTCTTGATATTTCAATATTTCACTTTCACTTTTATATATCTTACTTTCCAATGCTTCCTTTTCTTGCAATAATGATATATTTTCTTCAGTTTTTACTTTCCCACCTTCGGTGATCGAAAGTAAGGAACTTTGTAATTCCTTATTTTTTTCTAGTATTTCGGATATTTGTTTTTTGAATAGATCAATCTCCTTATTACATTTGGAAATACTTTTTGTTAAAGTGTCTACTTGTTCATTTTTAAGGAACAATTCTTGCTCATACAGATGCACTTTGCTGGAAAGTGAAATAATTACATCCGCAATTTTAGTATAAGCATCATTTAATTGTAAGTCTTTTTCGTTTATTTCATTTTTAAGTAACAGTAGATCAGTTTTAAGATCATTCACATCTTTTTTTAATGTAATTTTTTTTTGTAATATTTTGTTGAAATTGAGAACTCTATTAGTTTCATTCTGTTTTAGGTCCGACAGTTCTGCTTCAACTTTGTGACTATAATTCTGTAAATCTTTAGTTTTTTGAATAAACTTAATTATTTCTTCAGTCAGTTGGACAACTTCATCTTTATTTGCAGTCAAATTTTGCTGTAGAGTTTTGTTGTCTTTGTGCACATTTAGCAATTCATTTTCATAACTGTCAATTTTATTTTGAGACATTTCTATATTTTTTTCTTTTCCTGTTTCAGAGGTTTCTAAAAAGCAGTGATTTGACCTAATTTTTTCACAGTTTTCACTAATTTCCAACTTCATCTTTTCAATTTCATTTTCTAGAAAAGCTATGGTTTCCAAGTGATTTTGAATATTATTTATTTTCATTTGTTCACTTTTTTTAAAGGTTTCTAGCTCCTGTTCCATTGAAACTTTTATATTCTGGAAATTAATATTTTCTTCTACTAAGACAGTTTTAGCATCATTTATACTTTCAAATTTCTTACAGTACGATGTGACTTTCAACTTCAATTGACTAATTTTTCCATGCGAAGATTCTAATTTTTCTTTTAATTCATTGAAATTCCTAATGATACAATCATTGCTTTTTGTTGATTCACATCTCTCCTCAGGCACTTTATTCAAAAAGGAAGTGTCAAAAATGTCAAGTTTCTGGGTTTGGCTCTGCGGCTCCCTGTCAATCTCATTTTCCAGTTGGGTGACTGTGAGCTGCACTTCTGCGTATAAACTATTTACTTCTTTGAGCGTGGCAGCCATTTCTTTCTGTATGCACTCATACTGAGCGTAGTTATTTTTCTCTAAATCTGAACACCTCTTATTGGTTTCACTAAGCCGTGATTTTAGTACTTCAATGTGAGAGCGCTCTGAAGAAAGCTCCTTCTCGCAACATTCTAATTGCTCTCTAGCATGAAGAGATTTACTATACAATTCAGACTTTTCGTGTTCCAATTTATCTTTCATCTTGACTTTCAAGTCTATATCAATCAAATAATCTGTAATATTTTTTTTACTTTCGTCAATTTCAATTTCTAGTTTATTCATAAGTAACAAGTTTTTATCCAGTTCTTCTGATTTGAGATCCAGATCCTGTTTTGTACTGTTCAGTTCCAACACTATAGTATCAATAATCAATTGTTGTTTGTTAAGTTCATTGGCTTGTTTCACATTATTTTCTAATAATCTTTTATTATCATCTGTTAAATATTGCATTTTTTCTTTATATTCATCAATCTGCTGACAATAAGAAATAATTTTCTCCTCAGATTCTTGCAGGAAAACTTTATTGTTTTCATATTTAGTTAAAAGTATTAATCTTTCCTGTGATAAAGAACTAAGAGACTGATCTTTCATGCTTATATCTGCTTCTGCAGTTTCAATTTTTCTCTTGAGATTGGATACTTCTGCATCTAAAATACTTTTACTATCCAAAAGAGCTGTCACTTTTAACTGTTTTTTATTTACCTCAGATATAAGGCTGGTTAGTTCAATATTTAGATCAGCATTTACTTTAACAGCTATACTATTTGCTTCCGACAATGTTGTAAAGTTATAAGTGAGATCATTATTCATTATCGTTAGACTCAAAATCTCGATGTTCATTTCTCCCGAATTGAGGCACTCCTTAGACAACTTTTCTTCTAAATTTGACAGCTCCTTTTCACTAGAAAGTATTGATTCGTGAAGTTTTGTGTTATCAATCATTACCGTGTCGATTATTTGATTCTTTGTTAAGACCTCTTTGTGATAATTTGTAATGTCAATTTCCAATGATACAATTTTTTCTTCCAAAGATTTTTTTTGGAGAGTTAATCTTTCCAAGTCTTGAATTCTTAGTTCTTTGTCACTTTTAATAATCTCTAACTCTTGTGAAATATTTTGGTTAAATTTAGCAAAATTTTCATTCTCAGAATGTAATGTAAGTATGGTTAGTCGATTGTTGTCAATTTCATTTTTATAATTATTTACATAGTTCTTTGATTGTTCGATTTGATTAGACTGAGAGGTGAGGTTTCCTTCACAAACCCGCAGCTGGTCTTCCATTTGAGCTTTTAATCTAACTAGTCCTTCGTTATCTCTAGTGAGCTCGTCGATAGATACTTTTTGAGTGTCTGACTGCTCCTGTAATGTTTCGATACTTATATTTAGAATGTGCATTTCCTTTTCTAAAAAAGCAATGCTCTCTTTAAGATTGAAAATTTCATCAACTTTTTCATCCATATTTTTATTTGATTTATCTAAAGAAAATTGTATGGAAGCAATCTCATTGCATAAGTTATTCTTTTCAAGTATTAATATTTTTATTTGTTGTTCATAATTTTGAATGACATCATTATTTTTATTCATTTGTAATTGCAAGTTCTCAATACAGTCTTTTTCATTATTCAATTTCATCTCATAATCTTTTAATTCAACAATAAGATTACATTTTATTTGAAGAATTTTTTCCTTCTCTTCAAAGAGTGTATTCAAAGTATGTTTTGAAAGTTCTAATTCCTTCCGGTGTGTATCCGCATCTATTTCCAAGATATGTATCTTATCATGCAAACTTACATTTATTTGAATTTGTTTGTTCATATCTTCCACTTTTTGTTTGAAATTATCCTCAGATACTTCTAGACTTACTTTACAAATATCAAGCAAATTTTCAACATCTTCTTTACCTTTGATAATAGACTCTGCTTCAGCTAGCTTACTTTCGCTTACAGTTATATTTAAAGCATATGCATCAATCACTTCTTGCATATTTATTACTTTCTCTGCTAGTTCCTTCACTCTAGCGACATTCTCAACCAGCTGGTCAGCCAATGCATTATTCTGATTTATCTGCTCTTTTAATTGAACATCAATTACAGCTTTTCCTAAATTTTCAATGGGACCACTAAAAGCTGAAAATAAAATATTAAACTTTAGTGCGAAGGGTATTGAAGACGCATACTTAATTCAAATTTAAAAACTACAAAGCCATTAGAAATAATGAAGTTATTTATTTAAAATATATATTTAAAGAAAATAACTTACAGTTGTTGAGATTTTTTCTAGAAAAAGTGTCATCATCACACTCAATGCTGGTATTCATGTTAGGATTTTCTGATCTATATTCCTCCAATATTTTTGTCGCTTCTGTGAGAGCAGTTTTCAAACTAACAATTTCATTGTTAAGATCTTCTACTCGATTTTGCAGATTTTCTCGAGCGCTATGGGACTCCATTGCTCGATCGCGCCATATCAAAAGCTCACTCTCCATTTCTAAGATCTGCAATGAACACATACATATTGATTTCATTATACAAACCCTTGAAGTTACAAGACAAAGCAATATTATGTATTATACGATACATACATCATATTATTTTTCAATTAAGTTTCAGTTCCATTTAAGTTATAAATTATCCCCAGGTTCAAAAAAAAGGAAAAAAAAACTATGTGATAAAAACCCTCTATAATGCAATCAATTCACTTATATGCAACATAGCAAATGCTGAAGACATATCAAAACCAGACACTGCCTCAATTGCCTATGAATGTTTCTTAGATCCTGATTATCTGACCTTAAATGTCTTCCGATTGTGAAAATATTTTAAAAAATATCATTGGAACCTTTTTTTTGCCAATATCTCGCTCCTCATTTACTTCTGCAGCTTGACCCATACACGTTAATAAGTCCTTTTCCAGCTGGGCTACCTCAGCACGCAACCGACGGTCCCCTTCACCAAGCCCAGCACCTTTTCCTTCATCTTCTTCCCCCTCATGCTGGTCCTCCTCCCTCTCCCACCTGGCCAACTCGCTGCGAAGATGCACCACCTCACTCGTATGAATAGTTTGCTGTTTTTCTGAAATATAACATAAAAAACATTTAAGGTATTTGTTCAGATAATTTGCCATTTATTGCATTATAATTTTTTTAAAAATTAGAGATCTTCAATGATAGTCACTCTCAAAAATATTACGAGACAAATTTAAATTTTCAAAATAATATCTAAATTTCTTGCAATGAAAACTTAGTGCATCCCATATTAGTCAACTTGCTGCTAAATTAAATATTTAAAAAAATATATTACCTAGCTCCTCAATTTTCAGAGTCTGACGCCTAAGTTCCTCTTGGAGGTATGAGCGGTCAAAGCGTTCTGCTTCTAGAGCGGCTTCCAAATGCTTCAAACGATTGGAGCGGCGTGACCGATTTCCTGAAGGGGGAGTAGCAACCAAGGGAGAGGGGGAGGTCAAGGGCATTACCCATGTCTGTGGAGAACACAAGTTGCTATCTAGCTCCTCTGACTCCAACGATTGTAGTGATACTGCAACATAAACAGATTAATTTCAACCGGTCCAAAGATGACTTTCCTCATTAAAGATGTATTTCATAAATGTATTTTATTGATAATGAATTCATTCTAAAAGCACTCACTAGTCATGGCATCTTTTAAGATACCTTCGGTAATAGAATTGCATTTTAACAAGCAATTAGCAAAGTTCATTATTGCCTTCTGATCGATAGGACTTAACCGCTGACACATAACTCCTCGAATAGAACCATCCTTAGATTTCATACAAGAATAATGAAGTAACAAAAGTGCTACTATTACGGCCTCCTCTTCATTGAGCTGGTTGATAGCACGATTGTTGTTAAAATGTGGATATTCTTTATTGATAAATTGCAGTACAGATATTTTGTGGTAATCTTTGTTTTCATCTGATTTATCATCGATGTTATCCAAATATATGAGAAGATGAAAAAAAACCTTAAAGTCCAGTAAATTCCTCACATTTTTTATTTTGATGTTGGGAATTTTCAAACAATTAACCTGAAATATTAGCATTAATGTTACATTCCATTTATATGGATTCCAGTACACAAACATCTTTTAAAAATTTATGTTACGTTAGAACAGTAGTACTCATCCCACAGCTCATAAGCCACATATAGCTCGCGATGACTTTTAATGTGGCTCGTTTTATCAACTCGAGCATTGATATTTGATATATCTAACAATTATCGGCTCTTTAAAATGCTATACCTCATTAAAATGTTAAATTCATAAAATATATATTTCCTCGTCCCTATTTTTTTAATACAATATTGACACTGGCCAAGTTAAGGGTTGAGTGCACTATGCTAAGAGTAACTGCACATGAAAAAATTCCCAGACCCGTTTCAAAATAAGCTTAAGAGTTTATCGAATTTAGTGATAATCAAGCGCCGCGCTTAAACAGCTCAAGTAGTCGATCACGATATCTAATTATAATAGAAAAAGTGTAAATTATTCGTTAATTTATATAAATAAATATTGTATACAGAATCATGAATACACTCAAATAACCTTGTTATGCTTCTGTATTAGTAACTCAAAATAATACTAAGTACAAATTAATAAAACACTATTGAATCTTATTATCTCATGACAATATGGATCACTAAAATACCAAAATAATGACTTTTAGGGGAAAAGATTAAGCTTACCCATCGTACTATAATTTTACTCCACTGTGAACGTTCCATTGTCGTTAAAATATTTGGTAAAAACGATAGAAAAAAAAACGTTTACGACATTATAAAACATGAAATACCGCCATGAATGCGGCCTTTCGTTTAAAACCGTTAAGACAAATCAAAACTGTGACGATCGCCGCTGTCGGTTTGTTTTATTTTGAATATTTTCTTACTTTGAATATTAACGATTTTGTCAGTGCTGCCACACTTACGACACTCTAACCATAGTCAAAAAACCACTGACCAAATATAATTAATAATTACCAAATTTATTTCTTATTTAATTTAAAGTATTTTATTTTTAAATGTAAAATGTTTAAATATTTTTAATTAAATATATTTTGATTTTACCACATCTTTTATTTTATTGGTGACTGGTTTTGTCAACCTTTAACGTTGGCATATTATCAAACGAAGTGAGATCATCTTTATTTAATAATGCCAACAAAAAAGGTTGGCAAAACCAGTCATCAATAAAAGAAATCATGTGAAAAAATCACTAAATTATTATATTTACAATATTAAAATGGAATTCTATCAAGGTCTTTCGGTCAAAAATATTTGATATAAATGTAAATATGCTATCTTTATCAAATTATAAAAACTAAGATCAATTGAATCGGTTCCATAGGTTTTTTCCAAATATTTTTCACTGCCACGAAAAATAAATATCCGTTGTAATAATGTTCCCGTACAATAAAGAAAATAAAATAACATGGTTATATTAAAGTATAAACTAATCCCATTACCGGGGACAATGTATTTATAATGTATTTATAAAAGACTTACGTAATTCAATAGGAGAACGAATTCTTTTAGGGAGACAGGATATAGATAGTTTATTAAAACCAATTTTATTTGATTTGTTTACTTAGTTTTATATACTGTGAACATTAATCGAGCATTGACATTTGATTTAATAATCTATTTGACCTTTGAAAAAACTCTTATCACACAAATGATTAAAAGCACAAATATAAAATACATTTATTTCATGCGTAACGGGCGTGAATGTGATATATGTATGACACCGTTTATCACATCTTTATACGGACAAGTATAAAAAAAAATCAATAAGATTTACATAGGCGGAGTTAATTTGAATTACTTCGGACACTTTTTTTAAAATTCATAATAAGCCTATTGGAAAAAGTTTAATGAAATACTTAATAAATTAAAATATTTTGACGTCTATTTTTTTCCTCTCAACGTCGAACTTTCTCTAACATTCCTAATACAACTGAGGTGGTAACGTTTAATGTTTTCTGATTGATCAGAAACCTTGACATGAAAATACTTCATCCATCAGATACGTTTTGAATTTCTAGGGGTAAATATTTTTCGGTAGCTAAAACTGTTTTCTATTATTTTAAATGCTCCACCACAAAGTTAAGAGTAAGGAATTCAATCGTCTTGCTCTTTTTCAGAGTCGGTTATGATTATTTTAAATCACGGTCACTTTGGTCACGAGCCGCCAGTCGCAAGACATAGTTCTATATACTAATACGATACATACCTCCATTGAAACACTGGCGAGTAAAGGAAAAACTAGTCTTTCAATAAATGCATTCCAGCAGTACCTGCCTGCGTGCACTCTGCACTCTTCACTCTTCACTCTTCTCGTTATCTTGTTACGTTAGTAATATTAAATTAGTCTTGAGTTCGCTAGAAGAGTAAGACGGTCTTTTTTATTTAACAGTGAAAAAAATTTAATGATAATTTTAAGCTTTATTTATTTTTATTTTAAAGGCAGTGTTATTATTAAATAGCGTATTAAAGAATATCGTAAACGGAAGAGTGACATTATTTGCATAGGTAAGTACCAAACACTATAAATAATATTTATATTATTTCAATATTGGTTTCTCAAAATAAATAAAACATTTTGACCCAAAAAAATTTGAAAAACATTATTTTACTTTAAAAAAAAAAACACCAAATTATGGCAATGGAGAAAAACAAAAAGTATATTTACTTCTCATACAGTAAAATATCTAAAGGAAATAGGAATACATTAAACATTATCATTTTGCTTATGTAACCAAATAGTACAGCATAATAGTATAACATAGTACAGCACTAAACAAAAGAAAAATCCTTTGTTGGTTAGAGGCTCTACTTAGTTATCAACTGCATTATGTATAACTGCACTTGACTTCACACAAAGATCATTGATTACTCATACGTCGCAAAAGAGTGCGACAGGGTCAAGCGTGATCTACTAATTAGTTTATCGTGATCATACTTACAAATATATATAATTATATATATATATATATATATATATATATATATATATATATATATATATATATATATATATAATTAAAAATAATTATTTACTTGAAAATAAACGAATGAAAAATTCACACATTAGTTCAGAATTATAAATCGGAACCATTTTTTTTTTTTTTTTTATTAAATCGGAACCATGAAAACCATGAACCTGTCGAAATAATTCGATATTTTTAAAATATTCTTATAATTTTAATTTACGGGCGAAATTTATAACCTAAATAAATATAACTCATTAATTTATCAGTAATAACCATATGTTTAATGCTGCAAGATTATCTAATAGCTTGCATACTTTGTATGATATTTTGGGTCTGGCTTTAAAAGAAGAGATAAGATTTTAAATTATTTAAAACATATAAACTGTCTCCAGTAATAAAAAAGCAAATGCAGTTTTATTGTGATTTTTTCATTTATATAAAATAAATAGCATACATAATATATTTAACTCGGTCGTAATTGTTTCCTATTGCTCACTCACCACTTTACTTGTGGGCTCCAACTCAAAATTAACAAATGAAACATAATAATATTGACCGTATGACTATCCCTAATAATCGAATATTTACTTACATTTCTAATTCGATAAGCACTACTGACAAAAAAAATTGTTAATTGATTTTCTTTATTTTTATTAGTCAAATTCTACGAGCGAAGAAATTTCAACCGACCAGACGCCAGAATTTAAGATATACTTCCATAAATCATACTTCACAATATTTTTGGTTTCTGGTCGGCCAAAAAGTTTTAGCACGAAGAATTCGACCGATGAAATCAATTAAACGGAAAAATTGAACATTTAGTTTCATAGGGTTTATTTTTAAACATATTTATTTTTAATAAAACCAAAATTAAAGTTTGGAGAAAATAGTATATCATGGTACCTAAAGCCGTTATTTCATTAAATGCACAAATTATTTTTTTATCCCTGGCAAACCATATTATTTGTCGATGGTCAATGTCAGTGGTTCACTTTGACTTGTTAGTATCGCCATTTTTGTCTGATCGTGTCGGATTCGATCGTAAAGGTTTTTACAGAATATGGCATGTCAATGTCGGCCCATGGTCTGATGTCGTGTTGGACGGATCCGATCTCAACTCAACCACAACAATAATAATAAATAAATATTCATAAAACTTAACCTAGATTTCAGCTTTTATTTGAAACATTATTTAAAAGTATGCATTTAATATTGTGTATTTGTATTAAAGTATAATTTTTATATTTTCAATGAATGCCAAAGAAGAAGTGCGTCTTATCCTTTTAGTAAAGAATTGCAAAGCTTTATACGACCCTTCAGAATCAGATTACAACAATAAATTCATTAAAAATGAAAATTGGCTGAAAATAGCTGAGGAACTCAATGTCCCTGGTAAGAGTGTGGATATATTACAATTAGTTGAATGTTGCTATCAAACAATACGATTCTGGTATGTTAACTTCAACAAAAAACTTATTTTGAAGATTTTTACATTTTTATAGAAGGTTTTATAGAACATTGTTACAGAAGGTCAGAGTTTGCTTTAAAACGATATATCCAAAATTCTAACTATGTACATACTGTATAATATTGTCATTTTGGGTGTTTAAGTAAAACGAGTGCGAGCTAGATGGCAAAATTTACGAGATGTTTACAGAAGAATACGAAGGAAAGATCTTGATGGCAAGAATCGCGGGAAATGGCGTTATGATAAAGAAATGGAATTTCTAGCCCCATTTTTATGGGAAAAAAAGTAACTATTTCTTACTATAAATATATATACATATATATATATATATATATATATATATATATATATATATATATCAACAATTATATAATTCAATGATATGGTTTTAGACATAACATTCTACATTTCTCTTCAATGGAAGATAAAGATCAAACTCCTAACACATCACATACTTTAAAAAAGTCACCAAAAATACTAAAAAGTATAAAAAGATCAAACTCAGAAGATGGTGAAGAGTACATTGTAAAAAAACAAAGACATTTTGATGACCACATCATGCAGTTCTTCATCGCTATGGCATCCACAGTTAAAGAATTACCTCCACATGTCCAATTAGAAGCTAAAACCAAAGTATTTGAAATCATTACAAGCCTTGAAGCTGATGCGCTCCAAGAATCTCAAGTCTACCAGGAAACACAGAACTCATCAGTACTTGGAAACTATTACATCTCTGCGGGGAAAATGATAATGGAAGATCAATAGTCAAATTAGTTTTTTTTTGTTATTGAATATAACACTTATTAAAAACTAAATAGTGATCTCTACATACTTATTAATTTATTATTCAGAAAAGAAATGTGGTGTGTTCTTTAAGTAATTATTAAGATAATGTATTGTACATATACTATTTGTAGCATATTATGAATACAAAAATAAAAAAATATGTCTATAATTATTAACTGACTATCTTCAAATATCATTTGGATGTACATATATAATATTGTACATTTTTTTTGGTATTTTCTCCAAGAGGCCTTTCTTTTGTGTTTTTTAGTAAACTAACGTTTAATGATAAACAAATTATTCAATGATTTTTAAATTCCACTCATAAAGTTGTTTTTATTTTTTCACAACTTTATTTAATTGTTTGCTTATATTTTGATTTTATTGCAGTTAGCAAAAACTATGTCAGAACAAGTAGTACGGCGGCTCCGCTTGGGGACTTATATGTGTCCCTCACAGCCTGTTCAGCTCTATGAGTTGATTATGGAACTGCTGGAGCAAGCATTGGACTGTCATGCTACCCTTTTGTACGAAAGTCGAGGGCTTGATCTTCTACAAGAAAGGGAAGATCCGTTCGAAACGGATCAAATTGATATAGGTTTTAATTTTTTTAAATTCTATAAAAGTGTTATTGGTATATGGATATAAATAAATTATTAACCAACACCTACAAATATAAAAAATATAATTTTCTTAAAAATATTTTTCAGGGTTTATGCCAGTTGGATACTATCTAAATATCTTAAAAAATAGCTCATCAGCAGAACTATTGCCAGTCACTCCTGTATTTACTCATCCTAAAAATATCAACAACGAACCAGGATATTATGCAGATATTATAATACATAGAGACAAACTGTATGTATTAATAATAAGATAATTAAATTAAAAAAATTATCATTCAAAAGAAAAGAACTGATATGACAATATTTTTTTTTTAATTTTACCAGGAATTTTTCCTGTATTTTAATTTAATAAAAAAAAGAAAGAAATACAAATAAAAAATTATTTGTCAGTGCAAGCTAAATAGAATTGGATTACCTTACTGGCCTGTCATTTTTTTTTCCTCACCTTTTTTAACAATTTATGGTGCTTGAAGGGAAATTTATTAATATGGTCAATACAAATCTGTAAAAATAATGTGCTTAAAGTCCAAACAAAAATATTAAGAACCTGAGTTTTTTAAAAATAATGAATTATTGCGGCATAAAGGCTTGCTGGAAGCTAAAAACACACAGACAGACAATCAATGTGATTATGCCCTTTGCATTTTGCAAGTGTATTGAAAGAGAAGTTGCACTTCTCAGCACTAAGAAAGTTAACTTTCTTTAACATATTTGCTCAGTCAATTAGCTTTGAGATAAATAAGTATTAAGTCATTTTGGCTTAAAACATGAGTTATAAATGTGTAGTATTACAAATTAAACTAATCTATACACTTGTACAAAAATATAAGTAGGACTAATCTATCTAAATAAATGTAGAATTATTATTTTTAATTTACAATCATACATTCACATTGCAGTACACACAATGTATCAGATATTCTGGATTTGCGTGGCAGCAGTTTTGCGTATAGCAATGAAGAATCAAACAGTGGAAGCGGTGTAATACTTAAAGTATTACATGATCTAGGAGAAAACGCAACATTTTTTGGAAACGCTTTGAGTAAGAATTTTACAACTGTCAAAAATATTGAATTTCTTAACAAAATATAACTTCAACAAATCAATTTTTTTTTTTACTCAACATTGTAAATATTTCAGAATCTGGATCGCACTTAGCCTCTGCTCAGATGGTTCTCTCAAAGCAAGCCGAATGGGCATCGGTAGATGCAACTACTCTACTTTATACAAAAAAATATATGCAAGACAGGGGCAAGGACATTGTAGTCCTTAAATCTATTGGACCTTTACCACCTTATCCGATAGTAATTAACTCTCGGCTACCAGGTACTTTTTTTATTCTACAATCTTTATATTATTATGAAGCAAATCTTACTGAAATATAATGTCATAGTACACTTTTTATATAACAATTCTATAGCTTTTCAGTATCAGGAGCTTGAAAATATAATATAAAAAGCAAATCATGACATCATTTCAATATTTTCTTACAATAATTTAAGTGAACGGCTCTGAATAGACAGTTACTTTACTGTGTTAGATTTTTAAATTGAATATCTTTTTTAGATGATTTGAAGAGATCTCTAAAAGAAGTGTTCTTAAATCTCCCTCATGATGGCGAGTGGAAAAAACAATTTGCTAAATACGGAGTTATGAAATATGTCCCAAATGATCAACAAGCATATCAATTTCAAGATACCAAAAGTGAAGATACAAAAAAAAGTAAAATCAGTGTTCCGTATTATTAGAATTTTTCTATTTATTTTATTGTTATATATTTTGTATATCTTGTACATGTATGAAACAAAGTAAGTAATACTCACAAATTTTAATTCAAAATATCATATAACTAATACAAATATAATTAATTTAAGTTATTGTGTACACATAAATTGTAAAGTAAAACTTTTTTACACAATAAATGACATGAATCTAAAACTTTTTGTACTTGCTACTTTCCATAAGAACAAAAAATCTGACTTGCCTTACCTTATGCTATATACTTGCCAGCCACCTAAAAGAGATATTTGAAAGATGGTGATTGTTAAAATGTGCATTTGCAGATATTATCTCTTTACACCATACAACAATTAATGCAAGCTGCAAGACGACGAGAGGCAAAATGAACATTAATGGAAAAAAATATATCCTTGTTTTGATCATCAGATGATTAAAATAAAATAATAATTCATAGTCAATAATATTTTGTTGGCTATTTGAATATATCTTGAATTTGTAACTTTTATTTGTTTGGGATTACCCTAAATATACTAATATTACTTTACCTTCATGCATCCAGCACCAACTCTATTAACACACTAAAGGCGGGGCGGGTACTAGTACCCGTTTCACGGACTGCTCTCTGAACGCGGGGCGCGTATTAATACCTTTTTAAATGTGTTAACTCTAAAAGCGGCAGAAGGTCATTTTATTCCTTGGGTTTACAGCTCGAAATATTTGTTTAGGACTCGTCAACGTTACTTCTACCAATACTGTGCAGTGATTCTGAACAAAGTGACAATGAAGAGTAAAGAAGTGGAGTGGTCAGAGAATGATAATCCTCCAATTATTGAACAATTTTTAGGACAAAGTGGTGTTGTTGTGATGCCAAGTAATCCGCAAAGTGTGTATGAAATGGTTCAACATTTTATAGAAAACGATTTATTTGACTACATGCAAATCAAAGAGTGTATTGACTAGATTTCACACATGCAATTTTATGCAAATTTTGTCCGCTTCGCACATCAGTTCAGTCAATTTGGTTACCCGCTTAAAATATAAATATAATATAAGCTATTGTGTAACAATAACATTTAATTTATTTATAAAAATCTCATGATTATCTCGGAGTTGCTAAACGGAAGAAAAAAAACTAAAAAGTGCGAATCAAAGAGTGTATAGACTAGATTTCGCACATCATTTTAGTCAATGTGGTTACAGTAATAGAACGAAATACACAAAACTTCAACACAGTACAAAGATTTGTACTACAATGTTACCTTCAAACAGTAAACAGTACTCCAAGGTAAAAATTGTTTTCACCCACCCAATTGAAATATCCAGATCCAGTGGTGTGATAGTATGAATAAGATAAATTACAAAATGTAAAAAATCTCTCGCTCACAAAATAAAAAGAAAATCAAGAAAAATAAAACCATGGGAAGCCTTTAGTTTTTATAAAATAAATATATCAATTATAAACACACTGAGCATAACTTTTTATTGCTTATTTTGTTCAATTAAACTAAAATCATTAGGTATGTTACACGGCACCAAGAAAAAAACTAACATGAGACTCCTGTGAAAACTAAAATATGCATCTCACTTTCATATATAAAAGTATAATATCAGAAATATACAATAATATCTCAAAAGCTATAAATGAATTCGCAAAACGTTTAGTGTAAATAACAATTTATGTACAAATAAATATTAATTTTTGATAAGTTGCACATTTTAAAGAAAATTTATTTACTGAGGTGCTCCACCTGCATTGATGTAGTCACACTCTTCCTGGCTGATGGGTCTCCTCTTGAAACGGCCAGGAAGTTGCCAATCTTCTACGATTCCTGCAGACAATACGCCCCCTTTGCCTACTGTTACCTGAAATTATAAAAAAACCAAATAGATTTTACATATTAATATATATTTATTTCTTTGACAACAAATAATTCAACAATAAAACACAAGTAGAAAGAATTTTAATAACCTTTACCGCAGCAGCCGAGTTGACCCCATGGCCTCCAGCATGGTCAGGAGCTCCTCCCTGTCTAAACTTAATTAAAGGTATCCTAGTTGACATTTGCCTAATGGATGTCATCAGCATCATGATTTAGACCAACTTAACTTTTATAACCAAAAAATTGAAGCAGATTTACAGAACTACTCATTTGACAGTTTGACTAGAAAGGCTGTTTTGTAACAATCAAAATTACTTGCCATACACAAAAAAATATTGTACGAGATTTTTTATCTTATATTCCATTTTTTATATATACATTTTATATTCAATGTAGTTCCAGTATTTTTTTTATTTGAAAAAATATTTAAAGCAAATAATACGGATTGCTATTTACTGTATACGGTTTTTTATAAATTACAAAACATACTAATTTTTTTAACAGGGTATGCACACACCCGTGACTCTGGTTAAGCAGTTTTATATTACTTGCATAAGATACAAAATACAAAACAGATACAAAAAAATATATATTCAGAAACAAGCAGAATTAAATAAAATAATGACTGTATTTATTGTTATATGATAAATAAAAACAAAATAAGTAAATAAATAAGATAAAAATAAATATTATAGAAAATAAACCAATAAATGGCATAGAAAATTAATTTTAATAATATATAAAAAGAGTTGTAATAACAGAAGCATTACTTGAATTTATGTTTAATTTACAGTTTTTTTTTTCATTTTTTGTGCATTGATTCAACAATAGCACTAAAAAATTGGGACTTTTTTTAAAGTATTCCACCATCTACTGCTTCGTGAGGGCCCGAAAATCATTAACCCTTTGTAACTATTGTAGATCTATTATAGTTGAATAGATGGAGAATATGAAGACAAAATCAATGCGATTTAACATTCCCAAAACCATATTGAACGTTGATGCTCAGTTATTGGGCCAAGTAACTAAGAAATGAGGTTTATATCTATAAAACTAGGTTTTCAAACGATTTTTTTCTTTCATCAATTAATCATTCAGAAACTGGGGTTTAAAGTTATAATGTGTAAAAAATAAAACAATTTTACTTAAAATACACAAGGAATAATTTTATTTAAAAAACTTTTCAAAATTTTAACTCAAAAGCTTTTTATATAAATAATAAAAACTAAAAAGTACAGGGTATTACATACCAAAGCTATTGTTTATAATTTTAAAAGTAATGTTCGCGATGACCAGATCAGATTTACAAATTTGACATTTTTTTTAAAAAGTATAACATTGCACAATTTTCCAAAACTTACAATATCCTTACATTTAATATGAATATTTTCACAACAATCCTAAATATATTCAGTTCATTGTTCTTATAAAGTAATTGAAACTTTCATCGATAGTAGTGTCTAAGATTCAAATGTCCAAAAAGACTTGACTTGCTAAAATACTACACTTCTATCATTTCTTGGATACGTTTATGCGTAGGATAAATGCGACAATATTGTGCAATCGCAGGCACCTTATGATGGCTTGCGGAAGTTCTTGCCAGCATACTTGGCTGTGGCTCCTAGCTCTTCCTCAATACGAAGAATTTGGTTGTACTTGGCCAAGCGCTCAGAGCGGCAAGGTGCACCTGTTTTAATCTGGCCTGTAGACAAGCCAACCACCAGATCAGCAATGAAAGAATCTTCAGTCTCACCAGATCTAAAAGAAATGCATAAAATAAAGTAATACATTGAACAAATTCATAACTATGGATTTTTGTAATTATTTATCACAACCATTTAATTTTGATATTTATAATAATTTTAACAAATTACCTGTGGGATACCATAGTGCCCCATCCATTCTTCTTAGCGAGGAGATGAGCATTGATAGATTCAGTTACAGTTCCAATCTGGTTCACTTTCAGCAAAAGGCAATTGCACGCCTTCTTCTCAATACCGGTCTGGATGCGCTTGGGATTAGTCACCTGAGAGTAATATGAAAAGTTTTAATAAAAACGGCTACAAAACCTACCAACAGGCACAAAAATAGAGAATACATCCACTGCATTTTAGTCACCAATACTCACAGTCAAATCATCACCAACAATCTGGATATCAGTCTTAGAAGTGATGCTGGTCCATGCATCCCAATGATCCTGATCGAAGGGATCCTCGATGGACACCATAGGGAAGTCCTTGATGAATTCCATGTACATGTCCTGCAATTTCTCAGCAGTGATCCAGTCGGCCTTGTTCGAAGCCTTATTCTTGAAGTCCAGATCGTAGAGACCTTCCTTAAAGAATTCTGATGCAGCAACATCCATACCAATTTCAATCTGTAATCATTTAAATAAAGTTACATAAATATTTTAAGTGTGTACATACATACATGATATATTTTTAAATGTGATATTTATAGACCTTGCCAGTGTAGCCGGCCTTGGCAATGGCATCAGTGATAAGAAATAGAGCATCCTTGTTGTTAAGGATATTAGGAGCAAAGCCACCTTCATCTCCTACAGCTGTGGCGTCCAGACCAAATTTCTCATTGATGACCTTCTTCAAATGATGATAGACTTCTGATCCCATCTTCATGGCCTCCTTGAACGAGGTAGCACCTACGATGTAGAAAAATGGATTAGAGTTAATAGCACAGTAATGTTAAAATGATTGAAGATATTAAAATTATTTTACCAGTAGGGAAGATCATGAACTCTTGCATAGCCAGCTTGTTGCCAGCATGAGATCCTCCATTGATGACATTGAAAGCAGGAGTAGGGAGAATGATGTCAGTATTTCCTGCCAGATCAGCGATATGCTTGTACAGAGGGACTCCCTTCTTAGCAGCACCAGCCTTGCATACGGCTAGGGAGACTCCTAAGATAGCGTTAGCACCAAACTTAGACTTGTTCTCAGTTCCATCAAGAGTGAGCATAAACTGATCAATCTGTAAAAACATTCAGTTTTAAAATGAAAAATAAATAGCAATAAAATATGAACAGCGATAAAATAGTAGTCTGTTTTCAATTCGCCATGTTATGGTGTGATAACAAACTGCTTTAGTTTGATTTTCCTACAGCCAGATTATGAATTGGATTGAATGGGGCACTGTATTTTGATTTGCTAAAACAAAGTATTAAAAAGCAACTTACCTCAGTCTGCTGGGTTACTTCAAAAGATTGCTTCAGTAACTCTGGAGCAATAATGGAATTGACATTATCAATGGCCTTGAGGACACCCTTGCCATGGTAGTTGGCCTTGTCATTGTCACGGAGCTCCAGAGCCTCGTGGACTCCAGTGGAGGCTCCAGAAGGCACAGCAGCACGGAACAGACCGAGTTCTGTGACCTATAATATTAATTACTATTAAGCAACATGAAATAACAGAAGTTTAGTGCAATAAACACGAATTAACCGCATAGCCTCGTATTCCTGAACCCCCATTTTTAAACCACATAAACAATATTGATAAATTAAATGGCAGTATTGATAAATTTCAAACCACAAACAGCAATGATAAATTTAAAAGGAAAAATAAGTACTCCACTAGGCTAGATGATCGATAATCTAAATAAGATAATATTTACCATCGATGTGACAAATTTTACAACAATACGAAAACACATTTAACTAACTGGTTCCTGAAAATTTTACACAATATATAAATAAATGTATTTACCAAAATGTTTAGAGTAGTTTCAATTTATACGAAAAATGTATTTTTTTCAATAATAAATGTTAAAACTTACAAGGTCAACCTCTACAGTGGGATTACCACGGGAGTCATAGATCTGACGGGCAACAATACTCTTGATTGGCATCTTGAGAATATTTCCAAGGAATCTGTAATAATTATTGCGCACAAATTGTACATTGTGGATTGTCTGAATATTAATTATTCTATGAAGAACTGCTACAAGAGCAAAATCTTTAAAAAATTAAGATACACAAGTCTGACTACTGGTGCATATAAAACTTTTTTATATTAGATGCTTGCGTCTCTAAAAATATTGTACGTTGTTTTAAAAATAACTTAACTGATAAATAAAAAATATGTAAAAATACCAACTGTTACGATTGGTAAGTGGATTAAGTAGTATTTAAAAAATCTAAAAAATAATTTATTTAAAAAACAATAGTAACATATTTATTGAAGATATCATAATCTACATAGATCATCACGCAAGACCCTGGTAGTGATAAAATTTCATAAAATTTATATTCTAGAAAGTGTTTTACAGCGAAGGTATCAATGATTGCAGTTATGTTACAAATGAATATATATAACACAGATGCTGGCACGGTGTAACTAAATTAAAATAAATATTTAGAAAAAATCGCATAAAAAGTATAAATCAAACCTCAATTGATTATTATTCATCACTACAAAACCTAATTTGAAATAATATCCGGCTAGCTCTTGATATTTTAATGAATATAAAGTTTTATTATAATTGTCAATAATAACTTTTAAATCGTGGCAATGTCAAATATATCTAAATTGTGCTAACGAAATTAAAGAATAGCATTAAAAGGTCACTAAACATTTATACGAATTAAAATATTCAGTTATATAATGATTTGAAAGAATAAATAAACAAAATAAAGAAAACTTACGACAGACTAAATCGACCGGCCGCCGTGCACTTCTGAAATGAAGGAAGGAAAATGAAATATGGAAGGAAATGTTAATTTGACCTTGGTCAAGGTGACATTATTTGTCTCTGATCAAACTCAGAAACTTATCGTAAGGGAGAGCTACACTGTCAGATTATTTGACAATATTTTTTTCATACGAATTTAAGATCAGATGATATTGCAAATACTGTAGCAAATGTGTTTATATAAATTTGTCTTAAATTGTATTATTTGATCGGTCAACTTTTGGTACTTGTCTTTTATCCGACCACCAAAAAACATTGTCCTATTATTTTGCTTTTTTTTATTGGCAACAGTGTCTATTTTTTGCTTCTTTTGTTGGCAACAGCGAGTCTCGTCATAGAAATGAAAGTTTTTTTTCAATTTTGTATCATATATTTTACAAACAATGAAAAAACGGTTATCTTTGACGGTTAGGTTAGGTTAGGTTAGGTTAATACTTTAAATTAAATAAATAAACAATACGTGTTTTCTCGCCAATAGACACTGTTGCCAACAAAAGAAGCAAAAAATAGACACTGTTGCCAATAAAAAAAAACAAAATAATAGGACAATGTTTTTTGGTGGTCGGATAAAAAACAAGTACCCAACTTTTTAATGCAAAAAATCTGACCTCTAAGATCAGAATGTAACAAATATTTTCTAATTTGATGTTATGGGGAATTAATTTTTTTTAGCGTATTTGCTTCGAAAGAATATATATATATATATGTGTGTTTAATAAATCGACTAACTATTTCATTTAACAATATGAGATGTGCGGTTTTTTATAAAATAAATATAAAAATTAATTTAATTATTATCTCACTTGCTAATAAATGAAGTGAAAAAACTTATCGGTAAAAATATTGTTTGAGTTGACAGCACCAAATAACTGTTTATATGCTACTGATGTAAGTTTACCAGTGGCAATAAGTATATGTACTGCGAATTCGAATTTGACGTTTCTGCTATGAGAGCAAACAAATATATCCAATGAAACTAAACCATACCATTAACTTCACTTTATAATAATTATAAGAGACATTCAAATAAAATAAATATAGTAAGTTCAAACTAACAATGGAGCCTAAAAAGAAGAAAGGTAAACCTGGACACGATCCTAATGAAAAACCTAAAGTTGTTAAATGCCCTGCCGATCTTCAAAGACTTCGTTTAGAAAAATTGATGAAGAATCCTGTAAGTATGATTTTCTTAGCCAGGAAAATATTTATATACTTTTGGCTTTATTTATAAATAATGTGAGAGATACATTTGTTTGAAATATTTTTATGAACTATCAATAAAATTAATTTATCTACTATTTAGGAGAAACCTGTTATAATTCCTGAGCGCCCTAAAGGTAGAAACATGCCTACTGCTCCTGACTTTGTGCGAAATGTTATGGGATCAAGTGCCGGCGCTGGCTCTGGTGAATTTCACGTTTACAGGCATCTTAGAAGGAAGGAATATGCTCGCCAGAAATTCATTCAAGAGAGAAGCGAAAAGGCAATAATTCTGATGATTTTTTTTACTTTAATCTTTTCACTCTATTCAAAAAAATAAAGAACCACCTTTTGTTACTAACACAGTAGCAACGGGCTTAATACCTATTGAAATTTTGAAATATCCCATATTGTACAAGTTTCAATTTAACATGTCTGTATTTTTATGGCTTTATAGGAGATTTTAGAAGATGAATATCACCAGAAAATTGAGGATAACAAAATATCTTGTGAAAATAAAACTGCTAAAAAGAGAGCTAAGAGACTTAAGAAAAAACAAAATGCAAAAAATAAAAAACCTATGATAAAAACTATTAAAAATGAAAGTGAAAACGAAAGCAGTGAAGAAGAAAATTCTGAAAGTGAAGAAGAAATCAGCAAAATAAATACCCAAGAAAATGCAACCACTGAAAACAAAAGCGAAAATCCATTTGAAGAGAATGAAAAACAAGTTGGAAAAAAAACGGGAAACAATTTTACAATGTCAGATCATATTGATGCCCCAGCTGTGGACATTCATACAAATGAGTAAAAATATGTCAAACTTATAATAAGAAAGTATTTTGTCTTATACTTAAATGATGTTCAATATACATTTTAGTGTTTTGTATGTGTAAACATTTTTTAAAATTAAATACAGATAAATTCATGTGTATATTTCACTATAAAAACAGTATTATGGAACTCAATAATGGTAAATTATTATTTATTTTAATTTTATACAAATATTTAAAATGAAATTCTAAGCAGAAGTCTGTAATGTTGTATGAAACATTATAGCATTATTAAAAAAAAACATTACATGGCAGGTGACATTTTATTTTTAATGGAACTGACGTCAAAATGTTTTATAAAGAATATTGATTTATTCCATATTTTACTAGTATTATTTTGATTTTCAAGATTGCCTGTAAACATCATACTATTGTCTTCATCAGAATCACTCACGTCCAACCTTAGCATGACTTTGTCCAGACTGAAAGAAATTGCTGAATTTAGACTAGTAACAAATAAATGGTATTTTAATAAATCTTTATCTGTGCACAAATTAATTCATATAAATACCTTTCAACCAAGCCATCTACAGAATGTGCATCATTTTCTTGGATTACATATTTTATTTCATTGTTTCTAGAAAAACTGCAAGATGTTAAAATATTTTCTGTTGTGTGTTCAGGTTTTAACCCAGCCTGGGCTTTCTGGTGGCAAAAAGGATTAGCATTTGTTAAAACCATGGGTTGGTCTACCATAATGCTGTATCTAAACACATTCATAAATATATAATTACCATTAATATAAAATAGTTTATTTTTAAATGCAAAATATTGATAGGAATATTTTTTAAATGCATACTCAAACTCTGAAAGTCCATCATTTACTTCTGGAGGAATATGGAAAGATCCTCTAGGTATGGAGAAGTAGACATTTTCTTGGCTAGAACCAAAACTGCTTGTTGATAACAATACTTGTCCTGGTAGGTGGTGAAGATCAATATTGAGAGTTTCCTTGTAGTAAATCCAACTACAATATTAATCAATTTAAAAACTGACAATTTTAAAAATATGTTTTTTAGATTTTACTATAAATTACCATTCGTATCCCAATACATATGCCATAAGAATCACTAGTAGCGTATAGCTCACCCATTCTAAAATTTCGTTAATTTGCATAGTCACTACACAAGAATGGGTTTCAATGTTTATGGCTGAATTTTTGACAACTGTCAAGTAATTAATATTATTGTTACATTTTCAAAAATTATATCTAAATACTAGAGCACTATCAATAGTGTTTCGACTTATTGGGAACAAAGATATTTACTATGAACAATATGATAGATTAATGTACAGAGTTTTTGTCTACACATATCTCTTAGGAGACAAATATTAACTTAACCTATCTGAATAAAAATCCCTCTTATAAAATAAAATACTTAAGTGATTTTTCCACATCTTAATTTTTATTGGTGACTAGTTTCGCCAACCTTTCACGTTGGCATTATCAAACTGAGACTATTTAAAATATTAAAGTGGAACTCCACCAAGTACTCTGTCAAAAATATTGATTATCCAAATACATTTCATAAGAATACCCTGTATTGGTAATGTTTTGAATTTGAGTACATGTGTATGAAGAACAAAAAGTAATGACAAATTTATCCATTATCTGGACATCTACAATTAGACTACTTAAATAAAAAAAAAATATTTTACTGTAGAATTGTCAGTCCCCTCTACTGATAAAAACTAATAAATATGCTGGCCCTTCAAATGCCATCACAAAATATAACTCCATGGTCCTGTACCATGAAATTCAAGATACCGATTTGGACATCCAACTAGATCTATGGAGTGATTTTTCACAATTACATAAGACACTATTTAGATCAGATTAATTTTTTCACCCATCCAGGTTTACCGTATGCACAATGGGTAAGATTAAACACCTCCATGGCTATCGCGGCCTACCACTATAATCAATTGGTTAGACTACTGAGTCAAGATAGCCATGAATCCTACCGGTTTCGTGAATTTTTTTGAGGATTTTTCTCATTGTATGCGTGAATCAATTACTTGATTTTTTGTCAGAATTTATTATGAAGAGTGGAATCGTGTGAGTGCGAACAATATGCTAGGTGGGTCGTAAGTATAAGGACTTCACATACAAAAGAGCTCAAAATCTTTAAAACATTACAATAAAAACTAATATATATATATTTATAAAAATTTATTTATAGGCAGCATGAGACGTGTACTTCCAGAATATGCTGGCTATTTCAAACAGCGCATCACAATCAAAACATAGAAAATATGATCTATTTAGTAGCATGACTTATTTAATACATTTTACGAACATAATTTGAAAGAGAAATTCTCAAGTGGATGAAGTAACTGTGGCTTCTTCATTCTTCTTGAGTATGACAAAGCCTTCCATGATTGGCGACAGAGGAGTATACTCGTCTGTGGCCAGCTCTGCTCGTTCACCCACAGACAGCAGTACTGGGGTAGAGTGAGTATGAGATCCGGCTATAGTTTTGGGTGTTCCAGCCTTACCGATGATGTCTACGGCCTAAAAAAAACAAGCTTTAAGACTTTTTTATAATCAAACATATCGATACTCTCTAAATTTGCATTACAGTTGGAGAATTGAGTTCTCTGTGATTATACTCTGCCAATATTTTGTGCACATAAAAGCTGCACTTTATTGAAATATACAATTTGTTGTAATATTATTCATCACGAGTTTCCCGAATATAATCACCACTAAGCACAAACATATAGCAATATTACCTGTCCAACTCTCACAGTAACATTGAGGGGTTCCAAATTCTCATCTAAGGTAACCAACCATCTGGGGTGCATGGCCGCAGCCAGTGTGTACAGGAGGTAATGTGATTTGCCTAAAATAACTGAAAAAAATAATTGTGATTACTGAAATTTTCTAGTAAAAAATAAAATTATTAAAAGTATGCAGAAAAGATACTAGACTTGCTATTATCTAATTTGTCAGACTTCAGTATGCCAAAAGTAGTAAATTAAATACTGTTATTTAATAGCTCAGAGTTTGTAAGATGCATAAGTCTGACCCATCAGATCAAAGCAAATCAAGCATAGCTTTGATTTTAAGTAGCACTGGTTACATGGTCTTCAAACCAGATAATGACTTTGAAGAATGAGAATAAAATATACATTAATCTAATGTTGCATATACTCACTGTTCTTGCAGTCAAGGAAAGCAGTCAGAACAACCAGGAGGCCAGCGAGGGCAGTGGGGCTAAGCACCTGGCGATCACCATGAAGGGGACAGAGGGACAGTGTACCTTTTCCCAAATGACAAAGCCCTTGCGCCAGACGCACCATGAACAGATGTACAGGTGACTTTGCATGAAACTGCGCCAATGAACGTAGCATCGTTGCCAACCTGAATAATTTATTAGGTATTATAAATATCTAAGGATAGAAGATATTTTTATGTATAGATAAATTAAAACATTACCTAGCATTATTGGTTCCCGCTCCTACGAGTCCCATAGCAAAAATTGCATTGTACGCAACATCAATATCAGCATCGTGAGAGTACTTGTTAAGAACATCAATAACTGGTAGTTGTGGGTTGGAAACCGAGCAGAGGGCAATAGCAAGAGGAACTGCGCGACGTATAGCTGGCTCACCATAACGGCCCTACAAATTATCACATTAGTAAAATCATAATTTATTTTATAGAGAAATAGAAAAATCACAAAGTATGTGTAAACTTTGGTTAGTAATAGTGTTTCTTTTACCAATTGACCAAATATTCTGGTTGACATTTCAGCTCCCGTCTCTTCCCCCAGAGCAATGACTGCCACTCCGAGAGCTGCCACTGCTTGCATAGAGCTTAAATCTTTTGGATCTTTGCCTTCACACCAATCTTTTCCTTTCGAGTCCTTACATTTACCTAGAGTGAAATTGAATAAAGATTAAAAGATTTAGTACATCTATATGCAGTTCCAATTAAATAAAATAAATAAAAAAATGAGGATGGTAAGTAAAAAGCAAAACAAGGACAATACACCAGCATATTAAATTATAATATGACCAGTATCATACTGTAATCGACCCAAACTAACAAAAAATGCAAATTCTAATGGTTGGATACTCTTTTATCAGCTAAATTAAAACCAAAACATATGTAAGGTGATAATTCTGATGTAGTTTCATATCATACCCCTAGCATATATTTTTCATTTAGTGTACATGCTCAAATTAGAATTTCACAGAATTCCAATGGTAAAATATATTCAATAAATAAATTGCACATACCCTTGGATGATTTCTCCGAGCTTGACGAAGATGATTCCCCACTGCTGGTGCTTGCGGTGCTGGTAGATTCCTTGTCCTTTTCCTTTTCCTTATCTTTATCTTTTTTGTCTGACTTCTTGCTGAAAGCTGTATCTTCAGTTGATGACTGCTCATTCTGATCAAAATGAACATGGTTGGTAAGTTTACTTTATATCTTAAGATTAAATAAATAAGCACAAAATTAATAATCTTACATCGGTTTCATAATGTTTTGAACAAATATGCAACATCTTTTGTATGACCAGTACATCTCCAGTCCCAGCATAGGCACACATGGAGAGAACGGTCAGCGACAGGGACTTAAGAGGATCTCCGAGAACTTCAAGAGCAGCACTTGTTGCCTCAATAGCATCTTTGCGGCCTGTATGTATGCATATAACAATTTGAATAATTTTTTTTTGATGTTCATTTTCAAAATTCATTATAAAATAAGCATTCTTTATAAAGTAGAAAAAAAATACCTAAATAGCAGAGTCCTAGTCCTAAAGGTAAAAATCTCGAATAAGTTGAAGACTGGAGGTCCTTGCCCCCTCCATCGATTAATCTCTGCAGAATGGCTGATGTAACCTTTGAATAGAAGTAACAGTAAAATAATTTGAAAAATCAATTATTACATCAAAATCTTTTGTTTTGAACAGTAAAAAATTTCATTTTGATCAACTTACTTCAGCATCACAGGACCCTACAGCAATCAAACCGCACGATATAGCAGCAAGTGCCACAATGTCCGCTGTACTCTTTGGGTCGCTGAGGACTGGAATGAGCAGAGCGATCACGTCATCACGCTTAGTACCGGCATACGCCAGGCCAAGACCTACAACCATAATAAAGTATTACAAATTTACAAGCACAGAAAAAAGAATAAACATTGAGATTTAAAATTAACTAACCCAATACGCTTCCAATTCTCAGAGTAGCACTGGAATGGAGCACATAGTCAGATAGCAAAGCGAGGGCTGGGTCGCACTCATTACGAACGCCGCAGTTCACAATACCCAAGGCCAGAAGAGTTCCTGACTTAATGTGCTCATCAGCAGTATACAAGTACTTATCTATGGGAGTCAAACCTCCATCTACATCCCATAAATGCACCATGCCTAAGGAGGCAGCAGCTGACAGCATACCTTCAAGAAACAGTAAGAAGAATATTAACGACTGACCAAACATTAACAGAGGGTATAGAAAAAATAGATTGGTATTATATATAATCATACACTATCCATACCGTGATCTTTATTCTTGTACATCCACTTATTTCCATCCTCAGTGGTGACGAGCTTGTCACGGCTGAAGCCTGCATTTACGAAAGCATTTACAAATGTGGCAGATAAGTTTTGTCTAGCCGAGTCTACAGGATGGTCAGACAACAAGGATGGTCTCAAGGCTGACCCAGCACTCTCTAACCACGATTTATAAACTTCTTCCGGGGTCTTTGGCTCCATTATATCCAACTAGTACATATTCATATATTAATAGGGTCAATAAATAAAACTTAATACTTCATAATATTATGGATCTAAGCTATTAAAATGAAATACCTCTCGAGCCAAGCTGAGAAAGTGATCGTTAACATGAACGTTAGACATGATGGCTTTGAGATCTTCATCTTGTACATCAAAAGCGATCTGTTGCCTTCCCAGCATGTAACATAACTGTTTGCGAAGTAGCCTAAAAATATGGATTTTTAAAGCATACTCTTCATTTTGCTTACATATTAATAATAATAAAAAATAACTTACGGATCCTCACACTGCTTGAAAATTTCTTCACATTTATCTTTGTCATTTAATTGCAAGGCAATAATCATAGCACGAGCATACTCTCCAAACCTTAGATAATGTTTTAATACACCTTGAAGAATCATAGATGCCTCTGGTTCAATAACATAACTGGCACAACTGAAGAAAAATATATGATTAATTTAAGTATTATTAATACTGTAACAATGTATGTAAGATAAGTAATTTGAATAAATTTAATTACCCAACAAGATACAAGCAAACACGTGGATAATTGCTAGTTTCCATGTGTTGTGTCAACAAGTCGAGACGATCAATTTCCATCAATAAATCACAAGCTTGAATCTCTGCAGAGTGGCGCATATCAAAACGAATTATATCCTCAACAAGAGGAAGAAGCTTCCCCTCTGTCTCGGGATCTCCCTTGGCAGCCCACTCCTCGGCAATTTCTCCTTCAAGTTGTCTTACATACTCATGACCCCAATCTCCAACATCATTCATGGTACCAAGTAGGCAATATTTTAAGCATTCACGTTTTCCCGCAGCATCCTGTGTGCCACTAATTCCCATAGCCAATACGGACACAACATCTGCACAGAATTTCTTTGTACTCGGATCTGTAATTTTCTCATGAGCTTCTTTTATTGCAGGGTAGTGTTCTCTTAAGAATTTTAGAGGTTTAGGTACTGAAGTCATAGATGTTGTCGATGTACGGATAAGACTACTTAACATTTGTAAAGATGGAGTATAAAGAGACTCATCTGTACCCTGTAAAGTAAATCAGTCAGTGAGTTTGCAAAATATGCACAAATCATACATCGCACAACGATTCATTTTCGTTTTATTTAATTTTTACCGTAAGCTTTTCCACGAGCATTGTTAGCTCTTCCTGGAGCCGCTTGTCTTCTTCAGACTGAAAAACAAAAGATAGGTCGCATTAGGTTAAGCCATTTTCGAATATAAAATGCCGAATTATATGTTGGATGAATATAATACCAAATCATCGCTGGGAGTAGGCTCCACCTTTTTTGCCTCTTCTGGTTTCTTAGCGTCTTTCATTTTGTATAATGACGATTTAATATTTCTTAATATTCACTGTCACCAGTAGCAGGGACGTCAAGATGGGCTTCAAAATTTACACAAGTCACCGCATACTCAGATATACCAACATTTTAGTATGTAATAACAATAGACAAACCACAAACAACATTTCTTAAGTAGAAAAGTACTAGAAAAATAGCTACATTTTTATTTTTAGAGTCTACATTTTTTGGTTATCTAAAAAAATATATGAATAAATTATTAAATTAAACGACAGTGTGTCGTTAAAAAAGAGGCAGTGTTAGAGCTCTTAGTATATCAAAAATATTTTACTTTAGAATTTACCACTAATGAGATATTTTAATATAATTAAGAACTGCACTTTAAAATTGTTTTTAATTTTTATAAATTAATTTTATGTCGAACAATTAGACTTAAAAAATGGTATGTTATTTTTGAAACGGTTCAGTTATATGATCATATATGTATAAATATTTGCGCGCGCAAATTTATAGATAATTTAAATTTTTTATTAAAATGGAATTGAATAAAAAATATTTAAAAAAAAAATTCCCAATAACCAAAAATAGATATAAGTTAAAATTCTAGTTAAAATCTCTGTACTGTAATGATTATGGTAGTAATGTGTAAAACTTTGTTTTTTTCGCGTTTGTATTTTTATTTCTGTAATTAATCAAATCAGAGGCAATGAATCAGATCCAGGGATAAAAATCAAACTGAAGCAGTTGACCATCTTAACGATTTGATTTCATGTAATAATGGTTATTTATTTTTTGTTGTAATAATTATTGAGGTATCTTGAAATAATCAATAAATGTAGCATATGTCAAACTTGAACTTGAAATTGAACAAAAAGTGAAATTTATGCTGCTGTTGATTTTTTTTATGAAGTTTAGACAGATTTTTTTTACATGACATGTCACTTTTTGTTTGTACATGTTCGATTTACGAAATCTTATAGACATAAGATTTCGTATAATAAGAGGAGTTATGGGATTTTGTGAATAAAACAATTTCTTTTATATTTTAGACATGTGTTTATTTACAGAAAAAAATATAATATACCATATAGTCACAATGTAAGTGAAAGTAGATAGTTATTGATAAGTTGCATACATAATTTTGATAAGCCTGCAAAAGCGGTTTATTATCCTTAATCATCGGGTCATACAAACCTACCATTCCGAATGAGACACTTACATTCAATCTTTATAATACAAAAACTACTTAGCAATGCATACGGTGCTGCTAATTTTAACCTATTTGTATTTTTAGTATAAATAGTACATTACTTGAGTTTTCCATGAGCGCAGGTCTGAAGCAATGTTGTCTACTCTACTATAACGTGTAATATAAAGCACTAAAAGGCGACATTGGTGGCTCAGCTCGGCAAACATTGCACAATTTTTTTAATTAATCAATTTCTCATATAATCTTGCAAACAATGTTCCTTTAATAATATTATTAAAAAAGATCTGTATAATAATATAATAATCCAATTTAGTCAAACACAAAAGTATTCACTTGAGGTATTTAAATGCTGAAATGAAATTTCAGAAAACCTGATATTGTTATGGGGCGAGAGATAGAAACAATTACTTAAGGATTATAATAGAAATACCAATGACTAAGTCTATAGCCTAATCCGTACTCACAAATAAATTACAAAGAGAATACAGAATAAGCACAACTTTTCAATCAATGTCTTAAAAAATATTTCAAATTGAAAAATGTAATTTCAGAGAAATTGAAAATCATAAAATATCTTGATTTGAATACAATTTTGTTGATAATAATACATAAAAGTTTGATCTTCTTTGGATATAATTTTTAATTTAAAGTAGCAGAGATTAAAGCTAAACCAAGTATATTCTTATTGTAAACCTGAACAAAACAGTAATATGCATATTCTTCAAATACCACAATAAATCCATTGCTTCACAATCAAATATATTACTGTACAAGATAAATAATGTAATTAGGATAACCTCATCCAGGAAAATCCAAATACAACTGTTACTTCACAAGTAAGACCATCCAAATTTTCATTCAGAACTATTAAATATAAAGAATATGCTTCCTATCATAAATAATAAGATACATCACAAACATAATAAAACCTATGCATTCAATACTAATTAATCTGGAATTCGGAATAAAACGATTCTTTGCACTATCAAATGAAAATTATTGTTCAAAACAAAACAATGTCTATTCAACGAAACAAATTCATTCATTCAGATGAGAAGTCCTACCTTCTCTGAGTATGATCTAAAATGTTCACTCCGGCTGAAATGGACTGCTGAGTAAATAAATTAAAGACAGATATAGTGAAGGATAACAATAAATACGGAACCACTTGGCAGCAGTGAGCGCGAGTGCTGTACATGCACCAGTCTCGGGAAGGCGGCCCGGCCGTGTAGGCCTATTGTCCTTGTAACCCTCGTGGTTAGAGACTACTTTAATCTATTGAGCCAGCAATTATTACTATTTATTCCAAATTATAAGTAATCTCCATTTTGACACACCATTATAGAAATTTACTAGATACACTGATTCATAAAGATGTCACACTTTATTTTTCATGACAACTTATCTTATACGGTAGCAAATCACATTTTCAGTTTAAAAATATTAAAATATTTTTTTACAGTTTACAAAAATGTATTATGTAGAGAAAGACCGACAGGAATTGTGAATGACGGTCTGGTACGATGGTGCTATATAATATGTAGTCTGAAAAACTCCAAAGAGTTCATGAATTGGAGTTGGCACAGAAGCAAACTACCAAAATGAACTGAGATTTTTCCAATATTGAATCTGAAAACACACTTGGAGAGAAAGAAAAAGGAAAATTCACCAAATAATTTTATTCTAAATCTGCTTAAAATATAAAATAACATGATAATATATTCAAATTTCCTAAGGTGTATAAACACAGCTAGGACACGGGGCGCATCTTTTGGTTTAAATATTTCCACGTTTCGTAGGTCAGCACTACTACTTCATGATGAGTGATTTAGCTATTTATTTTACCTACAATCATACCAATTCAAAGTTTGTCATTTCTACTGCGACTAAAAGTTCACATTGAACCAAAATTAAGCAATAAATAACTATTTTTACCTATACTGTCCATCGAGTTGAATCTCTAAATAACTACAATGAAAGAAGAAAGCGTATTTATTGAAAAAAGAGCTTTCCCAACACGGCTTCAAAGTATTAGCACCGACCCACATACAGAATACTTAAAAGGTGAGTCCACACATCAATTGATTTTCTCTTGAATTTTGAATGCAAACAATAATCAAAACGGAAAATCATTTTGTCACTCTTTTGAAGATCCTTTTTAGTAATAATTATTGAAAATGTAATACTTAAAAATTCAATATAAACAATATTACTTAGTCAGGTGAGGATGTGTCCTGGTGTTTGTTGACTTCTGTTCTGATGAGACATCACCTGGAGTACTCAAATGGCTCCTGACACCGCAGCTGTTTAGCGACACTCCCACACTTTAACCGATTGGTCTACGCTCCCAGAGATCACATACGGCAGAATTTTATGGAAATCTGAAAAAATAAAATACAGTACAGATTGATTAAGCTTATAGTTTTAACAATAAAGAAAGAGTAGGAAATAAATATATTTATTTTAAACCCATTTGCAGTCACTTCCTTTTTAATGAAGCATTTGTTGTTTAGTTTTTTGATAGTTAGTTGAATTGACTCAATGATAGTGAAAATGTAACGTGCAAACTATTTTTTTGTCATTTTTAAAAGTTTTAAGAGTAATTAAAATAAGTCAAAATAGGACTCTAACCGAGACTTGTGGCAAAATGTTGGTGGGCATAGAGTGTCTTGAGGCAGCGCTTGTTCTTGATGTCCCACACGCGCAGGGTCTTATCGTCCGAAGCGCTCAGCAGATAGCGCCCACCCGGGTGAAACGCCACACCACGCACCCAGTTATCGTGGCCAGCCAATGTCATGAGGCACAGGCCAGTGCCCACGTCCCATATCTAAACATAAACAGTTGTTACTTGATACAACAATAATTAAATTCTAATTTTTAATAAAAACTAAACTAAAATATTTGGGATATATGGGCTTCCAAATCATGGGTGGTCCATCAATGATAATGTGCACATTACTTTTGATTGATATTTTAATTGTGCATATATCAATTATTTTATTTAGAATAAATTAATAATTAACATATAACTTTTTTTTTATAGAAAATCAGTTGCAGTAGATTTGAAATTTGCACTATAACGTTGGTCACGTTGCTTTTGTACGAAATTATCACAGCTTACTTCTGAAAGACAAAATGTGAAAATTGAATCAAACATGAGATTTGACATTTGTAAGTATTTAAGATGGTATGATTAACATGTAAGCAAGATAAAAGCAGTGATTTTGCATATTTTATTATTATTTTATCCACGACAGATTAGTTAAATTTGAAATTCTCCAGTTTTAAACAATAAATATGAAAAGCCAAATTGCTGAGAGATTACAATCATATTGTCTGAGTGCTTTCGCTTTTCGAAGCCTTCTTCAGACAGGAGAATCAGTGAGGAGGCCAAGGAAGTAATTTCAATATACTATAACAAATCAGTTTTTTTTTTAAATATTGATGATCTATTCACTTCTATCCTTAATTATGTATAAATTGACAAATTTAACACAAAATTTGAATATGAATGAACTTTAGGTTTTACTGAGTGGGAGTGATCTATTGTTTTTGTGTAATTATGAGATATATATATATATATATATATATATATATATATATATATATATATATATATATATATATATATATACAATGCAGCAATAAGATGTGAAAGGGATATTACAAATTCAAAGTAACTGGACGATTTCTCATAAAGGTTATGAGTTAGATCTTTTGCACTGACTTCAACCACAACATCAATTCCTGTATAAGCAAAATAGGCTAAAAAAAGACATACTCTAATAGTTTTATCACGAGAGCCACTAGCCAGGAAAGGACCAAGGTGTGCCCCCTTCCTATTATCGTGCCCAGCCGCTTCATTGATGGGACCTGCTGCGCTGTCGGGCGCCCAAGACACACATTCAACAACATGATCATGGTCGCGCAGCTCCACCTGGAATGCACATGTTTAAACACAATTAACAGTATGTCACACTATTACTCCAATCAAGTTCTACTTTAATTTTTAGTAGATGAATTGAGTAATGTGGACTGTAATTTCAAGAGAATGATCAAAGATTGTTAAATAATACCTTGCAATCTTTGGAGTCAGTTTGCCACACTCTTACTGTCTGGTCATTAGAACAGGAAGCTAGCAGGCTGCCATCCACAGAGATACGAACCATGCGGACCCATTCTCGGTGTCCACTGTAAGTCTTCACACAATATCTAAAATGTAAAATAGATAAATAAGAACATTACAAAACCATCAGATGAGTTCAATGGGCTGAAGGACCATATAAATTACATGTACACAAGTAGTGCCACAGAAGTCGTTCAAGCTGTATACATAATTGTAAACGTGAATAAAGCGTTATTCCTAAAAAAATAACAGTCAAATATTATACTTGACAGTTTTGAGATGTAAGATATTTATGTTATATACCCAGTAGCGACATCCCAGGCTTTGATGGTCTTATCTCGACTTCCTGAAAAGACCAGGTCTCCACTCGGAGCAAAGGCCACAGACGATACGTTGTGGTCGTGACCATGCATTGTCTTAATGCATTCAAATGTTTGTTGGAAGTCCCACAGCTTTATGGACATATCTGCACTGCAAGATACTGAAAGAAGAAAATTTTATAGCTTTACAACAATTTTAGACAATTCTGTCCTGGAGAATGAACATATTTATGCTTTTTATCATTTTGGCTAAACAATAAGAATGCTAATAGAAAAGAAATCTACACGCCTATTATTGGACACTCGCAAGTCGACATTCATGTGATATACTAGAACTTTGTAATGATGTGTAGGGTTTATTATCAAGTGATGCTGAAAAAAAAATGCAATTCTAAAAACATTATTTCAAAAAAGATATAGCAAGTAGACAATTGGACAATTCTCTTTAAACTCAGTGGCACACCATGATTTCAGCAGCAGAGCAGACATGCTAGCGCAATAAGCTAAAGACAGCTCATGCCTGAACATGATAGTTGGTCCGAGTACCTTACTCTTTAAGCCATTTTAAATTATCAAAAACCAAATGATCTGTAGACTAGTGAATATTTTTGTTAGAGATCTATTTTAGTATTTTGTCATTTGGATCACATTCAGTAAGATGTGCATTATTTTAAATAATGGATAATTTTAATGCATATGGATTTGGATGGCATTGTTGTAACTGTTTCAAACATGTATTTAAGAAATACCATATTATTTTTAGAAGTGAATAATAATATGAATAAAAAGAAGGTAGTGTTATGTCACCGTGAGTTTCATGTATAATTTCAATCTTATGAATATTTTGACATACCCAGTAATTTGCCGTGCTGATCAAATGCAATGTCTTGAACCGAGTCTGTGTGGCCCTTGAGCGTTCTCTCGTATTCGCCACTTTCAAAGTCCCAAACTTTGATTGTTGCATCTTCACTTGCAGAAACCATCATGCTAAAGACAGGGTGGAAGATTACCTGAAACATTTTATTAAAAAATATAAATAAGCTAAAACAAGAAGAAAATACTAAAATTGATATCTAGGTAAACTGACTACCTTGGTGATAGGCGCTCGGTGTCCAGTGAGAGAGAATTTTTCGGGAGGGCGAGGGATCCATTCAGCTGGCGTTCGCTTGGCGCGTGTGGGGGCTCCTTCAATAAACTCTTTTTGTGCTTCTGAGAGCTTAGATTCTAGTTCCATCACCTGAAAATATAAAATCGTTCATTGTGTATAACATTTTATATTAATTTATTAGATAGATTTAACCATTTCTCACAAACAAATAAGTAAGTAGAAAATAGAACACAATTCAACTGGCTAAAAATAATATTGTTTTTATAAGAGTATAATCTATTTATAAAATTACAGCAGGGTTAGTGAATTTGAAGATTTTTGTTCCATAAAAAAACTGTTAAAAATGATTTTATTAACAAATATTGTTGCTATAAGTTAGGAGATTTTAAAAAGTACCTTCTTTTGCAGCCTGATGACCGATGTCCATTTCTTCTCGAGTAATCCTCCATACTTCCGGTCCATTTCTCCAGACATGTCAGCCTCCTTTTTGAAAGCGTCCAGAGAGTCATTGTAGCCATTGCTGCTCAGGTAATCGGCAATGGCTTTGTTCCTATTGAAAAACACAATGTGATGTTGAAACTCATTATTGTACTTGGTGTTTATTAGGGAATTATTATTGTTGGTTAGGGAAGCATCAGAATAAATAGGGTTTTAGAATTTCATTTTCGTAATGATATCAATCTAAAAATACTGTTATTTACCAGATGGCAATCATTTTCATTTTCATACATTCAGTGGCAATTTATGATACTTTATAGAAAGCCCTCTATTGCCTACAAGCAAAATATTCATAATTTAAGTAACCGTTAGATGTTACAATGTTATTAGAAGTCTAAAACAGTTAAAATAACTAGAAAAAAAATTAAAACGATTTATGGTTATTTACAAAAAAGAGGTGATCTGCTATTAATTGAGCATGTAATGGTGGAATGTGAATGCCTCTGCTCTCAGAGCGTGACTTCCTTTACAAATAAAAGGAAGTTGGAACAGACCGAGCTGACGCATACACCTGAGTAGGTAGGAAAAAAAAAAAATTATTCTTGTTTTAATGTTTCTTTTAAAAGAACCTTTTTTTAAGAAGAAAGGGACAATATATTAGTATCAATCACGATATATGCAGATATATAAACAACATTGGATAACAATCCTACAGCATATTTCTTGTAAAATAAGAATAATTTTGTTAAATCGTACATTTTGACAGTTTTTTTTATATCTTGTAATTGAAAAATAGCAGACTGTTAGTAAGTTTAGCTGTTAAATTAGCATTTGAAGTTTACATGGTTTAAAAAATGCCAATGCTTATTAGTTTTCAAATACGTACACGAATAACATAAAGCACTATTTTGCAAAAAAACTATTATAAATATACATACAAAACTATTATAAATAAAACTATTATTTGAACTATATTGCAGACAGCTAATTTGAATTTGAATGATGTATTTATGATACAGTTAACAATTTAATTTTATTGATTATTAAAAAAAAAACTGTATATGAGATAGATGATCAGTATATATCATAAGTCTGCTTTTTAATTTCCTTTGGTTATATAAAAATACAACCACAAAATAAGAATCTTAGAAACAAACTTATTTTAATGTATCAATGATAAATATTTGTACACAATTAACTGAAAATTAGTCAGTGAAACAATCACAAGTTCTCACTAAGCATGAAGGGAAGTATGCCATTATAATAAGAGCTTTTAGATTCTCTCCTCCTTTACAACATTGAATTTCAAATTGTAAATACTGCAACCTTACCTGTTTTAACACAAGTTTATACATATATTTAGTATATACATCAAATGCGATATTATTGTAATAATAAGGAAAATTAATTTAATTATGTAGTTTTTTCACAAATAAGTAATGTTATCGATAAGCACAGTTTATTTATCATTTTAAATAAAATACTTTGGTGATTTTTCTACATGTTAATTTTATAGGTGACCGTTGGAATTATCAAACAGAGAGAAACTTGATAATGCCAGCGTGAAAGGTTGGCGAAACCGGTCACCAATAAAATTAACATGTGGAAAAATCACTAAAGTATTTTATTTAAAAAATTAAAATGGATTTCCACCAAGTACTCTCTGTCAAAAATATTGATTACTAATATATTTAATCAATAAAAATCGTGAAAAATGAGAAAAAAAATTGTGACTATAAGAAAATAAATTACCAGTTACATCAAGCTATGTGCAACGGTTGTAATAATTCCACAAAAGCTTTCTCCACATAGAACATGCCTATAGATCACAACTGAATCTATAGATTTTCAGCAAATTGTATGGGAAAATGAAAAATAACGATGCGATCGACCGGAAACATAATCTTTATGCAAATAACCTACCGATAAGTGCGGCGGTCAGTCGATTATTATTATTATTGTAAACTATAATTACTAAGCTTATTAAAAAAAATAATAATAAAGAAATAATAATGAAAATTTTTTGATCATGCCTAAAGTGGTAGCCGGCACGGGGGATTTAAGGTCGCGCATACGAACACGACTTCCTTGTATAGCCGGCGTTACCTGTGTACCTGTGTACCTGTGCATGCTATTTATTGCTAGCACACCGAGCTATATATTTTTCCAGCAGCGATAGCGCCCGTAAAGGTCAGCGCCGGAATTCATTGCCGTTTCGATTGCTCCATATTCACAAAAAAATTAAATTTAAAAAAACATGCGGGCCGTTATTCACCCAGGGTGAAGTAAACATACGATTTACGGTACGGCGATATGATGAGTGTAGTTTGCTTCGAGGGAATCCCACAAGGCCGCGTTATCACCGCCGGCGTTCGAGCGGTCTCGCTGACTAATTCGTTTACGCTCATGATGGGCTCGATCGGTTGGATTGCGTTTATGCGCATAAATTAAAGTGCCGTCTGCGCCTACTCGGCAAAATGTACAAATTTCAATGCTGAAGGGGTTCCAATCGCCTCCGGACACGAGCGATCCATTCAAGGATGGAAAGTTACAGCAGCCGTCGTCGATTTCTTTTAAATGCCTCGATCGGATCGGAGTTCCCACCATTGTGACGCGGAGAGCTAATTTCATGAAACAATAATTAGATGAGATAAGAAAGTGCGTTACAATATTTGGCTGAAACGAGAGCGGGGCCGCAAGCAGGAAGACGAGCGTCGCTCTAGTGCCGCGCGAAGAGAGAGGCAAACGAGAATCCGGCCGGGAAAACGCGGGCCGCGAGCTCCGAGGGTCGCGCCGGCCGGGGGCGAAGGCTCGCGGGGCGGCCAGAACACGACCTGATCCGAGTTTAGCGTCTGATAATCTTTGGATAGCATCGATAACGCTAAATGTCTCGAGTGCCGTAGTCGACGTTTCCACAAAAGGCGAACCTGAATGGCGCAACCACGAAAAGGTTAGCTCGGGCACATTCGACGTGCTGACGTCACGCGAGGATCAATACCGCCGACTCGGGGCGGGGCAAGGTCCCCGCGCCCCAGCACCCCCGCGCCCCAGCACCCCCGCGAGCAGCTCGCCAGCTTGTCATTTCGAGAAAATCGGTTTTTCGTTCGATTTTACTGAATTAATGTTCATTGCTTGGATTCGTTCAACTATAACACAAATAAATTTGTCTGCTATATCTTTATCGTGCGGATGTTCAGTTGTTGTCGCTGTTCAGAATGTAATGCAAACTTTTATAAATTGAAAAATCATTCTAGAATATGGCATACAGTAAAATAAAACTGCGCACTAAAAAGCACGTGGGCGGGGTGGGAGGGAGAGAGGGGTGGCTTGGCGGGCGCTCCTCTGACGCACTCGCACACCCCAGAGGGCTTCGGAGAAATCATTTAATTTTCCTACGGGTGAAAGAGCGAAAATACCAAATAAACCGCCATTCGTGTCGTGACAAACGATACATTTGCGTACTATGTTAGTTTTATTTTAATAATTCAATTAAAGCAAATGCAATTTTCGTGAACAAATCCGGCCTGCAGCATTTCATGGACATGTCGCACGTAATGAAGAATTTACTGTTCGGACAGAATTAGTATATTCTCAGGATCAGTCACTGTCGACGTAGTTTAGTGGAACGTAACCTTGAAAATTGAGCTTTTCGTTAGTTATCATTTTTAGTTTACTTTAATTCGACAATTCAATTTTTTCAATAATACTGTAAAATAATACCACTTATCGGATTTGAGAAACTGATATTCGGTTCTCAATAAGTATCTGTTATTTTCAATAAGAAAGTTGTTTTTAATTAAAAATAGCTCCATCGCTAAATGGTGCCGCGGATACCCGACCGGCACACGGCGACTTTGCTTTATTCGGGTACATTTAACGGGCCGCCCGAAGATCCGAACAAGAACAAAGGTGAGATAATTGACAAGACTGTCGAGGCAAGGAAAAGGTCGAGCGCCGTCGGGAGAGCTCGCAGGACGGGGTCCAGGACAAATCGTATGGATCCCAGGGGCTAGTACTTTTCCTTGAAAGGAGGGAAAACGCGGCAGTAAAAAATAGCCCGCCGATGCAAATTTTCTGTTATCTCGTATAGCGAACATGTTTGGGAATAACTGTCGGTGGTTTTCACATGTTGGATAAACGAACACGGAAATGTGATTTAGTAAGCGAGTGGGTATCTGTCGTGAAATAAACAAAAACATATATCAGGATAGCCGCCGACGCCCGGCAACGGACAGGGTTCCCATTGAAGAACACGCGTGTGATTATGTGCCTAGAAGGAAGACCGGTTGCTGGTGTTGCTGGTGTTGCTGGTGTTGCTGGTGTTGCTGGTGTTGCTGGTGTTGCATGGCCGTCACCGAGCACGCGAGAACGGTTTAGATATGCCGGCGGCGGGGCGGGGCTGCTGCAGCGCAAAACAAATATTCATTTTAATCTTCCGCATCGGAAGATTGCGAGAGCATTCTACTGTATGTATTGCAATCGGATTATTTTGTGTATATTAAAAAGAACAATGTGTTTAGGACTCACTTAACCACCAAAAAACTAAATAAAATGTTTTTAGACACGACCAGATGAAATTTCGTTCGAAATAAAAAAAACTTGCTATTAACTAATCCTAACTTTAAGGCAACGATATAGTTATTTGTAAAAAAAAAAGTCGTCGCTAAGGTGACTAAGTAATCCGGCCAAAATTAGTTGGATCAATAAAACGCTCGGTCTACTAACTCGGTCTTAATTGGGGCGATAAGGTCTATGGATTAAAAATATAGTTTCAAGCGTGGTAAGCTTTGTGAATTGTGAGATATTCGAAACGCAACAGTAGTACGGTCGGGGGCAGGTATTCGCCGCATGTAGGTATTGATGTTTTCAGTAACTTGATATTCAACGTTGTAACTCTACACAAGTACGCGGCTTCGCGTAGATCCTGATAATTTAATTAGTTATCAGAGGTACAAGATCAATCCCAATACTGAGAAGTTTCGATTACCGTCAGTCTTTCGCGTACTTTGCATAGATATGGGATCGATTGTGAGGCTTCATTTACACAATATACGACACATTTTGGCCGTCTCAACACTTGTCGGGTGGCGTGCCGGATAACGTGACGGCCGCGGATAGGGTACTCGAGTAGAGCGGGCCGGGGTCTCGGTGGCGGCTCGGTCCGCACGGTCAACCGGTCAACTGCTGATAAATAAATACCTATCTGGAAGTACACAATGGGCGATCACTTTTGAACGCTGCGATGAGTTCTGATCGCAGATTATTTCCGTTAGCGCTAATGACGCGCTTCAGTTTCGCAGATGAACGAAACCGATTTCATTGTCTCTTCTTTCCACCTCTCTCGAAAGCGAACTGAACGCAAACTCAACGAAGATAGTATCGCCGCTTTGCGCCGCACTCTCGGTGGGTCACAGCGGAGGCTGTCGAGGTGGAATCTTATTTTGTGAGAATGGCTCCGGCCGCGGCGATATCGATAAATCGACTTTCACTCCGATCGCAGTCGCGGCCCGCGGGCACACGAGTGAAGCTGAAGAATGCGTGGCGACCGCGCCGCAAGGGACCGGGCGACTCGGGCCTCACTCCACGCGGCGGGCTGGAACTACTCCGGGGGGATTCCCGAGCGTCGAAAAGTACTGGACGACTCACTCACTCGAACGGAAGCGTACACTCGCAAACGGCTGACCCGGCATTCGGGGAAGATTTGTTTTTATCGCAGGGAATGCGCGACAAAGGGAGCGACGGGCCATCCGGGCCGGCTATGCATCGGGATCTTCCGCCCGGCGACGAATTCTCTCCTCTACCGTCTCTCCGTTGGGAAAAGGAATAAATCGAATGGACAAGGAATTGCGGAAGTCGATCTCATTTTGAGAGGTAAGCGGCCGACTTTGGATAAACCATCACAAAGCGCTTGCAGGATGGAGGAACGGCGGGTGAGGGGACAAATATCAAGCTGCGGGTCACGCGGTGCGCGTCCAGGGGCGATCCGCTTCAAAGAACGACGACGACTCTTCCGGTTCGATCGGGGAGACCGCGGATCCGGATCTATGGCAAAATTTATTATCTCCCGAGGGAGTATATTTTCGATCGGCCAAGCCGGATAAAAAAGTTCACCCGACCGCACGAGTATCGATCGGTCGGGGTCGTCACGCGTTTTTGGACGCTCGGAAATCTGCTCGATCGCGGATTACCCTCCACCCTATCGATCTCCCTCCGAGGGGACGGGCAGCGGGACGGCGCTCGGCCGGGTCTCGGTTTCCAGTCGAGGGTCGAGAATCACCCGCACTGAGGATTTCCTCGCACCTGTCACTACCGCGGCAAGGGGGGCGAGGAAATCGACACTTGCGAGCGGAGCCGATTCCGGAACTGGAAGCATTCGGGTATCGCAGGACTCGTCGATGAGCGCACCAAAGGGGTCCGCGCCTCCGGGCGGTCGACAAGAAATATTTGAAACAGACAGACGCTCGCGGTGCAGCTCGCGGTGCAGCTCGCGGTGCAGCTCGCGGGTCAGGGCCGCGAGCGCGAGAGCCGGAAAGGCGGAGTCGTCCCGAGAGCGGCGAGAGTTAGAAAGGTTCGATCGGCGCCCGGACCGCCTCCGTGGCGATCGTCATGAATTGCGCTACTTATCGGGTGATGCATTCGGGCATGCCTTCGTGATGTCGACGCCCATGCGACCCAAACGCGGCATTGCAACGGGAATTATGTAAATGTTATGAGATTTGAGGAAACACTCCGCTCGCGGATCGCACCGCAGACGAGACGGATAAGTTTTCCGTCCTTCGGGGCGAGAACGGCTCGCGAGGGAGAAGGCCGTACAGGGTAGGACGCAATCCGATAATGAGATTTATTTTCGGTAACAGGATCACCGCTCGACGGTGATGCGAACTGCGAGCGGGGCGTTACGAAATTGACGAGCGCTTTTCCTCGCAGCGGCGGACCGGCGGGGCATTCGCCCCAGATGCGGTGGATAAGTTTGCGATTTTGCAACTTGTCGAATGTTTTCGAGTAGGGTGAAGCTAGAAAATACCTCTGCTCCGCTATCAAACTGTATATTATCGGACGAACGGTCACGAATTGAAACACGATTGCGGTGAAACGATGTACGGTTTCTTTCCGCACTTGGGGCGTCGCGGGCCGGACGGCGAAGTAGTAGTAACTCGCAGGAGGACGTTTCGTTTTGTCCAGACGAGCGCTCTCTCAGGTTTTCGGTGCGCTCCGATGGGCCTTCGTCCGGCTCGGCAGACGCTGGGGACGCTGCGGTCAGGAGGCGAGTCCGGGGCCGCCCCTGGCGCGGGTTGCTCGCGTGGCGTCCTGACTTTCTCGCGGACGGCGAGCCGCGATACTCCGGCGGCGCGAGCTCTCCGGGCGAATCGAGAGCCTTGATGCCCTGTGATAATTGTTATCGATTTTTGATACTCCTTTGTAAAGAAGTAAATAGTATAAGATATAAGACTTTGATAATTTCACTAGAAATAATAATAAATAACATTTTGCTCGATGAGTTCAACTAGTTGAGGTCAACCGACTCACGAATTCGCAGTGATGGAGAAACGTCAGTCCCTTTCGCTTTTGTACGTACATATAAGTGGGTAGATATTCGAGGCATGGAGAAAACCACATTTTGGGATGATTGAAAACGTGTAGTATCAATAAGAACAAAAAATAGCACGGGACTGTGATGCGGTGATTGGTCTTTCCTCGTTTAGACTGTCAAAGTAAAGGTGTCTCCCTATTTGGTGTCCAGTAAAAAGTAATCAGTTTATAAAACGTGTCAGAAATTTGTGGATCAATTTCAGTCGCAATTAGCAGTTTACTCGAAGTAAGGGGATGAACAAATCTACTATTGATTGTTTGGATGCGACCTGCAGCAGCACCGAGCTATTCCTGCCGGCCGCGGCGGAGGCGCTCACAGATGCACAATGACACGGAAAGAACAATGGACAGCGAAAAAGGGAAAATATGCATGGGAATAATACATCCACAGACAATATAATATTTTTTATGCATACCTACTGGAAACATTTACCGCCGTAGTTTTTACAAAGCGATAATTAAGGGAAATATTATTACACATAGCTGCTTATTACAGAGTTTTATACAGATTATAAATAATATACTATATAATATATATATATATATATATGTATAAAAGTTATAACGAAGCATAATACGAGACTTGCTCAAGATGCAAACGCTTAAGCTTTTTGCAAAAGAAATTAGAAAGTATAGACGAATTAGTGCGATTACTTTACTCGAATCGTTCATTTGCATACGTTAGTGAAAAATACAGAATATTCTTCATCGTCAGCACACAGACTCTGTCGGCTAGGTGTTTTATAATAAGCAGTAGTTGTGATCCACACGCGCTCGGCAGCCGGCGCTGCTGTGAAAGTACTTCAGCGCTTCGTGTGGGGCGATTAACAAGACACTGGCGTGATAGTGATGGAGCAGAAAGTCCCGGCGAGCGAGGCAGCAACTTGTCATTTTAGAATGCAAATCTTAAAATAAACTGAGTGGAGATTACCATCAGCAGCGAGATCATTCCGAGGGATGTTCTATCCGAAGCCAGGGCGATCGGTATCAACGCTGTACGCGCAGACCGCGCAGTATCAGAGCAATCTGCATACAGCTTTGGAATTGACATTTATGTAATATTATCATGTCTGTGCTAAAATATTTAGTTTCTTGGAGAATTCCGTGTTATTCCGCATCATAGTTAGCAGTGTCGAATTCTTAATTCTTTTGAAACCAATTAATTTTATATCCGGCGACAATCTTGAATCAGCCAGCAGCGAAAGTAAAGTAATTATTTGCGAAATATATTAGTACTTCGCACCCGCACTGTGGAGCACATTCGTTAAAATTATGTTCAATTATAGTTCCAACGCTACCAACTATCCCTACAAATGGTAAACGATAAAACAATGTATTAAATTGTTGTAACTTCTCCAAAAAATGGTGTTTTCAACAGAGGGGTATTTGGAAGTGGCGGAGGGAGACATGCGCGAGGAGCCTTGATCTTGCGCGGCGCTGCCCGGCCGGCGCTCTTGGCCGAGAGCCACTTTCCCGCCCCTGGCGCTCGGCGCTCGGGAGCGGACGTACGCCCGCCGGTTCTGCTGGTGTCTTTCAAATTCCAATGTCACACGATCAGAATTAATATTTTAGAACACAGCAAAGCGGACTACACGTATAAGCAACACCAGCCTACTGCGAGTAATGAGTATTTATAAGAGAGAACCGATGCCGTTTCATCGAAAAGCTGAGCGGTTTTTCGACAAGGGAGCTTTGAAAGAGTCTATCATAAAATTTTGATGCCGAAGGAATTCCTAGCGGACCCAATTCGTAGCGGATGACTTCCGCATATTACTATTTCTAACGAGACACATTGTCTAACTAGAATGTCCTTCCAAAAACTGAAGAACATCAGCAGTATCGAGGTGCGAGTTCGCGCTTTCTCCTCGACGCCATCGCTTTGGACGCGAAGCGAAAACAAAAAAAAAAAACTCGTCCAACTAAAACAATTAAATGCATGTAGTGCGTCAATGATCTTTTTATTTCGCAAAAACTTTCGAAGTTCTAGAAATCAATACGTCATGTTTAATTGAATTTCATACACTCAGGGCTAAAACAAATCGACCGACATAACGACAAGAATGAATTGAGAATCGGTTAAGGAAGCGTAGAGCTCCTCATACCGAGTAGTTCTCTTCCGATAGAGCTTAGAAGTTGGCGAATTGCCTTATGGGCGGCTCCAATACATTCAATTGTAACTTATTCGAGCTAATAGCGGCATCAAGTAATAAATCACGAGAAAAACTAAAAACGAAACCAAGAAAGTATTCCCGCCAATTGCAGGGTTTTACAAAATAAATACATAGGAACATTATTATAATAAAAATATTTATCCTGATTAGTCAAAGGTTACAGGCGACGGGGATGAAGCGAGGTGCTCGAGGATGAAGCGAGCGCATTGGAGCCGCTCGTCTTAATTTGCATAGTCGAAGCAAAAGCATTTTTCATCTTGATATGATTGTTTTCCAGCTAGGTCGGAGAGCCGAGGAAGAGATGTTCTCCTTTGATCACGTACAAGGGGGCCAGTCAGTACATGTATATATAATAACGGCGTCGTGTCGTCCGTCATATATAGTAAATCTTGGTAGCTTTTGACTGAATTCCATTTTATTAATGGTCTCAAAAAATGTTCTCAGATCGTTAAGAAAAATAAAAACCGAGGTAATACTATTTCGAGACGATACGCGTGAAGATATTTCATAACTTCGTAGACAAAATTTAATGTAAGACGTGATATCTCGGGATATTACTTTCGGACCACCGACATATCAAATAAGTGATTACACGTTCCCTTTACATTATAAAAAAGCCATAATCATCGAGTTCATGATCGGTGAGTTGGATTACGCCCGGTGGGTTGGCCGGTCTCTGGTGGATTACGGAGTTTAAAATTTTCACTTCGTCAGATGTATTAAAGTCTCGCAATGGGTGGCACTAACGATTCTCTAGTAACTAATCCCCGTATCCCAGAAGAGCGAGGGTAGATCTATACGCAATATAATTTTTTTTTAAATATTGAGCCGGGCGCAGTAGTCTAGAAAGGTAGATAATTTGCATCGTAATCCGTAAAAAAAAAAACAGAACTGTCGACGGACCCAAAATGAAGATGAAGCACTCCCCGACTCTGCATCCGCGCGTCACTGGCGATTGCGCCCGAGACAACCCCGCGGAACGCGTCTTGAACATCCGAACAAGCGTAGCGATTTCATTTTAATGTAAAATGCACAAAACAAACAAAATTACGTAGAAAATAGACGTTTTAAAATATTTAAATAATAAAAGTAAATATAGTTAAAATTAGAAAAAATCAGAACCGAGGTGTAATATTTTTTCGAAAAGTTACCTCGGCTGCTGACTGTGTACATATAAGCTTCTAAGTTTTCCAGTTCGCCTATGGTGAAAGTACATTTGCAATTTGTAAATGAATAAAGTTGGTTTGGAACATTATTTTATTGCTCCGCGGGTCACAGTGTGGGAACGTTAGAAACGTAGGGCAGATTGCTCGCAGACCTCGGCCACTCGGAACGTTCTCAGTAGTTGAACCGTTATATGAGATACGATGAGAATCTTGAAGGTCGGAGAGCAAATACTATACGTGCAGTATTATGTAGCAGTAGTATGTGTACGTGGAAGTAGTTTTTTTAAAGAAGATAAACAAACATGAAAGCTCTCGATAAAATATATATTTTAACAGTACCTATATACTAATTAAAAAGGAGACGCGAATTATAAAATTAAATTGAGAGCACACATTTTCTTGGGCTACACGCCACCGTAGTTGTAGTTTCAGGCCGTTGCAGTTGTCGAGTAAAGCTCTTTAGTTGACCGTAATTTTTACCAAACGATATTTTAAATTATAAAGTTGTGTTTTATCTAAATGCTTACTAGTTTATCCACTAATCAACAAATATAATCGATATTCTCATAAGGCTACTTCATGCAGTCCTTTGCGAAAGCCCGGTTAGTTCGCAGGAAATGCAATGCTATTTTGGAGTTGTACCGTACACATAAAAACTTATTCAAATGCATCTCACGTACGTTAGTAGTCATTAGCTTAAAAATTGTTTGATTATACATATTCTCCAAGAGTCACCATTTCACTGAATATTTAACATTAAACATTTATACACATTTTTCAGTATTAATCAAACAAAAAATATATTGTAAACCTTGTACATTTTTTTTCGTTTTTGATCACTACTAAATTTTTCACAAATTTATACAACGCATATTTTATTGCAATAATATTACGAAATACATAATGAATTCAACCTGAATTTTTTTCGAATCTTGCTATGTAAATCGATGTGGCACACCAATAAAATCTAATAATATGCTGATCTTGAACAACGATAATAACACGAAACAAAATTTTATCTATGAATTAATTTACCATTCTGTCTAGAAACATAATTAAGTTTACTTTCATTAGATTCAACTATTATATAAGGCTTTATTCATTGACTAAAAGGCGTTTTCTTTCCTGAATCGACGACGAGATATATATATATATATATATATGTGTGTGTGTGTATTAACCAATAGTAACAATGTAAATAACACCAAAGCGTGCAGGTGTATAAGCATCGATTGCCAAGACCTAAGACCTAAGACCTATTGTAAATCTAACAAATGAAAATAAAATAATCTTGTAGTTTAATTTAATTTTGAATGGTGAGATGCTGTTTGTTTTGAATACTGCCTGCTGTACCGGCGTGTGCCCTAGAGCGCTTAGCCGCCCAGCCCGTGCAGTCTACGCTTTGTTTGAAGCACCTGTACGGGAAGCCGATGCACAGTTCAAAGAAACGACCGAAGCGCAGCCGCCCAGGTGAACTTATCCTCAGGACGGGCGCTAGTACGGAATGTGTACTATGATGAAGAAACAGATTTATTCAATATTTATAATAAAACGCTCACATTGTTTGTGACTTTAAATAACTTTCACCAGCAATGGGTATTCAAAGAGATCAGAAGTATTTTTTCCTAGCGCGGTGGATACTCGCCGAACAGGAATGGCCGTACTCTCAACGGAACAGAGAAACACGCGTGAGCTCCTTTGATAGTAATTAATTCTGATTCATTCATTGATTTGCATAAGGTTATTGTGACGTCATCTCGGCGAGACTCCCGCTGCGGTTTTTTGTTGATTAAATACAATAATACAAGTATATTGATGACATCAGCTCGGAATCGCCGTAAGGATTTTGTCGTTGAGGCGATCGGGTGATCGGTGTCGCGCAAGCGGGCGGTGGTCTGCTTAGGAGCAATTTCTGTTTAAAATGACTTCTCAGGGAGTGAACTAGCACGAGTAAAACTTTAGTTCACTGCCATTCAACTAATTTCGACAGATTCGTATGAGACAACTGAACGGAAGAGAAAATGCTTATCGGATATAATTGTCTGGAGTTCGAGGAGTCTATGCTAAGCGAGGTTGACTTACAGCTCCTCCCGTTGTCGCTGCGACAACACCATTTTCATGGTGGTCGGTGCAGGCGGCTGGGATGGCTGGGGCGGCGGGGCGGCGGGGCGGGCCGGGCGGGCCGGGCGGGACACTGCTCAGTTGGAGGCTCGCGCCTGCGACTGATCCATTACCTGAGGACAAACAAACATCTCTGTGAAGAACCAGTACAATTTCTCGGTTACTTTTCTAAAATACCAATCTTTTACACTTTATAGCAGTTCTACTACTCTGGTTATTATTACGGCGCTCATGGCCATCTATGCTTTTATGACGTATTTACCTACTATCTTATTAGTGTTTATTATTATAAATGTGTCGTTTAAAATATAAAATGAATGATAAAAATTCGATTTTATTGTATTCACAATAAATGTATGTACGCGAGACAATGAAAAGTAATGCTCGACCGGCGTAGGTGAGGTAGTCGAAGTGAACTCGGTATTCGGAGTTTTTATCCAGTAATCGAGTTACCGAACCCTAAGTTAACATTTATTTGTTTTCATAATAACTCAAACGTGCGGCTTTCTATTTTATAATATGAATCAATTTATAGCTTTGGTGGACTCCACTCGTCCAAAGAAAGCACGATACACGCAATTCATTTCATAAAAATCTTATTTTCGTAATTTCTAAAAATCGTCCGAAAAGTATTTTCCAAATCAAATTTATACACGGCAAGTAAAGAGATGTGTGTTCGCCATTTCAATGTTCAAAAAAGACATTATTTTTTGGGAATTAGTGATCATAGAATCAACAATAGCGGATTTTTTTGATAATCTGCACGTGTAGCGCCACCGGCTGCCTGGTATATTGATGGAAGAAATTGTTAGCAAGTTTTTTTGTTAGATTTTTGAAAAACAAGTATAAGATACGAAACCACACATATATTTGAATCAGAAGGAAACAAAGGGTTCGGTTGGGCTCATATCATATGGATAAACCGGTCACTGGAATCTATTAATTTCGTCGTGCGATGTGCACTCGCTCCACATTCACCTGCAGCTTCCGCCAGTAGTTGATTTGTATGACGATTCACGAGTCAACGCACATGCTCGGTATCAGCCGGGCGCGTTACGTCACTGCACCTGCACTGTATTATACCGAGTACGATGAATCATAATTGCATTTCCCCAGGCGTGATAATGTCCATTCAACGTACTGTCAATGTATGATAAGGTTCGATCCAACAATTTTAGTTCTTTAAAGGCATTTTAACGATGTATAATATACGTGAGATGGACAGTGATAACTCAATGTCAAATATTTAGAGGATACTCAACAGACTGCGTAAGCTAACGAGTCGATAATAATCATTCTGATATATTGAAAAATATGAATTTATTTACAGTAAAAAAAACTTATGCACGTAATTTTCGAAAAACCAATATTTTTAAGATTTAAATTCAATAATACATAAATACCTCGACGGTCAACCGAGCGATCGTCGGAAGTCTGATAGACTGGACCGTGGGAAGCTCCTCAACCACTGTGGGCTAGCGGGCAGTGAGAAACTACGCAGGTCCTACTCGTGTCGATTGAACGTCCTTTGTCTAAGTTTCTGTTTCTTTTAAATATTGTACTCGTTTACTGTCAGCACACATCACTGTTCACAAAAAGCTCTGTACCGGTTAAAAATAAAGCCTCAGAATTGTGTCGACTATGCCTCGGTACAGAACTTCGATGCGCAGATCCACGCAGAGGTCCACGAGGCCCCGACAGCCGGCGTGACGCAACACGACCTGGCGGGTGTGAGCTCTATATTTGACACTGTCAATTGCCTAATCCAAAACCTACGCTGTTTTCCGAGAATCCCTAAGAAATCTCTACACTCGTCACTGAACGTAAACAAAGTCGAGTGCCGTCGATGTGAATGGAGCTCGCACCGGAGCAGCTAGGAGGCAGAACAGCTGTTCTTGCGCAAAATGTTTTTTTGTTATAGTTATTGGCTTCGTTTTTTTATATCTAAATATAATAGTGTCAGTAAAGTTATATTTGAACTTGTATAATAACAATAACCTTCGAGAGAATAAAATAAAAATATTATTCCATTGTAAAAATGCTCAGTTAAGAATACGTTAAAAAAACAAATAGAAAAAGAAAATAAATTCCCATCCAAGTCCTCTTAGGTAGGTATGTATAAAAAATATATCGATTACCACCACTTTGTAAATGCCACAATCAATAAATAGTATAAGCTAACGTGCAAGTTCAACATAATAATATTAATATTTATAACTATTGATAATGGAGGGGAGGTTCATTGATACTCTTTAAGCTATAAATGTTCAACTTTGTATAAATGATATTCCTGCAATCACCTTTTCGTGAACTTTGACCAATTATGAGAAATATATAAGATATTAAATTATTTTCAATTAGCAACTGGCAAATTACAAATACAATATGTTACCCTGAAATTCATCGTACTAATTAAATATATAAAATACGTATATTTAAGCTGGTATACATAGATTATTAAGTTATTATGCCGTATTGTACAATCAATATCAGACAGATTTAAGAGTTTGCAGTTTCTAATCTCGACTTACTCGGATCGATGTCGTGTATTATTTACAAGCGTGTTCAATAAAGATAAACTTAATTCTGAGATGAAGTTTATAATTTCTAGCTTACAGCTGCTAGGTCATTGTGTTTTAACAGACGTCAGAAAATCAATCGATGAAAAAGATGTGTCATCAAGACAATCTTCTTGACGAAAACGCAATTGTACTCGACCAAGTTTTATAAAATTACTGACAATGTAATATATCCTTCGCCACTTAGAGTTCTAAATACACGCAAATTTGAAGTAAATACAGAAAAATATTACTTCATCATACAAATATTTCGTCACAACGGCCATTTTGGGAAAATGACGGATGTCGTACTATGAGATTTTACAGTTGTTTAAACAAATGTATTGGTTTATATAGATTTAGGGAAGTAAATATGCTAAGAAATGTACTTACACTTTTAAAATTGGTGGAATATGCTCAAAATCCAAATAATTTTGATTCACAAACGACACTTCACTGAACCGAGCACTTTCGTAAAATCGTTATTCCAACTGACGATAGAGGGAGGGAATGTTTGGCATTTTGAGTTTGGAATCTGCGACAGCAGCGCCGGTAGCTTCCAGCGAGTACTAGCTCGCCACCGCCACCGCCACCGCCACCGCCACAGCCGCGGCCACAGTCGCAGCCACAGCCGTTAGCCATCTCGGTAGATAATACAGTCGATGACTTTTTGACGATAAAAATATCAATTTTCTATTTTAGATTTTTTTTTTTAATTCTTCAACAGTATGTAAAAATAACAAAAAAAAGCAGTCATTTTTACATTTTGTGAAAAACGTTAATTTGAAATTTAATTTACATAATCATTTATTATAATTTTTGAATGTTGAAAATAAATCCATTCCCGTTTATTTTTTGATGAAATAAAATAACCAAATTGATGATTTTCCTCTTCACGGGAGACTGTAGTATAATTATAAAAAAATACTTTTAAAGCAATGGCAACATCTGAATACAAATGAAAATCTAACATAACAAATGTCCGATTTGTGTGCGCTCATTTTGCTGCTTCCTATATCTGGTGGCTCGTTTCACACCCACTTCTTTGACATTTGTGTTTATAAATGTTGAAGTCGACGTCGATTGAACCGAACGAAGAATGCGAAAGAAAATAAAAAATGCGGTATGTCCGTACGTCAGCATATTGTTAATCTTTCACTTATTTGATGTGTCCGAATACAACTATTTTAGAATTTACATTTGACCATATTAAGTTGAAGGGAATCAAGTTTCATAGTTATAATTTTATTATTAATCTATTCGCAACGAAATCGTGTGATTTTAATGTAAATATGTTATGTACATAACATAGTGCTCGATTATTGTAGCTCAAAGAGATGGTAGCGAATGTGGATTGGGCTAATGCTGCCCCTGATAACGACAATAATTGCACAATGGCCTACCCACTTCCTATCGAGTCAGAGACTAGAGCGTGCACCCCGAATGTCGCCAAGGCGGTGCTCACTTGCAGACCAAATTCTCATCCATTCTTCGAAAGAACACTACTCCTACATGACGCTGTCAAGGTAATTTCAATTTGTTTGTTTTCCATTGATAATCAGCGAAAATCACATCCTTGACTGCACCAAAACTGTTCAACTTGATAACCTCTCGGAAGTTAATCTGTAAAAATCTTATCTTATTCCTTGTAGGCAGACCTGATGGTCTCTTTTATGTCTCAATAAATATTTACAACAGTTTTAAAACAGCATTTAAGTGTGTTCACTTTTTCACAAAGTCTTGTATTATGATAATACTCATCTTAATAATTATTGTTTGTTGCTATATTTTTTAATTTAGGGTATTGATTTTAATATGCATAAGTACAAATTTCTACTTAATTTGTTTACAATGTTGTTATAGCTTCATATAAATCATGTTAATATAAATGTATTGCCTAGGAATGTTTTTAGTTGATAGGTTAGTTTTCTGTTGTATGTAATATTTGTGGATTAACTGAGTATTAATTTGTTACTTTCACCGACCTGTGGAGGTCAGCATTCCAGTCTTTATTCAATTTGGTTTTAAATTGGTTTTAGGCACCAGTAATTGCAATTGATTTTTCAACCCACACACCGAATCCCTTAATTGTGTGTGACTTTTTGACACTTAAATTGTTATTAGCTTATGAAGAAGAACTCTAATGTTAATAACTTTTCCTTTAAGCAGTCTTATATTGAAAAATATTAAATTCGATTAAAATAAATCTATTTTTAGCATTTGGCAGGGTCTTGCCTACATAATTGACAAAACTAGAAATAACATTTTTTATGTAATCACTGATCCTATTATAAATATGTTTTATTTTTCATAGTCTTCACATTGAATTTACAATATATAGATCAGTTATTATAACATAAATAAATTCTTATTTTACTATTTTTTTAGTTAAGTTTTCTATAACACTTATATTAAATTTATTATTTAACTGTGAAATTGTATTAACACGTTGACCGCCAAGCGGATTTTCGTAAAATGTCCAAAAATTGGTTTCACGTTTTTAGGTTTAATTTAATATAATGAGCAGAAATACAATTATTTAATTTGTTTTGAGGTGATTTATTGGTATTTACAAGTATGTCGTGTCGGCCACCGGTGGCTGACACGGCAGTCAACGTGTTAAACAATATTATTAAATAGTTAAAAAAAACTGATTTTTTTTTTGCTTAAATAATTCGCAATAATCAATGGTTAAGATACATGGTATGTGGAAGGTTTATATGTCTACATTTTGTATCTTTCACTTGCACTTCTGTATTATATTTCAAGATAAGAAGTTTTTAATGTTTTCTTGTGACATATTAAATGATTCCATATCATCAAAATTTTTATAGAAAAACTATGGGACTGTTTGCTTTCTTATAAATATTAGTTGGTTGATTTATGTTGTAATATGATCGATTAATATATAACTATTCAATAATCTTGGAATGTGACTTAGACAATAGAGATAATTAAGTTTATTTTTATAAAATTGTGGTAGGAATATTGTAACAAAGTAGTAAACACACTTTTTGCATATAATTTTTACATAAAATTTGTTCAACTAGAAACATTTATTTTTTATCCTTTTCTGGTAGTAACTTGTCTGTATATATCTGATTTATCAAATGAAAATCAACAATGTCAAGAATAACTACTACTTGTTGTAAAACTGAATAAATACTTAATTTATTCATCCAATAACATAATGAACCATATTACCCACAATATCAGAATATATTATTATTATAGTTGGATGACTCTTGGATGGACAATTTATAGTAATGAATTACATAATATTATTTCAGGTTGGGAGATCTGTGGCAAAAGTTAGACCTACTGCAGACAATGCACTTTTTGATTGTAAGGTTTTATCAAGACTCCATGCTTCACTTTGGTATGATGATGGACATTTCTTTCTTATGGTAAGTTTGTTGCATTGTTTGTATACTTTATAACCACTCAATTTGTTTGAAAAGAAGTGTTGATTTGGACTAATTCTGTCTTTTTTTGTAGGACACAAAAAGCAGCAATGGAACATTTGTTAATAATCATCGCCTGTCAGAAGGCAACCAATCTTCTGTACCTCATGAGGTGTGCTCTGGAGACATTGTACAGTTTGGTGTGGACGTTATGGAGAATGCTTGCAATGTAAGTTTTATTGAATATTTCAATTACCTTATTATTTTAAAATTTAAAGTATTCTAACAATGAGTATATTAATTACATTTGTGACTATTATTAGTAGACAATTGTTTAACTTATCAAATTCCATGATGAAATTAAATATAATTTTCAATGACTGCATGCACAGTATATTATCGTATTATATTTGTCATCATTGAAATCACAAAAGAGTGCAAAAAAGACATTTGACCAGTTTTGGTAATGAAAATCCTGTTTTCAAAATATTTCATTTTAGATCACATACGGTTGCATAGTTGCTACTCTTAAACTTTATCTGCCTGATGGAAAGGAAGCAAAAGCCTCTCAGAGCACCACTGTGAAATCTCCTACACACCTGGACGATCTCTACCAGCTGCATCAATTTATACAGGTTACTGTCACTTATCACAAATTAATATTAACACAAAACAATTCTACCTTTCCATTTAATTCCAAACATGACAATAACAATAATCTTACAAATAAACAATAATCTTATGCAATAACATTCAAATTTTAGGAAGCTATGCAGCGTGAGCGCTTCCTGGAAAGTAAGTTGCTGTCTCTGAAGCAAGTGGTGGAGGGCTGTCGTGGCACTGTGGCTACTTCATGGCATGCACTTGTATGTGAGGAGCGTCTGCTTGGCCGTGTTCAATTTCTGGAGCGCCGCCTCGCTGCTTCCACCAGCGCTAACAATCCAAACGAAATGCAGCAGCTATTGGATGATAAACATCAGTATGAGGTAATGATCATTTCAACTTTACTTTTGAACCCACTTTTGAAGCATCATCATTTGAGTCATGTTGACTCATTACAAAATAAGCTTATTAATTTGATACCTTGTTGTCATCAGTTGAGTGTGAAGGAAGCTCTGAGAGTGGCTCACGAGGAACGCTTGAAACTAATGAACAAACTGGGGACTCTGCAGTGGTCTATTTGCTCATCAGAAGAGGAATGCGCGGAGCTTCGAGATAATGCTCAATGGGCGCACCATCATCTCAGGGTGATTTTCTTTATATAGCTTAGGCTCGCTTTCAAAATGTGCCTGTGAATATGCAAATGTATTGTAATATTTATTTGATGTGTGGAACAGGAACTGGGTGGTGAACACTCGGCCCTGCAGCGGCAGATGCAAGAAACACGCGAAGCTCTGAAGGCTGCAGAGCGACAAGTCATAGAGGAAAAACAAAAAGTGACCGAGCTTTTATCACAACGAGACAACAGACTCAATCATGTTAGTAATATTTGTTGTCAACAAGTCTATTTCCGGTCAATTAATTTATGTAATGTTGATGTGTATTAATATTTTGATATTTTTTTATACGTCCCAAATGTTTTTGTGTATGTAACCTTAGAAACATAAATTTATTTTTAACTCTACCTCCCTAATTTCTGTGGCTGCACGGTAAAATATCATCATTTATAGATTTTCATATCATTTCTATAAATTACACTTCGTCTTTGAAAATACACACTTGGATTTATTACTATTTGTGTATCTTTTGTTTGATGAGTGAATATGTAAATCTTACCTAACTCCTGTGAGTTTTTGTATCCTAACGATAATGACAAACCATTATACTCGTACAATGATCTACATAATGATCACAATATAGTCGAGCATCACTGTCCTAATGGATGCACATTTTGTTTTAAAGGCTGCAAACAGTGAAAATGGATTTACTGACGATGCGCTTGACCATGATAAAGAGGCCTGGATTATTGACAACAAATCCTGGACTAAGTCTGACCAGAAAGAATCATCACTCACTGGAGATATGAAAAAGCTTCCTGAGTATATGAATGGCATTTTGCCTAATAATGTTCTTGATACGGTGAGTTTAATAAAGGTTTAGTTAGTATAAATAAACTAACTGCCTAAAATATAATGGATTAATGGTTATATCTTTTATACACTCGTCTCACATGTGTATGTATAATAGTTCACAAAGTGTATTGACATCAGGACTCATGTTTCCGAATCACCCACATTATTATTTTGCACACTATATATATATATATATATTTTTTTTATAAATGAAATACTTTTATGATTTTTCCACATGTTTAGTTTTTTCCTCATGTTTATCACAAAAGTATTTTATTTAAAATATTAAAATGAAATTCCACCAAGAGCTTACTGTCAAAAATATTGAATATATATATATATATATATATTCATCTCTTTTATCATATTTTCCTTGAGCATAGTAATAAAAAAAAATAAGTGCTTTAAAGACTCAAATATTTATTTCATCATTATTTTTTCATACAATAAAATACAATCAAAGTAAAATAGCTTCACCAACTCTTTAGCGCAAAAAAGTATAATGTCCAATATGCGTCCTTATTTTTTATTTTTATTTATTTGGGTATTGATTTTTAAGAATGAATTGAATTATTATAAATATTTAATCCCGAGGTTTGAAACCCACTATTTTGAAATAATAATAACATATTGTAAAATAATGTGAATTTCTTATATTGTTTTAGATTTCACGTAAATCTGTTAACCCTCTGCGTCGACTTCTTCAAGCTAAATTGACAGCATTAGAAAATGAATTATTCAAATTGGAAGATAATATCTCTGGTAATTTATGATCTATTGACACTTTTACTTGTAATCTTTATGTTTTTTAAAAGTTTGATAAATAATTTTATTTTTATTTACAGAAGATGAAGCAAATGATAACTCTGCTAACGGAGAGCCTCATAATCAGTCTGAGAAGGAATCTTTACAGGATAATACTAATGACAATCATTTGACGGATGAATGTTCAGAAACATCAGAGACGTCCACCATAGTGAATGAAGAGTGCAATCTGAATGATACATTATATGATGATCGTGAACAAACTGTTAATTTAAATGATTCAGTAAGTACACATTTTTTTATGTTGACTCCTCACCCTGGAGATATCACGCAATAATCATAATGATATAACCCTCCCCACATCCCCACCCCCATTTTGGATAGCAAGTTGAAAATAGTCAGTAAGCAAGTAAAAAGATGTAGTTCCAACTTGTTATCCCTGACCCTTTGCTTATCAAAAATTATTTTGTCTACTGTGCATTGTCAGTCCAAATTAATAAAAAATAAAATAAATAAATACTATATTTTATAAAAATATTTTTATATTTATATATTCATTATATTTATACATATATTTTATATTTTATTAAAAATAAATAAATACCATAATTTTGAAAATATTCAACTATTTTTAGTCCAAAAAAGTTGATAGATTAAATCGAATCTACATTATAATTTATTGCAGAATTTGGAAAACAGTTCATTTGTGGAAGAATTCAACAATGACATGAGCAAGGAGATGCAGATAATGGTTCTACGAGAAGAAATTAAAAAAATAAATGAAGATATCAACCACATAGATGAAGAATTATTGCTTCAAAAAGTAAGTACACATAAAACTTAAAATTGAACATGATTTTTCATTTTATAAGATATAATTTTTTTTAAATAATTTGAATTGTATTATTTTCTTGCAGAACACTCCTTTGCAAGATGAAATTCCCTCTGTCCAAGGTGATGTGATTAATTTGCAGATGGATCCACCAACTGTTACTCCGACATTGACTCAACCATCCTATGAGCTATCAGTACTGAAGGTTTCCAAAGACGTGTTGACTTCTCAAAATGAAGAATTGCAAAACAGTCTCGATGAAAAAGTTGAGCAGTGCAGAAAACTAGAATTAGAACTTTCTCAAAAAGAAAAAGAAAAATCTGATGAGGAAGGAAGTTACAAATATAAAAGAGAAGCTAAAGAATTACAATATCAGCTGACTAAAGCTGTCGAATCAGAAGCCAAAAGTTCTCGAGAAGTTGAGAGATTAAACACGAAAATTACTGAAATACAGAAACAACTCTATGAACGTCCGCAAACATCAGATATAGAAAAGATAACAACCAAACTTGAAAAACTTCAAAAGGAGCTGGACTCTAAAGAAGAGCTAGTGGAACTGCTTAATATCCAAATCTGTGATCTTACCAACGTTCAGCATGTTCTTGAGGAGCAGTTAAAGAATCCTGATAAGGTCAAAGACTCACAAGAGACTCCTATTAGGGAAGTCTGTGACAAGATTATCATGACTGAGTCAGAATCTGCAAATACAGACTTAAATGTGTCTTCAGACCAATCGGGTCACGTAGTGATATCATCGAGCTTGGCTGCCGCTGAACTGTGGGGTGGTTCGCCATGCAAGGAGGATGGTTCTCTCTCATCCATATCTGTAGACTTGAAGAGATTATCGGAGTTGGAAGAAGAGCTAGTTGTAACTAAAGAAAAATGGGCTCACATCAATGAGGATAGGTCTCAGCTAACTTTGGAGCTGCAAAGTTTGACAGAGAAGTACAATCACTTGGCTAACCGTTCGTTGCTGGATTGTTTAATGTACGTGGTCCCTGTGGTGGCTGTAGTGATGTACTTGCTGTTGTTCCGCTACATTTCCTGATTTACGGCCTCGTGGGACCCACCCTCTTTTCGTCCATAGTGTCTGTGCACACCTTGTCCTGTTGTTCTTTTTGAAAACGGCCAAAATTCTGCATAAAAGAATGACTATGAAAAAAGTGTATAAATATATATGTCTGTACCTAACTATAAAATACGATTAAAATACAATCAAGATGTGAAAAACTTGATCAAAATCCCAAATTCTACCAGTGGTAATGATTTAATATATATACTACGCAAATGTGAAAGTGTAAAATAAATAGCCATCATAACATTTATTGAAACATAATTTTCACTCAAGTACATTGAGATATGGTGTTTTAGTGCAGATGAAAATTTGTGTACATTTGCTTGCGGTTGGTTTGTAATACTTGTATAATGATAAATGTGTTGGTCATGTATATACATACCTATGTGTAAGTAAGGTATCCTGCTGCGGGCTTTACATCACAACAATCATTCTTATTTAATTGTACTTTTTGGAAACATTTTTCCACTACGGAGAAATATTCAAAGTATATAATTAGTCTTTGGTTATAAAATTACATAAAGTGAATAATAATTATGCTTAACCATTTCACAATTATATCAATGTAACTAATAACTTCTGAAGGTACGATACTTTTGTATATTTTGCAAATAATTGGTCTTTGGTGCTCGCCATTTAATTTATATTATGTAAACTACTTATGCAAAAATGTTCTATATTATTTATTAATATTGTAAATTGTTTATTTTTTTGTTTTTTTGTTGTTAACGTTTGTAACTGTAAATACACAATCCAGAAAACCTTGCGAAACGAAAGTCTATTTGAGAATAGTTTATTTTCGTAAGATGTAAATATTTATTAATGAAATACAATTAAAAGTTCCATCATTTTTTGAAATATTTTTTATCGGACAAGAATGAAACATCAAAAGGAATTAAAGAACGTGCATTTGTGCCATAAACATTAGCTTTATTTCTCAAGGCAATCATTCTGTCACTCTTTGGTGATGGACTCGGTACAATGCATTTAATTTTAAAAATCTATTTATCTTTGTTACATTCATATGTGTGATATGTTGAATAGGAGTTTCACTGAAAAACATTGAGAATTCCAAGAAAACTATGAAATTTATAGCATATTATTTATAATCTTGTTAATATTTAAAGTCTGCATTTTCTTTTATTTATTCGAAATAATAAAGCTATATAAATGTATGTTTAGTTGGTATCGCACTTCTGTTTATTTTTCTACCTCCAATGGAGTAAGCCATATTTTGAATTCCAAGCTAATTGGTTTCATATTAAGCGCTCTTCATGTATGAATTATTCCACTCATTGGACTGTATTATACTGCACGGGTGTGGGTGTTGACCCCTCATTCTCCGTTGCTATATTGGAATACCATATTTCTCTATTATTGTATTTATCTATAGTAAATATTCCCAGGCTTTGTGCTAATACATATATAATTTACTGTCAATTGAATAAAAATATGTTTTCTAAACATATTTTAATAACCAAAGATAGTTAGTTATCACCTAACAAAAAAGGGTAAATGATTCATTTTAACACGTTTTTATTTTCCTGGGAATGTTTATGATAGTTATGAAGAAAAATTAGAACCTCCAAATCTTATTTACGATTTTTGTTGTGTTCTGAATAAGTTTTAATCAAGGGCCACTGAATTTTCATTATTCAGGGGGAAAAAAAAAATATTTACCATGTTTTACTTTTCTTTTTATGTTATACCCATTTTCTCTGCTTAATATTATTTTAAAGTATAATTTAAAATTCATCAAAATATTCTCAATATTTAAATATCTTTTAAGAGATAAAGTACAATAAGTATATGTGAATTTTTTATAATGGAGATTTTAGTTAATATGGACAGTATTGTGATAGTGTTAGGCGATATAGAATGAGAGAAGTGGAATATTTGAGAAAGCTACTGAAATTTGATTATTTTCAACGTTGTATCACTTCTTATGGCACAAAATTTTTCATTCTTATAAAGATACTAAAAATATGAAATGCGAAGAAAGTAGTTTGTGATGTGAATAGTGTAGGAAAAATTATTGTCCTTTTATTAAATCGTAAAGTACTTCATTTGGAATATTGTAATAAGAATTAATTTACATTTTGGTGTTCAGTGGCTTCATTTTCATGCATATCTTGATTATTGAACATTGATGAGGTAGTATCATTAGGAAATGTATACATATTTAAAAATATTTTCTATATCAATAAAGTTTAATTCATGTTAAGTTTATGATTATCCTTCCTTAATTAAACCGATACTCTATACATAATTAGAAGCCTTTCAATTTTACAATTATCAGAGCAAAGTTAATATTTGTCTTACGTTTGTCTATATATAATCTACTTCCATGCAATAAAATTACATATCCTTTTAAAAACGCCCAGCGAATGGTAAAATGATACCGATCTTGGTTGTGCATTTTTTGCACAACAATATGATTGATATTCAAAGAGTTTACATTTTAATTTTAATTGCTGCATAAGCCTTACTGAAACTTTTGGAACAGTTCCCAAAGATGCAAATGAAACTTTTAATTTCTTTGTAAGTAAATGGTTTCCTAACACACTTGTGGATTTTCAAGGGTTGGATTCCAAAAATAAATGTAACGTGATCGTCTATATAAATTTATAATTTTCTATTTAGTAATCTGTATAAGTTGTCTTTTAAAAATTTTTGCCATTGAAGTGAATTGAAATTCTTATTTATTAGGTTTCATGTTTGTAAAAGAGACAGCGTGAAATATAACTCCAACATCTTCAGACCTAATATTGAATGAAATTTGTTTTGTTATATCATTTTATAATTATAAGAATCTTTCACTGCCACTTTAAATTGTTTTAATGAAATATTCTTCGATTGGTTTGTAGTAAAAATTGTTGGAAAAAAAATAAATATCTTATCTATTAGGATCTTTTTTATTTAAATAATAAAATATTAAAATTTGTAAAAATAATATAAAATTATTATACATGTATTGTCAAGTGTGCAGAGCTTGCATTGAAATATTTGCAGAAAGAAGAATGAGTGAGATGTAGTGGTGTCAACATCGAGCTCAGGTGATGTAATGATGATCTTTCAATGTCATCTATTTGCTAATGGAGTTTTTAATTATTATCTTCTTTCATTCAATTTAAGTCAATAATTGAACTGTACGTATTGTGTGATTTATTACTAAAGAATATTTTTTATTACAATATGTCTGGTATAAAAACCAATAAAAATTTGAAGATGAATTATTGTAGTCACTAAACATTACATTCACACGCTCTTAGGATCAATTTTGAGGAAATATAATTTAGGCAAATAGATATGGCCATCAATATTGAGTGAAAACTCCTGATCCTTGCTTCAGAAACTTATAAGGCTTCACTCTATTTCTGCCTTTCACTGGTCGAAACATTACTTTATCGGGAGGAAACTCTGTGGACCCTACTGCCTCCAAAAGGATGTCCAAACAACATAACAATCGTGTAAGTTGTCCCGTCAGAGTTACTTTATTTTTTTCCTTAGTTTCTGAAATACACCAATCAGTGTTGACGCAACGTTCTATGTCTCTAATATCATCATCCGTTCCAGCATGATGAGTCCCATTCCAGTGCAGGGTTAGCGAGAAGATTGGTGCTCTTCTAGGATAATCGCTCTTGAGGGCAACCAAGGCCACTAACTTTGCAGATTGCCTCGTGATGATGGCTCGATAAAGCATGTCATGCTGTGATACAATACCAAGGCTTATCATCTGAGAGGCAGAGACAGCACGACTATACTCGAGCCAAGAGATGGACTGCCATACGGTCAATGATCCTAAAAGGCGTACTGGCCAAGGCCCCATATTTTCCAGTGGTGGTATATTTCCTGATTCTAAGTCTTGCAACTCTTTCATTAGATTGATTCTAGATTTAAGACGTTTCTGAAGTGCTATCAAAACACTTTCAACACTGGCACCGCTCAGAGTCGGGCAGGGTTCATTGAACATTTTTACAGTAGATGTATTTCTTTCTTCACTGAAAATAGAAGGTGTCATAAAATCAAGGCCACACATACGCTGCGCCCATACATAAGGATAACCCAACTTAGGAATAAACTGGGAAAAGTCTCCTTCTATTCCAGCTGACCTAAGAAAGTATCCTGTAGCAGGGTGAGGTGATTCTGTTCCATAATCTCCAGGATACAGACCGTGTAATATACTTTGGCTGTTTAGAACGTCAGCTGAAGAGACTCCTGGCGGCTTAGGTATATCTATTGTACTCTGAACGGTGATTATTTTCAAATGTATCAAGTATGAAAATGACAATGTCACTGAAGCTTCATCGAGTTTCACAATCAAGTTCACTAACAAGGGATGCGCTTTGATAACAAGCTTCAATTTCTCTTCGGCTCTCTCTTGTTTTGACTTCTTATTTAGACTTCTATGGTGACGTTTCTTCTTATCTGCATTTTCTTCTTCCTTGGGATCATCATCTTGATCAGAATCTGAATCGCGGAATATATCAGAACAAGGTTCAATGCGCTCTGGTCTCTTTGCTTCTTCTTCGTCTCCAGAAATTACTGCAAGAAAAAAAAATTAAATATAAGGAAAAATTATTAACTACACAATTTTTTAATTCATCAGAAAACACAAACTCACCAACTCGCACCAAATCATGGCCAAAAGCTTCAGCATAACCCTGAGCACGGGCATGCAGCAGAAACAGCGGTGGGGGCAAAAGCCCGGCTGGCCCAACACCTGTAGTGGTAGCAGCTGAGGGTCCAAGGCCCAGTGCTGTACGCAATGGGGCCGTGGCAGCCAAGGCTTCGCGCAAACCAGGAGCGAGGCTGTCCAGACGAGCTCGTGCGTGGGCCAATGATCCCGACACTGTTGCTGCAGCACGCTGCAGTTCATGGCATGCCTCTGAGAGTTCACGGCGCTGACGCAGTTCCCACTCAAGACGAGCCAGTCGAAGTTGGTGATCATCCGATTTAGTTACTTCCTAAATATCATTAATGATGTTATCGAAAGGAGCCATAAAGTATCAAAATAATCTATGAGAAACTCAATGGACTAGACATAAAACAGATATATTGCTAGTAGATTTTGCAGCATTACCACGAAAGTCAAAGGCGAAATCAAATAACCAGGTTTAATAATGCTCATCACAAAACTAAAAGTGTCCACGAGGGATCATGAAAGGTCAGGAAATCCAAGAACTCTTTGGTAAAAAGAAAAACAAGCAAACCTGGCCCTAAAGTTATTAATTAGCAACTGAAATATAATATATAATAAAGTTGTAAAAAAATATATCATTAAAAAGAGACAAGGGTTTTTTGAGAGTTTTCTCAACAAGAGAGGCAATTAGCCTGACTTTTTGTGCCTACTCTGTTTATCTGACACATTTTTTTTTTATTCTTGATTTTTTAAATGCATCTGTAATTTTGTTATCTTACGATTATGACATCTACTACTGACATTGTAAAATGCTTCACTTAGTAAAGGCAACACCTGGTTGGTGAGGCACTTACAATCTTTAAAAACGTGCTACAATGCAGTTTTTTGTTTTAACTAATTATTTAAATATTTATTTTCAATTTATTTTTATTAATATAAGATATGAGTGCACAGTGAAAATTTAAATATTATTTATGTTTTTATTATAAAGACTTACAGGACGAGATACTTCTTCCGGAGCATTTTTGTAAAATTCTTCAACTGGAACAAGATCAATTTCTTCATCTTTGGATTTAAATTGAAGACATTTAGTTACTTCTTTGTCTAAATGCTCTGTTTCATACAGCAAGTTTTGTAATAGCAGATGGGTAGAGTCCAAAGATTGTTTTTCCTTGTGGAGTGCATCTCTCCCAGCTTTTGTGCGCACTTTCTCTAGTCTATTCAATTTCTTCAATGTGACAAGTAAAAGGGTAGCATGTATGCGCTTTCCGGCTATTCCTTTACGTGCCTGAAATAAACCCTAATTGTGTTATAAAATAGCCAATGAGAATGTTTAAAGTTTTGACATTCAATGCTTGTTTTTTACCTCTGGTGTATTTAGGGCTTTTAGTTCAGCAATTTCTGAAAATAATTGTCGAATATCTTGACAGGTTTTATAAAAAAGTGCTGCATCTTTTTCAGCAGGTCTTTGCTGCGCTTCTGCTTCTTCAAAGTTAACTACTTTCTGAAAAATATCGATTCAATTGAATATAACAGTATTTATATAAATAAGGTTAAAAAAAGATAAATATTTAACAACATTACACCTGGTAAACATCAACCTCTACCGGCTTAGAAACTTCAATCGGAACTGTAGAGACACTGGTTAATTTTCTACGCTTTTTAACAGTCAAATCGGTATCTTTTGCCATTGCAAGAAAGAATCAACAATACTAAAAATTAAGTTGAATAATATAAATATAATGGCTTGGATAAAAAAACGCTCTCGGTATCAATGTACTAAACAATGTTCCACTTGATTATTTTTTTCGGTACAGGACTCGTCTTATCTTCGCGTGTGACAATAGAGTGCTGCCAGATAAATAAAGGAAATTACGACAGTTACGAAATTATAAATCTATATATTTTTTAATAAGAATAGCTTATAAAGCTCTGTCATGCTTAATAATGGCTGAGAAAAAAAAATTTAATCGTGACCTGCAGAGTCTATTAGTCAATTATAGTAGTAACGTGAATATGCTATCGTCTGATAGATTAAATATCGAGATCATTGTATTAACGATTCAACTTTTGTATTTAAGTTATAATTAGAAACACTCGTACCTCTCCACGCCGTTGTTAATAAACTATTATTCATGCTACTGCAACTTGCTATATATAAGACAAAATATAAATTTCCAAATATTATTTTCTTTAAAAAATATATATTTATCTGCTCACAACTATATTTACACAATTCGTACCATAGACTATATTTACACAATTCAAAGACAATTTTAGAAACGTCAAGTGGACTAAGTGGAAAATAACCTCGCGGAATTCAGCTAAACCCACAACTCCACCCAGAGTAGCTCTGAAATGGCTAATTTGTGGAAGTTGGGCTATCAATATATTTCCAAAACTGTGCCTTACTTTTATTCAAATAGATATTTAACTGTCTCTTCGACATGTCGTCTGAAAGAAAGTATGTGCAAATTTTCGGTGTAATTACTAAATTTATTTGTGATAATTATTAAGTTATTTAACAAGATAATTATTAAGTTATTATTTTCAGTTCATGAAACGAAAAACGGCAAAGAACTTATTATAGAGGGTGTCTATGCCCCATCACCGAGAGAAAAATTATTGGTAAAGGCTGAGAATGTACCAGGAAACAAGAATCCATGTGCTGTTTGCGCTTTAGAATTAGATGTAAAGCACACAGATGTCCTAATACTGAGTCAATTTGTTAGAAGCGATGGATGCATGCTTCCCCGGAGGATCACCGGTTTGTGTACTCGTCAACAGAAAAAAATTGGCACCATGGTAACAATGGCTCATAAAGCAGGTAAGAATATGATATTTTTTAGTGATATACTTTTGTACAATTCACTATGCTCGTAAAGACACACGCAGTTGTCTATCTTCTGATAGATAAAGTTTACTTTTTATTCCTTCAGTGTGGCATATATTGTGGTGGTAATTAAAATTGAACATACTCCTGATGGGAAAAAATCAGTTTCAAGTTATACAATTTAAATTAAAATATAGAGGTTTCCAAATTTAAAAAAATTAAATGAATTTCACATGCACCAAGAGATAGGATTATATCCTGATATGCCCACTGTACCTCAAAATAAAACAGAACATACCTTTTGAAATTGTCAATTTTTTTTTTACAATTCATTACCAAAAAATGACTTAAATATTAAAAATACTATTTTTTTATAACTTTAATAAGAAATTCTATACTTTTGGATACCACTTTTGCTTTTAGTATGTAATATTGAATCTGCCACTCTCTCTCTGCTATTAGTGCATTGGTAATTTTTTCCTCTTGGTATCCACAACATGCACCATATTTAGCAGTAATTTACTTACCGTTTATTTGCATCCTATATGTTTGTATGGTTTTTAGGATTGATGATCAACCTGACACCTAAAAATTGTAAAAAGGATCCTACAAAACGTTATCAATACAAAAAGTTTAATACATATTACGATGAGTATACAATCTTCAATAAATGGCGAATCCCTAAGCCTCTCGATAGATTTAAACGTTGAAGATTTTTTAAGTGCTAGAAGACCTCATCAAACAACTTTAGGATAATAAAAATAAAGTAATTACATATTAAACATGCTTTTATTCTCAAAATAACAAAAAATACTTTAGTATTACGATTCAAAGATCAGTTTGACAAAAGATAAATATCCATACATTTGCAAAATCCAAATGAAATTTGGAAAGCATATGAGACACAATACAATATGTAGAAAATAACATTCAATATACTTGTGAAATAAAAATATTACTTAAAAATTTGCAACAAACTGGATCATATAATAGTCATATTGATAAAAAAAAGAAAAAACTGTTTTTAGAAAATAGTATGCACTTAAATGCTCATTACTGCACTAACAGAAATATTTAACTCGAGATGGTTCTTCAAAAATTATTCAGGAATCAGGTGTACATATAAGTACATTTACTTTAGGTTACCAAGTAAATTATATGAGAGTCATGAAATTAATTCTATCACAGTCTTTCATATAGATACAAGTATCCAAGATCTTTGGGTGGGTTTTCAGAAAATGCAACTTTGTTGTCATTGAAGATAACCCAGCGGCCTTCGTGTAAAATATGGCATACGTAATGACCAACTTGAGTAGACGTTCCCATATGTGAAATAAATGCCACAAGTTTGTATTCTGAAACAAAGATGTTTTATTAGAACAAATATGAAGTGATAGCTGAGAATTTGAAATATGTATTTTTTAAATAATTGAAAAGAATACTCACTGCTGTCACCATCTTTAAACTCAGGTTCTTGAGGGGGCGGGTTTCCAACGGCCGGTGCCTCAGCATCCAGTTCTGATGCGTGACTAAATATCCAGTCTACAGCTCTTTCTACATTGTTTTGAGTAGCTCTAAGGGCTTTCTCTGCTTGAGCACTGGTGAAGCCCATGGACATTATCATTTCTATATCTGCATCACTAGGCTTAGGTGTGTTCTCTTCTACAAAGTACAAGTAGTTTTATAATTAAAAAAAATACTGCACAACAGTTTGAGAAATCAAATGAATTGAGACAAAACTAACGTGATTTGTCTGTGCCGGGTGGGGTAAACGTGTCTGCAAAGTCAGCGTCACCAATATGCTCCATGATCCAATTTGTGGCAGGATCCAGCCCCGCATTCTGTGTAAAGAACAATGCTCGCTTGCAGGATTCTGAGGGAAATCCCATATCCATCTAATTAAAAAATAATATGTAGTTAGTATAAATGTAGTCATCTGCAGAAATTACTTTCAGAAATCAATATGTCAAAAATATAATATTACATCACCTATCTATTTGAGTTCATATTAAAATAAATCACATAATGATAAACCATGGTAAAGAAATTATAGTTACGTGGATTACATCACAATAAATGATCCCTTCGATAATGGGTTGATTTGTTAGCTATGAGATGTTGTTCATTGTAAATATTGAAATGACAAACTACATAAGAGGTAAGTGAAAATAGCTCACCAGCTGAGATAAGATATTAGCATCGTATTTGGGTGGAGGCACATCCACAGTCACCTCAGGAAGTAAAGTCTCTCCTTCTTTTAGTCCTGTGCCTCTTAAATGCCCCAAATCCATCTCCAATGGCATCTTTAATGAGAATAAATTCTCATCAGTAGGTTTTATAAATTTGCATTAGTGGTGTGTAATCACACAATGAATCCATAGAAACCATAAAACATTGTTTTAAGATCAATGTGTTTAAATGGGTTGCATGTTACAGTAATTAAAGATATACTCGTACCTAGTACCTATGTAAGGAAATATTAATTAGTAATAAAATGATAACTTACATCAACTTCAACATCCAGTTTGATTGGGACCCAGTCAGATCTCAAAGTAAACTTTTTGAGTTGAATCATTAGATAATCAGGAAAAGTAGCTAGTCGGGTGGTCCTGAAAACAAAATTATGAGGTTTATAAACTGTGTTTGATATAATATTGACAAAAATTAAATATTGATACTCACTTATTAGCTGTGACCTTTTTGTTGAGTGCTGCACTGAAGAATTGCTCCACCTTTTCTTCCTGAGCAAATGCATCAAGACATGCTTTAAATGAAATTTGCGGCCTGACCACACACGAGGGATCCCTATAACAGTAATGAAGAGGTATATAATAATACAAAGAAATCATGAGCATCTCATAAAATATCATATATAATGTAAATTACAGTCGCTGTCCCATCTCTTCCACTTTTCGGCGCTGCTCTTCGTAGTTTTCCACCTGCAGAAGGTTGTGTGCTGCACCAAGTGGTACAGGCAGTGCCAGACATGCCTCACTACGCCGTGTGTAACGCACACACCCTGACTCGCTGCACTGCATGCGGTCTTCGATGCTCATGCGCAGACATGATGACGGGTTTGTGGTGTGACGACTGTGTCGCTGGTAAATGGGGATGAAGTCATTTTTAGTCATAAAATTATTAATATATTAAGCTCAAATATTGGAAAGTTTTTTCACATTTGAGCATACCTCTACAAAATCCAAAAAATGCAAAAAAAACTCTTGAGCGTCTTGTTGTTTTTTGGTGCTAAATTCAGGATGTCCCTTGCCAATAAGATTCTTAAACATCTGTGGGGATATTCCTTTCTGAGTGCCTTCTTCAGGTGGAAAAGCGTAATGACCAGAAACTAGACCAACTCCAAGTTTTGCTCTATAAAAATGTCAACACATTATTGTTACAATAAAAAAATCATCACTCATTTTCAGCTACACAATAAACTTAGTTATGGGAGACTATAGTTTTATATTATTAAACTACTTAAAACTACTAATTTTTGATAGGATAAAATATTAATTTTAACTTGACATATGAGTAATGTCTCGCAATACGAGTAGTACACTCAGCTTGGCAATCAAGTCCCAGTATAAAGTAGAATATAGTTTACTCGTTATCTGTCAATATAGTCATTCAGAAGTCAACCAATGTATTTTTATTAAAAAAAATAATTATAACTTACGTTTGGATGATGAAATCATTAGCTGGATCTGACGGGAACGAGCTGAATATTTCAGTAGCGTTAATGACAAACCGCTTTATGAAGTCAGGAATCGTGAAAATGACCTGCAGTTTAAACTATTTAATTTTACTACTATTTAAATACTACTCAAATATCTTAATATGAAAAATTATCGAAGTATAAAATAAGCCCGAAGACCCAATATACACTTAGCAATACAACTGAAAACGAACCAACAAATTGCAATTGGCAATTATTTCAACAATTTTTCTTGGCAAAAATGGTGATGGAAGAAAATGTAATGATCTTTACATATGATAGATTGCCACTTGATATAACAATAAACAAGTTATTCATTTAACCTGCATAACACTGTTAAGATAGCAGGAATTGCCAAGGTTAACGAGGCCAGTGAGACGCGGACCACAAGCCGGCTGCAAGTGGCTGGACGACTCCTGCAGAGTTCCCCATTCCCAAGCTCGCTGATTCACTTCCAATTCCAATTCTACCATGGATTTTTCGGTCTGAAATTTAATAAACATTCTAAAATTGCAGTACAATTTAAATTTAATGTATGACTTTCCTGAAGAAGCTCGGGCCACATAGGTATATAAATACACCATGTTACCTTTTGCATATTGTGTATATTAATGCCAAAATGAAGAAGGTGAGCTGCAAGCTGAGGATCTTCCACCATATCGTCTTCTGCGTAAGAGAAAACGTCCGCTTTACCATCAGCAGAGATTGTGCCCAGTTTGACAGCCAGAGGGTACCCGCTGCTAATATAGTGTTGAACCTGAAAAATACTTTTTGTGTTCACAAATTGCATATTTATTAATACAGTATTATCTTTTATTGATATAATCTCTTACAGCATGGTCATTTCCACCAGAACCGTCGAAAAATTTTCTTCCACACAAGATGGCACCGTCGCTAAGGTTTAACCACAGATTCTGGGTGAGATCGCACTGACTGCACACCCAGCCTGTAGGGGGAACTTTCACTCCATTGTCTAACTGAGTCAGGTTAAGCGCATGCCTTAAAATAAAAATATTGTAATTTTTTTACATAAGCTGAGCAATAATATTGGATTTCAGCATAATAACGACTAACAAAATTAGCAATGATTCTTACTTAGAGATCTTTCGTTCTTCTCCATCCCACGTACCGGCTAGAGCTTCCAATTCTGCCAAGCGCAAAGGAGATGCAGCATCAAGTATTCCTTGAACTGAAGAAATAACCTGAAAGTAATGTTTTGTAAAATTAATACAAGGTCCAGGCTGTTGGTAGGGAAAGACTTATGCATGTAACATGCATATAAGACTACTTTCAACTCTGTTGCATCACTTATAACAATATAACTTTGAAAATAGTTTTTTTTATGAAAATTAAAGTGAAGGCTTTTAACATAGAAATTATTTAACAACAATTATAAGATCTGTTGCTTCGCTCAAAATAGACTTAATTGATATTTAAACATAAATTATACAATTGGATATTTTACTATATATTCAATTCCATACTAATAATTGATCTTGAAAACTTCTTATACATAAAAAAAACTTGAACTAATAAGTCTTTTTAATATTACACTCATTGTCGCTCAAAATATCTGACGGTTCATCAACAACTATTTCCTAATCTGAATTCGTATTGATCAAATAAAGGTAGAAAACAAAAAACTCATAGTAAATAATTAAAAGTAACGAGAAACAACTATAAGGTAAGTTACCAATATACTGAAATATGGAAACCAAAATTAGACATTACGTATAATATACAGTCAATAATTAATATCAATTTTAGGGTATGTAAGCAACAGCAACAATAAAATAGATCTCACTTTCACTAAATAGCACCAAACGCTTTCAATAAAGTTATCCTGACAATGTTCATTTAGGTAATCATATCCCTCTTACTTCATTTGAATGTGTACAGTACTTTGGTATATTATAATGTATAATTACTAATAATGTAATGTCTACTTTCCTTTTTATCACAAAGTAGGATGTATTTGAAACACATTTAGGTCGTCGAGATTTAATAGATAGTGTGTAAATCCTAGATATATGTCACATTTTACAAGTAGTTAAAGATAATAATAATTTTATATCTCTGGAGGGTAATGTGTTAATAGAACTTAGCAAATAATTTTGTTGAATTCAAGGTTAAAGGTTATTCATAAAAATTACTGAGCATACCACAGAAGGCAAATTATCATTTGGCCATGGGATGACTGTAAAGGCAGGTAATATAACCACAGAATAGTTATTGGTGTATTCATATTTGGTTTTTGAAGATTCTGGATCAAATCCACCCTCGACACCGATAGCTAGTCGAGTAATTTTTTTTTCAGGACCATCTCCTTTCTGCTCTGGGGGAGCAATCTAGAAGATAATGCACTTTTTAATGATGGTATATCAATGACATTTAAATTTGGAAATATTATCTTATAATTAAAGTAGAGTCAAGATAATAAGTAATCATGGAAAAAAAACATTTATGACTTGTATTTTATACCATTGGTTTTAGAGAACATCAGTTATAAATTAATTTAAATATTTTTTGGAAATTTGTTACAAAAAAGCTTACTGATATTCTAGAATAGACATGTTATACTTACAGCTTTCTTCTCTCTGAATATATGAAGAAAAACAGCATTCCCTGAATGATGGAAATACTGTTCAACATATTGACGGCCGAATCCGAGAAAACTTGTTAAAGATATATACAGGCCTGTGTCAGTTTCCTACAAATGTAAAAAAAAATATTCACACAATAAATAGTGAAAAATATTTTGAATAAAAGTAGTAGAAAATAAATGAAATTGGCAGTGCTGTGAATTATCAGTAAGAAAGTAACTGTAGCCCCTATGTTATTTCAGTGGATAAACGGAGTAATTCTAAACAACATAGGGGTCATATATTAGCGTAGCCATCTGCTGCTCAGTGTTCAGTGGACCTTACTCAAGAAAACCACTATGTATTTTAAATATAACCTGATATTAGGTATCGTTTTGGTAATTGGATCAGTATGTGTTTTGTGTTTTCATACAGTATCATTGTTTTACCCAAGAAGACCATATAAAGTTGAAGTCAAATTTATGCATCTATCAGAAAATATTATGAATTTATTACTGGGAATTCTGTTCATATCCAAATATGCTAATCATTTATCTAATATGAGTGAAGTACCAGAGGATAATTTATCACTTTTTCGTGTTGTTTCTGTAAAAAACTTGTACACCTCTTATAAAAGTGAGGAAACTTGTGCTTTCTTGGATATATTTTTGGAATATGGATCTCTGATTTTGCCTCTAATAAATAATTTTATGTGTTGCATTGGAATGAATATACTTTGCTGGGAAGAAGTTTGCACTGAACAAAATGTTGCAAATAAGGTTGACAGTAAACCAAAAGCAATACATGGTGATGATAAAATGATTGATATTACTAGTGCAGGTAGTTGTGAAAATATGACAGAAGTCAATATACTCGATCAAATAAAATTAGGAAAATTTAAATTCAACAAGAAATTGACAAGCAAACAACTACTCAGTATGAGCATTATAGCTCAATGGTTTTTTCAATTTATAGCATCTGCTACTATGTATCCGGCTCAGGCAACAAGTGTACTAACATATGAAGAGATACATTCTTTAAAGAACCAATACTGTCTAATAGATAATTACAATTTAACATTATCATGTCGAGCTGAATGGGCAGAAGTCAGTGAAATAACAAATATAAGACAATCTGCGAATGAAGGTTTTATAGAACACCTCCAAGTAAATGAGAATCTATTAAATACCACCCACACAAATATCTCAGATGAGGTAACAAAAATAATTAAAAGAGTCTACGAGTTAGTAAATGATTATAATATTGATAAAACAAATATAAGTGAAGTGTATTATTTAAAATCACAAGAATTGGAGTCTAATAGCCATGATTACATTGCCAGAAGCGAGCCAAAGCTACATGATTCGCATATTCTAAAACAACGCTGTATGAAAATTTGTACCATTCAACATTATTTTTTAAAAGTACATTTATTAGCAGTTTTAATACTCGCATATTTTTTACCTGTAGTTTTATCAAGCATAATATTAACAAAAACTTCTAGTAAATTAAAATCGTGTAACGATGGTTTAAAACGACAACAAATTGATAATGAGTTAATAAAAAATATGAAAAAATATTTAATTTATAGTATTATTGTATGGATGCCACATTTATTATATATTATTTTTACTGTATTTTTGTGTTCTGTACAAAATTCTGTAATTTCAGTTACGTTGATAGTAGCTGCAAACATTTATAATTTGTTAAAAGAAGCATTACATGTTAACTATTTGAGAAAAGTGACTGTGGGTCCTATTATAATCTGATTATGCCATTTAATAAGAAATGTGTAATTATTGACATATATATGTATGTATTTAAACGGAAATTTCATATTGAATCTTGTGATTCGTTTTTTTTTTAATTCTAAATGTTTTTTTAAATAACGATAAGGTTCTTTAACATTAATTAGAAGAATAAAAATCCTGTATATTGTTTGTTCACCTTTTTTTAAAATCAAAAATACCTCTGATCAAATAAAATGTGTGTAAGGAGTTTACGGCCCAACCACTGATTAAATAAGTAAATATACCACTTAAAAATAATACAAAAATAAAATTTTATTATCAATAATGAATTTCACAATTAAGAAATGTAAGTTAAGAGATATTTTGTTCGCACCTACATTAACTCTGATGCCTACTTCAATAAACACAGCATAATTATTCGTTTGACATTATAATTGAATTTATCAAAATAAAAATGCTATCAATTAAACAAAAAATATCTATGAACTAAAACAACACGAGTAATACAAAATACTAGCAATTTTTTTTTAATTGAACAGAAGAGTATACATTTAATCTCTGAGCGTATTTTAATAATATTGGAATCAAAAGATCAAGCAGGTTTATAATTTTTACTCAAATTTAGTGAATATTTGTATAAAATATAGGTATATTAAAAATGTTTTAGGTTATATTTTTGTGCAACTCACCGGATCGTCAAATGAATAAACACATTCGTCTTTATAAATTCTGTTCTGAGGTGTTGGTATTTTAATTTTGGAAAGATGAGGATTTAAGCTATCGAGTGCCGACATAATGACTAATTCCTAACAAACAGCCGGCTTTGCAAGTCTCGATGCAAAAATATTGACATACAATGACAGATTCTCCAGATCGAGACCGTAAACTCGCAGGAGGCCTTGCTTCTTGTGCTCAGTATTGCCAGGTTCACTAAATTTTTCTTATATATAAATGAATTACCTCCAACAAAAAATTTAAAAATAACAGTAATTTTATTATATGCTATATATGAATTGTATACTATTAATCAAAATTATAAATATTAAAAAATCTATTTATGGCTATGAAACAATTTGCATTGACTTTTTCAAAGACCTAGGTGACAAGTGTCTTGAATGCGGCGAATTCGAGCGAGACAATGAAGTGTGGTTCCGGTGCACTTCTTGTGGGCTTTGGGTTTATGCAAAATGCACTGGGTGGAATTTAACCCGCAATTATGTGTGCGACATGCGCTGAATACCATTGCCCAAACACTGATCACCATTGCCTACCGATGTGGACAATGGTGATCAAATTTGTTTTTTTTTTTTTAATAATTATATTCAAAAATTGATATGCCAAAATAATCAAAAGTGATCTCAATTGTTAGTTAGATAAAAAATGATTATAATAGAGCTTAATCAAACAATAATAACTCTATAGATTTGCTTTTATATCAATTCACACAAAAGTGACTCCTATTACCTACATCTCTTCTATTGTTAAAATAGACATGGGTTAGATACTTTTTTTTTCTCTACCGGAGCTGGGAAACCGTCAAGTAATTCTTCCTGGTGGTTCAGATGCCTTTAAAAAATAACAACACTAAAAGATAAAAACCCGAAAATAGCGTTATAACTACCAATTTTAAACATATATAAATATATATATCTCAAAATCTTTAAAGTTACCGTTGGATTATTTTACAAAAAATTTCCATTGATTTAATATGTTATTTCAATAACTTATTAGAATTATATTTTATGATAACAAAGTTAATACTATTATTTAAAAAAACACCCTTTTTTAAATTTATATTTATTTATCACACATACATAGGTACCAATAAAAATAATATATAATAATGGGTTTACAATGAGTCAATAATCATTGAATCATATACCCTAAAGATAGCAAGTATATTTTGGGAGAAAAATTACACTCAGCAAAAGCTTTTTAGCAAAGAGTTCCAAAAAACACCGGAATCATTGAAACACCATTTTGAGTTTGGAGTTATGTACTGTAATTTCAAGTTTTCACATTGCGAAAGTGCTAACTTTTATTTTTATCAACTATAAACGTTGATTGACAAAAAAGAATTTACTAAATTTCGGATTTATCCTTTAAGCACATAATATCCAAACAAATATACATAATAAAATCTAATTTAATTAGATTTTTGAATATTAATAGACATTTATATGGGCTTAAAATATTTTAATGGATATTTATATTATTCAATAAATATTTATTTAAATAGACATTTAGATATTTTTGTTTGTTATAATATTAGGTAAATTAAAGCTAAAGTTTAGAATGGCGTGAAGTGAACATTAATAGACTGTATTATTGATTTTTTGTGAAGACCGTCTCACAGGAAGTACGATTTTACCTATACAGGTTTTATTGATTGATAATGATTAAGTACATTTTTACAAATATTGAAAAATGTACTTAATCATTATAGGCTAAAAGACTGCATTCAAAAATCAAATTTTTTAAATTACACTAAATGAATTAAAAAAATATTAATTTGCTCTAATTTCGATGGTCACATATTAATCATAATTGATCAAAAAGATAAAATTTAGATGATTGTGTGAAAGTGAGCACAGAGTTTATTAGAGCCACAATCATCTCAATTACTTGATATAATATGGTTTTTTGAACATATCAAATATAAACATGACTTTTCACAGTTCACTTTACCTCATTCCAAGACACGCACATGATGTTTATAAAAGTAGATCATAGTATTTTCTCCGATGGATTTACTGGACAAAAAGCACCTGGCTTTCAGATCTGTGTAAACATTATGATTGTCATTTAAATTTGACAGCAATATTTCATAATGGTGTATCATAATGTGCTCCTGTTGATAATAGTTAAAATAGTACATCAATATTATCTTATTTTTTAAAATACAATATTTAAGATTATAATTATAACTCATAATGTACTGGTTATTACATAAAGATACAGACACAGACAATTATTGACATGGTTATTAGCAGGTATTGTTTTTATTAGTAATTTAAACCTCCTTCGCAATATTTTTTACAATAAATTGAAATGGAGTTGAATTAATGAGGTTGTGATATTATATTAATAGAAGCTGATATATAAGGATATCATGAAAAATGGTTGAGAATATCATCATTATTTGCAAAAAATGTTCTGATTTCACGGAGCCAATGAAAAAGTTTTGTACATGTCATTGTATGTTAAACTTTTAGTATGTATGTATATATATATATATATATATATATATATATATATATATATGTATATATACATATACATATATATATACATATATATATATATATATATATATATATATATATATATATATATATACATATACATATATATATATATATACATATACATATACATATATATATATATATATATACATATATATATATATATATATATATATATATATATATATGAAAAGACTACAGATATTAGGGAAATAAATATTCAAAAAATCATATCAAGAATAATAAGTTATCGAGAGTTGAATTCAGACAATCAGATTTGGTAGCCATCCCATATGTAACTGTGAATCAATTTGGATCTTTTTTGAGTCAGGATCCAAAAAGTTATCCTAAATTTGATATTATGACATAATTTTTTTATTAATTACGGCATTTTAATAACTTTAAAATAAAACTTCTGATTCTGTGATTGATTTCAATTTTATAGCCCTCTCAGGGTCTGGAGTCAGTACTCAAAATTTCACATCAACTCATAGATTTCAGATTCATAACCAAAGGTGTTAAATTAGAGTAACTATAAATGATAGTGAGCATGTGATATGTATTATAAAATAGTCTAAAGAGTAAAAAATAAGTTATTTTAGTTTTTTTGTTTAAAAATTCTTAAATAACAAGAACCAGGTTATAAGATCAACACATTTGATGTTTTATAAAAACCTCGGTCAAAGCTGCAATCAAGACTCATTTTTTTAACTCTGATACTACAGCTCTGATTTTAATCCACCTTATTATTAGATAAATTAAATGAATACTTAAAATTTTTAAATTTAACCCATTATTAAGAAAACTCCATAATTTTTCAAAATTAACATGAAAATGATAATTTGGATGGCTCGTTTGCATTATATGAAATTTTATCAATCATTTGTGGCTGAGGATGAATATTTCCATAACTTTGCTGCATTGCATTATTTTGCTGTGCCAATGGTGATAAATGTATGTTTCCATAACTTTGCGGCATTGCATTATTTTGCTGTGCCAATGGTGATAAATGTATGTTTCCATAACTTTGCGGCATTGCATTATTTTGCTGTGCCAAAGGTGATAAATGCATGTTTCCATAACTTTGAGGCATTTCATAATTTTGCTGTGCCAATGGTGATAAATGTATATTTCCATAACTTTGCGGCATTTCATTATTTTGTTGTGCCAATGGTGATAAATAACTATTCCTATAACTTTGGTGCATTGCATTATTTTGATGTGCCAATGGTAATGAATGTATGTTTCCATAACTTTGCTGCATCGCATTATTTTGTTGTGCCAATGGTGATGGATGTATGTTTCCCCGGATTTGATTGTATCGATGCATTGCATGAAAATCTAAGTGATTCATCATGTTAGAATGAACAAAACTATTTTGTCTCATTTGGTCTAAATTGTTGTGTCGCAAATAACTCCCATAGTTATTGCTTTGTGGATGATATTGAGTCTGGATTGGATTGATGCGTGTAGTCTGTGTTTCATGTTGATGAAATATTGGAGCTGTGATTTGTGAGCTTTGACTTCCATTAGTACTTCTTATCTGATTAGAGCATGGTGGATTACAGGCACACTCTGAGCGATTGTCGTTGAGTTGCTGCAGCATAGATAAGTTATAATTTTGGGTAAGCGGGTTGACCCTTCTTGAAGGACTGGTACCTGTCGAGGTAGATGGCAAGTGTAATCTATTTATATAATTGAAATTTGGTGTTTGAAAAATATCGTTGGGTACAAGTTCATTTGTAATAGACTTGTTGGTAGTATTTTTTCCTCTAGGAGATTTTGGTTTTACAGTTCGGGTACTTGCTTTGGTTACTTTTTTTTTACTTGTGTTTGAAGTAAATTCGGGATACTGAGCAACTTTTAATTGATTTTCTTGAAGTATGCGTTCATGTAAATTATTCTGTGGCGGAGTACAATTTTTTGGATTGTCATAGAAATTAGGATTTATTTCAGAAGTAATCATTTGTGAAAAGTTTTCATAGGGATTTTCCAATAAGTTATTAATACCAGTAGTAGTGGACACATTGGATGAAGGTGGACCTAATGGATAGGTTTGCACGCTGGGATATTTTGTTATACTTCTGTTGTTGTCATATAAACGATGATCAATGTAATTGTACGGAACGGGTTTAGTTGCAACATACAATTCATTTTGTACATACTGATTTATTTTCTGTGGAGATTTATGTAACATGCTGGGGGATTGTTTGGCATCACAAGGATTCATGTTTAATGAGTCTTTAGGTACTTTATTAGGTAATTCCTCCAGCCACGATCCCAATACAAAGTCAGAAGCTCTTTTTTTCCCTATTTTTTTGGTTTCTGATATGTGCTGTCGTTGATTTTGTGGTATTTTGACTGATGTATCATCAATATAACCTAATCGACTTTGAGCATTAAACACGGTATTAGGCAGATTAGATTTTTTAAATACATCTTCCAGATTTGACTGAAGTGAAACAGGAACTGTATTTTTAGATAGGATTGCCTCCATACTTTTGTAATTTACTGACTCATTTTGCAGTACATAAATTTTCGAAGTGGATGTTTCAGAGCACGATTTGGGCTTATTTATTTTTTTTGATTGCATATCTTCTATATTAATAGCAACCTTATTGTTTAAAGATTGTTCATTTTCTGTATCAAAATCCCTTTCATTAGTATTAATGTTTGTAACTATATTGCTGGGTTCTTCTCGGGATGGAATATTTCCATAGTTTATTTCTTTGGGTAGTAGAGTGGCAAGTTGGGCATGCATTTTATAAAGATTCATATTTGTTTTTAAGCAACTTGCATATATTTTACTTTTATTTTCATTTGATAGTTTTAAAATATCTTTTTCCATATCGTTTTCAAATAACATTGACTCAGGTGGGGATTTAGATATGATCGTATCAATATTTTCCATAGATTTATTTCCACAACTTGTTATATGTTCATCAGTTTGTAAAAATTCCTCCGGGGGCTTTACCGGTTTTAATGTGGTGGGTAATAAGTCAATAGGCTTGTTCTTATAGTAAGGTTCAACAATTGTAGTTTTTTGATATATTGAATGCACCATAGCTCCTACTTCATTCATATTTTCATTTGTACTTTCATATTTTGTATTGCTTACTTGATTTTTATTTATTTTTTTTATACTTGAAATGGAATCTACTAAATTCCGCTTCTTTTTAGATGAACTAAGATTATCTATGGCATTCTGATGAATAGTTTCCACTGAAGTTTTTCTTAGCTCTGTGGGCGGCAAGTCTTGGGTAATTTGATTTTTCAAGTTATTCTCATTACCATGTTGCTTTACATCACCTTCACATTTTTTTATAAGCATATTTAATTCAGATCTGAAATCAAAGAGACAATAATATTGTTATAATTTATTATTAAGTAATTACAATTATTTAAATTAAAAATGAATCATTATGAATATTAACTTACATTGAACCAAAATTTATGATGGTTGGATTGGGATGTTGGATGGAAGATTCACGTAAAGTGTCTCCTGTATTATTCGTTAATGAAAATGAACATTCTGCAATGTTTATTTCTGCAGTATTAGTATTATTTTGTGTTACACTTTCAACATTTAATTGATTATTGGGTTTGATTATATTTTTAACTTCTTTTGCTAAAATGCTACTATTATTGATCAATGAATAATTGTTAGGAAAAACATGTGAGTTGTTACTTTTAGCACATAGTTCAATTTTTTTTTTTATTATAGGATAGTGAATTGACTCGATTTCTTTAGTTTTATTTAAACCCAATGGTGTTTCTTGTTTTTTGTTTATTTCAACAGATAAAGAACCAACTTGAGATATATCACCATTCTGCAGATTGGTTTCTGGTCTAATGCTTACAGACAAGCATTCTGAAGGCCTGGGAGTTTTTAATTGATCTAAATGTACTATAACACTACTATGAAGTTTTGGTGGATCACGAATTTCACAACTATCCGTGCAGGTAACTTCACTCTCTCTTGATTTCTTTGGTTTTGCTGGAATATCTGAGTTAATTCTGGACTTCATATTATTACAAAAATGTGAAGATTCCTCAGTGGTCAAATTGATTTTGGAAGCTTTAGTTATTTGGTGAGATGAATCATAAATTTTGTTGTAAGTATGTTGCTGTTTTCCATTAACCTCATTAGTACTAAAATTTAATAATAATAATATTAGAAAAACTATAATGTAAAATAATATTATAGTTTTTAAATTAAGATTGGTACCTATATGGCATTAATTCAGAGCACACCAACAATATATATATATATATATATATATATATATATATATATATATATATATATATATAATATATATATTCAATTCTATAAATTGAATTTATCACAAAATGAACATTCTTCAATCTTTGTTTCTGCAGTATTAGTTTTATTTTGCATTATACTTTCAACATTTAATTTATTTATAGGTTTTACTTTTCAACTTTTTTTAGTACAAACATTTTCAAGGATTGATAAATAAAAAAATACTTTGAGTTATAAGGTAATATAATGAAGATGATATGACTATGAGAAAATTATAATAATATAATGATAAAACAATAATAATAGTAATAATAATATAAATGATTTAACAATTTAATTATGTATATCATATAATTATTGAGAACACAACTACTTTTTAAGTATTATTTTTTAAAATAACAATAAATAAAAAATACCCTTTAAGATACTTTTTAATTATTTTCTTCTTTTTGAAGTAGTATAAAAATATATAGTACTTGAAACGACTTTGTTATTTTTTTCACAGGCAAGGTGGCGTATATTTTTCCTTTTTTGAAATAAATCTATAAATGTGTTCAGAATAATTTCACTATAAGACAACAATAATAATAATAATAGTTACATTAGTAAATTCGTACCTGTGGTCTGTTGCTTGTTGATTGGTTTGTTTTTGAATATTTACTGAATCATTGTAAAGCATATTTTTATTATTATCATTTTGGATATCACTGGAACTAGATACGTCATGAAATGCTGTATATGTACTTTCAGTATTATTTGAGTTAAATTGAATAATATCTTTTTCATGCATATTTTCATTGTTGTTTGTATTCTGATTATTCGAGCTGGTGTTGTTAATATTGGATGTTAGATCAGATTCAATTATCAGCAAGGAATTGTGTTCATCCATGGATTGGGATTCACATTCTTCCTTGCAATAAAAAGGTATTTCATTTGTTGTAGTAGAGCTAACGAAAATCACATCATCACAATCAATATTTTCATTGATTTCCATAAAATTCTTATTAATTTTAATAGTTTCATTAATTTTTCCAGGATTTTTGAGATAATTAAGTTTTTCAATATTTTCATTGATTTTCTTCAGATTATTTTTATTGGTTTTCATGGGTTCTCTTTTAATACAATGATCGTCATTGCTGTTGGTTTTTTGATAAACTGAACATTTTTTATCAAATAATTTAGTATTTTTCCTTGTATTTTCTTCAGCGCTGGTGAAGTCAGAACCGTCATTGTCACATGGGTCGGGTACGAAGTCAGGTCTAAGCAGAAAAGTCTGGGTCGTGCTATTGTCAAGCACCGAATGACTTGTGGTAAGTTGGTGGCCAGTTTGGGAAAAACAACGCACCGCATTCATCATGGATACAAATCTGACATTCTTGGCTGTAAAAAGATCTTTATGTTAGTACCTCGCATAGCTGTTATAAATTGGAATCGAAACGGTAATGGAAAGGTTTATATGTTTATGGGCTAGGTTGGTCATGCGCGTATAGCACGAGGCGCCCGGCCATATCACTCAGATTGTCACAAGGACGCTGTCGGTAGACTTTACTGTTATTTATTTAAGGTGGAGTTTGTTACAAACTTTCTATTATATACAAAGCAGTTCATAATTACTGACCAAAAGAAAATGCCCTTTTTGTAGAGTTGAAAGCTATCAAAGAATTTTAAAATTATGTCTTGAAAAACTCAATTGATCTCTATCTTTTTTTTAAAGGTTAACAAGACAACATTTTAGTATAAATTAAAAGGTATTTAATTAATAAATTCAATTATGAAGCTTATAGCTTTGTTAACCAAGAAAATAAGAGCTAAATGAAGAAAATTATATATTCAATCCATTTTCAGGAAAAAGGCTCATTCATTTTTAATTACGAAGTATTGGATGTTGGGCTATTTTTATGTTATATTTGTACATATGTAAATTTTGAGAGCCACTTCTGGTTTTAATTAATCAATATCAATCCACGTGTAATAATGATGATGATTTTGTGTCAAAATTTATTTATATGATATGTACGCAATTTTTGCAAGATTGTTTTAATTATCTAACAAGAACTTTATTTACATGATCTACCATGGAATTGATTCAACATCACTCCCATATGATTTAACATAACAAATAATTTTTGATGATTATAAAACAACACTATTCAGGTAATCGATCACTTGTGAAACGACAATAAAAATCCTCAATTTTTTTTTACGACGTGACTATCGTACCCTACCACCTTGGGCTACTGTGCCACCGTAGCTGAGCGAGAATTAAACTCGTTATATACAAGTGTGGAACATATGATTCTGGGTTGCTAGTGAATGTTTAGGGAAAATATATTTTTTGAGAATTTTTATCCTCCTTTCATGTGAGGATCGATTGCCTGAATATTGTATACAAAATATTTACGCCGTACCTGTACGCCTATTTATTAAAAATATTTATAAATTATCGTTGATATTAAAAAAAATATTACCTTTAGGCTGCTAAAGAAAAAAACTAGCCTAACAAAAAAATTAAGCAATATTATTTTCGTTAAAAGAAGCAAGTGATGAGAAAATCGAATGAGCGGTGATTGTCATTTCTTCTCTTCAGTGTACATATATTTATTTATGTACAATAAAACCTTTTGTTTCGAAATTCATATCTTTTGGAAATGGGAGGGATATTATTAAAAATATTTTATATTTAGAGATGTTATGAGTTTTGAAACACAATAGGTTTTCATGTGTATGTTCTCGCCAATATCAAACCACTGATGCTTTAAAGCAAATCCGAGGAATGTGACAAATCATTAGCAAGTCTCTAAATACTCCTAAATCAGGGCTACCCAACTAGTTGATCGCGATCTACAAGTCAAACGCGGCATGCTTTTAAGCAAATATATTTATTTATTAAAGCAAATATAATTATTAATATATTATATTAAATATAATATATTAATAAATATATTTATTTATAGTAAATATATTTATTATTAAATAAATATATATTAATATTTATTTAATAAATATAAATATATTTATTTTTTTATTTAATTATTAATTATTAATTTATTATTTTATATTATAATAAATATATTTATTTATTAAAGCAAATATATTTATTTATTATTATAAGCAAATATATTTATTTATGGTTTTAAGCAAATATTTCCTTTTGTACATTTGCTAAAACAGTAATGCAAAACCTTTCAAGTGTAAAAGTGGAGGTTCACATGCGGCTCAGAGCTTCAAATTAAAATCGAGCCGCCTGTTTTGCATCACTGTCCTAAAACATAACATTATTGTCTCGTTTCTAACAAGAAATACGATAGTTTCGTAAAAAAATAAATCCAAAATTAGTGCTAAATCCATGACTTACATTGGCAGGACGCGACGTCGGCGTCGCTCTTCGAAAAAGTAGCTCGCATGTACAAAAAGGCTGGGCAGCCCTATCCTAGATTATAATTTGAATATGTAGGATCGAAGAGCATGTGCCATTTTATACATGTCACTTAATATCCTGATTTTCAGTCACAAATATGCCACAACCGTATTTTGATACAATAATGAATATGTAGGTGAAAATATTAAATCTCTCTTACGTTTTCCAGTGCATTTTTCTATCTCCATGACTTCGGATGATTTATTCGCGTCTTCGTCAATAATATTCGTTGGTGATACTTTTTTTTCTTTTACATTTTCAGATATAATTTTTACTTCCTTATTGGAAAATACTTTTTTTTCTTTTACATTTTCAGGTATAATTTTTACTTTCTTATTGGAAGCATCCATCAAGAATGTGCTCAAATTTGCTGAGTTGTAAGCAAAAAACTTGTCTTGCTGCCCTTTCACCCTGTCATCGAGCATCAAGATAACGTTTGTCAATTTATTCGATGCATTGCTGTAGACCGAATCGATTTTTACTTTATTAACTTTATTATATGGATTATTTTTCAACAGTAAAGTGACTTCAGGATCCACTCCGAAGATATCGATGTATGTTTGCATTTTGATGGAATTTTTCTTTTGGGAGACGATTCTGAACCGAGAAGAGCTTTTTTTGAGGATCGCATCAGCTGCCTTCGAAGTCGAAGGACGTTCTCTGGATTCGCTGTTGTTTTCGTGTTTTGTTGTATTTTTCGTTCTTGGAACTTGGAACTTGCCGGTGTTTCTCTTGTTGGGAATTTTGAACGCGAGATTCAATTTCAAGGTCCCCATTTGCTTGTCGGGCTTGAAGCGCTCGTTGGCGTTGTCCGATACCTTCATTTGAGATCAGAGGTCGGCGGGCAGCGTCAGGATGATCTGCACGCGAGAGTCGACGTTTGGAACCCCGGAGCTGCAGATTTTAGATTCGTTGACATTGAAAGTTTTTTTCAATTGATTGGACTTGGTGATTTCCGAAATGAAGTTGTCGTCGATGGCTCGCGTGAAATTACCGGATAGATCTCCGTCTCTGTTTATACGCAGCAAGTCTTTCGGGAAGGACTGAAGAATTTCAACGAGGATGTTTGCCATCTGAAGACCGGTCGAGGCCGGATTGCGGCGGAGACATTCAGACACCAGCCGGCGCAGGAAGCGGCTGGTGCGACAGGGGTAGCTGGGGGTGCGCAGCAGGCGGAGGAGGCGCGGGGCCGCCTTCTTCCTGGCCCGCAGTCCGGCCTGGCCGCGGGCGCGCAGCACATCTTTTGTGGTGCTGCAGACTTTACACATCTCGTCGCATTTATCGAAAATTGATGCATCTTGCATCACCTCCTTGTTCATATTCTCGTTGGCGTCTCTTCAGTAGACTTCTGGCGATAGTTTTCTAAAAAAAAAATAACGCAACACTTTAATTTCTCTTTGGTAAAATATAATATAATATATTATGAAATCGAAATGTCCTTTACATGAACTGAAGGTCTCAAATTTAAGGGACCATATACATACATTTTTATTAATTATTCTCTGCCCATAAAATAAGAAAAATATATGAGCCACAATGTGATCCTTTTTCTATTTTGAAACGCCGAAGCAATCGTGTCTGGCAATACTTGCAATTTCCTGTAATTTTATTTTTTACTGGGGGTTTCTCTGGGGTTACCATAAGATGTTTTTTCTCAGGACATATCCTCAATTTTTTGTTTGGCCGGGGATATCTACATACAAATGACTGGGCTTTTATTTTATTTTTAAATATAGAAACAGCATTTGGAAGTTTTATTAAAAAAAACTATAAATGATCAAAAAATCATTATTAAAACTACATTTCAATTTATAAAATAAAATAGATAGACATCAAAATTATGAATTTAAATTATGAATTTTCACGGGCCTACATTTTTTACCCATGGACACTAAAGTACGTAAATTATATTTTTATCTAATTTTTAACCTTAAATCATATATCTCTAATGAAAAACATAGTTTAAAAAAGTAAGGAAGCAAAATGTTGGTTGAAGTATCATCATCTAATATATATAATAGCCATTGTGTGTTTGTATGTATGTATGTATGTATGTTTCGATTTTTGGTTTTCTATAGAATATCTTAAAAGATACAACGCTGATTTTTTGCACATAAGTTAAGTAAATTTTTCCGCAGCTATGTGCCGAATTTCAAGACGATAGGATAATATTTTCATTCATAAACTATAAAATATGCTTTAGCGAATTTCAATATGTACGAATTATATGATTCAGTTCTTCACCGCAAGAATTTCAAATTTAGAACTTTTACAAAAAAATACATTTCCAGTTTGTCAGTTTGACACAAGTGCCATCTCTATTTTTTTTTATCGAAATTGCATTAGAAATTATGAACCACATCATTAAGGCAGTTGCTCCCAGCCATTTAATTGCCTCTGGTGTCCAACCGGACACCACAGTCAGTGCATTACCTGGCGAAATCGTGTCATTTAATTGTCAATTTAATTGTCACTTTATTTTTCTATATCAAAATGATTAAGATAATTTTTTTTTTTCCGATTGAATTGTAGGAATTTGGAGATTCTTCTGGCCCATTTTACAAGAGTCTTAAACATTTAAAAGATTTTTTTTAAATTGAAATTAAAAGATTAAATATAAACCATGTGCGCCATATTATTTTAAAAAATGACACGATTGGGCTGTCTCTGGTGTCTGGTTGGCACACCAGAGGGCAGTCCATTACCTGGCGAAATCGTGTCATTTAATTAATTTAATTGTCAATTTATTTTGCTATATCGAAAGTTGATTTTTTTACACAGTATTGAAAAAACTATAAATTATATTTATCTAATTTTTATTATTTAATTAACGTCCATTTTTAGGGTAAAATAAAATCTTAAATATGTTGAAAAATTGGTTAAAATGACGACTTTTCAAAACCAAAAGACGCACATGGTTTATATTTAATCTTTTAATTCCAATTGAAAAAAAGACTTTTAAATGTTTAGGATTCTTGGAAAATGTACCAGACGAATCTCCAAATTCCTACATTTTAATCGGAAAAACACATATTTATCATATTAATAGTATATTTATAAGAAATAAGAATATATTGTGTTCAGAAGAAGGGATGTACCAAACTTTTTACATTTAAATCTTATTGATTGGTGCAGTCGATTTTTCGCAAAACGGACTAGAAAATGATAAAAAAAAAACTCGATTATGGGACCTAGACCCTTAATAACTCAAAATAACACCGTCTACGCACAGAAAACGTAATTCAACAAGAATTTCACAATTGAACGTGATAAAGACTGCATCAAATAAAGAACAGTGCAGTGAAAAGTGATGCGTTGTTTGTGACACGAAATGTGACATAAATGTCAAGCAATGAGTTGGAAGGAAAACGTGAGCAGCGTCTTCTTAAAATTCGAGTACGCGCATCGACCTCAAGACAAAAAGAAACTGATGCACAGCGAACGCTGCGTTTGTCTTCGGATTAATTAGTGTGACCTGTCGATTCTGCAATGCTTTACATTATCAAGCAGAAACCCATCAGATGGAAAGTTCAACGATTACTGTCACAAAAGTAAAGTGAAACTACCAGCAAGGCCTATTTCCCCAGTATATTTAAAGGATATTTATAATGGAAATTTCAAGAGAAAAATAAGATCATACGATAACAGTATATCTTCTGCATCAATGGGAGCTAAATTAACAGTGGGCCACTCTGCTTCAAAGTTCAAGGCCAAGTATATCACAGAACTTCATCCAACTGATGGTACAAAATGAAAGCAATTATTCATCTTATTATGTTCAAACACCATTGCATCGTTCATCGAATGCGCGTCATTCTATGACGGGATACATTTCTAGTTTATTATAATATGTATCCGATTGCGACATCAAAGCATTAAACGCGTATCTTTGCGAGAAGAATGTGGTAATTCTAATCTGATGTTCTTTCTATAACCAGAATGTGTAGTTCTGATCTATATCTCCTTTTTTTAATGACCAGAATATGATGACTCTGATCAGGTGTCGTCGTTTTTGATATGGTGACCCTAGTTTATTTACCCCTCCCCATCCCATAGGCTCTCCCCTGCATTCGAGGGGTGATTTTGAATTCACGTATTGAAAGAGCCTTTTCTGTCTGAGAGCCCAATTATGTTTTGTTGTAAATATCAAACATATTAACATAATATTTCACTAAATTGCCAATTAAATTTGATATTTGCATATATATTTTATTACTTTCATATTTAAACAGAATATAATACAATAATCTTGACATTTGTAGAGCCCAAAGATTTTTCTGGTTAACACCATCGAAATCTTTGGTTTTTTTCATAGAAAAACGTATTACTAAAGATCATTACAACTCGAATATTGTGAAAAATAGAAACCGAGAAGAAATTTAAACGATGTTTGCATATTTTTTGACATAGTATTATCTGAATTTATTTATAAATAAATTCCCTATTTTTGCGTGACGATATTAGTTTTAAAAATAATCATCATACAAAATATTATAAGTGTAATACTTTCAAATGAATTTACCATTTTCAACTTGAATTTACCAAAAAACACATTCAATTGTACATTATCTTCTAAGTAAGCTTGACTTAGAATCACTGAATAATTAAATTTTTGGTCCGCTGCATAATAACGCCAAGGTTTGATTTCGATTCGGTTTGAGATTATTTTCAACGAGAGTAACGCTTATTCCAAACAACCTTCACTCAGTCGTGATTTAATTTTTAATTAAATACTATTTTAATTATTTAAAACAGTACTTCTGTTTTGATCAACGCTTTTTTAATAACGGTGCCTTAAGGCATCGTTATGAAAAATCCGTCATTTAAATGACGGATCTTGCAACTCCGAATCTGTGTGAAATTCCTTTCATTATCAGTTTCCTGGAAACCAATAGATCCGACCTATCGGCGCTTTAAAATAAATTTAAATCTTTAAAAGTCACGTTAATAACCTTTTGAAGATCTGGAAATTGTAAAATGTTAAAAGTAAATAGTTCTCGATTGTAAAAATATATCTGAAAGTAATTTTTAAATCCAATATACAGTTTCATGTATATCTTTCGATTTTTAAATTTAATAAAATACTTGAGTGATTTTTCCACGTGTTAATGTTTATTGGTGACCGGTTTCGCCAACCTTTCACATTGGCATTATCAAACTGAGTTTTATCATTATCACTATTCTATTTAAATATTAAAATGGAATTCCACCAAGTACTCTCTGTCAAAAATATTGATTATTGTATATCTTTCTAAATTATCTTTGTTAATCTTTTTGAACAATAATCCTATTTTCCCCATACATTTATATAAGCTTAGTAAATGTAACTTTATTTAGTAGCTGAATATGGAAAAATACGTAACATAAGGTCAAGATATGTATGTGTAGAAAGTGTTCACTCAATATCCATTTCCGGAATTCGGAAATGGATATTGAAACCGCAAGGGTAATGCAGTGACAAAGGAATCCGAGCTGACTTGCCGATTTGGTGTCATGTTCCCGTTCCCTTCAATAACCGCCAACTGGCTGCACATCTCTATTGTGCCATATGCACAATATAGCCAAATCCTAATTTGGGATTGAACAGATCAAGTATGCTTTACATGCATGCGCCATTCCACCCCCCTTCACTTACCTGGCTCGACGTTGAGCATGCAATCAGATCATACGTCCGGCTGTTTGATGATTACAGATAAATTACCCGGACAATCTGTTCTGAGTACTCGGTACACGCATATCGACTTTTTCTGACAATCCATTATTGACAGATATATAAATCAAGCCACGACTTCCGTCTATACTCCGATTTAATTGGCTGCCCTTTGTAAATTAGTGAAAGGGTACAGAAATCTAGTAATTGGAGTTGGCGTCCCTTCTATATATATTTAAAGCTTTTGATTACGATTGTACCCGATTCGCATTATATTGATTTAATAATCCTAGTAGTAATATCGTCTAAGCGTAAGCGTCTCTTCACGTATTATCTTGTTCAGAATGATCCATTGAGGGTACAAAGAAATGTGGCGGTTTTTAAGGTTTATATATATATATACAATGAAAGAACTGAAAGATTCCACGGAGACAAATATAGTACTAAAATAAACAAGCGCTACATGTTGCGAGATATCTAACATCAACTGTAACTACTACTCGTGTATCCGGGGTTGCATCTAAGACTGAAATTTCTAATTTTTTAAATATTTTAACGACGTAACGGTTTCTGACTCCGGAGTCATTTCAAAAGGCAAAATCTGAAAAAATATAATCAAAACTGTGAATAGAAAATCCCCACAAATATTCAACCAATATTAAAGAAAGTCGATTACAAACATAATACACGCTTGGAAAGCGAGATCCTTTATCCAAATTTCTTTTGCTTTTCAGCTTGTTCAATTGCCTGACAGCCAAAAAAATAATAACGACATAAAATGCAGCAAAGCGCTTTAGAAATAATTTCTATTAAAACATCCATACAAATATGCATTTTAGATGTACAATTTCTGTTTCTAAAAATGAGCCATTCAATTACTTTTAATTTTATGTCACAAAAATATTTTTTCACTTTTAAAAAATCTTATTTTAATGTTTAAACATTTTACAAGTTTATTTATACGGTGTGTGCATTTATTTTTTCGGATTGTTTCGTGAAATTGGAGCTTTATTATAGAAAATTGGTACAATATATTCTATTCAAAGTATTGTCCATCGCTAGCCACTACTTTTTCCCATCTTTCGGGCAAATTATGGATTCCATCCCAAAAGAACTGTTCGTCTTTTGAAGCCAAGAAAGAATCAAGCCAATTTTTGATACCCTGTTCAGAAGTGAAGCGTATTCCAGAAAGGGCATTCTGCATCGATTGAAACAAGTGGTAGTCGGAAGAGGCAGGGTCTGGGCTATAAAGCGGGTGAAGCAGAACTTCCCATCCACTGTTTTCCAAATAGGTTTTAACCGATTTAGCAACATGTGGCCGAGCATTGTCATGATGGAAAATTACAGACTCGTGCCTGGTCGCATATTCTGGCCGTTTTTCTGCTCGCTTCAAACGCATCAATTGTTGTCTATAGAATTCGCCCGTGATAGTTTGGCCTGGTTTCAGCAGCTCATAGTGGATGACACCCTTCTGATCCCACCAACTACACAGCATTACCTTGGTGCCATGAATATTTGGCCTGGCTGTCGATGTTGATGCATGTCCGGGCTTACCCCATGATTTTTTACGCTTCAGGTTGTCGTAGCGAATCCATTTTTCATCACCAATGATGATACAATGCAAAAATGACTTCTTTTTGTGTGGCCAAGCAGCATTTCCGAAATACAAAATCGCCTTTCGACGTTTCTCGGCTTCAATTCATGTGGAACCCAATTTCCTTGCTTTTGAATCATTCCCAATGCTTTTAAGTGTCTTGAAATTGTTGCTCGATCAACTCCCAATGATTCTGCGAGTTCTGCTTGCGTTTGACACGAGTCTTTATCGAGCAATGCCTCTAATTCTTCATCTTCGAATTTTTTTGTTTGTCCTGGACGTTCTTTGTCATCCACATCGAAATCACCATTGTTAAAGCGTCGAAACCAGTTTTCACACGTTTTTTGCGATGGAACATGTTCACCATAAACTTCACACAGCAATCGGTGACTTTCGGCTGGTTTTTTCTTCCAATTGAAACAGAAAAGTAAAGCTTCCCGCAAATTGCGTTTTGTTGGTACAAAAGTTGACATGTTGAGAGCTCAAAAAAAAATGTTGTATACACTTCAGTGATATGATATGTACTGAAAATAAAAGCGCAATAATGACGCTTCACAATGAAATGTTAAAGTATAGCCTGATGCGATTCAATACTAGTAACGCCAACTCTTAGAAAATCCAAAAAAATTAATGCACACACCGTATATTTCATATTAGGTACTGTATTATATGTTTGCTGCCCCAATGGTTTTGCACCAAAAGTTTATTTATTAATTTCCTTAAATTTTATATTTGTAACAACTAATTTCAAGGTTCTTCATTTTTTTAATGTTTATTTACAATAGTTCTTAGGGCGGTGTGTGGCTGTCCCCTGGTCCTGCTGCAGATTGTGGGGCTTACAAAATATTGCTTATGCGGTAGCGCCTATGGATTTCTCTATTTTCGTTATCGAATGTGAGCAGGAAAAATATGTGTATTAAACATTTAATCTGTGGCTACTTTTTGGCGTTCATTATTTATGCCATTCCCATTCCCGACAGCCGTTTATAAATAATCTAGCAAGACTTGCACCTCGTGTTCCTTGCTCCCACAGAGAAAATTATCTGAAGCATAGAAAACCGGTCTACAGATAGTTTTTTTTCTTCCTCTGAAAAGCTATATTCTTGCTCAAAAATACGTCAATTACATCGTTAAAACTATTCAAGGCTCAAAAATGATGATATAACTCAAAAATTTCGAGAAGTGTTTTTACTCTCACGTATAAGTGTACCGTGAATAAATTGGTAAAAAATTTAAACTTCGCGATTCTCAAAATGCAAAAAATGTCATAATAATAATAATTAAGAATATTTGGGGGGGGGTTGGGGTGGTTTTGGGTACACCACCCCACGTATGGCGCGCTCGGCCAGTTCGTGGAAGTAAACAGTTCAAGGACCTACCCCAACAAACTGCAGGTTGCTACGCTACCGGCCGGGCGAGCTATTTCGAGCTCGAGATGGCTGTCTCCTTCTGTCGCACGGGCGGAGGGCGCGGGCGAGGGAGTCGGCTGTCCGATGTTTTGACGCGCCCGGCGCCCCCGACTAGCTCGCGCGGCCGGGAGGCTTTGCTCAGATTTGAGTCGGAAACGGGCTGCGGCTGTGCGAGTGGACGTCGCCCATTGAAACTTTGTATGTATTTGTAAGTTCATGCACACATTACGACTATTCGGGATCCTGCTATTAAACATTTTCTAAACCGTTTTATTGGTGACAAAATTCCGAACAGTCTATTTTCATCATTCGGTATTACATCACTATCAGTGAGTAGTGAACCGTCTCTTTGCATAGGAAATACAAAATTATAACATTAGAGTAACTAAAACGCTCAATTTAAATAATTCGAATAAATTTATAAAATCTATTTCTATTTGCTCTTGATTAACAACGGAAGAATGGCACCAAAATACCTTCAATTATATTTTTCATGCATTTATTTTTGATAGCAGTGATGGGAAAGGAGCGAATGAACGTGTTTTATTTTCGAGAGATAAGACGCTTTAATGGAATTCGGTTATATTAAATGTTCAATGCTTCTCTTGTATTACGCTGTTTGCATTAAAAAAATAGTATTTTATTTGTGGAAGCTGTAAAATTTGAGTAAGTTGAAATGGTGTTTCTTGTCGGTCTCGTTTGTTGGTTTAAGAGTTTTTAATTTCCAGGACGTGGGGAATCCCGCTTTGGTTTCAGACAAGCCCTTTTTGCTCTTTCTTTTTTTTACATGTATTCTGAAGAATTTTTAATGAGTAATTTTTACCAAAGCTTTAAGATATTTAAACAAAGGCCCCTGGCGACTCGCCGTCCTCGTAGCGCAGACTTGTAACTAGTTTTGGTCTAAAATTAATAAATAGAAACCGATTTACAACAAACTCGGAGCTGAATCCAATCATCCAAGTAAGTCCACATCCGAACTAAAAATTAGCATAAATCATATGGGAATGTTACGTTGTTACAGAGAGGTATGACCAGAAATCGATTTTGCCAAGCGGTGAAACAAAGGGAGTGAAATTTAATCTACATAAAATTATGGAAAAAATCAAGCAATTGTTACAGCACAGCACATATTCTGTTATGGTGTGATGTTGATGACGCATAATTATTGAAATTTTCGAAATATTTTGTTCAGCGCAGTTAAAACATTTAAAAGCACACCCAAGTCAATGAATAATATAATATTTTTCGAAAAACTTTAAAAATTTGAATTGTCAATTTTAAGCCAATAAAATGATTTCTAAAGCTTACACTCGCAAATGAAATTGAATTCCATAGTCGCGTATCTTACTAATTACTGGTGGAATCTCCCGAGAGAACTCGCAGAACTCACATGTCTCCATTCCAACCCATGGCATTTTCAATATTCATATTATTGATTTTTATGAAGACCGTCTCACAGGAAGTACGATTTTGCCTATACAGGTTTTTTTTATTGATTGATAATGATTAACTACATTTTTTCAAATATTGAAAATTGATTAAAGAAACTCTCAGAAAAATATCATCGTGATTTGTGTGGGATTTGAATCCACATCCCCAAGCCTACAATGCACCGGCCATGTAAGCTTAATGATGTGGGTTCAAATCCCACACAAATCACGATGATATTTTTCTGAGAGTTTCTTTAATCAATTTTCAATATTTGAAAAAATGTACTTAATAATTATCATTCAATATTCAGTTTATATATATATTTAAGATCAAAAATGCCTTGTGTGTAAATTTGAAAAAATCTTAGAACATATTATACACAGAGAATTCTTCGATTAATTAATAAAATTAGCTTACATTAAATAAAAAATGTATCTATCTATTATAAACTAAACCAAATGGTTTTTTCGTCATAGAATGATAGTTTTTTTTCTGAAAACGTTTAAGATTTTAATAGAATTTACTTAATATATTGTAGTTTTATAAAAATAAATATTTGCCAATAATAAGCACGTTTACTAGTAAAGTTGACAAATGACGTGGTTCGCAAATATTGGTCGAAGACCTGCAAAAAACTTACGTCAATCAATATTATCAAGATAGATTGATTTTTTTTTAAATATCAGTAATCCAAAAGATATAAAATGGAAGGGTTACATGTTCACAGCCGTAATATTTTCTTTTAATTTTGCTATTTGATTTGCAATACGGCAGTATTACTACAAAATGGTAGACACGTATCAAGACTAGGGCCAATTAAAGTTGCTGTTCATGTTATAATATAAAAAATAAATAAATTGTAATAAAAAAGAAAGAATTATTAAAATTGAAACATAATTATGAACAAAGGAAGAGGAATAATACAAAAATGATAATAAGAAATAAAAAAGTTATCAAGCCGGAACTTTAAATTTAATTCAGGGTATCGCCAAAATGTGTTCCAGGATGGGTGGTGAGATTGTTTACTCTCGACCAAGGGTTCCGAGGATCGATGCTTGTTATGAACCCTTCACTAACAGCACTGAGCATCAGTAGGCGTGGCCCTAATTACAGAATCAGGCTCTCAGGTGTGTCTAGTTTGGCCTGAGACTAATTGAATTGACATTGACTATGTCGATACAAATAGTGCTTAAAATAATAATAATAATGGATCTTGGGGTGGACTTTTACAATAACTTAAACTGGATATTTGGTCATTTTTAATAGGAAACAATGCGTGAAAAAGTACAAAAGATGTGCTAAGCGGGCACTTAATTATAGTTTGACTATATCTAAGGTTTTAGTTAATTACTAAATTTGAAACATTTTAATTCAAAATTAAAATAAAACTGCAATTTCACAGCCTTCACAAAATTTGCGTTTGAGAACATACCCTTTACGACGAGGAATTTTTTTTGCTGATTTTTGATATACAGTGTGTTTAACAAGAACGTGACCACTATAAAAAAAATGTTTTCGAAGTTTTTTTTCAAAAAAAAAGAATGCATCGTATAAATTATTCAGTTTTCGTGTTCACTTTGCACAGAGTGCAAATTTCCAGAGATGAGTGCCGCGTATGCTTCCCGCTATGAGGCAGTGTTCCTTTGTTTGCATCCTAAAGGACAAAAAATGTCACGCGTTCAGGCTGCAAAGTATATGAATAAGTTGAAGGGGTTTGTGACCTAGTGGGTGAACCGATATTTAGAAACAAAACACGTCGATGACCTACCAGAAAGTGGTAAAACAAAAAAGACGTCGTCCGCCGAGGATAAGCGGATAACTAACCTATTTTTGAAAAACCCACATCTATCTTTGCAATCTGCATAAGAAAAACTGAAATAAAAAGGACTAAATATATCTCTAGCTATAATAAGAAGATGTTTAATGTAGATTAAGTTAGAATACCGAAGCACATTGAAGAAACCGCTCCTTTCAGAAAATCACGTTAAAAAAAGGATGTCCTGGGCACAAGAAAACAAAGAACGCTACTGGGACAAGATAATATTTTCTGACGAAGCTTCGTTTTAGGCAACTAGTATCTCACCTCGTGCTTGGTCAACTGCCGATAACAGACTGGTCGAAAAAACTGTTAAACATCCGGTAAAGGTGCATGTTTGGGGATGCTTCTCAAAACGTGGTTTTGGCAATTTGACTTTTTCTACCCAAAGACTTTTTCCAAGCCTAAGTGAATCATGGATATTATAAGAAGATAACGACCCAAACACCGAAGTCGCCTATGCAGCACGTGGAAACAAGATAAAGACATCGAGGTCTTGGATTGGCCCTCACAATCTCCTGACGCAAACCCAATTGAAAACGTTTAGGCGTTGATGAAGCTTAAACTTCGAGGAAAAAAAACGCTAACTGCCACCGAGCTTAATTGCAACATAAAGGGCATATGGAGATCATTATCCCGAGAATGTGCAGAAAAATTAGTTGAAAGAATGCCTCGAAGATGCCTGGCTATTGTAAACAACGGAGGAGACTGGACACCCTATTAATAATAAAGAATTTAAGTATGTATGATTAACTTTGTGTTTTATTATTTTAAAATGCTAGATTTAATTTTTTTTATAACTTATGCCGGTCACGCTCTTTTATTACATCAGTATACTATTGTTAAAGTTACATAATAAAAAACTGTCGGAGGCTTGCAAAGTGTGTTCTGAAACTAATATGATGATCTCTGAAAATATTATTGAAAACGTGATGTTAATTTTGAGTTATGATTTCAGTAACCGGTGGTTTCACAATTTTCACAATATTCAAGATTCAGTAGTACTTTTTACAGTATTTGAAGATATCCTAAACGTATATGAGTACCGGTCGAGGTTTAGTGGTGCTGTTGAACTGTTTCATAGCTTGAGCATAGGCGTTTGTATCCAAGTAATAGTCCGCAAAGCCCCTACCTGTAGAGCTCGCGACTGGCTCCGTGCATCTCTTAGACTTAATAGGCACTCAGTGTTACTTGTTAATTAATACCTTCCTATGTTACGATAATTTTAATTTGTAAAATCATTTTAGTCTAAATTAATTAATTATATTGCATTGAGTCTTCACCGTCGTAATGCAAATGCGCCCTCGCTGGTCGAGCGGAACCTCTTCGGGGAGCTTCTAGTATATAAACTAAGTCAGCAGGTGCGGAGCCGTCCACTTAGTCGATCTACACTCACCATTTCCAAAACTTATCCACCCCGAGGGAGGTTAATATCTGTACGCAGGAGTTATTCTTATATTTATATATTTCTACCCAATTAAGAATTACTTAATTAGTATGATTCAAAATCGAAACGTTTCTTTTCAGTAAATATTAATGAAAATCAATATAAAAACTCGCATTTGTTTTTTTGAGTTATTTCAATATGTTTGTAATAATTAAAAAAATTTCATCCAAATTTTATTTTATTAGATACTCGATATCTATTTTCATAAATAAAAGAATTTCAAATTCAATTATTATCTAATGTAAGCGTTCATCAAAAAAAAATTATTTGAAAAAAAAAGGATAGAAAACAACTTTTAATATGATGTTTTATATTCACCCTGATGTAAGAAAATAATTTTATTTAATATATGGTGTGCTATACATATATAGCTGAGCCCCCGCAGACTAATGGAGGGCGACATTTCATAAAACATAAGTTATTTTTATATTTCTCAAAGAATATATTTTTCACAAGCTTGATACCGTAAAAAAATAATTGGCATACCAATAATCATAATAGAAATCTTTACTCTATTTTTTGTACAAATATAATGTAGCGATACACTACTTAAACAATTTTTTTAAATATTTTAGAAAAAATACTTGAGTAATTATATTTTTCCACGTGTTAATTTTTATTGATGACTGGTTGGTTTAACGCGAAAGGTTGGCGAAACCGGTTACCAATAAAAATGAACATGTGGAAAAATCACTCAAGTATTTCATTTAAAATAGAATACCACCAACTACTCTCTATCATAAATATTGATTACTTATATATTTTTTAAGTAAAACGTTTTGTTTTTTTCCCTCTTGGTATTTTAATAGTACTTAATGTAACGTTAACAAAGATTTTCAAATAAAAAAAAATACATATTAGTAACTATCTGTTGCCCCTGATTTAAAGAAATAGGGCCCTCGCCTCCGGGAAGATACTGACGCAACTGTCTCCGGTATTTCATTCCCCTGGGCCGAGCGTGTGGCAGAGAATCTCCCACTCAAAGGTGTCAACAGGCTCTTCGTTTTCTATATGCGCTATCCAATTTCACTTTCTCTAATTACATTAAAAAATAACAAGCGATTCTAGGGACTACGCTCGGTCCATCCTCAGAAGATTCCCACATTGTTTTAATGATTTAGCTGCACCCTTGGTGTCCGCGAATGTAAACGCTGTGAATTCCAGCTCATATTTTAGTAGACAATCAGCTGGCTAAACATTTGCAGATCAGATTAATGGCCGGTAGTTACAGGCGAGGCGTCTCTCTGCAGAACGTGCCGCTCTCAGTGGCCCGACTGAATCCCTATACGTGCTTAAATGCTTTTTCATCGTTTGGCAAGTCTGCACCCCACCGCAATCCATTCCCAACTGCTGCACTATCACTTTACAAAATAAATATCGTTCTTTCTTTACTTTCAATATCTCTTTTTTCATACTTTAGCTCAAAAATTTGAAATCTACGTCAGTTTACTTTTGAGAGTGCTTTTTTATTTATTAATATCTGTAAAATAATGAAATAGATTATTTTAAATAGCCACCATACTCATATAAATGCACAGAATAAGATAAAATCACCACTTGATTGTATTGAACGAAACATAAAAGAAAAAAAATTAAACAAAGGCTCGTCATGTATTTTATTTAGCCGATGAATATTTAAAATATGAAATGTCATAGATTTTTTTAGCTAGCCTTAACTATAAGTGGAGTTCTTGTTTCAATTTATATTATTTAGTACAAACGAGTTTTTTTATATTTAAAATATAAATTATTAGTAATTTTTATTTTTTTAAAGGAATTAAGTATAATTTTTATTTTAACAATTTTACTGCACTCAACATTTCAACTACATTCATGCATAAATTTTTAACAAAAATTATAATGCTTCAATTTAATTAATAATTGACTGTCTGGTATACTTGTAAAAATAATACGAAACTATTATAATTAAAATTTAGTTTAGTTTTGAAATGTTAAAGACAGTTGTTTAAGAGTAATAGAGTTTATTTGAATTAAAATAAATAACTTGGAATAAGTATGTTTATAAATATAACTTTATATATGTTGTTTTATTTAATTAATAATTTTGTTTACAAAATATACTAGCTTTTGCATTTTTCATGAGTTGCTGTTATCTCAAACATTTTGTATTTTCACGCAGCCAGGATTCTTTTTAAACTTGGATAACTTTATGTAAACAATGAGTTTAGATTTAAATATGATATTCATTTAAATAAACGGGTAACCCTTTTGCCTTTGATTCGGTTATTTTTTTACCGTTTTGTAATAATAATAATAATATTTATATATAAACAATTGAAACTGCCGGTTTATAAAAATATTTCTGATGATTTTATCAATTCAAAAAAATCATCAATTAAAGTATGTATTAAAAATATATTTCTAAAAAAACAAAGTATTTTTAATCGGACATATATATAATTTAAATGTTTATTTTATTTAAATGGCACTGAAAAGCTTATTCTTGGTGTAAGTCAGACGTATTACTTATTATTTCTTAAAATACAAAGTGCTACTGTCTATAAATTTTGGAATAAAATATACACCAATGTGGAGATGCTGCTTAGTTTTATTATCAATAATAAATATATTTAAATTCTGAGAAGAAAAAAAGAATGCAAATAGAAGCTGTACCACTTTTTCATTTTTTTTCTGTTGCACAGAATTCTTTTCCGTCTACATAAAATACCAGAAACGATTGTAAAAGCATTTCATATTTTTCGTAAAATCTTCACAGACAGTAGGTGGAGGTGAGCAGACATGCTTTGCAAGTGGCTCTGTTATATCCCCCTATTTTCTGCTCCCTCTCCCTTCACTCTACCCCCTGCAACCCTATCCTCTCCTGTACCGGTCGCCTCCCCGTAAAACATTCAACGCTCTATAAATCAACAGCCAGCTTTAGCCGTGCTAGCCCCGACAAAGTGGACACTGGTTTATTATTTACATGTTGGTCTATAGTTTCTTACAGCACACTTGATATTTAATTAATGGTGAAAACAAACAACATGTGTGTACATGATATTATATATGATGCCTTATTATAAATAAAATAAAACATACTTAACGAAAAAAAGATATCCAAGTTTAGTTAGTTAATAATATAACAGTAAAAAGTAGTCGCCAGTAAAAGTATGCAAGCAAGCTGTGATATTTCTGATAAAAGGAATCATAGAAATTGTTCCCGTTTTTAACATGAACATATGTAGTTAAGCATTTACAGATTTGATAAAAACATATTTCTGCATCTGGATTCAAATATAATAAGAAATGAATTACAATTCTATTAAACACATTTACCTCACTATTCGCGTTTATTTATAGGCTGCACGATTGGTATTTATCATCAACTGGCTCAATTCCAAATCACATACTTTCAATAATACGCTAGAAAAATAAAAAAATAGATACAAAGAATATTTTAAATCAAATGTTAAAGATGATTTTAAATTTAACGTTCAAGAAAATATCACAAAATATGATATGACAATTTAGTCAAGTAAGGTTTTTTTCTAGTAAAACATTTTTTTTTAATATTATTTTTATTTCAAATGTATTTCACTCTGTAAATCAATAAATTATTTTGTTTCGTTATAAAATATTATTATTAAATTATAAATAAATTTATCTTTACTTTAAAAACGTATGCGTGTTTTTGGTAGTGTATTTAAATTAAATAAATACTTTTTTTGGTTAAAATACAACTTTACTTATTTTTATGCAATTTTTCAATTTATAACTATGCAAGAGTTAATATGATTTATATTTTACACTGTAGTAAATGCCAAACTGCAAGCCCCACCTATTGAAAGTCATATTTCATTCCCAACTCCCTCGCTAATTCGAGCTTGAAAAAAATCCCCAACTTTGAACTTCGGGGGGCGTTGTGCGTAGGGGGAGACTATATTGGGTGAGGGTTGAGCTCGAACAACTCAATCAGATGTGGTGTAAACCATAATGTGGCGTCGCGTCACCTGACTGGGGGGCGGGGGTCAGCTGGGGGGGGGGGGGCAGCGCAGGGGCGGGGCGCGGCGAGGGGGCGCGGGCCCGAGGGGGAGTCATTATGAAGGCCTGTCGGGGTTGCACGGCGAGAGTATTATTTAGAGTAGCCCTAGGATTGTATCGCTTATCGAGGTTCAAATCAAAATTGATTACTTATTGTAAAATGGATGTGAATTGTACAGCACGCATTATTTGCGTACTGTAAATTCAATAACCCAAAAAAATTACTCAGTTATATTTAAATGATTTTTTTTTAATTTAATCAGTTATTAAACGTAGTTTAGGACGGTTATAGTTAAATAATTAATGCGGAATATATGTATATACAAAACCTCGATGGTAAATTATTGATACATTATCAAATACATATAGGTCGAGTTGATGTTCTGTTTATCCGAAAGATTCAAGTAAATTGTTTTATAAATCAACAATAATAAAGGAAAACTTTGCGGCCGGTTTCTAAGAGGCCAATTTAGGAAAACAATAATAAACAACATTTCACGAAACAAAAAGCAATTATGCAAACGTTACAACATCTAGATAAAACATTATGCAAACTGATTCACTCGAAGCTTCCTACTTGCTAAATTATAATCAATTTAGCTACTAGTGTGATATTGAGTAAAAGCATAGAATAATACTATTGTTTATGCGGGTCAGTCTTTTGAAATCAGGTATATTTTTGTATTCACAATTTATATGAGAATGATTATTACAAAAAAATCAATGCTTTGGTAAGTTTGGGTTAGTATGTTTATTCTCTCCTATTGGTGTAATGTTTTATTATAAGTTATCTACAATTTAAAAAAAAACCATGACTCTTAATACAACAACCGTAAACGACCCCAGCGGCATAGTCTGGCGCGCACTCGAAATAAGAGCTGCTCTTAGACTGGGTGCTAATATCCTTAGCCTGTTCGACTGAAAGCTTGTGTATGTTCATTACTGGACTGTCACATCGCATGTGCCCAGAGCTCGTGTGACGGTCGAGATTTCAGAATCAATTACACCGCGCGTTGTTGCCGTTCCAGGCAATTAATAGGATTACCGCATAATCTCTACCAACTAATTCAGTATCGGATATAAAAGAAATCACCTCATTTCTCACTAAAAGTATATGTTGCGTCATACATACATACAGATTTACTATAGATGTTCGACGGCAGAAAAAGTAAAGCACATATAAAAATATACCAGTATAAAAAAATACGCATTGCAATTACTGCAATATTTCTGGGGAAAAAAATCGAAATAGAAATAATGAAATTGGAAGCATTTCCGGGAAAAGGCTCAACCAACAAGTTTTTTTTAATCGAAAATAAAGCCCAACGAGTTGTGTGGAATCATATAAAATATTTGTAATTTACTAAAATATTTTTTCAGATTAGATTTTCAGAGTTTCAATAATATTAGCTGAGAAATCCCAATATATTTTAAGAAAAATTTCTTCATTGATGATACTGAACCGATCTTATACTTTTTATTATCAGCAAACTAAAGTTTATAAATAATTCTTGATTAAATTTGAATTTAATGTTTTTATGAAAGTTGTGTGTACTTTAGATTGTATATGTCGCACAATGTTTACAAATGTTTCATGTACATTTAAAAAAATTACTTTTCAATGATGAAACAGTTTAAAAAATACAAAAAACACTGCTTAATTAAAACTGATATTTTTTATATTAAAATATTTTTTTAGATCAAAAATAAATTCTTAGCTCGGTTGAAGTATTGATATTTCGTTCGTAAAGATTTTTAATATTATTTTTCCCAATCATATAATGTATAAAATATTCAAAAGTAGATGATCCCGACAAGATAAAGAGACATATACCACCCTGAGATTTTGATTAAAAATCAGCTTCTAAGAGTTGATACGAAAATATACATATTTTCTCTTTTAAATTCGCCTGTAACCTGAGAATATGTTTAGATTTATTCTTAGCTTACTTGAAAATAAATATTTTAGTGCAAGTAGTTTTCACTCACAAATAGTTTTTTGGCACATGACGTGGCATTATCAGTGATAAAAGCCGTTCTAATAATAGGGCCTCAATCGAAAATGCAGGCAGTTTCAAAGTCAATCGGGTGCAAGCGGAGTTTGTAAAGTCGTCGGACAGTAGTCACTAAAGTAATACGCTTACTTCTAGAGTTTAATATTAACTCAAAGCATCGCATGACTGGTTCGTGTATTAATACAGATTTTAAAAAAAGTCTCGAGCTTACGCAATTTGAGAAAGTAACGGAGACCAATCCGTATTTCAAATAATATCATGTTAAGATTTCAAATTGTCGCTGTCAAGTTAGAAATTTCTGTACTGAGTACAATTCAGTATTAGTGTATTAAGAGTCTTTGTTTTATCGAAAGGTATTGGCAATTACTTTCTACTCCACTTATATGAACAAAGCATGGAAATAATGAGTCCTGAATAATGAAAGGGTTATTAGCCAATGTCCTGTAATTAGAACATAACTTAATCGGACTTCCATTCTATATTATTTATAGCACATGCAAGTATGATGCATTTACCAAAAGTTTAAAGCTGTAAAATCAATATCGACAAAAATCAAATGCGAACCATCAGGCTGATTAAAGCCTTGAACCACCCCGCCTCCCCGGGCTCCCTGGCCTCCCCGGGCTCCCTGGCCTCCCCGGGCTCCCTGGCCTCCCTGGGCTCCCTGGTCTCCCTGGTCTCCCTGGGCTCACGCCGCCCGCCTGTACAGAAACCCTTTGATGGGGTGCGTGGCTGTGGCGCTGGCGCGGTCAGCAGTGACGGCAAATTATTAAAATGACGCAATATCGGAGGCTTACATTGCAGCCTAAGGCAGATTTGCTCAAATCAGTTTATCTGATGGAGATGAAATTTCAACCTAACGATTTATGGTTGGTGACTTTACGCTCAACTGAGCGTAGCTTTAGAAACCTACATTTATAAATTGTTTAAAGCAATAACTATTATATGTACTTTTGTGAGTATTTAAAAATATTCATTTATCTATAAAATATATATTTATAAATAATTATAAAAATACACATTTAATTTTAAAAAAAAACACCTTATACGCTTATTGACACCACATTGTAGAGCTCATTAAAATTATTAATTATGAAATCTATCGATGAATAATTTCAATAAAGCTATAAAGATAAACATATTTCAAGATTTTAAATCACCCCATCCTTGATATAATAATGCAAATTGAAATCACTCATACAACTACTTATAAAGTTAATAAAATATAAAAATGAAAAGATTGAACAATATTCGGTTTTCTTATATTTGCGCGCACTTTCCTTCCGCTGTAGAAGGAAAATTAAATTCTGGTACGGACATGGCGCTGCAGAAAATCTGATAACCCCATAGTATTTTTGTTTTGTAAAATAAATGTAATAGTGCAGGCCGCCACACATAATTAGATTTGCTGAAGCAATTTTACATCAGGCCCGCGGAGCACGGCGATCGTCACTCAGTATTTCCACTGAATATTGACGTTGAGCGAGCCATCGGCGGAAATTCCTCGTTTTGTGCTTATGGTTCGTAAAATATTTTAACTTAGTTATTGGCAAAAAACATCGATAAAAAACTAAAGAAATATTTTAAAACATTCATTGAAATTTAAAATATATTCTTAAGCCTGGGAGTGCTATTGTTAGAAAACAACTAGATCTCTGAGTACATTTAGTAGTGCTTATCGATAAGACACAGATAAGCGTTTCATATTCAACTTCGATTCCATATTATGGTTAGGTTAGGTTAGATTTGAATCAATCACTTTAATTCTAAGAACACTTTATGCGTATTATATTTTATTTTTACTGAAAAATAGATCTATCGTCTTTTGGGTAGCGTTTCTTTTACGTTCTTGTAAAATACGTTCATAACACCCAACGCTGTTTTTAATTGTTAAGAAAAGTCAATAACTACATTATGGTCATACACATTCTTAAATAAAAAAAATCGCGTAATCCGAGGCATTTTAACGCGAAATTGTAAATTCGCGTTATGGTGAAACCGCGTATAACGGGGTCGCGTAAAGCGGGGTATTACTGTAGACCTGCGACAAAAACCAAGTGTTTGGAACTTTCTCGAAATGCATTGACGTTTTGTTAAAAATCATTACAAAATTAATATACATTGGGTAATAAAATATAAAAAATATTAGATTGATTGTAGGGAAATCCGCAATTGTTCTTAGTCGTAGTATTATTCAATATAGCTAAATTTAACACGTGGTTTTTTAATATGAAATGGCACTGGTGCCTTTTGAAATGTTTCATTTTAATTTGCGTGGATAAATGAGATGTGTTTTACGATGTGCGTGCGGTCGCACATTACAGGTATGGATGGATTAATTATAAACTCTCGGGTGAGGTTATGGAGAAATTGGGGGAGGCTGCAAGGGCGGGGGCTTTAATTCCATCCCTATAACTATAGATAGTCCCGTGTTTCAGTATTACTGTAGAGTTTCTGTTTACTATTTGTTTATAAACATTTTATTGAAATATACGGCGGTTATCGAATATCAACCACCAACATGAATAGAAAAACAAAAGGGACAATTTAACCTGCCATTCCAACTCTCCGACACAGCGATCGAGGCTGTCAAGTTTCCGGGCTTGGCAGTCTTATAAGATTGACCCAAGATAGAAATATACTCTGTGAGATGGTCACCAACCTCCTCAAAGGGGAAGCTCCTGATAAAGCTGAATTAAATATTATATATTGGTCCGATACCTTAGTTTATAACACAAGATGCGTGAATACATTCATTTTTATAAACACACAAAAGAATACTCTTGTTAGTAAGATTATTCACCCTGACAGAGATAATAATTAAAGATGTACCAATTCGTATCACAACGTAGTTTTTTTTTTCATGTAAATATAATTAAGTCTCTGCTTTTAGAATAAAGCTTCATAGTGGTTGTACTATGATTTATAGGGGGCTTAAATTTCAAGATGGTGAATAAACCTTTGTGGCGTCGTATTTAACGAGAGCCCCTCGAGTATGTGTTCCCGTCAGTGCTTCCTCGCGGATAAACTCGGCTTTGGCAAGTCGGAAATAGTTCTGCCTTTACGGATCCCTCTATTATGAGACATTGATTGTTTAGCGGCGAACAATGCAGATTTATCTGGGAAAGACTCGGGCTTTGTAGGATTAAGTTTATATTTGACGGCAATAAATAGAGACATCAGATATTATAAAACCATCAATTTTAATTTTAAAACCCTAAATCAATGAAACATAATGTTTTTTTTTACCTAAATTATTTTCTAAAATTGTGTTATTAATGCAGAACCCTCCCTTTAATTTTTTAAAAATAACTCTTCTAATAATAAGTAAAATTACCTAAAATATTATAAATTGTGTGATTACAGTTGCTCTAGAGATCAAATATGATACTTTAATATAAGATTATTATTTATAACATTTTATGATAAAAACTAATATGTAAAATATCAACAGAAAATATTTCTACCGTGGATGCAGGGATGTTATAATTCTGTATAGGGGTAGAAAGATACGCATATTACATTCGATGAAGTTCATCTCTGAACTTTTGCTTGAACTAGAGCCAGAGGAACAACGTCACAGGGGAAACTTTAATATAAATATGAGCAAATTACTTGCAGCACTGGCGCAAGTACTCGAAGGATGATACTCGTAAATAAAATACATTCTTACATGATATGAGATACACGAAACAAAGCCACATAGTGAGGTAAAGTCTTTTTTAAAATGTAAGATATCAAATTTATTGATAAAAATAGTTATTTGGTATTCTTTCATGGCATTTGTCAAAAAAAGCGTAGTCAGAGGTTACATGTGATTTTTTTAATTTTAATTTCAAGTTTTTTGGTTGTTTTGTCTTTAATCTAAAAATATTTTTATAACCTACGGTTTTTTGTTATTTTGTAAAATCCATTAAAAAATATATACTTAAATAATGTCAAAATTTATTTCTTAAAAAATAATTTATGATAACATCATATTTATTTGGATACAATAAAAAATCTATAGGTATTATTTTTGCATTAGAAGGATGAAAATATAAGCCCTAGCAGTTCATGAACTGTCTCAGCACAGATCAGTGTATAATCCTCCTCAAGACATTAAGCCAGACTAATTTCATGCATTCCGTTTCAAAGAATTCAGAAATGACGAGCATTCCTGCCAGACTACCTGAGCCGGCAACGGCCGGAGCGGAGGATCATGCACGCCAGCCAGAAGCCTGAAAGGTATCTGCGGCAGCGAAGTTTCAAACTATTATTACCAACTAAAAACGGATCAGTTACCATGATTCGGATTGTAAATACACTCATAATAAATAGAAATAAGACAAAATAAATATCGAAAGGAGATGTTTGCAGTAACTTGCACCAAACATATTCACGGCAAGCCAATTCTGCCGCTTCAGAAAATAAACACGTTTACAAGTAGTATTTTGAGTGGAAAAATTAATTACACATGCTTATGAAGCTGATATCATATTACAATAAAATAAAACTTTTGTTAAGGAGTTCATAATTTACTTGTAAATGACCTATATGATTTGCATTATTTCGATACATCGTGACAATTTTTTTTTTCATATATTTAAAACTACCTTATAGATATAGAAAAGATATGCTATATTTCATTATAAATACACACGACGATTTCACTATAATTACACACGACACGTCTAAAAGTAATAACTTCAACGTTAAATAAAATACCAAGTGTATTATGTTCTAGCAGCATTACGTTAGTTTTATTCAGCTTTATCTTTGACGTTTGGCTTCTTTGACGATGCCCGCCTCATTTTTTTTATATCAACGAAGCACTTTCCAAAGAGACCCGCACAAGCGCCTGCAGAAAGCTGATTTTCTATTTCTGTTAAATTGCATTCATATTTTCGTTGGAGATACGGCAAATACAAATAGCCTTTTATTTGATTTGTTGGAAACATAATGATTAATTTTGTATTGAGTTTTTTATGCTTCATTTTTATTATTAGTAAAATTAGAAGTATATTAAAATACTCAATTTTTAGTCAGTGTTTTTATTTGAATCATCTTAAAAAAATATCGTTTCAAAAAAGTCCATTGACTCTCTAAAAAGTTCATTGTACCACTATAATGCAGAGTTACTTTTCCCCTTAATAAAATTGGCCTATCACTCTTCAAAGGATATAAAATCGAGAACGTATTGAAAAATTTCCAGTACTAAAAGGAAATCGCTAATGGATTTTATAATCTGAAATTGTGCTATGGTGATTTTAGTTACATTATTGTACCATTTGGTAAAAAGCCATTTTCCATTATAAAGTTTCTAGTTTTTTATATAAAATTGAAATTAAAATTGAACCACAGGAACTGATTTGCAAAACTCATGAAATATTGTGACTTGTAATTATTTCATACATATTATATACAACCATGCATATTACAATTTTATTAATTTCAATTTTCAACGAATGTATTAAAATTAGAATGTACAGAATCAATCTGAATTGAAAAAAAGGGTTTTAGTATAAATTAAATTCATTTTCACAAGTAAAAATGAATCAATACGAAGTTTTAGTTCTTAGAAGTGGATAATTTTAAAAATATGTATTATATGCTATTATCTAAAAGTATAATATGATATTTTCCTCATACGTGTTTTTTATATAACTGTTTGAATAATACTGAGCCAATTAGTTCAATATTGATACAAGGGAAGGTAGGGTTTCATAATTTCCAGAAGGAGGATAATTTCATTCTGTTTCCACTTATTGTAGTCCCAGACAGGTGAATCGTAGGGGGAAACTCCCTCTCCCGGTTAGTCGAGGGTCGTATGCATTGTGATCGAACAATATCTAAAATGGGAAAAGAGGGGAATTTTATATTTTTTACCTCCTTAGTTTGATATGAAAGCGTAACGCGTCAATTTATAAAATCTTTGCGAAATAATGAACTAGTAAAACCATAGAAAATTAACTATCTTTTTATGCTACATTGTTACTGCTGCTTCGAATGTAATGTATCCGTCGCAATATCCATTGATTGACGTATTATAATTATCGGAATACTCCGACGAAGAAAGAACTCATCTCAGTATCGCTGTATTTCCAATATTCAATATCCGGCAGAGTAGAAACCCCATTACAGACTTTCACCGCGAGACGCGCCGGCTTATTGCAACGGAGGTTTCGGGAGCACACATTTACGTGGTCCCCGCCCCAGATGTCGTTTACATGATATCCAGCTACGTTTTAAATTCAATTAACAGCTTTTCAAAGAGCGCCGAACAATTCGGCTTTGTTTGTCAATTTTGTTTTACGGCAGTGCTGTCCATCGAACAATGCGCTAGAGCAGTGGCTTTCAAGCGCAATGCGCCCATTAATTCCTCCCAACACTTAAGCCTCAACTCAAATATCTTTACACAACTACTTATGGTAGTAGCAACATAACACATCAAACATTTTAGTATTTCAATAGGTAATTAGTGAATCTTAAGGAATAATATATATTATATGTATTGCGAATTTCAAAGAGCAATAGAAAGCAGTACCTATTTCTTATATAAATATTTAACACAGTACGTAAATATGACAAATTATTAATTTGACTTAAAACGGTTACAATTCTTTTACTTTTTGTGAAACCTTTTGCTAGCCCCCTGGCGTTTTTCATTTGCCGAGGACCCCCAGGAGTCCCCTGGAACCGCTTTGATAAGCACTGCGAGAGAGTGACAAGTTAATTAATACTGCTTGCTATACTTGCATTTCTGCGTGCTTCATAAACTTGTAAATGCAAGTATACTCAAGCGAGCGATCGTCTTGCGGTCTAATGACTACATGGTAGTTTTGGCTTTTAATATTAGATAGTGTAATTCAAATTTGTATTTTTCGTTATAATATATCTCCATGTTCGCATATTTTAAGCGATTTCATCGCGTACGAATTGTTAGTGGTGGAGACGTAATAAACGGTACAGTTCCAAATCTTAATACTCCTTATTTCAATCACCTTAGTTGAAATGTCTCTTTTTCGTATTGTCAATACGAAAAGGTCAGAAAGTTTTTTTTAATTCGGTAAGTTGTACCACATCAATAACTCTTGAATCAATTTCGGCTAAATTATTTTTTTTTTTTGCAACATTGAGCAATCTGTCATTAAAGTCACTCATTTGCAATTATTTTATGTGAATTAAAACGTCAGTTTTTTATGATAAATATTAATTTGACAGTTCAAGTACAGTAATTTGGATTTATACGCGGTAATAAGGCTATCCAAATAAATTTAGTGCATTGAAACGTAAATACAATGAATAAATTAAAGTTACATCACGTTAAACTTCTAGATTACACTATTGTGCAAATGTTTGGCGCGTAGTTTTGAATAATAATTTAGGCCATGAAAGTTTACTGAAATGAACTGATACCATGTTTTGAAAGTATAGAGCAGAGCATGAAATTTACTATCTGAGCCACATAGTTGGCAGCAGCGGGGTCAGTTCCTCGACGCCAGTCAATAATCAGCATTACCGCCCGTTTTGTGCTACTTCTTGTAAAGTGACACCATGCCTAAAGATTAACATCACGGAAAAACTGGAAATCAAATATTATCGCGACACAATTTTAAACAGATCTCGTTGCTTTTATCCAAAACCGCGGGGTTGTTAAGGAAACCTGACCATAAAAAATACTTATGGGGTAGGGAAATATTTTGAAGAGAAATATTATTCCATTCCAAAAGTTAATGAGATTTACCAAATATATTATTAACTGGTAACCATATATTCCAAAACAGTATTGAAAAGCTACGTGGAGAGTAAATATATTAACAAAGTCGAAAATATTTTCTGACGAAATGAAACAAGAGCTTACAAGTAATCTATTGTTACCTGAAACGTGAATTCATTAATTCTTAGATTAATTTATTCTTATAAATAAATCAAATTCATGAAATATTAAAAAAAAAAAAATTAATGATAATAATACACGATTTTATAATACACCAAGCTTGGATCATAGCGAGAGTTTTCGGAAACAAAAAAACAGCGCAGATTTAAAATAATCTTACTTTTTATCAGACACAAACTATTTTAAAACAAAGATAGAATAATAATGAAGAAAAGAAAACAATTTTATCTAAATCAAAAATCATTTTGTGATCATAAAAATCCAAATCGCTTCCAATAGTTCATCAGCTGCTTTATAATATAAATATTTATCTTTGAATAGAGCAATAAAAAAGCCTTTAATTAGTTTTTTTAATGAATTGAATCTTAAAAAGGTGTACTCAATCAAAATCGACATTGAGCAAAAAAAAAATCATGAAATAAAAATCTCTCATAGAATATATCAAAATAAAAAATGAACACTCGAATGGAAATTTGTGCTCGTTAATTCCTTATAACATTTCAATAATTTTGCAGAGTACAGATGAATATGCGCAGAACGAAAATCACGAAAGCAAAAAACAGAAAAACTTGCAGCGTACGGTTTTACAAAGCAGCGCGCACTTTATGATGGAGATGAAGGATTTTTTTTTTATTTTATTGTAAATGAATCAATAAAAAAATATTTTCTGATGGGGGGAGTTACGAGTTTTTCATACCCCACCTCCCCTGTAAGCGCATCCTCTGTAAGGGTTGGCCTGAACGGGGAAGGGAGCATATTATAATTTGGTTTCCCTGGTATTCATTCTTTCGAACAAAACTTTTGCTTTTATTGTAAATGTGTTTTGAGTTTTGATAGAGTTTTGAGAGCTTTGTGAGATTTTAAATAAAAATATTTGAACATTAATAAAATTTGATATCACATGGTACCTTCAAATAAATATATATATATATATATATATATATATATATATATATATTATTTATATAAATTCAAATATTTACGCCTACGGTATCCCAAAATTTAAATTACAAAAATTTTTGTAATTTAATTAAAAATTATTCCTAGATATCAATGCTATCTGGAAAAGATATTTAAAATGTAAAGTATATAAGAATTTTTTTATTAAAACTAAGCAAAAAGCTCTAGTACTCTGTGTAGGCATTTTGTGGATCCTGAATTTTAAGTGGAATGTTATCATTCTTGTTGAAGCATGAATATGACATTGGTTGTGACAGCAAAAAAAACCTCGGTTTGACCAGTTAGTTGGCAATAGAGAAACCACCATTATATAAATTTAAATAACTTATAAGGTTATGATAATAAAATTACCTTGAAAATATACACTCCGAACAATAAATATTTTATGCGAAAATACACAGATACCTCGAGTACCCACTTGTTTTGTTCGTGAGCTCTGCGAATAATACGTTTCAATATGATTGGCAAAGAATATATAATCTCCTTCCATATACACGCACTCGAGATAATACCCTTGTTTTTTTTCTATTTTGGCCATTTTTCCTGCTTCTTAAATTCTAAGAAAATCTTGAAAAGAAGAATATTCTTATTGAATTTACTTGTGTTCAATATAACAGTGATTTAATAAAAATAAAAAATAAATTTTATACGTTAATGTGTTTTTTTCTATTTTAGTGTTATTGAAACATTATTATTTTCTCTAGAACTAATTTTTAAAGCATATATAAATTTTTTGTATGTTTTTTAATAAAATATTGTAGAAAGACAATAAATCTTCTGAAATCGCTGGAGGTTAGCCAATTAAATATTTATTATTTTTCGTATGAAATCGTTGATATACTCAGTGGATGCACTCTAATAGTTTTACTAATGTTATTTAAATGAACACGGATTTTGAAGTAACAAATAATTTTGAAAAATCTATGTTCTTAGCATAAAAATATAAGAAATTAAAACAAACATGAGTATTTACTATTTGTAAAATATATTTCTTAAAAACAAAAAAAAGACTGGTTGAAATTTCATAAAGTGCAGCAGCTCTAGACGTTTCTAAATTGTTACCATGAACAAAAGAACGAAGTTCTGTATATTTTGTAACACCTCATAATAAAATAAAAACTATACGTAACTGCATAAAATGAAATGACCCCATCGCAATATTAATAATTATTATCCACTTAACCCTTCAATGCTAATAATATTGTCACGCTAACGATGATGGATTAGATAAGGTATTTATTGTTCCGTAAGTCCAAAAAAAAAGTCTATACTGTCAACTGTGTGAAAAATTATTCGGCCAAATAATTTCACTTGAAAAGGGGACCTTTGCATTACGTGTAAATCTAAATCGAAAGATACTTCAGTAATTGTATTGAAAGTTTGTGTTATTTTTAACGAGTATTACTTTTAATAAACCAACTCTTCTCCGGTGTTTTTCCAGTTGTGGTTGAGGATTCTTAAATGTACCAGTGTTTGCGTTTTTTTGGCACCAGAAACTTAATCTTATTTTTATGCTCATATTGGATGTGAGCTTTCAGGCATGTTTCATAATCAAAATGAAGTAAAATATGCAAAAAAAAAATCACTATCACTGTAAATGTGCAATATAGCAAAGACTAGTGATTATGACACAGTTTTTAAGATAGGTTTTTGAGCTTAAATGTAATTTAACCTTCACGGAATCCTCGAATACACGTACATATAACCAAAAAGAATTTTGTGGCTCTAATTTATGGCTATTCTGAAGAAACACAAAAACAAATTCCAATCAAATTACTAAACACTTTGAGCCGCATGTTTACCCGCCTCTTTCTATAGGGTATAATAAACATTTTAAATGCTTTAAATTATTGGAAATATAGCGCCCGCGTTGATAAAACATAGGGATAATAGTTTAAGTAATTACGTACAGCCTCAAATTAGTAATAAATATTACATACTTGTCAATAGTCTTTGTATGTAGTGAAATGGCTGCAGCCTAGTGGTTCCCCGTAGAGACGATGAATGTCAATGCAAAGGATAAAGATTAATACTGCCTCAGAGGGCCTATTCAGTCCCGGTAATTCTCCAAGTGCATCCTGTATGAGATAAAGGCCCTGTCAGTCTATGGCGTCATCACTTATTGTAACAGTTAATTGGCAATCATCACCACAGGCGATTCAGCCATACAACCCCAAAAACTGGCTGACTTTGAATAGATAATTGTGTGCTTGCTAACGTCAATAGATATTAGATACCAGTAGATATTTTCATATCAATAAAGCACTAGCGACTGAAATACGTAGATCTTGCCTTTAATGTGCATGTTTTTCATAGTCCATGATGCTCGTTTTCAGCTTATCAAGAATCAAAATACTTTGATCTTACAATGTTGGTCGTAAAGGATTTTTCAAATAAACATTGACGATGCTATATATAAGTATATATTGGTCAAGATGCATTAAATACATATCAATTGTAGTGGTTTGTAAACGTGTGTGCGATTTTTTTAAATGAAATGTCAGCATCCATCACTTAGCACTTAGTATATTGAAAAATTCTGACAGTGAAAAAACGTGTGAGCGAAATGTAGTTTTAAATTCAAATAAATTTAATACTGAATATTCATTGAATACTTAAAAAAATATATATGTATATATACGTATATATTATGTTTTATATAGTGTAGTTTTTTTTTCATAAATTCCACGTTAAATATAAATTTTATTAAATTAACTTGATTTCTTAAAATGAACTAATAAGTTTTTACAATAATTTATACCTATTTGTATTTTTTTTTGTTTTCTTAGATTTCAAAAAAAAAATATGTTTTCAATTAATAAATAAAAAGTTCAAGCAAATCACGATTTTTGCAAAATGAACATAAAAGCCAATAACGTTTTAATTATACTGTCAAGGATGAAAATAGGTTTCTTACTGTCAATTAACATGAGCCCAAGTTAGAAGGTTTATGTAACAAAAAATAGTAAATTATGAGTATGATTTAACGATTACCTGCTAAGCCTGAGTAATTATAGACAAAGCTATCGCTTCGAATTGAAATGTGACCCGTGTGCCTCCCCAAGTACATTAAATTTTCAAAAGATAACGGCGCGACGGCTCAATATGGTGTGAGTGATAATATTGTCGGTTCGAGCACACATTGAATTTTACATTTGGCTTTCCTATAATCTCCCCATTGTTCGAAGCCTCTGATGGAGACTTAAGCTTAGACTGGCTTTATAACTATCCTTCAAAACAATACGAACTGCACTAGCTAATACTTGCAAACAATATTTTGATTTTTAGTCGGTAATTGTCAATGTTGCATTTAGAGATTTGTATTTTCAGTTAACGTAAATAAAATTTTGCTAGCTAAACAAACTACAATTGCATGAATTTATTCGAATAGATCACGATACAAGTAATTAATTAGTATTTGCATATAGACATTTTGTTTAAAATTTAGATAAAAATCTACACTAAAATAAATAATAATTGGAAATGAATTGAAATAAAACTCAAACATTTTACATATTTTTTTGTGTAAATGTTTTGATATTTTTGAATTTATGTTTACCTTCGACAAAAGTTTTGGTTTAATTACTAACCGAATTTATATTATGTCAAATAAAAAAAAAACAATTTTGTTGAAGCTGTTTTTTATTGATATAATTTATATGTTGTTTACTGATTTTATGAGTGAAATAAAAATTAATTTATTCAAAAAATATTGAATTTATAACTTACAACATTGATCATCAATGTTGTTTACTTGTAAATTAAATTTTTATCAACCAATGAGTATTATTTTGGTAAATTGCCAATTTAAGACATTGGAATTTTATATGTAGTACAACGTACAAAAAGCACTTCATATTCGTTTGAATCGTGTTGTTTAAAACCAACTATGTATTTTCCTTTGGAAAATACGCCAATTAAATTAAATTATTTACATTTGTGTAGAAAGATTTGCCGCTTTCGAAAATTTATTTAATAATTCATACAATACTCATCCAAATATTTGATATATTTATTATTTTCATCATTATCAGGTACTTGGAATAAAACATTTTTTTTTTACTGAATCCAATTCTGTTTTTTATTGAAATAACTTTCGCAGTCGAGTAAGAAACGTTAAAGAATTAAATAATTCACATTATTAAATTTATTATGAATAAATTCTTTCTTTGATTATTTTGTTTACTTTAGCGTGTAAAATTTACAAACATCGTTATCTATTTCTAACTCCTTAAAAGGGATATGAAATAAAATTATGATTAGGCAATCGGCAGAATGTATTATTTAATTTTACATGGCTTATTTTTTCAATAGAAACAATATGCATTGATTAGTGCATTTCTTAGATATCAAAATATATATTTTTGAGTAAAATACTTGAGTGATTTTCCACATGTTCCTTTTTATTTGTGACCGGTTTCGCCAACCTTTCACGTTGGCATTATCAAACAGAGTCAAACCGGTTATAAATAAAAACGAACATGTGGAAAATCACTAAAGTATTTTACTCAAAAATATTAAAATGGAATTCCACCAAGTACTCTCTGTCAAAGATATTGAATTTTTTAACAAAATATATATTTATCGTATATAATTTTTAAAGTGTATTAATTAAAATTGAGTTTTTACTACTCAAGGCAATAAAGTCATACCAATTATTAACAAAACGATCTTAAAAAATAATGTGAACACAAAAATATAATATCGACTGCTAAGAATCAATCTTATTGAAAAATGCTGGTGAAAGCTTTGGTTTTTTGTCTTTGTTACTCACAAGTAACGCTACGTATTGCTTTTTTTTTTTTTTTAACTATAACTAAGTATTGAATTTCTTTCTCTTATTTCTTAAAATGAAAAATATACATTTCATATTATTAAATACCTTTTCTTCATTAATTATCACGCCTCTGTAATTTATATTGAATAAAAAAAAATATATTTTGAAGCCTATTCCATACCTCTGGTCGTTTAATCATATGAATTGTTGTTTATCTGCTCTTGATAAATTATTAAGCCAATATGGAACAATTAACTATAGTTAATTAATTAATGTCTACAAAATTTATTATAATATAACGATATTATTGAATAAAAAATTTAATAGACAAATACACCTTTTCGATTGTAATCGATGTCTTATTATTCTCTTTTTGTTTCTAAATATAAATTTAATATTTCTTATCCATATATCATGTCAGGTTCCTTACTGAAACAGGACAGGCCTACTTATATTAGACAGATTTCTCTTTTGAGACGAAAATCGAGCTGTCCTTTATTGATTTGGTCTTCGCGGAAAACCTGAAATATATATTTTGAATAACGTGAACAACCGCCAAACATCTTCACAATGCTTTGGCAGGCTTTGATTTCAGTGTTTGGTTTTGTTGTTGTTTTAAGGAGTTGCAAATCACGTCGCCCGGTAGCAGCCCGACAGGAGACGGGGGCAGGGCGGGCCGGGGCGGGGGCGCAGGGCGGAGGGACGGGGCGGGGGTTAAGGGCGCAGGGCGGAGGCCCGGGGCGGGGGAGCAGGGCGGAGGGACGGGGCGGGGGTTTAGGGCGCAGGGCGGAGGCCCGGGGCAGGGGAGCAGGGCGGAGGGACGGGGCGGGGGGCTAGGGCGCAGGGCGGAGGCCCGGGGCGGGGGAGCAGGGCGGAGGGCCGGGGCGGGGGTGCAGTGCCGAGCTCCGGGGCGGGGATGCAGAGCCGAGCTCCGGGGCGGGGGTGCAGGGCGGCGGGCCGGGGAAGGGGCGCAGTGCAGAGGGTGCAGGGCGAAGGGCCGAGAGGGGGCGCAGGACGGAGGGCCGGGGCGGGGGCGCAGGGTGGAGGTCCGGGGCGGGGGCGCAGAGCGGCGAGCCCCTTTCCCGGCCGCTCGCTAAGCAGATTGCTGCGGCCCGTCTGCCAGGCCGCGAAGAGATTACCTTTCCCGTCTTGTTTGTTTGTTTTTGTCAAACACTGTACTTGGGTGAAAAATATGCTCATTTCAAAGAATATGTAGCGTCTCGTGTAATACCACAGACGTGTTCCGCGAAGTGTATGAATGTGAATCAAGAGTTGTTCGCAACACAAACATTCAAAATAAACATATCATGTGCACACATGGTTGAATATAATATAATCCCTATTTATAGAGAATTTATGAATTATTATATATTTTCATTGCTTTACCAGTTTCATTGCATGAAATGAATAAATAACATATTTTTTTCTAGAAAATTCTAAAATGTACGTTTACAAACACCTACGAGGGCGGTCCGATAGGTACTTAGCCTCACCGCCCGATGGTGCTAGTATCGCAAGAGAGATTTACTATCGTGTAGTACATTCTTGTAGACGGCTACTATCAAATTTCAGCCGAATCGGACTCGTAGTTTTGTTTTGACCGTGTGTGAAAGCGAACGTGTACGCGTATTTTAGAAAAATGGAAAAAGAGCAATATCGGTCGGTGATTCGATTCTTATTTTTGGAAGGAAAATCGCGCAGCAAAATCAAAGAGCGCTTGGATGCTGTGTACAGTGACTCTTCTCCTTCGATGGCGACCGTCGAAAATTGGTTTAACGAGTTTTAACGTGGTCGCACGTCGGTTTTTGATGAACCACGCCCAGGTGCCTCGAAAATGGCTACCACGGAGGATAACGTGACAAAAATCCACGATCTCGTATTGGCAGACCGCCGATTGAAGGTGCGCGAGATAGCTGAAACAGTAGGCATCCTAAAAGACCGCGTGGGTCATATCCTGCATGAAATTTTGGGCATGAGAAAGCTGTCGGCGCGAAGGTGCCGCGTTTGCTCACTCCGGACAACAAGCGCAACCGTGAGACCACTTCGGAGCAGTGTTTGACGCTGTTTAAGCGCAATCCGAAGGAGTTTCTGTGTCGTTTCGTGATCTTCGACGAAACATGAATCTACTGGTACACACTAGATACCAAGTAACAGTCGAAACAGTGGACTTCACCCGGCGAACGTGCTCCGAAGAAGGCGAAGACTGTCCTATCGGCCGGAAAGGTGATGGCCACCGTTTTCTGGGATTCACAAGGTGTGATCTATATTGACTACCTGGAGAAGGGCAAAACGGTCACAGGGCTCTACTATGCCGAATTATTGGGGCGATTCAACGCCGAATTGCAGAAAAAACGGCCCCATTTGGCGAAGAAAAAAGTGCTCTTCCACCATGACAACGCACCGGCTTACACCTCCGCCATCGCCACGGCCAAATTAGTCGAATTGCACTACGAACTGCTCCCCCATCCACCGTATTCTCCAAATTTGGCCCCGTGCGATTATTTTTTGTTTCCAAACTTGAAGAAGTCACTCGCCGTCACGGAGGCCTACTTTGCAGACTTCGAGAAAACGTATTTTTTCAGATGGGTTAAAGAAGTTGGAGCATCGCTGGGTCAAGTGTATCGAGCTAAAAGTAGACTATTTTGAGAAATTAATCGCTACTTTTCCAAAATTTTCGTTTTTCTTTTGTAGGCTAAGTATTTATCGGACCGCCCTCGTAACTCGTACCGTACAGTGACTTAAAAGCAGTTTATTGAAAAAATATAAAATAAGTCCATCAAAAGTACAGTTGTTTGCAAACATGACATTATCTGTAAAATCAAATTTAGTTTAAACTAATATTTCGACCACATATATATATATTGTAACGTGCTAGCGATAGAATCGATCGAAGCGATTCTACACCAGAGTCTACTTCTAGTCCATAGTCCAGAAACATCTGAAATGATCGAGCGACCGTCGTTTAGGGGCGACAATACGCGGTCTTGGAGAACGAGCGACAAGACCACCGGCGGCCAGTGCTTGACAGAGAGTCCTCGGGAGCAGTGCTCGGAAGAGAGTCCTCGGGAGTAGTGCTTGACAGAGAGTCCTCGGGAGCAGTGCTCGGAAGAGAGTCCTCGGGAGTAGTGCTTGACAGAGAGTCCTCGGGAGCAGTGCTCGGAAGAGAGTCCTCGGGAGTATTGCTTGACAGAGAGTCCTCGGGAGCAGTGCTCGGAAGAGAGTCCTCGGGAGTAGTGCTTGACAGAGAGTCCTCGGGAGCAGTGCTCGGAAGAGGGTCTTCGGGAGTAGTGCTCGGAAGAGAGTCTTCGGGGGGAGTGCTTGACAGAGAGTCCTCGGGAGTAGTGCTTGATAGAGAGTCCTCGGAAAGGGTGCTCGATAGAGAGTCCTCGGGAGTAGTGCTCGACAGACAGTTCTCGGGAGCCATGAGCGCGAGACAGTCCTCGGGTGTCGTTGATATAAATATGTTGTTAATATAAATAGTTGTGAAGACTCTGTATGATATAAGTTAAATATAAAAAGTGCAAATAAATCATGTTTTAATTATTGAGACCCGGCGCGTTACAATATATATATACACAAAACCCAAAACCGGCGGTTATTTGGCTGCGCTAAGTTTTTAAACCATCGAACCGATGTGCCCCAAACCGGTTTCATTTGAAAGCCAATAATACTGAGGTGGTTTTATGCCACTTAAATCAAACAATTACTAATCAAATTCGGTTTATTTAATTAAATAGACTTTCGACATTTCCCATACAAAAGTTTCAACATTTTGCAGTCGCGAATACTTTTCAAAAAGAGAACAGTGTCATGTTGGCGGATAATGCAGGCTGCCACAACAACAACAAAAAAACAACACAGAACTGTCATTCGTTTGCGACCAGATCTTTTCATCACATTTACGTACAATCCTGCTTGGTCGGAAATCAAAGATTTGCTATCGCCTGGTCAGTCATCGCATCACAGACATGATCTGATAGCTAGAGTTTTCAAACAAAAGCTTATGGATCTCACGATAAAAAATCATATATACGGCGAAATGCAATGCTAGGTGTATAACCGCACGTTCATAGTCTAATTTGGCTGAAAGAAAAAATTGTTCCAACTCAAATCGATAGTGTTATGTCTACTGAACTACCGAATCAACATGAAGATTCGATACTTTTTGTCGTTGTTTGTAAGAGCATGATTCACGGCCCATGCGGAGCATTGAATATGAATTCGCCTTGCATAAAAGACGGCAAATGCACGAAAAGATATCCACGCGATTTGATTAATGAAACTCAAACTGGTGAGGATGGATATCCGAAATACAGACGACGAAAGCAAGCAGATGGAGGATTCACCACCAACATTAAATTATTCTTAATTTAATGCTGGTGGTGAACGTTAACGTTTCTACGCTGATGTTGACATTGATAAAATATGGATTGCTCCATCAGTCCAATACTGTCAAAAACATTTCAAACATATATATGTAAATGTGGAATACTGCAACTCCGTGAAATCCATTAAGTACATATGCAAATATGTTAACAAAGGCAGTGACATGGCAGTGTTCGAGCTTTCAAATCGAAAAGATGAAATCACTCAATTTCAGATGGGTCAGAACGCCGAAAATCTTTATGTTTACACACCTACCAAAGAAACTCACAATATTGTTTATCCGCTAGCACTAAGATAAAAAAGTTAATAAATAAACAAAATTTCCTTTTTTTTTTTTTTTTTCGAACAAATAAAAAAGTATTTTATTTCTTTGTTTAGCGTAGTAGCACGCGCCGGGTATCCGCTAGTTACCAATAAAACTCACAAAATTTTCAGTATTGTAACAACTACATGAGGAAATTGGATAAAAACATACAAACAAAATAAATTATTTCTTTAATATAATAATTATTTTTTAATTTAAATATATGAATACCCATTCTAAAATAATTTAAAAAATCTAAAGATATTCTAGGAGGTTTAAGCATAAAACAAATCCATCAATTTGCGTTCTACAAATTCCACAATATTATCCCTTTTAACTCTCGAATGAAAGCTTAAGACCTCTATTTTCATAATATAATTATGTACACATCTAAAGATACGGGTGTTAATTGTTATAACCCTTGTTTCCATCCCAAATTTTTTTTTTTACGTAATCTACTATACCTTATTATTATTACTCCACTTAGTCTTTGCGTCGAGAAAAAAATTCACGATTGAATATATTCCTATTATAAGATAAAAATACGATCCTAAGAAAACCCAAAACTTAAATGTCTAAAACATAAAGAGAGCTTTCTTGTTTCCTTTTACGCATTATTTTATCTTCCTCTGCCTTTAATTTGTATTGTATTACTCTATTTTGTTCCTGTTTATTTCAGATTCTTCAATTTTATATAAAACTACAAAAATATATTGTTATAATTTATTTCTGCTTTGAATTTTTTAATACAATTTAACAATTTCCGCGTTTTTTTAAGAACTCTAAAAAGGGTTAATTTATTTTGTAAAAATATTATATGGCCAGCGATGCTTTGTTAATTATGTCAACACAAGCTACTGACCTAAGATTTAACTTAAATTTTCGTGTTTTCTTCGTAATAAGAAAAAATATATTATTCATATATTTATTATTTAGCAAGCAATGACTACAAATATAACCATATGAGTTTGTTTTCTGTGATAAATAATATCCACCACAAGAAGCAAGCGTACTTTTATCATTTCCGGCCTGACTCAATATTTTAAAGATTTATGATATGGCCACCGAACAAAGGACAGCGCTCCTAATCAAGTAGTCCAAGATTTTTAGGCTGTGCAGTGGTTTACGTTTGCTATATGATTTTATTGTAATATTAGTCTAATATCGAAGATGTGGTCTCTAAACAAAGGAGAGCGTTCCTAACCAAGTACTCTACGAGGTTTTCTGACTGTGCAGCGGTTAACATTTTCTATGAGGTTTTACTGTCTCGTCTTGTGGCTTTACACTCTATTGTCGACGGTGAAGAAACTGATAAGAAGTTGTCAAAAGGTTTGGCAGACATTCAATTTTTCTGGAGAAAAATATTTGGAAGTTGAATTTTGCCTACAGGTGTTTGAGAGCGCGGAAAGCGCCGCCGCCGGCTACCACTGCAGAAATGTGCGGCCCCGGGATTTTCTGTTATTTTAAGCATGCAGAGTAAATATTATTCTTACTCTCCAAAAAATCTCAACAAATACTATGGATAAGTAAGATATAAAATACAATCAGTAAGATTGATGATAATAGGATTCGAGCCCCGTCGACCATGGGGGTAATAAAAAAGTACACGTGCCTATATGTACATTGAAAAAGAGAGCTTTTAGCCAATTGTCATTTTACTTCTTAATCAATTATAGCTTTTCGTGAAAAAGGTACATTGATGCATAGTAAATCTCATTGTTCAATTAATTTTATATGTTAAATATAATAAATATAATAAATAATGTAATTTTAAAACATAAAAAAACCTATTTTCATAAGTTGAGTAAAACACAATGGTAAGAAGAGTAAAATTGCGACGTAAGAAGAAATCGATAATACATTCATTATAAAATCATATTAAAATGGGCTCTTGAAATAAATGTAAATATATTTGGGTAAAATATTTTTTTTAAATCTAATCCTCATTGAATATTGGCTCAAAAGACTTTTTTAATAAGTTATGATTTTAATTCTAATCATAAAATCAACTATGATTAAAAGAAAACGCGTTTTGCTGTAAATTACAAAAAAAGTACACACGGGAGCAATTTACAATATATGTGTATAAAAAAAATGTTTTCGCAGTTTTGTAATAAAATTAGTTCTCGGAAATAAATGGATTCCAACATTTGCCAAAACCACAAAATTAATTTCTCAGAAATATGAAAAACCTTGAAAATACCACTGAAATGCCAAATATAAATTCAATCAATTAAGATTCGACACGATTGGATTAGTAAGTCGCGTTAAGTTTTACCGAGACAAATTTTGAATTTACAAAAAAATATATTAGTACATAAAAAAAACAAATGAAATTTTTTTGCACTTACAAATGCGGCAGCAGGAGAATTCGGACGTCACCAGAAGACAGGATCGAAGAGCCGATTGTCTCTTGAACACTGATTTTAATTAAAAAAATAAACTTGAGTTCAGAAAAATTTAAAAGAGAAATGAATGAAATAACGTCGGATCGAAGGACGATAAGTAATTTCGGTAGCGTTCTACGGAGGTAGAGTACGGCGGGTTCGGTTCCGGTGCTGAGAGGTCTGCGCCGGAAGAGGCTGCGAGCGGCAGGGCGGCGAAGGTTCGAATGGCCCGGCGCGGGCCCTGCGAGGTCCGGCGGGCCGCCCAGCCGCCCAGCCGCCCCCGGCGCAGCCAATGGGCGGCCGAGACGTGGGCCGAGGAGGGCGGCGGAGGGCTGAGGAGGGCGGCATGCACCGACGCCCGCCCGTCCCGCCCGCTCTGCCGGCCGCCGCCAGCCGCTGCACCGCCCGTCCCGCTCGCGCGGCTACTCCCGAACAGGTAAACTTGCAACTGCAACTTACGTGTATCATCGCCCAATTGTGTACATGCCGACTAAACGGCTATTCTGATCGGATGTTTTGCTGCATTTCAGCGTTTTATCACATAAAAGCGCTACACATTGCTTATTATAAATAACGCGTAATATTTTTTACGTTCAACTAAAATATACGTATATTATTGATTTTTGTGAAGACCGTCTCACAGGAAGTACGATTTTGTCTATACAGGTTTGTTTTCAAGTTAAGTACATTTTTTCAAATATTGAAAAGTGATTAAAGAAACTCTTTTTCGAATTCGAACCCACATCCCCAAGCTCACGTGGCCGGTGTATTACCAATTATACAAACGAATCGCTAGTACTTGGCAAGAATTTTTAACAACCATATCCTATATGTGAAACAACGTACTCATTATGCCAATTAAATATAATTGCAATTAAGATATTTTTCTGAGAGTTTCTTTGATCAATTTTTAATATTTAAAAAAATGTACTTAATCATTATCAATCGATAAAATATACGTTATGTAAAAAAAAAAAAAAAAAACATACAAAGCATAAAAAGGGGGTTTTGTAGATTTTATATAGGTACTACTAGCAATTTATCTCATTGAATTTTCAAACGAAACACAATACTACAATACAAAAAAACTAGTCACAATAAAAACATAAAAGTGGGAAAATTCACAAAAATAATTTTAAAAAGTACATATATAAAAATATATTTATTTATAATTATTGACTAGATTATTTCGAATATATATTATGGAAGATTTATATGGCGTTCATTGTGTACCAATATTTTTTTAAACTTAAATTGTAATTGTACGTATCATTGTTCATCGTCTTTTAATAAAATAGATATAATTCTGGCTTATTCACAACGCTAGCTTGATTTTCATGTTTTTCAACATGAAAATCAATTCCAATCAATGGGCTTCATTATTTTAGCCAAAGGGTGCATGCATAATGAGTGACGATCGAATTACATGCACTGCTTTTAATAGAACTTACCGTTCGGGCTAAGCTTCTAAGACTGGGGTAACTTTATTTTAAAATACTTTCCTATCTAATTTCATGGATCAATTAAATTAAATCTTTATAATATTTAAATTTGTTTGAGTCAATTATTATATCAATAACTTTCGTATTTTTAAATTGGACTTTTATTTTATTCTACGTTTGTTAAATGTTAAATTTACGTTTGTACACATATTTATAGTTTCATAAAAAAAAAAACCTAATCTATATTTGTATTTTTCATTTTGTAGTGACAATAAATATAAATAATCGGAGAGAGTACAATTTATTGAGATTGGTTTGGAACATTATGAATGTTGTTACTTTTTTATCCTTATCTCTAAACAAGTTATCTAAAGCATTATATATTTTTTGAATCATTATGTTTTAATTTACACAAATCTACGAAAAATATAAAATAATTGTAAGTAAAATATTTAAATGTTTTTTTATGCCTGAAAATAATATTGCTATAGATTGAAAAGAGTAATTAAACACAAACATCCAAAAATATTTCATGGATCAAACGAATAACTAATATTTTGACTTTAAGTCTAACAAAAACTAAAACCATCTCTGATCAAAAAATAATGCCAAGCTTGAGGATGTTTTTTTTATCTAAAGTAGCTATCACATGAGAAATGGTGCTACCACAGTTGTTAGGGTACCAATTACGGATTCTGAAATCGATACTGATCGGTTTTTTTAATAACATAGCATCAACCTGATGGCTGATGTGCTTCAATAAAGAATGTCTCGGACCCGGAAATTGAATGGTCAATGTGATAAAGTATTCTCAGTAATACGTCTTTATTGCATTTTATTGACGGGTAGTCTGGCTCTTTGTTAGTTTATGACCTTTATCAAATGCACGCTTCCTTTGTGCATAAAATTTTAATATACATTTAAGAATGCCTCCGTTGTAGAAAAGAAAGACAAGTGTCTTGAAAATTAATTTTTGTGGTTTACCCCGGAAAATATTTTTTTTATTTCGAGCTGAATTAATAGAGCAGAAAAATCTTAAAAACGTTAAAAATATTTAAAATTTAAATAAACTTCTCACTGAACACCTTTATTTAACATACTCATACTCTCAGGTTTATTAAATTAACGACGTGTGCTTTAATGTGTTTTTATTATTTTTTAAAATTGAGTTAACATTGAATACTACTTTGAATAGCAAAGGGTGTGAATCATTAATCAGCTTTCACGTCTCTGCCGCTGAATAAGCATGCCTCAATAAACGAAGGCGACGTTTATCTCCACCTTCAGCCCGTCCATCTAGTACTTCCTTATATTTTATTCATATCATCTGTCGATCGATCAGGGGGGTGGTCCATTCTCACATTGTCAATTAGAGGCTCCCCCCCAAATGTTTTTAGTTTAACTTCTGTCCGACTTTCGGCTTACGAACTCTGTTCATTTCCATTCCAATGAGGCTATCCTTTGGATTTGATCTACAGCTGTGGTTTTTAATCGCATTTTCCCAAGATGGTTTTAATTTTTCTTAAAGATTTCAAACCTCGTATGCTGAGGGGCGAATTAAATTTAAAGATCGTATCAGACTTGATTAAAATCAATTTTAACGAGCTCAAACATGTGCTCTTATCAAGTGTGTTTTTTTTTTTGGAAGCTGAAGAATTTTCTTAGTCTTTTGATAAATTTGTAACAACCGAGTGACTAAATTATTTTTCAAAATAATGAAATACAATAATAGTTCAAATATAATACATCGAAACATTGTTCCTAAATGAAATACGTATTTATTTTTTTTATTTCCTTCACAACAATAAAAAATTCTTTTTGATATCTGCTTGCTTTGTTACAAGAAACGACAAGTAAAAAAATATTTCTGTGTTGGACTTAAAATAACACTTTGTAATCATAATATCTTACTGTGTATTTCATAGTTTAACATTATATTTTTAGAGTGACTAAATTTCTTCATAAATTTAAGATTACCATATTCACAGTATATATATTTTAATGGAAGAAACAAAAACAATAATAAATTTCCAGCTTAATGAGATCATCTTTGGTTCAGTGATTACTATCGCTAATTAAAATAAAGCGAGACAAATTACTGAAGTGAGTAACGAGAGATCGACACGCGGAGTAGGCTCAGTAATTATCAAATCAGACGTCTCTCGGAGGAGTAAGCAGACATTTTCCTCTCGGCACATTTGAGGTGTGATCTGTTTTGTAATTGTATGTTGATTGGCAACTCCGACGACACTGTGACACGCACCCTTCGCAAACACAGCTACCCTTTGATATTCATGAAAGGGCTTACTAAACTTAAAATTGAGGGCTGAAAATGAAGGCTCATTTTACTAAAAAGCATACGTAAAGCATTTCGGAAAAAATAAAAGCGATCATTTTTACATATGTTTAAAAAACTAAATGGTTTCAATACATCGATTCGAATCTGGAATAACAATTAGTTATTCACAGTTTTTATCAAGACAAATATTATGTTTTAAATTTGTATTTGTGATCACATCGGGTATAAATTTCATTGGTGAAAATTAAATAAGCCGTCAGAAAAAAACATCGGACATTAATTATAAAAAAAATAAATTAAAATAAATTCTATTGATTTATTATTATGATCTATATTTTTAACTTTTCACCGTATTGGATTGTATATAATAATAGTTATATTTTTAAAATAGCTTAATGAAAGTTTCAAAACATACGAAATAACTGTGTGTAGGTTTTTTTTCAATTTGAGCTTGGAGGTTTCAAATACATGTAAATAATGTATGGTATTTCTGTATTATATAACATGGATTCGCTATTGTGTATCAAAGAGCTTCCCTCATATTTTGTGTATGAATAGGTTTCAGGCCCCCTCGTCCCGTATGTAGTTTAATTTTTGCTGCAAATAATAATGGGTTTGGTATTGACAAGTACAGCAGGAGAGAGACCCTTTGAAAAGCGGATAGTTTTTTGTTAAATTAAAACTGAATAAATTACGATAAACTCATTGTATAGAACTATCAATTTTTGTTTTCCGGTATATTTCATGTGATCTTTGATTTCATGCTGATGACATATTAAATTAATTGCAATGATGGATACATATTTTAAAATTGAAATATATATATTTTTACAACTTGCGCTCCTATTAATTTGTTAATTTCTAATGGGATCAAGAATTTTGAAATTTCTCTTTATTAACAAGATATTCTTTCTAATTTGCTTAAAAACGTAAATTCAAATATTAATACATCAAGAGTAGATATTATTATTTTTATTTTTAGTTTTGATTATAAAATATGTATTTTATTTTTATATTATCTATATGATATGGATAACGTTTTGTATTATAATACTACATTGTTAAATTTCTAGCACGTCAACCTTCACGGATAAAAACTTTTTGCTTCAATGGCTCAACTTCTAAAGTCACTGTCAACTATTATTCTGTTGCAATATTAGTAACAAATAACTGAAAAAATTATGCAAGTTAATCATAGCCTATGTCAAAAAATTAGTAAAAGTCCTTATATCAGGACATATTTTAAAAATAAATTATTTAAGCCTCTCTCGATTCTAAAATAGACAGACAAATCTCTCGCGCTCTGTGGTTTCAATATTTACCTGCCGACCGTGGGGTCCCGCTTTTTAAAATTCTAATAAAACTACAAAGTATCGCTAAGTTCAAAGACAAGAAAATTACTTTGAAAAAAAAAACAGGAATTTTGTGATTTTCCCTCATACAACAAGGTTAATTCTAAAAACGTATCAATCCGAACACGCCTACCTGCTATTTTCCTCTCCGCCTCATTTTCTAAGGTGTAGGTTTTCTGATCATAAAATAAAGATAAAAAAAAATATTATATTAAAACGAAGAGCGAAAATCATCAGAATCTGCGAAGCGCTAAAAAAAGATGAATATGTTCGGCCGTGGGGGAGCTCCTACAGATCATCTGGAATTAGCATTTACATGCAAGGTCCACTCCTTCCAAACTAAAGGGTGTGACAATGTATACTACTTAACAATGTAGTCAGACTAATAAATAAAAGTTAATATAAAGAATTTCTAAATACATAAATATTGATTGTCTATTAATTTATTTCAATATATGTGTAAGAATACTTAAAAACTTTTTTTGTGAAAAATTAAATGTCACCACACAACACTTATGTGGTAAAAGCATTTTTTAAATTATTTCAAAAGTTTCACTATCAATAAAATCTCATTTAAACTTTAATAAACCGTTCTTTTTTCATCCCGTCGGAAAAGTAGCTTTTGTCAAAGGCTTCATAGGATGTATCGAGGGAGCATTGATCCACACACGATGGTAAAATGTTCACATCAAACGCCTGTACAACGTGAACAACGCAACGTTATTGGCTATATTCGAACTGAGTGTGTTAGAAGAGCTACACTTGCCACGCAGATAAATTGTGGGGACATTGAAATTTATTTTTTAATTATTTTTTTGGTTATCTTAAAAGACTAATAATTTCATCGATTCTATGTTGAATAAAGGGTTTTTTTAATTGGCGTCATTTCTCAGTTTCACTTTGTTTTGTAGCATTTAGGTACTATAATACCTACATATTACATCGACCCATCTTTTTGGTTATCCTCTGGGGCATTTGACATATTGAGGGTACGAGTATAGAACGTTCATCAGCTATAAGTAAAGTGGAGATGGAAAGTATGGCCAGCTTAATTCAACTTAACTTTCTTTATATACTTGATACATAATATAATTTGAAAACAAATATAATAGTACATTATTAATAAAACGTCAAAGACAAAAGCATCTAGTAATGTGATTTAGTGAGCGCACCCTTGCGTTTGCATCATTCCCGTTGAGTGGTGTGGGGTCTTCGAAAATTAATAAAGTTACAACCCCGATGTTTCCCTCCGGCGCTGACTGTCCACTGCCCTTTCCATATGCTCCCCTCTTCCCCCTTCTAAACCACGCGTGCACTATTCTCCCTGCTATGCCACTCACTAAATGCCCGCCGGTAAATAAAGAAAATCAATGCAGATCAGCCCATCTACCCCTTTTACACTCGATTTTTTTTTAAACATTATAATATTGATATCGTGAAAATATTACTGAAAAACTTGTTCATTTAAAACATAAAAAATATATTTATAAATAACGTGTTGTGCATACAAAGAAAATAAAAATATATAACAATTCCCAGCAGGTATATACAAGAAATAAAGCAATCTAAATTGGATGGTGAGCCACTGCTTCCCACAATTTTGTATGGTTAAAATAAACTAACAGACGGTAACAGGGATATCTTCAGCATATAGGCGGCGTTTGGGTTATTTATCCAAACCTTCGTTTCTGGAAAGGAGGAACAAGGCAACCCTCTGTAAGGACTTGACGGACCCGTACAAAACTGATTTCTAAAATGTGTTTTCATCCATCTGTTTTATTAATCTTTTAGTGTTGTTTTTAGCAGAAATTCAAAACCATCTAAAATCTAACCATGATATAATTTTTATTGCAACTCTACATAATAAGTAACCTATCTTACTTGTTGGGAAATTTTGGATCTAGTACGCAGACATGGACGCTCAGATTGAAAATGCAGCGATAAACGGCGACATGAGATTACAATGAGAATCGATGTTTCGCATAAGAATAAGGCGTCTGAAAGCATATCGCTTACAATAAAATAATACTTCTCATTGAAAAATTTAATCAAAATTAAGCTATTGGTATTCTCATATTCATTCTTTGAAAAAAATCATACAATTAAACATGGGCGATAGAATATAAACGTATAATCTACTTTGTGACAATGCGTTTTATCAAATTCCTCATGCATTATATTGTATTAGCTTATGAATAAATTAAATAGAGATCAATCATAAATACAATTGGATTCGCAAGGGGCAATGAGTGATATTCATATTTACAACAGTGGAGGGGGCCGGTGTGCTCTAGGCTCGCCCCCATGCCACCCAGAGAAACATAATCACCGACATGCGCTAGGACATTGATATATTTAAGATACACTTTGGACATTGATATTATAATATTAAACTGTAGCTAAAAATAAATTTTTTTTTTATAACTTTGTTTTCAAATTAACGCGCATACTTAAAAAAATAATAATCTTTGTGTGCAAATAGGTTTCATATACGTAGTAATTCAGACACAAATACTATTATTGCAGCTATGCCTAACTTTCTACTTCTATAGTTAAAATGCTGTGTGTGCAAATTTAAATTCACGAAATTTAAATTTCAGTTGAAATCTGGCAACGACACGAGGAGGCAGGTCTGAGTGCCGAGCGAATGCAAGCACTCCAGGGGAAGAGGATTAGGTGACGTTTTTACGCCCTCCCTGGTGTTGAATTGCAATTATGAATACATTACTATAAATCCTGGGTACTCTGCTTTCAAAACCAGTTATTTTTTTATCTTATTTGTTCTGCGTCTGCTTTGATCTAGTCGGATTGGGCACTATTAATAGATTTATAATTCACGTTATATTGTAATAAGATCGATACGGTGGATGGACCGGTGTTGAATTTTATTCACTCTAGAAATTTTGTTCCCAAGAACATTGCTGTGATGCAAAATTATGTATGATTTCAGGTTTAATGTAATTAGCGGCACTACTATTAAATATTACTATTTTTTAAAAATATTTATTGATTTTTAATTATTTATCAGAACTTGTAGAACGATTGCTGGGATTTTTAACGTTTACATAGTTATTGTTTCAACTGTTATTAGTTGTAATAGAATTATTATAAAATTTGTTTCGGCACAGTTTATTTGCTCGGGAATTGACGATGACGCGGCTTTGGTAAAATATTTCTTCATTAAAGATAGTTCTAGATATTTTTTTAATGCCATGACACTTCAATGGTTTTTATAAAAATCAAAAGCAAAAAAAATAGGACTATCAAAAAAAACTAACCAACTTGCAGCATTAAATTTGGATTAGGTGTCATTTTCTCAAAACTCATTAGGTTAAAAATATGTTTTTTTTTAGTTTGACTCCGGTAACTCTTATTTTGATAAATAGTCTTCTAGGGATATTGATACACAGTTTCGGCACAGTTTATTTGCTCGGGAATTGACGATGACGCGGCTTTGGTAAAATATTTCTTCATTAAAGATAGTTCTAGATATTTTTTTAATGCCATGACACTTCAATGGTTTTTATAAAAATCAAAAGCAAAAAAAATAGGACTATCAAAAAAAACTAACCAACTTGCAGCATTAAATTTGGATTAGGTGTCATTTTCTCAAAACTCATTAGGTTAAAAATATGTTTTTTTTTAGTTTGACTCCGGTAACTCTTATTTTGATAAATAGTCTTCTAGGGATATTGATACACAGTTTCGGCACAGTTTATTTGCTCGGGAATTGACGATGACGCGGCTTTGGTAAAATATTTCTTCATTAAAGATAGTTCTAGATATTTTTTTAATGCCATGACACTTCAATGGTTTTTATAAAAATCAAAAGCAAAAAAAATAGGACTATCAAAAAAAACTAACCAACTTGCAGCATTAAATTTGGATTAGGTGTCATTTTCTCAAAACTCATTAGGTTAAAAATATGTTTTTTTTTAGTTTGACTCCGGTAACTCTTATTTTGATAAATAGTCTTCTAGGGATATTGATACACAGTTTCGGCACAGTTTATTTGCTCGGGAATTGACGATGACGCGGCTTTGGTAAAATATTTCTTCATTAAAGATAGTTCTAGATATTTTTTTAATGCCATGACACTTCAATGGTTTTTATAAAAATCAAAAGCAAAAAAAATAGGACTATCAAAAAAAACTAACCAACTTGCAGCATTAAATTTGGATTAGGTGTCATTTTCTCAAAACTCATTAGGTTAAAAATATGTTTTTTTTTAGTTTGACTCCGGTAACTCTTATTTTGATAAATAGTCTTCTAGGGATATTGATATTGTGCTTTATTTGATTTAGAGTTTTCCCAAAGAAATATTTTGCAAGTCAATAAAAATTCAATATAAAAGCATTTTCATCAAAACTATTTGTGTAACTGGGCGTGCGGTATGTTTTGAGATAGCTATAAGCTAAAATAGATATTCAAAATTTTCATTCAGGATGAGAGCATGCTCATTACTACACATTTTATAACTTGATCGATCATTTCTATTATGTATTTTGATTGAATTAATTATTTGTTTGTTAAGTAGACTTTAGATAACAATATATATTTTTGTTTTTCATAATTTTGTCTAATAATACATAAGCTCAATTAATATAAGAATGAAAAATTACTCCGTGTGTTGTTCACAGAAAAATATCATCTTAATACTTACGAAGTTCACAACATAATATAAAAATATTCAGCATATTTTTATTTGAAGTTTTTTAACTATGAACTGTAATGCAAAATAAGTGTACATACTACTTATAGTACATACTTGACTTTAATTTTTAGCATACAAATGACAAAAGTTTCATTGGTTCAATGGTTTAAATAATTTATCTTGGAATAATATTTTGACTCAACCTTATATACATATTAACATCAACGATATGTCTTTTAATTAATCTTTTTATAACAAAATATTCTTGTTTACCAGAAAAAAAATGTTCTCTATTTATAATAAATGTCACTTGATATTTACGATTATTGTATACATATAATAATCAATACTCACTGCGAAAATTATTGTTCGTAAGTCTGTTGTATTAAATTCTCAAAATAGAAAGCAGAAATAAAATAAAGAGAGAAACGTCTCACCCGATCAATAATGTATTTACAAAATCTTATGATTTTTAATATTACCATATTATATGCATGTTTCTAGTCCTAGGTACAATGAGGAAAATTTATCTAGCGGAACATCACCAGTGAGATATGTTATTATGTGGTTTAAAAATTATATATAATTTGGATTTTAAAAAAAAACGGAAAAGTACTCACCTTTACACTTGCGTTGAATTATATTGACTCGTATTACTGTGTAAGTGATTGGTGAGGTACAATAGGTCCCGTGTATTGATTTATGGTGCAATCTGTTTATGATGGTGTGTGCGTGGAAATCTTAGACAGAGATATTAAATACATTGCGATATTACCACAAGCGACGTTTCTATTGAATTCGTGTAATATCTACGTGGCAATGGTTGAATACCATGAAATCCCAAAACCTAGCTAGGTTAGTTTGAATTTAATAATAGAGACGGCAATTTAAAATATGCTACACGCTATCTGTATATAACACGGCAAGTTAAATATGCTACACGCGGTTAAATGTCAAGTAACCCGCAGTGAATATCTATTTGACATTGTTCACACAATAATAAGGAATTTTGTTTGATCTTTTGTTGGGTGTCAACGTAGGCCGCTGTAGTCGCGAAATTAACAAATCACGACACGATTCTAATGCATACTATCTAAATCAGTGGCTCTCAAACTCTTTTGGCCCACGGACCCCCTTTCATAGTCAAAACTTTCCCACGGACCCCCTTTCATGGTCAAAACTTGCCCACAGACCCCCTTTCATAGTCAAAACTTGCCCATGGACCCCCTTTCATAGTCAAAACTTGCCTACGGACCCTGGGTGAAAAACTACATAAATTCATATTATAGACTAGTCGGAGCAAGTATCGACTTTATTGCGTTCCTGTATTAACCTGCCTGACTCACCGCGATGCCTGTTATTACTTGTATTTTATTCACCTGTCTATATTTACATTTTACTTAGGACGTAAAAATCGCTAATAATGTATTCATTGTTATTTATTTTAACTTCCAATTAATAAAAATGTGTCACAATTTTTTTTTTATATTAAACCTTGCGTGGACTCCCTGACGTTGTTCAGGGACCCCCAAATCGATTATAATTTTCTAAGGACCCCCTGAATGATCCTAGGGACCCGCTGGGGTTCGTTTGATAATGCCAACGTGAAAGGTTGGCGAAACCGGTCACTAATAAAAACAAAAATGTGGAAAATCACTCAAGTATTTTATTCAAAAATATTTTTATTTGTCTAAAAAGACAATACAACCGAATTCACCTATTTAAAATTAAATTAGTATTTAAATAAAAATGTATTAACGGGATCGTGGTAAACTGTTTGATAATCTATAAATTAGTTTATTAAATTTGCGGTAGCTTTTTACACATATTTTTCCCTACACAAACTCAATAACGAAAATAAGAAAACCCTTGTGCGTTACCGCCTAAGCCACATCTTGTAAGCCCCACAACCAGTTCGTATTGTACCTACGCATAGCCCTAAGAATTATTGTAATTTAACATAAAAGAAAAAAAAATCTTGGATTATTTATTTTCGCTGTGACCATTTCCAAGATATCCAAGAATAGAATTTAGCAAGTGACAATAATAATTAAAATTATAACGTTTCCATAAACAGCGCTGAGTTCCATCGTAGCATGTGCGTCAGACATTGCTTACTTGTAATGATCTTGTAGCAACATTTTATAATTGTTGTATTTATTTAAAAAAAACCTTTGAGCTATTGTGTAATAAAACCGTTCACCTTATTTGTGATGACTTCAAATAATGTCGTGATTTTTTCGATTATCAGGGACAACATTTACAGAAGATTGTTATTATCCTACACAAGCTTACACACTTTTAATATTTGCAGAGGTATTCCCAGAAATAAAATATAAAACCTAAAAATTTTAATTTTTATAGAGTAGGCAGCACTAAGTTGCTAATGGCGTTGCATCGAACAAAGTCATGCCCATCGTGATATTTATCCGTGATCGCTGATTGTGGGGTTTACAAGATTTGGCTTAGGTGGCGTGCATGGATTTCTCTATTTTCGTTATTGAGTTTGTGTAAGGAAAAAACGTCTAAAAAACTCCTTTTTTTGCATAAGTTTAATGAATCCTAATATTTGCTATTTGTAAAAGCTCAAATGAAAAAACACCGTCTACAAAGATATACGATAAATCAGCATCTATTGGCTAACGTGAAAACCAACTCACAAAAAAATAACAAATTATTTATTATGCTTGGCAATGTGAAATAAATTGTGACTTTATAAGTATACAATGTTAACAGTTTTGTGTAATTAAGCAATATACTTACATTTTATTTCAAAATAAAATCACAAATTATACGATCACACACGATTTGTTATAAATGTCATAACTGCGAGAAAATAAAATGACAATAATTTTAAAGAACTGTTTGTATTTAGTCTATCAATGAAATAACTCTATTATTAAAATGTTTGAACTAAATACTTTTTGAAGTTTTTAAATGAAAAACAAAGTTTATAAGTTGATCCTTAAATATTCATATTTAAAGATCAAATTAGGCACAATCGATGACAAACAAAACAAAAAACTATGGATAACGTTCAGTTTTATTTATTTTCCACGGGAAACTAAATGTTTATGTTATAAAATTTTATGGCTGTCAAGTGCACTTTTATTATAAAATTTAAATTTCAAATAATTGAGCACAAAATAAAATGTATTCTTTTAATAATTGAGTTTCAATTTTAAATAGTTTGTTTCAATAATTTAATAATAATTTTAAATTAATAAAAATAGCAGTCATTATTGATAATGCAAATCCACAGACAAAGTCTGACTTTGGTTAACGTGAAGTTAGCTGCGGAAGCTTCAGTCCTGTCAGTGTAGTAGGTGCGGCCATGTTGATCCGTTGTAGAGAGCTATTTTATTAAATCTGTTTTGCGGGATATAACAGCTCCCAATATGCCCAAATGCGATGCCAAAACAAGATATATTCCTGCAACTTTTGCCTGGACTCTGCTATTGTCCACGACCACTCTTTTTTTCTATTTTCCGTAAGTTGTTCTTTCGGACGCTTTTCATATCCCTTTTTGTCGTTTTGACAACCTACAACGCTAATTAGATATCCGTTTCTATTAATATCAGGCACAAAATATTCTTTTGTTTGTCAAAATAAAATGCCTTGAAATATAATGGCAGTTGCCTGTCACCTTTTTTGTGTGAAAATAGCTATTATCTTATCTAGTCCCAATAATTTTTAGGTCCCCATGAGTTTGCCGAAAAAGTGTACAAATAACATTTCTTTTTAATTATTTTACTTCTTGTACTAGAAATTTTATATTTAAAAACTTTCATATATAATCAACTCGATTGAGTGGTTTGTATCATCTTATTTTCACATAATAACTGACAAATCTGTTATTGACCCACATACTATTTACAAATGTACAGTATGTCATCTCTGATAATTAAGCATTGATAAAATAAATATATGTATTATATTAAACTTGAACTGTTATTTAAAACTAATATCTGCTGAAAAAAAAAAGTTCTCAGTTTCAAAGGAACCACAATAATAAAATTTAGTATTTGTTCTGACAGTATTAGTATTTATAATAAAATTGGGTATTGATTACCTGCTATCATATTTATGGCAAATAACAATTTGTTTTAAATGAGCTTAATCGTTTTAAAAACATAAACCAGATTATGTTTACTCAGATACACCTGCAGTTGGAAACTGTCAGTGTGACATAATTAAAAAAACATTTATAATTTCTGATGTTTTTAGAAGTGTTGTCATTTTTCATAAAAGCTACATTGTGCAATATTCACCATGTATAAGCATTATTATTATATCTAATATTAAATTAGTAATTTTATAAATTATAATGATTAATTCGTGTAATTTAAAAAAATATATTTGAATTGACAATATCTCTAAAAGTTGTCTTTTTCATTTCTGTTAACTAGCATAATAAAAAGTAAAGTAATAAAAACCTATATGTAATAATTGTTTAATTATATATTTTGATCAAATACTTTAACTGCAGTAAATAACAATGTACACGTGTCCTTAAATTTTTTTTTCAATAAAGATTATTTTCTAACAAACATTGGGTTTTACAAACAGTTACTAAATACTGACCCCATATTCAGTTGTACAGCTTTCTTGGTAAAAAAATTAATTTGTTTCTCAGTGAATAAGTAAAAATGCAAGCTGATATTTTTTAGGTTTTATCTTGCATTAGGAATATTTTGTATTGGTCAAATTTAATAAGTAACTGTTGATTTTTCAAAATGAAGTATTTCATTTTAAGCTGGAATGAAAAATATTATTTTATTCTGTTTCAGATGCCAGTACTACATATTCAGATACCCATGGGTTCCAGCATATCAAGGAGTTATCACGTTTTTCGTTCTCGCCAACTTCACATTGGCAACATTTATGGACCCGGGAGTCATTCCGAAAGGTATGCAAGGCTTTTATTGCATTTGTCTATTTCCGCACAAGCAAAAAAAATAATGACTTTCTTATAAAACTATTATTAAAACTTTCTTACAAAAATAAATGTAGCATGTGTGTATACATATTTTACAAATTCATGCTTTAAAAGCTTATTTTGCAAATATACTGTAATGAGAAGAAAATTTTACATTTTCCTGCTTGTATGAGCTGCCCATTGCTCCCTACTCAAATAGTCTTGTTAGCTATACAATCTAGCACTGTATAATTTAGTGTGATACTTAATTTTCTTTGAATCAAAAATAACTTGACAAGATTTATCAAGTTATTTTTGATTTAAAGAAATTACACTTAATTATTCTATTTATACTCACAACTTATAAAACATTTACTCGTAAATTTTATAACAAATGTCAAAATAACAAAAAAAATTATAACAAAATAATTTAATCACTGATAACAATGGATTCTCGATTATTCGTAGATTGTGGTCCTGAAATACATTTCATGCTAAAGTAATACAATAATGTTAAATATACTTGTCTTGTGGTCCAATAATAAATATGTGGGCATTGTGATATTCATTATCAATAAGTACTACTTTTCAACATGTAAATATCACTGGTAACGTAATTTGTATATGCTCTTTGAGTGAGTCTCATGATTATCAAGCTTTTAGAGGTTAAGAACAAAAATATAGCACACACAAACTTGAAATTTTAACAAATTTTTATTCCCCACAATTTATTACAGAGTTTATCCGCCATTTGTAAGATAAATGAGCCGTGTTTATGTACTTTTTTGAATTACTGAGATTTTAGTGCATTTAAATCACCAAGTGATTTGAGGGGCTTTTCACAGAGATCGAAATGTTGAAGGAATGATAACTTCAAGCAGCGCAATACCTAATAAACCATATCAACTGATAATTTATTGGTTACAATTTATATTCTGACAGCTCCACCGGATGAAGACCGAGAAGATGATTTCCGTGCACCACTTTACAAGAGTGTGGAGATAAATAGTATCACAGTCCGCATGAAATGGTGTGCAACATGCAAATTTTACCGTCCGCCACGCTGCTCACACTGCTCCGTGTGCAACCACTGCATCGAGGTATTTAATATGTGATAATATAGTAGAAAATTAAATTGTTGCATACATTCAAGAAGGAAATCCTTCCTACTACTTAATGGATGGGCATTTATGTTTCTTTTCATATTCAATAATCATCTATGTGACTTTATAAATAAAGTATTATAACTCTTATTATAAAGTTGAGCAATTTCAAAACCGTTGCAGGTGAATGCACACTTTTCTCTGCTGTGAATTGTGTTTGGTTCAAGGTGAATACTTTGACCGAAATCAGTATTTAGCTAACCAAGTAACTGTTTCATGTATATTAAAAATCTAACTTTTATTTGATAAATATTGGTCATCGCATTGTTGACACCTGAATTAACTTCCTTTAAATAATTATTTGCTGATTCTATATAAATATATATTATATATGTGTGTATAAATAAAGTGTATTAGTATATAATTGTACATATTCTATTTCAGACATTCGACCATCATTGTCCATGGGTGAACAATTGTATCGGAAGACGAAATTATCGATTCTTCTTCTTCTTCCTGATATCATTGTCAATTCACATGCTGAGTATCTTCAGTTTGAGTCTCATCTATGTACTCAACAGTAAAGACACCATATCAAATGTTCAACCCGTTGTGGCGTATCCTTTAAAATAATCTATACTTGTCAGTTCTATTTTTATATACTAAGCAAGAGTCAATTTGCCTCCATGAAAAGCTGTGGCTTCTTGCGGACGAAGAATAGGTTTAACTATACTTTTTCAACTTTCATTTTATAGAATATGGTATATTATATGTGTTGGTGAAATACAAGCTTTAAAAGTTGTTAAATGCATATTAGTTAGCTGGACTAATCAATTGAAATTAACATAAAATAATCCAGTGTTTTGGGCACGCATAAATCGCAGACCTGAAACAATTGATGAACAATTCTAGACAAAAAAGAGATCTTTTCATACAATTATTTCCAGATAGTAAGCCCTGTTAGTCTTCGTTTCTTAACTTAAGGTTGACTGTGCTAAAGATAAAACCGTTGATGCCCAGCTATTTCTTATATCTTAATTTTTATTTTATGTTTACCTTAACACTACATGTGCAGTATGGTGATAATGGGAATCGTGGCATTGCTTGCCATCCCAATTTTTGGCTTAACCGGCTTCCATATGGTGCTCGTCTCCCGAGGTCGCACCACCAACGAGCAGGTCACTGGAAAGTTCAAAGGCGGCTACAACCCCTTCTCTAGAGGCTGTTGGAACAATTGCTGCTACACTCAGTTTGGACCTCAGTATCCAAGGTTAACTATCACACTTACTGTTAAAATGTTTTTACTAAAAGTATATTTATAAAATTCAAACAAATAATGCCTACATTTATTTCCAGTGATGAATAGAATTACTGGAAGTGTTTTCATTATTGAAATAATGTAACATTTTACAATAGTCATAAAATAATAAAATGGTCTTTTGACTTTTAAAAAAATGTGCCAGTAAGATAAAAGGACTTCAAAAATTCAAATAAACCTGATAAATTGATTTCTTACATTTATATGAAGTCACTACTCACTGACTCCTGCATGAAACTATTATTTTATCATAAACTTCTTGTTATAATATTTACGACTGGTATTGTAGCCTGCAGCGCATGTCGCGCAAGGCACTTCGGCGCTCCCCGGCAGGGGTGGCCGCGGCCCCGACGGCCATCTCCACAATTACGGCCAACAACCAGGTAAAAACCTACACGGCTGACAACAACGGCAGTGCGCACCGCCCCACTACAAGCGCCGCCCATGCGCAGTACAATAAGGTGAGAGCCAGCACACCCGGCAAACCCCGCTAGCAACTCCTGCATGGTCACTGCAAACCGAAAACATTGTTTATTCTCTACTTTAAATAATACTAAATATTTTCAAATATGGTATGATCCACAGCTTAAGTGAAACTCGGGCTGAATATTTGAATATGATCTTAAATATTGCTAAAAATCTTACAGTACTGCCATAACTTTTAAACTCCGAAAGTAAGGTTTGCAATTATTACGCAGGTTGCAGTAGCAATTCAGTAGATGTGCATTTTAAAATAATTGCTTTTGAATTGGGAAAATACAATTTTTTATAAGTTTAAATATTTTTGTTCTATAAAGCATGCTTTGCTGTTAAAATATCAATTTTGTATTCCCATTAGATATATTTTTCAATGTACTTGTGATTTTGTTTTTGCACTATTGAATCTATACACTCATTATATTGGTATATAAAATTTTTGATAGCAAAACTTTCTCTGTAGTGTATATCTTTGAGATAAACTCACTATCACTCCAATACTTCCCATTTTCACTTGTACCACAAAAATTCCAATTTTATTTTATTTCATTATCTACAGTAAATTAATTTTTTCATAGGCCTTTCGAAATATTTTACCATCATAAAGTATAATTTATTTAGAGCTTATTTATTATTTCCTAAAGCTAGTATTTTTGCGATTGCTTTTTAGAAGACGCTTTGACAAAGTCTTCAATTCACAGAAAAACGAAGAGCACATATTTCAGTGTCTGCAACACTTTTTCTTATTTCATAATTATCATTAATATAACGCACCTGACGTTTGTGGATTGAAGTACCGCTCTCAAGTCTGGCTCTATTCCTTATTTCTAATATCTGTCTTTCTTTTATTGCAGTTACAACAGTAGCTTGCACAATAAGAAGCGGTTTTTGATAATTATAAAAAAATTATCAAATCTGCTTACTTTCTAATATTTTAATAATCTATCTATCGCAGATGATGTCAACAACTATTTATATTTTTATTAGGACAATATTCTTCATTACTACCTACTGGTTTTTTCACTATACTAAAATTAAATACATACCATTCAGCGTCCAACCGAGTGAGCGTGAGGTATTATAGTAACAATTAACCCACACATTGTACTCAGCTGTCTCCCGGCCGAGAGGGCTCAGATACGGACATGGAACCACAGGCATCCCACAGTGCAGACTGTGAGCCTACACCACCACTGCAACGTCACGGCTCCAAGACCAACTTCTTTTTGCCGCCTGATGCTCAGCTCGCCCCCCGCCCTGCGCCTCCTCATCACTTTCAGAGGCACAGCCCACACTCCAGAAACAGGTAAGCAAATCTTAATAATAAATATATATATACAATATATAAATATATACTTTTATGTATATATATATACCACATATACAGTAGTATAGCAACAACAGGTGGACTGAAGTAATTTTACTAATTTATGGGTTTTGTTGTAAATATCATTACATTGTAAGTCCTAAAGATCACGAAAAATTCACACATTATATCACAGAATCAGCTGTCAGGCTGTTCATAAGATTATCCGATTATCATTATTGATGATATTTCAGGGTAATGGAGCCTCCAGGCCGGTACGGCGTGGAAGAACAGCAACAACAGCAACACTTGCAACAGCAACAGCTCCAACAGCAACAACTGCAGCAGCACCAATTGCAACAGCAGCAGCTGCAGCAGCAACAACTTCAGCAACAGCTGCAGCAGCAACTGCAGCAGCAGCAGCACATGAGGCATGCAGCTCTAAGTATGGCAGCTGGGCCGCATGCACAGCGGCCGTCCCCCACCATGCAGCAGCGCATCAAGGCTCTGGGCGTACCCACTCCCTTGGCCATGAACAGTCCTGTCAGAAGGTAAAAGATTGTTTTATGAAATGGCTCCTCGAACAGCTACTATCAGAGTACTAGGTTATTTAATGGATCATATATTGATACGAAATAATAATCACATTATTTTTCACCAAGGCGCTTCAATGATAGCTATTATCCAGATATTTAATGCGTTTCAATATTAGTTTTTCCAATAGTTTCATTGAAATGATCTAATTGATGCAGAGGTTGTCTCAGTTTGTGATGACCTTTCAGGTTTTTGGTTCTGCATCGCATTCCTTATCACGTTTACATTGTTACATTTTTTGGCAGCTATTATATAATTTTTTTTTTGTTTATTGTCAATGTCCATATTTTATTTTTTCCCATGTGCTGTGATACGTTGAAGTAAATCGTACTAGATTAATAAGAATCTCTTGGAATAACTTATAGCCACACAAAGAAAGGAGAAAAGAGTCATACAGTCTTTATTTTAAAAGCCAAACTTTTTTTACGTACATTGCATACTATTTACCGCAGAATGTGCAGGAGTTTTTTCCTTGAAATATTTGGGATCAATTCATATATTATTTTATTATTATAGTATATTACGTATTTACTTTTGGAATGTTGCCTTTTCTAAGGGGGATGTAATCTTGAAAAACGCAGTCTTTACATGAGATTGGCTAAAACAAATGTGAAATATGTAATAAAACTCTTATTCAATACTAAATTTTATGATTCTCAGTAATAATTTAACTTCTCATTTTTATTTATTATTGATTACATCATTAATTTAAAATCCTGTAACGTAATATTCAATAACAATTCTTGTTTATATAAATAATGATGCTAGTTAGCTTTTTGGGGCTGTAAGAAGAATTCTTTCAGTCTTATGATGCATGTATACTAAGCATGATTTGTTTTAGTGTACCTACATAATCGTGGGCTTTTACTTGGATAAAATAAGTTTCTCTTCGTGCCGAAGATTTATTTTACAAAACCAAACAGTACTGTCGATTGCATTATAACTTAAAGTTGAATGTACCAAAACAAGTGTTCTTGCCTTCTGTGTACTTGTATGATAAGACTTGTCGTATTTTGTGGGTGTCGTTACTAATATGTTTTCTTTGGTTTCTTCTGTGTGCTTGTGTCGGCTTCCCGATGGTAGGTGGACCTAACGCATACCGTCCAGCCATGTCCTAAATGGTAATGATCAATATAAAGTGGAGCCTGTTGTGTGTGGCACGGCCGTAGGTTCAACGCTTTGCCCATCTTATTGTTAACATCCACTAGGTGCTTATTCATCATTGGCTGGTGGTGAAGCTTCTTCCAAATAACTGTCTGTACTGGTCCGACCGCATTTTCAATTACCGATGAGTTTCTAAGTTATTAGACTAGTGATCGCTATCGCTTTACTAAATACTAGGTACTCTCTACAGAGTCTGTTTTGCATTGTTTTATTTTTATCTATTTCTTTTTTTCATTTTAGGCAGTCGATACAAAATGACAGGCCCACCTGATAACAGTGCAGTTTATTTCTTTAAGAAACTGCATCGGTAAGGAAATCTATCGCTCATTTCCTTCGAGAATAACTGAAAACGCACCACAATATCCAATCTGAAGCTCTCATGTCTATCTTATTAAGTAAGGAAATAAAATAACAAGGGAACGTGAATCATTCGTCTACTACCGGAAGTTTGAAAACCCTAATAACATTTATAATCACAGGTATGATTTTACAATACATATTAAAGGAGCGATCAGGGGATGAAAAGTAGCTTTGTGGACTGGGGGGCCAATTATGATGATGGCCTGTCGAATGCAACATTGATCCTAGGTATTTTGTGTAAATGCGGCTTAGTAAAATCACAGTCAAATCACTCGGTCGGATATTTCTGATTCCGACACGTCTCTAAACCAACCGACTGGCCAATCTTGAATCGGTTCCAAATTACTCGCTAGGATTAGCTCTGAATCATTTTTGAGGCATCCGTTTTGTAATGTTAATTTTGTATAAGTTTTCACGCAAGGTAGACAAGTAATGGCTGAAGATTCCTGTGTAGTTTGAGGTTTTGTCATATTTTGTAAGGCATAGTGCCGGTCACGCTTATTTCCTCACGTACTGCTAGTTTCCTTAGCGAGCTCGATCGCCCGAATGTGTCATTTCTTGTGTTCTTGGGAAATATTGTTTCTCTCTCAATATCCTTGTCTACTTTTTTATCAATAGTAAAATAAATTTAAAAATACACTTAAAATTGAAAAAAAATATCACAAACTTAAGCATAAACGATTCAATGATGAACTGACAAACTGCAGACAACAGCTCACCTGACAGGGCTCTCGCCAAGCGGGTCTCAGGTGTACAGCTCCAATTGACATTTTTAAATTTCATCAAAGACACTGATTAAATTTTCAAAACGGTACAGATCCAATCCGGGGACTCCCACTCAGCCTCGGAGGCCTGACTTCATCGGCGTGTCGGCGAGCAGCACAGGCGGCAGCAGCAGTGGTGTCTACTGCGAACTGCCTGCCCGCCTGCCGCCACACGCCTCTCCACAGCGACGCTTCCTCAGTGAGGGTGAGCTGGCGCGCGCAGAGCACGCCCGTCCGCGCCCCAACACCACCAGCGACAACATTCGTGAGCTTGCCGGTTCACCACAGCGCGGTGTCTACCTATGGAAGGACACGAGTCCCGGCCAGGCCCCTCCGCAGCCCTACCGCTCCGATCCAGCCTCCCCTTGTGCGCCTGCCGCGCCACCTCGGGTGGCCTACCAGCCAGCGCTGCGGGGAGGGGTGGCCGTGCTTCCGGCTGCGCCCTCACCTTGTGCGCCGCGACGTCGGGCACCACCGTGCACACCTGCACAACCGCCGCAGCGTCACCCGCGACCCATGAGTTTTGTGCGAGCACTAGAAGTGTCAGATGCTCTAGCAGCTCCTCCCGGTCCCCCAGGCCCTGCACCTGAGCGCGCCTCAGTGTACGATATGAACTATGAAATCTCCGTATAGGGCCGGCCCCGGCACTAGCGGTGCCGTCCTCCGCCTGCCCCTCCGCTTCGGCCCTAGGGAGTGGCGTCGTACGTGGTGGGGAGTACGGGATCGCTTGTGTCGCCGAAAGGCTTGGTGTTGTGAGGTTGTGGAATGTGATTGAATCGATCGAACGAATACTCAAAACGAAAACTGCGTGTCGAGTTTACCCATTTTAGGATGGCCCCACAAAACGTTATAGATTAATAAATTGTGCTGAAGGGACTGGCCGAAAAAATTAAGTTGATGACTGTTGAGATGCGTGCTTTGACTCCTTTTAATTTTGGATATTTTTTTATTTCAACTGTAAAAAAATATCTTACATTAAAATGGACAGAAACATTCGCATGCAGCCTGCGTAAGGCCCCTCAACTGCGAGGGTGTCACTGTTGTAAATAGCATTCAATGGAGAGATAATTTAACGTACCGAAGTGTGCGAGTTGTTATAGCCGTTTTTATAATTTGAACTGTTATTTGACAAAAATAGATATTTATTTAATGCAACTTGCCACTCTATTGTATAAAAATAAATTTTGATATGAACGGTTTACCGTCGTCTACCAATAATTCACTCTCAGAGTGTCTTGTAATTGAACTTTTGAAGTAATTTTTTTGCATCAATTCTAATAGCTATAATTTTCCGATAATGCAATATTGTAACTATGTTGAAGTATAATTTTGGTATAAAATTAATATCTTTTTCAAACACCTGATTACCTCTAAGACTAAATGGAGACTTATTTTTTATTATTTCTATTTATACGAATTGTTACCCTTAAGATTTATAGATTTATTCTACTTGTAATCAAATCATCACCCAGAGCTTGATTTTGATAGCACCCTTTAAAATTCATATGGTATTCATACATTTTTAACCATTCATTAATTTTGTTTTAACATAAACATTCATTTTAGTTCTCATTTTTTATTGAACTCGTTTTATTAATGAATATTAAATTTGTAATGTACCCGACCTGTGTGAAAAGTTTTTAACTCCTTAACCAAAAAATGATAGAATACATAAATATACATATACACACACACATATATATATATATATATATATGTGTGTGAGATTTGTGAATAGATTATACTTCAAAATGTTTTTATATCAATGACCACCTTTAGAACCTCAAATTTTTTTTATATTTCTTAGCTATTTTTTTGTTTTGGAGCTAGCACTTCTACACTTTGAGTTATTGTCGTACTTACTTCAGTTATTTCAAAAATACATTGATTGCCAATATGAAAACTGTAACTTGAATGAAAAAATTATCAGTATCGTATAAAATTATTGATCTTTTATCTCTCGACTCATCATATGTTATGATATGATTTTTCATTTTTCTTTTGATTGATAATTTTGTATTTTTCATGTTTTTTTGTAAATATACATTCCTTATTATCAAATCATTCTTCTGCAGACTTGTCTATTAGATGGAATCTTCCCGTAAACAGAGTGTAAAACTAATATTTTTGTTGTGTTCATTGTCAATACTAATATTGGTTTTAATGATTTGATTATCTGTTAAAATAAATAAACTCTAAAACTTATCTGTTTTATTCTTCATAATGTAATTCTAAGAAAATACAAGTTGGGCAGTTGGGATTTTTCGGAATCCATTTGAGTATTATTGGATAGTCACTCAACAAATCTATAAAATACCAACAACATTAAAGGCATCTAAAAATATTGCATACTGATTTTTCCAAAGTATATTATTTATCATCATATGTAAAAACCTTAACTGGTGGAAATTAAATATATTATTATTTATTTCATCTCAAAACGACAGTGAAATTTCTTAAATTAAATCACATATAGCACTATTCTAATTGTTACTGGAGCTATTTAACAAATACAATGAATAAAACTCTAAATGGTTTGGAAACTACTGCACATGAAAATGTTATTTTTGAGTTATCGATTGATGTAAATATTTCAAACAATATTTTACAAAATGACTGAGAAATATCACTGTTGAAATCCGACTTTAAACCATCATTTATTCTCTTGTGTCTCAAATTTTTAAGTGGACTTTTGTTACCTTAAATATCCTATTACAAATTCTATTTCATCAAATTGGCTATCAGTTTAACGTGTATGAGATAAAACTGTTTCAAAAAAACAATTTTGATTTTCCAGTGCACCTTTTTTTTAATTTTTTTTAGTGCAGACCTAATCATCTGAGAACTCACTAAGTGAATTGTAATTTTTATGTGAAAGTAAAAAATAGTAAATAATATTCATTAATTTTTTGTTATGTTACAGCAGTATTTACATTGATACAATAAGTATTATTTCATTTAATGACATTTTTATTAAAATACTCTGAAAAATACCATTTATACAATATATTCATAAGAGATATCAAGTTTTTATAAATGTTGATTCAATTAGTTTTACTTTTATTGAGTCTCAATTGTATTTTCTTCATTTAGTAGCTGCTACAGTACAATTAGCTCTTTACTCAGTTTGAATAAACAGCTATGAAATAAGTATTTCACTGGAAGACAATGAGTGCTTATTTAGGTATATTTTTACTTAACATATTGTCCAGGTTTTGCAGCTCTTAGTTTTTTTTTTAATATTTGTATTGATTGTGATTATAAATACATTATGAGTAATTTAGAAATATACATATTCTTACGTGACCTCCAAGATCTCATAATCAAGATACATGTACATATAATTTAATCATTATTTTGTTAGCTTAACATCCAGAACATTAGTTCAACAATAAAGTATCTGAAAAACTAAGACACTAAAAATACAATTTTATTTGGCATGTATTCTTTCTTTTGATTCAATATTTATAAATGAGTTCATTTAAAGAGATTGCTTAAATATTACATCGCCAGTCAAAAATATGAGTGATAGTTAGACACATTACAATAATTAACCAAAAAACAAAAATTTTATTATCAAAGGTTTGAATTGTTGTAGTTATTAAACTAAAAAATAATCAGTCATATAAAATTATTTGTGCTAAAGTAAAAAAATAAACCCAAGTATAAAGAATGTAATTTTTGTAAAGAATCATTTGTTCATCAAAATGTATTGACATTGTCTTCGAATTGCTGATGCGTTGTGCCAAGTCAAGTTAAAAAAAATGTTAATTTATAAATTTAAATAAATATCAGAAGTAGGGAGTTCTTGGCATACCATTTATAAATATGATGCTGTAAAGCTAAAATTTTATTACTTTGACAAGATATATTTTTTTATCATAGTATGTACATGTACAATACACACACACCCACATATAAATATATACATATATATAGAATCTACTAAGTAAATATTTTTTCTTATGATATTTATATTTATTTATTGGTATTGTTTTTTTTTATGCTAAGTGTCCTTCAATTTTGGTTTTGATTTCCTATGTAAAAAATTAATATTCAATATTGTAAATATAGTGACTTTTTGTAACATATCATTTTAAAGTTTTTGTAAATATCATAAATTGTATCTACTTGCAAATCGTTTTTAACAACTTTTTAATTTGTAATAGAACTAATTTATATGCTCCTGTGGGATATATTTTAACCTTTTAATGAATAACATAAATATAAAGGGTTATCATTTGAAGTAATTTAGGAGTCATTTTAATAAACTTCATATTGGAAAGAGTGGCACTAAATTAAAGTTAATTATAGAAGAAAAATATACATTTTAGGTGTAGAAATGGAATGACACTGCACCACCAAAACTGTATGATATACAACATATAAATAATTGTAATTGAAAGACAAGGTTGACAATAAAAAAATTGTTAAAGCATATTTATTTAATACTTTCCTTACTATATGAATATACAATGTTTTATTTGAACATATTGTTATCAAAAATGCTGTAAACTGTTATAATTTATTAACAGTTGTCCATTTTTTTATGTAAGTGCATTGCGATAATGTAGCCGTTTGTCCCATCGATTACTCTAAAATGCTCACCACCACCAATCTTAAATAATACTAAGTCATTACCATTCCTACACTCTAAAGTCCTATTAACGATCACTTTGTTTTACTCTTCCAAAATCTAATAAATTGTAAATTTCAAGCCCCCATATTATAACCAGTAGTTGGAAATGCGTGCATAGTAAATTAAAACCTAAATTACCTCAAGTATGTCTACCCTAATGTAAATATATTAACATTTTGAATGCATGTTTACTACAATGTAATTAGAGACTAAATAATATGTGTATAGTTATAATAATACCCTGACTAATAAATAATATATTTTTTATTTTAATGTTTAAAATGTAAACATTGAAATGTTTTTTGTGACTGCAGATAATGTTACTTAATGTGCAGTTATTTGGTTGAATATTATGATGATATTGGTATTAAGCAAATTCCATTCACCAATAAAGAAATACTGTTTTCTCTAATTCTCATCATTATTTTCTCACATAGCAATAACCTTCTCAAAAGAGAACCCATTGCTATGCTTTGTATTAAGGTAACAATGTGTTTTGTACTACATTATTTTAATAGTATTTATACAATAGTACTTGTAAATTATACTTTATATTAACTTTTCGAGTAAAAAAAATCACATAGTGCTAATTTTTCATGGAGTGTAGTGGAGACATTATAGACTTACTAATTTACTCTACTATCAAATACTCGTCAAAGTCATGAATATTGCTCTATCAGGTATTGTAACATACATTTTATTTTAAAATCCAACATTTAATTTAGAAGTTATCAATGCCAGTAAAAAGATATTTTAAAAAATATTATGTTGTGAGTACATAATATTATCTTAATGAATTGGATAGATCATGCTACTGTTTGTATGCAAAACTGAACTAAAAAATCAAACATACCTAATTCACTAAAATATATGCTCTCTTACCAAAAAAATATTACAAACACTGTAACAAATCTGTGTCTAGTGTAAATATATATTCAATATAACAGAAAGTACTTGGTGGAGTAACATTATAATATTTTTATTTAAAAGAAATATTGAGTGATGTACACACTTTTTATTTATTGACGTGACTAGTTTCACCAACACGCAAAGTGAATATCTTCCAGCTGAGTGAAGTTTCTTTGTCTATTTACAAATTAGCAAAGTGTTAAAGGGAGAGGCAATCATTATCAGAAGTCGATGTCAATTGAAACTAGTCTCATCAACAAATAAAAAAGTGGGAACATCACTAAATATTTCTTTAAAATAAAAATATAACTAAAATTATTTTATCCGATTTATTATAATTTAAAGCTCGAAGAATCTGATCAATGAGATCAAAAAAATCACATTTTCCTTTTGTAATACCATTATTTTGACAATTTTATTTTATGTAGCAGGGGTCGTACTTCATTTCTTCTCTAGGAGCTCCTAACACGCTGAAGCAATGGAATCGTGAAACATTTCATTTGGTATTTGTGTGCATTCTGGTTCAATGGCTGCTGTCAATTCAACGACTGTTGTAGGTTTCAAAGTGTAGACTTTGTCTAAGTATCCTCCTAAAAAATAGTAGCCGATGAGGTTTGGTGAATGTACGGAGTATTCTACAAAATATATTTAATTTGTGGCAAAATCATGTTAAATTAGGATCTATCGTTGTAATTGTAGTATGAGGGTGCCACATCTTGCTGAAAATAATACTCCTCAACCTCAAAGTTCTCTAACGCTTGCCATGATCGACTGTCGCAGCAGTATATGTAGGTGTTCAACAATAGCTCATTGATCAAACCAATTTTCAAACTAGGTAGGTATGCCAAAATCATTAAAAACGATGCAAATTCTAAAGTAATCTTTTTTCACTACAAAAAATCCTGACCGATCAGAACAGCTCAAGTACAGTTTTAATAGCAATATCAAAAACACAACACTTTTTTTAAATGTTGCATCTTTAAAGTTCTTTCAATTGGTTGCTTTGGTGTGATGTACAAGTATGTTTATGTCACCATTACTATTAATAACATTCGTCCACCGTCTTATCCGATGCTACTAATAAACATAACCCTACAGCTAACAGTAGTGTTTTGTTAAATAAAAATTTTATATCAATGAAAAGAAAAATTATATTTGTTTTGCTCTCATTGGTTAAATTCCTTGCGCGAAAAATTATCTATAGTTCCATATAAAATACTTTGCTATAATATTTGCCACTTTTAAATATTTATTTGTTATATTAATAATAAAATAAAATATTCAAACCTATTTTAAATTATTAACTATAGTGGTGGGGCCTTTTATTTTTATTTATTTTTAAAGGGGTAAATATTTTGTCACGCTGGCATTACAGGTTTATTGAAAACATAACTCGTACTTTGACATTTGATCTAAGCTATCATCTCCGAGTTCAGCTAAAGACCGATTAAGTGTATTATATGTGTTATTTGCGTGGACTGGGCGCTACCGAATTACGTACTGAAGGAAAAATGCAATTCAATTTATAATAATCAAGAAATACTATTGTATGTTAAAGTCTTGAAAATGTCTTTAAAACTTTACTATGACTTTATGTCTCAACCTTCGCGTGCTTTGTATATATTATTCAAAGCTGCAAAAATTCAATTTGAACCCGTGCCAGTAGCTTTGAGACATGGTGAGATATTCAATAATTTTTGTGCTTTTTTTCGGTCAGAGCATAATATGAAGAAACGATTTTGTAATGATCTATTTCATATTACAGGTGAACATTTTACTTCTGAATTTGAGCAGCTTAATCGCTTTAAGAAAATTCCTATTATAAAGCATGATCAATATGTATTAACAGAAAGGTATGTAGATGAAGACATTCCAGTGTTTTCATGCAATCATATTTCTGATAAAACTTTATCTTATCATATAAGTATCATACACCCATACCTCGCTTTACGACCTAGATACGTTCCACAAAACATGGCCGCAAAGTGGAAAGCCGTATAAGGAATCAATTATTCTAATACAAATTCATACAAATTCAATGGGATCAGTTCCAAATTTGTTAAATATGTAACACTTTTTACACATTCTGGCCATATTTTTTTCCAAACATGGTTCATTATTGTTAATTTTAATTCCTTCCATGATTCACTGATGCTGTCAACAGCATCCTTGATGTTATAGTTTTTCCAAAATGTTTTAATTGAAGCTTTACCATCGGTTTCCCTTATAAGTTGTCAGAAAGTTCGGCGTAGGTAATATGCCTTAAAAGTGGCTATTGCACCCTGATCCATTAGTTGGATCAGAGCTGTTGTATTTTTCGGAAGGTACTCAATCATGACATCTTCAGATAGCTCGGATAAATTAGTAGGATGCCCTGGTGCATTATCCAAAATTAGCAAAGCCTAGTTTTTTTTTAATCGAAATTTGAAATTTTTGAACCAATCCTCAAAAGTAGCTTTAGTCATCCAAGCTTTCTTGTTGGATTTCCATATGACGGGTAATTGATTTTTATTTAGTCCTTTGAGAGGCCTTGGATTTTCGGACAAATATATTAAAAGTGATTTTAGCTTAAAATCACTCGCAGCATTAGCACCAAGTAGCAAAGTTAATCGTTCTTTAGACACCTTATAACCAGGTGCAGATTTTTCGGTGTTTGAAATGTATGTGCGATCAGGCATTCACTTCCAATAAAGCCCTGTTTCGTCTACGTTAAACACTTGTTCAGGTTTATAACCACCTGTTTCAATAATTCCTTTTAAAATGTTGGGGTATTCCTCAGATGCGGTCTCATCGGCGCTAGCTGCTTCACCTTTCATTTTCAAATTATGCAAATTAAATCTATTTTTAAATTTTTCAAACCATCCTCGGCTTGCTTGGAATGTGACATCTTCAGCAGATTCATCGGTATCTCCATTCTTCAAATTTTCGAAAATACGTAAAGCTTTTTCCTGGATAGTCATTTGACTCATTGGCATTCCATAATCCAATCCATATAATCAATAGTCAAAATAAGTTTAATAAAAAAAAAACATTAAAAAAATTTAATTTGTACATACATATTTTTGGTACGTATTTACGTACCAAAAATGTCCCTAATTATTTCCAATTTTTCAGTTAATGTGTGACAATCAGTAATAAATATGTACATAAAACACTCACAGACAAGTCTAAACCAGCCGCTCTATGAGCACACACTGAATAATGCTTGTAAACAAAATAACATTGAAAAAAAAATTTTTTTGCTGTTATAGCGAAACATTTTAGGCCGTAAATCGAAAACGTGCCTTAATTAAAAAGGGCTGTTATAGCGAAAGGCCGTATAAAGAGCGACCATATAGCGAGGTATGGATGTATTGTATATTTTAAAATTTGAAGTAAACTTATCTTTCATAATTTTATCAGTGTGGCTATTGCTCAGTACTTGAGCGCTCAGAAAATTATACCCGAGAAGTACTTTCCATCAGATGTGCATTTACAGGCCAAAGTGAATGAATTTTTATCTTGGCAGCAATTTGGGATAAGAGCGCCATGTGCTTTATACTTCCTACTCTTGGTAAATATTCAATAGTTATTTTATTAAAATTCAGAATACATATCATGGAAACATGTATTTATGGCAAATTATGTGTATATATATATAAATACAGACTATTTTATATATATAAATACAGACTATTTTATATATATAAATACAGACTATTTTGCAAATCAACAAAAAAATCTAAACAATTAATAAAAAATTTGTATTTAATTTCATAGATGATTGAACCAATGCTTACTGGAAAGCAACCGAGTGAGTCACGTATAGAAAGACAGAAGAAAAAAATGGTTGAAGCTCTTGACATTTTTGAAGAGAAATGGTTGGGAAACGGTAACAACTATCTAGTCGGTGATAGTCTTTCTGTGGCTGACATTTTTGGCTGCTGTGAAATTGAGCAACCAAGTCAGTATATCAATATAAACAAATAAACATTCTCATTATTCCAAATTTAAATAAATCTATCTAATATTTGTATATTGTGAAAATGAAATATTCAATAACGTTTCAGGAATGGCTGGTTATGATCCGAAGCAGGGAAGACCCAACATTGCAGCTTGGATGGAGCGTGTGCGCTCAGAATTGAATCCATTTTATGATGAAGCACATGTAACATTAAACAAAATTTCTAAAAAAAGAAATATTTCAGCTGATCAAGTATCCTCCAAATTGTAATTTGTTTGGAAAAATTATTTTTTTAATATTATTATGCATTTGCTTGTGCGTAGTAAATTACCTGTATTTTTGTACTAGTTAAAGGTGTGGATTTGATTTTAATGAAGATGTATATTTATGTTAATAATATTTTTATTCAATGTAAACTATTTATACAGTTAATTTTTATATAGTAAACTGATTAACTAGCGCCATATAAATACAAAATTTTGCAGTCAATTAGTGAAAATTGGGATGCGTTTTCATTCTAACATGATTTTAAGATTCCCATGTAAAGTCCTACAAAAATATTTTCTCAAACATGCATACTTATTTTATTATAATTTAAAAGTTTAACTAGTCAATGCATATATATATTTATGATAACAGATGGTTGATAGTAATTTTTAGACTTTTTTTTAAATCATAAAATAATGAAATATGGAAAAATGCAGTTTTTTTTTTACATAGTTTTACAGTAAAAAAAATATTTTCTTAACCAGCAATAAATTTCTATAATTCGTTATTGATATGAAAAGTGTAAATGAAAAAAAACTAGTAATTCCAAAGTCATAATGGATTTTTTATTGAATTAGTGGCAGTAAATGGTACATATAAGGACTTAAATTTTTTAAAGATATATTGGCTTGCTTGAATTTTGCAGTTGGTGGATTCAAATCATACATTCGTATTTAAGCCCAAAATGTTAACCAAAGCCAAATTTACGCTTCTAGTCAGGGGTAGCAATTGAAATAAACAATTTAAAACATAAATAGAGTTGATGGCATACCTGGAATATTGGATTTTGGAGTGGTACGTTAAAATCCAATAATAGCTCCAGTATGATAGACAAAACATTAAAAAAACCCAATCAACACTCAAAAATATTATGTTATTGACAACAGCTGCCAAAACTTGGAAACATGATAATAATGTAGGCACTCGTATTTTCAAGTAAGATAAGTAACAAAATAAAATTATTTTTTATTAAAATACTGTTAAATTCTATTATCCAACTCAATATTCACTTCATGGAAGTATAAAAAAAAGGAAAATAATCTCGTCAAGATATTAAAACATTCAATTTTTTTATTTGAAATGGAGAAGTAAAGAAGTGACTGTCCATTTTAAAATAATTTATTTTTATTCAAACACTTATTTTTACTTTTGACTGCTCAAAATAAAATAGTCAAAACGAAACTATGCTTGGTCTGATTTGATAAGTAAGATTTTTTAATCAAACAAAAGTATTTAAAAACTTTATTCATAAACTTATTTTTTTTAATATATATGATAGCATAAAATGGTAAGCTAACATCTGTTATTAATTTAAAAATATGAATTTAATATTTAAAATATATAGCTATTACTGTTTGGGGAAATTAGTATTTTTCAATCTGGCAATGGCGGTTTACTAGGCCTTTTCCGGTTGGCAATCCAAACCGTGAGTATGCATGAGAATATTTATAAAAATATCGACGAGAATCTCGTAGAAAGTCTTGATTTTATGTTTCTCAGCAGTAAATAACTAGTTGTAATTCTCAATTATTATATCTGTGTATAATTATTTTTGGTATCAGACGCTCACACTTGGGTTTCTTATCCTTGGTCGAGATGTCAAACTCAATATTTTAACTCTTGTCACGTTGATACATAAGTGTTTATTATTGTTATTTAGCATTTAATGTAAGTTCTAGTGCTTTATAGAGGGCCGTTAGAGTTAATTGATCGATTTAGTGCATCTGGTTAATATTTGTGTTCTTTTTATACGCAGCACGAAGATGGGGAAGATTATGAAAGTTGGGAAGGTGGTGCTCGTCCTGAGTGGACGGTACGCTGGACGCAAAGCTATCGTTATGAAGACCTCCGATGATGGTTCATCCGAGAAACAATACGGCCATGCCATCGTTGCCGGCATCGACAGGTACCCCTTGAAAGTACACAAGAGGTTAGGCAAAAAGAAGATTGACAAGCGCTCCAAGATAAAGCCTTTCATCAAGGTATGCATATTAACTACTGCTATTCTAAGCAATCTTAAAATTATATATAAATAGAGAACTCAATGTTTCAATCTGCGATGAAGGTGTGTGTGATCATAACCTAATTTTTCCAAGTGTGACTAGCAATTGTGTTACTTATACCAATGATAGCGGTTGTAATTTAATGCATTATCTACATTCTTATTTAAATCTCTCAAATCAGACATTTGTGGTTAACTTTAGTGAGATGAGTGTACAGCCACTTTATCGGGGACAAATCTACGGGTACACAACGATCACTGAATTGAGATGAGATCAATCATGTTAAGTCCATACTAATATACATTAAATCAATATGCTAATTTATTTTTAGTGATACTAAGATACTTCAACGTATTAGTAATATAAAACAATAGTTTTTAGTAAAATGTTAATCCAACTTTGTTTTGATATGAATTTGAATGATTTGATATGGAATTCTACCAAAACTATTATAATCATGTCAATCACTTCTTAGGAAAAATCCCAATTGCAGCATCTTAACAAAATAGGTTTTCCATATTTCAGGTCCTCTTAAAACTTGGATCTATAATAACTATTTAATACCATGTCCCACTATCCCGACTTGACACACTATATCATAATTAAAGAGATGGTTATTACTGGCCTTGACAGCTGATCTTTCAACTCTTTTTGGATCGAATTTAGCCTACTAGGGCCCACTTTAGCCTCATAACTATTTTTAATGTTTAAAATAGAACAACAACAAAAAATATCAAATGATGTAAAAATATCACTATGGTCTCCACTCTTCTAAAAGCCACCTATCTATTATTCTCGTAAGGCTTTCTATGGCAGCTAAGCTTTTAACCTCTCACATTCTTAAGAGTATGCTTTTCAAAGAGAAATCATAAATAATGTTAATAATTATTTTGTTCTAGGTTATCAACTACAATCACTTAATGCCCACCCGTTATACTGTTGAGCACGTAGATCAGAAGATCACAATTAAGGATCTTAAGGATCGCGTCAAGAAGAAGAAGCTGCGCTTCGCCACCCGTGTAAAGTTTGAGGAGAGGTACAAGAGTGGCAAGAACAAATGGTTCTTCCAGAAGCTTAAATTTTAAATGCTTATTTCTAAATGTAACTAAAAACAAAAAAAGTTAATAAAAAGTATTGACTTCAAGTATGTATTTTTTATTTTATGCAAAATTTATATTAATCACTTATTAGAACTCATATTTTGGTAAGAAAGGTGTCCAAGTTTACAGATTTTTTAAATACAATATCAAGTAATATTAATACAAGTTTTATGTGGAATTTAATTAATAAGTATTTTTAGTATGTTATATTTTGAAACATTTGCTACAAAATCGTACATCACAATTCAGAAAACGAAATTTGCCCCAACATTGCTCGGGGTAAATCCGAACGAGGGTCAGACTTGTTAGTATAAATGCAGTTTCCACGCCCGAGTCGCTTGGGCAAAACTGTCTACTGGTTCACGAACGATTGACATTTAAAAATGATTGTAGTAAATGTCGAATTGAAAGATGGATATGTTAATTAACATTTTCCATCTTTTCTTATGTTGGGGCAGGCTACTTCTGCAAAGGTAACCATTTTTGAAGCTCTGCCTGCTGCTGAAGTGGGTACAGATGTGAAGTCTGGAGATCTGCTTTTGCTCGCTGGTCTCAATACTTCTTTATTCAATTCCTAATTGACAGCAAATTTTAGTTTTAAATTAGTAATTTTAGTGCTGAAGATAAAATAGGATTCAAGAATACTCACATAATTCATTTGATTGGTATTTTGTTCTGTATGGAATGGCAAAGCTTCTGCTGCAAAACACACAAATTGTTGATCTTTATTCCTGCACTCTTCCGTGTTGCTTGTGTCCAGACCTGCCATTTCTCCGGCGCTCTCGAGACCTTGCAACGGGTTTGGTAGGTTACATTTCTCTAGCCTGAAATGGAGTTATCTCAATATAGTGTATGCAACAGTTTTTTTTTTGTGTTTTACAAAAGCTTACCGTCCTCTGATGTGCTTTATGTATTCATCATATTCCATATCTTGAATGATTGGATCTTTTGGTGAAGGTAATTCTGCAGGCCCAGCTTTCCCTTCGATTACATTGAGAGATTTTAAGCAATCTGCTAAATTTGATGAACCTTCGACCGCTTGTGCTTCTTGATTCTGTCCATGATATTGCTGTGCTGCAACCTGAGAAAAAGATGGCTTTCATTTTGGTGAAATCTATTGAATATTTTTCCACAACAACAGCACATGCCTGTAATTCTTGTTTTAAATTTCCTTGTGTCATATGATAATTCCGTATATTGTCAACCACTTCGACAGGAAATTTATCTGAGTTTTCGATCATAAAATGAAACACAAACAGGTCTGATCCTATTATTTTGAACTTATGACGGTTTATAATAATAATCGCACCTGAAATTAAGGAAAACAGACATTTATTTTCCCAATGATTTTTGTTTACTCTGACTTACAAAGCTAAAATTTCTTACCGATGTAAAACATTGATGGATTATAGTAATCATCCGAGCCTGGAACTTTGACTCTGGAGAGTTTACTAAAGCGTCCTCCTGATATTCCCGCATTCTTCTCAACTATCTCGTCAACTTTGATAGCCCCATTTGATAAGTTATAAGTCACAATAAATCGACGACTCTTGTCTTCAGGATGAACTGATATCATTTCGCACAGGTATCTAAGATTCTAAGACGGTATCAATAAGATAATTGGCACTTTAACAAGATCACTTAAATCACAAGGATTCAAATAAAATAAAGTAAAAACTTTTTTGATTACAATGAAGTATAAGCGATTTATCAACTGTGGTAACTTTACTTCAGCAGCACATCTGATAGTTTGTCAAATGTACTGTTGTGAAATATGTGACAATTTCAACATTAAAGTTTTAAAAATCTAGATAAAAACAAGGACTTCATTAGTCATATGTAATTTTTTTGAAATAATATAGCATTGCACAGATACTGTAAAGTTTGGATTGATTTAACATTACAATGGATGTATTGTAAATTAAGATTATGACGTTAGATCTTTAAACCAACACTAAAAATGTCAGTAGGCAGTTATAACGCTGGAATCTCTTCAATTTGTCGAAAATAAATTTTTAAAAATAGACCAAAGTCTACCCATAATAACAAACAATGCCAGGCCTTTGAATAATTTGCTAGATTACTTAAAAAGTATTAAAAATTAAAACACTGTTGTGGATTGAGTATTTGTGGGATGTTACCTTGTTTGAATTAATTTTATACTGAACAACATCCTTGTGAGGCGCCTTGGAATGGAAGGAAACGCAAGACATCTCTGTATCGTCCGGATCACCAATACCGATATGAGGAGGTATAATAGGCTGAAAGTATATAACAATATGTAGATGGAGATTTTGTACATATTATAAATCTAATATTTGATAGGCTCTTTACCCCTTCATTTTTTGATTTATTGGTTGGAAACAAGATTGGTATTGCAGGACTCTGCTCAATATTAAAAATATTTCTGAAAAAAAAACACTAACATTGTTAATATATATATACTATTCATAGCTATCCATGAAATACTGCAGTTGAGACCTCGGAGATGAGAAAAGTAAACATTGTGAATATTAAGATTGTGTAAAAGGATTCTTCGACTTCGACTCACTTGTTTCTTCTCTAACTTCTCTCTTACAATGAAACTAGGAGAGAACTATTGGCTAACTAGCTAACAGTAGATAGTCACATTATAGTGTAAAATAACTCAAATGAAACATCAAATTGGATGCACATGTGCTTATCATTTACTATGTGAATTTGATTATATCATTGATGACTCACTTATCCTTTTCAAGTTATTATATACTTACAATCAAATTGACGCTGAAGAAATTTTACTTTAGCTGTGCATAAAGTTAATTTGTATTTTTCTTTCAAATCAGAAAACGTTATAGAAAATTCTGCCACACAAATAATTGAGATTCTCTATTTTTACTTAATATAAGATAATGAAGTAATTTTACTTGAAATAATTTCTTGTGTAAACATCACAATCACAAATAAGAAAACGTCTTCCCAATATATTAATAGTTTCTCCGACAATAAGATCTTGGGGTCTGTAGAATTTTGATTCATCACAATCATTTGTTATAGGTTCATGAGTTATAAAGGGTGTCTCATCTGTACAAAAAGTGATAAGGTATGAGGATATTAAAACATTTCAATGATTTTTGTACATTATTAACAGTTTCTAAAATACCTGATCTTTCCTTCCAGTTCTTAGGAACTAAAGTTCTTTTTAACAGCATAGGAAATTGATCCTGATTTGCTTTAGTTTGATGTTCCTGAAGAGAACATTTTCATTAGTCACACAAAAATCTAAATTGACATTATAATATGTATCATCATTACCTTTATTTGTATAGTATTATCATAAAGAAAATAAAAAAGTTGGTATTGCTTCAATTCACCGCTTTCAACTTTACGGTCATCCCAAAGAGTATCGAATCTGGAAATTGCATTAATTGTAAAATTTCAATGATCAACTAATTAAACTGTTTAATTTGTTTGAATATATTATACTAACGTTAGGATTTTTCCATCGTTCTGTAGAAATTTCCTTAATTTATCAAATGATCCAAAGGTTTTTGGAGGCTTGTAGATACCTTCTTTGCAGAGTTCTTTTGTTACAGTGTATGGATCATCAGGCATTTCTTCCTCATCAGCTAGTTCAATACCCTGAGACCTCATAAATTCCTATAATATTGATATATACTTAAGCATTTTGATATTTTACAACTTTCGACAAGAGGAACATTTATAGTTCAGATGTTAAAAATGATTATTATGAATACCTTTGTAAATATATCACAACTAACAATGTGAAAAACTTTTCCATATATCGCAATGTCCATTCCTATATTTAAGTCTTTCCAACTATAGAATTCACCAAGATTATTTCTTGGAATCTTGTCTCGTTTTACCATTTTTCCTTGCCATAAGCCAGAATTCTAAAAATGAATATAAAATTGCCCGATTTATTTATATATTCTATGTGATTGTTTTTAATCTTGAAAAATATATGATATTGTATTAAGTAATTTAGTTATTAATTTACCTTGATATTCGGTTCTATGACTGTCATGGTATCATTTTCAAGAAAATATACAATATTTACAGGTCGTATTCTAAAGAATTCCAAAGGTGATTCAGGAATAGACTCTCTGAGAAATGCTTTAAAAGTAAGCGTTTTCTTGTCATAATGTACCCAGTGAGGCAATGAGATTGGAAATACTTTTGCTTTTACTCGTCCATATGTTAACGAGGGATCATACCTGTTTTGTGTAAAATACATTCAACTCATTTAATCATAAAGATAAAAATACAGAGTGGTCTATACTCATCACTCTATTTAAGAAGATAGCAGTAGCTTTATAGAGCATATAAAACAATTTCATTTTTATCTTGTCTCAGCAATGAGGTATTTTGATTTTTAATTTAAAAAAAATCTACTCTGGTGCAGGTTTTTTGTGGTTTCCCTATACTCAGCAAGGAAAATTCTACTGATTACTTCCTTACCTGCCTCTCTCTTGATGAATGTCTACACATAGACTTCTGGTTCAGATTTTCTGAACTTGAATGCTTGCTAGTAAACATATTTTTTAAATTTATTTTTTTTACCTTTATCAGTTCAGTGTGTCCTTGAATCCATGAAATTTAAATTAAGTCAACAAGCTATATCAATATTTAATTGTTGACCACATTTAATCTATTTTTATATACATACTGTTAATTAATAAATATTCCACCCGTTTAATAAGGATTTTTTAAAATAGATTTTAAAGATTTGTAGTCAGTTTAAGAAGTACTAACTTTTTTATTTGCTTCTTTTCCTTCAGTTTCTAATCAAGTGAGTGACATTTAAATATATAATATGCATTAAAAACAAGATAATATAAAATATTGATTTAGTTCGACTCTCTTCGCACAGATTAGAAAAGTCATCATCCGCTATTGTTTACTGATCTGGGTAGACTAATAAATTTATATAAGAAGCTTACTCGACATTATCAGGAATCTGCAGTTTGCCTGAACTGTCAACATCCATAGGAACACCCCCGATTCCTCGAGTATCAGCTTTAGGGACTCTGAAACCATTTTTGTATTCGAATTTTCTGGAAACATGGAATCGTGTTCTTGTGGGATCCTGAAATGTAAACCCTGGCAATTTTGGAAGACTCCAAGACATCTTAAATGCCTAGTATGTTTTAGGTTCCAGAAAACAAATATAAACACTCAAAATACTGTCATATACAATATACTGCAATATCGCAATACAATTAAAGCAAAAACAATGAATATTGATTTTAGTAAACAATAAGTGGTTACTATGGTAGCCACTATACCAACTTAGCGTATTTTTAAATGAAGAAGGATTTTATATATATATATATTTTTATATATATATATAACTATTTATATATATATACACGAGGCTTGTCCGTAAAATAAGTTCCACAAATTTTTTTCACATCAAAAAACTGGTTTATTTGCAAAGAAAAGTACATTTTTGGAAAGTTCAGACTTTATTTTATTTTTCTACATAATCGCCGTTGCGTTCTATGCACTTCTGCATTCGAGGCACCCACTTCTTCAAACCAGAGTCATAGAACTCTGCCGCCTGTCCGTGTAGAAAACCAACAACCGCGTTTTGCACCTCTTCACCTGTCTGGAATTGGGTTCCGCCAAGGTTTTTCTTCAACTCGGGGAAGAGATGGAAGTCACTTGGTGCTAAGTCTGGGCTGTAGGGTGGGTGAGACACCATTTCCCATCCAAATCCTTCGATGAGGGCTGCGGTTCGATTGGCGGTGTGCGGTCGGGCGTTGTCATGGTGAAAACGCACTCCTTTTGTCAACATTCCTCTTCTCTTGTTCTGAATTGCACGTCTAAGCTTTTTCAAGGTCTCACAGTACCGGTCAGCATTGATTGTTGTCCCGCGAGGCATAAACTCGCACAACAATACGCCCTTTCGATCCCAAAAAACGCTAGCCATGATTTTCCCGGCAGACAAGATTTGTTTGAACTTCTTTGCTCTTGTTCTTTGTTCTTTTTGGTACCCATTTTGCGCAGACTTTTGAATAGCCTAAATGTTCAGTCAAAATCTTGTCAATTGTGGTTTTGCTTACCTCCGGAATCTTTTCGCACAGCTCCCGAACTGTAACCCGTCGATCTTCAAGCATTGCCGCATCGACTTTGGCAATTGTTTCGTCGGAAACCGATGGCCGCCCTGCACGGGCTTCGTCGTGGACGTCTGTTCGGCCGTTTTTAAGTCCCTGACCCATCTGCGCACCATCCCGGAGCTCATACACTCTTCTCCATACACTTGACAAAGTTCTTCGTGAATTTCCTTCGCCGATTTCTTCTTAGCGGCCAGGAAACGAATAACAGACCGCAACTCGCAGCTGGCGGGAGACGCAAGGGGAAGCTCCATCGCTGACGGCTGCTGAGCCAAGACTAAACGTCGCAGCGACGCTGGCTTGGTGAGGGATTTTATGGAATCAATTGAACTTTCCAAAAATGTACTTTTCTTTGCAAATAAACCAGTTTTTTGATGTGAAAAAAATTCGTGGAACTTATTTTACGGACAAGCCTCGTATATATATATATATATATATATATATATATATATATATATATATATATATATATATATACATGTATGTGTGTGTATGGGTTACATAAAAAAAAGATTTATGATAAATGTTTTAGTTGGTTCTTATTACTATAAAAAAAAATATCATCAATCATTGTACATCCTGCACAGCAAGGGTCTAAAAGCGTACATAAATTTAAGAATAAATAAATATATCTTAAAATAAATATATTATATCAAATACAGATAAATATAATATTTGCTTCCAAGTAAGAATGTCTGTTATTTGTCACCATGAATCAATTTCAAAATCCTGATTTCTTTTGATAAATTAAATAATTGTTCATCATATATGTTTTTTGCAATATATATGACATTGTTGATGCATTCACTCGAATACAAAATAGTATTATTGAACTTCAAAATCTTTGATAATTATTTATAAAAATTATAAATTAACATTTCTTATAAAAAAAATCTAACGTAATGCTTAGATATATGAAAGCCAATCTAATTTAAATGTTATTATTTTTGAGATTAGGCACAGAGATTATATATGTAAACATAAAAACAATTTATCCAGCGAATATGGTTACAATATTATACTCTAATGAAATAGAATGCTGCCAGCTTAATTAATAATAATCAAATGAAAACTGGCTTCAAATAAAAAAATGATTAAAATAAAAATGGTATCATTATGGTAATCACATAATTATTAAATACTGGAAAATAATATATAATAAGAACAACCTACTCTATAAATAGAAGTTAACTAAACTGCCCCACAATAAATTAAACAGTCAAATATATCTTAAAAAGTGCACAATGGATTTCAGAAGTGATAAATATTAGAAATAATGTAAGCATCTGTTATAGTACATTTTAAATAATGCATGTACCTGTTAATGTTAAATTGATTATGTGGTAGTTAGGTCAACGCACCTTTTGTAAATATGTACTAAAAAATAGAATAATATTTTATATCTCATATAAAGTTTGTGAAGGTTTGCAGGTTGATGCGATTTCATTCAATTGAATATAAACTATGGAAATGCTTATGAATTCTTATTATATGATTCATATTATCATTTTATGATGAAAAAATATGTAATTTAAATTAAATTACAGAAACATTAGAAAATATGAACTATTTTTTCCCTACTTTGTTGATTTTTTCTTCAAGTTTTTTGAATTCCTTTTGGATATGTTCAAGATTATGAGCAAATACTTCCTGAACTCCTTGTAACAGTATTTTATTATTTTGGACGCCAGAAGTTATTGTGTTTTGTAGAGCCTCTAACTCGTTGATGGACTTCCCGAAGTCACTTGCTGAAATTTAATGATATCATATTTAAGAAAATTAATTAATGAAATAGAAATAAAACTAGAATAATAATATCCAAAAGGATATTTAAAATAAAAACTATCCAAAATAATAATACTCCATACAAAAAATATAATTGAATAGAGGGTTGCGTCAAACTAAATTACAAAAAAATTATTGATATATATCTTTTCATGGTGGGTTCTTCCAATTATCATATTTATCACAAATATAAAATATTAAAAACTGTGTGGTGAATAAGTTTGACGAAGCCCTCGAAAGGCAAAAGCACTAATTATAAAAAAATAATTGAAGCTGTTACCTTGTTTGTGTAAAGCTTCCAGTGTTTGCATTCTTTCTAGAATGTGTGTATGTGAAATACTCTCGGTCTTTTTCACCATGTCATATAACTCATTAATCTGAAAATAAAAAAGCGGCATATTGACAATGACATAATGTAGACATGTACAAACATTTTTATAGATACATATCAAATTCACGACAATATTGACATACCTTGGTGTCCCGCTCGGGGTCAGCCGGTGCAGCTGTTCGTAAGGCATCCATAGCAGGAATGAGGCGTGCCAGCCGCACCTCTGCTGCGTCGAGTTGTGCCGGCTGCAGCAGGGCTGCACGTGCTGCTAGTCCTCCTGCCATTCCCACCAAGCCTCCATTATTCCCAGTCCCTAGTCGCTCCATGTGCTCAGGGCCTTTTCCCACAGCCGTCTCCAACTGGTGTAACCTAATATTAATAAAATTATTATAAATCTATGTCTTTTGACACATATTGGTGGTGTGATGAGTTTTTCAATAAGTCAAGTCATTTAAAAATAATAAAGTCAAACATACATGATTAATTATGTGAGTGACCTTGAAAAAGGTCAAATATCTGTATTTACATACATTACGGAACCATATTTCATATTAACAATCCACTTGTACTTTTGATCATTTTCCTTCGTCTTTCATCATCGATCATCTTTCAATTTGTACTAATTACAGACATATCATTCGAAAACCATAAACATACATACACACATACATTATGGACTGCATGCATACCATTTTGTAAAGGCATGTTTGTAAAAGGTAGCCTTAGAAGTAAAAGTGTTTCAAGGGTAATTAAAAAAAATAAGTCTAGTCTTCAATACCGATGCTCCAATTGTGCAAGTCGAGTAGTTTGGGCGAGGTTAGTGGATTCTGGCCTGAGTTTCATCAGTGTTGTTGTTTTATCTCCTTTTCCTGATCCACTTTTCAATTCCCCAGCTTGGTTTATAAGATTTCTGTAAATAGGAATATACCCACTTTGATAATTAAGAAACATACATATATTTAGTTCATAATTAAAAAATATATTAAAACATACTTTAACTTTTCAGCTTGAGGATCTGTATTGATACCTTCAACAAAATCCAGTTCATCTAAAATATGTTTAGTGGATGCAACTTGTGATGCCATATGCTTAAGGCTAGCCTGTAAAACAATTCACAAAATAGAGTGGGAAATAAAATTGAAATGATCTGTACAACTATAAGTTAAGCAATGTAGAAAAATAATGATATTTTACTTTTTCGTCTTCAGGACCTTTGTCCTGCAAAACCATGAGTTGCTCAAGCAATTCAATAGTTTCACAGCGGAGTCGTTGATGACGCTCCTGTGGAGTCTCCTGATCACCCTCTGCAGCCAGCTCCCATTCACCACATCTAAACAATTTAAAACTATGAATATAAAGATAATAATGATTAAGTAGTAAGCTAAAAAATATATATTATCTTACTTGTAGCCAGTCCGTATTTTGCGACTAATTCTGTCTGAGAAATCAACACTCCCAGTTATTTGCTTGCCTTTGAATTTCTTGAAAGAATCGCTTAAGGAAATATTCATTTTCTCAATACATTCATTTTCTTCTTCGGAATTTTCCTCTGGCTGATCTGCTTCGGGAAGATCCCCAGATTCATATATATCAGGTTGGTCATAGGCCTGGTGAGTGAACAAATTTATTCGATTTAAAATTTATTCAATAAAAAAAAAACTGCTAAGCTTATATATTAGATGCTTATGGAATACGGGTGTTTTTATAAAAAAAAAATGATATATAAAAGAAAATAGGATTTCGTGAAATACACTCCGGTACTTACGATTCCTGGTAAATTTTCATATTTAGGATCAGCCATTTTTATTTTTGAATTTATCAAATGGTCAATTGAAGTGGTATTTCTTTAGTAAATTAGTCAGAAATTCAATAAAACTAAAAATGTCGGTACAGAGGTACCGTCTATGAAATGAAGTGACAGCTCATACATAATGTCTATGGCTCATATACTGGATTGACCGTATTATAATACCACACAGATTTTCTGTCACCATAATAATTTTGCCTCGAACAGATGTATTGGCAGCTAACATACCACATTTTCTTAAATAATTTTACAGATTTGAAATCAATTTTCTCAGATAATGTAATTACAAAATCCGTTTTACCATTAATATAAAAAGATTTCAAAATCTTTTTTAATTCTAAAATGCTGTTGTCTGCCAATCGGAATTTTTGTTCTGCCACAAGTAGTTCGCTGTTGCTAAAAATCAACTTAAAATAACCAAATTGTTATTTGATAATTGTAAATATTACTTGCGTAAGAACTGTGCAAAAATGTATTTTTAAGCCTAGATAATAATTTATATAGGAAATTAATTAAGGTGCATATAAATTGATCCTGGTGTTAAAAAAGTGGCAGCATTTATGATTATATAAAATATTGTTTTATTTGAAGCCTGAACTTTTCGCATCTATTTTTATTTCTATTAAGATTAGTAATAATTCCATTTACATTTTTGTAACAATATTTAAAGTTTAACGTTTAGAAAAAAAAAAAATCTGGAGCTCTTTGTATTGCACAATATATATGTCGTTTGATATTTTGACGTTGTTGAGGTGTACATTTTTAGACCTACCAACACAACATTGAACTTTACACCATACCAGTTTCTTTTTCATTGTGTGGGTGCCGCGGGGTGCTGTGTGTGTGTGCATGTATACGATAAGCACACAAATACCCCCGTCTGCTGTACTTTTCTGTTTAGCTACTGACTCATCCGGTTTCATAAGGATTGTTCCAGATCCAAAAGTACACGTCAAATATTTGTTTTATAAACTATCTTCAAAAGATTTCGTTTAGTTTAGTTTACAACGTTCAGTGCCAGCATTCAAGATGAGTCTCCAGTGGACAATTATCGCTACATTTCTATATTTTGAAATAGCACTGGTCTTGCTTATGGTTTTGCCGGTAGCGAGCCCGAAAAGATGGCAACGAATCTTCAAATCGAGAATTTTGCAGTTTGTAAGTGCTCAAGCTTCGGTTTATTTTGTTGTATTGCTGGCGATATTGGTTTTATTTCTGTTGGATGCCATCCGTGAGATGCGTAAATATTCTTCTGGGGAAGCCGCAGACTCTCACCAACACCAGCACTTGGATGCAGAGATGCAGGGTAACATGAGGCTGTTCAGAGCCCAGAGAAACTTCTACATCTCTGGTTTTGCGCTCTTCCTCTCTCTCGTTATTAGGAGATTGGTTATTCTGATTTCTACTCAAGCAACATTGCTGGCACAAGCTGAAGCAAACTTACGTCAGGCTCAGAGTGCAACGTCCGCCGCCAGGTCTCTGCTTGCCCAGAAAGGTGCGGGAGAAACTGCCCAGAATGATTCTAACGAAGCTCACGATCGTGAAATTACATCTCTCAAAGCCAAGGTTTCATTACTCGAGGATGAATTAAGCAAGGAGAAAAAAGACAAGTCAGCAATCAAGTCTCAAGCTGAGAGTTTGAATAAGGAATACGACCGTTTATCAGAGGAACATAGTAAGCTGCAGAAGAAGCTGACCGTTGGTGGCTCAGGAGGTGACAAAAAAGCTGATTAATCCTTCATCCATTGTGATGAAATATTTGTTATACCACAAACTTGTAATTAGCGTTAGACGGTTAACAGAGCTTACTTTTCTATTTTTTACCTAATTAATGTCTTATTTAATACTTTCGAGCTAATGAAGGGAACATTGCCGTTGTCTGTTGCCATATTGGCACAAACCCAAGAAAACTTGCTTAATGTATCATCCTTATATTGTGTGTTTGTAATTTTTTTTTACCATTATGTATTTTACAAAAAAGGTAAAAACTTATATTTGCAATTGCTGTAATCAAATTCTTCAAAGCCTAAAGCACTCTGTATTTATAAAATTACATATGTTTGCGTTTATTGGTTGTGTTAACCTTTTGTCCAGTTTTTTTTAATATTAAGTTCACCGGTGTTGTGAATTTTGTTGATATTTGCTTAGGGTTGAATGAGATAAATGAAAGATATCAACTGACTGATTGTGCCTTTTGTGAAGAGATTCTGTAGATTTATAACTCTTAATTGTTTTGTAAGTAAAATGATAAATCATTCTATAAAAGTATTTATTCATTGTCTTTATTGTTTGTACTTTTTTATCTATTAAAGAAATGGTTGCTAATTTTTCGAATTTTATTTATGATTAACATTTTTTCATTATTAATTATTATATTTGATGAGTTCAATCTTGTGAAAAAATATTTTTAAAAAAAAAGTATATTCAAATGACACTTCACACATTCTGGGTTACATTACATATAAAAAGTAGCAATAACACAAAAGAATATTATTTTTCAACCATACACATTTCATTATAAATAAAGTAAGCTTGTGTACATTCTTTAGTAGGATATTTTTGGGTTTTGAGAATTTGAGCGTTAGTGGGGAAGTATTATAAATGAGTTGAAGCAGGATTGGTAGGTAATTGCCAAGTTTCTGTAGTCTCGCGTGAACAAAGTATCTGATTGAAAGCATCTGGTCAATTGTTTTTTTATCTGTCCGATCACTCATAGTTTATTGAGTTATTGGTAGACTTTTAGATGGTCAGGTAATATGATTCTACTGAAGTAGTATTATCAGTCAAAAGATTTCATTTGTTGGGATATAGAGAAGATACCGGATGAAGTTACGCTGCCAAGTAGTTGAGATTTGTAGCTGGGAGGCTGAATACGAATTTGTCAACCACAGCACACTTATTGAAATTGTCAGTTTTTATTGAAGGTCAAAACCCGTCCTAGGTCATAGAGCTGCATATAATATTTATTTGTACTGGTTTTTTTTCTGGTAAATATTTGAGTAGCATGATATAAGCATTTAGCCAATTTCCATATTGATTTCAGATGTAAATTAAAAATTCTCTTGTAAGGTCGTTGGGTACTATGCGTGATATAGTTTTAAAAATTAAATCTACAGTATGATGGTAAGTTGACGTAATACACAAATCATAAAATGATTTTGTTGAAAGTAAGAATATTGATAAAAAGTAATTTATTACTGTAGTTAAATGTGCTATTTTACATTTTTGAAATAGTATAAAGATACTGGAAAATATGTCTATGAGCTTTTGTTTTATTATATTATTTTTTCATTAAGTTTTCTTTTTGTGGTTACAACGGTTTTTCCTTATGGTGTAAATATTTCCGAGGATGGCAGAGGTCAAATATAAAAATGTATTTTTTTACTGTATATTTGTTATTTAAAAATTGTAAATACTATTTATTACTCAAAATACATATTTTAAAAATATGTTAGAAATGTACAGTGGTAATTGGCCATTTGAAATGGTCAGAGTAGTTATATGTTTTCATGGAAACAAAAGTTTCTCACCTACTTAAATCTAATCTAAACGAAAATTGATAAAAAAATACTTTATAGATACTGAGTATTTCCCTGTTTATTATATCTCTATAATCTTTTATTCATAGAAACATTTTTCTTGGTATGTGTGATTGTTTGGTTCTTAGTTTGGACCAAAAGTGCTATATTTGGAGGGTACGACTGTATAGGTGTAGGAGATATTTTCTATATAAAAACATTGGATATTGATTTTCCTGCATTGCGACGAATTTCTTAGTCGAAGTGGTGTCGTTTCTTGCTGTCATTTTGGGCTGACATATAACAATATGTCGTCGATGGTGAGATAAAGTGACTAATTTTACTAAAAATAAGTATGTACTATTATGACATCATGAAGAGTGTTTTACACAATATATATGGTGTATTTTTTATTGATGTTTCCTTACTACCTGAATCGAGTTTTAGATATTTAAAATGATAAATTGTATATTTTAAAGTTTGCACAGTTTATTTAATAAAGTCTGGACTGAGTTCGTATTAGCCATAGTGAATGACTAATTCATACTGGCAGTGGATTTGGATTCATTATAGGGATATTCTACTTTTGTTAGTGGTATCAGTTCATTCAATACTTTTCTAAAATTGAGGAGTCAAATATGATTATATTGTTAATAGAGGATGCGTGTCGGGCGGTGCGCTTCAGATGAGTTTGCCATTGCTAATTGTGCTTCTGCAAGCTCAGAAGATTTTAGCAATGAAGTCAAGTGAGTTGCTATTTAATTCATAAATTTATTAAACCTAAAACAATAGATTTTACCTGGTATTTAGTAGAGAATGGTTATCAAGACATCATAACATCAGATTGACTTTCTAAATGCTTTCAGGCATGTCGAGGTTTCTACCGGGCCATCCCAGCATTTCATATTCTCGATCAAATTTTATCCGGGTGCTGAGAGGGGGTCCCTGGGATTCTCCGCCCCTCAAAGAAAATGGGCTGCACTTTCTATCGGACAAGTATATAAATTAGTACTATTAATTTAAAGATTTTGAAAATAGTTCAATAATGATTGGAATATTATCTTTATACAGAATATAGACGTGAAGCCACATCCAGTGAGCTCTGCAGATTGCTTGTGCTCCATTCAACTTGAAGTTGATTTTATGTCCAAAAAGACGTAAGTTAATTTATGGTAATGCATGTTAAATCTGTTTTGAAGTTCTTTTATCAAAGATGAATTGAATATATTTTTTTGTGCACAAAAAATAGATATTGAATATTTTTTTATTTCAGTACAACCACAGAGCAGTATGATTCTGAACAAATGGCTCGTGATTTTCTTGTTCAGTTCAGTGGTCAAATATTTACTGTTGGCCAGCAATTGGCTTTCAGTTTCCAGGATATGATAATTTTATTAATTGTCAGAATTAACTTGGAAGGTAATCATCAATTTTGATAATACATAAAATTTATGTTTAGTTTAGTAATATACATAAATTGACTTTTTTACTTTATTTTCATAAATAGCCGTGGATCTGGTAGCTCTCAAAGCCGGTGCTGATGCTGCTCCTCGTCGCGTTAGGTTTGGTCGCTGCCTTCCTGATGCCTATGTTCAGTTTGACAAGGCTGAAAATTCAGGGCTCAATCTTACAGGCAAAGCCAAAGGGTTAGTCGTATTGACTTACGCAGTAGAGTAAATTAAATATGCAAGAATATTGAGTTAGCCAAAGAGTTTAATACCCAATCAAATTGTTTTCAAATCAAATTCACAGTTTAATGTTTCACCAAAAAGCAAGTCATAACATTTACATATTCAGTATAATTTGAAGTTTTAAAAAACTGTTGATTATGTACATCAGGTTCTATTTTTTGGTTCTCAAATAAAACAATTGGCTGGGATTTGTTTTTTATTATTTTAGAGTTGGAAAGTTTACTTCTCAATTTAATAAGAGAATGCTGCTACAAGATTATGATGATAAAATACAGCTTTAAATCGTTGCAGCGTTCAACCTTGCCAATCTATTATCAATCCTGATTGGAACTTCGAAAAGATGGGAATCGGCGGTCTGGACAAGGAGTTCAAAGTGATCTTCAGACGAGCTTTTGCATCCCGAGTTTTCCCACCTGAAGTTGTGGAGCAACTGGGTAAAATAAAAAAACAAATTAACTTCTAATATGTTTAAAAAAAATCTTTCATCACAACTAATACAATAGATTTTTTTCTCTAGGATGCAAGCATGTAAAGGGCATCTTGTTGTATGGCCCCCCTGGCACGGGCAAGACCCTCATGGCTCGTCAGATTGCCACGATGCTCAATGCTCGGGAACCCAAAATTGTCAATGGTCCTCAAGTATTGGGTAAGTATGTGGGTGAGAGTGAAGCTAATATTAGAAGACTGTTTGCAGATGCCGAAGAGGAAGAAAAAAAGGTCTTTATGGTCTATAATTATAACATCACTAAATGTAAGCATTATTTTAATTTGTATATTTATAGTTGGATTTGTTTAGGCTGGCCCTAATAGTCGCTTGCACATAATTATCTTTGATGAGATCGATGCCATTTGCAAGGCGAGAGGCTTGGTGGGAGGGAACACTGTTGTAAATCAACTTCTAGCCAAAATTGATGGTTAGTAAAAATAATTGCCTCTTGTTCAGTATGATTTTAATATTTAGTCATTTTGATTTCATGCTATAATTTTAATTATTATTTGTATTTATTTTTTCACCTGTAGGTGTGGAGCAACTGAATAATATTATCGTGATCGGTAAGACTAATAGGAAAGATATGATTGATGAGGCTCTGATGAGGCCCGGTCGTCTCGAAGTGCAGATGGAAATTGGCCTACCTAATGAAGAAGGAAGGTTCCAAATTCTCAATATTCATACCAAAAGGATGAGGGAGTTTAAAAAGATAAATGAGGATGTGGACAACAAGGTAATTTCTTGAAAACCCTTTATGTTTAACATTTTTTTTTCTAAATAGACAAAGATACATTGTGTGTATTGAATCTCACATATTGTTTAATTTGTTTTAGGAATTGGCAACGTTAACCAAAAATTTCTCAGGAGCTGAGCTGGAAGGGTTGGTGAGAGCAGCGCAGTCCACGGCTATGAATCGACTTATTAAGGCCGCCAGCAAAGTGGAGCTTGACCCCCAAGCCATGGAAAAGCTTAATGTTAACCGTCAAGACTTCCTTGATGCTCTCGAGAACGAAAAAAAAAAATGTCAATAACCTATTGTCATTGAGATCCGAGGCCAAATTTATTGTTATACACTTTATAAAAGTAACATACACAGTTGCATTATACCTAAGTCAAAGAATATATTAAAAACTGTGAATATTTGAGTGTTTTTAAGAAGTTTGTGATATTGTTACATTTAAAAAAGTCAACTTCTGTGAATGTGAATCAAACATATTTAAAAGATTAGAGTTAGGCAATACAAAAAAAATATAATAAAAAATAAACAAAATATAATAAATTTTAGTGAGACATCGGATTAATCGGAGGTTCATTAATTGTAATATAAGGTAATTGTCGAAATTGATCATGATTGTTCATTTCGATCAAGTTGCTTTCTTTCGTTGAGGCATTAATTGAAAATTTCCTTCTGCCGAACTATTTTCGTTTGTCTCCGCGTTAAATAGTTCTTCGGCGATAAAATTAGGTTTGCTTGTTTGGAAATTACTGGGTCCTGTATTAAAATTTTGGACTGGTTTTACGTAGTTACTTTTGTGTGATTGTACGCCTGACATGGGGGTCGGTGTCGGTACATTTTTTTGTTCAAATTGTCTGTTGTTACGATAGTTTTGATAGTAGTTAGGACGATTGAAATTTTGTCCATAAGTATTATTAAAATTTGGTCTATTAAAGTTATTAAGACTTGGTTTATTAAAATTATTATTATTTCTGTTGAAATTATTGTTCGGGAAGTTTCCGTTTCGATTGTTAGGAAATTGATTATTCCTGATGTAATTATTATTTTGATTTGTATTAAAGTTTCTATTCTGGTTGCCATAATAATTTCTATTTTGATTCGAGTAGTTGTTTCTATCGATACCGTCAGTTCTTGGACTGTTCCTATTTATGTTTAAGTTACTGCATTTAGCGATGATCTCTTCCTTATCTATTATTTCTAGTGCTTCATTAATTGTCTGAGGGTTTCTAGCCCTGATAATCGTTTCTAACCTAGCCTAACCTAACCTAACCTAACCTAGCCCTGATAATCTCTCCGTATTGCCTTAGATTGCTAACGAAACAATCAAGTGCAATGCTATGATAGTTATTTATTAATAATCCCTGGCTTTCTTCACTTACATGAATTCGTACAAAATTTACGTATGCAACGGCGTTCGAAGTGATACGTCTTGCGAATTCTCGGGCGGTTTCCCCGTGATTTTGGAACATTGAATTTAATTCTGTAATGAGAATCGTATGATTCCGTTTATCAGCATAATTTGCTATAAGTAAGGCCCTTATTTCTGGCCACGTTTTAACATTGTGAGAAATTACTAAATCGTACGCATCTCCTTCTAGCTTTTGTACAATACCCCGAATTACATTTCGTTTTTGTATCTCGTTTAGGCTTTGGTACTCATCCAACTTGTCTTCGCAAGCGGACAGAAAATCATTTAAATATTTAGAGCTCCCATCAAATGATGTGATGCTGTTCAACTCGATTTTAATATTTGAATATGCCATTTTTATTACGTTTATTGAGAAAATTTCACTTTTTATTCTTAGTTACTAGCGATACCAATCAAACTTTCAAAGAACCTGAGAGAAATGGTAAAGGAATGTTATAGGACAAGAGTGTACTTACAGTTTCATTTTTCCTTGGAGTTTTTAGTGCCTTCTCCTTTTGATTTTTGAAATGGAGGGTACTTTCCGACTTCTGGATATTCTTTTTCTTGCCAATTAATCGTTGAGACGAACGTCAAAGTTGGATTCAGCAGGAAATTCTTGCTTTTGCTCGATGCACAGATTCTAACTTTAACTTTGGCAATCCTACCGACTGCGCCAATTAAAATACCGTTTGCGGAATAACTCCAGAAAAATGGTTTTTATTCAAGAATAAAATTACTACAAGCTCTTTACAACTCAAAGGCCTGGCTAACATTAGCTCTATACTAAATAAAAAAAATTAAATTTCAAAATTCTTTATTCAATCTTTTAGTAATATACATTGTGTCCTTAGGGCTATGTTTATAATACGGGTAATTTTGCCCCTGGTACTGCGCGCAGTTTCAGGGGCTTACATCTTGTGGTCTTAGGTGGTAGCGTACATGTTTATCTTGTGTTTGTGTTTGTAGTAGGGGAAGGGAAAATATGTGTTAAAAACCCTTTTGTAGCATGAGTTGAAATAAATATTAAATATTAAAATTAGGTAACGTAACAACATAACATAACAATATAACAGTAGGGGGGTGGGGGGGGGGGGGATGGGGGTGGCGGGCGGGTGGGTAAACTGAGCGATTTTACTGAGCTTATATAATTCAATACATCCTAGTTATTATAAAGGAACAGTAGCTGGCTTACATGACTAACAACACATATTGTATTTTTAGATCTTAGGTATTTTAGGGCTAGGGATGGGGTACAATAATCATCCCAACATTTCTGGTCTTTGCTACTTTGCGCTCCTTCTTGTACAAAGTACCCCGGGAGCCGTCGGAGACCGTTAAATTATCACCGAGGAGGATGTGGTGGGGAAATTTGTGTCGATAGTGGCTGGTTATGGAGTCGGGGGTGTCGAGTCTGATCCCCTTGAGGAGGGGATTGCGGGACTCGCCGATTGACTTGAAGAGTCGCCCGGTGGCTTGTAGAGTGTGTGCGGCGATCGTCGGGATTTTGGATTGGGCGCAGATGGTAGTGGTGGACGTGGTGTAAAAGGCACCTAGTATGAGGCGGAGGCATGAATTTTGGGCTGCCTGGATGGTGTTGAGGTCTTTGGGGTTCGCGTTGGACCATACAGCCTCGGCGTACATCATGAACGGTCTGATGATCGAGGTGTATAGTCTCATTAGCTCTATACTAAATATGTTGTCCTTATATATTGGGGTTCGGCAGGCTGGGGGTCGTCCATGTGGTTACCGTCACTGATCGTTTCTGTCTTGGGGGTCGCTTTGGCCTGGAGGTCACTGTACTTCTTTCCGTGGGAATCGCCGCGGGGTTTGTTTACATTGTGACCCTATCGTCTAGTGTTGACATCTTTATGCTAATTGATTCGGAATGGGGTTTAGCTCCGAAGGCGATATGAACTCGTATCTCACGCGATCCTGCATGGTTGTCGGAGTATCACTGTTTCCGGGCATAGTCACCCCGTGGATACCAATCGAATACTTTTCTATTTCACTTCTTAATATTTTAACGACAGACACGCGATCCTGCATGGTGGTCGGAGTATCCTTGCTCCCGGGCAGCGTCACCCCGTGGAGTCAAATCCAATACTGCCTCCTTGAGGGGCTGGGTGGTTCATATACCCTGTTTTCAAACATGGATGCGCTTTGGGCCGGGCGGTTGGGTCGGTTGTTTGACACGAGTCTTGATCAAGTAATGCTTCCAATTCTCCATCTTTAAACCTTTTCGGCTGTCCAGGCCGTTTTTGTCTTTGATGTCAAAATCGCCACTTTTAAAGCGTTGAAACCTCTCAAAACACTGTGTTTTCGCAAGAACATGTTTGCCATACAATCCCATGAGCAAACGATGACTTTCAGCTATAGTTTTCTTAGCAAAAAAGTGACTCAGCAAAACTTCCCGCAAATGCTGTTTTTTTCGCCATATTTCAAAATTTTCCACGATTAAAAAAAATATGATGCGCACAAGCAAATCAAACACTGTTGGCTGATTTTGACAGCTTATGAATAGAGCTTCAAAACGATACGTATATCAATGATTTGCTACAGCGCATACAAAAGTGTTAGTATCTAGTGTCAAATTCCGGTTATTAAGTTATATACATATTAAATGAATTTTTGTTCTATGGCCCAGTAGGAAATCTCATTTCCTTAATTTGGCCCGGCAGCTGAAAAGGTTGGCCACCTATGGTATAGACTAAACAATTCTTATTTTCTTGTATAAGTAGACAAGACGACATAAATATTATTTCATATTAGAATTGAAAACCAATTAAAGTGGAATTGGAATAAATGGATAAATATTATTAATATTTTTATATTATATATAGTTGTATAATTTCAGTTTTCTCACAGGTGGTAATTTGTAAATAATGATAGTATAATTTGGTTAAGACAATCATAGTTCATCCTTTCTCGGTTTATTGGCTGCCTCATTTTCAATAAGTCCTAGTGATTCCCAAAAGTCTTTAGCTCCGAGCTGAGGAGACCACTTTATTTCCATACTGCGGGGACCCATTATGTTAAGGTAATTCAATTCTCCATCGGTTACATGAACAGGATCCCAGGTTACTGATTCCACATTGGGAACACTAAAAGAAATATATTGTGTCATTTATTATCAAATCTCCTCTACTACATGCATACTTGAGACTACAACAATAATATTTTATTATTGTTTACTCATAAAATAATATATTTATATCCCAAATACATGCATATTGATTAAATAAACCATGCTTACCCAGTCAATGCAAATGATGCTACCATTTCTGTCATGGTTCTCATCATTTCTGTGTCAGCAGGACACGTTGTGGAATTCATGTACTCTGTTCTCATAATATAGCCTGTGTCGTCACCATGACTTACACCTGTTAATAGTATTAAACGTTAGGTTTTATAACTTAATACAATTCAATAAATATCACAGCAACTTTTTATTTTTATTATTTAAGTACTACATACCGTAGACTTTATTAGAATCACTCAAGTAACTGCTTAAACTATCTTGTCCTTTGTAATCAAACTGGTACAAGTAAATTGGCTTCTTTCCTATTGAGGATTGTAGTCTAGCAGCTTTTTCAATGTCAACTTTGAAATGACGATCTCCTAGGGCCTAATAAATGGGAAATTTTTTATTTTTAATTCAAGCTTGTGTTCGCAATATTTATTTAGGTAAATGATATGCATATATTATTGATTTTTTGTGAAGACCGTCTCACAGGAAGTACGATTTTGCCTATACAGGTTTTATTGATTGATAATGATTAAGTACATTTTTTAAAATATTGAAATATTTGAAAAAATGTACTTAATCATTATCAAATGATGAAGCATATATATATATATATATATATATATATATATACATTACACTATTTCTATTAGGTAATTAGATATTTTATAAAACTTACTTCAACCAATTTAGGAAACGTGTCCATTGTAATTGGTTTGCCTTTCATGTAAAACTGTTTAATTTTTTCTGCAGCAGGTATATGTTTTGAATTTGGTAATGTTTCATTAAAATCAAACAAGTTCGGGACCAGTTGATCCCACTGAGTTTCTATTTCATTTAAATAAGTCTCTTTTGAGACATATACTGTAAGAAAAAAAAAATTGCTCAGTTATGTGTGATATATGTGATCTCAACTGATCTCTCTGCTATTGTAATTCACTTGTGATTGCATCTGTTCACATTACTATATACTTCTATCACATTACTCATTTCCAAAAGAGTTCCTACAAATTGCTAACAATGATATAGTAATAATAACAAAAAAATCTCACTTGCACCCGGGTACAGTCCTTCACTTGCAGTTACTCCCATTATCCATGGTATATCAGCTTGGCCTCCATTGTGCATTATATCATAAGGGTGTTGAGTAATGAATGGATCATTTGTCTCATAAGGTTCTATTACTGGTGCAAATGGAGAAAACGGGGCATGTAAAAAAGGCTAAAAAATATTTTAGAGTTAAAAATCAATGCTTTTATTTTAAACACAATTTTCAATCACTATTATTCTTTTTACCATAAAGAGTGGTGATAAATTAACAATGCTCGCTCCTGGTTTTTCCCTGAGGCAGTCTACCATAGTTCTTGTACTGGTGGTCGGACAGCCCAATTGTTCAGCAGCCATTTGAGCTTTTTCTAGTGGTCTATGCTGAAAAGTCCACGGACAAAATGCTGTTCCACTTTGGGATATTCCTTGGTGTATTAACCCTAAACGTAAAACAAAAAGAGGTTAATATAACGTGTGTATAGTACGAAAATGTGAGACTAGTAATATAACAACAAACCTTTGGAGGAAGGTGATAACATGTGAAAGTGGACACTGGCTCCTCCCGCTGACATTCCAAATACTGTAACGCTATTCGGATTTCCTCCAAAAGCGTTTATATTGTTTTTCACCCATTGGAGAGCCATCCTTTGATCTTTAAGTCCCATATTTCCTGGGACTACTTCATCCTGTGTACTCATAAATCCTTAAAAATATAGGAAGAAATCATTAGATCATGAAAAAAAGTAATTACATAAGTTTCAAATATTAAAATATTTCTTACCCAGAAGACCAAGCCTGTAGTTGATAGTGACAAGGACAACATTTTTTTCCATTAGATAAAGGGGTCCGTATTGGATACCAGAACCGAATATAAATGCGCCTCCGTGAATGTAAACAATAACGGGTAAATTTGCGTTCGACTGAGGTTTAGGGGAGTAAACATTAAGAAAAAGACAATCTTCATCACCTGTAATAGAAATATGAAAAAAAATATTTCTTTCCTAAATATATCTATTTAAACAGTTTGTTATTCAATTTTCCCAGTATAATTTACCAAGGAGACTGGCTGGTAAATTATCAGCATTGTGGTACCACTGCAGACACTCTCTGGGGCGAATTTTGGCTATAAGATCTCCTTGCCATGGCTCTGGTGGCTGAGGATCCTGAAATAAATTTAAATTACATTATACTTTAGAAGTAAAATTAAAAAAAATCCTTTGTATTAATATATATCCAGTAGAATGGAGTTCATTTAAAGTTCATATAGGTTCATAGTTCATTTAAGTTATATATGAGTGAGTGTTTGTGTTAAAATTAGTATTAAAAAATGTTTTTATAAACTAATAATTCACATCGCCAATATATTAAATTCACATTATATAATATCATACTACCGACAAAGTTTGCGTAAAATTTATGTATTTTTTTAAATAAATTTTATTTTACTTAATTGTACATAGATATAGATGAAAAATCATCAATCCATAATCACATCTAACTTTATACAATATTGAAAAATAAAGCGACAGAGATGGGCACAGCTTTACCCACATTATTATTAGACAATTTTTCAGCAGAAGATTAAATTAAATTGTGGATTTCATACATTAGGTTTTGGGATCTTTTTTTAATTTATCTACTTATTTATTTTTTCTGTTACAACTTTGCACATTTCAAAAAAAAATGTGGCTAAAATGTACCAGCTGTAATCCATTTTTTCTTTTAGTTTTGAATATACTCAAAAATAATCGATTCTTTCATTTTGTGGAGCAAACTCGATAGCTGACTATACTTCCGTACTATAAATAAATACAAATAATTGACTTATTTTAGGACTTAAGAATGAAATATTTTGCATAATTAATTGAAATTGATTAATACCTACTTTGATAAAATAAAAATATATATAAGACAGGTTAAAGGAGACTTTATAGGGCGCAAAGAAAGTGAAGTCCTAACTATGGTAAAAAAGCCATATTTTTCTAAATAATAAATATAGCCTACAACAGCTGACTGTCCAAGGATAAAGGGGTGTTGGAAGAAGAAAACTAACATGGATGCGGAATTTAAGCCAGTGGCTGGAGCAGCCGAATTAGTAAGACTGGCTCAGGACAAACGTATGTTCAGTGAAATGGTCCCTAACCTCCTCTGAGGAGAGCCGCATGGAGAAGAAAAAGCATTGTTTTTTTGAATAGACAAAATTGCCACCCGTGTTTTAATTAAATTGAGAATTGGCTACAGAACTGACCGAGTAAGATGCCGTGCACTTCATTGTTGAGTTGCCAAATTACACGATTCACTGGTTACCTCCGGTCAGGAGGCAATTAGGTTTTGATTAAAAAGTTGTCACAATAATTTTCCGCACTAATTATGTCAATATTTATTTACAATCAATAATTTATGCTATGCTAATTATGAACACATAAGCTTTAGTTGGCGAGGAATGCATTAATTTAATATGTAAAAATCATGTGCAAACTGAACAATAGAATAAACATTTCTGAAAACTAGTCATTTATTGACTTTCATGGAAATTATCAGAACTCAGCCGAAGCCTGAGGTTTGCGGGAAATGAGTTCCGATGTTGACTCAAGATAAACAGTCACACAACATGGCCATTATTTAAAGATATCACACCTTATTACCAAAAATCAACTATTTCTATAACATATATTTTAAAATTGACGAGGCTAAATATGTTTATATATTAATTGTAAGGAAGTGAAGCCTGACATCGAGCTACGTTAGGTTTCGGGAAGATGAAGTGAAATTGTAGTTAAGATAATATTGATTATTAAAATAAAAAGTTTAGTTCCTATATTTTAGTTGAACTTTTGGTAAATAAAGAGAGTTGTATAAAAAAGAAAATACAATCCAAAAATCAAACTATTTTATAACTTTCCAGATATTTGACTCTTTTTCATTGAGAGTGTGCATACATAGGTTTTTTTTTAATTTTATTAATATGTATTGTAATGGCTTTTTTAATCGATATGGCGAAGTATGTGAGGACTTGACGAGTTGCCTCCCACAGGCTGCAGAGCCTCCCCAGAAATTTATGGAGTTACGAAGTGTAGTATTTAGCCTTTCCATAATTTATAATAACTCAATCTCCTACATTTTTGTAATTTAAATATATAACTATCGTAAGATAAAGCATTTGCTTGCTTTACTTGCATGAACTTTAACGCGTAAAAGTACTATGTAAATAGGAAATTATTACTATTCCAATACTCATTAAAACCTGGAAAAGGTGTTTTTATTTAGTAGGTATAGTATTTCCAATAGCTTGCCAATGCCATTGAATAACTTTACACGCAATAAATAATCGTCCCAATACCACAACTTACGTCAGATATTAAATTATTAAAAATAAAATAACCTAAGCGATATAAAAAAAAAACATATTTGTTGCTGCTTATTACAAGATACGCATAAATTACCTTAAAGTAACCTTGACAATTTTTGAAAGCTATGTTAATAAAAAAACCTGTTAATCAAAAATTTAAAATAAAAAAAGTATCATGGAAAACTTTAATATCCAAGACGATTTTGATGTTTTTGTGTGAATTTCTAATGTAAAACGACATAAAAATCCAATAACCTACACACATATATCTACATACATATTATATATTTTTAAACAATAATATAGTATTTTAGTCATTTTCATTTGTCAAAGTGTGTACCCACACTTTTTACAGTTCTATGTATAAAAAAATATAATAAAAATTAAATGGATAGTTATAATTACAGTTGAAACTAAGATACCGTATTAAGAAAAAAAAAAAACCACAGCAAGTTTTCTGATTTTGTGATTTCATTACACGGAATCAGCAGCGCAAGGCATTCAAGGCTTCCGTTTGTCAGGGTGGGTATGACGGTGCTACACGCCTCGCGACACAACTGATAACCGACCAGTAAGTTGCAACAACAAATTGCATTTGCAATTTTTGCCAATTTGCCGAAAAAATGGTAGAAAATACTGTTTGTGGCTAGAAGCAATTCAAGGAGAACCTCACATTTATATTTGATTAGATTCTAATTTTATTCCAAAAATCAAAGTAAAAATAAACCTGTTTGATCAAAAGAGCATATCATGCCCATAAATTGCTCCTACGAGCGGCCGACAGATCGTGCCGTGTTTGCGGTAAAATTGTTGCATGACGCAAGGTAAAAATTGTCGGTAGGAGGTTGCACTGGCGCCTTTATCCAGTATGGTATTTGAATTTCAGTGCGAGCACTCTATCGTGAACGCGGTGTGTCATTAATTATCTGCACCGATAAGTTCAGTATTAGATTTTGTGAATCACGTCGAGATGATATAAAATATTTAAATCAGTAAGTAGGCACAACGCTAACGTCCTTTATTTTAATTCGCGTAGGTAAAATCTTACAAATGACATATTTTATAATTTGGCTTAAAAATTAATTGATATTATGGATTAGTAATCGGGTATTATTGTTGCCTCTCGCAGGAGCCACGAGCCGACGCGACGGTGCTCGGGACTGAGCAATGGCGACGAAGAAGGGCGCTACAACATCATCAACACTAACGACACGATTAAAGGTGAGTGATGTTATTATTTATTATATATTTTACAAACGCAAACACAGTTACCTAGCTATCTAATAGTCTGCTCCGAAGTAACATAGCGACCCACTTAAGATGTTTTTAAAATAATCGCATGCCGGTAACCCACAAAAAAACACTAGTCACTTTATCTTCAATAACGGTTCTGCAGCCGATTATAACTATAAATGGCATCGAACTAGCATATATAACATTCGGATCAAACGGGTATTCGGAGAGCCAAGAGGTGCGACTTTGTAGTTGTAAATGTTCGTGGGTTGATGTTTATCAGCTGCATGAGCAAGTGAACGACCATTACATAAAAAAATAACTGATACTATAATTTAAAATGAACTTAGCCAAATATAAATTTTCTCATCCACTTGGAAATCTAGAATCATGAAATTAGCACTGTAATGTGAAGATGTTTTGTAAAATCTACATTTATGGCAACTTTTATCTAAAACTGAAGTAAATTAAATAAATGGACGTTTTCGTATTTTTTGAAAATCTTAAAACTTGAAATTAGCATTGAAATGTAAAGTTGCTACGTAAAATCAGTAATTATTAGCAATAATTAAAACGAGAAAAACATCATCATTTCAATATATTAAAAGCTTATGACTATACTCGTATAAAAACTCGAATATCTAATAAAAACAGCAATAAAGTTTTTAAAAAAAATCCATGTAATATTTTAAGTTTTATGATTTTTTATCATATTATAAAAAAATTTACGTACTTACCTGTAAACAAGTAAAGTACTTACCCAATAAGTCAATTAACATGCACCTATTTAAATATTTTGCAATGGTACCTTGTGTTATGGTAATATTTTTTGTAATGCTAAGGTTTTAAACGAATTGTGAATTATATTTGTATTGAGAGACAATATAAAACAATTTTTATCAATGTATGAAAACAATGCTATTTCAAAATAACTTAATACATAGTGAATCAATCTGTTAAGCTCGATGTGATGTATCAGGAGGATGTTAACGTGGATGCGGAATTCGTTCGACGAAATGGCCACCACGAGAAGAAGTAAGCTGGTATTGTGAGCAATATTTGTTAATTTATTTGATGATTACTCGGATGGTAACATACCCTGAACCTCCTTTTCCCGACCGGCGCTTTCGCGTAGGGGATGCCTTCGAATGCTGCGAAAGCTCTTCCGTCGAAAGCCTTGCGCCATTCGCCGATAACCTTCCCCTGGGGAACTTGTATTATTGCGTCGCTGCTTTCGGCACTCGCCTTGCAATTCACAAGTAAATATAATACAACACTAAGCAATAACTTGGCTGACATTTTGAGATTCGCGACCGCGACTATTTCCCGCAGATCTTGCCGTGTCAACTATCTAGCCAACTGGCCTTACATGCTATTTCTCAGCGACTGTTAAACCTGGCGGTCTGGCCGCTAATGTAAACAGGAAAAATGCTATCGACGCGATCCGCGATGAGGCTATGTGGATAGTTTGCAGTATTTGCTAACATTTCAGAGACTTCCAAACTGTTTTCTCTTTTGTCACCACAATTTTAAAGTTGGAAAAACAAAAAAAAAATATTATTCAACTCTTTACTTTTTAATATAACCAATCGCATAGTTTTACTTAGGTATAGTTTTGATTTTCAATCTTAAATTCTTAGGTTCAATTATTGCCGTTTGCTGTGCTCACATTTAATGTTTTATAACAAAATTTCTAAATTGATAACAAAATATTTATATTATTAATTAAAATTATTTTAACATAAAAGCAAGTATAACTTGATTACAGTATTCTGTTATTGAAAGTGCATGTAATAACTTATCAGTTGACATTGTAATTTTTTATTTTGAATATCATTAAAAATGTGATAGCAAAAAAATATTAAACAGTTGTAAATTAATGTCACGAATACAATTTTTGCGTAAATATATTACTATTACGGTAAATATGCTTACTTAAATATTTTACAATAATTTACATTGAATAGCTATGTGTCAAGATTAAAAATATAATACAATATATTTCTAGGTAATCGATTTCACATGAAATGACGAGAATTACCCTAGAAATTTTCAAGACTTTTTAAAATTAGTTTCAGGTGTCTTGAAAAATAAATCGAGAGCCTTTACTACCCTTAAACGTTTTTTAATTTAAAAAAACTTATAATCATTGGTACTGGCACAATAATCAACGAGCTCTGAAGTAAAAACTGAAAAAAGACTGAATTGTGTGTTATAAATAACACGTGTTTTATCCGATCTGATAAATTATAAACAGTAAAGTTCACCCGATGAGTTTTGTATGCGCTAAGATAAACAAAAAAAGTGTAATGATGTTATTTCAGATACTTCATTCTGAACCAAACTTCCCCCTGCCTGTTACTTTCTTTACAATTACGTGTCGGTATTTTATGGGTACTTAACTACTTTTAAACACATTAATTACAAATTTCAAGGTTCTTAATTCATTTATAATACAAGTCTTAAGCTTTATAAGTAGAAATAATCTACTATGTCGTCTTATTAAAATAATTATACTCTCCAATGAGGTTATTTTAGATTTAGCGCTGTTTGTGTGTGTGTCCAATTTCCTGTTAACTTTCTCGACTTTTTTAGCATGCAACATGCAAGTGATGGACATTGGCTATGAGTTTGTAAACTTAAAATACACATGTTTTACTTACTAAACAAAAAGTAAAAATTACTGCTTCTAGGTCATTATGCTGCGTTTTTCCTGGATTTTCCCGACCTTTCGATCCGATTTGGGAAGTCCCTGAGGATGGCCTCAGTACCGAGAACGAAACGTCGGAAAATAACACCCAGGAACACAGTATTTATAAAAGCCACCAAAACACTCACAAAATAATACTTTAAATAGATCTGTTTTGGATAGCAAAGGGATATGAATATCTGTTAGTAAAGTCGGATTAAAACTGATTTATTATAAGAAAAATGTGAAACATTTGATTTTCCGGTACTTTGAATGTATATTATTTTCTTGTAAGATAAGGTCGTCGTTTTTTATTTTCTTACAATCGACCTACGACCCACGACCTCCATCAGGTTGAAAGCCCCTGGCATATAATAAAATAATATTTCACCTGCAATATAAACTGCAAAATTTAAAAATCGATATTTTCCACATTTAATAATTTTAATATGCTTATTTATAAATATATTTGCATGACGACTATTTTATAATATATAATTTTAAATATTACTACATTATAACTAAAATGGTGCACAAAATTAATATATATGGGTGTAGCATAATCGACCCAATTATAATAATTACTTAAACTTAAATGCATTACTTTGACAGAATAGCCAATCCAGTTGCATAAATAAAGCTGGATTAATTACTGAAACATAAATTTACCCAACAAAAACAGAAATAGAGACATTTACATAAATAATCGTATGCAGTTTTGTATAGGTGTGAGCAATTAAACCTATTGAAAACGTGAAGTTTTTGTACAATTAAAGTGCATTGCATGCCCTAAACTACATTAATTTTTTTTCTTGTAAATATTTACAAAAATGTTTGCCCATCCGAGCAAATACTATTATTAGTAAATGTAGTTTTTCTAAGAATTAAAATGAAGGTAGGATTTCTCGGTCTCGGGAAGTTTTAATTGGCTATATTATATTGACTTCCATTCGAAGCAAAGGGTGCATATCAAATGGCACGCGGACAAGGGTCTACATTCAGCTGTGGATTGATTCTCAAAATGACTGTACTCGATAAATAAAACACACCTGAAATTATTTGTGTGTATCATGTCGACACACATTGTATCGAATCCAATCAAACCGTATCAGGTACAAACCCACTCAGGCATTCCCCTGCTAGGGCGAGGGTGATATCGGTGACATTTTTCTCAGGTAGATATATTACACACGTGAGCAATATATTTACCAACGTGCACGCATACCTGCGTATCTAATGTAGTGTTATCTCATGTTGATAATGCACTTCCTAGCAAATGCACACTAATTTCTCATATAGAGGTAAACGCTATGACTTCATGGGCTCTACATGTTTGAACATACATATTTGTTACTGATTGACTCAGGTTGAACTATCGAACTCTCGGTCAAAAGTCGACGCGCAATCACTGGGCCAAGAAGCCAATCAATACGCGTTCTCCGATAATTGCCTGCTAAGAAGAACATGTTTAGTGAGCGATTGTGATTGTGTCATCAACCAATGGCATTCTATGCTAATATGTGTTTAAAGATATAAAAATCTGCGATCTTGCTTGCTTGAAATAATATGTTTAAAAAATATATATATATATGTATATATATTTGTATACGTGTAAAAAATATATCATTTCCTGCATGTCACTGATAAATTATCGCTATCCATAAAAATACTAAATCTTTCATTTAAAAAGTAAATAATAAATCAGTAGGTATATTATGTAAAATAGATAATTATATATGTAGGTAACCAAGCAAAAGGAGTGTATGCTTAGTTCAATAAATTATTGATAAAACCTTGACAATTCTCATACAGGAAATAATTTTGCACTATATTTACTAGTTTAGGTATTCTCATCAATCAATGTAAAGGTAGGTAATTTACAACATTTTGTACATATATATTTTCGTCGTTATAAATTATTTGTTGAAATCAAACATTAATCTGTTGTATTTATGCCGTGTATTTTGATAATATTATAATTATGTGAGTACAATAGATTTCCAGCATTTCAGGATCTTAATTTGTTCGTAGCTTTATTATTTTTAGTATACGTACTCATTATATGAAACGAGATCAAACCTACCTACCTATAAATAATAAGACAATATCAAAATTATAATCATACAAATATTTATCAGAAGGAGGAGATAGAAAGTAAAAAAAAAAATAGTTTGAAAAATAATTACTCGCTTGTAATAGATACTTAATCCCTATAATACATCCGACACACACATTCTCATCCTACTCACATGGATACGCCTCCTACCCCTGGATGCTACTTACTAAACACTCCTTAAAAATAAAATAATCTTTATATGTTAATATGCTAGTAGTAATAATGTTAATATGCAGCTAGAACAGAAGTTTCTAAACGTTTTTTGTCCAATTTATGATTTTTTGTTTCAGATCCCCCCCCCCCTCAAACATATAGTTTTATTTTAACCTTCATTAAAACGACACAAGATGCAAATCTTGTAATATTCATAATAAATAAATGGTTTTTATGGCAGGGATGAGTCAGATATTTTGACAGTAATATTTTAAAAAAAATTTTGCAAAAAAAAAATAATATATCAGCTGTTAAATACATTTAAAAAAAAGTGTTGTCTGATTTTTTCTCACGCGAAAAGCCCAACAAATGATTTCAGAAGTTGAGATTATCTCTCCACAGTATTATCATTCGATTAAAAAAAATATTTTAAGTACGTGCGTTTATTTGTGGTGTCTACTTTTAGAAATAAAAAATAAATATTTAGAACTGACGGCGTTAGTGGTTGAGTTTAGTGCTTTGTCTCTGGTTTTGGGCCACCAACACCAATTACCGAGTCCCAGAGACAATGTCGACAATCTCGTCTCGACGGATGCAGCGGAGTAACGATCGATATTGTTAAAAACTCGGCTGACAGAAGTTTCGCTGCATCTGCATTGCGCTGTGTTACACTTTCAGTTCTTGTATTATCCTGTATATTTTATCAATATGGATGAAACGTGTGTAGCTATCGTTGCCTGTTTGGACGAAAGGTGCGTAACTATAATTTTAACAGTGAAATCCATAAATGTCTGGCTTGAATGTCACACGTGAGCTGGCTTTTGTTGCAATATTTTAAAGAAAAAACAATTTATTTGTAGGGTAACTGATGAAATACAGGCTCTGGAAGCTATTTTACTGGGCGATGTCGCAGTTCACAGTGAAAATAAATCTCATTTGATGATCGAAACCATTGTTCACCCGTCTACTGGAGACGATACCAACCGGCAGTATGTTTGTGTTACTGTTCAAGTAACTCTTTCTCCCGAATACCCAGATTGCAGTCCCGTCGTCAACCTAAGAAACCCCCGAGGGCTGGATGATTCTGTGATAGACATCATCAATTCTGAAATTCAATTGAAATTAAAGGAATGCTTGGGCCAGTCTGTAATTTTTGAAGTTATTGAGGTAAGTTTAACTTTGAATTATGTTCTATTATTAGCGAATACGTGGTAATAAACATACACTCCTAAATGCCACACAATGCTTAGAATCTTCATATAGATATTGAAATGATTTTTTTTCTTTTTAAAGGAAAATGTGGTTAGGTCTCAAAACATTCAATAAAAACTATATTCGAATTTAATTTCCCATTATTCAGACACAGGCCTATTTAAAATATAAATTTTATATTTTGTGTTATATAATTACAAATGAATGCTTAAAAATAACATTAGCACATATTCATTGGCGCTTGCCAATTAGTTTTTTGACTTACTCCGAGTAGCATGGAATGCATAATAAGCATAGTAAGAGGTATGAACCATATATTTCGTATTGTCTGTCTTATTTCTATAGTAAAATACTGTGGTAAATTTTGAATATTTTACAACAAATTGAAAAAATACATTTAATCTACATCAAGTTTTATTGGCAACTACTCAGAAAGTGTTTCAAAGGAAAGTAAATTGAAAAGTTTGGCAGTCTTATTTGTCTAATGTTTATTTTAGATATTTGATGATTTTTGTAATACTGTATAGCTGGTTGTGTGTATATGATTAGTAGATTGTTTACAAATACAAAATGATTTTAGGTGGTCCGAGATAACTTGACTAAGAGCAACTTGCCTAGTGGGCAGTGTGTGATATGTTTATATGATTTTATGGCGGGAGATGCTTTTATAAAGACCCAGTGCTATCACTACTTCCACAGCTTCTGTCTCTCCAACCACCTCGTTGCAGGTGAGAGGAATTTCAAAGAAGAACAGGATAAACTTCCCACATGGCAGAAACAGAAGCCCAACTCGTATCAGGTAATGAGTCAAAAGTAATCTAGCTAAAAAAAAATTTTGACCGAGATGTGAATGATGTGTTATAAATTTATGGTGATTTGAAGACCTTATAGAGCTCATATTTTTAGATAGACTCGAATTTTAGCAAGTCATCAAATATTTATCTAACATAAGTATAATACATAGGTTAAATATAATGATTCAGATTATCACTCAGTTACAGGGCCACAGTTTTTAACATTTTATATCTTTAGAATTTTGTTTTGTGTTTGAGGTATTTATCAAAGTATAATGATGTGTTGATGCTATTTGATTTCATATTTTGGTTTGTGCAATTATATTTGTTGCAGCCAACTTGCCCGGTGTGTCGTTCAGTGATTTCTTGTGAGGCAGGCGCTTTGAGTCTTGCTCCACCGCCGCTGGAACTTGCTGCAGCGCGACAATTTGAACTTACAGCTGAATTGGCAGCACTGCAGGCTGGTATGGCTGCTCTCTTTCAGCATCAGCGTAGCCGCGGTGGCATCATTGATGTTGCCGCTGATCGTGCACGTCTTCTTCTTGTTACTGATCAGCCCACCTCACAGGTAAAACTTTTTTCATATCACAAAAGTATTGTCTTTAGTCTCACTGCTTGTAATGAAAAGAATTGGGATGACAAAAGGCAATTCATTGGTAAGTGGATAGAAATTACCCAGAGATAAAGTATCCTCTGCACCAGAAGAATTACATGAACTTGTAAGTGTGATGAGTATATTATATACAATACATTATCAATTAAAACTTACAGAATATACAACTTATTTAACATTTTGATAAAAGCAGCATGTTTAAAGTATATATCATGTATATATTAAGTTTTAAAAATTAATTTATAGGATGGAGCATCTAGGAATAGTCCTGCTGAAGAGTCTCCTTCCGATGAAGTGAATGTGGGGCTTAACGAAAATGGCCTTAACAAGCAAGGTGACAATGGTTCAGGATCTGGTTTGTCTAGCCCACCGAGTAACCGTGGAGCATATCGCGGACCCTTCCGAGGGTTTAATCGTCAGCGTGGTGCAGGCCAGCGTCGCGGTGGCCAGCAAGGTCGGGGCCGCTCCGCGAGTGGCGCTGCATCATTTGCATCCTCTACTAGATGACGTTGGCTTCCGGTGAATCTAGCTATCGTTCCCATCATTACTTAGCAGATGTTGTACATTTGATTGAAACCCAGTGCCAGGGCCACCGGTCGTACCTGCCCCTTTTGAAAAGTTTTTCCCGATCCCTAAATGTATTAATTGCTCCATGATGGTGTTATGGGATTGTCGGAAGACCTTCTCCCTTGTATGGATGTATCGTCACTTCGGCTACAGATGCTGTCGTCTCGAATTCCTGTACATTGAATGTGTTGGTAAAAAAATCATCTTTTTTCTATATCCTATAGATTCACTTCTGAGTGAGCTAAGAAGATTCTCATAAATGTCAAAAAACCGCCTAGTAATTTACTACAATCACTCATGGTGAGACTACTCTCTTTTTTTGAGTTTTATGATTTTACCATTGCAAGATTGACTCTTTGATTGAAAGGAATTCAATAAAAGAATGTGGAATGAAATTGTTTAATATTTTTTTAAATTGTGTTTTACCTAATCTTGTTCAGCAATGTCTTCAGGGATGTTGCTTCCACTTCGTATTGCTCAAATTATATCATAAACCCCTATATCAGCCAGCGCCCGGTGCCCAGTATTGGATTTTTGTCAACGTATACACATTTTTACCCAACTTATAATCACTTGTCGTCTGATACATTCCTAGTCATACTGAAGCTATTGCTTCAGTTAATATACCAATAATCGCCATTACTTAATAATAATAATAATATTAAGTTAAATGTTCGAGTAAGTAGCTACGTGCACGTATTGTAACTAGATGTATGTTTATATATTCGATTACAGCTATGAAATAGCTTGGAGCACAGGGAACTCAATACTCTTTATGATTTATTATTGGTCATTTTTAATTTTTGTTATATTTTATGCAGCTTTAATGATTTTTATTGATATTAAAAATAACATCACATGCTTTATTCTCGGTGATGTTTAGTGAGCTTTGGTTTATCTCCCTAAGTATTCCCCTAAAATGAATCCAATAATGTAATATCAAGGTCTCAAGCATTTGTGACCACAGTAAACATTTGACCCCTTGTGTGCTTTTTGATATATCGAGGTAAATAAATTGATTAAAACTCATTGTTTTGTTAAAGGACAAAAATATTTGTGCTACATAAGTAACATAGCACGCGCACTAACTCCTGGTTTAAAAATTATTAGAAAAGAGGCCAAAAAATTACTTCATACTATTTATTTTCTATTTCTAATTGAACCATATAAAAATGAATATTACGATATTACTTGCTTCTCTCTATTACAGGATACTCTTATTTAAATATGTTTTGTAAACGTTGGGTTTTAATTCCAATGCTTGAGCATTTTCCTCATATTTAAATTATTCCTATTAAAATGAATATTTGCGGTCATGGCTTTTGTATTGTAACTATTGAAAACAAAACTTAGATTTAAATCACTCCTAAAGTTGTGAAGTGAAACGCACAAAAGCTTTTCTTATTATGATAGTATCTAATGGTGTATGTACTTACATTGAAATGTTTATTTTATAGTTGATACTGCTTTTAGGTTATATAATAATTTTATTTGACTCAGAAAATTTTTAATTTATTTATTATTCTATTATGTTGTGTATTTGTAATATTTTTAAAAATAAATAATCAAGTTACCCTACGAATAAATCTCTCGTTTTATTAAATTAGTGTGTAATGATTCATATTATTTTAAGAAAGACTAAATTATTGTGTAAATATATGAATTTTTAATTCAACATTTTCTCTCAATTAATATGCCATTGGAAAAATTGCTTTGTAGAAGATAATTTTTACTTGGAAGAATAATTACTTTCCACTTATTTCCCTGTGAGGTCTCGCATTATCGTATTGAAAAAAATATGTTGTCTCTATTGAATATTCTAAACCTTTTTACTAAAATTTCTTTTTTCGATTGTTGATCACAATAAAACAGTGCCGTTATTGTCTGGGCATATTTAAGAATTTCAAAGTGAATATTTTCTTTAAAATCCCACCATTCAGCCCAAAAACTTAGTAGTACCTACCCTTTAAAAGCCACTGTGTTTTGTGCAATTGGTTCAAGTACATAACATATTTCTAATTCCCTCGCAAGATGTCGAAAAAATGTTGAATTCATTAATTCTTAACATATTAAATCGTTTCACCATTGAAATGATGTATCCACTCACCTTGCCATTGGAATATGGGTTTGCATCAGTCTACTTGTTTTTTTGGTAAATAAAGTATGCATTTAGAAAATTATTAAGACGCTGGATAAAAAGTGACTAAAGAAAAAAAAATTACAACATACCATGTCGTCATATTTTATCATGGAAAACGACATGCATTTGTCGACCGTGAGAAGGTTAACAAGTTACCAACAATAAACTTAATCAAGGCAGGGAATTGAATGATGAAAAACTATTATTTTACTTAATAAATAAAATAATTCCAAGATTATTTATTTTCTTTTGTGTTAATTTGGATAAGTCGCTTACAATACGGTGTGTGGCTGTTCCCTGATCCTGCGCTCAGGTGGTGGGGTCTGGAAGATGTGGCTTTAGTGGTAGCGTATATGAGTTAGCGTAGGGAAAAATATGTGTAAAAAAAAACCCTTTTTTGCATGAGTTAAACTTTAAAAATATATATTGTAACTTGTTGGACGCGTGTTTATCGCTCGTACTCAGTGCGAGCGGGAGTTTCTGGGAATTTGAACAGTATCAGTGTCGCACGGGCGCGATCATTTAAAAGCGTATTTTGTCGTATTAGTTTATCAAAACGTACAACTACTGTTTGGAGATAGCTGAGGTTTATTTATTCATGCGGTTATTTAACCTAAAAAAAACTTTTTCAGGGAAATGCGGGATTGATAAAGCAGTTGTGACGTAAAAACGCAATGAGCGCAGTGTTATCACCGTTTTGCATATAAATGTATTACAATTACTTGTGTTAATTATTCAAAGATTTATTAACCTCGTAACCCTGGAGCATCGTGCATTTTTCAAAAATGATTAATACTCTTTTGGATAATAAAAAAATAATACAAATGACTTTTAATTGCACTTGAGTCATCGTTTGCTGACGCGAGGCGTGCCAGTTCATAGTTCCTCTGTGCAAACAATCTGGAAAGAATTTGTTTTCGTTTGTTGGTGATTCACGAGTCGGCAGTTCGCCGGACGGGACGATGGTGACGGGACGATGGCGACGATAGCGGATTCCTTCGTCTGCAGATGATAATTTAGTCGCAGTACCCAGCGAGCCGGAGTTGTGTCACGACTCGTATTTCCTTTTTTAGCAGAAATGCAATAAGTGGGCGTCATATCGCTTCGCACTTGCCCGCTTCCTCCACTCACATCTCAATCGAGCGAGAGTGAATGTGCGTGCGTTGTCGGGAGACAAATCATTTGCAGACATTCAGCAATGTGTGAATACTTTTGATCGAAATGGCAGTGATATTGAAGAATGTGACTAACAGTATTTGGCACGCTTTTGAAGCTCTGCAACAAGAGACTCCCGGTTTTGTGCACAAATCGAAACTGAAGGTAAGCCGTTTCGACTTTCAAGGCACTCACTGCCTACTTTGTTTATTTCGCAATGATGAATGTGGCGCCAGATTTATTACTATTTTGCATAATATATTAGTCATATTTCATACAAAAATCGTAACAATAATTTTAACGACAGGGGAAAAGCCATTCAGTAATACAGTATTTTTATTAGAATTTTATAAAAATACATCTGTTCTTATTTTTATTTTATTCAAGATGGTAATTTTGAATGAAATCGGTGTCTTTTGATTTGGATATCCTCTAATAAATATCACATTGAAATAATAATGTAGCTGTATATAAAAAATCTAAAAATACAAATTTATAACTAATGATTACTAATAGATATTGTCCAATTTTTATTTTACAATTTAAGAAAAATGTCTGAGGTCAAAAATAAAGATCACAATTTAATTTGTAGGTAGGTGTATCTTATTGTCGGTCCATTCAAACTATTCATGTTATCTTCAAATTTATCAACAACAAAAAATGAAACCAGATTTGAGTGTGTAATTTTATTAAAAGTTATTGTACAAGTTACGCAGATATATTTGTTTCGTTACAGGTATTGACTGCAAATATTGGCACGCTACTTGATCTTTATGGAGTAGAAAAAGGATTGGACCACTATCGATCTACACTGGAATTAGATTTCGAGCATTTCAAGTATTACTTGCAACGTGAAGTATTTTTCCAGTTTCACGATACTTTCAACTTGTCTGAACAAAGAAACTACGAAGATAAAATAGAAGAGGTATGGGTAGAATTTATAGTTTTTCCAGATAGATTAATTCGTTCCTATATGAATCTAGTATGATTGATAGATTTCCATGATTGCTTAGATATTGTGATATCGAAATACTTATATGGAGAGACTTGTACTCATTACCATATAAAAATTAAGTGACCACTAGAGTTTATGGGTATGTATCCATTTAAAAAAACAACAAAAAATTATTTTTCATTTGTAAGGTCATGTCTACTTTACTTATTAGTCGATAGGTATGTTAGAAAGTCTGAAGACATATATTCATGAAAATATATTATACTTTAAAATGCACTAGTGCCAATGAGAGATGTATTTGGTGCTGTGTCTTATACAAAAACAAACGATGTCCTTAATAGAAACAAAGCATATCTATCACTAATTAGCAAGCTTTTCAGGTACAGCGCTTTTCATACGCAGTTGGTTTGTACCTTGTTACATGTTTGTACAAAATGTATAATAAAATAAAAAGATAATAAATCTGACTTGTTTTTTTTAAGGTTTGCTGGTTGATTTGTAGAAAACAATATCTTCGCAAAGAGAAACCAATTATTCATGATGCATCCGTATATCAACTATTTAGAATATTTTGCCTTCTCGGTGATTTAGTAGAAAATGAAGAGAGTTCTGGACAGTTTCAGGCAAGCATACACATATAAGTATAAAATAAGTGGAAGATAGTATCGCGTGGAAGATAATAAAAACTGAATTCGAACTTTTTGTTGTTGAATAGGTTCTTTTGGATTCATCAGAAGCTGAATTGATAATCGATCAGCTAATAAGTTCTCTCGGATTAGTTTGGGATACTGAAGATTGGGAACTACTATGTCAATCCATGCCTGCATTCAAACTGAGTTCATTCTTGTCCGTCCTAGAGAATAAATATTGTGGCACAGGAAATATAGACAAAGTTTCCCTCAGTGAAGCTATTAATGAAATATATCAAACATATATTAAAGATGTCATCAAAAAGGTTTTAAAATCGATCGATGTTTTTGCTGAATGACATTACCTTCAGTTAAATAATTACACAAATATAAATACAGCATAATATGAATTTTAATTTTTAGGGCGTTTTGTCAAAACGAGGATATTTACTTCCCACACTTCGAGAGTATTGGATAGTTTTGCAACCGTGTGAGCTTACATATTATAAGAGCCAGTCAGAGAAGTTGGTTAGTGGTACCATAACTCTCACACAGCACTGCCTTGTAGTGCCCATACCGGGGTCTGCCAAGCCACAGAAGCTGTTGCTCACAACACCAGAAAGAACTTTTGAATTTGCAACACCTGATCACAAGTAAGATGCATTTATTATTTTTAGTATTTCATTGTACAGCGTAAAAGAAGTTGTCATATTCAGAAAAGAAAATAGTGCGAAAAAAATTTATCCGAAGGGATTGTAACAATACATCTCTACTTAAAAAATATTTTAGAAGTCGACTACAGTGGATATCAGCTTTGCAATTGGCAATAGAGCATTCAAATGGAAGGCAAGGATATCAAAGAGGTCAGAAAATTAAACGTAGCAAAGAGAAAAAAAGGAAAGAAAGTCATATCCAAGAAATGCATAGGACTAAGAAACAGCTTCAAGAAGAGACGAAAGCTCGTGTCGCAGCCGAGACACAAGCGCAGGAGTTGGCTGTCATTGCCCGAGAAGATAGCAAACGTATACTCAAAATGCAAGATGCGCATGCTGAATTGGAACGTCTTCTTGCTGAAGAAACTCAAGCTAAGGAAGATGAAGAAATAGTCAGGACTTTACAAGCTAGGTTTGTTTTAATGTTTTTTTCACTATTCGTGGCAGGTTATAGCATGTGGCAGATTTATAATTTTCCTTGACACTATTTGTATATAAATGTGTACATTAAAATATGTTTCAGAATCTTAACAGAAGAATGGGAAAAAAGAGAAGAGCTTGAACGTTTGCAGGAAGAACAAAGACAAATGTTAGCAACGGAAACTCTGAAAAGAAAGCAATTTGAAGAACTCCAAAAAAAAAAGGAGATGGAACTAAGAGGTATTATGAATTACCTTTGTACTAAAACTATTTTTTGTTAATATTACAAGTTAATTTCATAATTATTTGATAGAAGCTGAAGACCGCTTGAAGCATTTGGAACTGGAGAGACAAAAATTAGATAATGAACTGAGATTGGCGAGGAACAAAATAAGACTAAGTGAAGATTCACAACAAGTTCTAGAAGAACAATTGATGGTAAGAAAACTATTTTTACAAGAACCTATTTTTAATTATTTATTTATTAATTAAAATAATTTAATTTTACTATTTAAAATTTAATTCAAAGGATATTCTTTTTAATTTTGAATTAATTTATTCATATTGCGATTTTTAGAATATTTGTCCAAATAATCGTGAAGGAGATAAAATAAGAAGAGCTGTCTCATTTATGCCAACCACAAATGATCGAAAAATTCCTCTTTTACAAGCGAGAGCTGCAACGTTGAAGAGGAGTCCAAAAAAAGAAAACAGTCAATTCCAATTGCCTCCCTCTGAATGATTGGATATATATATAATAGAATATAATGAAATAATCTGATTGTGCATATTGAGTCAAAAGATAGACTATTTATAACCTAAAAAACTTTCTAATGAAAAAGTGAGTTTGCTGGCATCGGTTTCATTCATTAGCATCTATAGAAATATTCCACTAGTACTAAAATTAGTTTTTTCATTAAAGAATATATATTCAATATTAACACGCAATATACGTAAAATGTCAGTAATAAGTAAGTTTAGTGATTATAAAACTTTACTAATGCCGGTAACCAGCCAAATATTTTTAAATCCTAGCAATATAATATGTAATGGAACCAAATTCATAATTTATTGAGTCTATTACTTATGTAGTCTGTAAGCACTCTCGCAATTTTATAAACGTAAATTATAATATTTTTGACCTGCCATATTTTATTAATATAGACTGATGATATATTTTAATAAGTAAAATAATAATTGTTTAATTGCTTGTAATTTACCTTTATCTTTCATGGAAAATATGGGGATGATATTTAATATATTTAAAGTTAAATATAATCAGTTATTATTTATTTCTTCTTCTTTGCTGCTTTCTTAGCCTGAAAATACACACATACAATATATATAATAAACAGTATCATTATATATATATATATATATATAATAAACAGTATCATTATTATCCAATTAAGGTTATTATATAGACCTTCTTTTTCTCTAGACGATTCGCCAGAATTTCTCGCCACGCATGCTGTACTACTCGAGCAGCTCGGCTCAGAATGAACCTTTCCAATTTGATTTGTAGTTCTGCTTGATATTCTGATTCCTTAGCTGCCATTAACGGAACATACTGCAATTGTTGGATATCAAACTTTTCCTGGATGCAAAATATTAAATATGTAATAATATCAAGTAATAATCCTCAAATGAAGCAGTGTATTATTTTTTTATAGTTCTTTATTGATTGGTAAAATAATAAAAACAATAAATATTGATGTATATACCTGAAAATCATTAAATCCTTTTTTTTCTATTTCATAATTTGTAGACAATTCATCAAATTCAGTTTGTTTATCTCCAATTTCACTATCATATTTACGGAGCCAACTTACTAACTGCGTCTCAACCTTAAGCCTTTTGAAAATATTATTATTTATAATTTGATACTACTATTTAAATGTTATAATTTAAGAAACATTTAAAATTAAGTATAAAAATTAGTATAAATGTGTGGTGAGTATTCAATGGTAATAAGAATAAAAGGTATTAAATATTCAACATGAGTACTATGATAAAAATTTGTTTTAAAAAAAATTATTTGGTGATATAACTCAATAGGTTTTCCATTGGTCTTTTTAACCTTTTTGTTCTTAATGCCTTTTCACGTAGCAGATGATCTTTGATTAACTGCTCGAATTCCTCTGTCTTGTCTGTATCTTTTTGACTCAATTCTTCAAGTCGCGTTTCGTGTAAATGAGTTTCTAATAACATTTTCTTTTCTGATTCCAAGCTGTTGAAAGAGATGTTTAATTTTTACCAAGAACATTTAAATTAAAAAAAAAAAACTATTGATAACTGCTGCTATAGACACACATTTTCTTTTTAATTACATCTTTACAGTCACTTTTCAAAAAAGTTAACTCCTCTTCATGTTTTTTTATTATAGCATCTTTACGTTTATATATTTTTTGAAAATTATGTTCTTCTTTTTCTATTTTACTTGTGAAATCTGAAATTAATTAATTATAAAACCAGATAAAATTAATTGTTGTTAATGTAAAATAAATATATTAAAAGCCAAAATAATTTTATGCAACCAAAATAATACACCTTGCAATAAAAATGGAAAGATGCATTTTGTGCAAATTTAGATGTAATATTAGATTGTATCAACATGAAAAAATATATAAACAAGGTTAAGACTGTATATAGTACATAGGCAGAGTCATTTAAGAGATAAATCTGTATGCTAAGCAATTTATTAAAACTGTTGTATGTTTTATTTTTTTTATCACCCAATATCTTGGATTACTCTCACAAATTGCTCTAACATAACACTCCGTACAGATAATTTTATTGTTACATATTACTGCCTAAGCTGTTTGAGCGAAAGCTTTCACGTGGCAATTTCTGCATTTGTAGCATTTTCCAGGTTTTGAGTATTGTTCTGCCTTACAAATTCATTTTCTCTATAGTTTCAATAGCAGTTAGTTTCTACTTGCTGATATTTACGAAATACTTACCAGCGATTTTGGCTTTCTGCATTTTATTAATTCTGTTTAAATTTCGATGAATCAAATCTTTTTTTAACTTATCTGCTGCCAAGACTGTCATATTATCAATAACTTCACACTTTAGCTTCTTCAAAGATTCAAGAAATAAAACGGAGCTTGGGAAACCTGTCCACTAAATTATGAAATATAATAATTATTCTGTATAATATATGTAATTTTAATTCACATTTAAAAAAATTAAACTAAATCAATTATTACTTACTTCTTGATGAAAATACTGGACCTTTGTTGTTGTTGTTTTATAAATATAATATATACATGAAAATAAAATATGTTTTAATAAGGATTAAATGTTCTATAGTTAATTGCGCAGAGTAAGTTACTTTATAAAGAGCCGTGTTGTGATTTACCAGTGTAAATTTGTCATACTTAACAAATGTTATCCTCAGATTTGAGGATGATCAAGCAGAGGGAGATGGTTTTTGTAAATTTATAATTTCAAATATCAAAACATCATCCCTCCACAAAACATTTCCATGTCCAATAATTAAGTATACAATGATAATTCTTAAAAAAGTTTTATTAGTTCTTGTATTATGAAACAAATAATGTTAAAAAGGAACAAAAAATGTCATTTTACTCTAAAAGCGTAACATAACAAACTGGAAAATCACCTCTTTGTGGGTAGCCTTTTTGTAGGGTGCTAGGGAATAGGGTTATAGGGAATTATTTTAAATTATATAGATAATTTTAAAATGTAAAATTATAAAACTCGTTAGTATAAAAAATAAAAACATTTCTTTTATAGGCTAGTTACGATTCTAGTCTCCATTGAATGATTCTAGATATTTTGATAGTTTATATAAGTATTGGACAATTTTTTTACAAAAGACCAATTCAATATTTTATTTACACAAAGTAATATAACTGGTTTTATTTATAACATAATTTTTAAAATTAAACTTTGTGGACTTCAGAAGAAAACTACTTAAGTTAAAAAAACACTACAGAAGCTAAAATATAATTTAAGTATTTCAATATTATTATTAAGAAAATAATTCCTTACATATTTAATCTTATCACTTATGATAAGGTTTATTTCTTTATATTTTTGTAAAATACATATTAATTCTGTCAATTCTGTGAATTCCTTAGATTCGGGGTATGAAATGACCTGAAAATAACATTAGTTTCACTTAAGTATAAAAACTAATTAATTGTTAAAATAAAATAAAACAAATACTACCTCTTCAACTTGGTTTTCTAATATTGTTTGATACTTAGATTTAGAATTTACATCTCTGTATATAGATTGAAGTGTAGAATTTTTAGCCAAAATTCTTCTAATAATCTTAAAATCATTTTGGTCCAAAATGCTGGCTAATAAATTATAATCATCATCTTGAAGAATAGATAAAAACAATGATATTTCAGTCTTATGCAAAGTTTCCTTGAAAATTGCAGTAATTCTTTCTGTTTGGATTTGAACATCAATATCTGTCGGTGTTAAATCTAAAAATTAAATTTTATAAATTGCAATTGTAATGAAAAACATAACCTGTTTTGGATATTCGACTGTAAATAATATCATACCTTTGTTTTCATGTTGAATGATAGTCTCCAAATCTAAAGAATCCTCTGAAACTTCTGATTCAGAAAGTGTTTTTTCACTATCGCCATCCATGATATGGTTGTGCACAATATCTGAACATCTACCTACTTAACTCTACTCTTTAAATCAATACAACCAAAACATATTCAGCAGACGAATGGGGAAAACCACACGGTAACTATGAAACAATAATATATATTTTTTGTTTATTCCCATGGCAACAGTTATTCAAAAGTATTTGGCATTGTTATATAAAATTGTCGGGTAAAGTATCTATTTTTAAAATATAACACTGTTTTTTTTAAAGGTAATTTAGATTATGTCTTATAAAATTATTATAATAATGAAAAAAAAAAAAATTACTCTGATATATAAAGTAAAAATCAGCATTAATCTAATTTCACCATTCCTATGTATCTTACTAGTTTACTATATTTTTTATCAGATTACAATACTTTATTGAAAGATTTTTCCTCCAATTGTATCAATTACATTCATAGTGATATAAAATATTGTTGAAATACCAAATAATGATATTTGTCAAAATTAAGTAGCAAGTAGTTTTTTTTATCCAAAGTAAGAAATTATTTCAGTAAGCTGTGAAAAAGAAAAAAAGATAAGATGGCTCCTAAGAAAAAGGGTGGCAAAGCCAATAAATTGGCAAAAATGTCTGATGAAGAGCGGGCTCGCTACTTGCAGCACCGAGCTGACATTGAAGAAGAGGCCAGGCGGCGGAAACAAGAGCTCATAGGAAGATATATGAGAGTATGTAAAAAAATATCATTAAATAAGCTACAATTATTTAAAAAAAAATGTATTTATAATTTAGGTATTTTTAAAACCACTAAGATGGAGTTTGATTCCTCTAAATGAAATTTAATTTTTCAACTAAGCATTGCAACTCAAGACCAATGCTGAAATGTAAACATAAAATAAATGGTTTGGATAATATTGAAATCGATATTGCTAAATTAAAATCAAATATATTTTACAGAACAAGCTGCAAAAAGAAGAAATGTTTTCAAAGATAAATTTGGCGAAAATTAATCAACAGTGGCGCTTTCTTTTACGGAGACTAAAAGTTAAAGAAATGGATCAAGAATTACGAGTAAGTTAGATTTATCCAAAAATAAGTTTTTATTATTATGATCTGTGAGTATGTTGAATTATATATTGTTTTAGATGATGATATTTTCTTTTAAAAACATGACGGAAAGAAAAAATGCTGTAATATCTAGATTAATGACAGCTCTAGAGCACGCTGAAGATCAATATTCGCGAAGACTACAATCGCATATGGAGATGATAAATCAATTTTTAGGTATATTGCACATTTTGTTGATTTAAAACACCGAAACATTGTTTATAATATATTCTAATGACTTTCTTACTAGGTACATACATAAAATGTAATACAGATAAAATTTTATGCTCATGTTGCTAAGCTATAGTGGTTTAGTATATCAATGCATAGTATTAAAATAAAAATTAGGAATATCCTCAATTTTTGTACATGTGTATCACATTGTATATAAAAACTCTTAAAAACCAGGATGTCATTTGTTCTTTATCTTGTGATTGTCATTTGGTCTAAAGATGTTTATATATATTAGATTTGAGCTGCCTTATTAATTCCCATTTTTGAAAATACCGGCTATTTTACAAAATTTTCAGAAATCAGTGATAGTCGGTTGAAATACTTTCAAAACAACTTTGAAGACCAAAAGTATATTATGACTGAGCAATGGGAAGATGAACTACAGGGAATGGAGGTAAATCAGAAGGATGCTGAATATCAATTAAAATTAGTCATTTTCCAACAACAAGAAAAAATGAATATATATACAAAGGAAGTCAACGGAGCCAAAGCCAATGAAGCTAATTTCACAATTGTCACAGTAAGTTTCTACATTTTTTAATTTGAGCATTGTAGTTGATTTCTTGCAGCCAAACAATAAATTAAGTCTCTGGTAAATGTACATTTTTCACGAGATTGTGCTGTAAGTACAACATTTCATAATTAATTATTTGAATTAAGATACAAGATAAGTACAGCAGGCTGAGTTTCTGTAACTAATTTTATTGCATTACCATTGAGCAAAATTTGGAAACACTCTTCAATAGACTCCTGAATAAAATTGCGATAGTCCTCGTCCTCTACATTTACAGACATTTCATGGTAAAATATGTATTGATCGGGAAACCCCATATCATTGTTCTGAAACTCACAGTGACAATTGATATAACATAAAATGATAGCAATAGAAGGTTATGTATTTTGCTCAAGAAATTACCATGTTTAGATTCTCAAACAAACAATTTATAATACATGCTCTGTTGTATTCAGAAGAGGCATTATTGTTCTTAGGGTTTGAGGTTTTTCTTCTTCTAGATCGGTGTCTATTATTAGTTTCCTGAAGAATATATTATTTATTGAACTTTGACACAATAAATAATAATAAACATAAAATTGAAACTATATACCTTCCGAAAGTTGTAAGACTGGTGCAAAAACTGAAATGAATTATTGTTTGGACTTTGTTCTGTTTTTTTTAAGCAATTACGAATTATTTTTATCATTTCATCACTAATTTGCTCTTTTGAAATATCATAGCATCTTAAATCCTGAAAAAAACGACTTTATGAAAATATTTTAGCCTTATGAAATATAAAGTTGGTTATTTTAAATATAAAACACAATACCCACAGTAACATGTAGGAAATATGTACAGAATATTAAAACTACGAAGAGAAGCTTCATTTTTAACTTGACAAAATAACAAAGACATGTGAATACATGACTGATGTGGAAAGAACTAAGCATCGATTTTCTGTGAGCGATCTATTTATTACTTCATTCAATTGAAAAAATCAACCTTTCAATGTTTAGGGTGACCAAAGCAGCTTGATGCTCAAGTTTTTCTCTGTCATTGTGCTTCGGTTTGCTATTCAGTGATAGAACAAGCTGGAGCAGGTCTGATTATAAATAATTTATTTCTATACCATATAATATATAATAGTGAAATTCTAATAGCGAGGGTTGTGTGTTTATACAACGGTGAGTCACTAAATGACTACTTTATTTTAAATAAAACCTGGTACTTTATGTGGAACACTTAGTTTTTTCATTTCAGAATTAAATAGATTGAACTTTTATATTAACTTTTACATATCTTTCTGAACAATAGCACAAACGAGATACGTTGCATTTTTTATATTTCAATTTATCATCATTTCAAAGCCAGTAGTACAAATATTGAAAAATATTGATGCTAAGTCACTATATCAGCAATGAATGTAATGATAGTGAATACAAAAAAAATATAATGACCGTGAGCATTTACAAGTTGCATCAATCAATTTTGACAGAAAAATTGTTACTAACAATATAGACAAAATTATAGGATGATTCATTTGATAAAGTACTATCGTTCAGTTATTTCATAGCTTTGTTATACAGTATATTATTATTTCATTTACCGAGTTATTAAAAAAATCATGTCAATTTTCAGATGGAGGAGGAATTAGAAGATATGAAAAAACCTAAACAATTTAAGCTTGAGGCAATATGGAATGAATTGAAACAAGTGTTTACCGATTATGTAAATTATCATAGTCCTAAGATACAACAGTACCAAGCATTACGACAAAAAGATGCAATCTACAGGAAAGAAATTAACCAGCACACTGATCAACTTATAGTAGTGAGCGTAAGAAACAGCATCAATTTAATATTATGTATTTTCAAAGTTATTGTTACTTTTTTTTTGATATTACACAAACATCACATTAATATAACTTGGATGTTTTAAAGAATGTTATATCAGATTATCAATATGAATGGGAAAATTTATCCGAAGAAATGGAATTAAGATTGAAAAATTCACAGGAAAAGAGAGACAAAATAAATAATATTTATTTAAGTGCAAAGATACGGATGGTGGAGCTTAACAAAAAAGATAAACAGCAAATTACTACGTTGAGTGTAGAAAGTTACAATGCAATAAAGGTGAGTAGATAAGCCTCTAGACTGGGCTAAACCATTACATACCGAGTTGAATTAAATTATTATAGGTTTTTTTTGGAATGAATTGCTCTACTACTTAAAGAGAGGTTTAACTACATGTTTTTATTTTTACTTAAAAATTATAACCTTCAAATACTACTAGATAATAATACATACTTATTTGGATATTACAATATTTGCTCTACTATTATAACCAGTGTTTTGTTTAGGATACAAAACCAACGAGAAAAAATATAAATTGTTTTATAACAAAATTTAGATGTGAATGAGCAATGTGGAGTTAAACATGCAGCTATTCATAATTTATACTCCGCATTGATAATCAGTGTGTGTGGGTTCAAACAAATGGCAATCACCTGAGGACTGATTTTTTTTTTAAATATGATATCAGTCATTGACCGGACTCATTGGTATATGATGGATTATAGAATTCATACTAATTAATAAAAGTTTATAATGATACGATAAAAATAAACATAATATATAGGTTCTAATTTGAACAGATGGATCAGAGTTGAATGGAGAATTTAATTTCAGAAACTAGAGGAATTAGTCTCAAAGGGAAAAAAGATTCTCAAAATTGAATCAACTTGTAGAAAATATGAAATGGAAGGAGAAAAAGTTTTACCATGGAGCAGTAATGAGTTACATTATGATAGAAGTAATTCCAAAATGACAGCAGGAATGATGGTACCAAAATTTTTTCTTCGATAACACAGAACAAAAGAAAAATATTAACAGATATTACTTTTATTGCAGGATAATATTGAAATTTATGAGAAAATGGATAATTTTTGGTTCAAGTACAATAGAGTTAGCGTTCATGCTGCAACGTTAAAAGCAGAGAGAGATAGTTTGAAACTGGAAAATAAGTACTTGAAGACACGTCTAAAGAACTTTTTAATGGAAGCTGCATTAGGTGGAAACAAAGCCAGCGGATCTGAAATATCAGGGAGGCCAGCTAGTACGAAGATGTACAGAATTGCTCCACTCGGAGGAAGTGGACTTCCTTGTGCTGAGTATGTTGCATTTCAATAAAATGTGTTATTTAATACACATCATGTTCAAATAATTTTCCTTAAAATATTTTTATTATTATTTAATAAGTTAGCAGGAGCCTTTTCAAGGAAATTTTAAAGAAACCTTTATGAATTAAAATTTGTTATTGATAAACTGCTATATATTTGTAATAAAAGTTTTTTTATATTATAGGCGGAGGCGGCCAGTAACATGTATAGAAGCGAGTACATGTAATGCAATACAACACGAGCAAAGGATGTTACAATGGAAAGCAAAGAGTCAGCAAGTTCCACCAATTATTCACAAGCATTGTTGGTGAATTAACGAATTTCTAAATTTCATATTGCAAGTTATTTGTTTTATTGTATTTGTAAGTTGTTACTCCAAAATACATTGGTAAATGTATCCTCAATTGTAATTATAATGTAAAAGAAACACCATAACACAAGGCCTGTATGATTTGTAACTAGATTTAATACTCTACTTTTGTTAGTGTGAGCAATCACTTTTGAGGAAAAAACTAGGTATCTAAGATATAGTTTTCTATTTGATATAATAATATTTTAATACTACGCCTACTGTTTGCATTGATCAATAATCATGAAACAAAAACATAAGTATTAATTTGTACAATAAGTTTATTCAACACAATGTAATACAGATTAATGATGCTTTATATTATAATAATTATAAGTAATATTAAGAATGTGTTATGTGAAAAATGTGAATTAAATGAACAATTTTATTCCATGTGAGAATTTCCATTGTGAGTTTCATTTTCTCCTAGATTCCATGGATCATCAAGGGCACAGATAAGTTGGATCAAGCCCTTGTGTCCATCCTTATCTACGTCTTCTGTTTGTTCACTAGGAAATAATATGAAATCCTTGCAGTTTATTGATTTAGCTTGAGCGATTCCGTGCACTTCAATCCAGCCTTCGATAGATTCTGACAGAGGACTCCGAAGACGTATTGTGATGTCTTGTTCATCGACAGTCTTTATAACAAAAGAGTCACCATTCGGACTAATAGTGACTACACGGCCCCAGCAAGTAACATTTTCGCCATTTCTCTGCATTATATTACTTCCTATAACATACGGAATATACTCTTCGGCATCGGGAAAATCGTCCATTTCATCGTGGTCACCCATTTTTTATAGGGTATAACTTTAAAAATAGTGCACTAAATTTATAGATAACTAGGAGCTACAGTGAATTATAAACGTGAAAATAACCAGAATTCAAAGCAACTAATTTACACTTGTCTCCGCTGCAGAAATGTATTTTTCAGTTGTCAGACAGATAAATAGCGGGAAAGGCGTGCAAGCGCGACATGGATTTAAAGTTTGAAGTATAAAGTAAAAATTGCCGTAACACGATACAAATATGGCTTCGAAATTCATTAAACTCACAAAAAACTTTGAAACATTTATATCAATAAAATAAATTTAAATGTTACTAAAAACTTTCTAAATATATATTTTAGCTAATTTTTAATAATATTTGTAAATTTCTAGAATTTATTATTAAAGAGTTGGCAACATTGAAGTGGGATAGGAAAACATAAAATTGCAAATGGCTGTCGTTCGTACTTAAAACGTTTGTTTCATGATGCATTTAAATGTTTCGATAAATATTTGAATAATTTCAAATTGTTATAAATGCGGTATGTATTTATATATATTTAGCATAGTATGTAAACTGTATGTTTAATAACTAAGTAAATTTATTGTTTTGCCGGGCTCTTGTTTTACGCCGCGTGACTTTGAAACGAATTCGGTATTTTTTAACTAGTATTGTGTAAACAGGGTGGAAAACTGCATTTGTTGGAAAATTTTGTTTATAAGAAAGTAATCGTATAGTTAGAAATTTAGATATTTCATTGTTATTTCGTACACCGCAGGTAGAGTTGCAGGTTAGGTGAATAGATATTTTCACAAACTTCACTTTTGTGTTTTGTACACATGTTTTGTACCGCTTTTAGTAAGCGTTTGTTTTATTCATTGTGTGTCCTAAAATAATTTTTATGCTACGTAAATTATCGTATTTACACTCATTTTTTTTTTTAGTTGATATGGCCCTTCCACCCTACATTTTGGGCGGTAATGCTGCATGGGCAGCTATGGTCACGCAGCAGCAGCAGTTGTTGGCGGCCGCCCAGCAACAGCAGCGCGCCGCCCAGCAGCAGGCCGCTCACGCTGCCCATCACCATGCCCTGCTCTTGCCACCGCCGCTGCCCAAGCCTGACGCTCTCACAGAAGATAAACTGCAGGAGAAGGGTATGCGTTTAATTTCAGTATTGGTGCGCCTTTCCTGTTCTTTCTGTTGGTTGACTAATTGTTTTTCCTCCATAGCTCAAAAATGGCAGCAGCTTCAATCAAAACGATTTTCGGAAAAGAGGAAGTTTGGATTCGTTGATGCTCAAAAAGAGGATATGCCTCCTGAGCACATTCGAAAAATAATTCGCGATCATGGAGATATGACCAGCCGCAAGTACAGACATGACAAGAGAGTGTATCTCGGTGCCCTCAAGTATATGCCTCATGCTGTTATGAAACTTCTCGAGAACATGCCCATGCCTTGGGAGCAGATTAGGGATGTCAAAGTCCTCTATCATATTACAGGAGCCATCACCTTCGTCAATGAAATTCCTTGGGTCGTAGAACCTGTGTACATCGCTCAATGGGGCACAATGTGGATCATGATGAGACGAGAAAAAAGAGATCGTAGACACTTCAAAAGAATGAGGTTTCCACCATTTGACGACGAGGAACCCCCTCTTGATTATGCTGACAACGTCTTAGATGTAGAACCGCTGGAGCCGATTCAGATAGAATTGGACTCTGAAGAAGATAGCAGTGTTGCTTCCTGGTTTTATGATCATAAACCGCTAATAGGAACTAAGTTTGTAAACGGGTCCACTTACAGGAAGTGGTGTTTATCTCTTCCTCAAATGGCAACACTTTACCGTTTAGCAAATCAGCTTCTTACAGATCTTGTTGATGATAATTATTTTTATCTATTTGATTCAAAAAGTTTCTTTACTGCTAAGGCCCTAAATATGGCTATTCCGGGAGGTCCGAAATTTGAACCGCTGGTAAAAGACAACAGTGCAGGAGATGAGGATTGGAATGAATTTAATGATATAAACAAAATCATTATCAGGCAACCTATTCGCACAGAATATAGGATAGCCTTCCCCTATCTCTATAACAATCTTCCTCATTATGTGCAATTATCTTGGTGAGTCAATTAGTATTATTTTTCTGTTATTTCAACAACCACTTTGATTCAAACCTCTCGCATACAGTAGATATGCCTTGAGGTTATAAAATTGTGGAATACAAACAGTGAAGATTTTCCAACCGATAATTCAAATGCAATGGTGATATTCTCCACTTATTGAAGAGAAATAGGTGGATGCTGACTTTCGCATACATTATTTGTTTAAAATTGGTTGATCAATTAGTGATTAAAATGGTATACACATAATTAATTTTGCCCATTTTTGTTACAGGTATCATACACCCAATGTGGTATTTATTAAAACTGAAGATCCTGATTTGCCGGCATTCTATTTTGATCCTCTGATTAACCCCATCTCTCATAGACACGCTGTTAAGTCCTTGGAGCCAGTCATTGAAGAGGATTTAGATTTTGTACTTCCTGAAGAAGTTGTGCCTTTCCTTCAGGAAACTGCATTATATACTGACAATACAGCTAACGGCATCTCCCTTCTTTGGGCACCAAGACCTTTCAATATGAGGTCTGGTAAGTAAATTTAAAATACCTTGATTTTTTAATAAAATTATTGCATATACGGAATTGATGTAATTGAAATTCATTGGCAGGTCGTTGTAGACGTGCCATTGATGTTCCTCTGGTAAAGACATGGTATAAGGAGCACTGCCCACCTGGCCAACCTGTGAAAGTCAGGGTGTCTTACCAGAAGCTATTGAAATACTACGTACTCAACTCTCTCAAGCATCGAGCACCTAAGCCACAGAAAAAACGGTAAGTATCCAGTAATTCAACCACTAGCAATAAGTATAGCAACTAAGTGTATTGGATAAGACTGCAAATTTTACTCACAGATCTGCCATTTCAGTGTTCAAGAGTGTAATTAACTATTTTTTTTTAGATATCTCTTCCGTTCTTTCAAATCCACCAAGTTCTTCCAAACGACAACGCTAGATTGGGTGGAAGCAGGTCTTCAGGTGTGCCGACAGGGCTACAATATGCTTAATCTTCTCATCCATCGCAAGAATTTGAATTATCTTCATTTGGATTACAACTTCAATCTTAAACCTGTCAAGACGCTTACAACTAAAGAAAGGAAGAAGTCTAGATTCGGAAATGGTAAGTTTATTGCCTGTTATATTTTTATGATGATATTTCATCTGATATAAAAGTGAAATCTAACTGTATTTTTTAAATTTTAGCTTTTCATCTGTGTCGGGAGATCTTGCGCCTCACAAAGCTGATAATAGACTCTCATGTTCAGTACCGATTGAACAATGTGGATTCATTCCAGCTATCTGATGGTCTTCAGTATGTGTTTGCTCACGTTGGGCAACTTACTGGAATGTATCGTTACAAGTATAAACTCATGAGGCAAATTCGAATGTGCAAGGATTTGAAACATCTCATTTATTACCGCTTCAATACTGTGAGTATAAAGAAAATCCCAAATTTGTGTTAAATAATATGCATAATGATGCTTTGCGTAGGGGACTGAAACTGACAGTCCATGTTTGTCAGAGGTTGCACTTGTTTTTTCGTAATGTCCTAGGGATTTTGCGAGAGGCTATTGTGACCAGATGTTATCTTTATACTGAATATCGTAAATACTAATAATAAGTGATGAAGTGATTGCCTCGAGTCTCACATGTTATGATTATAGGGGCCGGTGTCCAAGGGGCCGGGCTGCGGCATCTGGGCGCCTGGGTGGCGAGTGTGGCTCTTCTTCATGCGTGGCATCACTCCCCTGCTAGAGCGCTGGCTCGGTAACTTGCTGTCTCGCCAGTTTGAAGGCAGACACTCCAAAGGTGATTATTTATTGTTTTGTACCATAGTATATATATGATGGTATAGCTTATGGCAGTTTTAACATTTTATTTTGTTTTTAAGGCGTTGCAAAAACTGTTACAAAGCAACGTGTGGAGTCACATTTCGATCTGGAGTTGCGAGCATCGGTGATGCATGACATCGTGGACATGATGCCAGAAGGAATCAAGCAGAATAAAGCACGTACCATCCTGCAGCATCTTTCTGAAGCATGGCGCTGCTGGAAAGCCAACATTCCTTGGAAGGTGAAATGTCACTTATATTTATAGAATTAATTGTTTATTATTGGTTGTGAAGACTATCTCACAGGAAGTACGATTTTACCTATACAGGTTTAATTGATTGATAATGATTAAGAACATTTTTTCAAATATTGAAAATTGATTAAAGAAACTCTTGTCTGATGGATGTGTTGATGCACCTGCCATGTAAGCGAGGGGATGTGGGTTCGAATCCCGCACAAATCACGATGATATATTTTTCTAAGAGTTTCTTTAATCAATTTTCAATATTTGAAAAAATGTTCTTAATCAATATCAATGAATTAATTGTTATTTAAAAACATAATCTCATGTTAGCTGTATACATATTTGTTGGACAGTTGAGGTTTTATTAAAAAATATTAAAATTCACATTTATAGGTACCGGGACTTCCTACGCCCATTGAGAATATGATCTTGCGTTACGTGAAAATGAAGGCTGACTGGTGGACCAATACAGCTCACTACAACCGGGAGAGAATTCGACGAGGGGCCACAGTGGACAAAACTGTCTGCAAGAAGAATCTCGGACGACTCACTCGATTGTATCTCAAGGCTGAGCAGGAGAGGCAGCACAATTATCTCAAGGTACGGAACTGTGTGAAATAGAAAAGGTTAAATTTCTTTATAAAGACTAATTTATTAGTATTACAGAGAAACTTTTGTTTGGTTATAGGATGGTCCATATATCTCCCCTGAAGAAGCGGTTGCTATTTACACCACAACCGTGCACTGGCTGGAGTCGCGGCGTTTTGCCCCCATCCCCTTCCCTCCGCTATCGTACAAGCATGACACCAAATTGCTGATTTTGGCCCTGGAGCGTCTAAAGGAGGCGTATAGTGTAAAATCGCGCCTCAATCAGAGCCAGCGAGAAGAGTTGGGTCTCATTGAACAAGCCTATGATAACCCCCACGAAGCATTATCTCGCATCAAGAGACATCTCCTTACGCAGCGAGCCTTCAAGGAGGTCACTCACATTTGTGCATATTATTTTCAAATAAATTTTAATTTCAAAAATAATTTCTGTACTATACTTATTCTTTGTTTGTAATGTTTATGTTTTCATTTTTAGACTGGAATAGAGTTTATGGACTTGTACTCTCATTTGGTTCCTGTCTATGATGTGGAACCCTTGGAGAAAATCACAGATGCGTACTTGGATCAGTATCTCTGGTATGAAGCTGACAAAAGAAGGCTCTTTCCTCCGTGGGTGAAGCCGGCTGATACTGAGCCCCCTCCACTGCTGGTGTATAAGTGGTGCCAAGGTAATATATATTTGCAAGTACATTCATTTTAGTCTGTAATCATATCAGAGGGATAGTAATCTTGCAGGATGACACATTTTGCGTCTCTAGCGTGTGCGTTGTGGCAATGGAGATGTGCTTTATACTATCCCCTTGTTACAACCTCACGCAAGCGGCTCATCAAATTACAGCTCTAGGAAAATTAAATTATTTTAAGTATTACCTATATCAAACAGAAATAAAAATAATTGTCCTTATTAGTACTAATTAACTAATAACAGTGTATTTATTTAATTAACAGGTATAAATAACCTTCAAGATGTTTGGGAGGTAGGCGATGGCGAGTGCAATGTTCTGCTAGAATCTCGTTTTGAGAAATTATATGAAAAAATTGACTTGACTCTCCTTAACAGACTACTTCGACTCATAGTTGATCACAATATTGCTGATTATATGACGGCCAAAAATAATGTAGTCATTAATTATAAGGTTTGTTCTATTAAGCTGAAAATATTATGATGCATGCAACATATACTTGAGTTGTTTTTGGAATTCACAATGGTTTGGTTTTAATTCCAGGATATGAACCACACAAACAGTTATGGAATAATACGAGGTCTTCAATTTGCATCGTTTGTAGTCCAGTATTACGGTTTAGTACTGGACCTGCTGGTTTTGGGTCTCCAAAGAGCCAGTGAGATGGCCGGCCCCCCACAGCTTCCCAACGATTTTCTCACTTTCCAGGATGCTCCCACTGAAATTGCCCATCCTATCAGATTGTTCTGTCGCTACGGTGACAAAGTACACATTTTCTTCAGGTGTGTTTAGAACTTTTTATGTATGTAGATGTATGCATCGTTCTTACAACACTGCAATTTTCGTATTTTTATTTGTGTTTCAGGTTCAGTGCAGAAGAGGCTCGTGACTTAATCCAAAGATACCTCACAGAACATCCTGACCCGAACAATGAGAATATTGTTGGGTACAATAACAAGAAGTGCTGGCCCCGCGATGCTCGCATGAGACTCATGAAACATGATGTAAATCTGTTAGTATTTGGGTTCTATTTTAATTAATCAAATTTTCCAGTGAAATTACTTTCAATGATGAATTGCGTAGGGGTCCTGAAACCGACAATTTATGTGTGTCGGTGGACACATTTGACCTTTTGTAGTGTCCGTGGGACAGTGCTTAAGGCTTTTGTGTTCAGATCATACCGCTTTCTGAACATGCCTAATAGTCTAGCAGCTTAGCATTGTTTTTATTCTTGACTTGAACCAAGATATTTGTTTCAGTGGGCGCGCTGTATTCTGGGACATAAAGAATCGTCTGCCTCGGTCTACTACAACTGTGCAGTGGGAAGGCAGCTTTGTGTCTGTGTACTCTAAGGATAATCCAAATTTATTATTCAACATGGGAGGTTTTGAATGCAGAATTTTACCAAAAGTTAGCATTTTATTTGTTTTAGTAGTACACTTGGTATTTTAATTTCTTTATTGTCTTAATTACACTACCATCATTTTTAGTGCCGGACCACGCACGAAGAGTTCACTCATCGAGATGGCGTATGGAATCTTCAAAATGAGATTACTAAAGAAAGAACGGCCCAGTGTTTTTTGCGAGTAGATGATGAAAGTCTCAACAGGTTCCACAACCGAGTGCGACAGATTCTTATGGCTTCTGGCTCCACTACCTTCACTAAGATTGTCAACAAGTGGAATACGGCACTCATAGGTGAGAATGAATGAGGAAATATTCAATGTAGGTTTTGTTTGAAACTCAAAAAGAGTTCACAAAGAGAATGAATATTTAATTTTCTGTTCAGGTTTGATGACATATTTCCGAGAAGCAGTGGTCAATACACAAGAATTGCTAGATTTGCTAGTGAAATGTGAGAACAAAATTCAAACTCGTATTAAGATCGGATTGAATTCCAAAATGCCTTCTCGCTTCCCGCCAGTGGTATTCTACACACCCAAGGAGCTGGGAGGGCTGGGCATGCTGTCCATGGGCCACGTTTTGATCCCACAAGTGAGGAGATTGTGATAATTCTGCAGTATATTTTCATAGTTTATATTGATTAGAATACAATTGTAATGTATATTTTTTTTAGTCTGATCTCAGGTGGTCGAAACAAACAGATGTCGGTATAACTCATTTCCGTTCTGGTATGTCTCACGATGAAGACCAACTTATTCCTAATTTGTACCGATACGTCCAGCCATGGGAGTCAGAGTTTATTGATTCTCAAAGAGTTTGGGCTGAGTACGCACTCAAGAGACAAGAAGCTAACGCACAAAACAGGTATGTCACCATAAAGGTGATCATAGATATCATAGAAGACTTTTTATAATTCTGTAGGTTAGATGAATATATTTTTATATCCCTTTTTTAATTGAAAAAAATATTGTTTAGACGCTTGACCCTAGAAGATTTGGAGGATTCCTGGGATCGAGGAATCCCCAGGATAAATACACTTTTCCAGAAGGACAGGCATACGCTTGCTTACGATAAGGGTTGGAGAATCAGAACTGAATTCAAGCAATACCAAGTAAGTAATATAAAACATTTTTACTTAACGGGAGTATGCAAAATATATTTTTTTAAATTTTGATAATATTTTGTGTATTACTATGAGTTGTAATCTAAAGAAGGTATCTAATCTGTTTTGTTTCATAGGTTTTAAAGCAAAATCCTTTCTGGTGGACTCATCAGCGGCATGATGGCAAACTTTGGAACCTAAACAATTATCGGACTGACATGATCCAAGCACTGGGCGGTGTGGAGGGCATTTTAGAGCATACGCTCTTCAAGGGAACCTACTTCCCGACTTGGGAGGGTCTCTTCTGGTAACATACTGCACTATAAAATCTTAAATACATTGTTTTGATGGATTAATATTATGATTTCTTACTGTGAAACTATTTTACAGGGAGAAGGCATCCGGTTTTGAAGAATCCATGAAGTATAAGAAACTTACCAATGCTCAGAGATCTGGTTTGAATCAGATCCCCAACAGAAGATTTACCTTGTGGTGGTCTCCCACTATCAACAGAGCCAATGTGTATGTTGGTTTCCAGGTAAGTTTTTTTAATGCCTGGTTCATAATTTACAGTTTATAATTTATAGTCCATTCAAAACTTTATTGACTTTATTTTAGGTCCAACTTGATTTAACTGGAATATTCATGCATGGAAAGATTCCTACTTTAAAGATATCTCTAATCCAAATCTTTAGAGCCCATTTATGGCAGAAGGTCCACGAATCTATTGTCATGGATCTTTGTCAAGTTTTTGATCAAGAATTGGATGCCTTGGAAATAGAAACTGTACAGAAGGAAACCATTCACCCTAGAAAGTCCTACAAGATGAACTCTTCTTGTGCTGATATTCTTCTTTTCTCTGCTTACAAGTGGAATGTTTCCAGGCCTTCATTATTGGCAGATACCAAGTGAGTATATTTATTCATCCACCGCAAAAATCTTTACTTTGCACACAATCAAAGCCTATTGGACTTTTAAACCTATATTTTAGTATATTTTTTGATAAAATGATTTAAGAATATGCATATACAATAGATCCACAAAAAGTTTTAATAGTTGTCAGTACATCAAAAATGTTTGAGAAGTAGATAAAAAAATAACCAAAAGGCTGGATGGTTCAAAAATTCAAGATGTGCCATCAATAAATGTTATATAATGTTAATTTCCAGAGACACAATGGATAACACAACTACTCAGAAATATTGGATGGATATTCAATTGAGATGGGGAGATTACGATTCTCACGATGTTGAGAGATATGCACGAGCAAAGTTTCTTGACTACACCACTGATAATATGTCCATCTATCCCTCTCCTACTGGCCTTCTCATCGCTATTGATTTGGCCTACAATCTTCATAGGTAAATAGAATTTCCAACTAAATAGTTTTATGCCTCTGTTTTCCTGTATGTTTGAATGAATTTTTAAATGAAATGTAATTTTTTGTAATCTTTAAGTGCTTATGGAAATTGGTTCCCCGGTTGCAAGCCCCTGATCCAACAAGCCATGGCTAAGATTCTCAAGGCCAACCCCGCCTTGTATGTGCTGCGTGAGCGCATCCGTAAAGCTCTGCAGTTGTACAGCAGTGAGCCCACAGAGCCCTACCTCTCCAGCCAAAACTATGGCGAACTCTTCTCTAATCAGATTATTTGGTTAGTATCACAGATTTTATTGTTATTTTGTCTCTTATGTACTGTGTGGTATTTGTGAAGATGATGTAGGTATTTATTTAGGCGGAGTAGTGATATGCCGCTACTTCAGCGGCAAGTTTGGCAATACTATAAGTTGAACTTTCAACTTTCTGTTATATATTGGAATTACAAGAATGGAAAAAATACATTTCTAGTTGGTTAAGTTATTTTTACAAATTCTTAAAATTGTTTTTAGGTTTGTTGATGACACTAATGTGTACAGAGTGACTATTCATAAGACATTTGAAGGCAATTTGACTACTAAGCCCATCAACGGTGCCATCTTCATTTTCAACCCTAGAACTGGGCAGTTGTTCTTGAAGATCATTCACACATCAGTTTGGGCCGGGCAGAAGCGTCTCGGGCAGGTGAGTTATGTTTTATTATTGTAAAATTGATAATTTTTAAAATGATTTGCATCCATAATAATAAAAATGTGGTAATGAGTCACACATTTAATCATAACATTGTTAAACAGCTAGCTAAATGGAAAACTGCTGAAGAAGTAGCCGCTTTGATTAGGTCACTGCCAGTAGAAGAGCAACCTAAACAAATTATCGTCACCAGAAAGGGGATGTTGGATCCTCTGGAGGTAACTATACACCATTTATATCATTGGAATCTGAATATTAGAAGATTCATTGAAAGAATAATTTTAAGTTAAATTTTTTTTTTATTAGGTTCACTTATTGGACTTCCCCAACATTGTAATCAAGGGCTCTGAGCTACAATTGCCTTTCCAGGCATGCTTGAAAGTTGAGAAGTTTGGAGACCTGATCCTCAAAGCAACAGAACCTCAAATGGTCTTGTTTAATCTGTATGATGATTGGCTGAAGACTATTTCTTCCTACACTGTGAGTTTTTTTTTGTAACATTTGATTGATCGTTACAAATATTTATTTTGAAGGAATTATAAATAATGAGATATAATAATTATTTGTAGGCGTTCTCTCGTTTGATTCTGATTCTGCGAGCCCTTCATGTGAATACGGAACGTACAAAGGTGCTGCTAAAGCCTGACAAAACCACGGTGACGGAGCCTCATCACATTTGGCCCTCTCTTTCTGACGAGGAGTGGATCAAGGTTGAAGTGCAGTTGAAGGATCTCATTTTGGCCGATTACGGAAAAAAGAACAAGTGAGCTGTTCATTTAATCCAATCTAATTTGAGCATGTAAATACCACAATGATTTACTTGAATGTTTTTGATTGCAGTGTAAATGTCGCATCTCTAACACAATCTGAGATCCGTGATATTATACTGGGTATGGAGATATCAGCTCCCTCAGCACAGAGACAGCAGATTGCAGAAATCGAGAAGCAGAGCAAAGAGCAAAGCCAACTCACTGCCACTACCACTCGCACTGTCAACAAGCATGGAGACGAGATCATCACCAGTACCACTAGCAACTACGAGTCCCAAACCTTCAGGTAGATGTGGCTCCCTTTAGACTGATACACTGAGGCATGACCTGCAACACTCATTTATTGAATTATTTTCTAGCTCCAAGACTGAATGGCGTGTGCGTGCAATATCTGCCACCAACCTACACTTGCGTACAAATCACATCTATGTCAGTTCAGATGACATTAAGGAGACTGGCTACACTTATATACTACCCAAGAACTTGCTCAAGAAGTTTGTAACTATCTCTGATCTCCGAGCTCAGGTAAAAATTAATTGAAATGTCAGTTTGGAGACTTAAGTTATTGAAGATTACATGAATGAAAATTACAATTAGTATGTGCATGTTTTAGATCGCCTGCTACTTGTACGGTCGAAGCCCTGCAGATAACCCACAAGTGTGGGAAGTGCGAGCAGCTGTGCTTCCTCCGCAGTGGGGTACTCACCAGGCCGTGCATCTCCCCCGCGCCACGCCCGTTCACCCTCACCTTGCCGACCTTGAACCTCTGGGATGGATGCATACGCAGCCCAATGAGTTGCCTCAGCTCTCACCGCAGGTATACATTTCATATATACCTTGCCATACCCTGTAAACTGCTGTTTTACATTTTAAATTTCTCACACGTGCCGTAATTTCTATATAATTTAGATTGCAACCTTCTTGTCTATCTTACAGACAATATGCCAAATTTTTATATATTTGACAGATTAAGGTAGGTAGATATATGATTATTTTTAACAAGATTTTAATAAAAAAATAATTTATTTGAAGGAATTCAATAAAATGATATGTTTATTTTGAATTATACTCTTGATGGGATGGTATTTAAGATTTTGCTGTTGATGGTGGCGGTTTAAATATTGCAGCACTTGTGATCTCTGACCTTGACAAATTATGTGAAAGTTATCCTCCACATAAATACCACAGTAAATTCATTTATCTTCCATCTTTAACAGTAAAATTCTATGATTGTATTTATTAAAAAGAGTATTAACACATTAATATAACTGAGTACTTGTTATTTGGCTTAACTGATACACCTTTCAATTTGTTTCTTTTCAGGATATTACAACTCATGCCAAGGTGATGGCTGACAATCCATCTTGGGATGGCGAGAAGACAATTATCATCACATGTTCTTTTACTCCGGGCTCTTGTTCCCTTACGGCCTACAAACTCACTCCTTCAGGTTTCGAATGGGGCAGCCGCAATACTGATAAGGGCAACAACCCCAAGGGCTATCTTCCCAGCCATTATGAGAAGGTGCAGATGTTGCTGTCAGATAGATTTTTGGGCTACTTCATGGTGCCCTCTCAGGGTAGTTGGAACTATAACTTCATGGGTAAGTCTATTCTTAAATTACCACTGAGTGTATAGCTTGTGTGTATACCTTACTTGGCTTATAGGTTCTTTGAATACACATATTTTGCTACATTCTTTATGTGAAATGTAATATCCAATTAGCTGACTCCCCTTTATTATTTAATTATCCAGCATATCTTTTGTTTTTTTTAGTGATATTGTCCATTTGGGAATAATTGTAAATTGTATAACTAAGTTCCAAAATATCTTTTTTGCGTAAGGCAATTTAAGTAGTTGCTGATAATTTCCTTATCTAATTGGAAAGTCTATATTGGTTTTTATGTTTAGGTGTCCGGCACGATCCTAACATGAAGTACACGGTGCAGCTAGGCAACCCACGAGAGTTCTATCATGAGGTGCACCGACCTGCTCACTTCATGAACTTCTCCTCCATGGAGGACGGGGGCATGCAGTCAGCTGACAGAGAAGACATGTTTGCCTAAACAAACTGTCACGTGTTGTGTTGTTTCATTATTCATTCAAATAATGTTAGGTCAGATGCAGTACAAAAATATTTATAGTCAGGTTTTTAAGTTGAAATATTTCATGTTGTTTTTAATTATAATCTCGTAATGAGGTGGACTCGTGATTAAACCATGAATAAAATTCATTAACTTCGACCACACGTGGATAAATATTTTATTGTATTTGTATCCAAACTGTGAATTCAATTTATTTTTAAATACTTAATTGTAAATTATCCTCTTGCTTCTTAGGAACTGGAGGATTAGCTTAATGATTTATAGTTTTATGAGAAGTGTACTTTTAGGTTTTTGTAAATAAATGATATTTTATACTTAATATTTTTATTTCGAGGGTATCAATAAATGTATTATATTTAATTCTATGGTTATTTATGAGTCCAAATTTATTTAGACTGATGAATTCAAACACTATTAACTTACTTGAAATGTAGCCTGTCACAGAATGACGTATTCGATGAACAATGCAATAGTGTTTGCACATATGTTTGGCTGAATACTCGAATAGCAGGGTACTCGAATTTGAAGGAGACGCTGTTCACGTTTTCCTTCCAATTCATTGCTTGTCATTTGTGTCACATTTCGTGTCACAAACAATGCATCACTTTCACTGCACTGTTCTTTATTTGAAAAATTCTAAATTTGAAATTCTCGCGGTGAACAACAGAATCCTATAATTCGTACATATTGAAACTCGCTAAAGCATATTTTATAGTTTTATTCAATTAGTTTATGAATGAAAATATCCTATCGTCTTGAAATTCGGCATATAACTGGAAAAACTTACTGAACTTACATGCAAAAAATCAGCATTGTATCTTTTAAGATATTCTATAGAGAACCAAAAAATGAAACATACATACACCCACACAATGGATATTATTATTATAGATAATCTATGAAGTTCTTCTACAGTTGCTCATTTTTATATCCATAAAAAAAAGATTTCCCAATTCTAAGCTTTTGTTGAAAACAAATAAAGCTATCTGTATTTTTTAGAATATACAAACAATGCAACTTGCTAAAAGATTATACGTGGAATTGACAAGTTAATAATAAGTTTTTTTAGAGTTGTAATTCTAGCTTTGAAAGCTTCACAGGTTTTATAAAAGTTGGCATTTTTTGATCATTGAGAATACAAACTTATAAAGTAATTTTATTAAATATATCCAAATGTGCTATATGACTCTTCTCATAATTTTTAATAACATTTCAAGTCACAAAGTCTTGAGAAAACTGGTAGATGCTGACTTAAAATGCTGGTATTAAAATTCCTAATAGCATAATTATAAATACCTACTTTTAAAAATGGCGGATGTCTGCCACATATGTTGAATTAAAACTTCATATGCAAATAATATAATAGAATAGTGCAATCTACCAAAACATTTTCGGAAATACTTTAAATGCTATTTGTCTATTAGGTCAGTAAAAAAATAAAGGTGAAATTGGCATCTACTTAAAAATCAATTACGTTGTTGCATAAGTAGAATGCAGATGATGGGAAAATCAAATAATTAGTTGATGATGTACAAAAGATTCCTTATCAAATACACCATGAAATATTAATGAAACATGGAATATAAATAACACAGTTTTTCTATAAGAATGGAGATATAAATTAACTCTTATACATTAAATAGTGAGATGAGAGGCTTGAATGAAAAAATAAATTAAAATCATAATTAGGATATTTTAAAGAAGAACGGAGATAGTACCTGATAGTATCTTGTTTTATTGTAATATGACTTTATTATTTTGGAAATATGGTGAGTAATTTGTAGGCTGTGTTCAGTGTTGTTAGGAGCTCTTGGGGTTCCTGGATTTCCGGGAATGAAGACGCTGGAGGTAGGCTGGCTGTGAATCCTCAGGGCTCCACGGAGAGGACTCCCCTCGGCTCACTCCTCCCTCTCGCTGAGTCAACCAGTATGTCATCATTTGACCCTTACCCTAAAATTCAGGTATTTTTTTGTATGAATTGGTTTTTGGTCACATTATAAGGGTATTTTCAAGTCTAGTTGCAAAAATATAAAATTAAGACTGAAAATGCTCTCTAATTAAGATTTTGATTTTATTTTTTATTATTTTCATTATCAATAAAATAAGCTTAATTTATGAAAAAATATATTTAAAAAAAAAATTAAATCAATCTATATTTTACCTTCACATCAACCAGTCCTCTTTTCTCTGTTCTAAAACCACCGGCAGCATCTAATGCATTTTTCATATCTTCACTTATATGAATTCTGAGAGCTGAAAAGAGTAATATTTTTATTTATTTATTGAAAAATTGCGACAATTTAGACACATTGCAACAATTAAGACATATTTACAACTCTACTAAAGCTTGAATTGTGTGATGTTAAAATTATCATGGATATGCTTGCATTTACTTTGGTAACCTTAATGTCTTTTTCTATGGGATAAATTCCCTTTGAATCTTCTATAAGTCCCGAATCTTAGAGCCTAAAAATATAAGTGTTGAGTGAGGACTATGTAAAACTTTAAGATGTATCAGCTATTTGATGATGCCAGCATAAGTAATCGTGAAATGATAGAAATACTGAGATGAAATAGTTGATAAATTAATGAAAATATAAGATTTGGATGCAGATGTGGAAATTCAATCCTCATTGTGGAGATCATCATTTTGCAGTTTGAAAATCTGCCAAATATATGGAATTTGAAGTTTGACTAGAGTTATTATACCTTCCCCTGTAGACTCCATGCGGCTAGCAGTGTTGACAGTATCCCCGAAGAGACAGTAGCGCGGCATCTTGGAGCCCACCACACCGGCTACGCAGGGGCCAGTGTGAAGGCCACAACGCATGCGCAAGGTCTCCCCCGGACGGTGCGGTGCACGACACCGAGCTCCCGCCTCCAGCAACTCTAGGGCCATACTTGCTATTTCCGGAGCATGCTTGTCTCCTATTTTTATTAAAATAACTCTTAATAAAGGGTTTCTTTATGAAATGATTAATTGATGACACAAAATATTTTTTACACAAACAAAATTAATAAGTACCATTTTTGACAGGTAGACCTGAAGCCACCATGTAGGAATCTCCTATGGTTTCTACTTTATAGACATCATAACATTCGATTCTGGCATCAAACAAGCGGTATATGGAGTTCAAAAATGTGACCACCTGAAATCACAAAATAGCATTATTGATTTCATTTTATTATTAATTAAAAATTCTGGTAAAAATATTATTTTCAAAAACAAAAAACAGACCTGGAGAGGTGTTGTTCCAGCAGCTATTTCAGTAAAGCCCTCTATGTCACTGAAATAAATGCTTACTGAAGAAAAGTATTCTGCCGGTACCTGAAATGTAGTATATGAAAATACACAATATTAATTTTATGACTATTATTGATTTAAATTAACTAGCCAGAGTCATGAATGATAATAAATTGACCCTAGGGCTTTGAGAAGAATATAAATTTCTAAAACAGGTTTTTTGCAATTTCTCTGTAGAGAGAGAGATATAGAGCAAGAATTTAGCTGTTATGGATATCTTGGACTGAAGTAAGAACTATTGTGAGACTATTCAAAGACTGGTGCTTCGAAATATGCAAAGCTCGAGAGGTTTCAGCTCTCAGGCTGTGTTTGAATGGTCTTTTTATATAATTGTAATGATTACACATTGCGACGATTACGCAATGATCCACTCGTTTTTTCTGTGAAACCTATGAGGTTTTAAGTGCGACTTTTCAGGCCTCCAAGCTCTTTGAAAAACCCACTCTTCATTGAATTTGCTGGGATTTTAATAGCGCCTACTTCTACTGCTTCGCAACGGAATAATGGCATTAGAAAAATCGAGATATCTATTATATTTTATCTGATAGTTAGTATATTTGATTTCCGGGGAATGCTGAATAAAGCAAATGACAGAGGCATAGGAGAAGCTGGGCGAAATTGTAAATGTAAACATTATAAGTTACTGCCAAAATCATTATGTCTAAAGGTGTAGTGAAGTCCTAATAAAAAATTGATAGTTTAATTTATCTAAAATAACTTACCTGTTGTTCTCTTTTGAGCCTCATGGCCACACTAGGAGGCAGCATTTGACACAGGAGGGTGTCCGAAAGTTGCTTTTCTCTCTTTAGTTCCTGGGCCTTCTCTGATAGATGTGTGGCATATAGCTGTAATAACATATAATTTAACTATGGTGTACTAAATCAACAAGTCTACATAAGTTTTAGAAATATTATTTTATTTAAAATTAAATTATTACTTGTATGGTATTGACAGCACTTCTAACCAAGCCAATGATGACGGGAGAAAGCGCCAATACTAGGACTAATATAGCCAGTCCTATCATCTCTGATTGTCGAGCTTCACTTAAAGACTTCTCAACTCCATTGCTATAATATAACAAAAATAAATATTTTAAAACTTCAATAGTCTCTTAATCAATATAAATGATTTCATTTGAAGTATATACATACCGAATGTAAGAACGAAGCTCCTTTTGTAGTTCTCGTAGCTGGTCTACGTAGGTGGCTGTTTCATCATAGTATTCAATGGCTTGATCTACACTTCCTGTCCTCTTCTTATTTTCAATAATCAATTGACTTCTAAAACAAATCATTTTTGATTAAGTTACTTGATAGATAAGCTTATTGCAAACACTAAATAGGAATGATTTTCAGAAAAATAGTTTTACAATAAATGAAAACCTTGTTAAAGTAAAATTTAGGTCTTGTATACAATGTTAACTTGAAAATATCCATTCAAAAATCCATCGCAATATGTAATATAAAGTGATTATCGTTGCAAGCTTATACCAAGATGTCTCAATGTAGGTAGGTTTAAGAAATTTAATTACTGTATTACTTTATTTTGTTTGGTCATATTGTAATTTTGATTTAACAAATGCAATTACACTTTTTTACTTAACTCTGTTAGTATCTTAAAAGCTTTATTATAATTATATTAAAAGCAAATAGTTTTTGGTTTTAAAGGGATAGAGTATTGTTTTGTTAGATGAAAATATTGTTTTGTTAGATGAAAATATTGTTTTTGTATTAATCATTTAAACCTGTTTCGAACTCGATCATAGTGTGTAAGATTTCCAGCTCGCAAGTTGGGAACATAATTGAGCACGTTCTCCAGTAGGTCAAGTCCGAGGACATGGTGAGTGATGTACTCATAGTGTGAGTCTGCCGATAGAGTGCCTCGTCCGAAATAGCTGATGCCCAGCATGGATGCCACACCGATGCTTTCAATGCAGCGAAGCAGGTTTTTGAAGCCGACCAAGTATCTGGACAATAATAATAAATTAATTTAGATATGCGATGAATTATGTCTGATGTGCTGCAAAGAGCTTTGAGATCAATATAACTTTTATTCTCACAAAATTCTAAATAGATGTCTAAAAGATGATAACCCCTCAGTAATCAGTAATGAGGAGATCGATGGTTTTTTTTATTAATGTATTTTTTATTGATTGTAGGTATTTTTGTATAAAAAAATTAAAGTTTTCATTTAGGTAAAAGCAATTGCGAGGAGTCCAACCTCCAAATAGTGCTGCTGTCGGTCTCTTTGATGTGCTTGGTGAGATGTTCGAGGAGAGCGGCATTGACGGTGGTGTACCACTGCATCACTTCCGATATGGAACTTTCTTCAGAGTTGATTTTTTCCCTGAAAGCAAAATAATTATTTTGCTATAAAAAAAAGATGATTTGCGCAGAGAAGAGCTAATGCTCGTTTCGATGAGAGCATCTGTAAAGGGCGAAAGGGCTTCATTGATACAAAGACTGATGGTGATTTTTAAAAAAAATCTTTGCACATTTTTTAATTCTTCTTCTTTGGGTGCCTCTCCCCGGAAAAGGTTAGTGACCATCTCACTATGTCTGTTCACTGTTTTCTTAGGGAGAATAGTGTAGTGGGTCCACGGGACCTTCTATATCGCAGTTTTGTATTCGAATCTGTGTATTGCTGCTACCCAATAGCTTTATTGTATAATCCTTTCCTCACAAAGCTCTGGCATTTAAATCTGATACTCCTGCAGCAGGCTGCAGAAACAATATTAAGAGTCACATGATTACATTACATTGTTTTTATTATATTATTGTGGTGTTATCAAATTTGTTGAGAATCTACACGATGAATGCAGATGTGCTGCGTTTGGCATTTGTATGAATTCGCGGCCGTCTCTGAGGACGAGTCCGGTCGATGCTTGCTTTATTAATTGGGTCAGTCGGAGGGCGCAGCATGCAGCACCGCTGTTTGCCGAGGAATTACCGGACGCGTCCATTACTCGCGGACCGCCAGCTTCACAAAAGGCACAAAACGTACCATCTAAAGTAATTCTCTGACTAGTGTCATCATGATATTTACGAGTATAAATAAATCTTTTTTATATATCATGCGGTGCAGAGGGGCCCGGGGACCCATTAAACTAGGGGTGGCCAACAAGTCGGTCGTGAAGCTAATTTTGGTCGATCTCCGTTAAATGATTATGTTGTTTTGTAACATATTTTGCTTATCTACTCATAGCTCGCGAGAGTGCACCTCGTACCGAAACATAGTGCACAGACGTAGCATGCATTTCGCCCCTCCCTCTCCCCACCGAGATTGCGACAAATTTTAAAAATAAAAAGTAGATCTTATGTAGGTACACAAATGTTGGCAACCCCTGCGTTACACTGTCCTCCCTAAGAAAATCACGAACAGACTTGAAGATATGCTCAGTGAGATGGTCACCGACCTTCTCTGAGGAGAGGCACCCGAAGAAGAAGATATATCATGCAATATATCTCTAACATTATTATTGGAAAGTAAGTTTACACTAGACACTGTTTGAGCACGATCGCCGGATGATTTACGAGAATATACCTCGTAACATATTTACAGTTTGGACATTGACGAAATTATTTTTATTAATCTACCGTTTGAACAAGATTTTAGTATTAAAATTATCATAGGGTTGGGCATTACTGACGATGAGTGAACGCTTGTATGTGCATGCAAGGAAATATTTACAGATGTTGTGAATTTATAGTATTTATTGGCCGAAAAAGAAAAGGAGCGAGGGGGCGATATGCGGCACTCGGAATAACGCAATCGGTTGAACAAGACAGATTGCCGACCGAAACGTGAATAATAGTGAATTTAGATTCATGCGAAGCCTAGCAGAGGACGGGTCTTCAGCTCCCGGCCAGACGACGCACCCCCTGGGTGGTGGGGTGGAGGGGTGGTGGGGTGGTGGGGTGGTGGGGTGGTGGAGGGGTGGCGGGAGTGGTGTGGTGGTGGCGGGGGCGGCGAGGGGAGAGCTCGCCGGAGAGGCGACGCCGGAATCGACACGTCCCGGAGGTAGTCGCCTACTCGCTGTCTGGTTTGTTTTTGTTTACCCAAACGCGACACAAATTATGTATGCATACTTTATCAAAGTAGTGTTCACATCGTTGTACATGTAAGTACACAATAAAATGATTAATTATGTAGGGTATTCTCTGAGGCTAATTATGTTGTTTACCGCCAGCGCGAATATTATCGTATTTCAAGATGAAGGAAGCGATCCGAGAGCCTCCGGACTTGTTATTCGCCTTCTTGACGAACTGCCGCAATATGTTAATTTAATTTCCGGAGCAGTCGATGGACGCGGACACACTTTGGAAACAACAGGCGCATCTTTGACGCGGTTCTTTGTTTCTTTTGTACACACTTGTCCTCTCCACATTTTGCCGTTGTATGTTGAGATGTCCTGGAGGAACAGTGGATGTGGAGAATTGGTTGCAGGATTCAAGTGTGGTTCCAAATCAGAAGGTCGGCAAGATATTATTACGTATTCGTAATTTACATGATAGAATTATGTTATGTGTCGAAGTCTCTCTGCCGCATGAAGCGCTGGGAGCCTTGATATAGTATATATTGGTATTGTTACACCGCCGAGTAGTTAGCTCGGAGGGAGCTGTCGTGTGCCGATAAATTGTAGCTCGGTGCATGTGCACCGACCGCTACACACAAAAATAACTATTTTAATGACATTTTTGGCATGTAAAAGTATTGAAATGACTACTGTCGTGTCGATGTATATGCGAGAGTTAGTTACATATTAGTACTTGAGATTGTGCATGCAAATTTTATGAGGATGCGAAACGACGAAATAGCTGAGAAATTAATTAAGCATTATATTCACACATAACATTAAGAAAAGCAAAAAAATTCAGATACATTTTATGTACATTCAAAAAACAGGTTCAAACAATTAATTTAAATGATGACTCAAATAGTAGTCTTTTTTATTAAGTCACTCTCAGTAAAATGGATAAGGTAGCCGTTAAGCAACTTTTTTTCAGTCTCAGTGCCCATATCATTCTTGGGACACTCATTATTTTTATTTCAGACCATCCTATGATGGTATTATTGTCCGTCAGCTATCTGACGGACAATAATACCAGAGAAGCTACTAAAAGAAGTATATTGCTGCGTGGTGGTAGGCACTATATATTTTAACAGCAAAAATAATTTGCTTCTCACATTAAACTTGTAACATATACTTTAAGTGCAAGAGAAGGGTTTGATTAAAGTTTAGCATTTTGTGAAGCACACAGCTCGTTATGTACAGCAACATTCTGTCACGATTGATCTGTTCATTGACTGCATCGAGTCTCGGAAAATCGAACAATGCCTCAAGTAGGACGGTCACGAAACATCACCATCTATTTTCAGAATGTTTTCATCACCCACAAAGGGTGTCGCATCCATTTTATGTTGGCATCTCGAGATCTGATATATTTTTTTTCAACAGAAAATATAAGAATATCAACAATACGCATTACAAAACACAGTGGATAAAATAAATGACTACGTCTGCAAATAAAATATGCACGATCGAAAGTGAAAGCATGTGACGCCGATACAATGTATTTTTTTTTTAAACTTCACAAAATCGACGAAAATAACTTCAAAAACTATTTGCGTATTATTTACGATGACTATGTGATTGATTGCATTAATAATCGTTGAGAGTAAATATTGATAAATATTAAGGCCAACAAAAATAGGTTAGAAAAGTAATTAATTAATTATACAGGTACATATTGTACCTGTGATATGTTGAAGTGATTTGAGTTTTTTTTGTCGTTTAATTTATATGTACTGTATTTAAAATAAACTGCCAAAGAGCTTAAAATTGACACCACTCTCTCCGGTGGAGATATCCAGGGTGTAGTATATATTTCATCGATTGAAGTACTGCGCCATGCCCGAACCGAGGGTGATTATTTAAAGTAGTCGAAGTCTCGATTGTTCGGCAAGGGGGAAGCCGAGAACTTTCCAAAGCTTTGGATATTGGGTACAGGCTGGAGAGTTCCCCGTCGATACAATATCAATTAAGGGAGGATTACTCGCTCGCGGCGCAGGATATTGCGGCTGGCGGCGACCTCTCCCCGGGTTTCCGGCAGCTTACAGGTACTATTGGGGACTTCCAGCATTTCTTTCCTAGATTTGACGGTCAAACGGTGACATTTTACTGTGGAAACGGCTTTCGTTCTTCAAATCGAAGGTTGACGGAAAATCACTTGATTTCCTATCACTTTTGGGATTGAGAAGTATCGAAAAAATGGCTGTCAAAAAATGAATTTTGTATAGTAATGAATTCAAAACGTGTATTGAAAATATGATGATTAAATGTAAAGGATGCATTCGGAGGTGCAAGCTAGGTGCGAGAAGCCTGACCTGAGGGAGTGGAGGCGCTGGCGGAACTCCAGCTCGGAGACGTCGGGGCCGCCGGGCACGAGGCACACGGGCGGCCACTCGCCCAGCCTGTCGATGGCGTCGTCCGTCACCAAGAAGCGCTGAGTCACGTTGGACCTGTCACAGAAAATCCAAGGAAGGGCTCAAGCGTTGCATCAGGTGACCCAGTCGTGGAAGTTGAAATGATCGGATAAATTAATACACTTTCTAGGTTTCTGAGGTAGAAGAGCACTGCTGAGTAAAAGCTATATGACAACTTTGAATCTTAGTTTCATTTTACTACACTATTAAGTTTACAAATATATATATATAATATGAGCTGAAAACGATTTACCGGAGGGTGCTGCCGTTGGTGAAGATATAGAAGGCGACTTCTGACCTCTCCAGCTGCAGGCGCGTGACCAGTTTGCCCAGCTCGGTGGCTCGGCTCACCTGCACACGGGGGAGGGTCCAAACAAACTGAATCAGCATTGCAGGGTTGTCAGTGGGGGTTGTTCATATATTTATTGCATGTATATTTAGTACAAATATCGCGAATGGCTTGATAAACCGAGTTTCAAAAAATCAACAAGTTAAAATGGATTGTAGTTCAGTTTGATTTATCAATGAAACATTTTTTTAGTATTGTGCCCATACAGAATTGCAGCTTTTATCCCGAAAGCACAAATATGTTCAAACGGCCCGATACGATCAACATGAAAAATCTATTAAAAGAATAATATTTTTTTATAAATAACCAAACACATTTTTATAAAAATATATTTTTATTTTTGATTAGAAGTGAATCACTTTGAATAGTAATTATTTTTTTATAATGATCTCAGCATTGCGATTAGATCCTCTGCAGTGTCTTTTGGGTATGTCTCAATCGGCATTAGATAAAACTGTAAGCTCTTTTATCTATGATCTTGTGATTTACTTCCAAAAACAATATATTAATATCATACTAATAATATGAACCATTCCCAAAATATTTTTTTGTTGATAAAAGTAACTGAAGTTTATGTTACAGAAACATCGGGAACCCTTATGCCTGCCCAGCAGCCAGTAGGGGGTGAGGATGGAATAGGTAGCTTGTGTAAAATGAGAACGTATATTTTTCAGTGAGTTAAGTGGGTATTCAGGGTGAATAAAATCAGTAGCGTATCGCAATTCTAGCGGTATTTATATTTCAAAATTGTTTTTAATAGAACATATCAATATTAATAAGTTTAAATAATAATATTTAGCATGCACTTATATTGAATTTGGTCGGTGTGCTGTTGAAATTATTTCGTGTATTGGTTTTTTTAAATTAAAAATTATTACTATAGTAAACTATCTTTAATGCACATGGTCACCTGAAAAATCAAGTTAGTCTCTAGCCGAGCTGCATTCTCGTTAAAAAATCATCATATATCGCAAGTACTTCACGATGACCATTCTTCAGATAAAATAAAACCAAATATGTATATTTTGTACATCCATCACGCCCCTGATTGTCACATGATCTGGCAGTTAATTTGGGCTCAAATTGGAAGGCTTGCGGGGTTGATTTCCCCCGAGGAAAGGGTTGAGCTGCAAAAAGCCCCCTGCTTGGCCAGTCGGGAGATGAATCGCCGTGGGTTTTATTGGAAGCCGTAAATCAATGCCTAGCAAATGAGCTCGCACGTCATGCGTCATGCGTCATGCGTCATGCGTCACGGGGCCACCCAGTCAAGCCTATCGCCCTGGATCGCGAGCCTCCGACCATCCGCACCCCCGAGGCGGGCACAGCCCACTGAGATCCGCTGCAGTCTATCTGCCCTTTTCAAGACTTTTTCAATGACGAAAAGAGCAATCTGCATGGGTTAAAAAAAGGTATTAAAATTGTTACAAGACTTTGGCGACCGATATTTCAGTAGTTTGTGTGTGTCGGAGAGTCTGGGTATGGGTGAATCTACTGTCTAAAGTACACATAGCTCGGTTGCGACGAGCATTCGCCGCCAGTCCATCATTGTATTGTGTCGGCAAACAATGATTCCCGTGTTCCTTTGTAAAATCTGCAACTGCAATGCATTATATAAAAAGAAATATTCACAAAAAGAAGAACAGCAATGCTTTGTTATAAATATTTTTTGAAAATTAATTTTGAACAAATGAACTGCTTGCTCACATTGAAAATATTGTGAATAATAATTATGATTTATGCGCAAACATTGCCGATCAAAATAATATATTAAAAATTTTATAATAGGACTTTTTATTTTTTTTTGTCAAGGCTATGCTTGCAATACAGTGTTTGGATATTCCTTGATCCTAGCGCAGGTCGTGGGGCTTACTACATGTGGCTTATGTGGTTGCGCGCGTGGGTTTCTCTATTTTCGTTATTGAGTTTGTGTAGGGAAAAATATGTGCAAAAAAACCTTTTTGCATGAGTTGAAGAATAAGTTAAATAGATAAGCAAGGATTACATTGCCGATCACAAATTTGTGTCTATATTTTTTCGCAGCATGCATCCGCCTCCGTGGCGCAATCGGCTAGCGCGTTCGGCTGTTAACCGAAAGGTTGGTGGTTCGAGTCCACCCGGGGGCGATATTTTTTATTTTCTTAAATAATCAAATTACTTTTTATAACGAACGTATCAACGCAACCGGTCACGCAATCGGACTGGAGAAAAAATCGTAAAATATGATTTTGCAGTAAAACTTAAATTAGTATATATTTTGATATCCATCGTTACGACCGCTTCAAATTTAATCTAATCTTTTGTTTGCCCTCCCATGTTTCATGGGCTATAAAAGATGATGCATTATAATAGAGCCGAGGTCGTCAGCTGTGAGATAAGAAAACCAATATTATGAAGCTTTGCACTGAGTCACTGATCTTATCTAATCTAACTAATCATTTCTTTCGATAATCGTAATATTTTTATTTTCCAAAATTGATTCGTTAAATTGAAAGTGTATTTTAATATTTCGTTAATATTTTAAGTTGTAAAAAACAGTTTTTTTTAAATTTATCATTTACGTACTACCGCCGTGTGACAATAAATTGAACATCTAAAAATGTTGAAATCTCAACACATCTGTACATCTGTCACAATTATTATGTCAAAAATATACGTAAATTTATTATTATTATTTTTAGTATACGATTGTATTTGATAAAATGCGTTCGTAGTATATTTCTCATAAACGGTTAAATGGGCATATTAACAAATTTATTGATTTTTATATACATTAAAATAATTTTTACTTGTTGATTAAAAATGCTTTGTATTAGAGAAATCACTGCTTTTTTGTTTATATTATAACTCTTTTCGTATTTTTTTTATAGAGGAACTACAGGTTGAAATTTTTTTTCGATATACTCGTACCGTGAGAAGTATTCAATTCCATAGATATTATTACGTGGTTTGTGGGATCTTTGATGAAATGCTGAGCTGCGGGAGTAGTATCGAGCGCTGATGGGGGAGGGTAATAGATTCCCGAATCTGTCGCCGCAAGCCAGCGTGAGATGAATGCATCTCGGCTGTGTCCGCCTGCATTGGATATTCAGCATTCGTTTTCATTTTGCTGCAATTTCAGATTTCCATATTACACCCCGAGTGAGCACTTCGCTCTGCGAATGGCGGATTATTTGTATCTCGTACCTGCTTTCCAGCAGCGAAATTGTTATGAAAGCTAATTTGAATTCAAACGGTACGTTATGTTATATAATATTAATGTTTGTGAAAGACTCATGAATATCGAGTAGAAAATTTTCTCTTTGTGCGACTAGAGCATTATTATAATGGCGGGTGTGTTATGTCATTATCTTAAGTGCAGTTGTTGATTGGGGAGACGGTGTTCTCCACAAAGCATGGGGGTTTGGTTAAAGTATGAAATATGAGAGTTTAATGTTGCATATACTAAGTGCATCATGTTTCACTGAAGTTCACCTAGCTTCGCCTAATCTTTTCCACTGGTTTTTACTTGGGTGTGGTCTAACCTTGTGACTTGAATAAAATGACCTTAAATTATTCTTTAAAACGAACTCAGATTCTGTGGGCCTCATATTTGTTGGTGTCAGCCATCTGAAGGTGTCTGAGGGCGTTGATGAGAGGTGTTGTCTACTCCAAGAGTCAGGTTGCTTTACAAAATTGCAGCTACTGTTTGTAGCGAGAATTTGAATTTCATTGACTAAAAATAATTCAAACATATACAATAAAACTCAAGTGCATATTCTGTGGCCATCCAAAAAAATATATCAGCTATCTCTGATGGCATCTTTCTTGTGTTCCAAATGATGGTAATTTTTAATGAAGTGCTTGGGGCTGTTTTCTTACCTGCTCCTCCACCTCCGCTACCTCCTGACGGTACAGAAGGCTGGCTCTCAGCGCGACGGTGGTCTGCGCCAGCAGAGCCAGGATGGGGATGAAGGGAAGAAGCAGCAGCCTCCACAGCTTGCCGCGCCCCCCGCGCCCTCCGCGCCCTCCCAGTCCTACCGCGCTCTCTTCATCCGATTCTTCTTCCACATCTGCCTCCATAGAATAAAATAAGCAAACATTATTTTCACTTCATTTAAGCTATGATTAAATTTGAAGGGACTTGGTAGTAAATTATGCAGATTATATCATGGTCCGAGATGATACTCACAAAAACTTTAAATAAAAAAAGCTTATATTCAAAGCACAATAATTTTCTACGCGAGTTCAAATGGCTGTCTCTTGAAATTATTTTTATTTACTGTTTATTGTTATTTGCAATGAGTTAAATCATGGTGCGTGTTTTTAAAACATTAACAACAAAAGCCACGTAAATAATATTTTATTAGCCTCAAAATTCACAAAGTTTGCAAGCACAAACCAGGTCTCGCCACAGCCCTTGCCGTTGTGCAATATTGAATTGCAGAAAAATCAGCAGACCGACTAGCTCCGACTTGAAGTCGTATGCCGAGAGAAGTGCTCACTCCATAAAATATACCATATTTATTGTTACAGTCAGGTAAGTCCTTCAGTAACTTTGCTCTCTACCTTCCCCACAACAGACCGCTGTTCTCATTTTATACAAGTTAATAAAAAAAATAATCAAATACTTCTTCAGTATTTTTTTGGATTTAAATGCGAAAATCTAATCATAGTTTTGGATTTAAATCCGGTGGAGCTTTATAACTTTTCAATTGTGTAAAAATTATAAATCACCCCCGATTGGGTTGAATTATTTACTTACCTGCATTTTACCTTGCGCCTTTTACTCTTACGGAGTAATGTGTCTATATTGACTCATCACTCATATTATCTAAGCTGAAGCGTCTCCCGCTCGTCGAGAAAATGGCTTATATATTATACTAGCAATGTAGCCCGTCATAAAATGACGTATTTGATGAGCATATTTTAAAGTTTATGAATGAAAATATTATCCTATCGTCTTGAAATTCGGCACATAGCTGCGGAAAAATTTACTTAACTTATGTGCAAAAAATCAGCGTTGTATCTTTTAAGATATTCTATACAGAACGGAAAAATGAAACATACATACATACATACAAACATACAAACACACAATGGCTATTATTATAGTAGATTATTTTTTTGATTACTGGCAAATTTATGCTAATAATTATAAACAGAAATCAAACGGTTTGAAAACCACACAATATCATTCCAGCAAAATGAAAAGTGTTATCATAAAGAAATAACGAAGTTTTTAACATACAATTTAATTTGATATTTTTCATAATGACATAAATGAGTTATGACATAAATGGATTTTTTTCTCAATTTAATAAATTACAAATGATAATCATATGCACAAGCAATAATAACGATATGATCTTCGTAGACGTAAGCGGACAATTTTATATTTTATTCTAAAATAAATACTTTTATTTAAAGTTCAAGAGAGGATTATTTTAAATAGAAACACAGTTAAAGCAATATTTTCTTAAAGTAATAACACTTTATACAGATTTCAAAACTGTGCGTCAGCGAGATATTTTCCTCAGAAAATAAAAGGAGCTTATATTAAGATGTTTGCGCCAACAGAAAAATTATGATTATTCAATCCCAGATCATTATCAGGAAGTCTCCATTTTTATACACACAAAGAAACATAATCTATTTCTCACAAATGCTACGAAGTTTCCGAGAATTTTGCAACTTAAACACTCCGATATGATCTTATCTGCGAGCAATAGGAATCACGCTAGTATTATGTCGCCGCTGCGGTTGAATGGGTCGGAGATATTGGAAAACAAGACAAGTGCTCGTCTGTCCCGCTGAACAGCCTGAGGTTTGAGTAAATTGGATATATATGACTTCAGACAGAAGAAATAATAACATGTACCCTACACCAGGAAGGGCCAACAAGCCAATATAAGCCGATCGCCGTTAATGAATTATGTTGTTTCTTAATATATTTTGGTAGCTCGCAAGAGTGCACCTAGTACTGAAACACAGTGTATAGACGTAATATGCATTCACACCTCCTTCTCTCCACATAGACTACGCCTATAACAACAAATCGACCTCGAAACATTTTAAAGATAAAAAGTAGATCTTATGTACATACACGTTGGCTACCCCTGCTCTATACCGTCTGTTTGCAGCGTTTTATATTTTCCTCTTGATTTTCGTAAATAAAAGTCGTATACAGTTTTTGAAACGACTAAAAAAAATACTGATTCATAAGAATATTCACATTTTAAACACAAAAAAATTGGTAAAGAAAGTAACAATAATTCCATAAAAAATATATGATGAATAAAATATCAAGTTTACTTTGAGAGTTGATTATGAAAAGTGTTACATAATCTTTCATTAGATATTCATATAATTGTACTAGCCGGCGTTCAGGGAATTCTAATTGAATTATCGTCTCGGCTGGAATGAGGCGGGAGGGTATTCCTGAGAAATTACAAAATCTAACAACGATCCCCCACTGGAGTCGTGACTGGGAGATATTAATTTTTGCAAGAGAAATGTTTTGCAAAAAACATTAATTATATTAATCATAATCGTATTGAAATGTTGCACACGTTTCGAGTTTAAAAAAATTAGTCTTTAGGTTTGCCTAATCTAACATTTGTGGAAGAGGAATTTTTCGCCTTCATGTGATTCTTATTTTATTTGAGTGATTTGTAATGCGAACTATTAAAAACAGTCCCAATACAAATGATACAATACAATTTTTTTGATAACATAGCTAGAAATTTACGCGCTACCTATATAAATTATTCAATACTTGATATAAGTCATTTAATTTTGTAATAGAGTTTGATATCTTAAGTTTTTAAAATCAATATACCCTTTGAAAATAAAATGTTTTGAATGCTAAATTTTTTCTAAGTTTTTTTATATTTATTTATATTTGTACATAACACAGTTTTTCCAAGTAGTTCGTCCGTGTAAAATATGTTTTTGAAGTGTTCGTGAGTATCTAAATAATGATTAAAACTAGTTGTGCTTGTCTTGTTTCGATGTACATACTTTGAAGTGTATTTTATAATAATTTATAACGTCAGAAGAGTCGAGATCGAGAGCTTTGAGATGTAAGTTTATTTTCTCCGGGAAGTAATGGGTGAGAGTCGTATTTACATAAAGTGAATAGGAACGTAGCAAATATTGGACGCGGCAGCGGGGGTCGTAGGCAGCAAGTGAAGCGAAGATATTTAAGTGCGCTCTATGTAAATATTGCTCCGTGGGGTCTTCGTGAGAGCGATCGAGGGACGGACAATATTATTAAAGGTACACGCTGTATTTGCGCAAATGTAATCGATAGAGTTTATCGGATTCGAGTGACGCTGACGCGGCGGCGCTTGTGTAATTAGAGATGTGATTAATTCCTGCCACACGGCGCACAGCACGGATGAACGAGAAATGCGACGCGAGTGTGTCCGATGCGACAGAAATATAAATCATACCAGGAGGTTGGTTACCCAAAAATACATTTTTCTGTTGAGGCGAAAAACATTTTAATTTATAAAATTTTAGCCCAATGAAGCTCGAAATTCGCTCTGAATTCCGCTTTCTAATTCGCAACTTTGCAAAAAAATTATTCGGCCCAAATTTGTTTTTTGTTTCGTGAATTATGAATGCCCACTCTCCTCCTATTGGGTAAGTTTGAATTAACTTTTCTTATCACCCTCGCCGCCTCCTCTTGAGGGGCACATAAACATGAAAATGTTTCTGTGAAGCCGTGACGTTAACCGTAAAACAAAAAAGGAAACTGCGAGGGTGGCTCGGGAGGAAGCCGGACGAAGGTGCAAAACAACAGCATGACTCGCGGAACTTCTGCTGACTGGGACTTCCTGGCACACACCAAAACAAAACTTTTTAACGCTAACATAAATATTAGATGCATACACGGGTATGAATCCGAATATGAGTTATTTCAGAATGCTTTGGATTGACAATATAAATATAAATACAAATAAGGTATTGCTGTTTGACCCTTTCTTTCTTCAAATTAGAACTCATAATATAAAATTGTCCTGATTAGAAGAATGAATACCATATTCGAGGGGTCATATTGACTCCTGGCGGTAGGTAAGTACAGGTCGCATATGTATCTCTGAAAATAAAAACCAAACGCGAAGTAAAAACTGAAAAGTGCATTTTTAATTTTCATACTGGAAAGTCGTAAAATTTGAATATGTAAAAGTCACGAGAAATATTTTTTTAACTTAGTTCGCATGTTGTTGAGAGATACAATATCTCTATTGGTGAGATTGATCAATTTTGTTGTTTTTTATTCATTAGTGCAAGATAAAACATATTTTACCATACACAAAAATTTGAAATGGCTCTATCTACAAAGTTAAATACTCTAGGTTACTTAGTGTATGCTAAAAATATATTACCTACCTTTTGATAAAAAATATTTTCAATATTAAAGTAACGTTTTCTATGGAGGTAGCGTTCGTGTTAAGTATGCTAAGCGGCTAGTTTTGTGTTAGATATTGAAAAAGCTATATATATATATATATATATATATATATATGTATTATATTATAAATACAGCTAGTCAAGCAAAGCCGTTACTTCCCCCGCAGCGGCAGTGTCGGACTGTACCCGCGACCGCTGCATCAAATCCGTTCTTTATCTAAGAACTTCTAATAAAAATCTCATACAGGAAACCATCAACTAGCACATAAACCACAACTTTACCGTCAGCGCCGAGTTATCAAAATAATATCATACTTATGTTATATATATATATATATATATATATATATTTAATATAAAGCAAAGAAGAACTCAAAAGAAAATTGTTATCACTCAGATTTTTCAATGATTTTGATTTTATAACTATATTATTACCATATATGTAATATAAAATAGCGCTTTATGCTAGGGGTGAGAGGAATTTGACAGCATGCTATATACTATATTATTTTATATGTCCTTAAGAATCTACGTATCGGATTTATTAGATCACATTAAAATTTTCTCTTAAGTAGCACTTTGGTTTATTTTTTTATGTTAAAACTCGTAATAGTAAAATAAGGCTGGAATAAATGACTTGTGGAAAACGATTATTATTTATACATATTCGCTCTAGATATTTTCTAGGAATTTGTGAAACGGGGCGAAGTGGATTACAATACCGAGAATGTAGCTGTTCTGTAAAATATTGTTGTGCTATTATTCTAGAGCTACAATACCAAAGTACATATTAGTTCTATGTTCCAGACTTCCAAACAGCGGTTGTATGAATTTCCATGTCTGCTACTACACATTTTAAAACTTCCATGTAAAGAATATTCTTACAAAATAATATTAGTGTACCGATTATAAATTATACTATCACTAATAAAAGTACTGATAAAAAAAACTCAATGTCGATCATTGCTCTAAAAGGAGACCAGATAAAATAATTCGAAACTCTATTGATAATCTTTATTGGAGGCTATTTTTGATTGAGGGCTACTAATCCTTTCATTTCAACAGGACTTATAGAAAATTTACATATTAAAGCTCTAAGGCTAATTTTTTAAAATTGTGAGCGTTTATACATTTTTTGACCGACAAATACAAAATAACGAGCATACTGAAATATTGAAAACACAAAAAATAATATTGAACACAAAATCAAAGAGATGACAAAGTGGGTAGATGTGACTGGAGGGTGACAAATGACCTAGCACCACTTGTAATAGCAGGAAAAATATTTTTTTTTGAAAAACCTATAGTTATGTAAGATAAGATGACATTATTATACAATAATTTTATAAAAATATATAATTAATATAAAATTATTTTATTTAAATGTTATGTACAAAATTTATATGCAGTAATTTTTTTCTTCTAAGTATAGTTTAATTTTATAAACACCGTGTGAAAACTTCTCATTAAATTAAATTCTAGCGAGAAATTTGGGCACAGTTTGTGTGTACAGTGTGGCACTACAACAGCTTATAACATCGAGCAGTGGCTTGTGACTTGCCTTCGTTCACTACGTTTAGGGCGGAAATGTTGTCTCGGGGCGGTGCGTCCGGCGGGACGGCTCGCGCGGTACTGGCGCGGCTCCTGGCTCCCACCCCCACCACCAACACCACCCCCACCACCAACACCACCACCACCCCCACCACCACCACCCCCACTCCCCGCCTACCCTTACCCCGTGTATTTCCTCCAATAATATCAGTCAAAACGATTATAAACATAAGTGTAATTTGTTTATCTATACCAGTGTTTTTCAAAGTGGTCCCTACGGACCACAGGGGGTGCCTGTGATCGTTCAGGGGGTCCCTACAAAATTAAAATCGATTTGGGGGTCTTTGAACAACGTCAGGGGGTCCGCGCAAGGTTTTATATAAAATAAAAAAGTTGTGACACATTTTAAAAATTAATATGGAAGTAAAAATAAATAACAATGAATACATTATTAGCGATTTTTAGGTCCTAAGTAAAATATAAATATAGACAGGTGTATAAAATACTAGTAATAACAGGCATCGCGGTGAGCCAGGTAGGTTAATACAAGAACGCAATAGAGTCGATACTTGCACCAACTAGTCTATAATATGAGTTTATGTGGTTTTTCACTCAGGGTCCGTAGGCAAGTTTTGACTATGAAAGGGGGTCCGCGGGCCAAAAGAGTTTGATAGCCACTGATCTATACAATTGAAGTATCAGCTCTCAATATTTTTAACGCTCTGGTGGCTAATGACCAAGTAACAAATTATTAAAATGAAATATTTCTTCCAAAAAATTTTTTCACTGCAAATTTTATAGGTAAATTTTTTTAATTATAAGTATATGTCATGTTACATATAACATTATAATTTTATGAATTGTTGTAGCAGTATAACATTGCTCTTAAACAAATCAAGTTCTTAGTTTGCCAGTTTTTTATACTAGGTAACTTAAAGTACTTGTCAAATAATAATGATTGTAATTGTTTTATGAATATTTTCTAGCAGTATTTTTAAATATGGTTTCTACCTACAAAATACAATTTATTCAGTTTTTTTAATGTCTTCAGACCTGAGAGAAATTAATCGAAATTTGTGAAGACGGTAATCACGTATAGAATGTATTTATATTAAATAAAACGAGACGTGGGGAAATATGAGGATGAAAAATATAATGAAAATTCCCAGAAAAATCATCGAAACAGTACACGTACCTTATATTATGCTTGTGAAAAGTCCACCGCGCTATTTTCAATACAGCTTGCCGGGAATTTTATTAAAAGCTTGCGATTTCTGGTAGAGACGATGCGACAGACATAGGAAACAAAATAATAATGTTAATGTTGCAATACTAAGTATAATTAATGTTTTTGTGTTATTTATAATCATTTGATTTTAATTTCAATTAAATGAATTGGCCACAAAGAAGATTGTTTTTTTAAAATTTTATTGATCTATAGTAAAGCAGCAAAGCCAAAAATAGGAGATGTGTAAAAATATATTTAACTTTTAGGGTATTGTTATTATATAAAATAAATAATTATACTCAAAAATACTATATACCAATTTATGACAGTATTAGATATTGTATACCTAGTTTTAAATTTTATATAACATAACAATTTCTGTACGTAGCCAAAATATATATTTTTTTAAAATGAAAAAAAAGCATTGCTTAAGGGTAGAATATTTTTTTTGTGTCCATCTTTATTGGATAATATGATGAAAATGGACGTGATTCTCTTTCCATAATTTTCGATTGCTTTTACCACAAAGGGGTGTTGTGAAAATACAAAGGATCCTCGAATGCCACACAGATTCGGATCGAGGTTGTGAAGAATTTAAATTATTAAAATAAAATAATACATTTTTCAGCACAATGATGGAAATTAAATACATATTCTGGTATTTAAAACGTTACCTAATAAAAAAATTCCCCGTTAAAAGAGAACAAATCAAATTTACGGTATTTTTCAGTGAAGACGATATTCTTTTTATCACAACTAGATAATGTTATTGCGCAATTTGTGTCTACTTCAAATTATTGGAAAAGTTATGAGATGTTTTGATTTAAAACTTATAAGGTTATTATGTTATTTTTCTACGAACGAAAATCTTCAAGAAAACAGAAAACTTAAATATTCAACATATAATCTAGGCTTAAGGAGAAACGAGGTAAGACCCCGTGAGTATTTCCACAAATTATTTAATATTTAACCATTCTATAATAAAGGGAAAATAATTCTGAAAGCAACAAACCAAAGTCATCATTATATAATAGTAGATAGTTTGAAACCATGATAAACAGTTTTATTTTTTAAATGTTCACTAGTTTATTAAAAGTAATTTTTACTATATTTAAGGTTAACACTAAACGAAAGATATATATTGATTTATTTGTATTATACCAAAGATTATTAAAAATCAATTGTTGTGATTGTTGAGAATTGTTAAATATGAGAGTATTTCAATTGATTGAATTGATGAAGCCACTGCCCGCTTACTATTTACAGAAGGCAGGAGAGAAAGGTAATATTGACATCAGGGGATGTTACTTTCAGCAATCATTCATTATGTCCACTTTGATGCTGAGGTATTTTTAAAGAATGATTTATTTAGGATTAAATAACACATATATAATTTAGATGTCGTGAAGGGGTAAGCTATTCCATAATTTTTTTCAGATAAGATCTCAGTAAATGGTTCACAAATGACTATTTCTATATGATTATTATTTTTAACATACTTTTTTTGCCTTCGTTTTGACGAAACAATATTTTTTTAACTTGAGTATGATTTTTTTATTATTTGTAAATTTGTGCCTAATTTTAAGTAAAATTATATTAAAAAATATATAAAAACGCCAATGAAAAAAATAAGATAAAAATGTATTGATGACTAATCTCTTCACAGAGAATCACGATCGCAACAAAAATGACACATTTAGATCTGTCTATTTTTTGATTAACGTCAATCAGATGCGTATTTATTACCCATTACGGGTTTATTATATTATTACTAATATGATTAGGCACATTAGTTCATACATAGAAGATGATTTAAAGAAACTCTCAGAAAAATATCATCGTGATTTGTGTGGGATTTGAAACCACATCCCCTAGTTTACGTGACCGGTGTACTAACCCTTGTACCAACGAATCACTTCCGTTTATCGATAATTTTTAACAATCATACTCTACAGAGTTTCACACTCTACAGAGTTTCTTTAAATCATCTTCTATGTATGAACTAATGTGCCTAATCATATTAGTAATAACATTTAGATCTAACAAACGTTTTGTTGGTAAGTCATAAGATATTGTAAAACGCGAAAATTATAACAATTGAAATTATTATTCTGTAAAAATAACAAAACGATGGCGATGGCGAAGAGTGCCACTTGTGCCCAATGTAAAAGAACTCGAGTGCATTCTTTTCGTTTCATGTATGTACCCAAATCGTATTGTTTGTTTGTTACTTCTCCATAAACCAGATGAGTATAAATACGAGGGGTAATAAAGCGCTCAGTGCTTGTGTGTCGGGTAATTATGAGAATAAACATGGAAGCCTCCAGTGCGCCCACAGCCTCTACGCGACAATCAATATTTTATAGCAAACAATTTGGAAGGGCAGCTTTGACCGCTGCCCCTCGTTTCCTGCTAGGATTCTTTACGGCCCGTCCGCCGAAACTAGCTAAAACCGGTTCTCGTCGGTTTATATTCATTTTTCCAGATTTTTGCCGAAAAAATTGTTAGATTGATGGGAAAATATACTCGTAAAATCAAAAGGTTCGACCGCCTTTTTGGACAGTTTTTTTATCGAACTTGTAAATTTACACAAACAGCATATAAAAGACTTTGACTAAATACTCGTGTAAGCTTGATATAAATGTAACAATACTAAAATAGAATTTGCACGTTAGTATAACAATAGAAAAATTATATTCCCGCTATGCTTTGGAGACGATGACGAAAAAATGGATTATTTTTATATCGGGGCATTATAGATAGAGGAAGAGTTTTGTGATTTGTTATATCTTTTTGAGCACCAGTTTTTGTGCTTAACTTACATTGCTAAACCATTAATTATTTGTTGTTATACAATGCGATTATTTTAAACAATAATTTTAATGTTAACAAAAACTCATACGTATATACACACTAAATGCATCTCAGCCAACATTAAAAGATTTCGCCTATTGGGATCTATTTTCTGGTTGGTGTTCAAAGGTCCTGAGAATTGTAGATGAGTGATTTGTAAGGCTTTGCTGCGAAACTTGTTTGATCCGAGCAAAGCAAAGAAGCTCAAAGAGAAAAATGCTGCCTTAATATTTCGATTGGGTCCTTTGATGACTTCGCTCTGCAGATATATACCTTTGGGCCCAAATAATGTTTTTATTACTCACATCGGCATTAGGCACATCAAAGGAGTACACGCATATCGTATAAAATTAATCTGTATGCAAATAGTAAGACATAAAAATATTGTTAACATCATCCAAAAATACGTTGTGATTAACTTTTTCTGATTGATGAGCCATAGTAACAAAACATGACGTCAATGCCTTTCTATTTTTAGAGGTATGTACACGCAAAACACCATTGTGGTTGCTTTTTATATGTGGCTTCGGTATCACAGTCAATTTTTAAAGATATATATTTTTTCAAAATAAATAACTTATCTATATTAACATACGCAGTGGCGGAGAATTTTTTAACAAAACGATTGTTTTTTTTATAAAATATTTAAATACGTAAAAAAACTTATACAATTGGGCTGGCATCAGCTGAAAAAAAAAAGGTGAACAATACATATGGTCGACGGTATAAGAGTTTTTTGGTTTATAATACTTTGGATATCCTTGTTTAAACTTAGTAATTCATAACTCTGTCCTTATTGCAGCAGCTGGGGGCCAATTTTTCATATCAAAGATAACAGGAACAAAGTTTCCACGTTTTCTTTTCAGAAAATTCGTTTTTATGTGTTAAGCAATTATTTTTCAATACCAATTTTATTTTATGATAATTTAAATACAATGCAACGGTTTTTTAAAATTATTTTTATTTGTATTTTCACTATTAAAAAAACATAGTTAATCTCGTATAATTAAATGAAGATCAAGTAGAAGAGAATAAAACGTCTAAATTTTTTAAAGTGTAGACTTCATCCAGAATTTAAAAAAATATTTTCTTTAATAGAAATAGCCTCACCGAAGCCGTAACTAGGCTGGGGAGTGGAAAATTTTCTTGATTAATATTTTTAATTGGGTTAATGCATGTAACTTTTATCAAGATTATAACTCAATTAAAACTGCAGTTATTCGATATGCAATATGTGTGCCATTCCGAAAATAAAGATACTATAATAAGGATGGATGAATTATTTTTCCTATAAATTTCTCCTGGTACCAGTTTATACATGCAACCAGAAAATCGATGGAAGATTGAAATGGTACATAGTACGAATATTAGTTTTGAGAAATCTTCCAATGTAAAAGAACGCTGAAGCCTTCCTTAGAAATGTCCTTTGCAGATTGTTTATAAGTATATTTTATCATGTCTCAAACGTTTTTAGTTGTAATGATTATTCATGAATTTTGGAATTGAAAACTTCAAGGCATTGAAAATGAATAATTCTAGATAATGTTAATTATATCGTTTAAATCACCAGTCCTTGTTTTATTGATAATAAATATGCAGAGCGTACGAACTTATTACCACATATGTATTTAGGATATCCCAATGATTGGTTTGGTTTCTACATTGTAGAAAGTATTCGGAAAAAATAAAACTCATACTCAGCATGTTTATGTGTGAAGTTAACAATGTGTATAATGAACTGAATTAATTATGATTGGGGTAAGAGTCCCCCCCCCCCACGTTATTTTTGCATAATATGTTATTTAATATAAATTATGTTATGGCACGCCCTGAGTTTATCGCTGAGCCAGCGATATTGTGGTCTTCCCATGAATACAACCCGCACTCTACTAGCCTTTTTGCCGCCTTTAAAACAGTGCTTATTTTTGATTAAGTGTCCGAGAAGATCTACAAAAGTTTTCCCAGAGGTATCTCAAAAGTAACGAATGGAGAAAATATTTATGTTTTACCAATACATTTTTGTCAGCATGAAAATTAAATAAACGTGTGATAAAAATATATGTCAATATTTATAATATAGATAGCAAAATTGTAGTTTAGTTTGATGAACTGTTTTAAGTCCGTTGCATAAGTACGTTGAATACTAAGAAGGTTACAAATTTTATTAAAATATATAAATTAAATTAGAAAATGAATATTAATATATAACTTAACGTTAAGATGTAATGGTAGATTCTTTAAATAAATTACACCCAAGGATAGATTTATTATGTCAAACATACTGTACATCGTAGTTAAATTTACATAACATAGTTATTATTAACGATAACTGTCCCGTACATTCTCCTTTCTTCCGAGAATGCATCTCGGGCCTTACGAAGACATTATGAAATCACATTACATTATAGTGAAATTGTCCAAATGAGTAGACCGCTGAGAGGTCCGAGAAGTGACGGTTTTGTCATCTGTGAAGCTGTTAGGGATTCACGTCCATTAGGGGGCGCGCGGCCTACTGGGGTCATTTCATCACGGGGGATTATTTTTTTAAAAATCAAACCAACTGACGAAATGATGCACAATCACTATTTTCGTGATATATATCAAATTTGTAAAATTTCAAATAATTTTTTTCAATCAAATTATAATTTAATATTGTTTGATCAATTTGTGGGTAATATTCGAAATCGGGTAATCGGGGTTGAGTATAATTTTTTATTAGACTTTTTAAAAGTACAAAAATAAATATGATACCGTGGTTTCAATTGCATCAGCTAAAACTTTTTATTTTACAATTCGTTGCTAAATATTGAAAAATGTAATTTCTATAGTTATATTAGCACGCGTCGACTCATTTGCATTTAACGTATATATTTTAAAATAATTTTTCAAGCGTACCTTATAATTGTAAATAACCGTTTTAGGTGTTTTATGTACATAGATTTACAATTGTAATTTTTTTTAATGTAAAGAAAATTGTATCACCCCAATCTCCTCTACAGTGGGTAAATCTTACCATGCAAAGTAGCAATAGTGTATCCTAAGTATAAATAATGTTTTTATGACTCACATTGACGTATAAGCATATCGTATAAATTTAATCTGTACAAGCTACATGAGGTAGAGTTACATTAGGACATGTAAAGTATTACTTAGCATTTGGGGGATGTAATGATATGGATATATTATATTATAAATGGATAATGCTTTCTTATTTCTATTGAAAATGTTCCTGAATTCATTACAATCTTCAATGAAAAAAAGTAGCAACTTGGAGAAAGTTTAATTTTAAAATATATAAATATTTTATGCAAGCCATCAAAATGTTATATTTTTGGACGAATAGTAGTCTTTTTAGGGCGTATCTATAATGAGTTAATGTAGCAACGTGTGAAGAAATTTTTTACAGTGCTATGTGGTGCATTATCTTAATTTTACTACAAAAATAGTATAATGAATATTATTTTTAAAAAAACGCTCAAATCTAGTTTGGCCCTGTGAATAATTGTATAAAAAGAAGGAAGATGTGTCGCATGCATTCTTGTATTGAGGGCAAACAAACAAAGCCACCATAGCTCTTACTGAATAAACAATTTACCACATACTCGGGGCCTTAGCAAATGACCCGCACTCTGTACACTGTGCCGGGCTCTGTGGGCCTCCACCCGAGGGGGGCGATATTTAACAGTTATCACTTCTGAATGCTGCGACATGGAACATTTCATTTCAATTATGATAAGAAATATATGAATCAATATTAGAAAATATATTTCGAGCTAAACTTTAACTACCAGAAACGATGGCTCTAGCAGTATCTTGTGTAGTAGTGGCTAGACGTTTGCCGGCAGAGTTTGAATTACACGTCACACATAAATGTTTTTTAATTAGATAAATTGAACTCAAAGTGATTCAATCGAATATACCATAGCTTGAACAACAGTTCTTAAAAAAAAATCACTAAACCATCCTGAACTGAGTATTATACAATATAAATGTAAGAAAATTTAATCTACTCATCCCGGTGGGTCCGCAGTATTTCAAGCTTTCAAAAGCGCTGTGTGTGTGGATTGCATCGGAGACATTTAAGGTAACGCTGAAATGCAATTCTTTCCCTGAGCCAAAGGAAATGGAGATTTATTCAGAATTCGTGAAGAAAAATGAGACAAATAGTATATATATATATATATATATATATATATACGGACTGGAAATCCGTTTATGAATGTTTTTTTGTCGGATCATTGGCGTTGATGCGATTGCGATGATCCAGGCGCGAGGTAATAAGGACGCCTGAAACGCAAATGTGGGTTGGACACGAGAGCCGGTTCGGGCCGCTTTGGAAATTTATTTATGGAGAATCAGAAAGAAGTCAAAAATAGATTTTATAGATATATTTAAATGTTTGTAAAAAAACATTGTAGCCAGGAAATTGGGAGAAAATAATTGGTTTAGTGTACCATTTTATTATGTTGAGTTTTTTATGATTTTGTGATAAGAGCCAGATGTATATATTTTTTAATAGTATATAGGAATTTGTGGTATATTACAATTTGTGGCAACATATTGATATTGGCTGTGTTTTTTTTAATATATTTTAAAAAAATAAATTAATAAAGTTTTAATATATTTACATCTACAACTGCCTATTTATCAAACCTATCTAATATCTAACATGTTTTTACTAAATAAATATATACATTCTAATACTAATTTTCTTAAATAAAAAAGGTTACCTACTTTTTAAGTATTTTTGCAAAATTTGTACATTCTTCATGTAAACAGGAAATTACAACGAAATACAAAAAAAATTGTGAACGGATCAACGAAGAAGCAAACTTTAGTTTGGAATTATTCTTTAAAAATATTTGATAAAGAATTGAATTTAACACATTTTAGAAATATGTAATAAACCACCCTAGGGACTGGAGTTGACTCACTTTTTAACATCTAAAATAGTAACTAACTCAAGGGCTCTAAGTGTCACATGGGTGGTTTAAGTGCCTTACCATACAACAGCCTGTGTAGAATTGGAGGTATATGTTTTTTTTAATAATTTAATTTTTTTATTGTGAGGCAGGTACTTGTATTCACAAGGATTTAAAATGAATAAAGATTTTTTGCGTAAATTGAGGGTGAGTTTTTTTACCGTAATATGTTGTTAATTTAAAAACATAAGTCCCTAGTCATTAAGCTCCATTTCACTCGGATTCCACGGCGGTGTGGCGAGGCCTCGGAGTGCTTTCTGTTAGACTTATGCCCGTTATAGTGAGTAGGTATATTCAACACACGTATAAAGCTTCTTATTGCGATTAATTTTTACCTAATGGCAGAAAGATGTCATATTTTGCTTTGCAACCGGTTTACTCTTCGTGGCATATAAACTAAAAACTACATTTCATGTCAGTTTTATGAGAAACAAACTACAATTATTCACCAATCAATGAATATCTTCTTACAGTTGAAGTTATTCCAAAAAAAATATTGCAATGACTAAACTGTAATTTATGAATAATATCTGTGAGTTGGTTTTCTGCTAGTCAGGCAGAGCAACGGAACACCTCTGATGCTAAGGCATTAGAGCTCTTTAGAGGCAGCCGGGACTATCTCTTGGAGCAGGCGGTGAGGCCGGGCCCGATGCAGCTGGCGAAGGCCATCATGTGGGGGATGACATTCTGCTCGTAGGCTCCCGTAAAGAGGTGTGACCAGGGGCCCTGCGCAAACACCATGACGTCGTCCCCGCCGTGAGTCTCGTCCTTCAGGGGAACCGGCGACGGGAATGTATAATTCGCATTATCTGCAGAATAACACAACGGTTAGTATCATTTTTGGTGTTAAAATATATCAGATTTATTTTTTAATAATTTGTGAAAGGTTGACTTTCTCTTCATCAAGCTATGGTCTTGATACTCACGCAGGTCGTCGTTTGACAAGTCCCTGCGGCCGCCGACCTCTGGTGTGTAGGAAGGCCCGTTGGCGTACGAGAGCTTGGTGTAGGGCAGGCCGTCTTTGCCCACTCCCCCAAAGCCGAGGATGTCGGAGCCGCGTGCGCCGTAGCCAGCGTAGCTCATGGTGTGGGCGTGGTCTGAAGTGACCACCAGCAGCGTGTCGGAGGCCACCAGCTCCGCGGCTGCCTGCACCGCTGCCGAAAACTCGATCGTCTCATCGAGCGCCTTCTGGGCGTGGTTCTCGTGGTGCCCCTGGTCAATTCTGCCGCCTGAAAATTTTCAACTTGTATTAAAAAAAAAACGTCATTATTATGGATATGAAGTCTTCGCAACTTGCTAATACTGGATTGGTCGAGTCAGAGGCAATAAAATACATTCGTAAAATCTAAAAAGTGAAGGTTTTTTTGGTAGGGTTTATTTTTACCGTAATTTAATACAACGAATAATTTTTAATGTTTTGTTTACTTGCTATTAAAAAATGTATTAACAGTTATCTTTTTATACTTTTAAGAGACGAAGACATGCGTGCCTGCTTAAGCATATTATATATGTTTTAATTGAGTTTTTTTTTATAAAAATAGGAATTTATAATAATAAAATATATTGTGTTTACAATCTAAAAAAAGTCGCAGCGTCTAAAAATATTTTCTGTTGAAATCATTGACTTCGCAAACGGTTTTTAAAGGTCACGTCTATAATACTTTGAAAATATGAAAGCATATATTTAAAAAGATATTCCTACCTTCAACAAATAAAAAGAATCCCTTCTCTTCCTTGGAGAGTAGTCGGATGGCGGCGCGGGTCATTTCTGCGAGGGTGGGCTCAGTGGAGGGGTCTGCGTCCAGGTGGTACTGCATGTGGTCGGGGTCGAACAGCCCGAGCAGATAGTCCGTGGTCTCGGGCGTGGCCACCAGGCCGTCCCGGGAGGTGACGTAGGACCACTGAGCGCCCCGCCGCTGCTTGTCCGCTTTCCAGAGAGCCACCAAGTCCACACCGTCGTGCCGCACCCCAGCCAGGCCTTCTTCATCGATGGAGCTGTTCGGCAGGAAGTTCTTCCGACCCCCTCCCATAATAACCTTGATAAAAATGAAATACACGTTTTTAAGCATAACTTTCGATAAATTCATATTGCTTGTAGATGTTTGTTGACAGTGCAAATAATAACACCGGCAGACTGGCAAAAGCGACGGAGGAGTCAAGGCAGGAACGTCAGTGAATCTGACCTTCATGACACTCTGATGCATGTATCGACTACGCGGCCGCTCGGGTAGCTTGGCATTATTTACTGCGAGTATGTGCTCCTTCCTGGTCTATGCGCACAACATATCAACAGAAGATAAACCATCATCACACCCAGAGTATGTTTCCGAAGTGTATTACAACTAAGAGTTTACTTGAGATAATCAGTACTTAAAGTATCTGAACTGTGAACCCAGAACTCAAAAAAACCAACGCAGTAAACTGAATGACTGTGGCCAATGCCCGACTGGGTTAAAACTTACTACAGCGGATGTTACAATATCAAGTAATTTGAAGGTAGAGGCGATGAAAGCATTGAAATGCAAGTATGTTGCAAGTTTGAGAAACTGCAGCTGCGGCTGTGCTTACTCTGTGGTTCATGCCGGGCTCGGTGGTGATGAGCTGTGTGGCGAGGTCGAGGCAGCGCGCGGGGTTTTCCCCGGCGTTGATGACGTCGTGATCTGCTTCCCAGTCCCTCTCAGATGTGTGGCCGTACGTCCCGGAGGGGGACGCGTGCGTCACTCGAGTCGTGGTTACGAAACCTGCAATTTTTAACATTTTGGATGAAACAACTCAACATATTACAAATACGCGATTGTGGCTAGTTTTTTTTTTTTAAATAATATGTTATTTCAACGGTACCACTACGTCAAGAAACATAGCTAAATCTACTAAGCTGTTAGTTATGAAAATGTGCCGAAATTCATAAAAAAAAGTTAGGTTAGAATATTTTGAAGAAATATTAAATAAAACGGTTTGCATAATGCTACATATACCGAGAAAAGACCTGAACGTTTATATTTTTTATGTCGGTTGTGGGTATCTGTTGAGTTATAGGGTAACCAAATTGACTAAACTGATGTGCGTAGCGGGCAAAATTCGCGTAAAATTGCGCGTGTGAAATCTAGTCTATACACTCTATGATTTGCACTTTTTGATTTTTTTTTCTTCCGTTTAGCAACTCCGAGTTAATTATGAGATTTTTGTTAATACACTGATGTGCAAAGCGGACGAAATTCGCGTAAAATTTCACGTGTGAAATCAAGTCTATACACTCTTTGATTTGCATGTAGTCAAATAAATAGTTTCCTTTAAAAAGTTGAACCACTTTGCGGATTACTTGGCATCACAACAACACCACTTTGTCCTAAAAGTTGTTCAATAATTGGAGGATTATCATTCTCTGACCACTGCACTTCTTCATTGTCACTTTGTTCAGAATCATTGGACAGTATTGGTAGAAGTAAACGTTGACGAGTCCTAAACAAACATTACGAGCTGTAAACCTAAAAAGTAAAATGTCGTTCGGCCGCTTTTAGAGTAAACACATTCAAAAACGTATTAATACGCGCGCCGCCTTTGGACAGCAGTCCGCGAAACGGGTACCAGTATCCGCCCTGCCTTTAGCGTGTAACATTGTAATTCAAAATATATATAAAAACCCGAAAAGACTGATAAATTCAGTCAGATTGTTTATTCAACAGGTAAAGTGACAAGTATGGACGCACCTGTGGCCATGCCGGCGTCCTGCGCCCACGTGGCGAAGGACGGCACGTGGTGGGCGTCGTTGGCGGCGGCGGCGCAGTCCTTGCGCTTGACGGCGGCCGAGACGCCGATGGTGCCATAGTTGGCCTTCACCCCGCACAGGTACGCCGTGGCCGAGCACGCCGAGTCCGCCACTTGCTTGTCCACGCAATACGTCTGGAACCGATCGCAGACATCACCGTGAACACTATGCAGATACTCCAAACTGTGCATTACAACGCACAGTTCAAACCGCACCGGCATCGGGTGCGACAGGGGTGGCCAACTAGTCGATCGCGAAGCCGATATACTACACGATGAATAGAGCAATATATTTATTTCATACCAGTGCGAATCGGCATTTTCACACATAAAGCTAACGAAATTTATCTGGACGTGAATAACTTTGTTGATAAAATATTTTGCTTATTCACCCATAGCTATTGAAAGTGCACCTCGCACTAAAACACAGTGTACAGACATAGTATGCATTTCAAACCTCGCACATGACAAAAAGTCAATTGCGACACACTTTTTTTTATTCAGAATCCCAAAAAAGTATTATTTATAAAATTGAAAGATGGGTGAAGTGAAGCAGAGAAACTCTCAGAAATATATCATCGTGACTCGTGTACGAGAGTTTCTTTGAAATCATTTTCAATGTGTAAAAAAATGTGCCTAATCATATTAGTAAGTAATATATCTCACCCATGTTTCAATTTTAAAAATAATAGTGTGGATTCTGAATAAAAAAAGTGTGTCGCAATTGACTTTTGTGTTTGAAATGCATATTATGTTTGTACACTGTGTTTTAGTGCGAGGTGTACTCTCGAGAGCTATGGGTGAATAAGCAAAATATTTTATCAACAAAATTATTTACTGGCCCAAAAAGGTAACGTCCAGGAGAATTTCGTTAGCTTTAAGTGTGAAAATGCCGATTCGCACAGGTATGAATAAATATATTGCTCTATTCATCGAGAGGATCAAAAGTTAACGGTCAGAAATCTATCGGTTTAAATTTAATTTATTTTCATGGATGTATAATTGAGTAAAACGGATATTTTTTTAAGATATAAATAAAAATGGTTTCTGTTGCTTGAGGATATATCATGGAGGTAAAGATCTCGCCTTCAGTCTGGCGGGTGTCTGACCTTGGACAGGCCGGTGTAGGGGAAGTCCTCGAAGGAGAGGCGGCCCTCCTCGCCGGAGCGGCCCTGGCGCTGGCCCCGCAGCGCGCGCGCGGCGGTGATGGTGGCCACGGACATGCCGTCCCCCAGGAACATGATGACGCTGCGGGCTCGTCTCGTGTCCACCTCTCGCGCCAGGGCCGCCCGCAGGCTCTCCTGCGCCGCGCCCCGCCACTGCCCCGCCAGCCCCCCGTCAGCCCCCAGCGGCTCCTCCGTCAGCGCGCGCGCCCCTCGGACGCCCTCTGCGAAAAAACCCACAACAAATCAATACAAACATTGCGCTGTGTCCGTTTTTATGTGTCTAGTCTTACACGGGGGAGAACACAACATCACAACCACAGTAAATCATGCACGCTAGCAGCTAAGTCACACATTGAAAGCCCCGAAACCTGGGATAGCCAAACACTCCACCAAAACATCTACTATAATAATAGCCATTGTGTGTGTGTCTTAATATCTTAAAAGATACAACGCTGATTTTTTGCACGTAAGTTTAGTAAGTTTTTCCGCAGTTATGTGCCGAATTTCAAGACAGTAGGATAATATTTTCATTCATAAACTAATTAAATAAAACTATCAAATATGCTTTATGTACGAATTATATGATTCTGTTGTTCACAGCGAGAATTTCAAATTTAGAATTTTTACAAAAAAACAAAATATGATGCTTCTAAGAAATTTCCATTTTTTAGTAGCGTTAGAAATTATTAATCACATCAATTATAGCTTAAAATGCCTCCTAAAAAAATAACACCGTCTAAGCACAGCAAACGTAATTAAAAAAGAATAGCACAATTGAACGTGATAAAGACTACATCTAATAAAGAACAGTGCAGTGAAAGTGATTCGTTGTTTGTGACACGAAATGTGACATTTCCTAGAATGGCTTTGCTTTCGAAATTAATATCCGGTTATTCAAAATATATGTGTACAAGATGAAATCAAATATTCATCTAATTGTCAGCCAAACATATGTTCAAACACTATTGCATCGTTCATCGAATACGTCATTTTATGACGGGCTACATTTCTAGTTAGTTATAAAATCTATTGTAATAAACTTAATGAAAAATAAAAGAATTTTGAAATTTAAATAAAATTTTTTTATACGGTAAAATACTTTCCCTACAAAAACATGGGATCCGCCGGGATCAGGGAATGAATAGCCGCTGGAGTTTTTAAAATTATTTTTGATCGGTAACGTGTGTGCATAATTCACAATATATTCAATACCAACAAGCAGTGTTGATAATGTTATGAATTATTTGACACGTTTACAGTATATATATCTAAACGCATCATACAGGGTCCTGTTTTACATTTTTACCAGTCGCATACTTTTCGGTTTAGTCCTGGGTTTTGGCCGATCGCTAGTCGAATTGCCTGACAAAATTGTTCATTTTGTTTGTCTATTCATGAAATTTGCATGTTCTTAGGGAGGATAGTGTAGCTGACTCCGGGTTATTCAACGCCGCAGTTTTTATGCGTATTACTGCTGCCCAATAGTATTATTATTTGAAACTTTATTAATAAAGCTATTTTTTTGCTGCAGGCTGCAGAAACAGTAGCAGAAGCCCTCCTCCATCTCTAATCAAAGTACACATTGATTGCAATGCATTTCTTATCGCATATATGAAATATAAATATTTATGTTATATGTTTTTATTAATATTTTCGTTGTGTGAAGGGGGATATCGGTACTGCACTACGAAGAGCAAGTATTCAGGCGATGACAGATAATTACAGGCACGTGTCACTTCAGAAAAACGTGTGCGACAATATCGACAACAGCATATATGTGCGAGAAAGAATGTTGAAACGGCAGACGTGTATCCATCAATGGTGTGAAATATTATTAATGCATTGTTTCTAGAATTTAATTGTTTTAACAACCTACATTTGGTTTTGTATAAAACTTTTAATGATTAAAAGTTGGCTGTGATTTCTTTGACAAGACCTGGAATGACCCACACACACACTTTACAAGTGTTTATTCTCTTTTTGCTGTCCTGGCTCTTTAAGTAGGGCCTTAAAATATTTTGCGGATGTATCCAGTTTTATCGCGACATTCGAATCAATTAATTTCCTTTCTTTATCGTTCGCCGATTTCATAAAAAAAATGTTTGTTCAACTCTCTCCTTCTAATTGAAAGTAATTTCAGTTTATACGACAGCCAATTTCTCGGAAGGTTAAAATACTGATATTTAATACCGCCGGTCACAAAAATTTATTACCAATATGAAAAATTCCATCTAAATTATAATTTTAAAGCTGAACACTTTGCTTTACACTTTTTGCTTATTTCCTTGAAAATAAAAAAAAAAACACATTTAAACGTTAAATATATAGTGTATAAAAATATAAATAGTTGTATAAAATTGACCAAATAATAAATGAATATCTAAGTATTATTAATTTTTAATTTACACTTAAAACAAAGGTTGGTTTATTTGAGCTATTATAGTATTTACATTTATTTTAACAAATACGTAAATGTGCTTTGATCCGATGTTTTGATTTATTGGAAGTGTATTAGAGCGTATAATCTATTATTGATCGGTAAAATGATAAATGTGTTATTCAGACAGGGAAAATTTTGGTACATCTAATAATCAAAATTTTCAGAATTCTCATTTAAATAAATACAAAAATCAACATATTTAAAGTTCTCTATTAAATATAACCAAATTTTTATTTTTAACAAGCCTCAGGATGTTTAAGATATGTACCCAAAATACCGTATTATTAAAAAAAAAAAAAATTATGGCATAATATTAACTTCCACATTGTTATTTTGTATAATTTTACATAATATTTATTTATAATTTACTTACATACAAGCATTTCGTCTTTTGAAAGTAACGTTATTTATAGGAGTTCTAAATTATTTTACAATTACTTGTCGCTCAAATTCAGAAATACTGATTAAATTTGCAGGGTTACAAAGCAGTTACACAATGTTTATACTTAAATAGTTTGATAAAGATTTACGAGCTGCAATTAGATCAAATTATTAGAAAAAAGTAAATAAACAACATTAACAATTCGTTAATCACTTCACACATGATCAACAAGCAAACAAAAACATTTTATGCAATTTATGTGATGTTTTGAACAGATTTGTAGTCCTTTTTAATTTAGGTGTAAGAACAATAAAATCTAAATCGCTAAATATTTATAATATTGATTGGTTTCTCATGTGAATTAGATTATCGCAGTTGAAAAAGCAAGCGTTTTATAAAATTAATATTTTAATAAGAATTTTACTACCATGGCCTTAGCTATTTATTATTGTCTATTGTAATAAAGGCATGTGCATAAGAGATATGCCAATAACTTTAATTGTATTTTTTATTATTCGATAGTATAATGTAACTTTTAAGTGATAACGAGAATAATAATAAAAAAAATTACTTGAAAGTAGCTTCACTCACAAGCAATATCACACCGACATTCTATAACAGTCTGGTTTTTTGGGTGTTCAGTTAATTGTTTTAAGATTTTTACAATCTTATTTTTATGGAAAATAGTTTCAGCATGACGACTGAAACGTCTGAAGATAGATAGCTCAACACCCAAGACACCAAATCATCAATCTCCAATAACTACATTGGCAGCCAAAACCGACAAAAATACCTATGAATTCTTGCATTGAGATATAATTAAGGCTTAATATCCATGTATGCCTCATTAGTGATGATGATTAAATCAAGGCATTGGACCAAAAATAACAAATAATATACGACACATAAATTATTTAAAATATGAATAAAGTCGTATCAAAGTACGGGCTACAAATAATCAGAAGAAGAAAACACGCAAGGCAAAAATTAGCATAATTTTTTTATATCTTATACAAGAGTATAGTATATATACAAGAGTGTAGTATATAGAAGATGGTGTGATATTTTGATCATTATTAAAATTACAATCACAAAATGTGCTCAGTTTTATAATAAGAGGTGAGAAGTTATTATGTTATTGTGTTGGCACTAATAATGATACACGTGACAATTGCACCGACGACAATTTTCAATGATAAATACTTCCTTTTCATTTTATAATTATCAGTTTATCTTGTTATTTTAAATTACGGAAAAAAACACTTTAAAAAAATAATGATAATACTTTGAAAAAAATATTTATTTTGTGATTGCATCATAACATTATAAAAATATACATTCTACAAACTATTCACTGGTATACTATCCCAATAGATAAAATATAAAATAATATACAAGAAATTATATACATACCGACCTGTTGGGTAAATCAAAGTTTATGAATATACGAAGAAGTATAAGTATAAGTTTATAGTTTTTATTATATAGTAATGTCTTATATAAAAACGTGTATCTTCATATAATTGCAGTTTACTTGTGAGCCTCATCAAATTTGATGGTATTCATTCTGTTCCACACATTTTATTTTCTTTCGATCGAGTTAATCATACTGTCATTGTTTAATTGATACTGAATAAATCAGTTGTTGATAACCTACAAAATTTATTGGTCTGGATTTTCAATGGCGTTCATTGGTACATCCTGGACTTGCCGACTACCACAATGAAGCTCCAACTACACAAGACAGCTAGCATTGTTACTCTATAAATGTATTAATAGAATTGAGATTTGTCTGTGCGATTGGCATAACAATAAAACTCCGGTAAGTTGTGTTACACGAGTTTGAGCTTCTTCTATTAATATCAAAAACCACAAATTGTTTTGCTTTCGGTAATGAGGAGTCGTTTAATGTCATTTTTTTTAAAATGAAAAGCACTATCGTTAAATAAAATATGGACAAGACAATGAAATAAAAATTCTATAGTAAAATGCACAAACAATGAACAGTCTTATATAAAACGAATGATAAGAGAAATATAAAAAAATTCAGTGAGATATTATAATTTATTTCGTAAAACTAGATTTTTTGAAATAAGTAAATATATATAATAAATTTAATATGTTAACTCATCGTTAAAGTCCGTCTTGTGATGCAATTTTATATTGGCATGCGTTTTGTGGTTTATTTATATATTATTGTTAATAGATAAAAATCAAATGTAAGATTAAATTGAGCACTACTTCATACCTCAATCGACAAGTTGTTATGACACGTGTACGCGATGATGGAGAATTTACTAAATAATAATGCAATTTGTACTTATTATTGAAATATTGTCGATGCGATTTATACTTAATATTTTTGATGGCAGATTTTTTTATAATTATAGTAGTTTGTATTGGTTATCGAAATTATTAGGTTATGCTTGTTGAGAATGTACTATAATCAATGATTTTTTAAATGAATTTAACAATTTTATAAATATGCAATAAATTGATATACTGCATTTACATGCTTCCCTGAGATAATAATATATACATTTACGAAGTATCGATTTGAAATACTGTGATGTTTATGTATTAAATATTATCATCAAATAAAAATGTGCTAACAAAACAAAAATAAAAACATAAATACAGTCGTAAAATATTCGGTATAAACATGTAATATTATCCGCACAAAAATAATATATAAAAAACCAAAGCGTACCGATTACACAAAAATACATCCTGGACATACAAATATGCAAAAAAATGACTTTAAGAAAGGTCAACAGGAGGCGAGGATGAGGGGCGCAGAACCTCGGGGTCCTAGGAGGGGCCCCGGGAGTGGTCCCGGGGGGGTCCCCGGGGGGGGTCTCGGGGGGGTCCCCGGGGGGGGATCTCGGGGGAGTCCCCCCGGGGGGGGGGGGGGGCTTTCCATGGAATCTCTTATTCAAGGGGCGTCGGGCTCGGCATTGATCCTAACCTCTGCCGAAACGAGTGCGATAATCGCAACGACCGGCCAGTTCTTCCGTGCGTCGCCTAAAATGGTGCAATTAATGATTTATTGTTCAGTTTGTGGCCACTGTGCAATTGAGCGAATCGCGCTGCCAGTGCGGCGTTGGTGTAATCTATACTTTGAAATTAATGGCGAATGACGTTGTACGTGTCCTGTTGAAAAATAAACAGCAAATATCATATTGGTAGATATATAAATAGCTATCTGCAATGTGCACTTAAAATTTGTTTATAGCAAAATAATACGTATTTTCCTGTGACATTTGTGTACCTATTAATCATATAGTTTTTTAAAAATAAAATAAAAAGATTAGAGGAATGAAAAAAATGTTTATATTGCATAAGAATGTTTCTATGAATACATTTTTTTCAATTATGAGTAGCAGGCAATTAAAACTATCTTTATTTTTAATGTGAATTGATATTGAAGTTGTAATTTATTACGAGTGTGATTATATATATCTAGAGTGTTTTAAAGTATTCACAGTGGCAAACTTAAAAACAAATATTATCCGTATTTTTACTATTTAATATTATATATTGCTGTTTTTCTACTAGAAATGAAAAGAAACAAAGTCACTGGATTTATTCTTATTCAATCTCGAGGTAGAAAAGATGTCGATATAACAAACTCCGCCGTAAAGAAATGACATGTTGTCGAGGATAATTGATTAGACTATACGTATTGTTTCGATATATAATAAACATCCTTGAACTACCAATCATATCAATTGCAAGTTCCTTACAACTAAGATCAGACATGAAAAATACAGTAAATGCTTATAAAAAAGATACCTTTATTCTCTAAGTATTAAAAACATACCGCCAGTACACAAGTATACAGATCAAATTTAATAAAATATGAGATTCATATCTACTGCATTTTAATAATAAATTGTGGTTCAGACATTGCAAAAATCTATCATTAATAAAATAAAAAAATCAAATATTATGAATTAATAATAAAAAAGATTAACAAAAGGCGTTCAAACTCTTTTACGAGGTTATTTCAAATATGAAAAAAACAGAAGTCTTAACTGTTTTTTGAAAACAAATGTTTTTTTAACATTACTCAAATGCAAATAAAATAAAATTAAACATAAAACATCTTAGCCAAAAATGGGTTTTTGAACTTGTTGTTACTTTTAATTTTTAAGATTTTTAGTGCAAATATTGGCAATGAAGTTGTTTTCCTTAACTTTGTGGGAAGTCTTTTTTAGGCTAAACGGAAAACTACTCTAGTCATTACTTGCAATTATTTTTGGTAGGTTAAATTAAAATGACATTGGAATTCCCTATTGCAGATAAGCAGATTGAGTTGCACCTCATTCAATTATAAATGTTTTTTGTTTACATAAGCATTCATTAAATTTAAAGATAGTCAATGCGTATTGAAATTTACAATGTCGATAAAAATAATGACAATAAAGTGAAATTAATAAAATCATTGCGTTTTGTTAAAAATGAATCAGTTTATGATGAAATATTAAAATGAAACAAACAACAAAAAAATTAATGAAAATATATATAACCAACTTGCATTGATTTGGTGTTTATTTTTTGAGGAAAGCCTTATCACAAACGCCTACAATGTTTTTTCTATAGATATTTTCAATGTTATTTTATAATAGATGAAAGTATTTGCTGATGTTTGAAAATTAAACTAAATTAATACAATGGTTGATACATTTACGTCAGCAAAAAAACATATAATTTTAGATACTGCAAACATCTTTAAATTATGACTTTGGTGACTTGATTTATTAAATGCATTGGTTAAAAGTCAAGCTTTCGAATACTTAGCAAAAGACTGACAGGAAGATTGGGTAATTTATTTCTCAAAACAAAGTGTAGGGGAAGTGAAAAAAGTAGAGATGGGTCACCGTACCTTTTTTGGATACCGTAAAAACACAGTCCAAAAAGATTGTTTATAGATTAAGTCCCGTAGCTCATTTGGCGATCGAATTTTTTTTGATAAGGATTTATTTTAAAGCTGTTTATAATTTTGGGAACTGATTACACACATAACACTGGAGGGTATGGACAGAAGCGGTGGACAAGACCTTCTGGTGAGTGTGGAACATTGAACTGTTGAGCCACTGGTCAGCGTGGTCTTCAGTCGAAGGGGAGGTTATCGGCAGTCACTATCATTATGCACATTGACGGACGTCAAAGCCTTATCAGATACGCATGTGTTTATTTGTCGTTTCGCATTAGATTAAGTTGTTTTCAAACACGATCTTTGCCCAAAGAAAAGTTGACAAATAATATTTATCGCATATTTTATAACGTAAAGTTTAAGTTTAAATAATATTTGCACTTGAAGTAATATCTGTAACGACAAGGAAGCGAATGTTTTGATAAGATTCTATTGGCATTAGTATTGTGAACATGACATAATTTGTGAAATTTTATGTTTGAGTACAGCTTGGTTTAAAATCAATATTTTAACAGGTGCTTTGTTAAAATATAAATTGAGGGCGTGCAAAAATGCTTGTATGAATCAAAGGGATAAAAATATAAAAACAAATAGAATCTCAAAGTAATCATATTTAATATATATAAATTTATTATCGATTTAACTGCTTGTCCGATGGTTCATATAAGTAAAACACCAATTTGAAAATGCAAGCCATTATTTTCATTAAAAAAATCCTGAATGCCTGCAAGATGGGATATTTGGTGTCTGATTAAAGAAGGCAGAAAAATATCATCTGATTTATCGAATAAAATTTGTTGCCGTTTTAGAATATGTGACAAAGATGAGTAACAAAGATTGCGTAACAGTTTTCTAAGTATATGATATCATATCGATCTTTTCTTCCGTTTGATCAGATCGATCCCGAGGCTGAGCAAAAAGCAAACACAATATGCGGAAGTCGCATTTTCCTGCTACTGATTGTGTCTCTCGTCTGTGTCGATCAACAGACACGATCGTCTCGCACGTAACAGTGAAGTATAGCAACGCTACAAATTAATATAAATGAAAGTGAAGATTGATATTGCAATAAAATTCATGGCCATCGGCATTAATATTTGTTTTTTATTCAAAACATTGATTAAAACAATCAAAACAAAACAAACTCGAAGATATTAAATTACTTAATCGTAAAGAATGTGTAAAATAACCGAAATTTTTTTATTTCATATTCGTACTTGTTATGCTCTTTAAATATGTATAATATAAAATGTTCTTTAGTAAATATTATTTTTTTCAGATATCTGAAATTTTAAAATTCATTGATTTTTATTTGTCATACTAGTTGATTTTTAAAAAAATTGTTTTTCCAAACACAAACAGCGTGCAGTTAAATAAACATATATAGTTTTTTTTGTTATATAATACCTACAAATTGAATTATATTATACATATTATTGAGAGATGTAATATAATATATTAAGGTACTTTATCTGTCCATGTAATTGTGATATGCTTTAAAATGCATTGAATACACTCCCCAGAAAAAAATGTTTCATAGTACGAGAAAAAATATTTTTCTGATTCCTTAACTATTTTTGTAAGTTGAAGAATAAATATGATTTGTATATAAAATATTTATGATCGCTATTATATAACATTGAAGGCATGTAATACATATAAATTTTTAAATAACAACAACGCCGCTGCAGGGTCGCAGCTGGGACAGATTTTCCAAAACGACTTAACCCGACAAGAGAGAGGTATTTCAAAAACAAACAAGTACTTCATATGTTTGTAAATGTATAATATCATCGTGTATTTTATATACACGATGATATTGATGATGATGAACTACTTGCTTGTTTCATAACCATAATTCATGTCAAAGATAAAGTTTCGTATCAATTGAAAAAAAGGGATTATTCAATACTCGAAACATTTTTAGCAACAGTACAGTGCTATCTCAGATAAAAATGGTACCGATGAATGAAGCATCCGAAATCAAACATAATTGAGAAAAACTATCTGCATTCCTCATACAATCAATACATTTTTATTTCAATATGAAATATGATTATATATAGTGAGTAATGACTTTAAGAATGTCGGAGGTATGCCGAGTCTTCGCAATTTCCTCCTATTGTAATATTTTTTATCAAAACATATATCTTAATTTTTTAAAAGTATACTTATAATTAAATAATAATAGGAAAGCGTGTTATATTTTGGGGTTTACACTTTGTGTACTCTTAATAAGAAACGTTCATTAAAAAAAAAAAAAAAATTGACACTCACCGTCTTTTAAAGGAATGTCGAGAGTTTTTCCTTCCGCCCGCATCATCAAGGAGATGACCAGCACCAGGAGCAACGGTAGAAGGCGATCCATCATTATCACAATAATACTTAACGTCTATTTGTAGCGAATAAAACAACAATCTAACAATTGACTAGCTGTCGTAATACGAAAGGTGACGATCACCGACAAAAGCCGCGAAGAACGACCGCCCCGCAATACTGAAGGAGAAGTCTAACTGGTCTAAAAACGGCGATTCGGACGCAAGCTCTCGAGTCGGGATGGACGTTTTGGAGGTTATGGATGTCGAGAGGAGGTCATGCCGGGGCTCGCGGGCTGAGGACTGCGCTCAGGACTGCGCAGCGCCGCAAGTGGCGCGGATGCCTTCACAGCACTGAGCGGCCGCGTCGCCCGTCCGCTTTTATATCCGGCGGCCCTCGCTGGTGGATGCTCTCGTGAGCCTCGGCGCCGTCTTGGCTCCGGCGAGGACACAGCAGAGCGACCGTCGCCATTGCCTCAAAAAAAAATTGATAATTTTTTATATTTTATATTTTGGGCACTCTGGTAATGCGAAAAATTGAAGCGGTAGTAATGTGGGTTTATAGGTATACCATGGCACCACGTCACGTACTTGATACTGGCCATAAATATTGCATCCTACAGCTAGTTGTTATTATAAAAAAAGACGTTGGAAGGAGGAAACTTGTAACCAAGCTCTTATGAGGAGAGGCACTAGAAGAAGATGTTAATTTGCAGTAGTTAGGGCTATGGTTGAAATACTGCGCGCAGGTTGTGGGGCTTACAACATGTGGCTTAGGTGTTAGCGTATACAACACCTAATCGAGGATCTTTTATTGGGAAATCACAGCGATTGAAATTTATAAAATGCAAAAAAATGGAAGAGTTCCTTAGATTATACGATTAATCATTTTTTTACCAGACAACGTCGGAAACGAGTCACTCTCAATGCTGTATTACACCCAATAATTGTAATTCAACAATAGTGACCGAAAACGAGATGGAAACGAATCAAAATTTTTATTGATAGTTAAATGTGATAAGATGGTCTAATTACTTTTCATGAACAAATTTAATAAAAAAGTAAAATTATATTATGTATTATGCGGTAATCCTTCTTCGTCTTCTGATATTTTAGGTCAAAACCGGAAATAAATAATTATAATGAAGTCTAAAAGAGACACGGGTACATTCCTTAAATATATATTTTCTAGATATTCTTATCGTATTTTACTAGGTTTGAAGAATTTTGATGAAAATTCTCAAAAAACCAAGGAATTTCACCAACCGCTGTTTCTAAACGAGATGTATTTTTTAATGTGCATAAAGATTGTTTTAGAAATATATTTGTATTCAACGAAGTAAAACCTTGAAAATACAAAAAAATATAACCCTTGGATTATGAAAATAGGTATTTTTAGTATATTTTGAGTTATGGATTAAACTCCCATTAAATATGTACGCATATTCTGTAAAAGGTAGTGATTTTCAGATAAGTTGTGTAGTAAATAAAGTACAAAATTTTGGTTAAAACGAATTGATGATAGTAAAATATTTTGATACAAACTGATTATATGAATTATGATAATATATATAGAAATATATACTGACCAAGACCCTTATTCTCCAAAGATGAGAAAAGACAAATGGAAAACTAGAAATTAAGAAATTATGAATACTATGATGAAAATATACTAACAGGATTTTAAAAACATACTTAAGATTGTGTTATTTACCCAGTTTAATATATTTGTCATCTCAGTTTTCTTTTATATTGTTATAAAAAATGCAGTGGAAGATTAGTGTTATAAGATAAAAGTAAATGCCTGCTAAGTGAGAGTGGCTACAAATAAATGAACGCCAGGCTAAAAAAAATAATCCCTTAGTTATAAAACGAGAGAGTTTCCACTACTCCTGTTTCCGACGTTAAGATTTAAAAATAACATTTAATGCCATTTTTTTAAAATACAGTATAAAAAAGGTATTTCTATCCAAATATCACTCAAAAGTAAGCAGCTACAAAATTCCCAAAATTTATATTTTGATTTTAAAACGATTGAATACAGTAAGCAATATTTTTAAGTAATCCTTTATGTGGTGGCTCAAGAACCGAGGAACTGGCAACCATGGAGCTGCAGGTCAGCAGTCAGGTAATCAACTAGCTACCGCATGCTCTTTACCAGCACGTGTGACAATGAATATATTCCAGGAACATCTTCTATTTTGAATAACAATGACATCATTTAAAAATGCATAGACATGTTTTTTATAAGAACATGTTATAGACACCTAAACAACCTTGGATTAAAAGATTTACTAAATTTTTTTAATAAGAAATGTGTGGTATTTATTTTTAAAATCACACCAATAATCAAGCATAACTGAATTGTCTTCCTGAGATATTTTTTTCAGTAAAAAATAAGATATCCTGATATACAATATGTTGATATTTGTGTTGTTAGTATATTTTTAGTTTACAGAATGTAAGGGCTTTGGAGTAGGTATTCAATACGCATTATATTTTTATTAATTTCAGGAAACATTGTTATTTAAGGACACCCATGTTTCTATCCAGTTAGGTTGTTATCAATTTTGGGCATAACTGTGCAAATTGAAACCGGAGATTTTCATCAGTTAAGAATTCGTTTATCAGAACAATAATCGAACCGGTAAACTCTCGCTCATGAATCAACAGTCGTTGGAGTCAAAATATGTCGTGAATTAAACCTGCTTTTAGTTGAGCTTGAATTTTCCCGTATAATAATTATGTTAATGGCCCTTTCGAGATGAGTCAGGCAATAAAAATTAAAACGTATTTAAACGATTGTGTAGTATACGTACATAATTATTTTTATTTCACTCGAAATACGGGATCCTTGTTCTCCTTTCTAATTGAACGGTCATTTGTGATGACTTTGCGGTAAAAAATACTTTGTTTTATAATTTTAATTTTAATTAAAAATTCGTTTTCTTTTTACATTTAATACTTGACATATAATGCATCCAAAAACTACATTCGCTATTATTTATTGATATAATGTTTTCATTACACAACAGCGAAAAGATATAAATAAATTTAAAGAAACATCTAAATGTTTCTTTAATCGAAGGTTGAATTGTTTCAATGAAAAAATACTAGTTAAATTAAAAATAATTAGACTGTATCCCCAGAAGATTTATATTTGTTACTAAGTTTAAATAAACCATTACAATTCAATGTTTTTTTAATATATACGAGTATATTTAAGTCAGTTTTTTATTAATAATATTCAAAGTATCTTCAAATATATTGAAATGATCTACTTTATTTATTTACTTTTTTGCAACGAGCTAGAACATTGTCATTGACCGTATTTTTTATTTTCGTTACCCGTCGATAATTTACGAGCACAGGTATTCTCAATTGAGGCACGCCATATTATCATCTCAACATTACACTGTTCAGACGTATTTTTGATTATCAATTTATTTTACGTATTCAAAAGATTCAAAGTTTTAATGTAAGTTTATCTTATCGCTTCTTTAATATGCATCGAGGACAACTGCATCAGAAAATTAACGCGATAGCTATTTATACAAGCAGATACTTGCGTGGACAAACTGCAAAGTAAGAGGTATAGGAGACCCAAAAGTTAATTGTAAGTTACACGAAGTTTTAGTAGAGCCGTTCCATAAACACAAGTTGATTACAAACATTCAGTAGCTGGCTTAGTGAACTACTAGAGAAGTTTACTTAATGAACATATAAACATTTGCATATTTTATTTTAATTTATTAAAATAATTGAAAATAGGCTTACGACTAACAATTGATTTCTGAAGCAGAAAATGTTTTTTTAAAATTAATTTTAAGCTTAAAATAAATATAGATACTTCAATCTATTTTTGGTTATTTTATAAAAAAAGTTGGTGTCATATATTGTACAAAGCAATGTCTAAGTATTTTTACAAAACAAATATTCTTAAGATTTTGCTGAATATTAAAATATTCTTATTATCGTTAATCAGATAATCAGTATGCGTTGTATATAAATTTTGTTTATGAATTTTTATAAAGTAATTTGATTCCTTACTTTTTTGAGTTCATTTTTAAATCCATTTGACTAAATTTACAAAAATAAAAGATTATCTTCTTGAAATACAAATAAGTTTATTTCGACCGTATGTGAAGTGAATTTATGTATACGAGATTAGGAGAGGGAGAGAAGAAAATTTATTACACCATTATCTTTATTCACCAAAAAGTTATTTGATTTCTTTTTTGATTGTTATTGTAATGTGAAATAAACCTGTTTGCTTAAAAACGGAGTAACGAATACACAATAACCGCCAGTTTCGTGTTAAAAAAATATTATTTTTTTTGTTATTATATCATGGTGATATCTTATATTAGCCCCTAAAAAAGGTTTTGTTTCTCCTACATAATACAAAAGTTAACATTTTATAAATATATAAACAATATTAAATGAATACAATATATATTCATACAAACTTTAAACACTTATCATAACCAAAACCATAAGATGGGAATAAATATTTTTTACAAAAAATGTTAAAAAGTTAATTATTTGAGGAACACACTTCGGTATTTTATATTTAATGTATTATATATTTATTATGTATTAAGTATTATATATTATAATGTTTTTGGGATGATTGCTTATGCAGCAATTTAATATATTAATACTGGGTGAGTTTAGTTTACATGGTAATCAATAATGTATTTTATGAATCAATTTCTGAAGTAGTCTAAAGGTTTAAGTGTATGGCTATCGTGTATTTTTTTTTAATTTCATGAAATATACGGTAATTAACTAAGACTACAAAAAAGATCTCTAATAAAACATATTTAAAATGTTACTTGTATTTTACATTCTCTTATCAGATGTAATCTAGTGATATTTCAAAATTTTTATGTAACCAGTGTGGAAATGAATTCCGTTGACTCCAACAGTCTTTAAATGGAACCGGTTGTATCGAAAATAATAAATAAATAATGTAAATTTTATTTATTATATAATATTTCGTGTTATTCTTAAATGTGTAAATATTAATATATAATAACATAACAATATAATAGACTTGTCTATGTCAGTAGTAACGTTTAAAAATAAACATAAATCCATATTCATGTCAATAAAGGATGATCGGGACAACTCCGGGAGACTTGCGTGGAAAGTTTAAGGCCATTTAAACTTGTATTTTATTTTTTACATTTATTGAAATTTTAAATTTATTTAATACTGTTTAAATAATGCAAAATATTAACATTACTTTGCATTAATGGCACGTAATTTTACTAAACATGAGTTATCAATTTTAAGACATGCTTTTGATTAATTCAATCTTGAGTTTTGTGAGATTACCAGAAGTCAAATAAATGCACAGGCGATTGCATAAATGGAATAAATAGAGTCTTCAAATTTTTAAAAAGGTATTATTATATATTTCACCTTTTTTATCTTAAAACTAAAACTGTTTGAGTGTCTTTGACTTACAGCGGGATTGAATGAAATTTAATTATTAGATTATGTCTTTGACTAATTAATATGTCCTCAACTTTTGATAAATAAGTAAAGTTATTTTAATAAATGTATTGAAGATAATTGGGTTTAGCTTAATTTTTGTTAAACTTGTGGTATATTAATTGGAAGAAATAAAATATAAATTAAAACAAAATAAAAAAATTGATCTAATGAAAGTACCAACCTTGAAAATGATTCATAATTTTCTATTTTTATTACATAAACTATAATTATCTAATTATCCGATGAAATTGCTATTTCAATTACCACACATTTAGATGTATTGGAATTTATCTTTAAAATATAAATGCTAGTCAGACTGGAGTTGCAATTTTTTTTTCTACATAATACGTGAGGAAAGACAAATCATTATGTATATTTAATATTTATATTTTTATAAATCCAAACGTCATGGTTTAAATGCCATCTTGTTGAAAGACACTTGTTTCAAGAAAACATTTCATATTAAAATATCTCAAACTTTTACCTAACTAATAAGTGGACAAAAAACTTTTTGACAAAATACATGTGATTAAATGAAAATTATTTTATTATTTATTTATTATATTATTATGTAAAAATAAAATATGCTCCTGAATAAATCATATGTCAACGACAATAAATCAATCACATTTTTGCTAATATTTATTTATAATTTGAGAATGATTGCATGTACTTGCTAACTGGAGTGACTTGGATTTACTATATATTGTTTAATCTCGAATAGTATCATTCAAGATAAAACTACAAACGTACTCATTCAACATAAATGCTCTTGACGTGATATATTGGGACATACTTTAAGATATTTACTTGGATAAAGCGATTAGAAACTTAGTGACATTACGAAGAAAAAGTACATTTTATCATAATGGTGGTATGAAAATAATTAAATATACTTATACATATATATAAGACAAGCTTATCACTCAAATACAAAGTAGAATTGCAGATTAGCACTTAATGACATTGTGATAGCATTTCAATCTTAATTGCGATTATTCCACTATACAAATAAATTATAATATATAACGAGAGGCATATGCAAATGCAACATTGTTAAAATAACAATATAAAACATGTTTTTTATTATTTAATAATGCCACGTGCGTATTTAAAACAAGTATTTGGGTTGAGAATTCCCGATTCGCTCGTCTCTAAAATATTATTTTAATTTTTAAGCTGTTGCCTTTATGTGAACGATTTGGTTAATTAGTTTCGGTTAAATAAATATACTGGAATTGGCAAAGACTTTCGGCAAAGAAATAAATTTTTCAAGGGTTTCGATTGAGTGTTTTGTTAATTTCTTCAGTATTACATATGATAAGAATAAGTATAGCAGGTTCTAAAACACGCCAGGGTGAAACATTTTGCATAATTTTTAATTTGTTCATTCGCTATTTTGTTTTAATCAATAATCTTTTGCATTTTATAAGCATCAAAATTATAGTTAATGTTAACCACAAGTTTCTATGTATGATTTAAGGTCTTTACACCCGTAGAAACAAATCGCACCACCAACTTGCAGCTAGCCAATAGCGTCCCTTTATTTTGGGTGTTTTTTTTATGGTTCTGCCTAAAATGTAGGACGCTATTCGCTAGCTGCAAGTTGGTGGAGCGATTTGTTTCTATGTGTGCAGAGGGCTAGAGCCAAGATAACAAGATAATGATGTGTTCATAATTTATGGTAGATTTCAAAGAGCCTGATAACAGCTTACGCTGTCACTGTAGTCAATTCTTAAGTAGATTCCGTTTACAACACCGAAGGTCTATTCATGTTAATCTGTGCACTCCGCGCCGGCGACTGTGACAGTCGGCGGGGCGTCGCGTGCGGCACATTGTGCGGCACATTGTGCCTTCAGCAAACGATGGAAGATGAGGCGACACAACACTTGTCGCAACTCCCGGCTTATCGTGTGACCGCTGCGTGCGCCCGAGGGCTGCCGACACGCCGTGACGAGACTCAAGCGGCCCAAACACGCTGCCGCACAGCCGACAGCCGAATGCTAATCAATAGCCTCGCGTTTTCTTATTTTATCACCGTTCGCTTGTCGGTTGTGTTGCAGCGGGTGTAGGCAGCATTTATTTCACTTTCAGAATTTTTTTTCTTCAGATAATTAGAACCATTTACGCTATAATTTGAGAACTATAGGAATACATTGAGAAGTTGTTTACCGAATTTTTCAGACGATATTTTTTTAAAAATCCATGAAAATATGTAAAATATTTGGTGTGTTTTTTCTGAAGTGTGAAAAAATCGTTTCGTTCTACTTTATACTGAAACAAATCAGTTTCCAGTGTTAAAGAATTCACAATGATTTTTTTCAACTGTTGTTTTACTTTGGATCAGATGAGACTCCTGATGAAATATATTACGAATTGACGTACTCCTGCTATTTTTTAAAAATGTTTTATTTACACAAATTAGAGCATTATCAATAGCCATTATCAAACGACATGCAACAAACAAATGTTGGCAACATCGTGTTCAGACACTGCAATCATTTTTAGTGTTTGAATAATTCTGATAAGTCATACGTTGTCGGTACTTTAAACATTAATTCATTAACAAATTACCTGTTTTTTTACGCCACGTGCAAACACTATAAAAACTTTATATTAAAATATTCACACGCAAAGCTAGCTGTATGAAAAGGACATATTCATAATTTAATAAATATTTTATATAATTGAGCTAATTAAAAGATCTATATATTCTTTAAATGACATGAAAGTGAATTATTTTATTCATTTTAGTCTGAAACTAAAAAAAAAAGTATGCAAATTTTACGAGGATCTGCATTAAAAAAGTAGTATTTTAAACTAGACAATATTTATTGTGTATGATTTAGGACACGGTACTGAAAAATAAAATAAAATTCAATAACGTTTGCATCCATAAATTTAAAAAGAACTATACGCAATGAATTGGTTGCTGCTGTCATCAATTTATTAAAGAGAGTGTATATTTTTACACTGATATAGATTTTTCTTATCAGTGGGTTTTTCTCAGTTTGTTTACTGCCAAATTTCCCTCTGCAAATAATTTAAATTATCAACGCACAAAATATATATATTACCTGAACCACTTATTTGCGTTGGGTTTTTTTTCTAAATGAGCTTTAAATAAATGGATTCCTTAAAAAACCGTATATGCCTCAAAAACGATTTGATTGAAAAAAAAAAAACCAACCAGCATTATGTGCGAAAAACCCAGGGGAACTTGTGAATATAATGAGAAGTGAAATTATTAGTATATCAACTATTAATTGAGAAATCACCATGAATCAAATTATTCTTGCGATAATTATATATATATATATATATATGGTAAGTGTCTGTTATTTTAGTAATTTTAGTACATGCGGTTAGTTTACTATTCCTGAGTTGAATTTCAGTGAGATTTCAGGTGCGTGCCATACTTTATCTAACACAGATAGATTACAGATTTCTACACACCGTTCGAGCATAAATGCTACAATTTTTTAAAATATTTTGTAACTTAAGATTTGTTTAATAAACCATGTAATAATAAATACTGAAATTAATATTTTTGAAAACATTGGTGTATTGTCGATTCCTACGTGGTATAAATCACAGCACTTGGGCAGCGATGTCGTGGGCAGCACGTGGCTGATAAGGGATTTTTATTCGAAAGTGTCGATATGGAGTGAAACGCGTGACAGGTCAATGGTATCTGCTGAGTACCAGCCTTCTGGAGAGGTCAAGGGTTCGATCTATTAATGTTTCACCAGTCAAAAATGTTATTTCTCAATATTCACTGATAATGCTATCGATAATTATGTTATTTATAGCTGCGCGCTTGCGGATCTCTGAATAATGCGACTAAAATCCAACACTCATTTATTTACACATTTTAATGCCGAAGTGGATTATACATTATACACATAATTTTTAAACCAGAGATTAATGTTTAACTATCTAAATTACAATATAATGCTGCTCACCATCTCTTGAGATTTATAAATATATAGTAGTTCCATGACATTTTATCCCTTCATTTCTAAATGAATATTTCCCATTGTATCCATTAAAACGTCTCAAAATTGCATGCACATCAACACAAGTAGTCGAAAATCAACAGGAACGAGAACAACAGCATGCAGCTGAGTTTTTATCAACTGTAAAGAAAGAAAGCAGTTTTATTACTTACCAGATTTGTAAGTCAAAGATATTTGTCAAACCAGTAATTTTAAAATGCAGCTGTAGATTCATTTTATTATATGTCAGGGCTGAAAGTAAATGGAAAAACGAGGAAACTAACAGCGAAGTACTTGCCGGAAGTTTTTCAGTTGAATAAAGGGTAATTTGCCGCTGAATGAATCGTGACTGTCAAAAGTATAGGAAGATGAAGATTTGAAACCACTTGAAGAAATGTGTCCTATTGGATATTTGTGTTAATGCGACTTAACCTTACTTGGTGTCCATCCCCCGTCTGCCACAAAAAAAAACCGTTTTACCTGGCGAAATCGTGTCATTTAATTAATTTAATTGTAACTTGATGTTTTTATAGAGTATTGAAAAAACTATAAATTATATATTTTTATTTTTTATTATTTAATTAACGTCCATTTTCAGGGTAAAATAAAATCTTGAAGATGTTGAAAAATTGGATAAAATGACGACTATTCAAAACAATGTGTGATAAAAAACTTAGGTCCTTAGGGGTCTAGGTCCCATAATCGAGCTCTTTTGATCATTTTCTAGTCCGTTTTGCGAAAAATCGACTGCACCAATCAAAAATATTTAAATTCAAAAAGTTTGATACACTCCTTTTTCCGAATACCATATATTTTTATTTCTTATAAATTTACTATTAATATGATAAATATGTGTTTTTCCGACTGAAGTGTAGGAATTTGGAGATTCGTCTGGTACATTTTCCATGAATCCTAAACATTTAAAAGTCTTTTTTTAAAATTGGAATTGAAAGATTAAATATAAACCATGTGCGCCTTATTAATTTAAAAATTAAAAAAAAAAAAATCTTTAACAAACTTTGGTTTTGAAAAGTCGCCATTTTATCCAATTTTTCAACATCTTCAAGATTTTATTTTACCCTAAAAATGGACGTTAATTTAATAATAAAAAATAGGTAAATATAATTTATAGTTTTTTCAATACTCTGTAAAAAAAACAATTTTCGATATAGAAAAAAAAAGTGACAATTAAATTAATTAAATTACACGATTTCGCCAGGTAATGGACTGACTGTGGTGTCCGGTTGGACACCAGGGGCAATTAAATGGCTGGGAGCAACTGCCTTAAAGGTGGTCGGTGGTTGTATTCAGTGAGGCGGGCATACCGAGTTTAGGTTGTTCTACTTGGTGGCGAGGAGCAGCGCAGCCAGCGCCAGGAGGAGCAGGGAGGGGCGAGTGAGGTCCGCGCCGGAGCAGGCGTTGTCTGGAGACCCCACGCAGAGGGCGTAGGCCATGAGGTGCGGCAGGGCGCTCTGCTCGTAGCTGCCCGTGAACAGCTGTTGGTGGGGTCCACGAGCGAACACCGCCACATCCTCGCCGCCGTGCGTCTCCGACTCCAGCGGCACCGTCCCCGGGTAGCGGAACGTCGGCCGCTCTGCAACACAGCCCGGCCCATTTCAATCCCTTCAGCCACTTCAGCCGCTCCACTATCCTCGTGATACTTATATTTAGATGCAATTTAGCTTTCGTTGCGTTTCAATTGTACAAAAAAATAATAACAATCAATATTCATTCAAAATATTCAATATTATTGGCAGAGAGTACTTGGTGGAATTCCATTTTAATATTTTTGAGTAAAATACTTCAGTGATTTTCCACATTTCCACCACCGGTTTCGCCAACCTTTCACGTTGGCACATACAAAAAAATATGATTTTGATCTTTAGGACGCACGTGCTTTCTAATGAATGTTTTTGGCAGAAAGTGCCAAGTGAAATTTTTTACACTGATATTTTTGCTAGAGTTGTTTTATGAAGCGACTGATTTTGTATTTTAATTATATGTCAATGCAAACCGTGATGTTGGATAAAATAAATCTTGAAGAAATATCACTTTATCTTTCATTATTTTAAATATTATACATCCACGTGTATTTTAATATAACAAATGTATGAAAACATCAAAACAAAAGGAAATTGTGTTTTTTTTAATTATTATGTGTGAGTTTGATAAAATAAAGGCGTGCAGCTAATATTATTATGTAGACTGCGGAAAAATGATAATAAACACAAATAATAAAACATATTATATGTTTTTAATGAATGCGTATTGTTTTGTTTAAATTTGTAGAATGCAAACAAAATGTTGAAAAAAAAAAATTACGTTAAAAAAAACCCCAGAACTCACTTATCAAGATTCAAGACTTGGGCAAAAACAATCTTTGATATATACGGAGATTGATATGCACAGAGATTGGTATAATAAGTGTATCTATATTATAAGGACTTACTCTCAATGAATTCCTTCTCCTTTGTTACGTCAGCTCTGAAGCCGTCGACTTCCTTGCGGTAGCCCAGGCCGTTGGCGTAGCTGAGGGTCAGGTACGGGAGCTCGTCGAGCCCCGGCCAGGTGTCGGAGGCCCCTAAGATATCGTTGCCTCTGCTCGGGTATCTGAAAATACATAATCGGATCAAAACCCACCCGAAAATAATAAATCACAGGGATGCAGCTTAAAAAGATCAAGAGTTATACATTATTTTTATACAAAATAATTCGGTAAGGCTTTGTTTATAATTTTGTATTAAGTAAGCGATCGGTTATTAAAATTGTTAGTAAAATGCATCTTAATATTATTTTTCAAATGACCGTTAAATATGATGATTTATTAATGTATGCACGTAAATAGATTAGACTTTGCACAGTATTTTTTTTTTGTGAATACATAGCATTTATAATAAATAAAGATCAATCGTACATTGTATCCTGTTAAATTTTATTGTTTGAAAGATTATCGATATTATGCGCGTACTTCAAATGGTTTATTATTAATCCAATCAATCACACACAATCACAGCATTTGTATTATTTTAAGCTCCTCGACAGGCGGTAGTCGATTTAACGAATATGCCGGAAAATAAGTGTCCGTGACGAATACGGATGAAATATAATACATATAATGTTAAAAGGTAAATAAATATTCCAATAACAAACACACACTTGATATATTCAATAATTTATTCAAACCCAATTATATCTATACGACATGCGGCATTCATCACCAAGTAAAATAAATTATTTATTGCTTGGTAGCGTACTTGACCGACTACAGTATTTTTGAAAAACTTGAATAAATATGTACAGCGATTAAAATTCTATAAGCAGGTGTTCGCGTGAATCTGATTTTAATTTAATTCTCTGTAGTTTTCATATTGTGTTGTCGTCAGGAGTAAGGTGTTTAGTTTAGTCAATTGGTCACGTCCAAGCGTATTCCGGAGCACGTCAATGTCTATTGATCATTATCTATGCAATAGTTGATGTCGGTTTGCATTGGGTCAAGTTGGCCACTTAGCTGTTATTTAAAACCACAATTGACATTTAATTCTTGTTGATATTTATAATTTTTAAGATATTCCAAATCAAGCGTTTTTTGTTCGTAGATACTCGGCAGGTCGTTTTGTATGAAATAAGTATAAAATATAGCTAATTTATATCCGTCAACTTGTATAATAGAGTGCTATAAAAGTGATTTGTAATTGATGTGATGAACAATATATATATATATATATATATATATATATATATATATATATATATATATATATATATATATATATAGTAGTATATTTTAATTACCATTTTTGTCTAAATTTATTTTTATAAAAATATTTTTTTGCATAGTGAACACTGTAGGAATTTAAAGACTCATTTTGTGTTTATCTCATAATATATAGCTGATATAAATGCGTATAATTTATAGTAAATTTGATTTTTTAATCATGATCATTTTTTATCATTAACACAAAATGAGTCTTTAAATTCCTAAAAATATTTTTATAAAAATAAATATGATATTATTTTGATGATATTTATAATGAAGCATGTATTGAGCTGCGTTGGATTTTTTTTTTATAATGACAACGTTGATTTCAGGTTTTAAGTCTGTATAATAATATTTAAAAAATACGTACACCTATTTTTTTATAAAATATTGTAGTTTTGGGTTTTGGAGAGAATATAACAAGTATTAAGAAATGAAGAACGAAAAAACTATTATGGACGAGTTTCTATCGTATATTATTAATGTCTAAGAGATTTGAGAATCATGGAAAGGGAGGGCGTACCCTGAGATGGTCATGGTGTGGGAGTGGTCGGAGGACACGACGATGAGCGTGTCCTCCACGCTGGTGAGGTTCACGGCTGCCTCCACGGCCGCGGACAGCTCCAGGGTCTCGTCCAGGGCCAGGCGTGCATACGTGGCATGGTGCGCGTGGTCTATTCTCCCTCCTGTTGAGCAAACACGCATTGTTATTACAAGCGACGAAAAGCAGCTGATGTCGCGCTCCGCTAGCTGAGGTCATGGAAATACACGTTGACTCAAAACTGGAGACTCGAGGATATCGTCCATAAACGATGAAAATAATACTAAAAATTCGTTTTTTATTAATACAACCATCATCGTTTATTATTTATTAGTCATGATTTTATAAATTATATATAATTTAAAATCACCATAAAAATAATTTGACCGCAAAAAAAGATTAAGAGTAGATGGATTGGTGATATCTTATCTTCTTTTTTGGGATTATAATATGATTTGTGAGATTCCGTATATATTATATCTTATTATATTGAAATTAAAGCATTCATGCTAAATTTAAATTGCTTTGTTCTTTTTTCGTTAATAAACCAGACACAAAAATCATATAAATATTTCTTGCGAGAACGTTTAATAACAAAAAAATCCGAATAATAAACAAGGTAAACATAATGTTTAAATATGACCAACCTTCAACGAAGAGGAAGTATCCTTTCTCATTTTTGGACAGTATTTTGATGGCAGCTTCTGTCATCTGCTTCAACGTCGGTTGTGATTCAGGGGCTAGCAGATGGTAGTCCAGATGGTTGTCGTTGAAAAGACCAAGAACAAAATCTGTGTCATCTCCGATGCTGTTAAGCTCCGCAGTGTTGGTGACGTACTTGCTGGTGAAGTTTCTCTTGGTCTTATCTTCCTTCCAAACGCTGACGAGGTCCGCTCCGTCCAGCCTCCTGCCAACGGTGTCTGTCATATTGGCCAGTTCTGATGTGGCGTTTTCTGAGATTGTGGTATTCCCAAAGAAGTTGGGTCTGCCTCCACCGAAGATAACCTAAAGTAAATTGGGGCTAGTGTTCAAATCGAAGACTACTCGTAAACGTTTTCATCGAATAAAGTTCCGCTGAGCTGGAGCTGAATAGGTCAGCTTGTCACAGCATTATTACTATTCCCAATTCTTTGGGATAAAATGGAGAATTTAAAAGAATCCTTACTCAGTGATCGATGTAGGCTTTCTAAACCGAAACTGTTGGTTAACCACACGAAAAGTCTGTTTATACAAGGGATGTTTTTTTTAATGAACAGGTTGAAAGCAAGGATGGCAATACTGACCCTGAAGTCTCGGCCGGGCAGGTCTCGGATAAGCTGGTGAGCGATGTCAGTGCAGCGAGTGGGGTCCACGCCATCGTCTGCCACGTCCGCGTCCGCCTCCCAGTTGCGCTCGGCCGTGTGGGCGAAGGTCCCAGCCGGAGAGGCGTGGGTCACGCGGGTCGTGGTCACGATTCCTGAACAAATAGCCGGAAGACCCTGGCTTGAGAGGCGAGTTCCAAATCGAAACCGATATGAGCAGATGGCGTTAGCCTATTTAAATATATATATATTCCATGATATAATAATGAAATATATCTTAGTAATATAACAAGTGTTTGAGGTTTAGATCATCCCTGTTAAAAGAGCAGTGTGGCTTTGCGTGTGCATGCTTTTTTATTGAATTCTTTATGGCTATTTGATTTTGAGTTGTGGCGTGTCAGTACCAGTAGCCAGGCCGGAGTCCTGCGCGTGGTGTGCGATGGACTTGACGTGGTTCTTGGAGACCAGCTGCTGCTCGCAGTCCTTGTTGGGCACGGCTGCAGACACTCCGATGGTGGCATCGTTCGCCTTCACGCCTCCCAGGTAGGCCGTGGCGGAGCACGCCGAGTCCGCCACTTGGGAGTTCACGCAGTACGTCTGCAGATAAGGACCGTTATAGTTGGCATATAATGAAAAATCGACACCCACCACACACTGGCTCATTTGCAGTACTTCATATTTAAACATCAAACACAAGTAGTTTGGGAGATTAGACTGACTGACTTTAGTCTGAAGAACCCTTTCAAAGCCGAAAATGATTACGCTACCAATTGGCTATAAGTATTGTTAAAAAAAGGGAAGGCTGAAATACCTATAAATTATTTTTACTATTTTTATTATAGTATCAAATATATTTGACTACCCTATTTAAACAAAAAAATTAACCGATTAAGAAAAAAAATACTGTTTGTACAGACACAAATAAAATTAGGGGCAATGTCAATTTCATCTAAATTCTACCTTAACTTCGCAAACCAGTAGGTTATTTTTCAGCACTATAATAATGTAAACTTTTAAAAATAATAAATTAATTTTCTCGCCTTTTATTTTTATTCGATTAAACTGAAACAGGTGTCAAACAAATAACACCAGTTTGAGACAATAACACCTGTCACTCTCGCCGAGGAATCAAAGATTCACCCATCAAATGAAATCGTGTTGAAATTTCATGTTTGAAAATTATGCTGAATAATTAAATCAATTAATACTACTTCTTCATCAAGTCTCTTTTCAGATGAGGTTAGCGATCATTTCATTGAGCATATACTCATGCTGGGCCAGTGTTCATGGTTTTCTAAGAGGAAAATAGTGTAGTGGGTCCCCGAGTTCTTCTACACGTAATACTACTGCTCTATTTAAAATAATTCTGCAAAGAAGTTACTTACATGCGATAGTCCAGTGATGGGGAACTTCTCAAAAGATAGCATCTGTTCTTCCCCAGGCCTGCCGTTCCTCTGCCCGGCGTGGGTCCTGGCGGCGGCCAGCGTGGCCAGGGACATGCCGTCCCCGATAAAGAATATCACATTCTTGGCTGGTTTCAGAATGGCGGTCTTCGCCAACTGATCCTTCAGTATTTTCTGCCCATTTTTCAGCCAATACTCCTTTTCCAGCTCTTCTTTGGGACCCACCTGATTCTTAGCCTCCCTGAATGTCCTGTGGTAGTCTAGAAATAATGTTTGGTTGAAACTAACAACGAAAATTTTAGCTATTTTATTTTGATGAATCATCATTATATTTGAGACTTTCAAATTAAAATATACATAATATAGTTTTAATTTTTCACCTTAACTAAAGGTGAAGTTAAGTTAAATTAGAGAGTTTTAAAATTATGTATTGGTATGAAAACTGCCAAAGACGATTTTGGCTTTATTTATTATTATTTTTGAGAAAACCGCCTTGAAAGCGAAAAAAATCGTGGAGGTGCTTCGTATTAATTTCATGTAGCTTCCAATACACTTACAAAATTAAATATTTTTTTGCATTAAACAATTCTATATTAGTGAACAATTAAAATACTAAACTATATTTATGCCTGAAAATATGAATGAGAAGCCATGTTTTAAAATCTATGTAAATTTGTGCTATAAAAGACAACATAGAGGCCAAGATCAAAAGCCAAAGACTAGTTGCTAGGAAATGTTTCTATGAGATTTAATATATTGCCCTAAAAAATATAAATTTTTCAGACACTGGTTGAGAAATGTTACGAATCACAAAAGTAGAAAAAATTCACTCTGAAAATGGATAACTGGGGGCGGAATATTTGGAGGATTCGAGTTGCGATGGGTTAGTTTGGACGCTGAGGCCATTTATACGTGAGCTAGGAAAGGCTAAAAACAATCCACGACCCGAGAAGGGTTATACTGACCGGCAACAATGAAGAATTATGAGTACGGTGCTATTTTATATAAAAGTGTTGCACATGTAGCGATACAGCGATAAGCCAATAGCGTCCTCTCTTGCGCTGTTTTTTTTTTTAAAATAAATAATAAAAGGACGATACTGGTTAATCAGTTGTCGGTAGAGTCGTTACGTGTGTAGGCAGCTTACCGTGTTCGTCGTACGTAGCACTCGCCGCCGCCAGCACAGCGGCCAATGTCAGGGCGCTTGTGATCCAGCCCATGGTCACACCTCCTTTGAAAAATATTACAAAACCAACAACTTATATAAATATTCTTGAAATTAAAAATAATCGCCACAATAATAATAATTGATGGATTTAGATTATGATCAAAAAAATAACAGGGTGCTCCAAAAGTATTTTAGTAATCGAAAGTCTAGCAGTGATGATGTATGTGAGAGAGTGTGTATATACTACACGTGTGTATGTAGATTTTGCAATATAAAATATACTTTGCAACGGAAATTCTGCCTTTATGTTAACTACCTAAAATTTATTACATTTTTAATGGTATTATGGAATTTTCTGCCGTCTAACACAACATTGTATCAAATAGAGTTTTTAGTTGTTGTAAATAATTATTTTGTACCGAGTATCTTTAAATATTTTTTACAGCTAGATATATATAAAAAAAATATTTTATACATTGGTAAAGTTGAATTATTATTTTATTTATAATTGATTGATTGATTTAATAGATTTTAACTTTACTCAACAATAATAGACTTCATGTTGTGTAGGTTCAGTGGGTACAAAAATAAATAAATTTATTTGAAATAATTTTTATAAAAAATTCATCAACATATTTATATTGTATTGAACTAATGAACTAATTTTGTTTTATAAACTGAGAAATTTTACCTTAAAGGCTATTATTTAATGGGTATTATTATGATTAATATTTTACGAAGTACGTTAATAATAAAATTGATGAAAAATATTACTGTAACATAGTAAGTTTTGTTTTACCTTTAAAATATTATTTTTTAGTATCCTGTGAAATAATAGCGACAAAATTTGGAAATGATAAGATTAAAAAAACATTGAAGTAGTATGTAAACACGATGTTCAAGGGAACGATTAGATACAAATCTGATGACTTTGCATATTCAATTCAATTAATGAAAATATCATACTAGTCGGTGAAAAAATATATATTTTTTATTCTTTGGGTTTTTTGTGGCTATATTTATGAACTAAATGATAAAAAATTGTGAAATTAGAAAATTATTTTATTATCAGTTTAATGTAGATAATTGATTAAAGCGACAAGTTGTATTTTTATTAATGAATAGACATAGCAAGCTCGGCTAAGGTTAATTAAGTGGAAGGACACAAAAGTATGGGAACACCACATTATTCTCGGCTTTTTCAGTATTTCGGTTATCAAAATATCGTATGCGTTAGATCAATTGCCGCTTGACAAATGTAGAAAACAGAAATCGTGAATAATATATTAGATAAATATTTTTGAGTAAAATACTTGAGTGATTTTTCACATGTTCGTATTTATTTGTGACCGGTTTCTGTTTGATATGCCAACGTGAAAGGTTGGCGAAACCGGTCACAAATAAAAACGAACATGTGGAAAATCACTCAAGTATTATACTCAAAAATAATAAAATGGAATTTCACCAAGTACTCTCTGTCAAAAATATTGAATTTCTCAATATATTAGTTCTCAAAAAACGTCAAATCTACTATTATCTATAAAGTTTTTAAGATTATTAATAAATTATTATTTATTATACATATTATAAACTCAAGATTAATTTTAAGTTAATGTAAGTAGGGTCGTTTGTTAACTGAATTACCAATACATTTCTTTTTATATAATATAATATTTTCTTAATTAGGACCTAAAAAAAGTTGTTTTATAATATAAGATGGGATTTACTCGGATTTTAGAAAATTATGACAATGCATTTTCTATGATTGTATTTGGTCTAGAATATATTTTTTTTATAGAAGTTTAAAATAAGTATGATCTAAATTGAGAGAAAATATATTATTATAACATACTTTTAATATAATTGTAAAATACTATATATACATTTTAAGGTTATTTACACAAGTGGTGAGTACGAGTTTATCAGTATCAATTTGAAAATGAAATACGCTGCAAGATCTTCGTAGTAATAATGCCCGTGAAATAAAAAAAAGGCTGAATATGTGTGTTCAAGTTGTTGCGAGCTATGTAAATAATTTTTAAGATTAGGTTTGAATAAACTATACAAAACCTTTGCACTCACATGGGATAATTTCAACGAATAACCTTAAAGATTATAGTTGCATATAATTATTATCTAATATTATGTCTCATCACTCAAAAGCAAAATCATTGAATCATGTAAATTAAAATCCTATGTATTACCATAAAAAATCACTAATTTGTATAAAAATTTAGATATAAAAAAACAAAAATTAGTTTTTCATCTGTGACTGATGGATTTATAGAATAAATATTGCTGATATCGTGAGGTGGAAATTAGTAAGAGGTCACTTCATGAACTAGAGTGAACTTGATCATGTTTAAATATTTATTTACAAAAGTTTGATTTAATGAAAAGTACAGAATAGTACAAGAAATAAACAGGATTGCTGTGCGATTAATTGAAAACTATCGAGGATACACGATCTCTTTATATCGTTGCATTACTAAACAATTGTATATCATTGAATCAGAATAAGCTATTAAGACAGCCATGTATTCATGTTTGTTTTTAAACTTTATCTAACAGATTACAGCAAGCTGTAAGCACACATCTGTACTAATTAATATTTGACGTACGTCCAAGAACATCGCTGTACACGTATTTATCTCTTTAATGACGGGCATCGTTAAGGTCTGCTTGCCTACTGTAATTCTATGCAATTTTCGCAAATAACTTCATCCAATACAACCTACACACCAATCGAAATGCGTATCACATCATTATACCAAGGAGTAGAAAAGGAAATAATATTAAAACTGCAATTTAATAAGTAGCTTTGGCTGTCGTCATTATTCGTTTAGATAATTTATTGCAGTTGAACGTTTTTATATAATAAATTTGAATGTATTTTTATATCACACTGATAAAAATCAATTTTTGTAATACACAAAAAAATGAGAGTCTTCACTAGAAATAGCTATTCTCGACGAGCATTTGGATAAATTACTTAAGCGTTATTTAAATTTATTTAATTACATACAAGTATACGTTTTCGTGTACACATTTATTATTGTTTTCATCATACACACGGATGATGATCATAAGGCATTTAAGTATCAACAATTTTGCTTCGAATATGCGTCGTGTCATGAAATAATGCATTAGTGTACATTCTTATTTTATTTTATATATGTATTCGAGTAGCCTCAAGTTATATTTTAACATTATACTGAACAAATAAAGGACGGATGAATTTATATATTTTTCGTTTAAGGTATCCTACGATAAGGAAAACTTAGTTTTTTTCAGGATCTCTAAGTAATACAATCACGCGACTGACTATCACACATATCATTCGGAGACATTGCCATTCACAAAAAGGGCCTTTTCTGTTGATACCTCGACTTTAAAGAGATGAACTTATATTAAAAAATATTTGTTATTTTAATGCACGTTTTATTTTACACAATGAGTTATTGAATGAAGTTATACCGAAAGGCAAAAATTAAAACAAATGTAAAGTGAAAAGATTGTAGTTCCAACTACTTTTTATTACTACTTTGAAGTTATTACTATGTTGATCAGTAGCCAAAATTTTAATAAAAAAAACTTGAATTTCCAATAATATTATATTGTACATCAAAACAAGGTGCACATCGTCACGTTAGCTCATATATATTATTGAGAAAACAATTTTATTATACTTAAAAAAATGCAATTAGTTAGATGTAATACCACTTAACTGAATGTCAGTTTAAATACAAACCAATGATTAAGATGTTTCTGAGAGTTCTCTATCCTAATAAAGGTACAGTGGAATGTGTGTTAAGTATTTATATGAAGCAGTGAATTTATGCAATTTTTTTATCATTAAGGAGAAAACATTTAACAATCATGGTGCTTGAAAATCTAGTTGAAGAATTTTTTTCGTTTGACGTGGACCGAAGCTTGGATTAGTACGTTTCGCTAGAATGTGTACTGTCAGAGCTCCAAAGCAAACAGCACAAGTATGGTGAGCCACACGGCGGTGTTGTTGTGGTATAATAGTGTATATAATAAGTCGTGATGTACGAGCGGAGCCAGTTTCCGTGCCTCAGTGCTCGCTGCGATGTCGCTCGGTCTGCAGCTGAGGGTCCTGATGGCCCTAGGAATCGTCTCGGCAGTACTCTCTGAAGGTAACACATTCGTTCTCACACGCGCACAGACACACCAAATAAATATTATATAAATGTATATTATAGATATATAACATCAATTTTGCATTAGTAGTGAAGAATTTTCGCTTGGACTATGTAAAAAAGGCCTCTACACACGTAGCAACAAATCGCGCCACCAACTTGCAGCTAGCCAATAGCGTACCTTTATTTTGGGTATTTTTTTATGGACGCTATAGGTTGTAATTACTAAAATATAAATAAATTTAATACAATACCACAAGGGAATTTTATTTATATTGGTATATAAATGAAAATGTTATTTATTATGTAATATTTGTTGTATAAAATTTTATAATGTAGGCACATGCGTTTGTATCTTATTTTTAATTTCATTACGAGTGTTTTATTATACAATACAAAAAATAAGGAAAATGCACTTATGTATAACAATGTCGTTATCAATATAAAAAGTGACACCACTTTTATTATCACATAAAATATCTATTGAATATAATAGTCTACAACGCGCCAAAGCGTTACTAGAAGATACTATTTTTTTGTGAAAGATGGAATAAAATATTACTGCCTTGACGGTCACGAAAATTCTACACCACGGAGGAGAGTTTATATGCAACTAACTTTTATAAATGAATCGCTAATATTTTATAAATAAATATATTAGTACTACACTACTTTTATCCTCGAACACATCATTATATCAACTCAAATATGTTAAATGTTTTTCGACTTAAACCCAACGAATGCAACAATACTATTATTGCTATACGTTATTTTGAATCAATATTGAAAACGAAACCGGGAAATTGATAAAGTGCATGAGATTGTAAAAAACTGATTTCTAGATTAACTACTTTATGAAATGATAATATAATTTATTATCTTTTATATGTAAGTATTAGTTATACGCAATAGCCACTATCTACTTAGGCCTCGAAATGATTTGTAAATTTACTATGACGCTGCAAGTGTTCAGTTTTGGCATGTAGGTAGTCGTCATTTTCGTATGCGAAATACTGTTTCTCTTTTCTTGAATTACATTTCAGAAACACTTTTGGTCGATGGCGGTGGTTTTTTGTTGATTTGTATTTTAAGGAGAATATATTTTTTTTCCTAAAATCGAAGAAACCAAATCAAACGAAAAGGAAATACATAAAAATTATTATGAATATATTGAAATCGCGGTTGAGTAAACAGTAAAAAAATTGCCCAAAAATGGCAAGCATAACATCATTGCCCAATTTATTGAAAAACAATAGTTGAATGATCGATGATTATCAAAGATAAAAAAATATTGGGTTTGCTGAATATTGTAAATGCGTCAATTTCACGCATCTTTGGGGTCACGGCCAATAAGTATGCGTCGGAGAGATGATGAACAATATTTGCTGATATTTTGTTGAAATCGCACTCCTTCCGAGTTTGATAAGCGATCGCGGTAGGTCGCGTCGTGCGAGAGAATCCGGCGAGCGCTTCCCGCCCGGCGCCATTAAATATTTAGTTTGTCGAGTAAAGAAACACGCGAGTACCTCCCGGTCATTGTTTTCAGAAGGCGCGTTCGCGGGGCCGCAGGCAGAGTCGCTGCCGGAGTACTGGATGCAGCAGGCCCAGGAGACGCTGCGGCGGCACGTGGCGCGCGGCGGGGCCTCCCGGCGAGCGCGCAGTGCCGTGCTGGCCGTGGGCGCGGGCATGTCCCTGGGCACGCTCAAGGCCGCGCGCGCGCACGCGGGTCAGCCGCGGCGGGCCGAGGCGCAGCTGGCCTTCGAGAGCTTCCCCGTGGTCGGCGTCTACGACGTGAGTCCCGAGGGCTCCCTCGCATCCCCGCGCTGCGACGCGACTGACCGGCGATTATCCGATGGCGTCGTTCGGTCCTCCGGGCACACTCGCGTCGATGAGCCGGGTGAGGCTTCAAATACACCGGGGAGTCGCAGGCTCGATTCGGAAGGGCGATCCCCGAAGGAAGCGACACCGCTCTTCTGCGCAGTCTAAAATGAAAGCGGGCGCTCGGTTATGCTGTCTATGGCCCCCGGCGGGGTCTATGGGCCGGACCGACCGTTCAGCCGGAAGAATCCAGTACTCGAGGAAGCGATCGCATCGCTTAGATTGTCACAAAAACTCTGACGTCACAGTGACTGACGAAACGGAGCACGAAGGCTCGACATATTAATATTTGTAAAAATATCGCACGACGGGTTAGATAATCTATGGTTTATTTCAATACGATATGCATTTGATTGTCGAATGAACCGGTGTGCGACTCAGGGTGTGCTCGTTTCAGGTGCACTGCTCGGACTCGCAGGTGGCGGACGCGGCGTGCTCGGCCGCGGCCTACCTGCGCGGCGAGGCGGGCCGGCGCGGCGTGCTCGGCGTGCCCGGCGCGCCCGGCGGGCCCGAGGGGCTCGCGCTCTGGGCGCTCCTGGCCGGCAAGGATATCGGTGAGTACGGCGTGCTCTCGAGGTCCCCGCGGAGAGCAGGATCGCCAGACGAAAGGAGCGAACGCGAGTCCGGGTCATTCTAGATTGACAGGATTACAGAACGGAGCAGGAGTGTTTTGCCATTGACGTGGGACTAAAGTTGAGATTACCCTGACCTGACGATTACCCAAACAAACTTTCAATATACAGTCAATAATAATATGACGTCTATCATCCGATTCCTTTTGACAATGCGGTCAATACGGGACGGACCTGGCCCGTAGACCTCAAAAAAAATAATAATCTCAACTGATTCACCTTTATTATGCAAATCGTGTCAATAATTATTTGCAATGTAGGAGATAGTCAATGCGAGAAAAGAGCAGATTGAAAATTCTATTATAAATTTTAGGCATTGTAACGACCAGTAGTGTGACGCACCCTGCCGTGGCCGCAGCGTACGCTGTGTCTCCGGACGCTTCCTGGGCAGACGATGGAGACATAGTTCGTTCGGTCAATGGATCCAGCAAATACTCGGATATTGCCAGGCAGCTTATGGAGGCTCCGGGAAACCGATTCAAGGTGGGGGATTGATATAATTAAATACTTTTAGCCGATGTTCTAGTTGTTTTGTAGTCGATATATCGGGAGTTAAATCAAAAACTTTCATTTGTAAAAATAGCACAATTATTGTGCCGTACTTAGTGTATTTATTAATTTCTAACATCAATTCAAATACCTTTCACATTTCTAGGTTATTCTTGGAGGAGGTAGAAAACATTTTTTTCCAAATGATACATCAGAAGGTAGCAGATATGACAATCGTGATCTTGTAGCCCAGTGGAAGTTAGACAAAAGACAACGCGGAGCCAACTATGAGTATGTGACAACTAAGGACCAGCTAGCAAATGTAACTGAAAGTACTGAGTACCTCCTTGGACTATTCCAGCCGGAAGACTTTGATTACCGATTAGAAGCCAAAGATGACCAGCCATCATTGGTTGAGATGACAAAGACTGCACTAAGATTACTTTCTAAAAATAAAAAGGGATTCTTTTTATTTATTCTAGGTATTAATCATAAATATTAATTCAGAAATACTTAAAAAAGAAAGAAAGAATGCATTTCATGGCACGGAAAACCTAGTATCAAAACCATGCATTAACAACTTTCAACTCTTACCACTATTGCAAAGAATTAACGACTTAAATTATTAATCACAGGCATCTCCAGCATTTGATGCTTTTACTTAAAATGCGATGGTGTGACAATAATAAACTTCATAATCTCAAAAGGCAGGGTATCATTTATTCATAATCATGATAACCTAAATGGTTTATTACTTTTTCAGGTGGAAAGATTCAAGATGCTCACAAACTTAATAAGGCTGTGCTTGCTATTGATGAGACTCTTGAACTATCTAAAACTATCCACATGGTATCTGATTTCACCAGCCCTTTGGACACTCTCCTCGTAGTCACGGCCAACCACGGTAGTACCATGACATATAACGGCTACCCGGATAGGTGGGAAGATGCCGCAGGGCCAGTACATAACAATATACGATCTGACAATATTCCATACTTGGGGATTAGTTATGGAAATGGACCAGGATTTTTAGAAAGAAATATAAATGGAATAAGGAAGGACCCGACGAAAGAAGCTTTATATGGTATGTTTCTTATTATTAAAACATAGTAAAATATCATTAAAAAAAATTGATTAAGTATTTGCCTTCTTGTTTATTTAGTTTACCATAGATAAATATTGATTAGTTATACAACTAAGAAATTGAAACTGGCGTCATTATAGTTCAGCATCCACACAAAGATTAGTTGATATTGGGTTAATTCTGTTGACCAAATATAATGGCACTTAATAAATGTGTTGTGAAGATTTCTCAATATTTAAAAATATATGAAATCAGATGATACTTACAAAAACAAATAAAATGTTTATATAGAAGATATTTTTAATTTCAAACCTTAATGAGATGTAAAAATCTACAAATCTAAGTGTCTAGTAATTTTGTGTGCAAAAAAAAACGGCACTCTGAAATGGAAATGCATTCAACATTTTAAAATCATAATTAAACATAAATTGTACCAATGTAATTATACAATGTTGCTACTGCCAGAATAACAATTGACTAACCTTGATTTCAGGCTCTCCAAATTTTGCATATCCAGCTAACTTTCCTTTAGAGTCAGGCACCCCGGGAGGTGAAGACGTGGCACTGTTTGCTAGTGGCCCCGGATCTCAATTGTTCGGGGGCGCACGCTCCATGCGCGACATCGCTGCCACTACTGCTTGCATTCTGCAAGTGGGGCCAGGATGCCCTAAAGATAACGTTTCTAGTGGAGTAGCTAATGTGGGACCTTTTATAACTGTAACTGCTGCAGTAGTTCTTGTCTTTACTCGTTTGATTTGATTTTATAATCAATGAGTATTGTTAATAACTAAACTTGTGATTTGAGAGGATATTTGAAGAAATGAAGTATTTTTTCTCACAATAGTCTAAAATACATTTAAGTATTATTTACATTGAAATTACGCGGATGAAAGCAGTTCCTACTCTGAGAATTATTATGTATATTTATAATCATTATTTAATTGGTTCCAGTGAGTGAGAATATCTATATATAGTATATGTTTAGTGTTTTTTTTTTAATAGTTTTAAGTAGGTAATTAAATCATTGCTTTTTATTGTATTCCTTTATTGAATTCCATCATTTTTTGACATCAAATACAAATGCATTTATCTAATATCTTACAACATTCAAGAATAGTATTAGGCATAGATACAAGATGTTTACTAACAAAACATTTATGTAATAAGTAAAATAAATACACAAATTCTCAAAAATAAATGAAATCGTGGCGGAAAGTGCACAGGTTTTTAATTAAATCTTACAGGAAAGAGACGGGTGGTCAAAGAATCAAATAATCAATAAAGACAAATTAAGAGATAGCCAAAGGTGTATTTTTATTTATAGTCAGATGTTTTAAAGTGGTTGTGAAGTATAATTTTTTTTCTCATGAATTTTACAAATTTGAATATATTTCTTTAAATTTACAAAGTTATCTAAGTTTATGTTTATTTAAAAAAGATTGTTGGTCATGATGTGTACAATATGTTTTAGGAATTCAATATTAACCATTTTAACAATCTTGCCGTGGTAAGTTTTTTGAAAAAATAATACTTTGTGTTAGTTAAGAGATATTGAATTGTACTTCTAATATTATTGAAATAATATTTAATATAAAATCGTTTTGTAGTTGTAATAATAGTGGGAATTTTATAGGATCTGTGATTGTCAAAATATTATCATTTAATTGTTATAATAAAAATTATTTGTAGTTTGGTGAATATAAAAAAATAAATAATGTCTTGTCACGATTCTTTTATTCTGATAGTAAACTTACCAAAAATTTTAAAAGAATAAGTTGTCTTTCCAAAATCAATGATCCAAATGCAATATTTTTACTTGCTTGATTGCACATAGAATTGAGACTATTGTAGCTTTATTCTCCAAGTTTATACAGAGTTGTGGATTTTTAACATTATTCATCTTATATCTGCCGGGCTACGTTAAGTGAGATACAAGTATAATATTATATGTATGCTTTAGGATCATAATTATATTTCACATTAACTAATTCATTCAAAATCAAATAGGTAAATAGGTTTTGAGTGCTAAAATAATGTAAATATGTATAAATCAATCAATAGACATTTGAAATAAGTTATTGTTTATTATATTTGGGTGATTTTTCTTGTAATTAATAAATATATAAAAATTAATTGAGACCTTTAATAGTGTGTAAATAGGTAACTGATATTGGATCATTAAAAACAATGAAGTAAGTCAAATAAATAACAATAAAATTTGAGTTTCAATAAAGGTGTTTTTGTGATTAATTTTGTTTAAAATATCTAGCTAAAAGAAGGTATTTCATATTGTGTATTCCTTCATTTTTTATTTATATAATTATTTTATAAGTATTCAATAGAGGTGATAAATATATTAGAAAAAGTTAGAAAGGGATAGAATCTCATGAAATGACAAAAAGAACTACTAGACGAAGAGGATTATTAAGGTCAATAAATAATTTACCCTACACTTTTCGCCACAGTAGGTAATCATTCTACATCATTATGAAATGCGAAATCATTAAGACTAACGCAGTACAAAACTAAATTATTTTATTATATTTGAAAAGAATCTATTTATTTTCATTAGGTAGAGTCGATGCCTCTTGTATCACTAAATGAACACATCATACTGTTACGTAGCAAATCTGAGAAGTTTACTTATACACGCAAGTCTATTTATTATAATATACGTTTCTAGTCATGGGCCGTTCGTAGTAGCACTTTGTAGCAGACAGCGATGTATTCGTTATCTAGTTCTGCCAGACGGTGGGTGTTAAGTAAAGTGCCACATCTCATAACGTCATAACACACTTCTCTACATCTACTACTAAAAGCAAATAAAACTCTTTATTTTAATATTTCATAATATGAGTAAGACTAACAAAAGATTGTAAGAGAAAGATTTGTAAATATAATTATTGTAGATGAAAACAAACATCATTGTTACGATTATTTATTAGCGATTTGATACATAAACTCATGAAGTATGAGATATTTTACATAGATGTATGATTCCTCTTTTATATTTACATATCCAGAGATACATTTATTATATTTTGGAAATTAATCATATTCTTACAGAGAAAAGTACCTAAAGAATTTTTTAATGTTATTTTAAAAGTTATAGGAAATAAAGAGTTAATTTACTTTCAATATTTAATGGTTCCCATACAATTAAGCTCATTGATTTTTAAATAATGAAAATTGTGAACAGAATAATCAATAATTAATTGAAAATGGCTTTCGTTGTAATGACAATTTATAAAAATGTGCCAAGTACTTTTTCGTTTACTTTGTATGTTTTCAAATATAATAGATATTAATCAAAATACATTCAGTAGAAAACCAATAATTGCATTCTTTTGTAATAACAGTTAAGTTATGGATTTAAAATTCCAGAAAAGGGAACAGGAAATAATTTTTCATTTTAGAAACATTTTTAGTGTTTACCAAAAAAATTTATACTTAGCGAAAATAATACACGAGAAATCAGTATGAGCAAGTATAGGTAAAGTTTACACATTGTGATAATATATAATAACTAGATAGATATAAAACCATAAAAGATATGAGAAGTAAGTAGTGTTGAACGTCTAAAAATAAGTTTATTCAGCATACATAGATAGTTATTTTCCTAAGACTATTTATTTTTAAGTACAATATTATCCATTTTAAAATAATATGTCTCAGTAACAACCATTCAGGTCACATTGAATAGTGCCATTTTACTTACTAAACTAAAAATATTAGAAAAAGTAAAAGTGACGGACAAATTTGATGCTAAACTATTATTGTTTAGATTTCCCATATAAATTTATTAAAAATATAAAATGGAAATTAATATGAGATGTTATTATGACTGTACAATATACATTGCCAATCTACACTTTTGATAAATGAATAAGCTAACATCGAATGAATTTACTAAATTTAATTCTAATTCTGGTATACCTTAGTTATTAAAAAACAATTATAAAACTGTCCGTCACAGTTGGCAAATTATATGTTAAACGGAAGACATCAATGCGAATTATTTATTATGTATTTTTATTTACGTCATTAACCTTTTAAAATATTACAGAGCTTCTGTCGACGGGAGTCAAATGAAAGGGTTACACTGTATACCAGTTCAGCCATGGTATAAAATTATCTATTATACAATAAGTGCATTATTTCTTATTTAAAAGTTCTATACTTCATTTTCAAAATAAAGGACATCAATTTTAAAAGGCTAATTTTTTCATAAATATGTTTCATATTTTATAAAGTTTTAAGACGCCAATTTCTAACAAGTATCACAAACATCAAGCTGTTTACACCCAAGAGATGACTAACAATTCATTTTGCACACGGGAATGATGTCATCCTATCATCCTTTGGTTCCCACTGTATTTAGTAAAGTACGCCTAAAGCTGAAACTTTCATTTTGTGATGTGAATTTGGTGTTGCGTGTTTGTTTAATAATTTAACAAAGTGTACCAAGCATCAACGTTTCATGACCAAAATATCATCGAAGAGTACCTGAAAATTTTCATTGTACATAATAAACAGTACAAATTCAAGTGGATTGTAGGAAAACTTTATAAATTCAAGATACCAAAATAGTGCTGCTGTGAATTCAACAACACGAAAAGCTCGAGAGCACTTGTAAAATGTATTCAACGCCAAGTATCTCCTTCAGTATTCAAAATGTAAACAGTAACAATGCATGTGAAATATTTAATCATGTCCGTTTTGGACTTGTATTTTTTAAATATTAAAAAAATAGTTAACAGTTATTTCAACATAACACCAAATCCTGATGTTACGAACAAATTATAATAAATTTGTAACAAAGCTTTGGTAACATCGCTCCGACAGTTGCAAGTGCTTGATAAATATTATTAGTAATATGATGTTGGTATATTTTATATTATATTGCATTGTCTTTAATTTACCACTTTATTCTTTTAAATTCTCTTATTATTTATCACAGGTGAAAAAAAGGACGGTTAAACAATGATATTGTCTATGTTCAAATTAGACTCAACCATATAAAATTTTAAAATTCAGGGCGTTCGTAACTCAAGAAATATTTATAACGAGGAGAGTCAATAATATTATATCAAATTCAACAAATTTTCTTAAAATATCTATTTGACAAGGTAGAAATAAACACATTGTGTTGATACATACATTCCGAAAACACGTCTTGAATTTTTAAAATTTTTTTGAACAATTATTGATTTCAATTTTAGGCCGGAAAAATAGGACGAACAGTATACACAGTTATGGAAGTAGGTACTCCTATAAAAAATAATTTAGTATAATAGTTTCCTTTGATTTCATAACACTTGTAAAATATTATAAATGTTAACATACAATAGTCATGTTAAAATAAATCAATATTAGTATGTATTAGGTATTTTTCCCATCCAAGTTTCATAAAGTAAAAGAAGTTTTATTAATACAGGAATATTTTTTGAGCTGTCTTTCAATTTCATACAATTTCAATGGCATTGTTATTTTTAAATAACCCAATCATAAAAAATATATAACTGCTCGTTTATTTTGTGAGCATTGTTTTCACCATTCATCATTTAAAAATAACGAGACCAACTTAAATCAGTACGTGTTTTTTTTAATTCTTATATAATAAATAAAATTATTTTATTCAATCGGAATTTTAATGAAAGATTGTAAAATATCTCAACGCGTTTAACCCGAGCTTAAACCGGAAGAGTTCTGTCATGTGACGTTGAATAAATTAAAAAAGCGTATAATTGAATAACATCAAGATATTATTGAATGAAAAGGTAATTTTTGTAGCTCCACATATCCCCTTAAATTCTAAACAAATCTAACTCCAAGGCCAGCATGATACTTGGTCCATCTCACGATCGGAAAACTTGATGGAAAGTTTTCCAAAACTCTTGTAGTTCAAATATTTATGAGAATTTTCACTCGACATCTCCATTATAATATCAAATATACTGATGGAGGGTAAGGTTTGATGAATAAGGAAGAATAATTATACTTAAGCCTCACATTTTCATCAGGACAATGGTTGAGCCTCTTAGAGATATTTTGGAGTGGAGAGATCATTAGATCTAATATAGAATGTTTTAGTGTCATTTTTAGCCGAATTTGGGATTTTGTTGGCGAGGATCCACCGCATGACTTGGCTGGAGTCGTGATGTTTACGATTGCGGTGGAGAGTGGAGGTCTTTCCCTTAGTTCTTTGAAGTAAGGATCGTCACAAACTCTGAAAAAAATCATAAATTATTCAGTGTGGAGATGCACTAGCTTTTAAACATTTGATTTGTTATTAAAATGCTAAGTGCTAATAGTTGATATATTATTTAAGTTTTGTATGTTTACTCAATATAAAAGTAATTTGGTAGTAGTTCATTTATAATATTTAAGCCATATATAAATAACAAATCACCGTCATAGTTGACCATGCCATCTCCATCCATATCAGCTTCGCGGATCATGTCGTCCACTTCTTCATCAGTCAGTCTTTCACCAAGATTAGTCATCACATGACGCAGTTCCACCGACGAGATGAGGCCGTCGTTGTTTTTATCGAACACTCTGAAATTTAATGAAAGTATTTTAAATATCATTTATAATAATTGATTTCTACTTTTTGGTTGGTGAATATGATACCTATATTAATACCTTCTGATAAAGTTGAATGGTGAATTATAGAAAATTGAAAATAAAAGAGCTATCATACCGAAATGCTTCTCGGAGTTCATCTTCTCCATCAGACCCTTTCATCTTCTTGGACATCATTTGCAAGAACTCGTTGAATTCTATGGTACCATTACCATCTTGATCCACTTCATTCACCATATCACGTAGTTCAGTCTCTGTAATATTTAAAATAATATATAGATAACTATTGCGTGTTATATTTAACTAAGAATATGATGATTTCACTTTTCATGCTGTAACAATAAAAAAGAATTCAAGATGTGTTGCTGGAGACATAAAGCAAGAGCTGAGATTCTTTTATCGGGTACCTCTCTGATAGAAATGAATCATCAATCAACCTGAAATCATATTATGCGATGGTTGTTAAAGACTCTGGATTTTAAAGATACCAACTGGGTAAGACAATATTTATTTTAGATTAAGAAATTGAAAGTTTTTTTTTCATATAGGCATAATTTTTTTACTAATGGAATGATAAATTACTCCGCTATTGGAGGTATTATCGTTGGTGTATTAAGAAGATTGTTGTTAATAAGCTTTTGTGCCAAATAATGAATCTAGTAATTGTTGAAATAATGGATATGTAGTTATTTCTTAATATTGTAAGATTACCAGTGGGCCTCTGTCCCAAAGAGCGCATGACAACCCCCAGTTCAGCCATGGTGATAGTGCCATCTTCGTCCTTGTCAAACAGCATGAAAGCCTCCTTGAATTCTGAAAGTATTAAAATAAATACATTCTCAGTAGTCTTAGTTAATGAGAAGTCATGTTCAAAATACGGATAAATTGACAATGTGTAATGACTATATCTGAGAAATTAATATATAAAAATTTTCTAAGTATGCAAATAATATACAATAATATTAATGAGTCATTAACACATAAAAATACCAAACAAAGAACAAAAAAAAAAATACCTCCATCACATTGTCATATCCAAAAATATTATACAATGTCAGATTTTACATAGTCAATAAATTGATATTTTGTTTATTTAATACTTTTTGTAAATGTAAGAAATATTGACTAATTAGATTAAAAAATCTACTATGTGTTTCCTCAGATATATATATATATATACCGAAAATTAAGAATTACCTGCAACTTGGTCCTCTGTGAGTCCATATTCCGACTGAAATGAAAACACAATATACAATTAGTAAATTGTTATTTTTGTAACAATAAAAAGTAGGTCTTAATATTAAAATAAAAATGCACGGTCAAAAAACTTGTATCTTCATTTTGTGTGTTCATTAAGGCAAATATATAAAAAAAATACTACTAAAATTTATATAATTTAAAGAAAATTGTGGCAGTTCATTCTTAAATAATTAATTAGAATTATAAATTGGTTTGAAACAGAGCTGTAGGGCTTTGGAATAGGGTCATTGCTGATGATGATATGTCTCAGTTATATTTATTGTTTGTTATGAGAAAGTATTGCTGTGACAATAGCACAGATACCATCTTGTTAAATTAATATATCAGCAAAATACTGTAACGGTGCAAGCGTAGTGGCTTACTTATATATTTTGGCAAACAGTCAAGAATTTTACAGTCTAACAAGCAAATTAATATTAGATGGTCGTATTGTTGTAGATGAAGTAGGCGAGAACCGAGTCTACCTGTAGTTGTAACAAATGTTATATCTAGAGCGAGAACTATTCACTAGAGAGAGAAGTCTCTGATAGCACGGTATATAGATGGACGAGTGAAAACCATTGGCTTATTTGAAGCATACAATTGTAATGCTCACATTTATATCTATCATACATTGTGAATCAGATTTTGGCACAGTCATCATATTCCTTTGAAGGAATTAGGTAACTGACCTCTCTTATGAGCTTAAGTCCCTTAAGGAGGCACTTCATACACATGTTATTCAAATGGGCCGACTTAAAATGGGCGGTAGTAGAGTAGCAAGTATTAAATATATGTTTTTAGTATTTTTTCAATTTAATAAAGAGGTTTAGATTGATTTTGAAGAATCTATTTTTGATTGTAATTCTGATTTAAAATAGAAAAAAATAAGTAAAAAAGGGTTTTGAAAGGTTCTTGGCGTTAACAGACTAAAAAGACTGTTCCTGTTGTTGTTATGCAGTATTGCTATATGGGAATAACAGACAGGAGGTATGATTATTCTCATTTCTCGCAAGCCAGTCGATCGGTCAGTCCCTAAGACCACCGCTATGGACCAAATACTACAGTAGGCCTACAACTCTTAACAAAATATGCTTACATCCCTTAGATTATTATTTATAATTCTCATAGCAAATTTATAGCAAAATTATTCATCAATAGTGTAAAATATTTTTTTTCGTACAAAATTTACATCGTTTTTATTTAATAACTGTATGGTATCGTTTAATAATTTTTTTTGAAAGTCCTGAAATTATTTTTTAATAATAACAAAAAAAATCAACCATTTGGCGCTGAAATGCCCGTCGGCTTGTAGCTCGGGGAAAATGAACATGTTTTTCTGGGACAGGCTCGCGTGTGGTAGTGCTCGTATGTTAATGATTTGGGGGATTCGACTGTCGCCCCTTTGCGTGATGAGCACTACTCTCTCTGGGCCTGTGAAATATCGGCCGGACGTAGAGCAGCGTGCACACACAGCGTTACGTGTTTAACTTAATAAACTTGTAAATACCCGCCATGGGAGAGTAATGCGCCAAAGTGTGCTGCTCCGACCGTGTTCCTCGGGGCCACTGCCAATAGTGAGCGGTCAAAGTGCCAGGGTTTTCATTTCAAGGATGTAAACAAACATTTTTTCATTATTTTTAGTACTTAGAATTTATGACCATCGCTCGGAGATTTATTTTAAATACTATTTTGAACTTTTTTCTTCTGGCACGCTGTTTTGGCGATTATTATTTTGTAAAAATAGAAAACTTTTATTATTTACGGCATTGTGATACGTCATTGAATATTTTTGTTTTGTAGGAGTGTATTTTCCTTTCAAAGATATATCTAACGTTAGAATTTAAATTACGCATTTGTGATCATTTTGGGATAGGTCAGAAATAGAGAAACGAGACTGTTTTTCTGGAAAAAAAAATGAGAAAAGGTCTTTGAGAAGATGTAGTAGTTAGATTTACAGACTTACAGAGAATGACTTACAGACACTTGCCGTATCTGGAGATCACTAGTGAGCCTCCGGAGTCGTCTGTACTCCCTCCCGTATTTTTCGTCCATTGTCGCCAGCTTGGACACTTTATTCAACAGGTTTTGTATTTTTTTTGATTTACAATTATAATTATACTGATAGTAAAATCAATTATGCGTTACACTCAAAAATACGTAAACAATTACACGACCATGACACGTTCATATATATTCTCTATTGTTATGCTGAAGCATGAAAAAAACACGTTTTCAATGAATTTTCAATAAGTAGCACAGAGAAAACGGAAGTTTATTCACTAATTTCACTACACTTTCACAGCGAGCAGCCCTAGTGGGTACTCGGGCAGATATTGAGCGCGATCGTGACCAAAACAAACTTGACCTTTTGTATCGATCACAGCCAGCACGGTGGTCGATTAGTGCGGGATTCAGAAGCCGGCACGTGAGTTGGCGGGCATCGCAGCGCAAATAGCCGACACTTTCCTGAAATAGCCCGAGAGGACCACGACCAGTGATGCTCCCGTGGGTATTCGGGGACCCGCGAAGTGCGCAAGCGAGTGCACGAGAAACTGCTCTCAGCACTTTGCCTGCGCTTTGACATCATTCTACGACCAACGGGAATAAGATAGCTCAATTGAGCCAGCGAAGCGTTTTTATCTCTAAAAAATACTTGGATTCATGCGTGTAGTTTTACGACTTAGTAATTTTTTTCGCAAAAAGCATACCCGCGCGGCTTTATATTCACGAATAAAAAGGGTTGTCTGGCTGGATAAAACCTTCGCCGGCTATCCGAGGATAAACATTCAGAAGCGAGATAGTCAACAAACGGAGGGGATTAGAGGAGCAGTGAAAATAAACAAGCCTTCGCTATCTAGCGGCGAGTAGCTCAAGCTGCGATAAAATACGTAATCTGCAATGCCGGCCGCTCCCCGAGGGGGGCTGTTTTCAGGAGGAAATTTATGGATGAAATTTACTATTTTTTACGTATAGAGAAAATATCCAAAATAGACTTAAGCGTTTGGAAGCTTATTTTATTATTTATTGAAAAGTTTTCCCCCTTACTCGGAAAAGCGGTGTATTGAATATTACATTGTGTATATTTTTCTGTATATATGAAGGAATAGGAGAAAATTTTATTAAATTTATATTCGACTCAAAGAGCTGCCGAAGAGATGATTTCTACGTTTGTACGGCCAGTATTATTTATAAATTGAGACCCGAAAGCACGACGGGCGAGTTGCTCGGCAGCTGAGACTTTTCAATGGAGAGTCGCATTTTTACGATTTCAAAACTTGAAAAATAATTGTAAAAAATCGTGCTTCGAGCAGTTTTCATTGGAAAACCTAACCTAACCTAACCCAAAAACATCGGATAGTCCAGATGTGACTGAAAACCAGTCAGACGGTGTCACGGGCTTTGATACATCGCGTATAGTGCAGCCTGATCTTGTGGTGAACCTCGTTATCTCTTTTCGGGTCTGCCCTCTGACAAACAATTAATAACGATCGAATCACGCACAAATACGCAATGTAAAACAAATAAGGTTCTGCATTAATAATTCATTCGTGTCAGATAGTTTGCCTCTTGTAAATTTTGTGTATACAAATATGGGTAAGTGGGAAACGATAATTTGATTATCCACTTGTGATGTCTGACCGCGCTCGCCGGGCCGCGGCAGACTCGCCCCGGCAGGGCCCTCTTCAATCGATAACACCAAATCAGGGTCAGCCTTAAGCCACTCTCCGATATTATTATTTCATTACTGAAAATTGATGTTACGAGTACCCGGGGAATCCTAGTGAACGCAAGGGAGTACCCAATCTGAAACCCTGAGTCATATATTAAAGCGTTTTAAACGTGTCATTAAAGTAATACCACAGTAACTTATATATATATATATATATATATATATATATATATATATATATATATATATATATATATATATATATATATATAAATATATATATATGTATATATAAATTACTCATTAATGACAATCAGAGATTTATTTTACCACAATCTCAAATTTATAACTTTAAAGCCCAGTGTTTTGAATATGATACGTGTGGTGGCAATGTACGTAAATAATTTTATTATATATTTATGTTCTTTGACAAAGTAAAAAAAAAATGTATCAAAAACTTCATTAGGTCGTTTCATTAAATTTTTATAGGTTACTCGTACGGTTAACTAGTAGTAACTACATACTCGTCACATTGAATGATGTGTTTTCATTTTGCCCAATAGAAAGTAATGGTATACAAACAGAGTTTTAAAGCTTACATTGTTTTTACGAGGATTAGAGTAGAATTTTTTTTTAATTGTTTATTTTTACATTATTGTTAAAATCTTATCGCGTATATAAATTATGCATAAAAACTTTCAAAAAATTGCCGATTTTAAAATATACCAGAGTACAGCTTTATAAGCTTAATATATTTTAATTAAATACAAAAATAGTTTTACGGTGGTTCGAAACATTAGATATTATTTTATTTGACAATATCAAGTTTAACATATATAATTAAAAAATATTTTTCGATACACATATATGTGTATTTATTTTAACTTAAAATTATGACAATGTTTAACTATGCTCGTGTCCTGTGAAGCTTTATAACAGAAATCGTTGCGAGGGCGAGAACGAATATAATTAACACGTTTTATGTTTTAGCTTAATGCTTAGATAAACAGGTACATTATAACAGTGCCCTAAACAAAAGGACATTACATTTGTAGGAACATACATAACAGGTGTCTTGAGCCTTCCTTGGAGACTAACGTGTCTCCAAAATCTGCTTCGTGTAACTTATGCTGACAGTCCGACCAACGTAACCGAGTTATTGTGAGAAAACCAGCACATTACGTTACGAGATAGTGTTTAATTGAGTTTACATGTATTTACTGTCGTAGATATATTGCGTGGTCTAAATGAAGCTAGAAAATTCAACGTTTATTTTTATAGTTATAGTATGTAGATTAGGGAATTAAATGACGATATGCGACATATGTCCGTGGCCACTTGTTATGCTTGTTAGCATGTGAGCTGCGTTATAAGTTTAACTAGTTATTGTAGTATTTGGAATTGACAGTATCGCCACTCTATTTTAGTGAGTTTATCGTCTTAAACAATAAGTATGCATAGACGCAGCAGTGTATACGCAGACATTTCCTTCCTATATAGAACTGCAGTGTAGAAGGACCCGATGACACCATGAACCATGAACACGGACTCAGCATGAGTATATGCTCAGTGAAATAGTCGCCAATCTCCCCTGAGGAGAGACACTTAACCATAGGTTCCCAACGGGGGCGGTACCGCCCTCCAGTGGGCGCTGGAGCTTTCCAAGAGGGCGGTGGCGGGTCCAAGGGAAAATGAACGAACTTTTTGCATTAATTTTTTTTTGATTAGAGCTGTAGATTTCTAATATTTTTGAATAAAACACATGAGTGATTTTCCACATTTTCGTTTTTATTAGTGACCGGTTTCGCCAACCTTTCACGTTGGCATTATCAAACACAGTGCCAACGTGAAAGGTTGGCGAAAACGGTCACTAATAAAAACGAAAATGTGGAAAATCACTCAAGTATTTTATTCAAAAATATTAAAATGGAATTCCACCAAGTACTCTCTGTCAAAAATATTGAATTTCTTAACAGTAGATTTTTCACAAAAAGCCAGAAAATGATCAAAATTATAACTGTTATGTTGCGCAAAGGGGGGCGTTGGAATTTATTTTTCTTGTCAAGGGGGCGGTGGTCAATAAAAGGTTGGGAACCTATGCACTTGACGAAGAAGATGCATTAGGTTTTCAATGAGTAGAAGTTGGGTATTTGTGAAGGAGCCACTTACCAGGTTGATGGTGACGGTGAGCTCGTACTGCTGGTGCTTGTGGCCCTTCTTCTTCTTGCCCGCGGGCGGCTTGGCGGCGGCGGCGGCGGCGGCCTTGGGCGGGGCGGTCTTCACGGTGCCCTTCTGGGCGGAGGGCTTGGAGGGCGTGCGCGGGGGTCCCTTGCCAGCCGCGCCCTTGCTGCCGGGGGTGGCCGGCTTCTGCGCCGCGCCCTTCTGGCTCACGTGCCCCGACCCGTCCGCGGGCTTGTTGCGCGCCTGGAGAGGAGACACATAGCTTTAGAAGTGCACACCGAACACACTGTACACACTGTACACACTGTATACTGCGTCACATCATAAAATATTCCCTTTTGATCTCAGCTAAGTACATGGGTGGTGAGGCGACCGGTTGCTACTGAACACGTGCTTTCCTATAATGACCTGATTGATGAGGCTAGATCAGCTTCTAATAGGTAAATACAAAGGGAAGTTTTTTGTTATGAAATTTTCTTCTAGGTTCTGGTTCTTCTGCGTTCGCGTTGCGTCCTAATTATATGATAGGGGATTTTGATTCTGATAATGCTTAATTTAAACAAATTAAAAGTGAAATATACTTTAAAATAAAAAAAATTGCTGGTTACCTTCGTCATGTTTTTATATACAAATATATACTTTTTGTGCAAATTTTTATAGCTATTTTATTATCACTTCTCCGTCGATAAACAAGCGCCTATCAATATACAAGGGCAACTGAGTACTCATTTATTTTAACCAGGTTTTAATTACTTTTGAAATACCAGATTATATTAAATTTACCTGTGTGAGGCAACCAAAACTTATTTTATTTGTCTGGTAATCCATTTTTCCAAAAAATTATATCAAAGATTGATAATACTTCATAGCTCGACGTATTCGAATTAGATAATGAAAAACGAAATTAACTGTCTCGCAGGTATTTATAAAATATTTATTTTAATTATTTGTAAAAAAATGTTAAAAAGTTGACTATTCGATTTAGTAGAATAAATTATTTCATAGGTTTCATCGATAAGTGTTGTCGAGTTGCGTAGAATTTTACGAATATTTCCTTTCTAGTTTTGCTGTAATAATACAATCCTGAAGTGATATTCCTTCGTGAGGCACATTTTCAGCAGAGGCTATAATTTCGCTCGTGTGCCTTATATTTCTGCTACAAGCCTATAACGCCGCAGTGGCAGATGTTCAATGAGGACGAATATCCACGCAGCGCCAGGAAATGTATAAAATATGAAGACGAAATAACTCTGTACCTGAAAAATTATCCCCGAAACATCCCTCGTTTTAATGTTTTCATATATTATATATAAACTGTTCAAAAATTTATTTGATATATAATTTTAATAAATTATTGAAAATGTTAACATAAAAAAACAATAGAACCTGTAAGATATAACTTTATAATTTCCCCAGGGCCGCTCCTTTTCTGTCCCGAGTTTGTAGTTCAATTTATTTGGCAAGGGAGAGAGCTCGCCATTCATAAGCACGCTATTGCACTTTCTTTAAAGAATAAATGAGCGAATTACTATAAATGAAGAATATGAATCGATCGATTAAATAAAAGTACCGAGTCTTAATGTCACTACCGTGCATATTGAATGGTATTTTCGTTCAAAACGGACTGTAACAGCCGGGATAGCTTAATTACGGAAATGACTTAATTGAAAAAAATAATTGAAAATTATTAAACTCAAGGCTTCCGGAGAGATATTTCCGTTTTTTTTTTTTTTTTAATTTTGCAGATTTTTATATAATCGGTTCAAGTAAATTTTATATATCCTGAGAATAGTGTCCCGCGTGGTAACGATTTTATAAATTGTATTTGACTTTTTAATCATTTTTCTACTTTTATTTTAAAGAATATTTGTCCGTTATGAGAGAAATTATTGAAATATTTGGATAATAAGTTCTTAGAATCTCAGCAGTCTCATGGTATTAAAAAAGTGTTTTTTAATGTACACTAACATTATATTGGCTGTAATACGAAAGACACTAAAAAAATCACCAAGTTTAATCTTTGCTTTGGGCACGTGAAGGTAAAATATTTGTTTTTTCGTGGCATCATCGCTCCAAAGATTGGATATTTTTACAATGAAGTCGTGTCTCATCACACGTGGCCATCCCCCGGTGAGTGTTTTCCGTTCCGCCAATTTATCTTCTATATCGCCGAGTTATGTAATGGCCGAGCTGTATTGGAAATACGTACGACGCGGAGAGGGCTGAGGCTCTGAGAGAGAATCGAGAACCCCTAAAGCCGACTTGAAATGGCCCCTCAAAATTTAAGTGCCAAATAAATAAAAGGTTGGCCGTGATATTCGCAAGTGTTGATCATTATTTTCAGGATTGAAAGAAAAATAGGGGCAATTTAGGAATATGTCACTTGAAGATTATTTAAAAAAAAAAATCGTAATAATATGTGTGTAAGCTTATGTCATTTGTATTACTGTAAACTTTGACTCTCTAATGTGAATATTTACTTACAAATATATATATATATATATACATATAGATGTTGAATCGGTCAAGTAGAATTTTCAGAAAAAGCTAGGTACATGAGAATATTTGGACGAGTCCTTAAGCACAGGTGAATATTGAGTATTAAATATTTCTACACCTTTACCCGTATAAGCATATTGTGTTAACAATACGTTTGCAGGTAAATGTTACACGTATACAAAGAAAAATTACAACCCGGGAAAGTTTTATTATTATACTGAGGGGAGTAAGCGAAGGCGATGCGAGATTACGCTTCAAGTTTGTCTCACGGAGAGCAGAGTAGAGATGATCCCATGTTTATATAGATATGGGATAGACACATGTAATATAAACTTTTAGCTGACACGATCAGCGTCTTTGAGACAAATAGAAGAGTGTGGTTAAAGAGAAGAGAACGAAGAGAAAGACAGAAGAATCTTATCTTAACCGCATCACTTTCGCCATCAGAGGCAGTGTTCGTGGGGGTGGAGAGTAGGGCGGAAAATTATCCAAGGGGGTGTCTCCTAAGACTCTCAATCACCTAGAGACAACTCATTAAGTTAGGTTTATAAAAAAGTGTTACGTATACTCATAAAAACATATAATAAAAATTGTTATTTTAGTATTCTTTTAAAAAATAAGGAATAGAAACATTTCAAAACATATTTCCTCCCCCCCCTTTAGTGTTTTCTGAATCATATTTCTTGAATGGTTTTATTTTAAACAATGAGTAAAATTCTCAGAAAAAGTGCGTAAAAAAAAAAAACTTTTCACATCTATTTCCACAAGGTCAGAAGTTAAAAAATGAAATCCAAAAGTAGACTTATTTTCTTACGCCAAACTTTCGTAACAGTTCTAATAAAAAATGGTTTTTCTTTTTATTTCAAAACCTTGTTATCCATTAAAACGTTAATACGCTTGTGGATTGTATTTTTAAACCGAACCAAAAACTTGTTAGTATCACATTAGGGGCGGCCGTTATGTGAAAGCTTTGCCCATTTTTGTTTGAAAGTGAACTCGTAAATTGACTTGCAGTTGTGCAATTATTGGATTATATCCCGCTGAAGCAAAACTGAGCTTCTGAAAGCAGAGTAGGAAAGCTTATAATTGAGAATCGATATTGAAATGAAAATATTTGATATGCATCCGTGAACATTTGCATTTAGTTCTGTGTGCTTCAAAGCAAAATAAGGTCGCTTACATTTGCAATAAAGGAAACGATACGTAACCGCTAGATATTTTACGTTATTAAATATATCGAAGTTGAAATAAATACTAAGCTATTTATTAATTATTATAAATAAATAAAAAATATTTTGAGAAACCTTAGCCGTCTTGTTCGCTGAACTTTGGCGATGCATGTTTCAGAATATCGGAGAGAGTAAGAGGAGCGATGAAAATTCCCAGTGGGGTAGCCGCGACGATGGCCCCGAGAAGGACTCGATTTAACGAGCACCGATCGCATTTTAAACAATGAATGTATAAATACTCATTTGCATATTAATGAGCTCAAGAAAATAACTTTCTCAAATGGTCGAATTAAATCATTCAAAATGAAAAATGAAAAAAGGTGGATTGCTTTCATAATCTCGCAACTGAGATTTTTAGCGTTTTTCTAGACTGAGTGTTCATCGATTTAAATTTAAATAATTAGCTTTGTTTTAATTTAATCTAAAAAAAATTATCTCACATATTGACACAAAAACCTTCAATTTTATCTATTTGGTCTCATTGCCTATTTTAAAGAATTATTTTTAAAAAATTGTCTGAAATATCAAAAAAAGTACTTCTCTCCCAATCGATGGGTAAAAAATTCCAAAGGGCATATTTTTTTATTCCTTTTAATTTTTGACAGAAAGTACTTGGTATTTTTATTTAAATAAGTATATTTAGTGATTTTCGGTATTTTTATTTGTTTACGCCACTAGTTTTGTCAACTATCTAGATTGGCATCTTCAAGCAGAGTAAGCCGACAGAGAGCAGACAGTGAGCTATATAGCCATGATTATATATATTTATATAAATATATAAAATATAAATTTATTTATTTAATATATATTTTATACATATTTTAAGCAGGATTGCCGAATACCAGCAGGTGAAGTCAGCGTCCGAGCTAACTCCGGAGCTGTGCAGCCCGAGCGCGCGGGAGGTGTGAACTTCTCGAGTGTTTTTCAGCATTACTGTCGCTTTCAGGGGCTATTCGTTTAATGGGTTGTGCTGAAAACCAGACACTGAGGCATCTACCTCGAATTCCACGCTGGCTTAATGCTGCAGAATGGTAAACAAGCATTCCATGTTTTTTTATTATTATTATTTCAAGAGATACTTTATTTCAGAGTCACTGTAAAACAACAAAGTTCGTGCACCTTATGGATCATGCCTTAAAGTAGGTCGTTATATTGCATTTTAATATTATAAAACAAATATATGTCAGCATCGTTTAAGTTATTCAATGCAGATGAAATACAAATATTTTTGTGCTCATGTATTTTATTTGTTATCCAATTGACGCTGTCATCATAATTCATATTTATATATGTCGATTGATACGAAAGGTTTTTAATTTAAAGAAAATTCAATTATTATTGAAACACTTTAATTGTTTCATAGCAAAGTATGTAAATTAAACTAAGTGTTCCGTTAAAATTAACAATTTAAAAATAACTTGTTTTCAATTATCCAACACACAAAAACTGAAAGGTACAATACTGAATGGCGAACATGATTAATTACGGGATAATTTTATTGCGTTGCTAACAATGCACGACACAGTTCAGATTACGATCCACTACATTGCTTTATGTACGCACCGTTACCTGAACAATTCGAAACAAATAATTGGTGATAAATCATGTAATGTATTATCACCTCATAAATTGATTTCGACATGAATGGTCCATAGAAGGTTTAAGTATCGGTCCAAACTCGCAAGAGAGCGAATCACTAAGTTGGTATAAATATTCGTACTGCTGAGGTATCCAATAACAAGGGTTTTATACTCATATTTTTCCCTACACAAAAACTCAATAACGAAAATAGAGAAATCCATGTAAACTACCACATAAACCACATGTTGTAAGCCCCACAACAGACGCGCAGAACCAGGGGATAGCCACATACCGTATTTCAAGCATAGGAGTAAAATAATATTGAATTTAACGACTAACCTAAACGATAAGTATCTTACAAGCATTTATTTCAGTTATCCTTGCATGTATTTCTTAGTGTTATATTTTAAAAATATCTTTATTAAACGCAAATAACTTAATACAATTATATTTTAAACTTAATTTTCAGTACATAATAGGTAAAGTATAAATTATTTCGGTCTTGTACAATTAAATGGTATTCTCTGAAATTCGTTCGTATTGATTCTGAATACAAAAGTGAGTGTATGACAATAAAGTTTTAATTAAGATCTGTCATAAAGTACTGTCGAAATAAACCAGGAAGTATCTTGAGTCGAGCCGCGGAACGGAAGACTAAGAATCCTCGAAATAAAGGTATTTCTATTATCATTTCAAACAGCAAGGAAATTCGTTTCGCTTTAGAATTGCTAATCCTTGAAATAATTTCAAGTATTAACATTATGTTTTGTACAGCTGAAATTAAAGGGGTCTTTTCAAGTAACAACGAGAAAAACACAAAACTTGAGGAATACATTAACTTGATTAGTTAATGTATTCTATGGATTTACATTTTGCGACGTGTTGCTCTAAACACTAGTCAATACAACTTATGAAGCTTAAGCTACTAAAAAACGCTGAAAACTTTATTTCAGTATAAAACATAAGGGAGAAATTAAGAATTTAGCATGAAAATCTGTACTTGAAGCCTGAAATAGGCTTGCAGCTCTCTAGATAAAACCACGCACTGAATGTTTCATTTTATTAATTAATTATATTCACATTTATATATTTTATCTATTTTACACAATGAGTTATGAGAGGAGGTTGCAAATATACCCTTTAAAATTCTTTGAAGGATTGAAATAGCAGTCTCCTCGAAAGGATGTGCTCTGGGATTCCGGCTTTCAACTCCGTATCAGCAAACCACGAAGACTTTTCTCGTGATTGTATTCGGAACTTATTTATTTTATGTTATCTAATGCTTGATAAAGCTATTAACTTTTAGAATATTACGTCTAATAAATAAATTTATTCACTTAGTAATCGAAATACAAAATTATAGCTAACAGGCTTTGCCGCTTTTGATAAAATTTTCGATAGTGGTTTTGCAGTTACAATTCAATCTCGTCGATAAAACCTTGAATTTCGTCCTTGGGCCCATGTTATGCCTTAATAAAAAAAATACAATTGTGTCATGTCGCATTGTTAATTAAATTAAGTGGTGAAACTTTTCTTAGAGTAAATCAGTGTTGAATAATCTACCAAGATCGTGCAATTTGTTACCGCGAAAGCCTTATTCTTTTTTGTTTTTGTTGAGATTTCATGTTTTATGGACGATATTCAGTTTTGATCTGACTCAATATAAAAAATGATTGAGAACAAAGAAATTTATTAAGGATTTAAATAAATATATATTTTTTTAATGGCGTTTTGGAAAACCTTTGTAGTAAAATGTATGTACACATCTGCAGAACTCATCTATAATATTTGTTGTTATCCGAATAGTATTATCACTGCGGTATTCCAATGAAACAGTTTGCGGGAAATCCGAAATGAGTTTAGTATGAAAAGTCTGCAGTGCTGAAATTAATTTATTACGATACGGTTGTTTAAAGTACCAGAGGAATTATTATGCAATAAAGCGGCGGCGGAATCTATTCGGCTGTATGAAGATAAATGAATTTCCAAAGCAATCGCATTACCGGAGCAGATCGCTCGCGCAGATGACTCGGAGAACTGCGGAGGATCATTACGCGGTACTCTTGCGGATTGACTCGCGCGCTCCTGAAGATGGATGAGGATAAGGAAACAATTATGTCTTCCCGGTAAAGTGGATTCTCTCCGAACTTGCTGCTCACCACAACACCGTGAGTTGTGCTTCTGCGCCGGGAGCGTCTGACTTATCTTCAATGTCGGTCGCATCGAACGATTGTTTCGCCTCGATGGCCAACTCTGAAATAAAACTTCGACCATTCGATATGAAACGATTAATAATATCCGCAACCCGGTATCGGAAGTCCGGGCGATCGCCAGTAAAATAATGTATTTCCCGTTTGTTAGTTAAAATTTCCAAAATTTATACTGTTGTTAAATTCGCTTGAATCAACACACAAGAGCATTTTTGAGTCGTTCAAAAGCGATTGATGTTGAGTGTTTTTTTAAAAAATATCGTAAAATTGGTCATTTTTCGTTATTTAAAGTTTAAATTTTAATCAATGCTGATATTTACAATTTAAATTGTGGAAATAAAATCGATTCAAAAATAATCGGTGTGCAAAAACTTTATAAATTAATTGGAAGTATTTATATTTGAGTTTATTTAAAAGCTGATCTTCAATACTTTTAATTTAAGATATATATATAGGTCTACGGAAAAGTTATAACGTATTTGATGGCCAGTTAACCGTTGTTTTTGTTGAACTGTCTCTTGATAACTATTTTAAAATATGTTAAGCAAAGCTTGTATACCTTTAAATTAAAAATTGTTGTTAAATAAAATTATCTTTTAAAATTTGATAAACACTTATCGCTTAGCAAACAAATTTGAAACAACGCAATTAAATTTGTTTTTCTTTTGTGTGAAAACACCTCTAAAGACATTGAAGAGAATTCCGGTTGTATTTTCAGTGCGTATACAGCATTTGGAGTGAGGTATTGAGCTCGAGCTGGTGATATTCCGTGGAGATCGCTTCGGACTCGACCTGGCTTGATAATGTCCATCCACGCGCGGGGGCGGCGGGCGGTTGCGGCGGCGGCCGGAGAATCTTCAGTCTCGCGGACACACCAGCAGCAGCAGCACTCACCAGCAGCAGCAGCACTCACCACCAGCAGCAGCACTCACCAGCAGCAGCAGCCCTCACCAGCAGAAGCAGCACTCACCAGTCCCGTGGACACACAGCCAGGAGCAACAGCCACACCTCCGGAAATATATCAACCAGCACACATGGTGAGTCCCGGGAGAGCCAATCAACTAGAGCACGCGGCTGCATTCAAATATTCACAATAATATTTTAGTGAAATCTATTATGCTTGCGGTTATAAAATGTGCCTGCCGCTTTAATAATGTAGGCGCATTTATGACAGTGCAAATTTATTTTACAGTTTCCGGTTTGAATTTGCATATAAAGCTTTGTTCAGTCATATTCTACATTTATAAGCTTTGAATCGGTCTAGCTGTATTTATAAAAAAAATATTTTTATTACTAATTACACTTAAAACGAACTGATGTCTAATTTAAAAAATTGAATAAGTTTGCAACAAAATATGTTTATCATTTTTCAATTTTTTGTCAAGTTTTGATTTTATGTTGTAATATTAAAATAAAAAAAAAAGGATTTATTTTGTCCACTTATTAATATCAGTGTATTATATAAACAACTACTGTGTATTTTAAGTACTGCCACAAGTCTCTTTTCAGATCTCATTATACTCAGAAGCTATGAACTTGGTATGAACAGATTGAAATACTTTTTTCAAATAATAAATATACATATAATAATAAATAAAAACGTAAGTTATATTTATACTTCTGATGCCCACGAAGAATTATGGATTTTAGCTGTTTACAAATAATTGAATAACGCAAACATCAATTCCCCATTATGTATTTTGAAATTGCGAGTGCTCGGTTCAAACTTTTCCTTTACTGCGGATTTAAAAATCAGACTTCAGGACCAAACACTCGTACAGTTTAATTGCCGATCAGTTATTTGAACGATGAATTAACCCGACAAACAGTTTGACAATTCAGCTAATTATTTGCTTTGAATAATAATCGAGTCACATGGCACAATCGTTCTGTCAAATGCTTTTCAGCTAATAGAGATTGGCATTTTGCTCACACAGTAACATAACGACATCGATGTTACCTTTTGATACATAGAGTATATTCAATATATTATTTACGAATAATATATTGTTAAAAATCAATATATAGCAATTAGCATAAACAGAATGTCCATTGTAGTAAACTATAATTTTTATGAAGACTAATTACACGTGATATGAGTTGACCAAAAGTGTGAATCTTATATTTTTGTAAATTAATTTTTTTTTTTAAATATTACAATTTATATCATATTTTTTCCTAAATAAGCAAAATAACGATTTTGGAGAAGTAGCCGTAACTTAATTCTGATTTAACATCGAAAGCTGCTATAAAAGCGAGAAAATTTATAATTGAACAAAGAAAAAAAAATTCACAATAAAATTGACTAGACTGACGGGTACTCGAGGCTTATTATAGGCACAAACAAAATTTGGCTTAATTGAAACGGAGACGTGCTCGAGTTTATCGAGGCATGAAGAAATATCTTTCGCTTTTCCATTAAAAAGATTTATCATCTGTTATTTCACTTTCCCTTTTTGGATGTTAAACATTTTGCTTTCAAACATCCCTCGAGTTTTCTAGAGTGGTTCAAATTGGCGGAATATAATTTCCAATGTTCATACCTAGGTCCCGTTAGTGAAGAGCTGAATATGAAATTTTCCTTCGTTTTGCTCCACGCGGGAATATCATAAGAAAAACATCTGCAGCAAAATTGCCGGCTGAAAAAATGTGCGGGGAACGAGAAGTAGAATTTATAAAGAATACAGTGTCTTCGTAATGGCAAGACGCACCGAGAATTTCAATAGCATTATTGTTGTGATAATTTAAAAAAAAGTTTCGTTAAAGGAAATTACACTGAAACGTGCCGAGAACTGAAATCATTTGAAAATGATGTCTCGTATTCATCGATGCTATGTTTTTAAAAAAAAATATGTTAGCATTGCAGGACTCAAATAAAGTCAAATCACGGTACATTTTCTTAAAATAAATAATACTGAATAATACAAATAAATGAAAAAATCATTTTCCAACGAATGTATTTTTGTTTTATTTAGATATGCGTATGAATTGGCCGCTATTGGTTTTGAACCGAATTTAATTAGTTTTCCCGTGAAACTTTAGAAGTTCGTTGAAACGTTTTCATTTGTATGGAGGGAAGGAGAGCAAACATTTCAATGGTTCTGTAATTTTGTAACTGTCAGTTTCAGTAAACGTTGACTGTCGATTCACAGCAATAATATATTCAATAATATAATGTACGATATTGCAAACTGTTCAAATTCATACAATATCTAAAAAGAGATTGACAGTTATAGTTTTTATGAATTCAAGAGCTATATTTCACTGCGCAGCGGAAGGTCAATTTGAAAAAAAAAAGGTTTGAATATTTTGAAAACGGTTGACTGACTTTATTTCTATATGGAGGTAAAAGTCACATTCAATAAGAAAAATAAATATAAGACTAGTTGGAACATATTCGTTATATATTTTACGGTTTAGATATCGTGAAAGTTCATTACGGAATTGATATGAGATATATACATCATAGACTTGATAATTCGGGAACAATATTAATAAATCTAAATCATTTGCTTGTCAATGAGCTAGAAATTTCTACACATATCAGAAGTGGAAGGAGCAATACATTCTCTAAATTTGATAATGAGCTAATCAAAATCTCCGAGTAGTCTTGAAAGCATTGAACAGAGTGTTATTGCAACCCAACGGTGGGATATGTTTGAAGAACTGGTTTAGTCTATAGCAGGATGTGGAAATAAAACCACTAAATCATAGCTTTAAGAAAATAAACCCTGATGGGGTTTGATTGTATCAATTAATAAACCGACACCGTGCGCGGTGAAAACTACAATAATAAATCTAACGCGACTGTGTTTTAATGCATAGTATGTATAAGTCTTGGGTCTTACCACTTCAGCTAACACAGAGAGCTGACATCTGGTATTAAATCTATTTAAAAGATAGTATAAATAAAATGTATAATTTATTTATACTAAGGGAAGGTTTGTATTGTGAATTTGTATGATTTTATTCTCCACTTATATGCATAGTGTTCGTCCCTCAAGAGTTATCTTAGTTCTGGGCTTGCGTCAGCACAAATATAAAACTTGGGTATTTCGTGTCGAATCTCCTTCCAGCGAATGACAATTATTTCCAAGAACGCGTACTCCAAATAAATTGAAGTCAAAACAGAAACAACGAAGCGGAGAGCATTTTTCGCATTGCTCTGCATAAAGTAAACAGATAAATATTAATTTCACTCTTGCTCGTGCTCGGCTCAGGTGGCTTGGCCGCCCGCCAGAGCCGTGTAGCGGCAAGGAGCAAAGTTATTTTACGATTAGTGAAATTTTCATGCATGTTTATATAATCCGAGGGGCGCGGGGATCCTCCGTGCAATTGCCAATTATTATGATTCGCAGCTGGAATCGTAATTAATAGACGCCGCCTTGCGGGTGGCATCTGGCGCGGAACTGTTCGTGCCGGCTGACTTCAGACTCGTAGCCCCGCCAGAGACAGCCTGCGATGGGACATAATAACTAAATACTGAAATCAAACACACGAAGCACATATCTTAAATGGCAATTTAATTAAACTAGTTAAACGTACGCACAAACGATGATGCTGGATTTCCTAAGAATTTCGGGAATGATTTTATCTCATCTGCGTACCGCGCGCAAGTATAATCTATCGAAATATTTCAATGCGCATTTTGAAGTGAACGTATTCGGAATAACTAATTCCACTGGATACTGAAGTTCAGTGTATTTTTAAACAAAAAAGTACCAGTAAAAATAAATAAAAAATTCCCATAAACTTTATTTTTATGGTAACGATTTGACTTAATAAAATTTTTGGGATATAAATCAATATACAGCATCAAATTAAAAAGTGTATTTATTTGATTTATCGGGAAAATTTTTAAGGTATACCAAATACTGAGATTTAAAAAATATTTTTTTTATAGTTAAAAATATACGTATTCAAACATGAATGGATTTTGCAAAAAGTAACAATAATTTGATTTATCAAGTCTTTTCATAAATTTAAATTTAATATCCGATTCATGGATGTTAATCAACTTCAGCCATTTCCAAAGGTTTTCTTGAGATGGCTTCATTACCGAGACCGAAACGTTCGAGCCCAAAAAAGTAAAAACGCGGCATAACGCCCAAGAGCCGAATATTTATTAATTAGATTCTTCTTGTTGTTTCAGGCTCCCATGGATGACGAGCAAATGGCGAGTAAGTTACCACAGGCAAATAACACTTGTATTTATGTGTCAAATAAACAAATTGAGCTGCTGACATAAATCTCATCACTTCTTTCAACTATTCTAATTTTACTCTCGGGATTCTTGTTTTGTGAGCGCCGCGTTACTCCGGACACTAAACAGATATTTATTGTAAATATCTAGAATGATTCTTTCATTCTAGATATATCTGGGGGTGAGTTGGTCATCCAAAGCCGTTGGTTGTTCAGGTCTATACCTATGAACTTAATTTAATTAAGATTTCCCTTTTATAAGTAATTTCAGTTTTATTTGAAAATAAAGCATATTTATGAAACCTGAAAAAAAGTACGAGTGTAAGCATATTATTTACGGTGAAATATATATTTTCTAATTATATATTATAGTTTTTTTATTGTACTGAGAAAAAAGCTTAAAAGCCAAATTTTTAAAAAATATCTGGCTATTATTGAAATATGTTAAAAGTCCTCAAATGTTAGACCGCCAAATAAGAAACCTAGTAGTTTTTTAAAGTTCTCTTGTTTTTTTTACACCATTTATATATTTCAGTGTTAAGAAGAGCGTTCGCCATGTTTGACTCGAGCAAGCAGGGTCGAATAGAGAAAGAAAAAGTGCGCACCATCCTCAACACCATGGTACACAGCTACGACGACAAGGAGCTGGAGGTGCTTCTGGACGGGGAAGACGATGACGGTAAGAAAAACCACCCAACCTAACACATAAAATACGTAAAAACTATTCTTGCTACTAATTTATTAGTAATATTTTATGTCAATTCGCAAGCAAGAGACACAGTAACCTAGATAGCGAATAAAATATATATGGCTCTCCTCAACACCAAGAGATTATAGGCTAGACTTGCTAAGATATCAAGAGGCTTGTTTTTATATTATTTTATAAATTATACTGTGAACAATCAATCAAGTTAAAGATTAATATATATATATATAAATAGTACAGTGTAAATTTTAACATCTTATTTAAATAAAACCTCATATGTTTAATATAAATAATCATAGCTGATTGCTTTTGAAAACATAAAAAAGTATGAGATTATTTAATAAGTTGAACTTTCAAAGGAAGTGTTCAATTTCATTTGTAATGTATTGTGTCTCATGTTCTCTATTGCCAGGGAGTGGCAAGTTGAATTTCGATTCGTTCTGTCGGGTGGCGACCCACTTTCTGGATGAAGACGATGAGGCTTTGCAGAAGGAGCTCAAGGAAGCGTTCCGCCTGTACGACAAGGAGGGTAAGTCTTCTGGTGCCACCCCCTTGCAGGCCGTATAATCCCCTGAATAATGGATGGCGCTTTAGACACAAGTTCTGATGAGATATGCTGCAGCAGGTAATGCATATTATTACCCGAGCGTATACTTCAAACTAAATTTTAATAGCAACTATCGATATTCACTATGAATAAGAGTTGCTAAATTTTATTTTAATTTCCCGAGCGACAGTCATTCGTTCCATTATTCCATATAAGAGTAGAAAACCGCTAGTAAAGAGAGTGATTTGCGAGCAATTAGAAATTTTCAGAGGTAATTGAAGCTTTGTTTGACTTAATTTGTTTCTGGTATTTGCCATGAAAACAGAAAACTTGTATTAGAAACGGTATTTGTTTTTATTAAACTTTTAGACAAATTTACAGAACTGAACCTTGGTTTGACTTCCGAGATTTTACGAAGAAGCAAGTGCGCTAACTACTAGACCGCAGACGGTTAGCGCAGTTGTAATGACTGACAGGGCTTAAGCCAATTAACTCTCAAAAGGACACTGAGCGCGAGATTCATAAACCAGTTTATTATGAATTACCATAGTGACATTATTTGTATTTTAATTAATGTGTGGTAAATGATTTAAGAAAAATATAAAATTCCTTAAAAATCACAAACACATATCAATAATACTGTTAAAATTTTCATCTATTAAAATTTAATTTAAATATTATATAATTATAAGTGCATATCACGTCCTAAGTGTTTGAATTGAATTGAGATATTACGATATAAGATTTATGGTTGGTTAGGGCTGCTAGGCGGGATTAGTAAGGGAAGTCGGTACCCCGTGAAGGATCCTTCGCTCCCTAATCTTCATATCCGCCATAACTTGAGTTATTTGCCAGGGTAATATAGAAACCCGAATATGATTTATATTCTATGGCCGATGTTGGCGGAGTGGTTAATTTAATATCCTAACAGCTGGGGCAGATGAATGAATTCGCTTCAATATTTATAATATTGCTAGAGAGAAATGTACCCTGGCCATTATCTTGTCTTTTGGCAAAGGCTGGGTTTCTGTTCACCGAGAGGGTCTCGGGCACACGGTGACCCCTGGCCGTGAAAATGAAGAAGTTTCTCGGTTTCCAGGGAGCAGTACGGCTATTATTATAGTTATACTAATTAATGCTACCACAAATAATAGACGTGTAAATATACAAAAGAGGTTTTCAATAATAGGCAAAGACCGCACATTTAAATAAACATTGATTGATTGATTTATTTAAAATTAAAGGTTTGTTGAAACTGATTGATAATAACTTTTTAAAAACCTTTTGAGGGTAAATTGGTTGTGTGCAAAAGCATCTAAAATGTCGGGAACTTTTCCAGAACTGATAATTTATTAAAAGAGATACATAATAAAATACCTTCTCTTTATTAACACGTATAAGCTTTTAATGCTGGAAAATCTAGGCTTGAATATATTTCAGTAACAAGCTACCAAATCCAATTAGCAGATCTCATTACAAAAGGACGACGGTTTTCTATGTGATTTTATCATAACTTTGTAATATAACCCTTTCAGGTAACGGTTACATCCCCACCAGCAGTCTGCGGGAGATCCTCATGGCCCTGGACGACCAGCTCACCCCCGACCAGCTCAATGAGATGATTGCCGAGATAGACGCGGACGACTCAGGCACTGTGGATTTCGACGGTGAGAAGCCATTTGCAATATTATCAATGGGCCGAGAGCTTCAGACACAGTGAACATTTCCAAATCGAAAATTAAATTGAAAATATTATACTAAAGATACGCCCACCATGAAAAGTAACTGTATGCAGTAAAACGAACATCCATTGAAAATATTGAAAAAATTACAAAATATAAATTATACCAATTTTCATAAAATTTAGAAGTTTTTAAAATTTAATAATAATAAAATATACTTTATTTTTTTCAATAAAATTATTCATAGTTTTTTTGCGATATTTTTTTTTACAAATGACATCTTATGTGAATATTGAGATTCAAAAAAAATAAGTAAAACAAAAATAAACATCTTCGATATAAAATGAATACTTGAGATGTTAGTACGAAGAAGGATCTCAACAAAATCCAAACATTCGATAAAAACACTCGGTTCTTTTGAAACAATCAAATATAAGATATCGTTTTTCATCATAACAAATATTCTTTATTAGTTTACGATGTAACAGCCAATTACAATCAGGGAATCTCTTGTATTAGTGTTTTTGTTCAATACAGATATCAAAGGGAACGTTATAAGGACCGAAAAGCAATTTATTGGGGGTCGATAATGTAATAAAACAGATTTCAAGTTACCCATCAGAGGAGTCTGCGTAGAGGATTTATATTTGTATCAAAAAAATCCAGCCCTAAATATTTGCTGCTTTTTTTTAACTATTTATATTTGTTAGTATTTTATTGTTTTTGGAAATTTGATTTTGAACTATGCCAAATTATATTTCACGCTAAATATATATTTATTAAATACTTGTGCTTGTACGAGTGTGCATATGAAAAATTCAACACAATTCTTGAAATATGAGATATAGAAAACAAAGCATTGTAATGGAAATACCACTGAATCGTTTTTGTTGTTTTTGAGATTGATATTGCATGAATATATTTGATAAGTACAAAATAGCAACACTGGGACTTATTGAGTAAATGTTTTTCAAAAACGCACCTATCACGAAATAATAAAATCAAATAAATACAATAAGAACTTACGCATACGCATGAATTGAACTAAAGCAAATTAAAACATTCAAAAAGTTGTTATACCGACGCAAAGTTAAGTCATCATTATATTCACGAATTTTTTTTTTTACTTGTTAAACCGCGGATACCATATTTGTCGATTCTAGCTTAGTGACTCATTATAGTGAGGTGCAAAATAATTGAATTAATTTAATAATGCTTCACGTGTCAATCAAACCATGAAGCTTGCGGCCATCGCCGGTTCGGCATAAATCCACGACATCATTACGAATGGAAGCCAATGGCTCAATGCATTTTGTACGGCTTGCATGTCGCGCAGTAAATGCAGTCCGATCGATCTGTAATTTGCTATCTGCTACTTTAATATTTACACTATCGTGCTCAAGTACCAAGTCTGCAAACATAATCCTGACAGAATCCATAAAAGAGACCTTGAATATATAAATACACTACACTGAATAAACTTTTTTTTAAATATATGTGAATAATGCTTTGCAAGCATGTTATGTAGTAAAAACTTTACGCATGAACGATATTTTTCACTCAACTCAATCAAAACATCCAAAACCACACCCGAAAAGATATATGTACCTGAAATAACATTAAAATCATTTATATACTTTATTCTGTTTCAGAATTCATGGAAATGATGACAGGAGATTAGCCGGAAGAAGTCTTCGGTTATTTACAACCTGCACAGTAATAAAAATCACGATTCTACATAGGCTATTATACAAGATAAGTTTATTTTAAAACGTGGATCTGTATGCCGGAGATGCATCAAACAGCATTTTACAGAAATTGCAACTCACGACGCGCACCGTGCACTTTCCTGGAGAGCCATTATACAACCGTGTCCGCAATAGCTCCAGGAAGTTGCGCCATTTATCATCTACAGGATGTGCGCAGAAAACTTGTTTCGCGTACTTTATTTTCATTCTTGTGTACTCTCGGTCCGGAAACGGTTCCGCCTGATCGTTAAAGTTATCTAAAATAGCTTATAGTTTAAATATCATTTAATAGTAAGTCATTCGATTTGATCATGTTTGGTTATATGTAAATTATAATAAAGTAGAACAATGATGGATATGATTGAAGTACTTGTATGAAGTTTCGGTTGACCGTCGAGGCGTCTCATTGAAAATAGAGTGGATACCAATTTCAGTAGGCAGATGCAATTTGATTTCAGGAAGCACTCTGGTTCTGAATCTAGTTAATCCACTCGCGTGCGTTGGTATCGGCTCGATTTTTCTAGTACAGCGGGTTGACCCACATGAGTATTCGACGCTTCGTTTTGTATGATGGGTGTAAATATTGATAACATTTTATATTGGTTGTTATTTTATGAATTGTATGAAATTTCAATCAAAGTTATAAGCTGCAAGAAGAGGAAGTAACAACTTATACACGAGTACATTAGTCTTCACTACTATTAAACATGCAAGTTTTTATACTTTTTGTTGTGTTGTTATGAGAGTTGAAGGGTAGTTAAAGTACCTAAATATATTTATTTGATAACTAATTCATGCGTTCTCTAACATCAAACCAGGCAGGGCGAAGTATGGAAGGGCGAAATAAATATACACCGAATATTATCGAAACAACCAGTACACACCTTCGGCTATTCTACTCTCTAATTCCTAACAATCAGAGATTTATGTTTGTGAATGCTGTAAAATATACACCAAACAGTACAGTGCGAGTAATGTGAAATGCTCTTGAATCCTCCTCGACCTGTGAGGTGCTGATGATGCCATGCTGCATCTCCATGGCTCCCGTCATGCTGCTAATCTAAATGAGGAATAAAGAGCATCTAGAATGAACATCACACTATATTGACACGTGGGGGAAATGGGAATGAATGTGATATAAAGAATACATTCAAAGTGTGGATATTGTGAATGTTTTTATATAACACGTCTAACTTCGTACATGGTCTAAATAAGAGATATTTTGCAGGGGTATTTATTGTAGGGTTTGTAATAACGCGGTTACCGTATATATGGATGAAGTTAGCTATGGTTTAATAATGAAGCTAGTTTACAGATTACGCTAGCTATATGAGTCTATTTAATGACGAATAGTGCGATTGCCGGCTCTCCGCTGAGACGGTCGAGCCAGTAACAGAGTTTACCACGAGAACAAAGTTATATCGCGTATATTTTTTAATCTTCAAGTTTGCTTCAGCTTGCTAGGTCATACAATTATAGTATAACGTTTAATAATTAGATGCATTATTTCAATTTAGTCGATGGAGAAAATTTCTCATTTGAAATATTGAGAATGATCAATAACATTCAGGAAAAATCTTAAATATCAGTCAATAATACTCGTAAGCAATGTCTACGCCAATGACTGGGCTCATACGCGCTTTTCTTGGATCTGAATCTATGTTGTGAAATGCGTCGAAGATACGAAAACAAAGTTGAATCTATGCAAAGCATGAAGTATTCTTTAAGCCACGACTTTTTCAACTACCACCCAAAGGTATACTGTGAGAGGTGCGGTGGCTCGACGGGGGCCGGGGCGGGGGCTGGGAGGGGCTGGGAGGGGCTGGGTGGGGCTGGGAGGGGCTGGAAGGGGGTGGAAGGGGCGGGAAGCCGGACGGGAGGGGACGTGTCGGGTGCAGCATGCGGAGGCTGTGCCCTCGTTACCTGGCTGACGCTCCTAAAGCTACTGGTGCTGGCGCTGCGGGCCTGCAAGAGAACAACACACACTGGTACACTGAGACTCACGGGACATAGGCCCGATCGCACAACGACACGAACCAGCCGTACCCCCCAACACGCTAACCGCAGCCTAAGGACTATCGATTTCTTCACTTGTATCGCGGCGACTGCTTCAGTAGTGCTTCCACACAAAAAATAATACAAAAAAAAATCAAGAAATTCGAATGATTCTGTATTTAATGTTTTTTTCAACTTAAGCGATTGTATATTTTGAATTGTGACAATGCCGAGGCTTAATCAATAATATTTTTAAATATGTACGGTACAAATAATATATTTTTTAATCAATGAAATTCTTCATTGTTCATTTGAAATATAATAATATGTACAGTGTGATGCATAAAAATAAAAATGACACAATATGATACAGGCTGTACCAAAACATTTGTATGTAATTTTATTGCATTTTTGTATGGAAGTACAGCGCAAGCAATCACCATTGAGCAAGAAGGCTATTGATTTGCTTATAATTCTAATATAAGTGGAGATATTATATAGTAATTTTTTATCTGCTAGATCGTGCAAGACAAAGCATTAAATATTAAAACAATAAAACAGTCGAGATTAATTTTGTTAAAGTTTGATAAATTAGTTAAATAAATAGATTACAAAAATAATTTAATACATCATGCAATTTTGCTTGTAGGTTTTGAGATTTTTTTAATACATTAAAAAAATACTTGAAAATAAATACTTGAAAATGTTAATAAATACTTCAATGTTAATGTGAAAATAATTAACGATCAGAAAATAAAAGCTTTGATTTTGTTGTCAGAGATGACACGACAATGTAGACTTAATAATTGTTAGTAATATATTTTACATAAATGAGTCAAGTAAAAAGATTTGATACTTCATATAAAGTAAAACTGTTTTGATTTTATTATTAAAAGTCAACAATTGTTATTGAAAAGGAGTAGTTTGGCTTGTAAACGAAAAGAAAGCTGAATCATGCAAGTTGTCTATTATAAACCATTGCTCTATTTTTAGTGTCAAAATAATAGCTCTTAGGCATTTGTGTTTACTTTATTAATCGGTTTTCTGGTGTTTGTTCGTTTGGCGATCGGTGTAGACAGAAAGTAGCATATATTGACATATAAGGCGATAGACACGTATTGGCATAGAGATACATAAAGAATATTAACACATATATAGAAACGTATGATATAGAAAAAAATCGCAAACCTTATTTCATATGGAAAAACGTTAGATTTTATAAAAAATCTAGAATTAAATGTTGTGATTTTTGACTAATCTGAGTTTCTGAAAAGAGCAATAGATAGTTGAAGAGAATATCATAGCTTAAATAGATTTACCTGTCAGTGTGGTCTGTCTATAGAATAATATAAACATAGTCAGTAAGTAAGTATATTATTAGTAGTATATATATAAATCATTTGAGTATAAATAATTCATGATGTAAAAGTATCATTGTTTATTATAGTGTCAGTTATTATTTTATAATATTATAGTTATGCATCGTTTATAAAAATTTGAAAGTGTAGAGACTTTTATAACGTGATGTTGAAACGAAAACGAATTTATCAAACGAATGAACTGTGAGGAATCCGGGATATATCGATAAAGGTGTTGAACATTTTAAGACGCTACCGGAATTTAAATGAAAAAACATCGTGTATTCGCTTAAAGGGAGCCTTTAAATTTTCATTATATTTCCGAAGATATCGGAAAACATTTTCCGCAGGCTATTCTTAAGATGAAAAGCTCATTGTTTGATTTGGCTGGAGAAGAAAATACGGATTCCCCGAAAATGCCTCTGAATTCACCCTTGAACGCTTTTGTTCGAAGCTACGGTCTCTTGAAAAACATTTTCACGAAATATATGCAAAATATTTTCCAATATAAAACTCGAAACGAGATTATAATAAATATACTATGATATGTTATATCAATTTATTATTGAGGCATATCTTTAACCCGTATTCGGTGGGAACAAGTTAGAGACCGCTTTATTTGAAAATTGTTTTTTAATAATGCGGAACAATCATGGGAATATCGGTTCGTGAGTTTTTTTTGTTGTATTTCAGAGGCCGAGGGGAAACACAATTTCACTAACGAGCACTGTTAAACTCGGCGGGCAAACTATGGGGAAAACAATTCAGAGATACAAGCGATACAATGGCGGCCCAAGAACACACCTTGTGTAAATAAAAAGCCGACCTTGGGCTGATGAGTATCAATAAGATTTACGTTCAGCGGAATCGATTCTTTTCCTTAGCGGAAAATGCGTGCTCCGAGTTCAGGGACTTGCTTCGCTTCACTATTCACTTTAATTAAATATACGTTTTTTTGGCTCTTAATACTGCATCGTTGTATTTATACACTTTATAATTTATTATGCAGATATATGTACAAGCAATAATTTGCAAAAAAAAACCTCTAGACTGAATTCCGCAAAACATAATAAAGTAATCATTATTTTCTACACACTCCTAGAAAAAATACACATTGTACAGATAAGCGTGATGTATGTATAGTGATACAATCTACTTTAATTTATTGCTTTGGGCATCATAAAAAGCCGGGTATTTTTTGTTTTAAAACAGTTTATTTATGTAATTACGTCGACCAGTACACATTATACTTTAATATCAGAGTGGATACATTGTGAGATGTCCCTTCGTCGGTTCGAGTGGGTTTGTAGGTTGCCTATATTTCTGTATCCTAGTCGAGTAAAGCAGGGTAGGTCGTAAAACGATTTGGTTTCGTCAATAATTGATGCGGGCCTCGGGGTGCGGGAAATGGCCCCTCACTTATGCATGCCTGGAGCTGTGGTTTTCCGATTTATTTATTTAAAACGGAAAGGTTTTTCCAGATTATCTTTGAAAGCGTTGAAGTGGATAATCTATGCTGGCATAAATTAGATACCTTTCTAGTTTTTACACGTAGGCGAGGTTTCCGAGCTCCATTTAAATGAGTTTTTTATAGTCTACCTCACTGTTGATACTTACCCAATAAAAAGGATCTGTGCAGTTAAAATATAATTCTTTACTACTACCCATAAATTTGAGGCGGTATGCAAAATAATAATTACATTTTATGGAATTTGTAAATGACTGCAAAATTATAAAGGATATGTAAACTAAAATCGATTTTAACATATAAATAAGTTTGTTATCAAAATACAATTTTTAATTTTTTAAACATGAAAATCATTTCTGAATTTTCTGATGTTATTTTTTTTAATTTTCCTGTTTTATGAAAAATTTCCGTGGTATTTGAACCTGACAAGTTCACCCAAGTGTGGCGTGCAGTTGCGCTGCTGAAACTACATCAGTTAGTAACCGGAAATTAGCTCATCAGCCAAACGTTTCCGGTTCTGCTTCTTTAGGAATTATGGGGAAGCATTCCATCAAGGACGACGAATACCATCGTAATGCTTAGGCCGAAGAATTCGAAAATACCTGATATCCTTATTAAAAATCCCGAGATTTCTTGGAAATTTTACAATCGAGAGCAGACGATGAAATAGGATAGCATAAAATTAATATTTTTTTCAGTTGTTTTTATAAGATTACTGTGGGATAAAAATAATATTCTTTAAATTATGTTTTGATTTATATGTTATACTTAAAATTATTTCTATGAAGTTTTGTTTGGCTTCAGTATTTTTATAAGGATGCGTAATTTTCCGTACTTACGGGTTTTTAGGTCTCGAGTGTCTCTTATTTTTTATTTGCTAAGGCAACGTAATACGCAGGGTGGGTGCTTGAGAACTTTTGTTCATTTCACGAATGTTGGTAATGAAATTAATGAAAGTTTTTGTTGACAAGGGAGACCATAACGAATGTCTCTGTAATTGTGATCGATATTGCGACGAAACATAATTGTGTTTATTTGTTTACACAAAAAACGTTGCGTGGTTACATATGTACATTTTGAAGGTTTTTATTTTCATTTGTTGTTTTGCTATAAATTAGTATCGATTATTTTTTCCACATTTATCACATACACAAGTATGCTCATATTTATGATACTAATTATACTTACAGTAAACTTATGTTCACATACTGATCAAATTGTTTGCTTTTTTTATTATACCGGGTTCTCCTTATAGCATATTTTTATATATGTAGGATCAATAAAATAATTCGATAGATAAATAGATCCTTATTGAGTACGTATTTGAAATCAGTGCAGGTACTCAGTACAGTTTTGTTTTTGAGAGATCAAACCACAAATGATTCAGTATGCAAACAACGGTTTAGAACTATAAGCAGTATATTTGTGTGGAATATTGCAAATTTTCCTTTTAGTGTCTCTTGAATCTACGATTGAAGCATTGAGATATTTAAACCGATGATTAACTATTTCTTTTTGCTATCCTTCCCAACTTCTTGACGCTCCGGTGTCCCACCCGGCGTCCCATTTCCACTAAAATCGATGACGTACACATCTACACGTAGCTCTAGCAGTTTCATTCCGGAAGTCCGGATTTCTGAACCCATAATTAAATGCAAAATTGTAAATCGTCAAATGTCAAATCGTTAATAACTTAGGATCACGAATATTGTAAACCAATATTACAAAAAAAAACTGAGTGATTTATAAAAAAAAAAAACTACAAGCATGTAAAAAGCAGCAAGTCGATTGCGATAATTGAGATAGATATCACCAAAGAAATACGTAAATGCGGGGTCATTTTTATGAGGAAAGTGAATAGCTTTAGTCGAAATCCTCGAGGCCTTTTTTCTATTTTATTTTTTAACTAAAAACATACATTCGCAGGAGTGGCGAGTCCTTTGTTAGCTACGCCCACGCGGCGGCGACCTAACGGCGCTTTATATCGGGCGCCGAGTGTTGTGCTTCCAAGTACGACACTTAGGGAAGATTTTTTGGGGTCATATAATTTAATGTAAATTTAAGCCCCAAGTATAAAGAGCCATTCTAATGGAAGTCTCAACACTTTTATTGTAATTAAAATATTTGCATACCGCCGATCCCTGACATTAAATTGTGGTTTATACGGAGACTTCAGTAATAAATGAAGTATACACAATTAATTAAATAAAAAATATGACCAAAGATTAGAATCATAATAACTGACTACCACGAAGGCTTCTTTTAAATTATATTCTACCATCAAAAATGTTAAAATATATTTTGTAGCCTTGTGGATCAACCTTACATTTATGATAATGTTGTTTTATAAAAAAATACCAATGTTACAATGTAAATTATATATATATATATATATACTTATATATAATTTAAAATATTGACACATTTTATGAGTTCAGAAGGTCATTACAGTATAAGGAGTTTCTGCTGGGTGCCTTAGAAGGAGGAACGGGTAAAGTGGAAGCGTTACCTTGCTACGATTTCTGGGATCGCGGAAGTCCTCCTTGGATGTCTTGCGCCGCTTGTCCTTGAGGATCATGCGAGCTGCCGCAAACGCCATTTTGAGTTTGGTTTTGAGCACTCGAATTTAAAACACTGATTTTAAAAATATTTTAAGCTACAGATTTAAGTTAATATATTTGTTTAAGATTCTATAAAACTTAACAATCACTACGATTTACCAGTATAAAAACAATACTAAAAATTTATTCATGCTAAATATCTATCACTTTAATTTATTGCTTTTAATAATTCTATAGCCTCAATTGACAAAGTTTAATTATCGATTTTACTATTTGGAGTTATATTCGTTTCTATATAATTATTGTTAATGTTACAACTATTTTTCAGTTATCTAATTGACAAAAAATAAGTACAAATTCCGATGTATTTGTTTTCGATATTTTTTTTATCTGCTATGCTTAGATGGTCATAGAGAATCTTTATGACGACAATGATTCTTGGCTGGAAACTATCTGATGGAAATCATCACCGGAGAGCCGCGAGGGAGACTGAAGATTTGAGATTCTGCGGTCAGGCTCCATCGCCATATTCTGTGGAAAGGGAACAAGTGACAGGCAAGTGGCGGACAAGTGCACGAGTGGTCTCAACAAGGTCTGTCAAAATAGCGCAATACATCGAATTTGAAATTAAAACTAACTCTCACCTGACAAATTTGTATATTCATTTATCAATTTTTTAAAGTATTTACCGCGAAAAAGAAGCAGATAAATACAACCAAACCAAACACACAGACATACCAAATTAATACATTCATTTTCATAGCGTATAATGTTATACCCAAGAAATGCAGATATGACTGAAGCTTACTGTTATTATTTGCTCACTCGTATTTTTATTTCAGTGATATGTCGCAGTGCTAACTTCATTAAAAACTATTGAATTGGCTGGTAGTCTCCAACTCTGGATTGGGTAAGTTTGTGAAATGGAATTAAATCTGATCAACAGCTCAAGCGAATCCACCTTATCTGCTTACTAATTCTCTACCACTAGCAGATCTATATATCTTCCTACCAATTGAATATTCTAAGCGAATAGTCTATTAATTGTGGACATACACTATAGTTTGAAAAATTTCAATAAGTTTTCTATTGACATGTGTTGATTTATAGCCTCCAATAAACATTATTACTTTTATCGAATGTGTATTTATATGGAAATATTCAAGCCAATGTAAAATAGAAGTATAAAAATCAACAATAAATATTATCGAGGGCCATGTAGGAAGGTTGTACACTAAAATAATTATTAAGTCTCGTTTAAAAAAACACTTGCTAATGATATTAAGTTTTATTTAGGAAATAAATTACATTAGTCTCAAATAATTAATTTGGTCGTGAGAATTGGTGCAAAATTAAATATCTTTTTTGCAAACTGAAATTCACTAAAGATGTAAAAAAGAAAAGATAAGATGACCAAAATAAGCCATTATTTAAGCCTTATACTTAGCAGGTAAGTATCCGGTCTGGTGGGATATATTATAAAACATAGCGAGGTACCTTCTTAAGTAATGAAAATGTAATAAATTTTCCTTACCGACTTACTTTTTATGTCGGATATTTTAAAATCCAAAATCTCAGTAGCTTTGGGAGAGCTTTAAAAACTTTTATTTTTAAAAACCCAAAAGCACTTTCCTATCAAACTCAGACCACTTCCTGATCTTTTTGCTTTGCCTAATTTTTTGCTGATGCATAAACTTTGCACCTTATAAAAGGAGTCAGCGCTCATAAGTTCCCGATAAGCAAAAAAATATAGCTTTTACAGGCAAGAAAACTTTCAAGTTTAAATCAGAGCAAAATAAAAAAAATGTATTGAATTCTTTCACGCTTTTTTATTAAGTTTTTCGTATGACGGTAATCTTAGTTAGAAGTACGAGTACTTTGTACGTTCTTAATGTTTTAGGGTAAAGAATGAACAAAATTTAATGGTTGAGTTTAAATTGAGAGTAGTAAGAAAGTATTGAGTCTGCGAATATAACTAAAAAATATTTTAAAGAAAAGGCGTGTTTGTATTTTTAATAAAAAAAAAGAGTTTTTAAATCCATACGGCGCCGTGTGCCATTTTTACCAACTCTGTTGATTTTATTCTCAGTCGATAACACAACGGGGATGATGTACTTAGCCTGCAAACTTTGTAAAAATAAAGTACTTTGGCGATTCGTATCTGCTGTCGGTTTAGTATCGGAAAACTTCGGGAAGTTTCGGATTCGTTCGGGAGAGTTCGGGAAGTGGCGCCGGGGCAATGGTGGAGATAACGTGACCCAAATGTGTCGCAGGGCGTAGACAGACCTGTTCAATTGACAAATTATTCTAACGGAATGGGCATTGGAAATATCTTAAATTAATTGATATGATAATCCATGCTTAAGAGAAGAACATTAATTTTTTGTATACCTGGATCACATAAAAATATTCAGATAAATCTTTGCTGTTACCTATGGCAGTTGATTGGATGATTAATTTAATATTAATTTTATTGTTTTGTTGATATCCGAATTTCTTTAAGATTTTTGGCACGGTCCTCAAGATTTTTTCAGTCATGAAAAAACAGGATTGTCATAAGCACGCAAAGAAGACGAAACACAAAATTAACAGTTGATGGTGCAATTTCTAAATTTTTAAAAATGTCTTTTAAATAAATTGACAAATTTAATAACTAAGATCGAAGGAATTGTGATTGGGGTAAGAATGATATCTTGATAAGACAGGCTTTATTTTGTTATTTTTTGTAAGGGTACACGGTACAAGGTTAAAAAAACAAATACAATATTTTTTTTATATGATACTGTACCAAATATCTTTCTGGTAGTGAATGGTTTTATGTCTGAATGTAGTAAGTTATATTTATCGTTTTGAGGTCATGTAAGCCAAATTTTAGCATTTTAAAAAGCAATAAACTACAACGCGAGAAACAAAATGACACTAATCAAAATGGGGAATAGATTATGACACACTGATCTGGGATACAACGAACAAATATTTTTGTTTCCTTTGACCAGTGACACAAATGACAAACTGTTATAAAGCAGTAGATTTAATTCATTTATAAACATTCACTGACTTTCGAGGCTTTCTTGACTTTTTTTTTCAATGTGGCCTATGTTCATGTATTTTGCTTTGGCCATATGTTGAAGGAGAAATATCAGAGAGTTAAAATGGTATGGTTTCTGAAATCAAAAATATACCGTCTCTTATCATATTGATTATATTATATCAATTCGCCTGTGAGCGTAAGGAGATACTTCTGCAGTAATACATAAATCTGGCACATTAGTAAGCGTGTAATATATTTTAGGTTGATGTATCTAATAAATATTTTGTAGTATTTTCAATGGTATGGGTGTAGTAGCGTCGGTCCCACAGGCAGCCCTAGTGAGAGTTCTCCCTGAGGGCTGGTATGGGGAGGCAATCGGGGTATACCCGCTGCAGACGCTCGAAACGACTTTGCCGGCTGTGACAAGTGATGGCCACCATTGTCATTTGCAAACTCAATTTTAAAATATAAACTATTTACACGTGACGCAACGCACTTAAACCTCCACGATCCGCCTCGGCGTGGACAAAGACTCCAGTTATATAACATGGAAGTGAAACTATACTCTTTAATGTGTAAGGATATTCTGGATAATATATTCACAATACCAATGTGCAAAGAAAACACAAAGTATAAATAGGATAACGTTAGGATAATGTTTGAGTAAATATTTTAATATATTTGATTTACCAAAACTTTTTCGAATTTAAATTTTCACATTTACTGTGTGATGCTTTGAACAGGGAATTGATATGTTACTGAATAATAATTTATTAAAATCTGATACCAAATTGCTTGTATACTCAAAATTAAAGCTGCTATTAATGCCACTATAGCACAAGGATGTTGAAGTTAGTGCTCCAGCGCCTGCAGGAGATGGCTGAGCCCTGATTTACTGCAAGTTTGTATCCGCACTTTGTACATATACGATTGGAATTACTGGAGGTCTTGAACTTTCCCAAAATAGTTAGTGGGCGCTGGAGTAGTTGGATTAATGTTCTACAACTTTGATTGCCGTAAGTTACTGTTAATGTATTAAAAAAAATTGTACGTACATTTTATGTTTAGTATATTTTAAAGTGAATTAAATGTTTAAATCGTTCTTAAAGACAACCAGTTGTTCAATATAATGTGAATGCATCTATTTTATAGTTTAACATTTTAAGCAAGGCCGTTGTTTGTACACATTTTTTTTTTTAATATTTAAAATTTTGGCCGTACCTTGACAATCCTTCAATCACGGTAAAACGGATCTTTCATTGAAGGCAATAATAACGATATACGAAACGCTAAAACACCCTTATTGAGTCATCTGAAATTAAGTTATTTTAATATCGTTTTGTTTTAAATCCTCATTGACGTTAATTAACTATTAGTTTGATTGAAAGTACCCATGGTTTGTAAATTAAACAGAAATGTTTGTAAATAATATGTCAGCGTGTTTGAATCAAAATTTTAAATATTTGAGTCAAACTATTTTTACAGTACTGTGCGCTTGTACTACGTTCTTAGCTTGTGGCAGTTGTCTGAAACAGAATCCACCCCTAGTTTTAAGATTCTAAAAGGTGAAGTTCCTGGAAGGTTTTGCTAAAGCCACTTTTATATGCAAATACAATGCCACGTCGCATCGTTTATACTAAACTATCAGCCGCGGAATTTTGCAACTCACGCTTAGACAGAAATCTTTAAAAACACGACGACAATATTTGCAGTAACAAGAATACTTTCTGGCATACAAAACATGTCCATTGTGGAAACGCTTACTAGTATGCAAGAAATAGTAAAATTTAACTACATTATACATCGTTTTAAGTATAATTTTCATTGAAAAAATAGCATGAAAAACATTTTAAAAAATTCAATCTCAATACACGTTATTTCCTTGAAAATAAAATTAGAGCTTCTAAAATAAGCTGTTATAATTTCATTATTTTGAATTTTTCTTTTTTTAAAATTAAATAGGCCAAATATGTAAAATACAGCTATGTCTAGTTTTTTCCACACCTGACTCTCAGGTAAAAAAGCATTACAGACAAATTGGCATATCTCCCGGTAGCTCCTGCTTAAATCTTCTGTTGATTATATTGGTATCAAGGGAAGGTTATCTAACATTGGTACAAAAGAAGGTTTATCTAACATTGTATGACGCCATAATTTTACAGCTTTTTCATTTTGAGCTCTGTAAAATTATAAAATTAAAAGCAAGGCTGACATCTTTAATTATAGTTATTCCTTATTGCATTAGTCGAAGATGAATCAAATTTGAAAAAAAAACTAGTTTCGATGCTAAGTAGTTGGATAAAAAAATTGCATTAGAAACTGTCTGAGATCTGCGAAATTCATCATATCGCAGAGAGTCTGTATAAACCAGGTTTTTTTGTGGAGGTTTTTTTGACCTTAATTTTTACCTTAGTTTACCAAAAGAGATCCTTGAACTTGAGAATTCCTATGATAAAGCAGTTATAATACTGTTAAGAATTTTCTCTCTGGGAGCATGCAAATTAGAGTACTTATGCGCTCGTTTCGAGTGCTCGACATGCATGGCGAGAGAGCTGTATCGCTCGGCACGTAATGTGACTTGTGACTTTTTGACAACGGGCCCTCGGAGGATTAAATTTTATAACCGTTCGTGGCAGGGTATTCAGAAATTCGTTTTTTTATAAGTGATTTTTGACTCAAAATTTAAATAAATTTTCAATTATGCCTGTCTTATTAAATTTGCTCAGCGCTTCGTGGGTTGTTTCTATACATAAAAAAGGCTCCACCGCTGCTATTGCTATTGTAATATTTAAAATAAAACTGGTAGCTTGCTTTATAGTTAATCATCTTTCACTAGACAGATTTTATTTGCGTGTCTAGACTTAAAAACAGCAACATTTATGTTGAATGTAAAATAAAGTTTATTTTTTTTGATATTTCAAGCTAAATCCAATTAGTAACAGACGTTAAGAAAGTAAACATTTTTAGCGCATTTTATTTTCTTTTGCTGAATAAAAAACCTGCATTATTTAGGTAATTTTTATTTCATAAATAAATCAATTATGATTTGATTTAAAAATAATTCATAGTTTATATTAATGATTTTATGTTTATACTTGTAAACACAAACTATTTTGATTGTGAATACATGTTCCTGGGAGACACAAAAATATTGTAAGTCCTATATAAGCAGAGTTGATTTAGGAAAACATAAACTATATAAAATAATACAAGATTAAAAAAAAAAAACCAACAATGTGCTAATTATGCATAATTAAAAGTTAAGTTTTATTTTGCATGACACCTCTGACCGTATTTACATTTGTATTGTAACTATTGCACAAAACTATTGTATTATATAATATCTATCACAATAGAGATTATTAGAGTCGTAGTCGCAAACCTGATGTTAGTATCTAACAATCGATCATTCTAGAATGAAAACAAGCTGTTTTGGAAAGTTGTTTTACAAAGAATAAAAAGAAAAACACGATATAAAAAACTAGACTCCTCAGGTATAAACAGGTAGTTACATGCCGCTACAAACGTCTTATACGAGTCAACATTTCCGTTCGTTTCCTTATCCCGACATCCGGCGCCTTGGCGGAGAGCGCAGCGGAAGCGGCTGCCATTTTAGATAAGCGGCGCTACCGGAAGCAAGATGGCCACCGCGTCACGTCACAAGAAACGCTGGAGGCTGTGCATTGCGCAATACTCTCTCATCGGTAATCACATCAAGCTCGACAGGAAGTGACTCCTGCCGCCGGAAACGCACAAAACACACCACCGAGAGGCTGAAATATCTTATAAGGAACTGATTGCATCGTCAAAAAAGGTTGATTTTATCTTTGTGTAAAATTTACGCACATACACACACACACACTTATATATATATATATATATATATATATATATATATATATATGTGTGTGAATAATTTTTATGTACTATATAATTGCTAAATCGAACCCTAAGGTTGTAAAGGATGTTGCTTGTGTACATATTACAGTGTTGTGTATTTAAATTAATATTGTAAGTTATTTGAGTCCGATGTAGAATGAAATTATTTAGCATGACATAAGACAGTGCGGCTTTCAGTAAATTCAAATTTCTTGAAAAATTTTCATTTCATATTTTACGTTCAAGTGAAAAAAGTTCCAAGTCCCCGGCCTACAAAGAGGTAATTCATAAAGAAAACATACTTCAAAGTTTTGGTCTCATAAAGTTTCTCAAAAGGAATTTAAATTATACAAGTCGGATATCGTGAAAAAGCGGAGCAAAATTGTTTAATTATATACTAAGTCTGGTATTATAAAAATCTATATTTCAGAGCTAACATAAAAGTGGTGGAGACTTCTTTAAAATAAAATACGCTTTCAGTTCAACGCATTTAAACAAAGGTTTTATTTGTTACTTATAATTACTTCTAGGATTTCAAGAGATATGAAACACGCTAACTTGTGAAAGTGGCCATGATCGAAATAATCACCCAAAAGATTTTGTTTAAAGCTTTGAGTAGCTTGGCGAGTGGAAAGGAGTTGGTGCATTTTATCTCATATTATATCATCAGTGCTTGCGCAGAGTTTTAATACAGTGCTATTAAATTAACTTAGAAATAATAATTAATTCCTTAGACAAACTAAACGTATTGAGGCATAACCTACTATATGTAAATGTAATTTATTTGAATGCCTTTATAAGCCCGTGAAAAACGCTGTCGGGTTGAAGGAATCGTTCTTACGGCTAGATGGATTCACACGTCTTGCGTAATTGTGCTATTGCGAGGTACAACCCGTGGAGCCATTCATTGAATTCGCAAGTAAGGCTTCACATCCGACATTTTGTATCGTCACCTTGCTCGGCTCGGGGACTCCTTTAGGGGCCGACGGAAGGTTTCGGCGCCCCCACGGCGGGTCGCCGGGGCTATTCACGAAACGACGGGAAATCTTCTTCTAAGCCGAGCCATTCCTTTTCACCGAGAGATTAATGTTACTTTCGGTTAACTTGTTTACCTTGTTTGAGTTCAATTACAAGAAAGTTTGTTCACAAACCGCTGATGTTAGCGCTGTGGAGGAATATAAAGAAAAAAAAGGAGTTAAATTGTAAGATGTGGCAAACAAAAAGTAACCGCAAGGTTTGTAACAGATATTTTGAGGTTTTTGAGTAATATTGAGTTAGGGAGTAATATCAGTGTATTAAAAATTAAAAATAACATATTATGTGATATCAATAAATTAAGATGTGCACTGGTGGTTCAATGCTTTCAATTTGAGCTACATCGAATCAAAACACGTTCAACATGTAACATGTATCATTGCGTACAGTGACAGACAAGCCTTAAAAAGTGTGCCGTGGAGACATGACGGGCAAAAGAGACGGCAAAGATGGGCGTTTATAAGGTAAACCAAATAGGTCGAAGAAGTGACAGGTGCCAACTCTCACCCTCATCCACCCCAGCAGCGGACGATGGAGCAAGGCTGGTCCCTGATATTCAAGATGACACCTGCCAAGCTAAACTCGAGAAACACGTATTCGCAACTATAAGTAGCCATACCCCACGTCATGTTTATTTTGTGGCTTAAAAAAAGTTTTTGTCTTTCAGGCTATTTGAGTCCTGGAATTTTCACAACACACGTTTGTGTTTTTAGATTCAAGATGATCTGCGATTATTAATGTTGGTAGTATTAACTGGATTTTTATAATTGATTGTAAATTTTTATGAGGTATTTATTATTCTTTGGTTTGAATGGACTGCTCACTACTGAATATATTATGTATATTGACCAAACGGAGGCTTTCAATAAGCAATAGACTGCAGCTGGTGATGGTGATGTATTGATTGAATATTGCTTGACAGTAATGCCAAACGATTATTTATGAGACCTGATAGGTTGGTTTGAATTTTCAGCAGCGTGTATTGAGTGAGCTCGGCTCGGATTCAGCAGACGGTGTAATGGCGGGGGCCGAGCCCGCGGGAGGTGCGGCCGACTGCGCCTGTGGGTGGAGACCACCTCGTCTGAAGTGCTGACTTGCCTTCCATAGTTTTTGTCTAGTCTGTGTCACGCAACGTGGCCTAACCTCGTGCGAACGGTTCGTTTATTCTCTATGTCTTTATTAATTAACCCTTTACAGGACATGCACATTTTCTCAATATTACGTTTTTAATTGAAATTTATTATCAAGTATTTTGAGAAAATAAACTGTCACTGTAAATCAGTGCTTCTCAAAGTTGTCCCTACGGATCCCAGGGGGTTCTTAGAAAATTAAAATCGATTTGAGGGTCCCTGAACAACGTCAGGGGGTCCGCGCAAGGTTTAATATAAAATAAAAAAAACTGTGACACATTTTTATTAACATGGAAGTTAAAATAAATAACAATGATTATTAACGATTTTTACGTCCCAAGAAAAATATAAATATAGGCAGGTGCATAAAATACAAGTAATAAAAGGCATCGCGGTGAGTCAGGTAGGATAATACAGATACGCAATAGAGTCGATATTGCACCAATTAATCTATAATATGAATTTATGTAGTTTTTCACCCAGGGTCTGTAGGCAAGTTTTGACTATGAAAGAGGGATCGTGGACCAAAAGAGTTTGAGAGCCACTGCTATAAATAATATTAAAATTAAAACAAAACAAAAAAACACTGTTTACCAAAATATAGAAAACATATCGCTATTTTAACTAAACGTCGAATATTGTATTACACTATCAAAGTAGGTCATAATGCTATAGGTAAAAAATATAAGTGAATTATAAAAGAGCTTTGATTGGAAAATGCGGTCACTTTGTCATAAGAGTAATTAAATTTATTTGAAAGCTTTTGGGATATGAACAGGATTTCAAAAAATACGGTTTGTAAAATGACCGGTGACCGTTCTCGCACAACAGCTATATGTAAAGAAATATTAATGAAAACGAAGGATTTATATGATGCCGACTTTAGAGCAGCCAGTATCTTAATTAAAAATAAATGGTGAATCATGTTTAGAATAATATTTATATTTTTTAAGTTTATTTATACAGGGGCCAAGAATAACTTAATGCCTCCCTTTACGGGCATACAAAAGAGGTCATTACTTAGATTCTCCGCCTTGAAGTAGAAAGAAACAAATTACGTAAATTTCATGTTATTTATCGCTATGTACTTGTATTTAAAATTTGTTTTAACTGTGTGACGCATCTCTTAAGAATATTAGTGATCTTTTTTTTTACATGTTTGATTTTATATTCAATACTTTACAACGTGGTAAAGTCATAATCTAGTGAAATACGGTCCCTAAATAGGGTTATTTATATTGTATCTTCCGTCACATGATTAATACAGGACTGTACAATTCTTATATAACCAGAAGTGAAGACAATCTAATTGATTGTTTTCATCGTTACCTCACGTGCTAGCATTCGCGTCTACTTATCTCGACAGGTAATCTCAAACATGCACGTTTAAAATAGTTTGGTTTAATTATTTGCTTTCAAAGAAATCTATTTTGTTTTGCAAAAAATATCAACTCTCCATCACTGTTCACTCAGAAAATGGTACGAAAGTAAATCGAATGTCAAAAAATACTCAATCTCTTTTATCAAATCAATGATGTGAAAAATAAATTTAATTTATGCAAAAATATTATTGAAAAATTGTATCAAAGTAATTTTAATATAAAGGTCATATATTACAAATACACGATAGGTCACAATAATCTCGAATTACAAAACATACTAATCACTCTTTATAGCGGGTCGGTGGGTGTTTCAATATATAGTACATACCTAACGTGACTATTTAATAGAAAATCTGAGCCTCACAGCACGCAACCTGCCCAACCAATCTGAACGTTTAATACTTTGCTACTTTTTATTTTAAACCTCACCTGTAGAGAAATGATATATAAATATATAATATTTATGCGGTAAAGTTGAAGTGAAATTGATATAAATCATATATTTTTTAACATATAACAAAGTATTTTTTTTAAAGGTGTTTCGATTTAAGTGATTTGCCTTAATCAAATCTGTAGTTAATTTAGTATCTATGTTTTTAATAAATTTACACAATACAGATCACAATACGCAGTATTCTTCATGTCTTAATTCATGTTATGTTAGGTTATGTCTATTCATTCTATAAAGCTATAACAGAAATCAATAGCGTCGAACTTAGCGCGATGTTTATCAGTTATACCAGAATTTTGGATTACAAAGTACGAAAAAAATATAAATCACTTCAGCAAGGTTGCTTTCATGCCCTAATGACAAACCAGCGTGCGACACCTTATATTCGGAATCGAAGCAAAAATACGGTATCTGCTGGAAATCTGGCATTTTCGCCTGGTATTTTTAGTGAATGTACAAAAATAAAGCACGTAAGAGGTTTGTTTTCTGCCCTCGGCGTAACAAATGTGGAACTTCAGCGGGCCGCCCGACCCGGCCCACTTCACACGCTCGCGCCCGCACGTGCCGGTCGCGCCGGAGAGAGCCGGGCAGGCCAAGTGTTAGATCGCCGCTTAGATTCCGTGCACTTCCTGCCGTGAGTCAAACGCGGCCAGCGCGACTGCAAAGGGCTGAAGCGAAACACTCGTTTCGATAACGACCATGAAATAATTTTTAATATTAAAAAAAATACTTGACATGAAATCTTTATATAATATGACAAACTATTATACTTACTAAGACTTGTACATTACATTTAATTATGAGTCTATGCATGATTTTTTAAATTCTATGGTGTGTGTCTTCTGACGTTTTGATTCCGGTGCTGGGATACAAACTAATCCGAGAATCATATAAAGGTGGCTGCCAAAATCTATGAGTGCAGAAGAATAAAAGAATAACGAGCACCAATAAAATATGACAGGTTTTAACAGTTAGCATGCCTGCTGCTTAATTTTGGAGTTCAGAGTTTTTTTCTCAAAAAGGTGATTAACATGGTGACTGCCACGCCAATTTTCAGAAATCTGGCCTAAAATGACAATCAAACGAGATAACTCGCAGTGTGCGTCCTAGAAAAGAACGCGATCTACGAGTTATCTCCTATTCGGCAGTCAGCGTGTTAATAAATTTTCTGTTCATGCAAGCCAGCATTGATTTTTTGTTCTTTTTCAAGAAGCCATCTATCGATATTAGTACTGATATATTCCGAGTTCAATCGTAGCTAAACAAGGACGAGATATCTCGTAGTTGGGAGTCAACGTGTTAAAATGCTTCAGGATAGAAAAAAATATCTTCTATTAAATTAATAATCAAGATACCGAATACGCAATGTATAGCTGCAGCAAATTACCCCAACCCGCATTTCCCGTGTGATTGCGTTTGTTAGGTTATCTACTATAATAATAGCCATTGTGTGTGTGTATGTTTCATTTTTTGGTTCTCTATAGAATATCTTAAAAGATACAACGCTGACTTTTTGCACGTAAGTTCAGAAAGTTTTTCCGCAGTTATGTGTCGAATTTCAAGACGATAGGATAATATTTTCATTCATAAACTAATTAAATAAAACTATAAAATATGCTTTATATACGAATTATATGATTTTAACAAAAAAACAAAATATGATGCTTCCAAGAAATTTCTAGTTTATGTCAGCTTGACACAAGTACCAATTTTATTTTTCAGTTGCGTTAGAAATTATTAATCACATCATTAATAACTTAAAATGCCTCCTAAAAAAATAACACCGTCTAAGCACAGCAAACGTAATTTAAAAAGAATAGCACAATTGAACGTGATAAAGACTGCATCTAATAAAGAACAGTGCAGTGAAAGTGATTCGTTGTTTGTGACACGAAATGTGATATTTCTTACAATGGCTTTGCTTTCGAAATTAATATCCGGTTATTCAAAATACACGTGTACAAAATGAAATCAAATATTCATCTAATTGTCAGCCAAACATATGTTCAAACACTATTGCATCGTTCATCGAATACGTCATTTTATGACCGGCTACATTTCTAGTCATAGAACATTATTCCAAAAATCTTTTTCGTGGTCGACAAAAGAGCTCTGATATTGCAAGTGCTGAGTGTATGAAACTGCGACACCGATTGTATGATTGAATTATACGGCATCGATGGAGGGTTAAATCGGGGCGTGTGAAAGCAGCCCCGGGCCGCGTGCATGGCGGATTGCCAGGGGGTGCGGGCGCCATTTCAGGATTTATTCAGCTCGCCCGGCGACAGCGACGGCGGATCCATTCAACCATTATAAATTGGGCTGTAATGTAGGACTTTAGCTAAATGAATGTTTATGCGGAGACTTCTGAATTGTGAACGCCGCCGTGATATTCAACAGAGAAGCTCCAGGAATGAACATCATTTATATTTAAGACATACTTTTATTCTTGTTAGTCTGCGGAAGGGTTATTTTATATTGCCGGTACGCTTGGGTATTTTTTTGTGGTTTATGGACTGAAAAAACGTGAGTAATAGATTGTAAAATTAAAATCACAATTTTATTTAAAAAATATATATAAAAATGCTTTAAGGTTCGTAGCACTTTAAAAAATTGCCGAAATTCAAATCAAGCATTTTTATATAAAAAAAATACAACGTGAATAATATTATTTAAAGTTCTTTGTAAATATCAGTGCTTATATCTTTTATATGTATAAAGCTTTAAATTACTGTTTGGGCTTGAACGGTTTAAGCACTTTTTTTTTTTTACATATAAAAGCTTTATAAACTCATAAATGTAATTAAGTGGTTATAAATAAAGAAGTTTGAAATCCATTTAATTTATAGATGGTGTAATTTACGCACAGTTAGGAATATAAAACCTCTATAAATCATCAAAGTATTAATTATCTTTGACCGGTGAATGTGGCTCATTTCTAAAGCTATTAGCGCCTTTGATAAATGCGCCTCTCACAAGCAACCGCTATTTATTGATTAAAAAAAATATATAGATATATATACAATATAAAAAACTTTCAACAATAACGATCATAATTACCTTGCTTGTTCATCAAATTTGTTGTATTTTATATCTTGAAAATATATTGAAATTTTCAATAAAGGCGTTTCAATTATTTACTGTAAACTTTATTTCAGTATGTGGTCATTTTTGGTTTCTATTAAGAATATCAAAAATCAGTCTGGCATGCAGATAGTCTACAAGACGTTTGTAAATTTTATTTTTAAAACTATATTAAAATATATTTTTCCACTGGAGGTTTTCCAACTGTTTATTGCAGACGTTACTTAAATCAAGGGTCATTTCAAAAACAATATGCGAGGGTAGTCGTGCGAGGGGCGCGGCCGTTACTGACAAAGGGTCGCAGGAGGAACTTTGCACATCAATACAAAGCGTTTCTTTGCGCGGGCGGTCATGTGACACCTTTTAGTTTGTCTGCAAAGTATGGAGGTTCGCTTTAGTGTTTGTTTCACGAAATCTTCCAGGGACAATATGTCAGTTAGTTTGTTGGACCAACTCAAAGTAATATCTCTTAAAAATGTATTTACATAAACATATTTCATTGTTCTTTAAGAAGTAAAACTCAACCAATAAAATGATATTCTTTGAAAGATAAATAGTATTTTAAAAAATATTTTTATTAACACAGTAAAGGCGGGGCGGGTACTAGTACCGTTTCGCGGACTGCTGTCTAAAAGCGGGGCCCGTATTAATACCTTTTTGAATGTGTTTACTCTAAAAGCGGCAGAAGGTCATTTTACTCTGTAGGTTTACAGCTCGTAATGTTTGTTTAGACTCGTCAACGTTACTTCTACCAATACTGTCCAGTGATTCTGAACAAAGTGACAATGCAGAAGTGTAGTGGTCAGAGAATGATAATCCTCCAATTATTGAACAATTTATAGGACAAAGTGGTGTTGTTGTGATGCCAAGTAATCCGCAAAGTATGAAGTGGTTCAACTTTTTATAGGAAAAGATTTATTTGACTACATGCAAATCAAAGAGTGTATAGACTAGATTTCACACGTGCAATTTTACGCGAATTTTGTCCGCTTCGCACATCAGTTTAGTCAATTTGGTTACCCGCTTAAAAAAAATATATATAATAGAAGCTATTGTGTAACAATAACATTTAATTTATTAACAAAAATCTCATTAACTCGGAGCTGCTAAACGGAAGAAAAAAAATCAAAGAGTGCAAATCAAAGAGTGTATAAACTTGATTTCTAGATTTCACACGCGCAATTTTGCCCGCTACGCACATCAGTTTAGTCAATTTGGTTACCCGCTTAAAGTGTGTTTTAATAATAGCAATCACATATATAAAGTTAAATAAAATATTATTTGCAAATGTTCATAATATAAATTAAATATTTTTTTACTTAGACGTTTAACTCATAATGAATCAGTGAAATGTACTTAACTTAAATGTTTATTCAAAGAGCCATCTCGTTACAGGAGGTAAGTTTTCAATGTTAATTATTAAAAACTCAAAAGACTGGTTTGCATTCAAACTGGATACTAATCCATATAAATAACTAATTTATGTTTAATCTTAAATATTGAAAATATAAGAAATCAGTACAGCAAATTTAAGTTAATAATTAAAATAATATACTTTAAAAGAATCTTGGAGGAATTTCAAAAATATGTGAGATGTTATCATTACCAAAAATTCACTAGACTGAATTCGAAATATTATTAAACATATAAGATGATTTTTTTTAATTAACTGCGATTATTAACTGTGGAGAAGGGGGGGATGCTGAAAAGGTTTTTTTTTATTTGGTTAGTATTCAAACGATGAGAGCATATTTTAAAACAATGAACCAGTCAGAAAAGGAGAGCCAACACAAATATTCATACGATTATAAATAAAATATTTACCTTCGTATTTGGTAGCTTTCAAAATTAAATACGGAATTTAGTATGCATTTATCGCGGAGAGTATTTTGCGATCGACCTACCCTCGGTTTCGCTTCGATTCGATTTTATAGGCCATCGTCAGGTGTTGGAATAACAAAGGAGTCGATATGTCTGTGTTTATGAGGAGTTCGTGCTCTAAAAGCCGTATTGCTTTGTATTTTACGACTTTTTTCATACTCTAATAAGGAGCTTTATTTTCTTCAAATAAATTCTGAAAGACTACGTATAAAACATATTTTCTCTATAAAGAAAAATAAGTACTTTGTTATGACATTTCATAGTGAATTAATTTTTTTAATAAAAACCGGACGAATTGTCTTATTGTATATTTGTATGTTATTACTTTAAAAAATAAACGTTAATACTAATTAATTTTCATTAAGACTGTATAGGAGATATATAATTGCGTTATAAACCTTGAGAATTCGAAGCCTTGCCGATCTTCCCCGAAGGCTTTCTGAGATATTCCGAATATTGGTGCTCAATAGAAAATTCGCTTTAAATACTTTAAGAAAATACAATTTCAAAGGATGAAAATAAGCACACCGAAAGATAACTAAAGTGAAAAACAAATATGATCATCAATAAATTATTGCTAACTCTATATATTTGGGAGATGTTTACGAAGTAGTTTTGACGGCTCATTCAATGATTAATAATCACATTTTAGTTTTCTACAGAGAAGGCAGTCCTCCTTTAAGCAGCCTTTCTTAATATATAATTTGTTTCCGCCTCAAGAATTTTTCTTCTGAATAGGAAGGGTCTGTTATAGGTCAAACATGAGAGCCGCAAGATTAACGACAAAGAAATTCATTCATAAATAATAGCATTGTGCGAAAATAAACATGTCAACCGCCTGAAAAGAAGTTAATATTTTTTGTTACTTTGGCTTAAGAAAGCTGAACAAGAAACTCGTGTATTTTTATAAGAAATAACGGTTCAATGGTTTTTATAATTTTTTATGACTCGATTGATCCAAACCGAGTTTCCCTGAGAGTGGAAAATAAAATATCTTCACGCCGAGCAGGTACCGGCTAAGAAGTTAGACATTTTCAGGAGCAATCAATCAAAGCGCAAAGAAAAATATATATTATCTACATATAAACATACATACTTTATTTATACAATATAATTTGCGGTATTAAATATGTTAACGTTGGAGGAATTCATTTTTACGAAATCTAAACAAGTCTTTGAACGAGTATATATTTTATATTTGTAGCAAGCAAGCAAAGAAACCCTTACAGGAAAAAAAATATATTAATAATTCATATTAAAATTCTTAGTTTTTATTTAAATCCACTGCGTGAAACCTACTTTATAAAAATAAGAAATTCGTTCGACATAAATTTTCCTAGTGGAATCTGAATCATGTCTAGTCTTTCTATGAGGTAAAATTTTATTTTCGCCTAAAAAGTATTCCACACAAAGTATATTTTTTCTCACCGTGGAGTCAAAGTCAAAAGATAACGCTGGAGTACCGCGCTGCCAAAGAAAAGCTCCTAGAAAAAGAAACCTCTGACCGGAGCCCCGACCGAGCTCCGAAGAAATATGACCCCAACAGTTTTATTGCAGAACTTCATCATTAAAAGTTTCTGTAATTGGTGTTCTTCATTATTTTCTGTGTACAAAACGAGAGAATTCCTTAAGTACCCTAATGTACTTTTATAATATAGGATTTTTGTTTTGCTTCATTTATAAGAAAATTCTCAAAAAGAATTGGGAGAATGCTTCAAGTGTCCTAATGTATTTTTGTAATATTGTTTTTCTGTGTATTACCATTCTATTGCAAATTTACGATACCAAGTGTATGCTGTTCTATTGATACATTAATAATGTAATGATATACATACTAATGATGTAAATACCGACGAGCTATAAATATTGTAACAATTCGATAAAAACACAAACTTAAAGTGATTAATTATTTTTGGAAATAAAACACCACGAAAATACATGAAAGCAAACAGACCTAGCGGCAGAATTATATTGTAGGCTATAAAATGTTATTTTTTCATCTAAAATCATCCATATCTGCTAATTTGGTAAATACCCAAGCAAATCAATTTTTTTTTGTCAATTAACGATATAATATATATATAACCAAAAACAGCATCCTATTTAAACACTCTTTGTATTTAAAAATTAACGAAATGAACAGAGAAGTCTCGAAATTGTTTACGTTCAGTTCCTAGTAAGTAAGAATTTAATAGAAGTAATTAAAACGTGATATTTATTAATTTTGTGCTTTTCAATGATTCAAGTTCATTAATGCTCCAATGCTTAATATTGTACTTGACTAAGTTTAACATTTTACATTAAAATATTATAAAACACTTAACTTTTATAGAATAGATTTGTAGAGGTTACATAAATAATTCACAGTTTCGTTTGTACCGATATGAACTTATTTCAAGTTCTAATTTTAGATTTGTGGAATATTCTAGAATATCAACTTCACGCAGTTATTGCTTTTGTCCTATTAAAAAAATTCAAAAGGCTGATTTTATATCGTTAAAAATATAACATTTAACGCAACAAAAGCTTTCAAGCGTATGTAGTCAGGGAAAAAATAGTATTTACACAAAAAATGAGTTATAATTATACAAAGGCATCTTGTCCTGATTGAGATTGTGATTTTTAAATAAGCCAAAACATTTTTTGTTAATATACTCTTGCACTTTTTAAAGTTGTTTGATAGTCGTATATTGTATGAGATTATTTTTTGTGAATACTTTTGGGATTTTCCAGACGTGCCTCATTTATCAAGTTGCCTCTCATAACTTAAAAAAAAACGCCTGAGAGAGCCGAATGCAAGTTCAGTACTGTAGGAGATATTTCATATTGTATTACTCAATGCGTTTCACACTTTGGATATTAAAGCTCCAGTTATGAGTGTGTAACCTTATCTCAAACTTTTTAGTGTAGACATAAATATTTGTGCCTCTTTGCGAATACTAAAGTTATGTATTATTATCTTTAATAAAACTTTGATAGCAAACCATAACGTTGTTTGTGTTGTCAAAAATGATGTAGGTACGTAAAAAGACATGTTTATTTTTTGTGTAATGAAAATATTTATCACACAAAAGGTTGAATAAGATAACAGCCTAACGCCCTGTTTTTAAATGGCTACTTAGCCAAAAATATATATATTATATCAAATATATCATACGGCTTGAAAATATCGCTATTGTTTTATTTTCACTCTGAGGTTAATATTTTTTTAGAAATGTACAAATACATATAAATAACATTTTTCTTTAGAAAAATGATCGAAATCATCTGCAAAATGAATACTTTTCTTTATTGATTTTTAATACACATTTCTCAAACTAGTGTACCTCTGCAAAAAGTTGATCAACCAATCTTTTCTCATTAAAATATATAAAAGCATAATTTGTAGTAAAATGTAATCAATATAAAACATTATGTTTCTTCAATACACCCATTAGTTGTTTTTTCTGATGCTTACGTTATTTTAATTTCGAGTCCTTTGAGTTGTATCGGCGACACTATTCATTTATTAACATGATATTAATCAATTGTGTAGCTTTCTGGAATTTTCTTCTTTTTAATCAAGAACTTTCTCTATTTTATGGTATCTCTGTATATAGGTATAAGGGTGAGGTTATATACTCATATGTTTTAATTTCAGCGAAGAGCTTGGCATGTTAGCTGGAGTAAGTTTTCCTTCCGATTCTTCGGTGGAAGTTTTAATTGGGAATTGGCAGGGTCCATTATCAGGCCTGGGTGTATCGGAAAAAGAGAGAGACGGCTGATTAATTGGATGGGCGTAGGTGCGCTCGTATTGGGTTTTATTGACTTCACTATTGAAGACCATACTAATCAACTGACTTCTAATACCCTTACGTTAAGATTGGTATTATAGGAAAAAAAAGAAAAAGTAAAGAATAAATCGGAAATAATTTGTTTGGCTGAGTAATAAGAAACGTTGTGAATAAACTTGAACGATATATTGCAAACTTTTCTCATTATATTAATCATGGCATTACTTAACTGTATGAAAACTCGTCGATATTTTTTCTTATGTCAAAGTTTGTATGCCCAATATAATATTTAGAAATACGAGGCATAGTTGTAAAGCACTTTGTGCTGGAAAGTTTTGTGTGTATATTTTATATTAAATAGAGCATCGAAGTCTAGTTCATGACGATAACGTAAGTAAATTTCAATAGTTAGTAGTTTGGTTGATCGGAGAACAAACAAGTAAGTGGCGGGCACTGCCAAGTTTAAAGTGTGAAAACTGTCGCAGGCAAGAATTTTAAATGAACCAATTATATACAAATTATAGGTAAGTACCATGTTAGTACTAATTAATGTAAACATGATTAAACTTGTATTATCTGTAAGTTATGTATATAACCCGATAATGTTACCATTCGAAGTTTATAGTTAATAAAGTTGCTTGTTATAAAATCTATTGGCAAATGTTCTTACATTACATTGTTATGAGTGAGATTCGACAGTACATCCATTTTATTCATGAACATAAACTCAATCTCAACTTGCGTCAAGACATTTGTAATATTTCTCATTCTTATGCGCGGTTTTCCATTATATAACATATATTTTTAATTTGTGTTAAAAGTTATAGCCAAAATATTGATAACCTTCAAGGTATTGTTATTGGAATTGTCTGTTTTATGCTTAGTTTTTAACTGTATCAAATATCGGAGCCTAATCTAATTAACGTACAAAAACATTTTGTGGAAATTTGTATTTTCATTAGTATTAATGAAATAAAGGTTACGACTGGCTTGTGCTTTACTGCAACTGCTTAATACAAATAAAAATAAGAATTTTCCCGCAACATCGGTTATGTAAGCTAACATGACGGAGGCGGGGGGCAGGACGGGTGCGGGCGCTGGCCGGGGGTGGGGCCCAGGCCCGTCCACTTCTTGCGCCCCACGATGGGCTGTGACGTCATCGAAGAAAGATACAATCACTCCCTCGAGTGTGGGAGGTCTCGGGTTCCGAGCCGCCGGGGAGTTCGATATTGAATACACTAGCGTCCCGTAAAGGGCTCGCGCGCTCTTGCTCCTCGAGGCAACGTGTTGGCGACCACTCGAGACTGAAGCACGAACTCTTCGACTCACAACCTTAAATTAAATATTTGATTGATTCACGGATTCACAGTGACTTTGATCGTCGTTATACAGTTTATTTTAAAAGGCTTCGTTTGTTTTGTCATGAGATGTATAAAATATTTGATAAACATATTTTTTCATGGTTTCGCATACCTCTTTATCATTAATATTCGCACATTTGTGATAAAACTTAACGTGAAAAACGTTTTTAATTTAAATATAAATTTACACTAATTACCATATACAATGAACGCCTCTTTCTTGAAATCTGGAGAATAAATAGTAATAATTGTTATTTTATTAAACATCGCTGTCGTAAAATTAAAACCCTCTTTAAACGGAGAATCAACTCAAACAAATCAACTGGTTATTCTACTTAAACCCAAAACTACCAGAAATATTTACAATTTGAGAAAGCATTTGGTTTATTTTATAGTAATTTAAATTATTTTAATATTTATTGTTATTCAAAAATGACTAATTTTGGATAGGTTATTGGTTCATTAATACTATGAGATGCTTATATAAACGAATGTTTCACATTAATAAGTCAGGTATAATTTTGACATGTAATGCTAAATGTTTTATAATAAATAATTATTTATGAGTAGCTCTGTTTGGATATTTTAAATTAAATAAACCTAACAATGTTGTATTTAATATACACAATAATTTGGTTTAAGCCAGCTATACACATGCAGCGACACAGCTTACAATCGATTTGCAATTTGCCAATAACGTCCCTTTGTTTTGACTGTGGTTAGGCCTCAATAAATAACGCAAAAAAACACCATTGGCATGTTACTATTTGGCTGTTAATTATGTCGTGGCGTGGAAAGAGGGCTTTAGAAATAAATAATACAGTAAGGTGTTACACCTTTTTCTGTGATTTATACCTAATTGGTATAATATGTACTGTATTTATAGTATATTTAAGAAATACTGAAAGTGGTCTACTGTAGCTAATTGTCCTGGAAAAAATCATAGGAAAAAGTGGCACTGAAAATAAATAAATAACGTGGATGTGGAATTTTCGCCAGTGGATATTAGTTAGGAGTACAGCCAAATAAATTAAACTGACCGAAGATAAATAAATTTTCAGTTAGATGGTGACAAGCCTCCTCTGAGGAGGGGCTCTAAAAAAAACGTATTCGATAAAAGTCACAAATCTTCACCAAGTAAACAGGTTATTCTTTAACGCTAGCTGCGTATACTGTAGAACCTCCTTCAAACAAAACCACTTAAACTGCTCAGTGCTATGAATTACAAACTTATCTGTGACTGAGATTCTCTTATGAACTTACTTCAATAGTATCTCAGAGAAATGTTTTTGAAAGCTGAGTACTCTGCCTTGCAAATGCTTGAAAATTAATAAATTATTTTCCGTACACCGATTGGTACAATTGTGTGACTACATACAAGGAATTGAAAAAAACGATACTGCTAATGATACTGGTGCATTTCTATTCATGTCAGACTCGAGTCATATTTCATAAGGACTCATAAATATATCTTATTAAAGATTTTAAAAAATCTACTCAGAATATTCTAGTTTTTTTATTTTATTTATTATTTTATTACTGTCATAGAAACAAAATATGTTTGTGAAATTAATAACACTGGGCCACAAATAACAGGAAAAAACTTGTGCTTATAAAATGGGGCAATCATATAAATGTGGTAACAGTCCTCGGTTTTATATCTTATATGATAAGTGGAAGGAAAGTTAAATTCTCCGCTTGAGTTACAAAAATAAGCATATGAACATAACGTAGTTATTTATTCGAATCTCCAAATTTGTTGCAAGTAAGCATCAGCCACGGAGCGAACAAAAGTGTACATAGAGTAATTAATAAACCTGAATAAAAAAATATTCACAAATTTTTCGGCTCACAACCATTACCAAAAGTACCAAAAATAAGTTTACTCTCTGCCTCCAAAATAACCGCAAAGAATTCAAAAAATCCCTCCAAGAAAAATTAGTACTTAAGCCAGAAAGCCCGCGTCATCAGATTTTGAGCTATGCTGATATTATCGTTTGTGCAGTCCTTGAGAGCGAGGGAGACGGCATAGCGGACGTGAATGAAAGAGAACGGCGCAGAGCGAGAAGGGTTGATCTGCTGCAGGGTTGGATTTTAATCTGAGACAACGCTCGCGACGGGCGGAGTCGAGAACATTCTACCAATTTTTATTATGAAATATAAAACTATAAAGAAATATAGATTTCAGTTTCGACACTTCATTTTATGTCCATAAAAAAGGATTCATTTATATTTTAAAAGATAATGTATGTCATCACATTTTTACTGTTACGAAAAGGGTAAATTATAACAGTTCAATAGTAGACTACTCATGAGTATGTATTTTTTGGGTCAACATTTTACTTTTACTCTAATGAAATAAAAATAAAATTATATAACAACTAAACATATATCATATGTTCTGTTTTATTGTATGCGTTTGTATGAATTCACGTAGCAAATCAAATAGAATTAAGGTTTTATTTTGTAAAATAAATTTTTTTTATTTTTTATTAAGAGGTGGCGTGAAAAAGCACTGTTTAAGTAACACTTGGGGTAGGGCGTTTTGTGGAAGTCGAATAAAGTCAAATGTAGTTTAATTAGTTTTATATTAAAAAAAAATTGTTAAGAAATATAAAAACAGTGAAAACGAATCATAAAGTTAAATAAATAAAAACATATATATAAACGGCGTTAGAATTATAATATATCTTTCATATTATTAAATATTTGACAAAGTAAAAAAAGTAAATTTAATACTTGAGTGAGTATAAAAAAACCTAAATTTGTATAAAAAACGTAAAAAAGGTTTAAATTTTAAAAGTGGAAAATGTTATCCTCCTCTGGTGGTCGGGGGGTTGAAAGGGGAAGAATGTGGGTTAGTGTCCCGATCCTGAGAGAGCCTGTGAAGGTCACAGAGGGTAGGCTTGGGGTGGGATTTCATTTCATGGACTTAGCGGATATATTGAGGACATACTTTTCGAAAGTTAATTCCTGGAACTTCTCAAATGGATATAAACTTATTAACAACAATTTATGTATACATAATTATAACTGCTAACTAATTTTATTAGGGTTAAGCCAAGATGCGGTCGTGTTGCGTAATCAAGATGTCCTTTCTATATAAAATTAAACATTTTTATAAATATTTACTAAATATCATGGATATAGAAATATTTCACATGTCTATATTTTAGTAATATAGTGTATGCAATGTAGTGATATTTTTTAATGTAATAAACATAAAAAACCTACACTACTTCAGAGTGCGTGATAAGTGATGGAGGTCGGTGTAGTAATAAATAACAATTACTTATAGTATAGCTAAAGTATGAATATCCAATCATCATAGTAACATGAAATCTATCTTAAAGATTTTAAACACCGACAAAGCACTAACAAATCTTATTTATCAAGATAAGCGTTATCTTAACACGTGTAATAAGTTTGATTATTTCGTAGAGCAAAAATATTTGTATGTATTATTCCACAAGTAAGCAAGGAAAAGCGTAAATAATACAGAATAAAAATATTTGTGTTTAGAATATCGATCCGGTTGGATGTAATCCAAGTTTTCTGAAATTGCGGATGGAAATCTGAATAAGTTTTTGAAATATCAAGATGAGGGTAAACTTCCGCGAGCGAGAGATATTCATTTTGAAATTCTCTTGTAAAGCAGAGAACAAAAACCCTACGAAAGCACCTCTGGTAATCCGTTTTGATTTTTTCAGGCGAAATAATCAGGGCTCTGCGAAAGTTCGGAGCCTTTTCCATTCACTCTGCCCTCGGTTGTCGCGCTCGCATTCAATCCTGAAGCCCCGAAAATGACGCCTAAGTTGGTGGGCGGCGAACTTTCCTCCAAGGACGGAGAAACATGTCTTACAATCCTGTGGCATTGATAATACTTGTACTTCTAACAATACATATTATATAAATATCTATTTTTATTGATAATGATTAAGTACATTTTTTCAAATATTGAAAATTGATTAAAGAAACTCTTAGAAAAATATCATCGTGATTTTTTTAATTGGCATAATAATAAGTACGTTGTTTCATTTATAGGATATGATTGTTAAAAATTCTTGCTTAGTACCAGTAATTCGTTGGTAAATTTGGTAATGCACCGGCCATGTAAGCTTGAGGATGTAGGTTCAAATCCCACACAAATCGCGATGATATTTTTCTAAGAGTTTCTTTAATCAATTTTCAATATTTGAAAAAATGTACCTAATCAATATCAATCAATCAAAAATCAATAATATATATTTTTTTATATTAACAATATTTCCCCGTCTTAAAATTTCACGTATAATTACCTAATATATTGAATTTTTCTTGTATTAAGCACATTTATGTTTATCAGATAAAACGCATTTAAATTAATACAAAAATACACGTACACTGATTTTTAAGTTTCGCGTATTCACCTCAAAATACTAGACCGATTTCATTTAAATGATCAACACCAAATCTAATTTTGATGTAAAGCATATATAAACATACAGTTGAATAACAAAATATACATATATTTTTTCGGATACAAAAATAGCATACTAATAAGAAATAAAAGTTTCGCTTACATAATTATAATTCTAGCTAAAAGTATGTCACAGTTGATATAATTCAGATTTTTTCTCGGACTACCCCCGGCAGGACGAGGTGGCTGCGGAAGGGTGGGCGGGGAGGAGGGAGGGGGGGAGGGCGAGGAGGAGGGCGGGGAAGGGGGGGAGGAGGATGAGGAGGCTGCAGGAGCTCGTCTCAGTGGAGCCAGCAAAGTTGGCGCTGCGCCCGCGGCTGTGACGAGCAGCACAGCCTCCACTCGCGACGTGTCTCGTGTTTTCAGGCACATGGGCGTGGGTAAAAGCAGTGCTGAATAACGGACCACGTTTTATATTTTTAGAAAGTACTGAACGCGTACAACTTATCAAATGCGCATCAATGAACAAATCATTTTAATAACTTTAAAAAATTTGAAATACGTAAATAAAATTATAAAATCTATTTTTGTTTTAAATATCAAGTAGACTATCGTAAAAAAAAAATTTTTTTTTTTTTATCCGTCTTACAATATTTGTGTTCAGTAAAATGGTTGGATGTACTCATGTATTCACATGTAAATAATTCGGTTCTTGACTTCATTAGTATCAAATTTTATGTAACGTCGTAATACTGAGAAGATAAACATAGAATGCGATAAACTAAGATGCGTCTTATCTTCTGTAATTAAAGCTTGAAACTTGATATTTAATGTGGATGTGCAACTTTTCGTACCGAGGGCGTATCGTGATTCCCGTACGGCATTACGAGCTCGTTATTTCTAATTAAAGGCTATTATCTCCGATTATTATCCGGCCGAGTGACAAATCCTCGCTAGCGGGGCTCGGGCTTCGATTATATCTGTGAAATTTTTGCGGAGGCTCATGTACAGTGGAATTTACAAATTTCGTTGATACGTAGTCATCTAAGAATCGCAAATTGGCTAGGAGCTTACGAACAAGTATAATTATGAGTTCTTTCAGCCTTTCTGACTGAAAGGGAAATACAACACACAAATGCTCGAACTCTCCGAACTATTTAGTATTTCAAAGTGAACCAGTTTTTTTTTGTGAAGCAAACGATGTCTTTTTTAGAAAAAAATGTTTTAAGCAGTTGAAGTACATTAAATGTATTAAAATAAGATAAAGCCACATTGGAATTTTGATAAGTTTATTATTGAATTATTTTATCTATATCATATGGTATTTCAGGAATGGGAAATTTTTTTGCGTAAAGCCTCAGTCGATCCTTTAAGTTTCTTTAGAATATATTTTTGCGAAGCCTTCATAAGGGTCCGTGCAGTCTTTACTTCCTGTGCCTGTGGTAGGATTTATTTGAATAAGTTTATATCTGTATTGATCGCCGCGCCCGCCTTCAGCGCCCGAGAGAAGGTGCTCCCTCAAATTGAAACAAAACGGAATCTGACTGAGCCTCGTGAATAACACGTTATACTTACACATTCTCTAATTTAGATTCACGCAAACATATATGCATCATCTAATTATCTGTATTTGATGCGTCGTAATAATTAATTTGATTGCCAGATATAGATAAAAATAAAAGACAGTATATTGAAATAAATTAATTCTGGGTTATTTTTGGGAAACTATCGACAGGCTTTGATCAACATGTTACGCTATTATTTATCATCACTCATCTCTACATAGCCGACTTTGACACATTGGGCTGCTAATTAATTTGTAAATGATCGATGGGGACGTCACGCTGCGCATAGTACACACGAAAAGATAGATCACGACTGTGATCATGGTATCAAAAGTAGATAAGTAGACTTTTTGTTAATTGCGATAAAGACCAAAAAAAAGGTTGTATTTATTCTATATGCGTGATTTAACGAATAATACTGAAGTCAATACTTATATTATAATATACGAGATTATTTTTCTTAAATATAATAGTGGTACAGACATATAATATTACATTATAGTTATTATAATCATACAGATTTTAAATAAAATAATATATAATTTTTTATCAAAAAAGTGAAGAAAGTAAGATGAAGACAATATTATTTATATATGCTTGAAAAGCTGATAGTCCTTGCTTTGTTTATCAACAAATAGTTTAAACTGTTGAGTAAAAGATTCTCTTTAAATGGGATTTATAAAACATTTCACCATTCGTTATTATAATTGATTCAAATTTTAGTACTTGGTACATTAAAAGTTATTTAATTTATAAAAGAGCATGTTTTTGTTAATTAAAGGTGAGAAAAATTCAGTCAAATGGTTTTTTTTTTATAAAAAGGTAGGTCTTGAAAAGAAGTAAAGTGGAAAAACAGGTTTCACTGATGCAAACCTTACAACTTAATGAGCATTTATTCGTGCTTATATAAAGTAAGAAAGACGAGATAAAGTATACAAGGGGATAATTTCATTTTAAATTCAACAATTCCAATAATTATATAAACAAGAAAGCATGATTGTTGCAATGTAAAATTTCATCAAAAATTCTATCATATTTTTTCTGAATTCTGTGCTAATTAGAACTCAAATGAAAATAAGGGAAAACATACAATTTATTGACAGGTTCAGCACGCCAATTACGCGTGCTACCTGATGATTTTGTCTTTCTTTTGGCATGTCATATAAACGCCATTCTGAGTTTACCGAGCACTGGGCCTGCAATGAGTGCGTGTAGTACAGCCGTGCCAACCCATTAGCACTGAGAATTTTCTAATAATACAGAAATATACGTTTCTGAACCTGTGTTATGAAACGCGAAATAGCTAATTCCATATAAAATATTTCCCGTACTTTTTTCAGTGCGTTACAGTATATAATTCCATAAACATGAACATTTTCATTGCCCCTGGTTGTTGTAAAGCTATCATTTAAATAAATATAGTAAAGAAAAATAAATTTACACGATATATTCAAAACGAACGTGAGTTTTGAAATAAATACTCTGCAATAGTAATTTATTTCAGTGCTAAATGTATCTTGAACAATTTTGCAAACAAATAAAATGTGGCTATATAGGAGAATTCTTATAATACTATGAGTTGACCGCGTCACAAATGAGAGAGTCTTGTACAGAACGCGCAAAGAAAGAAAACCCCTGACGTTGAAAAATAAGCGGAAAGTCTCTTATTTCGGCCACATTTTTCGTAACAGTAAATATAGCATTCTACAGTCCAAGGAAAAATCGGAAGGAAAAGGAGCATTGGAGGGAGAAAGGTGAGACTGGCCCAGGATTGAAAAACCAACCTCCTATGAGAAGAGGCATCAGAATAAGAAGAAACAACTTTTCATAAGTCGAAAATCGAATTCACATTTAAGGTTTTGTGATCTACAAAATGCTGAAAAACTAACGCGCCAGCTTAGTAATAAATTCCCGCTATGCAGTGGGAATCACGATAGGCACTTAATTTAAATGAAACAAGACAAGACGCGAAGATCTTCACCGCTTCCAGCCCTTCAGATGCCAAATCACGTTAAGTGCGAAGAGTCAAAGGGGAGACGATAAAAAAATAAAAAGGCGACGTCGCCTATCGGAAGTAACCAGATTAGCGAGCGGCTCTCTAGGCCGGGAGATTTAGTGGGTCGTTAGAGATCTTGGCGCCCGAGTGGACCCGCGCGGGCTCCCCGTGAGGGCGCATCAACCGGCCGCGCAGATACATTCTGGATTTATGATCACAAGCCTCCTGCGGGGTGGCAATTACAGCCATTATCTTTTTTTTTTTTTTTTTGGAATGCGATAGTGCTACAAGGCTTGCAGAGAGGCTTTGCGTTAGACGTTTTGACAAGACACGATTTGTACTCCGTACCATAAAAAAACATAGTCTAATTCGAAATGGTTTTGAAGTAGAATGTAAGTTGCATTTCTATAAGAACGAACTTTATCATAAACTAATTGAATTACTGACATTTGGTTTATGCTGTAAGCGTTCAATTAATAATAATTTTTTGATTTTATTTTCACTTCATTCAAAAGTATCTCAAATAAAAATTGTTTCACAGCTATACTAAACAATATTATTTTAATAATATTATTAATTATAAATTTCTATAGAGATGCATCATAATTTAAAAAAATATATATTTGATACAAAATTATTTTCAGATGATGCTTGGTAGACAATGTTAGAAATAATAAATTTAATGGCAACGTCAATAGTTTATGGTTATTTAGGGCAGATAGTCTCTCTGGATGTTGTGCCTTCCTGTTATTGCTGGCTATTGAGTTGTTCAACATTTGCTTTGGTAGTAATAATTACTATTTACCATAACTCGCCCCACTGGTCAGTATATTTGCGGGGCTGTGTCGCATTGATAAGGAGGCAGACTGGTCCATCGTGTTTGCACGCTCGCGTGATTGGCCGCGCCGTACTGCGTGAATGCTCTCCGATACAAACAATATATAATACTTGAGCTGTGTCGAAACATAAGCAGCTGAATAATCATATAAGTACTGGACAAAAGTAAATTGGATTGACTCGTATTTTAATTTTTTTATCACACTTTTACTATATTAAATGAGCTGTGCTCATTCAAAAAAGCAATAAAATTTATCAGAAGTAAATACGTATAGTTTGATAATAAATATTTACACAAATTTTTGTTCCAAAAGATACAAAAATATATTTTATTTTTCTGGAAAACTACCTCAAGACGTTTGAAAACATGCAAAGTTTTGCAGGATGCTTCATTTTTGGAAATATGTATTTTCCCCCCAGAGCCATATTTTCCTTAGGAAACGTATCTTTTACCCTTTAATGTGGCAGTAGATTGTACTCCCAGAACATTAAATCACCATATTTTTTGTAGGTCACGGAAGACGTGCTAAAAAGACGCAAGTTAAAGGACCCAAGAAGACAGAGGGAGTGTGTTTTTGCGAAGATTTGTCTAAGTTCTCACTACAAACATTTTTATTTGATTATAAAACGCGTCAAAACTTAGAAGTGTGAATTTTGTAGGTCGGCTTACTCTTTTTTTTGCAACGAGTTGAGTCTTTTTTTTTTTTTTCATGAAAAAAGATTTGTAAAACTTAGAATAAAATTAAATCTTAATTTAGAAATATATAAATTAATCTACAGCTGTTAATTGTGTTATCAATATCAACTGTAGTTGAGGTTGCTCATTGTAATAATACGTGTAGGCTTGCATTTATGTCTGTTTTAGAAAGGTTATATATTTTTGTATCAACAACAAAACAAAAAAATAATTCAGTCAAAAATCTAATTAATGTATAAGTTCTTTGTTTTTTTTTTTATACTGAAAGTCTTATAAATTGCCTTTCTAAGTTACGAATGCTTCAGTAATGTTGCTTTTCAGTTATAGCATATTCCGGGAATAGTCAAGAAACTAAGATGTCGTCTTTTCTGCAGACTTTAAGTGAGGATCGTCCATCAGGTCTCTTCTTATATAACGACATTCGAAGCCTCAAGGATTGCCCTTTTCTCTTTTTCTATAAGATAGGATCTTTTGTTCATTCTATTTAAGAGCGAAAAAGAATCGTGAATTTCGAATATACTCCCATTTCAGCTACTTGCAACTGGTACGGAGAAACTTTACCCTCGAATGTGACTTTTCTTACAAACTAGAGTTTTGTAGATGTATGCAAAAAGAGTCACAGTATAACTGACCTGGTTCCATTGGAAACATTGCATTTTATTTGTTGAGAAACTTTTGTGTTTGGGAAATAAATTCAATATTTTTGACAGAGAGTACTTGGTGGAATTCCATTTTAATATTTTGAATAAAAATACTTGAGTGATTTTCCACATTTTTGTTTTTATTAGTGACCGGTTTCGCCAACCTTTCACGTTGGCATTATCAAACAGAGTGAGATTCTATATAATACTAAGCAATTAGGTAAACAATTGTTAGAGGGAGAGGTTGTTGTTAGAAAGAGAGAGAATGATTGTCAGGTGGTAAGGGCTAATGTGATTTTAATGTACCTGACAAGTGGAGGATTCTATATAATTGCAAATTTTTGTGTTAATGGGGTAATTATCTAAAGTAGTGACTTTGAGGTGTAGCAGCAGTTATTCTGAGTTGGGGTTTGTCCTGTAGTGTGTTTATCTGTAAATAATAGGTTTATGCACAGTAAATGTTTTTTTAAAGATGTGATTTAGCAATAGGGAATAATAATGGAGACTTATTGAAAATAACCTGGTCGTTAAGCAGGTGCTCCGGTGCGTTATCTTTTATGCGATTGATCTCTAAAATCTCTTGGCGATCGAGTTTTGTGCCTTTATTGTTAATATGCAAAATTTTGAGGTTGGAGTTCTGGTTAAAGTCGTGCTTATTATCCGAGAGGTGGAGGCCGAAGGTAGATGTCTCATCTCCCTTTTTCCATCCTCTTATGTGGTCTTTGGTCCTTGTGTTGAAGGATCTACCTGTTTGGCCAATGTAAGTGGCGTCGCAGGAATCGCAGTTGAGTTTATAAATGCCACTGTTACTGAATTTATCATTCTTATCTTTATTATTGATAAGAATTTTCGCTAGGGACATATTATTGTAATATGAGACCCTGCATGATCTAGAATCTCACTCTGTTTGATAATGCCAACGTGAAAGGTTGGCGAAACCGGTCACTAATAAAAACAAAAATGTGGAAAATCACTCAAGTATTTTTATTCAAAATATTGTTTGGGAAATCTTATATAATAGTCAAAAATGCGCTTGACTAAACGAAAGACTTAATTAGTTTTCCTTCAGTAAAAATAGAAACGTTACATTTTTTACTTTTAAAAATATCAGAATAAAATAGCAGTTTTTTAACACTGAGTTAGTCTACGTTTAAAGGAAAATGTAAAAATGAAAACCAAAATGAAGTGAGGGGAAATTTTAGACTTGAAAAAATGTTATATAATTAAAAATATATTAAATTTCTTTTAAAAAACTCTAGAAAAAAATAATTAAAATAATTAATTACATACTTCATTGTGAAATTTTAAAGTTACTAACATAAATAAATCTATCCTAGAATGTGAAAATGTCCTAGAATCACATAATTTGAAGGAATTATGTCCTTACCTAATTGTCCGTACTAATTGAATATCCTCCCCCCAGCAAGCATGCACTGTGATAAGGTAATTGATTTCCTACAGAGGTATTATAACTGATGGAGACTATGAGATAGAGGTATTGTTACCTTACTAAGTGTAGAAGTTGCTATGCTTTGCAGATAAGCGTTTTAATTTAAACTTAAAACTAAAAAGAAACAATTAAATAACAAAAACTATGGTATTAAGACATACGTTTTATGAATAAAATATTTTTAAACCAATCACTTATGCTCGACGATGATGCATTTGTATATTTCTAAAGTGTTTTTTTTTTTACAATATTATAAGTTAATTTATGAACTTTTTTGTTATGCTGACAGTTTTAACACCCAAAAAGTTTTTTTTTTTATTTTGAAAATGTGTATAATCTAATAGAGTGTCTTAGATTTAATATTTACAAAAGGCGGCTATAATTCAATTTCGCATTTCTGCCATCGTAAAATCACAGTATAATCGTTAAACATCAAACTTCTCTGAATCTAGCAATTATTGTTTTGGCATACGATCCGACATCAGTCGTAAATGCGCCCTGTAGAGTAACTACCCCCAGCGAAAGGGTTCTGCAGCCCTACACAGCATAAACCGATCCGAGTAAATCACGTAATAGCATTTAATCCAATCAACGTTGGGCAACCTGCCAGCGAATGGGCGGCGATCTTTCCCGAGTCAGCTTCGGGAATGCCCGGAAAGAATACACAATCAAAATATTCAAGTTTATCAAAGAAAATATGACCTAGATAATACTGGCGCCAGAGAATGAAACTGTTCAATTTCGGGACTTTCACATTTTTATGATCGGTAGTATTATTTGTGGTAGAAAAGTGATACTAGACGAAGGAATTTCTTTAAAAATGTAGTTTGACGATATTGGCTAGATGCAATATTTCTGTTGTAAAAATAATAATTGTTTCACACATTTTAGCTTAAAACGTTTGAATAGTTTAATCCATCGAACACAGTAAACAAATACAAAATTAAGATAAACGACAGTAATTATTCATGTGGTTGCTTACGTCTTCCTTAAATTATTTCATTTCAGAAAATTTGTTGATATAACTGAATCTTTACTATAGTACATTAAAATACCTATGATATATTAAACAGTTTTTTTCAAGTTCTATTATTGAAGAAAACTTAAAAACTACAGTTTTAAATGACCTTTTATAAAATACAAAGTATGGACACAAATATTTTTCAACATTTGATTTACATTCTTATGACTTAGGAGGTAAACAGAGTTCCAATTTGTTGGCATCTTTCAGTGTGATGTAGTGTGTGCTAGGTTTTATTCATCATTTTGGGAGCCATTTATATAATACACGGCAACTTTATTCGAATAATTGCTATTTCAATTTACTTAAAGGGGCTCATAGCTTTACCATCTGTTTTTAATGCTTAATTGGGCTGACAACATCATTTGGAAAACTTTAAAGCAACTGTGAAACTTTTTTAGGAGTTTTCTTTGATATTTTTGATTATTAATGGTCGGTAATATTTAATTTTTTGAAAACAAGAGTTATCGGACAGCTTATTCTATTGATCGAGTGAGGGTGTTTCCCGTTAAAAGCCTTGAAAACAAGAATAATGGTGGAAATACAAAAACAACACCAAGAAACCTATAAAAGAATACTTTGTTGTTGACAGCGATAATAAGTATTATAAATTATAAAATACGCAATAAGATTTCTCACAAATGTACAAATTGTCTTAAAACATCAGAAGGTTGAAATATTTTAATCGCGTATTTTTTATTTGTGTAAATCAATAAAATAAAACAAGCAGCAAATTAATAATTAATTAAGCATAACCTTTTATTAGTGTATTGTAAAAAAATACTTTGTGTTTTATACTTATGTTTTGTAATAAATTCTAAAAACAAGCGCCTTACACTTCAGTACTCCATTTTCCAATAATACTCTAAGTCCCTTCAGGTTGTGTGCAAGGCAAACGAGAAGCCGCCATTTTGAATATATGTGCATCCATCTTGTTTTGCTGCAGACTCGTTATACATGAAATGTGAAGGAATCTTTTTTCTGAGTTTAATTTAAAAATACGTACTCTTCATATTTATATTCATACAATGAGAGGAACCTCATTGTTTATTATTTAATATTGTATATTTAATATGCATTTTGAGTCTGTCTCAAACATAACTGTTTACATGATTTCGGTAAATATTTATGCTATTTTGCATTAAAAAATGTTTTAATTTTGAATTTAAACAGGGTTTGAAATAAATGACGCAATAAATTGTATTTTATATGTTTTCATCGGCAAGTAGATGAATCGTTAACATCATACATTTGCCTGTAAAGTAATTTGGAGGTCGCGCGCGGGTAATTGTCGCAATGATCAAACCGCCTCCAGGGAGACACCGATAAATTGTTTGTTAATGTTTTATTTTTCAATTTTGTACCAATACGCGAGCGATCGGCCTTATCAGTGGATTAAATCCTGTGCGTGGATTAAAAAATATTTACCAAACCTGTCAAATTATCGTGAAATCCTTAAAAAAAATCGTGAAAAAAAAACAGGCGAAAAATCTGAAAAGTGATAAGGACCCTTAATTATGTCGACAACGCGTTATATTGAGTAAAAAAAAAACAGCACTTAAAAGTTTTTTCTTACAATAAATGCCAATCTTGATCATAACGAACGGTCTTACAGAAATATATTCATTGTTCTTTTTAATGATCCGTACGTATTCTCCATAAAAAAGAGAATTAATGCTCTGAGGGAGGAAATTGCTCATCGGAGCGATAAGCGCAGACGACTCTCCATCCAATTTTATATAAATCGAAGTTTCCGAAGAACCATTTTATCTACGGCGGTAACATTTTAATTTTAAAATAGAGTTTTTACTCGTTCTTTAACCAATTGAATATTGGGAGGTTATTTATAAATCTTAAAAAATAAACAAAAAAAGCTAATAAATGAAAAAAAGTATAAATAAGAAAAGAAATGAGTAAATTCTAAGCCTTCTTTAGAGATTAGAAGAAAATCGACCCTTCTTAGATATTACCGGAAAAGCTTAGCGAAAAGGAAGTCACTGTAGTAAAACATAAATGCTACAAGCGAACATATATTTGTGTACTTCTACTAAAGTATATACGGTTTCTTAAAAGTCATCATCTGAAAAGCGGAAATTGGAACTTCTGGACCTTAAGAAAGATTTTTTCTAGATATCTCAAAACGGTTTTTGTATTTATTTTATTCAGAATCGTTTTTCTGCGAATACAAATACTCTTTGTTTTGAAATGATTACTTTAAGTATTAAAAAAAACATATGTTGAATTTTTTTACTTAGCGTACTTAAAATAATAAAATCTCTTTTCGGATGACATTTATTATGAGAATTAAAAACAACAGTATATTTATGTTTTTAAATTTCCGGCTCAGGGGATATTTATAAACGCACATTTACATTTTCCTTTTAAGATAATACGGTAAATCTGTTTTCTCTGAGTATTTAAAAAAAAAAGGCATGTCACACGGAATTACTCGCTTTAGTTCGCTAGAAATATTTTTGAATGCGAGTGCCTTGGTCCGTAATTAATAGCATTTAACGAAATCGCTTTGTTTGTTAGTTATTTGTTTTCGGTTTGGGATTGCTCTCCGCGGAGGGCTGCAGGACTCCAGAGTCGCTTCAATCTCCAAAGAGAAATTTAATTGGAAATTTAACTTTTAATTGTTCCGCTGGCACGAACAACTCCTTTACTACAAGACTATTTCATTATATCAATTCGAATTAATTTCACGAATTACAAGCGTTCACATATAAAAAAGCTGCCAGTAAATACATCTGAAACTTTTCATTTTATTAAGGTGAGAGTATTAACATAGACTTTTAATAATCAACAACAACATTTGTTTGATTCCAAATAATTATGCCTCGTGGCAAACAATGGCGTGCGGAAATAAATCTGTTCGTTCATAAAATTTTACTTATCCAATCGGTCAAGTAGATGTTCATGTAATAAGTATAATTGAGTTGCATGAAAACCTTGTGAGTGAGAAGCAACAATCCAGCAGAATATAACCATGCCCGAACTTCTCAGAAAACAAGTCCTTTGATATCGCTTTGTGATTCACAATTTCTACTTTTATAAGAACATGTCATATTAAATCTTTAATTAAAGTATGTTACCTATTATTATTTTTTTAGTGTTAGATACGTATCACCTCAATTATTTAAGTGTAGCTTTTTTAAATCGACCCAAAATATTTAATTGAGAAGAATAAAAAAATATTGATGTTAAAAATCAAATTATTCATTGATATATTTTTATTTTTCTGACAGAAAAAGCCTGTTATTTCTTTAGCGATAAATGCAAAGTAATTTCGCGTATAAAAAAATATAACAATAGCCTTCAACGTGAATATATGATCGTATCAAACGAACGGAATGTAATATAGCGAGTGATGTAGTATAAATTGTCACACAATAAAAGTGAAATTGACCATCGTCAACATCATAATGCGACAAAATGGCGAACGTTAGGCCGAGCAGTCGTATGATCACATTTGAATTGTTACAATACTCTTTTGTGCGTGCTAGTTGTGGGTTGAGAAGTTTCCTACTTGTGGGTGAGGTGAGGAACACAGAGCTGAGAACTACTGTGCTTTAAAAGCGTCGATATAGTTTTTGTATGTTATAAGGAAAAATAGCGTGAAAGTAGTCAATATAAAAAAAAGTGTAAATATTTAATAATTATTAAAGATTCAACGTTCCGCATAGTCTCAATTTAATTTCTGGCAAAAATAATAAAGTAATGCAGCTGTTACAAATGATGACATAATTCTAATATTAATTTCTTCTTCTAGGAGCCAATGAGAGGTACACCAGAGGTAAAACTTAATAGATTCGTTTCCTTGAAAAAAATACGAGCTAACCACCCCCGATTCGAGAAAAATGCTTATTTGTTTCAGAAGGTGCAACATCTTTCAGGGTAGGATGTTGATGGATTTATGTGTCAAGGGAGAGAGATCAGGTTTGCATGAATGTTGCATAAGAACTTAAAGATGGTACATTTAGAGAATTAGAAAATGCGTAAATCTACTGATGGGTTGCATGTATTATTGGGTGAGCTGAAATAATATTATTTATTACAAATAACATTTAAAATATTATTTACTACTATGAATAAAAAAAACCATTCTGGTCGTTACCCTGTTACAAATGAGTAAAATTCACAAACAAAGTTTTTTAATAAATGCGGTGGATAACATAGATTTGATTATATAAAATATTCGTTTGCTTTAGTTTTCCATACTTTATTTTATAATCTGTTCATTTTAAATGTATAATTTGACTCATATATCAATAAACACTGATTGCTTCTAATTTATTTATTTGGTTAGCGAAATTAGCCGCACGGCGCGAGTGTCAGAAGTGAAATTAAATTCTGGCGCAACTTTGGGGCTGCCATTAGGGGAATGATATTTCAAACGTCCAGCTATTTAGGGGAATTGCGTTATGGCATGTGTGATTTTCTATAAGTCCTAAATATTCATACCGAGCATATTGTCATTAAAATTACACGCCATAGCGTGTTCCTACCGCTGAATTATTTTATATTGTACGGTTCTCAAACGCGTCACGATCGAAAATAAGCATTCCTTGCACGGGATCTCGCCGCGGGGCAAGCGACTCTGCATTAGTCACGATTAAGCTATACATAATGTTCATACTCGCTCGTAATGTGTTCAACTAAATCTAATAATATCTTAAGATTTCAATCGCTTGACTCGAAACCTTTTTATTGTTGTAACTGTACCCCAGATCTAATCGTTGCATTATGACTGAAAATAAATCATAACTAGGAAATTTATTTAGCATATATGGGATTAAGATAATATTAAAAGAGATTGGTTAAATATTAGAGATTACTCATAAAATATATAGATTATGATTTATTAACCCAATTTCATTTTATTTTTTGTCGGTACTACGTGATTATTTCAATTATAACTCAAAGCAAGCGAAACGCGCGGTTAAAAAGTTAGCAGGTAAAAAGGTAGATTTGATTGAAAAGGATAAGCGAGGTTTATTAAAAAATATGTTGATTACGTGAAAAATTCCGCGTATGGCTGAAAAAAGGGTTTTATATTAACGTGTGTAATTTTTTTTCGTCCTTATTTTAAATTGATACTAACGATCGGCGGCGGCTGCTGTAAGTAGAGAAGCTCAAAGTTACGGAGTGTTCAGAAAATAACAAGAAGTTTTAATGATCGACTCTCTATAACATAAATGCTATCAATCAGCTATAATAAATATTTAAAATTATTAAAAGTTTTAAAACGCTATTACATAATATCTTTTAGACCGTAGATCGGAAAGTTTGCATTTTAAAATCTCATGAAATCAATACGCTTCGCTGGGAGTAATTAATGCTCCGTTTAATGAAGTGCTTTGCAAATGTATATCAGTTCACACGTCTTAAGCTCGGTGCTAAAGAATACTTTATGAGCAATTTCAGTCAAGTTTATTACTACCATCCATGGGCCGAGAGCGAACTTGCATTAATTATGGACGACGCGAGGGAGAACGGGATAAAAGCTTGCGTTAACTGAGAAGAAAGCCCGCCTTATAAATGTTTAATCATGAGAATTAATAGTGATGTGAGATATTTACAGGGAGCCGGCCATTCACTACCCGCTCAGTCCTCATTAGATTATATGTGTGGCGGGGAGCGTAACGCAATAAGGAAGGGAATAAGATAAAAGACCCTAAACCGTATATGCGTTTATCTCTATAGATCTGCTATTTTTCTCGAAAGGTTTAAGGGTTCCATTAGCCGACACTAAAACTTATAAAATTAGTGAAATTACAACTCATACATTTTTAATATCTCGGTTTTGTTCTTTGTGACAAGTGAGTAAAGTAGATACTACAAATAAATAAATAAATTAAAAATATACTATTCAAGAAGGCGAAAATCTAAACAACGTAGGATCACATTTATTTGATGATTCAAGTAAACCAAATTAATGGCTTTGATAGATGTACTCTTAAATAATTAAATCGCCACCGGCATATTTCTTTAATTTCAATTTCAAGTCAATTCAACGATGGCGCAGTCATGCAGGAATGCAGTGGTGAGCAGCTAATTTCAAGATTTTAATGAGTGTGGCTTTAAATAATATAACCGAAAACCTCATTCTGTAGCACCAGATTCAATAATTAAATTAAAATAAAAAATGTATACTAGTAAAAATACTTTTGAAATTCATTGCCATATTTTTCAATATCTAGTGACAAATCACAATTTGAACGAATAACACAAGTGAATATTAATTTTTTATAGTAACGAAACTCTAAAACGTATCGTTTCCAAATATCTTTATCGTGCCGGAGCTCTCCAAAACTTCTTAAGTAATCGAAAGAAATCGACGTCCAAGAGAAAATTCCCGAGCAAAAGTCGAAATAAGTTCAAATAAAAAGCTCAAGGCAGGCCTTAGGGGTTCATATTTCATGAAGATTACATCGGAAAGCTTGATAAGCGATTCACTGTTGTGTTTATTTTGGAATACTTTATAATATCAAAAAGCTTCACTGCTAACTACACGCCTGAATTAAAATACAAGCCGAACAGATATAATAAATTTCTTGTGTTCTGACATATCTAATTATAAATAAATATTAGGGTTTCACACATGGGGTGTAGCGTGAGCATAAGTTCTCGGCTTAAAAGGTGATCATAGAATTTGTACTTGAAAATACAAACTATATTTCAAACGGAGTTGTTTTTTTTTTGTAATGAATATGCCTCAAATTTTTAAAAATAAGACAAAATGGTTAAAAAGACTTTTACTTACACGATTATGCAATCAGCACAATTTATTGGCGATATCATCAATTCAAGATGAATATATTAAACAAATAGGTTGAATAAAACTATTTGAAAGGACTTCAAACAATAATTGTGTCATTTTACTCTTTCGGAGTATTTAGTCTTATGAAAGAAACAGGCAAATGAAAATAAAACATTATCTGCAATTTTCTATTCGTTTTCTATTGTTGTCGTTTTCTCGTCTTAGTAAAAGTGTAATATTTTTAGTCAAATATTATATCATACTCGCAAGATTAGTAGCTAGTGATGTAAAAAATTTGCAGAGTTCAGCATATCTAATTGACAGTGGAGAACTCACAAAATAATTTCTGACATTATTATTATTTCTCAAAAATACATAGTTCAAACCTCCATGATAAAAAAAACAGTCTCACCATCAGCCGAACCGAGAGGTTAATTCACGTATACTCATATAGCCTGTGTATTATAAAATTACATTCCACCCCAAAAAAAGATTAAGCAATTTACGGAAAAATTCCGCATAGACTTTATTTCCATACAAAATAAGTCGCATATAAAACTCACGTTTACTACTAAGCAACATGCACTGTTAAGAACAAAAATTAAAAACGTGGTAACGAAATCGAAAGAGTTCTAAGAATACCGGAGGGTGGCAGTTGCAAGTGTTCAGGGGTCGCACGCAGGGGTGTATTCATTTAGCCGAAACCCTGCGCCATGATAAAGAGAATTAACCAGACTTAAGGATTTATCGCTCCAGCGCCGCAGTATGTGTAGTCACAACATTCTAAAGGTCAGTCCATCTGTGTTTTGGTAAACACTGAATTCAACTTTAACACGAAAATGTAGAAAAAAAAAGCTTCGCTCCAGTGAACCATAAATCGAGGTTCGCAAATTTATTTATTATCTTTACAATGCCTCCACGTACAAATAAAAAAACAAGTTTTTTTATTATATTAATTTTAGATTAATGTCAATCTGAATGCGTTTTTATTTACCCATGCAGGTATTAGTATGTTTATGTGATTAAGCACATTTTTTCATACATTGAAAACGATTAAAGAAAACTCTCAGAAAATATCTGAATCAGAATATACCATGCAGGTATTAGTATGTTAGTATGTAACATACTAATACCTGCATGGGTAAATAAAAACGCATTCAGATTGACATTAATCTAAAATTAATATAATTGAATGGTGCGCGTCTCGGCTAAACATCAATAGATTTTAAAAATAATAATAACCAGACTTGGATATAAAAATGCTTCACTTGTTACTTTAATTAAAAAGTCCAGTGTTTGCAAATCATAAAATATTGATTAGCCCGAGCATATTAGTTCATATGTAGATTATGATTATTAAAAATTCTCACTAAATTGCAGTGGCTCGTTAGCATAGTTGGATAAATGCACCGGCCATGAAAGCTTGGGGATGTGGGTTCGAATCCCTCACAAGTCACGATGATATTTTCTGAGAGTTTTCTTTAATCGTTTTCAATGTATGAAAAAATGTGCTTAATCACATAAAAAAGTTTTTTTATTGTATAATTTTCATGGCTACTGCCACCACGTTTTTTTGCGGAAAAATCGATATTTTTAAAAACTTAAAATCACAATAAATAAACGTTAGCTTTAACACCTACACATATTTTATAAATCAAAAGATGGAAGATCTTTTTTGTATCCAAAGCGATGTAAGCAGACCCAAAGGAAAATTGAAGTTGAAAATATAAACGAAAATTATGCCTCTTTAGTATTACTTATATATGTTAACATATTTCTTTATGTTTCTCTTATTTTATTCCCAAATTTATTGTCTAAAATATTTTTATTATCATTCTGACCTAGTTGTAAAAAAATATGATATTTTGTTCTTGCTAATAAATTTTTATGAATAATGTTATAAAATATTATGTTTACCTAATCAACATTGTAATCACAAAGGTATAAATGATTTCTATTAGATATATCTTGAAGAACTATTCATTTCACTATCTAGAGATTCATTAAGTGTTATGTCGTCTCAGTTTTCCATTATGGAGTTGAAGCTTGGACACTCAAGACCGCTATTAAGCGTAGAATTGAAGCGGCAGAAATGTGGCTGTATTGGAAAATCCTTAAGATACCATGGGTTGACCGCGTCACAAACGAAAGAGTCTTGTACAGAATGCGCAAAGAAAGGGAACTCTTGACGTTGGTAAAGAAACGAAAGGTCTCCTATTATAGCCACAACAATAAGTACGGCATCCTCCAACTGATTGTCCAAGGAAAAATCGAAGGAAAAAGGGGCATTGGAATTTGCGCCTGTGGCTGGAGATCGGAAGTGCAGCCGGACTGGTGAGACTGGCTCTAGATAGAAACAAGTTCAAGGAAATTGTCACCAAGCTCCTATGAGGAGAACAAAAGACGAAGAACTATTCATAGATTAGACATTATCAATGAGTTTTTGTAAAAACTAGTTTACTTTAAATTTAAACAACATTGAAATCGTCTGAACAGAGTACCCGTGCCATGAATAGAAACTATTTTTCCAAAACGACTCACACTTTCTAATTATCTCACCTCCACCATTATTATAATCAAAGGTCAAGCAACGCGGAGAAGTTGAGGTTTTTCCTGGGTCGACGTACATAATGGATCCATAAAGATTGATCCGCCGCCCGATGGGGGCCCGTCACGGCACCGGGAGCTGAGGTCACTCCTCGCGTGCCGCGGCCGCCACCGCCACCGCCACCGCCACCGCCACCGCCGCCGCCACCGCCACCGCCGAAGCTGAGCGATCAACACCCGCCGAAGAAACTCACCCTTGTTTCGCAGCTGTGCGTGATACTCACGAGAAAATCTAGTCTAGTTAGAAGAGTTTTTAATTTGTTTCGCTTCTCACGGAGCCATTCAGTAAAAAAAACTAGAATCGCGAAATTACCAATTTTGAATAATGTTTAAAAATGAATGCTGTGTATTAAATAATACACAGCTATAAATTTGCTTATGTATTAAATTTTTTATTTTCAATTTCTACCGAAATTTTGAAAATTAATTTGTTTATGAAAAAAACATTGTAAATAATTGGATTAAAAATCACACAAAGTTTTTTTTTTTTTATTAAAAAATACACATAGTATTTTATACACTAAAATATATGTTTGATATAGATTTTCAAATTATTTCATTTTCTAAGGATTGTACTTTATTAAAATAGTTAATTGAACCCACTTCATTTTTTGCGGAAAAAAACCACCCAGCATTGGCTTATAGTTTCTGAATTTTCAGGGTCTGAGGGGTGTTTCGTGTGGTTCGCAGGCTTGTCATCGTCAGTACAGTCTCGGGGAGAACTACGCGGGGAGGCTCGGCCGCGGTAACGAGGAAGGCGTGCGCCGCGCGCGGGGCTGGCCGGCCGATTACAATCTACAGTTCTCTGATTTATTGCTACTACGGAATCCACGTTGAACATTTGACTTTATTAGTTTTTTTGTGCATAAAAAAAAAGCATAATTAATTGCCTTTTTTACAGTTTTAACGCAAGTTTTGCTTAGCACTTAAAAATATGCAGTATTTTTCAAATGATAATAAAATGTAAAAAAATTCGTAGACTATGTTGATATCGATCATTTGATAACATATTATCGCATCATACATTTTTAAGTACAACTAACAAGAATTAGTAACACCACATGGTTTTAGAAAAGCTGATTATACCGTGCACATATTTTGCAGACTTTGTTGAAACCGCACATCTTATTCTAAACATTTAAACAAGCTTATGAATTTAAAAGTAACAGTTAATCACTAATTATATATTGAATATGTTTATTTAGTAAAAATTAAATGTTTACTTTTTAAAAATTTAATATGTTTCAAAAAGAAGTAGTAAACATTGAACGAGCTCTTTTTATGTAACATACCTAAGGGTGTTTCACAGGTATGCCGGCCCCTTCTGGCGTAGGTCAGCTTCTCTTGCCTCAACAAGGGGTAGAATTTTACTTCACAAAGTCATTAAGCCTCAGTCAACGTTCTACTTTCGGCTTGTTTATTTAGTCAAAGGCTTCGTTTATAGTCCCGAATGCTCTAAGTGCACCTTTTTAAAAACAACACGTTTTTCAACTTTAAAACATAGGCTACTTATTTTTTTTTAAATTCAAAGTAGTATATTTCACTAGAAATTAACAAAAAAAGATTTATTAATTTACAAGGAAATGCCAAAAAATGCTCGCGATGTATATTTTGGAAATTTAAAAAATAAAACTTTTTGATTAAGATTTCGGATTGGGGAAATCGCGGACACTTGGCGGCGGAGGTCGGAGCGTCAGTCGTGCGGCGCGCGCGCTGCTGCTTGGTAGCCTGGAGCCGCGGCCGCCGGCGCGGGGCGGGGCGGCGCGGGGCGGGGCGGCGGGGGCAGAGCGGGGCGGGGCGGGGCGAGGCGGGGCGGCGCGGGGCGAGGCGGGGCGGCGCGGGGCGAGGCGGGGCGGCGCGGGGCGAGGCGGGGCGGGGCGGGCGGCGCCGAGACGCGGGCGGGGCGCCGGCGCGCGCGCCCTCCGCGCCCAGGCCCGAACTGTCCACCCCTCGGAATACTTTCTCATTAATAGAACTATTTTTAATTTTTCCCACGATCACCAAAAATTAAACACTTCACGCATAAAAATGCAAAAGTATTTATTTTTCATAAAAATCAATACATACTAAATTCTTCATTGCTGATTTTTTATTTTTTATTCGCAAAAATTTCAGCCGGCACTGAAAATGGTGTCATCGCAATATCTGATATCAAACGTTTTAATCACCCTTCGAGAAATTATCGCTTTGATGCCCGTATTTGATGTAATATTGAATAGGAAAAAAAATAATATCTGGACAGGCTGTAAATATTTTATTTTATTTTTTTCTGATTGTTTAGGTTTTTATATTGAAACATTAAATAAAAATACTCTTTTTAGCTTTCGCAAACAGCTTCAATTATATAAACGAATATATATGTCGAAATCAATAAATATTTAATTATGAATAAGGGATTTGTGTATTGCAAATTTTACTACAGTAAAAATTTCATGATTTTTAAGCGTGAAATGATTTTTAAATTATTGATTGTTGTTTTGATAATTATAATCTGTACAGACTGGCGCAAATTACATTTCGTCTCAATGATGAGATTTTAAAAAGAAAGTATCGGCGCACCAGGCCGCTCCCTGGCCCGCCCTCGCCCCCGCCTACACAATCGATAGCATTAAACAGTCAATTCTGATTCCTCGGCGGAGACAAGTGTCCGACACTCCTCGCTGACCGCCGCGTGCACTGCACCCTGCACCTGCACCCCTGCACCAGCTCCCCTGCACCTGCACCCCTGCACCAGCTCCCCTGCACCTGCACCCCTGCACCAGCTCCCCTGCACCTGCACCCCTGCACCAGCTCCCCTGCACCTGCACCCCTGCACCAGCTCCCCTGCACCAGCTCCCCTGCCCCTGCACCCCGTCAATCGCATAACTTTAAATTGACATTTTTGGATTTTCAATACTGATTGTATCGATAAAAATCTATGATCAAAATATTTTTACGTTTTCACAATCGATTGATGCAATTAATTTGATAAAAAACATTTACACTTTTTTTTTCTTCAAAATTGATACACAGTGTAACGTAGAAAATTTTGAATGAAAAAAAACCGTTATATGATTGATACGAATAAATTTTTATATTGATTTGTTTAATACATATTTAAAGATTGAGCTGCCAGTCAATTGCAAAATTAATTATATTTTCAATATTACTTTTGCAAATTATTAGCTTTGATTCATTATATAATATATATAATATTAATTTTTTTTTATTAATTTTTAATTAAATTAAAAATTTGCAAACTCGTTACATTTTCAGTATTGATAAGCTCTACGAAATAGTCGATTTGAAATTTTTTAATTTAGTCAAGTAAATGCAATAGTTTTATAGAAAAAAACATTTGTTATCAATAAAATAACAAATTCTATACCGGTTTTAAGCATTGAAAGAAACTTATAAGTTTTATTGTCAGAATGAAATTAAATATTAAATATTGATAAGACTTCATTTATATCAAACAATTGTAATAAATATAAGTATATTTTTGAGAATCCCAGTGTCATTGTTCGTTATTAAGTTTCAAGTATTATTATTTATACCATTCTTAGTAACGAACTTTGAATTCTATTGAATAAATTAGTAAAACCCTTAATTTTACAAATAATTAAGACAACGCCTGGTTTGGTTGTTTCGGATAGAATCTTATGCTTTACTTCCACACAAATACACAAATAAAAATAATCGACGTGTTTATAATCAATGTTTTATAGCATGTTAAAAGTATACTATGTCAAAAATCTAATTTGCTAGCACCAGTTTTTTTTTGTTGCTAAATAATACGTTGAGCAAAATGAAGGTTTCAAATTATAAAATAAACGACATTCTGAAATTTCAGGCCACAGTAAGAATAATTGCATAGTATATTTTACTGAAGTTTCCGTGATTTTGTAATACTTTTGAAAAGGTACTTATTTAAAGCTGTCACTAAGCATTTTAGATAGTAGCGAGTCCGCCGCACCGCCCAACTTAACGACTGTAACTAAATTAAGGTGCGCCCTCGCAAAATAACATTAGGACATTAAACAATACCGTTCCAAGAAGAGACGAGCCCCGAGGGGTTCCTCTCGACAGCTTCGGGGAACCGATACTTCTTTATGCGCTAATTCGGCTACCGAGAGCACAGCAGAATGCCTAGTCCACGATTGGAGCTTTAAATCTACTGGGTTTGTATCAAATCACGGAGCTGTAATACTTTAGAGTGGATTATACCAACTCACTATTGAACATCTGTCTTCATGATTCTCCGACGCGGTTATTATTCATGGTCGATTAGGAGGGTCTCTCGGTGCTACAGGATATTTATTGCATCAATTGAGGATGCTTGTATCGGAAGTGGGAGTATACGTGGAATTTCCATTCTAGTAAAAGTTACTGTATATTTTTCAAACACCTTTTTTGGTTTTCATCGAATGACACAATATACTAAAACATAACATTTTTTTTTTGACGAATGAACCTTCAAATAAATCTGTTGTAAATTATTTACTCAATAGTTGAATTTACACAAATAACGCATTAATTTACGTATTTTTCAGTACAATTACAAGAATTTATTTTGTTTAAACTTTGAACATGCCCCATTTTATAAAACATACGTTATTTGCTGTGCTTTTTCTGTAACTATAATCCTACTAGAGTTTCAAATTATGTACGCTAATTACGTGAATAAAAAAATCATTAAGCTCTTTTCTGTTTGCTCAACTAAATGGAGGATGTTACGGAGTTTTTCTGACCTAAATAAATTTCTAATATTGTTATATAAGAAAAATCCTATCAAAAGGTGGAGATTTACAAATCATCCGTTACCAAAACTACCACTGGAATCACTAAAGACATTGTGAGTGCAGGCACATAACCTGCGTTGAGAAACACTTTGATTACATTAGATACATCAAACCTTCACTTGCATAATAACATATATTTTAGTAAAACCACCGCCATTCGTATAGTAAATACGACCAGGAAACGAATAACGTATATAATATCAAATTTATACAATTTTATATTTATGTAGATTCAATTAAAAAAACACTCGGATTTAAAACACACCTTTATTAACATGGAAGTCCATGGATGCTTAGAATGTGTTTGGTTCAGCAGTGTATTCATTATAGAAGTACGTGAGTTTTACGAACGAGATTGGTTCATGGAACCAGAAAATTTATCCCGACTTTTCTTAGAAAGTTCCTTGAATGAAAACCGCGGTAGAGCTCCGTTCTGTCTATTCCAAGAATTGGAGATCTGTACAGAGAATTACTTTTTTTCATCGCATAAATATAAAACGGAAATATTATAAACGTCTCTCAGAATTTGTTATTGCATTACGTTTACAAAATATTAAAAACCATCACATTTTTATTAATATACACGTTTATTTGATTTTTAAGAAATGTATTCCTGATTTTTGTTAATTATAAAGCAATTAATTTTTTGTGTTTTTTTTATTTTGAGTGAATATTTTTTTTTAGAGGCCTTTTATCTAAGTAAATGGTAAAAATACGACTCTGTCGATCGAAAAATATTTTTAATTGTATGGACAAGCGGTGGTTCGTAAGATGAGAGCATTTCTGGAACAGAGGCATTTTATGGGATGGATAATATGGGATGCATAAAATTCACTGTCTTTAATAAAAGCCATGAATAGTTACCAGCAAAATTGTAAAACAAAATTTTTCTCCTATTATTCATAATTATAGATTATATGAAAAAAATTGAATAATCTTTGTTGTTTAGGTCTATGTTAGCGTTTCTTATTATCTGTTTTAATTTCTAACAATAAAAAAAATTACAAATTCTCAAAAAAAAATAAAAAACAATTTTAATATAAATATAATGTTTAACTTTCATCTCACACAAAAGGTGTTTATCAAAAAGAATAAATGATTATTTATACGAAATTAAAAAAGGCGAGACGGGACCTTATCGTAAAAAGATACTAATTATTTTTGAAGTTTTTTTTTTATTATAGTCGGCTCTCAGCACTCTGCCTCAGACTTTCGCGGGACGGGCGATTAAATTTTCGTGGAGACCCCTTCCCCCTTCCCCCCAACCGCCCCCACCCTCTTCCACTGTCTCGCTTTATAATTTGTTCAAAATTGAACATTTAAACGCGTTTAGAATGAAAGTCCGGACTACATGGACGGAGAACAATGGAGCCCAGCGAGCGGCTGCACTGAACCCACGATAAATATTATATTTTACTTGCGCAAGTACTATTCGGTGTGTCCTAGACGCTACTCATTAGGACATATTAGGTGATGCATATTTTAAATTCACATAAAATCATAACACTTAATATAGGATGTTGTCAAAACTCATTTTATTTTATTATAATAAAATAAAACCAAGTGGTTTTGGAGACTACGTTTATTATGCTTATAGACTACGTTAATAAACGTAGTCTCCAAAACCACTTGGTTTTATTTTTTTGTAATAAAATGGAGTATTACAAAATAAATACCAGTTTCATTAATAATTTTATTTTGATACTCATTTTTAAAAACATATTTTTAGCAACAAACGTGCAACGAATGAAAAAATTTAAATGCAACATATTTCTACTGTATAGTATTTTATTACTAATATGATTAGGCACATTAGTTCATACATAGAAGATGATTTAAAGAAATTCTCAGAAAAAAATCATTGTAATTCGTGTGGGATTTGAACCCACACCCCCTGGTTTACATGACCGGTGTACTAACCCTTGTACTAACGAATCACTTCCGTTTATCGAGAATTTTTAACAATCATACATATGAACCAATGTGCAACCCAGGCCAACCAATATTTAGTGATTTGCAAGCACTGTGTATGTTATTGTATGTGTACTTCTATGTATGAACTAATGTGCCTAATCATATTAGTAATAATATAATAAACCTGTAATGGATAATTAATACGCATCTGATTGACGTTAATCAAAAAATAGACATATGTATAGTATTTTATTATTTTACAGACTGGGGTGTAGTACATTTAAAATATAGTTTAAAAACCTTAGTTGGAGCTGTGACTATGTAGTTTTACTATACAAGCAAGAAAAGCATTGCGCAGGCGCTTGTGGGTGCGGTGAAGGGGGTGGGGGGTGGGCGAGGGGGTGGGGGATGAGAGAGGAGAGAGGTTGCAGGACAGAGACGCCTAGATGCCCGTGTGTTTTGATTGATTTTACTTCCATGTATATAAAATCAAACGTCAAAGCGAAGATTTCCGGAAAACCGAAGAGCGAACGTGGCGAGAGCCAACTCCTCGATGACGGCAGAGAAGAGCAGAATGAGAAAAACGAGTCAGCGCCTCGGGCGTATTGAATTTTTATGTTTTTCGCCTCATGTGCTACTTTGAGAAGTTTTCTAGACAGTAAAAAAAGGATACAATAACCTTATGTGTAAGGGAAAATAAAATTGTTAGATATACGCTGCTATGAAGTTTTTTTACAGCTCTAAATTGAATCAGAACCCGAATGTGTTGTATAACATCCACCGTACATGGAAAATACGGTAAAGTGGGCACCCTTCATAATGTGTAATGCGCAAACTTTGCAAATGAACGAATTTTATCTTATTCTTATACTATTACTTTGCGCATTATTTTCGTTTAAAGCTGTTTTTTTATTACTATTATGAGTTTTTATACACATAGTGCAAAATCGATGGAGTTGACATAAAAAAAGACTGTGTTATTCATTGTTGTTGTACGTTTTGTTTATAATTTTTGTAAATATTTTAAAAATAATCAAAGAAAAAAATAACTCTTAAAATTTGTTACACTTTTAAAATGATACTGAATAAATTAAATGTAAAATTAAAAATTGAAAAAATAACATATTTTAAGATCCAGAGGAGATCCGGAGGTCTTGAGTGAAGATGAGTAGTGTATTAAAAAATAGTTTTCACAAAAAATTATAAGAAACGAGTCACACCAAAAATATGTGGGAATCCACAAAAGTTATTTGAATAAATACATATTAAAATGGAATTCTACCGGTATGTTCTGTCAAAAGTGTGTAATTAAAAAAAGCTATTAAAATGCATGTATATATGCTGTTTATTTCAGATGGTTTAACTCGGCTTAATGGTAGCAAATACGTAACGTACCGTTGGTTACTTAGGCCACTTCTAATATGCTCATCTTAAATTATTAAAACAGAAAGCTCGTGCAGGAGACCGGGAACTATTGCATTTCCATATCGGAGCGTGTAAGCCTGAGCATTTTGCCTGAGAAATAAATTTGCAAGTTAATATGCAAGGTAGGGAGTGGCGCGGGAGGCCTGGGGCGGCAGCAGCAAAAAAACCTCCCGGAGGGAAGAAGAGGAAGCGGAGGGTAGTTTAGTATACCCTATCTTTATATTTATTTTTTCAACACTTATTTATCCACTTCCTAGGCATGTGCAACGTCTATTAAGATAATCATAACAGTTATGAAACGAACAATGTATTTAAACATTGTCACTAAAAAAAAGTAGCAGAAGTATCTTATGTGTTGTGAAATTTTTTTCGAGTATTTTTCTAGTCGTTTTATGTGTGAATCGATTGCCTAAATATTCAATATATATATTTTTAATTTTGCATTATATATATTCCAAGGTAACGGTTTTGAAGTGACTGGGTATTGTCATTGTTATGCTAACGATTTTTTCTGCAAAGTGTTATTCGGTGAAGTAATCATAAATATTAGATTTTGATTTGTAAAATCGATTTGAGTGCGATAATTATATTTGACTGTCAACTCTTGGTTTCATGGTCAATTTTTTCTATATATTCCGATATAACAATGAAGTCACATTCATCCTCTTGGATTAATAATATTTTTTATTAATAATACCATTCAATGCTTACAGGTTCAATGAATCATGAGGTATTAAAATTACCATAATTGTTATGATATTTAAATACATGTGGGTCAACTTTGCATTTACATAAGTAAATATTTTAAATATATGCTTCAAACTTCAATAAGCCTTTTTATTTACAACTATGCGTATAAAGTAATATAAGATGTATAATTACTACCCCAGTATTGCTGCTCTCTAAGACAAAAGCTAATATTTCCTTTGTTAGATGCAAATTTACTGCTTATGATTTTAGATATGCATGAAGACCTTAAATAACCTACAAAAAGATTTAAACAACAACTAGCAAAAACAGCTACGTTAATATTTATAAAATACATAAAAAGTAAACTGAAGCACGGTTTATTTGTATGGAGATAAAATTTTGAAGCTGTTAAAAAAAAATGAAAAAGAAAAACACGGCCGGAGTTTTAGAAGCTTACTGTTCACGGAACATCTTTACAACTTTGCAAACAAGGCAGAAACTAGTTGCTTAGATTTTCCAATAAACACTTCGTCCACAGCGACTCAGTGACATCTGTTTTAAAATAATTTCATCTGAATTTTTCGCCATGAAGTTTGCTTTTATTGCAAGATATAAATCATGGTCATAATATCATGGGTATACTTCAAAACACATATTAAAAAATCGCACAGAAATTATGTAACCGTTCTTTATGAGATCCCAAAAAAGCGCAGGTTACACATTGGGTGTGGTTTATTGAGATAGTTTTGACAGTTATGCTCTACTGGGTGCGTTTTATCAAATCCGGACACTCTCCATAATTTAAAGACATGAGGGTCGGAAACGATTAGCAGTATATCTGTCTCGCTCTAACCGATGGGCAGAGGTGACACGTCCGGTGGTGCTATCTCTCTCCTGCTCTGTATCTTGGTGAGGGATAGAGATAACGATGGTTAATGTACAGTACAGTCTACAGCAATGATTAAATTTTTTTTACATCTATTCATTTATTAAAAAAGCCATGACATTAATGAAAGAACGTTATAGTAACTACCCAATGTTCATAACATACGTCTAAAACCACCGGCAATGTGGGCTATAAACAATGGTTTTACTACACATAGTTTACAAATAAGACAGACACAGACACATTACGAAAGACTTGATTTATTTGTTAAAAATAATAGCTACAGTAGAAAAAAATATCTACTAAAAGTATCAAGCCTCTGAAAGGCGAATGCTCTACTGTAAAAATATTAGGCCATTTTCTGATCATCTGAATACCCCATTTGTTACGGAAGATGTGTTGTTATTTGAAATTTATCTTAAACATATTACCAACAAAAATGTAATTCACAAATTTCAATGAGGGGATCTTCCCTAAGATAAATTAACATTATTTGATACTCTAAATAATTTATCCATTTAATCAATAATAAATGTTTGATAGATTTTGAAAGATCACAGTAGACTCAAGTATGTATTTTCAATGTCTATATATATGAATACTTCCAAGAACTCCTACCCTCGCCAGAGGTTCCAAACTCATCTTCAATGGGGTACTAAGAATTCCCATTGGGTTTATTATGCAATTGACCAGACATAACAGCAGAATTTTCACAGTTAAAGCAATCTAAATTCTATATTAAATGAAAGATATGACAGTACTTTGATAATAAAAGCAAACTCGGCAAGCTTGATATACTCTTATATACTTAAATATTAAATCGATACATGTATTTCAGTACTTTCAATATTAAACTTTTTAGTCTCATTGCCCTTTAAAATCAAAGAATATTTATACAAAATATATTTTAGTATATTTTCAATAAGAAAAAAATACAACTTTATATTTAAAAACCAACTGGTACAAAATATTAATAAAATTTGTATCGTTTTTTATTATTTAGAATTAATGTAAGGAATTTTCATTAATTAATAATATTATTTCGATGTGACGGCCGATTCATTTACGTTGTCGTTTTGTATGTCACGATAGCCTTCTCTTAATATTTAATGCACGTTTGAGTACTTTAACAATTCTTAGGGCGATAAACTCTGATTATGTGGATCATATTTTATTATTGTAAAAATCTTTTTTTGAAAATATTTAATTTAAAAATAACTTTACCACTTGGTGTTTTGTATGAAGACAATGAATTTTATTGGTAATATATTTAATGAATACTTAAAAAAAATCTGTTGACGGTATAACATGCTCTAGCGTGGCGACAATTTCAACGTTGCGTCTTAGTAAAACGAAAATATCGATAACAAATCGGCATCATAAAAAAGTATATATTTTTCATATATAATTATAGGAGGCGAAACCGATCAGAACAATAATTGCATTCATTACTGAAACAAATAACATCACTCGTATATTCCAAGGGTCGTCGTTAGCTTAATGCTGGCAACATTTGATATTTCCAAAGATAAAATAAATTATTATGATATATTTTTTGATTATACAGTTGAAATTTTAATTATTTTTTTACTTGACTTGTTTCAATCAATTTTGTATTTTTTGATATCAATGATAATAATGTCGTATCTCAGTATAATATAATATAAAAAAAACAATCATTACCAAAAATATATAAGTAAAATGAATTTTTTATAGAAATTATACATCGATTCTACAAAATATGAGTGATTTTTTTTTAAAGTTAAAAATCAGTAAATTATAGGCTGTGTTGCAACGTTTTTTTTAGAGATGTATTTATGGGTTTTAATCAAATAATTATCTAGCATCATCTGTTTGTGAAAGATTCTTCATGGTTCTAGTAAATCGATTATCCGCGAAGAAGTGAATAAATTATGAAATTGGATTCCACTAAATAATCTTCCGAACAAGACATGTTGATACATCAACGGCATATTTAATGAAAGTGAGCTTAGTTATAATAATTAATTTTGCCAAAGGCAATGATTTGATGATTTAATAAAACGATGTGCGGTTTCCATGGCAACTTAACCAGTGACTTGAAATCCGCTCTTTTGGAATATGTAAAGCATTAGCCATTTTTAAATTAAATTCAGCATAATCCTAAAATGTTACATTCAAACACCTGAGTTAAATAAATACATCATGAATAAAATATCAAAAATATTTATTCACATTAAATAGTAGATTGGATATAATTACTTTACCATCTCTTTAAAAAAATATATAAACATTATATATATATTTTTAATGTAAATATTTATTCAGTGTCAAGTTATGTGACACGTTTAAATAATAATGATGCGAGAAGAAAACAACCATACTTCATTGTGCCTAGTTAAACGCAAGAATAATATTTGAAACTAGGTTGTGAGGACGTTAATGAGGAGTCTCAGCCGAGGAGCCTCTCTCCTCATTAGGGCATCTTCAGTTCTCCGGGGACGTCAATTATGCAGATGGCCGGAGGTGGGAGGCGCGGGAAATAATACGGAGGGTGAAAAAGCTCCGCGAGAAATAATATCAAGAAGGGCTTCACGGAGATAGCACCGGAGATAATAGACCTTCAAGGATATTATTATTTTTGATGAGAGAGCTTTGACTGCGTGGATTTCGAGCTATTATTTTAAATCTGACGAACTGGGATATAAAAAAAGTAAATGAGATTTTTAATAACTTTGTTTTGGGCTAACAATTTTATCAATTTAATTCGGTAAATAAATTTTTGACTACACATTACGATTTCTTTTGGTGGAGATTATTATTTTGAGAAAACGTGATACTTTTAGATTGCTTATAATTTTATTTTTTAATTTCGTAATTACTAGATAAAATAAGATTAAAAAACAGATGAAATAAAAACCTTTCGTTCACTGTTTTTTTAATTATAGTTTAGTCAATTTAAGTAATCCATACTGAATGATGAAGTTGAGACATCAACGAATGTTTGTTTCACGCTTGAATTAATATAATTGAATGTATGCAGATATCTTATAAGTTATTTTGTGTCTTTGATTGTGTCTATTCTTCGACTAAATTTGTATTGGATTGTGGTTTACCGTACTTGAGTTATGCTTTGTATATGTAAGCTATACATTATGAAGAAATACAGTGAAGGAATGATTTTGATATATTTATTTTACTTAAAAATGAAATTCAAGCTTTATAATCAACCCGTTATACTAAGGTCTTGAATTTTTTGTATGCAAATAAATTCTGCTTAAGTATGATGTCAACATTAGCCACATAGCTGTAAAATATGCGAAAAACATAAATAAAAAAACTCATGCTACGATTATGTGCCGAAAGTGTAATTTTCATCATCATCAAGTTAATTGATAAGAGTGGTGGAGTGTAAATAAAATAGCTCTTATCAAACACGACCTTTATTACAACATCGAGATTACGGAAATAAAAAAACGGAAGAAAAGGAAAAGAAATACTACCCCACATCACATTCAGGTTCATGCTTATGAAGTTCTTTAGCTTTTTCCTACATTTGCTTAGAGAGTAAAAAGGAAATCACTTTACTATGCGTGATAGGTCAGTTCCCAGTTATCGGCACGCGCATGAGAAGCAGTTTTTAATAAACAAAGCCTAAAAAAAAGAGATATGCCGTATTGTACGATTTTCAGATTGTGAATACGTGTTCACGTGTTTGCAACTCTGGAAAAGTACAAAAAAAAGATGTTTGCGCTGCGGAAAAACGAACCGCTTCAAAGAGATACGTTCTCATTTGTGCCCCTATTACTGAGTGGTCGTCATTCCGGGAGACCTGTCGCCACAGGGTCGCTACGAGGAAAAATTAAAACTGAAAATAGTTGCCTGAAAAAGATCTGAATAAGAAAATGCAACTTTTTAAATAAGGGAAGTACTCGTATGTATTTTTCATATAAAAATATAGTTCAAAGCCATTAGAAATGTTGAGTGAATTATTAATAATTTTGTAGTTAACACAACGCAATCAAATAAGAAGTCAATAGAAAACAGATGGTGTCAAAATTTGTAAAAAAGATGTTTATTTCACCCACACTAACTGGTAGTGTGCCGTAAGAGTGAGTTAAAAATACTCGTAATGTAGTGTATCATCTGAATGTTTTCAGTATGACATCAAAATGACTTTATGCGTGACTGCGATGAATAAAAAAGCTGGTGACTGTAGTCGTCATATTGCGTTGTAGACGCCCTTAAAATGTAGCATTTGGTTGTGAAAATGTAAATGATGTTTTATCATCAAGAAAATAAGTTTCAAGTTTAAAATAAATATAATATAATAATTCATTTGATTTACACGTTTATATGATCAAAACTGTTTTTTTTAGAGATGATCGTTCGCAGGTGTTTTTATGTTCGTTCAACTCGATCGTTCGTTATTGTGATTAACTGGTGATTTCATTTATATAGTGAAATTAAAAGTTCTTACCGTTATAAATAAATATTTTTTTTAATAATGAAATGTGAAAAATACGTATATGTCACCTGGTTACCGACCACATATGATGGCGACTCTTTTCATGGAAGAACCCGCCCCTATGTGAGCAGGGCCTGGGGGCATGCGGGTCGGCCGTGAGCTGCGGGAAGAGGGAGCCGGAAGAATGCGCCGCGGAAGGCTTTTAATTACAAGAGTGCCCACAAGGGTGAGAACTTCCGGCGTGCGGTAGGCTTGGCCGAATTATTGGGGCTTTCTACTCACTTTCATTTATAATAAATTACTTTTCACACACCTTACAGGTATATCTGCGCGGTAACTGTATTTTCGCTGCAATAAATTTATGCTCATATTTATACAAAAAAAAAAAAAACAAAAGATTTACTTCCAAACACAGAAGCAGACAATATTTACACAATTTTGCTAATTTCTTTCTGTACTTTGAATTGCATTAGTAAATAATATTTTTTTGGATCAAAAACAGTTAAGTATTGTTAAGAGTAATGTTTTTATCGTGTGAAAACAATCACTTAGTAGAGTTTTGACGAATGCTTTATTTTAATAGTATAGATATCAGACTGTTTTCATGAAATTCATTTCAAAACAATTTTAAATCTCTATTTAATTATTATCATCCTTTTATAATTTCAAATGAAAATTATTTTGAAACATTTGTGATAATACATTATCAGTTTGGATTTATATAAATGTGAATTATTTTTATTACAAATAAACGTCCACATATTTTAAAAATTAAAAAATACAATAAAATAATAAAAAAAATATATATTCACTTATTATTAAGCTTTATAACCGAGCTTTTAATATTAAATGATTAGACATTTTCTATATTTTAATGTTTCGCATTTTAAGTTCGCAGAAAGATCCTGATTTGTAACCTTTTTTCTATCCAAAACAAAGACTTGAATTCAATTTTCAAACATTTGTTTTCAAAGAGACCAGTATACATTTAAATACGACAGCTGAATAAATTGAAAATTATAAATTACCCCAGGGCATTGTTGCAATGCGTCACTATTTTATTTATACGAATAATTTTTTCTAAAAAAAAAGATTATTCATTATAATATTAAATATTTTTTGCTTAAGTGCCTGCTGCATATTATGTGGTACTTAAAACAAATTCGGGTAATTTCACCTAAAAAAACTTTCACCAAGAAAAAAAATCCGCACATTTCTCACAATAATAAGAAACACAGAGAACATAATTCATGAAAATTTTCAGTAAGGAGGTGGGCGAAAACACATCCGCTCATTATCATGCGCAGAAATCTGCACCAAGTCGGGGAGAGTTTCTAAATTCACACATTATGTTGGCTTCAATTGACGGGAAAAGCTTCTCATATTTTAATATAACTGAAGAGAAATGTGATCCATCACGGCGGCCTTCCCGTCTACTCTACTAACCGAAAAATTGGCCGTCTTTACACCGGAACGTGTCGCAGAGTACCTCGGGGTAAATAAATTGCAGTAATATGATAGGGTGGTACTCCTGAAAGCGATCGCATCAAAAACCTTAACGGATATTATGATAAGAAATATATAATAATATATTATATAAGTACTAATGCCACAATGCTAGAGGCACTTTCACCTAAGAAGAATTTCAATATATAAATAAAATAAAATAAATCATCTACGCTACTTAACAATAATTTTAGTTTAATATGCTTAAATATCTGTTTTTCATGTAAGATATTTTATTTTATAACTTATTTAAATAATACCTTTAATAATCAGGCTGGCGATGCTATGGGAATTTTACTACAATATAAAACATCCTAAACTTAAAAAAAACAGGCACGAAGCCGTAACTCCAAATATTTGCTTATAATAAAAAGAGATTGTTTGTGTTGCAAAATATTTTTATAAAAAAGATAGACTAATAGTAAAATTACAAAAAAAAATTAAATCCTACTTAAAACATCTGCGCTAGTAATTTTTGTAAAACGAGAACGAGTTTTTTTGTTTTTTTTTTTTTTTTTTTAATTCGTTGCAGAAAGCTATCGATGGGCCGCTCAACAAAAGGCTGAGCTTAATAGCCCGCGAGGTATTCGCGGAGGCTCCACCGGTGCGCCGCCCCCGCCCCTCCCCCGCCCCCGCCCCCGCCCCCGCCCCCGCCCCCGCCCCGCGACCTTCCCCAGTGTCGGGGGCCATAACTCTCCGCGCTGCCTTAATTGGGAATTCTGAGCGCGTGTAATGCGCGTCTCTTGTTCGTAAGCATTGCCCCAAGTATTTTTTCGCCCTCCGGTCCCTTTAAAAGTATTTTCGGCTCGATGCTTTCATCATCACTGAGGATTGTTGAAAGACTGTTCGGAAATAACTTTCTTTTAAATTTTCGTTTTTTTTTGATGATAATTGCAGCGATGATCTGTCAAATCATCAAAAGTCTGTGAGAAGATCCAAATGTCAATATATTTTAATTTATTCACAATTAAATGGAGTCATATTTATGAATTATTTTTATTACAATACTACGTCGTAGTATTTGTTAGTATTGTAATAAATATATTTAGTTACATATAAAGAGGATGTTAAATTACATTCGTTTGTACAGATAATTAATGGCAGTGTTGTGCACCAAATCATTAATGAAAGTGTGATCCAAAATTATAGATTGGCTTATATATAACCCAGTTGTTCCTTTAATTATACTTTTAAAATAAATAAAGTTTTGCTCGAAGTGTATCGATTTTTTTAATGATTTATTTTTAAAAGTAAAAAAAAAATCCAATGTAGTTGAATTTCATACAGATGTACCCCAAAAAATATTTATAGACCAAAATTACACAGTATAATATTATTGCGTAATATTTTTAAAAAATTCAGAAAGTATATGGGTGTGAATCGAATTACAAAAGTACAAATGTAAAATAACCAAAATTAATGCTTTTAGCTTGTAGAAAATCTTTCCTGATTCATATGGCACGGTAACATTATATTAAAATGCTTTATTTTTAAGGGTATCCAATTATATTACGTGGGTTTCCTCGCCGCCGTACAACAATTAACTTTGCTTCAGATGTCGCCTTGCAAAAGCCGGCAATAAAGCTTGCTATGAATTAGCGTTTTGTTTCGTAATATTTGTCAAAAGCGAGAGCTGCAGTATATAATTAAAAATAAGCTTTGTTGTTAATGTTTATTCAGGAAATTCGGGGAAAACATCAAATGATCTGGTGATTAAAAAGTATATAATATAGGTATAAAGTTTGTACGTGATTATTGAATGCATATTTAACTTTAAAACGAGTAATGTCCAATGCCCTTAACCTAAGCTTTGATTGATTGAAAATATATGTATTTTCAATATCTGTATTATAAACAAGACTTTTTCATAATTTCGGGTAGTAAAAGAGGGATCTATATTTAAACAAAAAAATAAAAATCCTTTTTATTATTAACTTAAAATATGAATTTAATTATTTTAGAGAATTTTATATACGTAATGTCTATAAAATAAGCTTACCAATTTCATCCTTACAAAAAATCTAGACCCTTTTCTTTCGAAGGTTCTAAGTGAGAAGTTTTATTCACTCAGTAGAATTGATAGTATAGGCTTAACGCTACTTGTCTATCTTATAAGAAAAGATAAATTTGGTTGTAACAGAAAGTGAGCACTTGAAAGTTAAAATAGAGAATTTTGTTTCAGTTCTTCAAGTAAAGTGGCTGTACTCGCAGGTAATATATTTTGATAATTTAGTAGAATTAACTGTGGCAAGGTAAAATTATAATCTTATATAAGAGTGGTTCCTCTTATTAAATAAGTTGAACGCAATTCTGTTTGAAAGCTTGTATATATTTTTTTGTTGTAACAACAAATCACAGAAAATATTAGATAATTTAATTATAAGAACTCTGTAAGGATATTATATTTCTCATTTAATAACAGCACTTTTATTATTTATCGATAGTAATTTAAATTTAAACTTATTTTAGTGATTTTTAAAATATTAAATATTTTAAAAATATTTATTGAATGGTAGCCATTCAATTAAAAACAAAGACGAGTATCACAGGTTTTATGAAAATGATGAATTACACTAAATTGGTAGGCATAAAATATATAGTAACTTAAAGAAATAAAAATAAATAAACTAACCCCTTGCTTTCACAATACGAATGCCTATAGATGACTCAGGTTTAATTGTCTACCTGGGGTTGCTGAATATGAAAATGTTGCTATATGTGCAGGTTAATAGAAGTACTTAATTCTACCAAAGGGATATGCAAATTAATTTTGTAATATCTACCATAAAAGGGCTGAAATATAAAAAATAACATGTTACTACTTCACCCGAGCTTTAAACTCAAGGGTTGGAACCCAAAAAAATCGTCTTATTTTATTTGATCATAATCAATTATGTCCAAAAGGATACTTGCGCTATTACAACAATTATATTTTTATAAAGCTGATTCCACACTGTCTATACAAGGTTTCGCTTAGTTAAATAAACATTAAAAAGTCATATTTTCTAACAAGAACTGCACCTGAATTTAAAGAAAAAGTAGAGATTTTTCTATTCATATATTTTATTTACTAAAAAATTGGGTACATCGGTTTTGCACCTGTGATTATCGATTCTATATATATATATATATATATATATATATATATATATATATATATTTGCTGTTTTATGCATGAGTATTGAAATAATATTTATTTTTAAAAATATATTTTTTCTTGCTGATATATAAGTTTTCAGAATCGTTAGTTGTAGAGTTGGCAGGCTCGTAGGGCGAGAGGTCGTAAAGCGCCCGCCTGAATTTGATTCCGTTTGTTTTCAGTCCGAGCCCAGAACAGTCAGCACGCGCAGAGCCTCTTTACCTTCGTAATGGCTGGCCAGCTGTGAAGCGGCGCCCTGGCTGGTCAGGATCTGCGACGTAACGTTTGATAAAATAAATTCCTGTCAACCTGCGTCAAGGACTTAATCGGCGCCGGCCCAGCGAAAGACCTTTTTTACGTCATATTGATTTCGAATTTTTACTATAAAATCACACTAAAACAATAGAAAAATTATACTTCAAAAGCATGTTGAGAACTATCATTGAAAATTTATTATATTTTATATTACGTCAAAAAATGATAAATTATCTTTAGTAATTTTTTTACTGCTTATAATCTTACGAAAAAAATTAACTATTTAAATTGATCACATTACATGGTCGTAGGTTTTTGAAGGTGTTTTTATTCAAAAATGTTGTAGTGACATTTTTTAGTAACGGGACCATTTTTAAGGCTTTTTGAAATAACTTAAGACATTCACACGGAGACCGTAACGTCAAAGGTCAGAAAATTTTAACCAGCTTAGCACCCGAGAAGCCTTCGTATAATCAACCGTCCATTTTTTAAATTAATCTTTTATTAAAACGACTTCTAACTTACTATACGAAGACTTGTATCGTGATGATTGTAGATTGCCAAGAGAGTTAAAGACTTTCACGTTTGGGAATAATAGTTATTTTTTCAACTAGACGTTTTTGTTTTATCAAAAGAATTAACGATATTTAATAAATAAATAAAATCACGTTTAAATAATTTATTTTCACACTGTGTAAGTAAAGATTACTCAATTTAAACATAAAAATATTAATATTTAATACAATTATAACATGTTAATAATTTAATCGTTTTTATTAAATTCTTTCACCATGGGAAAATAAATCGATAACCCAAAGTGTATTGTATAATCCTAATTTATATTTTATAATATTTTACTTGTTATATTCATATTGAAAAGTTATTTGTGAATTGATTGCATACTATAATATTTAACACCAAATTAGTTGGTTTATTCGAGTCTTGGAGTAGAATTAGAAAAGAAAGGCGACACTCTCGCAACGTTTGTGTTTACGTTTATGTTTGTTTTTCGTAGCGAGTTCCATTAATGGGACGTTCTTTTATGTTATATTTTAACATAACGGCATATTTTTAACGTTTCCGCTTCCTGTGATATTTCTTCCTGATAAAATGGCAGCTGTAAACTTCAGCGCCGTGATTTATTTCAGTGCTGAAACCGCTTCCCGGCAGTATTGTGCCTATAAATTAAAGTTTTAATTTTCAAAAAAACTTAACCGACCCAGGTAAAACAAGCATTGAGAACATCCCCTACAAATTTAGAGTTAGTAATTTTGTCGGCTTATGTTTTAATTCAATTTTAGATTTTCATGTAAAAAAATGTAAAAGCTTTTTTCATGCTTGCAAACATTGTAGATAACTGATTTTTTTAAGTTTTATGTATTATTATACATATGTATGAATTTTCACGTTACGGGTTAGCATTGATTTTTAGCTTGTGTCTAGTTATTTATGTCTAAGTATATTTGAAACACAGTTTTTAACCTACTGTACATTGAAATCGATAACTTATATATTTTCATATGTAGAATATGATTATTAAAAATTCTCACTAAATTGCAGTGGCTCGTTAGCATAGTTGGATAAATGCACCGGCCATGAAAGCTTGGGGATGTGGGTTCGAATCCCACACAAGTCACGATGATATTTTCTGAGAGTTTTCTTTAATCGTTTTCAATGTGTGAAAAAATGTGCTTAATCATATTATATATTTTCACAAAATTTTTCTCTAAAGCCTGTCGCAACCCGGGCAGGGTGTTTCTCCTCAGTTTTGAGCCAGTAAACTAATTTTGAATGGTGTCGTATGACTAACGCCTTTATACTGCCTCCGAGCTGGATATTAAGTTGATTTATTGAAAGGTTACTTTATAATAATCCTAATTTGCGTTTGGACTTACTCCAAAATGCCTGTATTAAATCTATAATGTGGCGGATCCCGTCAACTTAATGCCACTTGGGAAACGTGCGTCTGACGTGCGCGGGTGTTAGACTGTGGAAGTGTGCGCCGTGCTCACCTGTGTTTATGTTTGAATTAATTATGAGACGGTAAGTCCTTAGCTTCTGAGACTGTGTACCTGAACTGACAGGTGAGAGGAGGCGCAGCGCTGCGCTCACCCCAACGCTAAACCCAACAAATAGTCCCGACTTTATTAATTAAAAGGGTGTTTAGCAATTCTCTGGTAACACATAAATACTTTATTAATTAATTAATATTAAGGCAAATTTACCGTGATTTAGAGCACCATCGAATAAATGTATATATGGTATATAAAGTATAGGAAGGATTTTCAGAGGGATTCTAAGCTGGGGTGAAGCTCATACGAGAGACTGAGCATAATTATAAAAATACCCCTAAAGCGACATACACACGAGGCATTACGATCAGCAACTGATCGGTGAGATTATCCCATAGCATCCACTTAAGCGTTATTTTATTGTCATATCTGTAAAAGAGTAAAGTAGCGCTTTCGGTAAATTACCAATCGGTTGTTGTTTCTTTGTTTAACATTACTCAACGGCAGCTAATCTTCTGCGCTTATTCGTAAATTTAAACGATATTTACTAACAATAAAATGCTGAATAGAGAGATGTATGCATCTTTTTAAATGTTTGAAGATCAATCTGTTTATATGATAATTCATTTTCAGATCAAAAAACTCCGAATCAATTGTGTTTATTCGTCAAAAATATTTATCGTTTTAAAAGCCGTTGGTTTTATATCGTACTATATATTTAGTATAAGTGAAATTTCTTAACCGTTATAAAGGCAGCATCATGTTTTTTTGTGATATTTGTAAAGGGTAAAAAAATATAGCACACAAACGATAAAGTTTATGTTTCTCAAATTAATATAAATATTTATGAACTGCTACTATATTGATAACTTGTGGAAATTGTATGTTTTGTAAAACTGTAAGAATTATTCATAGTTAAAGTTAAAATACAGACATTCATACCTGATTAAAAATTACAACAAAACGTTTTGCTATACATACAATTTTGATAATTCACAATCTAAAATGAAATTCTATACGACGCACGTGCTTGCGGAACTTTTCTTAAGAAAAAAGATAAAATTAGCAAAATTACCAGTATATCATAATTCCTAACTAAAATCAACTCAAGTAATAAAGCTAACTTCCTAATACACAATAAACTAAAATAATCCTCGATATGAACTCTGCCCATCAAAGGATTCCCCCATCAAAGCTAATTGGGAATTATGTCTTTTATAGGCGGGCACACAACTCTTCTAACGCAATCATAAAATATTTATTCCCGTCGCAAATGCCATACTAAATATTCACCCAGCAAATACAATTAATTTGAGTTGAGGGCTTAATTACTTTAGCAGTAGAACCATCCGGACAACAATGTTTTATACGGTGTTTCGAAAGACATGGTATCCTCCGAAATATTAGATAATAACGTTTAAACATCAAAACTACATTAAGTATTTTATTTTAAAAACGACTACTTCAAAAGGAATATTTTCAAAGCATTAAAGGATAAAAAATATTTATTGATTTGAATTTAAAAATTTGGCTTTCTTAAAAATTAGGTCAACAAACTATGATCATCAACTAAGTCTATGCTCTATACAATCAACAGTATCAATAGTTACTTGTTCTAACTTTCTATGAACATTTTTATAAAAGTAGGCATAGCTTGTCAGACTTATGGATCATACCAAAACAAGTAATGTGTATAGGAAAAGATATAAATGTAAATATGCAAAAGAAAACGTTTTCCTTCAAGTAAAGTCATATTGGTGTGATTAAGGAATTGAACAAACATAAAACTGCACAGCACAAAAGGTTTTTTTAAATATGTTATACATATCTGAAATTGCTTTTTAAGGTTTAGATTTAAACGGTGAAATACTCATCACTCTTCGGAGTGTGTGTTGTATGGCGGCATGTCCCGCGGCTCGTGTCCCGCGTCCCGTGTCCCGCGTCCCGTGTCCCGCGGCTCGTGTCCCGCGGCTCGTGTCCCGCACACGTCCTCCGTACACTGTCCGCTGGTCCGCCGGAGCCTCCGTCCGGAATACTAATCATCAGCCAAACGAAGGTTTGACACTAATGGTGTGAAAAAACCTAGTTTGTTCAATGTTTTAATAGTCAGATATGACGTTCGGGTTTCATTTTTGAAGTGTCGGTCAAAGCAACGCAAACATCCCTTCTCAATAATATGAATATTTCTATTTATTCACCTAGATATGAACAAAAATAATAAATAAACCATATACTTTTTTGTATGAAATCGAATTTGTATTGTTAAGTAACAATAATGTTAAAAGAGATTTATACGAAATTAAAGTATTTTTTTATTGCGTTTTTGTGGTCTCGTTTATTTTTGTTAGTAGAGAATCAAGCAAAATAAACGGAGACATATATTTTTATAGCTATCCTAATTTTCTTTCTATTTTATCACACAAAAATATGAAAACCCGTCAGATTTTATTTACATTCCATCTCAATATCCAGTGAGAGTGGGCAGAAAGGAGAGGACCATTATCCTTTTCAGCGAAGATTCGGTCCTTGAACATTGACTTTTTCATTTACATAACATCTCCGCAGACGAAATTGAAAAGGAATCTATTGATCCTGTCGCAAGGACGGGGAGTTGTCCATCCTGAGAGAGCCTCGATAGAACTCAAAAGTATTTCTTTTTGATAAAATATTATGTCTCGCCCAACTGTGCTGAGAGACGCTCGAGTTTTTTTATTTTGGGTTTTGATATCTGCCTGACGACGGCGTAGGTTTATTTATTCTGTCTCGTAAAATTGTGTTCATATTTAGATAGCAATGATGCGACATTCTCCGTAGCGATTTTTTCAATAAACACGCAGAAATTTTTCGCGTTAGAAAAATAATCAAAATTTTGTTTACTTAACAAGAATATGCTTTTTTCACACTAAGAACTCTTTGATGCAAACAGTTTTATAGCTCTCATAACATTCAAAGAATATTCATAATTTAATATTCTACTATAGCGCCACAAAAATAAAAAGAAACACGCAAACGAAATCAAACATTTCTATATAATTTAATTAAATAACTTGGTTCTTCAAGAGCTGATTGAAATATAACGTATGAAACGCCAAGCATTTACCAGGGCCGTGTGTAAAACCTCAGTACTTAAGCCTGGCATAGAAAACGCTCTGAAATTATAACATTCTGAGAGATGCGGTTTTGAATAAGTTCCGGGAAGCGGTGGTGAGGGAATTTTAAAGGCTGCCGATATTGCGAATCGGCTGGATATATTTCTATGAAATCCCGAGCAGAAATATGAAATATTCGCTAGACCTCGCTAAAATGGATTGTGAACAGGTAGCGCTACGTGGTTATAGATTTTTCTTAGGTGTATGTATTTCGCGATCACACAAATCAACATATATGTAGATCATAAAAAAATATATTGATAATTTTAAAAAGTATGTTTCTTCTTGCTGATTAATTAATATACAGATCAATATTTTTATAAGCTGAAAAAAAAGTGAATTAATACATTTAAAAGGTTGTTTGGTAATGTGTGATTGTTGTATTTAAAAAAAACAAATAGTGTATGGAACTCTAATAACTCAATTTAATAATTGTTCTCTGACTTCATAAAAAGTGATACAAAAAATAGTCACAAGTTTGTTTGAGTTTTGTTATATGAGAAAAACGTTAAATGAAAATGTAACTATCGACAATTTTCCTTGAATAGTATTTTAAGTAAAATTTCAACGAATATATATTTTTATGAAAATGAATCCAACGCAAAACTTTTCTATGTTGCATAAATTATTATAACTTTATAGTTGAAAAAAAAAACATAAAACTTCTCTTGTTAGCTTTCCCATTGTGAAACTTACGCGACGAAAATAACTGGTACGTGACTTTAATGTTTCCGCCTCACTACTTGCTGGGAATTGAACATCAAACTTCCGTGAATTGCATCTAGCCCAGTACTTATAATTTTATTATTAAAGTATGCATTTGATTTACGCTATAAAATAGATAATAATTTCCAGAGTATATATATAGAACGACAACATTGTATTAATCTTTGAAATAACTGAGGAGAAATTCTTTTGCACCTTAATTCAATGTGTGTATTTTTTTTATTATTTCACAGTAGTATTAATTATAAATAGACTCGACGTCTCTGCGATACAAAAATAAGATAAGTTTAAAAAAAAGTTATACTACAGATTAAATTTTTAAATGTTTGATACAGTGATATTTTTGTATGAAACCATCATTGTTGAAATTGAAACAGGCGTGAGCCTTGTCTTATAATTTACTTGTTAGGATGGAAATCGAACTGGGAACCTCTCATGCAAGAGTCAATTGTTTAAGCACTGAGCCAACAAGCTGACTGGTTTTAATTTAATCGCATTAGGCCAGTCTTATTAAACTTTTTAATAGAAAACAACGCAAAATGAGCACGACAACGTTGACGAAGCTTCCCGGGACTGGTTGCTATATGTTTCACATCTTCAGGAGAAATATCGATACATTGACTCACTGAATTTAATTGCAAATGAAACTCATTACATAAAGTTAGCAAACAGGTAAATCGTTTTTACCTACAAGTACCGTTTAGTTAATAAAATTCACTCCGAATTTGTTTTTCAAAACCAGTAAGTATATCTAATTGGAAAAAAATATTAATTAAATAGAGCACCGTATGATTTAGGAAGGGACAATAGGCATTAAATCGTTTGGACAAAAAAAGTTAATATTGCGTTCCAATATTTGGTAAACCTTTCAATATATTTAATCCGGATAATATCAATATGTTATCCACTAGAGTATTGTCCGAAAATGCCATGAATCTGCGGAAATTGCGAAATGTTTTTCAAATGGCCAAATTTCGTCCGGCCTGAGAGGTTCCGAGGTACTTCAGCATCAACTGACCTATATATTTTCTTCCGAATAAATTGAGAGAAATTTCTAGATTTTTAATAAGAAGGAAAGTAGAGGCGCTTTGATGGATTTGGATCAAAATATTTTCTCAAAATTTTAAAAGAAACAAGAGTGTTTTTGACGGCTAGATGTAATTTTTAGTTTTTATTTCACTTTTTTCATATTTTTTCATAACGCTGCTTTTTTTAAGCTGTACTAATGGTATTGAAGCTATGTGGAAATTAATATCAAATCACGAGAAATAAAATTTGTAATATCTTTGGTTTTGTTAATAATGAAAAATTGCTGAAAGCGTTGCGATTAATGGAGTAAAAAGATATTTATTATGAGTTATCAAATGTAGCTTGTACTATTTTACTCAAACAATGTTGATGAATATCAATTTGGCTTTCAATTATTCAATACATCTTTAATGTAAAGAGTAATGACAGATTAAAATATTCCTGAATACAATTTTTTCAATGAGTCCTTAAATTTCATATATTCATTACCATTTAATATTTTTATGTGTACTTTTGTTTTGTTGAAAATGAGTTGAATCGACAGAAAAAAAATGTGCTGTTGAAAATATAACATTAGCAAAAAATATTATTTTAGTCTAAAATTTTTAACTTCTGAATAAATTGTTTTTTTTTATCTCGACTCATTTATAAAGCATGACGTAACAAATGACCCGCGCGTTATATCCGGTATGAAAAACATTTTTTTAATGATTCTGCCAGGGAAATGAAATAAAAATATAATCTTGATCATTACACACGTCTTATATTTATGAACGAATTATAAATGCAACATTGAGCCTTCAATTACGTCTCTATGCTTGTTTTTATGACTTTATTTTTCGGGTGCCTTTCCTCAGAGGAGGTTGGCGACCTTCTCACTGAGCATATTCTTATGATGAGCCAGTGTTCAAGGATTTTTTTGGGAGAATAGTGTAGTGGGTCCCTCTACACAGAAGGTTGTTTAATGATAATCGTTTTTAATAAGAAAAATCAATGAATACATTCTTACAATACAGATTTTATACATTCAAATTTTTAAGTTGGATACTAAATGTAACTTTCTCGTTAGATATTAAAAGATAAGACTAAATAGATATATAGAAAAATATATAGTTTAATATCAAGAATATTTTCATATTTTTTTTCTAAAATCAATATTTGCCTAGTATTATTCAAATTAAAATAATGATATGTTAAGAATAAAATTTCTCGTACGTCATAAAATAATAACGTATATGACAGTCAAAAAAAGCACGTAAATAAAGCTTTTGTAAGAAGTTTGAATAAATGTTAGATATCGTAACATAAATAAATGAACTTTTCAGAAATGTAATAAATCCTGGGAAAAAAGTCATTTTTCTTATATGAGACAAATAATGATTACATACAGCGCGTGGGCTTGCGACATGCTCAATATGCATTCTAATTTGAACCGGCTCGGTGATGTAACGTACCTGTAACGTGACGTCAGGAGAGGCGCCGCGCTTACGTAAGGGGCTGTACGCGGAGAAATTTCATGGATTTTCAGGTTTCAATAGATTTATAACACAGAACCTGCATATTTCAATAAAGAATATCAAATAATGCTTCATCACTTATAAATACACGTTTAAAAATGATATACCTACTAATATATTAAATTTGATGCAGTCACACATTTAAATTAATTCAAGGACAATAAAAGGTGTTTTTAAAAGTAATACTCGCATATTTTATTCTAGATTGTTTTCAATGTTATTTATGTATGAAAAAAATACCAAAATATATCCAGGAAAAAATGTTAAATTTTGTTTAATAATTATTAGGCGTGAAAAAAAATTTACGTCGGTAAAAGTACACACTTGGGAGCACTTCGAAGAACAGTGACGTGCCGTGATTTTGGTCACTAGGCAAGCCCACGGGGAGAGAATTCTGAAAAACATACTGACAAATGAAAACCGCATTAAAAAATCCATATGGCGTATAAAATATAGTAGTAGTTGCACTGGTCCTATGTTATTTTGCTGTAATAAACATTTATAGAGTAATAACCGGGCTGGTTTATTCATAATGCAACCTATATTCAATTTGAGTAATGTGATTTGGACTAGTCGATATAACAGCAACGCGTCTATAAAAAAATAAATGAATTATCAAGGTAGTGATAAAACGTTATTTTATATGTTTTCAGTAGATGTAATAATTTAATGGGTTCCTGAAATATTTTAACTAGCAGAGGTTGTCGGAATTTAAAATTGAGTTGCACACATGTTTCCCTAAAATATTTGTGTTGAAATTGAATTCGGCTGGCGATCATCAATTTTCAGTTTTTTAGAAACCAAGTGTAAAACACTTTAAAATAAAATCTATTTTGTATTAAACAAATTTGATATTTTATTTTAAAATAATTGTCATCGCGCTAGGCAATATATTTCATACGATCTAATTACACAAAATATTCACGCAAAACTTATTAAATTAAACATATACTTTCAAGACAATTTTAAAGTATAAGTTTGTTTCAAATGTTTCAGTTTGCATTCGCAAGACATAACATGCAAAATGCTGCGAAATATTTGATTTTTTTGAAGTTTTCGGTACTCTAGATGGAAATTAGTTATTAGCTCCAAATTTTTTCACCATTATCAATCAATAACAGTCACAAATAATTGTTTGTAATCAATTGTGCCTTATTTTCAAACTTTTATACTAATAATATATTGACTGAAAAAAAAAAATACTAAATTTAACAAGTGGTATATTAATACATGACAATGTAAAGAAATTCAATATTTTTGACAGAGAGTACTTGGTGGAATTTTATTTTAATATTTTTAGTAAAATACTTGAGTGATTTTCCACATGTTCGTTTTTATTTGTGACCGGTTTCGCCAACCTTTCAAGTTGGCATTATCAAACAGAGTGAGATTTTATATATTGCTTATTATTATATAAAATCTCACTCTGCTTAATAATGCCAACGTGAAAGGTTGGCGAAACCGGCCACAAATAAAAACAAACACGTTGAAAATCACTCAAGTATTTTACTAAAAAAAAAAAAAAAATTACATCACAATGTATAATTTTAATGAATGTAATTTTTAAAAACATTTTAATGTCTCTATTATTATGTACGAGTAAGTAAATTATTATTTTAAAAATTTAGTTTGGGCCGTGCGTTAATAGTTAATTATGATATATTCCGCACGGGATTAATTTCAAATTATGTTGAATATTTCAGTTTGTCCGAGCGGCCGGCGTATTCTGGCAAACTGAAATATCCATTAAGGTTATCCCCCATCCCTTATATATTAAAGTTACCCTGAAGATGCGGTGCGGCGATACCGGCGCTGCAAACAAACAACCGGAGTGTCTTCATTAGGCGCAAGTCTCCGGCAAATGTTGACTCAGGAGATAATACCGGGTGGTTTCGAAAATTTTACGGAGCAATGCACCGAAGCCTCTCGAGCAAGGTATAAATATGTACTGTTCAATAATTTACAGCACTGCCCCTTGTTTTGGAATTTTGTAAATTTTCTATAGCATTCTTGTTTTTACGACGTGAGCCTTGTCGTAATTCGTAGCGCGTCGTATCACGTTTCAGCTACACACTCTCACGACTTTGTTTAGTTCGGCAAACGTAGTACCCTATTGTATAAAAATTTATATCGCAGACCATATAATATGAGTAGCAAGCATTTGTAATTTTTAATCTACACAGTAATATTAAAAATATTATGTTAAAATGTTTCTTTCAGGGTTGGATTACAATCTGAATAAACGCGTAAAACATCCAAATTTGCAGTGTTTTATTATTTCTGTGACTAAAATGTGGTCAGAAGAGGGTCTCTGATTTTTAAGAGAAAAATGAAACAATGCTTTTTATAAAATACCATTATTGTATACGAACAATAAAATTATAAATTTTATAATTTTTCGTAAGATTGCCTTTGAAGAAATGATTTTGTAGATTTAAAAAATACTCTAAATCAATATTAAAAAAATATATTAATGATGTCAGATTTACGGTATTATTATTTATTGTAATAATTTTTTTAATGTTTTTTTCATATAATAAGTACCAATAGCAGTATGTTTTTTGTACAAATAATTTTTATTCGTTTATTTTTATTCTTATTTTAGTGCATACTTATAAATATTTTCATTATTAACAATATAATATTCGCATTATATTTTTTTCAGAAGCCACTCTTATGTAGCTCCTAAACGAAAGTTCATATAAGTTTCCTGTAATACTTAGGAATTTATTATATTTTTTGGCGGTGATATTTTGTTTGTTTACTAGAGTCTGACGAGAAAAATGTAGCAAGAGGGAATGTTTATCGCACATAAAGAGGACCCCTCGCTTTGTTTATTATGTACATTCCGCGATATGTGACTCCAACTACTTTGTTTCCTCAGATAATATAGCCCAAAGATGCGTTAGGGGCTGGAAAATCAATTGACACTCAAATGCCTTGTACATCGCTAAATGATTTGAAAAAGAGTCCAAAGTCGTTTACTGCACTAACACAATATCGTTTTTTTATTTTAAGCAATTTTAAAAAACAGCAAATATTTTTTTTTCAGAAGAAATGAGCAGTATTTTAATGGTATTTTGATATTATTTGTGTTTGTTACGATTAATTTTATAATATTGAATATTCGAGAGAAATAATATAAATAAAGCCAAATAAAACATCTCAAATCGTTGCAATAAATAAATTCGTAGCAATAAGAAAATTTTTGAATCGATTAGATATAAATGTACGAATAACTTTTTGATAATAAATAACTAAAAATAATATTAGGGTTTCTGTTTAGTACAGAAATATTCTTCCATAAAATGTAAAAGTTCCATCGTTTTATTATTTTGATTAATATAAAAACAACACATTATTATCTGGGCACGTCCGTTTTTTTTCAATAAGATTATAATTACATAAGAAGCTGTAATTTTTAATCATAAAACTTTTATTTCTATTGAAAAGTTAGAAAGTAAATTTTACTCTCAACTAATATTAGAATTATGATCAACTTTTATAAGATTAGGCTTTTCCAAAGCATTGCCTGCGGAGAGGCCTAATAACCTTTTAATGGTAGAATATTTCCAAAGTTGTTCCAGTTAAAAGACTTTTATATTAACGCAGATTAATAGGTTGGGCATCTCCTATATTTAATATTAACGAAAATATTTCTGATAATATCGAGAGGTTTTTTCGCGTCTTTTAAAGATGGAAAATTGAATTCGAAAAATTTATTCTTAAAGATACTCGCTAAAAAAATATGAAGCATCTTTCGACACAATCAATTTGGAATTTTATTATAAATTCGCGATATTAACTTCTTTTTTAAGTAAAATATCTCCACCTTTTCAGAATTTGTGTGCCGCCCCCTTGGTAATATTTCAATAGGTACCTACATAAAAATAGCTCCAAAGCTCTTTTTACTTTATGAAACTTTTATTAGTAAAGTATTTTATCGCCGAGGACGGATGTCACCGGGCGCTGGATGGCGTGATAAAATAGGTTTCCCGCAGCAGCACATCCAGTTAGATGTCTCGTAGATATGGCTCCAAATTTGTTGAGGACGACCGCAAAGACTAGGAACTATGAAAGCCCAGTAACAGCGTGAAGCCGAGGAGTTGTGTAAAGTTGGCAGTTTTCCTGGCTTTGCTTAAGCTCTGAACCAACAGCTTTCGACTGAAACTAGAACCACCAGTATATAAAGTCAGCGGCTCAAAAATGTACGGTTTTTGGCTTGGAACTAGATTTATAGTAATCAGACACCAGCAACCTTTGGTATAGTAAAAATTGTAAAAGAAAACCAAACAGTTGATTTTAAAACACTAACGCAATAAAGTATAAAAAATGTCACCTGATTTGCGAAACTCTTAATTGTTTCTGTTCTCCTTGATTTTTAATACTTTTAGGCTCTTTTGTGCTACATATAAGGCAATAAAATAGAAAAGGATCGGATAATGAAACAGTGTAACCAAAGCAGCGACCTTTCAATAATAATCTGTTTCAACATATTGTATTTGATCGGTACGCCTTCAAAAAATAAATGCGTTATTAACTAAAATAACGCATTAAAATTAGCTAAAAATAAACATTAGTAACAAAACCATAATAACGTTGATAACGTATTGAAAGAATTTACTAAACTGGAAGGTAAAATAACGTAGAAACAAGCAAAAATCAAACAATAATATGTTGTTACTAATATGATTAGGCACATTAGTTCATACATAGAAGATGATTCAAATAAACTCTCAGAAAAATATCATCGTGATTTGTGTGGGATTTGAACCCACATCCCCTGGCTTACATGGCCGGTGTACTAACCCTTGTACTAACGAATCACTTCCGTTTATCGAGAATTTTTAACAATCATACTCTAAATGTGAACCAATGTGCCCAGGCCAACCAATATTGAGTTTCTTTAAATCATCTTCTATGTATGAACTAATGTGCCTAATCATATTAGTAGTAATATAATAAACCCGTAATGGGTAATAAATACGCATCTGATTGACGTTAAATAAAAATTTAGACATAATAATACGTTGGATATAGTATAGTTATATAGTATATGTAGGCTGGGGCTGGTGAATTCTCTCCGGCCTTGCATAGAGGTGGCCTTGAGAAACTCGCAATGGTGTTCCATTTTGTAGGCTAATTTTCTGAAGTATGTGACGCCCAGCGGTGGGCATGGAAGCGCAGAACTAAGGACGTGGAGTTGAATGACAAATTATGTATTCGAAAACTTACTGTCCAAAATCATTTTATAACGTACATAAAAGTAATGAAATATATTAAAAATATTTTTATTCCCGTTTATGGGTCGTAAACACTTTACTTACGACAGTAAAATGTTTTTTATTTGGAATTTAACTTTTTTTGACTTTTACTTCACATCAGCTATGAATTATTTTTTTAAACTCATGATTATGAACTATAAAAAATAAATCATAGCTGATGTGTCAGAATTTGTGTAAGTAACATATGCGTTAATCTTTCACATATTTAAATTTATTTAAGCACTGTTTTTAAAATCTTTATTTTCCATTTGTGACCTTTACAATTTATAATATTTGGAGTTGAAAACTGCACATTTTACAAGATTACAAATAGTGTTGAGTAATTAAAAATTTTATAAGCTTGCATCTATTTCGATAAAATATTTTTTTGCTAAAAACTTGCCTCCAATATCAATGTTATATTCAAAACAATATTCCAAAAAGTATTATTTGCAGGTAAAATACATTTTTCATGAAAAAATTAGATGCTATTCTAGGGCAATCAAGCCAAGTTACGTAAGTTTCCTGGTTGTATAATAACAAAAATGTTCATTTCAGCACTGCTTGAATAAAACGTGTTCAGCAATCTATACAGCTTTTAATATTCATGTTTTAGTTCAGGAAGTTGGACGGTTCCGAGCCGTGATTCAGTTTGAATGAAAAGTTGGGGTTACAATGTGCAGCGGAGAAGAGGGGAGAGCGCGTCCTTTTTATTGATCCCGTGTTCTGTGCTGGAAGAGGTCAACTACACAGGTAAACTATCTGATAACTATTATTGCACCGTTTGCATTTCAGTATGAACAGGTATATATTAAGTTATATCAATTTTGTTAGACTTTAACTTATTGATTTAAAAATATCAATTATATATTCATGTCTATTTTTTGGATTGAACGTCAATGAAGTGCGTATTTATTACCTATTACAGGTTTTATATTATTACAAATATGATTAGGCACATTGTTTCACACATCCAAGATGATTAAAGAGATTCTCCGAAATATATCATCCCACACATATCACGATGATTAATATTAAGTTATTAGTTATTATATATTAACTAAAAGATTAGACTTAAACACAAACATTATAAAGATATTTTAAGTTGTGTCAATTGAATTTTTTTTTTTAAATATCGCTCTTATTTCAATACTGAGCTTCAAAATCAAAAAATCTATTTTATTAACAAAGTTAACATTGAATGTGGACAAAAAAGAAAACGAATCTTCAAAAAAAAAAATCTTTCAAATACAGTTAAGCTATTTATGTTTGATATCCTAAATCAATATATAAATGATTAGCGTTATTTAATTAGTCGAAATGAAAAATAAAATTGCATCAAAGTTCAAATAAATCGACTCAGTTTAATGAAAAGATAGAGATGACGAATAATTTTAAGATGCTTTACCATTGATGGACAGAAAGAGGCTTTAAAGTGTCAAATTACTGAAAGGGTTTCCGTAGGGTCTTATGATAATTCTGAAGAAATCTGGTCAACCTTAAAAGCCTTCAGCAGTGTTTTTATTATGACTTATTTAGTAAATCAATAATGTTTAAAAATTCAGATAATATGGACTGCTTTGACATATGAAAACTTGGTATCTTAGAATACCTTTATTTTATGTAAATCTCATTAATTTAAGAAAAAAATTATAACACGACTGTAAGCAAGGAACAACAGACATGGTAAGAAAAAAATAATTCCGAAGATTGTACACGGTAAATGATTGAATAACTATTATTTTTGGTACAAATAAAACTTCGATTTCATAATTATTTTAATGAAGTTCTAAACGAAAATAATAGCTATTAATAAAAATGTATTTATATGTAGTTCATTTAATTTATTTCGCAGTACTTACTTAGGCTAATTTAAAAAAAACCTCCCATTTTTCAGACTGTAAATTATGCTCAAACGTTTTTTGGTTATGAAGAATGTATTAAAAATTCACGTAGTTATAAAAAATAATTAGAACGGCAAAATCTCAGTTTTAAATGTGATTTATTCGCACAGACGAGCCCGAATATTAAACCCAAAGGGACTTTGAAAGGCGTCGCGACATGTCCGCGAGATCATTTTTCACACTACGAAGGGTTTGTTTGGAGGCTCTCACTACAATAATTTCACTTAAGTACATAAAGCGAGTCACGCTAAGAGCCAGCGAGCAGCGACTTAAGCAAACGACTTAAGTTTTGGACTTAATGCTTGTTTGATGAAAGACACTGCCTGCAATATTACTTTTACGAAGAAAACTGCCTGTTTTATTGTACGCTTAGTTTTTATGCTAATAATGAAAAATAGTTTTCATAGTTACAGAGTTTAATTTAATTCTAATGGAAGCTCATAAAACCCTGAAAAGCTTATCAAATTTATAAAAGTATTGAAACGTGAACTTTTATTTAACAATAATAAGGGTAGATAAAAAAACTATAACCTTGTACATATTAGTAACAAGTAAGAATTAATGAGAATACACAAAAAAAAATCAGAATTTTTCTTATGTAAAATTATACATGTATAATATATAAATTATATTGTTCTGAGTGTTCGTTGATAATTTTTTTTTTCATTGTATTTTTTATAAATTAATCTTTTAAAATATTATTATAAAATATTTATGTTATTGTGAAACATAAATAACAATAAGCCAAATAATATTTAAAACTATATATTATTTTAATGAAAAGTGCAATTTTTCGATGAGACCAATTTCAATCAAAATATTTTTTTGCTACTACTACAAAATATATCCAATAGTTTATTTATTGATGGATAATTATCCATTGACCAATTTTGCGCATTTAACAAGCCAGTGGTGTGCACGCGAAATTAATATTAGTAACTGCAGTTGAACAAACCTCACTCTTGTTGCTTTGTATTTTATATGTATTTCATAGAATATTTATACATTAAATATTTCATGCGAATAAATTATTATTTTTGAACAAATTGAGGTAAATGACTTTAATGATCATATAATAATATTCATATTTAGACAATTTCTTCTCAAAAATATTAAATTGATTTTTCTGTTTTACCTATTGCAAGTCATAAAGTTTTTATTTTATGATATTACTTTAAATATATAAGTAATGTTATATAATTAAAAGAAATAATTTATTTAAAATATATTAAGACGAAAAGTTACACAGAGGTATAAAATGTTTTTTGACAATGATTGAAAAAAAATCAACATCAAACCAGAAGCATTTAATTTAGAGTTAATTTCTACGTGAATTTTTTTAAAAAGAAACACTGGCTGCCCTCTGTGGCTTCTGCACGAAAGGGATGAAAGGGGAAAGCTGGGAAAATACTTGTGAGATTTGTCGCTAGGCGGGAAGTAGCCGACATTGGAAACAGTACTTATTCTGTATTAGGTTGGAAACCGGGCTTTTAGTTTCACTATCGTTCAATAGGCCAAAACCATCTGCATTTCAAAAAAATAATAATAATATTTGTTCATCACATCGATATCACTATAATTTTTTAAATATTCAATAAATCAACATTATTTACTAAGAATTCACGATTCAAATTCTCGCTATGATATGAGCCGAGGTGGTTTAATTGGACGCGGCGCTGGGCTACGATACCTAAGACAACGGTTAAATTCCACCTGAGTCACAAAAAAATAAATATAATATTAAGGAGTTTTCTTTCTCTTTTCATTTTCTTTGGCTTCTTGGCAAGATTTTTTTTGTCGTTCTATATCGTGAATTGATCTATATGTAATCTAAAACATATTGTAAAAATAAGCTCGTTTTATAGGGTGGATTATGTGGGTGTGGGCACGGGTGTGGTCTGTTGCTAACCGGAGATATGGGAGCACAAAAAAAAATTAAACACATCAATATTGTATATTTCTTGTTAGCCTGAAGGTTCTTGCAAATATATATATTTTTTCAATAAACACACTCTCTCGAATTCTGTAATATTTAAACGTAAAAAGTTCATAAAAGTCTTATCGTTCTATATATTTGCAGTCTTCGCATGGTGGATATTTATTTTCCTTTAAAACACTCAAGAGCATTTTCCTGTTTCCACTTCCCCTTTTCCGTCACATATATTTTAAGATGAAAAATGCTAAAGATTTTTTCAGAAACTTTTTACAAATGGATGCATCAAGTTAACTTTTTTGTGCTATTCAATAGTATACGAAAATTTGCTCAGTGAAATGTGACGCAAATGTATAAAAACGATTAGTTTATTAAATAAAAATACTATCTAAGAGTTAATAAAATATGTGTTAATATATTTTGTATAAAAAAACATTAATATTGATTTTTTCCTATTTTAGGTCCCATTCGTTTGACATAAGAGTAAAATATTCACTGATATTAACCACTTTTCGTGAAAATTGCTGCTCAACCAGTCATCTGTTAACGATTTTTTCGTGGTTTTATGAGACTACACTCAAAACGAATCTGCCTATACTTAAGATGCATGTTTTACTAAAAAAAAAAATTATCAACTTAATATTTATAAGACTGCGAATGTTATTTCATTTTTAAATATTTCATATAAACATAAAATTGATGCTGTGATATAAACTTTGGGTATTTAAATATGTTTAATTTTAGTATCAAAGGTAAATATTTTTTTTAAACAGATTATCATTTATTAATGTACCGCTGCTAAGAAATAACACATTTTTTCAGCGTCTTATAATTTATTTTCACTAATAATTTCCTTTGAATTACAAATAATAAAATTCTAAAGGTTTTTTTATAATCACCGATTCAATGATCTAATAAAAACGGATATAATAAGATGAGTGAATATAAGTTTTATTAAATAATTTTATCTGGATGGACGTACTTCATTTACAATGTAGTTTTCCTTATTGTTTTGCATATTTATTCCACCACATAAATCACGGTACTTCATACCAACAATATTACTGTACTGCGTGGGGAGTTTTCTATAACTATTGTTATTGTAGCATAGAAAATTATTCCATTATTATTTATGAAATGAAAGATGCCTGAGCCGAGCATTGACTAAAATATGCAAGCATGCTAAAGCTCTCTTCTACCTCTTTTGTGCTCGTACTCCTAATTTATTTAATGTAATTATAATGATACAAGTTCGTATTAAAATATCTACATAGTTTTCCTTATAAAAAATTATATTTAAAAAAATAACATTAAGAAACATCAAAAATATTACGTTTTGTAATAACGCTTAAAATATAATATTTATTAAAAATACATTACTGGTGATTAGTTCTGTTTGTTTGGGCTAAGTTTTAAGCAGGCAACAAGTTAGAGCCTCACTATGCTATGCTATTATGTTATATTTTATATTTTAACTACAACTACTTTATAGTGTAATTAATATACAAATATACTTTTAAATAAATGCACATTTGTACAATTTTAAGGGAAAGTTAAGATAATTTGTAATCAACTGTTAAAGCCTAATATGTGCTTGTATATATTCATTATTAAACATTCTATATCGTATCAATTAATTTTAAATTTGATTGAAATCAGTATTATTATAATATTTACACAAAAGTAATATTTTACTGCGTGTAAATGGTACAATTTTTTGTTTAGTATTTAACTCATTTATATTTTATACGGACAGAGTAGTTTATTATTTGGTTTTTATTGTATTTTATATTTGATTTTCGTAAGACAGATGATGATCACCAAAATTCTGCAATGACATCTTCAACAGCTTTCATTATTAATCATTAAAAAAATATTAATGAATTGAAGAAAATATTTTTAATAATGTATGAAAGAAGCTCTCTTCACAAAAGTATTTATCCGATTTTACTGAAGTAAAGTGAAAAATTATATAACGTGTATACGTACGGGATTCTGATGCCATAAAAGCGTTATTGGGTTCACGAAAAGTACGAAAAATAAATCGTAGAACATCAACACTAGTTTTTAGGGTAGTTTTTTTAACTTTTACCTGATATGCTTTAGTCGCACGTCATCCCCAAAGCCTTGCTCAGTCAAGAGCCTCTTTAGTATTCTGGTGGCGTGCCTCACGGAACGAGACTCACGGATACAGCTCTTTGGTCGGCACAAGCCGCGGGATGTGTCTGCTTGTGGACTACTTGTGGACTCCTTGTGGATGTGCTTGTACGCTGTGGATGCGGCGAACACAGATCTAATATCTTAATGTATCACGTATACTATTAATTTACAATAATAGTAATTAAACACATGTTTAAAATATGGTGTGGACATACAATGTTTTTTTTGCTTTATTCAATTATTCTGACTTACTTGTCGGAATGTTCAATTTAATGATAAAAAAAACATAATGGAAAATTGCTGTGAATTTTTTATAAATTAGTGACAGTGACCAAAGAAAGTAATTTATTGATGTTGCAGTTTGTTTAATAAAAAAAAATGTTTTTTTGTGTTTTGTTTTGAAAATCAAGCAATTGTATATATAGAAGATTGAAAAATATGTTTTTCTTTCAGTCAAAGTAGCATGTAGCGTACATAAGATATGTACGCGCGTACACGTGAAACTCTGACGATCACGTATTGTACGTACTTCGTGTTGAATAGAGTTGCCCCCAACCTCCAGAATCATTATTGCATTACGCGCTCCGGGAGCTAGACGGATAGCCTGTCCCAGTCGTAATTACACTGTCTTTCATATAAATAATTTTTTTTATCCAACTGTAGTAGTTTTTTGTGGCGTGCATACTCTATACTCTTTTACGAACAGTCGCGAGAAAACAACGCTCTCACGCAACCACAAATCAGCTGGGAGTTAAATTTTATAGCGATGTGTACTTACTCGTATTAAGCAAACATAAAAAAAAATATATCTTAAAAACAAATATAATTTTACAAAGTTCATTCAACTGTTGATTGTTTTAGTTTGAAAATTATTTGAAATTAAAATTAATGTTACCGACAATAACACTTACCGATAGATAACACAGTTATCGGTTTCACCGAGGAAAAGTATCAACTTTTATTAATTGAGCACGGTTCGAACTATTATTTAATGTAGCGTATAATAATTAGCCTACAATTTTACATGCACGCAATCCTCATAAAAAGACATTGTTCTTTAAAAACCGAGAAGGAATTTATTTTAACTATTGAATATTTAAAAAAAAACGCACGTGTTTATGGTTTGCTAAAATCTCGAATTTGAAGGGATTTTCTGAAAAAAATATTTTTTACGAAAGTTGTGAGTTGAAATATCTGTGTAACAAAAAAAAAACCATAAATTTGTTTAATGAATGAATACTGTGCATTTATTTTAAGAGAATATTGCTTTTCGCATACATTTTTGTATCTCCAAGAGGCTAAAAGCATACAGTGCTGCACATCAAAGACAATATTTTTTATTAATTCTCGATCATTGGTAGTACAGGCAACATTTAATGAACTATTTGATATATACGAAATATTAATAAAATAATTTTAAAAAGTACCAACAGGAGACCCGCGGAGACTTGAAAAATCTTCTTGTTATAGCAGACTATTAAAACAATGATGAGATTTTTTCTTTCTTTTTAATTCGAAGGTATTAAGGAACTGAATAAATTGTTGGTGCACTCAGTTTATCAAATAAGTTAATCACTGGAATACCAGTCGGATATATATATATATATATATATATATAAATATATTATATACAGTAGTAGAGTTGCGATGGAAAAAGAGCAAAGGTATAAAATGCCCGCAAAACTTTGAAGTCACTCCGACTCCGAGCCGCGGTTGTAACACTGAAGATCATCATAACATTATTAAACTTAAATTTTACTCCTATCCCAATGAATTTATTTTAAATATATTAAAGTGATTATGTTTGGTGTTCTTCGAAGTGACGCAATGAGTTCCTTTCGAAAGTTGTCAAAGAGAATATAAATGTTAAATTTTAAAAAGTTTGTATGGTTATTCAAAGTGACCTAGTTAAAAATTTACGAAGGTTAGGCTAGAGCTACTAGATAAATTTTGTTATTTTCAAATGTTAACAATTTTTCAAAACTTATGTAATGGTATGAAAATGTGAATAATAAAATTTATATGGAAAAGATGATTTAATAAAATATGCTACGAAACAAATTACGAAGGACCTTTCTAGAAAAGTAAAGAATGAATGTGGACAAGAAAAGATTTGACATAGTGGGGACTGGCAGATTCTACTGAAGAATGTTGTTAAAAATTCAATAATATTAAAGCTAAACTGAATATACATATTGTGGAGTTCTTTAGAATTCGTAACACTGTTCAAATTGAAACTATTCATAAGTGTATTAAATATTTGTTTTCAGTTGTTAAAATAAAATACTTAAAAATAATACATAACCAATTAAAAACGTTAAACCAATAAATTAAATGTAGTTGTTGTTTAATTACTTTATACGGTTAATGTTTCCCAAAATAAAATATTTATATAACTGTATTATCAATAGATGTTGAAAAATATTGAATAAAACATAACATTTTAATAAACATGTTAATGCTTGTCAACTATTATTACGTTTTATAAAATTCCATACGCGTCTTTTATCGTCTTTTGGTTTTAACCTAGAAAACTATAATTTTATCACACATATTTAAAATAAACGGTTTTTTGAAAACATCAGTACATATTCGCACTTCTGATAAAACAGCTGTGCTTCGAGATAAACATAAATTTTTATTCGCCGTGGAAAATACGAACATCGATAGTACGAAAGTTTATCCTCAAAAAAGCTTTTCAGGATGAAACGAATGACGGCAAAATTCATCCAACGCGCTGAAAGCAACCCATTTAAAATAAGACGGAGTCGAGGAAAACCTCAATATTTCCTCATTACGTGGACGTGCTCACTTGCCTCCGCATCCGATCATCGACGCAGGGCTGCGGGGGAAGCAACGAGCTCTGCACTACCCACATAAAAAAAAAATTGTATCGACAAATACCATTTCTATAAAAACCGATTGGTTTCAACTAAAACAGGTGCCAATTATATCAATTTGCGATTCATCTGGCAGTACGGCAAACGAACCGGGAACCTTCAGGTCAAGAGTCAACAGTACAACCGCTGAGCTAATATACATAAACACATACACACACATATATACTATATATGTGTGTGTACGAAAAATCGTGTCTTATTACATTCACGTACTTAAAACTTGTTAATCCCATTAAAAAATATTTTTTTTATTTCACAAAAAAAAATTCTTAAGAAGGTAACCCTTATTTCTGGATCGGTTTTCCGGCGAAGCTGTCATGGACAAAAGTAGCTTTGAAAAAATAACAACCTTATGATTTATATTATAGATTTTTTTTATTATTTACCTTTGAGTTCATGGATTATATTCACACATTGAATGAAATATCACGCAAGTTTACAAGCCCAAACAAAAACGACTGTCGAGATGATAATGCTTTATTTTTAAATAATATTATTGATTTCTTTGAGTGTAAGAGTTAATTAGAAAGTATTGTTATATAAATATATATATATATATGCCGCCAATTAGAATTGTAAGAAGCCTTTTTTCTTACAGACAAAGCTTTAAGCCTTAGCGATTAAGTTCTATTTTTGTCGTCTCTCTGCTAGTGTATTTGATTTTTCAGAGTGGATCTTTCGTAAATAGACGCAGTTAGGAGACTGGCAATAAAGCGGAGTGGAAGACTCCATTATATTATTTGTACTCGGGCGGCAGTACGCTTATCTGAAGCACGCCACCGAGCCAATCACTCCTCTGGACAACAGGCCGAGCCGGCTGTGCTTTGTACTAATACTGCCTATCTGCTAAAGAAATAAACAAAGAATATTTTAAACAAAAAAAATACTCCACAACACCATATCTAATAGAGTTTATATGCCGTAAGCAGTGTTATGAGAAATAAAATATTAAATAATTAGCAAGCGCCGTCATTCGTTGGCTTTACAGTTTAACTTTCAAAAAATATTAATTATTTGATTTATTTGTCGAATTATACAGTATATTATCTACAATATTTGATTTCACAAGAGAAGTCAATAACAAATACTATATTCCCTGGACAAGCCCATTTTGTTTTTTTTAATAATCAAAAAAAAAACCGAGATTTACGAAAAAGATCATTTTTTCAGTGTAAATTTCAGAATAATAATAAAATTATAATATTGTTTATAAATAGTTTTATGTCTTAAACAATTGTTTACATGTACAAACTGTTAAAAGGTTGATCTATCAAAATATATTTAAAATTAATACCACACAAAAAAGTGATATACAATTTTTAATGTATTTAGTTTCAAAGCACGTCTTAATAAATATATAATTAAGTTATTTCCGTAAAAAATATTTCATAAGTAAATTAAAAAATGATTCATTTTTTTCCAGGCAATGAAGGCGCAACAGTTTATGTTATCATATTAAAATGATGCTCAATGCTCATCCTTGGTAGTCTTTAGGTAGGCTTTATTTGAAATTCGTAGACAGCATCTTATTTCAATACAACTTTAAATTTATGATTGAATTTGGTTGCAACCTGGTTATTTATCGGCTACTATCAAGGTTGAATAATTAGGTTTTATTGTCAAGTGCCATTGTGAGATAGTATTAAAATAGTCACTCATCCCTTGCGTTTGATCCTTGCGGGCTGTATAATATGCAGGGTCCTCCGTCGTGATGCTCTCTCACATGTAGCATCATTGGAGTAATTTATATGGGAGCTTCACACCCAAGGAGCCCTAGTGTATGCGAAGTGCCCCTTTATACGGAGTGAGGCGATCCTTTACGCGAGCTTTGTGTTTTACAAGTAAACGGATACACACTATTGACTATAAATAGGCAAACGAAAATTCTACATAGGGTGTTTTCAAGGTATCACCCGAAAAAACATCGCTGATATATTAATCATTATTGATATAGAAGGTTTTTAGGTAATTTATTCTGGAAGAGAAAAATTATAAAAAATTTTTTCGAGCCAAGTGGGATTTGAACCTATATTTCTCGGCTATCATGGCCTGGTGTCGTTACTAATTACTAGATATATGCAAATATTTTGTGATTCGTAATCTTTTTGGTTTTATTAAAGTGCACATGCAGATTTCATAGTCTTCGAAGGACAAATTAATGATTGTATAATCTGTACCGATACGCAAGCCATTTAGAAATTATAATTATTTATACTGTAGCCCACTATTCTGAAACTTTATTTTTCATAATATGTATTTTTTTCTATAAACAAGCAACACAAAGGAAATAAACTAATATCGTACTGGTCTTTTATTTAATTCACTTCACGAGATCTCATTATTTTGGCTAGATAGATACTATATAATGTATATACGTGTTGTGCTCAACAGTGAGAAAACGCGGCTTAGTATAATAAGTATGGAAACCTTATTTCACTATTTTATCTATGTTCGTACTCTGACATTTCGCATCAATCAATACCAAGTATCTCGGTCAATGGAAAAATATAATTACAAATCCGTCCATACAAGGCTTTGCAATATTACTTACACCACATTGATCTGTAATAGAATTAGATGTTAGAAAAATGTTGGCTTGATACCAATGTGTACTTCTAGTGGGGTGAGGGCATGCAACGTACGCAAGGCTGAATATTTAATGATGTTAATTTTTTAAACTTACGGGCAAAACGTTGATTTATTCTTGTTTAAAGCATAGAATAGAGTTTGGAACTCTAAATATCATAATTAAACTTTATACATATACAGATTTTAACACATTGCATGCATACCTTCACCAGGGGCACTTAAGGTATAACAGTAAAACATTGCTGTCGTCATATAAATTTTTAGTAAATTATATACTAATAAATGGTTGAAACCTTCTTGATACAAAGAATAACTTAATTTAGACATAAGACCGTGATTCATATTTTACTGTATGTGTAAATTGTTTTTACCATTGATTATGCAAAATTATTTTTTAAGCGTGTAAATTAAATAAAAAATGAAATCTTACATTAAAAAAAAAACCACTTGCACGCTTGGAATGCATGCTAAGACAAACGTGATAAAAAGTCAAATAAATGGATGTTGAGAATATGAAAGGAAAGGAAAAGAGAATATGACAATACTTTTATTTTGAATCCTCCAAAAAAGAAGTTATTTAAACGAAAATGTTGTTTGTAAATGTAGCTTCATATTTGAATGGACGGGGCTCGCGTGTCCGGTCGAAGCCTCGCGAAGGAATATCACAAGCGAGCGAAACTCAATGTATCATACAAACGTCGAATATTCGGGATAAATGAAAATACTGTCAAATATTGATGAAGTAAACAGCCGTGCGGATCCGCTCAATTTGTGCTTGTTAAATTCTCTTGTCGTTTTCTAACTAAATTTGTCTCTTTTGCATACATGCTTTTTGGAATTACACTTTATGCTACAATTTATTCAAGCCATACTGTGGTTGACTCCGTTAGAAGAGAAAAATCGCACCCAAAACATTACAAAATCAAAAACGCACATTAAAGCATATATAAAAATATATATTATATGTATAATTATATTCAATACTTTGGACAGTATAATATATATTTTCAATCAATTTCCCACATTTTTTTTTATGACGCGACTATCCTATGATGACTTCTTCAAGCAGAGTCGTGTCAACGTGTAAAATGTAGGAAATTCATGTTTATTATATGTAGTGATAACGTCATTTTTTTTTACAAATAATTTGAAGTAAGTCAAATAATAAAACTCAATCTAAATTACTTGAGCAAGTTTAAAGCAAGAAAAGTGCTTCAACACAACATTTTAAATGAGAGAATATCGCCAGTGATCACCCAAGGGAGGAGTGGCGACTGAAGTTGTGGCCAGCAGACTGACTGTCTTCAATAGACGTGTTTGGACAAGCTCGGAGGCGGTCTTAAAATCATCGATCGACCATTTTATATGGCGGCCCATCGTCCTGCTGACAACAATAAAGACTCGCGTTACGGGGCCTTGAGTGAATAATGTATTAAAATAATCGATTATATGATTCGATCATTTCAATACTTCAAACTTAAAATTATTCGTTTATAATAAACCACGAAATAAAAACTTTTTTGATAAAACAGGTCCATTATGTTGAATTTATTTTATACTTATTTTGATAGTTTTGTTTCTTAGTAATACATTAAATTGAGTTTCTCACCAAGAAACCTTATTTGTTGCAGTGTTTTGTGATTATTCAACAATGCAAATAAGTATTAAAATAGCAAATACACCTGAAATAGTCAATGGTTGCTATTCTTGGTGTCACTTGACACATGATGCTTTTAACCCTTTTAGAGTATTGTGCAAGCTTATTATAAATAAATACTATAAATATATTTTCACATATATTTAAAGTTAGTGCCATATAGGCATTCTAATTTTTTAAAATTAAAATACTAAAATCAAGCACTAGAAAACTAGGTAACGATGTCTTTTATGTTTTCTATTGCTAACTCCCCCTCTTCTCAACCTCCGATGTATCATGCTGAATAAGTTATGTGAATCGTAAGATTTATTTGAAAAGCTGCTTCAGCTTTGGAATTCATGTTTGTTTCTCGAAATGTCTGGATAGTTTAAATCTCTACTTGTATTTACATTGAAAACAAAACTGATTCTATCATTCATGTTTATTGAAAAGCATTTTAAATTTACTTTTAAGAATCGTTAACAGATAGTGAAAAGAACAATGAAAACTAAATAACATTTAAGATATAAAAATAACATATATAGGAATATATAAATAAAAAAAAAAAATGTAATAATCATACTCCGATGTATTGGTTCTTCTGGCTACTATATGCTGTAAACCGTAGTTATATTCAATGAATCTGTCAAGCAAAAGCTCTGAAATGTCAGGCATGCATGCAGTGTAGTGCGAGGCATGAGTTGCCGTCAAAGTTAGGGCTGGTGTGCAGATATTCATGAAACTGCTAACTCACTGAACTCTATATTGCGAGTTTGTACTGAAACTCGTATAATATAAGGCTTCTGTTTTAATTGCCATTTCAAGTCAACTTGACAAATAACCGTAATTATTAGATTCTTATGTAAAAAGTACACTTATTCAAAATTAAAATGAATACACATATATATATATATATATATATATATATATATATATATATATATATATATATATATATATATACATATATATATATTTCGTTATTTTAAAAAAATACAATAAAACAAAACATTACTTTTAATGAAATCACAGCGCAGGCCGGCATTTTCATTGTGTTATTGTGAAAGAGCTCTCGAGTGGTTCTCGGCTTTAATTAAACTTTGAATTAGTACTGAAATATCAGAACAGACTTCAAATGATTGAAAAACTTCATAATTGCATGAATGGTCTTTTGTAAATGTTCAAATAAACGTAAATTTTATCAATGTTATTCAATTCAACGACGTCAAAGGATACAGTAATAATAGGATAGTAATAGTCAAAATATGAGACAATATCTGCTGGCCACGGGGTTTCAGGTTTGATTTCAGGCGGTGCAAAATGATTTTCAGTTTTTAAAAAAAATTATATTTATCTTGTGGATTAGATTTTTTACGAGATATGTTTATTGTTAAACGTTATTTTAAGAATAATGATTTGGATTTCAATTTGAAAATAGCCAAAGGAAACAATGTCACAAAGAAATAGCGTCAAGGAAATTAACAATTTCAGATTCGCGAGCAAATAGCATTTACCACTAATGTTAAAGTGGGTGGTCTTTGATGTGAACTTAATTCATTTCGGAGGACTTAAAAAAGTCACTTTAGCTGGCGTCAAAAGGAAAAATATTTCAATCTTCATAACAGGGGCTCTAAATTGTCTGGTCGTCGTGGATTTACCCAATCGTGGAGAAATGAAAAAGCAGAAAAAATCATTTTACGACAATTTATTATGAAATATAACTTTCAATCAAATATGAATTCTAATAAAAATAAAAAAAGGTTACGTCACAACAATACATTAAATTAATTAATTTAAAAAATATGTTATTATCTTTGATTAGAAATCAAAATGCAATGACATGGAAATTTATTTAGGCTTGAAAAAATATATGCAAGAAAATGAGACTTTTTAGAATGAGATTATTTTTTTATATCTATTTATGGATTGGACAATCAGATGCGTATTTATTACCCATTACGGGTTTATTATATTATTACTAATATGATTAGGCACATTAGTTCATATATAGAAGATGATTTCAAAGAAACTCTCAGAAAAATATCATCGTGATTTGTGTGGGATCCCACACAAATCATGATGATATTTTTCTGAGAGTTTCTTTGAAATCATCTTCTATATATGAACTAATGTGCCTAATCATATTAGTAATATTATTTTTTTACAGAGAATTTCTGATAACAGATATTTTACAGGGAACAATTTTTGAATAGAATATAATATAACATAAAAAAATAAATGATAAGGAACTCGTAGGCCGAGAGTTGAACAGCCCTGCTTCGCAACATAAAAAGACGATTCGGGCATATTGAAGTAAGCTTGTCTTCATTTGCATGAAGTTTGACCCTGAAGGCCGCCACGCCCACGATACCGTTTTTTTTTTAATCTTCATGCTAATGCTAAAGATTTCTTTGATCCTCAGTCCGGGGATAGTTTAAATTTTATCAGAATATCCTGAGATGAACCAAAGAAATTGTTTCATGGTAAATAATCAGCGAGAAATTCCATACTTTCATAAAATAGACGCATTAAGGCAAAATTGTTTTAGAGCAAAAAGGATTACTTTGTTCGTCTGGCGCGTTAATGACACTCCCATTCAGTCAGCGTGAAATTAATATACAATTTATAAATGAAAACGGATTTTCATCGTTTTATATTTTATAATAATTAATATTGCTCCCTTTTTGATTTCAAGGAATAGTTAAGTTCCCATAAATTTAACAAATATTTTATGTGAAAGTATTTTTTCATGTCTCAGCTTGTCTCTCAACATATATCATAAAAAAATATTGAATATTGATATGTTGCATGTGTGAAACTAAACAGCTTACAATTTGTTATAAGGCTGAATTGTAGAGGTTTATAATAACATTCCAGTACAGGATGTAACATCAAAAGGAAGTTACCTACCGGATATCGGCTAGAGCAGGCACAGGCAGTTTATCTGCAATATGCTGTCTGCGGACAGACTTCGTGGGATAGTCATTTCCGGCAAATGAGGTTTCCTGAAGTACTTTATGCAGCGTCAAATATAAGACCTTTTCTATAATTCACTGTTAATCGACAATAAGTAATATTGTGACAGTATTTTGTCCAATTTTATACTAAAATATTCCTAACATTTCATGTACACATTACTGATCTTTTTCACGTAATTCATTACAATTGGTTTGAAATCAATAAGTTAGAGTGGACTCCTGAGTTTCTTTGTTGGTTTGCAGTGATGTAACGAATTCTCGATAATAATAAGTATAAATATATTGTAGTAATTTTTTTGGTCAGGTTAGGTTGCTAGCTGAAAGCTGAAATATTGCCAAATTATAAATATTTGATGAATGAGGAGGTCTTTGAATATAACCAATTTCATGTGTATTTGGTGATGTTGCAGCAATGCAATTGTCATTGTATTGCAAGCTTACCGCGGAGCACTCTGCGGTGAAATATTTGACACGTTGTAAATTATGTGCATGTCATTCTGCACAAGCATTCTGAATTCCCACTCCGTTTCGCTATCACATCGCATTTCAAATATTACATTAATTTTAAATACATTTTCATATACTACCACAGTTAATTTTCATAATTGAATAATATCAAATTATTCAGCAAAAAAACTTTTACTAGTTATTTTTAAAAAAATTTAATATCATTGAATTTTTTAACAATAAAAAAGTATACAGTACAAAATACTTTTCCCTTTGACTTTCCTATTTTATTGAGTTTAACATTTGATTAATATATGACTTTATAATAGAAAATTCTAAACTATATCGCAAGTATTCATAAATAATTTCAAAAAAAAACAACTTTGAAGCATTGACATAAACCCTGATTTACAGGAATCCAAATTAAACTAATAATATATTTTGTAATAAAATTTAAAAGTCTTTTTTAACGATTATGCAACAAGTTTAAGTCACCGAAATCATTAAAAAAAAAATTATAACTTTTCTTGCAAGCTTTCGGACTTTTACAAAAAATGTGTTCGTGGTACATTTCCAATAAAATTAAAAGGGGTGGTATGAGTGCCAAGGCTATCGAAGTTTTAAAAAATAGCTTTGCCAGAATCGCCACTGCCAAAAACGAACAAACACTTAATCAAATTTTGTACCGGATTAAATTATTGAAAGAACTTATAAATATCGAATAATAATACTACAATATGTAAAATAAGTCAATATCAGTCATGATGTTTTTATAACAGGTATTGTCACTATATATTTATACATACATTTAGTTTCTATTAATATATTTATAAGAAAAAAAAAACTAAAACAAAAAAACCAAAAATACAAATTGCATTTCAATTGATGAAATTTTTATTTTATTTAAAGCATTAGATTTAAACAAATTTTTCCAAAAAATCGAACATTTTTAGCTGATATTTGACTTATTAGCGTGTCTTTACTTTTCCATTGTGGTTTATGATATTTTTCAGAAACAAAAGTTTTTAGTGGTCAAAGCGAATGAAAAATAATGGTAAAATATACAAAATTTTTATGAGTTAACAGGATGAAGTAAAAAAATATTTTTTGTGGGAAACAACTATTAAGTCGTTGTTTTTACTTATATTGGAATAAAATTATTTTAGTTTCTTTAGTGTATACACCTGTCCTCAATTCGAACCATATTTTTTTTAATTCATCTTGTAAGGAAAACCTTGGGATGTTTGTATATTATTCAAACATTCGTGTTTCCATGACAACACTGTAATGACATGTCATAATAAAGAGACGATTGACACAATCAGCAAAGGAAGAGGGTGTACTCAAAGAAATCTCATTAAAATATGTACGGAAATACAGGGTGTTTCTAAATTGTGATATTAGTAATTTCCAACTGTACTCTAAATTAATTATTTTTAGCTCATTAGTTTTTTACTAAAAGTAATTTGCGAGAAGTTTCCTGACCCAGATCAACCGAATGAGCAAAAACACCCCCTGACTGGAAATAAATCGATAGGCGTTATTTCATAAAACGTTGGATCTTTATGACGGAGAAAACAGCTGACGAAAGCAGCTTGCCAAGTACTTTTTATAATTTTTAGTAAGTGGAATTACCATGAGTTGGAAACAATCAAGCGTGGTTTGGTAAATTAAGTTTCAAAAATATGTAAATAGCTAAAAACCTATAGAAGTCGTAAAGTAATAGAAGAATGTAAAAATTAAATAAATGAACTCACAAATCTTTATGTTGAAACAAATTTACTTTAGTTAGTTTGGTTTCGATAGCCGAAACGAGCAAAGTGGATGGTGTGATTGTGTGTAGACAAAAAAGTTCTTATTCGAAAAATATGATGAAAGTGTAAATATGAAATCATTAAGTTTAGAAATCTTTTTGGAAACAATGTCTAGTTTTAGTTTAGTTTAGACAACATAAAAGTAATTGAAACCAAAGCGAGTATATATTTATGTGTGTTTAAAAGAAGGCATTTATGATGTCTTAACAAAAATTTGATATTAATTAACGTATAAAATAGATATAGAAAATATATGTATGATGATGCTAAATTTAATTACAATTACTGTGAATTGAATTTATTGACAATCAAAAACGTGAAACCAAACAAAAATAATTAAAACTGCCTATAATATTCAAAAAATAAATTACAGGGCTTCCTAATTTTTTTTTTTAAAACATAATATTGTACAATTATGATATTGTAGGTGATTAGTAAAGGCAGATTGCTTTTTCAAATAAACAAAGTAATCTTTTTAAATGTTGTCAAGTACTATAAAATTTGTAAGGCATAATATACAATAAGTTCTATCACAAACAGCAGCCAAATTTGGTATGCGTCATTGGCAGTCAGTGTAACCTTACCTTGACGAATGCAAATGACGTGCGTTTGTCTATTTCATTGTGTGAGCTCGAAGACTTTATAGCGAATACACCTCTGCGGGATTTTCGCTCACTCGGTCCGGCGACAAAGGCTTAAGATTCAGTGAATAAATAAGTGTCCGGTGTGTTCGTCAAGTTAGCGTGGGATTAATGTACCTCACGTTTGGGGAAAGTTTCTCAAATTGACGAGCCATGACGAGGGTCTCTCCGCAGCTGGAGACTGAAGGACGGGACAAGATGGCGGCCGGCGACCCGCGGAGAATGCTAACTGATATTAACGCTCGGTTGTCACGACAGACGCAATAAACTCCAATGAAATGCATTAAGGGCGGTCGTTGTACCCCTATCTTTGTGTTAGCTCGTCTCGCCACTAGTATATGCATTGATGAAAACACACATAATACATTAATACGCTAAAAAAATATTGCAGAGCTTATACTGACGAATTTACAACCTTATATAAATATTTATTCATATGTATATATTTATATTGATATTATATAATAATTTACAAGGAATGCATTTTTTTTTTATAATTTAAGCATACATATGTCAACAAGTAAAAGGAGCTTTTGAGCATTGGGTTAATTTTATCAAAGCTTTAGTGCAGACTAGAATTCAGGTAGGTTTACCTGTTGAATTAAAATTGACCGCAGTTTCCTGTACAACCGCAGGCGTGCTAAAGTCAAAGCCTACATGCCTGTATATGTAGGGAAAATATTAAAATAAATATATGCAGTACTTTTAACGAACCAGAAATGAAGTAAAAAGCATTTTTTATTTAATAAAATATTAATAAGAAGTTCTTTGACACATTCACATCTGAGGTACTCTGATTTGACTACAGTTTTTCAGAGATCTCATAAGTTTATTCAGCTTAACGAGTCTACTATAATTTACAAAACATAACGTTTGATCAAAACGATATATATATTTATAAAGATGTAAAAGAAAAATATATTATTCAGAAGTTTCAGTTTATCTTTGTGGCTCAAACACACATTAAATTACATAAAGAAAAGAAAACAACAAATTTAATCAAGTTTTCATGAATTATACGCGTTAATTTTTTATAATATATATTTTGTTTTTTTCTTGAGAACAAAATATTTTAATGAGACTTCCTAGTTGAATATTTTAAGAGTTGAAAAAATCTTTTAAATTATTTATTATTAAGCGGTAGAATATGATAAATTATTAAACGCCACGTGAAGGCTGCGATTGAAGTTTTTTCCCTAATTGACACTGTGTGAGGCATAATTAAATTTCAACTCGCTCCCTTCTGTTCGCTGCTAGCCAATTCCACACAAAAAGCTTTAATCCTCAAAGATTTACAAGGCATTATACAATAAAATGAAATCGGATTTCATCGCGCAATTATATTTTCATTAATTTTTATCAAATATTCTAAATAGCATTAACTTTTTACTGCTCCAACCTATACCATTATTTCACAGCTTTATTTTTTTTCTTACAGATGTTTTAGATGTGTGTCATATAAAGGAAACAAAAGTAGAAAAAAATAACCCTGCTTAAAAATCATTATTCTATACTAATACTCAATATTTTATTGTCAAGCAGTAAGTTTGGAACAATAATGTATTAACTCTATTTATATTAGTGTTTTGAAAAGATTTATCTTCTCAAAGTTGAAGTTATTCGTTTTGGTATTTCCCTGTTGTGGCACACTTGAGACCAACAATCGATTTTTAACTGAATAGTCCAAAATTATTCTTGTTTGATTATTAAATTCAATTTGATTCACACAATAATCTAAAAATTGTGGATAAAATCATTTGGTTTTTTTCAGATTTATTTACGTATGATTTTAGTGTTTTTTTATTTAAAAAAAAAAGTCTGAATCGATTATCAACCAAGCCAAGAAATATAGTATACAATAATAAAAAAAAATTATTATATAAGTCTTCTATGTAACACCATGTTCTTACAAACGGGAGATATATCACTGCTAGGCCAGGGTATTTCATTTCAGGGGATTTGAGTATTCCATCGTTAAATTAATGACTTCTCATGAACTGGTAATTTTTCCATCAACATGGCGGGTCTGATAGTTTATGTAATACATCAACTAATAACAAAATTTATTTTCATATAACATTATACGCTCGTAAAAAATGAGTGTCGATTAATTATATTTTTTACAAGAAGGAATATACGAGTATATTAAGTACTTATGTTAAGAGTAGGAAATATTTTATTTCCAACGCAGTAATAATATTTTAGAAAAAATATTCGTTTGTTATGGATAACACCGCGTTTATGTTTTTTTTTTTTTTAATTTTTAAACGTTTCAGTTCCAGTACCGAAACGTTGGAACATCAAAATAGAAAAAAGGCAAAAAGCCCACAAGAATGGTAATAAAATTTATTATACAAACGGTCGCCAAAACATGATTATATTGGATCGTCAAAAAACTTGAAACATAAAAAATAAATAGGCTGTGTTAATCCAGCTTTTAGACAATTTTCATACGTTTAACTTTTTTTTCAACAAGTTTTATCAACGCAATCCCAAAAATAGGAAAATATTTCGTTGAAAGAAACGACGAACGTCACGCCATGACGTTGATAATAATAGCATATTAATTGTTTTTTTATTTGAAAAACACGACAAATTACATATCTATCAAATCCAATCTAAGCTTACGCATGTCATAAAGATTAATATATTTTTTTAATAAATAATTTTGTACGCATTTTCTTGAGTTGTATTGAATTTATCTGGAGTTTTGTATACGCCGGAATTATCAGCGACAAGAAACTGAATTGGATATATAGTGTACGCTTAATTTTACTAAGAAGTTACTATTCATATTGGTTAAAAAATCAGGTACACTGTAAATTAAAACATATGGGAAGTTCGTTTATCTTAGTAAAGAGTTACAGCATAAATGGCAGAACGACCGCAAGAAATGCGTGCGCCCGGAGAGGTTCGCTAGATTACAAGGCCTGTCGCGGCTTATGGTTAAATTGTAACCACAACTTATATGAAATTTTGAAAGAAGGCTTATATTATTACAAACAATATGTTTTAAGTATTTTTGATGAAGTAGCAATTTGAATATTACATTACAATAGTTCTCGCGTTTAAATTATTCCAATGTGATTTCAGACCTAGATAAACTAACAAGAAGAGTTAAAGTACTTTATGAGGTATTGTGTCTGCTCGGTATTGTATTACGAGATTAACACCGGAATTAAACTAACTAATTGGAAACATCCACTCTAATGTGTATGTCTATTGGTTACTATCTAAAAAATATTTTCACCATTGAAGACACTAATAATATTTAAATAAATAATAACTACAATTCAAATAATGTATGTTGAAATCATATTTTGTTTCTTTTAAATTTAGGAGACTGTTAAAATATACATTTTTCGTGGAATTTTCTTTTTTATAAATTGATAGTATTTAAGAGGAAATCTTCGTATTGTTGTTGTCTAGTTAATATTTTAACATCTGACGTGTGTGAAAATTAGCTAAGTTTTTATTTATTCTCAAAATTCATTAATAAAGCTGCTTCAAGCTCTCGGATTGAAAAGCGCTTAGCTGAGATTGTGTTGAGAATTCTTCGCGCCGTACTTCCTCATTACCCTGGAAGCATGCTCAGCGTCCGGATTACTCCACGTGCGCGGAGATTACGAATTTTCCTCATCTAATATAGAGATCAGAAGTTTTCACTAGCTGGTGAGTAAAGTGCGTTCACCGTCTTCTTTATACGCCAACTTACTATTCTCATATTTCTTAAAATATCACATAATAATTTTTACGGGCAAAAGAAATCGAAGCTTTAATAATACTCTATAGCCACACTACTCTGTGAGTGTAGAAGGTCTTAGTAAAAAAAAAAACAAGTAGGCCAGCAGTGGAAAACTTTCAGATACAATTTCGTCTGTATTTGACTTGATACGATTTAATAAATAAAAGGAAATCACAGGTGGTTTTTCCACTTATTTTTCCAACAGCAAAACATTGATTACACGGCTTTGGTTTCTTTTGTATTACATAAATAACAAAAAAATGATTTTGTCGATATCTAAGTTCTTTTCATGTTAAGCTGTTATTAACAATCTTGTTAAAAGAATCCTTTGTTTCATAGATTCATTTTCATTTTCACGATTTTGTTTTCACACGTTACTAAATATTGAATCTATAACAAATTATTTCAATAATACTACCGTTACAGTGAAATGAACATTTCTTAACCCTATGTAAATACGATTGATTCCTCTTATTTAGATAGAAAATTTAATAAAGATATCAATGACCTTATTTTTTCAAAGTGATGAAAAATCGACACTTCAGGTCTAAATTTTACCTAAAATCATTACACATAAAATACAATATTTATTAATTTCATTGAATGTATTTCTTAGATAGACCGTTCATTTTTTAGATGGTGATATTTTGATGTCATGGTTTATAAATTACTTACCTTTTAGGATGATGGTGCTGACTTTAATTTTAATATTTTGAACAGAACAAAGTGACGTTTTAGCCATTTGAAATATTTAGCTGCACTACTATATATATTCATATAATATCTTTAGCATTATCACACATGTTATCAATATCAAAGATATATAAAATATGCTTATGATTTTTAAACGGGCTTGTATCACCTATTATATATATTTTTTTATTATTTTATTTAATTGTGTTGAGCTTTTTCCTAGAAAATACCATTACGTAAATTGAATAACTTTTCAAATTATTTTCCGTGCTAACGAGTTTTGTTTGGATTTGATCGTCGGCCAGAAGGTAGTTATATGACCGTCCGATATTCGTGAATTTTTTATACTTTTCTCTTTGAACCTCACCTACTCTTGTCAATTTTTTAATGGATTAATTTGGGTATTTATTATATAAATATAAATTATGTGCCCTATTGTAAAGTTGAAATTGTAGCAACGGAATAAACGGGAATTCTTATCATCTAATAAATAATATTGATCGTAAAAATCTTTCTGTTGAAAAAGACTTGCTTTTAGACTGCCTTATATTCATAGATTTCTTTTTAAAACAAAAACGAAAAAATATTTTAAATGAAAATACCATTGAATATTTTAACGAAAATTCTTAGCTCATATTGTTTGCGTTCGTTCCATAGGAATTATTTTATTAGTTTTAATATTATGCACTTCTCGTAGAATTTAATAAGACTCATCTTTTCTTATCATTTTTTTATCATAGCATGAATATCGGATGCTGAAAGTACTTTATTTTATCGTAAAACTCTGGTTGATGCATTTATAAATATAAATTTTACAATCACAAACTAAGAGCTCAGTGAAACTTTACTTACGAGATAAATTTCAGCTTTGATAATAATGAGATTTTAAGCCGTGGCTTTATTCACTGTTCATATTAGCTGACAAAATTAAGATTAAAATATTTGTGACCTATAAATTGTAAAGGCTTCATATTTTATATAATTAATAATGCACTCTTATGCATTATTTTCGAAATAAAATTGAATATTCAATAAGTATTTTTTGAACATTTGCATATATATATAGTAAGTAGTTTAATTTTTCACCCGAGCCTTAAGCCAGGTTTTCTGAATTGAAAAAAAGCTACGTATTTTTTATATTATTCCATCTCCAGTCTAAAAATAATAACCTTATCCAACAAAATAAAATTTCATCTCAAGTATTCCGTCATAAATACTAAGAAGCGATATGAAGTAATCAACTTTCACCTGCGAAAAACAGAAAACTTATTTTTCGTTAATTGAGTACAAAAAAATTCAAGCAAAGAAATTTCCCAGTGAAAAGAGATAAAAGGTTATAAATTATTTTATGACCTTTTTAGAGATAAAATGAAACGTATTTTATATAATCTTCCACTCTTTTATCACCCAATTAGTTCAGAAATCTTAAATACTCTTATGCTTAGTAAAATACGTAAATTTATAATTTTATCAAAAACCTATAATTTGTTTGATATTTTTAAGATAAAAATTACTTTATTATTTTTTGTTGATGACCGGTTTTTCATTGCTTGACATTTTCAAGCTTTGAAAAGTTTAAAAATGTCATCGTGGCAGGTTGGCGATACCGGTTACCCATAAATAGCGAAACGTGGAAAACTACAAAAAAAGTTTTATGAAAATAGGATATCATCAAGTACTTTCAGTTAAAAATATTTAATATATTTAATTTTCTTCAAAAATCAAAGGAAAGATCGGTTTCTTATTACATTTAACGTATTAATTAAAACTTGTACCGTATGGTCTTAATTTGGATAAGTTCTACAAAAATGTCCAATCACGAAACAAAGATTTACTCTTATTGTACAATAAAATTAAAGATACGTTGAAATATAGACCGCACAACTTTGAAATATTTTAAAACGATCTGAATATAAAAAAAATTCTTGAAACTGTACGACACATATACTTTTGGTTTTAATTAACCTATAATGTAATTTCACTAGATAATGTATACGTCAATATCATAAAAGATGACATTGGTAAAAACTGGTATTAAGGAAATAGATTCTGTCGACGAATGATTCTGATTTTAATGGGTAAGTGAAAACTCATTATATTATTTCTGCGCGTTTTGTATTCAGACTCGATAAATCAACACCTGATGGGAGGCTTCTTTAGATTTGCATTTGTTTCTTTCATATAACCTTGAGGAATAGACTTGGTTTTATATCAGCCAATACAAGTATTATATTTTGAATTCCTCCCTAATGACCTACCGGGGTGTAAAACATCCAGCGAAAATGAAATGTTCTCTGCGGAGGAAATAAAATATTACGCACGCAATTTCTCACACCCTAAAAATACAGCCCTCACCGACAAGATAGGGATGTAATATTCCAATGAGAACTGTTATTGCATATTTATAACAGCATTTTAATTTTCAAGGAGATCGATTGCTCACTTTTTGTACGAAAAAAAAGTGTCGACGGATGTAATCGACTGATCCGATAAAATAATATTTTAAAATCGCGAGTTAAAACAGGATATTAAAATGAGCTTCCATTAAACATTTCACAAATAATTAATTTGTGCATTTTATAAAAAAAAAATCGTATAATGTGTTACTTACAAACTATATTATTTAATTAAAAAAAACAATATTTTTTCTATAAACGTAAAAAATAATTTATTAGAATTAGGTACATGCAATTCATGACTTTACGGATTCGAGGATTTTATGATGAATATCAACACTTGTATTCGTATTGCTTTTTAAAAAAAATTATAGAAAGTTACTGTTGAAGAGAGACACTGTCCAAATTATTTTGTTATTATTGAATGTATCTTTAAAACAGTTTTAGCATTTAATAAAATATACAAAAATATATCCTCACATATGCCTCATTTTATATTACAATTAATAACATATATTGTTTTCCTACAACGGTGTTACAAGTGAGGTGAAAGCTATGTGAAGTGTCTCTGATATTTTTGCGATGATAAAAGTGAGGTGAAAACTATGTGAAAGTATATCTGATATTTTTGCTGTCGTACAAGTGAGTGAAAGCTATGTGAAATTGTCTCAGATATTTTTGCGAAGGTAAAAGTCAGGTGAGAGTTATGTGAAAGTATATCTGATATTTTTGCGGTCGTACAAGTAAGTGAAAGCTATGTGAAAGTGTCTCTGATATTTTTGCGATGGTAAAAGTCAGGTGAGAGCTATGTGAAAGTATATCTGATATTTTTGCGGTCGTACAAGTAAGTGAAAGCTATGTGAAAGTGTCTCTGATATTTTTGCGATGGTAAAAGTCAGGTGAGAGCTATGTGAAAGTATATCTGATATTTTTTCGGTCATGCAAGTGAAGTGAAAGTTATGTGAAATTTTGCCTGATATTTTTGCGGGAGGACGATATTGAAACAGCGAAATATAAGCAAAATTAATTATATCGTTATAATTTTCAAAATAATAATTCTTAAATCCAATGCATCCGATGAGGACTTCTGGAATATAGTTGACATAAACAAATTTCCATTCTTGAAAAGAGAAGCATACAAAATTATATTGTTTTTCAGTTATACATACTTGTGTGAACCATTGCTTTCATCAATGAATATGATTGAATAATGAATATGATAATGGCCCTAACTGATATTTTTCGTATTCTAACCTGTTTTTTTCAATTTCTTTTAGCTATAGAAGTAAATTTTAAAATTGCAATTAAAAATTATTATTCGTTGCATATTTGCCCAAATTCAACCCAATTACCAGAATTTTTATGTTATTATTTACACTACTTATTATTTATTTTACATAAAAATACAAACAGTTATTTTTAAAATTATATTTTTGGAATTAAATATATGTATTATTGACTATGTCCAACTATAAATGCACATTGAAAAAATAAATGCCGACCGGCTTTCTTCTACACCGCAGTTTTTTATATTCTATATTATTCAATTCTTTCTTAAAAAAGCCCCGGCAATTTAATCTGATTTTCTTTCTGCAGCAGGTTGCAAAACCAATAATAATAGCTCAGCTCAGCTCATTGGTTCAGCAAAAAGGTCACTTAACTCCTCTGGAGAGAGGCACCTGAAGAAGAATAAAAGCACATCGTTACCCTCTTCCTGAGATATGAAACTTTAAACTAGGGGCCGTCAATCATCATGCTTACCACTTAACCATTCAACTGGCGATAGTATATATTTTCTTTGTGTTGTTTATATTTAGAAGTTATGTACTTAGAAATATAAAAATAGAAACGCGGATTGTTTACCAGTCCGGATCATTGGTAGGGCTCGGCGACTAATTCCCTGTAATGGCTGGTGTCGGCGGGCTCAGGGTCGGACTGAGGCGTGCTTATGGTTTAATTAAGTATTTAAATTAGAATCTGCCTCTCTTCTACTTAATAAATTCAACGTTTTAATAAAGCCTTGAAAGGAAACAGATTTTTGTGTAAATATGAAAACGTGCTTTTTAATCGTTTGTTCCTTAAGAATAAACACTCAATTATTTTGTAAATATCGATAAAATAAGCGATAAGCAAAGTTGATATTTTATAATAAAATTTATTTTCTATTTGATTTGAACAATTGAAATGTTTTTGTCAAAAAGGTGATGCAATGTTTACGCTTATTTCTTGTGTGATTTTTATTTAAAAATTGGAATTAATGTTACGGATTTATAATTGTACATTTAAAAAAAATTGAAAGTGTGCTATTTTGTACCAAATTGCCTGGTTTAATTATATTTTTACTGAAATTGAGAATAGTATCGATTGGGTGATTAAAGTGATAGCAGTTATGAAAAAAATTAATACCTTTTCCATTTAAAAATAGACATTTGAATAAGTCTACGATGAAATCGTATTACTTTAGCAATGGTATATAAAACTGGCTGTAAAACACATTGAACCGCACCCGAAAATGTCCAATACTTTTACTATTTCGACACGTCAAACAACTGCACGCCGGCATTAAACATATAAAACCCGACAGAGAGAACACTCAAGTATATTAAAGACGCCTTCAAGCATATTCCAGAACATTCTTATTGACACGGAGCAGAGCCGTGTTTTATAATATATGCCTCCCAATTCTAAAATGATTAATGTAAACACGTTTTTGTATTATATTTAACAAGTAACAAATTATCGTAATAGCGTTTGAAAAACAGCTGATTGAAATATCAACAGTACGTGACATAATTTATTATGAATTACGTACAACATAAGTGAAGTCTTTTGGGCAGAATAATTACGTACTTTTTAACAATTTGTCAATAAATCAAAACAAACACACACATTTATAATAATACTATATAAGTGTTATACAACCAATAGAACGGAATTCACTATATATTGAGAAGTTTATCGTTGATTTGTGATGTCTTGAAAACTATTGGTTATTTTTTATAAGATTACGTAAACGGTGCTTATTGGCCTTGAGAAGACCTTTTTTTACACCGCGGGGTGGATTCCTACACCATTTGATCAGACCACCAGACCAGAAGTCGACCTCTTGGCTCTTTGCTTTCAGCATTTTTCCGACTTGAAGCTCCTCAGTAACCACATTTACGTCTAGCAATATGTCTAAAAAACAAAAAAAAAATAGCGACTGCTCCGAATCTTATCATCTTTGTTCTATAATAATGTAGACTGGGAAAAATCCGGAGTAATTTATGTCACATTTCAAGACATCGATTTTCGTCTTTTTATGACGCGAAACGTTCAGGTTTCAAAGATATATGAGAAAACGGAGCTGACAAGTATTTTTACAAAGGAAATCTTTATGTTTTATTTTATGGGTCTCCCTTACGATTGTTTAGGTGTCTGATACTTCAGACCACGCCTATTTTACGCCTGACGATGACACAACGTTCCCCGACATCGCTTAAAATCGCCAAAGAATTGAAAAAATCGTAAACTGTTCTTGATATACAAAGGAATTAAACATTAACACGACTCACATTATTGCTACAAATTGTTTTGCCGTCCAATATCAAGCATTTTTTTTTCTTTAATTCTGGCCATATAATTGTCTAATTTCTAAATAAACAATTATCGAAATCTTCGATAATTATCGAGATCTAGTTGCTTTGTTTAAAAAATATATAGTGTCTACATAGCAGAAAGCAATCAGAAAAATAATATAAAAAAATTCAATAAAAATAAATTTTATTCATAGACGATAATTTCCAATATTACCTTTGCTTTAAACCCAAGAAATTTATAGATATACCAAAGCATTAAGGATCCGATTTCGCTTCGCCAAACATACTACCTACTATAATACGTGTTAACATATTATTTGATAATTGTAATTATATATGTTGGCATATATTATCAAGCAAGAATCGTTGGTATACTAATATTTAACATAATTATGTTTTCATGTGCAAAACATTTAGTTATACCCGATAATAAACGGGTAATCTATCACAATTAAACTCGGCAAAACTATGATCTTTAAATATGCAATTTCTAGTAAAATATAAGAATGAAAATAATATGTTACTTATCTATATTCTACTTATCTATCTTATGTTACTTACTTATATTGATATCGATTAACCAAAAAGTGGAGCAAAACTTCCAGTTTATCTATTATATTCTGTATTTTACCTTTTTTAGAAACATGTAAATTGTATATATTCTTACCAATACATAATTCAATGCTATTTTTCTATATTAGGTCAATACTATTTTTCTATATTTTTTTTTAAGTAAGTTATAGTGTTTGAACAATTAAGAACCCATTTATTCGTAGAATGAGGGTAGTATTCACAGTAAACAGATTACTTCTCAGGGTATATAAGACACAAGACAGCAAACGATAGCACCCTTGTGTGTAATGTATTGTAAAGAGTGTCGTTGCTTAAGCAAGCCATTTATATTTAAAAAAATAATAAAATAAACGTTGAATGAAAGAAGGTACTATAGTTTAATTACATTTATATTCTTAAGAATATTTAAGCTTAATAAAGCAGGCACAACCTAATACATATTTTAATGCATCTAAGCTAACACATTATTTATATACAATTCAAAGCTTTTTGTGTTATTTCTTGTGGTCATATTTTAATTAAAAACGCGTTCTCTACGGTATTGAAATCAGAAAATATAGACGAAATGCATAAGTTTGTAAAGATGCGTTACTGAAAAAGTGCACCCACGGCGATCACGATCCATCATTATAATTCTGAAATTCTCTATAATTGAAAAATAGGCGACAATATTTCAAAACTACAACGATTTGATAAGATCGAGACGTCAATAAATACAATTTATATCTACGTCTGTTGATAGCTTATTTCGGTAAGTTTGATCAAGCTCTCAGTTATTTGATGCATATGAAATTAATGTGCCACGTAATTCATATACTAAAAAGGTATATCTTTTTAGTATATGAATTATGTGGTCTTTTGAAGCAAATGCATTTAGCGAGGTACCCAATCACGTGCTACTGATATATTGAAAGAAGTCTGAAAAATTTATAGTTTTCTTAAATGTTTTTCATTCTGTTGTCCTAATAATTTAAAAAATTAATACAATATTTGTGAAAGTCTTGAATATATTCGTCATTTTCTACGTAAAAAAAAAAATGAACATGAGGGCGTTTTTTTATGATTTTTTTGAATTGTTTACTCTTTGAAGAACCTATTCGTATATTTGTAAGATCTTCCGTGAAGAGTTTCATCTGTAATTTATTTTACCACTCGATCCGATATATTTTCTACGTCCCTTCTCCCGTTTCAGAAGGATATGCTGTACTGTATGGGCTGTGTCGGTAGAAAGTATATAAAGTGTGACCTACTTGGGGAGGAGGTAGGCGTTGGCAGGTCCTTGGTGTATTCCTTTGATATTTATTTAGCTCCTATAGTTATTGATGAATATTTGTACATGAATTCAATATCATCTTAGTTGAATGGAAGAGCGATCCTAAATCATCTCTTAATCTTAAATTGATTACTTTTGTTAAATAAATAAAAAAACTGTAGTTATTTTCAAGTGACTGTTCGTATTTAAAAAATATATAAATTAAGTTTTTTTTTCATTCGCAAAGTATACGAGAAAAATTAAAAATATAACGTTAAACATAGATTATAAATAAATATTTTCTAGAAACCGGTGTTTCAATATATTACGATATAATATATATTGTTGTGCAATAACAGATACTCGTTATTTAAAAGACATGTAGTTTATGTTATTTGATTCTGTATCAAAAAAATTAAGGGTAACAATAATATTCAGTCCGGTGTTCGGTCAATGTACCTAAATTCTTATGTGAAGGCAATAACAAAACAAAATTCCCAACTGTTAAAATCACTCACCCTCCGCATCACTCTCAGCGAGAAGGAAGACGTCTTCATGATGGCTTCTTCGGCAGCAACTTTGTCAAAACAATCTCGCGGAAAATACTCGAGGGCGTGCAGAAATACTCAATGTCTTTGGAAGTTGAATGTCTGCCACGAGCTTCGCGCACGAATGTCACAAGGAGACTGACAGTCCCCAAGTACTGGACTGGCTCTACAAGTCGGTGGAGAGAGAAGCAAACAATTTTCTCGCATCGCCGTCTCGCTTTCTCCCATAAGGAGCTTGAAGAGTAAGGGGGATGGACGCTTATCTATGGATGGCGGCTCTCGCTTCGGAGAGCCCCGCCTTGGGCCTTTGGCACTTGTTGAGCGGATTTCGATTGAGGAGTGATAGCAGGTCTGGTTTCTTTGGAGGTTCCTTGGAGCAGCAGCTGGAACAGTTAAGAATTTCAATATGTAACTTAACCTAAGAATCAAAATAATACCTTGGTTTTTCATAAAAAGTTATTTGATTAGTATTTCGTGTAAAGCTACACTATTCATGTAACCACAAAGTAGGCAAGTTTCCAGATTATGAAATGTATGAATATTTTTATATTTTTCTTTATAATTCTAGAATATTTTTAGCCCAAATAATCTAAGCTCGTTAATCAATCTGAAGAAAGAAATGATCATTGAATATTTTTAGAAATTGCTCAACGTTATAACATTTCTCCAAAAAATATAAGATACATACCTGTTTTTTATCATGTATCTTTGTCTCTAGCACAGTGTATATTAATTATCATACCTGTGTTAAAATACTTTTTATCTAATTAAAAATAACAACTTTTTTTAAGTAATGTGATTACCACGAATGGAATTACCACAAAAGTATACATTATTTTGTACGTACATTAAATTTAACGCCAATTAGTATTCATTTGCGGGATCGTATAATGTCACATCATCACTTATTTTTAAAATTTCCCATTTTCATATGAAAAAATACCTTCTGTATAATGAAATAACATTGTAAAATAAATTTTAGAATCTATACATTTTGTAAAATCAAGCAGTTATGTAATTCATTTGCGATTTTGTTTCTGTCATTTTCGATTAGACATGTTATAATACTAAGCTCATTTTTTACATCTTATGTTTTATATTTATAAATAGTTATTATTGATGTGATACATTGTAAATAGTAAAATACAAAGTATATGATATTTGTGGGATGAAAATACAAAGAGGTTGACTTTTCCCCTGTACAACAAACGATTGCAATACATCAAGCTTTTTTACCTTAGGGATATGTTTTTTGTATGATAACTGGTTTATCTACGTTATGTAAGAAAATTTATGTAGAAAAGACGCCAGAATATTTGCTTATCTAATAAAACAGAATATATTATATTTTTTCATATTTCAACATTTCAAAACAACAATACCAATACATATATTTAAATAAATTGTCTATCGCTTCGAAAAACTATGCAGAAAAAAATCGTTCATAATGGTACGCGTGTGGCATCGAATGAGCTAAATTTTTATAAGTATGCACCAGCCGCCTCAATAAAAAGGACGCACTTTCTATATCGTCAATAAACTATAAAAACTGCATGCATTTCAGCAGTTATTAATAAAGGAATTTTTTTTATATCCATAATACTGCTCCTATGAGTCCTTAGATGGTATCTGTTTTGTTCGACGTGTAAAAAGCAGGAGCAGAAGACTGCTTGGAAAATGTGTTTTAATACCACATGCGTGTGGATTTTCATTCTATTCAATACGTTTTCCATCCATTCGGTAGCTACTGGTTGGGCGATCACGTGTTTGCCACCATCTGGACCATACATAAATCACCATACGGAATCCGATCAACGATCCTGCAGCTATCGGAGCGTATGTAAACGTATTTACTCACCAGTTAATAGAAATTGTAGTCCGCCAGCGTCTCCGGTCACCATGGCAATCCTCCCCCCCTATGTCCCCCCCCATGCCCTCTCCCCATGCCCTCTCCCCATGCCCCCCCCCTCCTTCCTACCCCCCACCCCGCCCCCGCTCGCGCTGTGACCTTACCCGCTCCCAAGTACAGACGGGTCCGAAGGAATCTATTGTTTGCTATTTCATATTATATATTATATAATATGCGTAAATGTGCGTCCTTTGATTGATTATTTTTTGTTCAGTAACACACTTTTTTTTTTTTTTACATTTCGACATTTTAATAAGGATTGTAAGAGCTTGGTATTCGAGTGATATTAAACAAATTATATTTTAAATATCAGTGTCTTAAAATATCCGCAAACCATTTGTCATTGCAGCAGACCATTGTTGTTGATAGGTGAAAATACTTGAATATACATATATATTTTCTGATTTCATTAAATAATGCTGTGAAGCAATAAAATCAATATGTTTCGCGAAATTCGCGAAAGATGTATTGATCAGACTAGATTTGAAAATAATATACTGCAGTGAGCTCAATGCCTCAATAATTTTATTTTAAATATTATGTTGAATAACAATTATAGACAGGTAATAAAATATATATAATAATAAAAGTTTAAAAAAAAAAACTACTTGTAGGATCATCACAAATTCACAATATAAAAAAATGAGATTATCACATAATTTGCAAGGCTTTGAATATAATAACAGAAGGATATAGAAAGACAACAAATATAACTAGACTATGTAAAATATAATGTCACAGTTACCAGTATGCAGTTAATAAATGTATTAAAAAAATTTACGTAATTAATATTAGAAATGTATGTTAATTCTTGCCCTACATTTACCCACAGAAACGGATGTATACAACTTAAGAATGAGATCTTAAACTGCTTGTTTTAAAATGAGCAATTAATAAGACCACACCAAAAAGGATTAGGCGGGTCTAAGAAAGCCTCGATTTTATGACAACATAAACTTTTTTTTATTTCATGGCACAGCACATTTTCTCTCAAAATTTTGCGCCTTCAAGCCATCACATATTTAGCAAAAAAAGTAAGTTTATATGTTTTAAAAGAAATTGTTTTTTTAAGAAAAAATATATGTTCTCCATTAAGTTGGTATACCTACGCACTGTCTACCCTAGAAGGCGACGAACGCAATATATACCACAGGGGCGTGAATAGCATTTATTACGTCGAAGAAAGAGGTGGTTACCCCTCTCCCCCCGACACTCACCCCCGCACACAACCTGATATCCTCCACAGGCTCTGCCAAAACAATTATTAGTAAAGGAAAATTAATTGGGAATATTCTTATTTGGAAGGTGAATGATTGATTACCGTTTACTTTTCAGGTGCCAAGAAAACGTGTCGCTTCAATGAACTTAGTTAAAATTCGATTAACTTAATAGCTAATATTTTTTTAATGTAAATTTCATCGAAATTATCTCTTATGGCGGTGAACTAAGCAAGCACTGCTATTAAATAGAGTTTTAATTGAATATATTACAAAAATATAAAAAAACGTTTTAAAATCTTTCACTATGAATTTGTCGGATAACGGGTAAAATTAACTTATATTTTAAACTTTTATATGCAAACTACTTTTAATTATATTGAAACACTGTGTCAAAATTATGTTTTCTATTGATGATAGCATCTTCTGCTTTCACATGAATGTATGAATAAACTCAAGAGTCTTATGCAATGTATTTCGAATATTTTCACCAAAATGTAGATATACCATAAGATTACACTTTTGCTTTTTGTAATATTTACATTTCAAATATTCTTATGAGTCATCACTTTTTCATTAAAAAAATATAGACCTTACTTATTTTTATATTTATTATACATTGATGTATATTTATTTTGTGGAGTAAAATAGGTAGAAGTGAACACTTTAAAATGATTTTTGTGAATATATAGAGCAAACTCGAGCATTTTATCTACGAAGAGACTTTTCACGGGTATCAATATTACCATATAATTTAATAAAATGAAAATAACAAGGAAAACCTTTTCCAGAATTCCAAGCTTTCAAGATTTTCTGGGCTATTTTCAACCGGTTAATCAGGGCTTTATTCGTTTATTCGCACAGTAGAACCAGGAGCGATTCATAAAATTTTATGTTGTAACAAAAGTTGCTTTTCTCAACATCTTTCCTCTACCCAAAGCAGAGAAACAAAATGGCCTCCGCGTAAGGATCTTGGTATTAAATAAATGCTAATTTGTTTTTTTTATAAAATGAACATGCGTCATTTAAACCAGGTAACCGAACATCGAAAATACACCACAAGTTCGAGAAATCTAACCCTCGAGGATCGAGGTCCAGTTAAAACTAACTGAAAAAATAATATAAAAGATGCTGCATTCTGTCCCCCTTCATCATTTGTCCGCAAACAAATGACGAAAAAATCTAAATATGCTTATTTTCCGATCCGGAATAGTGCAAATAATTGCTGCCATTGATTACACGGTCAGTAAGAAAATGTGATCACAAGAAGTAATTAAAATCAGTTAAAGGTTTTAGTTTAAAAAAATAATAGCTAGGCTTTAAATCGGTATTATTATGGTTATATAATTTCCATAAAATATTTTTTCTCTGGAGATAAACAAAAAATATAAATATTGAATGTAATTTAAAATGAATGCAATGGAAATTTGCTTTTGTTAACAGTGTGTGAATTACAGAAATGTTATATAAAATAACGTTTTCCTTGAGGTAATAAACCTCTTCAGTTCCAGGATAAGCCTTACCGTAGGTTTTTCCTTGCGTTTTCCTCGTATGTCCCTTGCGTACAACTCATTCGTGTCTTGAAAATGTCCTGAAAGAAGATGCGAAGCTCTCTCGTTTCCAGTCATGCCCGCCGACCGCCATCTTGCTTGACGGAGAGCGCACGAGCAATCAATCAACAGGTGGTATTGTATTAGATTTATTCAAGGCAATTAATTGAATATATTGTTAGTTACAACTAAAAAAGAAAAAATAAAATTCTCTCTCGTTTTATCTGTTTGATCTAATCAATTATTTTTTGAATTTCATAAATCAATAAATCACTATAGAGGTTAGAAAATTGTGTTTGTTTGTCATGTTCAAAAATACCTGTTTCGGATATTTTTTTGAAATTACACAAAACGGACACATAGGACGCACTTCCTTGAAGAGGATTAAAGCTTCGTGGCTTTGTGGGGCCATACACAATAAGTTGGTTAAGCTGCAGTCTCAAGTAACGTATTTACATTCGTGCAAAATAAATTTTATTTACGTATTTAAATATATTATTTTTTCTTCTAATAATAATCTGCAACAGTTTAACATTTTATGGCTTTATTTAAAAAGGCTTCATTCAATTTAACTAAGTTGTTTTAATATTTTGAAATATATATTAACAAAATAATAATTGACTGGGATTCGCAAAGAAAACATGATGATAGTGAAACATTTATTGAGATCATTATGTATATTAACTTAGACCAGAAAACTAACACAGCAGTGTTATAAAAGCTTTCTCAAAAATAGTCCATGCATTTTAGAATAACATACTGGGGAAGATTGATGGAAGGTGAATCCGACCATAAGAGTGACTTTTGATTTGAAGAACCTTATAGTGTTTCGGGCATTACATTTTAGTCAGATAGCTAGCAAAAATAAAATTGATTGCTAATATCCGATAAACGGATATGTCTCGCATGAAAAAAAAGGAAATAGGTGATGCGAAACCTGAAAATATATTCTGAGAATTTCTCTTGGAAGGCTTATTGATTATTTTATACATACGAATTTTTACAAGTACATAGTATTGTAATTTCAATTGAAATACGTAATTATACGTATTATCATAAAAAAATAAGGGCCTATAACGCTAAGTATATATATATATATATATATATATATATATATATAAATCCAATACAGGTAAAAAAAATAGGATTGGAATGCAATATTAACCTGTTTTACTTTGTATCAGCTGAATACCTAACCAACCGAAAATGTAATTTTCATTTTGCAAATCGGATTCCAAAAGGAAACGAATAATTATACTATAGAGGAAGATTAAATTTGTAAGATGTCTAATTTATTATCTTCGTCTTATTAGTTCAGCGTATTTTATTTTTTATTTATTGTTTCTTACCAAACATAAATAATCTAAAATGTTTCCTTACTAAGGGTTTTATCCAAGATCTTTCGAGTCAAAACTAAAATATATAAACGACTGCAATAATTTACTAGATATAATATGGAAAATTGTTTTTCAGAAACAAAATGCTGCATAAAATAGCCTGTGAATTATGATTTTTTTACTGCTTGATTAATGGTCTTTTTAATATTTTTATAAATTATGCGTTTGGATATTACCTGACCTTAGATGTCTACTGGTTTTTAATAAATACCAGTGTTACAAAATGGGTTACATGATGTTTTGAGTTATGACTTCAGTGTAAGGGAGGACTGTTAAAAATGATACCTATTAATATTTTAATGCATGACATAACTTTATCGTGGCATAAAATATAAGATTATATGTCTAGAGAATACATTCCGACTTATTTGCTTTATTTCTGGAGAGGTTTCGGAGGATTTCATTCCGGCGTATGACGTCATAAAAGGAATGCCATCACGGAGCTATCGGTTGATAGAACATCGTTAAGGCGAGGAATTCTTATGAAGAAGGAATGTCAATTTCATAATGCTCGATCGAATACAAACAGGAGTATTCTGAACAATAAAATATTTTTTAATTATTAATTAATACAAATTTTTAATATTAAAAAAACAATACTTTGTATTTGTTGAGCTGAGAGTTGGAGTGAAAAGCACTGTGTGGTCCCATATTTATGTAGATAATTTTTTTGAGTTAAAGCAAATTATAGGAATAAAAGTATTTTAAAACTCAAATTATAAATAATTTAGAATTATATTATATATATAGATTCCCTTTGGCTGAAAATATTAAAGTTTTGCTAATTGAAACAGCTCTTTTTTGTTGGACCTTGTAGACATGATTGCCTGCTCACAGGCGCAAATAATGCACAAGATCACGGTTCAAAATAATCTCATGCTTTGCACGAATTTCGACTAAAAATTCGTCGAATTTTTTTAAATATGACATGCATTGCATAAAAATAAATAATTTTATGTAAAGCATGTGAGTTGGTTGAAGCGTATTTCATATTAAATATGTGATTATTATATTTTATAATAAGAAGATAAGAATAATAAGAAGATATGAATCAATAGTCGTCGAGTTTTAGTTGTTCTTGTTTCTTATTGCTACTGTTTTCTCAGAGTTGGCTGTTATTATTTATTTATGGGTGTAATTATTTTATATTCAACAGGGGATATAAGGATTTTCTTTAAAAATAGCTTATAATACGGGATTATCAGAAGTGGCGCTGTGAGCCATTAAAACAAAGCCTGTCCCTTGGGAATTTCTGCTGCGAATTCCATCCGTGCGGAAACGTTCCAGGAATAACCCTGAGGAGCAGAAAGGAAGACCAAGGGCATGCTTCCTCAATTCAACCAACTTATCCAATGCATCTTAACGACAATACACTAATATATAAATATACTTTTGTGGTCTAAAACGTTGCAACTTTAAAATAAGCTTCATTCTACATTTTCATAATATTTTTTTTTGTGATATAATAAAACAATAATATATACCAAATAATAATAAATTAAATTTTTTTTTTTTTTTTAATTCTTCATTTTTTATGATTGATATACAATAGCTATTAGGGCTATGCTTACAATACGGTATATGTCTATAACCTGATCCTGCACGCAGGTTGTGGGACTTAAAAGGTATGGCATAGGTGGTAGCGTTCATGGATATCGTTATTGAGTTTGTGTATGGAAAAATGTGGGTAAAAAATTTTTTTTGTACGAGTTGATAAAGATTTAAAACATAATATAACAGACAAAACAAGAGGGTACAATAATCACCCCTACATTTTTTTTTTTACTATTTCGTGTTCCTTCTTGTATATGGTGGTGGGAGAATTTGTGTCTGTAGTGGACAAGCAGTGAGTCTGGAGTGTCGTCTTCAATCCGAGAGATTTTTGGATTTCCTTATGGACTGGTATAGTCTTTAGGTGACGTGAAGCGTCTGGGTTGCGATCGGTGGGACTTTGGTCTGAGCGCAGAGGGTGGCAGGAGTTTCGGATGGCTTGGATACTTGCTATGAGGTGACCATGTATGGTCTGACATCTTTTTTTTTTTTTTTTTTTTTTTTGTGTTGGCGTTTGCAACCCGCACCCAGGTCCTTGTGTAAAAAACTTCTGCTGAGTTGCGGGAGCGTATCCGTTTATTCAGGCCTCCTTGAAGGCATAAGAAGAGGAGAAAAACATATACAGAATATAGGGGAACATATAAACAATACATGGAAAAAACTCATCTTCTTAGGCCTTCAAGGACCTTCTTCGTGTCTCGTCCTCTTGTGGTCCTGCCGCTGGGTAGCAGCGGGCCCAGAAGAGGACGCTGTTCTTTCTTGCCCGATGCGCTCGCGGGAGTCGTGCGGATGGGAGAAGTAATCCGCACGTCTCACGCTGTCCGCTCCCTGGTGCCCTCCTTGGGCGGCGCGCATCAGGCCCTTCCCTGGTGTTGGTGGTCTCGTGTCGTTTGGGCGTCGGGGCCCAGCGGTTGGGCCGCTGGTGGGCTCCCTGTCGCGACTGTGTTTCCTCGTGGTCTTCGGTTCCTGCCACAAGCGCTGCGGCGGGACCCGGAGACGCTGTTCCGTGTTGCCCGGGTGCTCGCGGAAGACGTGCAGAAAGTCTGGATCCGGACGCCTTCCGCTGTCCGCTCCGTAGTGCCCTCCTTGGGCGGCGCACGTCGGGCCGTTCTCTGGTACTGGTGGCGGTCTAGACCTCCGTGTCAAGGCCCAGCGGCTGAGTCGCTGGTGGGCTCCCTGTCACGGATGTCTCCTTCTTCCTTCCGGTTCTCTCCTTCTGTCGCTCGAGCGCGACTAGTCCGGAGGTCGCCCGGGTGCTGGCGATAGGCGCTCGGACGAACCACTGCCCGGGCGCCGCACGCGCTGTCCACTCCTTGGGGGCCCTCCAAGAGGCGGCACACGTCGGGCCTTTCACTTGTCGGGGCACACTGCCCGTGTTGCGCGACAGGCCCCAGCGATTTGCATCGCTGGGTGGGCTCCCTGACGCGGCTGAGTCTCCATCCATAGAGGCGTTTTGGATGGAGAACCCGGTTGCGTCTCAGGTTAGCAGCGGCAGGGCGGTCGGCTGGGATTAGTCAGCCGTCGCCGCCCGACCGCTCCCAGGGTACACCGCGAGGAGGTCTGAGTCCGGCTTCGCACCCCATGGTCTGACATCTATCTTGAAAATGTGTCACGATCGACTCGAATGGGGAAAGGGAGGTGCGAAATGCATGCTACGTCTATACACTGTGAATAAGGGTACATAAGCAAAATATATTATAAAACATCGATCTGTCGATCGCGATCGACTCGTTGGCTACCCATAGAGAAAAAATAGAATACCAATTGCACAACTCATTTAGGATTGATGCAGTGTTGCGTATTTGATGGTGATTGTATGGTTTTTTGAAATGATCTCGATGGGGGAGGCGGGCAGGCATGGCATGGCACAGCCACTTGTTTGTGAGGAGGCGAGATGGCGGCCATCGATCGGTGAGCCGCGCCGGCGCCGCGCCCGCCCGCCGCACTCGCTCGACTCCCCTTCTGTCATCCCGAGCGCGTAAGTAACACTCAATTGCTTATCGCTATTTATTTGTATATAAACGTCCTGTATATTTTTTTAATATTATCGCAATTGCCGATTGATTTGTATCCAATGGTGTGGAAATCAAACACATCCGATTAATTACTTTTAGCATATTTTAACACTCGTTCCGAAAACATATGTTTTGCTCAACTGGGTTTTTTGAGAATTCGGTATTGTGTTTTTTATTTATTGTTTGTTTAAAACGTGTTTAAAATAATAAATAGAAAATATTTTGTCAATAACATCCTTTTTTGTAGGTTATCTAAATTTGTAGTTGGTTATTATTGTGAATGACGAATGTGAGATATTGACTTATTCATAGGATTGTTTCCACAAAGCCGACTTTGATTTTTGTATGTAAAAAACCCGATTTACTAACCGCTATATATATATATATATATATATATATATATATATATATATATATATACCACTCGCTTCCGGGAACAGCTGTTTCGAATGTACTTCAGTCTACGATAGTGTTGATAAGAAATGTTTTGTACGAAAAAAATTCTGATCAGTTAAGTAGAAAGGTGATTTCTGATGTCAAAAATGCACACATTATTCAAACAGTTGTAAACTCAACTATAATTATTCATTGTTCGGTGAATGTATGACAGGTACTAAAAATCATTAATGTACATATGTTATGCTATGCACGTATATTTAGTAGCTGTAAATTCCCAACAGTTTTGTATCTTTTAACAAAATAAATTTACATGTATTGTCAAAATCCAGCATTGGTGTACCTGAGCCACATATGTTAGATAAGTAAAGATTTATTAAAAATGCATTTGAACTCATACTAAATGTGCTCTGACTAATATTATACAAATAAAAAAACCACCTATTCATTCGATAAAGGATATATTTATCTAGTAGGCATAGAACACAAGTAGTAATTTTGGGTCTATTATATACGATATTATATTATAATAATTATATTCTCTCTATTTGGTTATTTATTTCCACAATCGCATATTAATCTTTATAATCAAAAAAAAATTCATTACACCGTTTGAGTGAGTTTTTTTGTTGTTGTCAGAAATTGGGCCAACGATTTGTTTTACAATATTTCGTTAAAATTGCAGCCATAGTTTCTATGATTTATGAATATCTAACAAATATATAAAAATAAAATAATACAAGTTTCCACTTTCGTATTTGACCATACAAAATCACAAAACAGCTGGTCAGTTTTTCTGTGATATGTTTGAAGAGTACTTCACGCACCGCACTATGAGGTCGCTCGTCATTCGCTGGTGTGTGCTCCAACGATCCGTCTTCAGGACTGACGGAGTATGATGTGTGATAGAATATGAATATCGTTCAGCCTAACTATTTGTGGTGTCATCGACATCATACGTTACCGTATGATGCCGGTCCCCCGATTCTGATCAGGGGAACGGCATCGATCGTCCATGTATTTTACAACCGTGTAACAATAAATATTTTTCACACTATATCTTCGCTGTCAAACTCCTGTTCCCCACCGGTCGTTTCGATGACATCGCGATGAATGATAATTTTTGTACAGATTAATCAGCCGTCGCCTGCATTCTCCATCGGTCGGCCGTTCGGTAGCGAAGGAGATGGCTGGAGCCCGCAGACAGGTGCTGGCGCGGGTCGTGGCGGGCTTGTGCCTGCGCTTCGGCCGCACGCGCCCGCTGGACGATGACCCCATGGACACCCAACTGGACAGATGTCTCTCCACGGTGGACATCACCCTCCTCGGTGAGTTCCGCAGCCGCCGGGCTCGAGCGCGGCTTGCGCGGGTGTGGCGGGTGTGGCGGGTGTGGCGGGTGTGGCGGGTGTGGCGGGTGTGGCGGGTGTGGCGGGTGTGGCGGGTGTGACGGGTGTGACGGGTGAATCTCTGACGGCAGGTATCGGGCACATGGTGGGCGCGGGCATCTACGTGCTCACGGGCACGGTGGCGCGAGACATGGCGGGGCCGGCCGCCTTCCTGAGCTTCATGCTGGCCGGCCTGGCGTCCCTGCTGGCGGCTCTGTGCTACGCGGAGTTCGGCACCAGAGTGCCCCGCGCCGGCAGCGCGTATCTCTACACGTACGTCAGCGTCGGAGAGTTCTGGGCTTTTGTCATCGGCTGGAATATCATTCTGGAGCACATGATAGGTATGCATACATACTATCGTATGTGCCAAAATATCGATATGCTGCACTGTGTTGATATTAATCTAACTCGTTTGAAATTAGGGGCGGCATCGGTGGCGCGAGCGTGGAGCGGCTCCCTCGACTCCATGCTGGGGGGAGCCGTCAGCAATGCCACCGCCTCCGTGACGGGCGAAGTTCACGAGTCCCTCCTGGGCAGGCATCCGGACTTGTTGGCCTTCTCCGTGTGCATCGCCTTCTCTCTGCTGCTCGCTTTGGGCGTCAAGACCTCTGCGTACATCAACAACGCGCTGACCGTTCTGAACCTGATCGTCATCGTGTCGGTTATCGGCGTAGGTTTCTGCTACGCCGACCCCGCGAACTGGAGCGAAAGAAAGGGCGGCTTCATGCCCTTCGGCTTCTCCGGAGTGCTGGCCGGAGCGGCTACTTGTTTTTACGCGTTCGTCGGATTCGACAGTATTTCCTCTTCCAGCGAGGAGGCGAGGGATCCTACTCGATCCATCCCCGTGGCCACCGTTCTCTCCATGTCCGTCGTGGGTGTCCTCTACGTTCTGGTTTCGGCGGCTCTGACCTTGATGATTCCTTTCCGAGAGATAAACGTCGACGCGGCTTTGCCGGACGCTTTCGGACACCTGAACGTCGAATGGGCTAAGTACGCCATCGCAGTGGGAGCCCTCTGCGGCATGACGACGTCTCTTCTGGGCTCTCTTTTCACTCTCCCGCGCTGCTTGTACGCCATGGCCCAGGACGGGCTGATTTTTGGATTCCTAGGAAACGTGAACGCCAAGTCTCAGATTCCTCTCGTGAATCTGGTCGTATCCGGAGGGTCGTCGGCGGTGATCGCGCTGCTGTTCGACCTGGAGACCCTCGTGGAGTTCATGTCCATCGGGACGCTGCTGGCCTACACCATCGTGAGCGCTGCCGTCATAATCCTCCGCTACCGGCCTGCCACCGCGGCCGAGCTGCGCGCCCTGGGGCTGGGCGGGGTGGACCTCTCTCCGGACAGCTCTCCCGCCGGCACTCCCGTCACGGACCCGGGGTCCATTTCGTCCGAGGTAAGGGCCGACCCGCCGCGGCCGCGGGTGAGGTGTCCTGCACCTCCCCCGAGGCGCAGTGGGTAAGGTGGCTCCCGGCTCGGCAGGTGTACGAGGTGATGATGGCGGGGCGGCTGCGCGCGGGGCAGGCGTGGCTGCGGCCGCTGGCGGGGCGATGCGCGCCGGGCTCGTGCGTGGCGGCGGCCGTGGGGCTGTTCACGGCGCTGGCCGGCGTGCTGTGCGCGCACTCCCGCCTGGCCGCCGCGCCCGCCGCCTTCGCCGACGTCCTGGCGCCCTCCGTGCTCGCGCTGCTGATGATTCTCTGTGAGTACCTCGTCCGTCGATGCGCCGTTACTTTTCAAAATGCGCGGACGTTTCAATGATCATCGTGACTAGGTCTCGTGGTGATATACGCCCACCAGCAGAGTCCGGTTCGCCCCCCGTTCCGAGCGCCGTGGGTGCCGCTGCTGCCGGCGCTGAGCATCCTCGCCAACGTCGAGCTGATGGTGCACCTCAACGCTCTCACCTGGGCGAGGTTCGCCGTGTGGATGGCCCTGGGTGAGTATCGAGCTTCCGCTCGGACGCCGCGCTCCGGGTCTGAGGTCCGCGAGGTCTGACGCCTTGTGTGCGTGCACGCAGGTCTGGTGGTGTACCTGGGCTACGGGATGCGGCACAGCCGGGCGGGCACGGGGGCTGGCGCGGGCGCTGGCGCCGAGGGGGGCCTGCTGGCTGCGGGGGCCGCGGCGCGCTGGGGGGCCACCTGCGCGGACCAGCGCCCCATCGTGGACGGCGACGGCGACGCCGACTAAATACCACCCCACCACACCCCACCACACCACATCACACCACACCACACCACACCACACCACACCACACCACACCACACCACACCACACCACACCACACCACACCACACCACACCACACCACACCACACCACACCACCTTGCAGAACTTTTGTATTCTTTATCATATTTTTAATCACGTGATGATCAAATTTGATTTTGGGTTTTCAATAATCAGTTGAATTTTATCTTTACGCTAGTCATACTTTGTAATTGAGTTACTGTAATGAGATTGCTTCGACAAAACGAGAACTATTCAACAAACTTGCTGGGAAACACTTCAAAAATATATAAAAAATGAAATCAACCATAATATAAATCTGTAATATCAATACAATTGATTTTACTAGTACCGTCGTATTATTTAATTTTTTTACATACCTACATAGTCAAGAGTCCTCGTGACAATCTGGGCGATGTGGCCGCCGGGTTGACCGAGAGACCGCCTGCAGATTCAGATTTCAATATTTTATAAATATCACCAGATATATACACCATAATATCACTGTCAAGGATTTTTTTATTACAAATTTTCGCATTATTGAATATCATTATCATTCGTCAAAAAAAATATTTTTTTTTTAATTCAAGTATGTCTTGATAAATAGGTGATTGGTTTTATTGAAATTGTTTCCGCGTAAAAGAAATCATTATTTGTTTATGCATTCTGCCATGAATATATTCTCTCATTCTGTCGATTATTTTCATAATGTTTTTGAAAAATTATCAAAATACATACATCACAATGACTAGACTGGTAAAAGATTAAAATGATTCGAATATTTTATTAATAAAGTGAAAAGGTGTAAAAATAGGCACTACGCCTGAAAAAATATATTAAAAAGCTAACCAAGAAGCACTTCACTATTTTTGAAATATTTACGTGCATTTTTTTATTAAACGTATTTTCATTCTGCCCAAGATGATGTATATCAGTAGAAAATATATGGTGGTAAAACTATAGCAGAAATCACATGTTGTTATAGAAGTAACAATAAATCCACAATGAAAAGGTATATTATTCACTTCAAAATGCGATCTGAAAATATGATACTCACAAATAACATACAAAACTTTGTTGACAAATATGAGCGTATGTTGCAACTCAAAAGTTTGATTCTATTTGATGTAAGTGATGAATTGTCAATATTTCAGGTTGACTTTGTTAGGGGTGGGACTGCATCACCTCGAACATGTAAATATTGATACGTCCTCACCAGCTTTGATATTCACAGCTCTATAGCTCATTGCTTGGAGCTTTATCAGATAAAGCCGAGGTCATGTCTGTTTCAGGTTTTTAATGATTTTGCATGGGACAGTACGGGTTGCTGTAACGATAGCAACGAAAACTTGTCAGCTGTGACACTGAAATTAAACACCCTATTATTAATTATTTTAAATGAGTGTATTGTCTATATAAAATTATTAATGTTGAAGTATTGAATAGGAAAATACAATTAAATATTGCACCAAAGTTTATTATTAGTGTTGTAAGTGGCATTACTATTTTTTAACAAATATTTTAAGAATGTATCATTTAGAAAAAAAGTTTTGAGCTTAGCTTACAATTCTTACATAAATGCTCAAATCTAACCTTTATAGTATTGTCCATTTTATAAAAGACTAACTAAAAAATAAAATATATTATGGTCCTATCTTATAATTTACATGCTGTACTTCTCGTATTTAATTTTAACTCTTCTGTTTGAGCAATATTTATAAAAAATGGATGTATTTTAAGAAAATAGTTGTAACCGAGTGAATTTGATTTAGCTAATATAAGGTCTATTTTTCAAGAAAATCTACATAAGGCCTAAAATCTACAACTTTATATGATCGAACCAGAAGGTGTTTGTTGCTTATTTTTTATTTATATTAAAATATGCTATATTGACAAAATACGACTATCCCAGCTCGAGTGACCGTTTGATATTTAACATGAAATTTTCTTATTATTATTTGGATATCTATTATAATTGAGTTTATAACAGATATCCAAATATACAGTGAAATCACTGTAAAACCGTTTAACAAAACTTAGTTATTAAATTCTCACGAAAGTGTTTTTTTTTTCAATGTATTGTTCACATTCAGATTAATTTAATATTCAATCAGGTAAAACGTATTTATATTGTATGTCTAAAAGGTACACAGATTACTTCTGTTCTCATAAAAACGAAATATTTGTTGTTGATGTAACTAAACAAATGAAACCTTTGAAGATATTTTAGTTTTCATGGTGACACCTATTAAACGTAAGTCAACAGTTCAATGATTTTCAAATAAATTATACTGTGAAATAAATATGCACATTAATTATAAACCTAAGGTGTAATGATAATTTTAGTAAATCTTAAGATAAACCAATGATCCATCAAATTATATATGGAAGTTAACCAGTATATGCAAGTATATGTATTTATAAAGGCCTATGTGCAATATTAGAAAAAAAATCGTACAGATCACCATACTTTAACAGTTTATGTGTGATGAGTATATTATAGAAATGTTTTCTCTTATTTATGATTAATAAATTGATTAAAAAGCTAAATGCTTTAAAGTATTTAAAGATCTCGTCTCATGGTGCGAAACTAAAGGAATATTTGTTGTGACACCCTCGTTCATCCCCCAGCTTGTGATCTGCACTCAGTTCTGAAGCTTTGCACAAACCTTCCGTAAGATTCCGCAGTGTGATGGGGCACTCAGCGACTTATCTATGTTTTGGCAGTATATGAATTTTATTTCTTGTATGTGAAGGAGTTATACCATTTTAAAAATATACTTTCATATCTATCTACCTAAACATACATTTTTGTTTTTTAAAAAAAGCCATGTATTTTATAATGAAATAATAAATGTCATTATTTTTTGTATATATTAAAGGAATTCATGCAGGACTGATTGTGCTGTGTTTATTATTACCATTTGCTAAATTTAAAAAAAATGCATTATCTGCTCATTATTTTTAATAGGTCATTGAATATTCAAGACTTGGCCCAAAATAATAAATACCTATATATATAAATCCAGTGTGACATGAAACATAACACTCTTAATAAAACTATAGTTTTTTCCAATTCGTTGACTTTTTAAAATACCAAAAGATATCAACATTCAGAAGTTTGAGTAGTATTTTTTAACATGTGAATGTAACACATCTCTGGTCCTTAAAAGAAAAACGGGTACCAACTGGACATGGCCGTTTGAGTACCGGCCTATTCTTATCTGCACAATCAATATAGCTCTTGCAATCTGTCGGGTCATCAAACAAGCCCCTAGCAATGCACAGACCGTCAGCACCAGTTGCACTCGCAGGTGATGGATCTTCGCACTTTAATCCATTATATTTGAGATTTCCACTGCACACAAATACTCTAGGAAAGAGCTTCTTATTGGTTGTGAGACACATGTAGTAGTAGCTGGGGTTTTCCTCAATGCGACCGGTTTGTCCAGGAGCCTTGCATTCTGGAACATATAGTTTGCAACCCTTTGTTTCAATCTTCACGCTACAGAGTGTTGTTAAAGGATCATAAGCTAGTCCAGTGGGACATGTGACTTGCACGGGTTCTGGATTCACTGACTGTTCATCCTTGGGTGTGCAAATATAGTATCGATTGCAAGTGTACGGGTCAGGGAAGGTTCCAACTTGCACACATATAAATTTATAGTCTTCAACTTTAGGTGCGCAGGCTGGATTTGGTTCAGTAGTACAGTTATGAATTTTGCTAGAGCAAGTTGTTGCTCCCGTGCACTCCTTTACTTCTTCTGTTATCATTGAATCATCAAAATTATTAAGACACATTACAAGCTTAGTACACGTTTGGCACATCATTCCGGGAACTTTGCATGTATTTGCTTCACCATCTTTACTTAAGGAAATACGAGCAGTCGATGGAGCCTCATGGAGTTGGAGCTTTGTAAGCTGTGTGCTCTGAGCTTGAACAATCTGTTTGTGTGCAAAGAATACATAATTCATTATTTACGTTATAAGTCTACCTACAATTTTTTCGAAATTCTGTAGTGAAATATATCATTTCAATTACGGTATCCGAATTTTAGTTGAGCTACTTACATTTATTGTAGATGATACTACAATCAATAACAAACATGCCAGCTTCAATGGCAACATTTTGTGCAGGTGTATAAAAATTACTTTCTAAATTTAGGCAAGGGAAAAGTCTCCTTATATACATATTATTTGGATCAGGGGACAAAAATCTTGGCCCATATTTTTATTTAATTCATGATTGTAAGATTTTTATTTTGCCTTTTTATAATGATTCATTAATGCAGTAATTTTTAATAAATACTTAAATATAAAATACCTAAGAAAAATATTGTACATACCTGGTGGTACGACTAAAGACTTTTCTGCTTTAGGTGAGCAAAATTCAATGGTGGCAACCTTAAATATAAGGCACTGGTTATAGGTCTATATAAAGCCGAAAGGTCTTTATAAGGCTTTAATTCTGAAAACTTTAAAGAACTTTCAGATAATATACTTCATTTGTCTTAAGGAATTGGTGTCTGAATCTCTCAATGAAGTATAAGCTCTTAATTTTTATTTTGGCTTTTAAAATCACATCGCACTTTTTTTATAAACTTAATAAATTATTCTTACTAATTAAGCATAAAAATTGTTACTTAATACAAAATATATTTGCAACATCTGAATTGTATATTTGCTGGCTATCAACAATAGTCTCTCAAAATAAAAATATATGTATACACTCAGCTTATTATCATGCAGTAAAATAAAATTTTAGGAAAATAACTTATAACACTTGCTTAATTTATGATTTGAGCTTATCATGTTTATCTAATGTGGTGTGTTAACCTTCTAAAGAACAAAGTGTTTTCATAATATTTTTTTATTTTACGGCTGTCTTTTGAATATTACTTGGTTTACTATGAATTGAAGATTTACTTTAAATGAATAAGTCCATTTAACAATGAATTGGAGTATAGAACAGTACTCATATCCAGATGGCTACGTAAGCGACATCCGCATTGGATCAATATCAACTCAATCAAAGCAATTGAGCTGAGGTTGTCTAACATCTGTTATGAAATCTGCTCAGTTTTCAATAATAATGATAATTTTGTCTCAGTTAATTTTTAGAAATTAGTTTATTTTATTAATAAAAATCATAATCCATTTGTATCTATATTTTAAAAAAATATTGGTACTAGACTTTGTATTTATTTAAAATTATATTGTAATCGTTAGTAGCACTACATATATGTTACATCAATCTCGTGAAGCAATTACTACAGATTAGTACCCGTGTTATCCAATCCTTTTTCATCAAATGATCTTCATGGGTGGGAAACTTTTACTCGTGGATTTAGTCTTTAATCTTAATCTTAATCTTAGTCTTTTAATCTTAATCATTCAACTAGCCATTTTTGATTTTCTGTGGTATTATCTAGTAATTATTTTTACCCCCTATTAGCCATTTTCGCTTACAATGATTTTTTGTCAGATCTTGGTGTCAGACAAAATGAGTGGATTTTTATGTATATTATCTAATTACAGCATTTACGTTTGCTGGGCCAATGTTAAATTTGTTTAGTTGAACAAATTATTATATTATATATTTAACAGCATCAATTTGGTTTCCAATGTTTTGACTACTAGAATAATAATCAGGAAATCTAGGAAGATAATGAAGAGGATTCGAGCAACATGGCTATCATATCAGAAATAAAAGAATAACACACCCGTGCCAGTTAAAATAACAAAAATATCTACAGATTCTTGGTAAAAATAAAATGTAAAACCATGCTGTTCTTACATTACTTTGAGACTTTTGTATATCATTTTATAGGTACTATTTAAATTTCGTAATTCAATAATAAAATTAACAGAATAACAAAATAATTATTGTAACATTAAATTTATAACATTAAATAAAATAATTATTGTTTTTGGCATCATTTATCTGAAAATGGAAAGTTTTATATAAGACGCACATAGCTTAGCAATATTTTAGTATCACTGATTATTTCAATTTATGATGTTTGATATGGCTTATTCTTATCTTGCCCAAATAATTTTGGGTACACTTGTAAAACTTCCAAGAAATGAGAATTAATAAAGTTGAGCTGTTTTATGAAGCGCACTGTGATTTCTAAAAATATTGCTTTATCAATAGAGGTTTAGAAATCCTTAATTGATAAAGCCGAGCTCATATCTGTTTTAGTTTTTTAATGATTTGCTCAGGACAATACGGGTTGCAGTAACAATAGAAACGAGAACTTGTCAGCTGTGATACTAAAATTAAACACTCTATTATTAATTATTTTAAGTGAATGTATTATCTATATCTTCTTCTTCATCGAGTGCCTCTCCTCAGAGATGGTTGGCGACCATTTCACTGAGCATATACTCACGCTGAGCCTGTGTTCATGGTTTTCTAAAGGGAAAATAGTGTAATGGGTCCCCAGGTCCTTATCTATATATATAAAACACAAACTCAAAAACGGTGATTATTTGACCGCTATAGACATTAGAACCATTCAACTGATGTGCTCCAAACCGGTTTCATTTGTAAGCCAATAATACTAAGATCGTTTTAGACCAATTAAATTTAAAAAATTGATGGTCAAATTTGGTTTATTTAATTAAGTAAATCCCATACAAAAGATTCCATTTCAAAAAAGGAACTAACATTTTCGCGTATATGCAGGCTGCCAACAAAACAATTTGTTAAGATTAGTATGACGTTGCCGTTTTGTATTGTACAAGGCAGGCTGCCACAACAAAAAAAAACAACAGAGAACTGTCATTAAAATATAAAATATATATATATATATATATATACTAGAAATGTTGCCCGTCACAGAATGACGTTTTCGGAGGCATTTTGAGTTATTAATGATGTGATTAATAATTTCTAGCGTAATTTCGATAAAAAAATAAAATTGGTACTTGTTTTAAGCTGACATAAACTGAAAATTTTTAAGAAGCATCAAAATTTGTTTTTTTGTAAAAGTTCTAAATTTGAAATTCTCGCGGTGAACAATAAAATCCTATAATTCGTACATATTGAAACTCGCTAAAGCATATTTTATAGTTTTATTAAATTAGTTTATCAATGAAAATATTATCCTATCGTTTTGAAATTCGGCACATAGCTGCAAAAAAACTTATTGAACTTACACACAAAAAATCAGCGTTGTATCTTTTAGGATATTCTATAGAGAACCAAAAAAATTAAAAAATGAAACATACATACACACAATGAATATTTTAATAGTAGATATCAAAAAATTTACTGTTCCTTTTTTGAAAAGTATTCGTTTAATTTCTTTTTTTTTATATATAAGCACCGATACGTGATCGAAACAATGTTCATAATAGAGATTTGGTACGTGAACGGCAATATAATTCTGATGAATTACGCCATTTTATCGATGCTCAGAAATAACTGTTAACTGCTGATCAAAAAACAGTTTTAGAAAAAGTTATGCAACACGTAGCAAACGAAAGCGGTGGAATTATTTTCCTTGACGCACCTGGAGGCACTGGAAAAACATTCATGCTCAATTTGATACTTGCTGAAATTCGATTGAAAAATGAAATTGCACTAGCTGTTACTCGGTAGTGGGCGTACAGCGCATCCAGCTCTTAAGCTTTTATTAAATGTAAACCATACCATAACACCAACATGTAACATCGGTAAAAATTCTGGCAAGGCTGCAGTCTTAAAAACAAGCTCACTTATTGTATGGGATGAATGCACTATGGTAAACAAGAAATCGCTTCAAGCTCTTGACCGTACTCTCAAAGATTTCAGAGAAAATAACCGATCAATGAGTGGAGCTCTATTGCTTCTTGCTGGTGATTTTCGACAAACTTTGCCAGTGATTCCAAGATCAACACCAGCTGATGAACTAATGCATGTTTGAAAGCATCATATCTTAGGAGACATGTAGAGAAACTCACATTGTCAACAAATGTGCATAAAAGCATGTGCATTTACTTCAAGATGCTGCTGCGCAGATATTCGCTAAACAGCTTTTGGGTATGGGCGATGGAAAATTTCCGATTGATTCGACTACACGTTAATATCTTTTCCGCCAAACTTTTTCCAAATGCAATCATCAATTCAAATGTTGTGCAGAAAGTTTTTCCTGATATTACAAACAATTACAAAAATCATGATTGGCTTTACGAACGAGCAATTTTGGCTCCAAAGAATGATGATGTCAACAAAATAAACTTTCAAATTCAATTGAAGCTACCCGGTAAAGTTGTCAGGTACACATCAATTGACAGAGTTATAGATGAGGAACAAGCTGTCAACTATCCAATAGAGTTTCTTAACTCTTTGGAACCATCTGGAATGCCACCGCACATCTCAACTTTAAAAGTTAATTCACCATAGATGCTCATTCACAACTTAGACTCACCTAAATTGTGCAACGCTTGCTGTTAAAAAAATATTCAAAATAAATCAAAGCCACAATCATCAGCGGCAAATGTAAAGGAAAAGATGTGCTGATACCACGAATTTCAATGATTTCAACCGATTTGCCCTTCGATTTCAAGCGATTATAGTTTCCAATGCGTCCAGCTTTTGCCATAACTATCAACAAGGCTCAAGGCCAATCGCTAAGTGTTGCTGGTTTGAACTTAGAAAATTCCTGTTTTTCGCAACATTATCAACAAATCTTTATGTTTACACACCTACCGAAAAACCTCAATATATCCGGTAGCATTATGATAAAAAAGTTAATAAATAAACAAAATTTCCTTTTTTTTTTTTCGAACAAATAAAAAAAGTATTTTATTTCTTTATTTAGCGTAGTAGAACGCGCCGGGTATCCGCTAGTATACTATAAATAAATATTTATGTTGAAGTATTGAATAGGAAAATACAATTAAATATTGCACTAAAGTTTGTTATTAGTGTTGTAAGTAGCATTACTACTTTTTAACAAATATGTTAAGTATGTATTATTCAGAAAAAAACAGTTTTAGGCTAAGCTTATAATTTCTAACATAAATTGGTAATTGAATATTCAAGGCTTTACCAAAAATAATGAACAGCTCAATAGCTAGATCATCATTATTAAAAAAAGTGTAACATGAAACAAAACATTCTTAATAAAACAATTTTTTTTCCATTTCCTCGACTAATTTTTAAAATAGAAAAAGTGCCAAAGGATATCAACTTTCAGAAGTGTGAGTAGTATTTTCTAACATGTAAATATTACACATCTCTGTTCCTTGAAAGAAAAACGAGTTCCAAATTGACATGACCGTATGAGAACCGGTCTATTCTTATCTGCACAATCAATATAGCTGTTACAATTTGTCGGGTCATCAAACAACCCCCTAGCAATGCACAGACTGTCAGCATCAGTCGCACTCGCAGGCGATGGATCTTCGCACTTAAGTCCATTACATTGGAGATTTCCATGGCACACAAATACTCTAGGAAAGAGCTTCTCATTAGTTGTGATACACAGGTAGTAGCAGCTGGGATTCTCCTCAATGCGACCGGTTTGTCCAAGAGTCTCGCATTCTGGAACATATAGTTTGCTACCCTTTGCTTCAATCTTCACGTTACAGAGTGTAGTCAAAGAATCATAAACTAGTCCAGTGGGACACGTGACTTGCACAGGTTCTGGATTCACTACTGTTCGTCTTCTACTTACTGTTCGTCTTTGTGTGTGCAAATATAGTATTTTAGTTATTTATAATGTTTAATATGATTTTCTTCATCTTACCCACATAATTTCTGTTACTTTCATAAAACTTACAAGAAATGAAGTGATTACACATACAAATTAAATTTTATGTGATGTTACTCCACAATAGTGGTGATTCAAACAGATGGCGATTCGAATTCGTGATATCCAAAAAAATCTGCACAGATGAATGTAATATTGTTGTGATAGTATCTCATTCATATTTAAAATAATATTACTTTAATATTATTTTTATATTTGAAGGAACTAAAAAATATATAAACATGTGCACTATCAATCTATACAATCAATTAAAATACATATGACTAAAAAGATGAAATTACATTAGTTAAAAACTATGTATCATAATTATATTCATATCTATTTCATTTTGGCAAAAATTGATGATTAAAATATTTAAAAATAAATGCTTATGAGGTAATAAAACTTTAATTTTTGAAACATTCAATTACAGTTTACAAAAGGAAATACAATACTAATTTTCACACTTATGTTACATTATAATATCAAGTACATCATTTTAGAATGCTTTGATGAAAATTTCACTTTGATTGGAATTTATACGAAATAAGTATTAACTAATATCCTAAGCAGGTAAATGGAATACACTTTTGATCTTTGAATGAAAAGCGATTGGATCCACAGGATCGCTTAATCGGAGTCTTTCCTGTGTCTTGGCATTCGAGATAAGATAAGCAGTTGTCTGGATCCTCAAAGAAGCGTTTGGCAATGCATAGACCATTAGCATTTGTGGCTTTTGGAGAAGATATATCCTCGCATGTGTTTCCGTTGTATTTGAAATTATTTGGGCAGACATACAACTTCGGTAAGTACAAGGCACCATTCTTGGTGCACATATAGTACATACTAGGATTGGCTCTGAGAGCTCCTTTCTGACCAGCAGTGTTATTGCAAGGAGGGAAGTGAAGCTTGCACCCTTTAGTTTCAATCTTGACATCGCACAGTGTAGTTAATGCATTATAAGCAAAGCCGGTTGGACATCTGAATGTTATGGGATCCTTTTGAACTATATTAGTGGCTTTATCTGGAATACACATGTGATATTTGTTGCAAGTTAATGGGTCGGGAAAGATTCCATATTGCACGCAAGTGAACTTGTAATTTGGTATTTCCGGAACGCAATCTGGATTCGGATCTGATGAGCATTTCCCAACTGATTCTGAGCAAGTGTTGATTCCAGTGCACGTTTCCACAGAATCTTCATAAAATGTTCCATCAGGAAGTTCAAGGCAGATGACTAATTCTTGGCATGTAGCGCACAGAAGCCCTGGTTTTTTACAGGTCTTTCTCTCTGGAGGTTTTATTGTTGTGGTAGAATCTTCTCTTTCGCCTGCCCTCAGGGACAAATCTGAATCTTCTGGAGCTTCATAAGGTAGAAGTTCTCTACAGTTAACTGTTGAAATCTGCAATCAATTAATAACATATGGATTATACATTAATGTCTTGACTTTCAGGTCAAATTATTAGGTGTCAATTCCGTTATAACGACTTTATATATAAATATAGTTGTGGTTGAAACTGAAATTTTTCAACATCTATACACATTATTAAAAATTAAATTTTCAATCGAGGCGACCTTTAACTATTTATCAAATTTTAAGAATGTTATTAGTTACTTTAAAACTTAATATAAAAAATAAACAAGCATCTTGATCAAAAATTTTTTCCAAATTTTAATTGATAGCTATGATATATTATCAGTAAATCTTGATATACTTCCTATACTTGTCAGAATATATTTTTAACATATTTGTAAATATAGGAAACCAATTAAAAAAATACTCACACAAAAAAACACAATGAGAATTGAAGACACTTTCGTTAATGAAAACATCTTGAATAATAGAAATTATTATTTCTATCAACTAAAATTAAGTCACTAAATTAATACATGTTACTCACTTGATTTATATACTGTCTGTTGGAAGATTATCAGATTTCCATTAAAATAATCTGGACTTGAAATCAAATGTTTTAAATTGATAAGCCCAGATATCTTAACTGGCAGATTAATTTTATTTTAAAAACTCATAAAATTTAAATATATTTTAGTATAAATTTTAAATTTGTTAAATTAAAATTAATTTATAATTGATGTCATTCCTGCACAGATACAAATGGAGCCTCTGATGTTCTCAGTGGACCCCGATGTATAGGTTCCTAGGTAAAGTTCAGGGTGGAGAATGTAAGGCAGCAATGTGATGAATCATTTCAAATAATTACAATAAGTATTGATAAAAAATAACAATTATAACAAAAAAAATGTATATGGATTTTAGTTAATTTCATTTGATGAATTAACATTTTGATTACTAATAATTTTAACAATAAACACCAATTTTAACTTTAATAGTTGTTGAATTTGTATAAGTGTTATTACATTTCATGTTTTTATTATATGTAAATATATATTTCAAGTATATAATGGAGAAAGAGTTATCAGGGTTGAATAATAATATATGAGGGTTTTAAAACCGTTTGTTGTTCATATTTACTTGCATATGATTATTTTTATTTAGAAATACTAGCTTAGATGTTAAAGCAAATGTGTTATTTTCAATATTGATAAATCTGAAATGTGGGTAGTAACAAATTAAATTGATACATATACAATATTATTTTAATCTTAAATATTCAAATAAATACAGTAAATTTATTTTATTGTTGTTATTTGTTTCAAAAATGTGTTCAGGTTTCTTTATTAAACATAATGATTATTTTTTTTAAATTTTCATTTCCCACTTGGTATTTTTTTTTATTCATCTGTGTTCAATGCAATCCACAAATTAAAATTGACGGAAGTTATATATTTTTTGTTGTTGTTAATAACAGTGTTCCTATTTCAGTAGAATATTATTTTTATATTCAATCAGATTTTGGGATTAAGGTGATAATACTTGTGCGGCACAATCTCAAAGAAAATCATAATTTGATTTCTTTATTTAATTTCTTATCTTTGAATCTATCATTGAATGATAAAAAGTTGTCATTCAATTAATTTCATAGTGCCCAAAATTTATATTTCAGAATAATTTAATTTACTTATAAAAACTCAAACATTTCTTGACACCGATTGACTTTCAGTATATCACCTGAAAAATGCACACTATTAGAATTCAATTAGAATGATTGAAAATTCTGAGCGAACTAAGATTTTTTTAATTTTTACTTGCATAAATATTATTATAGATAATATTGTTTATTTATCAAAAAAATACTTTTATAAGGGTGAGAGTGAATACAAATATACTTCCAATATTGGTTAACAAAAGAGTCAATTAGTTATTTATTTGCTATAATAAACATTAATAACACTATATATTTATTCGCTATAATAAATATTCACATAACTTATTATATCGTCATTTTAAAAAACTAATAGATTTCCATAGTGGACACAGAAAATAAAGAACAATCACATTTCTCAATAAAAGTTTTACAGAAGTTAAAATAGTCAATGTCAACATGTGAATGTAACACATCTCTGGTCCTTAAAAGAAAAACGGGTACCAACTGGACATGGCCGTTTGAGTACTGGCCTATTTTTATCTGCACAGTCAATATAGCTCTTGCAATCTGTCGGGTCATCAAACAAGCCCCTAGCAATGCACAGACCGTCAGCACCAGTCGCACTCGCAGGTGATGGATCTTCGCATTTTAGTCCATTATATTTGAGATTTCCATTGCACACAAATACTCTAGGAAAGAGCTTCTTATTAGTTGTGAGACACATGTAGTAGTAGCTGGGATTCTCCTCAATGCGACCGGTTTGTCCAGGAGCCTTGCATTCTGGAACATATAGTTTGCAACCCTTTGTTTCAATCTTCACACTACAGAGTGTTGTTAAAGGATCATAAGCTAGTCCAGTGGGACATGTGACTTGCACGGGTTCTGGATTCACTGACTGTTCATCCTTGGGTGTGCAAATATAGTATCGATTGCAAGTGTACGGGTCAGGGAAGGTTCCAACTTGCACACATATAAATTTATAGTCTTCAACCTTAGGAGCACAGGCAGGATTTGGCTGCGAAGTACAATTGTGGATTTTGTCAGAACAAGTTTCTGCTCCCGTACACTCCTTTACTTCTTCTGTTATCATTGTATTATCAAAATTATTAAGACACATTACGAGCTTAGTACACGTTTGACACATCGCTCCAGGTACTTTGCATGTATTTACTTCACCTTCTTTACTTAAGGAAATACGGGTAACAGACGGAGCTTCATGTGGTCGGAGTTCTTTACCATCATTCTTATTTATCTGTAATAAAAATAATGGTATCAGTTCATAACAATACTTAGAATTTTTTTGTTATTAAATTGATCAACAGGTAATACTCACAAAGATAAATAACATGAACACAAATAGTTTACTTCTACTTAATGAAATCATTTTGAATTGAAATGTTTACTAAATCATGCACACTTTAAAGTGTTTTGGGTTTTCATTGCTGAAATCTCTTTTTATAGGAAGCGGTTATGGTCAGGGGGAAAAAATCACTGTTTTGTTTGACTTCTACAAGATAATATTTTATTACAAAAAATAATTTAATAATTAAGAGTTTTTGATTAAACTTAATAAACTTTATTGAGTCTGCAGCTGCTTGGTGTACTTCTATGAATGGTTTTATTACATGATTTATTTTGGTTTTAGTATTACATCTAAACTTTATTTTTGATTAAATTCACTCAATATAAGTTACATAATAATATGGCCTTGTTTCATGTACACATATTGTATTCCTCAGCAAATATATTAAAAAATAGTTTACTTTATTTTCCTTTATTCAATAAAATCATTTGAAATATCTTAATATCTAGCTCATTAAGATCTATCAGTATCATAAAATGTGATTCATATGTTAACTGATAATTAAAACAAAAAACAGATATATTTTAAAACCCCTTCAGGTAGCAAATATTTGTCTAAATTTTTGGTAAGTATTAATTTTAAAATTATGATCTTATGAAGTTACAAATAAACTGACTGTGTAACAGTGAATATAAAAATTTGACATTGTAACGTTTACTGCTTTAATTTAAAATGAAATAGTATTTTAGAGATTATTTAATTGATTAATATGATATGGACTGAGGGATAATTAATTAAGTTTGATATTAAACTTGTTAAATTTAAATATGATTTTGAAATAAAGTAACACTTAAATATAGTTAGAGTTAATCACAAGGCGCTAGTAAATATATTAGCATCATTGCAAACAAACCTGCTTTAAAAACAAAGTTAGACTTGCTTATAACTAATGGTTTTGATCAACTAAAATATATTTTTAAGAACTGAGATATACGTTTGACATAGTTTATTTATTTATAATTATTATTGATATAAAAATTTACAGCTTTTTATTTAAAATTATAAGTGTCCACTTGACCTGTAACAATACTCCAAAGTTACCACAGATAAATCAAAACACATTTTTGATTTTCGGAAAAATATTTTTTCAAGGCTTTATTTAGGGGGCAGTTTATTTTTTATCACCCAGGTAGCTTTGATACAATTCAATAAAATATCATAGTGACCAGTTATCATAAAATATAATAGTTAAAAAAGTTTGAGAAATACTGCCTCTACGCACAAACCTTATCATATGTCCAAGGTCTTTTTTGTACCTGAAGTAAATATTACTAAGCTAGCAGATTCATTGCCAGACATTCAAATTGTTTTTTCTCAAATATATTGTTGATGACTTGTCTTACAGATCTTCCAAGAAAATAATTGTTGATAATAAGCCTTGATGCTATCTGTGGTTTTACGAATTAAATTATTTACCATAGAATTATTAGTATCATTGAAAAATACTACCATATTTGGTTCTTCCAATTTTTTGCCCTTCAAAGATAAGGCAAGATGACGATAAACGTTGTAGAGTTCAATGTTCCTTGCCTAGTTTCTGTAAAAATAAGATAATCCAAGTATCCGAGTGTCAATATGTTTTTGATAACAAATATAATCTATGCCCTATGTGAAATATGAGTTTTACTCATTTCAATCGTTTCGACTAAATTCTACAGAAAACCGCTTTCATTGCATTAAATTATTTGTTACATTTGATTTATTTAAATGCTTTGCTGAAGATGTGCTTCATACTTCACCTACTTTTATACTATCACAATTTTATTCTCGGTCAAACGGTCTGAGATGTTCTTAGATTTCAGCAGTTGCTGAGATGTTCTTAGATTTCAGTCAATGCCTTTTCCTAATAATTGATAGACAGGATATAATGAGTGGCAATGAAAATGAGCATTTTACTAAGAAATATGTTCAAGTTCTCAAATACTAATTATCTGATTATGACCGACGCTAATAGATCAGTGATAATTATTGAAAAGATAAAATTATTTAATGGACTTTGCATGTTGACATATCAAGATAAAAGATATTGTTAAGATTTAAAAAACAGGATATGCTGTTATCATTATCATCTTTCACTATTTAGATCCAATGATCGATTAATGTTACTCTCAAATCAATAATCAATTTTCTCAACTGTAGGAAATACAGGAGTGCAACCATTTTACTTGATAGTTCTGTTTTAGCAATCATATCCAATTTGATGCTACAGCATTGTGATGTAGGTGGATAAAAATAAATGCTAATATATATCTATATTATTATTACCTAAGTTGGATATGATTTTTTATAGTTAGTAAAAAATAGTAAAAAAGCCACCAAATGAATAGTTATCAGAGGAAAAATAATATCAACTATTATAAGTAAGAAGTATTAAAATAAGTAACTGAAAACCACCAATGAATTAATTAGCAAATTGTAACATTAGATGAAAAGTACAATCTTCTCTCTGTGTGGGTATTGTCTTTATGTTGGTTGTACAGTCATCAATTAAGCAAAGATATAAAAATTTAAACAATTTTATTGTGTTAACAAATATATACACAAATACATATTTACAAATAATTAATGATAACTTTAATAAATAAATTCACTATATAAGGAATGGTTTAAGAAATAATTCAAATGAATACAGTTCATGTATCTAAAATCATTACTTTTTGTTACTTATTCTAGAATATACCTCAGTGGAGAACTAGCCAACTGATGAATGATTATTTTACAAGGGAGAATTTATATTAAGTATAAGATATTAATAAAAAGTTGAAAATTAATACGTTGATTTGTTGCATTTTCGGGGAAAACGGATATTCAAAATGATGAGTTGTCGAAACATTATTAAGTTTAGGTCTAAACTAAGGTAAGTAGTAGTTTAATATTCTAGAACTTTAAAATATTATTTACATTAATGTTTAGATTATGATACATTGAGTGTTTCCCCTCCTCAATAAAAGCAATTTACAGCTATCCCATCAAGGAACATTGAACGTACATATAAAAATATAAAAAATAAACAATTTTCAATTAATTTAAAACTATGTCTTTAGATCAAATGTATAAATAATCAAGCAATCATATAGTTTTTGTTCATTATCAAGAGATAAGAGTTTGTAACATTATTTTTTAATTTGTATTACAAAGTTTATTAGCCTGAAGTATTTATACATCATAAGACATTTTTGGAATTACTTTAATGGATTCAGACATGATTTAATCACCAAAGAGTTCTAATCATAAAAAATAATTTATATATAATATATAAGGTTGCATATAATAACTAAGGTTATTATTGTGCATTCTACCTTCTAATACAGAGAAATATAAACTTTGTACAATTGAGTACAATGTAAAAAACCAAGATGGAGAGAATCAACGTATTAGTGCTTAATATATATTTTTTAGTTCTCAATATAATAACATAACTCTTTTTATTTGGCAGTTTTATTTTTTTTAATATATATATACCTATACGTCTGTTCACTCTTAAGATAAAGAAACATACAGCATAAACAGTCAATTAAATAATAAAAATTTAACAAAGGTATATTAGATACCTACATATAAATTAAATTTGTGTGACCTCAACATTAAGGTTGTTTCGAATGAAAGTATAAAATAGTATATTTATCATAATACATGCTTTTTGAAGACATTTATTGTTATTGCTGTCAAGTCAAAAGCATTTGAGTGAAGTTTTATTTTAGCAGACTTTTTACTGCCAATAGTGACGTTAGTGAATTATTAATCAACGAGTAGAAACTTGATGTGACATTATTTGCAGTTACCAAATGTTGCACTAAATATTGATAAAATATCATCATCACACAAGGTCAAAAATCTGAAAATCTACATGAAACAAATCTTACTTAAAATATTATATTAACTCTAAATTATAGTTTTTTTTATATAGAAAAAAAATCACACCAAATTCTGACTTGGCAACGATAATACATGACATGGCATAGATAAGTACCTCTAAGAAACCAAGCATTGTTAGATACAGTTATTCCTATTAATATTACTGTTTGAATTTTCATAATTTACATATTCACAATCATCTGAACACAATATAACAAATCTACACCATTACCACCAAAGTAATGCAATTTACATGTACAATTAAAAAAAACTCCTCATAGCCGGGAACCAACATTAGAGCATCAAATCAATCAAAAATCAAGTTAATAAAAGTAAGGAGAGAGCACAGGATCATTTATTTGTTATAAAAATTACATTGGATACTTGATAAAAGTAATAAACAGCTGCAGCTAAACGGCACACTCCATGTTATCGATGATTATCAAATATTAAATGATTCCGCATTTCTTAACATCCATAAAAGGATGAGAAAAACCCAGTAAAAAATACTAATAATAATATAGATAAATTACACCATATTCCATGTGCAGCAGGTATAATAAAAAAACATGCATGCGATACTGGGAAAATACCACTTTCGTAATAAATGTAAAATATTGTACACCATAAAAACAAAGTAGTAGAATAATAAAGAATCCCCTTTATTTATTCTTATAATTTGAGAATAATAGTACATTCAAAGCAGTAAACACAATGTTATTGGAATAGTGATTATGCTAGAATTTTATGACATTCTATTAGGTATTGTTAAAAAGAAAAAAAGGCTGCTCGTTACAAGACTGTGATTGGAAGTTTTTCATTACAGTATGTCAAAAAAGAGGTTATAGATCACAACACTTTATGCTTTAGGATATAAAGCAATTTTACTTAAAAATATATTTTTCATAACAATACACCTACAAATATCATATGTAACAATACCAATAATACTCCATTGAATGTCTACAACAGAAATCATACTGCTTTAAACATACACTTATTCAAAAATGTATACTGATTAACTGGGACATACTACATTACTTTACTGTAATATTATTGTACAAACATAATTATTTCACTCAACCAAAGGTTCTATCTATTAGAAAAAAATAATAATATATGCAGAAAATAAGATATAAATATTAAATGTGTTGTGATGAAAAATTTCCCAAAAGACAAACTGGCTTCATTAAATTTCATGTTGTTGCTCCTCAGTTAATTCCAAAACCAATTCATCAAATAAAAAAAATGCATTATTTTTTTATTTAGTTCAATAGCAAAAGTTCTAGTTCCATGGCTCGAAAAAAAATAAAAATTGCCATCCCACTCTAAGCAACTGAATAAGGATATAAGCATACTTGAAGTAGTAAAAAAAATTCAATTTACAAAAAAAATAGTTTGTTATGATAATGTTTATATAGCAAATATTACTTATGATACAAAAGAGAAAAAAAATTTATAAGTAGACACCTGAAAAACATTTAGTTTATAAAACTTTAACTCTCAGATTTATAACTGTATAAAATTTATGTCAAATTAACTTATTGGCTTGATGGTGAATCTTATTAGCAAACTGTTTAATCAATACAATATTTTTGAAACACAGATATTTTTTAAATAAATAGTTTTCTCGAGACGTATAATAGAAGTCTTAATAGTTTTCGATTGTTGTGGTGCTCTGTCCCTGACATTATATGCAATGGGTCAGCATTCACATTGCAATATTTAAATAATAGCTTTTGAACATACTGGTTTTACATTTTGAACATAGTGGTTGTCCGATAACTCATGCAAAATATAAACAGGCCATCAAAATTACAATAAACTATTTTATGATAAACCAGGAATATTCTTTGGTCTAAAAATTCATAAAATTATATAAATTCTTAACAATCAAACATTACTAATTCGTTTCATAAATAAATAAAAGTTATCGTTAGTAATTGATTATATAATAAATTCTTCTACTGTTAAACTGCAAACTTCTATAAGCATATGATGCACAGCATATAACGCACACCAACACACATAGTGATCAAAAATAATTTGTACGTAGTTCTCTGGATGCAACACTGCACTCTTTCTGCACCATTTTCTAGCAGTCCAAAAACTGTAATGACGATCCAACATCAATGTCAATCACAAGTCAGTCAATTAGGTCCAGTTGTAGACATAAGAGAAACTAACGCTAAGTTTAGTCCATCACACCATTTGTCACAGATCAAATAAACAATCACATCACTAAATTTCTCAATTCCTGGCAGAAGTAATATCTTACCTCAGAACTACAAAGAACAAACAGATCCTTATACAAATTATATATCAAGATTTTCCCTGATAGAAGAGCTATCGACTGATTTTAGAATGTGTACATAATGGCAGAACTCGTTTCTTGATAATATGATAAACATTGAACTGAATATTTATGTGCGGTTAGTAGAAAAAATCCTATTGTATGTTAAAATTTACTTTATATTTTGTATTTTATTTCCACATACAAACTGTTTTTAATATAAACGGAAAAAATCAGCAGCAAGAGGTCGAGTGTTGGACAAATATTTGTATGAATACATACACGTGAAAATGAATTAAGTAAATATAACAAACTGAACTGTAAGTAGATGTCTGAATTAATGACAAAAGTCAGTGATTCTGTGAAGGTTTATTTTGTATCAAAATTGATACACACAATTTAAAATATCCTAAAGAATTTGAATAGCTTTTTACTAACTTAAAAGAAAACTCAAGTCATTTTAATATTGTAACAAAGTACTGTAGTAAAGTTGTAGTCCTGCCAGGAAATGTGAAATTTAATTTATGGCTATCAGATGACAAATTACCACGAGATGTGCCAAATGCTGCAAGTAGTAGTCAATATATCCCTAAACACCATCAGCTTTGAGCAATCAGCAGAAGCATTGTGTAGCCTGTTGAAGTTTTCGGAAATGGACGACAGTTTGTTTTATTGGTAGTTAAGTGAGTGTCTTTATACTTTGTGGATAGTCTGCAAAATAAAACCAGGCATAACAAAGCTCACACAAAGAAATTGTTACAATTTTTATAATATCACACGAATAAACTGTCAGTTTTAAATGAGCAGGTAACCTATGATTTACTGAACTAAAAAAGTTTGGGTCAAGTAAATTATTTAAAATTGTAAATTAAGTCAACGAGTGGTCCGCTAAGGTGGAGAACTGACAAGCTTAAGATTAAACTGAGACATGCTACTTTGTCCATTTCTGCTGCTGTTTGTTCAGAGATGATATATGCCAGGAGGTGATTGTTTAGTGCCTAAGACAATGGGTCCTCGGACGGGGGGGCGTGGTCTCAAGGCTTGGGAAGGTGCCACTGGGAGAGAGGTAGAGATTGCAGTCGGCGCACAGCAGGTCGACCCCACTTGAGCCAGCAGAGCCCCAACAGGAAGCAGATGAGAGTTTCTACATAGAAGCCATCCAGGTATGTCAGGCATGTGCCTCCCCCCTCTGTGCACACCTGAAATGAAGCACAAATGTGAATTTCAAGCCACGTCAATTTTTATGAAGAATAAAATATATAATCTACATACAAATTACATGAACATTGTAAGACTTACTACATCCTTATAAGGTTTTTTTTTTAATTTATACATACATATAAATATTTTCTTAAATTAGTTGTAAGTATTTTCCAAAATGGTAACATGGTCATAACACCAACTGTAGTGCTACAGACCACTCTTACCTCAATATAGTTTTTTAATAAAGGATATGTGAAAAGATCCAAAAAAAATTCTAGCATACTTTGAACATATTAGAAATGGACTATTAATTTAACATTGAAGTTGAAAATTTAATATAGATTGACCTGTTTGTCGTGGTGAGTGAGGCAGGTATTATCTAGGAGGCGTGTGGCATTGACTGGTAGAAGACTGCAGCTGCGGGATGTGAGAGGGTCCACGGCCCACAGTGCCAGCGTATTGGGCCAGTTGCTGCCGAGGTTAGAGAGCGTGTTGAGGAGCGTCATGTACGTGCCCCCTACCAATGGATCCGATACGCGCGCGAAGAATGCCATCACTGCCACAAACATGCTAAACAAGCATACCTACAAGGACCGAGCTATTGTAAGAATACATATTTCATATTTATCACAATTGATTGAATAAAAAAATACAGTCAAAAAAACAGGAAATTCTTCAAGACTATTTAATCAAAATCAATTATATTTATTTACTCCACTTTTCTACTAACAAATTCATATAAATAAACAGTAAGTGAATCAATAAAATGTTTTGTTCAAGATTATTTTTCACTAGATAAAAGTAAATTAATTTTTAAAATTTTTGTAATTAAATATTTTTTTAAAACTACAACTGATTTTTTTTGTACAACAATATGTTGTTTGCATCAAACAAATAAAATGAACAGTAGGAAATATCACATGGGTAAAAATTGATAGAGAGAAACAGCACTGACTTGGTGGAAGGCATATAGGGCGAGCAAGACGAGTAGATACATAGACATGGGCGTGGTGCGCAGCAGTAATGGAGTACCGGCTACCACGGCTGCCGCTACCAGTCCAAACACCACTCGTAAAGGATAAGCACGCAACCAAGAGCTTAATGGCTCAGGTCCTGTTGACTGTTTACTCAGGATCTGCAATCACATCATCACAATTCTTGTACCGTGCGTAAAACTTTTAAAATGAAAAGTTATTTATTTTATTGGCCATCCAAAGACTGTAGGCATGAGAGAAGTTGTCTAAAACCTAGCGCACTTCTTAGGTGAGTAAATAGTAGAAAACTTAAGGTCAGATAGGAAGATTTTTTATACTCGTGCTTGACGTCTTTATCTCACAATGAAATCATAAAAAAATTAAACACTTTTTTTAGTCAATTTATCTTCCTTGTTAAATTTGAGGTACTTTATCATTTTTATGGCATTTAAACACAAATGGTTATGTATTAAATCACAAGGTTAATTTATTTAATAAATATTAAAAGACTTACAATAGGCAGCATAACTTGTATAGGCACCAGTGGAACGACCATTAAAGCGAGCTGCTCCCTTGGGACTCCTGCTTCCACAAGCTTCAAGCCAGAGACAGCATCGCTGGCACTAAATCCCACCTAAATTAACAATGTAACTGGGTTGAATATTTTATGAATATAATAACTAGCATTGGTAACTCCCTCCTTGATTTGGTTTAGTAATGTAGCATTTAACTATTCAATATTAAAATATTAAATCCCAATTTTTTTTGGGTTACAAATTTTCCTAATATGGTATAAAAGTATAAACCATCTGATCAAACGTGTTATTGTTAGTATATATTCAGTCTATTTTCACATGTTAAATAAACAGCTAAGGGAGAATTTGGAACCATATGTTCTGGCAGAAGTTGATGTCATACTCATCTCATTATTGAGCATACATCAAAGCTTGTGTTTTATTTGTTTATACTTTTTGAGAAGTTTTTGGTTGCATTTTTGCCATAACTAATGCTAGTTAATAATTCTATTTATTGTCAATGCCGATAAATCAACAAGACATTATTTACAATCTCTACGTTTTAATCTCTCCTAAAAAAATTATTCTAGCCCCCTTTTGGTAAGAAATATTGCACGCATTATCTAAAAATACCTTGGCAGTGAGCAGCACTAGGGCAAGGGTACGAACGGCGGGCAGGCGCGTGATTTGCCACAGCTGACTGTAGGCCTCGCGTACGGGCCGAAGTCCCCACTCAGCTGGCCCGCGCAAGTCGCTATCCAGCTCCTTCTTCAGCAGTGCTACCACTGTGGTAGTAGCTACGAACACCCAGCCCCACATATGCAGAAAGCCTAGAATCAAACAATAAATTATAATTTCAACAAATAACGCATGGTCAAATTTGGGAGAGATTTTTTTAACATAAACCACCATCATAATCATCAATTAAGTAGTCACTTATTTTATATCACTCTTTCTTATTTTATATCATTATAGACCAAACCGACAGATTCCAGCTGATAATTCAAACTCTTAAACAACATTTCAGACATTTGTGGTAATGCGTTATTACTTATGGTTATCATTGAATTTTAATATATAAATAAAAGGTGAATTGATTGGTTGAAATGTGAAATTATGAAACACCTACAGAATGTTTTTGATATTACGTAACCAGAAGAAATATTTTAATGTTTTTGAAAAAAAAAACTTTTACTGTGAAAATTTGTTTTGTATATAACAATTACAGTGATAAGGTTTTATTTTGAGATAAGCTATATATATAGTACAATATGTGTACATAATATATAATTAATAATATTGTGAGCATATCAAAATATTTTAGATTTACAAACAGTTTTATCATATTGAATACTTTCGTTATTATTGCAGGTGCCAAGTGAACAAATAATTTAATTAACATATAGATTAAAATGCAAATAGAATGCATTTAAATAAATTATTCAATATTGGTAGTATTAATGGATACATGTCATCAATTACAATCATAAGATAAATAATAAAAAAAAAATAATAAGATTAATAATTATAGATTGTGTAGCAAATACACTCAGGTGCTTCATTGAAAACTTTACAAGTAGGCACTCGTATGGTGCAATATTACGCTCAACAAGGTCGTTTAAAACACATGTTGACATTTTGAGATGGTTCCTGATGAGTTATTAAACAAATATAGTATATTGCATATAAATTTCACATCATACTTCAACAATCGTCCTACTAATTTATTGTTTGCATATTACCTTTGAACAATATTAGATTTTCGGTCAAGATTAACTAGAGACTTGTCTATCAAAGTGAAACTCCATTCAAATGACCATCGATACTGCCACTTAGATTTAAACGGCTGCTAAAGCTTTTCAATAAAAATAAATAATACTTAGCGTCCGTCGCCAACAGGCCATAAAGAAAGAAGCAATAGTCTTGTGTGTAATTGAGATCATTCATATTTTGCCTATAATTTGTTGTTGTCTTTTCTGTTATTAATATTATTACGAATAATATTTATAGATGTTATTTATTTTATGAAATCAAATTAAGGCTTTTTAAACTTTGACGCTGTAGTTGTTCTTACTAAATATTATTTTGTTTGATTAGAACAAAAATGATTGCAAAAGTTATTATATGATTTCAACATTTCCACAGTGAAACACACAATTTTTTACAAAGGAGTATGTACAACCTGAGAGTGTTACGATTCCTGTTGGTTCAGGTACAGATCGAATGTATGAGTTGCAAAAGTTGGCCGATTCAAGGGCCATGAATACAACGTATCCGAGAAAGTAGCCGGCAGTCTGGCCAACGCTGTTGCAAGTTGAAGCGTGCCCAACATTACACCTGAAATAAGCAAAATACTAAAATCAGAAGAAAGGCTTTTGAGCAACGCAAAGGATGAACATGAAAGTGTGGGAAACATTTTTTTTTCCAATAGTAAGACCCAATCAATTTTAGGTACAATAAAGATCCCAAGCAAACTTTTTACTAATTTAGAAAGAAATGTGCATACATAAACTAGTAAAAAGCAGAGAAAACACCCAGATAGTTTAAACATGTGAAATTCAAAAAGACAAATCATACTCTTGCAGACTCAACAGACTTCGCAGTCATTACTCGTATTTGCAAACTAGCAATAATATTTTACAATAAAAGCTGTGATAGTTGCTTGTACGTACATACATTTTGTAGTTACATAATATTTTTTGTTGAAGCCCAACAGATTTAATTTTTAACAAATCAATGATTTTTTTATTTAGTTATATTTAATTGTAGTTATTAATTAAATTAAATACACTTTGACTTTACGATAAATGAAAATAATTTCCATACCTTTTCAGCATAGTCAATGCCCAACCATCAACAGCAATATCTTGTGTTGCAGCCAAAAAATTTAGGGCAAAAAAAGCAATGGTCAGGGGGACCATGTCTGGGTCTTCACCAAACCACGAGTCCACCCGTACGGAGATAATGAGCATACCGATCCCCAGCAGGTACTGGGCTGGCACTAGCCATGTCTTCCGACGGCCAATACGACTCCAGTACAAGGCATCCACAATAGGGGCCCATAGCAGTTTCAGACTAAATGGCCAATTCACAAAACTAAATTCAGCCTAAAATGAACATATATATTATTTACATAGTTTCTCCTAAGAAAGCACAGAAATTATTGTATTTAATTAAATCAAATGACAGAATAATTATTAAAAATATATTCACTTCTTTTTAACATAGGAAAAAATATTGATCAACCATCATATACCATTAATATTTATACATTATAATATAATATTTTTTGACAGTCCATATAAATTAATTTTGGGTACTGTGAATCACATGGAGATTTGACTATATACATATACATATATATATATATATGAATGTGTGTGTGTGTAAAGATGTTGTACTAGAATAGTCATATTGTACAATATATGACTATTTTGCTTACACAGCTGGATTTAATGTTTTAAGTTGTTAAACGAATAAATAAATAGAACAATATAGCTTACTTGTTGTTTATAACTAACTCCTCTATTTTGAAGTAGCATAGGAATCGCAGCAGCTAAACCTAAAGGGATTCCTTGAAGGGTGTATAGGAAAAATAGTAAGGCTATGTTCAGCCTGTCTCCCCTTATGTCACTCGGCTCGTGAATATCTTTCTCATCGCCGTTGAGGAGTATTCTCGCCGAACCGTCCGATTTTCTCCGGCGCGACATACTCATGTTGCCTATAGTGTCTGTTTTACTGTAAATTATTTAATTCAGATGTAACTTTTATACAGCGAAAAATCATACGATAAGGTACACGTCATATAAACATTACGGTATTTACCAAAATTTTTAGATTGAGCAGTATTTTTGGTTGATTGTCTTTTCTATAACTGAATGGTATGTATATCTATTATTTTTGAATAATAATGTATTAGCTCTCATTAATGTAACAAGTAAATATTTAAAGTGAAAAATCAAAATAGAGACACGTCTCTCACTCGAGAAATCATTCTCCGGCTTGCCAAACATGAAATCTAAGTATAGACGTGAACATAGTAACATTTTAATTGTCAAAAAGCATAGACAATGATATAATTTTAACCATGCTTGACTTCCAGTTTTGGCACCTGAACAAAATATATATATAAACACGTCGAATTGGTATTAAATTAGCATAATAAACAAAAAATATTTTCTCGATGTGCTATTTTATATAAAAAAAAATATTATTATAATATAGACCACAAGATAAGTGAGTTGGTGACACTTATGCCCATAGATACGAGAAATAAGCATTTGTAGTTTTATTTTGACAGTTACATGACGGCGAGGAACTTTCCAGCTAGGTTATTACCGGCAACAGTAACTTATTTTTTATATATTTCGTAAAGTTTGTTTAAAAACAGTTGTAGTATTAATAAAATGCTTCGCAAGTGTTTTTTACATTGCATTAAAAACCTGCACAATCCTATACCTCTTCCTCATCTCGAAGAAACAACAATCGGTCGCAGTCAGGATACTCAAATTACAGACCCTAATTGTTCAAGAAAGCAATGTAAGTAAGATAGTTTTAAATTTGATAATATGCGAATCGTTTGTATTACTTATTTTCTCTACTGAAGATCTTTACCGTTATAACTATTTTAGTGAGTATAAAAGCTGACTGTGAGATGTGTCAAGTGTGGGTGAAACAATTAGGAGTGAATGCATCTGGAATCAATGGATTTACAATTCTAAAAAATGAATCAATACCTGTGGATGATGGAGCATACATTGAACTTCTTTTAGAAAAGCATGTTCACATGATCAAATTTGATCCTCCAAAGAACATAATTATAAATGATTTGACAGGGACAGAGATTCGAAACAGTTTAAAGAGAAAAGTTTCCATAGAAGAACAGGAAGTTATTAACAAAAAAATGAAAACATCCTTGAAAAAAAGAGATAATCATCCTGATAATGAACACTTAGAACTTCAGATACAACAAAACCCAAATATTGATAGTCTAAATGTAAATCCAACTACTGAAGAATCGTTGGATAAAATTGATAATGGTCTTCTGTATATACTTACGACTAAAGGAGTGGTCTCAAAATCTAAGGTATTTTAACTTTGACAACAATGATGTGAAAATTTTTGTACAATTTAAAAAAATTTCTTCTTTGATTATTACTCTTTTTTATTATTTAAATAAGTATTTATTTTTTAATGCTAAATTTGATTATGTTTTAATATTTTGTATTATACAGATAGCCTCTTATGACTTGGATGGTACACTTATTAAAACAAGATCTGGGCTTGTTTTTGCAAAGAACATAGACGATTGGCAATTGGCCTTCTCAGAAGTACCCGGAAAACTCAAGCATTACCATGCCAGCGGGTACAAAGTTGTAATCTTCACCAATCAAGCCCAAATCGGAAATGGAAAAATGAAAATTGAAGATTTTAAAACTAAATTACAAAATATAATCAGGAGAATAGGAGTACCTGTGCAAGCTTTTATATCAACCGGAAAGGGAATATATCGTAAGCCTTCTACTGGTATGTTGGATACACTCTCACAAATGGTAAGTAACTCTCTACACTGAGGCTATGTGTTTAATAATTTATTATTTGTTTAATATGTGGTGTCTGCACTTAAGTGAGTCATAATATCTGGTATAGGTCCACACTTAGAATGGATTGACGCATAAGACTACAAACAAATATAAAATAAATATTAAATGTAACTGATTTTTCTAGAAAAATGATGACATTGAAATTGATATGTCATCTAGTTTTTACTGTGGCGATGCAGCCGGGCGAAAAAAAGATCATTCTTTAGCAGATCGATTGTACGCTGAAAATATCAGTCTTACCTTCCACACTCCGGAGAATCATTTTACAGGAACACCAGAAGCCTTTTATAATAAACCCATATTTGATCCAAGACAATTAGATAAGAATGAAACAAATACCAATTTAATTGCAACTAAACAAGAGGTATGCAACTACCCTGTAACTGGATATTTTTCAATTAGTTAAATAGAAGTTGCAATTTTTTTTTCTGTATTATGCTATGTTTTAGATATTGGTCATGGTTGGTTTTCCGGGAAGTGGTAAATCTTACCTCGCAAAGCTAATAGCAAAAGAGTCAAAGGGAAAGTACCGAAGTGTCTGTCGAGACAACCTTGGTTCTTGGCAGCGCTGCGCTGCGGAGGCTGCCAAAATTCTTAAGGTATTTCAATTAAGTTTTTCCTCAAACGGCTTATTGCTCAGTTTTTTTAAATATTTTAATTAAGAAGTAATTGGTTAACTAAGTGCAATCAAGTTACTTTTTATAACTATGCCGTTGCTTAGTATAAAAATAAGCATTAACATTATTTTCTTTGAGTCCAGATGATTACAATGTAATACCCAGTAACATTTGACAAGAATCATCATCGCAGAGCACGGTGGTGTCTCATGAGCGGTATTTTTTAATTAATTTTATTTTTATTTACGAATTGTTACAACCCCAGGAGCAAATGTTGCACATAATGACACATTTATTCTGAATAAGTTGGATAGTAAAAATATAGGAGTGTATGTATGAAAATTTAGGAAATCATCTCGCCCTTCTTAAAGATTTCTTTGATTGACTTGTGTGGTATTTAAGTCTTTCCCATTTCTTTCAATTATTTTACAGGGAGGTGACAGTGTGGTCGTAGACAGTACAAATCCTGATGCTGAGTCCAGAGCCAGGTGGATTTCACTTGCTGCGACTAATGCGATACCTTGCAGATGCGTACAACTCGATGTGTCACATCATCACTCTCTCCATAATAATCGTTTTAGGCAACTAACAGACACATCGCATACATTTGTTGCTGATATGGTGTTTCATACATACAAGTTAGTATATTTTACCATATACCAATGATACAATTATTAAAAAAATAGAAAGAATATGCATAAAAATATAATTTAATCAATAAATTTTCATTCTTCTAGAAAAAAGTTTCAAGAACCTTCTTTGTCTGAGGGATTTGCTGAAATCAAAAAAGCTAAGTTTATTCCACAGTTTGATAATGAAGATCAAGAAAAATTATACTTTAAACATTTACTTGAAAAGTAAAATAACACCTGATAATCTTTGACTCATTGCATCCATTCTGTAGCAGTTAATGACCAAAGAAGATTGCATTCCATACATAATTAAGAACTGGTAATTTTTCAAATTTTTACTAAAACTACCTAAAAAAATTTAACTTAGAATTGTGTATCTTTATAGAAAAAGTTTCAACAATAATCAATGAATTCTTTATAATTCATATATTGTGATGATATTAATAGTTGAAGTGACATTTTTTGTTTTTCTTTTTCCAATGTAACAATAAATCTTTTCTTAAATATTAGTATTTCTTTTTAAATTTTTCCCTCAGACATTTCTGTAATGGTTTAAAAAATATACTTAGTTTAATTTTGATACACTTTTATTTCTTATATAGTACATCCACAAATATGACTTGTTGCTACAATTATTGGCATTTTAACAATATTTTTCAAACACGTTATTTATTGGAATATGGTAATTTATAGTATATAGTAAAATGTAATTTTCCATTATATTTGCTATCTGATGTATATTTATGGTTCTTACTCAGATGGAATAAGTGTATTATTAAATATAATCTTAAAGGTGTAATGTGGACAATTAACAATTGCATAATATTTATTTGTAAACCATCAAAGGTTTTGCTTGAAGGATTCTTAAATTGCATAAATTTTTATTGAAACTATACACAGTAAATTATATTGATATTTTTACTTTTTATGAAGATCATAATTATTCCATTTATATTATTTTATCTTTATGCACTCTTAAATACTCTAGATTGAATATTCCATAATTTTCATGAATTCTAAAAGGTCGTCTAAAAAGCACCTTCAGATTATCATTATCAATTTTTGTTATATAATTATTTATATATACATTACAACTCTTTAAAAGGCCTCTTTTTCATAATAGTAATAATTTAAGACGTTGAAATTATATTCTAAATAAAACAAAATACTTTACAAAGGAAAATAACCATGAAACATTACTTCAATAAGTAAAAACTGCTACATTGTACGCAGGCGCTCTTTGTTTTAATATTTTATATAATAGTAAAAAATTTCCTTTAATAACACGCAGCACTAAACATATTTAGTAAAATGCGGATTACAAGCATCATGTTTTCTATCAAATCTATTTTAAGAAAAATTTATACAAAAACTAAGGACGGCAACATTGAACACCAATTTAGTCAAAACTAAAGTATCAATATTATCTCTCCTTATTTTTTAGAAATATTATAACTATACATTTAAAATTAACAAATTTTAAGCTCAAACAGAATAAACATTGTAAAAAACCAGTACCATTACGTTTTTGTAGATGAAGTATTTTTTTTCTTTATGAGAAATTCCACCTTAAATATTTTGATTCTAAAGAATATTTAAAAATAGCAAAAAGAAAACACTACAAAGTTGGAAAGAAGGCTAATTTGTCAGAATTATGGTTTCTCACTGTTAATGGTCATTATTGTTGTAATATTATTTTAATAACTTTATTACTGTAGAAGTTATTAAGCGTTGATAAAATAAATATCCTATCTGCGGAAAGATTAACTAAGTAAATATTAATCAATATAATTAGCATAAATTATGTCTAAATTCATGAATCATTTCTGAGGACCAAATATCGGACCCTTTTAAAATTTCAATTAGATAAAACCGAAACTTATTTATTTCTATAAAACAGGTGCTAAATTTTATACTTGTTTAAAACACTCTTTAAAGATTATATTTATTTTTGAATGGGTGTATCATATTTCAAATCTTAAAATTACTAGAAAAGAAAAAAAACATAAGTTCTGGTTTTTTTTGTTTAAGTGATTCCTTTTTGGCTATAAATATAGGTTTTTAAATATTAATAAATAATTATGGAATTTAGAGGAAAAAATCTGTTTCTTTTTATTGAGTAATATATTATATCACATAAATATAATTTTTGTGGATTGTAGATGTGAAATTTGTTGTCATAATTATATGAAAATCTAAGCAAAAGCCATATTCAAAACAGAACAATATAACTATGTGTATTTCCTATAATTTAAATTTGTGAATATCTTATAATTGAAACAGTGCCAAAATATAATAATTTATATATATAACTAAGTAAGTACTCGATACAGTCTGGCATGCAAAATCCAGTCATCTATTATAATAATAGATACACATCATGTATCTTGGTTTAAATTTTATTCATCTGAAATAAAATACAACAATAAGCTTTCATAATAGTGATTACCCACCAACATATTTTAGCAGCTGCATACCTTCAAATGTTACATGTTATTTTCTATTAATCACAGCACTTCTACAAGGGCACATTCCATTTATTCATTAAAAATTTAATCTATCAAAAGTTGAAAGCTATCTACAGCTTATTGAAAAGGAATTTAAAGGTATAATACCACCAAACTCCTTTCATGTACATCTTAACCCATTCCACTCCATTGGTGACAATGTGTTGACATGGTAAATTCCTTTGTAACTCCGTTGACGACTATAGGTCGCCATAGTGCACCTTTTATTGTTTACCCTATAAGAAGTCTAGGTGCGTATTAGAGCAGGTATTAACCCTTTTTGTCAGTTTTACAAAGGAATTGCTGCCATTCGGACATATTCACATTGTTAAATTTAAAAAAAAGTCCGGAGTCAAAGGGTTAAAACAATACTAATATCATTTCTGGACTGCATGGTGAAATTTTCATTTTTATAATCATCATGCTTTCCTGCATAAAATCAACTGCCGTCTTCCATATCCAGTCCTATTCTGATACCGACCTCTACTCTTCCAAGGAGACCAGTTGATCCAGTTCAGAGTCGGAGCTGGACCCGTGTCACCTGCTGATGTACACCGTGTCCAGGTGAGAAAGGCGGGCGGCGCGTGGTCCCAGCAGGGGTGGACCACGCGAGCGACGCCGAGGATTTGCTCCACACAGAGTGGACCGCCGGGCGTACATTACGAATCCTTCAAATTACAACAATAAGGATTTACAAATTGTAAAATTAACATTCAACATGATATTGCAAATGAGGTAAATGATTAAATATATGTTTTTGAATCAGCTGTCAGCGTACAAGTGATTATTTTGTTTTTACCAGTTGTTTACCAGGGTACATCAGACAATTTTAGTCTAGTCATTTATCTTCAGTCTTGTTAGATAATTGGCCTTGCAGTGAAAAAAATTATTAATCCTATGCGACCAAAATATCTAGCCAAATCATTAAGCAGTAACTACTAGTTAAATCATTAAATTATAGTTAATATAACATACCTGCAGCATTAAATAGAACAATGGCCGGCCAAGCATCAGCTAGAAGTGGCGTTGCTAGCACAGAGCACACAAGACTGGCTCCGGTGCAGCTAAGCACCCCAGCAGAGGGCCCACGCACCGGCTGCCACCAGCAGAGCAGTGCCCCAGCCACTATTGCTGTAAAAATATCAAAGTATTATTAAAAATTGTCTTTTTTAAAAATAAATTTTAATTTATCTATTAAGTCCATAAGCTTCAGTTACTAGATAAAAACTATTTCTTTTTTCAATGGAGAATTTGAACATCATAATATAAATACAAATGAGTATTAAAGATTCTATAAAATAAAATACTACACTTCTAAAATAATGTATTGTAAGTAAAAAAAAATGTATGAAACATTTTGTCACATACCTGGTATTGAAACAAAGACTATTAGTGGTAGAGATACAGCTATTCCGATTGCCACTAAGTTGCAGAAAAACACGACTATGATGGCTCCTGCAGTTGCACGCTTGCCAGATGCGGCACTCGGCTCCCCTCCAGCTATGCCTCCACTTGAGTCAGGCACAGATGACACTACCTAGTAACAAAAACTCAATTTATAAACAAAAATGGCTGACACTCTCAAATTATGACAGTGATTTAGAGCCTCAATATTTTACGGAAATCAGACTTTAGATAAATGGGGTGTGTAGCTTTACAACATGTAAGTTCTTACTGTAATTCGATCCTTATATTCTTTGACTACAGCATCAATATCTGTGGATGATTCTCCATCACTTGACGAATGTCCCTGGTGCTCTGATACTTCGGACTGTTCAGAATGTTCAGACTCAGGCCCTTCTGTTCTCGACGCAGTGTACTCGTCCAGTAATAAGCATTCTCGCTCTTCTCCAGTATTTCCAACTAAAAATATATTAAAATCTTTGTTAATACACAAATAAGTTGAAGAATCCTTTTTTTGTTGGACTCAAAAAGCAAACAGCATTTATGCTTAAAATTTTAAGTTTCATATTAAATTATTATATTATGTAATAGTATTGATAAATCTATTTTTTTTACAGAAAATGTGTCATTCAGTAGACAAGCTGAACATGCAGTTTGTTTAGTGTGTCTTACCTTTGACAGTTTTTGGTGGCTCAGGTGGTACGGATTTTCTGACAGAACGGGGAAGGAACCATAAGCCAGCTGCTAGGCGCGACCCCCGTGAGGGACGACTCACTCCAGCCAGGCGTTTATATCGGACATCTATCGATTAAATTATCATACATTATTTATGTATAATAAAGAGGGCTGCTCAACTGCTTTAAGAAATATTATTACAAGTTAAATTATATTCTACATAGATTTTTAATAACTTTGAGTTATTGTATTTATTTAAGGATCATGGTTTTAATGATAAAATCTGACGGCCTAATAATTCAACAAAGAAATCCCCCCTTTTTTAATTTTTAAAATTAAATTTTTAAATAAATTTTGCACTCATTGCTGATATGTTTATTCTTGCATTAAATAAAAATATAAATAAGCTATTTGATAATTAGTATATGTGTCAATATAATTTTTGTCGCATTTGGTATTTTACTTGTTTATGAATGCATTGGTTGAAGTACCTGCAGGGTCTTCAGTATGGTGATCAGGTTGACAGCGCAGGTGCAGGAGATGGCCTGCCTCCAGCACCCAGACCAGCATCTGGCATGCACATGTTAGCTTAACAAGGTGGGCCATCGGACATGCGAAGGCGAGGATAGCTGCCAGACTTCCTGGATTTAAAAATATGCAAGTTACTTTAAGTAAGCCCAGGTGAGTATTGTATGTTGGAGAGATGGATTACAGGATGAAGTCTAACCAGCACTGAAAACTGCCAGTACGGGACTGCCGGTGGTGGGACTTTCATAGGCGAGCACACGGGTGAGTACACGCCAGTCGGGCCCTGCCATGGTGACAAAGCCGGCCACGGCCTGTGGCAACAGCTCAGTGGCAGCGAGTGCCAGTGCTACCACGGTAGCGGAAGCCATGACTGGACGTGCCCAGGGTGGAGGGTGACTCTCGAAGACTTGCACAAGTGGGACTGCTGACTCACTGTATTCCCTATTTACAAAAAATATTTACTATCCATTGACAATAGAGATTAATATGACAATAGTTTTTAGCTTATTTCTATCCTCTCGGGCTATCTCTGTATGTAATATTTTTTTCGGTAATTTATTGTTACACATTACTTTAAATAATGTTTTGCTCATAAAAGTTAAATGTTACCTGTATGGAGTTATCATACTGAAGACAGCGGTGATAGCCATCATGCATATCAGAGAAAACAACATCATAGCTGTGCACTTCAGTCTCTTGCCTGCAGTTCCAGTAATGGGAAGAGCAGCAGGAAAAGCATAAGTGCACGAAGCAGCCGAGAGTATCATCTGCCAATAATGCAATATTTATCAATATGTATACATATATGCAATATGAATAAACTTAAAATAAATCAATTGATCAAATAATAAAAACAGTAGAGTAAAATTTCTCAATTGTGTCCCTTCCTTCGCGCTCACTGATGTATTTTTTTGCCATTTTCCCTATTGCCAAAACATCATATTGTTTTCAGCGAGGAAACATCTCACAGAAAATTAAATATATAAGAATATAGAAATAAATATTTATATTCACTACAATACTAGACAAGCTATTAATATTAATATAATTAGCACATTTTTACTAACCCCATTCCAGCCGTTGGGAAGGTAGCTCTGTTCATTCCAATTGTCCATATTTATCCCCAAACTTCCGACAGCAACAAAAAAGATTACTCCTGATATAACAGACGCCAGAAGGATAGCTGTGAACGTTGTCGTATTCTGAAAAGTAGATTAAAATAATGAAGTACAAAATAACAATACAGCTTAGATAAAAACTAAACTACAGCGAATGATTTGACAAGTCTGATGCCAGCCACAACGACGGACTGACCGGCAAAGTCGATATTTTTTACTTGTATATTATAATTTTTAAACATGCTCAATGGACTTGAAAACATTGGTTTTTCATTTATACTTCCCAGAGGTTAATTTTCATAAGAATCTACCAAAAGAGGACACACACGACCTAGTGTCAGAATCAAGGGAAGTAAGTCGATTGAACTCGGCACCCAAAAACTGCAAAACCTTAAGAACGTTCTGATTAGATTTCCAAGCCGGAGGAACTGATTCAATACAATCGAAAAGTTCTATTACTTCAGTATGCATTTGAGAGTCAACGGCTCAGGGGAGACGAACGTCTCTGATGACAATCTCGTTTTACAGTCGGTATATCGGATAGAGCAGACTATTGTAAAATTGTATGTCTATTTTTTGGATTGAACGTCAATCGAGTGCGTATTTATTACCTATTGCAGGTTTATATTATTACTAATATGATTAGGCACATCAGTTCACCCATAGAAGATGATTAGAGAAATATCATTGCACATCGGTTCACATGTAGAGTATGATTGATAAAGATTCTCGATTAATGGATGCGGTTCGTCAGTACACCGGCCGTGTAAGTCTGGGGATGGGGATGTGATTTGTGTGGGCACAAATCACGATGATATATTTCTGAGAATTTCTTTAATCATCTACGTGTGAACCAATGCGCCTGATCATATTAGTATTGAAAAATTAGTTATCGAAGAAGTCAGCAAAAGTGAAGTGAACAAAAATCTTTTCAAATACGTGACATCGACATCGAGGAGTGCTCACCTCCAGGCCGCACATGAACATGAGGCAGAGAAGGGCGAGGGCGGCCACCGCCAGCGGGTCGGGCCAGGGCTCGGCGGCGGGCGGCGGGGGCTCCCCGAACAGCCAGTGGCGCGCGCGCCCGCCGCTCAGCGCGTCCAGCGTGCCCGCCAGCGCGCGCGCCCCCCCCGCCAGCGCGCCCAGCCGCCCCAGCAGCGCGCACCAAGCCCGCGCGAAGGCCCCCGGCCCCCGCACCCCCGCACCCGCCCCCGCACCCGCCACCACCCCCGCCTCCAGCGAGCGGCTGCACACACCTACATTCAACATGAAGCGCTTTTAGATATAAAAGGCGACCAGCGATCGGAGAGTGCAGAGACAGTCCTCGACAGTGTCGATATAAATATTGTGAATACTCTGCATGTGAATAGGTTAAATATAACTAGTGTGAAATAAATAATCTTTTGATTGTGGACCCGACCCGTTACAATATATACATAGTCAAAACTTAATACAAACAAATACGAATCATTTGAATCGATCACTTTAATTCTAAGAACACTGTATTTTGAACTTGCATGTTATTTTTACTGAAAAATACATCTATTGTCTTTTGGGTAGCGTTTCTTTTGCGTTCTTGTAAAATACGTTCATAACACCCAACGCTGTTTTTAATCGTTGAGAGAAGTCAATGACTACATTGTGTTCATACACATTCTTAAAAAAGAAATTCGCGCAATGCGAGGCATTTTAACGCGAAATTTGAAATTCGCGTTATAGTGAAACCGCGCACAACGGGGTCGCGTAAAGCGGGGTATTACTGTACCTACATAAAACGTATACACGGGTTCACTAATAAAATCCACTGGAATGTGCTATACGTTCCATTGATCGGAGGTCAGTAACACCCGTTAATAATTTGTGTAGAATTTATCCCAGCGATACCCTTTTTGTTTATGTTATTCCAGAATAGTGTCGGGACGCTATTTAAAGAGCCTCACCCGCTCCTCTGATCAGAGAGACCTCGCGGTATCGAAGTAGTAAGCACGTATATTTATCCTTCCGTGTAGTTATATTAAGTACGAATACACCGTAACCATGTACACCCCACTACCTGCGCGCAAGATCAGGGGATAGCCACATTCCGTAATATAAGCACAACCCTAAAAAAATATTCCCATATATTGCAGAGATTAATTCAAAGCAAGATTATTGTTACCGCTAGTTAGTCGAGTATTACCTATTCAAGAAAAGTATATTTTTAATGATTTTACACATTAAAAAGTATTTTTGGTGGTTCACCCTAGCGGAAATGTTATTTCTAATTGTATAATTAGGATCAGTATATTGCATACTAGTAGTAAAAGTATATTTACTTCAATAGAACAGTACCTGCTCACTAATCCTCTAATAATCCACCAAACTAAAAGCCTTCAAATTGTATTACCATTAGGATGATACTACACTGAAGTCCCACAAAAGCCTTAGTTCTCGTCATTAGCTAGTGCAAACATCATTTTAATTGAGTGCTTAAAAATCAACAAGCTACAGAAATAAACAATTAATTATTATATTATCACTAATAACAAAATAGGAATAGTTATATTAGTGCCACTAAACAATATTCCTTTGGAACATATTATGGGTTTTATTAAATTTCCAAACTGTTAGGGTGAATTTTATTAAACATAAACCGTTAAATATACTTAATGGTTACTATCATATACTGGATTTCAAATCGACGAAACCAGCATTAATTTCTAAATTTATTCACTGATAGTCAATTTCAAAACACTCGACATTTTCCAAGTACTTAAATTTGGTTGGCAGACATTTATTTTTTATTTCTGTAGAGGCGCTCTTGATTCAATAAAATTGGTCGTGATGCGTACTCAGTTACAACTTTGCAGAACAAAAATAAACCTTCGTAATGTTATCGACGAATCGATTTCCCTGGCATAATATTTCTGAATTCAGTACACAGTAATAGACGATAAGATATAATAGAGCTGGCTCGATACGCAGTAGGTAAGGGTGATCACACACGCAAAGCTGGACTGGCTCATAGGGGATCCTGGAGATCCTCAGAAAATCAGCGATTTTTGGCATACGGAATATTTATAAAATATTGTAAAATTGTGTATGCTTACTCGATAGTTCCTATATGTTACAGCGATCAATTCAACGCATTTTTTATTGTTACCGCTAGTCACTACAGTGAACGTCAGTGTACTTACCCGTAACTAGTCGGTCGATTATTTTTATATAAAGGAGATACAGATTAAGGATACTTTAAATTACTTAACATAGTAAAAAGTATTTTTGGTCGCTTACAAAATTGATTTTATATCGATTCATAAAACTGTTTGCAAAGATTTAAACATCGCTGTAAAAATAAAAATAATAGCTGGAGATGAAGGTGTGGCGGTAGAGAGTGGTCCGCGAGAGTTTTTTTTTTACATATACTGTACACAAACTCAATAACGAAAAGTCTATGAACGCTACCACCTTGTAAGCCCCACAACCTGCGCGCAAAATTAGAGGATAGCCACATACCGTATTGGAAGCATAGCACTAAGAACTATTGAAAATTGATATTGAAATGAAACTTGAAGAAAATATTACCTGTACAAATAAGTATTAAAGGATTTTTTTCAAGTTTGACGCTTTATTGTGAAAAAATTGTCACAAGTCACTACTTTTTCCCATCTTTCTGGCAATTTTCGGATACCATCTCGAAAAAGAACGATGTGTCTTTCGATGCGATCCACGAATCGATCCAATTTTGAACTTCTTCAAAAGAGCGGAAGTGCTGACTATCAAGAGCTTGCGTCATCCACTTCAGCGAAATGACTAAGCCTAAAAATGAGGTTACAAAATGAAGTTAGTAGCAACACTGTCCGTTTCGATTTAATACTAGTTAAATCCTTTAGAACTTATTTGTACACCGAATATTTTTTCCCAGCGGATCGCATTAATCGCGGCCCGCTGAGCAGTCGGCTCTACGCGGGGCCACGCCAGGTAAGCCAGGTAAGCCAAGCCAAGAGTGAGAGTGAGAGTGAGAGTGAGAGTAAGAGTAGGAGTAAGAGTCTCACCGCCGAGGGCCGCGGCGAGGGCGGCCAGGGGCAGGGCGGGCAGGAGGGCGCGCCCCGCCCCCGCGCAGCCCAGCGCGCCCAGCCAGAAGGTGCCCAGCGCCACGCGGGAGGGCCAGCCCTCGCACCACATCCCGCCCCCCTCCACTCTCCACCTGCAAGTCCACCGCCACATTAGCGCAGAGATCACCATTCCACAGAGACAACCGAAGGGCACCAGGCATCGGTGAGAGTCTGATCGGAAGACGAGCCGGTGACGACGGCGGGCCCGACCACTCGCCGGCTCTTGACACGGCGGAGTCGGACGCCGGGTGTAGTCAATTCGTTAATCGAGTTTTTTTGATCATTTTCTAGTCCAATCAAAAAAAATTAAATGCAAAAAGTTAGATACATCCCTTCTTCCGAACAGAATATATTTTTATTTCTTATAAATTTACTATTAATATGATAAATATGTGTTGTTCCGATTAAAGTGTAGGAATTTGAAGATTCGTCATGTCCCTTTCCTAAGAGTCCTAAGCATTTAAAAGTCTTTTTTCAAATTGTAAATTGAAGATTGAATATAAACCCTGTGCGATATATTATTTTAAAAATTAAAAAAAAATTTTTTTTTAACAAACTTTGGTTTTGAAAAGTCGTCATTTTATCCAATTTTTCAACATCTTCAAGATTTTATTTTACCCTGAAAATGGACGTTAATTAAATTAAAAAAAATAGATAAATATAAATTATAGTTTTCTCAATACTCTGTAAAAAAATCAACTTTCGACATAGAAAAATAAAGTGACAATTAAATTAATTAAATGACACGATTTCGCCAGGTAATGGACTGCCTCTGGTGTCCGGTTGGACACCAGAGGCAATTAAAAGGCTGGAAGCAACTGCCTTAAGCTTGACTCTGACTGAAAAGTCGTAAGTGAAAACATCAAGAGGTGCTCACAAAGAGAAGGTTTTCTCTCCTCAGTGAGCTTGCCGAGGTGTATGGCTTCAAAATCAAAGTCACACCAATTGAGAAGACACCATCGGCTGATTATGAATCGGTTATCGGTTATTGCTACGGGTATAGTCAGCTTCAATATACCAATAAAAATAATCATACTGTGACAACTAATTTTCTTTAAACTATGCAATAACATGAGATTTCTTCGTAAGTGGAATCTAAATTATTAATTTACCAAGAAAGCTTTCCGGATAGCATATGCGTGCGTGCACCAATTGTGTCTTGTCTTGAAAAGTAATACCCTCAGGAATCACCGAAGGCAAGTTATATACTTGAAATATTATTTTCTGCATTTCAAAGCTGTTATAAGAACAGAATATTTTAATCCGATACAAAAAATATTTTAAAAAAATACTGTGCCCGTGGGCTGCCAATATGCAACGCTCGATTCGAAAGTATTTCCTTGGTTTTAATAAATTGTTTGTTATATTATTTCAGGTACTTTGCAACTAACTATAGTTTTGAATGCCAATTTTATAAAAAAAATCGTTAATCATTATCAATTCGTTTGAAAAACTCTTTACATTTGTTACACATAAAAAGTTTATAAACTATGGCAACTGTATTTTTGTTCAAAACAACTCGCGGTTTGAGGTTTTAGAGCAATAGCCAAACATTAAGATATTTGTAAAATAGTATGAGATTAATAAATAACATAATAAAAACCACGGGAATCATTATTGAAACATAATGTTTAAATCAAAAAGTATGAATATGTAGATATCAACATGTTTTTACATTACTTGTATTGTTCATTTTCATTGTGTATATTTTTTAGCTTTTTAATATGATCAACTCTGTTATTCATAAAAATATTAAATTGTACTTGCCTAGATATTCCGGTAGATAATTTTAGGTTATCGATACTTGCTTGTCATTTATTTCTTGCAAAAAGATGACATAATACTTCTCCATAAAAATAGGCTAAGGCACGAAAATAAGTTTATTTTATAGTCCACCTTCGGTATTAAAAAATAACGTAATTTTACATCACAACGACTTCTCCCACTCAAATTAAAAATAATTCACCGCGGATATTTTACCGAACCACGAAATCTAAAAAAACCCCAAACCACACATCTAGAAAGCCTCAACTGAATTAAAACACCGGAACACTCGTCAAGCATCGTTTCAGAAGCCTGTTTTTCAGGAGAAACGTCAATTAAACGTCAAAAACACGACATCTTCCCGGAGGCGTTTTGTTATGAAATATTGCTTTAAATTGCGATAATCTCGTTTGGAATGGTTCTTGGCGATGCCACGTACGAATTAGTATAAAAATAATCAATATTTTGCAGGTTTTTCGTGTGTTGTATGAATTATTGAATGCCGTGTTACACGGGAAACGCTCAGCAGACCGCCGCCTGGCGCCCGTCCACCCGCACTGCGCGCTTTGGAGCGAGAGGCCGTCACTTCTGGCTCGCTCTGTCTCGCTCTGTCCTGAAAATCGATTCGCCGCATTGTTTTGAAACTTTGTGTTATAGTTTTGCTCTGATCTAATGTCAACCCCATCGGAATGAAAGATGACTCACAAGGCAAAAAGGTAGGGTTTCTGGGCTCTCCTAGAAATGACAGAGCTTGGCTTGTCGAAACGCAAGTTAAAAAAAGTTTTATTTTATTTTAAATCTTTATTATTAAATTAAATGTGCAATTTTGGGTTTTGTGAACTACGTTTATTAACTTTTAAAGGAAAATAATAATGGTCACCATTAATTTATTTTATTTACATTATCAGAAAACTTATATGTACAAGACTTAAAATAAATGTTTTTTTTTAAACGAACGCATCTATGCATAATAATCATAATTATTTTTTTATATTTTATTTCGTCCACACCGAAAATAATCACTCTTAAATATAATTTATGGCATTTATAAATGAATTTATCTAATAATTTATTATACAATTCATAAAAAGAAAATAATTTTTTGGTTACTTCTAATATTAGTTCAATACAATTTTGTGCATCAATTTTATTGACACTTATAATGAAAATAGACTTCAATACAACTTATTAATTTTTGTTTTAATAAATTATTTACGTACATATTCGTTAGTTTTGTAAAACGCGTATTATTTTATTTAAGTCGCTGTAAAAAGTCTGGATGGTACTGGGTTCGCTGCCTGGGGATGAAGCCCGCGTGCACCAGCACGTTGTAGATCTGCCTTCTCGGAATTTTCTCAGCATCCCTTGAATGAACCTGAAAGTCCACCAGTTATTTAATTTTTTTAAAACAAATTTGCTGTTTTCACAGGCTTATTGTGTATGCAATATTAAAGTAATCAATTTATAAATTAAACGAGTCTGCAACAACGGCACCGTGGCACTTGAGTAGGTGGTAGATTTTAAGGTTGTATTTTGTATTGATTATTAAAACTGAGAAAAACACCAGTATCAATTTTTTTAAATAAAAAACATCTTATTTTGTGAATAGTGTAATTTGTCGTTGGTTGTTACAGTTGTGACGATAATACCTGTGTTTCTCCCTGCGCGAGCCACGAGTGGGCTGCGAGCGCCCGGGCGGTGCGCGGGTCCTGGTAGAAGGGGTTGCGCAGGTGAGGAGAGAGCCGCGCCTCCAGCTGGGCGCTGCGCTGCACCGCGGGGTGCACCTGGACCCCGCCCTGGAGCCCTCCATGGACCCCGCCATGGCCCCCGCCATGGCCCCCGCCATGGAGCCCGCCCTGGGGCCGCGCGCCCGCCTCCAGCCACGCCACGCACGCCACGCACAGCGCAGCCAGCGTCAGCCGCGACAATGACACTGCAACACATACCGTATCATACCTACCTGTGTCTAAAACTCATCAAAAATTAAAACCAATATTATAATCTAAATCTGAGTTTATACAAGTATCCTCCCCGCTCTCCCCATTCTGTTGCTTGTGCATGACTGCCGTTCTGTACCCTGAACGTGTATAAAGGAGTAGTGGACTTTGTGGATGTGCTCTATTTTTTTTTTTTTGGGGTGGCATTTTCACCAAGGATCGACCTTGAGCACTTCGCTGGATTGCGGGAGCGTATCCTTTATTCTTTTGCCTCCTTAAAGGCACATGGGAAAAGAGAAAAACATTTACATGTACAAAAAACTCGGCTTCACATGTCCTTCAAGGATTTTCTTCTATTCCGCCTCTGGGGCGTGCACCTTGTCCTCGTCTTTTTGTGCTCCTGCCGCTGGAAGGCGGCGGGTACAGAAGAAGACGCTGTTCTTCGTTGCCCGAGTGCTCGCAGGAGACGTGCGGATGAGAGAAATAATCCGCACGTCTGCGGCGCACGTCGGTGTTGAGTTGGGGGGGGAGGGTTCCTGCTATTGTTTCTGTAACCTGCTGCAGAAAGATTATCAGATCTAAACGCCAGAACTTTGTAAGGAAAGGATTATACAATAATGCTGTTGGGCAGCAGCAATACGCAGATTTTTCCTTCCAATGTAAAACTGCGATGTAGAAGAACCCGGGGACCCACTACACTATTTTCACATTATAAAACCATGAACACTTTCTCAGCATGAATATATGTTCAGGGAAATGGTCACCAACTTCCCCTGAGGAGAGGCACTTGAAAAAGAATATACAAGTATGCAGGGACTGACAATTGTACATCACTTTTCTAAAACGATGTACAATTTAAAAACTACTGTTTATTTTTATATTTAAAACGGAAAATATCACCTAATAATAGAGTAAACGAAAAAGCGCTCCAAAATATTGTTTTATGTATGAATTTTCACAAAAAAAACCCAAATAATTTATAAATCATTATACATCAAGTGTAAATTGCCTATTTCAATTCATGAAATAGTTTGTTCAGGGTTACAATTATTCAAACAACGCATTTTTTATGAGATTTTTGACGTTTACCACCCTGAACATGGTACAGGGACCGAAACGACGAAATCACCAAAAAAACAGCATTTTTTATAATTATTATAAATTTAAATTATTTATTAAAATTTTTGATAAAAATATTGAACATATTGACTTACAACGTTCTCTGACAAATCTTATTTATACGTTGGAATTTTTTTACATCAAATAAAATTTAATAGATTGTTTCAATTTTTGCAATATTTTATAATTATTTTATCAAACTCAAGGGATTAACATTTACAAGCGCCTTGTGGCACGTGTCTCCCATTTTGCATTTAAATAGCATATTTATGCATGTAAGTAAAGTATAAACTCATTACGAAAGAGGTTGCATCTAGGAAGCTCTATCGAGAGTGAAAGCAGACAAGCGACTTTCATACTCCTGCAGCCTTCTCCCTCGCTCTCCGGTCGGCGTGCACTTGCCAAAACGAGACGAACGATTGAGCTCAACACGGCGAGGCAATTTTTACCTATACAACGACAAGCGATGCGTGCCTTCAAATCAATCTCACGTATTACTTATTTTCATTTGCCTTGTCGCGGAAGACATTCTATTTCCGGTTTCAACTGTGATGAAAGCATATTTTTTAAGTGCAACGAATTGACCCTTAATGCGAGAAGGTCACTCGTAATTTATTTTGCTTAGCAAAATATTCACAGTGAAAAAGTAAGAGCAGCAAAACAAACTGTTATTACTTGATTAAAAGTTATTTGGGTGTATTTGGTACTAAAAAATATTTTGGGTTCAAATGCATTTTCTTCACGCACTTTCTTCGGGCGATTTACTTCCTGTAAGCGATTGTGTCGACGAGAATATAGATGCTGTTAGCTTGCCCGACAATGCGGAAGAAGTCAGTATAAAAACAGGATAAGTAAGTTAGCATTGCACCGACGTGGAGGCTTCATGCAACATGGTACCAGCGCCGATACAACCGTGAACCGTGAACGTCATCACCACTGTCCCCATGCAAACGTCATGGCGATCGGTTTCCAAGTTACCCGTTGGCATATATTCATAAAATAGCTAATTACTAGACGGAAGTAACAGCAATTCCAGTTTTATAAAAAAATGGTAATAAACTTTGCCACATCGCATCGATCTTCCTTTAAAATCACAACCTACTATGATTTTAGGATTCATTAGAGATGGTCCCAGAACCCAAACTAAAATTTAAGAGAACCAAAATTGCCAAGCAACTTTATTCCCAAGAAATTTTTAAATCATCTAATAAAACCAGTTCCTAAAACCTAAGTTCACATGTGTTTTCCAAATCTTACCTATAAACCCAGATAATTCGAAAGAATACAGTTTTTATATAAAATATAAACAGAAGTAATAAATTTCCAACAAATTTACTTTTAGTAGGAATGTAAAAGAACAACAGATAATCCAAATGTCTCATAGGTCGGATAATTTAAAGGTCAAATATTTTCAGGTAATAATTTATAGAAATGTTGTCCCGAAGTAAATGGTTTCTTAGTTTCACAGTGTGTGCCTGAAATGCTGATTGCACATTCGAGTGACAAATCACGTGAGCACATACAAGAGGAATCGTTGTGTATTTTTTGTAGTACATAGAAGGGGAGGAGATTTTTCTTCAACGACCATTTCATCATTTACACATCAAAGCCTTTCGCATTGTATGCAGCTCGTGAGTATTTACATAATTTCTGAGAACTAGCTCGTAACAAAGGACGTGACGTGTAAAAAATATATCAAAACTACACAGAGTCGATAGTTGAATGCTTTCATGTAAATATGTATAAAATGAACAGAAGAGTTGTATTATTCAATAAACATTTCACAAAAAAATATTCACCGTTATATTGAGGCTTTTTCTATAATATAGGCCAAAATATATTTGATTGTAATGTAAAGTATACAATTTTTCTGTTACCTGTCGAATTACACCTGTGCACGCAATGTCTTTTGTGTTCTTCACACAAAAGACGACCAATGACAAAATAACTCTTCATATTTTAGATAGCAAAAAATAGGTTTATTGAATATCGTTGTGTTAGCGGTTTTCAGCTAAAGTATAACAAGATATAATGCATTTATTTCAAAAGAATTATGCATATTATTCTATGGCAAATGCCGCGCGTAAAGGCTTTTTATTTTAAAGGGTATTTTGTATTGAAATTATACAAATATAATACAGGGTAAATGTCAGCTTTAACGAAGAAAAAAAAACAGAATAGAAAATTTATATTTTGCGTTACAAAGTTGAACTTTGTTGAAGTTTCTCAATATTTTATAGTAAATAAATAATAAAAAATATTACTACGAGTAAAAGTAGCTAATTCTATCCACACAGTGTTCACTGAACAGCCCTGGGCCCAGAATTAAATTCCTCATTATATTATTAACCTTAATTAGTTTTTTTTACCGTGTTAAGTTTACAAACTGAAGTAAAAGTTTATCTGTAAAAATATAATTTTATAGTTAAAATAAAACTTGTGTTACATATTTTCCAGAATGATAATATCAAAGCGAAGATAGTAATTAGTTACGTATTTTTTTTACCGTTATTGATCGGTATAATGAAACATCAGTTTACGAATCGAATTTTTTTTATTGTATTGTTAGCGTCTATTGTTATTTTTTCTTTGTTATGTTTGACCTCTACGCACAAAATATTCAATACATAGCCTCCCCACTATAAATACGTAGTATTTCTTCAATATATCATTCAAATTATTCAATGGAAATTAAAAAAAAGGTATTACTTTCGTTTGGAGAAAACCTCAATAAATATTTACGTACACTTTTAATTTATAAGCCATGGTAAAATTTTGAGTAAAATAACCGGAAGTATCATAATTTTTAAAAAAAATGTAATGAGATATAAGACATGATAATAGGGGAGGGCGAAGGTTTCAGGTGACACTGGTAGAGACGTTCCTCTGGCTGGCAACTGAGGAGAGTTATATGGTTAGGTTAGGTTAGGTTGTGAACTAACGAAGAAGATAATTTAAAGTATTGTAATTCGAGCTCTAAACTTCAGTGAATAATTTTTTTGAAAGGATTTGATAACTGGAGGTTTTTGAAAGATCTATTTAACAGGTTCACGTGATGATAGAGCGGGTGAAAGTCTTAAGTAGAAAGATTTTTTTGTTAACGGAGAGCGTGATTTTCCTACAAACTACCGGGGAAGAGTGTGTAAAACATGTAGTGGTGGTTTATATAGTGACATATCACTGTTATTAAAAAGCTAGATTTAGATTAACCCATTCATCTTAGGTGATTAGACAATATTAGCGCCTCGAGTCACGTTTTGTTGTTTCCTCGGCTCAGGGGTCAGCGCGCCTCGCCGCGCAAAGGTATTCGGTGATGAAATTCCATCGGATATAATTACAAACAATCACATTGCAATTAGAAAGGATGGTAGCACCTTCGTACTTTTTCAGCGATACATCCGAATCACAAGTTCCAGTGCAATACATACCGCAGCAAAACCTTCGAAAGGTTTTTTCGAGAATAAAATAACTCAAAAGCTAGTCCATGTATGTCTTATTGGGACTTCTTGTTTTTTTTACTATAATTTGAACAACGTGCTAAAATAAGTTATCATAGTGTTAAATCATTATTTTAATAATGTGACAGCAAAAGCCTTTGAAAACAACCTGAAGGACGATCGATTTGAAGACGAAAATAAATGTAAATTTATGATACTTAAGGTACCAAATTTATTATTGATAGTTTGTTTCAATATGTGGATACAAAACAAGCGCTTTATTTTACACACATTATCAATACTGCATTTTAAAAACAAAGCAGGTAAATTATATTACATCTGATATTTACATATATTATCCGACAAATAAGCGATGTGCAACTTATTGATAATTTGTATATATATATTATTTTTTAATTTCCATATTGATTGATAAACACAAATTCTTTCCACCTCCATATCTGCCTTTTATTATTAAAGTTGGGAGAATCACTACCTTGTACGCAGTCAGTAATCATTCATACACATGAAAATCCACAAAATAAGAAGCATTTAGCATTATTGCTAACAAAATAAGATACGCCAATAGCACCAAAAAAATATTATAGTACATTTGATTAAAATAGCTTCAATCGGATTTAATGGGAAAAAAAAACAGAACTCACTATGTCAAGTAGCATATTTACGCGCATGATAATAGAAATTATTTAGTTATTTGTTTCACGATTCCAGTATCGAGGTGCATTGTGCAACGCTTCAGTATGTACTAAGTGTAGCAACATTGTAGCTTTAAGGCATAATTTTTGAAATATTTAAGTCGAGACAATGGCAACAATAATTTTGATGAGATTTTGTAACATTTCCATAATGGCGTCTTAGAAACTGCGGCCACCGCGCCGGCACAGACTGCAATTAACGCAAGCTCACATTCTACACGTGCCTCGTACATCATGTCTTCATAAACATTGTTTACTACAATTCAAAAGTTAATTTTGATCACCAGACGTATCCACAAAGCCGCCCATTGTCACATTAAGGTACTAAAAAATAATATTTTCCGGTGCATATTGTATAAGAATTGTTAACGTTGCTTTCTCAATTATTAACTGAAATAAACCTTATGGCCTGTAAAAAGAACCAACACTTCAATTAAGTAATATTAAAGAATGATCATGAAAGATCATATTTATATGATCTGAATAAATATGCGATTTTGACAGTTAAATTTAGTATAGTAGATTCTATAGGTTAAATGAAAATGAGAAGGAAGGAATTCACTGCAGTGATGGGTTAGGTTAAGGATTGAGGTTTTCTGTCTCTTAAGACAGCAATGATAACGGATCGCTAGATCATTTATATCGTCATAAATTTAATTGCTTATGAATCTCCAGCAAATCTTAAAAATTAACAGAAAAATAAGCTTTCGTCTAGAACCATTGCAAAATTTTACTGAAATGAATAATGGTTTCATTTACATGATTAGGTAATGAGAGCTTGAGTTTATGCATAATTATTAATAACTTGCATTAATATTATAACAATATTACTCATGAATGCAGTTTACCTCTGCCTAGTTTAGATTTTATGATAATAAATTTATTATTCCAGTCAACATTCCCCTTGGTACCCACAGTAGGTACATATTTATAAAAAAAAATTGTTGACTGCAAATTAAAAAAAAAATATTTAAAAAATTTATCTTTATACACTTGTTAACTCCCATTATATCCACGAATTTATACATGAGATATTCAGATTTTCTATGTTATTTTACTTGCATTCTCGCCATTACAAATGTTACATAATTCACTGGTTACCAACAATGAATTAGTTATTAACGCAAATTCGTAGGCATTATAATTCTGTTAATAAAAAAATAATTTTTTTCAGAAATGTTAAATACTGAACTTGATAAAATCTGCCTCTAAAATCATGGTATGTTATAGATAAATAAAGAATGAGAGCCAACACTGTATACTTTCAAGGGATGCATTCACTGGCGCATTTTTAATAACTCTGGTAAATTTGAGAATGCTGATCTTTGTACTTATGATTGCAATGTTTACACAAGTCATCATTGACCAGAATAAAACCTTTACACAACGTATATTAAATAAATAAGCAGTTGTTATTTAATATATATATATATATTTAAACTGTGGGTCTTTGGGAAGTATCTAGTAATTTTGATTAAAAACCTGGGGCGTCCGCTTTTACATTCAATGAAAAGAGCTCATTTGATTAATCTGAGCTTCAAGATATTGGTAAGTATCAATTGCTTAAATTAAACGTATGATTATTAATTTTGAGATTTTCCACCAATGCGGATGAACTAGATATTACTTCTGGTAAATTATTTACGATAATTAATTATGAAGATGACCATTTATGTAAAATAGTGATGAGTAAAATTTTATTCCTCAATTATATAAATAATCAATATATTAGTAATTATGATTAATGATAAATAATACGAACACACTCTATTATGTAAAACCATTCACATATAACATTTTAATAAGTAGTTAACTTAAGCAATCCTATTCAATTAGTTTTCAACTTAATTAACCGAATCTTAAACTGGTCCTATTTTCTTAGATTCCTATTTAATTTTTATTCATCATTCAATATAATTGACATGTTGTAATATTTGGTTTATTAGAATGCATAGGAATATCTTCTTTTTTTTACTGTCATAAATTATTGATTTCTAATTATCTAATTTTGGACATGAAAAATTAATCAAAACAAAAGTTGAAAAAAATTATATGAAAATTAGACACTATTTTAATCGTCGACCAATTACTTATATTAAATACCATTTATCTAATTATATATGTGTTATATAAAAACTGTGAAAAAAGATATGTCCAGTATGTATACATCCTGTACTAAATAACAGAATAAATGTTTTTGTATGAAAAATTTGAATTCATAAATCTAAAACGGTGTTTAAAACATTAAAGATAGATTATATTGTGCACATAAATATATTTTGGTAATCTTGTTGTTTCTCGATCACCTCGACTTTAAAAGAGTAGAATACAAATCATTTACACTGCGTGAGTATTGCTCCGGGAATGACATACGAAAATGTAAATAATACCGGTCAATCAATGTAAAATAAAAAAAAAACTCTGTCTTGGTTCGATATTAAATACGATTTTGTAATACGCTTGAAAGCTAACGAATAAAGAGAGAGGGGGGGGGGGGGTGATATTTTGATCACCTTTATGCAATCTTCCTCACGCGATAACAAGTAGGCAAGTATAGACTCACTGTTGGCAGAGCGCGTTGGATAATCCTAGAGCAAGTTCAGGCAGTCACTGCACTGTCGGCATGAGGCGAGAGCACTGCGAGTGTCCGCCGAGGAGCCGCGGTCCGCAGGCAGGGGCTCCCACCTCCAGCGGTGAGGCCTGCGCCCCACGAGCGCCAGCCGCAGCGTCAGACCCGGCCCGAATCTTTTAATCCCAATCAAAAAAAGGACTCCTGAATGCTTAGAGTTCTTGTAGATGATTAAAGAAATGTAGAGTATGATTGTTAAAATTAATGGATGTGGTTCGTTAGTACAATGGTCAGTACACCGGCCATGTAAGCCTGGGGATGTGAGTTCAAATCCCACACAAATCACGATGATATTTTTCTGAGAATTTCTTTGATCATCTTCTATGTGTGAACTAATGTGCCTAATCATATTAGTAATAATATAATAAACGCACTTGATTGACGTTCAATCAACCAATAGCGTCCCTTTATGTTGTAGGCTAATTGCAAGTTGTGTCGCGCCGTGTGAACAGGGCTTTACTCACAACGTCGTAACATTAAGGGTATGTTCAAAATCAAATTCCGATGCCGCTGTTAAATCAAAGTCTGGTTTATTATATGGTATTCATATCTTGCGTTATTTCGGGTGAATAGTTTATGTAAATATAAAATAATCATCGCTATCTAAAGTTACCTGTCGTTCGAAAGCGATGGTGATTAATTGGCATTACGAGTTCGGGAAAATATTAAGAAATTCGAGACCTTCTCCGAGTGTTCGATTAAATAATCGTTTATTTTTTGTGGTAATTTTTACTATCAACCAGTAAACAGCGTACGTATTTTTGCTAATGCCGGTCAGTAAATGTTATTGCATATAATTCTACTTTCACGTCACGTTTTATGATAGCACAGTCAAGCTGAGAAGCTGTATCGCCTCAAACTTATGTGAACCTTTCGTATATTATTATAATACTCGCTGCTTTGTTATTGGAAAGTATATTTAAAAAATAAGTGGACATCGATTATTTGTTATATTTCTTTAGGGTTGATTTGTATCTGGTAAGTTTATGTTTACGGATTTGCCTTGCCTTCGACTGCATATTTTTGGGTGACCTAGCGACAAATTATTTTAATATAAAATAACCGCTGTTATTATTATTTTATTTTTTTTACAATATTCTTATAAACAAACAAGCGCTCTCTACTATTGTTATTTCATAGATTTTTTATTTACCATGTTTATAATTAATCATATAATTTTTTACGGATCATAATTTCGGCAGGTCTATAGACCCTGCATAATAAAGTTCGGATTAACCATGTGAGGTTGAAAAAATCATGATCCTCACGTACTGCAAACATTGCTTGTTATATTATTATTATAAACACATACCCGGTATATAGTAGTATATTTTTTCGTGATGTACGAAAGCAGACAGTCGGGCGCCCTGCGTGCGAATGATTTGGAATCGTGAGCATGAGGTATTCCTTTCCGGAAGCTCTGCGCACGTGGACGAGTAAATCAAGAGTCTTTTGAGCAGATGGCAGAGACCAGTTTGCACGCAGACAAGGCACCAATCGTCTCTCTCTCCTTGGGAAGAAAATTAAACTGCACAATTAACAGGGGAGTGGTCTAAATCTACGGTGTCCGGAGTGGTCAGACATGAAGCGATGATATCAGCCAAGAGTTTATCAAGCCATAAGAGTTTATCGGCTGGAAGCTTGGAATGGTTCATTATCATTTATCGCAAGTTGAATAATACCTACCAGGCCCACATTGGCTCCTTAAGAAACTGTAAAAGCCTTGTCTTAGCTTTATAATGTTTTCAAGGGTGATGTATCGGATCTTTAATGAATTGAACTCAAATGACAACACTCACCTGGTTCCAGTTGCAACATTTTTATTGGATTGAATCATATCGTTCTGATTTGTTTGTCAATGTGTTGCATTGCTGTGATGTTTGTTCCGTGCTTATTGCATTATCGCTCCAGTATATACATCACCAGTGATTGCTGGCTTCAGTGCTAAAAAAAAAATTCAAGTTCATTCTCTATCTTTATATAAGCCTGATCATGCTCCTATAGACATTTACTTATTTGCAAAATCCAAATTATTTGAAGGTAAAGTAACATGAAGTTCATCTAATATTCATGAAATCGAAAAGATTAAGACTTTTTCAAAGACTTAATATGAAATGAGAAGTAATTAATATAACACACAAAAAAGTAATATTCACAGATCATGATGTTGGAATCATAAAAACCTGAAAATCAACACGTGCCTTAAAAACCGCTTGCTGACCCATCCACCTACTTGCGGCATTCTTCAGTTACAGATTAAATTGGTTTAAATGCTTCTCATTAAAATTATCTGAGATTGAACGTCTACTTATCGTAATACCAACACAAAAATTGTTAAACAGTCATTGTTGAGCACTAATTTTATTCGACATTGATACTAGAACTGTAGTAAATTTGAGTTATCAACATGAATTGCCTGGAAATATGCTTGGACCCAAAGCTCCAGTCTCCCAATTCGTCACTGTAATTTTTCTATTTTTATGATGCTGATCATTACCAAATCAAATTTATAATAGAGAAATTATTTGATATTATTAATATTCGCGGCACCACTTTGCTAAAACGTTCTCAATATATATATAAACATATATCAAATTAATATCTATAGACATCGTAATGTAAACAAAAAAAATCATTTTTACTTTAAATATTAAATATACTTTACATAAACGCTATTAGTTTTCTTTAGAATAATGGTTATTTATATTTTAATAAGAATATTGTTCATTCTTATGGGCAAAATAATTGTGAAAAAAATGGATAAGAGAAGTATCAGACTTTTATACTCATACTCGTAGGATGGTCTATTTGACATTGAATGTATTGTTCACTATTGATCGGTCGGATATTTTTGGCAGGGCAGATGTAGTAGTGTAACTAACATGATATGTGTGAAACCACATTTAATTATTCATTCGCTTATGTTTTTTTGAAGACTCTGTTAGTAATAAAATTTAAGGTAATAGATATATTGAAAAAAAATCTAGATATTTATTGTTAAAGCATTTTGTGAAAATTAAGACAAACTTGAGAAAAGTACTATGCTCAAGAGATTTAACACTGGGATCTCGCTGGTGTTGTGTCGTCTCAAATCTTCTATATGGAGTTGAAGATTGGACACTCAAGACAGTTGCGAAGAATTGAGGCGGCAGAAATGTGGCTATATATAGAAGAATCCTTAAAATATCGAGGGTTGACCGCGTCACGAATGTTAGAGTCTTGCAAGATCCTCTATTATGGCCACATTTTTCGTAACAGTAAATATAACGACGAAAAAAAGGAGCATTGGAAGAAGGAAGTTTATGTGGATGCGGATTTGGCGCCAGTGGCTGGAGGTTGGGAGAACAGCCGAATTAGTGAGACTGGCCCAGAATAGAAATATGTTCGATGAAGCGGTCACCAACCTTCTATGAGGAGAGGCACCAGAAATCAATTCGATAGATTAAACCTTTTTATGTAGTAACAATGTGAAGGGACTTATTGCAGCACGCTTTGAAAATAATAGAGCTTATAATATTCTAAATCATAATCAGATCTTTCGTAAGGCGGCGAGCCGCGCGGCTCTAAGCAGCGAGTGCTTCCGTATTCTGCAACAACTTGCATTTTACATTTATTGCACGGTGCAGTGACGCACTCTGCGGTGCTAGCCCATTGCGCGAAAACTGGCAGCCAGGTTGAATTTCATCGCAATATAGAGGTACCTCCATATGACTCATACTTTGGAATAAAGAAGTGACTATAAATATATCAGCATATACAATAATTCCGAAAATTACCTTGTCTCGGATCAAAGTCAGTATAGTGTGATCCCCAAAATCAATTCAGTATTGAATGCCTTTGTATATATTGAGAATGGTAACAGCTCGTACGTGATTCGTGAAACCACAAAAGTTATAATAAGCCTGTGGATATTTAAAAAAAAATAGTGGTGGTTGAATTCAAAGTAAAAAAAATATATGCTCATTACGAGCGTGAAGTTTATGCAAACATTTTAAGTCTTGTGAATTTTACAAAACACGGATATATTTAAGCCATGACAAGTTTTCAAGAGCATGGGTGAGTATAACCAAAAGCCAAGGTCTTCTGATTGAAATCGTTTTTTTTTTTTCCTCTAGCAACTGTTTCACAAGAGAATGAGCACGTATCCAGGTCAAGTCTGCCTCCTGGACGTGCGCACTCTCCGCCAGCTCGGCAACAAGACGCGACAGGAATTCACTGTCACTGATACGAGTATTGTTAAGCAAGCCCACCGCTGTTAAGTAATTGGGACAGAGTGTCAAATGCACGCCATCGGAGTTCATGTCGCTATCGGTCCGACGAAGTCTAGAATGCACGAAGAGCTAAGAGAATAAATCAATCATGTCTGCAGAGTAGATCCAAAGTTGACACCACATTCAATTAATTGTTAAAAATATTTAATAATTGCCTAGTGTATATAATCATGCGTCAATTTAAATATATGTCATAAGAATGTATAAATGATTAATATTTTACTTTGAACGAGTCAGTAAAGTTTTCAAGTCATCAAATATTGGATTCGTGAAGATTCAGTGGTTGCCAACATGATGCAACCATATTTAACGGCTCTGCTCGAGGCGACGTTTCTATATTTACATAGAAATTGTGATGTCGACGGAATGGTTAGTCACGACGCTCCTGTTCCCGATTTATGTACTCTTATCGATTAGATATATTTTTAAGCTGATAAACCGGATATCCGTTCGGTGCGCTTCCGTTATATTTAAAGTAGAAAAAAAGCTGATTTCAGTTTGCCTAGTGCTACCGAAGGCAGTCCTTAATATTGGTCCGCGTTGTTGTATGCTCGTTATGAAATAAATCATGTGAATACGTTCCTTGAGATGACAAAAATAAATAAAAGAAGCAACAAGGTAAGCGGCGGCGTGACTGCAGCCTGGGAGCACAAGAAGAATCCCAGAAAATCAAAAGCTTCGAGTTTCCGGGATTGGCTGGTCAAACTTTACGCTTTCCTGGAAGTCGTACTGGAGAAGACCAAAGAGAGGAGCAGGGACTACTGCCAGAACTCCGCCGTGGGCTGTCTCGCCTACTTAGTGGACAGCACTCTCCACTCCTGGGAGACGTCAGTACCTCTGTCTTAAATATACTCATTATTAAAGTGTATTTTCGTGTTACTTGTCACGACTGTAAGTATGTCTTTTCTTTCTAAAATATTATTTTTTACTACAAAATATACGTAACAAAGGTAGAATCTAACAATAATATCTAGTTATAATAACAAAAAAGTAATAAAATCAAATGACTACCATTTTATTATGTATGCATTCATCATGTTCGGAGTGGTTTCAGTCATGAACGAGGTTTGCCTAATGTCGAAAAACGTTACCGAAGAGTTCATGTTTAATAGATAAAATATTTAAATTATTAATTTATTAAAGAGTTTGTATCAAAAATTTTACGATAAAATCGTCATTCTCAAAATAAAAGATTGTAAAAAATAAAAGTGACTAATATTTCAAAAGACTTGTTTTTTCCTAAATGTATGTAAAGTTAGTTTTATGCATAGTGATTTAACGCATTTTTTTCTAAAATCACTATCGATAGATAAGAGAGTGATGAGAGATCATTATCAAGTGCCTCTCCTCAGAGGAGGTTGGCGACCATTTACTGAGCATATATATTCATGATGAGCCAGTGTTCATGGTTTTTTAAGGGGAAAATAGTGTTATGGGTACCCGGGTCCTTCTACACCAGAGGTTCCCAAGCTTTTTGTCCCGTCGACCCCGATTCTTCAATGTCACCGTATGGATTGATAATCTACTGTGGTATTTTGGTGATGATCTGCTTAAATGGGTATCCACTCTCGTAGACCCCCATTTACAGTTCATGGACCCCCAATTTAATTGTTCGCTGTCATCGACCCCTTCCATGGCGGAATCGACCCCTGGGGGTCGATATTGACCACTTTGGGAACCTATGTTCTACACTATCAAAAGTTTTTCATACTGCATTGCTTGATGAATACATCACCAGTTTTGTTTCTCTCGCGTCCAGGTGGCTGTGGGGCGCTGTGCACGTACTGGCCCTGTCCATGGGGGCGATGGTGGTGTGGATGGCGGCGGCCAGCTCGGCGGAGTCCCCCGCGGCCACATCGCGCCTCCCCGCGGGCTCCCCTATCACGGACGTGCCCCACCCCGCCGTGGCACTCTGCTCCCTCAACCTCATCAGCCGCAAGCGAGTCTACAAGTTCGCCGAGTCAATGTGAGTAGCAACCAACTTCACAGTAAGCCACTGCTAGTGGGACGAAGCAGATCTTCAAGATCCAAGGAATTTTTGGGCCTACCTTGTGAGGTACCTTCGCGTACTTTTGAAGGCCTGGAATCGATTAGCTGAAAACATATTGTATAGACTTCACATTTAACATTAGATATTTATTCGTTTTGTGGCTCGCTATCTGGTTTTGACATTCGCAATATTTCTGCGAGACAAGTGAAAATTTATAGTTTTTTGGTTTTGTAGATACTTGTATGATAATTTGCGACTAACAAAATAATGCATTAACTATAAAAAAAGCAAATATTGGCAGTAGTTTTACTGATAGACTATATGGTACACAAATTACATTTCATTGAAAAAAACATATAATACTACTTGCTGAATAATTTTCAAATCAATATAATATAATGCATCTCGGTACGGAATGAAGACTTGTTATTTCTTATATCTCAGATATGAATAATTAAATTCTAATTTTGTATGACTTGAATAGTGCATTTTAACTCCGTACAGGCCAAAGAACATTTCTGAAAAAATTAAGAATGATGATGACATTGCCAACATCCTGGCATACGCTGGTATGGCCTACGACTTTAAGGAGAGTTATTCCGACCAGCTGGAGGAACTGCACAGGATGATCTTTCCCTACAAAATCGACGGTCTCATGAGAAAGGTGAGTGTTGATAAAATCAAAATTAATTCTGATCAAAATTCAAGAGAAATATTTAGTATATTCAATACTTTTGACAGAAAATACTTGGCAGAATTCTCTTGTATTTTTTGTTTAAAAAAAAAAAATTTACCGTGATTTTCAATGATGTAAATTTATTTTTTATTGACTTCCAAAAATGTGAAAAATATCAGAAATACTTTGAAATGTAAAAATATTTTGATCGATATTAGTCTGTGAAATTCATATTAGATAAATTTCAAATATATTTACGACAGATTATTTGTGCAGTTTGCGATAGGAAAAACTAATACATTAAATGAAAAAGTTAATGGAGTAATTTAGTTATTGATTAATAACAATACACAATTGTCCATAGTTTGCAATAAGTTGCGAAGAAATGCTCTTGAAGTGTCAGTGGAGAGGATCCATAGTGGAGTGTTCAAAACTATTCACATTCAGGAAAACGTCCGAAGGGTTTTGCTGCGTTTTCAACTACTTGAGGATATCTGAGAACTTTATAAGGTACATTATCATTCACTTGAAACATTTAATGCTAACTTAACTATTTAATGCTCCTAAATAATATGAACCTATATTTTTAGAAATGATTCTGTGAGTGAATATGCAAAAACGGAGCCCATCACAGCGCTGGCGGGACAGGATAGGGGTCTCTCAGTTCTGATGGCACACAAGCTGGAAGACTATTTTTTCACAAAATATCCAGATGTTGGGATTAAAGTAAAGTAGTAAAATATTTAAATAAATGTATTGATAAGCAATCAAGGTGTTGTTACTATATTGAGTAAATAAGATCTGTGAACTTGAGTGTTATGCTGCAATTTTAGTTTTTAAAATTTCTCACATTTCGGTCCCTTTCGCCCTTAACCGCAAAATTGCTCACAAAAATGATTGCAATCTCCGAGCCATTAGACTATTCATATTTTATGTTAAAACGTTACTATTTAATACCTTTTAGGTGTTAATATTTAATCCAACCGACTACCCCGACGTGGAGAGCGGCAGTTGTTACCAGCAAGTCTTGAATCCCAAGACGGAGCTGTACGTGGCGCTGGACGCCGTCCTCCTCTCGGCCTCCAAGTCCGTGGAGGACATGGACCCGTCCAAGAGAAGCTGCATGATCAAGGCGGACAAGGCTTCGGCCACCGAGTTTCAGTACGATTCCTACAGCGACTGCATGGTCAGCTGTCGGGTGAAGAGCATCAGGGCGTCCTGCGGCTGCGTGCCGTTCTTCCTCCCCACGCAGTGGGAAGTAGGAGACTCGTGCGACTTTCTGGACAACCAATGCTTGAGTAACTGGAAGAGTAAGCAAAGTCTCAAAATTTTCTTTGCAAGAGTCCTTCAGGTCCATAAAGACACAGAGTGTAAATAATCATTTTTAATAATAATTCATTTTCTGTTTTTTGTCTCTTGAGCTTGTTTTTGAGCTAGCGGGTCTGGATCGACACATTTGGGTCTGACAAAAAATAAAATAAGTCTATAAGTGTGTTGATGCTTGATTTCGACACGGCAGAGCACTGGGACGACGCGTGGTACAGCGCGGAGAGCGGCGAGAGCGGCATCGGCTCCAGCAAGCCGCCGTGCTGGGCGTGCGAGCCGGCGTGCTCGGGCGTCACTTACCGCACCCAGCAGAGCGCGCTCGTCCTGCAGCCCGACAACATCAACGCCGTCCCCGACACCGAGAAACTACACCTCAAGTAACCCACCCGTTACACAACAACCTTTTTAATTTCCGGTCAGCTGTGTACACATTTGATTGGAGTTTTTAATTTTCAGGAGGAACGTGGTATTTGTAAATCACAGCGTCCTTCACGTGTTCTTCTCGCGGGACGTGGTTGTCCAGTTGAAGCACGACATTCTGTACATGTGGTACGATTGGCTCAGTGAGTGCTTGCATTTTATTCCATTTAGCTACCGATATTTTGGCCAAACCGCATTGTGACATCGAACCTTCATTTGGGATCGCAGTGTTCCGAACGCTCGCAGTATAAAGTCAACTTGCTTTTATCTAATTCTCTCCTTTGGTTTTCTCGCTTCTTTCTCCTGCAGCTGTTCATCCCGTGTGTTGCTTGCGCAGGTAACATGGGCGGGCTGTACGGGCTGGTGATCGGCTGCAGCATGCTGAGTGTCATGGAGCTGCTGTACTTCATCTTCGGGGGGCCCCCGCGGCCCCGGGACCCCGCGCGCCACTCCATGAGGGAGCTCTACTGGCGGGAGCTCCGGACGCACTAGCCCCGCGGCCCCACGGTCCCACGGCTCGGATAACAAACTACAAACTATATATATATATATATATATATATATATATAATTATTAATTATACCCCTGTAATAGTTGTGTATTGGCAGCTACGTTAAAATGTAACTTTACACTGTTCAATCGAGAGTACCTACATATTACACGCATGTTCTGCATACATGTTACTAAAATAAGGCTTAGTGGTTTTCTGCAATTACTTAGTATAATCATTTGTAAAATATTTATTCATTTTATTTTTGTAAATAAATAATTTATTAAACCGATAAATTTCTCAATTTGATGTTATATAACAGTGAACGCAAAAAAAATTGTGTTGAGAATGAGATTTTTAATATTAGGAAGATAACGGTTTATTTTGTGGATAAATTTCATATTATTGAGATAAAACCCCTCTGATAAAAATGATTTCGGATATGTGATAACCTACAAATAAAAATAAATTTATTAAAAGTAAAATGCATAAGGATTTTTAAATTCCTTATGTGGCCTATCTTTGCTCGGTGAAGACGATAAGTAAAATTAAGGATACATATTTACAAAAACTTGCTTTTCTGTAAAACGAAAAAAAAAGAAGAGAAAAATGTATCAACGCGAGTGAACTAACATATTTACTATATCAATATCCAAACGAAAAATTACAAAGGGTCAATAATTAAGGTCTTTTCTATTGTGTCTCCAAATATAGCGCATTTATTATTCTTCAGAATTTGAAAAGCTACCCTTTGAAGCTTTCTGGAAACTTCCATTTTATCGAAAGCGACCACGAACTACTGACGCTTTGCTGGATGAGCCGTCGTTTTTCAAACGGAAAGTGGCTGGTTTGATTTAATGTTATATTTAATTAATTACTAATAACTGTTATTTGAGGACGGCAACACTATGATCTTAAATATCTTAAGGGAGTTGCTGGAGAACTCGTCCATCCACGGGTTGAGGTTCACCGTCGACAGAAACATCAACTGGACCGAGCGGTGAGTTTAAGAAAATATATTTTGAAAAATCAAAAATTTTATGGCATAAAATAAACGTATAAATTAACGTTAAGTTACCATAGCACAGTGCATTAGATAATAATTTTAAAATAAAAACAACATAAAAATCCTCCGAAAAGAAACTCCTTTTTGATCCATATTGCTAAACTGTCTTTATTTTACTTTTAGATTCAAATAACTTTTATTTGGTTTTGAAAAATACTTTACCAACACTTTTTACATGCTTTGTAAATATTGTTTTGCGATTTGTTGCATACATAAAACATTTTTTTCAATCTCACGAACAACGCCTATCCCTGTACTTGTAATAATTTATATGCTAAAATAATTTGAGAAAAATAGCTTACGTATATTTAAATACTAATTCGATCTGTACTACACGCATAATATATCCAAATTAGCGATTGTCTAATGACCAAGTTCTTACAAATTAACCGAAAAGATTCTCGATTGAATCCAGGTGGAGTAATCTGATTTTTGTGATTTTCCGGTATACTGTAATGGAAAGTTGGGTATTTCATATCTGATGCTGATATAAATGCTTTAATATATGATATTGCGCTTTCTATCTTTCATTGAGGGTCTTCGACTCTAACAAAAGAGTTTGGTCAGTAGTTCTTCTCATTCAGATTATTTGAGTTCGGTTGTGTCGCGCTGATAGTGTTAGCATGTAAAGACCTAACAAGTTATCAATACTTGAATCAAGCATATTGTTATATTCAAGTTATTAAAATGATTTTACCAACAGAGTGTTCTGGGTGCTGTGCATCGTGGTATCGTGGTACAGCTCCTCATTGCTGATCGCCTCTTCGTGGGACTCCTTCATCAACAATCCCATCTCCTTCGTGGTGGAAACCACCTACACGGACTGGATCACGGAGTTTCCCTCCATCGTCATCTGCGAAACAGAGAATAACGACCGCGTCGAGCAGGCCTCGGACGAGTAATTTATCAATCCAACAATTACTCCATTTCAGCATTACAGAATTTTTTGATTTGAACTTATTTCAATCAATGAAAAGCGATGTTAAAGTTCAATCAACATAGTAATGAATTGAATATTGAGTTAAAAAATTTAAGCATTCAATCCACCAATATGTAGATTTATTTATCGCGGACACAAAGAAATTCAGCATTTCATAAAACATTTCACATAAAATTCGCAACTGAAGAACAATATAACCGGCCAACGCTAAGTTACCATATACAGTAAATCGTACATGAGACTGCATATTTTTATATATTTAACAATATTACAGTTTATGGACACCTGAACACGATTTCAATTTGGAAGAAGTTCTTAAAGAAATATCATTCTACAAGGGAGTTATTTATTATCTAATACAATTCTGCAGTTCTCCCGATTCCGATGTAAACTGTCCTAAAAGTAATTTTACTCATTATTCTTCTGCTGTAAGTATTATCCATATATCGACCACATAAGCATACGTACTGAAATACTTTATATATTTATTTTTTTGTACGCAGGTGCGCAGCAAGTGCGATGAAGTTTTAGCAAATTGCACTTGGACAGAAGATGCGTTTGATTGCTGTGAATATTTTCATCCCATTGATACGGAGCTAGGACCGTGCTATGCTATAAACTCACTGCAGGGAAAGTAAGATTTAATACGAGTAAATTATAATGTCTAAGTTAAATATCTGACTGCAGTCTAATACTATTTCACACAGAAATCCAAAAAGCAAAAAGTTACCAATGAAAAATGACAAGAGAGCCGGACCAGGAAAAATTACTATGGATATTCATGTACCGGCGAATGTATGTAACGATTTTATATATTTTTAAAAATTAATTGCAATTTGTATTTATTTTTATACTCGAATTGTAGGTGTACATCCTGGGCGAAGAAGAAGTCCCTGCCCTCACGACGCTCAATTCCGACATATTAATTGTCAATGGGCAAATTAATTACAGGTATTCATTTAACCCCGTTAGTACAATGATAAATAATCGATTACATTCGAGCCTACACATAAAAAAACATAGAATTATATAGACATAAATAATTCACGGCTATATTGTAATGTGCTAAGATTTATTTTCAGAATTTATGAAGGGATAAAAAGCAAGGCAACTGACCTATCATCATGTATTTTTTGTACTAACCCTTTACGGCTATACAGGATCTCAGTGAATATTTTGGTATAGCCACACGTGTAGTGCGCTTAAATGTTCGGCAACAAACGAATTGATCGGTTGATTTGATTTTGCCGATATTTACGTATTCAAGCAATCAATAACTTTTGACAGAGAGTACTCGGTGGAATTCCATTTTAATATTTAAAATATAGTACTCGGGTGATTTTGCCCTATGTTAATTTTTATTGGTGACCGGTTTCGCCTGCCTTACACGTTGGCATTATCAAACTGAATCTCAGTTTGACAATGCTGCACGGCTAGCTGCCAAAGCGTTCGAGCATATCTCGGGGTTGGCGTGGAGTAGTCAGGGGTCGGTTCGCAGGCGGCACATCGCGCTGCGCAACATCGAGAACGACCTGGCGGCGCGGGCCGTGTCCCCGGCGAGGAGACGCTGCCGCTACCCCGACGAGCAGCCCTTGCCCGTGTACAGAGCCTACTCCTACTCCGCCTGCACTGTGCAGTGCCGCAAGGAAGCGCAGCTGCGGGAATGCGGCTGCACCAGCTTCTTCATGCCCAACACCAGCACCGACATCCACTGCCAGCTCGAGGGACTCAAGTAATCAGCCCGCTCCACCCGCAGAGTGGCTCCGAGCTCGTTGCAGACCTCTCAAACTACAAGCAGCCCAATTTGTTTTCATCAAAAAAATCAGCATATTTCCAAAGCCTGCTGAATCTACTGTTACCCTAGTACACGAAAATTAGGCTCCTTGCAATCGCTGATATGTACCCTGCGAGAAAGCGATAAAATAGTGTTTGCATACTGGGATGGAAAAATCACGCTGAAAGGTCTGGAACAAATTTGGTATCACTCTGTTAATATTATTCTCGTATTTTATGTAAATATTACAGTTAATCGAAGTAAAAACTCTTCAGAAAAATTATGTTTTTAGATGTGCTTATAAATAATTCAGCCCAAAACAATTACTATCATAAACAGTAAGTGCATTTGGACACATAATCGGCAAACATTAAAAATCAACATAACACTTGCATTTGTTCAACAAGTTCTCTTACTGTGGTGTCTGCATGCTAACTCGGAAGGTTCTCTATCATAATCAGGTGTCTTCATGAAAGCTACGGCGAGGTGTCCGTGCTGAGGGCGGACTGGAGCAGCCGAGCCGGGCTGTACTGCGACTGCCAGCCCTCCTGCACGGAGACGGACATCTCCGTCATCGCCGACGACAGGACGGCCACTCAAGACGCGCACTCTCACGTGGAGATTACCCTTGACTTCCTGCCCAACGAGAAATTTAGAAGGAACGTCATCAGGGGACCGCTGGACTTGGTCGGTGAGAATCGTATTTCTGATTTATCGGCACACTAGTCAATTTTAACAACTGCAGCGATTCATTTCAAACTTGGTGGTTTGATTATGATAAGTTACGATTTGAGAGAAATCAATTATTATATTTTTAGAACATTAATTGTATTTTTCATCGCATGCCACTGTAATCGATAACTGGTCGATAAATTGCAAATATTATTGTTGTCCTGTGTAAATTTTTGGATATTTAAAATCGCAAAAATGGACGATTGCACTACACTTGTGGGTAGACTACATAAGATTTCAAATATATCAAAAAATTAAGACCTCTACACCCATCAGATAACATGTAACAATTTATCGGTCGGTCGTCGACTGGGTTGAGACGTCTATAGAGGCTTTTGAGTTTAGCATCTCAATGATAATTTCCAATAAGTACGTAATTTTATGTTGATTTCACTGAGATAAATTACCATTCTGAAAGGTAGCTTGACTTGTGGGTATTTATAGGATATATTACTCAATTGATCTGCTCGGTTCCGTTTCAGTGTCGATGGGTGGGACGACCGGTCTATTTCTAGGAGCCAGCATATTGAGTTTCGTGGAGCTGCCGTATTTTCTGTTCGTGCGGGGCTTCAACGATTTCCTCGCCAATAGGCACGACAGGCCCGATCCTGAAAAACCGCCGGTGAGACTCTCGTGGAGGGAGAGGCTGTCCAAGGCGCTGCGACGGAGCAAGCCTCGCAACAGCGTCCGCCCGACCATCAAGAAGAATAACAGCCAGCATGCTTCTTCTGGGATCACAAGAAAAAACAGAATCCGTAGGCAGGCGTTCCCGAAAGAGCATTATCAGACATATTTGAGAAGTAATTTCATCGGTTTTGATTCAGAAGTATACAAGGCTTATTAACATTGCTGCACATTTAATTGCAAAACGTTTAAAATATATAACATACAGACAAAAGGCACGTAATTTTAATTACAAAAGCATTGCATTTGAAGCTTATTTGAAGTATTATTGGTATAGTATATGTAGAAAAAAAATTCAGCAATTTATATTAGGCTTCTTCAAATCAATAAATCTTTCTTCAAGCTTTGGGTTTGTTATTCTATTGATAATCAATAATATCATGTTTGAAGAAATAATATTTATTATTATGATGTTTAGTAAACAGGTTAGACATATTGCGTCAATAATATCCAGGTTGAGTCAATAATGGCGTGAGTTAAATACTTATTAAATATGCAAGCTGCAGTTCCAAGCAAAACTGTTGTGAAATACTTATAAATATTTAACTAATTCGTGACAAGTTTTAGTATGCACATTAAAATAAATATTTGGAAACATTGTACTCTTTATACTAATAAACAGTTTTTATCAACATATTGATTTAATAAATATGGCCAACGAATTTCATACTCCAAAATGTTCCCAATGCGTTGCACAGAAATGTATTTTGGTAATTTATGGCAGGCATAAGTGTGCTACTTATTAATGATAGTTTATGGGATCCGATGAATATACTTATATAACATATTTATATGGAAAAAAACATCCGAAAAATCTGTATTAATTGCTTAATTTCTTCACATGGAAGTTTTGTATAAGAGATGGCAGTTAAATTATCAAAGATAATTAGTTAATCATTAAATATTTAATTAAATTTGTGGTCACCCTAAAATGTTTTAAATAATTTAAAGCAACAAAAAAAACTGCCTGATATATATATTTTAATATCTAGCTTATGCGGGCATTGCATCATCAATAGAAAATGCAGCTGGGACCCAAGGCTGTACTCAAAGACTATCTGCTGAACTCATCCTTCCATGGGCTTCGTTTTATAGCTGATGATGAAAGACATTGGACAGAACGGTAAATAATAAATAAAAAAAAAATAATAAAAAATAAATAAATATATATATATATATATATATATATATATATATATGTATATATATAATATTACTTAGATGGTTTTGGCTGATATGCGTACTGCTATCATGGTACGGGTCTGGCCTGCTGATCCTAGCTTCATGGGATGCCTTCCAGAACAATGCTATTTCCTTTGGGATGGAAACCACCTACATAGATTGGGATACTCAATTTCCGGCAATAGCATTCTGCGAGAATGATAATCTTAATAGAGTTTACGAAGCATCAGACAGGTTAGTATAAAAGATAAAGGTGCACCATTGTTTTCATTTTACCTGTTTTGGGAAACTCAATTTAACTATTGAATATCTAACTTGAGTTGAGATTTATTTTTTGCTAATGCATAAAGTGTTGGTGAAATGTAGATAATCTCTGAAAATCATTAAAACAGCTCAATATATTTCTGGGAAAAGTGAATTATAATTGCAATAGAAACAGGGCCTTGGTGGTTAAAAAGACAATTTTTTGAGTCTTTCTCATTATTTCATTTGTGAATAATTTGCCTAAAACACGAAGAGAATGTGGATCTATCAAATATTGAAGTCATCTGTGGTAGTAAAGTTTTTGTTTAATTATCTATTCTACAACCCTCTCATGTGTACATATTTTAAGTATATTAATTAAATCTGACACTGTTATAGATCCTATACAAGACACTGCTTGTTCATCCATGGGTTTGTATATTCAAACATGTATTATTATTATTTGCAGAATTTGGACACCGGACCACGCAGTTGATTTAGAAGAAGTTCTCAAAGAATTGGCTTATTTCAAGGGACTTTCATATTACACTCTTCAGTTTTGTAACAAAAATAATACTGACCCTCTTTGTCCAAAGAATAACTTTACCTATTATGCCACAACAGTCCGAAGTAACTGTGAACAATCGATCAATGATTGTTCTTACAATGGACAGCCGTTTGATTGTTGTACCTATTTCAATCCTATTGATACTGACATAGGCAAATGTTACATAATTAATTCTGTCCAATCAAAGTATGTGCTCTCCTATTATACTATATATCATCGCATTTATTGATTGACTAAAAAATAGCAGTTGTAATAAATCAATTTTAGGAAAAAGAAGGGATTTAAGAAGTTCCCAATGATAAATAATCGTAGAAATGGCCCTGGTCTTCTCAAGATGGATGTTCTTATTCCTGCTACTGTGCGTACTTTTTCTATAATAATAAGTATTATGTTTTGTTTAAGTGTTAAAGCTGAAAATCCTAAAAAATAGATTAATAAATTCTGTCATTGATTTGGGTGAATAGCCTCACTGATATAACATCTTTATGGAATTTATATGCTTTAAACAAATATTGTGGATATTTAAAATTTCAAGATCTTTTAATGTTAGTAAATAGTACCAACAGTAAAATGATAATACTTTAAGTATTTATGTACAGTATGACATACTTTTATTTGAGTTAAAATGAAGAACTAATATTTTACAGATTTATACCCTAGGTGAAGAAGAAGTCCCAGCTTTAACAACATTGCAATCAGCTTATTTCAGTGTAGCTGAAAATATAAGATACCGGTATGTATCATGAAAATAGTTGATGAATTTTGAAATTGCAATAATCTCATCAAAAAACATAATGGTTTTTAATATACAAATAATGTCAATTCTATTCTAGGCGGCATATTACTGTACGTAATATTGAAAATGATCCTAATACTCGGGAGACGACACCCGAGCAGAGAGACTGTCGCTATCAGGATGAAAATATCCTAGATGTATATCCTTACTACTCTATAAGTGCATGTGGCGTGCAGTGTCGCAAGGATGCTGAATTCCGTCTTTGCAATTGCAGTGATCATTTTATGCCCAACACCAGTAAGAAAATATTATATTAACGTTTTAGGAATTAAAACGTTAGCATGATTTCATAATGGGAAAGGATCCTTCACAAACGCCAACAGGCTTACAAACCCCAAGACTCTACCCCAGGGGTCCCCAACCTTTTTGAACCCAAGAGCACATTTTAGAATGCTGGTCGGGCGGCAGGCATCATTTATTTTTTCAAAAGAAATATTATTTTGAAAATATTGTGTTGAATAAATATCAATTTCTGGAAAGAATTACTATTTTGAAAATTATAACGATATAATTATTTTCGCTTATATTTCTCTGTTTAAATACTAAATATTAATTTTTTTCATAGCCTTAAATATTTTTTTATCGTGGTCGCGCAGCAGCAGGCACACGTAAATCGGTCGGCGGGCGCCATGGTGCCCGCGAGCATAGTTTGGGGACCACTGCTCTACTCTATACCAGAGTCAACAGTTTTCATCTATTCTGGGGATAAACAACTAGATAGTGTTTCATTATTTGGTTTTAGAAGAGGAAGATAAGTGCGGCATGAAAGGGCTGGTTTGCCTGAACTACCACTACAGTGATTTGTCAGTTCTGAGACCTGCTTGGGCCAGAAGGAACGGCCTTGTTTGTAACTGTTTGCCCTCCTGCACAGAAGCTGACATTACTGTCATCAAAGATGATAAAATATCGTAAGGTCATACATCAGATACATATGAAGTAAAATGTGTTGGCACAAAAATAATATTTACTAGAAATATATATCATTACTTTATATCATTTATGTAATGAAATCCAAAGAAATATATAATACGAAATATTTATATTGAACAAAATAAATTTTAATTTATGTATCTACAAAATTGAAAGAATTATAGCCTCCCTGATGTAAGATTAAAAATATTTATTTTAGGCTTGACAGTGACACGTCAGAAGTTGAAATAGAAATCGATTATCTCCCTTCCGAAAGATTTAAGAGGAATGTTGTTCGTAGCCGATTAGATCTCGTTGGTAAGTATACATTATTGTAACATTTGTAAAAATAAATATAAAAATGAATAAAGTAGCTAATTCTACTATCAAGACTTTTAGAAGTATGAAATTTACAATGAGTGTTTACTAAGTCTTATTGAATGACGTATCTTCAAAGTAAATATAATGAAATGTTTATTTTATATCATACATTTTCCGTGCGAAAATTTGTAATGTTATTGTCAATATAATTACATAACTGCTAAAATTTTATAGTGAAATTTCAGTTGCCATGTCAGATAATTAACTAGTATCTAGGTGGTTGAGATAAGATACGAACTTATTGGTTTTTGAATAGTGTCCACAGGTGGTACAACAGGACTCTTTGTCGGAGCCAGCCTCTTGAGCTTTGCAGAGCTTGTATACTACCTAACATTGCGATATTACGGGACAATTTATATGACAAGGAAAAAGCAGCAAGGAGATAGACGTGATAAAAATTTCCATCGAGGACACACACCGACCATACACTACCTGTCAGATAGGAAGGTCATTGTGGACATCAAAAGAACAAGAAGTGATCTTCACCAAGTAAAACAAGCAATGAAAATTAATCAACAAAATTTAATTGCATAATTAAACAAAATACATGTTATATCATACTATAGATAAAGATGATTTATAGTGGCTTAGAAGTTCTTCAATTAGTTCTGACATTTGAGTTTTGAAGAAATTGTCTTGTCTGAAAGCTTTTTCCACTAGTGGCACTCGATTTCCATTAGTTATTTCTTCACATCCAGCTGGACTACTGAGTACTTCTTCAGCCAACTTACTCGGTATCCAAATACTTACTCCGAACAGGCAAGCCTCCGAGAGAGCCGTAGCTTTGAAGTTTTGACATCCTGTATCAAGTTGCTCACGCGTTATATATTTATTGATATTTAAACCAACATGTGATAAAACATTCTGTAATCTTTCATAGTAAATATTGAGCAGCTGAGACATGTACATTTCCCGCAGTTTCCTTGTGGCTATTAAATGCAAGCAGCATGCTAGATCTAATTGACAAGGAGCATACCTAGCCAGTTGAAAATCTACTAAAGAGCAATGGAGCACCGTTCCTTCACTATCATATTTGAACATAAAATTATTAGACCACAAGTCTCCATGTGACAATACATTACACAACTTTTCAGAAGCTCCCACATCTTTTACCGAATTTCTAATGATGTCAGGAAGTAGGTGGGCATCTTCCTCTCTTCCCATCATTCTGCATATAGATTGTAATGCTTTGGAGCAAGCTGACAGCCATTTCTCTCTCGTGTGACCTTCTTCTGTCACATAAGCTAGCTCTTTTACTAGTTCAGGATAAGCTTGATTAATTCTATACTTCAAAGTATATTTTTTATTATTATCCTCCCATATGATTGATGATGCGTGAAAATCTGCCAGTGTTTTGATAGCAGCAGTACAATGTTCAATATTTAAGATTTCTCTTCCACTTGCCAATTGATAGTTTTTCATAGAGAGATCTTCGAAAATGAGCATATTATTGTCTTTCACAAAAAAACATTTTGGTGCCCAAGGTAAAGTAAGAAATGATGTTGCATTCAAAAGCTTTGGAATTAATTTATCAAACAGTGATGTCTCTTTTTTAAACACACCAAATTCTTCAACATACTGTGCATGAGCAGGTAAACTCGGCACTGTTTTAACAAAGAAGCTCAATGTTTCTTCCGGGCAATCACTAGTACCACTTTCGTCTTCTTTATATTTCACCGTTAGTCGATAATGGTTTCCTAGAAACCCTACGGGAGCCTCTCCGAGAGAATTCAAGCAAAAAGAAACCAAAGATGCCTTTGATCCCTTGACTTGTTGTAACACTTTTCGACATTCACTATTTGTCAGATTTACTGATTCACACATTATGATTTATCATATAAAAATTGAGAGGAAAGAAAAAACAAAGCTTGTGTTTTAACCAAGTTGTATACAAAATAGTCTGCAATATCAGAATGAGCAATTTAATGTTAAGATATTTTTCTCAAAAAATTACTTCTTATATAGGACCAATGTGTATCTGAATTCTTATCATGTTATCTTCTCATTTTACCAAAGACCTGCCGCATTAAATATTTAAGTAAAATTTGGTAAATTTTCCACGCAAATACAAAAAAAAAATACTGATAGAATTGTGTGCAAAGTATTAGAGAGTATAAATTATCATAAATGATAGTTGCTTATTCCTGAATGATATATAATAGTTATATGCAAAAAAAAATCTATAAAATATGCATGGTAAGTTTATAAATACAAGTATAAAGTAAAGGTACAAAAAAATGAATGCAGTAAATCTTCTTGAAAGATAATATTTGATAAGAGGATATACATTCTGCAATGGCAAACTATTCTAAATTATATATATCACACTTTAGTATTCGCACTTAAAACACATATCTTTAAATAAATTTTATTAAAATTAGTATTATCAATTAGTTTATAATTTATTTAAAGAACATATTATATTTTCAACCATTATGCTTAGAGTTGTGAATTTGAAGTTCATCAACGACCAGAATAAGGTATTGACTTCAAAATCATAAAATAATCCTATGACTATAATTGAGCTCTTATATAAAGTATTTATTTTAAAAATATTGTCTCCTATCTCCTCCCACACTGATCCAAAAACAAGCCGAGTTCATAACTTATTCAACATAAATCATTTGTATAGTGAGTCCTATATTTGTATTATATCCTAATACTAAATTAAAATTATAATTTAGAATGTCTTGCTTTCTACTTGAGATGACAAGAAATAAATTACTTCTCAGCATCCAAATGTAAACAAACTGTTTATATAAAAAAGTAATTATATGCATCAGGTGTAAGATATATTAAGTCAGTGTAATGTCTATCATAATGGCGAGTGAGCGAGTTGAATGTGACAAATCACAGTTTCTTTGTAAAGATTCTGTCAAATTGGCTCTGCAAAAATTTCTCTTGTCCGATCGGTTCATCATCGAATTCTTTGATCTACGTCCAGCCAGTAACGAATTATTAGGCTTTCTCGGAGATCATTTTAAATTACATATTGGATATGTTTTGGACGGTGTCAGAAATGATATCTCATTTTTTGTAAAGTCTTCACCAAGGCAAATTCAATTTAGGATTGAATTTGGTAGACAGTATAGATTTTTTGAAAGGGAATCATTTATCTATAAAGATATATTCAGTCAGCTGAAAACAGAAAATGGTAAAAGGAAAAATAAAAATATTTATATTTTTTGATAAATGTAAGAGTAAGCTTGTGATGTGATTTGTGATATTATAACTCTATTTTTTAGATACTGAAATTTGGCATCCGACTTGTTTACTTAATCTTGGAGATGATCTGATATTTGAAGACCTCCATTCTAAGGGATTCAAGATGCTGAAGCTGGGATCTTCCATGGATAGAGAACATTGTATTGTGGTTCTAAAGAGCCTGGTGAGGCTTCACGCGAGTTCCATTATTATTGAAGAATCAAAATCAAATAAGAAAATCTATCGCCTTGAAGATGAACATTCAAATATATTTGACGGAGGAAATTTCGGCTATAACTCATGGTTTAAAACGGGGGTCGAATCATGCATGGCAGTTGCAGGAGAATCTTTACTTTATGGAAAGGAAACCAGTCATTTTGAAATAGTTAAAGCAAAGTGGCATCAGGTGTTTAAAGAAGGTATCTTGTTGTGCTCTCTTTCTAAAGATACACGCAACGTAATCTGCCATTCAGACTTGTGGAATAATAACCTGATGTTTCGTCATGACGAAGATGGCAAACCCGTGCAATGTGTGCTAGTGGACTTCCAAGGGGTCCGTCTTATTCCTCCGGCTGCAGATGTCATGTCCCTAATATATATGAATCTTGATAAACCTACACGAGAAAAATACGAACCAGAAATTATCAGCCACTACTACAATGAATTATCCAGGATATTGAATGACAATAACATAACTTTGAAGAATATTTTGCCATGGGAAACTTTTCAAAAGAGCTGCAATATTTACAGAAAATGGGGCCTTGTCCATAGTATCATTTTATTTCAGTTTATATTTACGGATAGTGAAGATGCTTTCATTCTCAATGAGCCAGACACTTTTCGGAAGCTGGTGGAAGACTACAAAGGAGACAAATTGGTGAAGAAAATTAAGGATGATATAACATTTTTGAACCGAATAATGCCTAATGTAGAAGATCTAATTGATTTGTATATTGTATAAAACAAATAAATTACACACATAAATTATTTTATTTCTAGTAAATTCACTTCATTTGGAGATATTATAATACATTACATTAAAATATATAATATATATACCTAAAATACCAACCAAATTATGGGGGTTTTATTTATTATGTAAAACAGGGTTAATTAGCAATGTAGGTTATACTATGAAAGATTTACTACCAGATCTGCAAATGAGTGGAGGTAATGTGAGCAGTACAATTGCGCCCAAGGATCTTTCAAACACGCCCTGAGAGATGCATGTTCCTGACACCGCTCATCCCAAAGCACCGGTCTATAGGTCAAAATAGCATTTGACCTTCTATATAGTAAGTTAATTTTTCGAAGGAAATGGGAATTAATGTCTGTCAATGATCGCAAGCTTGGTCTCGATTTATTTACTCTCGGATCTTTGATTTCACACTCTCATACCAGGGCTATAAATTCATTATGCTCCTGACATTATTAATTCAACATGGAAAATTACAACAATGGATATCAACAGCAGTCACGTGTAACATTTTTATACCATAAGCTATATAGGAAATGCATGAGCAAATATGCAAGTGAGATAATAACTGTATATTTCACCTTGCACTTGACAATATTATCATTCGACATGTGAGGAGCAATGTCAAATCATTTAAAACGGTTAATAGTTCCCTTTAAATAGTGCAGCGCTCAGAGTGAGATCTTTTGTCCACTTTAACTTCTTGTAGTTGGTTTCAATTTCTTAAAAAAAAATGGATGCAGCACCTAAAATATTATCTCTTGATAATTTAAATTCTATTGGATTTGATTCTGTAAATTTAGCTTTGCAAAAGTGCTTTTCTACAGATCAGGTGCTATTACAATCATTTCATATTTCACCCGCAAGTGAGGAACTTTTGGGATTTCAAGGGCAGCATTTAAAGCTGAAAATAGATTGTACAATTCGTGGAATTCAATCGAAAATTGTGCTTTTTATAAAATCAATGCAAAAAAACAATCAAGCAAGTAAAGACTTTAATGATGATTTCAGACTGTTTGAAAGAGAAGCGTCTATGTATAATAATATTTTTTCTCAGTTTCACGAAGAAGATGGTAAGTTCATATTATTTGAATGCGTTCAATGCTTCTCGTGTATTTTTATAATTATATGTTGGATTATTCATATTAATGCTTTATTAATAAACCATAGATACTACAGCATGGCATGCAAAGTGCTTTTTGGCTCAAAGCGAAGACTTGATTTTTGAAGACCTGAATGAAAAAGGCTTTAAAATGTTGGATATAAGGGAGTGTCTGGACTATGAGCATTGCCTGACAGTGCTTACAAGCTTGGCCAGGTTTCATGCAGCTTCATTAGTGTTGGAAGAAAAGAAAACAGAATTGCACAACCACAAGTACCGACTGAATGACGATTTTAAAAAAGATTTGAACGGATCATTGTTTAACTATAACAAATGGTTTAAGATAGCAAGAGAGACCGCTTTAAGCGTTGCGGGGGAATCTAAAATATACGGCAAAAATACAATCCATTTCAAAAGCGTACAAGCATCGTGGGACGAAACTATGAAGAAAGGGATTGAAATGTCTGCTCCATCGGAAGAAATTCGAAATGTGGTTTGCCATAGTGATCTTTGGAATAATAATATGATGTTTCGCTATGACAGTAATAACAAACCAGTCCAATGCATTTTTGTAGATTTTCAAGTGTGCAGCTATAGTTCTCCCGCTTTAGATGTAATGTCATTCCTTTGCTTAACCATGCACAAGTATATGCGAGATAATCGCATGGAAATATTTTTAAAACACTACCACGGTAAAATTGATGATACTTTACGTGCACATGGATTCAATGTCCATGAAATACTGCCTTGGAAAATTTTCAGAAAGAGTTGCAATGACTACTATATGTGGGGTCTCATGCAGAGTGTCATCTGTTTTCAGTATTTATTTTTAGACAAAACCGTAGCTTTAAAAATAATCCAAAGTTCAGATGATTTGTTGAAACTGCACTATGAAACTAGGGAGGTATTGATGTTAAAAATGTTGAAAGACGATAGTGTATTTGCAGAGCGGATGATGTCCAACATGGATGACTATATTCGTTTATATGTTTTAAGAAATCAATAAAAATAGTGCCTTATAAAGTATATATATTTTTGGTAGATTTCTAATCAGATAAATGTTATTAATTTAATGCCATAGATATTTATAGAAATTAGTGTTATTTTAATAGAAAGCTAAATGCAGAACATATGGGCTGACCCATGTGTAGGTGAATTATGAAACAACAGTATGATTGTGCAGTTGTTATTAAATTAATATTAAATATAAAATTTAAAGAAAGAAGTTGTATGACAGTTTTTAACAAACACTTTTTCTAAGAAGCCAATGATATTTTGTGATAATATTTTGTAAAAATATACTTTTTGTCACAATATACTCACATTATACATATTTGAAATGTGATTAAAAAGTTAACACAATTGAGACAGTGAGAGTAGGAAAGATAGTAAAAATAAATAGGAAGTAGAAGACAATAAAATGATGTGGAAATTACGAAAGAGTAGGTAGTATTGGTTTATTACTGTGTAGTGTACCTTGAGCTATATTCATTATGCAATTAAGTCAACAAGATAATGTGAAGAATTGTAGCGCTGAGTATATCATCATAATTAAGTATACAAAGATACACTGCTCATGCAGCATCTCTGTTACAACATATCAGAACATGGAAGATACGGCAAAAGGTGAAATATACAAAAATACCACCATGAAATGTGAGAAATCATTTTCAAAATCAATTATTGCTAGTGCAATGGGTAAATACTTTAAAGTGAGTGCTGATGACTTTGATGTACAAAATTATCAAGTGTCTGAAGCCAGTGAGGATATGATAGGCTTCCAAGGAGATTATTACAGAATTACTGTTAACGTGAAGTTGAAAGGAGATCTGAAGCAAGTATTTTTATTTGTCAAATCACTACCCGATAGTGTGGAAAAGGCAAACAAATTAAGAGAAAGTGGATATTTTTCAAGAGAAATAAATGTTTACACAAAGGTATTCCCACAATTTCAAGAAACTGAAGGTATGTGTTTTTTGTTTTAATTTGACACTATATAGAAATATAATACACAGTGCTAATAATGCATATACATATACTATAAATCCTCTTCAATACTGAATATTTTCTTTTAATCCATGCTTTTAAAAATATGGTTTCAATTTCAGTTTCTCAAGAATATCACACAGAATGTCTATATTCATCTGATGATGAGCTGATACTTGAGGATCTAGATAAAAAGGGATTTAGAATGACCAAAGCCAGAAATCCTTTTGATAAACTTCACAGCTTCGCAGCCATTACTAGTTTGGCTAAATTTCATGCGTCGTCCTTAATTACAGAAGAAATTAAAACAAATCAAAATCTTCGACAATACCGAGTTGAAGAAGAGTTCCACGACTTCTTAAACGAATGCGGATATAAGTTTGACAGCTGGTACACAGCAGGAATGAATGCAGCCTTGGCTGCTGCCGGTGAATCGACAACTTATGGAAAAAGCAGTCCTCACTATGAAACAGTAAAACATTATTGGATGGATATCTTCAAAGATGTATTGAAGCAGTGTTGTCCGTCAGAAACTGTACGAAATGTTATATGTCATAGAGACTTGTGGGCAAATAATTTAATGTTTATCTATAATGATAAAGGAGAGCCTACTAACTGTCTCTTTGTAGATTTCCAGGCGTGTCGGTGCATGCCTCCGGCAGGGGATTTGATGAGTTTGATCTACCTGAATTATAATTGGAATCAGAGGCAAGCATATTTAGAAGAATCCATTACACATTACTATGAAACATTAGGTCGGGAAATGTCGAATCACGGGTTGCAGGTGCAAGCTGTACTTCCTTGGCTAGAATTTAGGGAGATGTGTAATATTTACAAGAAATGGGCGCTGGTTCAGTGTGCTCTGCTTCATCAGTTGGCATTATTGCAAAGCAATGATGCAAACAATGTGTTTAGAAATACGGATAATTATGATTATCTTTTAAATTCATCAAGAAGTGATTTTATTGTGAGTATTGTAAAAAAAGATACTGTTTATCGTGAAAGATATTTGGAATATATTGATGAAATAATAAAAATGTACATTATAACAGGTGAAAATGAGTAATTATACATATATTATTTTCAAATTGACAAATGATGTTTTAATAAGGGTAAAAAGTGAGTACAAAATGTATTCCAGCAAAGATGTCAAATGCAGTTAAGGTAGTTGCTATCACTGTATACGTAGTATTTTGTATCTCGGTTTAGAAGCTACTACTGCAGCATTCACATATGTGATCTATGGCCACGAAGGCAGTCTATAGCGGATCATATATAGATCCTAGAGTGTTGGTGACAAGCTCTCTTTCTGTTGAAAGTGATATCGCATAACACCTTCCCACAGTAAAACACTACAACATGTATATAAATGTTGGATATTAGAGTGAGTTTGCACTTGATGATCAGAATCGCAACTTGCACTATGCATTGACTACATGTGTATATGTATTATAAACAAGTGTAAATTCAGTTATCGAAAGATTTTTGGCATTATAAATAAGTCAATACATTACATGATCACAATTTTAAAATTATATATTTATAAAAAATACCTATTTACATTGCATTTTACAAATAATCTATCTTTAATCGTCAATATCATTCACCATTCATCATTCATATCTTGAAACTCTACTCATAAGTTCGAATTAAATTATATTTTTTTGCAAATAATTAAAAACCCGCAAAACGAATGTTATCGACTATAAAACAATATTATTGTTTTCTATTTGATGTCTAATGGAGATATCCGATCTTACATCTAATTGGAGATATCCGATCTTACATAAAAAAAATTGATATGACGAAGCAGAGTTGAAGTTTTTAAATAATATGAGAGGAGTCTTGTTGAGGGACAAGGCATTTGATTGGTAAAGATCCATTATTGTAATGAAAAAAAGTAACTTTGTATTTTTGTCTTCACTTTGAGTTTATTAGAATTATTTGCATAACTAGTTTCGACCCTATACACCGGGTCATCATCAGATGCATGACTAAACTGAGTTACTGAGAACTTACTGAGAACTAAACTTAGTTTAGTCGTGCATCTGATGATGACCCGGTGTATAGGGTCGAAACTAGTTATGCAAATAATTCTAATAAACTCAAAGTGAAGACAAAAATACAAAGTTACTTTTTATCATTACAATATAAGAGGAGGTTAAAAACAACAAGTTTAGAAATGATTATATGATACTAATAGAGAAGCTAGAGGAGATTAAAAAAGGAGATAAAGTTGAGTTTTGAAAACTAAGAAACATTTACAAGGAATTAAACATTTGGAAGCATTCGAAGTCCCCAAAAAATATTTAAAATAAAATAGGTAGAACCAAAAAAAAAATAATTAATAAATACTTGTAAAAATGTGAATCTCCAATCACTCATCTATTATGAGGTAAAACAATTTATTTTTAATAACTGTTTATTAGGAAGTTTATCATTCAGAGTTTTCCACTTTCCCCTCAGCAAATTGAATATGAAGAAGTCGCCCTTGAAGTCTACAAAACTATTATTCTCATAACTGAACCTGTTCAACAATGTTGCTGGCCCAGTCCACGTTCTCCTTGAGGAGTCGACTGAGGCTCAGGGGTTTTGTAGAGGCCGGGCGAGGCACGTTCTCATCTGGATCTTCAGGTTGGTCTGGCGTGGGAAGCACTGCTTCTGTGACCGGGACGTAGGTAGGTGGGCGCGCTCCAGCCAGTGCTCGTAGGACTGGACCGCATACGCTGCGGAGAGAAGGCTGTGCATGCGATGCAGATGAAAGAAGTAGCTGAAAAAAATAACAAAAATATGTAAGCAAAATAGTAACAGAAATTTATTATTGGTTTTTGTGAAGACCATCTCACAGGAAGTACGATTTTACCTATACAGGTTTAATTGATTGATAATGATTAAGAACATTTTTTTAAATATTGAAAATTGATTAAAGAAACTCTTAGAAAAATATATCAACGTGATTTGTGCGGGATCCCGCACAAATCACGTTGATATATTTTTCTAAGAGTTTCTTTAATCAATTTTCAATATTTAAAAAAATGTTCTTAATCATTATCAGTAACAGAAATGGTTATCTAATGGAATGTCACGATTAATAAAGAGGATTTGCAATTTATTTGTATATTTTGAGTGTAGATGCGATATTGATAGATAATTTATTTTGTTGGTAGGTCTTGGCAGCTATTGTTATCCAATCCCTGATCTTACTCGGATTGAAATGTCAAATATTCAAAATATAACACAGCACATTACCCAAGAATTAAGAAAATTAAATAAATATTTTCTTTTATAAAAATTCACGTAGTTAAAAAACTTAACTGCGATATAATATAAGTACAGAATATTTGCTAACAATTTCAAAGAATAAAATATTTTTTGGTAACATATTATAAAACTTTCATTTAAAAAAACCCCCATTTTCCCTATATTAATTTAAAACACCAAAAGTAAATTAACTCACTGAATACCGATGATAATCACCAAATATTTTATAAGTCCTCACTTTAACACGTGTAGATTAGTAGATTTTGTAGAATCCGCGCACGTGACTTTAAATGACAAGAGTGCATCTGACAGGTTATTCGTCAGGTGAGTCCGAAAGTTCCAAAAGAAAGGTACACAAGCTTTCCGCAAGGGAAAGTAACAAAGATTTTCTTTAATTCTGTTACGGACGCCGCTGTATACAGGAATACCTGCGGGATTAGCTTTGAATCAACCCAGCTCCTAACGGGTCATGGAGTGATGAGAAGCTATCTCCGCAGGTTCCACTTGACGAGCGACGACACATGCCCTTGTGATGATATTACTCCACAAACAGTGATCCACCATGTAAGTTCATGCCCCATCTTTAGCCTTCAGAGACACCAACTAGGGCTTGTGCCTGGATGACCTGAAGTCAGTGGCGAGACACCCACAGATGATGAAGTCACTGGATGGCTTCTTGAAGCGTGTCATCGGAACCACAAAGAGGATAAACCAGGGGGTGTAGCTTCAGTCACTCCCATGTATAGCACAATTTCGCTTGACTAGTTTGGAAAATTTCCCCAAATTGTGATGGCAAACCTTGTGCACAACAAGCAAGGTACCAAATCTATTTAAAAAGAAACCGCGGGCCGGTTATGAAAGAAGCCACGGGGCAGGCCGGAGTGCCCGTTGCACAAGCTCCGAGCCGCGGGAAGTGACGACAGCGGCCGCCGCGGCTGCCTACGTGCCGCGCCACACCGCGGGGACTCGGTTTGGCAACAGCTGGCTGAGAAAGGAAATGAAAAATATACGCCGTGCCCCCAATGAGCACCGGGGCACGCCAACGGCAGCCTTGTATCCACTGCAGGGTGTGACCTCCCCGACCGAGAATAACGGTCGTGGCCCATTTGTCAAGTCTCCGGAATTAGTCCGATTGTGCACAAACAAAAGCATAAAACACCTGCATCAATCAGGGTTGTTTTTATCATCTGAAACCTGCATGTAATTCAAAACTTTTATAATTTATAAATAATAATGAATTATATCGATCATTTTATCAGTGTTCGAAACCAGAACACAGCGCTCTGTAAAGTAAAATGTTAACTCGGTAGTAATTGCACTTCCCCTGCATCCTCCACATAACATATGAAAACAACAAATAATATTGTCGCTGTAATTTGATTGGTGTCATCAGTCAATGTGTGAACAATTAGAATGCATGGCACATATAATCTTAATTTAACCCAGCTTGTTCGTTACACCAAATGAAACTCAAATAAGTACACCGAGTACGCCGAGAACGTAACAGGTCGGATGCAGCCACACATTCTAATCTGTCTATCTTCCGCTTGTTGTTTCAGACTTTTAAAAATTAGGGTGGTAAATAAACTACTCGCACAGATAAATAAAATAATTATGTCCCCCTCCTGAAAGGCAGATATAAAAAAAATACACATCATATAAATTTCAAACATCCCTGACGATTTCGGTTTCTTAGAACATTCTTGTAAATCCTCATATAAATTGAATATTTCAACTGAAGGATATATATCAGTACAAATTAGAACAGTACGCCATCGTCCATTTTAGTATTGTCATACAAGAGTGTTTATTTAGTAAAGGGCTTCCGTTAAATTATCACAAAATAGCTACATCTTCTTATCATAGCCAAGTTTTGAGTGGGACATATAATAACCAATTTATGCAGCAAAATGTAGAACAGCCGCATTCAATTCAACAGGCGACGGAGAAACTCTCAGTAAAAAAAAAAACAACTCGGCTTAATTGACATTTGACCTTTCTTATGCGCTTTTGCATCCGAGGCGATTCAATACTGAACATTCAAGTATATACGAGCAATAAAACATTTATTGAACAAAATGAAAATGCAAGTTAAGTAAGTAATAAAGATATTTTTTGTTGTTGTTAGAAAAGACCCTTGCGAGAATCAGATGTGATAATGACTACAGCCGCTGTCTACGAGCTTCCACGAATTGCAGAGCATCGAATGGCATTATAATCACGTTAATCCAATCCAAAGACACGAAAAACCAAAGATGTTCGTCACAAGAACCATATATTTAAAAAAACTCAGCTACTTAATAATCAGCGCGGACAGCTATCGCTTTAAGAATATATAAACTTTCTGAATAACTCATGTGTAAAAATGAAATTCCTTATAACGAAGTAAATGAATAAGTACTGGAGATACTTAATTTTTAAAGTCTAGATTTACAGAAGCAATCTAAATTATAAACAATATTAAAGGAACAAAATTCTATCCTAAATGTGAAGTGAGAGAATTGGTTGATATAATTATCGTGGAATCGTCTAGTCTAGAGCACTGCTTGAGATACTGAAAGCTGCCCTGGAAGCTGAACTTCCCAGGGAGCGACGGCCTGTGCGGACGGCGGCGGTGGCCGTTGGCCGCATCATCACGCCTCTTGCCTCGGAGACCAGCCTAGCTCAACAGACCACCCCCAAGTCAACTTCCTCGGGTAGTGCTTCGACACCAGATAAGAAACAAGAAACAGCAAAACACAGATTTATGTAGATGTTTACATCGGCAACTATCCTGGGAGAATTATTTTCTTCTCTGTTTTACGGAAGTTTGGCGCATGTTTCTTCATATAAACGCAGTGCACACCTCAAGTTCTAAATATTAATTTTGTTTCAAACATGATAACTGGTTTCTAGATTTATATTCAAATAAAAAAATATCCCAGCAGTGTGAAAAAAACGGTAAAATAAATATCCAAAGTTACAAACAAATATATTAACGCTAAACGCACATATGAACGATTTCATAATTTATAATATTGTATTGATGTCTACAGTAAAATATTTTCGGTAAAAATAAACTCTTAGTCGGGTCGCCAGTCGTATTTTACGTAATACGTATTTACAGAATACGTATTTTGAGCCTTCATCTTTATTATTCGAGCCTTTGCTCCTGGAAATTTGGAACAAGGCAACCCCCTGGAGGACTCGTACAAATAGCACTCAGGGATTGAGACATGTCATTTTCAACATCTTCCGTTATCTGCATCAACTCTAATGCGCTAGCAGTCATCGAGGGATAGCTTGCACTTAATAAGTCAAAAACAGACGAAATCATACATAAAGGTTACGAAATCTATATTCTGTTGTGAATTTTTTTGAAGGATATATATATATATGAGCTGGGACGGCGTGCAAGAGAGCCGGGGCTCGCAGCACTGCCCCGCGCGCTCCTTACGATGCACCAATTGTCACTCCCGCCTCCATAATTGCACATTTTGCAACGAGACGATAGCACTCGAGATCTCCGTCGGTGATGACCACACCGCAAAACCAGGGCGCGGGAGTGGCTGCAAATCAGATTGAAACAAAAGCCAACATCGAGTTTTAGTAATGTACGGTGCAAAATTTCTTTTAAACTGAGCGATGTTGAATTGACGCCAATGAACACGAGTAGTCAAAATATTGACTCCGTTTGGGCTTTGCAAATACGCTACTTTGAAAGCGGTCATTGTTAAATTCATAAATTTCAATTTGCCATGCATCGATTTCCTATTCCTTATTTAATTTAATTAAACGATATAAAAATAAGGGCGTGAGATTTTTTCAATATGATAATTTAAATAAGAAAAAAAATTACTTTACTCTTCTCTAATGCCAGTTCGATATATTATATCTCACACCCATTTGGAGTAATTGATAAAACGGTATTTTAGTGAGAGTTTTATTCCATTTCAGATATTTTAGAAAAAAGTTGTTTTAAATCATTCATTTACATGGTGAAAACTGTCGCAAGTGGTTACGAGGAGGATTTTGGCATAGAGACTGTTTGGGGTTCGTCACACCCAGTCACGAAGAATGACTGATGAAATGTCGATTCTATTGATACGCGTAAGTATGATTTAAGCTTTATAGATCCTAAGGATGATGTCTCGGCTGAGTGAAGCAATGTTCTAGAGAAGCAAGTTGTACAAATGAATTCGTAATGCATTGACTCGATTTGCAGTTGTTAAATTTTATAAATTTGGTAGTCGTAGCTGCTTTTATAATTATGGCTCTCTCGCGCTAAGCTTTTCATTTCAATAAGTTTGAAATGAAAATTGCACTGAAAAGCTCTTCTCTAGTTTGAAACATAAATTTCAAAGGCAGGAAAAGGCTTTGTTTACAGAATATATTTGCACATGTGCGCGATTCGGATTCAAAAGCAGTTTTAGACGTACGTCACATGTAGGCCATTGTTGAGGTGCTGCTAAAGCTGGCTTTGTGCATTATCTTAGGCAACGTTTTACACGAAACTCTGCCTGTTGCAGGACGGGGGTGTTACAATAGGCTGCATCTGAATAGACGATGCCGTGGTCGACTATCCGGCGTGGATCGTACGAAAGCCATCTCTACAGTAGACCAGAGCCATCCTTTATAAATATTTATCGGTGAAATAAGAATACATATAATTTCAGTGTGTTGTTTCAGCCAACATTACAAATAAAATATAGCGCGTCTCATTTTTAATAATTATAAAATGTTTATTATTTTACATAAACATATATTATAGCAATTGATTATAAACAACATTAATCGAATGAAATGTTGAGTTATTAAAACAGCTAATCGGTTTCCAACATGAGTAAAATTAATAAATTACTTAGGAAGTAAATAGACCTTTTCAAGCCGACTTGAAATTACACAAGTTCATTACCTCTGGCTTTGTGCTTTAGGGATGTTCAGCACACTGTGGAAATATACAGAGAATAGAAATATGATATGATGGTTTAGTATATGTATATGAAAAACATTGAAATATTTTTTTCTGTTTTGAAAAATATAAAATGTACTCTATTGTGCAATAGTGTCCCTATGAATGAAACCTAGCTATAAAAAAACACATTTCTAATAGAAAAATATGAATTCCTGAAATCCGTTAAAAAAACAACAAAATATTGTTCATATGCTTCGCGATAAATTAGGATATTCCGTGTAAACAAAACATAAGATAATCTTGTTTGTGTTTTAATAACACGAGTAGGAATCCGGACATTGGAAACACAGCATTCGAAAATGACACGCGAACAAGACAGATAAGAGATGTAAACACTTTCTTGGAACTCTCTATCGAGAAAACATAACTTTGAAAAATAATAAATATTTACGCTAAGCATTTGCAAGACAGTCAGTTTTCAAATATTTTGTATAGCACAATGAGTTTATTTATAAAATTCCTAACATTGATTACATTTGATATCCGTACAATCTGATATCTACAGATTATGATTTCATTATTATAAATGCACGAACAAGTAACTTAAAAGTTTGCATGTTGAATTCTGGTTTTGGAAACTCAGCACAAAAAATCAATACTTAAGCTGTAAAATATGCTATACTGGTTGCATAAAGCGACATTTCGCTGAATCCTTATCTATGAAGCAGTAAACAAAATTTAAATGTTATCGGAAAGGCAGATTCGTAGCAAAAAAAATTTATAATGTATTATGAAATCCGTGATATGCCTAATAACAGTTTGTTGATTGTTATTTTGTTAATTATCTAGAAACGGAACGTTAAGTTAAACAACTTTTACTCAATCGGCAATAGTTTTGTTGTTATTTGTATTGTAAGGTAAATCAATCAAAAACATTTCAACGAGTACTTCTCTGAATTGAACCGAACGCAGCTAGTTTGTTGTCAATTATTCCTTGTGTTTTTATTAACATTTTAGGCACTGCACTGCACTAATCGGTAATAGTCTGTTGTTGTTTATTTCGTGCGATAAATCCGATAAAAAAAAAAAACATACCCAGCCGGTCAGTCGAGGAGCACATTTCTACGAATGGAGATTGATACAAATACAAATGCGTCTGATTTATTGTCAAAACCTTAACGAAGATAAAGATATGCCAGGGGCCGTGACCGACCCGCCAGGGCCAACTCAATAAGTTAATGCGCCAGGAAGGTCCACAGCCCGGCCTTATTTTTTACTCGACGTGTAAAATGTGAGAGCTCGCATCTTCACCGCTCATGTCACAGCTTTTAACAAATCATTTGTAATTTTAAAACTCGATGGACGATATCAAAATACTCAACAAAGATGTGTAGGGCAAAACTCAATACACATCTCTCCTTTTCTTACGATACAGCGACCTTTTAGGCGTTGCATATACGTGCATTATTTAATATGCAACTAAGAATCGATATGATTTTCGCTACAACTCGCAGTGCTGTAATTTCCAATTTAAATATCAAAATACAAATTATCAGTCAGGTCTTATCAATTATCAGGGCATAAGTAAATAATGTAAGCATTCGTTGGAGCAGTTAAGCTAACGAGTGGAAGAAAGGGCGCCGTAATTCGGTGGTCTGCCGGAGACGAGGCGCTCAAAGATCGTCTGGGAAGACAGCCCGGCACTGGTCGGTGAATCACGCCGTCAGCTGACGGGCGCGACTCGAGCACCGAACCGGCCAATCTCGAACAACCCACTCCGAAGAAAACAATTCTAAAGTTAATTTATAAGTTTTGGCAGCCATAAAAAATCCCTGAAGAAGATCCCAGCGCGGGGACCGAAACGTCGAGAGTCAAAACCTCGAGCAGCCTAACACCCAAGAAACCGAATCTACTAAATTATAAAATTCATTTAATTGAAAGCTGTGAAGCAGGCATACGACGAGTATCCTCGGATAGTTCTATCTAATGCTATTTAAGTAATGCAAGCGAACTTCACAGAGTATAAAGTTGAGATATATATATATATATATATTTTATCGATTCATTAAGATTTTGTAGAAGTTTTCATGGTGTGATGTTTGCTTTTAAAATAAGGCTTTATTTGAGATCTTAGCCAAAGCATCTGAAAAAAAAGACTACCTTGTAAAAGTATGTTATATACAGTCAATGAAATATTTAAATATATGATTACATATTCCATCATATTATGTACGAGTATCTAGATAAATATTTATAAATACAAAATATTCACACGCTACCACTACCCAATACAAATAATATATGAGCAATTCATATAGGTCGATCGTAAAGGCAGTACTCGTTCTGATGGTGGTAATATTGAAAAAAAAAAATTATATGAATGTTTTCGACAAATCCAAAATGGTGAAGAACTTGAAAAGTAATTAAGAAATTCCAAAGAAAACGCTGCGTAAGCAGTATCATGATGAGCAGGGCTGTCATTTTACGGGACTCTAATCTGGGAATATCACGGTCGTTAATTAATTAATTTAAATTTTACAAGGCGTAATCATTTTTGTTAGAAAATTCAACACACACATATATACACATACACATATATGTATGTATATTACGAAAGCCTGTAGACTGACCGAGATTGCAAAAATATGTAGAATAATGTATTTAACTTTGTAATGATACTGTTATTTTACATTTAAAAGTCAGCTTAACTTTTAAAAAAGTATTATGAAAGTAATATTGATCGTCACACATATAATATTGAAATTATCATTCGAAGAATAGTCTTTCCCTGTAGAACTTTAACGACTTAATGTTTTGTCATAATAATAAACGACCATCATCCGCAGATTTAATTTTCAGTGGAAAAATCAAGCTTGCAGTTATATTCACTGAATATAGAATATACGAAAAAAAATCTTTAAAAATAGTTAAGGTGTTAAAAAATAACTTTAAAAAAGTATATTTAACAGTTTAGAGTATATTTTAAACCACGCAGTGTTTCATTGCTGAAATTGATCGCGCGCCACTGTTCATTGTCGATTGGGTGGTCGAGTCATCCAACAGGGTACAACCTTCCCGGACAGGTGGCAACCCTAATCGCGTACTCGTGGGTTTATTATTTAGGACCTCGAGTGATCAACTCGCTTTAATTATTTCGATGTGTTTGAAACGATGAGGTGTCGTTCCTGACCCGCCGGCCCGTGACTCCGGCTCGCATTGACTGGTTCAACTTCTTCCCCTCAATGGGATTGCATTGCCGACAGTCCGCAACATCCTTGGAGAAATTGTCAACAGAGAGAAAACAAGCTCCATCTGGGTACATTCGTATTCGCCGAGCCGACGTTTCTAGCGCAATCGCACGCAGATAATAAATGGAAATACTATAAATTAACAACGATAACAAATCGCAAATAAATAATGAACATAAACAGTGAAAAGCTCTTGTATGTATTTCTTTCCAATAAGCATATGTACTAACTTTGAGGTCTAATTATCTGAGTCAATGGATCGGATCTATCATATAATATATTTTAATTTGTGGTAGTCTGAAATGTTACAATGATTTTAATCTCCAAGTAGATATGACATATAAGCCAAGTGACTTATGCCTGTGTCGTATGACATAAACACCTGAATTATCAAAGTCAATAAATACACAACTTAAATAATGGCTGTGCCTGTAATAATACTAATAATTATTAGAGCCTTCTTGGTTATACGTTAAGATAACAGTTATAATGTCCAAAGACTTAATAACACTAAGCTGATATTTTTCTTAGTTAAATTATAAATAGCTTGTGGAACTGAAAAGTGTATTACTCTTGAATTTTATTATAACACAGAAAAGTTAATTACGCAATAAATCAATTTAAAAAATGGGGGAAATGCTTACGATCAGTGAGGAAACAAATGTGATAGAATCAAAAATATCAGCGGAACATCCGGCTTTTGTGATTTGATCTGATTTTATCGTTTCAAAACAGGAAATCGGATGTTTTGATATTTTTTTTACATTCACCTACCTATGAATAAAAAAAACCATCTAGTACGTGCTATTGTTTTTTCATGTTAAATTGACAATGTATCGAGGGTGAACAAAAAATAGTGATATTTCTACAGCAAGTAAAATATCGCTGTATTAAAGAAGTCATCGATTCTTTTATATAAAATATGATTTAGAAAGTCTCAACAATTTCCATTGTATTTATGAATGCGATCTACGACTTCGTGTAAAAAAATAATATAACTTTACGAGAAAAATTAACAATTTATTAAAAATATTGTGTCAATTAAGCTTTAGTAGTAAGATGACATACGATTAGATTAATTTTAGCCATAAGGGACAATATTTTAAAAAAAGTTAATTGTTGCGTCAATAGAATTGGTTCTGAGACTAATACAATCGATTTTTAACCGAGAGTTCGCCGGTTTGATTCTCATCCTGATAGGTACATAATAAATTGGTGTGATTGGATTCAATATATTTCAGTTTAGTAGAAAACATGTATTGATGCTGTTGATGTATAACATTATGCATTGTTTTTTTTATTTTTATATAAGTGTATTTTGTTAGTAGTAAAAAAATGTACTATAAGTCATAACATTAAAGGCCAACGCAATACAAAAACATGCGATGTATTGGTACCAAGAAAAGCCGTTTATACTTTTGCAGCTTTTGCACTGAAAACGGGCGCATTTTTGACTAGTATTGCCAAACATCTATGTTGGCATTTACAGAGTTCGAAATTACTAGCACAGAAAGTCGACGAAACAAATTACACAAAAAAAAAAAAAATGTGAAAAATCATTAAAAATATTTTTTTGGAAAATAGAAGACTGAAATAAGTAATGTTTAAAAATTGTCGAATTTGAAACGATATCAAGTGTTTAATTTTCTGGAGATAGTGTGACTGGAGAGTATTGCGACTGGCCGCTGCCGCTGGGTCCTGGAGCGCGTCAGAGGAGCGCCGGGGGGCGGGAGCGGCGCTACTTAAGCCGCCCGCCGGCGCTTTCTTCAGCAGTGCGAGAGCAGCAGCCGCGCAGACGCCCCCAGCTGGCCCTGCAGACGCCCCCGGACAGACTATCTCGCTTGTTCAACCGGTGCAGTGATAAGTGACAGGATCCTAGCGATCGGCGGAGAGAGCGGTAAGGTCGGAGACGCGCGCCCGAGAGCCCCGACATGAAGACCTGGTGGTGGTCAGTGCTGGTGGTGCTGATGGGAGCCCTGCTGGCGCACTCGTACCCGGCGCCTTCTCCACAAACGGTAATCATTACCATCATATTTTTAATGAGATGTGTTTCGTGAGATGATTAAATTTACAGCGCGAATAATATTAGACAGGGTGCTACTAACTACTTCTGTAAAAAAAAAAATCAACGGGTTTTGTAGTAAAACAAATTATCAGTTTTCATCAATGTGACATTTGAAACTCATTGCCTGATAAAGGCGGCTCGTGTCGGTAGAATCTGTTTTTTTTATAAACAATAGAAAATATGACTACTTAAAACCAAACAATTATTCATCTCACTATTGACTGAAAATAATTTAATTTTAGTAATTCGAAATACTTTCAAAAACAAGTCGATTAAAAATACACCCACAAGAAAAAATATAGAAACGATAAAAATAAATATGAACAAATTAAGGCCAAAGAAAACCTAAAAAGTACTTCATATCCATATAATCGTCGAATTCATCAGTTAATCGACAAAAATAACAATCTAAACTAAATTCGAAGATTTTAAATGAGTATACGTAAAATGAGTATGTATAGTAAGCGATGGAAATGTTTGTTTGGAAGTATGCGAAGTAATATTGTACGATATCACAGTGGCCTCGGAGGTGTCAGGAGCCATGGCTACGTGCACCAAAAGGCGCATCGAATAAAAGTTGATTGCATTCGGCCTGGATGTCCTCTCGACCTTATTTTCAGGGGGCCCTCTGCCCGCGGCGACCGTTCACTCCCGACGAAACCTCTGCGTGACCGATGGCCAACCCGCGGCGATGGACACCCGTTCTGCAAACTGGATCCTCAAGTCCAAAGACAAATCTAGCTCGAATCTCCGGAATGCTAAAATAACTTTCCTTTTGGAACTGAACACATGTGGACAAAGTAAAATGCAACTTTCGAAAAATTTATTATTTAGTATCTATCATCTCGTTAAGTAACCGCATTAGAACGGTTGTGTGGTCTTAGTTTCTAAATGTACTCTTCAATAGGTCTTTATGCACCGTACCAACAAATATTTCAAATTTCAAAATATTCATTAATTTTAATTTAATTCAAAAATCATAAAAATAGAGGCAAATCATAAAATGAAGTCAAGTCATAAATAGGCAGTCTTAATTTAGTTTTAATATTACCACAACTATATACAAGTGCATATAGTATTTTAAAGGAAACGTTATTTAGAAAACCATTATTATTAATCAGTTAAGCATATGATGAACATAAATTTAGTAAATCAGTATTAGAGAGAAAAGGCTCCATATATAGAATAAAATATGTACTACTTCGAGATATAGCGTTATTCATTGGATACGTCGTAGTGCAGTTAAAAAATACTTTTTCAATTAAATTTATAGAGCAGTGGTGAGACAGTTTTTTTAAACAATTTTTTTATTATTATGTACATGAATCCAAATCAACGGTTCAAAGAACCCAAGTAATAAATTTTAATGTGAATTATAATACGATTCAGATTTAAATCAAAATATATTCATAAGCCATAAATAACAAACTTATAAACATATTTCAAGGCATTTTGGATCTAAATTACGTGTGCCGTTTAGAATACAATCGGGTTTAATTAACAAATATTAATGTGTCGTAAATTAGAAATAATAAAAGCTACAATTATTTAACTATTGCTTGCAATAAAAATAAAATGATAAGTTGTGCACTACAGCAATAATTGTACTTTCATAGCACTTAATATTCTGCATGCAAGCATACTGCGCGGCTGGCGCACGCCACTGCAATTTGTGAATGAACTACAAGTTTACGATTGACTGCATTTCTCGAGAGTAAGTGGACGCTTCCGTCACTGGCGGTCAAGCAATCCGAGTTAAAAGTTAAATTAACCTCATTTCATCTAATCTAACGCTTAAACCGACACCTGACTAACTGCTTGCCCGACAGCTATACGAACTTCAGAAATTTCTTCTGAATACGACTCAGTAATCGTAAAATATAAAATCTAATCTGATACATCAGTTGATAGTAATTTAATGCTTTTGTTAATGGTTGAGGGATTATACATAAATTCTTTAAATATTTGTTTAGTTGTAAATATAAATTATTGTTACCCTATAGGCCCCGTGACGTAAGGCTCTCGTCATGCACGAAATTGGGTCAATGTCCCGCAATGAGTGATCTCGTCATGACCTCAACGTGTGCATATGAGAAAAATGTATTATAGTCCATAGATTTAGATGCCACAAAATTTACACCTTCAGTCAAAAAGCGAATAATCCATGAGGTCCAAAGCCCAGAAACCCTTTTAGAAGAATTATTCAATATTAATGACATTTTGAATTCTTGCTTTTTAATCTAATCAAAAAAGTATATAAGTAAAAGTTAATATTAGAGATTAAGTTATATAACAAAAGTCCTATGTGAAGTCCTGTAATTGAATCTTCTCTATTTTTTTCGCCAATGTTAAATTACAAATGTAAACATATTTTCTGTAAAACGCTATCGAAATACATATATTTCTAGATTCAAGATCGTCAAATTGCACATAGCAACCTAAGTTGTGGTCATGTGATTCGTAAAAAAAAAAAATCTAAGGTCACTTATTCACACTATATACACATGGTATAACGAATCCGAGCAAGTAGTCAGGTACTTATTTGGCATATCAAAAAATATTGATTCAAAAATACTATTTAATAAATTCTTCATTGTAAAATGTCTTCTAAGCTAACCCTTTACTACGTGTAAAACCCGAATAATGTATATTGAGATTAATGGCCTACCATGTATAGGAAAGAATCATCATATGTCAAAAGATAATCAAATCAACTAAGAGCAAAGTAATTAGAGTTACTGATTAAGCCATCAACAAGTTCATTTGTAAATCAACTCTAATGTGACATAAAACTATATGAGGGCAGTATTATTAATGAGTAAGCAATAAATTTGATGGTGTTGTTAATCTCTGATTGAAATTGGTGATAAGTATTAGATCTTAATTCTCACGAAAACATTGGTAAGAAAAAAAATATATTTTACTTCTACGTGTTATTTTATGATGTAGAGAATTTGAAATTATTTGCCTATGTGCAAATGGGTCAAGTTATAAGAACGGCGAGCAGTGAACAATAAAAATGTATAGTATATTCAACCAAGTTGATTAAATATCATGATTGCACGCAATTTTATAATTGTGAAACTCAAATAACATTGTGAAATAATTTTTTTTATTGAATTATTACTAGATTTTATTTATTGAAAAAAATATATATAAGAATACTAGAATAAGAATATAGAAAAATATATAGGTCAAGATACAAATTAATAAACTACTGTTGATTTTCACAGCAGGTATTAAACCGAAATAGAATATTTACATATAATACAAAATTATCAACAATGTACGTTGTCCATATTTGTAGCACATAAAATTGATGTGAGATTAATGCAAATTGCGACTGAAATAGAAGTGAAACATAAATAATATTGTGGCATGTAACTTCTGCATGAATGGGTTTTATTATGGTAGTAGTTATATGCAGAAATAAAAAAATCAATAAACAGGGCTTTTGCATGCATTTTTTATAGCTCATCCTGGCTCACGTAGAAATACTTATGGAAATTAGGTCAATTTTAATTCTTCTAGAAATCAATGATTTTTATGACAATGCAATAAATAAAGTATACAGAAAAAAGCATCTCACATAAATTTTACTGTTCATACAGAACAAGTAATAAGCTCATGTTGACAAGAAAAACAATAATATGGGGTCTTCTTGAGTATTATCAGTTTTATAAGTGCTTAATACTTCATACATTCATAAATTAATATCATTGTTCCGATAATTTTAACATAAAGTAAAGCATGTCACTTCTTTAAAATAATTAGCTAATTATTTATACCAAATATCAATGAATATAAAATAAACTTACTTGAGATTAATTTATTTGGTAATTACTATCATCAGAGTTCTGAAACATTTGGAAAAATGATAAATACGAGTATCATTTGAGATGAACAAGATATACTTGCATACCTCCCTTGCTTTTATGCCAGTTTTTTTTATTGTATTTTGGCAAAATCGATAACCGTCCATTATACCTGCAAAAAGTAGTATTTCTAGCAAAAATAATCAGTTTTATTAAGCTTTTGTTGTATTTTTGACCAATTAGAAAGTTAATCCATTAGTAATATTATTAGAAATTTATTAATATACTGTACATACTGAGATGGTTTTTTTCAAATCTTAAATAGAAAATATGGCTGGCTGTCTGTCTATAAAGTATATTCATTTTGAATTTTATTTTTGCAGCAGCAGGCACTACGCGGTATGAAGCTGGTCCCCCAGTGGCACTGTCTGCGCTACAGAAAGTTTGACTTGGTCCGGCGTTGCCGCAACTATAGAGCTGGCCGCCGCTACTAAATCTACTATCCTCCATCACGAAATAGACATTGCAAAAACAAAATCATTCTAGGTTAGTTTCGATTGAAAAATTAATTGCAAAACATAATCACATTATCAATGATATGTTTATATTTTATATGAACTTATACTTTATTCAGTACTCAAAGTGCGTAGCCAAAAAGTTTTAGCATTTCATAAAATGAGTAGCATATGCAAACATAAAAAATAGATACATGATCACAATACAGTTAAAGCAGTAAAATATTGCTCTTCTTAAGCCATTGAGTCAAACCAAATAATTTGCATTTATACTATAATAATATAAGTTTATATTCTAGAGGGAAACACACAATTTACAACATATTTTAAACACTCATTATAAGAACCAGCCATCAAGCAGCTTGTAATTATTAAATTCAAGTACATCAAATGGAGCCGATTTAATTAAAATAGTAGCATTTTGCAGAATTTGATTCAATTTAAGATAATCCCAGTGTTTGTAAAGCATGCAGCATGTTGAGGTAGAGATCAACTAAAATTATAATATTAGTACGTATTTTATAATATTAGTTTCAATATCCTTGCTTGAATTTAGCTTCTTTTAAGACTGAGTTTTAACCAAATATTATCATTATATTTTTAAAAATATTAATATACTCTAGAATTAAGCAGTTTGTATTAATTGTTATGTAACTTTTTTTTAAACTTAAAAAAGCAAGAATAAACACGCCCTAAGAATATACATAAACATGCCTGAAAGAAAATACAGATTAACGTAGTTAACTAGTGGAATAAACAAAAAATAGAAGTGAAAAGAAAGATATGAGACTGGAAGATAGAAAAAATAAAAGAATATATAAATACTGATTTCTGAAAAATAAAAGCAAAGCATTGGTCTAAAAAGTATTTAATGATATACTAAAACATGTATTTATTCATCATGACCATTTTTTAGGGGCAAAATTATAATGTACTTAAAAAAACACTAATATTGAAAATTATACTAAAAAATATTATTTCTTTGTTAAAAGAGTCAATTCATATCATGTGTTGCGATTCATAAAAATTAACACATTTTCCTATCATCTCAAAGCATTAATGACACATTCATATTATTGCGTTTTATTATAATACATATTCTTATAATTTTAAAACACAAATATAAGTCAGACATCAATGTTTTTTACACACCAAAGAGCCATCATGTAGACTATCTTACTTGGTAATGATGTAGAATTGATCTTCACGAGAATGCACTGCCGGGGAGCATACATTGTCAACAATAATTGATTAATGAAGTACGCAGATTTAAAGTGCACCAGACGGCGACACAACTGCAGTAATAGTCTTTCAGTTGAACACAATCCACATGCAGAGACTTGAAATTGAGATTGAAAACAAAATTTGGTGACATATCTTTATATGAAATGCAATTCATGATATGATTTTTTTTAAATTTATAGATAAAATAATTTATGAATGTGAAGAATGCGAAGGCGTCAAAGGAACAGGGTCCATATTTACTCAAATAATTGTTACATTATTTTACTTTTAAACTTTTGATTAATAAAAAAACTGCGAAAACGCTAGATTATTTAATTATATCTTTTGTATGATTTATTTTAAGGTTTCCCCAATGTATTTACTTTAAAAATAAATATATCAAATTGTATAATTGACTTTTTTTTATTCAACACAAGTTAAGATATGAAAGTTAAGTTATGAAATAACAGAGAATCCTCACTGTAAGATGGGCCCACAATTCATCATTGCATAAGATAATTTTTGATAGTCTTCTTTATGCAATTGTGCAATTTTCTAATGTGTCTAATAGTCCTTTAGAAGGTAAGAATCCATGACCTATTTCAAATGAACTCTCATTGGGAGCATTTTACCAATTACGGAGCGGCTTACATGCTCTATTGAGTCACATTATAATATGAAAATCTCTTATGCAATAAATAATCTGTTACTGTCAGGTATAGTGCCCGACCTATAGTGACGCATGCAAACTTACGGCTGTTAGAAGAACACAACATTCTATTAAAATTCTATTGAGGGAAAAAACAAGCATATAAACGCAATTCATGATATATTTAATTATTTCCTCAACTCAACTTCCAATCAGTTATCTTCGTCTAAATAGCTTATTTTATATTGATAGTTTTGAGGAATCAACATTGAAAATCAATCCAAATAAGGAAATAGGATTTAGAAATTGATAGAGGACCTTCACACAGATCTTTGAGCTTCATTCCTATGATTTTTCCACATACAGATCAGATATTTTTTAAAATATCAACAGGCACGTTTCTTCTCGTTGTTGCCCTCAACTATTCTAGGGTATGGTGTATAGACTTTTAAGTTTTTTTAACAAAAAGGAGATTGAGCCTTCAATGTCTTCTTTAAAAGATGTATTGGAAAATATAATACACATTATGAACATAACAGATTATTAAAGAGTTATTTGAATATTGTGGGTAACAATCAATCCTTATAAGTTTGAAAAGTTTTCACAACATAAGTGTGTTCACTCAACAACATAAAGGCTAACTGGTAAATATAGCTTTGAACATAAATTCACACCTGTGGTTTACATAATGAAATCAGTGAAATAAAATGTAACTAGAAATTGTTAGGTGCTAATGTTATCAGTCTGTAAAAAAGTCAATGTTGGAAAACAAAGGAACATACCTCAGTCAGTGCAGTTGTCGCCGGGACAGCAGTTTTGGTGAGGCCCGGCTTCATGCTCACGAGTGAGACCTTTTGCTCTGCCACCAACTTGCTGAAGGCTGATGGAGGAGGGCGAGCTGAGACGTTCAGTGATTCCAGGCCTAAGGTAGGACCTTCCGCAGACTCAGAACGCTCCACAACGAATATTTCCTAAACAATATAATAAGAAACACACAGGTTAGAAAATCAATACAACGAAAATAATATTTTCATGCATAAAATAAGCATAAATCGTAGTCTAATAAAAAGAACACGCTCAAACACAATGTCTCTTTATTAAATGTTTGATATATTTTTAAGATGTAGAAAGTTTAAGGAAGATGTAAAATTGGTACACTATAATAATACTTAAAAGATGATAAATATTTTTAAATAATCAATACTGTTTTGTTCACTTTTAAAATAATTCATTGATTTTTATTGTCACAATGACAAACCTTTTTTATAAAGAGTAGTTAGTGTTATGTGTAATACTAACTTGCTGTTCTCTTAGTAGATATAGTCTGAAGTCTGAAGACCCACGAGGAGCGGGGGCGAAAGCAGCTGAGGTCACTGCTCCACGCTCCGCTGGAAGGGCATTCGGCAAGGACAACAGTGGATGTGGGCTGCTCATCCGGAATACAAATACTATAAAAACACACACAATCCACTGTAATGAAGTAGAGATTTGTAAATCCAGTGAGCGAGATACAATAATGCAGTACAGTGTGGCCAAAAAAATTTATTGGTATTAAAGACAAAATGTAAGCAGTGAAACATACCACTTCCATAAAAAGTATTTATATCAAACCAATACTTGTTATGAAGCTTTAAGTGAAATAAAGAAAGGTACAAAAATGATATTACCATCGTTTTCTTCACTGATAGCTGCAACTCGATCAGAAAATGGATCTGCTACAAGACAAGCTGTGTTTAGCTTTACTATCCAAACTAATCGCAATGACATTGTACTCCAAACTGCAAGACATGAGTCTGTTGTGCAAGCAACCTGAAATAACCAAATATATAACCTTATTGGATTTTCCATAAAATTCCCACAATAAAAGCACGAAAATATATTGAATTACATGTACTATAAGTTATTTAAATAAGATAAGTCACAAATGACCTGAAAACTTCAGTGACTGCTCAGAAAACAGATTTGACAAATCAATACAGAGCTAGCAAAATTTAAGACAATTAGGTACAATACAACAATAATGCAGCCCACTACATTGGGTGTCAATAATATTCAACTAAGAATGAAAAGATTTTAGTGGGATTAAGGCTCTAGACACCAGGTATTTGAAGTAATGTCATCATTGTACATAATCTGAAAAATTCATGTTAACGAGCAAAAAACGAGGAATCATTTTGCCTTATTATAAAGATAACCTTTATAATTTTAATTGCCTCATTGTATGGTAGTTAGTATTTTTGCTTGCCAACCATAGGGTACAGTCTTTTTGGTTCTGCAAGACTTATCAATTGTCCCGAGGTAGAAAAAGGTTTTGAGAAAAAATGGTTTCTGAGATTTCTCTGTATACATGACAAATGTTGGAGATGTATCAAGTTGTAACAATTAAACATTAAATCAAAACGATAGTGATTAAAACAGAAATTAAAGTCTCACATAATGCATATGATGATCTCTCCCAAACTGTACGAGCCTTCCCCGAGGTCGCAAAGCCGGGTGGGCGAGACAAGTATTTTGTAGGCCCGTACTATCCCACAACGCCAGGCGGGCACCCGCCCAAGCAGCTGCCAGCGAGCCGTCTGCACTCAGCGCCGCTCCTGATGCAACACCGCCCTCTGTGTTCCCCCGAGCAGTGGTGCACCAGGCAGCTTTGCCTTCTGCATTGAGTAATACACATATTTTTACTAAAAAAAATATTTTTTAGCAATAATAAGTTAGCAATGAATGCTATTTTATTCTTAAAATATTTTTTTAATTCACTTCGGTAATCACATAAATTTAATATAATGGTGCCATGAAATAAATAAAAAATTTGACTACAAATGTTTTTTTTTTAATTGAACATACAATTATCGATAATATTACACTTACATGACTTATTATATAAGAAGAACTACCATGAGTGTATGAATATCCAGTATGAATTTTAATAAAAATACAATATAAATAATTAAATGTTATTTTAAATTGTACCTCAGTGGTTGATTGTTGTAAGTTTCATGTGTAATAATTGTGATGATTGAGAATGAAGACCATAAATACACAAATTATTGATTCAGACCGATTACAAAGCTACTTACCGCTGTTTAATTTAAAATTTACCTAGTTTAACATCAAATCAGGTAAAATATAAAATAAATGTTCTTTGAGTGTAACAATTAAGAATGGAGCCTTAGCTTTGTAACAAACTTTCGATACTTAACCCTTTGCACTCGAGAGGTGCGGATTCCGCACCACACGATGTAATGCCGCAACTCGAGAGGTGCGGATTCCGCACCAATTTGCTTGGTGCGGAAATTCGATGTGCGGTGATAACTATTTATGGTTTTCTATCTGGTGATTTCTTGTTTATGTTTATGTGATCTTGTTCTTTAAAGTTCGTTACTAAGCACTGCCCATATAATTTTACAAAGATCATGTTATCCCCCTTTCAAACTACGCTAGAATTTCTTATCCAAGATTAGTGCGGCACCATAAAGGGAACTGCATTTTTGGTCTCAGTTCGACCTTGACAGCCATGGCAAAATGACTAGATGTGTACCTACCTAATCAACCCATATATTTTTTGCTTGTACTTCTTATCGTAATCATTCATTTGAGGGTCCTTATTTGCTTAAACTTATATTGCACTGAAGAATAGACTTTTTTCTCCCTCACAATATCAATAACCTTTCCATTCACTTATCGTACCATTATTTTGTTTGCTTTATAATATATAATTTATAATATATAAATAATGTGTATCTCACTAAACAGCTGAGAGGAGAACAGCCGCTTAATCACTTGCGGTATATGAAAACCTTAGTTCGGCAATTGACTGGAGATTTTCGTCAGACACGTGCTAGAGCTTCACTTCAACCTGCGATTCCGAAAATCCGCCTAAGTGGAAGGCTGCATAACATTCTAACAGGAGTTAGGAAGGATTACAAAGTCTGTTCTCAAAAAAATAAACCCGGCAAAAGACATCAAACGACATACTTTTGTGATACTTGTCCCGAAAAGCCGGGCATGCATCTCGGCAATTGTTACATGAAATATCATACAAAGCAAAATTACAAAGACTTATGTTTACGAACCTATCTTCGTAAAGATGTAAATATACATTAAATATTAAAATTAAAAAAATTATGTGTCAATTTGTGTGTGTGAACATTTTAAGTTAGAGGTAAAAAATTCACCGAAAGTGATACGAAACGCTTCGAGTTGCTGATTAGTCCGCGCGGAAACGGTCTCGAGCGCAAAGGGTTAATAGTTGATGCAGTAACATTATTCCAGGAAGTGCTTACCGTATCCAGGAATAGAATCGACAATAGTCCAAAATCGCAGTACATGGTCTGAATCATAGGAAAGCGCGACAGAAGCATCGGCAGCCATGTGCAAGGCTGCAGGTCGTGCGGGGCGATGTGGGCGCGCCACAACAGTGTGAAGAGTCCAGCCCGAGGTGCCCCACTGCCAGTACCGCAGACGCTCCTGCTCATGTCGACCCTCCCAACTCACTGCCCACTGCCCACCACTGCCCACAGCCAAATGGTGAACCTGCAAGTTATAACCATTCTCATCCAAATCCATCCATTCTCATTCTTTCCCTATTTATATTTTTACATATAAGAAAGTTAGGGGGTAAAATAAAGAAATCGTACCTCAATTTGCTCAGGGTGAAGATTGTTTCTTTCTGGAGGCACAATATTTGTGTTAGTTACGTCTAACTGAAAGTTAAAAAATATAGTAACAATAGGAAAAAAAAATGGCATATAATGCATACTTGAAGAGATCAGGAAAATTAACTGGAAAAATCTATACCGTGTACATCAGAGAGTCTGACGCAGTGGAATATAGGTGCAAGTGTCCTGGACCCGCAGGAAGCATAAGGGCTTCGGCAGGGGGGACGTACTGTAGACCAGGACTCATTGTAGTAGCACCGAGATGCCGGCGAGCCCCTCCCAAGCCTCCGGCCTCTCGGATGCAACCGCTGATGTACAAGGTGGCTGCATTTATGATTTGGATTCCTATAAAGAAGTATACCTGATTAGATAAACCTACCTTATTTCATATAATAGACCCTCATCAGATTATTGCCTTAAAATTAAAAGCAAGTAACCATTATCAGCAGTAGCGACGGCGAAGGCCCCTGTGCTGGTAGCGATGTGGAGGATTTCAGCAGGCAGGCGAGGGACAAAGCGCTTAGTTGTAGTGGAGCCCCATGCCACCACTACACGCTCTGCACCCCCTGTCACCAGGACTCCTCCTGCGCAAGTAAGATTTTGATTGATTGAAGATTATATCAAAGCTATTTAAATTTTAGAGAATATTTTATGCTTTTTGCTGCTCAAAAGTATCAAATATAATATTTAAATTTAAAGGTTAATAGAACCTACAATTTTGATATTTATTGGGGTTATATATAATTTATCATGATAATAATAACCTTGAGTGGAAAAAGCGATAGCAGGCAAGGGAAGATGATGCCAGTGACATGTCTCACGGGCAGCTCTTTGAGATAGAGGTTCAGTGAAGAGTATAACACGACCCAAAGTATCTGCCATAGCCAACAAGTCTTGTGTTGGATGCCACGCTAGTCCTGTCACTGTGACTGATGAAATTAGACCAGCCGAAATTTGATGACTAGAAAAAAAATATATTTTCAATGTGAACATTTCCCAGATGAGGTTTGAAATCGTTAAATGAAGCTTTATTCTTAAATATTTAAACACATTTTAGTTAATTCTAAGGTTGAACTCCAGAAGTCAGACAGAAGAAAAATTACTCACGTTATAGGTTTTGGTTCTCTGGTCACATTAAACACGTGAAAAAAAGCACTGCCGTCTGAGACAGCGACTACTCTGTCATCTCCATACCATCCTACGGACAGAGTCCATTGAAGACCACATTCCATTTTAGGTAATGGAATAAGATGAAGATGTTGATTTTTGAGGTTGAAAACACTAATGAAAGCAGACTTGTCAACACCCCAACCAATAACAGCTTCATCGTCATTGAGGAGATCAAAAGATATGGCGTGCGCCCTTGGAAGTAATTTCACCTTCTGTTAAAAAATACAAGTATTTGATTAAGTTATACTGAGCCTTACATTGAAAAAAATATACTAATAAAACTTACAACTCCATATATATGTGATAATCTAATATCGTTCTAATTCTATCATCCAAAAGTATTTTTTATATTAAACTTGTGCAAATTAATGCATGGTTATAAAATAGTCACACAGAAAAGTAAGCAATCCTCTTCTATCAGTTTGTTGACAGATCAAACTAGTCACAGCCACATTATATTTAGAATAAATTAACAATTACAAACATACGCAAAGTGATCCACAATAATTATAATGCGGTTTTATAATGGATAATCTATTCCGATTGTTCAAGAAGCATTTTCAATGTTTTACCTCCTGAGAGATTTGAACACCACCATGCCATTTCCACGATACAATGGATCCATCTTCAGTGCATGTAATTAAAGAGCGGTCATCAGAAGGAGGGAAATCCATCCCTATAATCGGTGAGGAATTCTTTTTATCCTTGAGAGACCGAACAAACTCTGTTGTTTCAGCATTGTAAATCTGCACACCTCTTCCTGATATAACAAACAATAGCCTAAAAACAGAAATTACAACAAATTATGTATTTGGTTTACATCAAAAGCAGGAATAAAGATTGATAATACTAACGTTTCATCCGGCGAGAACTTCGGGGGTTTGTCAATTAAACTTCTGCCACCTTTTCTTCGCACCACATAATCAGTATTGTCAATAACTTCTTCGAAGTCGTCTTCCATGTTTTGTGGCAAACAGACCATCGTTTGACTTAAAAGGTTGATAACTGATAAACTAAGTCATAAATCACATAAACTAGTCGACTTTTATCACTGAGCTCAAAATGAGAGGTTAGAGTATCCCATGCAGCATGTCTGTATTTTGGTTGTCAAATTGAAACAATATATTATTTATGGTATTACGCATAATAATGTAAGCATTCCATATTATTGTTGCAACATAATTTTATATGTATTTGTTATCGTTTATTTTTATTGTTGTAAAAATACTTCACTAAGGAATACTAATATATAAAATTGGTAGTTCATTTTAATTATTAAAAATAAATCAAGAATTAAATGTAAATTTCAAAAATTAATAGCATCTACTCTTCTAACACAGTAGGCTAGATTTTTGCGCACGGAAAATTCTTACATATCAATTCTCCGTCCAGACTTATTAGGTATACAGGGTCGCAGCGTTTAAAAATTAAAACAGGAATTGCATTGGGTTACACGTTTTTATAGTGAATTAAAATCATATTTTGCTATTTTCAAACTTATTAAATTTGTCAATTTTATGTTTTTTTTTTTATTTTTAAATATTGTCTTTGGTTTGTTTTTCTCCATCATTGCCAATACAGTGACATGGCGGGAGCTGGTTTCGAGTCTCTGACTGGGGAGCAGGTTAATATAATTTAACTTATTGGCATTGGAAAAAAGCATTGACATAACCACAAAATGACCATTTTGATATTTAAATGTTCTGAAGATTTTGTTTTCCAAATAATTTTGCAAAGAGATGCTTTATAAGCTAGCTTATCGGTATTTGGATAAGCGTTGACATATCCACCAAATGACCAGTTTGAGATTTCAATACATTGAAGATTTTGCTTTTCAAATAAAGTTATGAAAAGACACATAAAGTCAGACATAATAAAGTATTTAACTTCTTTGAAATGTTTACCACACTCATAAATTCCATCATACCTTTCATTTTGTTTTATTAAATAAGTTTAATTTATGTTTCCAAAACAAATTTGCAAGTACTATTTTGTATTTTTCTGGAAAGCGTTTGTTCTTCTAATGTTTTTATGAATATAATACTTTTTATTGTTTATTTTACTAATTAATGTAGGTTAATAGTAGTATGAGTTTTAAATATTAATTCATATATATATATATATATATATATATATATATATATATATATATATATATATATATATATATATATATATATATATATATATATATATATATATATATATATATATATATATGTTAATATACTGTGTAAACACATAGTAAGATTCCAACAAGCAACTAAGATAATTGGTTTTATTTTGCAGAAACTCCGCATGACAATTCACAAAGATGTTCGAACGATTTGTCAGGAAGCAACTCATTATGTTGGCATGAATATTCAAAACCATGCCATGGAGTTAATAGCTGAGTTAGCTTATAAGAAACTGCGAATTATTGGAAATGATTTAGAGCTATTTGCTAAGTATGTAGTATTATAGTTATTTTTATTTATAAGTAATTATTCTGTCTTTTTATAAAGCTATTGCGTATAAACTGTTTGAATATACTTGATGTTATGTACCTGCATACAGGTTCTACATGAAGAATATATAGAAGTGTGTAGAATAAATATCATTGTTGTAATATTTTGTGCGTACATATGAATAAGTTCTCCAGTTAAATAACATATTATTACGATTTAGAAGAAAAAAGGAAGAGTTGAATAAATGAAATGATATTGGCAGTATATCTTCTAATATTACTTTATACAGCATTTTTGCTGTACCTTATTGAATTCTGATTATTTGAATACAAAAAAGGCAAAGCATGTGCCATTTTTTACGCATCATGACTATTGAATGCAATTTCATATTTTATAATATGAAAGTGATAAAGGCCACATATTTTTTAATGAATAATAAGCATGACGAAAAAATTTGAAATCCTCTTCCGTAATCAGGGTACACGTTTACTATTTACGAAAAAAACTTTATTTCGGTAATAAACTAGAGTTTAACGAAGTTTAAAGCCATTTTTATAATATTTTTTCAATAGCGCGCGAAAAAGCTCGCAGGTGTCATGGCGTCCGCTTTGACGTCACGCCTCATCTCAACTGTCATGCATGTCATTGTGTTTGCATCGAAGTTTGTTTACAATTTGAGTTGTATGTTGAGGCGTGACGTCATGCGCTGTCATTGGTGTTTCAGTCAAAATGGCCGATTGCAGTATTTTAGTCTTTTAATTTATTGAAAATCTTATTAATCTCAGATTTTTAAATAAAACTAAATTAGTCTTTTAAATCCTTTTAATATGTATTTTCCCATAAAATAATTATTTCTTTGATTATTTGATACTGTCGTCACGCCAATTGCCTCCCATAAGTTACCTTGACATATTTGTATATTGCCATTATTTATTCAGATTCTGTTTTAGATATGTATTATTAGGTCTGTGTAAAAGCAAAAAAAAAAGTTTATGCAATTTTTTAATAATTATAAAAATTCTGTTTTAAAATCAAGAAGGTAAAACCCAGTAATTGACGTCTTTTTTTTGTCAATTGTAGGAGTCACCCTACCCTTATCACTTCAACAATCTATTGATGTGATTTCAAAACACGAGTTGATGAATGATGAATCTGAATTTTTTTCTATATCTACTTCAAAGACTCATATTTTTTAGGCATGCTAAAAGGACTACTATAAACGCTGAGGATGTGAAGCTTCTGGTCCGGAGAAATCCAATTCTTGTAAGTTAATTTGAATATTACTTTATTGCTCCGTGTGAATTTTGAGTATATTGCATCTATTTCGATTTTGGTCACTAATTTGATAAAATCGATACATTGGTATCCGCTGTATTATGAAGTGCAAAAGATAAAAGAAAGGAAATACAATGATTCAATCGAAATCATCTGTTAATGTGAAAAGCAGGTCTGTATATATGATATAAATTACATAAAATAGTAGGAATTATCTTGTTCAGATGCCCTTTACTCTAAATCATGGGTCGCCAACCTTTTTCAGTAGCCGGATCAGATTAAGGAAATGAGATTTCCTAGCAGGCCGTACAACAAAATTTTATTTAATATACAAAGCAAGCAAGAAATATAGTGTTTTTGAAGAAGATACATCAAAAATGTGAATCAAAAATATTTATTACAAAAAATAATAATAAAAAATAAACATAATATAATAAATTTTAGTGAGATGTCTGATTTTTTTTGTCAGAAATAAGTGCATTAATGTGGTTAACGATTGATGTTGCTACACGCAAACAGTTTTCCAAATGCTCATCAGTAATTCGTGTTTTCATATAAGATTTAATATGCTTCATTAGAGTAAAAAGCTGTTCACATGTGTATGTGTTTCAAAGTAAAAAGTAAACAGCTCGTGGGCCGCGGTTTGGCCACCCATGCTCTAAATGGTTAATTTTTTTTAAATAAAGAGATACTTGAAATAGGTTAAATAACAATTCCAGAAAGCACATATAACAAAGATCGCGGAAGCAAGTGCTCTTGCAAGTGGATCCAAAGATAATAAGAAGCGTAGAGGCACAAGTGGTGTAGCACCTACTCCTGCTACCAGTTCCGAGCATCAACTTATACTATGTGAACCTGGTTCTTCAAAGAGTTCCTTGCCAATTGCATCAAAAAGAAAACGTGCGGATTCTGATTCTGAGATCTTTGTTGATGACCCAATAGACTTGACTTAATATGGTTGTTTCAAATGTCAATTTATATAATAAAGATGAAGTATTTCTTTCGTGTTTTAATTTCCATGTAAACACACGTGATTGTTAAATTATTGTGATTTTTAATTATTTGTTTCTATTATAAGATTTTATACATCAAATTAAAAATAAAATATCTTCACAACCAGTTTTTTCAAAAAGTGACATATTTATTTGAACTTAAATATAAAAAATCACAATTACATATTTAATTATTTTCTTTTCTTAGTAATGTCAAAATATTACTGATTAAAATAATATTTTCACTTATAATTATATTCAATCTTTTGATTTTTTCTCTTTAAGTTCATGCAAAATAAAGTGTCTCCCAGCATTGATATCTATCTTTGTAGTTATATTATTTATGATTAAATATATTTTTTAAATTTTTTAAGAGAACATTAAAAATAATAAAAATCACAATGTTTAATTTCCTCAGTTTCATCGCAGGCTGTCATAAATAAAGTCTAACGAATAATTAAATTACCAAACCACACAATAAAGTGTGATATATGGAGCACTTATTAAGCAGAGATGATGCCGTACACATTAAGAAAAGCATTAGCAGTTGCAATGGCTGCAGGACCATTGCATTTATGATGCGCTGGCTTCTAGCACGGTCGCCACATTTGATAGTCAGCCAAAATGCAAATGACATCCGACCGTGCTCAAGCAATTACATTATCACACTGAGTATCTTACCCTTTATTCACAGTGCGTCATGGTTCACTTCACACCTATTGGGTTTGAGTATTAACTAAACAACCTTTTGCTTGTAATGTAAACTTTTATACCATTTCTTGTTGTTATATATAATTTAATTTAACTATTATGGGATCAAACCGTTTACTATCAAAATATTGCAACAAAACATTTTTACTTTGTCTCACATAAACATTTTTATTCAACCAGAATAATAAAGTGGAAAAATATTGTTAAACCGAATTAAAAATTAATAATTTTTTTTAAATATAATTTTATATCGCGTCTGTCTATATTGCATTCATTTAACTACTCTTGAAGACTCATGATATTAGTTTTTTTAAATATTTTTGCTATTAGGAGGCAATACAAGTACTTCTTTAATTATTTTTTAATCGTACAGAATCTCTTTCTCCTTATTCATAAAAAATCGTCTTTATTTTTTTACTAAGCACATTTTGACCATCTCATATTTAAATAAATTAAAATTATACAAAAAAAATATTCTTAACTGTTTATTTTTATTACAAAGACCGTATATTTTAATACATATTGGATCATATATAGACGAACATTAAAGACAGGATTATCTTAACTTACGAAAGTCTTTAGTGTGATTAAACGTGATTTAATTTTTTTGTTGTTTTATTAGTTAATAAACTTCTCTTAATTTTACCAAGAAAATATAAACGTTAATTTAACACACCGTTTAAAATAATCACAAACAATCATCTTAACTTACAACAGTCCTTTCTGCAATCGTTTTATTGAAAACTAGTAATGTAGCCCGTCACAAAATGACGTATTTGATGAACGATGCGTCTTTTGTTTTTTTTGTAAAAGTTCTAAATTTGAAATTCTCGCGGTGAACGACATCTCGCGGCGAAGAAGTGAATCATATAATTCGTACATATTGAAATTCGCTAAAGCATATTTTAAAGTTTATGAATGAAAATATTATCCTATCGTCTTGAAATTCGGCACATAGCTGCGGAAAAATTTACTTAACTTATGTGCAAAAAATCAGCGTTGTATCTTTTAAGATATTCTATACAGAACGGAAAAACGAAACATACATACAAACATACACACAATGGCTATTATTATAGTAGATGTTTCCCTTAATTGAAAATGTTTCCCTTAATTTTATTAATGATAAAAAAATCGTAAATTTAACATAACGTAAAAAATCTTTAAATCAGAAATAAGAGATTGATGACAGTTTTTTGTTAGTATTTTCTTGACATCATACTTGGTATATTTATTTTGCCTTAGCATGACAATTGTTTATATACCTATCAATTGTTTATATACCTATCAATTGGATAAGAAATCATATCACATTCTTATAAATCTTTGTAATTATTTATGTACTTAAAATAAATAAGGTAACGTTGTAAATCGATAAATATAATTTTCTTTGTGAGTGTATATATCGATATTGATATGTATAGATGCAGATACGGGGATTATATAGTTGAATATAATGACCACCTACCCATTTTCTAATGCCTTAGTTTGATTGGCAATGCCTAGTACCTGTTTTATTATTTATAATGTCCATTGTCCATATAGCTCGCAGCCCGGAGCCCAGCGTGGGTTGTTTGTTGCGTTAATGCAATTAGGAAAATCAATTAAAGCCAAGACAGTTAATGAATGAATTATCGGAATTGGCAACACCACAATCGTGATTCTATATATAATTCATGTTCAAAACTATTGTCTGTACTTGGAGCATATCTCCGCATAAATATCTCGCATAAGGTTTGTCTACCTTCACACATTCTTTTAGAAGATCTAATATTTTTTAATATCGTTAAAACACTGTAAAAAATATATTTAATTAAAAATTTAAAACAATAAAAAGCGTAGATTCATAATCACTTTTTTTTTTTAAAAATAACAACTTGTTTATTATAAAAATGATTATGATAAAATATTAATTATAGAAGTGACAGTTAATAATCGTCCAGTGTGTAATATATAATTTAAACGTGTTTTAATTTATAATAATTTATATCGAAATTTCCAGCCTTAAACAACACCCACACGGGATAAAATCACGGCCAAGAATTTCAAATGAATAATAACTGACTAATTACAGAATAAAAAAAAAGCATAGAAAGCTTCTGTAAAACAAGATGTATGGAATTATTGACTTCTGCTTTTCGTTCGAGGAACAAACTTGTTGAGCGTGTGTGTGTGTGTGTGTGTGTGAGTGAGTGTGAGTGTGTGTGTTTGTATGAGTGTATGTATGAGTGTATGTGTCGTGCTTACCCGTGTGCGCTTACAATAACTGTGACCATATATTAAAAAGATAATTTATAAAATGGAAATTCCTCGTGGGATTTTTATAACTGCAGTTACGCCTAAGTGCAAAATATCGATCGTAATATATAATATTTTATTCAAGAAAGGTTTACTTGTTACGCTAAAGGTTACACTTATGCGTATCTGAAAAATAGTGATTTATTGTAGGGCTGTCATTTTCCGGGTGTATCCATATTTTTAAATGTCATAAGACATTACGTAATTCGTCATAAAAATCGTAAATTTAAATGAAAAAAATATAATGACGATTGAAAATGTGGAAACTGGCTCGAGTCTGAACCTGGCCGAATATAGCTAACACCTTGATGTCTTTGTCACTTAACGTCTGAATTACGCCCATCGTGACTAAATATAGCTCAAACTCTCCTAGGTTATATGAAAAATAAAAATGCTATTTGCGTTTCTCAAAATTATTTTTAGCGATGTATTTCATAGAACTTTTTTCTTCCCAATAAACCCACGCTACAAAGGCGGCCCAAAGCTTTTCAATTGTGCTGAGAAGAAAACGTCTGTCCCTGGTTGCTCTTGTTGAGGTTAATCAACATATCTGAAAATCCAGGAAAAAATATATTACGATCTTATAACCATTTGAATATTCATACTTGTTGCTCAGTGTCACTTCTCTCAGAGTTTCACGTTTGTTGGTAACAGTTAATAACAAAAATTCAAGGATATCAAGAGATAAACGTGTGTTTGAAAGCAGCAAGGCGTTTTCAGGACATGGTCATCACATTTAAGCAATCCACTATTTGTCTCTCAATGAGTATGAATGTAAAACTTTGATGCTATTTAAGCAAAAAACAAAGTTTGTTAACGTACGGCGAAACGTTAAAAGACAAACGTTTGGTCACTGTATTGACGGTACGATAGTGTGTGTATGTACTCTGGGACCCATGTCAAGTATTCCAATATATAACTTACATCTTATCCAATCTTAATAAAAGGAGATACTTAATATGCATAAATTTCCAACAATATAAATTACGAATATGTGTAATAAGTAATCAACAGTATAGAAGCTCATTCCCGATATTACTTTTCAGTGTCTCCGAATCTTTATCAACAACTATAATATATCAATTTATAAAACAGCCAATTTACGTTAAATTACAATTAAAAAGATTTTATAAAATCATTTTTTTTTAAATATAATGAATACTCTTTTAAAATGTGAGTCTAATATTGAGCGAATCCGTATGACCAATACGCCATAAATATAGTGCATAAAAACGTATTATTTCATAGTGTAGTATTTTCTTTTAACTTAAAGTCGTAGCTCTTTTAATTGTCATAATTATACTTCTAAGCAGTTGAGCCCTAAGCATGAGACGCAGAAGAAATGGCGGAAAATTACACGTAATTATAGTGTAGGTCGTTTTGTGGAAATTACAAAAGACTTTTACACTTTTCAGTTCCACAATCTACTGCATTTGAACGACCGATTATAACCTTTATATCAATGGCGTGCAGTCCCTTGGCTTTAATATATATCTTATGCAATTCAAAACAATTTGAATCAATCTGATATTTTAAACAATTTTCCCCATCTATTCAATGAATAAAACTTCTTCCGAAACGATCGCACGTCAATGATTTATATAGTATGTATATTCAAAATTATTTTAATTTAAATACCTCATTGCGATCATCATCTTCAATCCTCACCTTAAATAACTGAAATTCAGGGTCTTTATTTGTATGATCTCCTGAATATACATAAGATCTTAATGAGCTCTTTAAATTTATTAAAAGCTTAGTTTGTCTTTTATTTAATGGATTTTTGGCCCAACGGTTAGGATTGTCAACGACTTGGTTTAAAAAAATGCAGACCGATACTATTGGGCTATAATCTGTTAAGTTTATATAGATTTTTAATAATATTAGAGTAAATGTTATTTGAATAGATAAATAAGTAAATATTTTACTATGAATATATATTTGTTGCAACATTACCATTTATTTCATTCACCTCATTTGTATTGGTACAATCTTTTTGCCTGGCTACATTATTTTCTAGTTGCTATTTAGCTTACGGGCAAAAGAGTAAAATATTTCTCACGTTTTTTGTTTCATGTTTTAATATTATTATTTATAATATATCGATGTTGCTACTAAGCAATAAATCTTGTGGTTCTTTTCAATTTTATAATCGTACGAGTTATAAAAAAAAAACTTTGCTCTTCAACCAAAAGCGGTAGCACGAGTAGGTGACGTCCACACAACCCCAACGGCTATATAATAAATTACAAATTATTAAAAACATAAATCAAATTTTATGTTAATGAAAACGACACTCCTGCTGGAGACCTCGAAATATGTAATAATATTTACGGAAGGCTAATAAAAAAAACATGGAATATAATAAGATATTTTTAATTTCCTGCTCATGGTTTGAGAATCCCACCGTGAAGGATTGTATCGATACTGTGTTACAATGTAATCCGTCTACTCTTTACTCCTAATATATATTTTTTGTAAAATATAGAGCTAATAAGATACACCCAAAAAAAAAACACATCCCGATTAGTACACACATTATAAACAAGAAAACACATTTAAAGCAATTTTAATTCGTTTATGTTTTTAATATCTGGTAATATTATATAAATTTTCTTTTTTTTCACTTGGTGATGTTGGTTAATGTTTAAATATCTTAACTGGTTTATATAATGTATCTTAGGTTTTTAATTTAATATTATTCAAATAAAAGTATAAACTAAGATGTCCTTTAAAAAAACATATGGTTTATTTCATTCTCTACAGATGAAACGAAACCAAGCTCCAGATTTGTTTTTCTCGATTTAATTTTTGTAGTTAAGTCATTACAAAAATAAAACTCTTTATTTCTACTTATGAAATTTTGTGATATTTAATTAATTACTATAAATATCAAAAAAAAGTCCCCATCGAGTGTAAACACTTTTTAATGTATGGGGTTATATAAGACAAGGTTGGGTTAAATATCGTTAGATAAAAATAATAATATTTGTTACTTACTTTCAAAGAAACAATATTATATTTTATTATATTACTTGTAACAACATCGATTGACTTACAAAGTGGGTGGACAATTTTCCATGAATTAAAAAAAATTGATCAGTATATATAAAGCACAGTTAAAATAAGATTTGCCAACTAGCGTCACATATGCAAGTAACAGATGACAAGTGTGGCTGGAAATCTGTGATATTTTGATCCTATCGACCAACCATTGATTAGTCACAATCGAGGGGGTATAAAACGAAAATACAAACTACAACACTTTATTGATTTAATTTTCTAATGTTTGTAATACATACATAACTCTACTTTACTATTGTTTGAGCACGTGTGGGTATACATCTGAAAATATTTCTTCTTTTAGTGCCGCTCTTCAGGAGATTGGTGACCATTTCATAGAACATATTTCTATCCTGTCGGCCGTACTTCCGACCTCCAGCTACGTAAATTTCCTCCTTCCAACGCTCTTCTTTCTTTTATTTTTTCCCAGAACAATCAGCTTTAGGATGCAATACTCACCGTTACCAAAAATGGGGCTAAAATAGAAGACACCCGCTTCTTTACTTTCGAGTTTTCTTTCTTTGCGCATTCTGTGCACGACACTCTTATCGTGACGCGGTCAACCCATGTTATTTTAAGGATTCTCCTATATAGCCACATTTCTGCCGAATTCTTCGCATAATAGCTGTATTGAGAAAATTTATAATACTTTACAAAGAGGTTTTTAGATTTGATGCTTAATAACACGTTGACTGCCGTGTCAGCCACCGGTGGCTGACACATAGCGACGACATACCTGACTTTAGCTTTTCATTTTGCCCGTCGCCCATGTGCCCCGTATTCAACTACTATTGAACATGGCCGGCACGGCCCTCTTCTATCTTCCTTCGATATGGCCGATAAAAATATCCCAAAACAAATGAAATAATTGTATTCGAGCCATAATATGAACCTAAAAACGTGAAAACCATTTTTGGATCTATCGTCTTTGGTTTTGGCAGCGGGACAAGAAAATATGTTTGTTTTTCTTCAAACGCCTTCATACTGACTAGGTGGCGGGAATTTGGAGGGGTTGGTGGGGGGATGGCTTTTGGCCTTTTCTGGTTTAGGCAATCTTCTAGGTTGTACTCTAGAAGGTGGCTGATCGAGGGGTTTGGGACAAGGGATGTTGATGTTTGGATGGAGTGGGCGAGGTCGATGATTACCTCGTGGATCGTCTTGGTGTTTGTATCCCTGTGGAGTCGGGCGTTTTGGACGAACCACGGGGCGTTCAGTGCCCATCGGAGGACTTTGTTTTGAATGGTTTGAAGGGGTTTAAGTCTCTCAGGTGTGATGTAACCCCAGATGGGGCAGGCGTAGGTAAGGATGGGACGGATCATTACTTTTGGGAGTAGGATTTTGTTGGAGGGAGAGAGTTTGCTCTTTTTACAGAGACCGTTTTTGGACATTTTACGAAAATCCTATTGGCAGTCAACGCGTTAATACAGGTGGCCTGAAAAATAGATGCGTTACTTCAAATTCAAGAATCGTTGTTTCGAAATCAATGTCTCCAGAAAGTTTTTTTTTTTTTTTTTGTTTCAAATAATTAATTTTTAAATATGAATTTCCGAAAATGATCGGTTGACGTGATTTTCCCAGGTTTTCCCGGCCAGCGGCGGCGCAGCAGCCACGGGCGGCGCACACCGGCGCGGGGCACGGACGGCCACGCACACAGCCGCGCGGCTTTTAATGCGTCATGTAAGGCTACAATTTATTACGACTCCGATATTAACGAGCTAAAAAACTCGTTATACACAATATAATTACTTTATAATGGAGTTTTGTGTAATGAGATTTTGCATCGGTGTGTGCGTGTGTGCCTTTATTGTATCAGAAGTAAGGTGGCTGTTTTCTACAACTACTCGGCGGTATTGACAGTTTTTGTAATCAGTACTTAATGTACGTAATCATGTATTATTAAACAAAGGTCAAAGGTTAATTTACCGCCGCGCTGTACTCGTACAAAAAAAGTAATTTAATTAGTCGCGCTCAAGGTCAACATCATCTGTTAATTTCCCAGTTCGCCCCCATCCCCATTCCCTTTCTTATAACAACCACAATGGATCAGAATTCTAAATGAAATAATTTTTTCGGTAAAGATTTTAGGCCGTGCGTGGCACTATTGCCCACTGGAAAAGTTTTTCTATAGCAATTATCAATTGCTTCTACTTCAAAATTAAGGAAAGTTTTTAGAGAAAAAAAAATCTTTCTATTTCGTGTGATTACTAAAGAACAACTAAGAAGTCAGACACAAACACAATTGATATTAATCGATTACTCACCTACGAATATTTCTCTTGTAACCATAAATTATTTAGAAATAAATAAGTTATGGTTGTCTCTTCATCCATTTTAATTGCGGACATAAAATACATCGTAAAAAGAAAATAATTAATCGATACATTTAAAAAAAAAAATATATATATATGTAAATATATTTCTCTCTTTTGAAATATACATATACATACAGTTAAATAATTTATAAAAAAATGATGCACATTTATTTTTGAAATAGTCAAAAAACCAACTTTTTTATTTACAGATTTTATATACATGTGTTTCAAGCTACAAATTTAATTTATGTTTACCGACCAACGAAAAAAAATGGTTCGATAAAGACAGAAATTTGATTTGACCAAAACCATAGAAATTTGATATATCAGATAAATTTGTACCGTACGTTAATGGTAAAATAAAATAAAAAAAAATTTTCAATTAATATTTTTTTGAATGATCTAAAAACAGAGACAGTTTAAATTTTTGTTTGAAATACGCGTTATACATGTTAAGTTAATGTATAACGATTAATGGAATACAATTTTCATAATGCCCGTTAATGTAGAGATTGAAATGTTCAATCTATTGATAAGGTTCTTTGTCCGTCTGATTTAAAGTCATCGATACCAGTAAAGGCATGCTGAAAAGTCATATTAATAATTGTTAATTTAAAGTGCCGCGAATAACTTACAGAATTAGCATACGGGACGTACGGCGGGACCAGCGCGGCCACCAGCCCGGCCACCAGCTCGGCCACCAGCTCGGCCACCAGCCGCCAGACGAGGCGGCCAAGCAGCCCCTGCAGTGAGAGAAAAAGGGACTCTCCTCTTTCTAAAAGTAAACCAAAATCTATATTAGCCATAACAGTATATTAGTAACTCGATTACATAAAAAAAATTTAAAGAAAAAAAAAAGTTAACCCCGTGCTTTTTATGTAATAGTAAGCTTTACACATTGCCTCGATCTAACACACACTTAACTACTTATACAAATACAACATTTAATCGATGGTGTATTTTAAAATGAATATTCTGAATATGTAAAAAGACTTTTGCATGCTAATAAGTCAAGAAGATAGTAAGATATCTAAGGATTCTACCGTATTTTGGAGACTTGACTATTGTAGATAATATAGTTTTATACGAATTATCATCGTTTCAACTTGTTAAATATCAATCAACGAAAATACAAAACTTTTTTTCTTTCAATGAAAAATTAGCTACCCTTATAAAAGCTTAAAATAAGAGATGAGTTGCGGCATGTGTAAACAGCTTGAGTCCGCTAATTTTTTTTCATTACTGCAGCTACGCCGTTTGATTTCTTAAATGCAGCTTACACACGTAGCAATATAACCGAACGGCAATTAGCCAAGGGGGCCTTTCACTTTTGCTGTTTTTTATTATTTTTTTTATTGTTTTGCATACCTTAAACAACGAAAAAAAGGACGCTATTGGCAAGTTACCGCTTGGATGTAAGTTGCGCTGCAACGTGTGTAGGCTGCTTGAGAGTCGCGGCTGTATTAAACGGTAGCCGTTTCGTAACGCGTGGCCTGTACATACTTCTCACTCATTATATTTGAAATTAAAATTTGGCTTACTCTGTGCGGGGCTTGTCGTACAAACTGCAGCCTTCTGATTTATGGTTGTCATCAATTTCTCGCTGTAATCTTTTGTGTCTCAAATTTTATTTATCGCCCAATCACAGGCCGCTCTTATTTTAATGGCGGACTTATGCTTCGGCTATTCCACTTTATGCCGTTGATATAATTAGCTCGGGTATCTGATCAGAATCAGTGTTTAATATAAATAGTCAATGTTGAACGTATATTCCTTGCCCGAGGGCAAAGTTGTGGCGTTGTTTATTCAAAGGCAAAAAATATGGTATTGTTGATTAGGTATTCTACTTAATCTCACGCCTAGAATATCAATCGATACCCACTAAGAGGCTTGAATGTAAAATTGGTATATATTATATATATTATTGGTATATATATTTGGCATATATAAACAAAAAAAATATTTTTTTATCTACTTACCTACATAAAAAATACCCATTTTTTTACTGTATTAAAGTAACAATAAATAATTCTGGTTGGCATAAATAGCGATTGTTGTTTCAATGTAATTATTGTAACCTGATTGTTTTTATCAAATACAAGCAATTTTGATCACAATGGCGGACAATTTGTTTAAAAATTGGAGTTGACAGACATAATTATGCTTATCATTCCTCATACAGCTTTTATATCGTACGAATATATATCGCATAAGTGCAAATAATGTGAGAAGGAAGTTCAATATGCCTTTTGGGAAAGGTCGTCCTAACGCTTGAGCGGGCATGGTAATCAACTTTTCTTTGTAATTTTGATTAATGTCTACGTATGCTAAATTTAGATTTATTAAAAAAACAGCGTTTCTAAGATATAGATTAAACCATTTTTTTACAAGCGTGATTTAATTTTGTTAGTACTTCTCATCTCGTAGTGTTTTTTTTATGATGATAAATATTGAAATTGAAATTTAAAAAGATGCATCGCAACGTCATACGATCGACGCGCTGCGTTAAAATATATCGAGGGCATTAATAGTTAATGAAAATCGTCTATGATACAATCTTATCGGAAACGAAAATAAAACAACGATATTACTCGAAACAAGGCACATATTAAAATGGCTGCTGGCCATAAGCTGTGATTAATTATAAAAGACCAGTTTGTTCCCTCGGCGGGCTCGCTGCTCGGCTGGACTACCGAATTTAAAACAGTAGTGGTTCATTAAAGCACCGTCCGCCCATGCGGATGGAAAAAACATTCTCAATCAGCAGACGTCGCGGACAAGTGAGTAAATATTATAATTTAATATTTACGATTTAAATATAAAACTGAACGGCGTTCCTCTCGGCTCCGTAATGAAATATTACGTAATTAATGCCCGACCGGAATTCGGTAGTGTGTGAATGGAGATTCCGCTCCCGAGATTCGATTTTAGAGGATTGATTGCTTTTAATGTAAATTAGAAATGGGTATCATTTCGTTAATCAGAATAATGTTTTTAATGAACGTCTTCACGGTCTACCGTATTTGTTAACGATTATAAATTATTATTGTTAATTATAATATTTTAGTTTTCGGGCGAACGCAATTAATTCTCGGAAGGCTCTCGAGTTTCGATGTGTTTGTATAAAGCGCTGCCCGGCGAGAAAATAAAATTCAAATTTAAAGGGCGACACGTATCTAGCTAATCGCGGTTATTAAAAGATACCGTTGGTGGATAGGGGTCTGCTACTTGAGACTGTTTGTAATCTTACGGAGAGATTATAATTACTCGCCCGCCGGAGCCTCGCCTCGGAGGGGCTCTCCCGAATGAATATTGAGCAGCCTCCGGCGGGAGGTTCGAGGGGCGTTCGTTACTTCCCAATATTTATTAAGGGAAAAGTGATGAACCCTCGCGTGAGCCGCGGTCCGACGGACGGGACGTCCCGAGATTCAAATCGCTCGCTGGACGGAGTCGGCTCTGAAGCAGCCTTCCTGTCGTTTTTTGCCCCCACAGGATGCGTAAATAGCCACTTAGGCTCTAGTCTGCTATCTACGCAAATTTATAATCCAGATTGTGATTTAAAACGCAGTTATCTTGCAATCATTTGCATTTGTTTTCAACGAGAACAAATTGGTACTGCCTCGCTCCCGCGCCGGTGCACTCGGATAGGCTTTGGCGGGTTTTTTCATTCAGAGCTTGACGTTACTTATGCATAATAACTTCGGTTAGGTTACGCGAGACATGCAGTCACAATTGCAATTTTTAGCTGACATAATTTGTGTTGATTGATGATTGTGAAAGTTGCTGAGAATGACTGTTTCATAAACCATTGATCTTTGAAATACTGAATAAACAAATAAAACTATGTAAACACGTATTCATTACAAGTTTCTCACACAGGATTGAATCTAAGCATACGCACACGTGTGTATTTTTCCAATCAATTTTATGTGTGGGTAATAAAAAAATATTATTAGTTACCTTTCCGATATTTTTTATGAGATCTCATTTTTCGCAATTGCTAATTTTAAATATTCATTATGGTAATCAAACAAATGCAGGCGCACAGTTTGTTGCCTGTAGATTGCGATAATGCAATTTTAAATACCAGTGGCGTGCTGTCTATAAGTAATAAAAAAATTGCACGCCCTAATTATTTTTTTAATGAATTTATAAATACACATTTCAAAGAAAATAATACTACGAAAAATTCACAAAAAGTTAAGTCACAAGACACGCGTTGTCAAGTTTCACTTTCTTTTTAATTTACAAAGAATATCACTCAATAAATATTTTTAAGTCCAGATGCCTTACATATTTCAATGTGAAATTTGCTCAAATTATAAATATACGTTCATTATATATTATCATCTATTCTCTAACTTTTACAAATACTACATAATAAACAATCAAAACAAACTAAATGTTTTTTTAATATTAATTTTCAACAACAAATAAACTCACAAGGTAGACTTAATCTGAACGGACTGAACAGTGAAAACTTATTTGAATGTTGGTATCGATTACGAGGAGTATCGCGGGGATCGTATCGATATCTCCTGACCGTCGTATCGACATCTCCAGCCCAGGGCGTCGGGCGAGATACGAGGCTCTACAACAAAAGCACACAAAGACGTTGCGTATTAACATATTTTAATCTACATTAATTAAATTTCAAATAACCGATTCTGACGGCGCGCGCACAGCATCCGAGCACGGCGCAGCCGCTTACAGACGCACGCTCGCTGCATGCACTTCTTTGATAAACAACTCTGTTGTTAATAAATATTAACAGTCTAAACTGAGCGCCCGGGCTTATTCTGGCGTCTCATCTAGAGAAATCTTCCCAACGCTGACTCGCAAATCAAATAATACAATAAAATAGAAACAGACGAACCAAAAAAAAGCCAACAAGATGATGCGTACATGGTAATAATCATTTCCCGACACACTGTGTATCGCTTCATACGACCGAATCACCGCATAATATATAGTGACGTCCGATTTCTGGAAAGCTAATTATCGTAAACAATCGTTGATAAGCTGTCATATACGAATACGATAACGGGCTGTTTCACTTATTAGCAATATGCGATTGATTTGACATTGTGATACTTTTATCGAAATCTCAGATAAATTACGTGTCAAGCGGTGATGTATTTGACATCTTGTAAGCAGTATTTTTCGTCAATGAGTCCAAATGGGGTCCGGAAAAAATACGTAATTAATTGTGATTTTAAATATGAGTGCGTAGTATCGGTTGTCGATCGAGCCGAGATCGTAAAGCGCCGCGCCGCCTCGAGAGTCCGAGTCGCCCCCGCGTAAGGTTTTTTAATTAAACTCTGACAAGAGAGATTTCACCTAATTGATCTGATCAGTTCGGCTGGCCATTGCTCCGCGCATAAGTGTAAATTAAAAACGTATCTCGGTCCATATCTCCGCGGACACGGTTCATTTCCATAAATAAATTAATTCCTCATTAGCATATATAATTACTGGGTCCGGTCCGTCCCTGGCGCAACGCGGTCTATATGACCACATAGATTGGTATTACACCGGCCCGCAGTGTTCGGCTTCGTGTCTAACTGAAATCTTACAAGTGGGTCTTATCTCGCTATTACGATGATTAAGTGAAAGAGTAATATGGATGTCACATGCAAGATAAAGCCTCCTTATTATAATAAATCAATAGCTCAGGTAAGTGTCTGCTAACCATAAAACAATTCGCACTATGACAACTTGCCTCAATTCTTTTTAAATTGCTATTATGCTTATTAGCATAGGTTTTTATTATGCTGAAACTGATATTTTCTATTGGTGTGCTGTGTATTTTATTATAAATTAAAACTGCTGCATTCTCTGAAGGTTTCCACGTTTGCGTAATATTCTAGTTTTAAGTGAGCATGACATTTCAGTTCAGTTTCAGGAGTTCTTTGTTATTTCTATTTTCTGTTTGATACAGGCTAATTGCGATTTTCAATTCAAATACTGAAAATATTACAAGACAGAGAAAACCATTGTTCGTTCTATTTTTTGCACCATCGGCGTTTAAAAAAAAAATTCGCAAAAATATAAACATGTTTCTAAACAAAGTAAAATCATAGGTGTGTGCCAAAGCATAATAAATGTTTTCATTCATTAAACAAAACAAAGATAGGAAATTAATTTGATAAATCATTACGATGTGATGTACCGGAGTTATTGCTGTGCGCTGCGGTGACAACAAAGTCGATGCATTCTGCAGCGGAGGGGACCGGACAGAGGGTGGAAAAAATTGGCAAGGACAACCTAACCTCAAATTGCCTGTCGTTCGATGTATTCATTTTTACACAATTTTTGCGAACCGACCAACTTGATTACAAAAAATATGCTTGTTTACGTGGCCTCTGTAGTCGGCCGGAACTTTTTGCCTCTGTTATTGACAGATGCAATTGTTTTGTATTTTTTCGACGCTCGGTTTGAGCGCCATTAGAAGAACGCCGCTTATTTTGTTTCAATAATCGAGACTCGAACATCCGTTATTTTGCATCGTAGATTTATACAATAATACAAAGTTGCAATTAAAAATTGAGAAATATAATCAAATCGTGGCATACTTTGAGGTTGATTTTTTTGTTTTGAATATTGAGAGTTAATTAAAAATATAATTGTGCTAAAATACCAACTTCCTATGCAACAGGTTTCAAACTTCAATTTACAATCTTTAATTTATTGTAGTTCTTTTTTATGATAGTGTGTTTTCGGTTAAGGCTTCCTTAGTTTTTGGCAATCAATAATAATAAAAAAAACCGATTCAAGATGAAAAGCGTATAAGGTGTCTCTTAAATGTTTTTGATAGATTTTCATTTAATTTTTTTTATAAGAGGGACAAATTGTATTTGCTTATTCAGTTCATATGTCTAGTTGAAAAAACTATTTACTGATTTCCGTGTTTGCTTTTATTTCGCAAAAATGAGTTGTGATTTCACGGTTGAAAGGATATATATATATTTATTTTTTATGTTATTAACGGATTTATTCATATTCCGGACAACCACGGGGCGTATTGTCACCCCCGACGGTACTTCACGTGTGGATGGCATACCTTCCCGCAAATGCAACAGTAAATGCGATTCACTCTTGCTCTGCCGTTTACCCTCCCCCCCGCTAAGTGGTGCTCGCTCTGCAATTGACAATTTTCGGTTAACTTAATTATTTATAAAATGATGTTTTTCCGCGTTCGCTTTGTTTCAGCGGGAAAAACAATAAAACTGCGGCCATTTATTTTCCGATCCGCCATTGCGGTCGGCGCGCGCGGGGCCGGCATTTTTCATATTTTGAGTGTTTTGGTTATTTTTTGCCCGACAGATATCGTTAAGCGCTCCGCGGTCTGCGCGGGGCGAGCGGACCCGCGCAGTAGCCGGTGAATTTTTTTTTAATATATGAAAATATCGAAAAATGCAAAAATATTTTAGCGCCACATCAGCAAATCATCATATTTTAATAAATTTTTGTATTAAAAAAAATATATTTCAAACTGTGTATAATATATTAATTATAACAAAATGGTCGTTCGGAAATCCCTTTGTGTATATGAAAACTTTAAATCAATTTTTTTTCAGTATTCGGTTTATTTTAAAATACTTCGAACTGAATAATAACTACTATTACAGAAATCGAATCCATGACTTGTACATCTGAAATGAAGCAACGAATGACAGTTTGTGGATTTCTTTTTAAGCACTGTACATTTTAATATAAAATCAAATCAAATACGTGTGTATGCTAAACTAAATTAATATTAGGACATTCGTATGAAAGTTTAAAATGATTTTCAAATAACGCTGAAAGTGCTAATGTGGATTTCCATATGAGCCGATCGCAGAGCGGACCCTCGGCCCGCGAAGTGACAAACCTTGTTTAATTATTGTTGCAAATTTAAGCAGTTTTGCCGGTTGTATTTTAAGTGTAAAGGGTAAAAGTACCCCGCAAATGTAAATTCTATTTTCACTCACATTAACCTACAAATAAGTGAACCTAAATAAATAGTGAAACTTGTATAATATTACAACAAACGGAAATTAGGAGCTTAGTGAATTCACGTATTTAAAAAAATAATTACTTATATTATAACACCCTCACGTGTATTATAAAATAAAACATTACATTCTATCTGAATTTTTTTTAATGAAAAACTGAAAATATCTTGTGCTTCAAAATATACAGTGTCGATTATGAGATGAATTCAAAATATTTTTCATTAATAAAATGCACATTTGTGTAGCAAATACGCTACGTATTTGCTGTATTTTTTTTTTAACAATAATCGACCATTACAGGCCAACCAAAAGTACATACTCAAATGGGAACTATTTTTCAGGCACTGTTCTGCGGTGGAACTGACGTCAATGTCCGGATCCATCCCACCCCCACTATTCGAGCGTGGGGGTTTTTTGAAAATAATATTTTATTAAATGAATTTTAATTAGCGTTTGTCACCACTCGCCTTGACGAGTTTTCAGGTAAGTGTTTATTAATTCATTTTGAAATACAACCCCGCGCACGAGCTACCCTGCGGTGGGCGGGTAGATCCGTTTTTACAAATGAATTGATTGCTGACCGTCGCGGTCGAACTGTGGATTTTTGTTCACCTGCGAAGCTACATTTTTGACATGTTTGACTTTAATCAATGTACACACGTGCTCGTTCTGGTACACGCTGTGTTTTACCAATGCCAATCAATATTTTTTTAAAAAAAAGTATTACTTACCTACTGGAAAATATTTAAAACTTCGAATAGCGTTACACATAATATTATTTTATTCTTAATTTTTCTATTGTGTTGATTGAGATTATAAGATTATAATTTTCTTACAGTGTTTTTGATTATTCAATTTATTTGGTTTATTGCATTCTTACTTATCGCTGGTTGTTTTATTATTATTATTTTTGTTTTGTACAGTAATACCCCGCTTTATGCGAGGGATACGTTCCGGAAAAGATCGCGTTAAGGGAAAATCGCGTATATCGGGGTTTACGATTATCACTTTAATTTTAAGAACACTTTATGCAGTATTACATGTTATTTTTACTGAAAAATACATATATTGTCTTTTGGGTAGCGTTCTTTTGCGTTCTTGTAAAATACGTTCATAACACCCAACGCTGTATTTTAATTGTTAAGATAAGTCAATGACTACATTATGTTCATACACATTCTTAAATAAGAAATTTGCGTAATGCGAGGCATTTTTTCTAAATTTCTTTAAATTTGAAATTCGCGTTATAGTGAAACCGCGCATAACGGGGTCGCGTAAAGCGGGGTATTACATTACGGGGTGTTCATTTACATTCAATATCTTATGGTCTTTAAATGTCTGATATCAAGAGAACTGTAGTGTGTTTAGTATCCTTATTCTGAAAAAAAAAAAATAATCTTGCTAATTCACCTTAAGTAATAAACAGCATTTGTAGATTTGATTTAATAGCTCGTCTTTAAAGCTTCACCATCACTAGCACGTGATTTGTTGTCTGATTTGATTCCTCTAATATCGAAAGGGCGACTTACAAGTTGCTTGCCACCAGGTGCAGATAGTATTCTAGAATCATCACGACCTTCGTTTATTTAAATTTCGCTCAGTATGTTTTGAATGTTGTAGAAAAATTACAGCTGGACCATTTCAAAATTGTCATGAAATTTGATACAAAATAAGGTTTTTTTTTAATTTGTAAAAAAATCATTTTAATGTATGATTACTTTTATGTGCTGAAATATAAGAGAAAAGGGAAAAAATCAAATACATCATTGAAAAAAAACTTTAAACTTAAAACTGCTCTTTATCTCTAAATTTTAATTCTTTACCACAATCATGTGTTTTCGTATACTGTTAAGTCCAAAGATTATTTATCGTTGAAATATCGGCATTCTCTACATAAATTGTTCAGTTTTAAAATGCAAGTTTGACCTCTGAAAGAATTGCCTCGTTAAATTTAAATTCGTCAGAGATGGTGCTTCATTATATGTAGATTTGCTTTCAACAAGAGCGCAGTCTTCAAATAATAATACATTTGAATAATACAACTTTTTCAGACAGGAATTTATATAAGCTATTTTTTTTAAACTTTTGTTTTAAAAGTAACTACTTTTGGATAAAATACTACCTGATCCGGGCCATTTAGTTTTTCCTAGGCCAGTATGACCTGCAGCTATTTTGGTACATTCTCAGATGGAGTAAGAGTATGGATATCCGTAGATCCACAGCACCACAATCGTCGAATTCTATTTCACTACTCTTAATGTGAATTTAGCCTAAGCTTATCCTGGTTATATAAGGCCATAAGATAATGATTCTATACATATATAATGAATCTACAAAAATTGAAGTATCTTCATGGAGGTGATGATTTTCACCGCTTTTTGTCGCTCTTTGTTTTTTTGCATAATTTATGAGTATTGCTCTTAGTGTGTCGAATCACCCCAGTACGTGAATTATCAAAGTTTATATGCAAAAAAAAAAGGTTTTTACACATATTTTTCACACCCCCCGCGCAGGACCAGGGGTCAGCCGCACATCGTATTGTAAGAGTTGTAAATCAACCAAAAGATTGTGAAGAATCTTGAAATTTTTTTTAATGAAAGTTTATACCTGAAAGTGAGGTTATGTGCACATTATGTACAGAAACACTGGCTCGGTAATCGGATATAGTTTTGATATGAGAGTGGCCGTCACCGGAGGGGATGTCCCCGTCCGTCACATCCCGGCGGCGGCGCAGTTAGCAGTGCTGCGACCGGTGCGCTCATTAAAATATGTAAATTGTGAGGCAGATCTTCGGCCGCAGCGCCGCGCACGGCTCCCTCGCTGCGCCGCCATAGGGGAGGCGCTCCACTACACTGCACTACTCGATTAAGTAGCAAGTATGTGCGAGTGTATTTTTAACGCTAACCGTTTGTCCGTTGAAATCGCTATCAAGATTACTGATAATTATTTCTGAAAATAAATATGATTATTTCTTGAAATTATATATTAGGCGCGCAACTAAGTTTTTAGGTTTTTTTGATCAATGAAGAATTTCATGAGAAATACAAAAAAAAATGTTTATTCAAAGTATCGTCAAGTCATGCGCCATTGGCCGGAATAAGTGATAATCGGAAGTAGCAGATCTGATTTCAGCGTTTTGATGGTGTCCTGGACGTATATAGTATATAAAACTTATTAAAAAACACTCGAGTGTAGAAGGACCCGGAGATCCAATACACTATTCTCCCTAAGAAAATTATGAACACTGGCTCAGTGAAAGTATTGAGATGGTCGCCAACCTCATCTGGAAGAGACACGGTATTGATTTCGGCAAAAATGAAAGGTCTCACGATTCTAGCATAGGCTCTTAATTAGTGTAAATATAGTTTATTGATTCAGCTGTTTGCATATAGGCTTTCACAGTTTAAATAAAAACAACAAATACTCTTAAAACATACTTTGGTTATTAACGTTTCGTTTGTATATAAATCTGAATTTAAACTATAGTTTACTATTTCTCATCGACAAAAAAAACTAGTAATGATTTCTAAATGGATACTATTGGTTTATATAATTTAAAATTTAAGCAAATCGTTAAAATATCAGAATGTGAAGAAACTTGCAGACTCGACGACTTCTCCCTTATGGGGTAGCGACAAGCCCTGCGGTGGCAGCTGCCTACAGGGAAGTGCGGGCTGGGCCATACGTCCTTTATTGGACTGATTACAAATTATGACGGGCATTTAGACCGGAGACAAACCTCTTCGTGTTTGTTTATCTGCATACAAAGAAGGCTCATTTGTATTTCAATGGAAATAAATCATTATTGAACGTTGATAGAATATTTCTATTTCGCTCTTACAGGTACACTTTTCTATTTTGAATAGACACCCACAAACACAAGCACATATACATACATACACACATACACACATATATATATATATATATATATATAAATATATATATATACATATATATATATATTTATATATAACATATCATATTTATGTGTGTGTATGTAATAATATGTATATTTGCAGGTCGAGGGGTTTTCGTAATGCAAGAAACAAGTGTTTTCACTGCCAGGCCTCTTCAGAACTACAGCCTTCACTCGCCGCTTATTAAAAACAAACCCCAGGAGAGTCGGTGGTTTATTTACATACAGACCGGCCGTCTACTTAAGGGTTGCGTTTCAACATTGCAAAAAATGCTTTTAATATAGCGGAATGTTCTCCGGCTAAAGGGAGGAACACGGATGGTGTAAACGCGGAGTTTTCAGGATTTTTGCTTTCTTTATCATGACACGCTGTTCGCTGCTAACAAAGATTGAGCTACTGCATGTGTAAAAATATATTTTGTGTGCTTTTTACTTAGTATTTTTATGAAATTACATTTTGTAAAGCATTATTTTATTATATTAATTTTAATGTTTCTACAAGAACTAGGGAATTCCCTAAAAATACACAGAATTCTGTGTATTTTTGAATACCGAGTTGATAGTGAGAATAAATAATTTTGACATTTATATGTTTTTAGTAAAATAATTTTTTGAAATTTTTAATTGAAAAATATTCTGCTTGATTTTCACGACCGAATGTTTTACGAAATAAAAAAGCCCATTCGAAATAAGTTATCATCAGTTAAACGCAATGTAATATACTTTGAGGTATTGTTTTTGATAAATATACTTGGTTTCTTCTGTCTTTTTCATATGAATTCAATTAATATAAATCAATGATTTATTGATTTGACGAAGTGAATGCATTGAGGTTATTTGTTTCAGTATAATTTTTTTTATGCTTTGAGGTGTTCAACCTCGCTTTCTAGACATGCCAATTATTAAAAAAGTAATTTGTCATTTACAATTTATGTAATATCAAATACAAATTAACAAGGTACTGCATCGTGATTTTTATTTTTCTCTTAATAAGTTCATAATTTATATCATCAAAGCACATACAAGAGAAACAATAGGGGTTTCAAAAAAAAAGTTTTCCAAAAGGCCGGCAGCCTTCACGGACGTCCTTTTAAAATCTTTTTGACAAAAATTTTAACCTTAAAAGAGAAATTGTTCCAAAGCCGAATATTTTGACAACAGATGTTTTTTAATATTTTTTTGAAATGTATTTATAAGACTTCGCTCCTGAGTTAGGGGCGAACGCTTTTGTCTTGTCAATTAACATATATTTTTACTTAAGGAACCTACATACATGTTTTACAAATCACAGTTTTTATTTTACTATTGGTTTTTCAATGTTTTAAACGAACGAATGATTTAAATTCATACACTTATAATAATGTGTGCTTATACTTTAATATTAGGAATAGTTAATAAAAAAGTTTAACTTTAAATATACAATTTATGTCTAAGGTATCTATTTTTTTTACAAAATATTTTGCGTTCTGCAACCCCCCCTCCGCCCCCCCAGAAATCTCGAAATAATTAATATAATCAAGTTTTATGTGGAGGCATATATTAGTGAGGCGAGTATGATTTATCCGAGAGTAAATAATTTCTGGAATATTTTTTATACCCTCTTCTAAAAACATCATCATCTGCGAGTCGTGTGAATTAATATTACCGCGAATTGAAAAAATGATTGCCAAATAAGTTAAATAATTATTGTTATGCTGGCCTCTAAATCGTGAATTTAAAATTCCTGCTGGATGCTTGGCTCGCCGTGCGCTCCGTGCATCTCCGGGCTGGTCTCGAGGCGAGCTGTGCTGCTGCAATTCGTCCATCTAATGTGAATCAAGGAATATTGAATGAGAGAATCTGCATAGGACCACCAAGGGCGCAGACTTGAACCAAAGCCACCTGTATAAAAAGCCAGACTGATACAAATTAAATGCTCAGCGAGTTGAACCTGAGTTCTCGAAAAAACAACGATGCACAAAGTATTCAGTCTCTTAATGTGTTTTGGTTATAATTTATATTCTTATGTGTTAATTCAACATTACTTTATAATATACAAATTATAAGTGAGCTTTATTAATGTTTTTAAAAACACATTTAATGGGGGAAAGGTTTTATCGCTATATGACTAACCCAGCGTTTAAAGTTCAAACATAAAATGAAAATTATGCTTATTGTATGTTTACTTTTTGATAACATACATGTATGAAAACTTTCAAATTAAATGCGGTTTAATTGGTGAAATGGCAATAAGGTCATTTTTGTATTCAAGCGATACTGAATGTTGTGCGTCAAAATATTGATATATATAATTACATTTAATGTGATAACTCAAAACATAACGTGGATAAAACAGTTCAAGCTTTGGAGAAAACAAAAACAAACTTTTCAGTAAATGCATCTACTTTTTACAAAAAAGTTAACAATTCTCCTCTCGGCCCTATTTTAAGGAGGTTCTTCTTGGACTTGCTTGTGTAACACAGTGTTGCCAATCACCTCGCAATTACAACCAACTGCAGCGAATATGCACCCAAAGACACAAGGCCCGTGCAACAACTCCCTATTTATAAATTTATTGGTTACTTTTGACCGGCTCAGTATAAATTCTGCTAAATTTACGAGTGCCCGGTAGCCATTCACAGATTGATATAGAATTATTACACCCGGTACTACCAAGTTTCTTCCAGTCTCGCGCAGCAGATCCGAGTCAGATACGTATGCGAAATTTGTAGTGCGGTGGAGTGATTGTGTTCACAAGTTTCGATGGTGCGTTTCTGGTTGCTTGTGAGGAACTGGCGGCGAAACTTACAGAACCGGATCGAATATCGGCTGCCTGCGTTTCTGCATCTTGTGTCATAAAACAATGTAACTCATTAGCCGGGTGTATTTTACTGATGCTCTGCATGTTAGGAATACTTTAATATGCGTGCATTACGTTTATGCGTAGTAATCATCAAAGCTCCCATTTATAATATATATAATATTATAACAATCCTAGTGGTAATTATTAAGCTTTTAAATAATAAAATAATCCTAAGTAATTGAAACCGTTACATAATAAATACAATCAATAAAATATATAGGTAAAAAAGTTGGAGTTATCTCGGTGGGAGGTTTCGATTAACGGTTTTAATTCAGGCAAGTAGGCATTAGTGTCGCCTGCGAGTAACTGTTCCATAAAATTAATTGAGTTGACACTGAGTGACATTAGTCATTAGGACAAGTTTTGCAATACTTCATACATTCCGAGCCAATGCCAACGGAAAAAGGTAAAAAATGCACGCTGGGTGGGAAACACGTTGATCAAAAAATATAATTAGCAACGATATATCAAATATGGAATTAATTGATTCTTTTAACCTACTTCAATGATAAATAATATAGTCTTTAAATTCTAAAATAATTTAAGAAAGAAAAATGTATGCATTGTAAAGCTTTGGTGATTTTTTAATATGTGTTTATAACACCGGCTCAAAGCATATCCAACTTGAAGTCACTTTGGCAATGAGGATAGGACAACGGAACTTTTCAGATTATTACCCGCGAATCTGCAACAAGCGTTTTACTCGATCGGTGCGATAAAAAATCAATGCATTGATTATATTGAAAAGTTATTTTTTTTTAAATCGGGAAGAGGGGTGCGGCTGCAAGAAAATGTATGTATTGCAAAGCTTTGGTGATTTTTTAATATGTGTTTATAGCACCGGCTCAAAGCATATTCAACTTGAAGTTACTTTGGCAATGAAGATAGGACAACGGAGCTCATCAGTTTATTACCCGCGAATCTAGATCTTTCAAGATCTGCAACAAGCGTTTTATTCGATCGGTGCGATAAAACAATAATGCATTGATCATATTGAAAAGTTATTTTTTTTTCAATCGTGAAGAGGGGAGCGGCTGCGAGGCGCAAGAGTGGCACACCTCTGGCGCATTAACGCGGCTCCTGGGCGGTCCAGCGCGGCCAATTAGTACCCCGCCTGCGCCTGGCGAGCGCCCCACCCACCCGCTCCCTCTTCCTCAGCCTCTTCTTTGTTTTGCCCGATTTCAATAAATTATACCCTTATCTATCCTATAGTGGCCCAAATTAGGTCAAAAATATACTTTCACGCCGTCAAGGCACAGTTCAAAATTTAAACTGTACTAAATATCTATCGAAGATATCTGTCGGGCATAATATCTTCATCCTAGAATAAACTGCAAAAACATATCTATATTTGTATTTTATTGCAGTTATATTTGTTATACGTAACGAGGGAACGAAGCTTTATAATTTTTTTGCATGGTTCCGAAGTGCTTACTTCCACGAATCTTTTTATAGTGCCTCCCATTTGGTGATTATTTCATCAAATACATTTCTATACTATAATTTGAGATGAGTAAAAACTTGTAATTATTTTTTGACAAACGTATAAAGATTTTTTGTATTAAATTTTCAATTGGTAGCATTGACGGAGGTTTTGATAATACAGGGGATTCGGTGAAATGTTTGCAAATGGGAAAAAGAAACGAGCAGTCCTGAAATAAACAATTATCATAAAAATAATACTTATAAAGCATCAAACGTATATTTTTTTCATAAGTTTTGATTTATGAGATACAAGAAAAACCTTACGGCTATAAAGACTGACCACAATCAACCAGGCAGCTGTAGTTTAAGTAATGATAATTATATAAACTTTACATCAACAATTAAGCAATAGATCGTAAAGAAATATTAATTGAAACAGCTTTCGTGGAACGCACTTATATATAATTTTATAAGCATATATTAAATATGTAAATTCGCCAGTAAATTACCAGAAAAACCCAATGAACTGTCATATCATTGAATTTTCGCGCAGTATACATTAAGCTCAAAAATATTCATTTTATATTTTTAAGAACAAAGATCTTTAAAAATTAAACAGGTTTTGGTATAACTGCATTTGCCTTTTACCGTATAAAACCACTTGCTCCAAGTCTGTATACTACTTGTAATCCTCTATAAATATATAGTTGCTTGGTTCATACACTTTTGATCAGATTATTTGGATGTAACCAACAAATGAAGTTCAAATTATTAAAAATCCAATTGAAGACTTCTTACTGACTAACAACACTTCAAATGAAAAATTTAAAATAGTGCACTAAAATAGTTACATTTCTTTCGCAGAATGGCCGCGCTGGGAAGAGATAAAGATGGGGACCACCTTCTCATCACCAGGATATCTGTAACGGGAGACTGTGGATTCCAGGAATCTGACGAAGCGGTGTTTCACCAGTGGCTTGAGTGGATAATGAAGCTACCTCTATTCCGATACCACCAGAGCAAAGCAAAGCAAGTATTTTTAAATATAAAAAGCATGTTAAGTATGTAATAGTTATCATAGAAAATAATAATGGTTTTTTAATTACGAATTACTGCAATATATATTTAAGTTTAAAGTAAATATTTTTGTATATGCCAAAAACCATAGAAATCACCACATTTAAAATGTAGCATGATTTGATTCAAGTGTGTTTTAAATATTTGCTGAAAATTTACTCAATGACGTATTTCAAACATGAAGTGATTCCTTCTAGCAATAAAGTTACACAATATTGTTGGGGTAATCACCATTATTATATCCGAGCCATTGTATTCTAGAAATTTTCATGGGCTTAACATTTAATGTAACCTTAAATAGTAAATTTAATCGCTATACTGCAGTCAAGTTAAAATGGCCACAAAAAATGAGTTTTGATTGATAACTTGTTAAGTTTGGTATCAAGACAGTTTAATAATTTTTGATAACGTATTTCAATTTGCGAGGAAGTTATTTTTTTAGTTACTTTTGCTATATTATCATCTTTGGTTAATCTATATATATAAAACACAAAAGATGTTTGTGTGTCCGTCATAGGCTTTGAAACCATCCAACCGATGTGCCCCAAACCGGTTTCATTTGAAAGTCAATAATACGAAGAATCTTTGTGACTATTAAAACAATGCATTGAATACATTCGCTCAATTAATTAAGTCGATTTTCGACATTTTCCATGCAAATTTTTTCAACATTTGTAAAGTCGAGATCGTTCCTCGCAAAAAATTTGAAAAAAGAACATTGTGATAAAACAAAATCACTATCTGTCATTCACACAGAGAGATTTATCATAGTGAGTTTGTCTGTTTTTATATGGGAGTATTACAAGTTTCATCTATGGATTATTATGCATATCGCATTATGATAAGAGCCTAACAATCCAATCATATTTTAAAGTGCCGTGAAGTGTTTCATCAGTACATTGTTGACATGTACGCCAAAATTGAAAGCGAGCGGCTTCTGTACATTCGTTTTAACCAAAAGAAATTGCGTATCGAAGATTATATTCATTCGCGCGATGCAATTGCAATATTGCATAAGCATAAGTATGCTCAAGATGCTTTGACGTAAGCATACAGGCGATTAAAGCAAAAACAGAGATTACCGCACGCTCATATTCTAATTTGGCTGATAAAAAAAATTGTTCCAACTCAAATCGATAGTGTTATTTATATCTGCTGAACTACCGAATCTACAAGAAGACGTTGTCTGCAAGAACATGATTCACGGCCCATGCGGAGCATTGAATATGAATTCGCCTTGCACGAAAGACGGCAAATGCACGAAAGGATATCCAAAATACAGCGACGAAAGCCAGAAGATGGAGAATTTACCACCACCATTAAAATAAGAAACGTTGAATTGACATTGATATTGAAATTGATATTGACAAGTACATATGCAAATATGTTAACAGTAATGAAGCTGTCTGCTGAATTCTTGGTTTCAGTATTCACGAATGATATCCAACTGTTCAATCCAATCTTGCTGTTCATTTAGAAAACGGTCAACGTGTTTATTTTACTGAAAAAAAAATGTCGAAGAACGAGGAGCACAGCTACAATAATTTTGCGAAAACATTGTTATATAATGAAGTTCCAAAATAGATTCAACTATCCAATAGAGATTTTTAACTCTTTGGAACCATCAGGAATACCTCCACATATCATAACTTTAAAAGTTGGTTTACCGTAGATGCTCATTCGCAACTTAGATCTACCTTAATTGTGCAACGGAACAAGACTTGCTGTTAAAAAACTATCGCCACGTAGTTAATCAAAATCAAACCGAAAAATCTTTGTTTACACACCTACCGAAAAAACTCAGTATATTGTTTATCCGCTAGCATTAAGATAAAAAAGTTAATATAAAACAAAATTTATTTTTTTCGAACAAATAAAATAAATGTATTTATTTTTTTAGCGTAGTAGAACTCGCCGGGTATCCGCTAGTAACATATACAATTTAATTTTAGCGTTGCATAAAAAAGTATTATGTCACAATCAAATATGCTTTGATTTGAAAGACCCAGCCCTTATTGGCTCCCCTACGCGATCTATCCATGATTACCGCCAATGAAATACGAAAGTGGCATTTTATAATTAGTTATGGGAATAAACCTGGCGGGCGCAGTGCGCAGGAGCGAATATGTCTACTTAATAACAAATAATTACGGCTCAGCTCTGGTTTGCGGGCCGCGTTATATTTCTGTCAGATGCACCACTGCGAGCTCGGCCGCGACCCCAAGTTTCACCCCCCAAGCCTCGCGGGCTCCTTGGCACACGCGAGACGAACTTGTGGAGCGACTTGCATTGTGCGGTCGGTGATTAAAGTTGCTCTTTTGTATCTAATGTTATATCTTAGATATGTTCGGATAATTTATTGGAAGCCTTAAGAATTTTATAAATATTAATATATTGTAACGTATCGGGGTTCACACTTAAAGACTTATTTATGTCAACACAAGTTATATTTATTTATCTACGTACAGAGTATTTATTTACATTATACATTTATATTAACATTGTCTTTTAGTACTGTCAGAGCGAGACCCGCCTTTGACACTAATCTCAAAATGGCTTCCCCTTGCATCTCCAACATTCGAGGGCTCGCGCGAGGCGCATTCCTCGATTCTCCAAAACCTCGTATTGGCGCTCTAGTCGACGCTCGCTCGATCATTCCAGTCCTTTGCTTTATAGCGTTCTGGATGGTTCGATTTTCAAACTTACTGCTAGACCGTAACACTACCCCCTCCTCAGTCGTTGTTCCGTCCCGGAACACTCGCTGTTTATTTACGTGTACGTAGCGGCAGTCTGGTCCACGTTGACATCCAGTGGTTGCGTCAAAATAGCATCGCACTGTCCTTCGCTCTATTCCACTGACCCAGGGATGATAGCAGCATACTTGGATCTCAATCCCCGTATGCTGGAATAGTTCCTCGAGCATGCTTCGCACTATACGCCAGTCCGGATAGCTCAACTTGGGCAGGCTGAACTTTTGGATCTCCTGCTCCAATAGCATCCTTCGCAGGCTTACCAGGCTATCCCATATTACTTGATAATCAGCCCCCTGATGGGCTGTTTCTCTTGTAATTAGGAAGAACAACTCCCGGCCTTCGCGTTGTACCTGCAGAGTGTCCCCCAAAGACGACTCTTGAGCTTCTCTCTTCATGTCTCCGTACTTATGTCTTGTGACTCTTAAGACTCCCTTTGACATGTCCGAGTCTTTACTTATTTCTTGAACCAGAGCACAATCTTTCGGTGTCAAAAATAAATCTTGTCTCACTTCGGTGGTTACACCATATCTGGCCTTTCTTCCGGCACCGTGTCGGATCATGAATTCGCCAAATGTTAATTCTTCTGCCGGCACTCGACATACTCGCACTGTCTGATCAGTTGCCTCATCGTTACTGCCCAAAAAAGGGCTCAGGCGGTTAAAATGAACAACCCTAGGTTTTCCAATCGGTCTCTTCCGGATGCGATATATTACATCATTTATCTTTTTCATTACTTCGTACGGACCGTCCCACGCCCGTTGGAGTTTTGGAGAGAGCCCCCTCCGTCTCTGAGGATTGAATAGCCAAACCAGATCCCCGGCTTGGTGTCCACCTCCTTCAGCTCCCAGGTCGTATCGATCCTTCATCCGATCACTAGCATCTTGGATGTTGACCCGTACTCTGTCATGAGTTTCGTTTAGCTGACGGCGTAAGTCTGAGACGTAGCCTTCTCCCACCAAGCTTTCTCCAGGTTTCCCTCCGAACTTCAAATCGCACGGGAGGCGCAGTTCTCGCCCAAAAATTACACTAGCTGGTGTTTGTCTAGTCGCCTCGTGGATGGAAGAACGATACGCCAATAAGAACAGGTGCAGGTGTCTGTCCCAGTCTCTTTGATGATCAGCGACAACTTTGGATAAATATTTACCCATAGTCCGGTTCATTCTCTCGACCATTCCGTCAGATTGCGGATGTAGTGCTGTTGTCCTCGTCTTTCGAATGCCCAGAGTTTCACACACTCCCTGAAAGACAGACGATTCAAAATTTCTCCCTTGGTCAGAATGCAACTCCATCGGAATGCCAAATCGGCAGATCCATTCCTTCACAATAACGTCAGCGACAGTAACGGCTTCTTGGTTCGGGATGGCGTATGCTTCCACCCATTTACTGAAGTAGTCCATCGTCACCAAGATGTATTTGTTTCCGGCTTCTGATGTAGGAAACGGGCCCGCTACATCGATCGCTATTCTCTCAAATGGGCTCCCAACGTTGTATTGACGCATAGGTGCTCTTCGTTTGCGTTGTGGTCCATTGGCCGTTGCACAACACACGCACCTTCGGCACCAATCGCGGACGTCTTCCTTGCAATTGACCCAGTAGAACCGTTCGCGTATCTTTTCTAGGGTTTTTCTGGTCCCAAGATGGCCTCCGGATGCTCCATCGTGGATTAGTTTCAGCACTTCGGTGACCCTCTTCCTTGGAATGACCAGCTGCAGCCTCTTTTGCGTCCCATCGTCATTTTCTAGGATGCGCTTCAACAATTTACCTTCTAATGTCAAGGAGTTCCACTGTGCCCAATATGCTTTCACGCTTGGAGATAAAGAAGCTATTTCTTCCCAGATTGGCCGATGTCCAGCTCTCTTCCATTTGAGCACGTATTTTAACTCTGGATCATTTTCTTGGTCTATCAGCACATCAGTCTCGGACCACTCGTCATCACGTACAGTCACTCTTTCGACTGTAGCTGATTTTTCCTCTGCCCGACAGCAATGAGTACAGTTCTCAGCGCAGGGCCTTCTTGATAGAGCATCGGCATTACGATGAATGGTTCCTGCTCGATGTTCAATGTCAAAATCGAACTCTTGAAGTCTTTCGATCCATCTTGCTACTTGATTTTCGGGGTTTTTGAATCGTAGCAACCACGTCAGTGCAGCGTGATCAGTTCGGAGAAGGAATTTCCTTCCGTAGAGATATTTGTGAAAATGTTCGACGGACTTCACGACTGCGAGCAGTTCTCTTCGCGTCACACAATAATTGCGCTCTGGTTTTGATAACACCTTGCTAAAGTACGCAATCACTTTTTCATGGCCGTCTTGCATTTGCGATAAGACCCCTCCGATACCCACGTTGCTCGCATCAGTATCCAAGATAAATTTCTCGTCCGGTTTCGGATAACTCAGAATGGGGGCGCTGCTTAGTCTCTGTCGTAGCTCGTCAAATGCTGTTTGGCAGTCTTGGCTCCACACAAATTCATTGCGTTTCTCAGTTAATCTGATTAGAGGTTTAGCGATGTCTGCAAACCCGGGAACAAATCGTCGATAGTACGTGCATAATCCTAAGAAACTTCTTATTTCGTTTTTGTCCTTAGGATCCGGCCATTCTTTGACGGTTATTATTTTCTCGGGATCGACAGTAACTCCGTGAGCAGATATCACATGACCGAGATATTTCACTGTCCTCTGAAATAAGTTGCACTTAGATGGATTAAGTTTCAGGCTAGCTTCTTGAAGCCGTCGAAACACTTGTTCTAAGTTTTTTTAAATGATCGTCAAAAGTTCTTCCAAGCACTATAATATCGTCAAGATAAACGAGACAAGTTTCCCAGGACAATCCTCGAAGTACATTCTCCATTAGGCGCTCAAATGTAGCAGGCGCGTTGCATAGACCAAAGGGCATTACGGTGAACTGCCAAAGGCCATTTCCAGTCGAGAAAGCTGTCTTTTCTTTATCTTTAGGATCAAGTTCGACCTGCCAGTAGCCACTCTTAAGGTCTAGGGTTGAGAACATTTTGCATCCAACTAATGAGTCCAGAGTGTCGTCTATTCGCGGCAGAGGGTAACTGTCCTTCTTCGTTACGTTGTTAAGCTGCCGATAGTCCACGCAAAAACGGGTTGTTCCGTCTTTCTTCTTAACTAGTACGACCGGTGAGTTCCACGGACTATTTGATCGTTCAATAATTTTTCCTTGGTTCATTTCTTGAATGATCCGCTCAGCCTCTTCTCTTTTTGCCAGCGGTAACCTTCTTGGTGCTTGTCGAATCGGTCTTGCTTCGCCCGTATCTATTCGATGTCGCACAATGTTAGTCCGGCCGCGTAATTCTTTCGAGCCTTCGAAAACATCTTGATACCGACGGATTAACTCTACAATATATTGTTTCTGTTTTGCTGTCAGTTCTTGACAGGAATCGTCCAATAGTCGCTGGAGATGTTTGGGCAGTTTCGTATTTACTCCCGACGGGGTGTCTTTCAACTGTCGGACTATTGTGGACACTGCAGAATAATTTGCGAGTGGGCTACCTTTCTTCAGATCCACAGGAAAGTCATTGATATTAATCAAACGTACGGGTATCTCCTGTGTCGTACGTATCAGCGCTTTAGCGACCAGGACTCCAGGGGCTTGCATCGTATTTCCAGGCTCGAGCATTAGTATTAGTCCTTCCGGAAGCTTGGCATTTAAGCAGGCTTGCACAATCATTTCGCTACGTTTTGGCACCACCGTGTTCACTGCTAGTATAACTTGTCCGGTTCCGTTCTCATTCGCCTCAAGGACAAGTTCTTCGCCATCAATTTTGACAACTCCTTCTTTCAAGTCAAGCTTAAATCCTAACTTTGTCATAAGATCCATGCCAAGAATGACTTCCTCTTCTATTTCAGCCACTAACGCTATATGTTCGGCAGTGACTGCGCCAAATTGAAAAGTGGCGACCATCTCCCCGTGAACGCGAGCCGCTTCGCCTGTCGCAGTACGAAGTCTCCATCTGGAGGGGAACAAACGCTCTTTAGACATGACAATATCTGGCCGTAGGATTGTCATTGTTGCTCCGGTGTCCAATAGTAGTTTCCGGTTTCTTCCATTGACCAATCCATTTACAAATATGCTATCCATGCGTCCCTTTAGTGTTGCGACTCTTGCAGAACGGCGCGGGAGGCTAGTAGTGCGGGTCGAAGGTTGCCCCTTTCCATCAACCCATTCTAGTTTTCCGAAGATTCTTGATACCTTCCTCCGTCTTGAAGTTTTCTGGGACAGCGAATCCTCAAATGACCAATCTGGCCACAATTCCAACACCGAGGTCTTTCAGTCTTCTTAAATTTAAGGGCTTCCAATACGCGCTGAACTATTTCTTCTATCGATAAGTTCGATGGGGCTTCTTCCACGCCTTCCATGGCCCGGACACGAGGATGGCTTCTTAGTGATTGCTTGACTGCCTCGAACTCAAGGGCTTGAGTCAAGGCGTCACTCAATGTCTTCGGGCGGGCTAATTTCACGGCTAGTTGTGTCTCTACTTCTCTCAAACCATCTAAAAATTTTTCTACCGCCAGGCTCTCATAGACGTCATCGGGAACAGTTGGGTAGGCGCTTCGCACCATTCGCACGATGTCCGCCTCGAACTCTTGGAGTGATTCTGTTGGTTTCTGGTAGCGGTTTTTTAACTGGGACCGATAAATCTGTTCCATATACCGATTACCAAAGCGCATATCAAGTCGTTTGGTCAGCTCAGTGTAGTTGACCCTGTCCTCCAGCGGAATCGTTTGCAATACCCTAAGGGCATCGCCACGCAGTAAAAGACTCAATATGGATGCTTTTTTTATAGCTGACCATCCATTGATCATGGCCGCCGTCTCGAATAGCGCCAAATACTCCTCCCATACGGTTTTTCCATCAAAAGTCGGCAGATCAGTTTTTATGCTAATATTTGTCGCTTCATGCTTGTGGTCATGTTGGGGAGTATTCTCCAATGGTTTCGCGTCAGTACTACTTTTTGTATCCATATTTCCAGAGTGACTCGCCGATTCTTCCGCTTGCCCGGCTAACCGCTTTTCCATGTCTTGAATGACGTCCTTAATCCTTCGGTCAACTGATTCGTTCAGTTCTTCTATCTTCGCGTCAAGCTTGGTGGTTTGTTTTTCAATCCTCGCGTCGATTGATTCCATTAGCGTTGAATCCAATTTTTTTAACTGACCCGCCAGCTCATTTGTTTGTTTCTCCATCTTGGTTATCGTTTTGAATAAATCAGTAATGCTGCACGGCACTTCAAAGAGGAACTCCTCTGGGTTGTGGCCCTCTTGTGCCAGGGATTCCTTCAATCTTAACACGAGGGCTGACTTTGACCCTGTGTTTAAAAGATCTCGATCTTCAAGTTCTCTCTTTAGATCTACTATTTTGAGGTCACTCACATTAACGTGCTTTGCCATTTTGTTTTTCAACTTTATTTATTTAATTATTATTTATTTATCACCCCACACACCTGACACCAATTGTAACGTATCGGGGTTCACACTTAAAGACTTATTTATGTCAACACAAGTTATATTTATTTATCTACGTACAGAGTATTTATTTACATTATACATTTATATTAACATTGTCTTTTAGTACTGTCAGAGCGAGACCCGCCTTTGACACTAATCTCAAAATGGCTTCCCCTTGCATCTCCAACATTCGAGGGCTCGCGCGAGGCGCATTCCTCGATTCTCCAAAACCTCGTATTGGCGCTCTAGTCGACGCTCGCTCGATCATTCCAGTCCTTTGCTTTATAGCGTTCTGGATGGTTCGATTTTCAAACTTACTGCTAGACCGTAACAATATATATTTGAAATATTTCAAACGAAATCAATTATTATTATTAGGGACCTCTTAAAATATTTTCGCTGTAATGACATAATATTACTCTATGACGGTTTAAGTTATGCTTAGCTGATACAACAAATAAAAATGAGATAGTTTAATATTTTACTTTCAATAATAATTGTAAATCAAGTTTTTTTGTCTTAAAAATATGTAGGCATTCATTATGTAATGTAAAAATTTAATTGCACTTTAATTATCTATAAAGGCAAATCATAAAATAAACAACGTAAAACACGTGATATTATATTAAATAAGTACACGCTATAGTTAAACTGTTTATTTTTAAGTAAAAATATATTATTAAACCTAAAATTTATCCGGCACGCTATGCATTGAACTGACCGTCGTCCAGTCAACTCGGCATCCAAGCACTGTGACCTTTCTTGTCTGAAAATCTTCATTGAAATTTACCAAAAAAAATACTAAGACTGATTTTCAGTGCCATGCTTTCCAACAATTCAAATATTAAATTTATACTCTTTCATATTTTTTTAAGAGTGTAAATCATATGAATGTGTATACATATAAATAGATATGTGGCCGTTGCAATTTATTGACCGGTTGTTAAACGCTAACGCTGACTTCCTTGTGATGCATCATAAATTACAACTACGTCTGCAACTTCAGACATCCATCATGAACCAGGAACCTCTCTCCAGCCGGCTTTTACCGGCATGTTTTTATGCACACTACTATACTTTGACGTAACATATATGCGACAGCTCATTAACGCATTATTGTATGAAGCTGAACCAAAATGTGTGTTAAGAGTGGTCGACACTTCTTCAGACATATGCAAATACATTCTTGTTTAAATGGATCGTTTTTTACCTGTGCTTGGATGCAATCGAATCACATGAAACGTTGATAAAAAAAGTCTTCGAAACCTCGAAGGCTTTGAATAAAATAATGGAAGAGTTTTCGGTACTTGTTTTTTATCCGACCACCAAATTTTTTTAATGTACATGTACTCGCAGAGATAAGAATCTATCATATGACGATGAGTCCCGTTGTGGCGTTTATTTCGTTCCTTTGCAGATTTCCATGACCGCTCGATTCGTTTGTTAGGTTAGGTTAGGTACAAGTTTTTTGGTGGTCGGATAAAAAACAAGTACCGAGTTTTCTCGCCGTTTCATGTGTAGTATCGAAACTCCCAGTACAAGACCGATCCGGCCGATTCTTGCCTCCCCCGACAGAGCGCCTCGGTGGCGGCGGGGCGCTCAGGCAGCTGAAGTTCACACGTGATTGTAACCAAGCCTAATGAATAAAGCCGTCGCTGCTTACAAATTATCGAGCGGCCCTAATGACGGATGACCCGGCCGGAGATCGGGTGTGGGGATCCAGTTTCGGGCGGGGCCATCAATCCGGAGACTCCGGCGTAATGATCGACCCCGGCCGGCTCGCAGACGTCTCCCGAAGATCGCTCGTTAAATCCTTTCAATTATATTTTTACAAAATTATTTAAGATACAACTCGATTAAATAAATACCAACAGAAGTTGAGCTTATAATTGGTAACGATGTTTTCGTGGTTAAATGCCTTGTAATTGATTTATTTCAATGCATCTTTTTTATCAAAAGAAAATAACTACGTAGTCTAAGATTACCAACGCCTTCTCTCACATCACAATGAAAGAAAAAATATGCCAAGTATTAAAAGTCATAGTACATATTTATTTTGTTTAATTGAAGAATATTGAAGTGCGATGTTTCAATTGTATATTTACCCTATCTTAGGATATTTCACTATACATATGGGAAAAGTTTGTGGGAAAGGAATCAAGAATAATTTTTTTTTATGTTTTTGAGCTTTGAAGATTTTAAATAAACACAAATAATTAAATGTAACAATGCGTGTTTTGTTGTTATAAATGTAGTAAAACCCTTTTGCGTACAACAATGATTTATACAGTAACCATTACCAATGTAATATTTGAGATATTCAAATTCAGCTTCCGAGTACATTATGTATGTGCGTAATCTATCAAACAAATGGCCGAATCGCTGCATAAAAAGCGAATAAAACATTTATGCGAATTATTTAGAACATTAGGAGTTTTCTATCCGCATTAAAGCAGGGGCGTAGTCGGGCCTACCGATTTATGGGGCTTCCTACTGCCCTCGGGGGTGCAGTCTCCTTCACTTTCCTTATTTTCGAGAGGCATCATTATGTAAAATGTTCCCCGGCGACGGGGCAGGAGCAGATAAGAATGTTATAAACAATTCATTTTTTTTATGTTATGGCCTTATGGCTTCCTTTTTACTTGCTACTGGCAATTCGATTAAATTGATTCGATTATGTAAGTGTTAACTCGTGCGGTCGAGTTACTCATAAACAGGATTGAGTGCGTTCAGGCTGAACTTGTTTTAGTCACCCATAGAGAATGTCCGAGTCGCAGCGTGAATCTTCTCTCGGGATGCAGTTATTAGAGCCTGGCGGGCTGATGCATGTGCGCCTGACAACAAGGCTTTCAGGGTGTGGTGAGAGAGCCTCAAATTGTTTGATTTAAAATGCCTTTTCTGAGTTTTACAATATACATAATAATAAATCCAGTCTTTCATCAAATAGCATAATAATACTGATGTGCTTGACTTATGGACTCTTGAACGTTTTTAATTTGAAGTACTGAATAATTAATACAAATATAAATAAAGTCAAATGGCTAAGAAGACTCCTTGCATTTTTTTACTTTGCACGTGAAAATTTTTCGTCCGACATCACGACCCTCATCAACTAAATTCATCAGTTTCATTAGCTCTTTGGTTTATATATTATTAAAAATAATATTTTATCTTATTCGCTTCACTTTTTATCGAGTGCTAGAAGACACTCTTTAACAAATAACAAAACACATAAAAAAATATATATTAATGTTATGAATGGATATTCTTTTTGATAATAAGACTTTTGATATGCTGTTTTTTTTTCAAACTTTGCTATCGTTTTATTAATTTTTAATTTTTTTTTAATATTCAAATTGAATTCATATGCATACACGAGTTGGCATCATTTTTTTAAATTTATAATTAAATAATTATCAAATTATTTTTGTATTGCTTAAACAACGAAAAGAAATGATAAAATCAAATATCAAACAATAAAAAAAATAGCCATAAAAAATTACCCTACCATAATAACGTTTTTTCATAATTTGCGAATCACCCCGGGATAATGTCTCGTATTTTTACATTTCGTAAAAGTTCGGACTTTGTGGAATGAACCATTTCTTTGCAAAGCTATTTAGCTTTTAATTTTCGTCAATTTTAACAAATTATAAGTTTAAATTGATATACAATGTAAAATCGGGGGCGGGAAGCGAGGGGAGGGGGCGCCGGGTCGGGGCTCCTAATATAGCTGTCGTTTTAAATTTATCACCTCAATTTACATACAGACTGGAGATTTTAGCGAAGACGACGCCGTTGTGCCATATAAAGGGTCCCTCAATTAACTGTCTCGTAAACGATCGCGACATTTGTATTTTGGTAATGCTTAAGTATTTTCTTTTATTCAATTTGAGTGAATTTCACCTCGTTAAATTTCCGCAAATTTGTTTTTTCTTTATCCGTCCCTTCTTTATTAAAAATGATACTAGAAATCATTTTTTAACCTTCTAAGATTAAGTAGAGTTATTTATGAATTTGTTGTCGTGATAATATCCTCACCTTTTAATATAAAATATTATTAAGCTCAAACAAACTAAAGTAAATAATAATCTCGTAACCTATTGACAATATCATCGTTTTATGAATTTTGCAAAAAGAAGTTGCCAGTATTGTTGTATTGTTCTTATATCAAAAAAAAAAAAATTCTAATGATATATTATGAATAATAAATTGAATTTATATTTTTAAAGATTAAATAGTACTTTAAATAAAATAAAAAAACTCGATACAATATTAGCAGCCCCACAGACTTGGGAAGTTAATTTAATTTTTTTCCCGATAACTGATGAAAAAAAACATGAAACCATTTCACAAAAATTAATCCCAAACGGACAATTTCCACCGAATTTAAAAGCGGAACATTAAAATTCTTTCGAATTATACGGAGAAACAAACGAATGCTAAGGGTTGAAATAATGATGTCATTTAATGAATGTAAAAAAATATCTCGTTATGTTGGGGGTGGTAAAGTTGGGGGTAGGACCTGAATTTTGATTATCTGGATTGGTTCATTTTGGGCTGAGAGTAACGGGTTGTTACAATTTCGGGAGATATTAAATTCAACTCATTTGTTTATTAAGGTTTTTTTTTATCATAACGATGGAAAAATCAGATTATTTTTTGAATAATTAATTTGTTTAATGAATCTATAACGGCTTTCAAACTGCAATTATATTCTTTTTGAATTTGGAGAAGTAAGTTATAATTTAAGTAATAACTGAGCCTTTTTATGAATGCCCTATAACAAGCCAAATTATTTAAAAGAAATTAAACACGTTCAAAAAATAATTTTACTGTTTACTCAACTCATGAATTTAATATCTTTTATTATTGTTACTCAAATAAATTAAGGAAATAAAAAAAAATGCTATTTAATATATGATGACTACACAAAAACGTATCATTTTAAAGAAAAAAATAGTGAAACGTCTGTATACATTGTTTAAATCTTATATAAAGGCTTTTAGAAAAGCAAAATTTATTTCTTAATAATTTTCCGTATTAAATGATATCTTTGATTTAATTTACATATAAGCTATAAAACACTATTGGTAATACAGATTTAAATAGACATAGTTTTATTATATAAACGTATATTTAAAAGAGTGACAAATATTCTCTTTATTGAGTCAATATCACAAGTACTGTGCAATTTTTTTTACTTAACTTATTATTGTCTTACCTATTTAAAAATATGTAAAAAACCTGCAAAAACCAATGAATAGCCCACTAAAAGAGACATTTAGGATATCTGGATTTATATATGTTATTTTGAAGTAAGATATTTAAGATAAGTCATATATTTTTCTTCATCTAAAAGTGCAAATCATCATAATAACGAGCATATATTCTCGCATAAGAAAGATTGTGAATAACCATGGGCGTGAAGTTGCGTATAATTCTGGTAAACATCGAACCTTAGGCTTTGAGGATAATTAAATTAGAATGTGAATGCTGGCCGCCATGTTTATTCTCGTCTATGGAAGGGGTACAGTGGCGTATCGTCAAACGGTATAAATAAAAATTTCTAAATAAATATAAAAACATTATTTTTGTCAGAATTTTTGTTCAATGAATTCTTGCTCTAAAATATTTTACTTAGTATCTATTGATTAATTTTTAAATTATTTTGTCTCATGTGTGTAAAAATTTTGATATATATTGAAGACACAATTAAAATAAACTAAAAAACAAGAATACTTGATTAATGTTGTAAACTCACCATTGTTAGACAGTATCTGTGTATATTTCTGTTTTGAAAGTTCTTTTGCGTTTACCAAGATTTTGTAATTTGAAAGCTTGAAAGAAACGCTTTTTGGGGTAGCTCAATCTGTTTAAAAGGGACAGTGCAAAAGGAAAATAAAAATTTGCAGGTACCAAGCTAAAAACACTCGAAAACAATCCATGTGCGATTTTTAATAACTAACGTTGTTTTGTTAGTCTTTACAATAACGTTCCTTTGTGGTTGGGATTAATTAAATTAAAATTAATATTGAGGTTCGCAATTAGCGTGAGTAATATCTAGTTTAACTAAAATAGAGTCAAAGTCGGATTCGAGCGCCGATACGCGACTGTACTTATAAAAGCATTTTATATTAATACAATTAGCGAATGTAAATTCAAGAATATAACCAGTCGCGTATCGGGGTCCTGACGAATCAGAACAAAGACCATTTTATATTTCGGATGGCTTCTGTATTTCGTTCAGAAATCAGCTTAATTGTGAATAATTAATTTGTGAATAAATACAGTTTAATTCGGAAAATGGATTTGGAGAGAAAGCTTACGAAATATTGTTATTTGTCTATTCACTTTATTTGTAAAGAAGAAACAATCTAATTTGAATGCAAAAAAATGTTAAATATTCATCATCACGCCATTGGAGAATTCATATTTCAAGCACGTTATGATTGGTTAAAAATATCAACGGAAAAAAATCTTCTAATTTTGGATTAATAAATAATTACCAATTTGCATGGTTTGTAGTACAAGTACTCTTTGATTTTTAATAATAAAATTATTAATATAAAATTACACATATAACTACAAATGTACGAATAGCAAATTCCATAATGAAGAAATAAAATCACTACAAACGTATTTTGATATATTTTAAAATTAATTTTAACGAAAAATATACAGGAGGCACTATTTTCAAAACCTTAAAAGAAACGTTTTTAAAAAATAATTATCAATTAAATATTTATGTTAGGGTTGAGATAGTAATTTTATGGATTATAGATAAGGTATTTTATTCTTAATAGTCAAATCGCGAGAAAATAACTATTATTTTGATTTTTAAGTGTTTTTGTCTTTTAAGCACTTATTCAGACTGGCACTATACACACTAAAAAAAATACTCGTTATTTGTTAGCCTTTTGGCTATTCGTGTTTTTTTGTTTAAATAAAGAGTATCACAAATAAATATTCGAGTAATTTCTGGGCTATAGCTAGAGGGTAGTTCGTGTAGTAGGCTTCAGTTCTGCTCGCGGGCGTATGTAATGAGCCTCGTCCTCTAACCTCATGCTGCACTCGGAGCACGACACCCGGACTACCCGGCAGGCTGCATCATTTGTAGACCCCCTCGCTCTCCCAGTGTCGTGGCCCGCCAGCACAAACGTGTGGCCTAGTCCAGAGAGCTGCTCCCAGAGCTGCCAATAGCGAATAGAGACATTACCATTTAATATCAGCATTGACAGGTACAATGATGTGATATCGAAAAAATAAAACTTAAGCAAATACCTGAAAGCGATTCCATGAAATGAATAAATTTTATAGTTTAGGGCAATTTAGGGATACTGGGAACGAATGAATAGATAAGGGCTGCTTCAAACAGGACAGTGCCAAAGACGAACCCTACCAAAGGGTTAAAATAATTTCTTGCTTGTTCTAGCAACTCTTTCAATACGCGTTCTCTTGATATAATTTTGGAAGCGGAAGTGGAAGCTCGCACGATTATCTTAAATATATAATATGGTTCTGTTTAGACTTTCTTTTAAACATACAACGATAAAATAGCATTGATTTTTGCTGAGAAAATATGGTTTAATATCTCTATAAATAATATCTAATAAAATGTGTATTTAAGTTAAACGCTGTTTATTCTGCCACTCCCCCACGGTGTCAATATCTCCATACAAAATTATGATCAGTGTTTTTAACATTTTTCAGTGCGCAATTTTTTCGCGAATTTAATTTTTCATTTTTTTGTTGTACGTACAGCAAAGCGGTAAAATGGAATTGGAAAAATAGCATTGGAAAAAATATCCCCGCCCAGGTGCGTAACGTCCAAAGTGCCCGCGGCCTGTCCGACGAATGCGGTCTTTGTGCAGGGACGTTTGAGGGCGAAGGGGTCGAAAGGGGTGAGTCGGCGTGGAGAGATTTGGCCGCTGAAATTACAGAATAGCAATGGAATAAATTGGTACCTAGGTTTGCAGAAAAAAAGCTTCGGGGATTTGACGTTCGGACTTACACACACACACACACACACACACCCACCCACACACACACACACACACGCCAGCCGCTCAGGCTCGCCCGGGACCTTCAACCTCAACATTACGTATTTTTTCTCAATATATCACTATTCACTAAAGTGTCTCAAGACCCCTGCTTCGTTTTGAAACACTTTAAAAAATCATTAAATTTAAATATGAAACTCACATGTAACAAAAAAAAAATATGCTGACGTCATTTGAATTATCACGTTATTTACAGTTTATATGTAACTTTCTACATTCAAGTTCTTTTGAAAGGTTTAATACCAAGCAGTTTAAAATATGCGTTATGTCTTAATGAAAAACATAAACAATTTCAATATTTTTATCTCGCGAAAAATCCGATCGTTCCTTTTCAGCACGCCACCCACCCCTCGCACACACAGGGAGGAGCACACACACAGGCACGGGAAAATAAATTAAAAATGGCGGGCCAATAGCAATCCTTTGTATTTTTTCTGTTGTTTTCTAATTACACGGGACAGGCAGATGAATTAAATTCGTTTCGTCCATCAGAGTACACAAATGTATCGGCCATATTTTTTTGCTTTCATAATTCGCTTCCCGGATACGAATGATTTGATTTGCGAGAAGTTCCTGTGTAATGTTGCCGATGATGATAAAGTCGTTTTGCGTAATCTGTTCTGAGGCGCGGAGTTGCCGGCCAAGGCGAGTGAATCGGACAAGCACGTCTCATATTTACATTTTATTAAAACAATAAGTGAAAAAGTAATAAATGCCGCGTCATTGCTATTCTATAGCTATCTGCGAGGATAACGTAAAATCTTTAAAAGATAATGGCCATATTTTTATGACTATTGAATAGTAATTTTTTTCTATGAATTAAAATAGTAAATAAGACTTTTTAACTTGTTATTTGACAACGTGTATGTTATATAAATCTTGTCTTTGGAGTCACACATATATTCACATTATTTTGTACATTTTTTTTTAACATCCACCAGCAAAAAAAAATCATGACGCGCGGGAGGGCGACTCTCCCATGCCGACAGTGCACTCTGCAGTTTTCCACGACAAAAACTGTCCGTGTGCAATGGCCGCCAAATCAGGCACGGCCGGGGAGGGTCAGCCCCCTCGGCCCCCGCGGACTAGACAATCCCGACTGATGACGCCGCGGGGCTCCCGATATGTGATCGATCTGATGCTACTTACCTCCCTATTGCTATACCGCCAAGAACTTTTTATTCATACTCGCAATATCTACTGAAATCAAAAGCCACTTACACCCGTGCTGCCGAAAATTAAAAAAAAAAATCGCATATGTGCAGTAGAAAATAAATACAACTTACACTGAGCCTTACATATATTTCAAATTTATAAGTGGTGAACGATAATAGTTCGTATGAGTTACGTTTTAAATACCAAGAAGATTTGTAATATACTATTATAATTATCGGTTTAAACATATACAATAATTAATCAATGCTCACTTCAAACATAAGGCATGCAGATAGTATGCAAATACGGTTGTTTTCGTAGGAAGGACTGCAGGCCCGGGCCGCGCGCCCCCGCCCCCGCTCCGCCTGCGCCCCGACCAGCCTCCACCCCCACCCCCACCCCCGCCCCCGCCCCCGCCCCCGCCCCCGCCCCACCCTCGCGCCAGGGGGCTGATATGAATGCGTTTGAGGGGACCGAGGAAGACTCTGATTTCGGATCTAACGACCGCGTCACACAAGGCCTCTCCGGGTAGTTTGATTGCCGTTTTATTTGCAATTCATTCAGTGTGGTTCTATTCAAGTAAATTGCTAGTATTTCGTAACAATTTTTTTTTAAATAATTTAAAAATTCTGTCTTAGTTATTATTTCAAAGACTTATTAAAAATAATGATCACGGTAATAAAATTCTGTTTTGGCTGCAGAACTACGGAGGCGCCAGGACGCGATAGTTGGAAAGTGATGCCTCGAACCTTACACGTGTCTTAAAAAAAGTTTTCCAAAACTACCTTAAAATGAATACATTTATTGGTATAAAAAAATTGACGCCTTACAAATTTAAAAAAATCTAATTATACTTATGTTAACAATACTGCGAAGAATTTCCTAGGTTTTGATACTTACTGAAATGTAAAAATACATGACGTACAAAGGAAGTGCAGACACTCGAGGAGTGTTGGTGTAACCTGTCGGACACTTCTCCCCTCGCAGGATGTCGCATGCCATCATCTGGGAGGGGCGGGAGAAGGGGTGCTAAATATTCAGGCGGGCTGTGCATAAATTCATTTCATTACGAGACGGCTCGCTTCTGTATTGGTCATCTGCAGCCTCTATGTTTGTTACTATTACATGGAAATATTTGACCTGGTATTTATTAACCTTTATTATCAAAATAGATAATTATTATTGAGTTTCATGAAAAACTTTTAATCGATTATGTACTGCTTTAAGATGAAAATCAACCGTTTTATAATAAAAAGTACGCATGTTCAAATGCCTTGTTTCAATTACTTGCATCGAAAATAAAAGCATAAGCGTATTATATACTGTCGAAATCTTCACAAAAAAACTAATAAAAACATATATTTTATTAAAGCCATTTAAATAATTACTTAACGCACAGTTTGATCTTTTTCAAACATAGTTATGTATTTTTTTACTTTTTATTATAAAACCATCAACCAAAAAAATTACAACGTATCACTACAAACGATCTTATTTTCGCTGTAATATCCATTTTTTACTAGGATTAATTATAAAAAAAAAATCACACATAATGACTTTAATTTCGTGGTCGTATTTTATTTAAATTAAGTTATTAAAATGTAAAGCAATAAGCTTCTCATTCTATTTGTACAAATTCAATAGCACTGAGCTAAGTCAAAATACCTTTGAGTAATATTATTTCATAAATTTTGTAGTCCTTCAAATATTTTTAATAACATTAAAAAATCCGCTTGCTTTTTGCTCAGAAGTAAAAAAAAATCCGATATGAGTAAATAAGATTTTTGTAAAATCAGTCAAAGTTAAATATGTGGAAACACACACACACACACACACACATATGCACTCACACATATACACACACACACACATTTATATAATAAATCGGTCAGATTTGCGTGGCTGTTGTAGGGACTGTGCGCTCCGTATACTGAGGTTCACGAAGCGCGTCGCTCTGTCGATCTCGCCCACTGTGCGCTCAGGAATTATACACACGTACTGGCGGGTATCTGCGGTTGTTACCGAACCGACGGACACTGCATTGTCATCTTTGATTATTTGAGGCATTATTGGGAATGCGTAAATACTTCAGGCTAGCGTCGACGTCGAGTTACCCCTTTGTTAACATAATTAGCGCTGATAATGCCGCTAATGAAAATTAATGCGCAATTTGGTATTGATGATTCTCGATAATGAGCTATGTCTTATTTCAGTAAATAATAGCGTCATATTTAAGATATTTAACAATAACAAACTACCTTTAAAAGTGATTTTATAATTATATAAATAAAACGATTTTTTGAGATTTTGACCTACATATGTTAAATGATAACAATTTAAACAGTTTTTTTTTAGTTTTTAAGTATCACTAATTAAATTTTATTATAATGTCAAAAATAAGATGCGCAATTTCACCGCAGTCAGTTGGTTGAGAAAATAATCATGTTTAAATTATTTAAGAGTGTAATAATATTATTATTAAGTAATAAAAAAAATACTGATTCAGTGTTAGCAGGTTCTTCACCCTCCGTTTGGTGTGTTGTCTATTATAAATCTACTTACTTACTGAAACGGGGATTTCTCCCCTTTTTTAAATTATTCAAATAAAGTATCGATCGGCTGTTTGTAATTAAAACATCGAGTGGCTTACTAACTGTATGGAAATGTATTTTTGCGAAATAAATGAGATTTTTTTCGATGATAATAATATTCAGCCGCGAGACAAAGCCCTCATTTTACTTAGTTAAAAGGGTTCTCTAGAGCGGCCAGTCGACCACATCGGAAATGTATTATTTTTATTTGTAGTATAAATGAAAACAAATCGTGTAAAAATAAACTCCTAAAGCCCAATACACGTTGCAATAAAAAATGACAAAAAGAATACCTACTGAATCTAAACTTTTTAATGATTTTAATCTATGACAAACCACGTAAATATGTTATAGTGTATATATTTAGAGCAATTATAAATAAACAGGCAGCAAGAAAATAACAATTATATTGAAGTGATTTTGCTTTTTGAGAAATTTGTTAGTCTGATAAAGCCCTGGAAAGAAGAAATCGTTCACAATCTTCTAATAACCCATACTTATTTTAAAAAAAAAATTAATTTGACATACAATATCTAAAATCATTGAATAAAATATTTGTTATTGTATGACAAATATTGAATAATTATTATAAATAGGCAAGAACCCGTTCTTGCAAGTAGACTTTCCTTTTATTATTGCCTTACAATTATACAATGTGATAACTGTTTATTACTTGAAAACCGTTTGTACTTTTGCTAATGTCTCACCACGCCAAATTGAATTAAATATAAAATAATTGAACCAATAAAAAAGTTTCAAAACTCATTATAAAAAAGCATAAAACAGATTGCTATGAGTTCCCCGCTTTAAACACACAATCAGTACACATCCTGCACCCAAAACGAAATCCTAATTTCCTACAATAAACACGTAAAAATCTAATTTGTCTTTATCATAGAAGATAATTATTCCGAATTGCCTCCGAGTTTGGAGAACTGCCGACTGTGGTGGGGCATCACCACTCAAGCGACATTTAATATATTTAATAAATATTTCAGTATTAGACATCTCGTCTTTATATTTGAATATATTATCAATATCGTCAACAACAATACTTATTCATAAATATAATTATTTTGATACGGATAATAAGGGTAAAATTGTCGTATTTTTGTGTTTATGGTCGATTAAGAGCCAAGTCATCGTTAATAATTACTGAAATAGATAAGAAATATTTACTTCAATGTTTAATTAAAACAGTACAATTTTTTATACAAATTTATGCTAAAACAAAAACATCTGAGATGATAAGTTTATGATATTTGTTGTATTATATTATAATTAGCAGTTTGAAGATATTTAGTGAACAAAGCTGCTTTTTGTTATGGGTTAACTTGTAGTTTTAGTTTTTATGCATACAGCGTTCGCTTTTTTAAGAATTGAGGTGTGCAAAAGAGGGAGTAAAAATCGAACCCCAAGGCGAACCAAAGTGCGATCAAAATGTTCTTCCCCCATATTGTAAACCGTAATGAATTCATAATTGAAGTGCCTCTTAGGGTACTTTTACTGACCCAGCGTCGACTGCTACTCTAGTTTATAATGCCCTGAAATTAGGACTAATATAGAGCAAAGAGGACATTCAGTGCTTTTCATTTTTACTTGCTGACATTCAAGGAAATATCTAACGCTGAAATACAAAAAATGATTGAAGTCGACATGTTTCGCACTATTTAACATTCAATGCAGGACTTATGGTACTGTAAAGAATGTAAAATTTAGTTCTAAATAAAAATGTATTTGATAAATAAGAAGCACCAGGAAAGTGAGAAATTGTGAGTCAGAAGTAATCTACGAGTATTAATTGATTCATCATTGACTTAAATAGGGCTGCTCAATGAAAAAAATACGTTGGCACAATACAATGATCATGCAGATAAAAACTCCACATCAACGGTCACTGAGAAATAGTTAGTACGGCAATAAATATCTAGTGAAGAGATTGTAAAACAGGCAATATTGTATGTTTTCTACGCATTAATTTCTGCTAAAATTGTTCACATTAATTTTGAGCTACTTCAAAAGACTGTAAAGAATTTAATATTTTAAAAAATCTGGAAGATTCAATTACTGATGAAATAAAATCAATCAAAAAAAGCACGTCGTTCGCCAAATTGAGATTCAAAATCACTCCATTTGGCTGATAAAAATCCACTCGGCCCTTTCGCCGTTTAAAAATGGCAACAAAAAACATTTTTATTTTATAAAGTAGTCGTAAAAGGGTACGCGACAAGTCATTTAAAAGTGTACGTAACAAAATTATGTCCGGGCGGCATCTACATTTCTATGTAATAACGCTTCCAAATTAAATACTACCACCCTTTCTTCGTCCACCTTCCGAGGCCATTCTATCTTCCCCCAAGAGGAACTGAAGGGTTGAAGAATTATAAAAGAAAGGCGGCCGGGGTGAATAAAAAGATTTTGTTATGTTTGGCTTTCTTTGTGTGGCATTTCCGGTAAAACTTTAGTGTCTCGTGGTTCAGGGTTAGGTACTCAAAAGCGCAGTCGCAACTAATTTTCTTCCCGCTTGTGAATTCAATAGCTCCTTGTACCAAGTACCTATCCATGTTTCAGTGCATATTCTTTATTTTTCAGAAACTAGCATCTAATTTTTTTCCTTTTATTCGTAAAATATATATTAAATAGAAAATATGGTTATTTTGTTCTGATTTTATTCATACATACTTTTTTCTTTTTAAAATAAATTGTATTGGTATCTACCAATTGCATCTGCAATTGGTTGCAAACTATTATGAATACATTGGTTTTATGCACATATTTGTTGAAATATAATACTTGTAAAATATAAACACTTTACTCGTGCTTGTTGTGTCGCAGCTGGATAAAAGTGTTTAATATTTTAAACTCATTTAATTAATACAAACGTCAGAGTCTTCATAAGTAATATTGCTTTAAAACTTTCAATAATAGTTAAATCAACCAACACATTGATTGAGGATAGTGTTGAGCTTATTATTATTGAGTGGGAGAACAGGCTCAGCGCGTCGAGTATATTTTCCTCTGTGCGAGCTACAAATGCTTCTTAATTTCTACATTAAATGATTTCGCCATGAAACCCTTTCACGACGAATGGACCTCCCGGCTAGCTTTATTAAATTATTGAAATTGCATTATTTACTTCGAAATTATGAATCTCGAAACGCGGGGGGCGGCGGGGACCTACCCTCCTCAATTATAGACTTTAATTAACCCTTTGTTCTGTAGAAAAAGAGCGACGCGAAGAGAGGCGGCATTAAAAGGGGTAAAAATTACGTATAATAATAGTTAAAAAAATACTTGAGAGAATCTCTCGATTTGCCGCTCCCTCGATCCGCCCCACGGCCCCACCCGACTCCAGCACTCAATTCAATTCAACTCAACAAAATAAACTTAATTATATGCTACTTAAATGAGAGTCACCCCACGGGTTCGGCCCGTTTTGGTAGATGTCGCTCCGGCGAAGCCTCGCCATGTTTTTGTTATTGAATTTGGACCCTCGAGGGGTAGTAGTTAAAGATGCTTATGTAAGGGATTGTAACTGCGTTATCGACGTTTTGATTGTGTTGATTACATGCTGCTTATGAGAAAATTTGCGAAAATGTGTTGTGGTTGTATACAGTGTGAAAATAGATTAAATATTCGATTGAATCATTTCATAAAAATCATTCACGATTTAATATATTTTTTAAATTAAGTCTTACTTTAGTATTGTAAGGCATTGTATTTTTATAATATTTTAATACTAAAAGTTCAAAAAAAAAAAAAACATTTAGAAATTGAACTATTTTTTTATTTCCTAGTTAAATTTAACCAAAATAGTTTTCTGTGCTTACTCAATTAAAATAAAAACTATTGGCACACTCATATTTTCTGAAATGTATATTCAAATCATTAATCGAAAACAACTTACATAATTTTCGATCATATTATTCTGGCATGGCTCGAAAGTTGGGGAGGGGGTGGTGGTCTTTGGATAGGGTACTTCTGGAAACTCGGGGGGGCGCATGGACGACCTACTGTGACTTTGATATCATCAAGAAGGGGTTCATTCCAATTTGACTCCCCGACTAACAAAAAAATGACAGTATTTTTTACGATTTTGTTTTTAGTTTACACTTATATGTGAATTATAGATTTTAGTTTAATGGTATGGACGCTTCATTTCAATTTTCCGGGTAGATTGGCTGATTTCAGCCGAATCCCATGAAAAAAATTGAAATATATAAATACCATTTCCTTAATAAGTGTTCTTTGAGCTCTATGTATAATGAATTATTTTCTCTTTACTCGAATATCATGTAAAACGCTAGTTTTGTATTTTCAATATAATTCGATATTTTCTTTATTTTATCATTATAAAAATGTGACTACAAGCCAGTATAAATTAGTAAAAAATATTTTAGATTATAAAATTACTTCTAATTGAAACTACGATAGTTTTGGTTTTCAAGATAAAGTGTGTATTTGCTAAAAATTTTGAAGTAAGGAAAATACTACATATATTCTTGGTAAATTCTGTGCTTGTGTATAATTCATATTTAAAGTAATGTTCATAAAATCATATTCTTATTAGTTTTAATAATTGGTTGCTTCAAATTCATTTCAACAAGTAGTGGATATAAGATCTGAAAATAATAAATCTGAAAATTTCCATCATAACATGACTCACTTCCTTAATGAAGTTAATACATGCAAATTCAAAATTATAAAGAGCGAATTCCAATTTCATAATTCAAATTTCGCTGCCGCTGGCAAGGGTTGTATTTTTAGGGGTGGAACGCTATAATTATGGAGGGAGGCTTTTGATTCAGCGACGTCAGGGACAGAATCGTCATAATCATCACAATTATATCGTCAATGCGAAGTGTTGTCTCCAATCCGGCGAGAAGCGACGGCTCCAAGTGGTCCTGAGACTAAGCTTGTAATTATATAAATTACCTGCTTTATTTCATAAAAATGCTTTCAAGAGAGCAATTCTTGTTTACAATTTTATCGTGCGATATCAAATAGGGTGAATTGTATGCAAGGGGAAGAGTCTTAGAATTCACACTTTTACGGTTTGTTACTCGTGTATGAAAATAAACTTGATAGAGGTGGTACCATTTCTAATAATAAAAAGAAGACGTACAGAGAAAAAGATGATATCAATTCAGTGTTTGTTTGTTAATCATTGTGGTGTAAATATTAAATTGAAAAGCCAGAAGAGATGGGGTTCTCCTGAATTTTTATTTACATGTAGCACCCGTAATTTATATCATAAACTGAGATTCTTAATATCAAAAAGAAACATTGATTATTAAGTAATTTAAGAATTTTTTTCTTACTTTGAAAATTATTCAAAAATTTAAAAATGATGGGTATATAATATGTTTCCGGTCAAATTATTAAATAAGTAAATATCTACACTTTTAAATATAATTTAGACAAAAGGATTTAATTAATGCCTCTTTGGACAGACTGTTAGTAATTCATATTACTGTCGAATATAATACGTAATTATACTAATCTTGAGCATCTCATTGTCTGGCTGTATATTAAATGTATATAAGCAAAACAATACAGAATAAAAGCTAGACTTTTGGCCGTCCCTCTCCGAGTTGGCAAACAAAATTATACAAACAGGCTCTGCCAGAATCAAGTACAAAGCAATGGAATTAAAGCATGGATTACCCTCTTATAGATTCGTTCCTAAACTTTACTTGTCATTAACTTACAGTATTTATATCTAGACAGCCAACTGCTACATAGACCAAACCGCTTCAACTTAGTATGGGGTCCCTACATTAACATAAACCGAATTAGCATATAAATTACATTTTACACCATCTTAATTAAAACATTTTGGCATTATAAATGATCAGTCGGGTGGGGAGGGCGGCCGGAGGGGTGGGCGGGAGCTCCTAGGGGAGGGGGTCGTAGATTCCTGTGTATAAATATGTAAAGTTTGGGTCATTAATGTAAAACTTGGCTTTTATTGCTGTAAAGAGCCGGTCGATGCTTAGTTTTTAATTTGATTTCGGGACGGTGATGTTGATGGCGGGCTCTGTTTTACTTTTATTACAATACAGATAAGTTATTTGGATTGGTCGAGTTAATGTGTTTCTTTTTGGGTTAAGCTCAAATTAATTATGTAGCCCTAATGACGCGCCGGGAGGCCATTACAGCGAAGGTAATTAATTTGATGGAAGATTGAACGCGTACAAAGCCGAGATGGAAAGTTAATTTTGATAATTCAATGTCAAGTGGTATAATGTAATGAGTTAATCACTTTTCAGTTACTGATTTAGAACCTCTAGAAATCAATATTCTTTCAGCCCTACTAGCTTGGCGATGTTTCGGATAATTACTCAACAGGTTGAAAAAAATCCTGCATTTTGAGATGTTGAATACTTCAAATAGAAATGGAATGGTATGCATACAATATATTATAAATAAATAAAGGAAACCCCAAAATCAGATTAATTTTTTTCTGGTATTAGCTTGCTATTTTGCACAGATATGTATTTTATCAATCAAAAAACCATACCGTCTTTTTTCTATTGTAAATATTATTGGTGATCAATACAGGCCAGTTATAACAATACAAGATCCTTCTAACTGCTCGATTAAAAATACTTTTCTCTCACTATTCACTGAAATGTACTATTTACTTGACTTAAACCATTTTTTACAACAACAAAAAATTATAGTCTTTAATTTACGTATTGGTTTTTTCAATGCTTCAAAAGTGTTCACACTATATGTTATGATATTTTTAATTTTGTGGAATTGTAATTACTCATAAACAGCACCACTAATACAGTAAACTGAAGCATATTATTTTAACTTATTAGCTATTCGGTTTGAAAATACCTTCATCAGGTAAAAATGGCACATGCAAGTGAATCTACTCAGTGTCCATATACCTTTGGGTTTTTGGCGCTGAAAAGGATCGCTTTTTGATATTTTGCGACATTTATGATTTCCGTTTCTTCAATTTTATTTATTTTCATTTGTTTAAAAGGGTTGCCATAAAGAACACCCAAATGGTATGACCCTTTAAAAACCTATTCAAAATAAAATGATTCACAAGATACTAAATAACTGAAAAGTGAAAATGTGTATACGTATTTTTAACCTTTAAATTAAAAATTATTTTGCATTAAACAAAATAGGCACCATTCTTGTATTTTACATAAATTTTAGAATAAATATTTGTTTTCATGTATTTTTAAGTTAAAACGATTAAATTTAATTTTAAACTTGGGTAGTTTAAATTATTAAACTACTGCTAAAAAACTTCTTTATTACAAAATAGATGCTTGCGAAATCACGTGAACACAAATATTTACTGTATAAGTTATAAATTATCGGAATTTTCTTAGAATATATGTATATTTTTTTACGTATAAATTTTTAAATTAGCAACGTTTTGTTTGGATAGTTTGAATATTATATTAGGTTTTAAAAGTTTTAGACACAGAAAAACCATTGCATCGACCCACATAAGGAAGAACAGTAGAATACGTCAGGTGGCGCGGGGACAACTAGGCATAAAGACAGGCGCAGGGTACAAGGGGGCACAAAGGCGCTGTGGCCTGGGGGTAGAGGGCCCTGCACTCAAGGGGGCTCCCACCGAGGGCTCTCCAGGCGGCACCTGTCCCGCCAGTGTTGCCAGAGACCAGGGGGCTTCACGGAGAAGGCGGACACAGAATTAAATATTTTTTTGTTCAATTTTCTATTTATACAAACCAAATTTAATCTAAAAAAAAAAAACAAATTCGTTTTTATACCTATGAAAAAAAAATAAATCACGAATATCAAAAATATGTCAATATCAAATTTATACTAAAAAAAACACGTCTTAAAATATTAAAATACGTTTATAAAATTTGCTTGCCGTTAATATATAACGTGCAATAAAAAGACGTAATATGTTGACGTCATAAAAAATTAAGTAATACGAATTTTTCATTTAAGAAAATTATTACTGTACAGAAAAAGTGAGTTGCATAAGTTTTAGGCTTTCTTTTGAATATGGTTCCTTGAAATGTGTAAAAGGTTAAAGGCTATTTATTCATAACAACAAAGAATGAAAATTCAAAGGTTTAAAGGTGTACCAGAAATTAGGGCGCTCATTGAAAATGTGTTTTTGCTCTTTGCTATTGGCTCATCAATGAGTCTTTGATGTTACACAAATATATTTGTAAAATTCGCCAGAAAAAAAAATGAGAATCAAGTCAACATCTCGTGTCTGCCGACGTCACAGCCCTTTGAAAAGAGGGTGTAAAAATATAAAGTGGTTTTTCAGTAACTGCTAAACTCTTTTCCCATAATATTGATATTTTTGTTGTTTTTAATTCTTAGCACCTTTACATTCACTGTTATGCGATTTTTGTCGTAAACACTTTTTGTACTGATTTTTTTTAATTTTTACAACATAATATATTTTTATGAAAGGGGAAGAGTTTACAAAGATATATTTTTTAGGTAATATTTGCGTTATGCCGTATTTCATAATCATTTTCCAGGCAATACAGCCCTAGGTAGGTATTTTTGTTTTCAAAAGTTTTTGATACGACTTACTCCATCAGTCAGTTTTATTCGGTCGGGACATATAGGCGGTCCACTCGCAGTCTTTGACTACACCGTCAAGCTATATTATTAGTTTTTTTTTTTCACTACTAGGGTAGTTAATATATTTGATTACTACTGACACTTTATCACATAAATCCACATAAAACGCAAATGAGTTTCTAGAGAGTTTTGGAGCAAATTTTAATTTTAATCATAAGCCCAAAAAGTAAAAAAAAACCACTAAATATTACATATTAAAGTCACTTCATAAGTGCAATGAATAAGTTTTTTTCACATTTCTTGTAGTAAAAAAATTAGGAAACCAGCAAGTGTCTCTTTAACTTGATCATAAAGATCAACGAGTAACAGTTGGAGAAGTGGCGTCTCGTCACTAAATCGCCAATGCAACCCTGTTTACGCAAAGAAATCATTGGTATGTATTTTATTTAATTTTAACAAGTCGACATTTTTTATGATAAGCGAATTTATTGAAATATTGATAGCGTGAAAAGTTTATCTATTGATAGCTGAAACAGTGGCGTATTGTTACTCAAGCATCAAAACAAACCAGTTGTAATACTTAGTGTAATAATTAAAGGTACGTAGAGCAATTTTCTGTAATGAATATTTTTTTTTATTCAACACAGCGAAAGTAATGAAATCGAGACTTAAAGTTAGCTAAAAGTTGAATATATAATATTAATTAAAATTTTATTATAAACCAATCTTACAATAAAAAGTTTGTAGTAAACATGCTAAATTATTACTAAGCCCCAAGTATTTCTTTTGAAATCAAATTCATATTATCTACGCTGTCCCTGGTTAATTTATATTTTGTGGATTTTCATGTTTTTCCATAGTACAAAGCTTAAATTATCTTGGTAATGTAATATGTGCAAATATAATTTTGATTGATCTTAATTCATTTGGATTGCGAGTAAGTGATTTCCCCCTGTATTATATTAATTAAAATGAATACTTCTACTGTTAGTAGAGACCACACGTAATCATACTTTTTATAATCAGTACAATTTAACCATCAGTAAACAAACAAATCGATATTTGCTTATTTTGTTTTGAGTACAAATGTGTAAATTATTAAATTATGCTAAAATTAATTAAGGAGTAGAGTTTATCATGTAACTCGTATTGAAAAGGAAATGTTTGGAAACCCTTCCCACGTAATCTGTATTATGTAAAGTTCCCGCTTGTGTTTTTTAAAACAATGCATGTCAACTTTTGTGAAAAGAATAAAATTTTTACTCTTTCTTATTACAGAGTACACCGGCGCTCTTAAAAAATGAAGAATGGGCCTCGCAGCCGAGCGACTCGCGCCCCTACGGCTCCTGACTTACGGGCCACAGTCGCTTGGCGGGCCCATTCATTATTTTTATTTATAATGATGAAAAGGTATACTAACCCCTTGAGCGCTACATTGAATCCTCTCTTCAAAATTTTTATGATTATTAGTATTTAATTAATTATGATTCTTGGTACTAATTGATAAATTTAATATAATAAGTTGATGCAAAATCAATCTGAATTATTTCACAGTCAAAAAAATATTATTAAGCAAATAAACACAGCAGCAGTTTAAAAAATGATCATGTTCGTACCGTATAGTATTTTTGTCATTTTATACACTTAAATTAAATTGTACCCACGGTAAAACGACGTTTATATCATCCCACTTAGAGATATGACAGTGATATAGAAGATATTTTCTAATAAAATATCCCACATTTAAATTTTATATCTTTGAATCAATTTAATACTCGAGTGATTTGGTTTTAAAATTTAATTAATATGAATAACATTCTTAATTAAATAAAAAATTGATATTTCTTTACATAAGTACCTTTGCCTTGGTTTGAACTCGAAACGGAGTTATAATAAAGTTCATGAAGGTATTAGATTATTTGGTTTCTTGGGTGTTTAGCTGATGAAGTTTTCTATCCTCCAACGTCGGAGGACCAAGAATCCAGATCATTTGAATGAACATACTTATCATGAAGGTATATTCTCTGAACCTGCGAGGCTCTATGCCTCTGCGAGGAGCTGCAGAGGGCATCCGAGCTGCATGCTTCGCGGACGAAGGCATTAGACTATTTGATTTCTTGGGTGTTTAGCTGTTTGAAGTTTTCTGTCCTCCAACGTCGGAGGACCAAGAATCCAGATTATTTGAATGAACATACTTAACATGAAGGTATATTCTCTGAAGCTGCGAGGCTCTATGCCTCTGAGAGGAGCTGCAGAGGGCATCCGAGCTGCATGCTTCGCGGACATCTCTAATGAGTCGGCGGAAAGATAAATAAAAATAAAAGTCGCGAGCGGAGTCGCGCCCGGCCGCCGGGGGTCAGGACAATAAAAGCGCGGAAACGGGACAATGCATTGCCACTTGGGCGAAATTTGCCGCTGGGGTTAGAATTAACAAGACAATTTACACTCGACACTCCTTTTATTTGCCCCGGCCTGCCCATTGTGCGACGAATTATTTTTTCTTGTGTTTGCTTGAAAATGCGTCATCGCGGAAGCGGATTACTCTTTATGCTTAGCTGTCCGCTATCTTTGGTAATAAGATTTATTTCTTTGAAGAATATTTTTGCCGGGTTGATTATTATCATGATAATATAAGGACCCCTAGAGAATCATTAAAAGCTCTGACCGAAATCTTCTGACTTCAAAACAATCTGATGAGTTTTCATTATAACTTGATGATTTTTCACGTGCATACAGTCAACGAAATATAAAATGAATTATTTTATTTTTCAGGTGGTTCTCCTCAGAAGAGGTTGGTGACCATTTCATTGAACATATATTTATCCTGAATCATTTTTATTAATTTTTGCTGTACTATCGAGTTCAAGCCACTGGCTTAAATTCCGTTTTCCTTTTAATGTCTCTTTTTTTAAATTTATTTTGACCATCGCCACAAGTTTTAGATAATGTTTTGGAATATTATAATGGCTTCTTACATCTTGAAATTTCAAATAATTTCTAAATCTCTAACACGACTGAAATATTTTTTTTGATGCATAAATATTAATATTAATTATGAATGTTTCGTTGAAATAAACTGACATAATAATAAAGTTGCATTTAATAATATAAAAGGAAGCTGCGGTCGTACTGAATGTATTTCGCCCTATTATGGTTCACTTATGGAATTGCTTGAGTGGCATATGTTTAGTGCACGCGGACAAATGATTGCCAATTTAGATCAACGTTATTATTAAATTATACATCCAAGGTACCTAATCAAATAATATCATACCAATAGGAAGGCAAATGATTTTGTATTAAATATAATTAATTATAACATTAAACTTTCTACTTGAAGTATCACATTTTTTAAGTATTAACACGATCTAGATACTTTGATATAGATAGTTTATATTTTCGAAAAGCAATTTCATCGCGTCCCAAAAAGTATCAAATGCAAATCATCTATTAATATAGAATCAGCACAAATAATCAATATTTATATAAGTTATTTGGTTTTTGTATAAAATGATCAAACATTTCTTGAACTTTTTACATCTGATATTTTGTCTTTTTTAAATAAATATTCTTTCTAGAGTCAATAAAATTCAAAATACTCATATTTAACATAAAAAACTATGACTATGAATAATTTTTTCTGATTACTTTATAATACTCGATTGAACATATATTATATTATCCTAGTTTTCCGTTTTTTAAATTGGTTTTTATTTTTTATTAACTATTGTACAGTTTCAAATGTATGATAAAACTTGTGATTTTAATGATACGCTAAAATCCAGTCATTTTGAAATATTAAAAATTGATATGCACAGATTGGGTCCATTTACGTGAAAGTGCATAGTTACTGAGTATTTGGTTCATTAAATCCATTGTTAAGTACTTGCAATAAAAAACCATTCGGCATTATTCTAGGTTAACACAGCAGTTAGGCGGTTCAGGTGCATTTTACATTCGATTTATTTCCTGCAAATCGTTTACCGTGAGATTACGTGTGTTCGGTTACGCCAGGACGTGCGCGGTGGTCAGTTACACGCGCACCACTCGCTGAATAGCCAGAGGGACAAAAGACAGCCGTCTCCTCCACAAAGACCTGGCCCGGGCTGGCCTGATGCTCCATCATTCAATTGATCTGATGAAAATAGCGATGTATCCCTGGCGGCATTACCTCGGCAATTGGTGCTTACGCTCCCATTATTCCGCTAATCGAGTATGCGCCCGGTGAGCATTACTTTCGGCTTGTTTTTGTGCGGTGCAAAATGAGGGCAGAATGCAGCCTTGACCTTGGGTTGGTAAAGAAACTGTGTTTTCAGACCGTCCCTTGTATTCAATCCAAGAGCTAAACGACAACTGAACGATCCACTGCGACACAACTGACAATACTAGCCAATAGCGCTTTTTTGCGTTGTTTATTTAAAACTGTAAAAAAACACTCAAAATACGATGAAGCCATTGGCTAATTACCGTGTGGTAGTCAATTGTGTCGCTTTATGTGTAGGCAGCTTAACTTGTATTGTGGGTAGTACTGTCGTTCACATTTTTTGTTGGTTTTTTAAAGTTTGTTTAAATGCAAAAATGGACGCTGATGGCTTATTTAACGATCGACTGTGTTTTGTGTAGACTGCTTATTAGTGCTCATATGGTCAGAAGTCTGATTTTTGGGGCATTCTATTGTACTACTGTTCTAAGTTATACATTTTTTAATTATGTATTTGTGTTCCATCTTTTTTCTTTACAATTTCTAATTTAAGTCTCATCTGTTTCTCACTTCTCGCTGTTTGTCGCAAATCAAGTCTCGTTCAATTGCGTTTTTAAATGGCCCCAGGATCTCCTGAGCAAAATAAATGTAATTCCGTCAGCGCGAGGATTATCCGGCATAAGAAATGTAGTAACCATATTCTGAAACCACACTTCAAAGTGATGACGTTAATATATCACTGATATGCGAATGTCCTAAAATTGTTATTCTTCTGTCATATCGAAGTAGTAGTACATTTAACACATGTTATTTTGAATCAAATTTAAGGGCAATATAGGGGCAAATTTACTTCAGGTTACTAACCTAACCCAGGAAAGGTTTATTGTCTTCATTTGTGTTGGTCATGAGGCAGTTTTTACTATGATTGGTCATATAACCAGTCGATTTCATTTACTGTTCTAGCGTTTGATCGCATCGGCTCTTGGACATCGGTTGAGTACCAAACCTTATTCCCTATTGTTATCTCTGCTGCTTCTAAGCTTTTAATAATGTGGGTATTTTATAAACATTCGTATATTAATACTTAAAGTTATTTAAGCAAGATTATATATTATTAAAAACCCTTTTCTGAAATATTAACAAAGCTCACCGTCTTTTATGTTCACTTATTATCTATTAATATAGTACGTACACGTAGATAAGTTTTATTTTCGTATTGCTAAGATTTTAAGAGCATGACATACCAAAAGTTTATACGAGTTAATCTTTAGTATAATTTTATCGAAAATATCTATTAAAAAAAAAACAATATTAATTAATACAAATATAAATGTCCCCGCACGAACCACCGCTGGGATATTGACACGATAAGATGCATGCGTCATTATAAATGATTAAGGGACCAGATCTGAATTGGCCTGGATATGAATGTGATGCAATAGAAGAAGTGCATTACTGACCTATTGAGTCTTGTCGGGCAGAGAGCGCATCGCGCTACAGTGCATACGATTGGCATGTATGTGCATATTGCTAATTATTTTTCTAGAAAATTATATTATTTATAGTTTGCATTATTGAACTCAAGAATTTTTCGGGATAATTTATTAATAGATACCATCAGAATTAAAGTCATATTTAAAGAGCATGTTCTTTTAACGCAATATTTACTTCAACATAATAAATGCAGCTTCTTTACGTATATTTTCTTGGAGTTGACATCAAATAGATCATAAGACAAGGGTGTTATAATATATACAACTTTCAGTATTATGTAAAAAAAAGCGTTTAAGATTTAGGTATTATGAAAGTAAACTACTAGTTATATATTGATAAATATTTCTTATATTTTATTTTTACAGTATAAAATAAGTGTTTACCAATGTTGTGATTCAGCAAGTAGTTTTATAACAAAATAGAATTATGAATAAAAAGTTGTAGTTTCTATAAAATGGAAAAAAAATTCAAGTTATTTGATAATGCAATCTCAGTGAAGGCCTCCATTTTTACTGTCTCCTTAGAAAAAATATATTAACATATTATTTTAACACTTGCCAAAAAACGAATCTTGAAATGAAAATTTACAATAGACACTAATGCTCCCGGTTTAATTAATTTTATTAAAGGGTTGGCCTCGATAAAGTTTTTGCTACAGAGTATATGTTTAGGGCAGATATAAATAATGTAAAAATAATTTTTAATATGATAAAATAACTTTTATAGAAAAGTAATATTTTTTAATGAGTTGATTTTTGCAGGGATAATTTGGGTGGGATCAATTTTATTTTTTAAATGATTTACAACAAGAAAGGCTTAGTCTTTAACAAATGACAGTCTAGTTTTAAGGGACTGAGAGAGTAAATATTAACGAGTAACTTATAATATCAAATATTGTAAAGATATCATTGTTAAAATTACAATTTTGATTAAGTTTTGGATTTATTTGTTTTTGTGATTGGTATTGATTGGACGCATAGATGCTGAGTTCCCACATCTTGTTGTTAGTTTCACATATGAATATTTATTAATATTAACAATCGAGTTATTACGGTCTTAATTTATTCTGAAAAATAGTGTAACATTTATCAGTAACGGATTACAAAAAATAGTAAAGGAAATAGCACAAACCGAAAAGGAACAATTTATTTTATCTTAGGTAGGCACCACTCTATTATTTAGGTAACGTTAGACTTGTAATTAAATAAAATCGATTTGGGTGAACAAAATTATTACCAATCAATGCTTTTATTGCAAACCAAAACATACTGATTAATGTACACATGAGACTTTTGTAAAATCTTCAATATAAAAAAAAAAAAAATAATAATACTACCATGAGACTTATGTTTAAATAAATAAAAATTAAATGTTTTTTTTGTATTTAAAATTTAGCAAAGCTTTGATTTTATGTTATTAAAATTATCATTCTTGTTTTACACAAAAAAACTTTGAAAAATCATTATAATCAATTATATAATGAATACAGTTTTTTTTAAACATTAATAATAAATATACTAATTTGTTTCTAAAGCTATTCTTATATCTATGATTTTTGTCTAAAAAAGAAACTAAATTAATTTTTTTAACGTATCAAAATAAAGTTCATTAAAATCTTTTGATTCAAGGGCGATTGACTGTTTTAATTTCAGAAAAACCTATCGTTGCTGTTAATTTTCAGATTATTCTAAGGCGTTAATCATTCATCATTAATATCATTTTTTTTCTGAAAACATAAATTCTACATTATTTAGTCAACATATAATTTTGTGTTGTTTTTTTTTTACACGCATATAAGTATCAATCATCATAATACACATTTGAGATTTGAGGCGGGGCACTTGTTTTTGTCCGGAATCTGAGCAGCTTGGACCGGCGGCGAGTGCACGTCCGCGGATGCACACGAATATTAACTGAAATTGGATTTTTTCAGTGCAATAATGACGGATAGATGCATCCAATGGGGAATTGAGTATGTGAATTTTTATACTAACGAGGCGTGTTTTTTTTAATACTTTTTTTATTCCGCTGATTTGAAGGATCGCATGGAAGTAGCGGAATTGGATACCGTTGATTTTTTTTTTTATGTTATTTGATTTGGTTGATGACGTGACAAGTACATGGGGCTACTTATGCTCATATTTATTTTATAACTTATTTTTTTTATGAATCTTTTTTTGAGTATTCTCAATAATTATTCAGGTGTTTGAAAATGGGTCACCATTATTCAAACAATCTTCATGATTTATCAATTAGGTAACTATAGATGTTAAATATGATACACCCTTGCATTAACTACCTCTAAGTGTTTTTTTTATTAAACAAGAATAAGAGGTTTTTATTATATATAGAGGACACCTTTTGTACGCAAGTTTATAGTAGGCAAGTTTTGTACATATATATTCAGATAATGTTTTCACAATATTTTTAGTCAAGCCGAATAAATCCGATTTTTCGGCTTCCACTTTATGGAAAGTATAAATTATCCACCGTCGAACATCTCAGCAATCGCCATTTTCCAAAATTCAGAAATTATAAAAGCATTCCACGTACGTAGGATCCATTAATTTGAACACATTGTGACTTATTTCGGGCGATTTTTTACTGATTGTTTCCCTTCGGATAATTTTGTTCGGGGCCGGGCGACCGAGAGAGGGACGCGCGTATCGCAGTATGTACCGGTGTCCCTCTCGCACCCGCTTGGAGTGCTATTCTCACACGTACTCGCCGAGAAGGCTTACATCGTCCGCTACTGGTGCGAGTTGAAGGCTGTGGTCCAACCGATCGGACTCTACGATTTACAATGATCTATACCTTTCACGTGTGAATTGATAACGGATTCGTCAAAATGTTGAATGCCTTCACGCCGAAATACTGTTTTAATTTACTTTAATTCAAGAGATTGTGTAAATCGATACATCAACATGACAAACCGAATACTTAATCAAATATAATGAACTGTTCACTTTATTCAATATAAAATTAAATATTGATGTTAATCAATTATTTTTAATGACAAAATTAAATATATTAATAATAGAACATTATCGAATCTACTGAGGCGAGAATATTGTAAAAATCTTCATTTTTATGTAATTGTAAGAACGGAGTGTAAAATAAAATATAAATGAGTAAAAGGAGCTGGCTTTAATAACGTAACAAGTTGAAATGCGCTTATTGTGTTGATATATTATTCGATTGGCATGGTGGATCTGTAGTTAAATAGTGCACTTTTGCTCAAGAGATCTCCGGTTAGATCCTCGACATGACATAAGCTGATGTTTTTGGACTCACGCCTGTTTCAGTTTGTTCGAAGTCGATTTGTTTAGACAATATTCTCTTGTCTCGGGTAAGATATTATTAAAATAAAAAAAAAGGATAAAAAAAATAAATTTATTAATTTAATCGCGGTGGAGAACTGGCACGAGCAGGCCGGGGCGTGTAAGCGTAGCAGCGTACAAAAATGTAAGCATATAAAATAAAATGCGCTCGCGAAAAAAGTTGATTAGAATTGAAATAAATTATCATCAAAGGTGTGCTGGTGTGGGTGCCGTGTGTGAGGCCCGCGGGTGTGGGGGTGTGCGAGTGTGCGAGTGTGCGAGTGTGGGAGTGCCGGCGTGTGGGTCCGCGCGGTCAGTCGGGGGGCGCTACCGTTTGGGGGCCGCTGGGGAGAGACGCCCCCAACCTCCGGCTCGCGCGCCGCTGACCCTTCACGATAGTCGCTGAAATATCATTTGAACTTTGTATTTTTTAAAAAATTATCTAATTTATCGGTACGTCAATATTCGACATGATATATATACATTTAGCATCAATTTTAACTTAAAGCTTTTTATCTTATTTTCATCAAACATTATAATATACTGATTATTCAGCTGTGTACCAACTAATTGTATAATATATTACTTTTTATTTTTCAAAAATCACAGTAAAGAACCTTTTTACGATAAAAGATAATCAAAATCGTTTTAAACGAAAAGCGTGCGGTAGTTTGGGAAGTGCTCCATCAGATACCGTGATCGCGTATGTTTCCATAAAAATGCTAGGTGTCAATGTGTGTGTGCAAAAAAAAAAAAAAAAGAATGTGTCCCCCTCCCCGCGCCTCCCCGCGACCTCCCCCCCCCCTCCCCCTCCCCTCGGCACTCACACACGGATAGTGTATTATGTAAATGTAAATGTGAACTCAAATGAGCTTTTTTCTGTAAAGATTTTTGCTCGGTAATTTGCAAACCGAAACAAATTACGGCCGTAAATTAAAATTTTTCGATAGATCTAGAATTATAATTCCGAATGCAAATAAGCCCGCTGATTTTATTTTATTTGTTCGCGTTAAATTTAATGGAGACTTCTATGAGAAATGATGGCGGCACGCATTACGGCCGGCTCCGGGATTGAGTAAATAAGTAGCGAGATAAATAAATGTGGATGTGATTAAGTGATCGGTGGGTTAGGTTAATGTTTCAGATATTTATGATGAGCCATTATTGTGTGAACTAAATCGGCACTCGTTTTAACGAATCATTATATTACAGAAAAGCGTGAACTTAAATATATACTTTTGAGTTAATATTGGAACGAATTTCAGTTATTTATTCTGATAACATTGATATTGGAAAATATTTTTTTTTCTTCATATTCTTAATCATAGCAGATAAATATATAAAACAAATTGCAATAAGTATATCCTATTAACCTAATCTATTTATTCAAGCGTTTATGTAGAAAACACATAAATCGTTGTAATTTTGTAAGTATCATCTCAAATTAACACGCAGGAGCGGATCGCCTCGCTGCTGGTTGGACGATGATGTAAGACAGAAGAGCGAGGCTGCTGGTGAGGAGTGCGGGGTTGCCCGCTAATGACGTTACGTCCAAATAATGTCGTTATTTTTTAAAAAACCTTTACACATACAGGGTGGTTGTTAGAAATGTATTCGACAATTTTCGCGATAGTAATTTAATCTCTGCTTTTCTTAAAAATATCACCAACGTATATATGTGTGTGTGTGTGTGTGTGTGTGTGTGTGTGTATATATATATATATATATATATATATATATATATATATATATATATATATATATATATATATACAAACAATAAGTTGATCAACGCCATTTGGATTTAATTAAGATCGATGAGAAATACTTTATTTTTAATTAAGGAAAATATTATTTAAAACTTTATTTTTGTTATATTACAAAAATAATGCATTTTTGTTTGAATCTTTATTAAATTGATCACAATTAACTTCTTATTTATAATGGACTTGACTTATACACATCAGGACTTATTTTTATTTATTGTTGATTAAAGCGTAATCATTTCCTTTTATTCAAAAAGTGACTAAATAAATGAATATATTGTTTTTTTTTTTATTTAACTTTAGTTTGCTTTTGAAACAAACTTATTAAGTAAGTTGAGTAATATTTAGTAGTTAATTGATTTTATAAATCTTACAATTTTAGTATGAAAAACGTCAGTGTTGTAATGTAGAGCTCATTACCTCCTCTAACTTATAAGCAATAAAATACTCTTTAATACTAAAAAAATACTTTTATGTACTCAATAAAATGTTTAACATACTTGCAATAAATATACAAGAAATTAACCCCTTGTGGAGCAACTTTTTTAAGAAATTTGGTTTTGTTTATGAGGATCAAGCGTTTTTTTGTTTTTATACTTGTGTGAATCAAGGGGTGAAAAATCGTATTTTTTTCATTGTTATGATGGTTTGTTGTACTGTTTCTACTGAAGACTATTGTCAGTTAACCTTCAAAGATCTAACTAGGAAAAAAAGTGGATTGACGTGGAATTTTAATCAAGAACAACACTAAACTGCATACATCGTCCTCTCGGCAAGTATTACTTCGACTGTTATGAAAAACAAATCTTTATTTTGATGGTTTTCAAATATAATGGTATTTGGGTAGATTTATCGTAAACTCATTTTGTGTACACAAAAAGGGATTAGGCCGAATTTCCATCGATTAATAAACTCTTAATATCCACGTAATAATTTTGATTACAAAGACAGCATAAAAAATGTTGCCGGCATCAATATTCATGGGTAGGATTATACGGCAGGGTATGTAGGCATCCCATTAATACGTTCTTCCCTCATCTGAATACTCCCCCGCCCGGCGATCCCTTTTTTATTTTTTTAATGCCGCACCAACTTATTATAATTATAATGTCAAACAGTAATATATGTGTTCGGTTCGGCGCCTATCGGATACACTGTAAAGAGCGTTGCCCACCGTCGCTCGACTTTTTATTATCTTTTGTTCCAGCTAATGAGGAATACCTTTCGAGGTGCACTTTTTGCTTATAAATCTTTTGTATCCATTTTAGCGTTGGCCTCTTTCTTTATATTTTAATCAAACAAAAATATATATTTGTTTAAATATCCCATCGGTGCCTCCCGTGCTGACGCTGAAATTTTCTCATTAAAACTTTTTTAGAACCCTTAAGCTTTTTCAATGGAATTTGTGCTATATCGAGAATCACTTATATTTATATGAACATAAAGCATTATAAGTAATTTTTTTTTAAAATAATTTCTAGGTTTTCTGATTTATTCAAAATGTGTTTTTATAAAAAAAATATTTAACTCAGTCACATTTAGTCGGTTTTGCTTATATGGATATTACATATATAGAATGATAAGAAAATGACATTTGACACAAACTATGAAATCGATTCTTTTGAATGTTGTATTATAATTATATTAATTTATATATTCACAGGGATATCTTTTAAAAGATTCTGTAAAGGTGGCATCTTCACTGAGCAAGTGCCATCAGTACATAAGTCAGAAATGCTATTTTTATAATTTTTTTTTAAATTTTGAAACAACTTGTAAGGATTTGCGAATAAGATGCGGCAGACTCTGGCATCCATATCCGTTTCTCAGCGAACGTCTCCGAGCACCGAGCGACCCGTGGGTGCTGGGTGCGGGGTGCGGGGTGCCCCAGGGGGGGGTCAGGGGGGGTCAGGGGGGTCAGGGGGGGTCAGGGGAGCGTCCGGGCGCCTCACACATCGGCGATATGCAGATGGAGTTATTTTTACAGGGAGCGCCGCTGCTTGCCGCGGCTTCTGTATAAATTATGAGGCGCAGCGTTTTTTATTTGAATTAATGGAGAGTTAGAATTTTTGGATTCGGAGTGCTTCTGTTCGAGGTGCATTTTTTGCTTTGATATTAATAATAAACCGGCTCTTATTTTTAAAGGCTTTTACCGTTACAGTATTAATTTTTTCCATAATGAAATACTTGAAAATATTCATTATCATTAGTTATGATTTGAGTTGATCATTTTTGTGAAATGCATTTTTATATTTCCGTAATATACAGTTAATTAATTGAAATTCAGCAGCTGTGCAAGCTGAATTAAGCTCTGTAGCACAGCCTTGAGTTTTATCAAAGTAAATAAAAATTGACCAAAAAAACGGTACGATGTTTATATTTTTTTTATTAAAATTTAAAAAAATAGGTTTGCGTGAATTCACGTTTCAAAGCAATACAATATAGTGTCAGAGTCTTACCACGCCGGAAAGTGTTAATCGAGGGGAAATTTTTTTAAAATTAAAAAATGCATTTAACGTCCGGCACACGGCTCACTCGAGTCGCATCAATTTACCAGGGAGGTCCAGTAGTTTTTTTGTCGTTCGAGGTTGGGGAGGCACTCTGCAGGGCAGGGGAGCCCGGAAAAAGGCTTCAAAAGCTATGGAAATCCGCTGATTCCGTATTTATGCCTCCACGGCGCTGGTGTCGCCGCGCGGAGGGGTTGGCGGGGGGGGGGGGGGAGGGGTTGGAGGGGGGGGGGGGCGTTTTTCAATTCGAATTAGGAGCTTTTTTATTCCCTATTTGAATTTGGCGCCTTGTCAGTGCGTTCGATGTCAAAGCAAATTGTTGTTGAAAAACTCATGCTGAAATTTTTTTATCATTATTATTAAGGTCTTATACTTTATAAGTTTTCGTTTGTTGTGCAACACACTCAAAATAAAAAGAAATCACCTGAATGTTATTCTAGATACGACTTTTGAGGGTTAAAAGATTTATAAAACGTGTATCTTTACAGACCTTGTTATTTTGAACATAAAAAATTCAGGGTATTATTTTTATACTAGAAATGTTGCCCGTCACAGAATTACGTATTCGATGAACGATGCAATAGTGTTTGAACATATGTTTGGGTGAATATTCGAATAGCTGGGTACTCGAATAATTTGAAGAAGACGCTGCTTACGTTTTCCTTCCAATCCATTGCTTGACATTTGTGTCACATTTCGTGTCTCAAACAACGCATCACTTTCACTGCACTGTTCTTTATTTGACAAATTCTAAATTTGATAAACAAAATCCTATAATTCGTACATATTGAAACTCGCTAAAGCATATTTTATGGTTTTATTAAATTAGTTTATGAATGAAAATATTATCCTATCGTCTTGAAATTCGGCACATGACTGCGGAAAAACATACTGAACTTACATTCAAAATACATGCACTACATAGAATATCTTTTAAGATATTCTATAGAGAACCAAAAAGTAAAACATACATACACACAATGGATAATATCGATACCTAGACCATATTGATGTTAAGCAATTAAACTTTATTCGTTAATCTTTTGATGCGCATAGCTGTGTCATTATTGTGGATAGTTTTGTTTTTTCACTACAATATATGAACTGGGTTAAATTTGTCCCGACAGCGGTCCAAGGGGGGGTATAACACTTCAACAGAGCCTGTAGAGTAGACAAGTAGACAATCGAGTACTTCGCTTAACCTGCTGCGTGTGTGGTGAGTTCAAATCCCATTGTCTCGAAAATAAATTAGAGCATTCCCTTCGATCACCAAATTGCATACGATCAATGTTTGTTGGTTATTGCTTGAATTCCACGTGTGGACTTGGAGGCCGGGTTTCCGGTGACATTATCCGAGTCTGGATGTCGGCGCTCGCGGAGAAAGCGTGGGGAGTGGAGTGGAGTGGAGTGGAGTGGAGGGGGTGGCTGGTTGCAGGCGTGAGGCTTCTCGGCGCATTTCACCCGCCAGCGCCAGCGCGTATGTAAATCCGAGCCGGCCGGGCGCGGGCCGCTCGGCGCTAACAAGCTTTTTATGGTGTACCAAAGTTATTACCGGCTACTGGACGCACCCCGGGGGCAGCTATAAATATAAGGGCCCATAAAGACCGAGAACGGCCGCAGTGAGGCTGCATTTACAAACTTGCATGCGAGCAATCAATGCGTGGATAATTTATTGTTTTTAATAAGTTACAAATTACGCTATTACAAAATGCATTATGGACCGATCGTAATGATTTCCCCTGCGAGTATTATAATTATTTTTTTGTAGGTTATGGTTCATCGGGTTTTTTGTCGTTAATTTTTATTTTTATTGTTTGTAGTTTAGATCGTATCGCAGCGTGAAAGTTTACATCGCGGCCCGATTTGATTTCGATTGGAAATTGTGATTTTAATATTTTGTAACAAAATATTATATTTTCGCTTTCTCAATGTCAATGAAGTAAATACAAATTATGCAAGGATTTTGTTACTTCATTCCGGGCTGAACCGTATTTCAATGAAAAATTACAATATTATATTTATGCTGTGAATAGTTTTAGATTTAAACGAGACAATGGTTTTTTTTTTAAATTTTCACGCACATTATTCACTATCATAAGACCTTACAAATATTGACAATATATAAACACATATATATTTATTCACAATCACTTATGTTATTTTTTTGGAAAACACTATTAATCACACCTTATTAATACATGATCTACTTATAACTTTGACATTTTTTAAAAATATTAAATACTTACTGCTTCGAAGTGGTATGTCATGAAAAAAGAAATTTTTTGCTGTTATATTATTATTATTTTTTTTGTTAATAGCTGAACATCCAACAAACCAAATCAATTTATAACAACTTCTGCCAAAACCTACGAGTAATCCTGATATTTTATGTATTTTTCTGAAAACCTAACAATATTTTACATAAATCTTTGCGTAGCAGGCGGTTAAAAAAATGAATAAAAGATGTCAAACTAAACACATGTTTGATGTTTTGATGTTTTGTATTTTTCTGTAATGCCATTCCCTTCAGTGGTTTTTATACTACACCAGTTCACACCACGCGGGATTCAAACCAGCGATGTTTTGAAATTCAGTTATAACTATCGATTGTAATCAATGTATTTCCATGTATGCGTTTCGGAATATTAAATAAGTCATATTAAGCCTGACGTCACCAAAAATGAGTCAACAAAGTGCATCTCGGTGCAGTTTCTGTACGCATTGTCTCGTATGTTAATGCTGGTAATGCACTGGTGACTCAGTCCGCAGTTATTAGACTATCGGGGCTCGCGCATGTAGGGACTCGGCTGGTAGAATTTATTATCTCCGGTTGCGGATTGAGCTCTTGTGATTGCCGTAATGACGTATCGACTCCTAAATAGGGCGCAATGGGCAGGCGCGGCCAACCCAGCCACTGCGCCCAAAGGAAGTGCTTTGTAGTTCCGGGTGGATTGTTCAATACCGCCAATTAGATATATTCCAATTAATTATATTTTATAATTAAAAAACAACCCAAAATAATTTGAAACACATACTTATAAACCTCATAAAAAAAATTAAAATAATTTTTTTAATCCACTGTTGAATTGCATTCTTAACCCCATGAATAATACGGATTTCCTGAATCTAATGGACGCAAGTTCTATTTTACACAAATGTACATAAAGTCGACCTTGTGGGGGTTAACGTTTTAAACGCATTTTAAAGATAAATATATATATATCAAAATATCTTAATTTTTCGAGTCTTTATTTCAAATAGAGATAAAGCAAAATAAAATCGTCTGCCAATACAAATAGAGCACCTGTATTGCGGAAACAAATACTACTGTTTGTTTAGAGTATTAAAACATTAAAATATATATATTTTTTAAATATTATGAAAATTTCATTTATAGGAAAAATACTGAGCTTGATTTTTTTATTATTTCGTGTATTTTTCTTAAAGTAAATACATACATAAAGTCTTAGATATATGCGTATATTTAATCTATTTATACATTAATTTCATATTTAAGCTTGTCAATTGCCAAAATTCTATGCCAGAATGAGTTTATTAGTTTATGGTATGCTACGTATGTAAAGTATGATATATCGATCGTGAAAATATAGATGTGGTTAGTTATTTTTCTTGTTTACTATTTTAATCTACGAAGTAAGTAAGTTGAGAGTAAGTAAAGTATTTTTTAAGTAAGACAAGAAGCTGATATTGGCACTGTATGCTGACAATCTGATAAAAAGTTAAATGAAAAAATAATTGGATTTAGTAATAGATATTTGAGGAACCTGAAATATTTTAAGGTGAGCTGAACATAATATGAAAAATAAATTATAAGTATATCAAGCAACATGGTACTATTGGCACATGGTATGCGATTAATAAACGTACAATAAAAATCGAATAAATTTTGGTGCATTTGCGTATCGTTGCAGATATTTATCATATTAGCTGGAGCTTTTTTTATGTGCTGGATATAAAAATAAGTCAATAATATTATTTGGGAATAGTAGGTGACGATGTGTTTTCAAAAGAACATCATTTATGGTGAATATCGCAGAACTTCATTATAAATATTTGAGCAGTAAACCAATCAAAACCTCGTGGTTGGCCGCGACTGTCCTCGGCGGTTACAACACCGCGTCATTCTTACAATTGATCTCCAAACAAATCAAATATGATCGTTAATGGTATAAATGCACGAATCAGCATCCATTAGTGTCGGGCCGCAAAATAAACATCGGCCTGGCCGTGTCTATTCATTTAACATAATTATGTTTCATTAAACGGCACGAATCTGGACGGTTGCTCGCGTAATAAGCAATAAGCACAGCGCTGGAAATGACCAGCCAGCGACGGCCTCACAAAAATATATTCTACAAATCATGTGCATAGAGAAAAATACTTCAAATATACATATAATTAAATATAAAAATATTAAATACATCCATAGAAATGTTTCTGAGTTGCTAATGAAGATGGATAGAAAATAGATATAATGAATTATCTTTATAGTCAACATTGTAATAGATGAGTCAGATTCATTGACGTTAGATACTAAAGCCTTTTAATTTTGTGCATCCTTTGCATTCATTCTAGATTTGAGTTTACACAATTGTAATGATAAAAATCGCCATCAAATTCGTGCTTAAAATCTCTAACTCGACAAACACGGTTGCATTGGCGGTATTAATATTTTTTTCGGATGTTTTTATCAAACATCCAAACATCAAAAGGTTTCAGCAAATAGAGTTTTAATTCAATATGTAATACTCTCTCCTGGTATGTCTGGCTGTTTATTTGCGTATGCCGAAGACGTTCTTCATTATGAAGTCAATTTTGTTGTCTCGATAACTGCTGATATAGTCGCAGCAGATTTACTATTCAGACTCTACAGAATGTACAATATGTACGGCGATTAAGAATACGTATCATCTCTTCCAAAAAGAAGATTTTAATATGATTCCTCGAACAAAGTTATATATCTAAAAAAAAAAACTGTAGAGCTGCAATGTAATGCGAAAAATATTTTTATTTCTTTAAAATAAGTTTTGCTTTTAAGATAATTTTACAAGATCCATATTGTATTATTGTTTTGAATATGATAATCTTCAACATCCTCACATTTTTCTTTTGTAGGTTTATTTATTTTTATAATGTAATCATTGCAATATAAGGTATATAACTCAATGCAACTTCATATATCCTGAGTACACGATACGTTCAAACTATAAGATTTTTTTTTACTTAAAAAATTTATGACAAATAAAATACCACAGTGATTCAATTGTATAAAGCGCCGAGCCGCGACAGCCGTAAAGTGTGAATCAACAGCCTAAAAACACACTGTATACTATTGATCTTCTTGGGCATATCAAAGCACGTTATTTTCAATTTTCGAGAATAAGTTTTCGGTCACGCTATATGTCTTTTATTTACGTTTCGTAATAGTTTATTTTAATATCGGGTGCCATCTGCAAGTCCACAATGTAGATAGTACACGCGAAGAAAATGATTTGGCAGGCCGACTCGAGCGAGAAGCTGTGCACATAATGAGTGCGAGGAGACCATCGCGGAGAAATTGGGTTAATTTAAAATTAAGTGCCGGAGTGGGCCGGCGCGGTTTGCGTGCCACCTGCCTAATATGAGATTTCAAATATTTCATACTTCGTTATCCTCGCCACAAAACGATTACCGGTTAAAAGTCACCCGCGAAAAACGTGCTCACCGGCTTTCTGGCGTGAAATGTAAACGTATCATCCAATTAATTGAAAATAAAATCTAAAATCAAGTTTTACTCTACATCAGTATTATATCACATTGTTTTTAGCATTTTAAATAAAAGCACGTTAAATACATGAGGTCGAGTAAAAGTAATATGATATGGATCCCATAGAAGTTTTTATTTAAAAATAAATATACTGCATATCTACGGGAGTGCAAAACATTAATTGAATGTGTTGATAATACAATTTTTACAAAACCCCAGCCAATATTCAATGAAAATATACACTAAAAGCAAGTTAGATCCATGTTGATTTGCAGTAAAATTACTTTTTTAATATATCTAAAATATATGATAAATACATTTGAACATTTCCTTATACGTAACTTTTCTAATATTTTCATTACTGAGTCTTTGTAGGATGAAAAGGACAGTATAATAGTATTTATCGTTCCGTTTATATACATACCTATCAATATCAATTTCAAGGTAATGCTGGTATTTTGAATTTTTAGTATTATAAATAATCACCTAGTGTTGTATTCAAAATGTTGAATTACAAATATTTGATTCACGGAGTTTGATATTCGTTTATGCGCATACAACATTTATAAAAAAAATGTTACAGAAAACAATATCATGCTTCTTTAAAAATGTGAGAAAATGTGATAAAGTTGCCTGTATATCCATTTCAACTAGTGAAGCTATAAGAGACGATGATTCAATATCGCAGCTGCGATTTTATTATTAAGTGTGTTAGAATTATAAGTGCATGATGCATACGTTCCTTAGTAAATTTACGCCTGTATCAAACCATCCGAATACAATGTAATATCTACCCACTAACATATACGCGTTTGTTCATTAACTACAAAATCCTATATATCCAGGTCTCTTGCAGTGTTATCTATATCAAATGAATTAGGTTCTGTCTTATAACAATTCCCCAATTCGCTTCATTAATTATGTGACTACATTGCCATTACCCAATTATTCGATTTGTCTCCAGATAAAACCAAATGTGAACATTCTAGAAATCTCTAAGATACATACGTAATGAATGTTACGTAACATGTAAAGTAGAAACTGGTTCATAGATTTCAAATTGTCATTATTCGTTTATCGTTTCATCGATCATTCTTGCAAAACACAAATTTAAAACATGCAAAAGACACGAGCTTTGCACGAATACAAAAAGAAAAACTCAACCCTTATTATTTATACGCAACGCTTAAATTCTTAAAAATGTGAAAAAAATAAAAGGTTACTGATCTAATAATATAATAATCTAAACACTAGATGGAGAGACGATTGTTATTCTTAAAGAGCCTGTTCTCTAGTAAATTTATATCCAAGAATATCATTAAAATCTGCTTGAGAATATTCTCGTATGAGAAACTTTGGAAGTTTGAAAATAGCTTAAACTTTACAATATGAAAATTGATTAGCAGACTTTTTTCTAAACAATCCAACCTGATCAATCTGGTGCAAAATTAATAAAAATATGTTGAGTTCTTGTGATGTACGTCTTTTAAGATAAATTTTCCAAACATCAAAACTATCGGCAAGTAATCTATATTGATTTTATTATTATGCTCAAAGTTTTCACTGTGTTTGCACTAATAAGATAAATTTAAAATTAATTACTAATTATAGAAGTTTATCTCGGTGAGGTAGGGTGAGTTTCACACAGCAAGGCGCCTCGCAAAGTTCAACGAGACTCCTCTGTATGGATATTCTAGTAATAAGCAGGTTTACCTAGCCTGCCCAACTATCCCGTGTATTCGGACTCTGGAAATCTAATTATGGACCAGCCAACTCCCTCTCCCCCGACTCCCCCGTGTAACCACCCTCTCCCCCTGTGACGTAGGAAGGGGAGACTCGGGGTACAGTAATGATTGGCTTGTAATATCGCCATTGCCTTGACTGTAACAAAAAAATATTTAAGTATTATTTGCAATATATATTTAAGTTTTTTTTTCTATTCAGCAACACTTGAGTTTAAACCATTACAGTTTTTTGTTAGATCTTTTTTAACAAACTCTGTATTATTTTCTGACAGTTTATCAAATACTTTACATATTTATCAAAAATATATTCAATGTTTATTCATGCTGAAACGAGTTAATAAATAATATCAGCATACGATAAGAAATATAAACACAGAATTTAGTGTTTTGTTGCTAGACATAAATATTACCTACAAAGTATCTTAGTAGCCTGTAGGTAATCATTTTCAATTGTATTATATTTTTATTGTTCTCTAGAAAATCGGTCGATAACTTAATTTCAATATTAGGTAGAAATGTTTCTCGAATTAATTTATTTTTACATCGTACAAAGTTTTCAGTGGTTTTATACTAAGTAACCACAAATTAAAAAAATAAGTTTGTACTTCATATTATATCTTGAGCACCTACGCTCAAATAATCTAAGAACGTGAAACTACAAATCTCAAGTGTGTGATATAGTTTTCACTGCTAAATAAATACCTGTAGATTTAATAAAAGTAACACGGGCCGAGGGTAAAGTGGCGTAGTGCTCCCCCCCCCCTCCCCCCGCAGCGGGCATTGTCCGTTCATCCATGTTAAGATGTACCCGTAAGCGGTTAGCAGAATTCTAACAACGCCAAATGTATTAGAATTAACGTTCGGTTAACACTTTCAACGCGAATAACTTTATATCGCGCCAGTTTTCTGAAAGTATTTTCTGCCATTATTCCGATGATAATAATCCTAGCTGCACTGCCGGGGGACTATTTGATTATTTAGGATTCGTTAAATTACCAACTGTTTTAAATTGTTGTTATTACAATTTGCTTACCTATCGCGTAATATAGCATTTGATTATTTGTGTTTTTTTTGAATATTGCATAACATAAAAACCAAAAGCGTAAGATCTATGTTAGCAATATATTAACAAAATAAATTCTTAAATATAATTATTGGCAATATTATTAAAAAAAAGATTTTTTTTCAAACTACATATATTTTTTAACACCTATTTGTATTTTTACTTAAATGAGACTTCAACGCTCAACGCCCAACATCCTTTTATTAATACTCGTATATTCAAAAATATAATCCTAGTTTCCTTTTAATTGTGCTTTTATATTATAAGTAACACAAATGAAAAATAAAACTATTAGACATACAAAAAAAATTGTATAGAAAATATTAAAACACAAATTCTCATTTCACACTTGTGTGTAATTATTTTTTTATAATTTTATTTATATATGAAATTATAAATACATTTTACTTTATATTATAAACTTTTAAAGGTCATTTGATTATTTTCAGTAAACATAAAATTGTAAATACTTTAAAAAATGCATTTCATTTCTTAATTCCAGAAATATTAAGCAACGTTTGTTCTTTTTTTTTTTTCAATTAATAGACCAATCTTATTTATTAAGGTGCAAATAAGAGTAAAAGTGGGCATTAGCAGTTATTCAGAGAAATCACCCTTCTGCAGTGACAGTTTCAAACGCCTCTCGCTGGACACGAGATGATTTAGCGTCTCCAAGATGGCCGCAGCCGCCATTGTCCGGCGCGCCCGCCCGCAACTCCCCGCTCGTCGAACTTCCCACTTTGGAGCACCTTTTCATCCCTCCTTCCGCCCTCGGGGCCCGTGGATCGTCACTAATATGATACTTGGGTCATAAAAAAAATATTAAGCTGATCTTGAGAAATACGCAAAAATTAAAAAAACAAATATATCTTTATATAAATGATAATAAAAGTTTGAGACACTGATTGACTAGCAGAATTATTTGCAAAAAATGATGAAACATTTTATGCCCCCAAATATGGCTATGAACAAAATAAATATTTTATCAGTACACAGGCATTCTTTTAAAACCGATGATAAAAGCTCACGTTCCTTAGTTTTGTGCCATAAAATCGAGCGAACCTCTCTGAGTGTACTCTAACTCACTGTACCCCAAATAGTCACATTATTCTCACATACGTCATGCTAACGCTACTCTAGCTGCATGCAGTGTTCTAGAGTTCCCGAGATTACGTCACGTTGACGTTGCTCAAGCGATAACTTTACGATGCTCGACGATCATTCACGTTTTAAGTGTTTTCCAACTTCGGAGTCACAATTAATGCTGTTTTGATAAAAGAATTAGGGAAATCTACATAAGCGAGTTGATTGAGTTTTATTCGGGCAAAACTGTAAATAGTGTTCAATAAAACAATATTTTGTAAATTTATCCAAGAATAAATTATTGGAGGGGTTGCTGGTCCGAGGGTTGTCCTGCAAGCCTCCCTCGGCCATTCGCGTCGGCGCGGGGAGCTAATGTGGTATTTATTTAGGTGATATTAAGTGGAGAAGCTCGTCCGCGATTTGAAAACTAACTATTATTCTACCGCAATGTATTACTTAAAATTTGTAGTACTTTCAGTCGTATCGTGAAAGTTGGTTCGTTAATGTAATATTATTATGGATACCGATTTAATATGCATTTAATGGAATTTTAATTAACACGCATGAACAGGTGTAATTAAGATTGAGAAATGGAAAAAAATGAACGGATGCTCTGAAATTATTTGATAACTGTAACTATTGTCGAAATATCGTTATAATCAAGAAATAAAAATAACAATGGTTAAAAAAGAAAGTTCTCTAGTAAATTTAAATACCTGAAATTCTTGTTTGGCAGTTAAATGTTTTTTTTTACCAGCACTAATTTTCACATTTATATAATTCTAATAATTTGTTTTTGTTAGTTTAAACAAAAATGTATTTAAGATTAAACAATGATCTTTTACTCAAAACCTATTTACAAAAATGTAATGAAACGTTTAATTTTCAATTACCAATTATTTTTATTGTAACGTTTGCCGAGTTTGTAAATGTAATTGTAAAGTTAGAGTAGTACCGAATTTTATTAATCAGTTATTTTCATAAATACAATTTTAAAGAATCGTTTTCTAAATGAAATGACGACAAAATTTTCGAAAAAATATTTATATTTAATATTTTCCGTGAGTTTTGAAACATCGTATTTTATATTAATACTTTATAAGTAAGATATTTATTTTATAATAACAATATTTTAAGAAGCTGGATATAGCTATTATAAATGATCAAATCAAAATATTTGTTTATAAAGAAGTTCAAATCATTCACTCTCTAATATACACATGTAAAATATTATTTTGCATATTTGATTAAATAAAACCAATAGAAGCCGAAGAGCTTAATGATAAGTTTTGAGTTGGTTGTAGTTAAAGTTTATTGATGATCGTGGATGACCTGCTTTCCACCAAACCAAATCAAAGAATTGCACGTTAGCTTATTTTACGTAACACCAGTATTATGTACATATAAGCAATTGCACAACCCTCTTAAATGACAGCCTGGTAAAACGATAAGGGGAACCCATACGACTAAAGTTTTTCAAAATCACTTAAAAGGAGCCATCCGAAAGAATCCGGCCTTGATTGAAGGTTGTAGAATATTAGAATAATTCACAATAAATAAATTACCTGTTCTAGAAATTTCACATATCGAGGTCTTAGAATATGCGATTGTAGAGAGAATAGCTTAGAAATCTTCGGCGGCACATACAACCAATTAAAAATAGCAGATATATAATTATTTTTATATTAAATATATAACAAACACGCATTTTGAACCTATAAAAGTATATAATTATCACAACATCTAGGTAATTGTATCTCATATAAAACGAAAAAAATATGAAATATATGTTATTATGTACGTAAAAACATGAAGTATCGATTTAACATTGATATTATCGATTGCAGTGGTCGAAAAGATTGCCAGGCCGCGGTGGTCAGGAGATGTCAAGAGTTCAAGTCTTGATTGTGTCGAAAATTGTTCTTCTAGTTGCATGTGCGAATCGATTGCCTAAATAATGTATTCAAGCATTTATAATGTTACTGCAATTTCCAAGCTTGATGGGTAACATACCAGATACTTGCCGATGCGGTGTTTGTAGATATGGTGAAGTACCTACACGTGTAGGTGTAGTATTGTTGCTGTTGCTGTAATTACGAACTTCAAATAGTTGTATAACTCGCGTGGATATGTTCAGCATTAACCGTTGTTGTTCTTACGTAATATTATTTTGCTATAGGTTATCTTGTCTATTATGGGGTGCAATTATTTCTCAATCGTTAATCAAATAAATATTTTTCTTATGTAATTTTAATTTTTTTAAATAAATTGTTATACGTCTGTCTCTCAAAGTTCACTTCAGATCTTGTCTTAGTTAGGCACGGAAATTCATGTCAAACATATCCGTTGCTTTCTTGACTCAATCAGCACAGACAGCATAAAAGTGGCATTCTAAAAGTTCGTAACTTTCTGCGGTCCTTTAGATTCAATAATATCAAGTTACTTCAGATATTGCACGCTGTGGTCATTTGATTTCTATCAATTCATTATTAAACTAAGCGAAATCAATAACTGAAGAAATGCACTTCTCGCAGAAAAATATAAGATTATTTTTTATGTACTTTTCATTATTTGCAAATTTAACTTAAATCTTTCTGATTCACTTTTTTTATGTATTTACCAAGGATTCATATATCTAATGTTAAATAATATATAAAAATACACAAAAAATGTGGAACTGTTAAATATAGTACATATGAAAGAATAATACAATGACTTATAATTTTTTTTTAATGTAATTTGCTCCAATTTATTTACTACTATTTTCGAATCTCATAGATTCAAAGACTTAACAATTAAAAAAAACATTCTTGACTCATGTGAATACATAAAATTTTTAAAATATTATAAGGAAATATATTTTGTAGAATCCATAGAAGCAGTGTTATAGACGCAAACTCCAGCCAGGGGTATTGGCTGGAGGGTTGTTATCTCCCACACTGGGAAAGGGAGAAGGGGGCAGGGGGTAGATCAGAGGGAAGGGGGAAGGGGGCGCCTTTCCGAACTACGCTGGACGTAACTCATAGATAATTAGATGAGTACAGAGTGCCTGATAAGTTTATCCCGTGGAACACACAATTTAATTACGGCGCCTCTAATCTAGCACGTATTTGGATGTAAGTAGTCGCACACTTTGTGAGCGCACTGTACCTACTACTCCGACTTGGCCTTTGTGGACGGATGAGGGCTTGAATTGTAATTTAATCGATTTGAAGGACAGTCGAGGATCTCTCCATTTCATATCAGAATAGTAAATATCACAGCTCGGGAATAATAACTCCATTCTTCAATTTCAATTTATATTGCCTACCCCTTAAACTTTGATGTCCACGAACATCAACTCTGTCTACGCACAGAAGGGGAGAGATCCAAAGCAAACACTTCAATTGGAAGGGATTTTATTCTGGACAGTATTTTTGGGACAAATATTGTAAAATTTTAGGTTATTACTATGTTAGTAATTGTTTAATAATAAATGTGTAAATATGTAGTTGTATTTTATTTAACATTTTTTTTCTCAGTTAAGTAAAACTATAAACATAATATTTAGTATCGATTCAATTATTAAGTGAGCAAGAAATTAGTATCGTCTATGTATCATTACCAACTTGGAGTAGATTATCATCAAAAATAGCTTGAGTAGTCAAAGACACTCCAAAACCTATTTACCATTCTTGAAATATTTTGTAAGTCGTCCTTGAAAACAAAAGTATGTTTATAATACACCTTGTGTTTGTGGATAGTTATATTTATATTTTGATTAATAATACTTACTTTAATATTGTTAAAAAGTTAACTAAGCAAGCTTTTTCACAATAAAAAGTGAATTATTCAATACTTACAACCGTCTCAGCGTATTATATAAAGCTTTAGGTTAAATTAACATTAAATATTCGTTTGTCTTATTTATTTTGCAATTTCTTTTTTCCAAGAAGCTTTTTTAATAGTCCAACTCTTTTAAATTTATTATGTAAACAAATATTTTTGTCTTGACGTAATACCTAGCTTTGTACAATTTTTGGATTATTTTACAATGTTAAACCTAAACCATAGAAAAAATGGACGATCATATTCCACGTGATTGGCAAGTAGTCACGTGGTGTTAAAAGTATTGTCACTTCAGTTGATCGACCTTTCTATCAGAGAAAGACGCACATGTTTGTCAGAAAGCTGAACTTCCGCGATGTTATTATGTGACCAGCAAACCTTTGAGGAATTTATAAGAAACATCTACATGATTTGCTGCAACCAACACTGAGAAAAATACAAACACCGGTCACATTATAGAGGTACCTAAGATAGAAAGATTTTTAAAAACTATTGTTATTTACACTCTTCTCTAAAAATGACTGTTGATGAAATAGATGTGTCTTGTGTTTCATTGCATACATTTTGAAAAAGATCTCAAAATATTTATTTTCTTACAAAAGTGGGCTAGACGTTTGATTATTTGTTGTTAGTTCACATTTTCATAAGAAAATACTAAACTTATGTAATTTCGTTTCTGTTGTAATCAAAGAATATGCATTCGATCTTGCCACATTTTAATATTAACACTCTAGGTTTGTTTAAATGATACACATATAATAAAGAAATATGACATAATATTACTTTGCTGCTGGGTCTACATAATAGATATTTCACGTGCATTTCATACCCTTAACTATTGCTTCGATAGCGGTCTTAACCATCATATCAACTATCTATAAAAAAGAGCGACTTATACTTGTAAACACAAAAGGCGGTTTATCACACTAATTCATCTATCGAAAATAATAATAACGGCTTTTACCATGTTAAAAAAAATATATTTGTATTATGTGTATGTGTGTGTGTCTGTGTATATTTTTATTTTCCAAAAAGCAAATAAGAGGTTCAAAAGCTTTCACGCCTTTTGCGGTCTCAGTGGAGCGTGGCGTGGCTCCTTGCCGCGAGCGAGGCATTGCCACAGCCCGCGTGACGTAGAAAATTAAAGAATCATCGGACAATCAATACGGCCATGCTGATGTCGGGAATATTCCCAATACAGGCGTGCGCCCCCACTCCGCTGTAGAGAGACAGCCGAAAAATTGCCACCACCTCCCGACGGGGTGACCATCGTCTTCTCTTTTCCACGGACTGAATTTTCTTTAAAATCAATCAAATAATATCTAGAAATATTTTTTCGCATGTTTCAGTAATGTTTCACCTTATTTCAGCCCTGTGTCAAAGTTTAGTATTGCGGCATTGTATTTTTTTTTAATAAGTAGATTTATTTTGGGTTCAAAATGTACAGTACATCTGAATAGGCCACATTTTTGTCAATACGAGTAAAATATCTTTTATTTCTTAATTTTATCGCAAGCTTTTTCTTTTAAAAATATTATCTCAAATATTTAAGTGATTTTTAATAAATATATATATATTTTTTTTAATATCAAAAAGGTTTTTTTGTTTTAATAACAGTTTATAACATTGCAACTAAATAAAATAAAACGTACTTAGTATAATATAGTTCATCTTAAAAATCAAAGCCTCAGTCATATAAATAATAGTGGGAATAATATGAATTTTTCGCATCTCGTAGGTAGTACTGCCGAGAGAGGTGGCTTGGTCACCCCACAGCCGCGTGCATTTTTCCTACTTTTCAACTATTTATTTCCATTTTTATAATGTTTTTTTAGTCTTTTTGCAACTTCTTCTCCTCCCAGTGGTCCGCCGTTGGCATCACTTGTGTCCGCCCATTTGTCCGGTCGTCTCTTTCCCGCGCGCCGCGGCCCGCTCGGGGTCGAGCGAGAAAAGCGATAGTTCCTCGTAAATATTTTTATTTTCGAATACAAGACGCTCTGGCTCGACGTTGTCGTCTCTCTCTAACCGACGCGCTCCGAATGCGCGCTCGGAAAAAAACTTTTTCAAACGGCCAAAGTTTTCTTGTGAAAAATTAAAATAGAGCACATCGGTCGGGGAAAATGTTGCAATTCGTTCCCAGCTCTGAAAACCTGGTGAGTCGGTTGTTAATTATGTTAACAGAAAAGTTCTTAAGAATGGAGGTTCGCTGGAAAACGAATGAAAGTTAAAAAATCTGGTTTTCGAGCTCATTCTTTCGGGCCGAGAGAGAGGGTCGAGCTACGCCTCCAAAAGATGGTCGTCTCGCTCGCACGCCATGTGACGACTTGTGTTCTTCTCTATTCCGCTGTCGTCAAGTAAGGCCGAGGGCTGCGGCGCCTATCGCCGCCTCCGCCAGTCAGTTGTTGTCGGCATTCCCGACGCGGGGGACGTGTCCGTGCTCGTGCGTGCCACACTATTTTTAAAACTTCGCCATACGTCATCCGCGCGAAAACGTGCGCCCTCTTGACAATTAAGTTGACACAATCGAAACCAGTTTGCAAGAACAACGACGAGAACGCTTTCGGATTGTTGTTAAGCCTTGTGAGTTTGTTTTTTTGAATGATAATATTTACCCTGTTGAAAGCGCGGGAGCCCCTTCTCTCTGCGCGGACCTAACCTGCAAAAAGATACCGTCGAAGAAAAATACTGTAGAAGTTGTTGAAGTAGAAATCTAACACGGCACTATCGACATGAACTCGCCGGCTGCCCAGCAGTGCTCGCAGTGACATCGGCGAGCGGCGTCAGCGGCCTCCGCGGCCTGCGTTAATGACAACTAATTTAAATTAGTGTTTGACATTCGTGCTAATTATCTTCGCGATACTTAGTAGCGAGGCATTCTTGTCGCTGCCAATAATCGAGCGGCACATTTCAACGCACCATTTGCTTGAAATTTATTTAAGACTCGGGCATAATCACCGTGTGCAGAAATATCGCTAGAAGTGCCTCCGCTGCGACTCTGGTGAGTTTATTTTTGTTGTTGCTTTATTGGCCTTAATTAAAATTGACAATTTTATAGGCTTTTTAATCGAAACAGCCGATGTAAATAAAACTGTACCTATCAAAAATGTGTTGACTTTGATAGACTTGTAATGTCTACCAGGAATATATTTAATTTATTGTGAAATATGATATTTATCTTGGTCCGTCAATAATAGAACGAAAATTAGTTCGGTCGCGATTGTGTTTTCAGATACGTTAATGTGACGCCATTAGTTTTTACGGATAGTTGTGTTTGTGCCTCATTCACAATAGTACGATTATGTGTGATTAATTATTTCGTGTCAATGTAATGTTTAATTACCCCTGAGCGCCACAGCCGAAACCTCAGCTCCAAAGCAATGCACGGCTTCAAGCATTCGTGTAGATTGTTCGTTGATATGCAGATTCTATCCATTAAAATTGTTGCATATTCTTTAGGTTATATAAAATTTTACTTAAATTGAACATGAAATCCAATGAAGTCATCCATTTCGTTACACAACTGTGTGCTGATATTTTTGGTTTTGAGTACGTAAGAATACTATTTTTTTAATATATTTTCAACCATCATTACTTTTGTATTGTTACAATTATCACACCAATTACTTATGAATTACGCATTGTATATTATATAAAGAGTAGTGTGGTCTATATAAAACAAGTAAAAAATGTTACCATAACAGTTTAATATAAAATGTATTTATTTTTGTAAATCTCTAGAATTATTTAATTTTTAATTTCACACTTTATTGATAGGGCTCTTAATAAGAAACACCACATGTTTTGCCATTCCTTATCGATTTACCCAATAGGTTTTTGCCATGTAATTTTAGCACAATTTTTTTGTAAAATCCTGGAGTACTCCTATATTATTTAATACCAGAAAACACTGAAACATTCCTATTACCACTATGAAAGCGAAAAGGGATCGAGGGTGAAATACCAGCCCCTCCTGAACCCCCCCCCCCTCCTTCTATAGAATCAAAGATAAATTTAAAATAAAAAAAATATTTTTTTGAGATAAAAGTTTTTCATTTTATTGACACCGCTTTAGTTTCATAATATAAGTATGAACTAATTTAGTAAATGTCTGTTTTCGATAAGATATGTTCAGAAATGGAAAATTTGTAATAACTACCTATTAACAATTTTTTCCCCATTTTTTTTATTTACTCGTTTATTATACGATACATCACATTACCGGTATTCTATTGTATGCTAATATATTTTTAATTATATGAATGATTAATTAGAATAAATTGCGGGTCAGTTTGTTGCGGTGCCCTCTCAGGAGTCGTTTTACAGCTTAATCTGGAATCGTAAATAGAGCTAACAATCATTATAATTTCACAGTGATGTATCACAACGACAAAAATAATTGCAACTTCTCAGTCCACGGTAAGTACGAGGAATACTAAACACCTTTGAAATACTGTTCTGCAGAATTCCGACAGTCACTAGGTTATTTGTTTTTCTTTCGCAAAATAATTCTTAAATCTGGCAATGAACCCAGAAATGCGTAGAAGATATACTTACCCGCACGAAAAAACATAAATTTATAAAAATAATTATACATAGAATATTCAAAAATTGTTTATGAGTTAGCTTTTCTCAAATAAATTAGCAGTTTTTATCGAGCGCAATAAAATTAAGTACACGAAATGAGATAATAGATTTTTACTAATGAGAAATTACTTTATTTACCGTATTTTTTAAATATACAGAAGAGACAAAACTTCAGTGACAAAAATGTGATTTAGCGGGGATTTAAATAAGTCAATGTCTTCTGAGAATTCACAATATGTCTGCTTAAGCAACAAGTGACGCAATACTGGATTCAATGGGCAAACTTAAAATATTTAAACGATTTGTCAAGCGTTTGATTGTCCTGTAGGCGTTAATCAATAATAACGTAATGAAACTTATTTACTGTATTAACTTCAAAGCATAAGTAAGGCATTGCGAAATAATTTTAATGTTTTATTTTAAAATATTACAAAGGAATGTTTTTAGGCCTATTAAATTGAAAATTAGTGGTGTGTAAAATATATAAGTAGAATTGCGTTTTTTTTTCAAGCATGGCATGGACGTGCGAATTCATATAAATGTTCGTTAAGAAAATTTTAATTTTATTTAATTATTCATGAATAAAAATATAAAGCAAATATTTTGATAAATGAATATTTATTAAGTTTATTTCCTTTCATCGTATTGTTTCATTTAATACAAACTTATCACAGTATATTTGGCTATTATATAAGTTACGATCTTAAATGATAACTTAAATTGAAGCTATTTTAACGGTTGTATTTTTATGCACTGACACCAAATTCTTCAAAACAGTCCATTTGTACAGTTTGTCATGACTTGTTTTTTTTTAGTGCATCACGTATTAATGTTAATTATATGTATCTGCCTATTAATTCCCGCTAAGTGACTCACGGTTTCAGCTAATTAAGTTTATACGAACAAGTACAATTGAAGTTATCTCCGAAGTGATAAATTAACTATAAACTACATTTCTTTTAGCCAAAACAGCCTTTTATTTTTATAAAATTATTGATAATATATTATTTAACAAACACAAGATAAACAAAAGTTTATTTCGTTATTATTACAGAATATTGTTTATGTGTATCCACGCATAATTTTATATGATGACTGCTAGTCAAAGATACCGACAGCACAATCAAAGCATTATACGAGTTATTCAGTTTAGCACAAAAAAAAAAAAAAAAAAAACATTTTAGCAAGTCGACGAATTTTCTGCGAGAAACTAAAAAGTCTTTTTAGCCGCATTCTTCCCCCGGGGACGCCTGAAAGTTTCAAAGAATCCCTCGCATTTCCCGCCAGGCCTCCGAGAAGGGGCGGGACGGCACATGTCTTGCCGTCCCCCTCCCGCATCCTTCAGCGGCCTCCCTCGCGCCTCCGCTTCCTCCACTTCCGGCGCTCGCACCCCCTGTGCAAAGCGGTCAGATGATTTCTTACAGGTTTCAAATGGTTCTATTGTATATTGATGTCACGTATCTAAACAAAACATGATCCCTTTGAAATGTTTTATATACATGTATTCCACGAATATTGACTGATTATGGCATTAGTTTATAATTTAGTACATATTTAAAAATACAATTTTATTCAAAGTTATAAAAGTATTATTTAAAAATCATTATTAGATTTTTGATGTTCGGGTTTAAAGTGTAAATTCGTATCCGTAAAACCTTTTTAAAGATCTAAAAACATTACGGAAAAAAGCACCAATGCGTGTATATTTCATGATTAACTACATAAAACATTTTTTTTTTATAAAATAATAAAACTCACACAAACACCCTCACGTTTGATATTAAAAAATAATGCGTTTACAGACATCATAATAAAACATTCAGAAGATAATCAAAGCCCAACTTTGATTATAATTCAATTAAAATTTTTCGCGTATTGTCTCTTCATTTGTGAGTTAAAGTTACTTTATTCTGACAGAAAAGTGCTGAAAGAATATTTAAAAGTTGTGTTTTTTCAGCTTTCGCTGGCGCGGAATGTTTTCGTGCATTTTTCCTCAGAGAAAGTTTTCGCTAATCCTTCCCCGAGTTTCCCGGGAATTTATAAGCCATTCTCGAAACGAAAGCTCTGCTGAAAAGCGAATAATCCACGATGATACTTAAGTAAAGGCGAAAGTTTAAAATGAAAGCGGAAGTCCCTTCGTTCTTTCTCACCAATAGTTGACAACTAATTTTGATTGCATTGTCTACTTTTTCGTTAGTGCATTTTTTCAATATTTATGCCAATATAGCATAATACCTCAAAATACCTAATATTCTGCTTGATTAAAATGTAGTGAGAAAAACGTGATTTTTAATAAAACGAGGATATGTTCGTTACAAATTATGACGTTATTAATTATTTTTTTACAATTTGAAAATTTACTGACGTAAAGTTTTAAAATGTATCTAAATAACGCTTTTAAGTTATACGCTGATTCATAGCATACATTAGAAGAATTTATAAATATAGTACTTGAGTTTCTTTAATAACATCATAAATGTTTTGTTGTCATTTCAGAATGACTTTATTCATTTGTATTCTAATCGTTTAATACAATAAAACAAACAAATGTTAATATAAACCCTAACAGTTTTCTTTGGTCTTAACTTGTATTTTTACTGTAAACTTTTAAGAAAGTAATATTTCAAGGAATAATGTTGAAAAAGACGTTAAAGCTTACCTGAAAAACGCACAATGAAAGCCATCTTATCGCTAACATCTACTTTATCTGTTCGTATTGATTCTAAATAGATATTAATATTATATATAAAAAAAACATATTCTTAATTTTATAAATTTCTAGGTAACTTTAACATTTTGTTTCAAACTTTAAATCAATATTTATTTTGTTCTGCGAAAGTCCGCTTAAAATGCCTTGACTCGATGTTTTCTTAGTTAAATTATCTTATAATTTGCATTGAAACTATCGCGGTAGGTAAAAAGCTCCAAAGTTGCACTAATTTTGTGCAACAAAGCCGCGAAAGCTGTGCCGGCTTGTTGTGGACTTGCGAATAATTTCCGGGCCTCGGGCGACTCTGTAAACTTTTATATTTTACGACTCAGCGGCTCTGACCGAGATGGCTGCGGCTGATTTTCCTTGTTTTAATTAGCTTATTAGTTTCATAATGCTATGTTGAACTGGATTTCAAATTGCCAGTTTAATTAGATAAAACTTTTCTTTTAAAGAATTTATACCTTAGAAACTCTGTGATCTCTCTAAGGAAAACATGTATCACTAGTATAGATGTACCATTATTATTAATAGTTTATTTATATACGGTCATCGTAGAATGTCGCTATGAAAATAATCCAAATTTTATATGTATATATTACAGATTTGTTAATTTTGTGATTTTTTTTATTCAAAAGGCTCTATTACACATTAAAATATTTATATTAAATGCTGTTTATCAATATCTTTATTCTTATCATTCAAGTAGAATATCTGAACTGCTTTTATTTTTGCGTAAATATCCTGCCACAAAAATTGTGCTATGAATATTTGTTAAGCATAAATATTTATTTATTCAGCTCGTATCTATTCATTGTTTATGTAACCGTAAAAGTTTTTTTTAAATTTAATTAGGTATTATCATTTATTTCATTGTAAATACAAAGCAGTGTTAAATTTGTATATTTTTTCTTATTCAGGATGTCATTTCCTGCTGAGTAACAATTAGAAGAATAAGCCTGAAAGGGGTTGATTGAAGAGCCCGCCGCATCCCTCTGCCACCGCACCAGGCCGGGGCGAACTCACCCCTAATTCACTGCCGGGACAGCCAGCCGCCAAACTGTTCTACCCCCACCTCAAGACGGCAGCGCTCCACAGAGACCTGCTCTTCGCCAACACGTCGGGTGAGTCAACTCGAATCCTCGAACACAACACCAATGTCAAATATTTTTATTACCATACGCACATTCGACATCTTCAAAAAAACGGCACCTTTTACGCTTAAATTCCTTTTGTTGTTACCGCCTTCTTTGATTTGATCAAAAGTACAAAACCCTTTTCAACTCACTGATACTCTTGTCTGAATCACCGATGTCCGCTGGCTCTGTTGAACTGTACTATTTTGTCCAAAACGAAGAGTGTAGGCCACTTAGCACCGGTGCACAAAGTCAGGCCAACGGGGTAGGTTTCAGTCAGATGTCAAGGGCGCTGAAATTATAAGGGCAGCGCTTGGGGCAGTTTATTTTTTTTTCTACTAGTAGTCCGCAAAGAGACGGTAAAGATAAAATAATATTTATTTTATGTAGACTGTTTGAAGAAAAATTGTTAAAATATGAAATCAATGAATACGTTCGTTCATCCGTTGGGTATCTTGAAGTTTTGCCGCAATAAATTGTTATAAGATAAGATTTCTGTTCATAAATTTTTGAGCAAGTAACCATAATATCCTTTCTGAAGATCGAATATTTTTTAAAGATAAATTATCTGTTTTTTGGCATTTATATAATTGATTTATATAGTGAGCGCAAATATTCCAGTGTTTGTGTTGTTTTATAAATATATTTTTCTTTTATAAATCTTTACTACATAGTATAGTATAGTGGAATTTTATAAATCTTAAAATTAGTGCGGATTTGTATATATTTTAACTTATAACATTTCATTTTAGTTCTAATGAGAACTCTATAAGAAATTTTGGTCATGAGCTGAGTCGATTATTTGTGAAAAGCGCCGAAGACTTCGGTTACCTCATTTGGCTACTGTTTATTTTAACTAACTTTAATAATAACTTTAACTTTTTTGAATTTGGTCGTAAAAAGAAATATGAAAATATAAGTTAAGAAAAAGTTATCATAATTAGTTATTTTCTATAAAAGATTTCTTAATTCGAAAGTTATATGACCTGTTATAATTACCAATTTAAAATCAGTTACTTTTGTGACATTAAACATGTTATTCATCATGTTATAAAAATGACTAATACTCTTTTGAATAAATAAGCGTTAAAAATGTTTTACAGGCTAACCGCTAAAAGCTATTATACTTGAAATAAGGTATAGATGAGTATCCCTTTTATAAATAATAAATAATCACGTTTAAAATTTAAAAAAAGTTAAATCTATCCATTACATTGCTAAAATGTGACGTCCGCCTTATACAACATAATTTATACTGATAATAAAACTGAAAAAAAAAACGGTAGGAATCGAACCTGAACCTCCGGTTATTCGAATAGCCTGAGGCATTGGGAGCTTATGATCCCGTCTTATAACGGGACATACACATACAATAGTTATAAATATCTAATTTACTACTTTAAATGTCAGTACTTAAAAACATACCAATCCTATAATACACTTAACGTATTATTTCTAGAGATGTAAGGAATTAGTCTTGCCTTCGGGGCATTTTTATTGAGTTGCCGTATAGTCATCATTTGTCATAAACGAAATAAATTTATGTATATTAACCAAATGATCAGAGTTGAAAATAAAAAAAACCGCTGAGAAATCCTGTCTTCGCGGTTGCAAAAACGTTGCAAAAACATTGCAAAAAATACACTGGTTTATTGTAGAAAAACTTTACATTGGGATGGACCATCTGATATTGACTTAAATATCATTGATTAATTTTAAATAATAGATACAACATTTTTTAAACGGATAATTATTAAACTACTTCTAATAGTACTGAAACAAAAATAACACGTTAAATTTGCTTTCAGGTGAATTTTTATGCGAAGGTTGTTAGATTTTTAACAAGATGCTTATTTTATAGTACTCAACTTATTATTTATGTTTTAATAAAAAAATATCAATTATCGCTACATGATCAATGAGATTTTATTTGGTACTATCTAAATGAATAATGCATCAAATAAAATATTCAGCGATAAAAAATGCAACATCCACAACCCTCCCAATGGTTAATTAAATGCAATGTTGTGTTATTTTGAATTCACATTAATCTCTATTAAAGTCATATTTCATATTGTAATGATACTCAAGTGAGCAGCATTTTTGTTTTACATCACTTAAATTATATTAAAAAACGGCTCAGATCAAGAAAATTTTTAAGATGGATACATTTTTTTTTGCTTTATTTTTAATAATTGTTATCTTAGCAAAATGTTAACCATTAATCGTATGCACTGTTTTAAAACGAGCCAATTACAGAAGAAGCAGTGATTTGACGTGCATTTTGAACCTATAAATATTTTTTCCTCTGAAAGCAGCGTCAAGGTAATTAATCACCGAAGTTACCAAAAATATTATAAACAGATTCATTTTCTCACCGTGTAGTGATTTGGTCGGTATTTTAAAACCAACACAAAAAAACGAAGAAGTAGCGAGTGGAAATAAAAAGGTGGACTTGATCATGCTGTCCCATATTTAAACTCACATTAGAAAATTTATAATTAAACATTGAATACCACACAACTTACTCATAAAAAAAAGATTATATATTAGCAATATTCCAATAAACATTTCTTGATTTTTCAACATCTGTAATTATTCGCTAATATTTGTACATAGATCCTGTTCTTTGGGTGGTTAAGCGCAATTTTTTTTTTTTAAATTTCCTCGTTTTTTGTGTTAATTTTGCTGAAAACGTATTTGTTTAAATTACGGTTACTTTTTTTGCCATTTATAATTACTGTTATAACCTAAATCGAGGTTATTACAAATTTTAATTTCAATGCACTTGTTGATAACTGAGAGGTCTTTCCGTACCAGTTTTGAAATATTAGTCGATATATATTATATATATAAATTTTTTATTTTTTTTTATACACACATACATATATATGTGTGCGTGTGTATGTGTGTGTGTGTGATTAGTACATCGGGTGCAATATATCAGGGCACGGCTAGGCCGGTGTCGGTCCGCGGCAGGAGTAGCCGCGACCGTCCCCGGCGGCGAGCTGCTTTATTCGGTTGCCGTATAATTATCATTACAGGAATTCTTTAATATTTGATGAAGGTGCACGATGGAAGAGGCCAACGTTACAAATTACCGCGCGGCCATTTATAAAAATCTAAATTACACCAACATAAATTAGTGAGAAGGAATGAGTGAGATGTAATTATGGAGAGCCGCATTAATATTTATGTTCCTAATTATAAGACCTTTGAATAATACCTAACGAACCCGCGGTCGGTAACCATTGATCCGGGAACCACCTTGTCTTTATAGGTATTTTATAATTCCGTTACACTTGGATAAAAGTATTATAATCATTTCATAATATTTTTTCCATTGTTTTTATACAAATGAAGAATGAACTTGCTAAATATTTGTAGCATGAATATTATGAGTGCTTATTTCAATCATACAATGCACTGAAACATACATACATGTAAATGTATAAATTCAACTAACATTGTTTGTATTGATATATAATTGCAAAAAATAACGCTATGGCAAATAACCTGTTTTTTCTTTCATTGCCAATAAATCTATTTTAATTATTATAAGGGGTAATATAAATGACCACTTAAAATATTCTAAATAAATAATTCTTATCCAAACATGCAGGCATATATAATAAATCATATTTGAAATCATAAATATTTTTTTCTTAAAAAAGGTTTCTTACCCCAGCCTTCCGAGCTAATAAATTAAAATACGTAATTATATCAAATCCTTTTAGTACCTAAATTCCAAAACCCGCAGCGGGCAGCGCTCGGTAGTCACACTCCAATCGCACCCCACGCCGAACGCTCCCAAGGACGAGCGATTAGATCGTGCCAGATTAATCAACCCTTCTGGGCCGTCATTAAAAAAGTTATAAATCGCAACCGGGGAGCATTCCGATCGACGATCGTGAGGATTTCTTCACAGCGCGGTCGATGGGAATGCGCATTATTGTTTAAGATTTTTTCCGCTCTTTATTCAAAGTCCGCGATCATTAAAAATGTTATAAATTGGGATTGTAGCTAAATGGTAATGTTTTTTTCTTGTTCGCGTTCTTGAAGGTCCGTCTTGCGTGAAAGAGATGATAAATGATTGAATTGTTGTGAGGCCTGCCGCAGTGTTCTTCAACTCCCGGTGCGCGACTGGCTTAGTTGTAAACATAAAAATATACTCAATTCTATACCGTTCAACACAAATTGTAAGATTATTAGAACACTCAGAGACAAATGCGTTAAACCATAGCTAAAAATATATAATTATATATTTTAATAAAATCAAACTGTAATTAAATTTACAGATAAACAATGTATTTTCAACTTATTTTTGACTAAACGTGTTTCAAAATTTTAAGTACATATAATACTACATAAATAATATAGTGAGTCAAATTGTGTTTTAATATCTTTATGGCTTTGTTCATTATGGAAAATAAACTAACCCTAGACACGCGTGTTTCATTTCATATATTTGCGTACATTCAAATCTTTGAATATTACCGAATTACAAATATTACATATACGCGTTTATAATTAGTACCGTCATCTATTAAAAAAATATGGTGATCAGGCTCAGACCATGGAAGATGTTGGTTATATATATATTTTATTTCGCTTCAGCTTGTAGGTTTCAAATCAAATATTTGTCCCGCGGACCACGGTTGAAGGGGCAGGTGGCCACTACATAAGTTCTGAAGTGTGGACTTAGAATTTGATCTAAGATCTGATAAACGCGTTGCAAATTACTTGAAGCATAATTTTTTTGTAGTACAAGTACGTAGTTTTGTTAATGTTCCAGTAAGTTTACCGCCGCGTTTGTGGAATGTTATGTAAAAGGGGAATTATTCTGTGAATATCCGACGACGTAATAATGATCGAGGCCTGAGTGATTCATAATAATATTTACGCTCATGTTTTCACATTGTTACTGCAGCGAACTGGTCTTTCGTGGATTCCTTACTTTACCGATTCTCACTCCTTTCCGTGTGTTTATTAATTATCGGAGACATTAACTACTTAAGCTGTTTTTTAAAATTATTTCTTGTTTTAAGATGAAATATTTTCGGTAATGGTTTAACAAAAGCGCACAATACAGCCTTTTGTACCTTATAAATTTATATTGAAATAAACAAATATTTACTTTTTGGTAGTAATTTTACAACAGTTAAAAAATATTTTTTACATACCTTTATATTTTATAAGGTTTAGATAAAGATATTTAATGACTTTTTAATTATATATAATAGTTAAATTAAATAAAAATTATACGGCATTTATTATACTTATCTTTGTTTTTAGCAATATTTCAACATAGGTTTTCAACATTTTTCTATTGTATTTTTTAAATTCGATTCGACTAGTCTCCTCATACAATAACTTTTTTTGAATAACTGCTCTTTTATTTTTCAAGTAATGTTTCTTACTCAACTAACAACTTTTTGATTTTTTAAATTATAAAATGAAAAAACAATCCAAATTACATTTGTATAGTGTGCAAGCGATTGATGTGGCAGTGCGAGGGGCCGACAAGCTCTGTGCGTAGAACAGCAGCTGAGTGTTATAATCACGGGAAGCTTGGAATTTCATTAGCATTGTCAAACGCCCAAAACTACACCATAACACAAAGTGATCATAAGCTAGTGACGAGTGGCTGTTAAAAAAGTTACCAAAAGAATCACAATATCCGGGAAAATTGAAAATCCGCGAGGCTTATCACGGCGCCGAGCGAAAAATGGTTTGACAGAAAATTAATTAAAGAATATGAAGGGCTAAAAAACACTCACCTATGATATTGTAACGATAATATTTTCAAAAGGTACTGGGCTTAAAATATTAATATTTTTGTTGTAAATATGTATGGGCATACAATTTATTAAGTGATTTATAGATAACTAGCCCGAAACGCTTGGGGTTGAATACTGTTTGTAATATATATTTTACCTATCTTCTTGAGTAAGCTTAAATTCCTATATAAGATATTATCGTTATGTTAATATTATAATGGCAGTGCTTATATGGTTTGAATTTATATCCTTTACATAATGATATTTGGCTAATATCAAATTTAGTTTCATGAGTATTTACCTGTATTCTAAGATTATATAATTACATTATTCATTTAATGTAAGAGAGCAAGTGATCCTGAGATTTTTGATAAACTGCAATTATCTATCTGAAATTCAACATGACTAGCCTTCGATGACCCGAACCACATTCAATGAATTCGTAAATATATATTACATGATGTATTGTTGCCTTAATAATCTGATATTAATTTACAAAGTTCGCGCTGAGCACATGAAGGTAATGAAGGTATATTTAAACGATGAGAAGATAATTGTGCTAATAATGTGTTTAAAAATAATTGTTGCTTTAAACATTTAATAGTATCTATACAGAATTTAAAATATATTTAAGATATCTTATTTTTTTATAATTATCATCGTTTTCCCGTTTTTGCGACTCGCAATAATGAAGTGAGAAAAAAATAAGGAAAACTCTCTTATGTTGTATGATTTTTAAATATTGTTATTTATTTCAATAAATATTCTTAATATATGTGGCAATGGTTCATCTTTTCTGTTTATTTTATTTGCATATGCTGATGCATCAATCTGTTCGACACCAATTAAAATAGTGTTCCCATACTAAACAGCTGGTCGTGTTTTAGTAGAAGCTAATTCGAAGCTCATTTGTGTGACAGGGTGGTTTAAAATGCGTTTGCGTAAATTATACTGATCAACAAGTGTTTTATGAACGCACTGTGTGTATGTACCTCCTGCTTTTATACAGTTACACGTGCTCGTGAAAGCAAACAACTTTTACCGATAGAGATGAAATCAACTGTTTATATTTGGTTTAACTATCATTACATTTTTGCTTTAAATTTTGAGTCAAACCTTTTGTTGAATGTGAAGAGTTAAAACTGTCTTTTTTTGCATTATTTAACCTAACATAAAATTTAACTCTTTTTTTTCGAATGCCCCGTTTCTAAAAATATTTTTTTTTATCCGTACAAATATGAGTAAATATATATTTGTTATTACTGGCTCTTATTATTATTATTTTAATTCTTATTATATAAACAAATATAATACGTTATCCTAAAATTATTCATGTAAATTATGGTATTTTTTTATTTTAAATCATTCTATTATTATATATTTAGAAATAGATTTTTCTTCGTAATAATTTTTTTAAGCAGTTTGATGCTCTTGTAAAAGCGGATAACATCATCGAGTCAATGGGTTTACTTATGGGTGACTAGCTCAGGATTACTTATGATAACTGCGATAGAAAATTACAAAATACAAACACATTTTCAGTTCTGCACACAAAAATCAAATGCATATGGGAACAAAATTTATTTTTAAACATATGCTACGGATTCCACGAAACTCAAAATAATCTGATTAAATGCAGTGAATATTATTAAAATATTTCAAAAACATGCCACTGTAAAAAAAAAACGTACTTCCAATTACACAATAGAGCTATAAGGTAAAATATTTGAATTGGAATGAAATAATATGCTGTTTTTCCAGGATTTCTGATTTGTTAATAAATCCCAGGCGTCATATGGTCAACTGTTCGCCGAATATCCTAGGATTACAGTCTGTATTGAACATAGCGATGTAATTTAATTATTTGCAAAGCATCTGTATTTATGGACGGTTAATGATTTTACTGGTTATGTTCTGGTTTTGTATGTTTACCGGCGTTAGTAATAAGATCATATCTAGAACGATGTTGTAATATATTTCATTCGATAATTATGAGACTATACTTCTGGGATGAAAAATATAAGTTGTGATTCATGAAACAATGGCTCAGCCCGCATTATTAAGTATTATTTTTAATATTAAAAAAATCTAGTTTACTTATATTAATTTTTAAGAATTCTGAAGAAGAGTCTTTTGTGTTATTATCTTGATTTTAATTTGTTGATCAATTTAATTTTGAAATTCTAAATTGCAATTGAAGTATAAAATTCCACCAAGTACTTTTAGTGAAGAATATTGAATGTTAAATATTCTTACATATATGCAATTAAAGTCACATATTATTAGGACACACACTCCATCCCTTACCTCAGAAACACATATTCTCTTGGAGGCGACCCATTTTCACCCCCTGCGCTGACATATCACATCCTCCCGGACCTTCTCAACAAAGTGGATCCGGAAGAGCGAGGCGGAATGTGAAAAACCTCTGTGGGGAGGGGCGGAGAATGGGGAGGACAACCCCCCCCGCCAGACGTAAGGCTCTATGTACCTACATTGAACAGAGGCGCTCAAGGGGATCTTTTCTAAAATAATATTAATGAAATTTATTTTTTATATGTAGACAATTATTTTTTTGTACAATAAAAACGTTTGCTTGTATTTACATGTATTTTCAAAGCTCTAGGGATTTAACTGAAATGTTATAAAACTTCTTCAATCACTAATTTACTTCACCGTATTCTAACACTGTATTCTCATACTACTAGCAAAAAGGTGGTGATTTCTGATAGAAAGCTAGTAGAAATTAAAAAAATTGTTAAAAATCTTGTTCAATAAATTATTTTAAAAAATAATGCTAAGATATTGCGAGTAGTAAGTAGTAAATAGTGAATACTGGAAGATAATATTTGTAAACAAAATATTGTTAAAATGTTCATGTATTGAACAAAACGTTTTTTCTGAGTGAGACGTCTTGTTGAGAGAAATATCTACTCGGCGATTGATGATCCATTGTGGCAAATTTACAATCCATTTTTGCTAAATGAGTGAGAAGATTGCAGGGTGGGAAATTGTGTGAACCCAAAGATAAAAACCTGCGTTCACACATTGTACATCACTGTCTAATTATTATATAATAAAAACAGTTATCATTGTAACTGTAAAGCATGTAATATAACAAATTTTAATAAACAGTACTATGTTGTAATTTTTTATTATGAAAATTGCATTTCCGTTGCATAATATTGGCATTAAAACAATAACTGTTTATTTTAAATTACACGAATTCGCAAGATTAAAGTCTTTGAGTCATTAAGCAATATATAATATAGCTTAATTTTACAAATTTATTTTAACACTAATTTATTGATGTATTTTTTGTCGCGTATGCTTTATCAAATGACAGCAAGTATCTTCAGTTTTTCAATTAATTTCTTAAAAAAATTCTGCCCTGAATCATTAATTATCATGAAAGTTGCAGCATTAGAAACCCCTGGCGCAGACGGGGTTGTTGGGTGGGAAACAGCTGCGCGAGGTCAAGGCCCCGCCTTTACTTGTTGGTTTTTATCTTTCCGAGAGAAAGCGGGGGTGAAAGTAGGCTTTGAACTTTCTCTGTGAGACTGATCGGTCGGGGTTGATCGCAACTTTTATTTTCCTATTTTTAAATACAAAAACTTGCGATTCAACGCTCTACCCTGAAAGTATTTATATATATATATATGTAAAGTTAAAAATTTTACATGCTTAATTTAAGAAATAAAAAGTGCGTTTTTACATTAGAAATTGTAATTGTAAAATAATTTTAAGCACAGTTTAATTTTTTGAAGTATACAATGACAATATTTTTTTTCTTTTATAGCATTCAGTAAATCTTAATCGCAAGGTACGGAATTATTTATTATTAAAAGAACTAACAATTATAATATCATTAGAGTTTTTGAATATATCTAATTGATTAATTATATCTCAGAACAATGGGTTGTAATTAATGTTTTAAAATTGCAGGAAAATAATTTAAATTAATGAGAAATATATATCTACCGCTGTAATTATTTCAGACGAAATATTTTAATCTCATATCTTAAAAACTAAAATCTTATTGTTGCCTTAATTTATTTAATTAACTAATCACAAGTTTTTTTCTTATTACAGAGGCATTATAGAATTATACTATTAAGTGTGTATAATTTTTTAATCTCCTAATTTTAACCGAATACATAATTTCTTAAAAGTATCCGTGTTTTGCCCATCGTGAATTTATTATGATCACATTATAATAATGAAAGATACGTCTACGAATAATTCACATTACATATTCATACATTTTTTTTACGAATAATGGCTTACTTTAGTTCAGTAATGAGAATTAATTTTATCAGGTTTTACGTTAGACGGAACGCGTCTTTTGAATAATCTATTCTGATTGTTATCAAAAACCATAAATATCACGTAGGTAGTTGTAATTATATTGTCAGTAGACATTTACGATTTAAATGTGTCTGCTTTCACGTGTTTCTATAAAGACCAAGACATATCGCATAACTTTGTATGTATTTTTGCTGTGAAGTTATCAATATAATTTTTATAATATTGTATTTGAAGTTTGGATAGCAAAGACTCGTGTGTGTTTTGGTTTTTATTTAAACAAACTGAAAGTGTTACACTTATACTTTTAACTAAAATCATTTTATTATTTATATTTAAACTCTTATAATTTCGTGATAACGTTATGTAAAGAAATATGCTCCTTTAAGGCCTCCTGCACACGCTTTGCAATCAGCCAATAGTGTCCCGTTTTTGGGTATTTTTTATGGTTTTGGCTATGTAAGCAATGCAAAGTAGGACACTATTCGCTAATTGCAGGTCGGTAGCAAGTTGAGTCGAGAGATTCTTATTACCAATGACTGATTACTGATTACACACGTAGCAATAAATCTTGTAACTGACTTGCAGCTAGTTAATAGCGTCCCTTTATTTTGTGTGTTTTTTTATATAGGGTGTCCAAACAGAGTATCGGGTATTTGTTTAAGTGACCGTTATTGCGATATGCTGCGAAAATTTTTGGGCCCAGAGTTGCAGGAGTTTCAAAGTTTCAACTCAAGAACGTGGTTCCAACAAGACAGGGCCACTTGCCATACATCCAATCAATCAATTGAAGTTGTTAACGAATTATTCCCTAATAAGGTCATTTCACGTAGACGTAACATCAACTGGCCTCCCAGAAGCCCCGACCTTAGCCCTCTTGACTATTTCGTATGGGGATACCTTAAATGTAGGGTTCATGAGAATAATCCGACAAACCTAACGGAATTGAAATTAAACATAAGGTCAGAAATGGCAGCAATATCGAGGCCTATGTGTCAGCGTGTTATCAGCAATCTTCGTTCCAGATTAGAAGAGTGCCAGCATTTTGATAACATCATCTTTTTGAAATAATTTTCCATTTTGTATTCTTATAATCAACAATAAAAAAAATACTTGATTACAAGTACTTTTTGTTTTAATAAACTAACAAATACCCGATACTGTCTTTGGATAAACAAATAAACAAGTCATATTGGTTAGTTGCGAGTCGGATGCACGATTTGATCTAGTAAAACATAAGATTATCACCTGTTCACGTATTATAGATCTACACACAAAAAAAAAAAAAAAAAAAATCAAATTAGTTACCTGCGTCTCATTCGAAGAAGGGTCGGTTTTTTTACAGGGAGCTTACTAAAGGTGATACGCAAACACAGGTAGCGAGTGGCGCGGGGCATTGTCAGGTAGTAATAAGCGGCTCGCGTGCCCCGCCGTGCCCTCCCCCCCCCTCCTCCCCCTCCCCTCTCCCCCCCCCTCCCCGGGGACATTGAATTGTTACAAGTTTTTTGCGGCCAAAGAGAGCGCCTCCGCGGGAGCCCGGCCGGGCGTTACTTATGGGGCCGGCGCGGGCCGCGGGCTGTGCTGGCTTTGTATTAATTGCCACTGCGCCGCCTGCACTGGGATCAGATTGCTTTCTTTATATTTGCACTAATTCATCTGTTGCATTATTATTTACTCGAGCCGGCTACACACGCAGCGACAAAACTTGCAACTGACTTGCATCTAGCCAACAGCGTTCTAGTACTTAAACAAAACCACTTAAAAAAACTCCTAGTTATTTATTAAAATTATTCATCAGCTCATGCTGACAACGGTTTTTTTTTATTTTTTTAAATATTTTCCATATTTAGCTCAATGATGAAAATAAAGAAATACATATTCGCTACCACCTAAGTCACACATTGTAAGCCCCACAACCTGCGTGCAGCCATAGCTTAACCAAATGAAAAAATAATGAATCTTAAATTATTTTTTTTAAGGAACGGTATTGCTTGATTGCAAATCACCCGCAAGTTGTTAAATCTTGTTTGTTTTAAGTTCTAAGTTGCGTTGTTTACTTAGGAAAAACTATTTTAAAAAACACCCAAAATAAAGGGACGCTATTGGCTGATTGCAAATAGGTCGCATGTCGTGTCGCGACTTGTGTAGAGGGCTTTAAACAATTTTTTTTCAAAATCACCAAAAAAATCTATATTTCAAACTTACGCCTGGCTTAAGTAGCCTGGCGCTGCATCCAATTCGAGCACAGTGGCTCTAAGCGGAAATTTGAATTATTAAATTTCCAAAGCAACTATAGTAAGTAAATCAGCTTTGCTCTTTTGGGTCACACAGTGTGTCAATGTCAATTACATAGACAATCGCTTGACGGTTAAGGTGTACAGCGTTCAATGTGTTTATATAGTATAAACATTAACTGCTTTGATTTTTTATTTTTTATTCAATAAAACTAGAATTTTATTTATTAAAATTTAAAGACGAAGTTTTAAGAGAATGTATTACAAACCAATTGGAAGGTGCTGTAAATCAGTATAAGAGTGAGGATTTATTTTGCCTTTTATCCAGAATGTTTAGTTATTAGTGTATAATAATAGCATAAAAAAATTAATATTATTAATTACTTGATAGCATCCCATTGTTTACAATCGGTGATTTACGGGTTGTCACGTGCTACAAACTAAGATCCAGCTGTATAATTTTTCCAGCAGTCATTTTCACTAATCCTGTACAAATATTCGTCATATTTTGTTAAACCATAAAAGTAAGTCATAATATTCAATCGAAAAAAAAACAAAAACTCAACTTATTTTCATCGCAACATTCATCGGGAAGAAGAATTTTTTACCCAGCAAAAGTAATTCGTGTCTCTTGCTTTAAGGAATATTTATTTCTGAAATCTCTGCGTGTGTAGAATGTATTAATGATTATTATAATCTGTGCTTTTGTCACGTTTTGTATATAATATCAAAACTATACCTACCGAAATAAACATGTTGTTCTCTTTATAATAATTAATCGTTGATAATGAATGTTGATCTTTTATAATATGCAATGGCGAATGCTAATTAATATTTATCTAACATTAATCTGAATTATGTTGTTATGTTTTATTCTTTATTATCTTATTTAATATTCCATAATTATAGCACACGGAGACAAACAGTCGCGCTATGCTTGTTTATGGTATCGTTAAAAATATTCATAATTTAATTTATTATACCAAGTGTCTTTTAACCGGTACAAGAAAAAACTTTAAATATTTTCTAAACTTATTAACTTAAGTATAAATAGGTACATTAAATTATTTACAGTCAATGATATATTTTTTTATTATGTCGTCGATAATTAAACTTGTTATAGAATTTCTTGTATTTAAACGCACTTATTTATTATTTTTACGTATTATCATTGTAGTAACAATTTCGGATTTTGTGGCCATATTTCTTCGGCAATTAATTCGAAGTACATTGATACATAGTTTAAGAATCACAGATACATATAAATTTAGTTAAATTTACTCCAACTCTAGTTATGACGCAAAGTCCAATTTTAACACTCTTGTTTCAGTATTTCATTATCAACTGTTACCGCCTGCAATACCTTATATATAAATTTACATCTAGTATATAATTAGATTTTATGGTTATTTTAAAATAGATATTTATCGTAATATAAAAATGATTTAAATATCAAATGGAAGATTCAGTATAAATTAACTAGTTTAAATTACTTGCTATCAACTAAATGCACTAAAAATAAATAAATACATCCATGCTTACGACTAGCAAGTGCAGACGGACAAGTGGCTTCCAGATTCATACATACCTGGTTTTTTTTATTTCACTAAGCAAATTAATGAGCATTCACAGCGTAATTACAATAAAGTTATTATTTAAAGGTAATTTAGTCTGTTTCCATTAGAAAAAAACTCCATTATACACGGAATAATTAAACATGATTATACATACACGTGAGAAATCGAGTATAAGAAGAATCATTAAAAAAATTAGTGTTTTACATGTAATTCAAAATTGTTCATTACGACCCCGCCCGTACATTGGCTTATTAAGAATTCATAAATCGTTTGTTTTTTAATACTTTACGGCCTTAATTGCGATATCATTCCGGCGGTCGTTTTATTAAATTTATATAATTATATATTTTTATTTAATATTTCTATATACACGCAAACATAAACATGAGAGTCCTAATTATTGTTTTAGAATAAAATAAACCGTTAGCATGTTGTTTTTTTTTCTCAAGTGTTATTACTTTATTAAATTTATTTAAAGCATTTATCTCAAGTGAGGATAATTATATTTTTTAAAACATGCGCGCGGTGGGAACTGGATTTTCAGTTAGTCATTCTGTAGAAAAGATAAATGTGAAAATTATGGGCTAGGCCTTATATTAAATTTAGATAGAATTGGTAAACTCTTAAATTATTTTATGACGAAGAACTTGCTGTTTTGTATAGGTTTCAATACCCATCAATCTGCCGATATATCGATTTTAACTTAATTATTATGTGTAGATAGATACACCTAATAATTTTAAATCTTACTTGGCTGATTTGGATAGAATATTTGAATAAGTTTTTGGAGGCTTCAATCTTTGCTCGCAACTTTGTATTTGTAAATTTTATAATATGTAAATCGTATATCTATCCATATATATTATTTTTTTAATTGCTATTTTTTACTTTCAAGTGAAAGTTGCTCAAATTACAGGATAATATATTGATAACTTTAACGGGGTGATTATTTAAAAACTTGCGTAATATCACAATCATGAATCATTTATCATTTTATCTATGACAACATGATTATTGATGGAAACTTGAAATCACCACTTACATATTTTGTTTAACATAAGACGATGACTCCGTGGTAAATTTTTCATTGAATGTCAAAAATGTAACACAGATCTTACTTAGGACTCTTTCGGCAATTAAACAGTTAAAAATTAACAGGATCAAAATAATAAACCATAGCTGAAAAATAATATCAATGGTATTGTGAACATATATATTTAAAATATAATTATTTAAAACCTGTGTGACGTATTTGACAGCTTTCTTGTAGTTGTTATTGTTGATTAGTGTTGCAGAAACTGGGTGAAACGGTAAATCGATAATAGCTTTTATCATTTTAAGTATTAATGTTCATAAAAAAGAAATAATAGTGATCGAGGTATTTATATCGAGGCATGTGTATTTAATTTAAAATGCGTCCGTTAATATTATAAGAGCTGTGAAATAAGTATTGTCAGCCAACCATTATGTGGCTAAATATTTCTTTCAATAAACAACTTACCGACACTTCTCAATGTTTGGTTTGACGTTCGTGTCTTCCCATTTATGGAGATCGCTGAATCTTTTTATAATAAAAGTTAAAATTATCTGCTCCGGACCTGAGGAGTTATATAGCTACCTAATACACGCGTAGCATAAAACTCCCAAACAGCATAAAACTTATACGCAACACCAAATAAATATAATACCGAAACATTTTTTCATCGTAATAATAATATCTTAATTACATCTAGACAATTACAGAAGCAGTTCAGATTATAATTACTCGGAATAAAGACGTGCGGAAAAAACGTATTAATTTGTATAGGTATCCGTTTCCGCCGAAACAAAATGGCCGGCCAGACTTTGATGGAGCTGTTGGGGCCAGAGTGTCGGCTGTAATTTAAATATATACACGACGATAATGCAATAAGGCAATTATCAAACAACGCAGGCGTTTCTAAGGCGAACTTGCCAACGGGTTTTGTGTACTTGTCTGACATTACTCCACTTTCGGGGTGACCATTCATTTGCTGTCTCACCGGAACTTTCCACCAAATTTAATTTAACATTGCATACTTTATACGTTTTTTAACTCTTTAATATGCATAATTTCAGTATTTCTATATTTATACATTTAAGTATTCACCGTGCATGATTACTGTACTTGTTGCTTAAATGAATCTGTACTCATTTAAATTTTCCAATTTTGTTTAACACACGTCAGAAAAAGTTGAATAAACCATTCACCTTTTAAACTGTGAATTTTATGTTACGAAGATTTATGCATATAGTTTTGTACATAAAAGATGATTGGGTATAAAAAAACGTCACAAACATTAAAAACAAAAATGCTGCGTTTTGAATAAGAAAATAAACTGTGGTACAAAATCAAATATGGCGAATGTGTTTTACCAAAAGCACAGTGGATATTTAAGCGATATCGGCAAGTTGTTCCGAAGCACGTTAATCCTGTCCCACCCTGTTCGCACGCACATTCGACAATGGCGTTATCAATAAGCCATACTTTCCCGCCTGTTAGCACGCGGTCCGCCAGCTCACGCGAGCACATTACACCGCTCATTATTTAGATTCCGACTATGAATAACGCACTGATATCGTTTCCTTACAAAAATGAGATGTCAAAGCTGCTTGGCTCGCGGCTTAATGATTATGAATGATATTTTTTAATTATTTATTTTGATTTATTTTATAATGTCTGTGAGGTCGTTTGTGTTACGATGACTTTCTAGTGTTTATTACTAATGATTTTATCAACTTACCCTCTCGTGGTCTAACTGGTAAAACGGGACGGACAACGTTTACTCGAGGGTATAAATATAAGCCAATCAAAGTCGTTCGAAGATTTGCGTATTTTTATTATTGTTATTTATTAATTCAAATACAATGTAGTCAAATGAGGTAAAAGTATTGAAGTTTTTTTATAATCTTGACATATTTAATAATCACGCTTATAATATTGAAAAATGATATACAAAAAAAATATTTTGTTTTACTAGCAAAAACTACTACGTACTTCTTTTATTCAATGATACCTGCTATTTACAGGTGTATATTTTTTTTCATTAAAAACAGAAATCCCGAAAAGTAAATATTATTTGCAATATTACAATTGAATTCTCTGCTACCGTTAGATTGATTAGCTCATAGACGCTTAATGTTGAATTATTCATATCCCTCAACTTTGATCATCGAAGGTTACTGTTTATCGATCGAATATATCATTTAACATCACTAGCTATTCACCTGTCAAATATATCATCTCCATTTTATTTTTTGTGCTACACTCAATTTTATCTAATGGAGACATAAGAAATACACGTAATGTATATGTGTAAAGTACAGTTTTTTATACGAGGTATACTCATATCGCTGGTGATAAAAGCAGAATAAGTATCTATACCCTACTAATCCAATTCTCGGATCGATTGCTTCTGATGATATCATAAATAATTGAGAATATTAAACTCGAAGTCATAAAATAAAAAAACTCATAACGAAAAAAGTAGCCATGTAATAATAATTAATTCCGAAGATAATTAAGTTTCCGAATAAATATCCCCGAAATAGGGGCAGGTTTCTATTAAAGTTATTAACTTAATGACCGAAGTCATTAGCGATTTTAATTTTTGATACTCACCCGCTCCCGAGACAGAGATCTTTTTATAGCTCGAAATGTATAATTAGTTGGTACTTCTCGTAATTATTTTTATGGCATCATATTGAGCCGTCGCATCAGGATACAGACAGTCGGGAGAGATGCCGCCGCCTATTATCGTGGTTTTGTATTTTGAATGCTGTAAATTTGACTTAGGTATAAGTTTTTTTTTAATGACATGCTTGTGACTTAGCCTAATATTAAGGTGTTAGAAATAGTGTATAAAATTTATATACTTGTGAATTTAGTATATATTTTATTATATATAGTAAGTAAATATGTATTGACACCATATGATGTGACTACAGTTTACAGTACAGTGTATACAGGATGTATAAGTAAATGATTTGCTTGTGACTTAGATATATATTTAAGTGCGTTCAGTAAATATAAGTATATGAACATGATATTTAAAAAAAATTTAAAGGTTAAGTTGAAACCACATCGAACTCCACTCGTGATATGCAATTAAAAAGTTTGCTAATCTTGTTATTTTTAATATATAAGTTCATGTAACTATGGAATGATATTCATTTATACCGTTTCTATCAGTCAACTGTTGCAAACGGAATTGACTAAATAGATAGTATATTTTTATGTCTTTAAAATTGGCATATTATGATTAATTTACGTATTGCAACAAATATATTATTTCTCCAGGCTCACCACAAGAAATAAAGAAACTTAGCTCAGCCAGTTTCTTTTTTTTCTGATGCAGACTCGCTTGATCAGATAAGATTATTCAAACTTTTACGCACCACTGTGTATACCTTATTAAGTTATATTAGTCAACTCAAAGTTATATTTAATTTTTATAACAACACACATATTTTTTGGCACAATTATTAGCTTATGCACGTTTCGAAGCGTGGCAACGCCAGCTTATTACCTCTATTTACAATCTACTTAATTGAATTTGAAATTCAAATCTAACAGCTGTTAACAAGCCCCCCCGTGGCACTTGAGTATTATTATTAACCAATACTTCGGCATGTGTTCCGGCATCGGGACTCGATGCACGGCGGAGCAAACAAGCGGCAGATGCACTCGACCCGCTTCTCTCGTTATTTTATTTTATGTTAACCGCTCCTCATGACGTGCCCACCCGATCAGAGTCTGACTTTTGGGAATCACTGAATTCGGTTAGCAGACACTGGCGTTACCGACTTTAAACAAAGTAAATTAAACAAAATCGACGTATAGAGTCAAGACATAAAAAAATGCGACATCCTTAATATGGCAAATACATAATCCGTTTGATAATGCCAACCCGAAGAAAGCTTGGCGAAACCGGTCACAAATAAAAACGAACATGTGGAAAATCACTCAAAGTTTTTTATTCAAAAATATTAAAATGGAATTTCACCAAGTACTCTCTGTCAAAAATATTGAATTCCTAAATACATTATCGTATTGTTTTTAACAAGCTTCAAGGTGATCTTTCCCTGAACAATGTACACTGTAAAATGAATATATTTTTATCTGCTTTTAAACGAGTCTTTACAGATACGTAGTGTGTAGTCCAAAGATACGATTAATTGATTAATTTATATAAATGAGCTCGTCAATTAAGTGCATTTGTATCTGAGACCCTTTACTGTTCTGGATCAATTAAATAGTGTAGTAATTGTGACCATGTTGGGTCACTCTGAGATTATACGTGATGTATAATAGGTTTAAAATTATTAATAATGTTTTTAAAACTGGATAGAATATTATAAATATCTGAAGTGATTAATTTAATAATTTAAAAAATCGTCTTATAGTAGAAATTTCTGTGAATACCCGGTGTTCCACCATAAGTATTATGTGCGCTTACTAACATTGTTTCGTACTATCAAAACCCTTAAAAATAGATACATCATGTTTACTGCTTGCAAAGTTATTTCCAGACTCAAGACTTAAGGAATACTTTTTTTGGAGTATCCCCATGAGCTGGCAAGTAACACGAAGGCCCAAAAATATATCATAGAATTAGATAATAAAAATAACTGAAGACCGTCTAGAAAAGATTTTTTAGCTGTCCCGTGGCTTGATCTTGCTTCAAATGGTATAATTAATATTTATCTTCTCTCACATTCAGTTCCATCTGTGGTCTTAATGCCAAGTTTACTGCCTGGAGCTGCTACGATGGCGAGAGTTTCATTGACATTTAATAAGCATTTTCTTAAACAGAATGTTGTGTTTTTAATGCTTATACAATCGTAATCACTATTAATAGTAAATATATATCAATTAGTTATATATTATACTTTAATTATTGATACAAAGATTTTTATAATTTTGAGTAAAAACTTTTTGAATCAAATACATGCCAATAATATATTTAGATTACACATAATATTAAAATAACCTAAAAATTATTAATTATTTAGTTTAAACAAAATCTAATAATTTATGAAAAAAACAGAGTATACATACTGTTTTTCACAGATAAAAAAACTGTAAAGATACGTATATAATATTTTAATTGAAGTATACTTTAAATATTTGATAAAAAATACTCTTACGTTTTACTAATAATTTTTGTGGGAGTGTATTTAGGGCCAGAGTACATTTTAAAATAAAACAATATATTAATTATTATTATCTTAAAGCTTTATTAAAAACGATAGGGGCCTACTTAATTACAATACAAGTATTAGAGCTCCCTTCCTCATTAATTTCATTTTAAATTTATGCTACACTTAATATTTTGTGTTGCCATGTTACATACTTTGCATATCGCACTGAAGATAATTACGTACGCCGCTATAAATTACTAATACTGCATATTATTATAATGGAGATTAAAATGGCCAGGTATTTATGTGCCGATATCTAATGTACTCGACTGCAACTTACAGTTTCCCATTAGTGCAATGCCCGTAATATATTTTAAATGAAAAACAAATCATATAAAATTGTACGTACTTAACGATTTTTAATCGAATTCTATTATAAAATTTGATAGATGTATAATCTATTATTTGCTATACTTAAATCGGAGGTAATTTTCATCTTGAATTGGTTAAAATATATTTTTTGAGATATTCACAGTGTTGCATGTTTAATTAAAGTTTTGTGCTCTTAAGCTACTGATATACTGCAAATACATTTACATTATCTGTAATTTGTTGAAGTAATCAATATTTTTGACTGAAATTACTCTGTAGAATTCAGTTTTAATATTTATAATAAGATATGTATTTTTTTTAATAAAACGTGAACCAATAAACATTAACATGTTGAATAACCACTCAAGTGTTTTATTCAAAATATTAATTTTTTAAAGGTTAAATACGACTTTTTATTATACAAATATAAGAAATCAATTGATTCGAAAATAATGCGTCTAATAAATAGTTATTTTATTTTTGGTAGCGTTATATGAGAGTAAAAAGAGAAAAATTACTTATTAAAGCTTTCTTTGAAATAAAATAAATATTTATAGTAAAAATATTCCACGGCACTGTATCTGAAACGAAAGACAAATAAAATGGCAGCGCCGGCGTTTCACATGTTAACAGTCAAATTGAAGACGAGGTATTTTTACATGGCCACCCCACACGTCGCCACTGCGCTGGCTTCATAAATACTGTCAATCCCGCGATGGCCGCCCGTGTCTAATTAAACGACATCACATGTACGGCGACTCGCTGATATTCGCATCATTGTTGTGGGATCCGCGCCCGACTGAGAATGCTCATTATCTCGCATACGGAGCCCCACTAAATACTTCACTACCTGCACGACGCATGTCGAAATCTAGAAACGTGTGTTCCCTTGTAGAACGGACTTAGATAAACAAAAATATGCAATTTATTGTTATTATTGCTTGTTTAATTATGTTGAAGTCACTTAATCTATAAAAGCCATGTTCGGCGTGCGTGTGATTCTTTTTCTATTACTACTATCAATTACTTTTACTATAAACAATTATATATGTAGTATCATTTTTTAATTATTTAAATGTTGGTTTGTGTTAAAAAATGTATTCATGATTGGTTTTATTAGAATTTCGACTCCTCATTCACATTAATCGCAGTATTTTATTATGTTTACCATAAAAAGAAAAGAGTCAGTACTCGCCCGACCTCGACTACGTTGGTGTTGCTAAGAGTAATTGTAAACGTGTTCATCTATTTACTATGAATTTATTTAATTTAATAATGGAAAAAAGTAGTTAAATATAGAAAGGAAAAAAAATTAAGCATATTCGTTTATCTTTTATGTTAAACTTACTCCTGAAATTTCAACATTAATTTAATTTGGATACCAAAAATACTCTTTAGTTAGACTTATTTATAATTTATGAGCGATTAATTAAAATTTTAGTTGTTTTATTTTGTGAAATCAATCATGTTAAATTATGCAAGTTTTAGCGCTTAGTTAGATAAAAACTTATTTTATAAGATAATTGTAATCGAGGCTTTTCAATTTTGTTAATATTATTTAATCGGATATCCCGGTTGATAATTTTATTAAGATAATCCACATTTGATTTATAAGTGCTTATTAATACTGCGTAATTTTCTAATAAATCTATAACAGTGTGCATACTTTCTAAACATCATGTAATACCGGCGGCCAGCAACACCGCAGCAGCTCGGCTCGGGAGGTTATTATAACAACGATTGCGAAGTAATAGCAGTTTTTGCCGCACACACGACAGGGCATTCTATTTAATGTCATAAAATAAATCAGATTTATCAAGTTTTCATGTCGAACTATAAGTCGACGCTAAAAAGTAAACATGCGCCCTACAAATTATGCCCACATGTTGTCGTCGTGCGCACCCGCCGGGCCGGAGTTCCCCCGAGAGTCGCACGCCAAAACGAGCCTTACAGCCCCCTGCGCAGGGCCCCCAAGGGCGGAGCACTCGAATTGATCTCATTATGAGTGCGCACGCATAGGTAATCGAGTTTTAAATTGATTTCAATGATTACGGCCGCTGAATAAAAGAGAGCCCCCTCTAATTTTCGCCATTTTTAATTACGCGCATGCCCAAAGCGGCTGAAGTGCGCGCGCGCCCGCCGAGAGTCCTCCTGGTTATTAGAATTTCTTATTTTACTCGAGCATTAGTGCGGGTTTTGTATGGAAATTTAATACTTGTGGGCTGAGAGGTTTGGGACTGTTTCGGCGCTATATTCGCGTATTATAATTTCCTAATTATTTTGCTGAAATAAAAGATTTAAGCGCTTTCATTAAGCCCCTTTCTTTTCAATAATTCTATATAATAATATATTCACTACGGGGGGATGTGAAGTTCGTGACTTTAGACAATGAGCGTCAGATTTGTGAATAATAAACTTAATATATTGAATGCTTCGGTACACAGGGGGAGTTTTTTTTAAAGTGGCGTATTATTAGAGTATGGAGTACTTACTGGCTTTTCAAAACTAAAACTAAAATATTTAATCTTGGGTAGCGTTACTACAGTTGATATTTTTTTTATTGATTTTGCAAGTACGTGGACGTTTAATTAGCCCTTCTAACTGCCCGCGGCTCTCACGACGAGAAGCGTTGATTTAATTCTCACAACTTTCTGACATACATGCCAAGGTCCCTTTGTATCACTTGTATTTTATTATTAAAGTTGAATCCTATTATAAATTGTCAATAGTCGATTACTTAAAATAAGTAATGTCAAAGTTGAGGTTATTATATCAACATTTTAGTAAATATGTAAATTTATATATTCAAAAAAATATAAATTAAGCGATTTTGTGAATCATGAATCGTGAGTAACAATACTCAATTCACAATTATGTGGTACCGTATATGTTTAAAAATATTTATACCGATAAAAAAAATATCCGCCTATAATAAGATATTTTTAACTAATCTTACCTAATGGAAAAATATATATCCAAGATTTAAAATTAATTGGCAGCATAGGTAATGTTAACAATTTATAATATTTTTTGGAACTTATAGCTGTCAAGGTTTTAAATAATTCACACATATTTGCATTTTTTAATTAAAAATTTACATCTACCTATGATTATGTTATTTTGTTAATTTAAATGTAATACCTAATGATTTTCTGAAATACTCAATTAAGTACGGCTGTAGGCAGGCGCGCGGTTCATTCCGACATCCGAACCAAACCGCTCTTGGGTGAAGGTCTCTCGGATGTTTTCGCTCTATATACCAGAGGTATAATGCCTTAAGCTTATGGATATTCTTGATTCGATGTAAGTTACCGTACTGAATGCAAAATATATAGCTTTTTATTTGATTCTAGATTCATTTCCTTAATTTATTTTAAATGCACCGATTCTGATCACATTTAATATTTAATAATTTAAGATTAAAAAATACTTACCATTTCTCAATGCGACAGTGCTTTTAACTTTTTTTTGCCAAATATGAAATTTGTGTAAAAGTATTATATAAATTTCTTGGTTGTGTTTGGTAATCTTCTTAAGAATATTTTTCTGTAAATTGTGATATATTTATAAGCTTTTATTTTACAATCCCTCAATTATAAATCTATGAAATAGTCAATCAACTATAATTTACTGCTTATGGACAGCTATTCGTATAAATGTTACATTTTAAATGCAGTATTTGATTTTAATGACAGCATCATGTCAGTCATCCGTCACAACTGATAACTCATTTACAGACATGATGTCTGCAATTTACGACAGGAGATACTCACAAACACACACACACACACGCACACATACACACACATAAGCTTGTAAATCTTCAGTTCCTAACATTTTTATACTTAAAAACCGGACTGCGTATTCTTGTAAAAATCCCATTCACCAATTTAATCTCTGGACTCATAAATCTGTCATCGAGAATCTTTAAAAAAAAAATTTGGTACCATAACTGTCCATTTCAATTGATCTTTCACAAAATAACTAAAACACTTTACTATTTCTTATTAAAATAAACGCTGGTAATATAAGTAATGCGTAGCGGATTTTTTAAAGATTATTTTACACAGTAAATATTTTAAATCATTTACAAGGATTTTAAATTTAGTTTCCTGAAGTTAGCATGGAAATGAAAATTTCGTTGGCTTATAAATCATCCTATATCGTTTTTCTCATCTAGGTAATTGATCTTTTTACCAAAAGTCAATTACATTACACAACAATGCGCTCATTGTATGCATGTGGTTGATTTTCAGTTGTAAGACATTCATGAACTGCCTTATTCATGCTTCATCATTAACCCTTCAGGCCCCGGCGCAGTTCCGATACCCCGTCGCGTCATTATTTGGAGTTTGCGGAAACAAAAGCGTCTACTAAACCCGAGCTGGTAGACAAAGGGTTGAAAACTCAATTGGTAGGAGTTTCATATCATTATCCTCGATTTATTTTGATTTTTATTGTGTGGTATTTTATTTTTTAGGGTTACCATGGGGATGTATAAATTGAGTTAATATAGTCGAATTGAAAGGAGAATATTACGAGAGGATGACTATATTATTTTAAAAGTCCAACTATGAAAACATGTCTGATTATATTTTTTTAAACTCATTTTTTTATATTAAATACTACCTAAATGTCAAATAGTGAAATTTATTCATGACAAATAAGTTGTTAATTGTTGATAGATTTATGTATCAACTGAAATTTTTAATGACAGTACTTTCATATATCTTTTTCAGATGCCTCTCCTCGGAGGAGGTTAGTGACCATCTCACTAAACAAATCTCTATGTTTGTTTATAGTTTTTTTTTAAAGGATACTAGTGTAATGGGTTACCGGGTCTTTCTATACCATAGTTTTATATTCGAAGGAAGGGTCTGCGTTTTGCTGCTGCAAAATACCATTATTATACAATCCTGTCCTTACAGGCATTAAGATCTGATATTCTTTCTGTAGCAGGCTGCAGAAGTAATAGCAATAGTCCCTCACTTCTACACGGTACTTTTAGAATACATTCCTCTACAATCATTTCGAGTCCACTACTCCATTACCGATCCTTTACATACGCTCAGGGTACAGTATGCCAGCCATGCACAAGCAACAGAATAGGGAGAGGAGAGAGGTTAGGTTAGGATGATTAAACAACAACAAAAAAATTGCCTTATAACAAATAATCGCTTTTTTTAAAATTAAATAATTTTATTGAATACTAAAATCCTTACAAAATACCTTACTTTGTGTTACGGGATGTTACTTTTACGATTTTAGGGTAGCTTGTTGGGTGCAAGGAGTTTTGCAAAAAATATTGTTGCTTGAATGATTTTAGTCTGTGCTACTTTTTAAATATATTAAGTACCTATAAACAAGATTACCGCACATATAAACAACTGTACAAAATATATAATAGTAGATAAAATATTCTTGTCACCAATATAATTTGCTATTTGTCAGGAAAGGGATATAAACAATGTATCATTGCTATGTGAAATATAGTGAGTTGTCTTTGGAAGTGAGTTTAGGGATATCCAATAATTATTTAAAACTATATGTTACTAAAAATGTATTTCATTTTTTTTTTAAATTGTGGATAAAACTACATTTCCACCTGCATGATGTTATCGCGCCCGTTATACTATGAACTTCACATTTTGATCATAATAAATGAAGATAAACAAGAAAATTTCAGAATTTGTACAGAAATGTCTTTAGTGTGCATTAGTTTATTGAAAAAGAATAGTGCATTGAGTATAAAAAGCAAACCCATCATTTTGACGACAGTTGTTTGTAAGTAAACTGTGTTTATATATGTTTTTGAACTGTTTATTTTATACTTCATTTCATAGTTAAAATACCACAATCAATAAATATCAAATTTAATTCTGAGTCCTGTAAAAAATATCAAATATATACGCCCCAGTAAAATAATACATTTTGATTCGGATAAATGTTTCTTTTTATTTAAGTTATTTATAAAAGTATATATGTAATACTCGAAATATAACACAAGAGTAGTAGCCCTGGCTTTCAGATGTAGTTTTGTATTACCCGCGTATCTCTTTAATTACATGAGACAATATTTTATCCAAGACTGATATCGATCGCTCGATTCAGATAATAACTTGCATTATGTCACGCATGCAACTCGGCGAGGCTTAGATTCGCAATGAAACCGCTGGAGGCATGAATATAATTATATCGACAGGATATAATATGAAATATCACCACTTATTATTATGCACGGCTACTTGATCTTACAACTTATTCCGAGAATTATTAGTTTTGTAAATGTAGCACAAGAATGATATCTTCTGTCCGGTTTTATATAAAAATAACAACGGAGATTAAGTAATTCGTTTTTATTTGATGTAATTATTTTTGCCTTTTTGTAAGCATGAATTATTACAAATGTTTGATCACAGTAGATCTCCTAACCTAATTAAATTTTATGACTATTTTATTCGTTATTCGCTAGCTTATTCGTCGTTGTAGTCTTGGAACTATCACGTTGCTAATGATTTCATCTATAAACACATCGTATTAAACTCTTCTAATGCATCATCATCTAGGTTTTATAAAGTGTACTTCCAAAACTAACCAATTGATTAATGTATTAACTCCACAACTCTTCGGAAGTCTTTTGGTGTATTGACTGTAATGACATGGAAGCTCCATGCGTTTTTTTTCTTCATATTTTTCATAATGCTAAATTATGTCTGATTATAAGATCTTACATGTGAAGCCGGGCTTATGAGATTTTAAAGAAATATGTTATTTCGGAACTCATTATGCAATCTGTTCACGTATCTACATACCACTTAAACGTCTTTCAACAGTTGGCGAATTGTTCAAAGGAAAAGTAATTTTGATATAATCTAACATAAACACAATCATTTGTTGGCAAAAAAGATATTAAAAGTTAAAATATTCTTATGAAAATTAACATGGTAATTCACTGTGGGTTATCTGATAAAATTAGCTTTAATCATAATCTTACATGTTCATAAAGCGGTGTCTTGATTTGTGTTTCTTTATTTTTTCATCCATGCAGCAGCTCTTAGCGTGCAATGCTACATAAAGTTCATAAAATAGTGATTTAAATATTCATAATGATGGCGAAAATCCATACCCTTAATACAATTTAAATAACATAATATGGAGTAAACAAAACGGTATGTATGCAAACAATTCATATTTAGATAGCTTAGATGTCACTCATGGATATTTTACATTTTTTTCAATTAAATTTCTTGCGTAAATAAAATTGCATACCCTAATATAATCACTATAACCCTTATATAATCACTATAATCTGAAGAGACCATTTTCAGATCATAATTTTTTTAATAGAGATTTTTAGAGTCGTTTAGGTTCTGTTTTTTATATAGCCAAATCTTTTGTTTATAAAACATTACAATAATCCTAAAATAAGCACACATCTTTACTTCAAAAATGTACTGTAAAATATAACATCACCAAAATAAAATGGTTTGTCAATAACGAATCCATCACACAAGTAAAAATATTTTGCTGTATTAAAAAAAACCAATATAAAAAGTCGTTTGATTTTGTGAAAAATTTATACTATAGCAAATTTTGTTTGTGGCTTGAGTTTTCCGATGAAGTGTGATGTATAAAAGTTTTTTATATTTTATTTCAGACGAATCGGGATGCGAGGCTGACATGGCGGAGGGTGGTGGCGCGGGGGGCGCGGGGGGCGCCGGGGGCACCTCCCTCCACAGAGACGAGCTGGCAATAGCTGAGGTGAGTTCTTTCATCCCTTACTTACAAAGAAAGCCAATTTTCACTAAGAGATCCTCTTGGTAACAACAAGCTTTTTCAAAATCAGGAAACAATACCATGATATGAAAGCTATTATAATCATTATATGTTTTCAATACGTACAAGATGATTTAAGAGATGTTGATTATTTGACTCGCGAACTGGGTACTAGGGCGATCCAATACTTTTTTTTGTATTTGAACATATTACACCCCGTTAATCAAATTTAAAACGCTTTAAATTCCACATTCAACTACAAAAACTTATTTTAAAAGGTTTTTAAAATTAGTATTTTATCTGGTTGTGGCAGATTCGGTTTTTAGAGAATGAAATAAATCACAAATCTGAAATCGAACATTGTCGGTATTTAATATATTGAAAATTTAGTCTCAACATTAATGGTATACAATGGTAACTAAAAAAATATCAACAGATATATTCATAACTTTTTCTTCTTATAATGATTTTTTCCGTTGAGATAAACTTTCTATTTTTTTGAATATTGTTTGTTTTTATTATTACGGCGGTTTTCTTAAATTATATTTTTAAGTATATTTCTTTTCAAACAGGCATTACGATATTTACGCACAACAGCAATTTTTTTAAAAATTTTAATAAAAATAATATGAGTGTTACAAACAAAAAAAATAATCAGATATATTATTTATGTATTTGATTTGTTAAAGTTTATTAACTCACTAGCGCCGTCTTTATGTAAAAATCAATTTATTACTAGATTATACATTCGTTCAATGTAATTGATTTGTACCGAGCTTCTTCATGCATTTTTTTACATACATTTGCTGGACATAGCTGCCAATTGGATCCTTTAGTACTGAATACAGAAGCCACGGCCATAACGATATGGCGGTTTTTTGCACAGTTTCAAATGCTCCAGTATTTATTTTAATGGAGGTTAAAATTATTTCTAAATGGACTCAAAGTTTAATGAACTGAAAAAACTCTTGTGGATAATTTAATTAATTCCGATCGGGTATTACTTCTTTTATACAATATATAAGAAGTAGTTACAAAACCTAATTACACAATGAATATAAAAGATTTCGGAGAATAGCTTAAAAATAAATCCTTCGAATACACGTATTTATGTGGGATGATACTGTTCATAAATATAAATATAATTGTACACTTCTCGATTGAATTTTTTCTTTCGAAGCGAGTTGACTAAAATTTTGCTCGTTCTTCCAATATATTATTTTAAATTAAATAAATAATAGTTTGAACAGCAATAAAGTCAACCGTCAAAATTTTAAAATACATTTTAGCAGAGTAATAAATTAGTCTGCTTCATTATTTAACTTTATTTATTTTATGTTTAAGCAGTAATTATGTATTCAGTTTTACTTTAGCACTATAATTCCGCCTCGACATGCAATAAATACGCCGTAGAAGCCCGGCTGAATATCGCAGAGTGATAAATAGACGCATGCGAAAATAATAAACGCCTCAATCTGAAATGTGTTTCATTACAGCGATTCCCAGTCGGCTCATCATTGGCTGATAAATATTCCTTCGCGGCCGCAATTATATTAAATTTAATAACTTATACCGTCTCCTGAGCGTGAAATCGAAAAGACAAAAAAACCGAACAACGAATCGAAGCCGGCTACTTGTGCATCTCGCCCACCGCCCGGCCGCGGCTTATTTGGGCCTCTATCACGAAAATTTTCGAAATCACGTAATTAAGTTGTAATTGTAGTGCTTTTTATGTAATGCCATGTATTACAAAAGTGATTTATTATTAATAACTAGAGGGTATAATTTATGAATCTTAATTATATCCAACGATCGGATCCATAATTTGTAATCAGTTTCGTTTGACGATTCTCTTAATTTCGGGTTTCGAGAAGGAAAAAATAAATCAGACTGGCTACTATAAAGAGCGACTCGCCGCATTATCATAATAGGACGCGGCCGGTCCCGGCGGCGGCCGTCCTGTTGGTTTTGTTTTTTCAAGCCGGCCGGGTGTAATTTATACGGAAATCGAGAAATGCTTTACTTACATAATTCCCGAATTTACAATTTGATGAATACTAATTACCAGCGTTCCCGGAGATTACTGCATTCCGAGATGTATTTCCCTTATTTTTGACTGTCAAAATAAATTACCCCCGAACAATCAACAGCGCGCCGGTAATTTTTGATAAATTATTTATGCATTTTAAATAATAAATTTAGTGTGAATTATTATTAACTATGTCTTATTTTTTGGATTGGACGTCAATCAGATGCGTATTCATTACCCATTACGGGTTTATTATATTATTACTAATATGATTAGGCACATTAGTTCATATATAGAAGATGATTTCAAAGAAACTCTCAGAAAAATATCATCGTGATTTGTGTGGGATTTGAACCCACATCCTTTGGCCACATACTAACCCTTGTACTAACGAATCACTTCCGTTTATCGAGAATTTTTAACAATCATACTCTACATATGAACCAATGTGCCCAGGCCAACAAATCCCACACAAATCACGATGATATTTTTCTGAGAGTTTCTTTGAAATCATCTTCTATATATGAACTAATGTGCCTAATCATATTAGTAATAATTATTAAGTAATTATTACATAATTAAATTCATAGTGCAGTTTTATTACTGTAAGCACTGTAGGCATCAATTGAAATAAAATATCATATTTTATACGAAGTGATAGATTCAATATATTCACTTGTTTTAATCGATTCTACTTGTTGGACGGTTTCATAGTTTCAAGTCTCAAGTTTCCCAAGTGCACTGTTAAAACACGAAGCTTGGGCCGTGTAGAGCTGGCGTCACACAGAAGTCCCCGGCGTGTGTCCGTGTGTGTGTACAAGAGCAGAGCCGGTTTTAATAAGCAGAGCTACCCTCTTACCCCGCCGTCCCGCCTGCAGGCAGATTATGATTCATTTTGGGCATTAATCAATGCCGCCCCTCGCCGGGCGCCCGCCTCCCGCCACCTCGGCCGGCCCCGGCCAGATCTGTCAAGGGAGAACCACGACGCCTATTTTTACAAGGCGGCAGGCTTTGTGTCAAGTAAACAACTCGTGTAATCACCGGCTCTGAGGTGATGACGTGTTGGATAATTATTTGCGCAAGTATGGGAATATCGCGTTAGTCAACACCACGGGAATTGTGAATGTTAATTGTGTTCGTGATTTTTAGATAAAAGCCGAATACGTTTATTAAAAACAAGCGTTTGTAAATATGCAATTCAGATTAAATTAAATTTGCCTTGCTTCTTAATACAGTGGCTGGCGGTTTTTAACTGAGAGTTCACAGGTTCGCTCCCTGTCCTGACAGGTGCCTCTCATATTGGCAATTTTTGTTGACGTCTCATGATTCACCGTTATTAAAAATAGCAACGAGCTGGCAGCATCTTAGCATATATTTAAAAAAATATATATTTGATGTGCAATAGATAAAATGAGAATAAACGATCTCTATAAGAAAGTGATTATATGTATGTTGGATAATTTTCTTAATTTATCGGGCTTTCATATATGTACTTTTATAAAAAGTGTTATATTTATATATAGAGAGTTCAAGAGCGACATTTTGGCGATTTATTTGGTGGAAGTTTTTTTGGTTTTTCTTAGTATTTAATAAAACAATCAATTGTAAAATATTTGGTTTGAAATAATCTTATCTTGCTTAGTGATTTTATATTTGTTTATCAAGTTTTACTTGAGTTAGTTTAGTTATTCAAATAATTTTATCGACAGAATTTACTTCCCATAAGACACAAAACCTAATACAGTACGGAACATAGCTGTGCTGACCGGAAGGGGATGTTTATACCGCAGTAGCCTGTATAGAGCCTTATGTAATCTACCATCGTTGGGGCCTGAGAGGCCTGCGAGGGTCGATTTTAGAGGTAATTGATTAGTAGCCTGAATTATAATTTTGATGAAATACAATGTTATAGATTAGACAGCTACGTGGTTAGATGTGTAGCATTATGAGAGATTTTAGGTTCATGTCAGGTTACGTGAATTGGCCATTAGGCATTAATACCACAAAGGGAACAATATATTTATACACATTAATAATTAATACTTAAATCAACAATAATTTTCTTAGACTTTTTATACATCCGCATTTTTCATTTATGCAAGTATATGATACAAAAGTTGTGTATACGATATTAAGGTAATAGATTCATAATGAAATGACGAAAAAACTATCGAAATGTTTTATGTGACATTTAAATAATTTATTATGTTATAGCTATGTAAAATTTACTTTATTACGATAGTATGTTGATATATTTGAATAATATTATTTTTAATTAAAATTGTAAAAATAATTTACACTTGCACAAATTTAAATTATTTTACTATGTCTATGAATATAATATGATTTTAAGGCAAAATAGGCACTAGAAAGATGTAATGCGGCATCGGCAGGTAAAAATGTTAAATATATTCAAGGAACTTGGTGGGAATCAAATAAAAGAAAAAAAAGAATTTGGTCCAATAGATGAAATATTTGAAAATCACTAAAGCCGTATCTACATGTACATATAGAAATACCTCCCTCGGAACAACAGCCCCGGCCGTACCTCCCTTGCCGGCTACCCTGAAATTTTCAGTGCAGCCTGACAAGATGAAATAGGGGGTGGTTTACAGAGACTGATGTGCTGTCCGGCAGCCCCAGCAAAACTACCCCTACAGCGGTAAGACTGGGGGAGTATTTCAAACTTCTCTTTCAAAAGCTTTTTTCTGACTATGAAATTGTGTTAGTGGGTTGATAGGCTTGAAGCGGAAAACTTTAGTCGATATAATCTGACAATTATTTTTTGAACTTTATCAGTTTTTTATAATATTTCCTTTTTTTATAATTAAAATAGGTTATTTAACCTAGAACAGACATGTTATGATTATTAAATGAAAATAACTTGAGCCATGTCAGTGGTTTATAATATCTAACATTTAAAATAAATGTGAATGTGCTGTTGTTATACGGATAGATGAACATATTCCAAAAAAGGGGTTTTTATAATAAAACCATAAATTATAAAAAAATAAAATATCAAAATTAGCTCCCGGGCCGCGCTTGCGCTCCCCTGATACCAAACTTTGCATTGATTAACCAGGGGTCGAAGGTCTTGAGATTCGGCGTATATTTCCTTCCTGGGTGCGAATTAAAAATGATAAATGTACACATAATTCATTTTTAATTGGGGTATCTAATGGTTATGTACGGGTATTGTTATATCAAATTAAGGCATCAACGGTTTCGGAGTCATACCTGCGCCTGTGATAAACAAAATATCGTTTCTTCATAAATATGAGCGTATTCAAAAAGCATTCTTGATTATGTTGTGTGTAATTAAAAATATTTATTATACGTCGGCAACTAGCAATTCAATGAACTTCAATTTTACATTCAAAATTATTTAAAATTTATGTAAAGGCGACCATTTCACTTGATAATAGCTTTAGGAAAAGAGAAGTATCAATAAAATATTATGTATTTATTTAAAATAAAAAAAAATTAAGTTTGCTTTCCATGCTTAGAAGTGAGAGAACGTTTTTTTATATACAAGTTTAATCAATTTTATGTTAATAAATGTATGTATATCATAAAACCTATTTTTTATAAATTTCAAATTAAACTGAACAGATCGAATTTCTATGCCATTGCTGAAAATTCCAAATGAAAATCCAATAAAAAGTGTTCATTTGGAATGTATAAATCGGCTATATATTTTTTTTAAAACTTAATGAAATAAAATTTCTCTTTAATATATAAATTATTTTAAATAATTTTAATCGGATTGAGAAATATATTTTTTGCTGTCGAAGCCCCATTTTAGTCGATAAATCATTCCGCACAGGATGTATAATTTTCATTTGTTGCAAATATTTCGCTAAGGAAAAGCGCAAAAAAAAAGTCTCTTCCACTCGATCACACGCGGACGAAATTTGAATTTTAAAATATTTCTATCGACGCAAACACAAATATCTTTCATATTTATACACACGCGCTTTTGTGTCTCCTCCCCGCCACTGTCGGATTTGTATGCAAAAATATTTTTTGTAGGCGTTTTTTATTAATTAAAAATGTAGATGGAAGGATGGCGACCGCCAGTGGCGCGGGATGGGAAACTTGCTATCAATATTAATTATTCGTTTTAATCGAATTTTCATACACACTTGTACACAAAAAGAGTTATTATTTTTATTAATTTTACTTTGTTGAAATATTGATACAAATATTTTTTTTTTTATATATGTATTAAATTCGATCATTGTCTGATGTAGAAAGTACCACCGTACAATTTTGAGCTTCACCAAAACTACCGGAATGAAACAACAGCAAGCAGCGTGCAAGCCAGCTTCAATCAATGCGAATTGAACCTAAAAAAAAAAAAAGGGGGGTGAAAAAAAGCACTTGCCACCCCGCGGGCGAGCCTCCCCCTGTCGGGCGGCTATTTTTCGCGGAAATAATGGAAAAAATTTCGAAACACAAAATAAAAACGCCGCAAATGAATGCGACTTATCAGTGTTGTTCCCTTTATTGTGTGCGCCTGGCGGTGTTGGTGAGCTGCAGCCGCGCGCGTGGTGGAATGCTTTAATGAACTCATCTTTTTGCGTAAACGGCCCGCTTTTTTCACAGCCAATCGCTGCGTTTGTCTTTGGAGAGGTGCATTTGGTTTTTCGAGCGTGCGTGGGTGGCGGCCACTTCTATCGATTCGTAGGAATCCAATCACTGCAGCGCGGAAAACACTCGAAACGAAATGTGAATCCGGCGTAATGTACAACCCGTGCGCGCAATCTCGAAGTCGAGGCATAAAAATCAAATAATTTATTGAATATCACTTGAATTATTGTTTTAGTTATAATTAAGGCTTGATCTTCAATAATGATAGCGACCAACCACATTTCAAGTGGAATGCTTCCTTACTACCAGTCTCTCGTTCAAGCGAAACATTTATTGATAAATACTAAGCGTATTCTTAAATATAAACGTAATTAAAAGTAACCATTTTGTCAAAAATAAATATGCATTAAACTCGTTTATAATATAATACCAACTCTATTTGCAACTTATTTAAATATTTTTAATCATATTTCCTTGTAAAATAGCAAGCGTTTTTGTTTTTCATTAAACACAGGCAATTTTAATATTCTTTTATATTTAGTCGAAAAGCCAAATTGAATTGAATAAAATACACAAAAAAACTTGACTCAATCTGTCCCCAGTTAGGTTAAAAAAGCTATCTGTGTTGGGGGTAGGCACATACATTTGACTGGGGAGAAGAGGGAGGTTTGGCCGCTTGAATAGGAAATTGAGAATAAATGAGTGGAAGGATTTTAATGAAACATTTTAAAAAATAGAGGATTTATCTTCAACTTTCAAGGAGCGAACAAATAAATAATAGGGGGTGCCCACCCCGGGGTTAAATCAAACTGAGTATTCCGCATATTGAAGCATTATGAAATTTTATCGTTCGGTTTTGATTGCGTGACTTATCAAGTTTTTTTATGATGAGTAAATTACCACGGATAAATTACCAATTTTTACTTTAAATGAGCAATTTTTATTCTTGGAATTACAAAAACTATGTAATTCGTAATTTTATAAATAAATAAAAAAAATAGGTATTATTTTTCAAAATATGACAAATATTTCCAAGATTACAAATATTTTTATATAAAATATTGCAGTAGAATGTGATTGTATCTGACAGTCTATTATACACTGTAATATGAATATTATATTATATTAATGGTTTTAATATTAACATGATTTTATTATATATTTTATTGATATATACGTTATGCTTTTATTTTATTATATGTAGGTACATAAATTATCATCTAAATCAATTTCAAGTAGGAATTCTTGCCCCCACGAATTGTTCAGGTTTCCTACACACGCCCGTTTCGGCGAAATCTTCCCGCGGGGCTACGGAAATGCCCGACCGTCTTCGGAAACGTTCGAGAGAAAAACGGTTCTCCTTCATCTTAATGCTTTTACTTGAATGAGAGAGCATATATGAAACCCGAAGGAAATTCTATAAAAAACTATTTACATGGCGTTATTTTTCTATATATATCGAACATAGTGCGCATATGCGCATTAAATTGTAAAATTTTGTAAAAAGTAAACTACCTACATGTTTATTTATGAATAAGGCATTATTACATATTTCAACAATTGATAATTTTTACCGAAAAAATTTACGTTAGAAAAAATGTTTTTGTAATTTTTACTATTGTTTAACATATTGAATTTTTGAAGTTAATTTCAGTGGATTAATCATTTTCAATATCTGGCGTCGGCAAACTTTATCCGGTCTCCGCCATTATGGCTAAACAGTGAAACACGAAGTTGCGCAATGGTCATCAAATATTCAGCGCAAAAAAAAAACACTTCATAAAAAACAGGGGTGGGGGTCCAGGGAGGCAGAGGGGAGGAGAACCCCTGCCCGTGTGCGGCGCTATTTTTTCAGATATTTCATTTATTATTGTTATTATGTTTGAAAAATTATGAAAGCCGTTCAGCGGCCCACCCCGTTTTTTCCCACCCGACTACACCCATGGGCACCCACCCTCACCCGCGCACGTCGCACACGTATTGCTCTACAGTATACGTACTTTTTACGTATGAGTGCGGGTTGTCTCTTCTCGTGTGTATCTGTAATGTCCATGTGTGGGTAAATTCATTCAACGGATAAAAAATAATCAGATTTTTCAGCGTTCATTTATAAGCGCAGGGGCGTAGTCCGGAATTGCTTTTAATGTATACTTTTTTGCATCCTTTGTCATTTCGTTTCAAATTGTTAACTGAGTAGAAATACGATATAAAGGACAGGTTCCCTATCAAAGTCCAGAAAAATAATTGTGTTATCCAACTTCAGAACATTTCAATTCGAATTACATGCGCGGACAGTGCATTTCAGTACCTTCTACAAATTACTCTCCACTTTTTAAGTCGTGTTTAAACTTTTACACTTAGGGAATTATACAAATTCTTGTCTTATGTTTATCTGAAAATGATATTCAATTTTATAAAATCTCAAATAATTTTACAGAAGTATAATATAAAATAAATATATTGTTTAACGTAACATTTTCATAAAGTGTTATTTATATATTTAATATTTAGAATATTCAACTCATTCATTGGGTTTGTATATTTTTTCATATTTAATTTTGTTTTTATGAATATCAAACCATTATTTATTCAAGATTCATTATACTTATCTCGTATTCCAATTTTCTGTAAGAAACATGGGATCTTTGGACTTATGTTTTTGTATTATTTTAATAAATAAAATGTAATTGGGAAACTCCATGTTGCTTTAGTCAAAATAAAAGGGTTCTTGCAACGAAAATAAACTTTATTTTAAACGTTAAATTAATTTTATAAATTGAGAAAGATTTTCAGTCCTAAATTACTTTGTAGTATGTAATGTAATAAGTTGAACATTTAACATTTCAAATGAATTATATAATAATATTTTATTTATTATTATATTATATTTTTAAGTTTGTTTATAATGAGGCATTAAAACAATATCTCCTAATCCATCCATCAACCATTTATTTAATCCAATCAATCAATCAAGAAAAATGGGGAAATTCTCGCGTGCGGATCTCTGCAGAGAGTAAAGTCGGGCGAGTACCATTCCAGACACAAAAAACCTCCTATTAATTACACTGAAAAAAATGAGTCGCCGCGGGCACCGGCGCCTGACACGTCCGCGATAATTTTATCCAGGATCTCATTTACAATGAAATGTGTCCGATGGCAGCTGCAATAAAAAAAGGAGGAGCACCGCACCACTCGCCACGGGCGTCTGCAATAACTCTCGCGTGTAAACAATGCTTTTGACAGTTATTTTGTGGAAAATACCTACATTTCTGGAGTAGCAGTTTACTGCTACTTATCCACAAAATAAAATGCACTCGTATTTTTTTACGTAATTTAAAATATCTATAAATATACCCCTTACACAACGGTGATGATCAATTATGTTATTTAGTCAGGTGAGTGGTGTCGTATCTTACACGTATAATATACTATACCAATTTCATGCCTTCAGAGTTTATGTCACTACTCCTAAAATATACGCAATGTTAATAACAAATAAAGCGTACAAAACACGTGGTATACAGAAAATCATCAGCAATTTCATTCGATTATGATAACTAATTTACGTCTATTAAATCTCTGTAGCGTTCAAAGGACAAGACAGAGACAGTTTTTTTAAAAATAAATACGATTAATTGGAGATGTATTTGCGTTCTAATAAGTAGAGGTAATAGTGTGCTTATACTTGAGCAGCTCTTCAATGCAGCGTTTAAATAATAAATAAATATTTTTTAAAATAGAAGGTGCTTTTTTGTAGCAGGAAGCTGGGTATTTTAACTTGGTTCGTTTCACTTGCAGTATTTAGATGGCCAGTCGGGCACCGTCCTCGGTGAAACGGCGATCTGTTACATTGCATAATACATAAGAGGGGCGCGCACACGTCACGCGGATGTACTCTTGTTCAAATTTCGTCAGAGAGGTAAAAAAAAACGCGGCGCCCTACCCAGCCTTGCAAATTATAAACTACTGCGCGCGAGACCGACTTCCGGTCGATACTTTTTCAGGCAGATATGGCAGCGATCGTTTTTCAGGCAAGTGTTAGAGCGTCATATGCCCGGAGGCTTCGTAGATATCGAAGCCTTCAGAGTCCGCCCCCTCCGCTCGCGCGGCGCACCTATTTTGATAGCTTCTGGAATTCTTTGATGTCTATTCGATTGGCGTTTTTAACGTGCTGCAGATTTGTTTTATTTATATCGGTTGGTTGTGCTAAGTGAACGCTTATGAGTATTGTATATTAATTATTATAAAATAAATATTTTTATCACGTTTTATCAATGAAAGATCAAACAGCCTATATAATATTATAATTAATAATAATTGTATAATACTCTTTTTCCAAACGTGTGTAGATTACAACATCCTCTGTTACTCAATAAATTGATTTTGTGTTGTCTTTCAGTTTTTCGATGAGGATCTCTGGTACGATCACAGCACTGAAGAAAAATTTCTAAAATTATACAATTAGCTTTTATATGAATTGAACTTGTCTCATTTTTAGAATTTATTGTTTTTTTTTGGATGAATTACCACATAAACTATACATATATATATTAATGTTAATAAAATTACGTGAAGTTTCCATTTAATCAAATGACATTGGTTGAATATTCATTGATCAATGGATTTCAACCCTAATACCGCAAATTTAGCACAACTTCAACTTGGTTATTTTTCTAATTGAAAAATATTTATTTTTATATTTGTATCATACACGTTCATCGAGAAATAATTAATTAATTCATAGAAAATGCAAACATTACCATGATCCTTCCTACTCGCATGTCGTCGTTTCAACCCCGACTGTTTCTGCTCGGCGACCGTCGGCATATTTAATTTATTTTTTTTGCATTCGACATTGCTAACAAAATACCTTCACAGGGGCAGCGTTATTAATGATCCCCCTCCCCCGTTATTGTCTCGTAGGGGGAATGATTAATCTGGTCTCGCGTTTTGTATTTTGAACATTTTTTTCAAACATTTACGATTATAACAACATTTGAAATTAGCACGGAGCTGTAGCGGCATTATGACAAGTGCTCTGATGCTACCTTTACCGCCTGCGAGGGCGACGATAAAATGGATTCCTGTTTTTACAGATGAGTGACAATTTTTCATGTTTCTAATAGAATCCACAAATTGTATTTCGTTCTTAGTGAGACGTACATCCTATGCATACATATTAATTCCTATGTACTCTAAACCTTTGTGCATACAACAGAAAATATCAGTTGAAAAATTTCATTTAGTGCCATGGTCATATTTTTGAAATACCTATCTAGTTTATTGACAAAAATATATCACATTATTTGTCATAAATGAATTTCTTCACGGGTTTTTTTTAAATTTAACATAAATATCACACTTTATTTTTTAAATATGTTATTTTTTCTATATATTTTTTAAAAAATCTCAAAAATCCTCGACCATTCATGTGAATGCTTTAACAACATCCTAGCATTTAAAAAAAAATTATCAATAAATCGTTAGCATTTTTATTGTATTTTATGAGTCGGCTTGTTGGCTGAGTGGTTACTACCGTGTTGACTTCGGATCGATGGTTCGTCGGTTCTATCAGAGATGAACACATTTTTACATACAAATGATTGAAACGTTTTCCAGAACTTGTTTTATTATAAAAGTGGTGATCTCACTGTTAAAACATTATTATCAATTTGCTAACAATAATTGCAAACAAAGTATTTGTTCAATTGTAAATTTATCATAAAATATATAAAATTGATAAAATATTTCAGCTGGTTTTATATATATACATATGAACATTTACTACTGAAATTTAAATTATTTTAATAAGTCAATTAAGTTGTAAGTATTAAAATTATCTCATGCTAACTACGGAGTATACTTCCAACCATTGTTAGAATATGTGAGTACAAGGAATACAATCACAGGCTACCGTTACTGACCTTCAATGGAAATGTGCAAACGATTTCCTGTGTCATTTTTATTTTATACTTGCAAATAACAACACAGCGATATTGAATTTTCTAATATTTTACTTATTTATTTTACGTATTTTTACTTTGAACGTGAGAACTATATTATAATATAAATGGTGTTATATGTGTTTCAAAACATTAAGAATAAATAAGTTATGTAATCTATATTTACTATCTGTATAGTTTTTTTAGTAGGTATTCGTCCTTTGCTTGTCTTTTATGATAGTTCAACAAACCTTTTAGTTCTGACTAAGAACTTTTTTATTCTGCTGCGAATGCGAAATCTTTTGTAATTTTAACGATAAAAATCTACACGGTCGTTACAACACGGCAGTATTTTTTCAACGAATCGTTCAAAAAGCAAAATTTTAAGTAAAATACTTATTTTTAATATTAATTATTAAAGTAATCGATTCACATATGAAACGCCAAAATATTTTAAAGACACGCTGACCAAATCTCCATCCAATTGAACTGCAGCGGCTATGTAATTGAGCTAGAATTTTAATCGTTACATGTAACCAATGTAGCTTGCTTTTTTTTTAAATTTCAGTTTTGCCCTTTCATTTAAAAAAATGTAAATGTGATTTTTCTGTTTGTGTGAGTGAAGAGGAATGATTCTTCAAATCTGAATAATATATAGTACAAGTATGGCTGAACTGAATGCATTTAACACGTGTGCAGTCCGTGGACGTGTAATTGTAATGCAAGATTCGTGCGGGTGTGGATCTGCGCTCTGGTGTATGAAGCACTCGTTTTCGAGTAATAAAAAAAAATTGAATCGAGCCATTAGAATAGGCGTCATTAAAAAAACTGTTTATTATAGCGAATTAAAATGCAGAGTCACGTAATTCATAATAAAACGAACATGCACCGGACCGTTACAAATGGACTCATTTAAAGGATTCGCTTTTAAAAAATTACATTTATTACGTATGTAAATGTAAATTCTGATATTGAATATTAATTCGCATTGTGTCTTGCTTTTTCCGTATCTTTTGTTCCCTGCCATTGAGTATGGAGAGTGTAGGCAATTTGGTGAATCCCATTTGAATTTTTAATATCTCATTTGAGTATCGCGGAAGACTGCCGGATGATTCTATCGCCGCATGTAATCGGAGAGATTATTGCTAGAAAGTACAACTGAATTTCAATTAAAATTGGTAAATTATTGTGAAATGATACAAGTGAGATTGTTCGAAGATATTAAAATCGTTTTGCCAAGAAAATGTGTGTTACAGATAATTACTTCATTGTATGTGAAATATTTTTTTTAAAAGCACACAATACGTTTCAAGTAAACAATACAATAAAGATTTTACAACATGATAATAATTAACAACTCAATATAAATAAAACAATAATTACCAGCAAGCGCTTATATTCCTAACATTTTTCTATTTCGTGTAACCATGTTAAATTTGGTATCTGCACAAGTTCAATTTCCATTGAAATGATTCATCTATAAGCAGTTAATCTGATTGTATTATTTTTTTTATAATTTAATTGTTCTGCCTACCCTTTCCCCCCAAAATGGCGGTCGGCCTCTCACCCCTCTCCGTTCCGGTCTTTTTAATTTCCCGTTCCATCGGATATTTTTATATTCATATTATTACATTGCGCAGCCTGTTGTGGTGTTTTACCAACACCATCGCAGATGTGCACACATCCAAGTATTCGCCGCATGTGATTATACCATCATAATGACACTAAAATCATTATCTCCATGGCTGTATTTTCGGGTATTGAAAGTGTGTAGTACCTAATTTTTCAATAATATTCAGTTGAAAATTGGTGTTGATAAAATTTAATTAAAGTTCAAAATAAAATATGTTTTGCTAAATAGTTATAAATTTGATGATAATACCGTTTATATAATAATTGGTTTTATATGTAATGAGGAGTTGATATAATCTTACGGACCACCGGAGAAATATGAGCTTTAGAATAGATCATGATTGCGGAACCAATTCTCAAAATCTACGACATAAGTTTGTCAACTGTAACACTGAAAAATATCCAAAATAATACTTTTTTTGTTTACTCCAAGGTTTTCTAACTATGCTATTTACATGTCACACTTGAGATAAAGCGTTATTTACAAAACATGTATTCAATAAATTTAATATTTTAGGAAATATAGTAAAATAATCAAAGAGTTCTAATAAGTTAAATGTGTTTTCAAGATTGCAACGAAGTGTCTTTTATTTATTGGGTATGCATCCGCAAAACCCTGAATCTGGGGTTTTCTACTAAGGGAGATTCGTAGAATCCGCCGACTGATGCCTAACGAGTCCACTGAAAAGGCGAGCCTGAAGCTTCACTAAACGTATTTAATGCGCCTGAATATTTTATTCTGATCTGATGATTCTGAAGAATCCTGGGCCTTGTAAAATTATTAAAATCAAAAATTACCTATTATAGTTAAGTCAAGTATATGACATAAAATTAAACTTATTGGAATACATAAAAGTAACATTTCCTTTATTAAGTCTTATTTAATCCTTTTATTGAATCAGATACAAAATTTCTTTTATTAAGATTAATGAACATAAATTATTATTTAGATCAACTTTTTACTTTTAAAACTGTTCAGTTAAATCAAAAAGTAGAAAAATACCGTTTTGGTATATTATGAAAATATTATTCAAGCATAAAATTATATTCCCAATAGTGTTTTATACCATATTTAAATTCCGATGTGCAGCGGTTTTGATGAATTGGAAAGGCACCGTAGGAACGCACGCCGCGAACCAAGAAAACCATTAAAACGTTATTATTTCTGTACATTTAACTGCAAATGACGCAACGTTGGATGAAAATACTCCATGCTTAGCCAATGGCGTCGGCAACTCAAGTGTGAATCTCTAAGTAATAGTAAATGCTGTTAATATTTTTAAGTGTCTGGCCGCGTTAGGTTTCATTGGTTTTCCAGCGTTTCGGGTCTAAGTGGAGAATTTTCTTTAAAATGAGCGTAATGCCAGCCCTGAAATATGCTACGAAGCCTCGACTAAGAAAAATGTATAATTAAAAATAGTCAACAGAGCCCAAAACCTTTTGATAATTTTTTGAGTAATATAATCCAAAGAAAGGTGTTGCATTCGAGACGCATGATTTTCTTAAAAACACAAGGAATATAATTGTATATTTCTCTGTCGTGAACTTACATATATAGTTCGCTTAGATTTAGATACAATATTTTGAATAATTTTAAATCGTAAATAATAAATTGCAATATAAATTAAACACATTTAATAACTGCAATTGGTTTGCAGAGTGTAGATTGCCGATTAATTGATGTGGCATTTTATGTCGTGTATTCGTGTTTAAAGGAATGTTATTTTCTTAGTTTTTGTAATCTCTATCTAATGACGATTAAATTAAAAATTAAAAAACTAATTATAAAACATGTTTTATGCCATTTTATATGCTTCCTCTTTGCCGTGCAACCTATCTGCAATGTGAACGTCAGCGAAATATTTTTGTCACAAAATTAAAATAGGGAGTACATTTCACATCATTTGAGTTTAGTTTCTTGCTTTTTAACTGGCTTTTTTGCCCGTCAATAGTCAAACGGCTCGGACAACCGAGTCAAGGTTTTTGAAACCCCCGGCCGAATTTTCCTGCAATCGAGTAGATTCGTCCATAACCCCGCGTGTTTGTTTAGGGCGGCTGTAGTGATGGTCCCCCTTTGTCCTGCTTTTGGTCCTTTTTGCAATCGGCTTCCGTTTTTTTGCCGACGGCGCCGCGCGGCCCATGGACGATGCGCGGCTCGCGGACCGATTTCCGGAAATTAAATCCAAATCTTATATATTTATTTGCCATTGTTAATGTTGAGTTAAATTTAAAAATATTTATCACGTTGTAAGATAATTGAGTACTTATTACATTTTTTGTTAAGTGGTTGCGTTGACTTGAGAACGTTAAAAAATTTAAATTAAATTTAAAGCTTATTTATTTTCTTTTTGTTAATTTATAATAGTTGTAAGGGCTATGCTTACAATTGGCTAAGGTGATGCGTACACGGATTTCTTTATTTTTATTATTGAGCAGATAAAAATATATGTGAAAAACCCTTTTTTGAGTTTAAGAAAACATTTAGTTGGATCAAAAATAGTTGTTGTTGTGGTTAATTTTGGGGAAACTTTGTTTTAAGAAACCATATTTTTTTTTAAGTGTATTTTTGTAGACAATTCTGATAAAATAAATATGTGCATTGACAAGAAATTCTCTAATACTCATCCTATAAAAAATACACATCTACAATCATCGATGCTCAATACATTATTTATTATAAATTAAAACAAATAACACACACACACTTAAAGTTTGTGCCACGATTATCAACCAGCAAAAGCACGGAATTCCATTTTAATATTTTCAATACAATACTTTAGTGACTTCGCCATATGTAAATTCAATCTTACCAAATTGAGTCTGAAGCTTTGATGTCAAGAGATTGTGAATGTGAAAAATGTATCACAGCATCATGGATATTGTACTATTGGCGGGTGTCCTCACGTTGCAATACGGTTCGGGCGTTGCTACAGCTTTCCAAAACCGGTCACCAATAAGATGAACATGTGGAAGAATCGCTGAAACGTATTGTGTTTGAAAAGTATTAAGAAGATATAAGTAGTATTTCAATCAAGGGGGTAAGTGCGGGGGGCGAGTCCTCCTCGGGCAGGAGCGGGGTGGGCCCGCGGCACACAAAGCCGGCGTCATTGTCGATCGGCCCTTTGAAGCGATTCTGATCTTTGCGGGCCGCGGGCCGTGCATATGCGCCCCGGGGCGGGCGGCGCGCCAGCTCGGGTGGCATTCCCCTGCGCCCGCCCCGCCGATTCTTTTATATTTTTTAGCGATACCGGATGGATTATGCGCGCGGGCGTGTGCGTGCGGCGCCTGTGTGGGTGCAGTGCTTCCGTCTATGAGGATTGATCGGTCAAACGCCCTGATTGTATCATTGCGAATCGCGTAACGATAGAAAAAGAAAAAAAAAATGCGACGCTTTCGCGTATTGATTTTGTGTGCTCCTCGCTTATAGATGGCGGCTAAACAGAAACAAACTCGGCGCAGCATCGGCCGATACAATCGCGGAAGCGCGAAAAAATAAATATCATTCAACAATGTCAGGAGTGCAAAATCGCACTGCCGATGAATTTCTTGACACCCGAAATAACTTGATTTTTTTTCAAAAATAATGAACATTTAAGTCCCTATCTTAACTATTCTTTATTTTTGCACATATTGTTATACCGAACGGTTGGGTGTAAAGATAATCAGAAATCAACAATGCATCTTCAGAACTGCATCGAATGCAACTCGCAAGTAGTTTTCAGACAATACTCATATGTCTTCAATAATAATTGATTTCTTTTTATCCTTGTGTAAATAACAACAGCAAGAACTACTATTGTAAAAACGTTAATCTGATCATTTAAAAATTAAAATTGTATTTTAACTTTATCACCAAAATAGATAAGAATTGTTTTCGTTTTGTGGAATAAAATAATATAACAGTGTTATAGAATAAAATAACTATGTTTCTGTTAAGAATTCATTTTCATACTTCATGAAAACGCGTTTATTAGAACGGAAATAATGTGCTGATTTTTATATTTTTTGCAATAATCAACGTTAATTGTTTACTGGCTGGTTAATTGTTAATGTATAAGGTCTTACTGTTATTTCGATATTTTTGCAAATATATATTTTTAATTAATATAGAAATTTGAATAATTGAATTTTTTGAAATTTGAATCATTGATAGTATATGTAGCAAAAGCTCTTGTGTCTGAAAATAAACGCTATTTTCAGGCAGTGCAATCGTCATTAGATCGACAAGTTTAGGAAGCGCGGCGCGGACTGCGCGGGCCGCTGGTGTGAGTGCGTGCAACCCCACACAGATGCAGCGGCCGCATGTGTGCGTGTTGTCGATGCAGTTTTTTTAATTTTTTTTCGTTCGCTGAAATAATGGGAACAAATGCGGAAAAACGTCCCCCCGCCCCCCCCGCCGGGGGTCGGGGTGGGGCGGGAGGGCCTGTACACATAATGCCGAAGCTTTTTTTATTCCTCATAATTTATAAATGTTTCATTAGAGTATTGAGCGCGATACAAAAATGCTCGGGATGCGCCATTAAAAATGGCCACCGCATCACAGTACTTGTGGCAATGTCGGAATTAAAATTTAGGGTGTAATTTGTTGATTTAATTTTGAAGTGAAAATTACAAATATATTCTATGTTTTAACCCTATAAATATGCCAGTTAATATTATCTAAAACAATTCATAGCAATAGTTAATCATGAATAAATGCGTTTGACCTTTGGTAAATATTTTCTCTCCGTTTTTACTATCGTTAATACTATCTAAATATCAAACTTATCTTTGAAGTTCACTGATAGAATAATTAACTTAAAATTAGACGTATCTGTTTATTATTTTACCATGAATTACATAAAATATTTTGAGACTTAGTTAACTCTTCTTGTACCTTCTGCGTAGATATTTCAATAATCAAATATATCAAAGGAACAACGAACAGCGTATACAATCAAGGCTTCGATCTTATTAAATCTACAATAACAATTCGTCGAAGTCCTCGGTCTTATCGAGCCTCCAGGACGCGTGTGTCTCCGCGGCCAGGGTTGATTTACATCCCCATCTTTCAACGTCAGGCGGCCGGCGTCATCTGCCGCCGCCATCGCCGCAATGTCCGTCATGACACCATCTGGACGGTCAGCATGCAACGCCGTCTTCCCCCCAAGAATGCCAACGAAGGGAATCAAAATTCACAAACCAAAGCCTTCATCCTTTTGTTCGATAATATTTTCAAAATTCAAGATACCGTAAATTACCAAAACACGTTTGAGATATATTAAGTTAAATTATATTAATTTTCTCTGAAATTTTAGACTTACACAAATACACTTGTTGTTTTAAGGTAGAATGTATATTCGATGTGAAATATTGAATAGATATTTTATATGATATATTTTTATATTTTAAAATATTCATAACATAAAACAAATTTAATATGCAATATAAAAATTGTGATGAAATTTAAATTATTATTGAATCGATTATTCAAAGAACACCTCCAAGCATAACTTCCATCCCATCTAATCTTTGTGCTTATAATTTTGTTGTTTCAGCAGATAAATAATAAAATATTTTTAATACTTTTTTTTAAAATTCATTCAGAACGAGGTTAGTCTTGCCTTTTAGATATTTTAAAGTAAAATTAAAAAAGTAAAAAAAAATCAGTGTTAACTTGTAGTGCTATTTTACTATGAACCGAGTAAATTTTCGACAATAACTTTTGAGTGAATGTCTTTCTTTAACAACTGATTAAAATTATATTTCAGTATACTTTTTATTATAATATTCATGTATTTGTTGGATTATCGAATATATCGTATTCCATCATCAGCATCTATATTATTATCATAAAGTGTGATTGATTGTTTTTTACATTTTCCCACGATATTTGGGCATTTTTTATGTTAAATCTCGTCTCATATTTAAAAATATTTTTTGCTACGCTCGAAACTGTCCATGAATAAATTTGTATCAATTCAAATAAAATTATAGGTGCGTCACTTATAACGGGCAATTAACCCAGTTGCCTGATAATTATCCACATTCCAGAGACTACAATACTTATCATAACTAAAGTAGGTATGTGTAATTATTTGAACTTTGAGTTATTACTCATTGGGCGGTTGTCATTATTTCCGGTTTTTTCTTTTTTTCATTCGACGACAATCTTATTCAAAATGTCCGCCGCGTTCAGGACGAGTAGTTGAATAATCGGACTTTCAAAATACATTAAAAGTAAGTAGTCGTATTAACCGAGATATAAAATATGGTAATACTATTTGGCTGGTCTAGTTATCGCTAATAAATACCCGAGACACCGTCTTCCCCGCGTGTTTATCATAATGCAGAGGCTCGCTAGATTCCCTTGCCCGTAATTATGCGCAATAAATAAAGTTACCGAGTTGTTTTTTGTTCGAGATATTACCGACTCATTTAAATAAATCACGGGTACCTTCCTTATTACGTGTTTGTTTAATGACGCAAATATGTGGAGTGAAATAATAATCTCGACCGAGAAAAATATTCACACCTACGGGGCTTGTACAAACCCGAAATCGAAAAATACTCCTTAAATATTGTCTGATATATATAATACACATTTTTAATTTTACCTATAAACATTTGATTTTTTTTTTTTGAGTAATATATTTTGTGTTTCGTTTTTATGTTTATTTTTGTATTCCTAATTATAATTATTATAATCCAAGCGTATCTTTCTTACCATAATTTGTTTCATAGAAAAATATCAGTATACTCTAAACGATTGTATTAATTGTATGATTGTTTGAAAATGCCAATATTTATACAATAATACTATAGTTCATGGTGGCTCTCAGCAGTTGCTGTATGCAGAACTGCAGCCATGATTAAACAAAAACTTTCTAGCGAGCACCCATAACTCTCCGCGGATGCAGAAAATTCATCAATGTCAATTCTAAAAGTCCGATTGCGTAGCGCGTCGGGTTTCCGAATGGAAGATAAAACAAGAGAAGCATTAAGGGGCGCGTCCTCGTCGCGAAATACTTTATTACCGCGATTAAAAAATAATTTATAACGAAATGTAGGGAATAATTTATTACGGCCCCATCATTTTTTAATCTGGCAATAGTTTTTCGTTCGCTTCGATACAATATTGCGAAAAAATGGCCGGTTTTTTCCGCTCGGCTTTCCGTTTTTAATTCGAACTAAAGATAACGTTTGGATAAAAATTATGATTAATTGACGTTTTGTCGGTCCGCACGACGCGGTTCTCGGGTAATTTTGTGTAATAACGCTAAACAAATAATATATTTAGGGATTAGATTAATTTTAAATTTAAGTATTTGGCAATGTATTTTTTGTCTGTCTTGTATTTCTATTTACAAATAACAACCTCCATAAAATATATATTCATAAATATATTGAAACATAATACAACGCAAGATTAAATATTTTTGAAACGTAGTTACTTGTTGTATTTATAAAATTAAGTGAGTTAAAAATTGCAGTGTTTATTTTTTTAGAGTGCTAATTGCATATTTGTAGTGTTACAGAAAAATAATCTGTAAAGATAAATATTATGATTTGAAAATAAAAACTAAGAATTTAAATGGTTTTCTTGCAGTAATAATGTTTCAATGAATTACAGTTAGTTAAACGGGAACTTAATTTTTATGGGGTGTTAAATTAAAGAAAAATATAACTAACTTGTAATATGAATAAGGCTATTGAATTGTATTTTCTACATGCATGAAGCACATGTTTAGGCTTACAGTACACATAAATAATACTACTTGTTAATCTTCCGTTACAAAAACGAGTGTTGAGAATCAGACTTTAATATAAATCTAACGTTTATTTTTTAAAGGTAGGGAGAGATTTCCCACGCGTCAATTACAGCCTTCTGATATAATTTCAAGGTCTAATTGTAAAAATAAACATATTATTAACTAACATTGTAAAAGCAGGAGCTGTGAATGTGTTAATTTGGTTACAAATATATTTTTCTATAGTTTTTTTAAATCTTTTTACAACAGATAGCTAATAAAAAATATGCGTTTTCTTAAAAAGTCTCAGAAAGATATATTTTTAATTATCGTGTTTAATCGTAGTTATTTTAGTTAATCATAGATTATTTTAATAGATTTTGGACTAGCAGAATTAAAAAAAATTATAATTTATGTAAATCGTGGAATAATAGTATAATAAATTATTATCTTTGCATCTATTCCCTGCACTTTTGAAACTCCACAGGGATTGCATATTGCTCAATTTGGCAATTTTATATCGTTAATTTTATAGAAAAAATTCCAATGGTATGAAATCTTTTTTTTTTAAACATTATTACAATGAAATATCAGTTTAATTGTAGAAGAGACAGACAAAATAAGATTTACCAAATCATTAAAAGTGAAACCGCTGTCTCATTAAATTATTGAGATTAAGTAGACTAATTTTAACATATTTATTTTCAATATGATTTACTTGAACAATATTGCTCTAAATACCAATAATCATTATCTACAACAGGTTTGTACGAGTTTCTTTCCTGGAAAACTATATTTTTACCATGTAATTAAATAAAAAAACATGTATACAATAAAATTCTAGATCAGTAACCTTACCGTGCAATAACTTGAAAACCATTCTTATCTTGATAAATCGCAAAAATGTATCAACCACGTAAAAATGCATATATAAAACTTCATACACATACGCGTATAATAAGTTTTAGTGCACATTTTTCGTAATTAAATGCAATAAAAATGTGTTTTTCAATACATACTGAAATGTGGGTTTAATAAAAACAAATATGCTGTGATAGCAATATATTCTTGCTTTAAAATCAAAGTTAACAGTCGAGTATTAAGCAGCAAGAGTCAGTTTTTCTTATGTATAAAAGAGCGTTTTATTTTTAATGGTTACGAAATTTATAACCATAAAAAAACATATTACATTTTTGAAGTGAGTGAAATTGAGTGAAATTTACAACGTTTCCATACTCTTAGAATTACCACCTCTGGGAAACTTGGATATGAAAGAACTCTTTGAAATTTTAGCAGTAAACAATTCTTGGATAGAGACAGGAAGACTTCATTCCATAGAAAAAAGCAGTCAAAGCTGATTTTCCGAAATTGTTTTTAGACAAAAATTATAATTATAAATTTATTATTTTAGCGTATATATATTTTTTTTTAAATATTAAGTTTAATATCAATTTATTATATCAATTTTTTTATAAAAACATAACTCTTATATTAATTTTAGAACAATACTACAAATGAAAAGACTTTTAATCGGTACTTCAACTCAGCCTCTTGGATTTGCGACTCATGACAAGAAGCATCTATATGGATTATAATTACTATTTTATTATTTTTTCTCTATTCTAAACTTCAATGTTAAATTTGGCTATTAACCAATCAAAGTTACGTATCAGGATTTTGCTTCTTCGGTTTTAAAATGATGTGTGCTTAGCTGTAATGAAAATTATAACAATCGAACAATAACATGCGCTGTCTTTTATAAAGTACGTGTACTTTAAATTTTTTAGATCTAATGTTAAAGGTGCCTCGATGAGCAAATCCAAAATATCAAATATATATTAATATTTTTTTTTATTTATTTGTGTTTCGATAGCTAACAAATCGTTTGCTTTAAGAAGGTGTTCGGTTGAGTAAGGCTTAAGAGCTAAGAGGCTTTGCTGGCGCCGCCCCTTACGGCAGCACTTGGTCTCCAGAGCCTCCCTGCGCATCACGCAAGTGTGACCCGCAGGCTCTGCAGGCTCAGCGCAGATTGCTCCGATCACTGCTCACTGCAACCATTGCATTAAAAATAGCGTATATTCTATATACGCTATCACCATCATTTTAACACATTTACGTATAAATCACCCATTCAGAGCATAAATATTAAGACGACATTCCATACGCAACTTAAATGAATTATCGCCTAAATATATAGCTAAAATATATTTGTAAATGTTTTTGATTTGATATTGAAAATAAATATTAAACACGAATCCCATAATATGAGAAAATTAATCAGTCTTAGATTTAACATGCACATGTTTCTCTTCGCTTAAAAAAATATTTATTTTCTGTGTAAACTTTTTCACAACATCAAAAATTATCCGTGAATTTGTGTTATTTTCTTCGAAAAGGTGGGGCAGATCATTAATAATTATAAAATTATGTTCATTTTGATAGGTAATCAATGGTTTTTTTCTATGCATCATCATAAATTTTCCCGAAAACTATATACTAACATAGAGGTACACAAGTATATTATTTTTTTAATGTTACAAACAAAACTCCGTTCGGCCTTATTATGGGGAATTAACCCAAACGACCCGCCAGAATGTTCTCCCAGCATCCGTGCCATCCAGCCAAAGCACTCCTCAATAATTATATCAAACAGCCTTTTTAATATCGATTAATAATTACGATTTATCGACATGCCTCGGCAGCGTCCTACACACGGTATAATCTCTCACTATACATCACTTCTGCCTTAATAATGACCCTCGGATTTCTACGATTTTTTGTATTATTATTTGGAATTAATTATTCGTTATATGGACATACTCTTCCATAATTACCGCTCGGGATGCTATAAATTATAAGACGTGTAATTATTATCGGCGCAGACGCCTTGACGGACTAATTGTATGAGAGCCCCGGAGTCTGGCGCGGCCGTTCTTCCCCGAGAGCTGTGCGCCGATGTTTTCTTATTGTTTTACGGTTGCTAAGTGTATAGATTATCAATGTAAAGTAACACTTAGCATTAATGTAAATGAAGTTTTGCGTTATTAAAATGTGAGTACATTAAAACATTAAAAGCCCTGCGTAATACACTACCATTTAGAGAAATAACTTTTTCTTCACGAATCAAAAACTGCTAGCTACAAACTTTTCATAATATTTTTACACATATATGATAATTAATATTTTTATATAAATAAATTTGTACATGTTACTAAAATATATCTCATATACTTCATAGTTAACATTGCAATAGTTGTTAGAGTATGCTTTAATTGAAATAACAACGTAGGAAGTTAATAAAACAATGCATAGTTACAAAAAAAATAGATAAATCTATCAGTGTCATTATGTTGGCTAATTCAACATCCGTGGCTGATGACATAATAATTATTGTAAGACGTAGTTAGACAAGTGCAGACTGTCTCCGCAGCTCTTCTAAAGCTACATAAAGCATACACCGCATACGTGAGAGTAATGTTACATAAATAATAATTATGTATACACACAAAATGTATTGTCTCTATCAGAACCGCCAATCTCAGGTGTGAGTTAGTATGGGAAGGTGTTGAAATAAATCAAGCCACTTAATAGCAGAAGAATATGGACTTTCTCTTATAAAGATCTATAAAGTACTTTTTTATGTGAAGAACTGATATTCGGTGTTATTTATTATTGTTTCATTTAAATTTACTGAAATACCTCCCGTGAATCACGTTCAAGTACTATTTCATCAGTCTGTAAGTGAATCTTTATCCCACACGTTACTGAATGCAAACTGGTAATTATACCTAGGAAATTTAATGCTAAAGGATCGTAAAAATTGTTTTGAACTTTTTTACTATAATAACTTATACTAAGCATTTTATTTAAAATTTAAATAAATGAAAACAACTACGGTTTAAATATTTCAAAGTTCACGGAATTTCACATATATTGTTTAAAAAAATAACTATCTTTTAGGTATAAAAAATAAAACGTCGTTTATTTGATTATAAAATATTAAAAAACTTTCGATAATTCAAAGCAAAGTTTTATGTGGTTATTCAAATGAGCTTCATTTCTTTAAATTATTATTGCTTTTGCCAATAGATATGATAGCAAAAGCAATAACATTTTCTTTTGTGACATTTATACATGATGACTGATTCTCAATACGAAAAAATGAATAATTCTATTAACTTGATAAGAATACGTGTATATATATATCTAATTAAGCAATTTTTAATCACAACCTAGGTATAAATAATGTAGCTCTAGTAGCTCGTATAAATTCCATTAAAAACATCTAATATAATACCGGGCAGATAGTGTTTGCGAGTACATAATGCAGACGTCGATCATACTTTACGAGGGAGCATCTAAGTTCGGGCATCTCTTAGGTTATTACACGCATCGATGGCTTGAAAATAGATCGATAGGTTGGAGACCGGCTAAGACGCGGGGAAGATCGCCACCCGATCCAGTCTGGCCTGAAACAACCAAAAAACGCTGAAAAATTACTGTAATACGTATTTACGTAAGCCTTTCGCAGAAGACTTGTTTAATAATAGCTTTTTCACGCTAGAGCGGGCGGAGTCCGGGCGAGAGATCTGAAATATTGTAGATTGTCATGGTGAAATAAATAATAAAATAAAACCTCTTTAATAACTTTGCAATCTTCTTAATAGCTCGATTTTTTTAAAGGGTATGCTAATTTTAGAAACTAATTTAACTTTATTTAAATATATTATACTTGTGGTTCAATGGAGGCAAGTACGGATGACCTGAGGTCTTATATTAGCTATCTATCTTATGATTGAACGGAGCCGATTGGCTTGTTTGCTCAGTGGGTACAACCGAGAGTTCGTGGGTTCAATTCTCGTGCTAATAGGAGAATTCCAATTCGACATTATTGAGCTGACTGCTTGTGGGGTTTTGGTAGGTTTGAGATATATTTATTAAAAAAGGTGTGTATCTATAGATCTGATACTAAAATTATAATTTTTGAATTTGGTCAACCTTGCATGATAATTTCGGTCAAATGTATTTTTTTAAATATTATATAACTAGGCTATCAAAAACCCTAATTTTTTTAAACAACACGGCTCTTTGAAAATTAAAAATAAAAATGGTTAATATTTTAATATGTGTTATTAGTATATATTTTATAGTTGTTTTCTCATAACACATACAATATTATAATACATATTTAATATAAAAAAAAGTTACTTGTCGGGTATGCAATAGAAAAACCTTAATTAAATTATAATTTAAAAAACATTTTATATTTTTGAAAATCACTGCTGAGATTTTCGTGAGTACGTACCACTTCGACATTTTTTATTTTCTCTGAGATTTTAAATATTTAAGTTGATATGTTTCTAGATGGTTTATATCATATTAAAAAGTTTCGTTTGCGCGCCTTGCGTCTTTACCAAGCCAGGCTGCGTTAGGTTAGGTTATTATTTCACGACGCCATAATGTCAGGAGATACTTCATCCAGGCGGAGCTTCCCCGTCCACATCGATCCACCTCTGCGCGAGCAACTGCAAGTCCCGGCTATAGCGATCATATTAGGAATCTCTCGATGGCTTAATGTATTCACGTCACCGTAACAATGCAAGTCATTACATATAGCCGCGCGCCAGGCGGCGGGTAATCTTATTACATTTACATATTAATCAAGGGATTTTAATTATCCCCTCCCCGCTGCTCCCCTCCCCTCCGCCCCATCCCCCGCACTTGGAGATGCGCCTGTGAGGGTGCAGCGTGTACCGAAAGCGGATGACTTCGCTGCAAATATTAGCAATTTAATGGAATATTATAATTTAAATAAAATTTAACTACCAGCTGTTTTACTTGTATGATAATTATATTAAATACATATTCATTTGATTTTTCAGTAGTTGGTTTTATATTATTCATATACAATATATATATTTTTTATATCTGTTGACATGTTTTTATTTATTTGATATGAAAAATATATAAAAAATAAATCTATTAAGGTAAACGCCGTATTATTAGAAACAAAAAAATAATAATTCATTTATCAACTCTAGTTATAACAACACTATATATATTTTTAATTACTATCGATTTTCGATACTTTGTCTATCATCCCTGTGTAGTTTAGTAACATTAATGTTAATTGTATTTCAAATTCAACTTAAATGATTCGTAAGACTTATTTGCATTATGATATTTCTTTTATAACTCAAAAGGTTCAATTGATTTGTTTCGAATTGATAAAAAAAAAAAAAAATTCTCTCGCTTGCCTGTGTCCGTAAAAATCACGATCCGCACTTCGTACAAGCTGCGGTGATACAATTGAGTTATTGTTGTATAACTGTTGGTAAGTGGAGTCGGTAGGAGCCCTCGCCGAGTCCGGCCCACCATGACCCGACACCGCTTAATACGCATGGAAACAAGCCACCATTGCTACTCTATTAACATAACTAGTTAGGGAGAATGTTCTAATAGTCTGATGTTTTTTTCCACTTCATTAAAGCGAATTTCGCATAAATTGTTTTGCCGATGATTGAGTTTTTTTTTAATTAAAGCTCTCTAGCTACCGTGCTACCGTTCGTGATTTGTAATTCAATTTTGATATTTTAATTTTTGGTAGATGAATGTGCGGCCCGGGTGCCGCCGTAGTTGAATAACCCTTTGTATCGAATTATTTTCTGTTTATACTTTAATCGATTACGGCATTACACGATCGACTTTGAAATGTAATTAAAAAAAACTTACTCTCGAATTATATTCTCACATCGCGTTGTTATTATTAATCAGAAGTCTATTATTATATTAATTGTCAGAAGCCGACAGCGACGCAACAAAATCAAATATCTCGGTCGTCGCTATCGCCCCGGGTTCTCTCGCTTCCACTCCGCCGCGCGCCAATATCCAGTGCATCTTCATACGTATCTGCAGCGTCCGACCCGCGATGAATCTACATAATTAACCATTGTAGTGTTAGTGTATCCATAATTGTGAAGTTTACGCCGAATCCATCCCGCCTTGCCGGGCGCCGCCACCGAAAGGGTTGCCCCCGCCGCCTGCCCCCGCCCCCTTCTGTTCCTATTCCCTCGAAATTCGCCTCCACCCCCGATCCACCCCCGCCCGCCCCAAGGAGGGGAGCCTCGGCTAACATCGTGCGAACCTCATTTACATTAACCAATGATTCAAACTTGCTGCTGTCTGAGTGGACGCGCTGGTGTGCGGGCCGGCCGCTGTCTGTGCTTTTGTTTGTCCGGGGAGTGTTGGTGAGCTCGCTCCCGCCGCCGCCCGCTGCTGGTGTTCGTGCCCGTAATTACAATGATTACTGAGAAAATTCAATTTATGGGGCGATATTACAGTAATTATTTTGGGGAGAATTCAATCTTGACTAGTTTCGATAGTTTAGACTATTCCAATGCGGCCCGCCCGAAGAAAATGCTAATTCGAATTCCGACTCAAAAATGTATTACTTGCGCGAGCAAAAATAACATAAGTCACGATTGGCACTCAGTTCGTTCTGATTGTATATTTAAGTCTAAGTACTCCGTTGTTACGCAGCGCGATCGCGCGGGCGTCTAACTCGATAACGGCAATACGAAAACATGCAAATTCGAGCCCGCTTGATATACTGCGAAATTAATTTAAAAGGCATTTGATTATATCACTGGAAACTTTGAAACACCTCACCGAAAGAGCAGCCGACACACAGACAGCCGCGCGCCCCGCAGCTCGCCGGCGTCGGTCTCCCCGGCGATACGTGTGTGTTTAAGGTACGAGTACGTTCAAGGTGTACGTGTACATTTAAGTGTATTTCGACCCTCGGGTTTCGAATGCCTTCGATAAGTAGATGTAGAGAATCTAATTATATTCCCAGACTTTGATAAATATACTACGTACGGAGCTAGTGTTGGGTTCCTAATGATTGTGCTTTTGTGCGAACTGTATTGTGAGCCGGTTCGAAAGCTGTAGCGATGTAGCCACGGCGCTATACAATGTTGGACTATATTTATATAACTGTTCAGAATTTAGATCCATAGTTATATGGCAGGTTAGACATTCTGTTGTACTATACTATATTCCACTGTTCTATTAGCAAGTTAGATATTAAGTTGTACGGAATTTCGTGCATAGTATGGACGTGTATCGGTGGTTGTACGGAGCATTTGCATAATTAAGGTAGTTTACTGATTGTATCTTATTTTATGTCAGTGACAGTTCAACTATCTTATGAGTGTGAGGGTGAGCCCTGAAGGGTCATTTTTTATATATTTGCACTTCAGTGGACAATAGAGGCTATTAATAATATAATTATCAAACTGACTTAAAAGCGAATACTACATAATCAAATTTTACTCGAATCAATGTAAAAAAAATAACTTCAAGTATTTATATTACTAAAAATAAATACTTTAACACTCCGCAGGCCTGCTTCAAGTAATTGAACCTTTTACTAGAGCATCGAACTGAGCATTCGTGTCGAAACTTCTGTCTGATATTATTTATAAAACTTTTATCACGCCATGTTCAGACTGGCCGTTTAACTTTGGATGTTCGCAAATGCGCCAAAGATTTTTAAATTTCTGTTTTTTATTAGAATAAGTTTATGAAAAGTCTGCTGCGGTTTTAATTGTATAAATATTTGATATTAAACGCATAGGCGCACTGTAATAAAAATATATGACCGCACGGAAATATTATTTTTGAGTGAGCACATTCAAAAATTAATATGATTTGTACTTTACACAAATATATTTGGATGTTAAAAATTATTTATATATATTTAAAACTGCAAAAAATCAGGGTGTTTATTTTTTCAGAAATTTGAGATAATTATTTATCCAAAGTATTTATTTTACATTGAACTCATACATCAATTCTCGCAAGAAATACCGAGTATTTACGTTCAGTGGGGTTGAATAATATTTTTGCAAGTGGCCCGACGGCCGGGCCGGGTCGCCTGGCAAATGAACTGGATTGCAATAGTACTGGCGTTTATTTACCTTTGATTCAGGCCGTCACATCTCCGGCGGACAGAGCACCCCCGCCCGCCCACCCCCGCCCTGCCCGCCGCCCCCTCATTTGAATTTCTAACCAAGACACCCCCTTGCAATTATTGGATTAATGTAAATTACGACGCTACGAGAGGGACGCTATTCGTATAAGGCTGCGCTTGTCAAAGTTTATCGGTAACGGATTGAGTTCGCAGGTTTTAGGGGTAGTTTTTGTATCCAGCTGATACAAACGTATTTTACCAATAACAAGTATACGCGATGAATAAAAAATCAGGTATCACAATTAAATTGTATTAAATAAAATACAATCTTTTAGTGTCCAGTTTTGTGTATTTTAATGACCCTTTATATACGTGTTGCACTAAAATAGCTTATAAATCTTCCTGCGTGCAAATATTTGGATTATTCTACAATTCATTAATTTTTATCTTAGAGTAATCCTCTGATCAAAATTTGTAATATGTTTATAGTGATGAGTAGGTCATTAAAGTATATTTTTGGTGTTAAATCACGATTAAAAAAATATTCAAGGAGATGATAACATGATAAAATATACCCAAAAGATAATTATAACATAAAATGTTTTATTTCTTTTTTTTTTAAATTAAGTTTTAAAAAATTATTCGTTGTGAAAATATATTATTACTGCGACCTATATCATCAAGAGGCTCGATTGACACCTTTTGATATAGTGGATGTTACCGTGTCGAGTATTTATTTTTATCGGGCTTGTAACGTGGAACCACTGAAGCAAGGGTTGAAGGCAGAGCAGAGAGGGCCAGGAGGGGGTCCGTAATTATAAACGTTGGTGCTTGTTGCAAATGTTGGAAATAATTAATGCCGTCGCCGACCCGCCGGAATAATCGATGCGAAGATTTCAACCACCCACCCCTCCTTTCGCCCTGCCTTTGAGGACGACCCATCGATTAAAAATCGGCTGTGTTTCATATTGGGTGGATGAGTCTTTGACAACTCGACGGAGGCAAACATTGGATTGATATTATTTCGTGGTTGGTCTTTTGAAAAGATTGGACATTTCGATATTCCTCCGATAATTATAATTATTGGAACATCTAAAAAATATGCTTTTATACTTTATTTATTATTGCGTGATTAAAAACAATGATGTTTTGAACTTTATTTTCTAATATTTTATAAAATTCACAAACATTTAGTTTACTTATTGGTGATTAATCTTGCTTGCCCTAAAATGGTTATATTTTAAATTTACTATATAGTCCGAAGGAGTATATGTATAGAAGAACCCGGGGACCCACTACTATTTTCTCCTTATAAAACTATTAACACTGGCTCAGCATGAGTATATGCTCAGTGAAATGGTCACCAACCTCCTCTGAGGAGAGGCACTTGATGAAGAAGATATAGTCAAACTATTGACAAAATAATGCAGGTACACTAAGTTAGCCAAGGTTTTGCTAAAATAATAAAACAACGTCTTTTTTAAATTTATGATAATGTGTATGCGATAATTTTATTTTAGTGTATTATTCAAAAAATATATATTCATTAGGTAACTTTTATATATCTTAATTTTCACATACTTTGTAATCAACGAATCTCAGGTATACTCACAATCCAAAAATATCTTGAGTATTATCGCCGAAGTTCTGGAAAAGTTTGTTCGAATTACAGAAGATCCATCTAATGGCGATTAATTTATATATGATGGGCATTACGACGGAATTAGTAAGAGAGACGTCGCATTAGCACCTCCTCATTGTCTAGCCGCGAGTAACGCTCATTTCGTTAATTGATCGAATCAATTTTATGGCCATACTTGAGTGTTAAATTATTATTGAGAAAATTACCTAATAGCTTTGTTTTGTAACTCCCCGGTAACGAATTACGACTCACATGTCTTAATTGATTGGTGGATAAATATAACCGAGAAATATGTAAACGCCAAATAACTAGAAGATAGCTACATTTATATTATTATTACATGTCAGCGCTTTCACCTTTTTATGGCTTCATCACATGTTGTTAAGACGAAAGTGTTGGCAAATGTTAAAAATGATTACTTATTGAAAATTTGGTTTGTTGTATATTAAATGATTCGATATCAACATGTCGCGTAAGCTTGAGAAAAACTTATGCTTAAAAGATTAATTCTAAAATCTGAATTTAAATTTATGCAAGTGTATTTCACAACAAATGACTAGAAAAATCCTGGGAATTCTATTTATCATTGTTTCGGTTTATATGTAAATTAATAGTCGAAGAACGCATTGTACAATGTATTTATATTTACAATTATTAACATAACAATTTTTCAAAAGAATAAACAAATATAATTAAAAAATATAAACCGATTTAATTTATAAGGTAAAAACCCAAAATTTTATGTTTCAAAACTAACGTCTATTGTTGTACATAACTGTTCAAAAAAGTGCTGGTTATTCATACAAAAAAAATTAATAAATAAAATAATGTGCATATAAAAATAATTTAAAATGCACTTTAACGGCACACGTCGCAAAACAATAATAAACCGTGCTTAAAATTAAACACAAAACGCGACATACAGAGAGGAATGAATTAAATCTGCAAGAGTGGATTTATGAATAACCTATTTAGCGGGCCGCCGGGAGCGCGGGGGTGTGCAGGGCCCGCACGATTGCCTCCTCTTTCGGCTTAAAGGAAAGCTTGCCAAAGGAAAAGTGGTGGAAAACTGGCGGCGTGAACACGCCGGGGGGATCAAGTGGAGGCAACAGGTGATCGCGGCCGCCGCACGCCACCGCCACCGCCACCGCCCCCGCCGCTTTACTACAATTTAAGTTTTTCGAATTACGCCCGAGTAACATGAGCCTGTGAGGTTAGAATTTTTCTTGTTGAAGGATGTAACTTGAAACAATACAGTTTGTGTTTATATTTATCTGAAGATTTAACGCGAGAGTTGCATTTCTTTAACGAGTTTGTCGAACATTACAATTATGATGATACTTGAAGTAATACAGATGACCTGATACCTTTTGGTGTTATTAAAATCTATGAAATATATAACATTTTGTTTGATGAGCTTTGGATATTTTCTTGAATAATACACAATTATGGTCTCCTGCTATTGTTTCTATTGCCTGATGCAGAAGGAGTATCATGTCTAAACCCCAGAACATTGTAAGTATGTAGAGGATTATATTATAAGGCTATTGGGCAACGGCAACACGCAGACTTTTCGCTCCAATATAATACGGTGTAGAAGGATTCGGGATCCACTACACTATTTCCCCTTATAAAACCATAAACACTTGCTCAGCATAAGTATATGCTCAGTGCAATGGTCCCCAACAGAACGCTCTCGATGAAAAAAATGAATATATTGTTTCAAAAAATAATAACACGAAAGTATTGCACATAAATTGGTTAAAATTATCTTTATAATGCATATTCATATTTTTGGTCCACTAAATTAGTGAATTATGATTATTTCACTGTATATTCAACATTGGTTAAATTTTATAAATTGTTAACATTTTGTTTAAATAATGCTGTAAATATAATTTTATTTGTTTGCACATACATAAATAAACAAATAAAATTTGAACATTAAAATTTTTTCCCGTTTTTTAAAACCAATGTTTCTCAAATGAGTGCATCTAAATAAATTTGAGGAAATGAAGAATCGCAAATAAAAGTATGAATCCTTTTGGTATAATATCAACACTCAGTGCCTCCCTCTTCACACCGCTTACTCGGTAAAGGGATTCCTCCCCCACCCTATGGTTATTCATCTCTATTTTTCGCTCATCTCTGTGAATTTTCTCTCACTTTATAGAAGCTGTTAGAATTTCCTATAGAATCTCTACAACCCCTAGTGCAGGGCTGCCGCTTGCCAAATAAAACATTATAATAATATATTTACTAAATTAATATTGTAAAAATATATGTTTTTATATTTTATATCTGACGCTCAATGAATTGGGTCATAAATAAGTATTCAATGGTTTCATGTGCTGTAATTATAATAAAAACATATTTTAAAGCTTTTCAAAAAAAAAAAATAGATGTTATTAACCCAATTTTATAATTTAATAAAATCAGTTTCTCAATAATATCAAACATGATATCAAAAAATCATTTTAGCGTATATCGTAGCATAGTTTAACGAATTTGAAATATCATTATGATACTTATTAGTACATATGTTTGTATTGTATTTACAGCTGTGTAATTTTTAAGTCACAACAAATTATATACTTACCATTACCGATCCATATTTTAAAAGAGAGATTAAAGCATGGACCGTATATGTCTAAAACACTATTTTAAAAATATATTGGATACATTATAGTTTATTTAATATGTACGCATTGAAACTCATCTCATACATGCGCATGGTTTAAAAAATCGATATCGCCTTTTTTCATTGTAAAACGCGGTTTAAATAAACTAGGCAGCGGAGCTTAAAGCTCCCTGCTCGCATTCTGTATACAAACTGTTAGCTTTGCGCTTGATTTTCTTTTGCTGGTTTTTTGCGGTCGTGGGAAGCTTTTGAACTGGGAAGTGAGAAGAAGTATTCTCATATTTCTCCTTCGGGCCGGCGGGAAGGGCGGCCGCTGGTGATCGTCGATCTTTATTTTCTGTACATTTCTGGCCTTTTTTTGCTGTTGCTGTGACCGTTGCAGTTTCACGTAGCTGGACGGGAGCAGTTTTGTTTTATATTTATCTTAAAAATAATTTATTAAATACGGCGTTGAAATTTTTCACAAAATAGTAAATATCTTTGAAAATAAGATATTTTTGTAATGTGTATACATATATATAAAATTACATAACTGTTCGCAGATTGACTTATCGTTATGTCTTTGCTTCGTATCAAAAGAGTATAACAATTCTGTTTACATTTACATTTGCTCCTCTTTATAAATAAAACAAAATGTCCGCCACGATTAATAATTTTGATTAGCTCCATCGCGGAGGTTCTGGCTGACAATGAAGTCCGAATCGATACTTCTAATTTATTTCTCTAAACAAACCCACCGCCTCTCGTCTACTGTACCTATTGCCCGTTGCCAACTCCCTTTATATACACTATTCAATTACTGTGATTGGGTAATTATATGAACCTTATTTAATCTAAAAGTGTATTAAATTATTTCTTTATTATAAAATGCACAGTCTATTCTTTATAATTCATTGTATCGTTTTTTTTTGTAGATTCTGCAACCTACTCATTTTCCTAGTATGGGTATGATATCAATTTTGCATTGAACCTTTCTGCAGCTTTTTCTCGCAAGTCTAGTAAAAATAGTACCTATAAGTCGCAAATAAGGCATTAAAAATATATAAATCGATTTACTTCGTAGTTGCCTATTCTCAAACGATTATTTGGAGCCAATGCCGCGTGGTTGTTCAAATAAATATTTATATTATATCCACGAAGAGCTGGATAAATTTTTTCTCTTTTTTATTAACAACAAGATTGATGTTCTATTATATTTTCAAGAGCATTGTCTTTCACTGTGCATTTTCATACTTTTTCTAAACTTAAAACCTTGCGTCAAAAGTGAATTAAAAATTGAGCAACATCTTTTATATATTTTTTCTTATTCTTATCAATGAAAATTAATATTGTCAATACATTAATGCAAACCCAATAAGAGCTTTGATATTCCAAAAATATAATTATTGATACAACTGTAAATGATCTCTTTGATTAATTTAATATTTTGTCAAGTATGACTGCAAGGTTTGTGTATCTGACAGTCTCGGCGTAGGCTCCGTACCCATCCCTTAGTGCGGCCGGCCGAGGTCCGCCGCCCTACACAGAGGGAGGCGGCCCGCTTCTGTCATAACCTGCCAGGTCATTATTAAATAGATATTTAAATATAATCCTGCAGATAATATTATTTAACATTAATATCTTTTGGTTATTCATACCATTTCAAATATTCATCGCCTTTGTGTCTATACTGAATGTTAACATTAAAATATGCCCTAAGAAAAATTTAAAATCAACATCCTCAATTATAATAAAATATACTTATGAACTCTTACACTATTTATTCAAATAAACATAAAATAATTGAATTCGTTATGTGGCCGTACTTATAATTACATTTTCAGTAGAAATAATAAATCTCAGTTTAAATTTAAATAACACTAAAAATCTGCAATGAATAATTCCAATAATCGAGCTCTGACACTGTAACAAATTCGTCACCTTCCCCCGTGGCCCCCATCCCCCCTCCCCCCACCCCCGGCACCCCTCTCCATGCCGACCACCCCCTCCCCCACCTCCTCCCCCTCCGGGGACTTAACAAGCTCTGCGTCAACTTAAACTTAATTATAATTAATTAATGCGAATGGCGCTCTGTCTCTAGCCGGCGGTTCGTGTGACGAGGCGGCCCGTCCCACAACACTGGAATTTCAGCAGAACAGCTAGTGACGATTTTGGGATTGTACCGACAATAATATCGATCCGTTTCCAACGTTTATGTTTGTTTTATTCGAAAATTATTTACGATTTGAGCTTTAATTGTATTTCTGCTATGCGTGAGTGGACAAACATTTGATAATTTTCCAAAAAATAAGAAATATAATCATTCCGTACTCGGCAGTTTAGTAAATCGATGTGCTGGAGTCTAGGTTATAGATTAAGAATTAAATTAGGTTTTGGTTTTGTAACTTTTATTGTCTATTAAGTAATTCTCAAAGAGTTGTACTAAAAAACAGGCTATAGTTGCTCGAAATAAAATAAATGCATTATTTTTCTCCTTATATGGATTCAAGATGGTAAAATACTCATCGTCATATAGTTGATTTTATGTTTAACATCAAACATTAAAAAACAACTGAAACAATGTAATAAGCATGATAATTGAATAATTTGTAATAATTACACGTAACATGTTATCTGTATACTGAAATATAAAAATACATTTTGATTAACATCGTTTTTCATAATTTAATAGTGAATTTGCAATATATTTATTGTATTTGTACTAAGTGTGCTATATCTCAATTAATATTCCGAACCTTATGTTTGTGGTAAAAGTATATTTATTATTTGAGTAAAATGATAATATGAAAATCGAAACTATTTAATAAACCGAACTCGTAAGTCCCTTAAGTAACATATGTGCCCTCATGTCTGATCACAGTACATTGTAACAAAATTAATATGCTATAAATTTATTTGAAAAAACATTTATAACTTATTAAATGTTATTTTATAGGTTTAATTTTTATATTAAGAAAAATTAAAATATTTCGGATCTTTTATATTACTTACTTCAAAATGTTCCATTCAATGATCTTAAGTGTTTTTTTCCCTATCAAACTAACGTCAGCGTTTGACGATCTCTACATAGGTAAATGAAGCTTTCAACCTTCTAGATATTCACTAGTAACTAAAAATCAGCTGTCTCTAAAATCTAACTACTTGTGCTTATTGATGAACTTAAATTAAACGTGAATAATTGTTTTTGAACGCTGTATGTAGAGTAGAAACCTATTTTAAACGAATTGCTGTCTTATGTAAATACGGATACTTCCATATCCCACAGTGAATTATGTTAATATATACAGAGGAGTAATATTCAGGTGTTCAGGGCCCGAGCACCTGCGGTTTTACAAGGACCTGTCCATCTCACCTCCTCAAAGCCAATACAAATCGCTGGTTGGGGTTGCTACAGTATTCATATTTCTTCGTTGTATTATAATTGAATACGTATATGTTGCAGTCAAATACATGCGACTGATTCAAACTGAATCAACAAATATTATAGTTGTGTGTATTCAGTATATATAATTTTCAAAAAGAGTTTTTATCTGAAAAATAGCAGGAAAGAAAAATTATAAATCAATAATAATTTTGAAATATGTTACAAATATTAACACAAACATTTTAATTTAATCCCTCACGCTTTGTAATGGTATGATGTTACAAATTGGATTAAAAAAAATATATTTCAGCAAAAGAGATTATAAACGCTATTTAAGGAATATATTTAAAGAATTAAAATAAAAACAGTATAAATGAATTATGGTAAGAGTGATAATACACTTGAAATATGTGTGGTGATGCTTAATTTTTAATATAGCTTTCTATTCACTGTTTTGAAAAAAAAATATTTTTAGTAAAGTGTTTATTTTATAGAATCATAAACAGTCATTAAAAAATTAAATTCAATCAATAAGTTAACGAAACTCTCGGGGCTGTAACTCGTCTCATAAGATTATTAATTAATTACTCGTTAATCGTAATTTATATGGATAAGTATTTGAAGTTGCGCGTAATTTAAGTAGTACGACCCCTCCATTAGCCCTGACCGTTCTTTGCGACCCGAATAATTCTCAACATTCGCTTACTAATATAATTTTGATTATACAGTCGTGACAATACTATACATTAGCCCCCGCCCGCCCGAACTATACGAGAGTCTACGCCACTGCAATATAGCTCGTATGTGAAAGAATATATGATCCAATGTCGATTATTTGACTTTAAAAGTCTAAATTAACCGTAGATTAAGAGCTGAATGGTCGCCGAATATTAACTTAATCGCATTCAAAAGAGTAAATGCCACATTATTAATGTAATTAGAGCAAATAATAATACTTATTTGCGTTTCAGTGCTTTTAAAAATGGATTAAAAATAATTGCTTTTTTATTATATTTCTGATTTGCATGATATCAACGTTATCGTTTGCAGTTAATGAAACTTCCATAATGAAAATTTCGAACATGATACATTAACCAAGCTTATTGAAGTTTGTTGTTTTCTCATTTTTCTTAAAAAATAAAAAATAAATAAAAAAACACCAAAAATTAATTCAATGTATCAAATATTATTTAGCATTTAACTGTATAGTATTGTATTCCTAATTACACGGTATTCGTTATCACTTTGTTTCGTTGCCAAAACTTGTATAAAAATGCTCGTCATCATAACTTATTTTTATTTTAGTGTTGAGCACGATCCGACCATCATTCACCTATTTCTTAACCCACTTATACTTACACGCATAAATTATACTCGTAATTTAAACATGTAAAATATTTGTCAACCAGATAGAATTTACTCTATGTTTTGATTTTATACAATCCACCGGCAATTCGAAGCCAACTACACGGAGTAAATATGCAATGAAAACACAAAATAGCATCACCCCCCGATATGTTTACTGAAACATACGACGCGACGGGGAGAAATACAATCGAAATTAAAGCCTTAATTAATAGACAACTCCAAGTCGGCGTAGGAACGGCTAAATCCTTCTAGACAACTCACACAGCCAGCGCGCCCACACCCTCTCCACCCTCCCCACCCTCGCACACAGATGATCGCCCCGTAGGGTTGCCAGACCTAATTTTTATTTAGTTATCGTTGCCAGTTGCGAGAAATAAAAAAATTACAAACCCAAAAAAAAAAATATATACATACAGATTTATATTCAAAGAAATTACCCATACAATAAACATAAATATATAATATATGATTGTCTACTGATTTTTATTTTTCTACAAATAAGATTTATGGCCTAGTTCAAAAACTTTTATTTCGCATTTTTTAGAAAATATTTTTACAAAAATACAATATTAACATAATGAACATATGCAACGTTTTTAATTTATAATTGAGTTACAATATTTTTCTATCGCTCTCAGATGAAATTGTAATATAACCAAATCTTCATTAAATTATAAACCTTTTTATCGCAATCATTATCCCGCAATGATCTCGCTGAAACAATGGCATCTTTTAGGGTCTGCTTCGATTGTCACCACGTACCCTCCCTGGCTTAAGTGGCCTGACAATTACGAATTGTCGGGGGTAGGGGTGGTCCGCTCGATACACCCTTACAACTTTACATTTATTCACTATTGTAGAATTTCCATTCGTAATTTGAACTTATGATAATTACGGCGGGAGAAATAACGATTATAGTTTCTAGACGGGGGGGTTGGGGGTAGGGGGAGGGCAGGCTTTCTATTGTACGAGATATTTGTTTAATTATTGATGTTTTAATATTCGACGCAAACCTTGGAAATTACTAGTTTATGTTTGTGTATTTGTAGACTGTTTTAGCTTTATTAATTTATAAACGCAAAAGTCTGATTATAAATTAACGATAAATTTTAAATGAATTATTTTTAAGTGAATAGCTTTAAAATCGACTATACTTTGTTTAATTATATTTTTGTTTTAAATAAAACAAAGCGATATTTTTTCCCACCCAATACCTACAAACACTGATTGTTCATTTTACGAAAGCTATCGTATTTTAATATCGCAATATTAATACTATTTCTTCGTTTCCACATTTTTCATAAAAGTTTCCGAGCGATCGAACAAAAGGTTAATTTACACTAACGGCCACAGTTTCGTAATCTCTAGTTAAATAGAAATAACCTCTCTTAACCCCATCGTCATTGTTCTTTCAGAATTACAAAATGAGGCTTGAAATAATTTTAGTTTGAGACTCGTTCGCTCCGTACCCTTGAAAACTGAGTCCGCGTCGCATTCGCAGACGGGGACTAACGATAAAAGCCGCGCAATAAATAAGTACACCTCGCTAATTTCCATAGTTCTTTCCATATTATATTTATGGTAATGATGTCAGACCGTAGGCGCTGCTGCTTGTAGTGCAGGGACGCCACTGGCTCGGGCGTGACCCTCCATAATGCGCCCTGGAGCAGCGAGGAAATCGACACCTTTGTGAAGGGTTGAGTTTTCAGAACTCTATAGCTCTCTTTCAACCAACATTAAAACAAATATAAATGACATTGTTTTCATATTTTCTATTAAGCTCTCCAAATCATATATATATGATTTGGATGAAAAAATTGGTTGGCTTGTATGTCTAAGTTATTATTGTTAATATTATTACTGCCTATATTACTATTGTAAATATTTCATTTAGATGTAATAAGTAAACATTAGATTTTTTTTTACATTTGTTATTACATATGTTATCACATTGTTTATTTTTAAGAATCGTAATAATCAAGGGACTGGTTTTTTTTTTGTCAAAAAATATTAATCAAGAAACAGGCATAACAGGCATTTATTATTCTTCAATTTTTATTTAATTTTATTTTAGCATGACACGGAGGAGATAATGACGCGTTGTTTAATAATTCATAATAAGTCCAGAGAGATTCACATTAATTCAAGATCCTAATCAAAATGCAAATGAACGACTATCGACTCATCACTTCCAAAACCCGATGACTCACTAAATCAAATAGAAAGAGAGGGGGTGGCGCGCCCCCCCCCTCCTCCCTCCCCCTCCCCCCCCCGCCCCTCCCGCCCCGCCCGCCCCTTTCTTCCCGCTCATTAGCATAATTAATTAGAATCCATGTAACTCCGTGCGGCAGGCTGCTCTAGCGCTAAACTCACTTGTGTAAATAGATAAGGCTCTGCGGGTGTGAGTGCGGACTCGGCCTGGTGGAAGGGGTGTCACTGATTTTGTGACTCTGGGCTTCTTATTTATTACTATTTTTGCACGTTCACACTCACTGCAATCACCGTTTAATGTGTTTGTTACTTTTTTAAAATTTGTTGATTGGAAAAAAATACACAGGTTTTTTATTTATAACTATTTTTACTCTTTTACACTCACCTTGGAATAAATTGGTTGACACTTTTTTTTTTCATTTTGCTTGAAGTGTGATTTTGAGTCTGCCGAATGAAACAGAGTACAGTGCTTTTTCGACTTCTTATTTATCGCTTTGTTTAAAATCATGAGGACAACTTTTACAGTATTAGTAACTAAAGTTTTGAAAACTTTAGAATTTTCTATTAGTGTGACTGCAAGTGCGCTGAATATAATAGCATCATTTATCTTGTCCCTATAGCTTTCATTTGCTGAAATCTTTTTCTTCAATATAACAAATACAATATACTGATTTTATAATTTGGTACGTCTCAACAAATTTAATTTCAATTATACTGTAATGATAAGATACTGCAGGCGAAAATTTGTCACATTTGTAATTTAAGTGATCTGCTTTGACGAAAATTTAAGTTAAAACGAGATATAAATATTCATCAAAAAAAAAATGACTTATTTTATTATTTCAATCGTGGTAGCCTAGATTATTTATTAATATTCTAGTTTTTCTGGCTGTAAACTCAGTAATAAGAAAATACATATCTGCACATGTGTGATTGTGGACTTTAAATTGATAAACGAGATGTGCCTGATTTTATGAATTTTAAATTGAGATATATCGCTTGCTATCACAAATCTACTTGATTAAAATTTAAATTCAAGAACCAGTACATTGTGTCAGCGAAGCAAACATCAATAATATTAAAAATTAAAGAAGGTATATTATCGTGGCATCAAAGTAATAATTTATTGTCATTTTTGAACTGTTTTCAGTGATAGTTGATGCCGCATTGTACTCTGCTAAGTTTTGAAAGCTCCCCTCCACACGAGCCCGCTGAAGTATTCTGATTCCATTCTCACAAGTAATAAGCATGCGGCAGGAACAATGCAAGCAAATCGGAGCGCCATTATCACTTACGTAAGCGGCGATTCATTCCTTTTTCACAATTATTATTGCCACATCACCGTGGCATCTGAAAAGACGAGCCCGCCAACCAATAATACCGTGACGCTTAATAATGCTAGTTGGGGGGAAGTGGGGCTAAAAACCGCCTCGTTTCTATAGCAGGGGCAACTTACCCCTTTTTGTGTGGGGGCGGGGAGGAGGGGGTAGTGGCGGCCCGGGGCTCGCCCTTGCGGGGCTCCTTATTTAAATGTAAATTAGGTTCATTTCGCAAAATTAATGTTGTAGGATTGCCCCCCTCCCCGCCCCCGACCCCACCCGCTCTGCACCGCGCGACGGTCTTGGGGGTTTTTGCTCGTGTAATTATTGTAGAAATTTAGTTAATTTATTATTTATTGTATTTCATGCGACGACGAAAGAAAGAAGACTCCTAAATATTATTTGTATTAGTAAAGCACAATCATCATAAATTAAACTTTTTTTCAAATAGCGACATCACATGAATACGTTTATGAATTATCATTTGATATAAAAATAAGCATTGAAGTTGTTATTTGAATGTTACATAATATGATTCCTGAGCGTTTTTCTGTTGCCCCGCCGATTTTCAGAGCGCCAACCCCCCTCAACCCTTCACTGTCCAGCCCCTTGTAAGGCGGCGCAAAGGGGGGCGGCGGTGGAGGCTCCCAACTGATTATAATTACTGTTTGTGATATCGATCGGCCCGCGCGTCTTACTTGTATTACCATAAATGTATAATTATGGCCCCGCTCGGGTAGTGCTGGGCGCGCGACGGGTTAAGGGGTGAAAGTAGATTTTGTTTTAGTCCAAGTGGAATTTTAAATTACGTCGATATTTATGCTTTGATTCACAATTTATAGTGTTATAACTGAATCACAAATGAATATATGGTGTTAGTAATATACCGAGTGGTATAAATCTTACAAAGGATTTCATAAATTCAAATTTTTAAAGATTTTATATCACTGTGATGATTCATTAACTAACAGTTACGTCAATATTTGCTTGATAAAAAAAATACTGTCGAATTTTTGTACAGAGATAATTAAAATTTAGATTTTTTTCTCAATTCACGTTTATTTTAGTCACATTTTCTATCGAAAATATTATTTTTTAGTTATTATATGCGATATGAACTTGGAACTCAAAAAAAAGGCTAAATATCTAAAATAGGCTATTTCAATTTTCAAGCACATAAATTTTTAAATCATATCAAAAAAGATTGTTAAAATTATAATTGCGTTAAAATTTATTAAATTAACAGTTGAAATTATAAGTAGACTTATTTCGTATTCGGATCGCTGCTTAATTGATTATTAAACCCAAGTAGTCACCCATACATGCTTTTAATATACTTTTTTGAGAAACAATATGAAGTACAGCTACAAAATTAAAAGCAACGGTTCAGAACTATTTTCAATTGTACTATATTACGAAGTCGTGTGTTTTCTCAGTACTTGATATAACATCGATGAGTAATTGCTAAAAAAAACTGTATTCAAGGTTTATTGTTCGGTTATGAACGGTATACTCTGGTGGTAAGTACAAAGCCTTCGCTCCACTGAGCAGTGGTGTGTCCGAAAGTTCACAGGCGACACGGTCTGTACCGCGACCTAAGCCGCTTTTATTGTACTCAGCTGCACAGGTGAGGCTTTTAATAATAAACAATTAGTATATATTTTACCTGGCCTCCAATTTTGAGTATTCATACGTTTTAATGAAACGAGAGACGGTACCGTTATTTAATAAAGCTTTGCGGGTGTAAAAAGCGCTCGAGATGCAACCGAGGCGCGCAGATCGGCTTCCAGTCTTACTAATTCACCATCCAAGGTGTAATCAATATTAAACGCTGGCCAAACAGAAAATCGGACGTCAAATTATAACTCTATAATAATGACGGCCGCATTCCGATTAACAATTTAAATGCTAATGCGTAATTAAACCCGATATAAATCACAGTCCCAGAAAAAAAAACGTTACATTCGCACACAATCGTCGAATGGATTCCATTATTTTTTCCGCCGCTCCGAAACATACTTTATCGTTTTAATTTTTAATCCAATTTGCCGCGGATTAAATATGTAATTATATTTTTTGGACTGCCCCGTGCGGACGTACGTGTAAAACGGACTTTTAATTAAATTCGGTCTTAATAGGAGTCGGAAAAAATATGCAGGGAAAGAATTAACGGAAAATTTTCGGACAATGTGACTGTAATAATTGTTTGGCCCCATTGTTCCCGGCAACCCTCGCGACAACTGCGCGAATTAATGAAAGCCAAAAAATATATCCTATCTACTTACCCCCGCGAGCCGCACCCCGTAACTCTTCCTGCTCTTCCCGAAATGCACCAAGCAGTTTTCAATTTGTCAAATCAATAGCACGTCATGAAATTTTTCCGAAAACTCATACAGCCGCTCGTTTTTCAAATTTTTACTCGAAAATATTAAAGAATAGGCATTTTTTGAAAAAAAAACAATTTTTATTTTATAAAAGTTTCATTGCTGTAATTTCAAAAAGATTGTTTACTTTAGTGCGATAACTGATGAAGATTATTGAATAAAAATTAGTTTGTACACTTGAGTTAATGAAGCTGTCACTTTTTAGAATTCGTGTGAAAATACAAACACCTATTCCGAAGTAATATTTACATTTACTAATTTTATATTGAAGAAGTGTACTGAATATATTATTTTTTACTGGAAAGTACTTTTAATAAATAGAGCTCGAAAGTATTATAGAATTGGAGATCCATCGGTATATTATAATACACGCTCTGGGAGCAGCTAAAATTGCGTATTAACGTTTCTGCAGCCCATTATAATTTCAAGTTTTCGGGTACATAAAGTATAATCAGTTTCTGATATTATTATCCATAAATTATCCCTTCGGTGAGATCGCCTTTCATCTTAACAATCGGCCCTGACCCGGCCATCTAATACTCAGAACATCTATCTCGGTTTGTGACCTTATTACATCTTGAATCGAATTCCTTTCACGAAAATCATTGAATATTAATAACTGCGGCCGCATGTGAATATCGGAGCCTTTTCCTAATAATGGAGATATTTCGTGTACAAACTTTTAAAAATATAATTTTCAATTATAATATTTGTGTCTACCGTCACATAAGTATTTGCATATTTTGAAGAACACTTTTATTTGTCTATAATTTTATTATTTACAATTGTTGAATATTTTTATTTTGACCTCAATTTAATATCTGTTTACTTTATCTTCATAATTTTGTTTCATAATAGATACAAATAATTTTCAATATCTATATTATAATGTACATATACAATACTCATTCAAGTAGAAACAAGTTAATTTACGGTTGCTAAACTAGTCTATAAATACAGACGTCTTCCTGTGAATGGTCAAACACACCCCAGTACACGTACACAGTTGATCCGTTTGAAGATTTGACCATTGGCCAGTCTAACATACGTTAATGCAATGCAGAGCTTTCAGCATCACAATATGCAGCTAACTCGCATGCCTACCTTTAAACATCACCAAAGCTCCGGCCAGCGTTCTGCAGCTCGGACGGTCGATAGGAAGGCTTTACCGTTGCCCACCAGGCCTCACTCTTAATCAATACGAATGCGACGTATTAGAACGACAAGGGATGATTATAACCACCCTCGCATGGCAGAAGCGCTGGACTTCGCAGGCACATTTACATCACAAGCAACCTACCAAAACTGATGAACGTGTATTATGCATATTTCAGATACAGTGGGCTGAGAGTTCAGTGCTGAAACAATAGGTCCTCAACTATTTAAAATTAGTTAACTATTAAATTAAATATAGAAAACTTAATTACTTTCACAAAATTAACCACGCGTTTTACACTAGTTTTGTAAATTGAGCACCAACTTTCATGAATTCATATTTTAATGACATTTTACATTTAAGTTAATAGACAATGCATGTAAACTGTAAAAACATAATAAATACCAATGTTACTTAAATTTCCAATAACTTTATTTATCGTAAATGCAAATACTTAAATTAAGAGAAAATGCCGCAAGTTTATTTTATATTATTGTATAAAAAAGTGCAAATAATTCAAGTATTAAAGTAGTTGTAATTTCGTTATAGTCAATATATTTTAAAATACAATCATGAATATTATAGTACACTTTACAGATTCTCGTTTGATTCCTTATTGTTATGCATTATTAATTCCAACCGAGAATAGAAACACAATTTACAGTAAACAATCAATCAAACCATTTCAAGCTATATATATTTATTTCGAATGAGACAGATCAGCGAATTATTACCGACACGAATAACGTCGGAGGCTCCGAGGCGAGGAGACGTAATGGGCTGGAGAGACAGTAACGATATCGGCCACTGGCTTATTTATAAATTCAATAATAAATTATCATTGCGCGGATACTTATTTGAAGGTTATTATATGTTTCATATAATTGTAAGTTATTGCCCTTGAATCGAGAAATTAAAACTAGAGTCGTAGTTTAAAGATCTTTTACACATATTTAAGTACTTCAATTGGAAAAAAATAGAATATCATACACATGCACGAGTTTCAGTCCAGCAGTTATAACATCTTAACCTTTTCTCTGTCAAAAGTTTCCTATGGTTTGATTGTAATACAACAATTCTTGTAGATATTGATTTCACTTAAATAGAGATACCTTTTGTGCAATCGCAAATGCAATCGTATTTTTATTTACTTCGATTTGAGTATGTATTCGAAATCTTTTTGTGCTCTAAGATCCGTCATCTACTCCTCGATGAAGCTTTTTACTTTAAGTTGCGATGCGTTTTTAAACAAGTAAGCGTAAGCATCACAACTCTCGCGTCCTTTAGAAATTCTTGCAACATTTCGTCTCGCAACTTCCCGCATCCGGTAAAGTTACAATTCCGTACGTTACCGCTCGCCTCGCCGACACTAAGTCACTTACCCGCGCCGGGCTAATACATTTCGTTTGGCAGCCGAGTCGGGGCCGGAGCGGGCCGGAGCGGGCCGGAGCCGGAGCGCCGCGTACAGGCACGCGCAGCCAGAGGAGCTGTCCGGGCAGCAGAGTGCCGTAGCAGCCAGTATTGGCTAATTAGATTTGTCGGTAACGAGGAACTCACCACCCACCCCCGCCCGCGGAGCCGTCGGGGGCGGCGCGACGCCGAATGTCCGTTTTGTTTTAGATAACTAAATGATTCGACGTGCTTCAAATTCATATCTGAAAAAAAATTGTATATCAAAGATAGACAAACTATTTTGTCTAAAAATAAACGTATAGAATTAAAAACAATGTGCGCATATATTTTTCAAAATAAAAAAATGGTACCTCGCAATAAATCATTAGAATCAGTCTTAAGTATTACAATAAAAAAAAAATATTTCAAGATTCTTTATTTTTCATTAGGTAAATTTACAATACTTCTTATGGCTAAGGTTATAATATGGTGTGTGGCTATCACCTGATCCTGTGCGCAGGTTGTGTGGTAGCGTACATTTTTTTATTTATTAACATCATTGTGTTGTGCAGGGAAAACAAGTGTAAAAACCCCTTTTCTGTATGAGTTTATGTATACATTAACTAGATAAAAAAGATAGAGTAATTTCAACGTTTTAATATTATCAAACTCGCATCACATGTGTTGTCATCAAAAACCCATTGACTAACAGTAAATACATCTTGAAAATGTGTAAAGATTACTTGTAATTAAAAAAATGGTGCTTGCACACTTTTGTCCAGAGTCATTATCACCGAGGTTAGTCACACAATCACACGTTAACAAGTTATGTGATGGTTGATGTTTATTTTGAAGACTGCAATCGCAGCTAGATCATCAGCTGTGTGCGGTACTTGCGTGACGTGAGTTCGCAGCTCCACGTGGATAATGCATTGATTCGCTTGGTGCCCTGTTTCCGGTTTGATCAAACAACATATAAAGGATTACGAGAGAAAATACTTCGGGAAATTGTTGGAATCGGATTCGTGAATGATCAAAATATTGATTTCCTGCCGATATCCAATGCGCGTTGCAGTTACACGATTTCTGGAAGTATTTAATATATTATGAACGAATGATGTTCTGCTTCGATTTACATTATAGTCCAAAAATAATATTTTCTTTTTGTATTTAAGAGAAAATTTTTCTAAAAACCTTTTGTATTTATTTTTCTTCTACAATGAAACTTTGCTTGATTTGAACTAAAATAAATATAGACAGTGGATGTAATTTTATTTTTTTTAATCCTCGATTCTTGATGAGTTGAAATAGCACATATTTTATCATACTCAATCATGAATCCTTTAACCGCTAACCCTATTTTTTTTTTACATTACACAAACAATAATAATTTTGATTTCTGAAATACAAAACGCATGAAATGATTTTAAAGAGATCAGATTTTATATACCCGTATCACGTAAAGAGTAATCACACTCATTTTTTTTCTGGAGATAGTTTGTGAACACTAAGTTTTAATCTTTACTTTTGACACACCGTATATCAGTTAAGTCACCCTCACTCCAGTGCTTTCTTAAATGTCAATATGTTATCAATTGTATAACCCCGGGTCGGTTTTCGGCGCGTCCGGCCGCCTTCATTTGGCTCTACTAACCGGCCAAATAATTTATTGCAAGAACAGTCGCTCGGCAGGCTGGCTTGTACTAAATAATATGAAACTCACAAAATGTATGCAAATGCGGGCCGAGAGCGGCCGAGCCGTGCGGCGGCCCGCAGAGCCGGATTAAGAAATTTGGAGGCCCGCGGTATAATTAAATCATATTAAATACGTAATTCTTATATGAAAATACGTCAAAAATTTATAACTTAATTAAATTTAAGGCAATAAGTTTAATTAAAATAAAATATTTATTCATTATCATTTGTTTCGTGAACTTATTAAAATTGCGTAGAAAAAAGTATCTTACTAGCAATATAATTGAATAAAATTTAATACGTAAATAAATTAACAATTTATTATTTTTTAAATTATCTTTTGATGATTTTATATTATCAAAAATTTAAATATATGTGCCTAAACCCTTAATTTGTATTTACAAAAAAATATATATTTCTTTTCTTTATAAAAGCATAATAATCTCATTCAGTTCCATTTGCTGAATTAGTGAGCTCCAACGCTTGAGTAAAATTATGAGAAGTGAAGCAACACGTATCGACTTTCCTCTCACAATATTTAATCATTGACACATCCAAAATGATCTAACGTGTATAAAAGCACACCCAGCACGAGCTTTTGAATCTGCCCATGTTTCAGCTAATCCCACCCTGGTCTGTATCAATACGTACGTGGTATATCAGGAGGTTCCAACGCTCCAGCAAAATTAAAAATGTATGGAGAAATACACGTCGACCTGCCTCTCACAATATTTAATCATTGATACATCCAAAATGATCTAAGATGTATAAAAATACACCCAGCCCAAGGTTTTGAGTCCGCCCTGGCCTCAGCCAGTTCCGTCCTGGCCTGTATCAATACGTACGTGCTAAATTAGCAAGCTCCGACACTTCAGCAACACGCTAAGGCCCGTGAGAACTCGAATCCTGAGCTTTGGATCAAAGCCCGTTCCAGAGATTACAGGCTCTTAAATGCTGTAAATATTGAACAAGTTATACAACATAATGTTAATAATTACACTACCCTTAAGCCCGCTGCTTTCACACAAAAATTTAATAAACTGAAATCGATGAATGTTTTTTTCATTACTATCACTAAAAAATCATATATCGACTCCAGGATTTATTATTATTAAAGAGTACAATAAAAAAAAATGATAACATATGTGCAGTTAAGCTGCATTTTAACAAAATACTAAAATTTTAAATACAATTATTAATGTATTGTAATGTAAAACAAGATATAAAAATCATATTATTCTCAAAATTTATGAGTATCGTTGATATTTTTGAAGAATACAATATCAAAAGAAGACTACAACATTTGTTTTTAATTTTTGGGTTTAAAAAAAATCATCGTATAATATCGACCTTGAATAAGTCGAGTTTTCGACATGTAAAGAAAATTAAAATGAATTATAGGGTCTAAAAATTCTGGAAATCATCCTCACGCTTCGATCCAAATAAAGTTGAAATTCGCAGGTTAATCATTGTATGATCGCTCGGTATACACGGTGAATCATAAAAATAATTATGATTAATAACTGTACAGAATTAGCTCGCTCTTAGCGTGTTGAAGCGGGGGTAGGATCGAATATAAGCATCGGCAGAGAGAGTAATAATAATGAGAATGGATTCTATTGTTTACCGAGGGTGGGCGGCGGGCGGAGGGGTAGTTGGGCGATATCGGAAATAATATACTTACTTCGCCAAGATTCGGAAAGAAAATACATAAATTAAAAACGGAATGCCGACTGTTTTTGCGGTATTCAAATTACGTGCCCGATGTAAATTATTTTTTTGCATAAATGAATTGATTATTTTTTTTAAAGCTCTGTTTAATATTTTGAAATTGATTTAGGTTTTCAAGGGAGAGTAGATATTCCAGCTTACGTATTGCACCCTTTTTTATTTTAAAAGTACATAATTTCGCTCGTGAAAATACCTTTTTAAAAAAAATTATAAACCTTTCATGTGACCAATGGTCTCTTAATTGACCTGTACTGACCGCACACTGTTCTTCACTTGGATTTTACATCCTTTTCTTATTAGCATTAGCATGCATGTTTTCATCCCCTTAACCTAATCCTATCCCTTTTCTTACAAAAAATCGTAATGCGATTAAATTAAGAATAGACTTATCCAATTTATAACAGCGATACAAACAATGTGTCGATGAAAACACAGTACCAACAACAAGAAAAATCACCAACACTTCGGAAGTGCACACGCGGACCAGTTACCATTCACACACGGAGTGGCGACTCACCAACACCAGCGGACGTCTCAGCAGAAACGTTCTCTGGCAGCACTGAATGGCCATAGAATTTATAATTAGACATAATGGAACTAATATACATATTCTAATTAAAGCCCACCCGTCCGCGTCCGTCGGCTCCTGCGGGGACGGGCTGGGGGGCTGCAGGGGTGCCCGAGTCTGATTGATTCGAATTTTTAGACGGATGAGGGGGAGGGGGAGCAGGGCTATCGCTAATGCTGGGGTGGTGCAGTTTTATAGCCAGCCTAAGACAAATATTGCTGACGATATACTCTCAAAGATACACAGCCTTACAACCGACCTCATCGGAAATATGAAAAGGCCACAAAAGAAAAATCATAGCTTAACATAGTTTTTTTAAGTAGCGTTTTATTTGAGCCTTTTGAAAAAAAAATTTGCTCGTCTTGAATTCTTGTGAAAAATTTTAATACAAATATTAAAAGGTAGATATTTATATTAAAACACCAAAACCATTGAATACACAAATATGTATTTTACATATCTTGCGAATTTATTTTCTAAATTCTATTTTCTATTTTTGTTCGTCGCAATGTGAAATGCTTTGTAATTGCGGTGAAGTATTTTTATATAAAATTAACGCGGCATATTAACAAAGTATTCACGACAACGTGCATCTGTCCAGATATCAAAACCGTAGACAAGAGAGTTTGCATGATGGCGTTTTGTAATTTGAACACTGTACTATGATTTTATTAATAATCACACATCATTGAAATTTAAAAATCGATATTCCCCTCACGGGTTGGCTGTTGTAGAGTCGCACTGGGCGGTACGGGGAGGGCGGGGGAAGCCCTCGCTAGGGCTGAAGACTTGGCGTGCGCCGCTAAATTACCCCCAATGCTCGGAACACTTACCCGCTACTCTAATTAGCCCCCATTTCCTCAGTTTTTTACCCGTTTGAAATGTAATGATAATGAACCTCCACACAAGAAGGCCATAGAATTGGACGCGTCTGGAAAACTTAACTCTGAATAATGATACCTATTGTTTCAGACACTTTTTCAAGCAGCACTTGAAATATTCGGATTTCAACTTAAAACATTTTTCTATGATGTTCATCTTACAAACTATAATATTATCTCTACAGTATTGATAACTTAACTTGCAGGATGACGCACGACATTTCCCTCGTTTGCAAATTCATTCAAAAATATTTTAAACTTTAAATATTTTACTGGTTATTATGAATGTCATAAATATATATTAAAATTTTTCAAACCATTAAAGATTTTTCCGTTTGTCGATTTGAATGGCTAATAAAGCATGGCGTAGAAGTAAAATACTTATTTCGTATCTTATTAACTACAATTTATATGAATATCTATGAGTCATTGTTTATTTTTTAAAAAAAATACTGTGACAGTCAAAAGAGACTTGTGTCTTTTTTGAAAATATTTGAACGAAGATCTTTATAAAAATAAATCGGGAAGGCGCATACGTATAAAACTTATGAGGTTTTTTTTTTACTTATTTTAATAGCTCTGCATTTATAATTATTTTCTTTTATTTATCAATGAAAAAACGTAGGAAATTATATATTTTATCTGTGTGAAATTTTTTTTTTATTAATTTAACCATTTATGCGTATTTTATCATTTTAACCATAAAATAAATTATTTCATTAATTGCACTTTGGTACTTTACCACTTGTGAGCAAGTTTACTCGCACCCTGAGCACGTGTGTCTCGGTACACACTCGCGCATGTACTGTAATTGGTCTGCTTTGTTCACATTGCGTGTATCGTAAATTGATCTACAATTTGCAATCGAATAGTCACCCCTCTGGATCTAATTTCTTTATGTTATGTTGACGCCTCAGTGTCTGGCTAGCAACAGACTTACATAATACCAATCAAAATACTTGTTAATGTTCCTCAGCCTAGATCGAGGCGATAATTTACAGCTGGACGATAAACTATAAAGTCCTAATTAGAAAAACGCTAATTTACTTAGCCGATGGTTATTTTTTATTATTATTTATCCAGACATCTAAAGGGAATTAAACAAATACTCACATAAATAAGCATTGAAATTCAACTGAGTGATAACTGCGATTCTGAAATAAAATAATAATTGATATCTCATTACAAGTGATCTGTAAAACACCTTTAGTCTCTTATTTCTACCGTTTTATACACTGTTTTTTTTTAAATTTACATAATTATATTCGGCAGTATATAATACAAAATACATAAATAAATTAAACTGCATACCTATCTTTAAAATATTGCTTATACTTAAGCATAAGCTGATTTCCATATATTCACTAATGACAAAACAATACAAGGGAAAAAACGAACGGATACATTAAAATTACATAATATATTGCTTTTTGAACTGCAGTGCCAGAAATATTATCGTGATTGATGTTCATCATTTTCGCCACAAAAAACCGCAAAATCTTTCAAATTTGTTAATTTATATTATTATCAATAAGAAAGTACACGGAAATCTAAAAATATGATCGTAAGCAATGCAATCAGATTGTGATACTCCAAGCGGTAGAGTAGGCTGACGTGTAATCGTGACGCAATACGAATTAGTCATTAATTCCATCGGACAGTTCGCGGAATAATGATAATTAGGGCTTCAACGATAGACTGCGGAGGGGGAGAGGAAAGGGGTTATAAACTTACACGATGATCGCACGGTCAGAGGGGTGCGGAAATATAAGGCGAGTAGAAGACGTATTGTATAGACTTGTTACGAGGGTGCAATTTGTCGAATATAAAGAGCTTTTACCGAGCACTACCCATTATAAAACTGCACTGCGCATTAAGTTTATTAAGAATGTATATAATACTGCTAAATTAGCTTCGGCCGCTAAACGAAAGCGATACTTCCAATGAAATAAAAACCTCCACAACATAGCCTAGCCAACGGTAAATAATATTCCCATCCATTTAAAAAAAGCTACCAACTGATTACAGCCGCTAATCTAAACACACAGCGCCATAAAAAACTATAATTCAAATCGAACAAAAAGTGCCCGGGTAAGTCATGATATAATAAAAATAAACCACGAATCACCCGACCGACAATCACACATCAGCCCGATAGAGCTATTTCTCAATATAGTGCACGGCAAAAAGCGAGCGACGCCGCGCGGCGTAATTAGCGCTAGGATATTGGGTCATTATCGTTTAATTTCCTTTTTACGTCCCTAATCATACGACGCTGGATCCGCGATCAATTGAGCTCATTAGGGCTAATTCTTTTCAGTCCCCTCCCCGTCGGCAGTGCAAGCAAACACTCCCAGCGCCGGCGAGCGCGGGGCGCATTGTGAATCGCTCTCGCCGACTTTACTGCGAACGAATACTGAAACGAAAAAAAATATCTTTAACCAACTTATTAGCATTGCTTTAAATTGCTTTAAGTTATTTGCTTCCTTATTTTGTACGAGTTTTTTTTATTTTAAAAAATTTCCTCGGCCGGAACTGTGAGTCATTTTAGTATCACAAGTAATGATGTATCTTTAGAGTGTAGTTTTATTCACCGATATTATCAAAATAAACTCAGAGCATATTTTGTTATCGTTTTAGTATTATTATGCAATTTAAATTCTAAACATATAATGAAAATATTTTAGGGCCATAAACATTTTAGCACTACAGCTTGCGTTGCAGTTACGGCAATTGACAATTTACGCGAACTGCATCTTTGCTCGTGACCATGTATGTAATCTAAAGCTATACAACAGAGGACTGACGATGTATTGTGTGTGCTCGCTATTAACTGATTTGGCTTCTTCGTTTGCAGTCGCCAATCCGATAGATATGGCTTACATTGTGGTTTACGTCTCGTGGTTTGCAACAACGGACGAAAATTATCTGACCTTAACAGTGATCACACTGTGACCATATTCAACATGTTATTTTTTAATATTATTATTCATTATTTATTTTTCCGATGTGGTTGAAAATTTATAAGTGGAATAAAGTAACTTGTTATTACTAGCCTTAAATAGTTCAATAATTAATGTATCATCCAGGTATGTAGCGTTTGTTTTTGGCTTGAAGCTAATTTGAATATTTCCAAAGCCGCCTATACGTCGTACAGCCGCGCTTGATCCAGCCCTCGTGTTTAAACTAAATGAGTACAGAATCATTAAGCTTATCAAATGTCGTTTAACTTCTGCCATACAGAAAGCCAGAGGGTTCATTAGCCAGTTCATTATCAGAAAGCCATTACTTCTATTTTGTTAACAGACCTACCTCTAAGTTCCTATATTGCGATCGGTGATGTATCTAATGGCTGATCTGCAATAGTATTGAGTGTAGTACAATTAATACAAATAATATATGTAATACGTACACTTTTTTGAGTTTTCAGTTAATTTCTACTTTGTTAATCGTAATATTTTCTTAATAAGAGACCACGCCGCTCAAGGTACTCTTTTTTAATAAGTAAATTAGTCGAAACGTCGGAAACGGTATAATACATTTGAATATTACCTGAAATAGTAAATTATAATACCCTAATTATCAAACATTAAAAAAATACATCACTTTAATACTCATGTTTATTACAGAAAACTACAATTGAATACCTCAATCAGCATATCTTTACAAGAGTAATTAGCTATTTACAATGCTATTATTTATGAAATTATGTTTAATAGTCGTGCCTTATAGAAAGTGGTTCGTTCTCATTACTCAGGTCCCCACAAAAAGTATGATTAATTTGGTAATGCATGCTATTTTCTCACTCATTACAATTAAGTGTTATTTATCTAATTGAATCATAAAGAAAAAGAAAGAATTAAACTGGAATTATGATAAACCAACATACGAAGTAAAGTTTTGTGGCTCAGAACACGCGACTCGACGCACGCACTCGATCGTAATGGCTGTTGTACCGACTTGTATTCATTTACTGTTTGCTACCTTCTCGCCTGCTAGGAGACATTTTTATAAAGAGATAAGAGACGCCATTAATCGAAAAGGAATTTGCTTAGGATTACTTTAATAACTTTATTAGTATTTAAAAAAAAAACACGTTTATCTACGTTTGTATAAAAAATATATTAATTGAACTTTTTTCGAATACATAATCAATAAAAACATTTTACTTCTCATGAGTATTTATTGAATCGTTATTTATGCGATTGTATCGAAATACGTTCAAAAATAATTACAATATTATAGTGTGCAAACGAAATCTGTCCAGATGACGTCACTCGCTGCTGTCTCGGTGTCTGAGCGGTTCGGATAAAAGTGTCGCGTGTAGCACGGCTCGGGGCGCGGATGCCATTCTCCTGGACTGCCGATCCATCCCCCGCAGATTCAAAGCCTCCGACAGCGAAAAAATAAAACACGACTCCGTGCGCAGATAGTCGCGGCACAATCGACCCCTTTTTCGATTTTTAATTATATTTTTTCCTCCCCCCACGCGTACAGACCAATCTATTTAGCCCCGCGCCCGCCGCCCGCTAAAAAACCGGGCGTTTTAAAATTAATGAGTAAAATCTACCTATGTGTGTTTCACCCCTTTTCCATATTCGTTTTTTTTATTTCGGCGGACGCTGCCGCCCCCTGCTCTCCCTCCCCCTCCCCCTCCCCCACCCTCCGCTGGCCGGTACGCCCCCTCCGTGGGGAGGGGTGAAGAGCGCCTTTTTTCAATGTGTGTGTGGGTATTGTTGTGTGGGGTTGATTTTTCAAACTGATGACGCGCATTCATTCCGCCGAGAGTGTGGTGTACTTATGGACGCTTGCATAGCGCCTGCAGGCGCCCGCGGATCGCTGCACTGAGCCCGATAATACTTCATACTTTACATTTTACAAGCAACACAGCCACGTATTGCTGATTTGACAAGTGCTTCAAATAGTTATTTTCGTGAACATGTAAAATTATATATTTACATCATTACTTAACAAACTTCAGTGAATAACTTTGTTTGTGGTGAACTATATTGATTACACAGTTAAAAAGTGAAGATGACCCTTTCTTGTGTAAGTTTATTTTATTCAATTATTTTTTTGATTTTTAGTAAAAATTATTTTTATCCACATCACATCCTCACACATTGTATAGAGTAAAAGACAACAATAACTTAAAGCTCAAAATAAAATTAAAAAATTACTCGGACTGTAAAATATATATTAAATTCAGTAAAATTACAATCTTTTTCAAGGTTTAACATCGAAGCTAAGAGAGCGATTATCGTTTCTTCCCTTTTACTTTTTACAAAGTCGCCGAGCTGGGAACTCCTTTTTCTTTTGCTTCGGCCAACTGTTGCTGTATAAAAGTCACAAACATTTTTTTTTTTATATCTTACTCGTTAAAATTTCGAATCGTAATGCCACTCGAAATCGGCCTTTGATCTTTTCTGGTTTTATTGACAATTTTTAAAGCCACGAAACAAAAGAGTAAAAAACAAAGAAACGGACAAAAAATATTTTTTTTTTTTTTACATTTAAATTGATATAACAAGCTCAATATATTTAATTTAATCGTTATTTGGTGATTTTTTTAATAAGTGGTTATGATTTTTGGCTAATAAATATGTCAACAATCGTCATTTATTACATTTTCTGACATTAAAAAATTTAAATTACATCATTTTTATAAATAATTATTTTGAATTTATTAACAAAATTATTAATGAAATTCACTTAACAAAAATTTTGAAAAAACTATGCATCATCATTTATTTTACTATAATTATTTATTTTATTATAATAATATTTATTCTAGAACATTGTACTTTTCCTGAAAAAATAATTATAAAATTTATTCTTCGAATTCACTGGTAATTGTATTCATACGTCTTTAATTTTATATGATAAATTTATGAATTGTAATGTTTTATTAAGATACGAATGCTGGTAAATAATTACGCATTTATATTACGCAATAATAGTATGTATTTTAAATAAAATTAAATTAAAGCAATTTAATATTATAATTACTAAAAAATATTTTTTAGAATTAGTCTTCACTTCATTATCCGTGATATTTTTTTGTTTATATTGTGTTCTTTCTGACTAAAAAATACTGATCAAGTATTTTTATAATAATTATTATATATTGATCAAATATATAATAATTATTCTTAAATTAAAAAAAACACATGCCTTGTTGTACATGTTTATTTTCTAATGCGTATATGTGCGCTGAGTATCAAAACCGTGTCTTATAAGAGTAAACTAGAAAAATATGTATAAAAAAAATAAAATCCGATGTTGTAGTAATCGAAATTTTTTTGTTTTTTAAGTATTAGTTAAGAGTTTATTTATAGTCCTGGTTCATAATAATTTAATAAAATCAAGCTGTTCAAGCATGTTGGTGCGTTTTCGGTGATGTTTTCGTTGTGATGAACTAATTAGTTTAATTTTCGATCTTCAGCAGGAGTCGGAGCGGTCCAGTTGCGCGGGGTCTCCTCCCGCGCAGAGGGGCTCTCCAGGAGAGCGCTCCTCTCCCCCGCGGGCCCCCTCGGCCGGCCCCCGCCCGGAGCCGCCCCTGACCCCCAGTGAGTTGGTACACCTGTACTTCTTATAAAGCACGTGTATTTCACTCGCCAAATATCGCTTTACTACACGTTACATCCCCACGCGGCTCTTATCGGTGTGAGATAAAAATGTGCAAATATCGCTAAGTTAAAACTAAATCACAGATTCGGTATATTATGTTTTTAAATTTACTATTACCAAAGTCGATATTTTAAATTCAGTTTAGTATAAGTTATATTGAATATAAATATGCATATATTTTTATAGCATAAACACTGGTTCAGCTTAGATATATGTCCAGTGAGAGGAGGCACCCGAAGAAGAAAATATATCTACTGTTTTCCGGTGACTGAATGAGAGTTGGATACTTATTTTTGGATGATTTTTGATGATTTTTGATGATTTTGATGATTTTGCAGTGTCGGGTATGTTCCGCGGCCTGCAGGGCCTGGCAGGCTTGCCGCAGATCTCGCAGCAGATGTCCCAGCTGGCCGCCAACCTGCAGGGGCTGGCCTCGCTGCCTCCGCCCGCCGCCCCGCCCGCGCCCCTCAACCTCAGCGTCGGGGGCTCCGGTACTGACCCTTCCCCACACATTACACAATGCAATTAAATATTCACTGTCTAATTTTAAATTACAAATCGACATATCAAAGGGAAAATGCTGTGGCATTTAAATTGCTTACATAAAATAAAATACGTAAAAGTTTTTCTAGAGTAAATTCGTATATTTATACTGAGTTAAAATATTTTCTCATAACACTAAAAATTTTTGTTATTCTAATTTATTTTAAATTAATTTCATTAATATATTTTTAGTCAAATAGCATTTTAACTTTAAATTAAAAGTTAAACATATTTATCTAGCTTTGTAATATCTCAATACATATCATGTATCATATATCATTGTGAGTTAAATGGCTACTTAAATAATATCTCATTTAAACGAAAGACCTTATCATCTTATTGAATAAGAGTGTTATAAACAAATAAATTATTATTTTTTTAAATATACACGTATACCGCTATTTTGTTCTGAAATTATTAATTTGTGGTAATTCTCATTTAGGCGGTATTAATACTAATGGAGGTCCTGGGGGAGGACTTCTCCAGCCTACCCTTCCCTCCCCTATGCCGCAGCTTATTCTGGCTTCAGGTCAGCTGGTGCAAGGCATCCAGGGAGCGCAGCTTCTTATCCCCACCTCTCAAGGTAACAACAACAAAAAAAAATCAAAAAAGTACAAACCAATTATTAAAATTTTATTTTGTTATTTTACGTGTTTTTTTTTTGTTATCAGGAATTGCTACTCAAACAATTTTAACAATACCCGTAAACCACGTAAACTCCAGTGACCAGATGGTCAACTTGGCCCTCAACAACGGCCAGGTGGTCTCCACGTCTCTCGCCAACCTGCAGGCCATGGCGCAACCCCACCAACTCCTCAACAACCCCGGCTCCAACGCCGGCAACATGAGGAACAACCTCCTCAGCCAGAGCGCCAACGCCGCCCTGACCAACGCCCTCCTGAACCCGGCCGCCCTGCCCGGCCTCCTCGCCAACGGGGCTGTGGGAGCGCAGCAAATACTGCAGGCCATGCAGCTGCCTCAGAACCACATGCACCCGGGCCACGGCCAGCAGCACTCACTCTTGCAAACTGTCCCGACGTCCTCCTTGACGAACTCGCTGCAAGGGAGCCAGCATTCTCCTTCATCTTCAAACAATTGGTCCGATCAGTCCGGACACCAGCAGAACCAGAGGCACTACAAGGAGAGAGACAGTTCCGGGTACCACCACCAGCACGCGGACAGCATGTACATGAGTGACCGCGGAAGAGAAAAGAGCAGCAGCAGAGAAAGGGAGCGAGAGCGCGACCGGGAGAGCCTGAGCAGTATGACCAACGGAATGAACGGGTCTTGCGGGAACCAGTCGGTGTCCGCCGCGGCGGCCGCGCTCAGCAGTATTAGCAGGTAACCAATCAACTCCACCAATCAAAATTTTCAGTTGTATCATTTCGAATTATCAGTATTATGCTTTTTTTTTTTAAATATTTTATGCATGTTTAAATTGCGCACACATTGAAAAAGTATAACTGCATATTTAGCAAGATACTGACGGAAGGTCATCAGTATTTAGCATACGAACTCAGTTTTAATTATCCACAACATGGATTTGCCTGTCGTAACAATCAAAAAACACATTTTATAATTCATAATAACCCCCTTTGTTACAACAACCCTACCCTTATTCTATATTAAAATTATTAAATAAAATGAAATTAATTGTACAGCATATATTCCAGAAATAAAAGCAAATATGTACCAGCATATTGTATAATGTTTAAAAATAATAACTAGAGACCTACCGCGAAATTAATGAAAATGATAAAAATGCTACACAAAACAAATAAACATATGAAGCGCTGTTAGGAGTAAATATAAATATTCAGTTTCTGTAGGTAGTGAGAGGTTCAGGGGTGCGGGCCGCCCTCGTCCCCGGGCAATAAGCACCCCGCAGGAACAGGGCTGAACTGCAGGGCAACCGAGTAGTGAGGCTCCACTCACACGTCGGATCAGGGCAGTTCAGCCGACCTGCCGCCATCGACATTTTAATATTTATTTTATTATAAATAATGATGTAGCATTTAGTCGGCAGGATACACTCAATTTGTTCGGGCGGCGGTCACTCGGCTGTAAGTTATTCAAACACAGCGTCTTGCCGTAATTACGCCTTTACACCGCTAATAAAACCATTCCATCACCAATCCACACACAAGTGGTAATATTCCCAGTAAAAAAATAAACCATTTTAATGTCCGCATTTTTTATCGGCTGCTGCTTTGAGCAGAATTATCATAATTATTTTAATTCTGTATATTTTATAATGCATAATGACGCTAGATAACTGCTTCTACAGATGCCTTTATTGCGTATAATTGCACCTTTGCCCATACTATGTGATCTTATCTATTTTCACATTTCGTTTGCGGTATAATCAAAATATTATATTGTCGTTACAGCGGCACAGGATTAAGTGTAAAAACATTAAAAATGTGTGCCAGCACTTCCGAAGACATAAACTGCTTTTATGTATTTTTGTAATAATATCTCATTTAACGGCATGCATTGTGGCTGGTGTGGCATGCATGCGACACTACGGCCTCTTGCACTTTACCATGTTTCAATATCAGTGCTTCTCGCATGTTCTGAATCGATTTAGTTTCATAGTGCAAAAACATGGTATTTGTAGCTATATGTAACAGGTATATCCAGCACTTAAATTAAATATCACAATAAAATGTATAGACTATTTTTTTTATAATCATTCAATGATGTATTAGTTACAAGTCGAATTTGTACACTTTCGATTCCGGCTACACATGCTGCGACACAACTGACGACCGAATGGTAACTAGCCAATAGCGTCCTCTTTTGCGTTGTTTACTTAAGCAAAATATAGGGACGCTACTGGCTAATTGCAAATCGGCTTTAAAGCTCTCTACACATGCAGCGTAGAGTTTCGGGTGTTTTTTTTATGGGTTAGCTTAAGTAAGTAACGCAAAAAAGACGGTAGGAGCTTGTTACCATTCAGTTGTTAGTTGTGCTGCTGTGTATGTATTAGGATTTAAGAGTCACAAAGTGTTTTATAAAATCGTATTTTTACGAGCATATTTTTACAGTATTTGTGTACAGCGGATGCAATCACCCTTGAGTTAATATACACTGGTCCGCTGCAGCGCCATTCTTCAGGGGGCTGCAGATGCCTCGGCCTATGACGTGCTAATATGATTGTCACGTTTGTGCTGCAGGCTAGCGGCCAGTAACGGGGAGCTGACCATCACAGCGGCCAGGGGTAGTGCAGGGGCGGGCAGCCCCGGGGGGCGCACCCCTCCCTGCAAGACTTCCCCCGCCTCCACTGAGCCCGAGGACCTGCTCGCCGACTCTCCGGGTAATGACATACTTATTTATTATCAAGTGAAGCTTTAGAAACCACCCTGCATGAAGAACCACATTTTTGTTTTATTTTATTAAATTCAACATCATGAAAAACCCGGACACAGTAGCATTTGACACTCAGACTGCTATTTATAATATTTAAAGCCACAAAGTCAGATTTCGATAACCGTGATAACATTACGACTCAATTACTTAAATATATTTGTATTGAAAGAAACTCCGGAAACATACAAATTAATATTTTCAATCTCATTTGACCCAACACGTAACATGTAATTTATTAATTTCTCATAATTACTACCCTATACCTTAAAATTAGAAACAGTTAATAACTAAAATATGAGCTACATTGAATCGATCCATCCTCTTCACGTCAAGCTTCAGTTTAGCCGCTCACAAATATTATTTTCAACCAACTGTCAATATCCGGGCTACTCGTAACTACCAACTACCCTTAACAGACAAATTTAGCCGTGTAATTAAATTAGGGTATACTCCTGCGCGGGGGTAACCGACACTTAGTTCTGAAGCGCTGTTAAAAATTATGTGAATTCGAACAAAAACAAGGAATAATTTGATGCAATTGTAATCATGTGGATCGGTGATAAGCCATATTTATCAAATTAGTAATAAACACAGAGTACGTTTACAGAATCATCGAAATAATACTAGTTCCCGGAAAATAAATATATTTTGAAATATTGAACATTTTATACACTAGCAAAATGTATTTTATATTGGGTTTTGTTAGGAAATGTTATTGTGAGTTCATTACAATAAAATAAAAGTAGTAATTTTGACAGACTTGGCAGGGAAACCCTTTGCTCGATTATAATGTCCGCGGGCTACATTACATTATTATAATTCTAAGTAATTTCATAGACAGCGGATTAGTGAGACAAGGAACGTCTGTTTCTGAAGAAGAATAGATTTTGATTCAGAATCCATAGCATGCGACAGTGACTATTATCTTAGTATGAAAGTCCTTTATTTTAATTTTATAAAATAGAGATCATTTATGAATAGTTTCTTTTCAATTACAATAGATTTATTTCGAATAAATTAATTAAAATCTTATCATAAATTTGTTCGTAATATATCTAATAAACATACAGGAAGAAATAATTGTCTTTTTATGTTTGAGTCTGGGTTCAACCGTTCTACATGCTTAGTGGATAAGTCGCTTTCCCACACTCACCGCTGCAAATATTTTAACAGTTATCGCTCGTATGTTATATGAGAACAATTATGGATATTGAAAATCAATGATTATTATTATTATTGTTCGAAGTCATTCTCGAGAAAGCCACAGAGAGCTTAAATTGCATTAATAAGCAGTGCCAAAACCCACTCACGCACACAGCGCAGCACACTGTAACTCTACTTTTAATAGTAATCAGACACTTCAATTATAGATAGGGTAAAATATTATATTATACTATAATCTAGAAATTTTATTTCGGTATCTGCGTACAAATAATTTTTGTGATGCTTTGGAAATCGCAATAAACTCGCACAGTTGTGCGCGAGTGCAGCTATTTACTTGCATTAGTAGTTTGCTTTTACAAAACTGATTCTAATAAAAATTAGAGTAGTAAAACAGTAAGTACCCGCTGTTAAAGATCTCAACCCTTTCTACTTTTTATTTATTATTTCAATGAAACTATATCCTTAAGTATCCTCAATAAGAAAGTCTCAGTATGAAAAAACATACCGATTTGCGACTTTTATAATATATTTGTACAATTCACTGTGAATAAATCTAATTTTTAAGACAGGCTTGCGTGCGGGAACCCTATATAGTATATTTTCTCCAGTTGTATGGCTTGGGTAGGGTCAGTTTTTTCTGGGATAAATATTAAATTGAACGTAAAAAATATATTTAAATACACTCGAAGAAACCAGTTATACTTCTATTATATCAGAGTTAATCTTCACACGCATTTTGTGAGAAATAAATATGTGTTTATTTTTTACATATTCAATGTTAAAATTTCTCAAGTCATCAAAAAAACACGCTATTTTAGATATAATTGAAGCAAGAATCAATCGATTCCGAGTTACTGCTGTGATCCGCTAGGCACGCCGACATGGGCGCTAACTTATTTCGATTAAGTCCCAGTAAGTTAATAACTATTTTACGTTCAATCTAACTTTAATTAGTCATTCTTACGCTTCCTCATATTAATCCATGATTACAGCTCTTTCGAATGAATGATTATAGTATAAAAAAAATCACCGTAACTAAGGTGAATCAATTTAAAGTAGGTAAACTTTATGTGATTATTCCGGCACTCTTGCTCTGATTTCATATTGTTTTTTTTCTTCTTCTAATGGTAGCTTTTCAAGAACCGCATTCGCCTGTATTAATTACTATAGCTAAGTAAAATAGGGTGATTAATTTTTAATTATACCGACGGACCTTTACGAAAACTTTAATTTGTGGAGTCATAAACCGTCTATATTATTATATCCCATTATTTCTTTTGTAATGTCATTTTAAGTAGGTAAATACGCGAACATCAAACAGTTTTTTAAATGGCTTAAACATATAGGCAGCAAATATAGCGCGACTGTGTAGGTATGTTGTGTATTTATGTGTGGACTTACAATTACTGTTAATTGCGCCTTAATTGCAATAATGAAGCTTAAATGTCAAATATCCATTAGGTATATACTGCTGGAGAGGCCCTGATCATGCGAAGACCGCAGGGCCAGACGAACTTACTTTACAGCTGAAAAGAGCATTAATGACGGGAAAAAATATTCAAAGCCTCTAGCGATCGGAAAACAAACTGAAAAAAAAGCAGTAATCTGTGGCGATGCTGGACGATCCCTTTTACCAGCGCTTATAAATCTATCAACAAACAATCAAGCGAAACTGCTCCACGCCGCCACTTTACGATTTTTTAATAAGTCCATTCGTTTGAGCGGGCTCACCTTTATTTGTTTTCTCCAAAATGACGATAATTGGCCATCCAAAGGTTTCGCAACGCTAATGATCCCGAAAAATATTGATCGATAATAAAATAATCATTTGCCAGGCTGTAAAGACCTGGCGGTCACTTTGATGATCAAGACGTATTTTTTTTATGCTAAGTAAGAAAGAAAATAATATTGGCCTACTACGGAGACCCTGTATAAGTTTTATATTCACATAAGTATAGGTTATAATATAATATAATTGTGTTAGTATAAAAAGATGATGATTACATATTTAAAAATCTATTAAATCTAACAACGGTCTGGATTTGATAAGTTTGACCACCGAGCATGGGTTATTCAATATTTCAATTATAATTTCCAGATCAACCGACCATAAACCAGACATCGAGTAATGTGGTCGATGGAATAAACTTAGATGACATCAAGGAGTTTGCCAAGGCCTTCAAGCTGCGGAGACTCAGCCTCGGGTTGACCCAGACCCAGGTCGGCCAGGCCTTGTCCGTCACCGAAGGACCGGCCTACTCACAAAGCGCCATTTGCAGGTACAGCACAGCCCTTTCCCCTGTACTTTTAGTTTGTATTTCACTATTTTAATTAAGTCGCTTGAATTAAATTTGTAAGAAAGAATACTGATTCAGGCAAAATAAGACCAAATCCAGAGATTCAAGACAAATAATTTGATTAGATATTCTGTTAAAAATACTGAATTCACTGAAGTAAATCAATATGGGTTTAAAATCTAATTATTTATTTATTTGTTGATTCAAAATCCTTGCTAGTTGTATTTAGATTATAATTTTTAGCTTGTATTGGAACAAATGTACCCAAAAGAATATACCAGAGATAACAAGAAATACGAGGGCTCAAAATATTAACATTTTGGCGTAATATAAAATATCAATTGAATAAGTTTCTAAAGCTATGAAATTATCATAAATTTTAACATAATCAAAACTGGCACAATTCATCAACTTTTTACTAAACAATTATTGGATAGTCAAATAAAACAGGCGAAAAATAACTTGAACCATCTCAGTAAAAGTAAACCCAGAGTGTCTAACGCCTTGTAATCCTCGTCCCCAGTGCCCTGGCTTCGCAGATGTTTGCTGCCCAGCTGTCTTCTCAGCAGCAAAACATGTATGTGTCTAGCAAAGCATCCTTCCATTTTAATATTACTACATAATATTTTTAGCTATAAAGTTACCATCAGCAAAAACTAGACTAAAATCAAGTGATATTATCTTACAACGTTTCTATTTCAGATTGCATGAATAATAAGCATTATGTCAAATGGAAAAGATAGTCAATAAATTTTATTTAAAATAAAAAAATTTAGTTTATTAATTATTTCATTATAGTTTTATGTTAATTTTTGTACTTATATTGTATATTATTTGTTAGTTTCTAGGGCATCTGTTAAAAGCCAGGGCATTGGCATGCGATATGTGTATTGTTTATTTTTAAATCATTGATTTTAACTAAGTAATCAACTTATTAACACATCAAATCAATTGTATTAGTTTCACCAGACATCGAAATGTCAATGTCCTGTGCTTACTACGCCTCACTTAGCTTTTTATTGTTTTTATTTATGATTTTCTAATTAACTGTTTTTATGTGTTTAGATTTGAAAAATTGGATATAACACCCAAAAGTGCACAAAAAATCAAACCAGTATTAGAGAGATGGATGAAGGAAGCTGAAGAAAGGTCAGTATAACAATATTAATTTTTATATTTATAATATTTATTTTTACGAAAAAGCATGCATCTTTATATTTAGCAAGTAGGCGTATATTGTGTATTATTTATTAAATGTATTTATTTATATCAATGTTTAATTATTTGTTGAATATCCATGTGAAGTGAGGTTGTACGTGCGTGCAGGTATGCATCCGGACAGGGCCATCTTACAGACTTCATTGGGATGGAGCCGAGCAAGAAACGAAAACGACGCACCTCCTTCACGCCGCAAGCTCTAGAACTGCTCAACGCACATTTTGAAAGAAACACACATCCTTCAGGTATAACGTCATACATTAATCAAAGCTTTGAACCTTAATTCCATAAATTACAAGTCTGGAGTCAATGTATTTAAGCAAACATACCTCCTTCGTTCAAACATAATTTACAGAGATTCATGTGAATTCTAAATTTACTGCAAATCGACAAGCTACCTTTCAGTAGGACAGGCCATTTTATATTCTTAACAGTAGATGGTTAATGTAACATTATGCAAAATATGCATAATCCAGAATCTTTGGAAAATATTGGGAAAGAACACATATCATTTTCGTATATATCGATATTCGTATATATTCTTTATTATTCTCAGTATCTTATTTTTAATACCAGTAAAAAAAATAATGTTCTTACGTCAAGTGTTATTTTAACATTTATTGTATTTACCTTTTTACTAAGCAATAATCAGTACAGGTATTGCAATTAATTCAGCATCACTCAATAGTTTGTTAATCATTTATAGTTATCTATACCAATTATGGTGTGAAAGGGGTTTAACTTGACTTACCATTCAGTAGCACTTCTATATTTCTCATACCTCATAATTTAGTAAGCTCTTCTATTTGTCTACTTTTATGCACCGCTGAACACATAGAAAGAAAATATATTATAAAAATTAAATTCTTTTTTATGGCTTATTTCAGGGACAGAGATAACAGGTTTAGCACATCAACTTGGATACGAACGAGAAGTAATCAGAATATGGTTCTGTAACAAACGGCAGGCTCTGAAAAACACGGTGAGAATGATGTCTAAAGGAATGGTTTAAGTGCATCATAACGTATCCGGAACTACCGAGTAATCCAATGTTGCCAAGCAACGATAAATTTGTGTAAATAAAGATAAACATTGTGATAAAACATTAGACATGTGTGTTGGTAGCTGTTGCCTAATTAAGAGTGCAAATAAAATATATACCTGTAAAAACAGGGGACATTTTTTGAAGTATGGTTTTTTTGTAGGTAGATTAATAATAATTTAGAATGGTAAAAAATGGCACCAGTGAGTATCATTTATTCAACAGTGAATATAATGTAAATTTTATATTTAAAATATATAATGTACCTTCCTCCTGAAAACATAAGAAATAGAAAGTATGAATTCCCTGACGTCATCATTTTAAGCAGCTGGAGGTAGCGCTCATGTTATTTGATAAACGTATTCACATTCTTGTTTTTGTAGTAAGATTCATTCAGAAAGTAACAACACATATTTTCTCCATCTAATGTAAATCATCGCTATTTCAAATGTTCATTTTACTTTATACAATATTATCATATTGATATATAGTGTTTGTTAATATTTGCGAGCTTTGAAATAAGACTTGATTAAAAAATTCCTTTATACTTTACATTTAATTTATACAATACTTTGTTATTTGTTGTAGATTTTTTTTTTGTTTATTCTTATAATGTGAATATAGAATAGAAAATTGCCAAACTACATTAATAAGTATCGTCTTTTTTAATGTGAATCTGTAAGCCACAATATGGCTTAAGAAATATAATATTAATTAATGTCACTCTGAAGTTTTACGAAACAAAGTCAGATTGTTTGAAGCTTCTTTTAACATATTTTTTATTTAGCAACTGTACACATTTGATGTTTTTATCTCATAGTAAAACATTTATAAAACAAAGTATTAATAATATACAAATTTGGTGACAGAATTGTGTATCTATTCAACATGATACATATATAAACTGAAATGTGAGCTTGAGTGTTTAGTAGTTTCAAGTAAATAAAGAGCAATCCTACAATCTTCATCTGGAAATTTTTTTGTAGATATAGTAATTAATAATGAACATCGTGACATACGCTGCAAGTTGTCATTATGCATTCTGTATTATCGTGGTTATTTTTTCCAAGTAAGAATTAAAACTTGTGACAAATGAAGAACTTCACTCAAATATATTTTAAACTCCTTTTGACTGTCTTATTAATCTTATAAATGTTATATTTTTGACAATGGTGTCTTTAAACAATCCCTGTTTCATAATTGCTCATCGATCAGATAATACAAGTAAATGTTATAAAATCAGGTAAATTATTTGAGCTATGTAACAATAACTCTCATATTTTACTCTAACTCTTCATATTTTACGATGAAAAAGAATTGTAAAGTTCTTCATCTGTATTTGGATATGTAAAACTTAAGTATTAAAAATTCATACCATTATGTATTGTGGTTGTACACTAGAATGATGATTGTCATTCATATTTGTATACGAATAGTTTAATAGTCATTATAATTATCAAGTGTACATACTTATAAAATAAGGTTCCAATCCGAAAGATGATTGACAGGCTTATAATTAAGTAGGATTCAGCTAAATCATCTTATTCTGATATGCCGTAATGTTAATTTTGGGTATAAATTTAACATTGTATATTTCATTCCTACACAAACTGTTCTGGAAAGTGCAAAATTATGACAATGGATTCCAAATTTCCCATTTTTAGACAATGTTACTTTGTGACTCAATTAATGTATTATATATGTATTGTTAAATAAAATAGTATAAATTAATATATTGACCAATGAAAACTATTTGTGATCAAAATTTCTATTGTACAAAATTGAAAAATAAGTATTTTCGGCTGTTAAAAATTATGTAACTAAAATGACTTTTCAATACAAAAACATATAAAAGATATTTTTGGGCAGTGAAATTTATATAAATTTGGCGAATTTTGTTATTTGGTGAATAAAAAACAAATATCATTGGAAAAACCTTGTAGATAGTAATTTAAATATAAATTGAATAATACACGGATCATAGAAATGAATAATACACTTACATTTGATTTATACAACCATAAGATAGACACCACAAAATTAATGCTTTAGTTTCCAGTCACACTGAAATTTTTCATAAAATGTAACAATAAATAAACATTGCTATAAGCTATGATGCTAAATATGTCTGAGAAAATGAATGTAAGAGTTGTCTATGTGATTTTGTTTTATACAGTGTTCTGTACAGTCCCTCGGCCAGATGCGTAAGTAGTAGACTGGAAGACAAAGCATTAAATACAATAGATAAATACTTGCTGTTATTAGTTCTAGAGGTTCGTTTCCAATTTATCCAATTGAAAGTAAATTACTCATGATATGAAATAGAATATTAAATGCATCATTGCTATTGTCTTTATTAAATATTTATAGAATACTCAGAAGTCCCTCTATTCAGTTAACTTACTGTTATTAATGTATAGTTCCTGTAAAAAATACAAAAGTATTGATTTAATGTGATGTCACAAAATACAATTTCATATTATGACAAAACAACATTCAAAGCGCAAACAAAGAACTTGAGATTTCTGGTCTAAACATTTTTTTTAGCATTGCTTGATTGATTTGATCAGATGTATACAGGGATTAAATATATTTTGCATTACGATTCAATTCACCTTTGTTTTGAATTTTTGTAAAGATATAAATAAGTAACATAATTTTTCTTATTAGAATACCCGTTAATTTCATTTGATAACTATTTTCAAAAAATATATTTTGAATGCCTTTAAAATTTTGGTAATTATTCTATACCACAGCTTTGGAAAAAAAAATCTCACCAATCATTGCATTTTTGTTGATAATTTAACTGAACATCAAGTAATTATACAGTTCATTTACGACAAACATCTCAAATTCATCAGTTATTTGATAATCTGATGAATTTGAGAAGTTCGCTGTAGAAAATCATCCCTCAGAAAATCATCTGACTGATGAAATTTTTCAATGACAGTGAGACTGGAAGATGATGTTTTAATTTTTATTTAAAAAATATTGCAAAGTAACTCAAATCAATCTGTTGATATCGGATTGCTTAAAAATGTTATGCAATGGTTGCCAGTATTTAATTTTCAAAGTTGTTTGATTATATAAAAGCATTATCCTATCCAGACAACTGTGTATTCACTTTATGAACCAAGAAATCTCAGCAGTGACTAAATTAAAAAAAATACTCAACTATCGGAAAATCAAATAAATGTCATTGTAACAATAATGTCAACTTGTTTTATTTATATGGCTGATTCGTTACCCTGAACATGTTATTAATAGCATTATTAACAGCTTCTCTGAATATCAACTATGACAGACCTTTTAAATTACCCCATAAGCACACATGATGAGCATGCTTATTAAATAATTTGGTAGCTCCAACATGCTCGTGCAACATGCAATGTCTCGAGGGTGTTGGCATTGCCAATTACCTGGAAGTTGGAGCTTTGAATTGCACTGCGCACGTACTTGAAACCAAAATGACTGATAATCTTAGAAGTATATAGGAATAATTCTAACTATCAGCTGACGACCCCAAAGCAACGCTGGTAGAGAGAAAAAGACAAATGACTTGCCTGCAACAGTGTTGATGAAATAGCAGGAGGAAGTTTCTCAATCCGAAGTACTTATTCCTGTCTTCCTGGATGTATTATTATAAATGAGATAAATAGTTAACTTAATATAAATACATGTTCTACAATCGTAAATTTCGGATATCAATTAACATCACAATGCAGAAACTTCTAAAGAATCAAAGAAAGAATTCAAAGAATCATCCTAAATTTTTCAATGGTTGTATAATTGTTTTAATAATAGAGATTTGCAGCAAGCTGGAAGCAATCATTATGTTGCAATCGTTTTATTATTTAGTTTTATGATTTTTGTACTTATTATCGCCATCTTTATCTTCGTTTAAGTGTTTAAGAGATATGAAATAATTGACAAATGCGAGATGAGATTGTAGGTCATCAGGCTTATGGAATCCCTGATTGACTATAAATTATCGGGTTCTTTAATTTAAAGAAAATACGCTTCAGTAAAGCTAAGGATTGAATTTATTCAATTTTGTAATAGTAAAGCTTTTATTTATTTAATTTTTGATAAAATGGTACTGCCATCTGTGAAATAAAATGTGTACTTTTCTTCCGTTTCATGTTTTGAATATTTTAGCAAATATAATAATTAGTTCTGCTCATAGATGTCACTAAACAAAAAAAAAATGTTTTATACACATTTTCTCATTTCATTTAAACTTTCAAAACGATATAATCAAATCAAAATTTCTTCTTTATATTTCATCATCACTGAAAGAGATCTAAATTAAATTTAATTAATTAAAGTAAATTTTTATATTGGATATTCAACATTTTTTAAATTAATCAGTATTTTATTAGGGTTCTTTGAAAATAGATTATCTCTTGCCTTAGAAGCCTCTTAAAGCCTTTAATCCGTGGACAGATAATTATCTTTTCATAAAACTCATTACCTTCTTGTTATTACAACATTGAATTTTTTACCCCTTTGCATTGAAGTAATAATAAAATATAACAGATTAAATAGATTCAACTAACCTGTATATTAGTATATTATTTCGATGGGCGGTAAATATATCTATATGAGTGAAATCTTGACCAGGACATGAGTAGGTACTTCTCTCGATATGGAAAAAAATAATTGTTCCAATGCGTTTAGGGTATAATAAAAATACATTTATTTTTTTAAAATTATAATATACTTACCAGTGGTATTATTTTGTTATAGATTTTTAAATAATTACATAGCTGTAACATTTTGCAAATTGTTGACTCCTACTTGAGAGGTTCAACCTGTATTTTTGTAATAATTGAAAATTTGATATTTACAACGACTTCTTAAATCGATCCGATAATCTAAAATGATTTGTACAAAAAAAACCTTATGCCTATTGGATTAATACTTCCCACGGATGAGTCAAGGATACTTTTCTTAGTATCAGATCTTTAAACGGATTTCGTTAATGAGTCTTTCGGAAACTTCAAGTTAGTCGCTTGTGCGTTTCTTCTGTATTTGTTAAACAAAATAAATATTTAGATTTACTTAAAATAAGCCTATATTCCTAAAAGTTTGTTAAACTTAAAGTTTACATAATCAATTCGTCCATATACGTGAAAGTAAATTTGGGATTTTGTTAATGCGAAATTCAGCCATATTCGTTTATATTTCCCACGTTATAGATAAAAGTAAATGCTTCATGTCTAAGACCTTTACTATAATATTTGTATTCAAAACTACAACACTATTCATTATGTATATTATTTGTAAAAGCAATTGGTAATTTACTGCCATAAATCGTATGAAAAATATATTGAGATCTAAGAATATAAATATCAACTCTAAAAAGACCGAGAGAATTACAAAAAAACTACAACTACCAAGTCCGATGTTCGATTAGTATTTTTTTACACAAATGTCGTAAAATATACATTAACGAGTAACCGTTTTGATTTAAAGTGTAGAAATCATTTTAACTAATTTTAACCAGCAACGGATATCTGCTTATGGCTTTATTTTTTGCAGCGCATATTTTTATACAAAGTGAAAATTTTCATAGAAAATTTAACGAACTCCGTGTTTTTGTTTGATGATTAATTTACGAAATCAAAATTTAAAGCATCAACCTCTTTATTCGTCGAACACTTGTAAAGTGACCGTGAATCGATAAACGAAAAAAAGCATTTTCTAACTCTTTTATTACTCGGTGTGAATGATGCGAGGCTTCTTCTTGTCGGAGACCAGCTCGAAGTCCGTGTTCAGGTTGAGTCCGTTCTTGACCTTATACTCCATGACCTCGATGGTGGTGTAGCCGACCATTCCCAGCAGCAGCAGGACGGTGATGATGTAGAGCTTGGTTGTGGTGCACATGTAGGGGGAGTACGCGTACGCCATGACGCTTCCGGTGGCTTCCCAGAGACGGAAGTTGGAGTAGGCAGCCTCTTCCCGTCCAGGAAACAGGATACCGGATAAGGCTGCGAGGGGAAAGATAATTAGTTTAGTTATGAGTAAATATTTAAAGGACTTGTGGGAAAATAGCCTGTATTGAATGATGGTAAAAGTATGGATCGACCAGATACGAGATTTGAAAAATACCGTCTAACATGAATAATTAAAAAAGTTTCGGTTTGGTTATAAATATTTCATTTCATTATTAAAATTAGCAAATTGATAAAATTTACAATTTATACGAGAGTACGAAAATTGGAAGCCTCTTATTAAAACGGACGTTCTCTGTCCATAAAATCACGACACGCTTCTTACTCCCTGAAAGAAATCTACATAAATCTGGGAAATAATTATAAACAAAAATGAAGTCAAGACGTTTTGAAAGAAATATGCACCAACCCCGATTAAAATGTTATTGTTTTTATGACTTCAGACTGTTTTTGTTTGTTTGTTGTGCAGAGTAATATCTTAGATGAACTTAAGAATATTTATTTTTTGATTTCAAGCCAAAATTTATAAAATAAAATTAAAATTCCATGGGTTTTTAAGCTTGAGCGTTTTTAATAATCCAAATTTTGTAATTTACAAGTACATACGATTATAGATATATTTAGTTGAGACAATATTGAGAAATAAGTAAGTTGAATTGCTAGAGAAACCAGAAATACGAATCCAAACAAAATATCAATAAAAATCAGAACCAGTGAAGTCCCTCAAAGTAATAATATTAATATGCAGCAAATCACTCTGTGTCTAGAGATATCAAATCAATTTGATACATTTTTAGTAATATTGAATCCCCCAGAGTGCAGTGCCGACCTCGAGGTCCCGAAATAGTAAGTGGCTTCAGTTTTTACTGATAAGAATCTAGAATAATCCAGTTTCAATAGGGTAAATCCAAGAAATGCTAACATGGTAATAGATAACACGTGTACAGAGTTGAATAGTCAAAAATTAAAATCATCCGTGCTTACGGTAAATATTTATTGTTTTGATAATAGACGTTGTCTAAAGTAGATCAAACTATTTAATGAACTATTCTGAACAATATGGCGTATTTACCCACACGCCATGTCGAACACGTTTATAATATCTATTTTGGTTACAAACTCTCATGTATATGTATTTCCTTACCTCGTCGAATAATTTACATCAAAGGAAAATGAATCAATATAACTTTATCGCAAATCGATGGATTTGCCTAATCGTGGCGATTCGGTGACTACGCACGATTTTCAACAGCAAACCTCAGCGAGATAAAACCTGTAAAGAAAGTAATTTAGGATACATTCTTGTGTTATAGATATTGCTTTTGTAGGGGAGCTTTACTTAATGGAAAAATATATAAAATGTTTATTTAATTTAACAATATCTAAGCCTAAGATCCTCGATGCGGCGCCATCGCTTTGAATACGTTTTTTCTACCTTATGGAAGACTAAATTCTATTATGAAAAGGAACGTTGTAGTACTTGTAAAATAAATATGCACTCTTTTCTTTATGCGCATATATTTTACTAAGCCTCCAACAAAAGAATAAGGAAAGGCATACAAAGCATTAGGTTTTGTTGTTAGAAGAATTTTATTAAAACTGATATTTTACAGTAAAAGCTGTCGAGAATCTCCCAAAAGACAGTTTGATGCATTGCAATCTGAATAAATTACATGCTATAAAAAACATAAAAAGCCTCCGAAGAACTGACTTATATAAATTATAAATGTTATTTACCGAGAACCCCATGAAGGATTTATTGCGCGATGTTGTTTATTTGTTTTTTGTTTGTTCGGTGAACCAAAAAAATATGCGCGAGGGCTCTGTGGTGGGATTTTGGAATTTTAAAATAAAAAGAAATCATTCATAAAAATAGCATAACCGTAAAAAATAAAAACAAAAAGGTTTTTGAATCAAACTCAAATAAGGTATAATAAATGACCTGTGCTGTGCTCGCGTACTCGAATATTTACAACTGAAACTGCATTTTACTAAGATCTAGTTCACGGGGGGAGGAGCTGTGCTGATTGAAATTAAAGACCAGGGAGCTCGGTAAAAGAAAAAAAAGACGTTGTTGCATAAATAATTGTTTGGGGTTGTCTGAAAATGACGTCGCATCTAATTACGTACTCCCTGGATCCGTAATTAAAAAACTTTTTACACGGAGGCTTGCATTGCAGACGTCTTAAAGATGCAAGGAAGCGCAAACGTGCAGTTTTTAATTCTTAGAAATAAATGTTTATTTTCAGTAACAAATCAAAAAAGAAAACTTCAGCGTTCAAAAACACTGAAGACTTATTGTAGTTTGGTTTCCAATACCATCTATCACAAATGTATATGTCATGTTTGTTATTGTTTTTATTTACTGGAGAAACAAAACGACCTAGGATTATAAAATGGGAAAACTTTATCAAAAACGAGCCGTTTATCTGCAGCCCTCCGACTCTCTCGCAATGGCCGAGAACACTAGAAGTTATCGGTCGATTCGTTAAATTTATCGGATCATTTTGTGAAATCGTAAAATATTATCTTCCGCCTAGTGGCGAATCACCAATTTAATATATCTGCGCAATTAATTGTTTGAAATATTGACCGATGTAATAACCGAAGTCCGAGAACTCGCTGAACCGATGCGACCCGAAGTTTCAGAGGTCGAAAGGCCTTCGACGAGGTCAAATACTAAGGGAAGAGATCTATCAGAATGTTTATCGAAAGGAAATTATGCCAGCGACTGTAATAAAGTTTGAATGATAGCTGTAAACTTTTTTGACCTACTTTAGGATTTAATCTATTTTTTGTTTATTGAGATATTTTTTACGCTATGGTTTATGGTGTTTTGCCACTCAGCCATCGTGAGTAGCTTTACTTTGTACTTACAGTGTCTAGACACTATTCAGAACAATAAAGTAAATAACGAGAATGTTTTCACAACATCTAAGCTATTATGACGAGTACAATTTATGCTGAAATCATACCATATGATCTTTTACAGAGAATAATGCGTGGTTATATTTAAAAACAATTTAATAAGGTATGTATTTTTTATCGACATTTTTACTAAGACTTGGACTGAGTGGTCTATTAACTACCCTTATTTTCAAGAGTCGGATTGTTTATACATTATTTAGATAAGCAGGCTACTAGAAATAATAAGAAGCAATTATTTCTGTTTTCGACTCAAAGCATCATTCAAATTTGCCTGAATGTATACAGGAAAATAACAGAATCGATTTACCAGAGTGTAAAAATTATCATCGTTCACGAAAGCAGATCAAAGGAAAGCGTCAAAGATATAATGATATTTCAAAACTTCAGTCAACCTAGTATATTAACTGTAGTATTTAAACCTTCATCTTGAAAGTAAAAATGTGACCATATTTATGTTAATTAATCGATAATTTAAATATGTGGAAAACACGATTTCAAAACAACATTTTTGTGTGTAGTTTAATTATGTATTTTTTATGGTAATTAATGGCAGCGAATTACTAATTAACCCATTAAATTAAACTTTGGTGAATCAACGCAGATTTTTCAAATGTACATGTACAATATATATTCATCACGAAGAACAACAAGTACATTTAATATAGCACATTTTTTTGGTTCACTCCACTAGAGCTTAATGTAATAAATTGGTTACTTGTTTCGATGATATAAATTATAACTATAACAACGTTGACAAAACGTGTACGTTTTTCTATTGAGCAATTTACTTTTTCCACCACTGTACTCAAATAATTAAAGCAATATTTCAAAAATTTTGGTCAAACATATCTTAAATATTTACTTGAAAACAGCAGTTATACCAGCCCAAGAAAGCCAGACCAGACCGTTCAGCCTCAAGTGCAAATTCAAATATTTATATATATTTATACGGTGCGGATAAATCCCCGATGGGGAGGCGACCCTTCAGGTCATTTGTTGGTAATTTGTTTGATTTAAGTTCCGGCTTGTGAGGGAAGCGTTATTTAGCGTTTGGAGTAAATCTTACTTACAAAAACCTCCTAATGAACAATTCCGAGAAAGCGAACAAAGAGCTTTTTCTACATTCTTTTTTGAATAAGCGAAAAATCGAAAATGAATTAATAATATTAAAAGTATTTTTTAACGAAACGTTTCCAAAAACCCTGCGTAAATAAATGGTTAAAGTTTTGCTAATAAATTGTAAGTGATGAATATGTTACTAAGCTCGTGAATTTAGTAAGGTTATATTAGGTCACTTAGTTAGAGTGATATATCTGTTAGTAAATTGAACTAATGAAATATTTATTTCAATACTCGCTTTGTAACGTATACTGTATACTTTAAAAAACACAGTTAAATAATATAAATAAATATTTTTATAGAAATTATTGTAAATGTACTGTAAAGCTCGCATGCTTGACTACAATATTACATACAAAAGCGTCCCACAACGATTTTAGTTACAGACGGCAATCTCACGTTGACAGGACAGGCAGTATGGGCAGTTTAAATTTGCACCTAAATCGGTACGAGATGGAAATACAAATTGGGAGTTATCCCTTGGTAAAACATATCGACTAGATTATATAGTCACAAACAGTATGGTGGTGTTTGAGGAAGAGAAGTGCGAATTAAAGAATAACAAAGTTTGATATAGGAAAATACTTCCAAATGACACTTGCACAAACATCCAAGAATGAGATCTTGACGCAATACAAATAACAGAAGAGATGAGGAAAAAATGTGGTTAGTATAATTGTTTTTATAATGCTCATTTTAAGGCAATTATAGCAACCAAGTAAGATGTTTTTAATCTTCATCCAACTGAGATGAATCCGAAAGGCAAGCGTCCTTGAGAGTAATGTATTTTTTGTGCTCTCTTGCATTATTTGTATTTATCCCCATTATTAAATTTTATTGTATAAATCGTATACGGTACGTATTTAATCGTATTTATTGTATACGGTATAAATCGTCTCTAAAAATAGGCTTTCAGTTGGTATTTACTGGCGTTAGATCAGTGGGAGCAGAGATTGGCAAAGTATAAAGCCTGAGCTAATGTAGTTCCTAATTTTTTTATTAAATCATTATGATGACGTATTTCATAATACAAGTGAGCATATGAACATGAAACAAAAAATTCAAAACTAATATTGGGCGAAGGTGCTAGATAAAACTACATTTACTTATTGTGACTAAATACAAAATGAAAAACTTTTGATCTAAAATCTATATAATAACTTAATAAATAATATTTTTTCTAATAAAACAATTTTGTCCCCAAAATTTTTGTAATAAAATATATATTTTTTAATCGTAACACTAAGGTTATTTAATGTGTAAAATACAAAATTGCATTTATATGCAAGGTTTATACCTTGAAAGTTTCTGCATCGTGTTATAAATATTTATTTATTTTTAAATTGCAGATCCCAGAGCGTAAATGGAAAATAATGACTCAATTATACACAGCTTGCTTCCAAAATTATCCTCGTGGTCTATAAAAAGATTTGGAATAATAATAAAGAATGGGGTAAGTTTATAGAATTCGCGAAGGCTCTGAAGAGAGACTTGCAAAACAAATAACGTAAAAATATGAGCTCTACGTGCTGACTTCAAACCTCGGCTGCTAAACGCTTTTACAATTAAAAATTAAATTATTGTACCCATTAGGCGCAACTCCGAAGTATTTTTAAATTTTAATAAATTTATACTAAAAAGCGTGCGTTTTTAAGGAATTCACGCCAAGAAAATTAAATTAAAATTCTAACTGTAATTTATTTGTCTGGATATATTTCAAGGCCTTTTTGTGTACCGCATCCAATTTAAAGAAAAATATGTTAATTATAAATATTGTAGCTTGGCAGTAAAACGTGTTTGTTAAATTATGATTTATATTAAAAAAAGACTTAAAACGTGATCTTTTATTACTATATGTAAATTTTCTTATTCAAACTAAAATTATAATACCTTAATAATAAAATTTGAATTGGTAATTAACTATCTGAGAATCGTAATTACTTTTTATTTTTAATAAAAACAATAAGTAAAGAAAATATGTAGACTATCAGAAACAAAAAATGGGAATTTTCAACGTGTTTCAGTGAATTTCAATGTATTCCAACGCATCTATTTCAGACATTATTTCATGTTATCAGCTGTAATCAGACTAATACCTATTTTTGTAATTACTGTACACGTTAATTTGGAAATGGCGTAAACAGCATTTTGTAACGCGTTGAAGAAAGACACGTCTATTCTCTACAGTGTTTATTATAAGATTGACTAAGTGTGAGCATGCAACATAGATTCCATCATTATATACTACCTACGTTACACATTTCAAACAAGAATGTTACAGGTACATCAATTTCACAATCCAATGTACTAGCAGATATTTCCCTATCTTCTCTTTTTACAGTTTTGTATAATAGAATAATGCTTCTCATTTACTGAAAACTGTTTTATTATATTAAATTCTTTTCGTGGATCGCAAAGATTCCAATACGAATTAACAAAATTATATATGAACTTTAATTGGTTACGTTCAAACTGCAGTCAACATAGCGAATGGCGACCATTATTAACTCCCCTGCCAATAGGACCAGTTCTCGCCGTGGGTGAGTCGCCTTTATCGTCCAGGAGTGCTGGTAATTGAATGGCTGAAAATGGCGAGCGCTTGTCGGGGAATAACGTCAGTTACCTGAGTGGGGTATTTACTGTATTGTGGTTTCCGATATTTCGATATTTTATTTCAACCTTAAATGACGCAACGAGTTTATTCGTTTATTGTCGGTTCAAATATTTGAAAACATCCTTTTATAAACACAGACAAATATATATATTTTCGTGGGTTTATTTATTTATTAAATATCACAAATACTTTCGAATAGCTTACGTTACTTATTTCAACTCAAAAACAACAGATATACTTTCACATAGTTTTCATATCAACCAAAAAAAATCACATATACTTTTGAATAGCTTCCAATTTACTTATATATCAACCCAATAATATCAGCTAGATTTTATTATATATAGTTTTTAGTTATCATTTTTCGGCCAAAACTATCAGGTAGACTTTCACAGAGGTTTCACCTGACTTATATATACCTAAAAAAATTATAGATTCGTTCATATTGCTTTCACCTAACTCAGATCAACCAGAGAATTAAAAAAAACACTTTCGCATAGATTTCTCTTTACTTCTAACAACTCAAAAACAAATATGAATTTTCACCAGCCCAATAATGTTATATAGATTTTTAAATAATTTTCACCGCACAAAATCAGAAAGTTAATATTTTACTTATATCAAAATATGTATGTAACTGTTTTACGTAGTTTTTTTATTAATGAGTATTTAAAATATTTTTTTGCTTCTACTACTGTGAATTGAATTTAAGGGTGCTAATTTTTATCAGTCGTAATTTATTAACATGGACTCATAACTCCAGACATCCGCCGAGAAGTCAGGGATCCGTGACGACTCTTTTCAAACCGTTTCTGCTGATAGTGGAGGTGATTTATCTTGAGGTTTTTTTCGTCTATCTCTCCGTGCTATACTACATGCTGTTCGATTTAGCTCAAACTTGAACCCATTCTGAAAAAATGCGTTTGCCATGTTTCACAATAGTTACACACATGACTGCGGCCCTCCTACTGCTTCGATCTTTTTCAGGTTTAGCGTGCCATTTTAGTTTTTCATGGATATCTCTGCAGTCATTTCAGTAGAACTATCTCGGCACTTCATATATACAAGTATAATAGTTTTACCAGCTTGAATACGAATTTAACGTCTAAGCTCGTTCTTAATCATGTAGATGGATATTACTAACTGAAATTCAATTAAAAAGAGTGTTGAGAATTTAATCAGAGTCATCTAAATTGATAGTTTTTACTTTCTAATTAAAAGAGTATATATTTTTTTATGTTAAAAAATTAAATCAAATTGAAAGAAATTAAAGCTTTCTATTCTATCGCACACAGTGGTTGATTTTTAGAGATTTATTCTAACTAACGCATGTATCTAAATAATATTATTCTGTATAGATAGTTTTCAAATTATGTGTTTTATAGAAACTCTGACAAATGGATGAAAATGTCTGTTTTCTTGTCTAGGGAAATCCCGGTATGCCCAAGCGTAGTTTATTTTCTCCTACCCTGACCCTTTATTAAGTGACTTCAGATTAGTGCTATGATTTATTTGTACATTAAAGATACGTTTTAAAAAAATCAACAATATTAATTAGGATTGGATAGTTGTAGAGAATTTATAATTTTGTATCTACGTATAGTTATGTGATGTTCGATGAACCATCTACCAGAAAATATTGATGTATCTTTTCAATTATTTTCTAGAGACTATAAGCTTTTTTTTGTTGCAGGCATTCAATTTCAATTAATAAACTTGTGCAATATCGTAGTTTGAAGACATTTTTAATCGAACTAACCAAGAAATATCTTATATGGTATGTATACATATTTTCGGTGAATTTACATTTAAAAAATTTGCCATACCCGCTAAGGTTTAAGATAAGGATCTAGTGACTATAAATACCTACATACGCAGACAGACATTGGTCTCCTCGGCAGGCTGGCGGGTGTAAAGGAAATTTCCTACTTTGCATGCATATTGTACCGCCACGAGGTTAAAGTAATTTCTGCTAGTCATTGAGAGTTCAACATCTACCTTAAGCAATATGCTGATACACAATCTCATATGGGTCTTGACTGATCTACCGTATTAAAATAATGTAAGCATATGTTTACATTTCTCCTCACGTAACGCAGGAAAATTTTAATATCAAATGTAAATATCAAAGACCATCCACTATGTTTCTGCTTTGCATCTGACATAGAACTTAATTGAAAATATTATTTATAAAAAGTTTTTGATATTTATTTTCTTCGTCATTAAAAACGTATTTACTGTCTGCTTTGTTAAAGTATACTTTTTATGTATTTCCTGTAATTCGTCATTAATGTGCTTTAATCTGTTAATGTGGTTTTATTCTACTTAAAATGCTATAAATTATAAAAGACCGACTTTAAATGCAAAGTAAAATAATTTTCTTAATGTTATGAGATATCATGAATAAATGTATTTTTTTACAATAAGAAATTGTTTGCGTAAAAGGTTATTTTAAAGGTTCTAAAGTAACGCACGCGTTAAGTCCGACGGCTATAAATGACTCTACTTTATTCATTAAATAGTTTTCACATTCAATAAATTTCCGAATGTGAGATAGATTTTTTTTAAAAGAATTATTGTAATTCCAAAGTACCTTTGAAAAATAGATTGAATTCATAAAATATCACACTTGTCATTGGTTTTTATTTACTGATTACGTTTTTGATTTTTCTTGTCGTAATTTTACAAAATTTATGTGATTTCAATAAATAAATTTCTTAACTTTGCAATGTACATCAAAGTTTTGACTTTTTAATATTCCTAGCAGGCTTCAACTTCAAGTAAAAGTGATTTTTAATATGTCGTGATACTTCTCCATATCTTTCAAGAAGTTTTGGTGAATGAAAAAGCGTTTTCAGTTTCTACATTATAATATTAGTTTTTCCTGCTCTACTAAGTACATAACTTTTAAAAAGAAGAATACTTTAGCAAAATATCTAGCATGGTTTTGCACCTAGCAAAAGTATAATCATATTTTAATAAAAATACAAGTGGAAAGCCTTAAGCTGCCATAAAATTATTTAAGTTGATGGATTTTTACAGGTTGACAAATTGGTCAAGTAGATGATATCATTGATAGAAATTTATAAGTTTGACTTTCATCTAAGAAGGGAATATAAAATCAATGTAAGGGGATTTAAGTTTGTTTTCACTGACTTTTTTTAACACTTCCAGAGAAGACTAGAAGCACTAGAATTGCGCACGAGTAAAAACTGTTTCTTTTTTTAGTATCTGAATTTTTAAATTAGTATTAAATTAGCAAAGCAGGAAATTATTATTCCAAAAGAAATTTAAAAATAATAAAGTAGCTATTTATACGGCAACTAAAATATATTGGAATATAAAATTAACTCTTAAGTAAGCAATCATTTCTTACAAGAATAATATTTTTTCTTATTTTTAGGGAAAACCTATGTTTTTCATTATTTTTTTATCGTAATCTCATTTGAAAATTACAAGAGTTTTCGATTTAAATATCAGAAAATTAAAATTATTTTATGAAAATTTGAGGTAATATAAAAAAACCTTTAATTCATGCAGGCTCCATAAACCTCGGTCCAGCGTGGCTTGTACCGAGTCAGCCCATAAAACCGGATCAAGGTGAGAGACAGGGGCGACCAAAAGCGATTCGCGTCCGCCAGGGATCGTAAATCGCGTCCCTACGACGCTCGTAAGCCGGGACTTACAACCCCTGCAAATTGTTGGCCACTACGACAGCAGGGGCGTGGAAATGTGCAGTTGTTGTACTTGGTGGTGTTTGTAGGTGCTTGGTCGAAAACGACCTCTCCGCCTCACTCATCAGTTCTCGGCGTTGTTTATCTGCCATCAAATATGCCCATGGTAGTCTGTTTTCTATACAAGCATCATTTCTGGGGCCACCAATGAAATTACTACCTACATATGCCATCATACCCAGTAAAACAATTTCTACCTAATAATAAGAAATGATCAATCCCACTATTTCCATACGATAATATTATTATAGCGGTAGAAACACAAACCAAAGGTTGAACACAGTTTAATTATAATATATATATATATATAAATATACATAAGGAAGAATGGATGATTAATACTTAATTAAGACGATATTAAAATTAAAATGTAACTTAGGATTTTAGTAAGTTTCTTTAAGTAGACGATACTTTTTTTCATTTTTCAAACAAATCATTAAATAGTTTGAATACACTGCTTGTTTTAAATACGGATGTGTTTAAGTGATGCAAGCGTCGCACCCATTTATTGCATCTCGATAAGGACTTGTACCATCCGTTCTAAGACTGATGAGTGTAAGGAGGCTTTAGATAAGGCAGGGCAGTATTTGGTTGCGGTTAACTGTGCAGAAATGTGTGTCGGGAGGGCGGAGATACGGTCTCGCGGCTGACTGACTAAGGCATACGTTTTTATGGACAAGACACAGAGATATGTGTTAAAGATGCATTAGATTAGTTTGGTGAGTATAAATAAAACATTTTTTTACAAGTAAATAAAGTAAAATTAAATTTCATCGTCGATAGAAATGTACGCGAGCGACTTTGATCACGGGAAAAATAAGAGCATCTTGCTTTATGTGTTGGTAAAATGAATGGTTATTCTTGCTTTGCTTGATATTATTCTGCATGTTAGAATAAAAATCCTCTAAAATATAGAGCTTGTACTAGGGAAACTCGATCATTCGTTTTGCAATATATTAGATTTTCTCGCCTAAAAAATCACTTGAACCTTCGTCTGACATCGCTTCATGTTTTTCGTTACGTCTATTATTATACGGTTTTCGAGGCTGGGAAAAATAATATTGAATGATTTAAGGGAATGTTGGAAAATAGACTTTCCGCGCAAAACAGTATTTCTTCGAATGTTCCACATTCCAATTTTCCGCTTACAAAATTATGGTGAAAATATCTTTTCTTTTTCAATTGCTGAGAAAACACTCCGAAGACGTTGCCTCGAAACGATGTTACATCGTACGGAACGAATCTTATTGTGGAGTAATTTTGTTTGACATAGGAAAACTTATGGATGTCAACATTGTTTAACTGTGAATTTATTTACATGACACAACAACGTATGAACCAAAACGTATTTACATAAAAGAAAACATATTGGTTTTGTTCACGTAAAGGTAAATTTATATTTTTATGTATCAACGTATTGAAACGAAACATATAAATAAAATTGCTGTACTTTAACTTCAATTGAAAGAATAACAAAATATATTGAATCAGACATAATTTTTTTTTGTTACATGTTTTATCAACGCATTAGGTTTATATTCTATTAAATGTTGTTTTTTTTTTTAATATGGAGTGGCTTGCTTACCGTTGACCTGCACCAGCCATACCGCATCAGCTGTTCCCCACAAGGCAGCCATGAAGAAAAACATCAGAGGCTCGTCTGGACGGGGCTTCCAGTAAAGAAGAGTGATGATCGTGCCGATGTGAAGAAACTGTAGAGAAATAAATATACCTGATTTGTGCTAGTTATGTTACCTTAATTATAAGATTATAATTTTACTGGAGATATTGTTTTTTTTTTCTAGTTTCATAAAACAGAATGTCTTAAAGATTATTGGCACTGAAACCATTGGCTCCATGTTACGTCATGCAATGGTAAATATCTAATTATATAAAGTGTTATTGGTCTGTAGATATTGTATCAAGAGCAAGTGAACTAATACAATGTTAATCAAGACATTACGTACATTACGCAAGTGAAATATCTGTACGTAACTTAGACTCATCCTGTATGTCTAATACTAATACGCCTATATTACACCATTTTTAGTACTTTATATCACAAATGAGAACGCGCATAAATTTTACTCGAATACATTTAACAAGGAAAACCTCAGTCTCGGTTACCAAAAACATCTCAGATGAATAAAAGCTTACGGACCGACTCTTTTAATTTGAAATAATATATCACGCAGAGAAAAAAATACTTGGCTTAGCGATGATTGATTGCTTATTACTTAAGAATGTATATATAAACATTTTAATGAATCTCAATGCAATAAATAAAAAAAGATAGGAAAATATTAATGAAGGAATTTCAAACGTCATGTGACATTTATTTTTATTTATTTGTTTGTAAAATTTAAAAAAAAATTTAATGAGAATTTTTAAGATCCACACTTGAAACATTGTAACGCCAACTTTTTGTCAACATTTATTTTACGCCTAACTCTGAAATACCCAGTCAAAGTAAAGGTTTATCCGTGTATAATGATATTACTTGTCTTATCTAGTATTAGGATACGCAGGTAAGGCATCTCTCTAGCTAATACAATAAGAGAAGAAGCGAGTTTTCGATTATCTCGAGGCCTAACCAAGAAAAATATTCGGAAAAACATTTCACATGAAGAAATTTTAAATAAAAAATAACCATCTCCCGTATTTTTTCTATCTTCTTAAAAAAAGCACAGGTAGATACGTTTAGAGAATTCAACCAAGTTAGAGGTGTTAATGTTAAATTCGCCTGAATATTAATCAATGAAGTTTTTGTTGGATATAACCTTTAAATTTTATAAAAAGTATAATTAAAGATTTTCCTTGAAATTTTTGTGTAAAAATATTGAGCTTTTCAAAGACATAAGCCGTTAATATAAAAATGTGGATTTCGAATGCCCATTTCGGTGTTCCGCAAAGAGATGATAGTGTAAAAAATTAGGAATGCAGATTTATGAAACCACTTCTCTCTTCTGCTCAGAGCTTTTGGCCTTCCCAAGGAATAGATATCGGATCCAGTATTATGATAATGAACGAATTAATTAAATACTGCAAGCTGCGGAAAAATCCGCATCTACCAATTTTTGAGATTTATTTTTGTTTTAAAATGAGATATCTTTATTCATTCTGATTATTTTTGTAATATTTCACTAGTGATAATATTTAGATTCTTATATTTATCAAAAACACGGTTATATTGTAAAAAATATTATTAATAATATTGGAATTAATAAATGTTTTCACAAAAAAGTTTTTTCATATATTATTCAACGAATACGTTTATATTTAAAGTTAAAAATAACACGGTTAGCATTTAATATAACTAATTAGCTAATACTCTTTTTTTATATGTGAGTTTTTATATTTAATTATAATTGTAAATTATAAAATTTTAATAACCATACCATTAAGTTGTGATAATGACATGTGATTTTGCTATTAATTTCCTTTGCCCAAGATCTTATTGTCGATGCGTATTAACGCCGCTTACCGTAAAAGCCTTTAAAAACCAAAATTTTAATAAATAAAATAAAAGAAATAAAAACATTTTTTGTAACTTAAATTTAAATAAAAAGAGATTAACGAATGATCAATTTAAACAATATCAAAAACAAAACATTTTTCAGCAAAAATACTGTTGAACATATATTACAGTTCGTGAAAGGTAGTCTTTCCTGAAAGTGGATTGAAGATACATTTTATATGGTATTGTTGTATATTGGATTGGATGAAAGAATACCATCAACAGGAATTCGAAGAAAGGTTTACTACATACGTTCTTCTGAATTATACGACTGTATTGGTTTTTTATTTCTTCGATCTACAATATATGAGTAACGAGTAGTGATGGGCCAAATAACTATAAAATCAAAAGTATGTATCTAGGCAAATCTTGTAATAAATAAATATATATATTCAAAATTTTTTTGGTCATACGCTTAACATTTTTATAATTTTTTTTCCATTTAAGACCAAATCACATAAAATGTCTTGAAATGATTTGAATTTTCTGTAATTTTTATGACTTACTAAATGTAAATTATTTCAAAAGATATTTGATATGTAAATTATATAGTATTAGGTAACCAATTTTGGTTGCAAAATTTAATTACGCTACCGACTTTTATAACAGTTAAAAGTAGGTGCTGACTTTAAAAGGCTACTAATGATATGTATCTACACCTAGAAAAAAACCACCAATCACTAGAAAGAAGCTGTACGTGTAACACCCTTATCCACCCTTATCTACCCTTTTGCGAGATTCTGCTAGAGTTACATCAATATAGAAAGATAAGTAATTGTAATTCTTTGAAATAAAAGCACTTATCTGTTATCTTTTTAATTTCTACTGTGTGTTTATTTTTATATAATTAACTGTTTTAAATAATTTTCAACTTTTGAATAAAAATCTGTATAAGCTTTTTACTTACAAAATTAATATAATAATATCATCTTTTTACGCAAAGTATATTCTTGGTTACTTTGGTGAATCCGTGGCCTCAAACTTTGGCCGTAAAGAGAATCTTGTCAGATTTTCTGAAATTCTCAGCAAGAGATTTGCATATAAACTGGTATCCAATCTCAATCCATGAGATTATTTCACCTGGGGATAAACTTTGGCGCAGATCACTCCACGTGGATTTCTCTCAGTAAACTCTAATCCCAGTCACTTTCCCAAAAGCAATACTTACAGTTACAAATATGGGAACACAACGAAATTGGAAAATCACTTAATCTATACCCAATTAGGTATTTCTATTTGAATATTCTAAGCAAAAATAATAATAAATTTAATTAGAAATATTATATTAAAGCATTTAAAATATTTATTAATTAATTATTTGATACAAATTTAACAGAAATTCAATATTTTTGACAGAGAGTACTTAGTGGAATCCCATTTTAATATTTTTGAGTAAAATGCTTAAGTGATTTTCCACATGTTCGTTTTTATTTGTGACCGGTTTCGCCAACCATTTACGTTGGCATTATCAAACAGAGTCTGTTTGGTAATGCTAACGTGAAAGGTTGGCGAAACCGGCCACAAATAAAAACGAACATGTGGAAAATCACTCAAGTATTTTACTAAAAAATATTACAAATTTTACATATAATTATTTACGTCGTATGACTATTTTTGTTTATATTTTATTTGATTTTTTGGAAAAGTATCAGTTTGTTCTCTATGCAGGGAAATTTTATTATTATAATTACCTGTCAATATCGATTTTAGTAGCAGGTTTATTATTCTTGTGGTGAGAGAATTTTCCGGTTCAATCATAATATTTCAATCTCACAGTGTTGAAATTAGATTTATTTTTATATTACTTTAGTTGATGACACTATATGTTGACGATTTATTTGAAATTGAATTTTTTGTAGAGACGAGTTTTTACTTAAAACCATTTCATTTATATTATTTATATATAAATATCAATCAGAATATAAATGTGATTTTTTTTTAAATTGAAAAACAGCTTCCTTAATTATATTTTAATTTCCATGCGGTCCATTTAAATATCTTTTTGTCACTAGTGTTTGTTAAAATGACTTCTCTGAAGTTCTCTATTGGCTTCTTGAATTAAATTAACAAGAGTGGATAAAGAGAGTGAACAATGGAAAGTAAGATAGTCAGAGGCCATTTGCATTTTGCGGGTGGTTTGGGGTTGTTATTTTGTTATTCCGTTTACACTTGCCGGTTATTTAAGCAGAGTGTTTAATTAAAACGGTAGAAAATAACAATGGAATTGAACGATTCAGCGAACCGGGTTAATATCAATAAAACTTAAGAAATAGCGCAAGCAGAACCATTAATTTAGCAATAATTGTCAATATAAAAATATAAAGCACCTGTTTAGTTCGGAAATTAGGATAGTTATCTCATACTATTACATGGAGCAATTCTTATATAAAACCACTTACGGATGTCGATTTGTTGATTTTAATAATATCCGTCAAAATTCGATTAGATAATTGCATATTTCAAATTTAAAAAAGTAAACTAAAAACCAATTTTTTTAGTAAAAATTATATTACATATTTTTCATTAAAAATAATTACGCACCTTTGGTTAATATCACAAAACATAAAAACAACATGAAATTGATTGTATGTGTTACTATATCTATTGTTGATTAATTGTACACTTGTATTAAATATAAAGTAAATCTCATAGTGAATTGTCGCTTCCTAATAAAATCCAGATACACACTTTGTTTCGTAGAAGCTGAATATGTTTACTGTATTGCCGTACGTCTGTCCATGATAATACATAAGCAAGCTGTTTATCTGCGTAAATCAAAAGCCAGTTGCTTATAAATAGTTGCTTATATATATTTTTTTTTCTTTTCCGATAGGGATTGGCATATGGTATAGTAGTTAGACACAGGTGACAATGTCTACAAATCACGTATCCGCATTAACGCTCCGATTCCGATTCTCCACAGGGACATTTGTAATTGATGTGCAACGACCAGAATACATACATCCGTATGGACAGCAAATACTCATTACACGCCTAATAGACAAACATGTAATGGTCAATTAACAAAACATCAATACTATAAATAAACAAGGGTATTTAAAATCCATAAGTGCGTTTCTACCATTAAAATGTTTTTTTAATAATATTAAAAAATATATTCACAAGTTTCCTCGGAAACAATGAAATTTCTTTAAGATGATCTTGTGATTGTTAGGTACTATTCTGTAGGTGGTTTGTATCTATTGGCGTTTCAGTACTGGTACCGGAACCAAAATGTCGGAAAACACAAACTACTACGCAGCATAACACCCAAAAAATCCCAAGATCATCTAAACAACAGCCAAAACCTGCGAACACCTTTAAATTTCAATCATTGAGAGTGATGGCGGTAAATATTCTGTTTTGGCGTACAAATTGTTTTTAGATAATCGATTCACGTGTGAAACGCTGAAAAAGTCTTCGAATTTAGCTGTAGAAACAGAGGGATTCAAACCCACACATTTGTGGATATCATGGCCAAATATTCTGTCAAGTTATACCACTGTAATTAATTAAACTTACATTGCATTTTTAAAATTTGGTGAATTCTAGATAATAATGGATAAGTTGATTGAGAGATGAGTATTTGCGGTATGCGATGTTTTGGTTGATTGAAATCATATCTAAATAAATTTCACCGTGTAGCTACACTAGTACTCCAATTATTGATAAAAACAATAAGACTTAAATGTGGTACTCAAGATGCAAACTTTCATCATTGTGACATTTATTTTATTTATGAATTTTTGGTAGAAAAAACAATCATACAATCTACTAGTATCATTGGTATTGATCGATTAAATGATAAAATGTGGATTAAAACAATCCACATCCAACATATAGATAAAATATAATTAATCGAGGAGAGAAAATTTACTGTGAAAAGTATCACTGGCTATGATACATCGACGATCACAAAATAAAATTCGAGCTCGACTTCGTGAGTTTTTAAAAAGCGTGGACCAAAAATATTGATTCGTTAATGGCTTGACTTCCGGGAAATTCAGCCAATATATAACCTCCCGCTGATATACCGGAAGAATTACCAGATGAGACAGCCCACCCCGCCAGTATTTAAGCTAAGGGCAGTCAGCTTGATCCCCTTTTTGGTCTTATAGGTGGCCTTGGGGTTTTTTTAATGTGAGGGTGGCGCGCGAGCAGCGGGTAGATCATGCTTGCGATTACAGGAAGCAGATCTCGGATCGGAACTTCTGCGTGGAGTGGCGAAAGGCTGGTAATCACTCGAAAGGTCAAAAGAGTTTCGTGTACCTTTCTAAAAAGGCCGGAAACTTTTACCGTGACGTTTTTTCATGAGCGAAGATCCAAGCAATAGTGATATAAACAAAAAAAAGCTTTTGTGGTACATTCGAATCATCGATCAAAATTAAAAATAAATGAATTTCTTATAAAGTTTAAGTGTTCTAGTTTTTAGGATTTATTTATTTCCTGTCACGTCGTGTTTTTTATCACTTTTTTTTCTTTGGAATTACGAGTATATGCAATTGCTAATTCTAATCAAAAATAAATTGACATGCCAATTAAAATAAAGCTTTCCAATATTGTAAGATTTTATCTGTCGCGTGAGACGTTCCTAAAAGCTTAGCGAAAATTGAATGTAGAATTAATTAGGAATTACTCGCACTTATTATTCATAGACCTTCTACAACAGATGTATTTAAACCGCCGAATTAAGAAGACTTACATCACAATGGAGTTCTATAGAAAACCGTACGAATTATACCTCTCAAAGGATTCATTGTCAATTGGTAAGAATATGAAGCAATAATTTATATATTTAGAATTATGATTAAAAGCGATGCAAATTTTGTAAGTAATTGCTTTAACATTTAATAAATAATTATATTTGGAAATAATTTATTGTTTAGCGAAATAAGTAAAATGGAAACATGCAAAATTTTCAAGCAATGTTCAAGCAAATTACAATTAAAAGCAACTTTTTGTTATAAAAATATAATATGTTTTTCATCTAAAATATAAAAAAAAACTACGATAGGACTGACAAGCTTGTTATATTTAATTTTGTACCTTAGGGTGTGAAAATCAAAATGTATTATTCCTTTGTACATTAGAAAGAGCCTTTATTATATATTATGCGTACGGAGAAGCATGTACAGTGAAATCAAGATGGTTTCCAAGATGTGACAGGACTTCCGGTTGAGGCCCGCGTCGCAGGCAATACTGTAATTTACATCGTGGAAAATGAAATTAAACCCAATGAGGCTCTACATTGTATAGGGCAGCCTTCTCTTACCCAGGCTGTGCTGCGATAAATAACAGTATCTGAGACTGGGAGGCCTTCAGCATAAATTATGTTGGACGATACAAAAGGGTGGAAATTTTCGCAAAATCACTTACGATCTTTATCAATATAAAATATATAATGGAATGTTCTTATACTTACTGGAATCTTGAAGAGCACAACAATGATGGGTTTTTTATTTGAATAATTTTAATATATATATTATCAACAGTTAACATTTTAAATATGCTTCATATGATGCGTACAAATACAAATATAACATTTGTCTTGCTAAATGATGAGAAAATACAAAAAAAATCTTTCTTACGGATCAAAAATCTATCCACTGATATATATTTTTCACATTTCTTATATTTTTTATGTTTTTATTTAATCGATTGATATTCACAATAACTAGAAAAATTTCTGAAAACTGTAAACGCTGTGTTAAGAATTTATGAGTTAAGTAAAATACCACAGACATATAGACTTGCTTATTAAGTTTTTTTTACTTTTACATTGTCGTCTTTATAAAGATCGGATTAAGAAAAAACTAGGTAACTACTAGTTTATACGCCGCCGCCAATAAAATAAATAAATGTTACCTACCGGTAAAAATAAATAAACGTAATCGCCCCATAAATTCATGATAAATAGCGATTCGTATGGAAGTCTCATAGCAACCAAAGTTGGCTTCTTAGGAAAGGAGTCATATTAAACCGACTTCTGCGGAAAAAAATACTTGTTATTTTCTATTCTATTTTAACATTTTCCATGCCCTAGTCAATTGGTTTTTGAATGAATAAGTAGAAGTAAGAACTGATGAAGTATGATTTTTGAGAACACTGTGTTGACTCGTCCAATCACGACCTTTAAATTTTATGACGGAAAAATAAGTTACAAAAACAATCTCAGCATTGGAAATTCGCTTTGTTTATTTTATCTTTATTTTAAAATGAATCAAAAGGCATTTGTCAAGAATAGTAGCATTATTTTAAATTATGGATTGATTAACAATAATTGTTTTTTCAAATGGTAAGCCGCATTGTGATTTGATTATCCGACGTTTTGGCGACTAAAGCCATCAACTTCATATTTGCAAATGACGGTTCAAATTTTTTCCCAATAACAGAGACAATAGTGATAGTATTTTTGAAATCCAAAATTAACTTCATGAAAGATTAACTTTTTAGATATTTTCGCAATTATTGTAACATTTAAAATTTCATTACCACGTGCCAACATTGTTGTTTTAAAAAATACTTCACTCTTAACAGGTTTCCCAATTATTAAACGAAGATTTTAAAAATCGTAGATTTATTCAGTTTCTAATTTTTCAGTGAATTTTCTTCCGTTTTGATTGATTCGTTCTCAATTTTTTATTCGGTTAGTAAAAGTTAAAATAAAATTTAATCGAACCCTGCCATAAATTAAAATATTCATCATATTCCAGCGCAAGTCGTGATTTTGAAAGATTTATTTAAGGACAATAATAAATATTGCGATTCGCATGGGGAACCTTCGTCCCAAGAGAGGCCCAATAAACCCTATAATTTTTTTAGTATACTGACCTATATTGATCAACCCAGGTTTTCAGGGTATGTTGGGTTTACTATATATTTTATTTTAATACACATATTCTGATATCGATTTATTAAATTAAAAGTATTTAAATTCTGTAATTTTGACTAGTATTCAATGATTTAAATTAATAAAATATGCTTTTTATAAATTATTTTTTATTCTCAATATCCAATTAAAATTATACTAATTTTTATTTTACGTGAGTTTTGTAAATATCATCAATGTTTATTGTAAAATATATGATGAACAATAACTTTTTATTTATATCTTCACTTTGAGAAAGTGAAGTTCTCACATTGAAAATATAAATAAAAAGTTCTTGTTTATCATTATAATAATGGATCTTCACCATTCAAATGCCTTGTCCCTCAACAACGTAATATATATATTTTGTATTTTTAACCCATCAAAAAAAATCGGGAATTTATTTGGTAGTTTCATTTATGAATGAATTATGTCTCAAATGTAGATATCAATAATGTAATTGAGAGTTATAAAATTTTATTGGAACTTACCATAGCAACAAGCATGACAGGGTATCTTCCCGTAATTTTGACGATCCCTCCCGCTGCCATCGCAGCAATGGCATTGAACACTCCGAAGCAAATCATAACGAATCCAATGTTGCTGATGCCCCAAGCGCAGGCAACGAATGACTGAAATAAAAACAACATTTTAATATAAAATTGATCATAATTATCAGTCATACGATATAGAATTTTATACTTTGAAAATACCGCAACAAAGCTTTGTCTTTAGTATGAAATTCTGTTGTCTGATTTCGCACTATTAATAGTGCGTAATTATATGATAAGGTATTATTTATTGTTGACAATTTTATTTTATGTATTGATTTTAAACGAACGATTTGTGCATGAGTTACGCGTTTAAAATAAGTATTCATTTGAGATTGTAATAAGCAAAATATTGTTCAGGTTTAAAGTTGAAAAGTACGTTTTCCTATATATTGAAGACTTTCACATTCGTTACACTACTGCTTATAAAAAGGGTTACTATTGTGGTCAGAGCAATGAAAGACGCGGGTTTGGAGTAATGGCGGCAAGGGTCACCGCATAATGGCGAAATACCCGAAAAATCCAAAAAAATCCCCTTTATGCCTTCCGCCCAAGGAGTCGTGCGGCGCACGAGCTTTGAAATCTGGCACTCGCGCTGAGGAAATACACGTAGGGGCTCACGTGGCGAGGGCCTAACCTAACCAAAACGGTCATTATCTTTGTGTCAAGGGAAATTTCTACAAATAGAAATGCCATTACAATGCCGAGTCGATGTACACGACATCTGCGGGTGATGTGCTTGCGCGGGGAGGAATTATTTCGACGTCTCGCGAGGCAAAAAATATTTATAAAATTCTACCGAAGGCCTTGAGTGGCGCGACGCGCTTTGAGGGAAATAATATTCAAATTTAATTGAGATATAAATCGTCCCCTTTCGATATTTTATTTTATTTTAATTCGCTGATAGCTTTTTATGGAACTTCCGCATAAATGTCAGTGGGCATTAATGGAAAAAAAACTATTAGCCGGTTTAAGTTGCTTCAATGGAATAAATGGAGTGAAAAGGGTTAAGGGTACTTGCGGCACTGAAACTGAAAAGATATTCAGTTTAATAGCCTGCCTTGAGTTATTTTTAGATTTGAAAATAAAACGCACTCGCTTTAAAGGAGACGTTTAATTATTTTCCTCACAAACAACGATCACTTGGTCTGTTTTAATTATCTTTTTTACGATCTTTAATGTAGTTGAATTTCTGATTTAATGTTTTGTTGTAAACGTTCGTTATTTGCAGTCAAAAAAATGTGTTCATTTCCGCTTTCAAGAGAATCAAAGGCATTTTTGTTTATTTTCGACATGGCAGATGCACGATACGATTAATTAAAAAAAAGTAACTTCAAATAAAACCTAAAAATGCCACCCAGACTTTCCGAGTAAACACAAAAACCAGATTCGTAAATAATGCTCAGTAAATATGATCTGTGGGTGTGCTTGTACACAAAATTATGAGTCTTAATTAGCTCTGGCTATATGCTACCCAGTAAAATATCAAAATTAAGTCTCATTAAATATTTTAAATATATAATTGCTGTATTTACCCGCTTTAATTTAATATTTTTTAACACAATTTATTCCACATTGATATTTTAAAAATTAAACAAATTCAGTTTTATTAAAAACGATGTTTCTGTAATTCATTAGAATTTTGAGAAATCACCATTTTTTCATATAATAAAAAATTATCAATGCATAGCTTAAAAAAAATATTAGTTAAAAATCATTTTATACTTGTCATATTAAAATCAAAACCATAAAGATATGATAAGAAATTAAAAATTAAAAATAAAATGTTTATCAATTTTTGTTTCTTTGCATTTTGAGAAGATTGAACCAATTCATAAAATTGATCCCCATACCAGGCACAGTTTTTTTTAAATAACATTTAATTTCAACGCATTTATATCTTACATACAGAAACTTGTACGAGTACAAATACGTAACTTTAATTTTAAAGCACTTTCTTACATTTGAAATTGCTTTTGGACCCCTTGAGGAAACTGTAAGCTCTGAGTGTACACACGAGTACATGAGCTATCGTGTGCCGTGTTTATTTTTCATCAATGATATTACTGTTGATCCCTGTTTTAGTTTAAAATGAAACATTTTTTAAATTAAGATAAACATATACAATCTACAAGAATCTTAAAAAGCTTTCTTGTTTTTCGCATTTATATATTTATATTAAAATATATCCGTGAAAAATGGAATGCGATTTATAAATAATCATAGTTGATTTATTATTATAAAATCCCCGATTCTACTTTGGCTGAATCAATTTATAAAGATTAGATGTGTTACCTTTAAATAATATTTTTATGTAGCTATATCTTCAGTCCAACGAGTTTAGTGTACTATTAAAATTATTTTTTAATTACAGGCGTATTGTGAGTCTATTTTTTGAATTGTTGATCAATAAAATGCCCAAAAAATTTAGAAATAAAGCAGGGCTAAAAAATCTTGAACTATTTACTTATGAAGTGACAAGCATAATGGAGATCGGGACAAGAGCAAAGTGAAAACGGAGAGATTAGTTTGTAGGGATTCATTGTGTTAAAAATGGCACACTGTTACTTGATGTCAAAAGATCAAGAGCAGGGGTCCCCAACCTTTTTGCACCCAAGAGCACATTCTAGAATGCCGGTCGGGCGGCGGGCATTATTTATTTTTTTTAAGGTATATTTATAGTTGGACATAGTCAATAATACATATAATGCAAAAAAATATTTGATTCCAAAAATATTATTAAAAATTATAAAAATTATTGTTTATATTTTTATCTAAAATAAATAATAAGTAGTAAATAATAGCATAAAAATTCTTGTTATTGGGTTGAGTTGGGGCAAATATGTAACGAATAATTATTTTTAATAGCAACTTGTACATCTATAACTAAACATTGCAAACAACAGGTTAGAATTCGATAAATATCAATTAGGGTCCGGACTAAGATTATTAAGATTTTAATGCACCAACAATATTTAATTTTAATTTTAATGTTTTTAGTAGCTGATATTAAAAAAAAAATATTTTCCTACTTGTAAGCAATCATCAAGATCTGTTGTAAGTCGAGATCTGTATTTTGATTTTATGATATTCACTGTTGAAAACAATGGTTCACACAAGTATGTAGAACTGAAAAATGATTTTATTTTGAATGCTTCTGTTTTCAAGAATGGACAATTGTTTATGTGTACTATTATATATTCCGGAAGTCCTCTTCTAAAACATTGGATTTAAAATCATTTTTTTTGAAAATTATAACGATATAATTTTTTTCGCTTATACTTCGCTGTATAGTTATCATCTTATCCCAAAAATATCAAGTAGACTTTCACATCGCTTTCACCTCACTTTTATCACGCAAAAATATCAGAGGCACTTTCACATCGCTTTTACCTCACTTTTATCTATGCAAAAATATTAAAGGCACTTTCACATAGCTTTCACCTCACTTTTATCTATGCAAAAATATTAAAGGCACTTTCACATCGCTTTCACCTCACTTTTACCAACGCAAAAATATCAGAGGCACTTTCACATCGCTATCACCGTGCTACCGCAAAAATATCAGATTTATATTTTTTCATCAAGTTTTTCACCAAGTATCTGAACAATATCGTAAACGCACTTTTAGAGAGCGTTATTACAGAGACAAAGACAAACCAAACTACACCCATAAGAAAGCTATTTCGCCTATATTTCTCTGTTTAATTACTAAATATGAATTTTTTTCATAACATTTTATTGTTAACTAAAACATTTTTTATCCTGGTCGGGCACACGTAAAACGGTTGGCGGGGTAGGGCTGGGGACACTGATCTAGAGGATGCCTAAAAACTCAAATCAAGATAATTTTTAGATTTAGCGATCTAAGGTACCAAAATAGATCAGCACTTTTAGGAAAAGCTCTTAATAAACCTAGTAACGAACTAGCTTTTTTTATAATAATCCTATTAAATTCTATATTTTCTTTAAAGACAAGTTAAAATAATTAATTTTCAACCAATATGTTTACTACATCTTAGGATCACATTATCATTCACTATGTCTGATTTATTAAGACTGGATTTATTTTCAGCTTCAATCTGTGAAATCCGTTTTAGGTATCATTCTTTTGAGACCACAACTCATTAGGAGATAAATGCCAACACTTTGTACATAGAAGTGGAAAGGATCGCTCAACGGAAAACGATTCGGGTGATAGAATGAGCATAATGGCGTATTCATTCTTGAGGTACCTTTCAAAAGATTTATTTTTATTAAGAAAACCTCAAAGTTTTGGATTTTCTCTTATATAACATAAAATTATAGAATTTGTAGGTGTAAGCAGTAATTTTATTAATATATTTAAATTTAACTCTCTGAAATTTGTGATACTACAGTAAAAGAAGTCAAGTAAATGTATAGTATAAAGTTCTACAGTAAGTAGTATATTAACGCAAAAATTAATTGTTGTGAGATTGTGAAATGAAAAAAAATTATTTATATATCTCAAACGTAATATAAAAATATTTTAATCAAAGCCATTGATTTTATGTTAAACGTATTTCTCAATATGTAATGGGGCTTAGTAAGTCTCAACATTTAATATATTTTTTTACATAATTTCAAGAGTTCATGTTGAAAAAAAGACTCTCGGGAGAGGGCTAGAGTTTTTTTTCGCTGCCATTTTCGCAATTTTTGCACATACAAGCCGATCGTGACTGATGGTCGGCATTTCGTCGAGCATGTAAAAAACAATGCTGAGAAATTGAAACTATTTGTTCTGGGGATTTTTATTCTCGAAAGACTTTTGAAAGTTGTGTGATTACAAAGAAAATGTATAAATGATGAGTGATTAATGATACAGTTGTATATGCATCATCTGACATAAAGCTCAGTTAGCCTGAATTTTTGGAATATTACTTGTTCGATCGTATTTAATTCTGAGGAAAAATTTCTTCGTACAAAATATATTTTTAAAGGATTGTGGTTCGAGTATCAGTATTCAAAGCTAACGTAAAAATAACAAATAAGATATTTATACAGTGATTCTGTAATTATTAATATTATTTTATATAACATAGTCGAAAAGTATTATAAAATTATTAAATACCTCTTAAATGTCCTCCAATAAGCTATTATCACAGCTTAAAATTAGTATTGCTTTAAAATCAACCTAAAAAAATTTTAGTACTGTAAAATTGGAAAATATTCTCCTAATTAAATATTTGTTTGGAGATGGGTAGAGGTATTATTCGTAGGTTTTGGAAGATATCGTTATAGGATGATTTGGTTTCTTGTGTATTAAGCCGCTTGAAATTTTCAACTCTCCTATGTTTTGAAAAATCCATAAAGATGGTCCCAGTATGGAGGACCGAAAACTTCAAGCAGCTCAACATCCAAGAAACCAAATTATCTCATTACTGTTTATCTCTATTTTTAAATTTTTGATACAGTAAAGTGGTTTTTTTGGTATGTTTTAAATGTTTAAATATTTATATAAATCTCCTGGTAATTTATCACACAAAATCTTTATTCGAAGCTGGATAAATATAAAGAAATAGGAAGATTTCAGCATAATGCAGGGCTTACTCGGGTTTAGGGGCTTTTTCAGCTTACGTGGCATGCAGCGGAGCCACCGAGAGTATTCCTCCACACTTACCGTTTTCGGTCGTGCGGTTAGAACAACCCATTCTCGTAACTGTTAATATTTTATGAGATTCTGCTAGCAACTTAAATTAACCCTAAATATTTTAAGAAACATAATTTCTCACAAGCATAAAATTCATTAGGAAGTAAAAAAATATTTTTATCGAGAGCTTCCTAGGTATGTCAACAATTTATTCTAAAAAAATTATAGGCGTATATATTGATTTCACTAGCTACTTTTATTTATTTTGTCAGTCACATTTTCATTTATGTTTGTCAAATTAATTTCTGGTTATTTAAAAAGGTTTATGCAATTAAACGCTTATATGTATTAGATTACCGGTTGTTTCTTGTTTAACAATTGTTACGAGTATTACGTTTTAAATGTAAAAGCAAGTTTAAAATTACCCCATGATCTTAATCCGACCATGAATTTTGCAATTCTTATCAAATTGCCTCTTGTTACATATCTGACAAGGTTATGAGTACTACAGTTGAATGTTGAAGCGTATATTGAACATCCTTTGGATTTTTTCCCCATAGTTGTTTGAATGTTAAAGCAAGTTTTACTAGCGTCAGTGAATTATGAAGCACGTTTTGAATGTATTTTTGTTTCCTGTCCAACAATTAACTCGAATACTCGGTTGAATATATAAACAGCGCGGCCGCGCAGTGTGAAGCCGCCGGGGAGCCACCGGGGAGCCGCCGGGGAGCCGCCGGGGAGCCGCCGGGGAGCAGCCGCGGTCGTTTAGCTCCATTGGCACTTTAGTTTATTGCCTTCCCCGAGAGTTTGGGAATCGATCACGGCGTGTATGACGACGATTTTTTGCCCTTTTGAAAGATCTTTTCCGAGGTGATGGATTGAATGTTTGGGTTTAAGTGCTAAGGTCAAGGCCGCTAGGTGAAATATGCTTCTGCGAAAATGATACATGATTATTAGGCTGATACTTCAAAGTGTGATGCTATAAAAACTTTTACCTTTTTAACTGTAGTGACAGTACTGACTGATGTAATGAAACTAGTTTATTTTAGTTTGATTAAAAACGCCACTATATGAAAATATTAGAAAATAATTATTATTCTTATATAATATGGGGAATATGCGAATGATAAGTGTGATTATTTTTCTAGTTTTTTTAGGTTCAAAAGAAATGAGACAAGTCGTTCTGGTTTTACCCGAGTTCCTGGTTTTGTTGTTTTTATAAAAAGCTGAAGACATGTTCAGTTGAACGTATTCGGAACAACCTCTAATGAGTTTGAATCACTTGCTTGCTTCCTTCACCTCAGATCTTTTTTTTTTTTAACAATTGTATTCAAATACACCTTGTTCTGAATATCTAGCAAACGTATTTTCTGATCATAGAATAAATATAACTTATTTTTAATTGAGATATACTGTAAAGTGTACGCACTCATTATATTGTGGTCGTATGCTTCCAGTATTGGACGCAATAATATATAATTAAAATTCGTCCATTAAAATTTGTTTTTAATTAGATGCTGCATGGCTTGAACTGATTCCGGGGCACCCCAGGGCTTCTCTGTGAACCGGTAGTCGCTGTTTCGAGAACCATGAACCGCAACCGCCCCACCTTGTACTGTGCACGAGACATGTCTTCCGGGAAATGCGGACTTGTCCATAGAACCAAATTAGAATGTACACTTTGTACCTCGGATAGTGCCTGATTGTATTCCGGTTGTATCAAGTATTCATTTAAAGCCTATGTTTCATTAAAGGTGTATGTATATATATGTGCATAAATAAATATCATAATCTATTTTGAATTAAATTTAAATTTATGGGTTAAGAGCCATTGGCACATACCTCGGGTCCACGTAGAGGTAACCGCAGCACCCACGCGTCACATTTAATTTCCAGAGCTTCTCAAACGTTCCCGTTTCACTCGCGTTGGCGTTAATGAATGCATGTCAACCCAATTAGGATTCTTTACTATGCTATATTCGCAAGGGTATCATGTGACCTTTCATGTACATAATATTATGTTCTATGATGTTATCATCCCGTGGAATCCCACGGGAGTTTACAAAATTAATGCAAAAAAAAAATGTACAAAAAAGGATGGTTTTTTATTAAAAACTAAAAGTTCAATAGGCACCAATGTGTTTTTGAGCAACAAATCACATTGAAGCTTTTTAAAAAAGGACATTACTCTAAATATAAACATGCCATAGCATAGCAGAATCTAGTATTTATTATAACAACGGCTGCCTAATTATATTTTAATACCATTTTTATGTTTGTGTATTAGCAAATTAATAAGTTATCTAATTTACATAACTCAACGAGCTATTTTGAATGCTTAATTATCTACGTTTGTATTTCAACTATAAAAAAAAATTCATTATAATGGCTTGATCAATTGTGTTTTATGAAGAAAAAAAATGCATGCACCCAAGAAGTCTAGTCTAGTCTAGATGTATAACACGTTTGTTAAAAAAAGCAAAAAAAATTGCTATAAGTTTCACCAATATTTTCGAACGCAATGTTTTTATGTCGATTTATGTTTCATTTAAAAAATATATTGTTAATTTTTTATATTACACTGAATTGTAATATACTTTAGTTTGGTATATTTCAACAGTGAAATATGCGAATAGTGTCGCGCTTGAAAAAAAAGCTTATTTATCTTTGTTGGAAACATGTGGAGTCCCACATAAAGGTAAATCCCGGTTAGGGAGTAACTAATTGCAAGAGTGGCAATAATATTAATCAAGATGATGGTGGTACCTCTGGATTAATGTCGGAATATAAAAGCAATTTGTTTATTTCAGATTCTCCGCGTAATGACAGAGAAGAGGAAAACCGTCGCAGGTGACCGAGTTACAAATGATTTATTTTGTTTTACCTGAAAAAATAAGTGATCAAAGAGAATTTATTTCATTTATGTAAAATAAGTAAAATTAGTTGATATTTACATTTATGCTTAAATATTGGCATAGTGTAAATAAAGAAGTATATTTAGTTTTAACTTTTTAAATAAATGATAATGTGAAGTGCAGTTTTTATTAATAACTAACTTATAGGTAGCAGTGCCGCAATATAATAAAAAAAAACATTTTTTATGAGAGTGTTTTTTCGAAGCCATCAGATTTTCAGTTTTTAAAGACACGGCTGGAGATTCCGAAGTTTTGGAAAGTTTTTCCACATAGAACTTATGAATCGAAAGTGAACAGTTCGAGTAACTAAAAAACTGTTTCCTATACATGCTAAAAAATATAAAAAGTTATATGGTAAATAAAATTTGATTAAATTCGAATTTTTTTTATCTGTTGTTTCAGTGATTGCGACCTCTGTAAGATTAGAATGGAAAGAAGTATTCATATTATTTTGGATGTGAATCTTTTGATATATTTCTTGTGAAGTATGTCGTTACTCATTCACGAGGCACCTTTGAAGAGGGATTATATAATATGAGCAGGTTTATGATGTTTGAATCAAAAATGTGTTATTATTATTCTCTCCAGGCTTTTGGGTGCTTCATTAACAACTTTGATATTATCGAAAATCTATTTTCGCATTCAATCCTTAGCGATAAAACTGGAATGATCCTCAACAAAATCGGAAATCTTCATTCTCATAGCAATATAAATATTGTGTCGAGTGTCAATACAGCAAATTGCGTATAAAACTGTTGAGCCCAATTTCAAAAGCATGTCCTGTTGATTTTTACTTTGGTATTCTCAGCAAATAAACCAAATCGATATATATATATATATATATATATATATATATATATATATATATATATATATATATATATATATATGAAGTACAAGAATCACTAACTTGCTTACATCGAAGCTTTGTAACGATTTTAATGTGATTTGACGTGATGAATTTTTTTTTACTTGGCAGCTCGACACAATATTTATATATTTTTAATTTATTGGATCAAATTATATTTTTAGCACTTACGTTAAATAAATCTTAATATTGTTATTCGAGTTGGCAATTTGGTTTCAATGAAAGTCAACAACGACAAGTTCATGAGGTTTTTGATACATAAGCACTATACGTTATTCAACACCCTTTGTATTTAAGAAATTTCGTCGGAGCATTCTTCATGAAGTGCCTTCATAGGCGGCCCCACTCGAGAGCCCTCTCAAGAAGGATTATAAGGATCAAGCGACTCTTATCAATAGCCAGAGGTCTGCGAAACCAGGTGACCTTGAATGGAGCAAGAAAGGGCACCAGACTGACTTTGATAATGTACGAAAGCGTGTTCTCGCTCAGAACGTGGAGTATTACACAGCCCTGGCCTTTTTACGACTTGTCCTTGAAAGCAGTAAAAAATGATACCCAAAACATACAATACTTTTCCGTACTAGTAGCGTATATAATAAAATGACCATGGAAATACTATACCGCGTCTGTTTAATAAATTTCATTGCGGTTTATTTTTGCTTTCATCTGATCAATAATTTATTCTAAATTTTAATATTTCCTCACGTATTTTAAAATGTATGTACGAATAGTTTGATAATTATCTGGTTTGATATATAACAGAACTAATGCTCTAAAAACATGTTCTTCCTACGTTCATTAATAAAAAAATTGTATTACATGTCTTTGGTTGCGTCCAAATTGTCTCAATTTCAAATTGACAATAAAAACCTCGATTTTCCTAAAATACGAGAGTTTATATTTATTATTTAGTTTTTTAATAAATGGAAATCACAATGGTCTTTTAGAAATCAAAACCGTATTGTAAAAATAGTATATATATATATATATATATATATATATATATATATATATATATATGATTCCTTCTGGTATACATGTGAGTACACATGAGTATTTTGGTTTGTTTGCTCACTGTCACTCTGTAAAGGCCACCCCAACCTCTCTAGAACCGTAGAGCATCTGAGAGGACTTGTCCTGATTGTCCATTCGTTTCAGGTTTCCACGAAAAGGACAAATATTATATTTCCACCCAAAAGCGTACGGGATAATACGAATTCATAAATTTTTTTTTTGTAAAAGTTAACGCGCTCTATTAGATATATATATAGATTATTCTGCTGAAGTTACGTTAATTAGCACGTTAATTTAATGTACAGCTGCAGTCCTAAATGCAAGTGTTTATTCTAAAAGCGGCAGAAGGTCATTTTGCTCTTTATGTTTAGTTAAAACACTATTCCGACCATATTTTGTATGAAATTTTAGAACTGCGGCTGCCAAGCCTTCATTATTTTTGAAATATTATTCAATAATGAAGACACGTTGTCCTATCGTGTAACGCTTTATTTTTACTAACCCTAAACTGTCAACTGTCAAATTGTTTTTTTTTTTTAAGTGTTTCCAAAAATGGCGACAAATTCAAATCTTGCGTTAATTTTGGGACACCTTGGGACGTTAAACACGGCGATGTTTGTAAATTTAGTTACGAGATTTTTATTTTGATCATCATTTTCCGGCGGCCACTCACCGCGCTGAAGTCCGCCGCCATGAAGGCTTGCTCGGCGCCGATGAAGACGGTGGCGGGGAGGAGCAGCAGCTGGTAGGGGCGGCGCGCCTGGCGCACGGTGGCCAGCAGCCGGAACGCGGCGGAGCCTCCGGGGCCAGCTCGATTACTGGAGTACCTGCACAGCAAACACAAAACAATCACGAGTTACTCGATTTATCATATTCATTGAAAAAAAATAATAAAATTCATATTCACATTCATATTCATAAAAGAAATTCAATATTTTTGACTGAGAGTACTTGGTGGAATTCCGTTTAAATATTTTATAGTAAAATACTTGTCTATGTATATACATGTATGTACGCACATGTATATACTTGTATATACTATGTATGTACATCTATATACTTAATAATGCCAACGTGAAAGGTTGGCGAAACTGGTCACAAATAAAAACGAACATGTTGAAAATCATGTTATAAACTAAATTATTTTGCAGCTATACCTGCTTAACTATCCTTGTTTTTATCTAATAATAAATATACACGGTTTTGGTGGATTATATATAATTCATAAATTAAATTATTTTTGTTAAAAATAGTTCAAGTGTATGCTAATAAATAAAAGTAGACAGCAATTTTTAAATAAACATATTACAAGTCAATTTTGTATGTGTTTTTAAATGCTTTTGAGCTGTGGAAACTAGCAACTCAACTGAGGTTTCTTTTAATTTTTTACCTCTACAATTTACTTTGAGTTCTTACCCAAGGGAAGAAGTACATCGTCCTTTCCATACTAAGTGGAAATGTTCTAAGTTAACTTCTAGGTTGCTAAAAAAATGCTTTCTAAATAAATAAAAAACTTCAGAAGGTAAGTAACAGATACATTAATTTTAAAGTATACATTTTTATTAAAGCTTTTTTAATATAAACTTTATTAATTTGTTCCTTTAAAAATGGTTTCTAAAACGAGATAAAATATAATGAAGGTTTAGTGAGCTTTTTGAATTTTTTGTAGAAACCATTGTTAAAAATAAAAATTATCATTTTAAATTTAATTCGAGTATCATGTTGCTCCACAATGATTCACAAAAAATTATTAAATATATGATAAGGAAGAATATACTAAAAATTGTTTGATTGATTCGCATAAAATTGAAGTGATTCGCAGTTGTTATATATTCTATTAGATTTTTTTCTAAAACCATTATAATTTTAAAACTATATTAAAATATTTAAGTATGGTACTGTTTAAAATAGTTTACATAATAAATATGCTTATTTACTAACTTACGAGGCGAGGTTTTCTTATAAATTCTAGTATCGACATAGCGTTACATTTGAAATATGACACTGTATAAAGCAGTATTAAAGAGCATAGAAGAAGTCTTAAATTTTATATTTAAACATGAATACATCAACGGAAGTTGGCGGACCTAAGCCCTGTCTAACTTTTTCCCTTACCGTTTCAATATAATATTTTGTTTCACTTTTATTTATAAACTTTTATTTTAGCTCACGTAGAGTCTCCGTATCACAGCCTCTTTGGGAATTCTGAGATATTTTTTGTGAATTTAGTGGTTTCATAAATTCCTGCGGGAATAATAAAGTACATCGCTGTGCTCTCCGCCTTTGAGCGGACGACAGGTCTTGCAATAAATCTACTTCAATCTCAACAGACTCAGTTTATATTATATATTATTATTGAATATATGTTAACACATTTGATACAGTTGTTGACGCATAAATTCACGATTCAAGTACCCAAAAAATAAAATGTATTAATTGATTTATTTATGTTTCACCTACCTACACTTAAACGTTTGAATATGCCGAATGAATCCTTCAATTCTTTTAAGTGGAATTGAAAAATCTATAGAAATAAAACCACAAAGCACTGAAGATCCATAGTATATATCACAAACTTATATGTTTCTTGTGAAATCCACGTATCAATTTAATATATTTAAATCACTTCCTCTGTTCGAAATACAGTTTTTATACTTTTTTAAGTACAAAAAAATATTTTGACTGTAATTGGAACTAAAAACGGCTGCATTTTTTCAATAAAAAATAGAAGAGTTAAATATATAGTCAAGAGATAGAAATTCACCAAAACGTCGACTGCAAGGCAATCCATCTGTGTCATGGCGGGTGTAACTTTAGCATTTGAGAAAAAAACCTGGAACGAATGCAAAGTTTAGAACTCCCTTACATTTTTCACGTTAGGAAATTGAACTGAAAATCGGCAAAGTTGGCAACATTGCACACATGTAGGGTGTTGTGGTATTTCTGCGTCGAAAGTTTTTACTATCGTAAGCACTTTAGTAAACTCCTCTCTCCTAAAATACCCAAAAAATAATATAAATTTTTTTGGGAAAAAAAAATCTTTATGTTTGTAAAATGTATTCATTAAATTCTAAACTTCAGTATTTTTGTGTCAAAAAACTAAACATAGTAATCAATGATCTAATTGTAGATCCACGCTACACATTAACATTGCTTCAAATGTGTTGATTGGGTAAATAAACGGCAATAAAAAAAATACATCTGTCTTACAACTAATCAAACAAGACACAAAAATCCACGAAGATGGGTTTTAAAGATTATTTTAAAAATATTTGACGTTCATTTACAAGTTTTTTTTTCAGAATTCTTATTTTTGTTTCATGAGTTACTAGATTGTTTTTCATTGGTTACACAATATTCGCATATGGTAAATAAATATTATTTATAATTCTTTGTCATATATTTTTTCTTTATAAAAATGGATGATTTCATTTCATTATAAAAGAGAAGCGCCTAGATTCAATCTAAATTCATATATACTTTTATAATTTAAAAATTACTTGAAACAAACAGTTCTGAAATGGCCAAGTACGACATATTTATTTAAGATGAGCTTAGCACTTTCATTACGTGTTGTTTGTAGAGTCATGGTATATTTTAAACTCTGTAGACTTTATTTACCTCTTAAGAGAATCCACTCCAAAGGCGACGCTAATGGTTGCAGCTATCATACAGGCTAGGAATATTCCCGCGATGAGCTGCAGTTTGTGGGGCGATGGAGGTGCGAGATTAGGATTCACCTGAGAAAGAAGTGCGTATATAATAAACATGGAATTAATACACTTATTGTTAAGTCAGTATTTAAAAAAAATATATATATTCCTTATCACATGGCTTTTATATGAAGCAAAAGTCTAAACTTGATTTAAAAAATATGTTTTAACTTGTCTTATTAAATTTATTCGACATGACCTAAAAATGTTTTATTATTTATTGTACTGTCATAAAGCATGGCATGTAAAATTATTTAATAGGACGGAGAAATTGGTTTTCATTTTTCGACAAAATTGTTTGAAATCAAGCACTGGTTTTGACAATAGATCCAATCAATCTGTAATTTGAGGCGTTTGAGTTAAAGTTTACGTGAAATAATTAGTTTTCTAATTGCAGTGCTGCTAGTTATGCTTCGATGATTGAAAATCACAATTATATGCTATAGCATATACGATTTCCGGTACAACTTCATTTTCATCTTATATTGAAAAAAAATCGTCTATTTATTGAATTATTTTATTTCTAAGTTAGAATAACAGTCAAACAGTTAAATTAATTAATTTATTTCTGTTTAATTTTATTTCTTTTTAAAGTGTATTAAAAAATAAGTTGTCCAATATGTAAAGCTGGAATTCTGAAATATAAATTGTTTGCGGACTTCCACATTTCAAAGTATGGTATGTCTGTACTTTACGAAGAACATCCAGTTTTCTAACTTTTTTTGTTTTAAATATTTTTTTAAGCCTTTGGTTAAAACAAAGAATTTCAACAAAGTTTTCAATGCATATTATAAAACTAAAATTTAAATAAATCGAAACCATGTTTGCAAGTTTGAATTATAATTTTTTCCTCCGGTGGATAGCAAACTAATGTGAAAGATTTGTGCGGCTTGAAAAACCTGCACTTATTTTAATACAATACCATATATATAATTTGCCCTTACCTCGGCGGCATCCCCGCCACAAAAGTTTGCGCCACATGTGTCCTGAATTCTTTGGATTCTCAAGAGGGTTGTATTGTCACCAGGACTTCCTGCAGCCATCGAAGTCAGCACTTCAGACCAGTTGGAGCTGCTGTTGGTCCCCAGAAAAGTCTCATCGGGGAGGTCAGACACGACGGAGAGCACTGCATTGAATAAAGTTTGGTTATAAATATATATATATATACACACACACACGTATAACCTGATAAGTCGGTAGAACATAATTTTTGTAAAACCAATCCGATTATTTTATTTGAATCTTTATACGTGTAATACCTTACGGCTATCAAAGTCACGAGGAACGAGTCTTATAAGCCTGGAATAATTTACAGGGAGCCCAGCTGCCCGCGATTTAATCAAACAATATGAAGACTTTTGCAAATTTGTGTAGTTGAGTTGCTAAGAAGTTGAAATTGGTTTTGAATTCGATTACCGTAGAGTGTGTTTCTTGTTTTTCTTTATTGTATAGTAGCACAATTTCTTAGTTTATATTTTACTAAGAAACATAAAAAGATTGAATTATTATAAATAGAAAAAAATTAATCTGTTAATTAAATCTTTTTTATATGTTAAACGCTAAACTCAGCTTGGGTTTGAATATCATTATTTTTCGCATTGTAAGATATAATTTCGTCTATAACATATATAATGAGGTTGTTGATGTCAAGATTGTTAATTTACATGTGGGTTAATATCTTGAACGACCTGTATTTTGGTTTTCTTATATTAAAAAATGTTATGTTGGTGTTGAGAGCTTAATAAAACATTCACGTTTAAAGTAAAAAAAATATTCATTACATATCAGATTTCTTAAAGTTATTCAACAATAGTTTAAATTTATTTAAAAAGATGTTCTCTTAATACTTGTCACGTTAAGTAATTATGAGATAATTCATGTTTCAATTAAGAGAAAAACTCGGTTTCGTCTGGGTATAATTTTTATAACTAACTTATTTCTCCATGAGTGTCTTATTTATATTTATAGCGCAAGCAGTACCTTCTATTAGTTTAAAAGTTCAGTGCAACACTTACGAGGTCTTCAATGCATGAGTTGGTACTATTTTAGCGTAGACCACATTAAAGTATAATACTTTAATATTTTTTCCATGCTTTACTTCAAAACCACCGCCCGCTGGCTCGTTAAATCGAGGGCGGATTTTTTTATATTTTCTGTAGGGTGGCTCTGAAGAGCTTGGAAAAGATACATCTAATTCATTTTCTTTTTTTAGATGTTTAAATGGCCGCGTAGTATGTCCATCAACGAGTAAGAAAACAAAGAACAAGCTAAATATCAATTATTCAAAATCAAAGAAATACCAGCAACATGATTAGTAAAACATAGCAGCCACGGATAAGCACAAGAATCTGCCCTACAACTTTCTTCGCTGCGTCACATTTCTTCCCGGAAGATCGCCGACTGAATAAAATATTTACCGTATTATTTCTCAGCTTTAAGTGATTAGCATTTCACCAAAATATAAACCTCAGTTCTGGGCATCATACAAAGTTAATGTAATTTCCAAAATATGCTGATATTTCCAAAAAATATTCATGAGACTGAAAATGAAAAAAGACCCTTCAGTCTTTCAGTGGCCACCCCGTACTTTGTATGAGGCATCTTGTACTGACGCACGCACCTGCGGAGTAATTCGCAGCTAATTTTAACAGAGAGAAATGCTCAACAAACTGAAAAAAACTTTAAGACCAAACTCACTGCCGCGCGGCCAGTCACGCACAATAAGCTAGAGCCTTCGTCAGAAGGATAAGTACTGGTAATTAGAGCTCCTGACCCTCCAACCTCCATTTCGCAACTGATGAGATTTCTGGCTTAAGGTATGTCGTAAGTCGCAACTAAAAAACTCGCCCTTCTATAAGAGTAAAATTTTGATATTTTTTTGGCATATTGAATAGCAAATAATAAATGATGAAATTCATGTTATAATATTAATACTGTGAGCCGATTTATATGCATAAAAATTAATGGGGGGATTATCTTCATTTAGGTAATTTATTCTCACAAGTATGGCTATCAGTATTCGGTGACAGTCGCGTTATAACGATTTAACTAAATTTCCATTCACGTTGCTCAGACTAAAAATAAACTGCTCGGTTCGTGTCAGTAAAAAAAATAATTCTATATCATGCATCCATTATCTGTTTTTCGAGAGAAACTATATCCAAATCCATCTGAGCACGGTCTGTATATGAACACAGTACTCTTTCAAAGTAGGAAGCCGCAAGGAGTATATGTATTTTATTTTTTGAATTTTTTGGCTGTGTCTTGCTTGATATGTCCCCGAAAAAATGCTTCCAATTTGTAAAACTGTTATTTTGCATAGGTTCGTTCATCTCGTGAATGATGATTTGCTAAAGCATTTATGGAGGCATTTACATACTTTACGTCTTACTATACTTAATAATGTAGTAATCGGAGTTTTTGCATAAAAAGTAAGATTATTTTATAAACACTAAAGGTTGAGTCTTTACTATAAAACAGTAAAAAACGACACATTGTGTAATAAATTGTATGTGGAGTCGATCTCTCTATCGATGGACAAGGGTTGTAGTTTTCATTAGTTGGAGCTCTAAATAATTCTTGCCTGCGACAAGAGAAGGTGAGGAGGTGCGTGCGTGTATCTCACCCCCCGAGCGCCACGACCTTACCTCATCCAATATTAAGGGAAGTGGAGTGAAAGGATATGATGGAGTGAGTAATTGTTTACCCCGTTTTGAAGCACACATGTTATAATCAAGGATCCCGTGAATTCAATATTCACTAGCTCAAAGGCGATATATAACGAAAACAATTAATATTATTTAGTTTATATCGACCTTAAGTTCCCTCTCTGTCTGTAAGTACGTTTACAAATCCGCAAATATAATTGATTTTATTTAATAAATTTTCAAATGTTTTAAATGTTTTTAAAAACCCAAGGACACAAGTATCACCTGCAAAATAAAGCATTGAAGTTTTTGTCAATCTCGCCATTATCAGATTTTCAATATTCATTATTCAGTGTTTTCGCAACAGCCTGAGATTCGTTAGAATTTTGCCATCGTGTTTGATGGAGGGTTTCAGATATTTCTCAGTCGATTGCGTACAGGAAGTTATTTTATGGACCCTCGCCATCTCGCCTTTGCTTCCTGTTCTAATAGAGATGAAAAAAATTAAATCCAATTTAAAACATACCGATTACTTTCAAAACACTTTGATGTTTTTTTTTACAAATTTTACTTAAGATGTGAGAGGTTAAATTTTAAAGCAAGTGCTTTTGAGAGATATTTACTTTTGAGTCGTGTTGACTTTGCAATGTTCTAAATCTGTTTGGTTTTCTGCGTATCTAAATTTGAACAGCTGCCTAAATTCTTATACTATATATATATATATATATATATATATATATATATATATATATATATGTAAAGCAATTATAATTGCTTTAGGATTATGCACCAGCAAGACTCGGATACCGACGGTGACAATGATAACTGTTTTATCGACCATTAGTCACCGGTCGATAATACAGGGAGCTGAGGAGTCATAAATTGTGTTAAAGATATAAATGATATTGTGCACGTAATCATATTAATAATAATTTAAGATAAAGTAGAGTGGAACGGTTAAGACAGATAAATTGTCGTTTCTTTACCATTTTAGGTAAGAGGATATATTTTATGTATATGATTTATAATTATAATTATAATTATGTAGAAATGTCAAAATAAATACTTTACCATTTTAGAGCAACGCCATTATTTTCCTACCCACGCTACATAGTCTTATAAAACGACAATTTTTGTCATAAAGAAAGATGGAGAAACTAAATTTTAAATTTGTTATGCAAAGCTCAGTTGATGGAAAAAGCAATGTAATAAATATAATTTCAATTGAGACACCGGATGGACGTGTTTTTGAGCTCCCGGATGACTTGAAGCTCATTAATAAACACACGGCCATATTGGAATCAAAGACATTTACTAAAATAAAGAATGCACTAAAAAAAAGACACCAGTCACGGACGATATGGATTCCGTTAGATGCAGAATTGAGAAAAATGTATTTAGATGAAAGCGAAAATGTACAGTATGGTGAACAATACTTGGAAAATATTACCAGCAAATTAACAGCAGAACCAATGATTTCATGCCAAAAAAAGGAGAAAAATATTGGAAAAACTGCGGAGAAATTTTTAATAGACAAGTTTTCAAATAAAACATCAAGTGTGGACCAGTGGATCAATCATTTTGAAAGCGAATGTGAAAGGTTTGACATTCTAATGGATGAAGAAAAAATTGAAATATTGAAATACCTTCTAGACAAACAGTGTCTAGATTGGTATAGCAGTATGTTAATAAAATTGACAGTGAAATCTGAGTGGACAGAATGGAGAAATAATTTTTGCGAAACATATGGAAACAAAGGCTGGTCTCAAATAAAATATGCATTCTCATATCGATTTCAAGCTGGATCGTTGCTGGAATATGCCACAAAAAAAGAAAGACTATTATTAGAGGTAAACAAACACATCGATACCGAGACATTAATTAATCTTATTGTTATGGGACTACCCGATCCTGTAATAGAAAAGATAAACAAGGAAAGTATAAACACCACTGCAAACCTATACAAGGAAGTGGGAAAACATAGATATGAAGTTAATAAAAAAACCTTAGATTTCACGAGATATAACAGGAATAACGAACGGATGGATAAAATAAAACCGTGTAAAACCTGTGAAAATTTGAAGAAAGGCTTTAGGTTCCACCCAGAGGAGAAATGCTGGTTTAAACAAACAGAAGACAACAAATATAAGAAAACATACAGTAAAGCCGTAAACAACTCAGTGATTGATGTAGAACTCAATAATAATGATAAAAAAAACGAATAATAACACCATTAATTAAAGTCAAACTGTTATTAAATACACAATTAGAAATAGTTGGAATATTTGATTCAGGCTCGAATATCTCAATAATTAATTCCAAACTAATAAGACTGAAGGAAGAAAAGCAGGTGTCAAATAATGATAATTTAATAACAATAAATGGTGTTAAAAAAACAAGAGGTTTGACAACTATTATGATAAAAATATTTGAGATTGAAGAAAAAGCTGATGTTTATATAATTGATGGAGAACAATTTAAATATGATTTTATAATTGGACTGGATCTCATAAAACAATTTGGACTGATCCAAGACGAAAATTTGAAAATCTCTCAAAAAAGAGAATCAATAAAAATAAAAGAAGAAAACAACACTTCTAAGGAAGTAAGAAATAAAAAAAATTCAGGTTCAATAAATTTCAATGAACATATAAAAGAAGAAGATTTTAAGATAAATACGAGTAATTTGAATCTTCAACAGAGGTCAGAAATACACAAACTGATAGACACTTACAAGTCGGTTTTTGCAAAAGACAAATATGACATTGGTACGGTCAGAGAATATGAAGCACGTATTGATCTACTCACAGACAAATATTGTAGTAAAAGACCTTATAGGTGTTCAGTGGAAGACAAAAAAGAGATAGAACAACAAATAGCAAAATTACTCGACAAAAATCTTATAGAGGAATCTTATAGCCCATTTGCGGCACCAGTAACTTTGGCTTTTAAAAAAGAAGACAATAGAAAGTCAAGACTATGTATAGACTTCAGAGATCTAAACAAAATAGTAGTACCACAAGCTCAACCGTTTCCATTGATCGATGACCTAATGATTAAGACAAGAGATTCGAAGTATTTTACTACATTGGACATCAATTCAGCATTTTGGGCTATCCCGCTACGAATTGAAGATAGAAAAAAAACTGCATTTGTAACACAGGAAGGTCATTATCAATGGAGTTGCTTACCTTTTGGATTGAAAACATCGCCAGCTATTTTTCAAAGGATATTAGGTAACATTTTAAGAAAATATAAGCTAACTGATTTCGCAGTAAACTATATAGATGATATACTTATATTTTCTAAAACTATTTCTGAGCACATTAACCATCTAACACGATTATTAGAAGCTATAAAAAGGGAGGGTTTCAGACTAAAATTTACAAAATGTACATTTGCTTCAGATTCAGTGAAATATCTTGGCCATATAATAAAAAATAATACAGTAAGACCAGTAAGAGACAATTTAGTTTCAATCAAAGATTTTCCAATACCGAAAACACAAAAAAATGTAAGACAATTTCTTGGGAAAATAAACTTCTATCACGAGTATTTGCAAAATAGTGCAATAATTTTAGACCCTCTTCATAATTTGCTAAGGAAAAATCAAAACTTTATTTGGTCTGTAGACTGTCAAAGATCTTTTGAAAAGATAAAAACTTTGTTATGCTCACAGCCAATCTTAGAAATATTTGATCAAAATTTACCAATAAATATTCACACGGATGCATCTATAGAAGGAATTGGAGCAGTTTTAAAGCAAACACAATCAAATGGAAAAGACAAGCCGGTAGCATATTTCTCAAAAAAATTAAATCAAGTTCAAAAGAAAAAAAAGGCAATATATTTAGAATGTCTAGCAATTAAAGAAGCAGTAAGATATTGGCAATATTGGCTAATAGGAAAATCGTTTACTGTATACTCTGACCATAAACCATTGGAAAATTTAAATATTAAATCTAGGACAGATGACGAATTAGGAGATTTAACATATTACTTATCACAGTATGATTTTAAAGTAAAATACACTCCGGGAAAAGAAAATTTAGAAGCAGATTGTTTGAGTAGAAACCCAGTATTGGATGCAAATGAGAATAATGATGAACAATTAAAAATTGTAAACATGATAAAATTAAATGAGATTGTTTTAGATCAAGAAAAAAATGAAGACATACATGATATAAAAACAAAATTAATATTAAGACATAATGTTTACTATAAACAAACAAAAAACCGTAAAAAAATAATTTTAACTGAAGATTTCAGTAAAAAATTGATTAAAGAAGTACATGAAAACATGTGTCATTTGGGGATAAAACAAATGCAAAACACAATTGGTACATTATATACAGCAAAAAATTTAACGGTAAACATTAAAAGTCACTGTAAAAATTGCGAGATATGCATAAAAAATAAAACGAGAGGACAGAATAAATATGGATTAATGTCACATTTAGGTCCTGCAACAAAACCTTTTGAAATTGTTTCAATAGACACAATTGGAGGTTTTGGAGGCTCACGATCAACTAAAAGATATTTACACCTTCTAGTGGACCACTTTACACGATACGCATATATAATTACCTCAAAAACACAAAGTGCTAATGATTTTATTAAATTAATAAATAAAGTAACAAACTATAATACAATCGGGATGCTTCTCACGGATCAATACCCGGGAATTAACTCAAAAGAATTCAAAACATTTTTAAATGGAAAATCAATACCAATGATTTTTACAGCAGTAAATGCTCCGTTTTCAAATGGTCTCAATGAAAGACTAAACCAAACGCTTGTAAACAAAATCAGATGTACAATAAACGAAAAAAAGAATAAAACAACATGGACGACTATCGCTCATAACTGTGTAGAAAAATATAATAATACAGAACATACTGTAACTGGCTTTGCACCAAAATACTTATTAGAGGGTACAGATGTCTCCTTTTTACCGAAGGAACTAAAAGAGGGTAAAACCGAAAATGAATGGATTAAAGATAGAAAAATAGCATTTGAAAATTCTATAAAATCACATAGCTATAATAAACAACTATTTGATAAAAATAGAATTAAATCTGACTTTAATCCAGGGGATATGGCATTTGTGGAGAATGGGAACAAATTAAATAGGCATAAATTGGATGAGCTGAAGATTGGACCGTTTAAAATTATTGAAAAAATATCAAACTCAATCTATAGAATTGATACAGGTCACAAAAAGCTGGAGTCAAATTTGTTCCACATTACAAAACTTATACCAATACCTAAACAATAAAGAGTACTTTTACAATTTAGATATATGTTGGATGAGTAAATGTAATTATTTGAAAATTTACTATGTAAATATTCTTATTTTGGGAGGGAGATGTAAAGCAATTATAATTGCTTTAGGATTATGCACCAGCAAGACTCGGATACCGACGGTGACAATGATAACTGTTTTATCGACCATTAGTCACCGGTCGATAATACAGGGAGCTGAGGAGTCATAAATTGTGTTAAAGATATAAATGATATTGTGCACGTAATCATATTAATAATAATTTAAGATAAAGTAGAGTGGAACGGTTAAGACAGATAAATTGTCGTTTCTTTACCATTTTAGGTAAGAGGATATATTTTATGTATATGATTTATAATTATAATTATAATTATGTAGAAATGTCAAAATAAATACTTTACCATTTTAGAGCAACGCCATTATTTTCCTACCCACGCTACATAGTCTTATATATATATAAATATATATATATATATATATATATATATATATATATAATTGTTAACACGTAAATAAGGTAAAAACTGTACTGGTAGTGAAAGGGCTTATAAATTGGTTAAACATTTCTTCAGTAAGTCCAAAGTTGTTGAGGTAGAAAATTAGTGAAACCTTTGGCTAGAGGTAGTTATTTATAATATTATATAATTTACTGTAAGAACACCTCCTTAAGTCCTCCAGAGACAACGCTAGAGTATACATATTACATGTAAAAACAAACGTTATATGAGTGTATTAAATACTCAAAACAGTGAATGGTGTAGATTTCTTGCGTATTTCATGAAAGATAATTTTTCAAAGCTGTCTATTTCATAACATAAAACGGTTGTTTTTTGTAATTAATTCAAGATTTATTGTACCAGACATCAAAACACTCTTATATCACATTTAGCAAGACGATTAAATACAAATTAGAGATACATTTCATTCTTAAAATTGCCTTACTAGGCATTTTGTTAAATGCAAAACTCGTCGCAACGTCTAGTCCTATTTTAAAGCAATTTATGAGCCATATTAGCAGTAGATCTCGTGGATTTAAAAAGGCATACAGAACTTTTCTAACGGACATTTTCCATTTCCGAGCCTTCGTAATAACGCCGTTTACGTTAGTTTCTTTTGATATTTTCCCGACTCCTTCAGTTACTCGACCAATTTACTACATTTTCAGCAAGGCAAGTTACTAAAAGCATACTTTGGTATTGGTATGTAGATAAGTTAAAATGTATTTAATGACTCCTTGGAAAAAAATCACCATAAATGTTTTTTAAAATCATTATTGAAAAAAATTGATAGGCAGTGAACGTTAAATAAAAAGTATTTTTATATAATTTAAGGTAGTGCTTATTTTTTAAAATATGTTATTTTCATAATATAGAGAAGCTCAGTTTTGACGATGCTATTTTTCTATGGAGCGTTGAAAAAGTTTCGAATTAAAATCCAATAAGAGATCTCAATCCAAATTATTTCTTTATTAATTTTATATAATACCTATCTGCATAAGTGTGCATGTAAATTATTTGAAAAAAATACTTGCCTGTCGATGAAATCAAATTTCCCCACACTTGGGCCAGTTGGTAGAACATGAAGAAGAGGCCAAAGAATCTGGTGACCAACATGTCCGCCGCTTGGCCCGTTATCTCTGCATATGCTTCAGCTGCCTACGTAAAAAAAATATAATTTTGATTACCAATAAATATTTCAAGAATATATTTAATTTTTCAAAACAGCACAGTTTTGTTTAAGATAATTATGTTCACTTGTTGAGGACTAAAATAATATTCGATAAAAAAATTAACCCAGAAACATATAAATACGTTAAAATGTAACTATTTGTATTATTAATTAATGCTCAATGGAAATAATACTTCAATTAAATTTTGAAACGAATATGTTTGTCGCATATACGTTTTTAATCGTGATACATTTTGATAATTTAAATAAAGCTTTGCCTTCAGTGATGGCGAAAGAGAGTAATCTTGCCTAGGTGTTTGAAATCTAAAACTACTTGTTAAACCTAATGGCTGCGTACATGTATTATAATAGTACATTAAGGATTGTGCTATATCCGTAAATCACACAGAATATTGATAGACAATTATCTGAAGGAAATTTCTCGTTGATGAAATTGAATATTTATGTCTACAGGATGATTAATTAAACATTCTATCTGTGTTCGACATGACTGGAGAAATTGACATTGATGCGTCGTTGACTCATTAGAGGCTTCGTCATCATTTATTTATTTAATCGAGGTTTTTACTAGTTTCATGTAAATATAAAAACAATATATTTTAAAAGGAGTTAAGTTATTGAAATACTAAAAATACCAACACCTGTGACGGACGTATACTGGATACACATTATACCCTATTTTTATTCAAATCCTCTATAAATGTGTTTGTTACTAATAAAACCCAATATGATATTTATTGGAGTTACTTTTATATTCTTTGAAGATTAATTTCAGCAGAAATACAATAGTTTGCAGTTATTGATGGCAGTCACGAGCCCCATCCTTCACGATAAGCACCTCGTTTAAACTCAGACAATGTCCCAGCCTCAAGTATTGTCAGCCCTCTGAATCACCGTGGGGCGACTTTTGCTAATCTTTCAGACAAGGTTTTTTCACATGCGAATGAATTTCAGCTAACATATTAGTTTTTCATACTTGAGAAATGATTTAATTTATAATAATGTGTATTATTCTGTAGATCGAGAAATAAAAATAAAAAAACCATTTAATGAAATAAGGTTTTTATTTAGTCCCCAAATGGTTTATTCATACATTTTTATTCTACTTCTACACATGTACGGAAAAGACTGAGTGCGACTTTATACCAGAAAAAAAAGTACTTTATATCCTTTTCACAAAGCCTCAATGATTCAAGAAAAGGTTAAATAAAAGCAAAATTCATTATTTAACAAATGTTAACCTGTTCTTAAGCAAAGAAAGATAGTTATGGTTACTAAAATTATACACGGGTGGCCAACAGTAATCTCCATGCTACAATTTTTTTTATATAATACTCATAATAAGTATAATAACACGTTTTCAATTTGATTAAAATTTATTTGCTGGTTTATTAAATTATTTTATTTTTCACACAATTGTGTTTAAAAAGTCTTTACTTTTTAATGAGTGCATTAGATGGGGGTAAAATACCAAGAGCTCATTTCGTTGTCGGTAGTCATTGGCCGAGTTGTCAGTGCCATATGGCAACATGCCAAAAGATCCATGTAAACGTAATTGTATAAAATATTTTTTAATTGGATGGTTCATGGATATGATTTTTGATGCCCTTTTCATTTCAAATTTAATATTTTGCCGTTCAGTATGTTGAAAAAAATGTACTTAACAAAAAATAATTAAAATTGAAGTCCTTTCCATTTAATTAACTTTATAATAAAATTGCCTTGCTATTGTAAGGTTTCTAAGTTTGTTTAATTATTTTTTCAATATTTCATTAACGATTTTTCATTTCATTAATTTAAAAAAAACTTTTTAAAAACCGAGAGATTGTGAAAATACTTTTGATTTTACGTAAGCTTACTTAATAAAACGAGATATATTTGCATTTCTAAAATATTCAGATTAAAAAATATGTCATAAAAAAGGAGATTTACGCTGGTCTAAAGTTTCTCAGATAAATTTAATACGGTGTGGAAGTATCAAGGGATTCGTAACCTCCCCAAGGAATTGGTGATATAACATTTCCAATTTTATAAAAAAATATCCTTTCCTTTACCACCCTTAAAGAAAAATATTTTATTCCAGTTTAATAATGATTTAGTAAATATTATTGAAACAAACAATTTTTTATACGCAGGTAAAATTTCCACATACATTATTAAATGATGAAATTACAACATAAGATTTTTGTAATTTTATAAATAAAACCAATTTTTTTTTAAATTTTTAGTTTTTACTAGAATGTTTACAGTCTTACGAAGATCTGTGAAGAAACAGATAAAACTTTGAATAAAAAAAATGTATTTTTATTCTAAATGTACCAATAAAAGTTCCAGGTGGAAAGGTCTGTAGCAGGCTTGGAATCAACTTGTATACTTATGTAAAAAAAAAAACTTTTTCTATGGCAAGTAATAGATAGCTCTGAAATTTTCAAGCAATATCTAATGGCCGCGAGTAAACATGAACTCTTTTAAAAGGGATTACAACTTTTTAACTAGAATAAATAATTTGGGAAGGTGCGCAAAGTAAACCTGATAAGACCGAAAATTCACCTTGAACAATATTATAAGACCTACCTGCAGGGCTAACTTTAAATGAAATCCAAATTAATGAAAAATAAAAAAAAACAACGAAAAACATACAATATTATCAAATACCGAAAATATTGCCATTGATAATACTAACACTAGCAATAATGATAACAAATCATACTGCATTTGAGATTTATAATATGAATAATTCAATCAAAATATTCTAATTGAAAAAGGAAATGAAAATTGATATAACTTTTATTATGAAGACACTATTACTTTTGGTATATTCTACTCTGTACACGTTTTGACGTATTAAAGAAAATTTTAAATTTGTTAATATTGCAAAAGCTTCTCCGTCATATTTTCGGAGGTAGCAAAATTTTAATTACGAAAAATTGCAATTCCATTCGGAAAACCCAGGGCGCTCTGAAGTGACAAACTGTTAACTAAAAGTTCTTGTTTAATTAAAGTACTTTAGTGAGTTTCATAATAAATAAACACAAACAAACGCCATTTTACTAGCTATTAATCGTATGAGCTAACCCAAAAATAGTTAGTTGTTCAAAATTATTAATTTATAATATTAAAAAATTTATTTTGTCAGAAATATAATTTTAACTGTTTTGCTGCTTTAAAATATAAACTTACGGCTTACGTTACATTTGCTGACATATAAGCGTGCAAAATTACAGAAACTTATACAGTTTTATTGACCTTGACTCTGTTCTGCTGCCAAGTGCTACAATAGCGCTTACTTCACAGTCTTCTCTTTTCGCCACTAGCCCTTCAATACGCGAACATAGAAGGTTTTAAAAGATTAAGCTTATCAAACCACATCTTACTTATAAGTAAGACGTCTGAACACTTCTCTAATAGAGTCACCCATTAAAGTAGCCGTGCGTAACTAAATTGCTTACGTATGAGCATGATTTTTATTAAAAACTAGTGTTATTTGACTCAAGCTTGTTGGAGACGATTTCTATTGATATTTAAAAAAATAAAATAATAGAAAAAGACAGCGAGTTACCACTTACCACAGTCAGGTAAGTGCACTTGGCGCACCACAAAGGTCCCCCTCCCAGCCCCACCATGAGGCCTGCGGGAAGAAGGGTGAAGGCTTTGGGATAAAACTGTGCACCGATGAAAGGCATGTAGGCTGCAAATGATATTGCCATCGCCCACTTGCAACCCAACCAGCTGACATGAAAAAAAAGAAAAAAATTCTTCAAAAAGGGATTTCCCAGTAAATTAACCCAAAGATATGTTTTCAATGACAAACATTATTACTTGTTTTCAACATTGTGACATGATAAAATTACAATATGATACTTATATATTCATAGATATAAACAATAAAATTTCATATTGTAAAGTAAACATTTGTAAATATGTGTTTTTCTGGGTGTGTGTGTGCGTTTTAAAGATATTCCTGTTTGAATGCGAGTAAATGTAAAGCGTTGCAATCAACAATAAAGATAAATAGATATCGGTCTATCTCACGTGGCCTTACCTAGTTCCAATAGAAATTCTGTCTATTTTGTTTAACAATACTTATTTATTTTTATTGCACAGTCTAAAGACAAAATTATGTTGCAGTTCGGCCGCGTATCTTAGTAAGGGACTCGATAAAAGCGGCTTTTTCCGGGTCCAAGTCCTTTACGCGCAGGATAAGCTGCCAATAACAGATTTTCGTACACTATCAGACAGATCCAGACCAAAGATGTGTTCGAGAAATCCCCCTGGACTTATCATTCGTTCAGCCTTTCTCCCCTTGTAAGCTCCCTTAAGATTTTATTTGCATAAAAACGAGGCTGTAAAAAAACCCCAATCTATACAGCACAATAAAGTGAACAGATATCATTCTGTTTGTGTAGGTATTTAAGATTACTTTGGTGATAGTTTTTATTGGATACAAGACTTTTACAAGTACTTGGAGAGAAGAGTGCAGAAACCTATTTTGCCTATTTTGCAGTTTGAGGTTTGGTATAAAATTACGCTTATCTCGATTCCTCGTATCCCGTTTAAAAAATATTAAATTTAATTTCCATTTCGTGTTTTCATTTTAACCGTAAAATTATCAGTAACAAATTATACATTTTCAAGACCTGCTGATAATCCTTACCACGAATAACTTTTGTACTGAAAATATTAAACAGTCAAATAATAAAAATACCACATATTATTATTATTTTTTTAAATGGATATTTTTTTTATTTAATTTTTGTAAAGCAATAATAACATAATTAATATTTTTGTAGACATTTTATGTGTACGTTTTAACACGAATAAAGTTTTTTTACGATGCATTTATCTTGTTATTTGCCTTATCGCATCTTTATAACCCCGCGCAAACCCTCTAAACTGCGATATGCGACATGAATGGACCTAAAAAATAATAAACGATTTTTAATATTCCAGCCACTACTCTATAAAAGCGTCCATTAATGCAAAGATACGATATTTTCATGACGTCAGTTACATTCTCCTGCAGAGTTCTCGGGACCAGCAGAGGCTATAAAACAGAGTTTTAGCAATATCAAACAGTAAAATGGAAGATGCGTTTAGGTGAAGTTTAATTAAGGTCTAACTCGAGTATGTGGCTATTGAGTTCCAAAGCTGATGATTTTGTATTAATTTAAAAAAATGAAAATAATTTGAATTTATAATCACTTTATTTTAATAAAAGTTTGAACATGTTAACATTTTCATTTTAAAGTGAAATTCACACAATTTTTTCAAAACCTTTGCAATTAACAAGTGCACAGCAACTTAAACATTTATTTCTAAAATGTTGTATGTAGAATTAAATGAGGACATAAACGTTGTAAGTGAGTTGCAGAAATCATCAAGTTGGAATTGCAGTACTGTTGTAATATGACCTCTAAGGCAGTCGGCTGCATGTCATAGATTTTACTGACAAACTTTGAATACCTGCAACTTTACATAACCAATAAATTACATATATTTTATACTGAAGTATAATATTTCTTAATAATTTGTGATTCCAATTGAAAGCTAAAATCTTCATATTTCTGTTTTCTTTAACAAGTGCTTTTCTATTTTAGTTTTAAAATTCTATTAAATTTATTAAATTAAATTCACTACTATCTCCAGTAATAGTTGGCAAGATAAGCAAGAGCAGTCGCTACTGTTTCCGCCTTTTAAATTTATTTCAAAGCGGTGTATACTGTTAAAATTAAAATTTATTCAGGTCTAAAAGTCAAATAATTAATTCAACCCTTCAACTTGAAGTCTCGAGAACAAAGGATCTCTCACACAATTACCGAAAGGTACTCCAGTGGCGTTTTTATTGATACCTTGACAGAATGTTGTCTAAGCTTTTCCAGAGTGCTGAAACAAACGAGCCCAGAAAGCATCATTTGTATAATGAGATGGAAAGTTCGAGAATAAATCTTTTCAAAAAATATGACTATCTAAATAAAATAAAATATGATCTCAAGTGTGAATGAAGAAGTTTTGGAAAATTTAAATTATCATTTAATAACAAGGATTCAAAGGTCTTGAACGTTTATTCGAATTGTTTTTATTCAACTTACTTTAAGTAGCATTAAGTTTAAAGTATTTATCCACGGATTAAAATTGTGTTTTCAGAATGTAAGCTTGACATTAGTTTTCAAGCTTAATATTTTATACGTTTCAATAAAATAAAGCAGTTTTTTTTAAAGTGAGAGATATGTTTTCAAACAATCTGAATAAAAGTTTATTTATCTTAACTCTATTTGTGAGAATAACGATAAATCAGCAAGCGTAAGTTTATCCTTTGAACTCTAGTTTGAAATTGTAGTTATTTATTTTTTCCATAAGATAAAAATGCTCTACTTTCTCAGCCTTGTCTCGAGTATATGATTTTATAATATTTAAAGAGACTGCACTGGACGTTTGATCAAAAAGATTTTTTTTTATAAAAAAAGTTATAATTTATATTGTTTTGGTTATAAAAGCTCTGGAGGTGCTGTATTCAAAGTTGACCAAGCAAAGTAAGATATTCATGATTCAAACTGTAAGAGCTTACAGAATAACCATATATTTAAGTACAAAGGTCGGAAGACAATGGAATAACAATGCCATAAAAGTACACTAACTGCAAACACAAAAGTTGGCCAGTAACTTCGTTCACCCAAACTCCCAGACTTACACCGACTACTTCAACTGAATTGCGGGATGCACCTGAATAAACAGTTCTTACGTAATTGTGGAAAATGAAATCATAAGTAGTTGCTGCGGCAAGAGATACCAAAAAGTAGCAAATAGTTTTAGATACAAAAAAAATATTTTTATTCAATGTTGTAATTAAAAAAAAAAATCAATACGTTTGTTATAACGGAAATAATAAATATATATTATATACATTTACAAATAGCTAATGAAAATTGTTCATTTTAAAAATATAAAGATGTCGATATTATATAACAATGTCGATATTTTTCCAGTGATTACTAAAAAAGTTTTATCTCAGTAAAATATATCTAAAAAAAAAACTAAAATCAACATAAAATCCAAGTTTACTAGCTGTTAGCTGGCCTCGTTTCAAGTGACTTAAAGATATACAACCTACCTGTTAAAAGCTGATTACTCAAGAGACGCTTCGCGTGCGTACCACAAACCATTATAATTAATTATAATGATAAATCTATTAAATAAAGACGGCAGTCACTGGCGTATATTTTTTGTTAACTTAGTTTAAAATATACCAACCTCTGCGAATTATCAAAAGTTTGAGTAGATTGGAAGCATTTGGGGGGTGTATCTCACGTAAGATAATTAAGGGCTGAAGGACACATGCCAAACCGTGGCGTGATGAATTGCATTAGATGTATCATGTCAAGTGTGTCAAGACGTACACTCGCATCGGTACCGTGTCTCAAATCTGGGACCAAAGCTCCCCTGCCTAGGTGGCGAGGACGAGGGTGACCTACTTTATCAGATCATCAATATTTGTTAACAGAGATAAAATTATGTTGATTAACATGAGAGATCTCTCCTCAGGAAAAATAATAAATATTATAAGTTTTTTTCATAAAGTGAACAGCTATCATTTATAAAATATTTAATCAAAACAAAAATCGTAAAAAAATATTTTTCAACGCAAACGGATTTTTTCCTGTTATTCGAGTACATAGATATTACATATTTATTTTTTTGAAAATAAATAAAACATGTGTAATAATAAAAGTTGACTTTAATAATAAATCAAATATACGAAGCGATACGAAGAAACTAAGCTCATTCATGCAAAATGAACAAATTGTTCTATGTCTCATATATTTTGAGATATTGCATGATCAGTTATGTTATTTTTTAAACATATATTATATATGCAAGTGCTTTCATATTGAAAACTAAGACACGATGCTTTACTCTCGTAACGTGGCCGGGGCATAAGGCAACGCAACCACCTTCGGGCTCAGACTCACCCGCTCGTAATGTCTCCAGCCCACCCTGTCGCTGGCTACAGAGGCTCTATTTCCGACCCTCTGAGCTGATGATACGAGGTAGAAGGATTCGGCATCCCCCGGAAATTTGATAGCATTTCTGTGGCGACCCTTTACTTTCTTTTATTGTCCTCTTAATACATGTTTGGTTTTGATATGCCATCAAATATTGGGTATGTCATTTTTCTGTTAGTATTTCTTTTTAATTAAAATAAAAATATTAAACCTACGTTTTCTTTCTATCTTTTCCATCTTATGAAATCAAGAGTATAAATATTATCAGATTTCAGTAAATAAAAAAAAAAATGTCGTAATCCTTAAAACTACATCCCCAGTTTTTTTTATGTTGAAATTTAGTAAATAAAATACACGAACAAAAATATAGTTGAAATGTCAGAATTTTATACATGTCAAATAGCTGTACATAATAACGTACTTAATAGTCTACTTTTACCACAAGCATCACAAAATTGATATAAAATATAAATGCCTTATTTTATATAAACAGAAAAACTCTCCATCGTTAATATTTTCCAATTTTTAGTTGATCCGCCAATTAAACATTTTTTTTTACTTAAGATAAGATAGTATGCTATACTATACGTATAAGATACTATATATATATATATAAGATACTATACGTCGAGTTGCGACTGAGCACATTAAATTTGATAAACTATATAAAATTATATCACACTGTTTAATCAATATCAATGTTTAACAATATTGTCTTGATGCTTTGATGCTGCATTTTAAATTTAACATTAATGTATTTCAATACCAGTTGCGGAAGCCACGAAATCCAATTTCCACACAGTAGGTGTAGACAGTGTTATACAGGCAGTGACAGACAATGGAAGTTGTATCCTTGATTGTGTGACATTGCCTTCCACGTATGTGTGTATGCGTCAATAATTGCGGTTAATGTTGCAAATAGATCTTCTGGGTGATGTATTATAATGCCCTGTTAACTGATTGAATATATTAAAGATTAATATCATTGGCAATACACGCACCAAAAATACTTACTTGAACATTGAAGACTATCACATGAAACCTACCATGTATTTTATTTTAAGATTTTAATAACAAGAGTAATTAAAATATTAAAATATTTCATAAAATAAACGAGAATTTCTCCCAAGGCAATTGATTGTGTTTAACCAATAAAGTGCCTTTAAAAACTTTACCTGTTTTTTTTTTAAATACTATAAATTAAGTATAATATTTTATGGATGATGAGAAAGAAGTCATTATTGTTATGTTTTATATATATTTATTATATATGTGAGATTTCTTTGATGCCGATATTACGTAGACCACAAGCTGTTAGACTACGTCTTACCTCCTGCTATACTCCGTACTTAGATTTCGTCAAAGATATCCAAGCATATCGCTTACGGCGCTTAGGAAGCAAGAAACTCGAACAACTAAACTACCCCATATGGAATTAGCCCCGAAACCGAACCACCCTTCGTGGTTAAGAGCTTAACAAAGATGTAGGTTGAAGATTATTTGGATAAAATAATATTACTATGCATGAGCAGTTCTTAATACCAGTAAAATAAAAATATTATACATTTATTTTTTTCAATTTCAAGTTAACTTACAAAGTTAATTTGAGAAAATACATAAGTTTTCTGAAGCGAGAGATATACCAGAGATTGGATACTTTCAACGAAATCCGGGCCGGTATAGACCCGGCTATAGAAAGAAGGAGAAAATATTATACCCTATCGAGAGGCTAAGCTTTTTATATAAGTTCTCGCTCCTCAAGCCACCAAGTCATACAAATTATTAACGAAGCAAATTGGTTTCATAACAATTAACAATTGTCAGTTTATAAAATAAAAGAAAAAGTTATGGTATTCAAAGTAAAAAGTTAATATATTGAAAAAGAATCCAAATGTATGAAATTGTTGAAAAAATAATGTATCTGATTGAAAGATAATATATTATTTAATTACAGTATTTTAAGAGTAAATATTCCTGAACGCTTTAATAGAAAATTAATTAAATTTTTTAGATAATTTCACTCTTTTGTCACGCTGGAGTATTTGATTTTAAGGGGAAATTTTTAATATCGAAAAGCTCTAAATTCTTGCTTTTGCGATGTTTTTTTATTTTACACGATACATTTTAAGTAATTAAAAAATTAAAGTATTTTTAATAACGGCATTTTTAATTGCTGAATATTAAGGCATTCTTCCCGTTCTATTGTGATCATTTAACGAAAAGGAAATAAGCGTTAATTTTCAATTTAATTTCCAAATAATAAGAGTAAATATCTCAAGCGCTTACAATTATAAATATTTTACTTTCCTAGTTATTTGGCCTTTTTATATTTGAATTTTAAAATTGATTTATTTTTAGAAATAAGATACAAAATAAAAATGTCGATAAGAACAGGTCTTGAAGGAAATTTGTCATTATGATCGATTTACAAGTTTTTAGATAAATAATAATTTTTAATTTTAAAAATAAAAAGCGAAGTAAAGTAAGTAAGTTTTTATGGTTAATTTAGTTATCGGTTGCAATAAAAGATTATTATGGGTATAAAAAACATTTTTTTACAATTTCTTGGCAAAGGTTTTTGATATTTTATGATTTAATATTGTGGGTAGATTAATGCTCATGTATAGAAGTTAACTAATGCGAAATCAAAACTTTGTTCCGCAAGAGACTTTCCCTTCAGTTCCAGCATCTGAAATTCAAGATTATCACCCATTCACAGCGGGGATAATTCTGAAGTTAAGATTTTCAGTTCCCAATTGAAATTGGGCAATCGTGTTCAACGGCCACAGCGGCACCTCGGCCCGCGGCTCCGGGTTTGGAAACCGCTGGCCGTGACGTTCATCCATGTTTGGAAACAACTGTGATTTAGAAGCGGTCATGTGATTGGATTTTAGACTTGGGTACGGTTTCACCTACAACTCTCGATCGAGAAGCACGATGAATGTTTTAACTCGAGTTGGATTCAACGATCAATCGTTAAATTAGGTGGATTATATCTTAAACACAACAAAATATCTCCTGATTTTTTTATGTTTTTTTTTTTTATAAAAAAAATAATTCTGTGTTTGAAATATTAAAAGTATATGTATTAATGTCGAAAATAGCTTTTCTGAGGAAAAGTATAAAACGAAAGCACTATGCCTGACTTGACAATTTAAAAATAATGCTGATATAAAAAGTGAATGAGCGTATTACAAATATTTTCTTAGAAAAATCCTTTTCAATGTACCGTTCAATATAAATTATTTTATTTTTAGTAAAATTTTATAATAAAATAGTTTAAGACCACATTCATTTATACTTTTACTATAACATTTCTTTTTGGCTGCTTTATGTTTTTTTTATTTTTCCATCCACTGGGCAAAGCTTGTTCCCAGGGTAAAAAAAATGTAAGCTGAAATAAATAAAACACGACTTCAACTATAAAGATTCACGAATACAAAATATCAGACTCCGATTAGAGAACCCTGAATTTTTTACAGTTTGAATTTAACTCTCATATGGTACTCGATGTTTCCAGTTCTATTATTTAATTTTATCTCGAGAGATTACTTTTTAGTTGGCGAAAGGCTGCCGATCCCTGCCCCCGCCCCGTACTTTAATGCGATGTCCGCAGCCCCAGGGTGGTTCATAACCTCCTACCACGACAACCGACCCCCTTTTTATTTTATCCGGCTGCGACTCCGACACCGGAAAATCCTTCTGACTCAAAGCCTTAAATCCGCAAACACACTCCTGACACACTGTTTTTATCGAAAATAATATCTCAATAATTTACATTATAATCAACATTATTTAAATGATAGTATTATTATATTCAAAGTTTTATTTTATTTTGCCAGTTGTATTTACTAAAATATATAATATTTATGATAACATTAACAGTTGTCTAGTATCCCTCGATACAAGGAAATTTATAACGCTATTCACGCGATCTGAGTCTAATAACCCTTTGTCAATCATGTCTTAAATAAAATTAGTATATATATTATACTCTTACAACTAAGGTAGTAAACTTGTGGCTATAATCCTTTTACTGTAAATCAATATATATGTATTGGAAATTTGGGTTAAGAATACTTTAATCAATTTTCAACATTATCAAATAAAACTCTTGTCAACTGTCAGGTCAAAAGTTGATCAATACAGATGAAGGTCTCTAGAGTGCAAGTTACGATTTATGTTTATTTTGTGAATGCCTACAAAGGCCAAAGGTGATGTGCGAATGAGCCCTGTGGGTGGAGTTCCGCCGTGATTTGTATGGTTTCGGGGTTGAAATAAAATACCGCCTGCCTATTCACGTAGAATAATTTGGGGCAAAGAGGCAAAACTACCCTTTACATACAAACGACGCAAATATTTATTTTATGTGAAATTTATATCTGCTCAATTATTTTACACAAAGTTTTTATTTAAATATAAAATTTTATCTAAAACAATATTTGTTTCGTGTGATAAATGTAACACGTTGTAAAATGTACAGTGACTATCGATAAAAATGTGTCGAAGAAATCACAATACAATTTCATCAAATGCCCAAGAACAGCATCAAAATACTCTTTGTTAATATAGAAGATGTTGGTTTCAATAAGTCATTCAATAAGTAAATATTGCAATGGAAAAAAAGTAACTTGTTTAAAACGGCGAATCACATCGTTAGTAACAAAAGTAACACGTTGTCAAATGCAAAACGACCGTCACAAAAACGACAATACTAACCGTCGACGAAAACGCATAGAAAAAAATAATATTGCGATTTCATTGAATATCCAAGAAAATAGGGACTTACATGTAGTTTATGGTGAATCGAACATCTCGGTGCAACACAATCACAATTGCAGCCCCACATGTCACACAACACCACTAAAGCAACCCAAAGCATTGAGTAAATGTCTCCAGACGCGCGCAGACGAGCACTCTATGAACGCCGACTTGTCACTGACTAGTTTGGTGACAATTTAGAAGAAGACAAATCATTGAGTTACAATCCAAAATACCACAAGCGCCGATTCAAGAGTAATGTTACCTCTATTTTGAATTTGTAGAAAAAAACGTGTTTATGGCCAAGTGATGAAATGTTATGAAATAATCTTATTTCAATTATTATCACAATACAAAATATTTTCAAATTGTTTTATGCTAGTATGAACTTGTATTGTGTACTATGTTGAATCAAACTAAAGTTATTGTTCAGTCATGAAAGAAGCACTTGATATATCTTGAAAGCGATTACGATTCAATGCATTTTAAAAATATAAAATTGTGACTCTGGATGATAGTGAATAGATCAATATATCGCGGTTGGTAATTTAAAAGTAGCAAAATCTAAAGATTATTTACAAAAACTACCTGTGATAAAATACAGCCTTGACTTACCTTATAACTGTGACGGGAAGAATAATGTTGGATAAAATCAGGGATCCATAAATCGCAGCCAGGGTCAGCGTGCCGAGGGAAGCATCAGAATTTACGGAGCTCTGAAGATTTGCAGTTCCGTGGAAGGCCGTGAAGTGGATCATGAAGGCAAATCCGAGGACCAGCACGTTTCGAATTATTCTCCACTTCTCTCCCGGCTTGAAGTTTCGAGGGAGCTGGGCTTGCCCTGAACTTTTCGATATAATCACCATCTTGATGTTTGGTATTGGTAACTTGTCAGACCTTATTCAATATAAATTGTCGTGCTTTATTTATTTCAATCTGTTGATATAAGATAGCATGAATTATTAGTTGTATTTTAACCTGAGGTTAATCGAGAGTTTATATAGACGATAAAGAAGTGTGATGGTCAATTCGATAAGATCAAGAATGGTAAATAGGTCAAAGTTTGTACTGAGAAGCTGTGAATTATTTGTCGGAGGAATATTAAGATAACCCAACGGTAATTGATGGGAAAGGAGGCGCAGAGCTCTAGAGTGTACGTGAGATTTGTTTTTGTTTTAGGCTTGTAATATTATATATTAACGAAGATTTGTCTGGACTATCATAAAAAGTTTTTTAGTCTTTTTTGTAAATAACAGTTTTGCTGGCTGATTCTCCAGACGATGTTAATCTGAAATGGAAAAAAAAAAGATTTTTATACATAAATGGTAAAGCTGTATTAAAACTATGTCAACATATTTGTATTACGTTTAATATTTAAGTTTAATATCATAGACAAAACTATTTTCTTTTTAATTTCACCTATTAACATAATATAATTATACGGACATGTTTTTTTAAAGCACTCAAAAAATGTAATTTTAAAATAAGTTAGTTCTAATCGCTTAGTACAAAAAAACTGATTTGCCTTATTTACTTTGAAAAAAAAAAATGTTAACGTTTATATATTAAATATAACCTAAGATATACCTCTCGTACCTAATTCGTACTTGATATTAAAATAATACGATATGATAATTTAATAAAATATTTCACGTCTTAAGTAATGGATATATGAGAGAGGTTATTTACACACGAACATAGGGACATAAAAACCAGCATACAAGAAATACCTTTTATACGAATATGTTTTTCTAATACATTTTCACAAAATATTACAGAAATATAAGTTTATTTTTTATCAATACAATTACATTCCTTCAAAACAAAACTTCCGTATGCATTACGAAGCTCTTTAAATTCATACATTTTATTAGAATTCATAGCTCAATGCAAAAATAAGATATCTTTCATACAATATTACGTACAAATTAAATCTAATTTGGCTCACTGATTCATAGAAAATAAACCCTTCTGAATATCAACTCTTTGATCCCTTAATTTATTTAATGTATTGAAAACGTAAGACATATTTAATGCCTCTGACCCCATTTGTAGCGCATAGCCCAAAGATAGGGCTGTAATCAGGTGTACTTGTATTAAACCTTGTTCAAACACCAACTAAGAACAAAACTCACAGTCAAAATACTTTACAGAAGATAAAGAAAAGTAAATCACTTATATGGGCCGTTAAGTTTTTTTATTACCCTTCGGTTTTTTCAGGCTATTTTATTTAAAGATTTATTGCAAATAGGGTATGTGCTGACAATCAATTCATACCTATGATTTGAATGATGATTAAATCGTTATATATATATCGAGTACGGAAATGATTTCATAACCTAAATATTATGTACGCAATCAGCATGTATGGGTTAAAAAATAGATTGTTTAAAGATTTCATCTTGTTTAGAAGTAAGGTTGCGTCTTCGCTAAATTAAATAAACTATAGAAAGCATCATGCCAGATAAATATGCTACTGACCCGTGGTGGTCAAATGAGTCACGGCGCTATGCCATGACGACATGCTGTGGGTTTGAATTCCCATCTAAAAAAATGAAGTCTTTTTGCAGATGAATCAACAACCTTAATTCACAATAAACCTGGATTGGCCGAGAATGCAAGCTTACGATATTAAAGAAAAATAATCAGTACAATTATTATGAGCCATTATATATGATTCAATATATCAATGTCAAGTATTTTTTAAAATACTGAATAATTAAAATTAGATTATGATAATATTGTTTATTAAAATAATTCACTAACGACTTTATTATTATGATGCTATTACGTAGGAATGCTTTTCAGCTTATGAGTGTATGCTAATTGACATATGAAAAAATATATGCACTGAGTTGGCGTTTTTATGTACTGTCAAGATAATTATCGTGCACTGGAATCCATTAGTAAAATCTAGTTATTATTTTTAAAAAAAAATTATAATTTATTTGTTTAATAATGTAAACGAATTCCTAAATATGTAATTTAAAATACTGTTACCGAGGGCCAAATGTCAAATCGATAATATAGCTTAATTTTGCTATACTTCCAAGAAAATAGATCTATTGACACGGTCTATCAAATTCGACTGATATTTATCAAATAAATATCATTGATAAACATGTTTTGTTACTATTTCATAAACATTCTGGGAAAATATTTAATATATGACAATACTCGTTTATTTATTTCAAACAAACAAAGCATCGCTGAGGAGGCGGATAAGTTTTTTTTGTGTGTTCTCGAGTTGTTTTTATTAATACATTTTTTTGTTGAAATCAAAATATGTAATCTTTGTGTAAACAAGCCTGCATTGTTGAAAATAAAATCTACTATATTGCTTAAATTAACACATTTTTTTAAAAATTTCTACCAACTTCAAAATTAAAATTAAAATATGTAGTGAAAAAAATATTTAACAATATATGCGTTAACCATGGCTGTGAAAATAATGTTTTGTTTCTATGTAATTTCATTTCAATATGGAAGAAATATATGTTTATGAAAATAGCATATCAATTCTGGAAAGGTATTATGGAAATATATACTCAGTTGTAATAACACAATAAGGAAAACAATAACTTTGAGTTTTCAAAAACAAACAACAGCACTGAATTAAAATTTATCTATGAATTTTTCGTATTATATTTCGTTTGTTCCATCCGGGAATTATGTTTCTTGTGCAGAAGAGAACTAATTCCAGCATCCCTTGGAATATTGCCAGAGAAGTTGGGTATTGACAAAATGACAATGGCGGACGATTGTCATGCAAAACGACAGGAAGAAACTTTTTATCAACGCTTACAAAAATCCATGGCGAAGGAAAAGTGAACCTAGCAATAAATCATAAATATACTCGGAAACTTATGCTGTTTGTGTTTTATTATGAAATCCTCGTGAAATTAATGACGTATAAATATTTCGTTCATAAAAATATTCTCACGTTTTTTTTATCTGAACAATCGATCAAACGAGAATTTATTAAAAAATGGTCCTAATATTTCAGTAATTTCAACCAAATTGAGTAACTCCTAGAAAATTTCACTCAAATTAACCAAGAGTTTTTTTAAACGTTTTTAATTCTTATATAGTTATTTTAAATATTTGTTTTAGTTTGGAAAAGCGTTAATACACATACCACCATTATTGTACGAAATATAATATAAAGATGTGCGCTAGCAAATATCTAACGTCATTTTTCCTTTTGAATTATTGGTTTTAATCAATAATAGTATTTTAAACAATGCAAACATTTTTATTTAACATAATAATCAAAAATTATAAAAGGGTTTAAATATTTTTTTTTGATTCTAAGATATAATAATATAATTCAAGGATTAATAATATCTCCAGTTTAAAAAGTAATTTTATTTTTTTGACCTTACTATAAGTAGGCCCTCAAATTATCTAGCGAATAATAAAACTTAAGTATATAAATTATGTTAATGTACGTTTTAAGGTAATTTTACAAAGGAAGGATGTGAAAAAGGACGGGCAAACACTTTATCAAATGGAACCAGCTAGTGTGGTTTTTTTTTGTTGTTTTTGAATGGAATATTTTTTTTCGCTTTGGCGTAAAATAAAATAAACTAAGTGAAGTTTCTAACAGGTCTTTTAATTTTGATAAAACGTTAACAACATGGCTGCATGTTCTATCAGCCGAAAAAAAAGAGTATCTTAATGTTATTTTGCTGAAAATTTTAAATTTACTGAAACCGTGGATTGTATCTCTGTTATATTTCACGCAAAAATTATTTTAAAAAAGCCATAACATATTTAATTTGGGCCGTAAAATTTTTAGCAAATTTACAAAAGGTACGTTTTATACTTTGTACAATCATTCATAAATACTTTTCTGGTTTAAATTTCTATTTCTTCACTTTCAAGGAATGTATTTTAAGTATTTTTCTTCATGTTTTTGTGAAGATTTACAAGCAAAAAAATTTAACTAAATCAAATTTAAATCTATTTTCTTGAACAGTTCAGCCAAATCTTTTCTACATATATGTATAATATATGTATAAAATATATTTATATATATATTAATCCAGATGTTCCGAATGTCCTTGACCTAAATTTGTAAAAGTACAGTAACTATTTATTAATTCAGAAACTATATTCAATGATATATATTATCGAGGGATTTCAAAGAGAGCAATCTAAAAAGGGCTTCCAAAGGTTCTTCTAGTTAGAGAGAGGGATGGAAAATTAGATTTAACTGTAAGATAGATTACATAGATTCCAATTCAAAGTAACAGATGAAAATTTTAGAGGTATTTGTATCAGATAAATTACAGAGAAAATCTTTTATTCAAGCAATTGCCTTTTTAAATAAATGTTTAATTTTGTTTCGATGTTTGTATTTCAAATGTAAAGTGAACAAAATATTTTGTATCATATATGAAACATTATATTATACGCCTTTTATGTGTGTTCAAAATATCGTTGCGTATGTGTGTTTAAAAAAGAATTGAGGATATAGAATAAATTATACATTGTGTATAATTTACTCATGTGTGTACATTTATAAACAACTTCTTATCAATTGAAGCAACTTCGTATAACGATGAAATAATTATATATGATCGTTCAAGGTAATCAGAGCGACTTTTTACTTAGCAGCGTGTGTAGGAAGGGAGTGGTTGACGGGAGCATTGTTTATTATCGCAGGCAGAAGTGAATGGATAAGCGAGTCTTTTCGTTCAGTGCGACTGAGTCAGTTATACGGCCTTCATTGTTTATCCACTCAGGCAGGCGACCTCAAGCGCGGCGCAGATAACAGTATTGTTTTCGCCGGAGAGTTTGCAGAGGATATGGGTGATACAAATTATAACGAACTATCGATCATCGTGTATCTTTGACGCATCGAATTATTTTTCACGACAGCGCCAGATGACTGATTGAGCGAGCTTTTTCATATTGGATTCAGCGGTGCGTTATCGTATGCATATCAGTTGATTTTTAATTTTTTGTATTGAGCTACTTCATGTTTCGGTCCCCGTGATTGAGATGTGTTCAGGGATCCCCTGAAAATATAAATGAAAATCCCTGAAGATGCTCTACACGTAACAATGGCTGCCAAAACCTACGAAAACGGTATGCTTATCCATCGTATAATATTTTTACGGAAAAAATTTCTCAAAACAGAATATATTATACGTATTTAAGCCAAAATGCAGCCGGCTACGTCAGTGCTCAGATACGATAGTAGAAACGTAACATTTTATTTTTTATTACTTTCATATTCTTGAGTACTGCTGCTTTTAAGCTAAAAATACAGATGAAAATAACACTTCCATGCATGTCAGCGCATTTTATGCTTAACACACCGTGGCAGCAAATATTTAAATTTAATAAAATAACTTCCGGCGAGTTCAATGCATTCGGGTTCCAAATGCAATTGAGTCAATGTCCTTAAAACTTGTAGCGTTAATTTTTTCGAATGGGAAGCTGTCAACCTTGAGCGCTATCTGTGGTAATCAAAATTTGTTGACAATTATTATGGATAAGCACATTCAAGTACTGAGAACGAAATTGAAATGTTAAATTTTTGCTAAATGAAAACGAGAAAAACCGTGAGAAAACAAATTATACAAATTTACCTTTTCTTAAGTACTTTTTTTTAATAAGATGCAAATTATCTTCGTAAACTCAACGATAATTAAAATTCGTTCATCCGGTCTTTGAAAACTTTTGCGAAAACCGTTGGTGAAAAATTTTACTTGATATTTACCTTTACCTTCAATGTTTTACTAACTGATAAATATATAATTGTTTAAATAAAAATGTTTAAGATTTTTTTAACGTTACAATTATGTAAATGAATTCAAGTATGCTTTTATTAAGAAGACATCTAATTTTATAGAGTAGTATAGTTCAATAATATCATCAAAATTAATACAATCGTTGACATGTTAAATACATCCCGAAAATGGCTTTACTTCAAAATAATAAAGAATTTTAGTAATAAACAAAACAGAAATAACTTCCTGGTTACGAAGAAATTTATCGTGAAAATTTGCATACAAAATGGACACTATTTATGTGCAATAATGAAAACTACCCGATGAAGGTATTGAAGTGATTATTGTATAGTATTTGAACATTAATATTAATTGTTATGTAGATGCACGAGCCCATTGCGCAAGACTGAGTGGTAAGCCAGGAGCGCTGGCTTACCTGTTTAATAGAAAGGTAGTTTAACCTTTGAAAGGAATTTGCACGATTGCTGACAATATTTCAAGACATGGATGTGTGTGTTTAAGGCCAAATGACTCACCCATAAAAATGCAAATTATGATGTAAGTGAAATTTATAATTATACGATATGTACTTTGCTGGTACAAAATCTAAACATGTCAAGACAGCTGTTTTTTTAAATATCGTTTTAAATAAAACAATTTGGTTTATTGAATTGTCTCAAAATTTTATGTTAATACACATAAAATTATTATTTTTCAAATATTACAACGTATTTATTTTCGTTGTAGTACGTAATCAATAAGTATTTTACCATATTTAAAAAGAAGATATTGCAAAAAAAATATAAGTGGACTTATTTTCATTACTTATTGAGAATTATATTATATTATATTAATTAATTTTAAAAAAATATATTTTTTATAATAGGCTATAACATAAACATGTTAACTTGTATCGGTAAGATCTGTTTTCCTTTTTATTTGAAATTTGAAATTTAAAAGTCTTTTTGTTACAAGTTTATAAAATCGTTTTTAAAAAGATCTTCATATTTAAAAAATACATATGTCAATATTGTTTACAAATATATTTCTTCAACATTTGAAATACGATAGTGATGAATATTTTCATGTGTACTTGATAACTATATAAGAAAAGGAATCTTGACAAACGAGAAATCTTAAAATACTAAATAAATTCTTGATTAAAGTTTTTAAATTTTTTCTGCTTATTCCAATTTTTCTTATAAAAGACATTAAAAGTACAAACAGTATAAATTTTAATATTTTATATTATATTTTTAAAAATCCATGATTTGAACATTTCCGTACATTTTTTTTTAAATGGGCATCTTTCAGGTGAACAAGAATTGTCAATCTTTCTCGCGGTACTGTGTGATAAAAATATGGGTGTTTTCGTAAATATTGAATATTTAAATTACTGGTTGGTTTGTTGATGTGGCCAGCTTGTTGGCTCAGTGACCGGACCGTTGACTCCTGGCAGAGTTCACCGCTCCGATACCCGTCCCGAACCGAAAGCATCACGACTCAGTTTGGTCTGGGTCAACTGTTATTGACGTTGTATTGATTAGTGCAAATTGACACAAAATCAGAATAGGCTTTGATTTTATTGGTTTAATGTAACCATTTCCGCCGTTATTAGCATACTCGATAAACAAGGTAGCAATTTTATGGCTAAGTTTAGTATAACTATTTTTTATTCCGTATATAAGAAATTCATTTACATGACATTACACTACTATCAATATGGAAATCTATGCTTCTTACAGATAATCAATTCTCGCATGAAATGTGGAGATTAATACCAGGATTGTTTTTTCACGACAAGAGGGATTCGTACTCACGCTTATTGCAGCCCAGTGCCTTTACCAACTGAACTACTATGCCACTGCTATCGAGCGATATATTGAATCACCTGGTTTTTGTAAGATGTGTGAATCAATAGTTTAGGAACACCTTGTGTACTCAAGAAACCTTGTAAAACTTGATAAATATATAATTTCAACCATTAGTTTTTTACAGGGATATTTTTTTTAATTGCTCGTGCGGTAAAACAAAACTGCTTATCTTTTAATATAAAAATTATTCCCGAAACGAAACTGACTTTTTTAATTCAAGTTGTTGCCCAGACCCTCGGAATAAAAACGTCGTTCTAATTCAACAGTCGTACAAAACGAAATGAAACAGAACTGACCTTCATTGCTATTACTAATTTAAATATACCATTAATATAAAACGAGGAATTTCCTTTTTACACCAGAATTCTGCTTAAATTTGGTATTTCAAACACGTGCTTAACTTTATCCTGCCATCGGGTTTTTTGAGATGGTTTCACTGAAACTATAGATATAAACAATTAAATAAAACTTAAAATAACACATTATCATACTTCTAAAAGGATGACGTGTCTTGAATTTAGCACCAAACTTCCCAATGAGATTTGACTGACAAGCACTATAAATTTGTTTTTCTATGGAAGTTTTTAATTATTTAACTGTGGAAAACTTAAAGATAATTATACTTCAGTTAAATATGCAACATAAAATCTTAAACAATTATCGCAAGTGGATTGGAAAAAAACTAATAGCCTTGAATTTGATTGAATCTTTTTTTGTAGTCATTAGCTTGGGTGACATAATTTATTACTGTGGATTTGATTTCGAATATTATAGTATTGATTTTTTTATAACTACAAACAAAGAATTCAACGCGGAAATTATTTATTAAATACATATGCATTGAAAAAAAAAAAATTTTTAAACTCAGCGAATATCAAATATATATTGATTATTTTCAGCATAAAACTTAACGAGTTTTTGCATTAAAATGTTTTAAGCTCTGTTATTACCACTGAATAATGAGAGAACTTCCTCTTACTGAAACTGCGACGCCATTCAAAGAATTGCATCTCTTTTAAAAAACGTTTATCATTTGTTATGGGCAATGTCGTTATTTAAGCAACTATTTATGTGCCGCTATCAGCTTCATATATGAGAATTTAATAAACGCTTGTGTGAACAATGGGTTATAAAAAAATGGATCACTGAAGGAAATGCAATAAAGACGTTTTATATTTTCTTCATTATTAAATAGATCTTATTACAAAGACGTCCATTTTTAATATATTAGAAAAAACAAATATCTGAAAGTAATAACAATTAATATATTTCAATATTACAAGACATTTGGATACATTTTATTCAAAACGACACCAAAAAATATCCTGAGATAATACTTACATTTGATATCAATTTAAAACGACAAAGTGATTTTCACAATCAAAATGCAAATAAGTTTTTTTTAAATTTATAAATATTAAAAATAAATAAATATTAAGTCATATTTATAAATAATATTTGATCTCAGCATTATTTATTCATAATATCAAAACACACTACTTGTTACCCAGTTATAACAGGTGTGTTAGAACAAATATTTACGGACTTGTTTCAATAAAAAAATCTATCTATCGTAACGCAAAACCAGAATATCACCTGTGGATGAAAACATTGTATTACAAACAACTTTAACCCCACGATTTTGGATTAACATGAAATAATAAAGATTTAGTAAATAAAAAGTTTGAGGAATTCTGCGGAATTCTTTCCCTTCCTTTTTTTCTAAGTAAAAAAAAAGCTTAACTTTCACTTAGCTTAATTCAATTTTATATATCTCACACAACCGTTAACGTACTAACTATTACAAAAATACGAGTTTTCTACAAATTTCTGTGCTTTTACTGTGTTTTAGGCAAAGTTATAATTGCGTCTCAACCCAAAGAAAGATAAAAACGTTTAGGTAGTTTATACTTAATTGAATATTAATCTGATGGAGAACTTATACAGACAAAATTTAGAATAATTTGTGTTGTACCACTAGTACTTTTAGCGAAGTAAGAATTAAATTTCAAGGTAAAGAAACAGGAATACATTGATATGGTTCATATGAAAACCTGAGATACTCATAAAATCTTGTTTAGTGAAAAGAAACAAAGAAATCCTCAATTGGATACTAGAGCCTATGGGATGTCGACAGAAGGATAGAATGACAACATCAAAAAGACACAGATTTTTACAATAACAAAATCGATAGCAGGACAACGGTCGTCAATCCTAATTATATTGAAAATAAAACACGAAAATCATTAAAAAAACCAACGGTGAAAAAATAAGTCAGTCACTAATATGTAAAAATACTTAACGTTCAATCAATTATCAATCGTTTTAATGCGTAGATGAGTCTATGTGTAACTAAAAATAATATGTAAGTAAACATATAACAATAATAATAATACAATCCAATTTGAAATTATCTGTGTATTATTTATAAAATCATTTGTTTTACTTTAGCTTGTCTTGTTAATTGATATGAAAAATATATTTATATAAGACGTATTAGGTATTGTTACCACCTTCATTCTAACAATAATTGTTATTATTTTATAAAGTAAAATAAATTTTTTAAAAAATGTGTGCATGTTTTTATAAACTTCGTACCTCAGTTCTCTCAAAACAATTTTCAATCAATTAGCTGAGAATTACAGTTTAGTAAAATTACCCGCAACAACAAAAAGTTGAGCACTTGTGGCTTTGAAATAAACCACGTCTTAAGTATGCTTTGCAAGACAACATGTTTAGCTTAAAAAAATATACTCGGCAAACAGTTGGTTTCAGTTTTGAGATCTACATATCTGGTTTATGTTTTATTTTAATTTCAAAACTACTGGACATATTATTAATAATAAACTAAATAAACAAGTATATGAGTAAAGGTAATATATAACTTGTGTGGTTTTATTACATCTTTCATTTACTTCCTTTTTTTGCACGTTCAACTTTTAGCAATTATGTATGACAAGCTGGTTTGATTAGTTATACTTGATATTTAAGCATAAAATATGAATAACTTAACTGCTATGAGGTTACGATATTTTAATTGTGGGTGCTTTCCCTATTTTAAATTCTTCGTCAGACCGAAAGAACCTGTAGAACCCAAGGTCTCAGAAAAACTGTCTTAATGGATGTTTTCGTGTAACTCGTATATCACATATATATCATATAAGAAACGATATATTGAACTCTTGTGTTATTTTTAATATATATTCAACATTTAGTTTCATAAATCTGGCTTTTAAAATTGGACGTTATTCAGTAAATTATAATTTAACATACGTTGTACGTTAATAATTTCAAATTACATTGTAAAAAGTTAAATACCTACTTAAATGTAGTGATTCAAAAAAAATCTTCATAGCTTTATTATAGACAAAACTCCAAGAATGTAATGTAAAAATTAAATTATAACTGTGAAAACTCGCGTACTCATGAAACGTATGATTTATTTTCCTATTTCGTCTTATTTTTGCGTTATTTTAGGTGTAGTGTTTCGTTCCAAGGGAAAACTTATATGTCGTGAAAAATGAATATTTTTCCCGAAAATGGGTGATGGAGTGAAAAAGTAAGAAATATCTGAACTGAACTCCCCTGAGTTACAAATGCCATACGCCCACTTCCAGTCTTTTAAGAATATGAAATATATATGTGAGCGTAACTACAAAGAAGGCATTTTTGACAGCTTGACAATGCTATTGTTTGTAGAGAAATTCTGTATTAATATATATTTCTGAACACAACATATAAACAAAAAGAAAAACCATAGTTAAAAATCAGGAAAAATTTACAAAGAAAAGTGATTTAATTTATTCAATAGTGTATATTATTTTCATGAGTGATTTATATAATGTACAATATACAATCAAAAAGCATGGTTTTCAGATTCTAATATTCATTTTTTACGAGCAGAACAATAACATTTCATCAAACGATCCACGAATGCCTTTTATAATTTTTCATTCAAATCACGGTCACGAGCCGCCCTTCAACGCCGAGAGAGACGCGACATTGCGTCACACTTAATTAATAATAATTTATAGGTTGAAGTTATAAAGAGCATAAATTCTATAATGGCCACCCTGACTTACGAGCGTTTATTATTAACGAAAGCTAAGCCTATCCAAGGTGTTTAATTAAAATCAAAAATTCCTTTCAACCTCTTGTAATGAAACGAAATTGTATTTAGCATTCACTTATCCATTTTGTGGCGCAATCTAAGAAAGGGCTTTATTAGGCTTACCGAAATTAAGTAGGCCAGCAGCGTAAGCACTTGAGGCTATCTTTGTTGAATAGGTCATAGCGACCATTACTTTAATTTTATCTTGAAACTCAAGTAAAAAAATATATTTTTTAAAAAAAAGCAACCTTATACGAATTATTTAAATTTATTTTCAACATTTATGGTTATTCGAGTAATTGATTTAACGATAAAACTCAATTCATTATTCAGAAAAAAATACACTATCATATCACACAAAATGGGTTTAACTTACAATTGTTCTGCTTTAATAAACTACACACTTTGTTCATTTAACTCGCAGCTGAGACTTTTGCACTGGGTGTTCGAATTTTACTTTAATTTGCCAAAATCAAGACGCACATTTTAATCACAGTATTTATTATTTAAATTGCACTTATATAAAATCTGAAACTCGCACTGTTTGTGTTATGTCTCACAGTATATAACTTATTTGGATTTACTGAAGAGATTTAGCTTGTAACTCCGCAAGAGTGCTCGAGTCCTCGCCGCTCTGCCCACAATAGGCCCGGCCCGTTTCCCTCCAGTGTACTTATAAGTTGTCGCGTCGGCCAGAGGCGACTACAAACTAACTTCCTAACCAGTTTGATACAAATATTTTAAATCAATTGCTTGGCCATGTACCCTTCCGTCCACTCAGCGTTGATTATTTTGAAAGGGGAGACAATAATGGGATAGCGCGAAGCACACAGTGTGCGCCTGGCATTTTGTCAATTTTTTAAAACCTAATTCAATGAAGGTGTAACAAGCAGTTTTTTGTTACACCAGTCAGCCTTCTCAGGTTTACCTACAGTTCCATGTCTGTTAAGAACATCGTATAGTACGCTATTTGCCAGCTTTCGATTGTTCATGCATTGCAGATAACCCGGCCAGCACAGTTTGTTAACATGCATAATAACTAGCAACAAAACAAATTACATGCCAATATACTCATAAATAAACTTTGAAAATCTTACAGATGAACAGATTTCAAGGAACACTTAAAAAATATATTACAGAAGCATCATCTATTGAATGCGGATGATGAAAAAAAAATTGTATCTAGTGCGTACTTATCAGTTTTATTATTTTTTAAAGTAATATATTTGAAGAGTCGTTGTCCTTTGCAAACAACTTCACCTTTATCCTGGCCAAGCAAGTAATTCCGTGTGCCGTGGCAGGTTTATATATAACATATATGGGATAATATCGGATTTTGTGAACTCATCAATATTCAACACACTCAGATTTGTTTGCATGGGTTTCCCCATGCTTCACTATGGTAAATATAAGATTTTTTTTCAATCAAATCAACTTTTTTTCTCTTAAATGTTAAATATACAATGAGTTATCAATTAATTAATATTCTAGGAAAAGTAAGAACAATTTTAATCAGCTATAACCTTAATATTAATTATGCATTAATTTCAGTACAATCTCTTCTGTGGATTTTACAAATCACTTCTCAGTATGGCATATATTTTTATTTGATGACAAATAATCGATGACGTTATTTAAAAGAGAACTTTGGACTCGGTGTCATATTTTAAGGTTAATAAATATGATTCATAATTGGTTTTTTCTCGATTATATACGTTTATAACGTGTTGAACGATGATGAAAAATATATATAAAATTTGAACAAACCTTAAGTGTTATTTTTAAATAATTGTTTATATCAGAAAGTTTATAATATTTTTAGCCATAAATTATGGCCTATAAACTGATGGGTCTCAGATAAAATAAAGATTGTTTTTTTTCAAAGTGTGCACAACATAACAAAAGGTCCTGTTAAATACTGTACATGTCAACCGTAAAATAAGTTAATAACAAGGGATTTCAAAATTAACATGTTTTTAATTTTTGGTTATTCAAAAAATAATTTAACAAGGTTGCATATCTGTTAGATGATAAATATTAAATCCCTTAGTTGACAGTATACTTTGACGTATTTTTAGATATAGATAGTTGGGGGGAAGCGTTTATTTTAAACAAATCTCTAGATTAATAAGTGTCAATTTCTTCCAAAAAACTTCTATCAATTATATTCTTAGACCAGTAGTGACCGGCAAAACTGTTAAATAATTCTACGGTCCAAGAAGTGAGATTGAAGAATTTTTAAATAATTTTCAATTACAACTATTCACAAATATTGAATGAGCAAAAGTTATTAGAAATAATGCACATGGATAAACTATATTTATATAAATGCCACATGTCCGATATATTCAAACTTACATAACACAATATCAGCCATACAGTTATGTAAATATTTAATTTTGGTCTCTTTTGTTGATAGTCGTATATTTTCGTGATTTATGCAAATGAAAAATACCACTGGAAATATAAGTTATTTTAAGTATCTTTGAAGTATATTTAATAGATATGATCATGATAAACTCGGGTGCATATGCACGCCATAAGGTATTAAAAAAAATTGGGTAAAATATAATATATTAGTGTTGATCAACATTTTCGTTACAGTTGAAGTCCTAATACCTGGAATATAAACTCATTCACTATTTTATTTTGGCTTCAAGGTATTTTAATGTATTGTATTATTATATATTAAATATCTAAGTGTCAATAAATAATGATTTAGATCCGATGTAATGAACTATGTGCCACGTACGTACTACTGTTGCTCCAGCTAGGGTATTCATCATTCATTATTATGAATATTAATGTATCTCATATATTTTTAATACCTGTTAGCCACTGTGCTCAGGTGTAGCTAGGATAATGATTATCACTTTACGATATTAAACAACACTTAGCCTTCACATCTAGTTTCTTGCCGGTTTTCGATATAAACAATACATTAGTGATATTATTTCACGTGCAATCGTTATACTTTTACACAAAACTTCAACAAAAGTATCAATGTGTACAAATATGTTAAGTAGTGATAATTGGCTTGAAAGATATTAAATCGAATTTAAATGAATTATTAAAAATACCTCACGTTAAAATATAAAAACAGGTACAAACGTAAATTATGATAATGTTTTAGGCTTTAGATTGCAAACTGATTTACGGAGGTTTTATTTATTTTGTAGATATTAATTACCACAATGTGAATACGTGACTTTCTGAAAATTTTGTTTCAGTGTATTTGATGCAATATACGTGGTGCTTGTTAAGCTGAAACTCAGAGATTCAGTTTGGAGACTGCGAACTTGAGCGAGCTTCCCGTATACACTGAAATCACGAGATATGAATAAGTATTAGGTTTAAATTAAATATGAATAATACCAAAGAGTTTTCACAGAATGTATGCGCATACATATGTGTTCCCTTAGTGTTTGAATTTATTTTCAATATATTTGAACAAGAAAACACAGCTGGTGGGAACTTATTGCGCTATCCTGTTGTGATATTAAATATTGAGTTGGATAATATGATGATTCAAAACATTTGTAAAAAACATGGGGGTGATAAATTTTTAAAATGTATGTCTATGGCGAGAGAAAAAAAAACAATAGTCTTTAATAGTGAAAAAATGTATTTTTAAATAAAAATCATGATTTAGTTGAATATTGATGCAAATAATGATAACTTAATTATCATTTGGGTTTTAGCCTGTTTGTATAATGATGTAAAAATTTCAAGAAAACAACAATTTTCCCATTTTTTTTTATCTTTGATTTCTACTTTACTTTTAAACATCAATAAATTTAGAAATGTAATGTAAAATGAATTTTAACTATTTTTATATTTGTAGTAACAATTTTTTGCTTGCATAAAACTAATGAGGTTATTATTGGCCTTTACTTCTAGAGGCAGATCAGATGAGTAAAGCTACAGATAAGTAAGCTGCCGTATTTGATTGATTGTTGATTCGCCAGGTCTTGATAAGCGTAAAACCGGTGCAGATCTTTTTATCAGACCATTATCATTTTTCTTAATAAATATTCTTTTCAGGTACTTTTAAGAATTTATTTCTACCTCTGATATTATTTGACCTTTAAAATACTTAAAATAAATTGAAAAGTTAATAAAACAGTAAATGGATAAATATTCAATACGCCAAACACTTTGGAGAAATCTATTGTGTGTATTTTAAGCTTTGTAGTTAAAACATATAAAATATATCACAAAATGAACAGGAAAGGTTATTATTAATAAAAATTATCTCGATTTATAATGTTTGGAATACTCGTGCACAAATAAACACATAAATACTGACCAATAAACAAATTATTCCGAAAAATTATTTTAATGCTGAGAATTTCATGTTTACTGTGTCACATATCTTTAGATGATTACATTACTAAAACGTTATATGCGCATTTGAATAACTTTTGGAGAGTATGTCCCTGATTTTGAGAAAAATTTGTTTGATCCAAGGAATAAAAATAATTTCATTTAAAAAGTGCAATCTTCAAAACAAATTGTAATTTTTTCCGACATCTAAATTTCTGTTTTGTATTCACAAACCATCCCTTAATTTGCATGAAATTTGAAAATTGGATTTCTCTCCGTGATAGTGAAAAAAAATAGTTTTCAGTGTACTTTTTAAGTTTTAGATCTAAATTTGAAAATTCTTTGTTTAACTATTATATTCTTTTTGCATGGTGGTTATGAATAATTTGATTCCTTGATTCTGGAACAAATTATTTTATCTGCTATACTCTGAAAACTTCTTCGGAATTTTGGAGTTGCTTCTCAGCGAATCTTTCAATCACCATTCTATTTTGGTATGACTACAGAAGCTGTGCCCTAGAATTTACCGTTTCCGTGGACGGCACCACTATCTTGAACGAAAAATCTGAACCCTCAATTATTCAGAAGACGGATCGAGTTGGCGATCTTCAGGATCCGGCTATAGCGCCGGAATATTGGCAGTCCTGAAATTATCGTTTTATTTAGTAATTCTTACCCCCAGTCAGTAAGATAGCCTACGAAATATTAACCACTTTACGAATCAATTCTTCACAAGCCACGTTCCCTTCAAATATAAGACTTTTCTTTCTCAAGTGATTCTCAAGTACCGTATATATATATGTAAATTATTCTTAAGACCTTGTTTACGCCTAGATATATTCCGTGTCAACCGTTTTTATTTTTTTTATCAACATCAATCATGACTCACTTCGTATATAATGTAAACATTGGCATACTCAAGGGAGCCTGAGAACACCAGTCTCTTTTAAATTGACCAAGCGTTGTTAAATCATATTTTCATTGCCTATCATAATATATATTTATATGGCGTATATTTTCCAACATTATTTCTAAAAATATAAATACTGCGCTGCATATCTCATTCATTAGTAAAATAAAATTAGTTGTAGTGAAATAGTTATATTTCTACGACAAGATTTTATTGGTTATGTGAGAAGCCAGTGGTATTTTATTAGTTAGAAAATTGAAGGGATTGCCAACAACCAGAAGATCCTGTATAAAGTTTATACGTTTTAGATTACAAGCCAAAGCGCACTCTAACCCCTCTATCCATTGTAGATAAAACCAATGACGGGATCCACCACAAAGATACCAGAGTGAATCAATACCACTTCCTTGAAATCTTACATAGCACCACGCTTTGTTTGCATACTGCCGTATTTATATTTTAAAAAGGCTAATATAAATTTGTCAGTCAAATGAAAGTGAAATAATCCAATTAACCTTTAAATTTGTAAGTCAAACGAAAATGAAATAATCTAATTAATCTAAAAACTCCTTGATTCTTCAAATGCCACCACAAGAAATGGCTTCACTATATGCGGCTTACATCGGCGCTTGTTAAAGAGTTTTGAAGATTCGGGGTTTTTAAGGAGATTATTGTAATCGTTTGTTGAAAGAATGTTGAAGGTGGCACTTGTGACTTCTAATGGGAGTGACTACGTAGAGCAGAAAAGCAAATGTAAAGTGAGCACTAATTGTGTAAAATGATCCTTCAAACACGTTCTAAGCCGCAAGTGTCTTAAAGCATTGGACTAGTCTGATTTCAGAAATGTATCTCCTAATGCTTCTAGTTGTATCCAACAAACATATTTTACAGGAATTTCACAGGAAATTTCCACATTATCATTTATACTCATTCCGTCTGTTCCACTTTTTCCACGTGTCGCTATGATTCACAAAGATACTGGAAAGTTTATAAATATTATTTGTTGTGCTGCAAAAGATGGGTAGTATTGGGTAAACAATAAAAGAAATCAATTTATGAGGAATTTATTGCTATCCACATGTTATCAGGATGAGACCAAATATATCTAAGCATGAATAAAGTAATAGCTTATATGCCTCATGAAGTTCAGATTTTGTGCAAATTTGAGGTGCCTTTATTATCCCGTAGTGATAAAATGATCAGTTTTTCATTTCAAGGGTGTTTCATTTATTGATTATATTCATCGCAATATTTTTAACAAATTGTGTTATTTGATATCCAATATCATTCTGAAGAATCGTATTAAAACAGGTTGACTCAGCGTCAATCGAGCCTCTATAAATCATAATTTAGATTGACATTTCAAAGAACCCTATCGCAAGGAAAGGTGATTCAATTTTCACGAGTTTGGGAGATTCGATCTTGTACAGCTGTGAAGATGACTGAACATGAGCGGTCCTTGAATTTACAAAAATATGTTCACCCAAAATACTATAAAACATCTCAAAGAACAAAGAACCGAACCCAGGACGCCAAAGCTGTTAGGAAAATGCTTTGACCCTATTTCGAGTAAGGTATTTTTTGGTATAAAATTTAAGAAACACGTTCGCATTGATATTTGATACATTGTGGCTTTTGAGGTTCTACTTAATAAAAAAAACCATAAACATGGAAACTACCCGAATCGTCATATATTTTATATGAATACCTTTTGACGATGATTATATTCAGAATTTCAAATTTTTTCACGTTTATTTTATATTTTCCACATTAACTTTAAAAGTATATTATTACATAATATATTTCTTTTACTTTAACAAATTAAAACATTATCTATGATTCAATTCTATGATATTTTTTAAAATACATATTGCCTTTGTTTTTAACAGTTCAATTAATACATTTAAAAATGCTAACTGTATTAAGACTTATTGCAAAATGATGTATGATTGTGTGTTTTGATTTTAAGAAAAAATTATTTTAAAAATTATTATGAAAATTGTATAAATTTATACTGACTATATACAAAATATTTTCGCCACCTTGTATACCATAAAGTTTGAAGGTATTCCTATAGTTTATTTTTGTTTTATGATACGAAATGGACGAAACAGAATAATGTACCTGGTTTAAAAAGCGATTACGACCGGATTTAGTTTTCGTACAACATAATTGTACAATGATTTCTAAGCCACAATGTGTGTCACATATTGTAAAGTGAAGTACAAAGCATAAAACTTTGCCTTTAACTGCGCACCGTTCCTTCAGAGGTCTCATTTTATTACACGGGAAAGCATCCAAACCAAGCCAAGTTACTTTACAGACTACTTCACGGTTTTTAGGTACTTTTTGATATCTATTTTTTCCTGTGTCTCGTATCTTTGTAGCGACATTTAAAGGAATTTTAGCTCTTTTCATATATTTCTCAAAATATAACTTAGTGACAGCTGTGCCCATACACCCAAATATTATTTTACTCTCAGATTGCCCATTTGGAACTATTCTGACGTAACTAGCCACATACCTAATAAGGGTTATTGTAAAATAGTTAATTTATTCGTTGAACAAACGGTAAAAACATCTTCAGAAAAGATATTAAATTTAATTACACTGAAGAAGAAAAAATAGTAGAATATTTCAAACTGGAAAAACCTATATTACGATATATTTTTTTTGTAGTTTAAATTCTATTTTTCGCTTACATACAATATTAAAGCAGTATTTTGAATCAGATATAAACGACTGTAAGAAAATAATTGACTGACATTGTGATATTTATTAGGATTTGTTTCGATACTTTATTATAAACATTTCTGGCTCTTGGGAGCGCCTAAAACTCTTATAATTAAAACACACTGAATATTTAATTAAAGGCGGAAACTTAAGCAACTAGGAACAAAGGGCTTGATAGGCCGAAATACTTGAGGTGTAATTATCACTAGGCCTGTTTTAATGGGCACGGTAATTTCCTGGGTTCAAGACCAGCTACTGAGTCCTGAAACACGAGTACTGACGTATTGGCAGAACAATTCGGATCCTGTGGTGTCCATCAGGGGTGGTGTCGACTAAATAACTTAAGAATTTATAATTTATATTTTTATATACTTTATAGTAAATGAAAATCATATATTTTCAAAATACATTTCATCGCTTTCTGAATATCTTAAATGCTCCTCGCAACGCCAAAAAGCTATTCATACAAAAATTTTGTTTCAATTTAGTTTAGTAGAAAGATGTATGAATACAAGTTTATGGTAGTCAAAAAAAAAGATAAAGCAATTTGTATCGTAATAAAAGTTGTAACAAAATTATTTTATTATGGTAGGCAAGCATTTTTTTTGGAACATTGAGAAGTATTGAATTCAAGAAATTTTAAATAGAGATGGCAATACACTGAAATTGGCGATTTTGATAATTTGCATTGTAACATTAAAATTTGCTTTCATCTAAGTTGTCACAAAACTAGTCAGTGGCAAGTCGGCGCTTGTCGAGTGCTCGTTCGCGCGCGTCTGGAGACATTTACTTCGATGATTTGGGTTGCTTTAGTGGTGTTGTGTGACACGTGGGGCTGCTGTTGTGATTGCGTTGCATCGAGATGATTTAATCGCCATCGATTCACACGTAAGTCCCTATTTTCATGGATATTTAATGAAATTGCAATTTGATTTTTTTCGACGCGTTTTCGTCGATGGTTAGTATTGTCGTTTTTGTGACGGTCGTTTTGAATTTGACAACGTGTTAGTATGCAAGTTAAAATTTTTTCATTACAATATTTGTTGAGTGACTTATCGAAACCAAGATCTTCTGTATGGTTAAAAATAAGCAAGTTGTATATCAGTTTAGTTGATTTGGGATTCGAATAAAGTATGGTGACTTTCTCGAGCGCCATGCCCCAGCCGCCTCTGGCGCCTCGCAGTAAAGGGCTGAAGGCCGTCCGACCGTCTCAGACCTTTGCGGCTGCCGAGGTCAGTAGGTGGCCGCACTCAGATTACTGCCAGAGATTCGCAAACCTCCCAATCCAGCCCTGCCAAGGTGATAATTATAGAACATTGCTCACCCAGCTGTCTACATTTACAGCTATAGAAGTTTGGATATATATTTATATCACAGCTAAAATCTTTAAATATTAATAAATCGTAACAGGTGACGAATCACTCTCAGCAGGTTTAAATTTAAGAATTAAACTCTTATTTTTTTAGTAATTGTGTTTTAAAGAATTGAACTCAAATAAATGGTGATTATCTGTCAATGATTTGTGTGGCTAGTCCGTCAGGACGAGAAGAGTTCACTCGGTGGAGTTCGGGCGGATTCGGTAGATTCATGTGACCTAAGCGACTGCGAGCGTGAGAAAAAATTCAAGAATCTTTTTCAACATTTTATGTGTCTATCGCATCATCTATAAATCTGTTTTTGTTAAAAATATATATTCATTAAACAATGTTTAATAATATTCATTTGTATTATTAAACATTTGTATTTGTCATAAAGTCAAATTAATTAATAAAATATTTATTTACATTTTGGATTAAAACCTTTTCTATTGTTAGCGTAAAATATTTTAAACAGTACTCGTTTTTAATGTGATTAAAAAACAACACTCGTTTCTCAAAATAGCCTTTATTATAAATATTATTTATAGTAGGAATCTTTAGATGCTCTCAGCGACTCACAAAGCGTATTCAGTGGCGATCTTTGATAACAGCCCCGTTTTCAGAGCCTAAACGTGAATGTCTCAAAGTTAAATGCAATATTTCGGTATCATAACACAACCCTTTCATTCAAAGTAGCGGATTAAACTTACGCATCGGACACGCCTTGATATCCCATAGAATCTGGCATTCAGGCGAGCAGGCCCGTGTCATGTCAATACTGCGAACGGGAAGCGGGCCTTTGAAGTCCCACAAGGAAAGCATTAATTTTATGAGTCAGCGTGATGCTGGCAAAGTTTGAGGATGAGACGGAGCAGAGAGCGAGGGGACTTCTTTTGCAATCAATCCGTTATGGAGTATTGCGTCTAGTTACTTCTTTCTTAAAATTCTCAACATTTAAATAGATTCAAATTAAATGTGACTCAATAAAAAAAATTAGCTCTGACGGCTTTGACACAAATTAAACTACAAGTATGTTACTTTGACATTTAAATACCAATATTCCGACAGCTACCTGGACCTTCAGTATTAATTGCTACGGTGTCATGTATGTGTTCATTGTCCAATCAGAGGGATGACGGCCAAACATGGGATGCTTTCATTTGTGAGATGGATTATTGGGGGTGTGACTGGAGGGTGGCTTCGACTTGGCTTAATTAATGGACATCAGATTACTGTTTGCTGTAATGCACAGTGATGAGTTATATCACCTATATAATTATATAGTTATATTACCTCGATCATTTTGATATTTGACAACTGTATTAATATTAATATCGTATCAATGCATGTCGATTAACTAGCTGCAATCGTGATCCATGATAATTTACAGTTTTTGATCTTACGTGGTGGGTTGAAATAAGACTCAACAAATTTTTCAGTGCATATTTTATTGATTTATTTATATATACATCTTTGCTGGCAACGAAGTACTGTCGATACTTTTTGGATTTTCACTCATAACGTCTATGTTAGGATCAATTTTATTCCTATTAAATATTTCACTGCTGTTATTTGAGATAACATTACTTATGAAAATAATTATTTAAAATTCAATAACAAAAAGTCAATAATAAAAAAATGACAACGAGTGAATTACTGATTACCAAAATATGACAAATTGTATTTTATGGTAAGAAAAATACATAAGCAATGTCAGTCTGATAAGAAATCAAACTAGATATGCTTTCAAGTTTAAAATTGATATTTTATGGATATAGGAAACAACCACAATTGCTTCGGTTTTAATGATAAAACAAAAAGGAAGCCAAGTTTAGTTTAACGATTAAGTGATATCGGAAGTACCTATTTCGAATAAATTCCACTCCAATGTCTTTATATCTATTTATATAAACTAAAATAAATTAAAAAAATATTCTACATAATATTATAATATTTTAACTTTCAATCTTCTTTATCATATCCATTGTTTGATACTCCGCCTTCTTTATCATTATCAACGATAGCATTAACAACGCTTCTTGTAAGATTTTCTTTACCGTTTAGCTTCGTCTTTTTAATTTCAAAAATTTCTACTAGAATGTATCCAACCATTCCTATTATTAACACGGCTAGAAGAATGTAAAGCTTGACGCTGGCCCTCAGGCTCGGGGAGTAGAGATAGGCGATGATGAACCCGAGCGACTCCCACAGGCGGAAGTTGCTGTAGGCTGCTTCTTCCCTCGAAGGGAACAGGATACCACAGAGAGCTGAAAAAGAAAGCATATTTTTATTTACACAATCAAAAAAATCCAATCACAATCTTTCTTACTTAAAATAAAATTCTATCACAGAAACATTTTTATTCAATATATTTTTAAAAAAATTTTAAAAGCATTTTTATCATTAACTCCAAAAATTCTTGTGTAAAAAGTGTAAACGAATAAAATATAATGTATCGTCATTAATATCGATGAAGATTGCTAGTGTACAGTAAATAAAACAATAGGCCATCTCTTGTAAAATAAATCTCAAACGTGCAACGAGCACAAAATATTCATTGCTGCTATTTTTAACAAACTCATCGTAACAATAAGATTTGAGAGTGAATACAAATTTATACTAGTTCAATTCGAAAACAATTTGTATTTGTTACACAAATATTTCACAGTAATTCATGGTCGTTTTTTTCAGCCAAAGACATTGCAATAAAGAATTTTAATATAGAGGTAACAATACTCTTGAGTCGGCGCATGTGTTATTTTGCATAGTAACAAAATGAATTGCTTTTTTCACCGAATCAAACATGTCTGTAGACATAAACTCAGTGATTTGAGTTGCTTTTATGGTGTTTTGTGACATATAGGGCTGCAATTGTGATTGCACTACACCGAGATGCTTAATTTGCCATCGATTTACACGTTAGTCTCTGTTTTCTTGGATATTCGATGAAGATTGCAATATGATTTCTTCGACGAGTTTTTGCCGATAGATAGTATTGTCGTTTTATGGAGGTCGTTTCACATTTTACAACGTGTTAATTTTAGCACTGATTTCTGCATAAACTATTGTTTTATATTGCAAATAAATTTGAATTTAAGCATGCGCATGGAAAATACATGTAAATATCAAAGAGGAGGATAGAATTACTGTATTTAAAACCGAGATTCAAAATAGCGTTTGAATGTTTCACGGCTTTCATAAAATATATCTTATACATAGCATATAAAAAATGCTGGTTTATGTGTGATAAAAAAATTGAAATGTGAGCTAAATTAAAAAATAAACTTTGACTGGTTAAAAAAAATATAAATAGGTCATGTTTTGACGTAACTTTGAATGGTATAATAGTAGTGTTTACGAAGTTCAAAAAGTCAAACAATGTCCATGTTAAATTCTATTACGCTAAAAATTTAAGGACTAGAATCTGACATAGGAATATTCATTCTGTTTATTTAATATGCTAAGAACTTTGAACTTAGGCCAATGTGCCCGCAACGATCATTTGGTTATCTTTTGAGAGAAAAGATCGTTTAAAAACCAAAATAAACACAAGTGATATGTTTTGGCTCGCACACGATTAATGTTATTTTTACAACTGCAATAAATCTAGCTGATGTCTAAAAGTTCTATAAAATTTAAAACCACTCATGATCTAGCATTTCAGTTAGCAAACAAACACTTGATAATAATCCAGCTACTTACTCGGAGAGAATACCTAAACCCTCTACTATAAATTAGCAATGATATAACTCAATCTCAAGGTAAAGTTTTGAGCTCAGAATTACCGCAGACCATAGATAATTCCATACCACTGCTGTTGCATTTAATGCAACAGAAGCGCAGTGAATTATCTATGAACTCAGTCCTACCTTCCTCTCGGTCTTGCAGTGGTAGCCGGATCTTATTTTTATAACTCAATTTCTCCTCGGCAAGTCTTGAAAGTTAATAATTTAGAATGCTCCGTGTTACCGGAGATGTCAAATAAAGTTTTACAACTTCTTGTCGACACCCCTGAGCCCGCTCTGTGTGTTAAGTATATGCATTTTATCTCGTGAAAACATTTTCTGAAGTTGAGCATATACGAATAGAACTAAATTTCTTGAGTTTCTTGAGTTAACTCTAATGTGTATAAATTATCAGCTTAGACATTGTTGTAGAATCAATTAAATAGTTCAATTTAATGCGTAATATTCATTGTATATGAATTAATAAAAATACTCTTGTTAGTAAAAAATCCGTTACAGGTTAAAATTAATGCGTTAGTAATTATTATTTTTAGTAAAATGCGCACTTTTTAAATTTGAGTAAACCTTTATTTTAAAAATTAAGGTATAATATATATAGTTTTAAAATAAATGTTCATGTATTTTAAAATAATAACAAAGTAATTTGTATTTGAGTACTTCTATGTGAATGTTTTTTTCGGTATTTAATAGAACACAAATAAAACAATGGGAATAATGTTTCAGATAAAACAACGTGAGTGTTAAAATGAAGGCAAACGTAGAGTTATTATAAAATAAATCTCATTTGAAACTTTTCGTGGATTCTGACCGACCATTTAAATTTACACAAAAACTTCATGGCTATTAGGATTTTCATATAAAATATTTTTTGCTATAGTTTCAGAGAGAAGACATTACTGGGAAAGTTTTCAGGTTAAAATTTTAGCTTTTATAAATGCATTGTAACATTATGAGCGGATATTTTAGAATTATTACCAATTAATCGATAGCATTCTGATATTTGGTGCTCGCATGAGCAAATGTATTAATATTTTAATACTACTTCGGTTTATTTTTTTGTGTTGTGTCATATATAAATTTACAATTGTTATTGTGTTGCACTAAATTATAATGTGCGTCATCAATAAAAAAATAACTCCTAATTTGATTAATATTTATTATGATTACCTCGACGCCATATTTGACCTTTAATTTAATAAGCCAATAAAATATGATTTAACATTTCTTTTACATCATATAAATATTATCAATGTTTTTTTTTTGTATTCATCTTCATTTTGATTAAACTGAGGTTCATTTCATAAAAAATATTTGCTATCGGAACAATAACAGCCGTTCAAGTAAATAAGGGCTTATTTTTTAGCAATTAATAACACTTATTTGTGTTATTTTAAATAATTAAAAAGCTTATTAATTCAAATTAAAATGATTGATATATGTAAATTTATTTGAATAAACATTGACATAATCGCGATTCGACTGTTAGCATTTAACAAATATATCTGCAACAGCTGATCAAATTAAACCCTGATTAAAAAAGTGTGTATAAAAACTGTAACATCATCCGTGTAAAAAGTTTACAGTTAACACATTTAAATATATATTTTTTGATTTATGAATGAACAAATTCTCGATCGAAATCTAATAAGTATTCACGACATTCAATACCAAATCAAATATAGGAATCAGAGCGTAAAATATAAGTATCTCATGACCCAAACTTGGAACATATTGAATATCAGACTATCGTATGACAACAAGCCGAGCTTTACTTGGAACCCATCGCATTGAATTACAGGCCTTCATAAAAATACGCTTTATTACATTGGAAGTGAGTCTTTGTTATATTCATTTATTTATAGAAAAACTTTAAGAATATTTTTTTTTATTAATTTCAATGTGGCAATGCCCATACAATTTAAATCTTCAGAAAAAATCCGCTAAAAAGCTCGACTGCTGTATCGAATTTAAAGTAGCCTTTAACTCGAAACATTTGAATTATAAAATACTCTTAGGGAGATCGTCCAGGCGATACTATTTTGAACGGCATTTCTGTAACAAAACGTGTATTGTGCAAACAAAAGCGTTGGGTAAACTTTAATCAAACGAACTTTCGCTATAATGGATTTAAGCTTATCCTGAATTCGGAAAATACCATTAATCAATTCATCTCGACGTAATAATAGTACCCACAGTGGAAATGAGACTTATTACTTAAACACGAATAATGCCTAACTCAATACAAGAAATAAGTTATGATCATTTGCAAATACAATTTGATTTTAATCCCTTTCTTTAATGGCTTAAAGACGTATTGGAGATGAATAATTTATTTTAGTCGAGTTTCCATCCCAAAACAAGGTTAAAATATAAATTTAGACTTTAACAAGCTAAAGATTAAATCAGCACTTTCAATATTTATTCGCAATTATTCAAACCAATTTGTGAAGATACTGAACATTTTATTGTAGATATAATAAATAAACATATTAAAAAAAAAACGTATAAATTATATTTATATTACCACAATTAACATGTTAAAGCCTTTAAATGCTTTATTAAATAAAATAAAAACCACTTTAGAAGTCGATGCGACTAAGCCAGATAAAATTCACATTTATTTATGTGTGATTAGGATACCAAAGTAATTTAAGTGATTAAGGACGATTGCTTTAAATATATTCGTATACAATAAATAAGGTTTATGAGATCACAAATTCAAAATTATGTTTTATAACAAATTTAAATCCATATCAATAAATATGTTTTACCCGAAGACATGATGCTGCTTGACCCAAATACTTTGATATACACGATTTGATATTTGAAGTTTATAATATACAATTAATTTTGCAAAATAAAAATTTCGAACTGAACTTATGACTGAAAATACTAGATAAAAAAATAGATTTTAAGAATTCTTTAATTTTTTAAAAGAAAAACAATTCAAGCAAACATTTGGCAATTTTCAGAAAGGTCAAAAAAACAAATATATATAAAGTACAATGACAATTTGTGGCGAATGTTTAAAGCATTTAAAAGTTTTGAAAAAATACATACGGGAACCACGTAAACAACCAAGCAATTCAGGGATAACCAGGCATACTAGGCATACTCCAAGTTAATGGAACAAAAGTACTTTATAAAAGATCATTATTATTGACATAGACTTAATTAATATGTTTATAACCAAACGGTTAAATAAAATACTTAAGCTTTAAATATTTCATAACCATTCGTGCCCTTGAATAGTAAAAATATATTTAAATTAAATATTTACATACCAAACAAATATCACAGCTTTGTATAAAAATAATTCAAATCCAAACTTAAGACTCACAATATTTGACATGCTTTGTTTTATAATTAAAAAAGCCGAACAGTTCTAAGATGAATGCAAAGCCAACGCTATTGAAGATTTCCAAGAGATGAATATAATGAACAGGATCATTATTCACGACAACAAAGCTATCGCAGGCACTTGCAGCTCTAGTGCTGATGCGGTGACTCCCCCGGCTCGCACACCCCGGCGGGGTCGTCAGCTCGCACCCTTGTCCCGGCGCACGGGGGCGAGAGGGATGCACTTGCTCGACAACGTTTTAGAAGATTGTTTCTGTCAGAGGGTGAGCAAACATCAGTGACTCGTTTTGATATTCAAATATTAATACGCATAAGTGATTCGTAATTTGATTTAATTTTTACTCGCTGTTGTATATAGTGAGCCTTTTAATTTTTGCAATAAAAAAATATATACATGTATTCGTTTCGTGACCGTCGACCAAACATGGATCCACTGGTACACACCAGAGACCAAGGAACAGTCGAAATAGTGGACTTCACCCGGCGAACGTGCTCCGAAGAAGGCGAAGACTGTCCTATCGGCCGGAAAAGTGATGGCTACCGTTTTCTGGGATTTACAAGGTGTGATCTACATTGACTACCTGGAGAAAGGCAAAACGGTCACAGGACTCTACTCCAGGGTATTCTCCAGATTTGGTCCCGCGCGATTTTTTTTTTTGTTTCTAAACATGAAAAAGTCACTCGCCGGACAGAAATTTAATTCCAATGAGGAGGTCATCGCCGCCACGGAGGCCTACTTTGCAGACCTCGAGAAAACGTATTTTTCAGATGGGTTAAAGAAGTTGGAGCATCGCTGGGTCAAGTGTATCGAGCTAAAAGAAGATTATTTTGAGAAATAAATCGCCATTTTTCTTTTGTAGGCTAAGTACTTATCGGACCGCCCTTTATTTATGTTTGATGATTGACTTATATAAGTACCTTAAAAATATTTAAAATCCTAATACAACTTTAATCTGTTTATAAAATAAAATTTTGGTACACTTTTTTACGGTGTATCATATAATTTTACTAGTCTATGAAGAACTAAAAGTATATCTCGTTTTATCATCACAGCATTGAATAAAAAATTGAAAAGCTTTTGGGCAATATATTCGCCTATTAACCCCGAAGCTTTCCAACATAACAGATAATAATAGGTCGTTATGCTCTAGTTATTTGCATCTTAATGTTTATTAACGTCCTTTTTTCGTTTCGACCGGAGCAGACAAAAAGATAAACAAATATCAACTAGACCTATTAAAGGCCCTTTACTTTGAGATGTATTGTTTATATGCTAATATATAACTAAAGAGGCTTCACAAATATATTTTGATAAGGGTTGGCTTACGCTTAGGTATCTTGGTTATTATTTTAAAAGTGCATAAACCTAGTAAAGTCCTTTATAAACAACAAGATTAAAATATAAAACCTCAACATTCCAGTATAAATAAACTATGTACGGAGTTATCCCGCAACACAAATATTTTTTTTTACGTAATCTTTAAAAAAAAAATTATAATTATTCTTTAAGTTGTAATTTTTCACAAATATTTTTTTTTTCAAGATGTCAATTTTCCTTTAAATACATTTAAAAGTATCTTTTTAGTGAGTTATAAGTACGTGAAAACTTATCAAAAATACTTTGAAAAATTTATCATCCAGAGATCAACATGTAACACAATCCCATTATTACTTAATTTTTTAAAATTTTATTATTGAGCGACGTTTTATCCATTTAAAAGTTTCTGACAAATCTGTCACATTCCATTAAACATTAGCCGAAGTCTAAATAAAATAATTGCCATAATTAATTCTCACCGCATAAATTAGGGCCGACAGCTCCCGAAATTTATTTCACCATCTGTTATACTGGATTACTTCTGAAATATTGGTCGCCCGGGCCACAATTGCGTCCGCTACAGCACGCTTTCTGTGCTATCGGACAGTTACGCACATAATTATTATCACTTTGTGTTTACAATCTTAGTCCGGATAACCCCCGAGTCGAGCCTCCAAGAGACACACAACCATGATAATTACTTTTTTTCTAACATGCATGTTATATTTATCTGAAATAAAGTACCTACTGAAGATAACGTAATAGCAGCGAAGATGATCGTTAAGGGTCTAAGTCTCATACTCGAGTTTTTTTGATCATTTTCTGGTCCGTTTTGCGAAAAATCGACTGCACCAATCAAAAAAATTTAAATGCAAAAAGTTAGATACATCCCTTCTTCCGAACAAAATTTATTTGTATTTCTTGTAAATTTACTTTTAATATGATAAATATGTGTTTTTCCGATTGAAGTGTAGGAATTTGGAGATTCGTCATGCCCTGTTCTAAGAGTCTTAAACATTTAAAAGTTTTTTTTTTAATTGGAATTAAAAGATTAAATATAAACCCTGTGCGATTTATTATTATGATAATTTAAAAAAAAATATCTTTAACAAACTTTGGTTTTGAAAGACGTCATTTTATCCAATTTTTCAACATCTTCACGATTTTATTTTACCCTGAAAATGGACGTTAATTAAATAATAAAAAATAGATAAATACAATTTATAGTTTTTTCAATACTCTAAAAAAATCAACTTTCGACATAGAAAAATAAAGTGACAACTAAATTAATTAAATGACACGATTTCGCCCGGTAAAACGGTCCTTTTTTCGTGGCACAAGGGGGATGGATACCATGCAAGGTTAGGTAGCAAGACCCTTAAATACTGGGAGAGTGTCTTAAACAAGATTAAATATATTTTTACCACCATTTTTTGTAGAACTTAACTTAAAAAACGGCAAGCACAATTTTGACTCAATGATAAGTAACTATCACGGCGTGGTATAGGCAACCCTTGTGCGTTATTAAAATGAACTCACCGTTTATTTGCACCAGCCAAACACCGTCGCAGACCCCCCACAGGCCGGATACCACGAAGAACACAATGAACTCATCAGCGTGCGGCTTCCAGGTGAGGAGGGTTATGATGAGGGCCACCTGCAGCAAGCTGGCGGACACCACGACGGGAATACGCCCAGTGATCTATTAAAAAAAAAAATTCATGAAATCACGGAAACATCAACTAATTATCCACTATATTTTTTTTGAACATGAATTAGTACTTAAACATTGAATTCAATGCTCAAACACTATTTTACATCGCGATAGTTTTATATCAAAGAATGTGAAATTTAAGCTGTTTTTTTATAAATTGACATATTTGACCTATATTATTTAAAAATATAATTTAAATGCAGTACAAATGCATAAAATTTAATATAACGTAATAAACACTCACATAACCACCGAGCGACAAAAGTTGTTAAATATAAATACTGTCAAGCTTTCAATGCGAACTCCACTTATAACTAAATTCAACTCTTGCGCTTCCCAGCTGCGACTAGTTTTCAACACCATTTATCGGTAGTAGCACGTCCGTAACAAAAATAAAACTGCATCGACCAATATTATTACAGACACTCGCGGCACGTGCCACATAGTTGACTGCACTAGAAACTTCAGGCGATAAAGAGGGCTTCCACACACGTTACATACCTTGACCAGTGATCCCGTTCCGATGGCTGAAATGGAGTTGACAACGCCGTAGCATATCATCACGTATCCGATGTTTCCGGTTCCCCATGCACACGCCACATACGCCTGAAAAAAATAAATTATTACATCACATGCTATCATTGTAAAGTCTGACAGCAACATACAACGCTGTTACACATTTTTTTGCTGTTGATACATCGATATTTTGTGGACCATTTGTGGAGTGAAAATTTGCAACTAACAATTTCAATATATATGTCAAAACTGTTTACTTCAAGTGGAGAGCAATAAAATAAAACACGGTATACCTACGTTTTTTTACGTTTCTTTAATTTATTAAAAATGAAATTTGAAGCATAGTTTTACTGATACCTCTATCCGAAAATTTTACGTCCCTGAATTGATAATGGGTATGGTGTGTAAAAACTGTCAGTTTGCTACGTGAGCTGGAAATGTACTGTATAAGTCACATTAGAAAATTTATGTTTAAATTTCAAAGGTATAGTTTATTTTATTGAAAATCTGCTAAGAATTTATGTAAAACATCAATGTATTCGAACTGTTGTCGACTTTTTTTAGCGCTTTTTTTAATCTGTAGAAACTAAGAAAACGCCAGTGAAGAGCAAGGGTTTTTATTTGGGGAAACCTTATCTCTTACAATAACACTAATGAATTTTCTAGAAATAAATATTTTTGACACTCCGTGTATAAATTATTTTGTATTTAATAATAATATTGAAAAGCTTTGCACCTTATTAATAAACTTTCATACAAACAATGTTTTAAATCGAGGCTCGGTACTATATATTTATGAGCGATATCCTTTTGTTTCTGGGCATAAAATAGTTTTTTGTAATCCAAAAGCAATACCAAGCTTCGTGTTTACAGACGAGACAATGATTTTTGAAACACAATGTACGTAAAAAAAGGATTTATGATCCATTTAAGGGTCACATTGGAATGAATTGTGAGCGTCAATAAACTCTCATATTACCAACATTTCATTATTATTATTTTTATCGCTAAACAAAGGTCTATACTGTGTGTTTGTGAATGCTATTCTTTTATTTGTGTACATAATTTTTTTAACCAATTTGTCATATTAGGGATATCGCGTGGCAATAATACCTGGACATGTTTTTACATAGACTGAAGCTCGCGGGTTATTTATCAGGGGAAATTATGTAAACGTTCGAAGTGACTCAGAGCAGACATCGCCAAGGGGATTGATCTAGAGTTTTTGTGAATTTATATGACATTGCAATAAAATTAATTAACCTATTCAATTGTTAGTTTTTAAAAAAAAATTTAAAACAAGAGAAAACATATCTCTGATTGACAGTGCAAGTCAACATTGATAGAAAAAACTATAGCTGTAAATATTTTTTAAAAAATCGGGAAAATTTGTGTTTATTTTTATTTTTCAAAGCTTTAAAACATGATTTACTAGTCATTCACTTATGACTAATAATTGATTATTTAATCACCACAGCTAAAATTGATTCTATTAGCCAAGATAATTTTCTTCCCATTGGTATTTCCGATGAGTCACTACCTTCCAGCCTAATTACTTTGTCTTGTTGTTAAACTTGTAATTCTTGTAAAGTCTAAATTCATCTTGTTCATCGAAGCTAACCGTGACTGTTTGCGAAACTAGTAGATTCATTAAGTAAATAATGTTGAACTCTACCTTTTTTTTCAAACTAAACCATTGAATACTACAAAGTTTTTTGTGTCCAAATCATTGAAATAAAAACTTTATTATTTCTTAAATGTTTAACAAATCAATAAGATATCACTACGAAAAGAACTATTGTTATATAATATTATAAATTGGATTTGCTGGTATTGCTCAAATAACGTTGTTTTATGCATAATTTATTTAAAAAAATCTTTTTTTTATTTTTCAAAAATAAATCATCTCATTTACTCATATTGCTTTTTTTTTTAAGTTAAATCTTACTTTTGCGAAAATTCACTTATTTGTGTACAGTTTTCAATGCCAATCTCGGCGTGCGAGACGGCGCGCCCCTGCGTCAAGGGCAGCGCCAAGGTCATGAAAGCCTCGCCTCGTAATGGGGGGCGGATTACAGCTTGGCCGCGTAAAGCACATCAAAACGAAGCTCTAAGCATAGAACGGTATAATCATGAAATTTTAACTTTACACAACAGATTGAATTAATTTTTAATACTCCATTTTTTTTTACCCTCAAAAAGCAAAAGCGGTCACAAACAGAACTTATTGAGATCTCATAGCTATTTCTTATGTATTATTATTTTTCATTAGTTGTGTAAAAACAACAGCTACAAATATTATTTTAGACCTAATAATTGAAATGTAATCAATAAATCATTTAACATCTAAAATTATTAAACTTTAGAAAATAAGCCAAAAAATTCGATCACTTAATTAAAGAAAATTTAAAATATTTTTTCTAGCTGATTTTGTAAATTATATGTTTTTCTTCAACGCGGCATAAACGTAATAGATTGATATTCAAAACATCCAGCTTAAGGGGATTATGGCATATTTCGTTCTCGATAATGAATCGTCTCTAAGATAGGCTCGGAATGTTAGATCGGTATGCTGGCTCTATTAATGACTTCTAATTATTTATAGTGGACCCAAGTATTTAAGTATATAAGGGTTATCCTTTGAATTTGAGAAAAACTACTCTTAGTAAAATAATCGCAATAAATTTAAAAGAATTTTCAGAATGCCTTAAAATAACGAAATAATACCAATTTCGAAACTTGTCGAATTTATGTGGTTTTTGTATATATCAAATGCAAACTCCATATCCTCTTTTAAACAATATTAAACCATTTATACATTTTTTCGTATCTATATATATATTTCCGATAAGCAAAGCTACTTGAAATGTAATCAATGATTACATTTATAGTCAATTAAATGCAATCAAACGTAAAATATGTTTTGTGGACAAACTAAATTCACATGAAAGTATAACAGTACAAATAATATAAATGTTGCAAAAACATATAATTTTTAAAATTGCAAAAAGCAATCAAATGGGAATTCTCATCAATCTTCATTTATTCAATACAAAGGTTGTGCTTAATTTTAAAAATATATTTTTGTTTTTCATTATAAATAAGCACCTTCCCTAAATCAAATGTAAAAATATCCTTCTCTCTGAGTGGCACTTATTTTTAATAATTGTGTAGGGGCGAATGCTTAATTTTTGAAAGAAAACTTCTTGGACGAGAACGTGCTCGGCTTCTGTGAATTACGCGAAGTCCTCGGAGGCAATTAATAAAAACACATTTGGGGCGGAAAAAAACAAAACTGCCCGGGCAAGACCGCCGGGGCCTGAAAACGCTGCAAGCAGTCCCGCTCAGGGCGGATGTTTCTTTCTTGTAACAAATACATTGTACTAACTTGACTTCTTTTCATTTGATCCGATTCTATTTTAATGGCTCACAGAGAGCTTTTTTAATTGAATTCCCGAGTAAGTAAGGTCCTCGATTTATTTTGTTACGAGTTATTTGGAGCCATTAGCGTTTGAATATTTAATGTGTTTCATAAAATCAGTGATTAGTTTGTAGATCCGCATGTGATAAAGTCACAAGAGTTCTTTCAGGTCTTTGAAAGTCAAAAACATCATTTGGTTATTTATAATGATAAAAGTACCTTTGTATTTTGTCTTCACTTTGATTTTATTAAAATATTTTAATATAACATGTTTATTGCATAACTAAACATGCATCTGATGATGACCTAGTCTATTAGGTCGAAATAAGTAATGCAAAAAAAATAATAAACTTAAAGTGAAGACAAAATACGAAGGTACTTTTATCATTATAATAATGGATCTTCACCAATCAAATGCCTTGTCCCTCAACAAGATGGTTATATATGTTTGTTGTTTTAATTAAAAATACTACAAATTTAATTAATTATGTGTTATCATGCAAAATATTTAAAACAAACAGAAAGGTTATATTGGTTGCACCTTTATGTATAGTGGTTGAAATTTCAATCAAGTCACAAAACCACCTGAAATAATACAAAACCGCTGTACCCACAAAACGAGGGTGCAAATTTCACGAAATTGGTCATTGGTTTCAAGCAACCTTAATCCATTGTGTATGTTGATATTTCAAATATGACTTTTAATACCAAAACAAAATATGATGGTTTTTATAGTTTTTATAATGATTTTGCATTGAATGTTTTCATTTAGTTTTTAAAAAATATTTAAGTAACAAGCATAGTAAACAAGCGGCATTGTATTGTTAACAATCAATTCACAAGAATAGTCACAAGTGATAAGTAATTTTTTTAATGGACAATAATATATTTTTATTTTGATGAAAGATTGCATGTTGAGCTCGAATTAAAGAATAAAATGATTATATGGCTGAAGACCTCTCTCTTACAGGAAAACAGGCTTTTGACCCTTTTGGTTCCGTAGGTAGCATTTTGTATTTTACAGAACATAAATTCAAAATCTGTTCAGTATCTTAAGTTCTTTGTTCCGGGAGAATGCGGGCTTCTCCTGAAACATGTGTTGCCGACTTGCGTTTTCTATCAGAATTTCTTTCTTTTCCCGTCCCGGCTTCACAGAAAGTACAGAGCATGGAAATTTTAAAACAATATCTTAAGTTTGCGGCAGAAAGCTTAGTTATTAAAAAAATAACTGTTCATTATTTACTTCTAATTTAAAAATGAGCTTCACAGAATACATCTAAATTTTTATTCCGAAAATTATTTACTGAATGTTGATTTACTTAGAAAAAGCGAAAATAACTAAATGTTCTTGCTTTAAACCCAAATAAAATCTTCTTCACTTAATGATAATGGCAGTTTATTTGCACGGTCAAGTAAATTATGTTGACATGATAAATACCTACACACTTTATTATAAATTATACACACCGAAACTTATAAACTTCATGCCAGTAAAGTAAATAATCCCAACTCAACAAATCCAGAGAAAAAAATATGTTGTAACAAACATAAATCAAAAAAGGGTAGTTTTTTTCCTCAACTTTTAAATCTAAAACTACTAATTTTTTTTCAAAAAAAAAATAATGTTAATATCTGTATTTGAGATAATTGATAAAATGGTCTTATCTTCTTTTTTACGTTATTCTTTCTGTACGTTCCGTATATGATAAATCCATCGGAAAATATGTGTGATTTAGTAAGAACTATTTATATAATTAGTAACAATACTGACCGATGTGAAATCTGCTCCCATGAATGCCTGACTGAGTCCCAGCCAGCCCGTGATGACAAGGAGCAGCATTTGGTTTCTCTCCATGAGGAGTTTGATGGTGATAGCGAGCATTTGGAGTCCATTCAGTCCAGTTCCAGATCCCTTGCGGTACTTGTCGTATCTGTAACATGGAAAATTACCATAATGGTAACACCAACCTTATTCAACAATCTAATAAAATATTCAAGACGATTATTCAAAACGGTTTTAGTTTCACGGTCACTGGAGCCTCATAGGAGACTTATACTTATCTACGTTTTGACGTCGGTTTCGATTTATGCAACCAAAATATATTTATAAACATTCAAACATTTAAAATAGTTAAATTCCCTCTAAAAATATTTTCCGACTGTAGATTTTTATGTATATATGCTTATAAACACATATGATTTTTTAAATGCGCTAAAACGTAAAATACAGCTATAAAAGCCTAATTTTTTAAAGATAAATTTTACCCATAATCTTAGACATAATGAAATATGAAAAATACCGAGGAAGTATGTTTAACTTATTGAATTGATATTTTCATGTAATTTTTTTGTAAGTATTTTACTTGTAAACGATAGATTTATGCGTGAATATTTTTAAATAGTCTCAATTTAAGCAAGCAGGTTTTTAAAAATATTTTTACCTTGTTAGAGGATCCACCCCAACAGCCACTATGAGGGAGGCAAGCACCATGCACACCAGGTAGATGGACGCGATAGTATAAACCTTCTCCACGGGTTGAGGGGGCAAGGCTTCCGTTGAGGCAGAAGGCAGGAAGTTTCCTCCACACATTTCCCTAGTATTATTCACAGTAGTGGTTGTGCCAGTTGGTTCGCCAGCTGATAGTACTGCAATTTAAAAAAAAAAATAATAATTGCGGCGATTGTAAAAAAAAGACGTCAATATGCTGGACACTTAGGTTTACACTATGACATCTTACTGCTACATAAAAAAACAAACAAATTCGTTTTAATGATTTATCATATTCTATAAAAATTCTATAAATTCAATGATTTCTGTGAGTTAGTTAGTGCTAATCGCCAGAGAGAACGAAGCGAGATCGTTACGTCATAGTGTTATTAAATCAGGGTGTGTGTATTTATAAGTTATTTCATCAATTAATACGATATGCTTTGGTTACTGATACAAAGCAAATGATAATTATTGGAAAACAAATGTGAAGGGTTTATTGTAGCCCTGATCTAATAATTTAACCACAAACAAGATAAGTAAGGGAAGTTATTGGGGAAAAAACCAAATTTGAATTGTTCTTCTAAAAAACCAATTTTTAAAAACTGTATCTCTAAAAAAAAGTACGGAACTAAATTAACAATTAATATTTGTAAAAAAAAAAGGAAATAGTAACAATTTTAATTGGTCCTGTGACTATACAAATAATAATCTAATTATTCCTGCGGACGACCGCTTGTATTATTGATCTTACCAAGATTCTGGAAAATCAGTAAAAACTCTAAAATTTGTTTTATTGAATTTAAAACATAAAAAAATAATTAGAGTGAAAATATCAAATGTTCTTTGTGACCTAATATTATTTTATTTTTTACGTGTACTGAAATATAATTAATCTAATTTGAACAAGGAAGTTAACCAGCTTCGCACTGAAAAACAACAACACTGGTCTGTCTTTGAACGGGGTCATTTGAACCCAGTATTTCTTCATTAACTTTATCGCTTCTTATTCTCTTTCTCCGTCTTCATTAATTCTGTGTGCCAAAAAGGTTCTCTAATGTACCACAACGGCAATAAAGTTCACCCACTAAGAAATTAGAAACGAAACAATCCGTATCTTTAGAAATCCGGACTGAAATGACTGTTTATATTTTAAAATGTTTTAAATAAAGTTTTAAATTAAACTGTTCATGCTTGCAGCGACATCTCGCGAATATTTCTAATAACTCGTCAGTTTTACGATTAATCATTTTGTCGAGGATTTTTCATGTGTGAATCGATTACCATAATATTATCTGCACAATATACTTGTGTAAGCTAAAAAAGACTTATTTGATATTAACAATCGGTACTAATCTCGGTAAAATTTTAATAAAATATATTGTAAGGTTAACTTCTCTAAACACTAAAATAGTTATATTTACTAAGAAATTGCGATTTTTACATCTAAGCTTAAGCGAAACAAATTGCTGTACGCAATATTTCAAATTCAGTGCGGTTAAAAAGTATTTTAAAGTAAACGATAGAGATGTTTGTACTCGTGGAAGATGCGTTTGTCTTTATTACTTGTATTCTAAGCTAAGCAATTTTAACTACCCTAACACGTCCTCAGAAAACTTCTAGCAGAGCCTTAATCTATTTTAAATGTCGTAGTCAACTCGTCCATATATTAGGCTACGTGAGAGTACAGATTTATTTCAATTCTTTCCATTAGATTCTTATGAATGGTAACATTCGTTTTTATCACCTACAAATAAATATTAATTTTAATAAAGATATGGGTTTTTTCAATGACTGAAATTGTTCAACTTTGTGTCATTTATTCATATTTTTAGTCATCATTTCAAATAAAATCACAACACCAATGAACCATGTGGTTATACACAAATATATATGAAATTATTATGAATTAACCTACATTGTTAGGGAGTTTTCATAATGGATTTAATGTATCAGATGTTATGTTTAAAATATGATATACATGGTTTTAATTTATATTTTTGTACATTAATAATAAATTCAATAGCAAAAAATACTTATTTTTTGTGTAAAAATTTATGCCTAGAATTCAAAACAAAATCAAAAAAAACTTGAGATAATTTATTATATCATCGTAAAAACAATAATATGTATGTTATTCCGACGATGTTTTTCAATATATTTTCTATATTTGATAAGTTAAAAATGAAAAATGGCAAAACTTTTGTAAGATAATTTTTTTAGGTCAAATCAATTAATAGTCGTTTCTTACATGTCCCAAAAACTCACTGACTGCTAAAATGGCGAAATTATTCATAGCTAAGGATGCGAATGTGTTCAGAATGCAAAATGGGAGCGCGGACCGCTTCTGGTGACTGAGAACTCCATCGTAAAATTCAAGCTCTGAATGTATGCAAGAAGTGGATCGATCTCCTCCAACTCTTGCTTCATATGGAGGATAATATTTTTCATTTACGGCCTCCCTACATTATGGATGTGGGTACCTACGCACGTGTTTAGCTTTGCTGCGACGTGTTTAAATTCCAAAGCAATATCTTATACAGGTAAAAATGGGATTCTTAATTATTTAAAAATAATGCGATTATCACACTACAAAAAACAGCGTATTTTTTATTTCATTTGGACAATTAGATTTGATTTAAAAAAATTGTTATTCAGTAAAACACTATCAATATATCAAAATGTCTATAAGATTCAAAACGTTACCTTAGCTATCCAAAGTATGTTATTGATTTATGGATCTTGTAAGTCAACAAACTATTTAACTTTGCATAGTGCATATTCAAAAATTCTTACTCTCGAAGGAGGCATAAAAGACCCATACTTTAATTATTATATAATAAGATATAAATAAAATGATAGAATAAAGGCGCTTTTTTTAAATATCACATGTGTTTAAAATTAACAAACATGAACAAAATTTTTCATGATAGACGCATATTAAATTGATATATTTTGCTCTTATATTTGCTTTATCTAAAAACACGTATTAACTAAATTTCTGTTGAAATGATAATTCATTTATTTTCATTGCTGTTTTAATAAATGAATGAAAAAAGTTATTCATAAAAAAACTTCAATCATTCCTAAATAAACAAAAACGTCTTTAAAGTTTGAGAGTCGATTGTTAAAATAGTGGATAATGAATTTATTTTAATTAAAAAACGTTCGTCTACTTTTAGTAAAATGATTTAAAACGTTATTTCTCAGGTTTCTCAATTAGGCACTGCTCAAATATAGATCTCATCATTCAAAGTAATATTTGGATAGTTATAATTACCACAATGCTAATAAACCCAATATATTACAATGCCAATATAGACCACATCACCACACGAATTAATATTGATTTCAGAGTTTATTTTACTAACTTTACGTAAATCTCAACACATCTAACTCCGATGACTTCAACTATGCATCATTGGTTAGTTTTAATATATTAGTGTTTAGTTATATCTGTCATATAGATGTTTTATGGTAAATATACTTATTTCAGGTAGTATTTTAACATACAAAAAAAATGCAGTATTTTTCAATATGATTTATTCAATCATATTAAAGTTTAGGACCTTTAATAAAAAATTTTTTTTTTAAAAATAACATTTGCTTGTCGGTGCAAAATTTATTTGGTTATTTAAAAAAATCAATTTTAACTGCTCTTGGCACTAAATAAAATTACCAAAAATATGAATATCTACGATTACAATGTTTTTATTAACAATATTAAATGTTTGCATATAACTTTTAATTCATATTAACAAATTTATAATACACGTCAAACGAAATGAATAAAAGTATAAATAAATACAAGCCTTAAAACAACGGACATAAAAATAATGTTGATAATTTATTATTATACAAAAATTCAACATAATACAATATGAACAATCAAATTATTTCAGCTTCTTAAAGATTGATAATAAAATTATTACGATCTTTGTATTCAAATACTATCCGTAATAAAAAAATACTTAGATGGATATTCGCGTTATAATACTCCACGATCAATTTATCCAAATCATACTGGGATTAGGGTATAGTAACTTTTTTACATAATATGAGATGAAATTTTTAAACTTAAAGAGTAGATATACGAGGATAATTATCAAAATAGAATAATTATCCTCGTATATCCTAAACTAGAAATAAGAACAAATATGATGATTGGGCAGTAATTCATAGTAAACAATATAAAACTGTATTTTAATAAAACTAAATGACACCCGAAATCCCTTTTCTAAAAATGTATTGTTTATAATTGAAAATAATTAATTATTAAAGAACGTTTTTCGTTACAAGAATATATGAAAAATAAGTAGTTTAATATAGGTTAAAATAGTTTTCAACAATTTTTTTTTCCATTATAAATGATACGTGGATACTGCTGAACTGAAATTGATTCAGTTTGAAGTTTGAAATTGACACCTGGCGTAACAGGTACACGTCACAAAAGATAGAAAATAATTGGGTACGATACTGATTTCGCAGTTGAATGGATTGTCATACGACGTGCTTTGTGTAACTATTGTTAGAAACTACGATCAACTATAATTGTGATTTTCAATGATAATAGGTATTAGAAATAAAATATTACGCTGAAGTATTCAGATGCTCAAAGATAAAATTTAAAAATAATATAGTTAAGCCTAATAATAATTATCGTTACGTTATAATTCCTAAAATAAATTATTCTTATAACTATTTATTAATATCTTACTGAATGTCAGCTAAGATAAATATGTATTAAGAAAGTGTTAATTAGTTATGTATTTGACATATATAATTCGAAATATACTCACTATAGCAATGAAATCATTCATTCAGAAGACATTAATTTATTTTAAGAAGTTAGAAAATAAAACAAAGCTTCTTCGTGCTTCATAAATATTTATGCGTATGATTTATTTGTTTATTGAGTTTTATATTTAAATGTCTAGACTTTACCTTTGAGTAGTTTAGTCGCAGATAAAAATATTATAATTTTATTTTTGTTTTGTTTTTATCTTCGTCTAATAGCATTTTTTTTTATTTTTTGAACAGAAATGAAAACAAAACATTGCACAATTATTTTTTTTATATGATTAAAATATTAATATAGAATTTCATCTACTACTCACGATGTTCTCGATTAATATGTAAAACGACAAATAAGATCCTCGAAGTTTATTTTTTCTTTATTATGTAGGATTCGAACCCACTAGTTTATATTTTTTTGTTTCATAGCAACAAATTTTCTAATATTAATATAAAATACTTGTTATGATTATGATGTTAACATTAAAATTTTGACACAAATAACTAAATTTATTACTTGTTAATCAACTTCATTAAATATTGATTGTATTTTAATCATTTGTGTTAAGTGATTAGTCAGTCTGCTTAAACTTTCATAAAATTATATGACTCTGAAACAGTTACTGTATTTAAAGCAGATCTCTGGAATAATTATCATATTATTGGTTAAGACTAGCCAGGTGGTTAGGAATGCCAGTTATCCAGTTAATTAATAGAAGTAATCCCAAAACACTGGCTTCATAACTGCTCTCCAGGTGACCTGCCTTGCACCTCAACTCGGAAACTCGGAAGCCATTTTGGATCTTCGCTGCCATGGCACTTAATTAGTCAAACTTCCTTATCATGAAAGCTCCGTCGTACAACTGTAGCCTAGTCGCTTTATATAAAGTTATCTTTGATTAAAATCAAGATATCGTACAATACAACATAAACATATTATTTTGTAGCGGCGCAATCTCGTATTTACTCTCTTGTAGGAGCTCGTAAAAAAGTAATGGAGTCTGTTAAATTTTGGTAGGGCGATAGAAGTGTGTGCTTATTTTGTAGAATAAACGATAAAATTCTTATTTGTTGATAACAATCAACATGATTTACTTTAAAAAATTGTAGCCCATAAATTTAACTTAGCATACTAAATAAACAATTCATTTGTGATACACTTATATTAATTTACAAACAATTTTTTTTGGAAAATTTTACTTGAAATATATATATTTCTAAAGCATACGTGCTCTTATAAAAACAATTGAAATTTAATTAAGTAATCGTAAATGTGTTCAATTTGATTAAATAATGTTTCAGAATATCTAATCAAGTTTAATTTAACACGTTTATTAAATTAGTAAAAACGGATCGATCGAAATTTTATTTTTGTGTAAATTTAAAAATATATTATTAAGGTTGTTATTTTCAAGTATTTATTCAAACCTTTGATCGTGAAAGCATTGTATTCGATACACGAAAGTATGTAAAATATTTTGAAACCTTTCAAGGTAGTTTTAAAAATATTTGCTTTGAGACTCACTCAAGGTTACGACCTAGACATTGGTATAATAGAGTTCCATTATAAGCAAAAAGCTCGCGAAAACTTTAACGTTATTTGTGTAATATCTCTGACAATACAACCATATAAAAGTGATGTAATATACCTTTTGGAATAATTCCAATACAATCTAAATCCCAGGCGTAGGGATGTACCCCGACCGTTTCCGCTTCACGTTCACCGTGAAAGGAAGTCTGTATGGGCCGATACAGTAGGGTTAACGATGCGTTACGTGTCGGAGATGCTATCGCTCCTCTAACTTAAAACGAAAATTCGTTGACGAGAAAATAACGGCGCTTTGCAATCATTGCCCATCCCTAAGCTGTTGCCAGGCCTTCAGGGTAAGTATACAAATCATATGTATCCACAAATTTGTGGGAGCACAGCAAAATATATTATATTTCAGCAACTGAAATTTATTTACTTACGCGAACTCCGAAAACGTACGATGAAAACATTTGAACATGATGATAAGGTTGTTTTAAGTATTAAGCTTTGTGTATTTTTAATAAATCAAAACAATATTTTTGAGTAAAATACTTGAGTGATTTTCCACATGTTCGTTTTTATTTGTGACTGGTTTTGCCAACCTTTCACGTTGGCATTATCAAACAGAGTTGAAAGGTTGGCGAAACCGATCACAAATAAAAATGAACATGTGGAAAATCACTCAAGTATTTTACTCAAAAATATTCAAATGGAATTCCACCAAGTACTCTCAGTCAAAAATATTGAATTTCTTAAATCAAAACAAATTATAAAATGATATTTTAAAACAGATTTAGATTAAAATTTATAATTTTCAATAAAATGCCATTTATCTCATGTGCGCCTTAACTTGATTTATAAGAAAAGATTTTTTGAATATAAGTTATTCATTAATAAGTAGGTAATATTCCATAATATCTAAGATTTATTTAATCATAAATGCAACTGTGTTTTTTTTAATATTTCAAAGAAACAATCACTTAACTTAATACTTACCTAATGAAAGAAAAGCAGGTTCATAAGTTATAAAGTATTTTTCAGAAATTAAATAAAATATGATTTCTATTTAAGACCAAAGAAACTTATTTACTAAAACCCTTTTATAATATTCAAAATAATAAAATATTTATGCAAAACTTTACGAAAACAGACAGCTTTAGCTGCCGCTGCGATTTATTTTCCTTCTATTAATAATATAGAAATAAAATTTTGAAAAAAAATAAAGTAGCAATAGTGTATACAATATTATTTTTATTACGAGTTCAAAATAAAACATAAAAAATACCATTATCTCTAGACGTCTGAAAACAAGATATCCTGAAGTACTATCGAAATAATATTCTGTTACATAAAAAACGACTATCGCTCGGTATAACTTACATAATATTTATTTAATTCATTGTTCAACTACACTTCAACGAAGGTGTTATCAATGGCCCGACCCATGATCCCTATAAAACTAAATTCAGTAACAAATATTTTCAGTATCCAAATAATTACCAATAAATTAAGCTTAAGCATCTACTTTATTTGTAAGTATAATTATTTATTAGTCTCACAAAGTTGCCAAACAATTTTTGCTTCTCAAAATATCACCATAAATATTTACAAAATAAAACATCTTCGTTAGTGAGCTTTATGGGACTTGTTATAACGATTATTATTAAAAATATAAAGTAATTGCAAATAAAGTATCTTGGGTGAATTATTTTTTAATGAATGAGCCTTTAAAACATACCAGTACAACACTTTGTTAAAAGAATAAACTATTGGTTAAAAACGTAAATATTCATTATTCACATACAACTTTGTCTTGTACTAGTATTTACTATGCTAGTACAAGAAATATGTATGAGTCCACAGACAGACTAATTCTATCATATGTACAATACCGCAAACCAAAGTTAATATTAATACATTAAATTTTTCCGTGTAAAGTTTATCTTTAAAAATGAGAATATATTCTTCATTTTCGTCTTCAAAATACAAAATTATTAAAAAATCCATTTTATACCTCTTTAAACCGAGGTTTATACTTAAGTGTCAGCTATTCATACATTATGCTATAACGCCAAAGTCTCATGAATAATTCACACAATAATATGATTGTGGAAATATACTTATTTAAACCATGTTCTCTCTTTTGAGTTTGATACATTATTGAGAAAAAATAATAAATAACTTTGTATCATTAATGGAAGATAAAAAGTAAAAACAACGCGTTGTTGTAAAGTGCATGAAATATTAACACAAATTTATCAGAATTAATTCTCAATAATTACGTAGAAATAAGGTCTATTTATTAGCTCTTAAATAATTATCTATTTCATCATAAAACACTACTTGCTTTAATTTTCGTATCGGATAACGGAAACGTATACTTAAATCAGAAATTATGCAGTATGTTTTATTATTCATGTTCTATTTATCTTTGCTGATGTGTTATTTTCCTAGAATTGTATTTTCAAGAAAGCAGATGTTAAGTGAATTTAGTGTTGTGAAGGCAGTAAAGTGTAGAAGATTTGAGAGTGTTCTTACCCAGTGAAGATATAAGGTTTCCCCACACTTGACAGAACTGGAATATCATGAAAAATATTCCAAAGAATCGCACCACAATCACATCGCTGGCCAGACCTGTTATCTTCTCATATACTTCAGATACCTATAATAAATTAAAACAAATATATTTAAGTTTAAAAATGACACGAACACCATACCAATGTTCATGACTGATGCGTATAAATTATTACACTAGCAGTTAAATAAATAATGTTAAAGTTATGTCGTTGTAATTTGATATAATTCAAGTAAACATGACAGTCTCTTCGATATTTTATTCAAATTACAAACTAATTAGTTAATACGGTAGAATTGAATTACCTATATGCTACCAGAAACAATAAGCATCAATTAAATTAAATAATGAAGGTTCACCGCGAACGTCCCTCAACAATCGACGAGATATTTTGTTACCAAAATAATTGGATCTAGCATCAAACAGACTCTGATTTTCCATTTAGCGATGTGAAACCCTCAAACCAGGCAAAATAAAATTAACAACGTTTTATTTTGCATCACATTGTATATACATAATTAAAAAGAATATATTTTTCCAGTAATCCAATAAATAAACCAAAAATATCACTTCACGTACAATTCGTTTTTTCCGGGCATCTGTGTAGCATTATTTGGCGGTTTCCCTTGTATTGATGAACCAATTGAAATGCAAATTATTTGTAAAATCATTATTGCTTCATGGCAGATGGCGTATCATCGAAAGTTATTCATCTCAATTATTTTTGTATGTCTATTTTTTGGATTGAACGTCAATCAAGTGCGTATTAATTACCTATTACAGGTTTATATTATTACTAATACTAGCAATGTAGCCCGTCACAAAATGACGTATTTGATGAACGATGCGTCTTTTTTTTGTAAAAGTTCTAAATTTGAAATTCTCGCGGTGAACGACATCTCGCGGCGAAGAAGTGAATCATATAATTCGTACATATTGAAATTCGCTAAAGCATATTTTAAAGTTTATGAATGAAAATATTATCCTATCGTCTTGAAATTCGGCACATAGCTGCGGAAAAATTTACTTAACTTATGTGCAAAAAATCAGCGTTGTATCTTTTAAGATATTCTATACAGAACGGAAAAACGAAACATACATACAAACATACACACAATGGCTATTATTATAGTAGATGAGTAGGCACATTACATTACAATATATAGTACACCGGCCATGTAAGCCTGGGGGTGTGGGTTCAAATCCCACACAAATCACGATGATATTTTTCTGAGAATTTCTTTAATGTCAATTATTTTTGATATTTTTTCAAAATGCTTATAAACGGACTAGCATATATATATATATATATATATATATATATATATATATATATATATATATATATATATATATATACATTTTAAAACTACCGTCTTGCGTTTATTTTGATTTCTACTTATATAAGATTCTACAGTCAAGAATATTATACTTATCTTAACGAATTTTTGTGGTCTTAATATTAGAAAGAAAACCACTATCATATGTTTATGTTTACGTATCTAAGATATAATACCACTTTTGTTGTTTGCTTTTTTTTGTAAAATACAGCAATATCAACCACTCAGTATATGGGTTAGGTTAGGTACTCAGTATGTTAGGTTTGAAAATGTTTCACGTGTTGGAGTAAATTGCAAAAAAAGTGATTCAAGTTTTTTAGAAATAAAACTTTAAAAAAACTATGTATAATGGCATGTACGCCACAGATAAGAGCGTAGTCTTTAATTTATGACTATTCACAATGTAAAAGTCAAGTGTGATTGGGCACTCACCACACTGAGGTACGTGCACTTGGCGCACCACAGCGGCCCTCCCCCGAGCCCCACGCAGAGGGCGGCGGGGATGAGGGTGTACACGCGCGGGTAGAACTGCGCCGCGATGAACGGCATGTACGCCACATACGATAGTGCCACTGTCCATTTGCAGCCCAGCCAGCTGAAAGTTTCATGATAAACGATTAATATCATCCCTCATTCATGTCAACATCATTGTGAGCTCTTCCGGTGATTGTCGGTCTGCTGCCACTCGACCTGTAAATCGAGTCAAGGCTGCACCCAAGGGTCTTACTACCTGACTCTTTGCCGCGGCAACCGCCCGCCTCCGTCGAGTGACAAATCGTAAAAAGAGCTATATTCTCGTAAATATTTAGCTAATAATACTTTTGAATAACTTACCAAAATATCACAAAATTATTAATGTATGTCTTTCATAATACATACAAAAAAAAAATTGATAAAATAATAGTAATAACACTGTATAATGTCGAGGCCATCCCCCGTCTGCCACAAAAAAAGGACCATTTTTCCTGGCGAAATCGTGTCATTTAATTAATTTAATTGTTACATTATTTTTCTATGTCGATAAATGATTTTTTTACAGAGTATTGGAAAACCTATGAATTATATTTATCTGTTTTTTATTATTTAATTAACGTCCATTTTCAGGGTAAAATAAAATCTTGAAGATGTTGAAAAATTGGATAAAATGATTACTTTTCAAAACCAAAGTTTGTTTTAAGATTTTTTTTATTTTAATTTTCATAATAATAAATCGCACAGGGTTTATATTTAATCTTTTAATTACAATTAAAAAAAAGACTTTTTAAATGTTTAGGACTCTTAGAACAGGGACATGAAGAATCTCCAAATTTCCTACACTTCTATCGGAAAAACACATATTTATCACATTACGAGTAAATTTACAAGTAATAAAAAAATATTCTGTTCGGAAGAAAGGATATATCTAACTTTTTGCATTTAATATTTTTTGATTGGTGCAGTCGATTTTCCGCAAATCGGACCAGAAAATAATCAAAAAAACTCGAGTATGGGACTTAGACCTTTTATCAATGATTCTCTTATTCCGTATGGAGAAATCACAGCCGTCAAAAACATCAAAAAACAATCTTGTTTAAAAAATATATCACTGCTTGGTGACATCGATGGCTCTAGCAAGTAAGGATCTCAAACCTACCCTGTTACCCAATCTGTTAGTTTAAGTCAGACAACTTTGTCAAGAGATTGTTAAGAAATTTTTCTGTAGTTTATTGAAAAATTGCTTAGAATCACTTCTTTTCCTTTGTTTCAGGCATCATACAAGTCAAGGACCATAATTTTTTGTCGTATTCCTTTTATATTACTAACGTTAAAATTTAAACCACCTTTTATCGAATCTTAATTCCACACTTATTGCTTTGATCTTCCCTGGAATTGTACGAGTACAAGTTATAATGTTAAGCTTTTTTCCTGGGCTAACAATAATTGTATGTTTCAAATAAATATATATTCAAAATGATAATAGCCGGATGTAGTATAAGTTATTTTTAGAAACCGTATTTTATACCTCAAAGTATAATAAAAAACCTAAATTCAAATAATTACACGCCCATAGTACATGGTTCATAAAAACAAAATAAATTTTACAGAGTCAGGTAGACATCAACTAGAGAATTAAGATTGTTTGATTATTATTTGATAGAGAAATTGCAATAAGCATATTTAAAAACGCTTCCTTTTACCATAATACAAAAGATGAAATATTAATCACTCATTAATATAATGTCAAAGGTTCATCGCTCTCCAAAAATACCAGATTCGATGAATCGAGGAAATTGCTCCTCCGTCTACTGAAAATTGATGTATTACAACAGATTTAATATTTTTATTAAAATATCATATTTGACAGTTTCTCTTTGTATTTACTTGAAAATTCATAAACATGTAAACATTTTCCACTTGTAATCAAATATTTAAATGTAATCATCATAAACGTATTTCTTATCTTGATTAATGTTAATCTGCTGTCGATGCTAATGTCTCAAAGATTTTTTAAATACTACAAAGAACAATAAATTGTATTAGATTTACTAAAGCACATTATTAATTGTTTTAGCGTCGATCTAAACACAGTGTAAAGATAATTGGCTCTGTGATAAATTAATTTAATTAAACTAATCCAAATAAAATAATGATCGTGAAATGATTTTAAATCAATATTTATCTTTGGAATCAATTTAAGTAATTACTTTTGTATATTTATATGCTAAATATATATATTTGGTGATTGAACATTAGTATTAAACCTCAAACAGTTTGATTGATTTCTCAAACTCAAACAAGATACTTCTAATTGTTTAATAAGTTGAAAAAATCATCATTAAAATTATATAACAGGAATATTGATTGAGGTCGAAATTTTGTAAAACCCTGTTTATTTTTACAGCTATTATTTAATTAACTTTTAAAAAACCTAACAAATAAACTAGGTGTTCGTGGTGGATCACACTCTTCATTATGATATTTATTTTAATTGTTACTTGGAACAAAACAAAAAGGTGTATATTTAACGATAATATTTTTGTCATTATTATTATTTATATAAGTGAATTCAAAAACCATTTCATTTTAAAAGCTCATTCACAATGATCGTGGTACATTTACGAAACTATTTTTTTATCAAGTTAAGTTGATTTGTATAGAAAATCTAAAACGACATATTAACTTTCATCATAACCTAAATATAATGATAAATCTTTAATGTATGTTTTTTACACATAACGGAAAAAGACATGACACCTGTCTCTCAAAGTTTTCTATAATTTATTTTAACTATTATAAGCTGTAAGCACACGCTAATGTGCTAGTGAGTAAAATTCAAGTAATTTAAAATCAATTTAAAACTTTTAATGTATTTAGTTTAAATAAATGTGATATTTAAAAAAAATTTTTGGTGGTTTGGCTAAATAGGAAGATTTACCTACAGTCAGCCAATGGTTTAGTAAAAAATTGAGAAGCCGACTCATTCATTTCCAATTTGTGCGCCTTGTCGAGCAAACTGCCTATTATTTTATTTATGTGCTCCGCCGTCCATAATACCCCAAAGAGGAGTCCCGTTTGCTTTGCTGATGCCTTTTATTCTATTTGGCCGAAGTAACTTATGTCAACGGACAATGTTAGCTTTTCTTGAGGTTATGAAAAGATTATGCAGTATTAGCTCATTGGGGAGAAAGGCAAATAAAGAGAGGAGTTATTTTTTAATACGTACCAAATATATGAAATGCTTATAAAAGGTATACGCTGAATACTGAACGTTTGCAAAGCGGATGGCTTTATATGTAACTATAGAATTTGCCATCTTATATAGGTGTACATCTTAAAGTACTGTTAAGAGGCAAGATGTCTTTTTTTTCGACAAAAATGTGAATCATACACTAAAATATATTAAAAATATATTTTAGACTTTACTTATATAAAACATGAAAGTTAGCTTTAATACCCACGTACGACGAAGTTCATCTTTGAACTGCTCGCAATATTATGTAACAAAATCGTGTTTGTATACTTTTTTGTAGAATATTTATTGACGCTACACTTTTATTCATTTAAGGATATTTTTTAAATAATTAAATTGTTGACGGAACCTAAAATCACATAAAATTATTTACCCTAGAATTATTAATTTTATAACATGCTTGCTTAGTCATTTACGAAATCTTCGAATTATCTGAGAAGTTTTACATATTATATGTCGTAAGGTGGTTCTCGTTTGTAACATACATAAAACCAAAAAATATAAAATTTGACTCCATCTGTGGAATTTGTAGAAAAAGATTTGCTTTTTATAAATTTTATATTTACATCAATAATACTTATAAAGTCTGCCTATAAAAACATACATATTTTTTAAAGAACTCTTCATTCTTAGTGAACCCATGTTGTATATGACATCAAATATAATGTTTACACTTATTCGTTACTTGAATGGTACGGCTTAATAGTCATTTCCTGTGAATATACATAAAATAAGGTACACTAAATTGCTTTACTTCGTAAGAAACCTTAAAAGTTTTTTTAATAATGTTGTAATAATATTATGGAGCCATAATACTTCCCGGTCATACGAATTGGATCAATTTAAGTCAATTGGAAAAGGCTTTGAGTTCAAACATCGTGTGAGACATTTTTTCCTGACAAAATGTTGCTTGATCCGTGAGTATGAAAAAAATTATTGCTGACTGGATCTCTAAAATTTTTATTAAAATTCATCTTTTTATTTATGGCTTCCCCAATTTTGGTTTTATCTAGTCATTAAATAATTTTATTATGTTAATAAAACTCTTCTCATTTTTTTTTATTTTAAAAAATAATAACTATATCTGAATTGATAGATTTTTAAATTTGAATATTATATTCTAGTTTAGTTTTTCAAATATACAAATAAAATAAACATATTTTTAAATGTAGATAGTGTACAGGTAATTGAATTTTTTCGATAATATGATTTAATAATTTAAAACAAAATAAATAAAAAGTTTATAATAAAATTAGCTATCGAGAGTTAATATTTAATCAAATATACCCTATTATTTCTAAAAAAAGTTGTAGATGGGTAAAATTTAAGATAAATTAAGTTAAAAAGCCTCACAACCTATCACGCAACCATTCAATAAAAAAACTTGGGATTATTAATATGTTTCCCATATAGTATACCAGAACCCTAGAATGTTAAGTTTTACTTAAAACTATAGGATACACACAAGTTATCATAACTTTGGATATATTTGACATGAGAAACGTTCAATAAAAAATAAAAAATACAAAAAATTGGATAAAATGTCCCAATCTACATAAAATATAAAACAGAGCTAATGTAAAGTTATTTATATTTTATATAGATGAAAAGTAATAAAGTAATTTCTGATAATAGAAAGCCTATACAGCCCAAGTAATTTTGTTGAAATTTATTATATGTAACCCGAGAGACTTGCGTCATTGCGGTATGATTTATCTCGGTAAATGTTAATTAATGAATATTCCAAATCACAGTGATACTAAGAAATGGTTATTTTACCTAATACACAAAACATTTTTAGTGATATAAATATAGTGTAAATGATCACCAAGAAATGACATTTAAAATTATTTTTCTCTGCGAGAATAATTATCCATAAATATAACATCTAAAAGGGAAAAAAAACTTAATTTGAAGATAATGGGAAAAGGTTTTGCAAAATGAAAAGAAATACTGGTTTATAATTTAATACTGATATATGCCTCTCTCAATGCAAATCATGCCTTCACCTCCTAAATACCATTTATTTAGACGCTTCTAACAATATATTTTTTTGCTTTCCGTTTATCGAGAAGAATGTAAACTGACACTTTACTTGTCAAATAAAACCTTCACAATCTAACATACTTTCACTCTTTCGTCAGAAGTTTATATCATATTCATTCTAAAATAAGTTTTTATTCCAAAAAAGAAATATAATTTCACAAAACTGATGCTCATATTTAATAACAAAAAACAATAAAATTACATTAACTGTGAATTGTGGTGAATAATTATATACACGCGTTTTTCTCATTTTTTCAACATAAGAAATTACTATTGTACTTTAAAAGTTACGATTTATTGACTTAAGATGTTCGGTGGTCAACATAAAACTTACTATAGAATTAAAAAAATGTAAATAAATATATACATAATTTGAATATTGGCAAGTCCCAAAAATGTGAGATATCACTGTTGAATTAGTTTTTAAAGTACGTTAAAAACATTTTTTCAACAAATCAATATAGATTTCAAATCCTACGTGTAACCTTCCGAATTCATTGTGAAAAGTATTTGTCTCTATCGTCCAATAAGTCTTCAAATGGTTATTAAAGAATCAAAATATAAGGTATCGCCTTAAGACAAAAAGCCTGTAAGTAAGGGTGGTCCTTTGAATATATTTAATATAATATTTACAAGTCAGTGATGAAGACTGATAATATATGCTGTTTTTCTATACGGAGCACATTGGAATGATAAAAGAGAATCTCTAAAGAACAAGCGACAACCCAACATTAATGTTAATACAGCGGGTGACTTGGGCTCAACGTAGATTTCTCTGGAGATGTGCGGGGAGAAAAAGGTGTTAGAATACGAAAAAAAATCCTGATCTTAAGATAAACATGATAAAAAAGGTCACAAGGCTTCAATGTCTTGATGGTTTAAACATGGTTACACATGCGTTGGATACAACTTGGAATACTTAGTTATGCAAACATTTTTTGTTTATAAAATAAAATATTTTAAAATTTACCATTTAACCAAAATCTAAAACGTCTATTCAATAATAGTTCATAATGATATCTACCACAACAAGTCGCTTGCGTGAAAAATTCCTCATCGCAGTACTATCAGCATTTATTTTTCTTCTAATGCAAATAGATTGATTTCCTGACATGAAACTTTATAATATATATTTTGGGATATTTAAATATATTTTGGTTTATGAAACTAACTCATACATTGATAAAAAAAGTATTAGTTTTTAAAAAATCTATACCAATAGCAGAAATATTTTTCTTGTTTAATATTGGACTCAGATTTTTTGTGTATAAAACAGTCGTAATCTACAAATTGCATCCGAAAGTTTTTAGGGTGATGGGGACGCGATTCTTGTTTTCTACTTTCCAGTTATAGAAGATCGACTTTTCTAGACCCAACGCTGCTAACCTATATATTTTGGAGCATTACAATAAATCAAGAATCAAACTTGCTCACAATTTGCCTCACAGTATTTTATCCGACTTATGTAGATATAGAGGTGGTTTCTTAGTTTTTATGATCCATCTTGTATGTTTTACTAAAGACCATTGAATAAATTATTTGTGAGTTTTTTTCAAGTTTGTTATAATATATTGAAATATATCAGAAATATTCAAATACAAAGCTTGAACGAAATATTTTAGAGTCACAAAAAATATATAAGACGATATTAAACAAAGTTGGAAATCGGTGCAATAATCGTTACAATATATTCATCTGATCATTAATTATATGTAGGCATACGAACAAAGAGAAAATAAAATTGAAGTCGACAAATATAAAAAAATTGGCATATTAAGATTTTTTGATAATATATCTACCAATTAAATCTTATATATTTAATTACAATATTTGTAATATTCAATAATATTTTAATTGTATTATTGTCGTTGATAACTTTATGAAATAATCATTAATTCAGTTATCGTTAAAACCAAGGATTACTACAAAACGATAAATAAAACAATTAATTATTACGTTGACATAATTGAGTACCTTGTGACTTTATTGAGTAGAAATTATAGACGGAGCGTTAAACAATTTCATGGAGTCGTACATTTATCGAATAATGAATACATTTGCTGGTGAAGGAGTTGTTCTGCGTCGTGTCAGATTGTGCGCTGGAACATTTCGTCCATTGTTTGACATTTAATGAGTCATTAAGAGCTACGGAATAGCCAGTAATATGTTTTATTACAGGAAGAAATTTTAACAATAATCGTGTTAGAGTTATATATTATTTTAATATTCAAAATAATTCTACAAAGAAACGTGATTATCGTACAAAATATCGTCATCCAGATAAACGAGAAAGGGTGAAAAAGATAGTAAAATTTTGTTTGTACACAAGTAGTATACGTTTCCCAAAAATATATTATTGATTTCATGGGTATGATGAAAAATCCATCGAAATTAATTTTGTTTAATGAGAGTAAACAAATTTACACGATTTAAAACAGGCAAATATGTAAATAAAGTTATTAAATATTTTTGATGTTTTCTTTTCCATTTAAAAAATTATGTAGAATCGTTTACATTTAAATGTACCACTGTCAGAATGAATCTTTTTTTTCACTTCATGATCTGATAAAAAATACTATATTATATAATAACTCGTATATTAAAATAATGAATGATCATGAGATATTATAACAATATGTAGTTAACCAAGTACAGCTTAGAAAGTCATGTATCACATTGGAAATATCCGTAAATATCATATCAAGGTGGTTGAAAATGACACGATCTCTACTTACTTTATCATAACAACTGGTAGAAACAGATTGGAGAAGATAAGTGCGGCATATATGGCCGCCATGGAATTCGTACCGAGGCTGGCGTCTGCGTTGATGGAGCTCTGAAGGTTCGAAGCTCCCTGGAAACAGAATCAAAATTAGCACCAATGAAAACGAAGTGCGTACTTATTATTACAACAACATTGGTATCACAAAATCGACAAGTAATATCAAATACATGATTTTCATATCGGCGGATATTCTAAAAATTAATGTATATTTGATAAGTTTGATAATTACATCTTTTTGTGGCTTTCATGCAATAAATTCACGTCAAAATATTAGTAGTAACACATTTTTTTTAAATATCAAACATTACATAAAAAGTATTACGTATCTACTTCTGCTTCACAATAAGAGCAAAAACCATTGCTCTTGGCATGATTGATAGAAAAACTAATTGATTAACTAAATGGTTTGTTTTTAGCGAAACTAGAATATCTTTATTGGTTCGATAGCAAATCATGCTGTTTGTTCTGCAATTTATTTTCTAAATTATTATTGAATTCTTTTATTATGCAATATTAGTTGTCCATGAAAAGAACTTTATGTATTATCAATTGCCAAGTCGCCGTTATACTAAGATAGTTCATGTATACATCCAATACCAACTCCAATATATTTCAAACTTCAGGAAGTTTATTGCTCAACTTTGTATGAGAAAAAGACTCATAACATATGCTTTTTTGAAAATTATGGTTTCACCCGAATATGGTGCCTTCTTTATTTTTCGGGTCATTCATAACAATACACAAGCACTGCAGTAAAAGCTTATTTAAAATATAGAAATAACGTTAGTATTTTCACATAGGTATTTTTAGAGTTGTTTTATAATATTTTTATTTGTTATATTTGAATTACTTATTTTTTTAAATATGTTGTTGTTTAATGTAACTAAGTTATAAGTGTGTTCTTAATATTGATGTTAAAGCTTATCACAGCTCAATTTTTTATTATAATATATAACTTTCAAAATAAGCAAAGATCTCAATGGTTTACCCGGAAGATACAATGGAGCATTTATATCAATACGTCTTGAGATTAAAAAGATTGTCAGGGGAGTATAGATAGCGATCTTGCAGATGTTGAAAGAATGAGACACGAACGAAGTATCGAACATTTTAACCTTTTATACATTGACAATAAATTCTAACGAAAAAAGACATTCTGTAATACACTTTAAGAAGATGGGAAAAGTTTATAAAATACAAAGAATTATGCACTCAATTTAAACCTCCGTACATTTAAATACTTACCAATGTCAGTATTCTTTGTTTTGACGTCTCAATGTTTCATCTTTTTTGTTTTTATGTGCTGTTTTCGAAGCCTGACCTTTCCAGATGACGTAAATGAATATGAATAAATCGAACCACAGAATATCTCAAAACTGAAATGTCAACAAACATCTTGATGGAAACTTATAAAAAAGAAAATCTCTGAAACTCAGTCTGGATCTTATAATGACCATGCAAACAGTTGGTTTCATGTGAAGCACTTGTATAATGAACAATTAGTTTGAATGCCTTATACTGCTTGTTTTGCTCCTATTTGAAAATGTAATTCTCATTGTATATAAAAATGACAAGTTCTTTGTATAATTTTTTTTTTTATGACAAAGATAACGATGTTTCATAAACAACAGCTTTATAATCTAAAGAAAATAAAGTGGTCTTTTGTTTTTTAACAAAAATTTATCTCCAACCATCAAGTATAAATAAAAAAGTACTCTTTGATAAATTTTGATAAAAAGGCTTATTTAAATATTTAAAATTATACGTAGGTGCGACTTTTAAAACCAGGTTCTCTAACTTGTTGTCTAGTCAGTTAACCTATTTTATTACTTTAATAGAGTTGTTTATAATTAGGATATTTTCGTTCGGTAAAAAAACACGCTCTATATAACAAACACGTTCTGAAATAGAGTAAACTAAATTCGAATGTTTGAAAGAATATAATTTTCTCATTACATTACATTGGTCAGAATCTCCACCGTTAAATAGAGTTTGTAATATATGTTTATTTTTGAGCCGCAAATGTTTGCAAATGTATATAAAATATATTCTGTCCTAAAATAGAAAATGTGCTGTAAACGTAAAACAAAATTTTCTATTTATATTCAAAGTACACACAAAGCAATGTTAAATAAGTTATTGCCGCTTGCCTGAATAGAAGTCGCTGTGCCACTACAAATTAAAGCAAATTTAAACTTAAAATTTATGAAACTTCATAAATAAAACAAAATAAACATAGCAAGTAATACCTCATCTGTAAGACGTTGTTTCAAAAAATCTTTTATTTCCCCCTGTTTTTTCACGAAAATCTTCTATAAACGTATATATATATATATATATACACGTAACCACTCAGCGCATTGTTACTTATTTAATGATAACTATTATTTATATTGTTCTTTTTTCATAGTGTAATTTTAACTAAAAAATAAATATACGACACAAGTTTTAATAATATCATATGAACTATGTGGCCGTGAAAGTATTAGCTTTATTGATATTCATAATACACTTTGCTATAAAGTAATAAAACCATTTGAAATTATCTTCAATTACGATTTAAATTATATTCAATGTAATATAATAACTTTACAATGTGAAAATCAACAGTAAAAGTTGGCCTTTGTTTTATTAGAAAAGCAAATAAGAGGTAAATGTTACTAAATAAATATGAGATTTTTTTAGATTCTAGGTTTTATTTTATAAATTTATAACATATGTAAACAGTTGAAAGACTTCTCTAAACAAGGCTGAAGAAGCCAATGAATGGCAAAAACGTACACAAACAACAATAACATTATATCTTTGCCATCGAGCTATTCATATTTTTTCTTAAATGTAATTTAGTTTTCTTCGTAGTTCAGCAGGCATCGTGACCATTTTAATTTTCAACTTAACGGTTGAATAAAATACGTCCTTCAAGTAAATTCAATGCCCATTTTCAAAAAAATAAATAGCGCGGAAACGGAAGTTTGCCTTGTTTTTAAAATCCCACTTAACTGCTTCTTAAACAAAGTGTTTCATGACTTATACTAATTTGGTTTTAAATTTAACAAAATACAGCAATAGTTAGTTCCCGTAGAGCTAACATTTTGTTCGTGTGGACAATCGTCGGACAGTATAATGATATGTAAATTATAATAAATGGTTAGCATGACGATATATAATATGGTCTCATTAAATATAATGGGACGAACTCAAGCTCACACTTAAAAATAAAATACACCTTTTTGAAAAACGTATTATATTAGTAAATATTTCTTTGCACATATTTATCAAAATTTTAAAGCTTACCGTAAACGCAGTGAAGTGCACCATAAATGCAAAACTGAGGATCGTCACATTCTTCAGAATCCGCCATTTCTCTGCATCGTCCAATGGGACGTCTCCCTGCATCTCCAGCTTTTCGACATCGGTCCCATGCTCTGCTCTGTTTCGCTCATTTGAAGTCCTCAAACTGTTATTGTTTGCACTGTCAGAGCCTTTCATTTTCACTTTTTTTATGCAACCAAAAGTTTATATTTGCGCCACACAAGCAAATATAATAGTATAATAGATACTAGAATATTTTTTTATATATATTTTTTTCTAAAATAAACAATACTTATTGGTCTTACTTTAGGAACATTTGAAAAGAATGCTTTTCGAAGACAACCGAATCGACAATAAAGATATATGAAAATAGAAGAAGCAAGACCTTATCAGAGATACCAATTTAATATCGAATACTATAATAAGTTAAGATTACTTATCGTGTTTACTTCGGAATCGGAATATTTTTACTCTGATGCCGATTTCAGTGCTATTTTCTAGATGAGCTGAATGTAGCCAATATTTTTGAGTACTTCATATCTGCGCCGTGACTCAAACAACAAAATGGTGAAATTATTATCTATGTAATGAAGATGGATTATTGTTTTGTCGCGCATTATTAACTTTGAAGTAGTCTCGTTTTGGACGATGTTGAAATGTTTATTATCGATGGACTTTGTGTTTGTGCCTTGGTAAAAAAATAATGAATGAATCTTATCAGAGAAGAAGTCACTGAAAAAGTAATTAGTTCCTGCGAAGGTGTTGCAATTCGCATTTTTGGACTCTCACGATGAAGGCAAACTGATAATCTTATATTTTAGATTCATTGAAAATTTCTTATGAAAATTTATAAACGATAAAGTCTTAATTATAAGATATCATTCAATTTATCGGATTAACAATCTATTAAAAAATATAAATAATTTCAATGGAATATTCTTTTAGAAAACTCAAGTACTCGTTATTATTCAAAGCTAAATGTGCACGATTCAATTACGTAATAATTCATCGTATTAAATATAAAAGTACTCTATTTAAACAAAAAATCGGTAAAAAAAATTATATTACAGCTACATTTAAGTTGGTTGCTTTATTATATCTCTTTTGTTTGGTTTAACGGTTCATAGAGAAAACCTTAGTTTTTGAATAACCAATTAAATATAAACATGTGAATAAGAAACAAAACCTATATTTTAAACTTTCTCCAATTTAAGTTTTACATTATATTTAATAGTGTTTATTTTATATTTTTTAGGATCTACGGTAGGTGATTGGAGAAATTTATGCTGGCGGTGAGTTTTTTTTAACATTCTGCCGTGTTTTTTAACAATATGTTATTAATATAATAACAAAACTTATTATGTTAATAATGTATAGATTTACTTTTTATATTGAATATATGTTTGAAACGACTATTTTTTTGTTTATTTAACAATTAAAAAAAAATTAGTATTTTTCATATATTTTAAAAATTACAGTATGACTACTGTTATTTTTGAAAAATACTTGGAACTTGAATTTATATAGCAAAGCAAGTAGTTTTTTTCATATCTTGTAGTTCTTTGTTTCATAAAATTGGCGTAATTGGTGTGTACAATAGTTAAAAATACAATTATTACATACTTATAATTATAATTATAAAGCCTTTATTATAGCCTTTGTTATAACAAAGGCTTTAAAAAACACTCTGTAACAGATATTCATTCATTTCTTTACATTCAGTTTTGATTTCTATACTATTCAAGTTGTAAATTTCTTATAGAAGATTAATTAACAATTAAATAATGTGGTAATATATTTAAATTAAATTGATTCTAAAGGCCTTGAAGCTAGAAATTAACTGTGAAAATGAAATTAATAATAACACATAACAATAAAAAATATACATGATGCAATTTATAAATTCAAATAATACATTCTTGGTTATACAAATTTATATTTATAAATGTTTGATTCGACCAAACTTTTTTGTATGTGGTTTTTTATGGAATTCCTCTATAATGCAACACATTAATCTCTAAGGTTATAATTTTATACATTGATATACACGGGTTGTGCATATTTACAAGTATTCTATATGCTAGGTGATAAATATTGCGTTTTACGTTGACATACTTATATTTGTAAATTATGATTGCTCATTGAAAAACTATCAACAAACAAATGTATAAAAATCGCGGCAAAAAAAATAGATTTGTTTCTGTGTAAAATTACAACAAAACTTAAGGTGAAATAAAAATATTATTGATATTTTAAAACTGAAAAATTTTTTGAAGAATTCTGAATATTAATAAAATATTGGTTAAAAATACGTATTTTTTCGATTTTTCTAAAACAAAAGAAGTCGAAAAAATATATTAGAATATTTTTTTTACGTTTTTCTCTAAAATTATAGATTATTCAAAGTGAATTATTTTTACGTACATTTTTTTTAAATAGATGAAATGCAGGAAATTGAAATTTTTTAGAGTCTTGTCTGTAATATGAACGCAAAAAGATTATAAATATGCCATTTAAACATATGCACATATGCAAGTATACGATTTTATAGGTACCAATATCATTGATATTTTAATTTTATGTTTAAATATAAACAACTTTATCAATTTGACATTAATAATCTAGAAATATTATTTTTTTACTGATATCTATTTATCTTTGCAGTTGTTTTTCCTCAACAATATTAACATTTGTAAAATCTCTTTTATCTATTCGTGATAAGATATTCGGAATTGCTGACTTCATGCATTCACGGATCGGTTCTGTAAGACCGCCAGCCAATCAAGTATTATATCGAATACCATCAATAGATGCAATATATACTGTCAATATAGAGAATTACGAAGATAATATCCAATGCATCATAAAGACATATGTGTTATTTTTATTACAAAGCAATTACTTAAAGGTTATAGAATCATTTTTTTTATCTAACAGGAGTAAAATTATTTTAAGCGTTATAATTTATATTGAAATTTGTTTACGTTTTTTAACTTTACAAAATCACTCATTGGAATAAATTATTCTTTATTTTATCGAAAAAAAATTTTTACTATGGCAATGTGTAATATCTCTCTTTCAAGTTTATCTAAATATAAAAGATTTTTTTTTCTAACGTCATAGAAATTCTTACAAAGTCAGATGTGCTATTAAATGACCGCAACGTGTCACTCGTGTTGTCTTGTATTGATTATTTTATCTATAATACATCAGTGATTAACCACACGATAATATCAATTCACAAAAAGAAAAAAAAATTGCAAGCACTTATACATACTCGCAGAAGTAAAAACTTCAAATCATAGATTTCGGTTTTACTGATGAATTTTTTGAGAATTTATTTATATGTATTATTTGCTTACAGTGAACAATTTAAATGTTCAATTTTATAAGATTGTATTTTGTTTTAAGATAAATGAATATTCTATCAAAAAATAGGCTCATTAACGACGGCTTGCTAATCGTATAAAATCTTTATTCAGTGATATTATTTGAACGCCTGTCATATCAACGCGTACGATCAATCGAGGGTATTCGAGTAACAGCCGCACTTATCCGTCACTACGGCCAGTTGCACAAATTTATTGAAACCATACAAGTTGAACAATATCACTTCGAATTATCATCACCAACATTCGCCAGAAGTCCCGGCACAGTTTCGCGGACCGACAGCCGCTGGTGCTCTCGGATTCTCAGTCGTAACTGACGCCACACGATCAGCTATGCTTTGTGTCGCTTCGTTGATAAATAACAAGCCGTCGGCCGCCACGGGATGTGCTAATCCGATCCTATGCCATTATTTCCTAATAATTCGCACTATTAAAACGGTCAATGCTATCCGAGAGATTTATTTATCTCCGGCCGATTTAAATGGATCCGTGGGCAGACTGCGTTAAAGTCACGGCTCTTCTGTGCTCAGGTGGGTGTGATTGAATCGTGGCTAATATTTTGATGACCTACTTACTTCAAACCTGATTTGAAACAAATTGTTTGAACAGCAGGTTTAAAAAAATAATAATGACGTATTTTTATTAAAATTACGCATTATATGAAATATTAGGGACCAAAAGAATATATACATATATATTTTTTTAAAGTCTTGACCCGATAAGGAATACAACCAAGGTGATAAGGAATACAACCATTTTTGTATTTCTTAACATAAATTACCTATATATTATAATGAAATTTGTTTAGCATTGAATATTGTTCAATGTTGACTATTGTGTATTGCTTAGTTGCTGTGAGAAGAATTTCAAACAAAATTTCCAAACAACGACGTTGAATCATGAATAGGAAATACGATGTTTAAATAATACATGTTGCTAGTTTTTTTTTCTTAGACTCTATTATATTATTACAGGAATTTCATTTAAAATGTAAAAAAAACTCAATGTATTTCAATTTTTTCATTAAACACGTAAAAACAAACCAATACAACACAGCCTTAATAAAACCTTGAACATCTATTTTAGCCTTGCAGTACCCAATTCGCGTATGCCGTTACCTTGCATGTGCAAGGCAACGAATGTTTTAAATATATTTTTAATTTATATATAACCCACATATTTTTTATATCCGTAAAACCTTGAAAATTTGCATTAATATAGATAAAAATATATCTATGTTTGTGTCGTTTTACCATGTAGAATTGAAAATTTACCTCATATTTGTTTTATTTATAATTTAGACTGTAAAATATGAAATACAGTTTTCGAATAAAAAAAATTCCACAGTTAAAGGATATCTCTCTTCGAATATTTATTTTGTAAAATCGTTCAAATTTCTAAATATTCAAAGAAATATTTCATGAATTATTCAAAATACATAAATTTTACAAAAGTTCAGAAGCCCGCGATAAAATAAAATAAATATTTTTGATAGGATTTTACATATATTCATTTTTAAACGCTTGTAAATTTGACACTATATCATGTTTTGTGTTGACGTGTGCATAACAAGTATTATTTCACAAATGGTTTCATTGAATAAACACAAACATTATCATTGATTTGTTTTGTATAAATTAACATACTCCAGCTGGTTATCATTCCATCACGATCTTTATCATAAAGAAAGTTAAAGCAATTTGGTTAAAAATTTACCAAATTTAATAATATGATTGAAAACGTGGAAATATAATAATATATTATCTGATAAAATATCTGAATGATAGTTAAAATTTAAATGTTATATCTAACTCTGATGCAATGTGCATTTTTTGGCTAATCTAATCTTGAAGGAGAATTTTTGATGAAATATTATATGGCATTGTTATTGCTTCTTGATTTCCTTAGTAACTATATCTGAAATTTATTCACCATTATATATTAAACATTTTTGTATGATAGTATCAACCTAAATTAGTCTAATCTATTTGTATTTCAAATTTATCCTAAATTTTAGTACGGCGTTATTGAAAACGCCAAGTAACTATTTTCTCTAAAGTTAATAATGAAGAGGTCTTTCAAAAAACTCTGGTGAACTTTTTGCTCGAAAATAAATTATAAATTTCATTGCTTCAATTGAAATTAACAAAAGTACACGATAAATGCAAAGTCTACATAGTTTGATTGTAAAATTTTGCACAGCTTAGAATGTCACCGTCAGGTACAGAGTTTTCTTTTATTTAAAGTTAACCTTAAATCCAATTGATTTTTTACCATATAGGTATTATATATTTTTGACCGAGATTACTTGGCGGAATTCCATTTTTATATTTTATAAAAAAATAAAATATATATATATTTATTAGCTTAATACAAAATACCATGTTGAACTACCAAACTTTTATAGTAAGCAAGAATTTAATTGCCGTATGCACAGCATTTTTATTTTATTGTCGTTTTTTATCAGATAACCCAGAATTTTGTTCCAATAGTACCATTCCGTGAGTGAAAAGTTTTAAATATTTGTGTTTTTAAAACCATAAATATTTTAATGCTTGTCAGTAATATATATAGTTTCGATTGATTCTATATAAAATACAAGAAACTTTTTACAGAAACACAAAAGTATACTGTTTTTTGGGTACCACTACAATGAACGCTTGCAAAGTTTCTAAATCAAAATTCTAAATGTATTTACGTAGTTCAAATTTATGCATATTGAAATTTTTAATATATTTATTTTATAAAAGACGCCTAATAAATGAGATACATTGTTTGCGATAGCATTTTGTGTCCGTTATTTTCAGATCTTATTTGAAATTATATTATATCTTATCTTATCAGAAATTATTCGAAATCGTAAAAACTTATTTTAAAATTACTGTAATAAATATATTTTTCCGTGTTATAAAATAAATTGCTTGTCATCTCCTTTGTGTATTTAATATACCTGAAATTAGTATCTCTATGTGAAGATTTATTTAATATATTTTCCGATAATATTACGTGATATGACTTCAATCGTGAAAATAGCACGCAGATAAAATTATTAAACCTGTAGAAGTTAGTTATTATTAGCTTGTCAATGCATCTGATGACTGTTTATAACAGTTATAAAAATTTATTGGTTATGTAAAAAAAATCTAGTTTTATTTTAAAAACGAATTTGTTATACAATGTACTCACAATCGTAGGAAAAAATTTGAACATATTCATAGTATGAACACTTTGGTTTTATTTTAAAGATTTCAAGCATTTCTAAATATTTCCAACATAAATGCAAAAAAAATATTCCATTTATTTTGAAATTTTACAGGGCCTCTGCATATGACATTATATAAAGCAATGCCTAGAAGGGGAGCTTCATGAAAAAAATCAAAATAAAGCTTTGTATTCAGGCAGTGTCTCCCAAACAAGAGGTGGTCTACTGCGAATGGTCATTAAGGGGTGTGCCTCCTCTGACTAAACTCAAACAATAAGAAGCCAAATTTTGAGACGGAGAAGTAAACGGCGGGGAAATGAACATTTTGAGCCAAAACCTTAAAAAATCCTACGAAAAATATTCAGTAAAATCGTTAAACGTAAGAATATTATGTGCTTTTAGCGAAAATACGCCAGATTTTTGCATTTTTTTTATTCAGATCGTCGATACTACATTTAACAAAGAATAAGCTTGCTACATTTTAAAGAAATATTTTCTTTGTCTATGAAGAAAAAAAAAATATATTTTACATAATAGTGCGGTATTTTTAATAAGTCATCACAAACTGGAACATAATATTAAAATAACTCCTTAGATTGAAATATTCTGTAACTGACAAATCCGAAAGACCGTTTAAACAAGACGATAAAAAAATTTAACACACCTGTATTAAGATAAAAACATTAAAATGTAATTTAGTAAAATGCGAATTTTAGCGAAAAAAGTAAAAGTATTAAGTGTAAAGATTAATTTTTTGTACTGATCAATTACTTAAACCGAATATCTTTAATACATAGATTTTTTTCGGAATATCGCAATTGTAATGAATGTTTTTCTTCCCATCTATTTAATCAACACGTTTCGAAAATATATTAATTAATATTATGCAACAGGTATTTTTTTTAAAAAAATTTAGTAATCATAAATTTTCCCGTCAGGTATAATACTCAAAGTTTTTGTCAATTAAAAATGTACATATTTCAATATATTAGCTTCCTGCTAATTTCATAATAAATCGTTATTATCAAACACGTTAGTTGAAGCTTTTGAGTGTCGCAAATTATAATACATAATTGAAGTTTCTTCGTTAGAACTGACGTAAGGCAAAGTTCAACTGCTATCAACGATCCCCGCTGGACTGAATCCTTATAATGCCTGAAGTTGGCTTTTATATTATGCAAGGTAGGAAACAGTCGAAGATTGTTAATTATTACTTACAACTTAAACAATTATATTTGCATAGAGCTTTGCATTCACGTGTGTGCTGGCTATCTGAAATACATATAATATTTATTTTACATCTGTTATCTTGTATGGTAGCCCAGTTAAGTTTAACGCATTCAAAATCTTAGCTTGAGCTTAATATTTTTCTTAAGATATTTTTCGAGCAAAACTATTCACAAATGTCACTCGCATAGAACGCGTTTATAAATATGTTAATACCGAACTTTCTTTGCAAGTAGTGAAAATAGTGATAAAGTTGGCAAAGTTCCTGAGCACCAAGTCAGGAAGTTTATTTGCAAAGTGCAATCGCAGAGGAGTGAATACAAATATTAAAAGTCCTACGCTTTGGGGTCCTTTATGTTTCAAGTCTACTCTAACTTCTTTTCCTAAAAACAAATTTTTTGAAATTGCTCAAAGCTTCAAGTTTAAAGTATTTAAATTATTGAAAGAATTTACCGAAATATATAATAAAGAATAGAACAGAGACATATAAATTAATTCCAGCCATTATTTTTTCATCTTTCGTTTATTTGTATATTGTTCTCCAAATCATTTACAACTTCAATAAATATTGATTTTAACCTTTAAAAATTTATTTTATAATAAAATTTACTTGTAAATTTGATATGGTCTAAAAACAGTTTTCATATTCGTTATAATTTAAATGAAAAAAGACTTTTGGAACTTTAACATTTTTTACAAAGTGATTAATTTTACAAATAGTCTTGGATTTCTTAGACAATAAACGGTCGTGACTTAAAATAACTAATATACAATAATTTATATCAATTATAACCCACTTCTTTATAAGTAAATATATTTGCATCGATGTTTTAAAAATATAGCAATATGACAATAAAGCGCAGGTGGTTTTTACCAGAATGTGATGTGTAATAGTGTTAACAAAGTGCTTGTGTTATCAGCCATGAAACCCATATATTTTATAAAATAGCTATTTTCTAAAGTATTTTTATTAAAAAGTACTTCAAGAAGTTCAATCTTTAGTGCTTCTAATCTTTATATACTTCCCTTAAGGCATCTTTCTCTAAGTCGTTTTCCCCTTTCGAACTTCTTAGAATTTCTTAGATAAACCACCTCAACTGCCTGTTGATCGTCTATGCAGTTTGGATAACCTGTTTTGTTTAGTCTTACTATATTCATAAAAATCTTTAGTGACAAAATTCAATGCTTAATATATAGTAAATATATTTTAATAATTATTTTGATAGCAAGAGAAGACTTGTTCAATAAAATAAAATATTTGAAACATACATGTCGTTACATACGCCGCAAAAAGATGATAAAATATTAAAGTTTATCCTTGCATTTATTTCAAACAAGATATCCTTCCTTTTTATATTTTCAGATGTCTAGTTAAGGGGGTATTTTAAATGTTAAACAAATAAGAAAATATCATTAAGTCGAAGGCTTTCAAGCAATTGATGATTTTGTGGGAAGGAATGTGTACTTTTTGCTTGACATGGGTGCGTGTCAGAAACTTGCACGGTCTACTGATTTTTTTTTCCGGCCGGCGACTTTCAAGGCGAAATAAATAGGTGTGTCCGAGAACCACAATGTCCGTACGCAAACAATGTTGCTAAGCGAATAGACAATGGGGATTTCTCCTGGGAATATCTCCATTTTCCAACAAGTCGGTTGAAACTTCCCCTTTTATCTTATTGAATATATCTACAAAAGACGCAAAAAAAACCGCCCGCTTCGTACGATTTTATTTATTTGCTTTTCCTTTCACATTTTTGGTGACATATTTTAACTTGTTGTTTTGATAAATGCGAATACAACAGTAATAACAACAACTTTTAACAGAAATAGTAAAATTGCCATAATGGCATTATATATATTTTTTATATATACATTTTGCAACAATTTTTTGTAAATTTCAATACTAAGGAAAGTTTTCCAGGTAACCATTTATTACAAATAAAGGTTAATAAGGTAAAGTATTTGTCTCATAAGGTGTTATTTAATCGTTTAATCGCATTTATGATATAATTGTACAATTTATAGCAGTCTTTGGTTTGAATATACTCAAAGCATTTTTAAATTTCAACGTAGATTTTATTCAGATGTCAAATGATCATTTGGTTTTTCTTCCACAGCATATATATTTATTACATACCATTTTTATTAATCTTGAACTTCCAGCGGCTCACACTTCTTTCCAATATTTATGAGCCATCATCTATCTATCGAAGGAATATCAACATACACCATTAAATAATTCAACGTTTCTTAAGCTATTTTTTTTCTGGCGAACATTCATTATTCAAATATATTTATTTAAAAATAAACATTTTATATATTTTTTTTAACCTTAAAGTGTACTAGCACTGCACGGTTAAAAGTTTGTGTATATCTTGAAATATATATAAATGTAAATTATATAAATAAAAAACTAAACTAGATAAAAAAATAGGTCTTCAAGTTTTTATAACATTGGGTGAAGGATCATAGATTTATAATTTGACTCGATAAAACAAGAAAGCAAAGAGGATTTTTTATCATGCTTGTTGTATCGAATTACAAAAGACTTGTTTCATACAGGGTTTTTAGACCTGAAATAAAATTTTCGTGTGAACTTTAATATTATTTTTGCATACTGTATTTACTTATTTAGGCTTACTAATACAGGCCTGTTAATCACAGCATTGTTTCGGACTAACCAAAAACCATAAAAACAAACGGTTTGCTTATTTTGCCAGCCGGTTTGGTGGCATTACCGTATAAAATGCATTAATATGCATGACCCCTCACTCTCAAAATAAATACAAGGTGACCCTCAACACCGTACGTTTTAGGAAACACCCGGTGCTTAACATTTACGTTCATTTTAATTTATACTTGTAACAATATGCAGCAATGAACTTTCAGCTATCCTCAAAAATACTCGATTTTTATTTCTTATATTTTATATGTGATTTTTTTAGTAGTATAATATCGTAAGAATATATATATATATTATTTTTTAAATTATATATATATATATATATATATAAGTATATATATTTATTATTATAAAATTTGACTTTCTGCAACCCTTTTAAAAAAAAACGCAGCCAGTTTAAAAGCATTTTGAAGTTACAAAACGTAAATAAAATCAAATCTTTTATTTATCAACGTTTTATGGATTTATTTTCCTATTTTCAATCCAATTAACTTTTTGACACTTATTTGAATCCAATTAACTTTTACTGTTTTTCGTAAAGTTATGAAAATAACCACAATCAGCAGGCCAAACCGAAAATTATATACAAACCTCTAAATTACAATAATTCCCAAAGCCTTGTTGCTCAGATTGTGTTCCTGGTAAACGCTTTGTTGAAAATTTTACTCAAACGATTACATTATTTCTTGTAATGAAGAGCGAAAGAAACATTCAGTAAGAATTTAAAAGTTTCGATTTTGTAATCGCTACAATCTCAAATCCTAGATTCGGCAAATTCCAGACCTGTCTGAAACAAATCTGAAGGCAATTCGTTCTCACAAAATTTGTATCGGGCGGAATTCGTTTTTATCAAAGTCTGCTTATAATTTAATTAAATTCTTACAGTTTGAAATGTTCGTTTATTTAATCATATGCGTTTAATGGCAGATTTTTTGTTAACACGTTCGGTGTGAATTGGTTTCATTTTTTATATGTTTATTTTTGAATACATAAAAATGCTTTGTGTACGTTTGATTTATAAAGGTAGTGAAGCATTTCAAGCTTCTTGGGAGTCGTGAATAAAAAATATCGCAAGCAATTCTCCGAGGTGCGTGCTCGGGATTTCCTTTGTATGCGCTTACTGATTCGGAAAAGATTGAAGAAATCACAATACACGGCCAAGAAAGTATTTTATGAAAATTTACTACCTCGATGGTAACACTCTAGAAATGCACAAAGTAAACATTTAATATTTGTTACATTAAGAATATGGACAACCGAGCAAAGCCTTTGGAATCATAATTGATTTAATTTAATTTAAAAAACCAAGCGTTTTAGCTACACCTAATATTGAGTAGATCTTAAACTCTTATTTAAACTTTTAGTTTAAATAATTTTGTGGATCTATTATTTCTAAACAAGCTACTATTTATGATAAGTTAATAATCCGTGGAGATTCAGCTTATTCACGTGATGGAGAATATTGCTTTTCAACATGCCCCAGATGTGTTGTTCTTTCATTAACCGAATATCTACAAGCTAGAGAATAAAGTGGTCGTATCAGAAATCATCCAGGCTTACGTAGTACAAAATATATTTGTATTTAGTTTCGTGTGTTTAGTTCTCGTTTATACACTTTTAATATAGTGTGTGTGTATACAAACTATATATATATATATATATATATATATATATATATATATATATATGTATTTCAAGCCTCCTGCAAACATTAATTATTGATTGACTAATTGACCATTGACGAATAAATCTCGCTAATGACAGAAGCGATCGTTTTAACTTTAATGACTGACATTTTTATGAAACGTATTTTGTTATATTGAGGCTGAAATTCGTTCAATTTTTCATCAATATTTTATAAAAACTACGGGTCCACTTCTTTTTTAATCATGTGAATTTTCGTGACCAAACAAACCTGATCACAGTATAATTATTAAAAACTCATATAATAATACATAATTCGAGTATTTTATTTGGAAAATATTTTCCGAATACTTCTACATCATCTCAGAGAGTCTGCTCTAAAATACAAAAGAGATTATATGACATGATTTACAACTGGTCTTTGTAATAAAAGAGAACAGGTTACAAGTTCAAACCGTGTCATTAAGGTTAGCACCCTATCTTATAATTTTCCAATGGCGTGTGTTAAACTTTTCAAGGGGTGAGATAAATTTTGAGACCCTCATAAAAAAAGTCGGGAAAGGAAAATAGAATTGAAAATAATGAGGGGGCGTAGGCACCCGTCATGATCGGATTAACTTTTTGTTTGGCTCAAAAGATTAAATTTTGTAGTCATTCCTGATTTTTTAGGCATCACCCCAATATAATATAAAATTTGAATGTCTGGTTACTTCAATCATTCCTAATCTACTTTAAAAAACAGGTATAATTTTTTTTAAATCGAATAGTGTAGTTTTTTATATGAGTTTATTACATATATAAAATGTGCACGTATGAATGTGTACATGTTTTGTTAATTTGACCTATTCAATTGTGTTTTATACATTGAAAAAACTAACAAAAAAAAATATTCTTTTCTAAGTTTTTACTGTTTCAATGTTATTTATATATTTTATAAAAAAATTCACATTCATTAAAAACCTAGTTACATTATACGCTTAAAAAAAGGTTTTTTAATAACTTAAAATATTTTTAATTAATATATTTCCTAATTTTACTTTTAAATACATGTTCATCGTTCTTGTTTTTTTAATTTTTAATCTATTCTACCTATATTACCAATAAAACGTGAAACTTAGCAGTTGGTAAGCAACGTTCTATTAACAATATATGTAGATAATAAATTGTACAGCTTGACAGTATTATATAGAGAATAGCACTCTCAATTGCTTTAATCAAGATTCAAGATCAAGTTTTCAGCCGTAACAATTAAGAGTTACGGTGAACTTTCTTGCATAATTAATTTATTCATATCTGTCTACTTATATACAATATATATTTTAATTTAAGATTTTATATCTTTTTAACGTGTTATTTAGAATAAAAATTGTAGCCAACTTAAAAAACTGTCTCTTTAACTTTCGTTTTTTTGTGTTTATATAAATATATGTTTATAATATATACATTTATATACTTGTCAGTTGGTAACAGTTTCAAAACGATGATTCTTTTTTAGCATTCACATACAAACAAATACATTTTTTTAAATGTCCTACATTAGATGTACTCATCAAATATCAATTTTTCACTCAGATATCAATTTGGTCAATCAATATTGTCGCAAAAAATCAAAAGTAGGGCATCTCAGCGTTGCTGGGTTTATTTAAAAACTCTTGTGGACTTTGCCAATACCCAATGCGATAAAAAAGCAAATGATAAAAATTTCACTGTGATAAAAAATAAGATCTGACGACGTTGATTATTAAATTTTAAATACATTTAAAATTGCAAATTTTCAATGAATCTTCGGAATTTTTTAATTTAAGTCTACTTTAATTTTTTTTTATTTAACCATTATTAGGTTATAAAATAGTTATTCGGATAATTTAAAATCAAAAATATGATTAATCATATTTTTTTTATTCTTTTATTTTTGTGTTTCTATAAAACTCTTTAACTATCATTAACCGTAATATCAAAAATATTTTACGATGTTTTATTCAATGGTATTACAAAATGGTTTGAAATTTAGTGATGTGATAGACAGGCTGATTATATTACAGGGTTTGCAGACCTTTCATTAGTGATTGAGAGAATGACAAGCTGGAAAGTGATGATCAGAGATAATACGCTGAAACACCCTTTATTCAAAACTATCATTTTACAATAGCTTATGGCAGGCTTGGGAGTTACGATGAGAATAAATATTACAACGAAAATAGAAGAAATTTTAAATATCTATCAAAATCAAGCTTTTCGCATAAGATATCCGATGCATACTAAAATTAAGTTTGCAACACTCGTACGAATAAAACATTTTAGTTGTCATACCTTTATTTAGCAAATTCTATAAGATATTTGTTTATTTTATCTTATACCAGAAGGTTATGATAAATTTCTGATTTAAACTTTGATTATTAGAAAAGTAGAAGAAAAAAATCGACATGACTTTGGTATTACGAGTTATTTGTTGCCAGAAACATTTAAAAACAAATGCTTTTAAAAATACAAAGTGCTATTTTCTCATTTATGAGTAGAAAAGACCTGGTCATCGTTACATCAGGTAACATTATCATTCCAGGTATGAGCTATGTAAAATGTATATCTCTGCAAAATATTTTTTTTTGTAATTTCATCCATATCTTGTTAATGTTAGTTGTTTGCTCATATCTTGGTAATTTTGCATGAATTTAATTTCATAAAGAAATAGAACATAATTTAACCATGAAGTGGATCACACTATCAGTAGACTGTACATTTCATGAGCTACGCTAGATCTAAGTACTCCTGTTGAAAGACTCATTGTAGAAAGCTGAAACCTTCTACCCTGAAGCCCACCCTTTGTGTACAAACCTGATAAGACTTGAAGGACTACGTGACCCTCTGATATAAACACCTTTTACCCTAAAGTGCCAAAATACATAAGGATGTTTACATAAATCTTTTTATTAATACACCTCGCCATAATTTTCGTTAAGTAGCCATGACCATTATGAACTACGAAGTACTGTAGTTAAAATTGTATCATTTTCATTTATATTTTATAAGATAGGGTTTGTCGGATTCCAGGAACAAATAAAAACGAAAGGGGTAATTGAATTTTGTACGATGTACGATTTTCAAAAAATATTGTTTTTATTAGTTTTTCATATTTAAAAATAATGATTTTAAATTGACAGAAAAAACATTTTATTTTCGATATACTAAGAATATAGAATTATATTCAGTGTTTTCAATTTTAAATAAATTTCTAACTGCTCAATCAAAAAACATTTTGAATAGATCAATCGATTGATTTTCGATTACCGGAGAAATGATTTTTGTAACAAAGCATAAAACAATCGTCTTCCACGTGTATTGTCGTATCGTAAAAAAACCATTTATATTTGAATATGCAAAAGACCTGACAACTAATATTGTTCAAAAGAAATTGAGATCTTTTGTGCCATGAAAACAAGAAAAAATCGAGGAAAGGCGGTTTACTCGAGACATATAAGAAATCCATCTTGAAAGCATCTCTTATTTACATACAGGCAAAGCTGAGAAGAATGAAAAACGCTCCTGTCATGAAAATTATTATAAATGTTTGGTTATAGGAATTTCAAACGGTAAAGTTTTGCTCAGTGCTCTAAGCACATCATTTATATGAGAAGAGTAAGAAAATCTTTTTTATTGGAAGATTTTTCAGAAAACAAGTTGTAAGATAAACATCTTGTTTCAAATTAATATTTTTGAGATTTCTCATATTTTATCTACTTCAAATCTTTGTTAATATTTGACAAAACCTTTTATTAATATTCATTAAATTTAATGAATTAATTAAGTTTTGATCATCGCAAAGATGTATTTTTCTCTAAAATTAAAGTTTTACAAATTTATCTTCGATAGACTAGGTATGATTGATTCGTTATCTCGTAACCAAATAGCCAAAAAACCAAAAGACTTGTAATAACAAGTCTTTTGGTTTTGAGCTCTTTCGGCTTAATGACTTGTTTAGATAAACACAGTTTTATATTTTACCAGTAGCCTCGATTTTTTTGAAATATTTATTTTCAAAAATATTGTTCAAATATTGCGATAAAAACGATTGAAATTAAGAATAAAAAAGTACGTTTCTCTCAAAAGTCGACAAAAATAACTTTCTTTTCGGACAGGCAATTACACATATCACAGATAATATATACAATTTTCCAACAATCTAACACAAATTTGCGAGTTTAATAATAATCACGACCACACGAGGGTTGGGAATCATCCCTGAACACGTGAGGAAACACAGGCCTTGCAGACGCAAGTACCGGATATTGGAACGGAAAGAAGGCTGAACAAACAGAATCAAAGATAGAATTAATGAAATTACGCTGCAGCAAGTGAATTATTGACTCTAAACACGAAAAAAAAAAAAAACACTCATGACATTTTTAAAATACAAACGTTGTATATGAATAGATATATATATATTTTATATCAAGACGTATTATATCCATTTTTAACTTTAGAAATATTTTACGTATTATTAAATATCATGTAGTACTTACTATCCAACATAGTGGTTTTTAATATAAATAAGTACAGTATATTTCATAAATAGTTTTGTTTTTTAATTCTTTCATAAATAATACGTCAATATTAAAAAAAAAAAATTATAATAGAGCACAATACTGAGAAATATTTTCCCATTGCATATGGCGTTCCGGAGCATAACTTGGTGAAACTATACGATCGTAGTACAGCCAATATTTCGAAGTTGTCGCTAATTGGACACAGAACAGATGTTCTGCGGCTCGGGCGCGTGATGCGTGAAACAAATTTATCTCTTCCCATTAAATGGTATTCGGTCGTGCCATAACGTCAATATTCCTAATAATTACATTCCAAATACTCAACCGTTTACGCAGTTTTATCATTGGAATTGAAAATTTATTATCGATATATCCATAAATCTGTGTATTTTATTCCAATTAGTGAGTATACACATAAAGCACGTAAAAACGATTAAACTTAATAGAAAATTTGAACCGGGTATTCTAAACAGCATTAATTCAGAGTATTTTTTTCCAAAATACAATATATGCGAAACCCATAGATTAAAACACGCAAAGCAGTTCAAATATAGCAGTAGATTTCTGAGCAGCTGGAATAAAAATTGTGCATTAAAGACTAAAAGTATACTACATAAAAATACGAAGAATTGTTATTTGCAAAGTGATAACATTAAAAATTTAATACATATAAGCACATGCAATTAAGATTTTTAGAGTTTTATGAGATTTATTAACAGACTTATGTTTTTTACCTTTGTAATAAATTACACATGGAACAGATAGAGTTAAATGTTATAAAGATACTTTTTTTTGACGCTCAGCAAGTCTTTTTGATTCATATAAACAAATATAAAATCATTTCTGAGCCTAAAATATTCCTTCGATTATTTGTCACGCATGTTAACAGACTAAGTAATCATTATTACAGGAACTAATAAATTTGGACTTGTAAATTGAACCGACGAGTTTGAGCGTTTGCAATCACCAAGGATTTGTATTTGACTTTCATAACAATGCTCTTATCACAAGGCGCGAGATATGTTTTTAAAATCCACATTTCGTTTCGTTATTGCCGCTTTGGCTCGAAATAATGTATGAATATAGCGCCATGCAGGGCGAGTAGGTTTCGTAAGTACTTGTGAATGTTTTCTGTTTACTTGCAATTGCGAAAAATTCCCATTCTGTTATTGCATTGCTCAGATATTAATTTTCAAATGGTTTTAAAAACTCAGGGAAAAGTCTGAGAGAAATGTTTTTTGGCAAATGAAATATTACATTCTCTTTCGATCAAAATTTTGCCAAATAGACTTGATTTCTGAATCCTTAAATTCGATCTAGATTTGCATTGATCTGTACAAAGCATCTGAGTTAATTCAAAATTCAAAACATTTCTTTCTCTGAAGTTTTATAAAAGATATTTAATCAAATTCAAAAATGTTTTGTTGAACAAAATAAAATATTATGGAAATTCAAAAGGTATTGTATAATTATTTCAAAAATTTGCTTTTTTGAAAGTCAACAACTTGATGATAATGAGTTATTTATTTTTTGATAAACTTTTAATAATAACCACCATCAAAAATGTATGAATGGTTTTTTATTGTAAGGTATGAAATTTCTGTAATTTAATTAATTAATAAAAAGGTTCAATGAATTTTGAATCTGGTGTAAAAGACAAATGTTATATTGGAGTCTAGACTTAATGTCTAATAAACCACTAAATAAAGTATTCCACTAACATAATGAAGTCACATTCCATTCATGTTTTAACATGGACAAGTGAATATAAAATATATTCAAACTCTGAAATTTCTATGGTTTAATGTCGCAATAAAAAATTTGTTGAGTTAGCTACATTTATATGCATTAACCTTCGGTTTTATTTTATTAAGTTCAGTGAATTTTCAACTGAATACCATGAAAAATTTTATTGCTTTGCAACGAAAAAAAAACTTTGAGGACATACCCTAATAACTAGTTTATGGAATATTTTATATGCTAAAAACTGAATTTTTGAATTTTTTCAAACTAACCTTTACTATATTATAATAACATGAATGGGCATAATTATAATTTTGTTGCCACAAATTACTGTTGAAATCATCATTCTCGTATTTTTTTATTGCCACCGCCTATAGTAAGAATGCTGAACTAATTAATAATTAAAGATAAATGTCACGCACTTAATATTTTAATTTTTCAGAATCAATAATAATTTTTAGTTATTATAATGTGTTTAATATATTGAAAAAGCATAATGTTTGTTTGTTTTCGACATGTCAGCTTTATTTAAAAAAAACATATCTACTGACTTTAATTTAAAAAATATCTAGATCTCTTGCTAAGCAAAAAGAAGGTACTTGTAAATTTTTGGATTTAAATTTTTATATTTTATTTTTTGGCTATTATACTATTAAACGCGGTTATTTATATATATACCTCACAGAACTAATCCATTCATTTAAAGCAGAACAATAAATCCCATTTAAACTTACACATAAAGCAAAAATAGCTCTCTGCCATACTGAATAGCCTTTGCAAAACTCGACATCAGATGTTCTATAGAATATTTTCACATCAGCCCTCACTGGTGCAATTTTTATGACGTGGAGTTTCTGCACAAAAGCCGGTAAAATTCCAACTATTATTCTGGTGTACAGTAGATTGGTGTACGTTCAATTTACGGCCATCCATTTGCCCGATGGAGCAGCCGAACATACGATAGGTCCTCAGCATCCGTTTTGTTACTCACTATAACAAGAATATCGGAATTGGGCCTGAACGAATAGTGAATTGAATGATCATATCACTGAGGTGAAGTACCATTACCGTGTAGCTAGTATCGTGGGAACAGTCATGCAAGACGTGTGGGAGGAATACCTGCTCGCTAACAGGTAACTTTACGGTTGGGTGTAATGAAAATACTTGAAGGTACATTTATTACAAGCACAAACATCGCTTTATTTGTACTTTGAACAAAACATTTGTAATCTAAATAGATAATACGATTAAATTCTTAGAGTATCGCAGTTAACTTTTGATTAACTTCAATATTTTTTTATGGATACTATGACAACATAAACATTACTTTTAAATAATTTAGACTTAGTATTTGTAAACTTCTTTCATTTCGTGAATTATTAGAAAAAATTGCGTTTTACTTCTATATTTCGAAGCAAAACTCACCCAAACGTTTAAAAGATAATTTGCAAGAAAATATATTCCAGTTTGATATATATATATATATACCCTTTTAAAAGAGTATAGATTTATTATAAGGTATCTACTAATACGCCCAACTTGCGTATTATGTAATCTCAATTGCTATCTATTGCTGCAATTTACAGTTTAAAAAAAAAAAAACAATTTGCTCTGCTTCGAGTTCGATTCCAGTACCTCTTAGTCGCTTAACAACTGACTTAACGAGACAAGATACACAAGACTAAAACAACAAGTCCGTTTGAAATCAAGATTTAAAATGTAAAAATAAAAGAAAAACTCTTAAGTCATTAAGATGGCTTAGATTAAGTGATTTCCTGGATTCTCTGTGTTTTTGGCATCGAAAACAACACAAGACCATAGTAATTAGTAAATCTTGTTATTTGGAGTAACACGCTGAAACGGACTCTTCGATAAATACTGGAAACTAATTACTTTTATAATAAACATTCAATGTTCTCACAAAAAAAACTGAATAGTTAAATATAATAGTTGAAAACAATAAAGTAGAGAATTATTTATGTAAAAAAATTAATACCCCAACATTTCATTTGGAAAGTTTTTTTTTAATTCCTTTTTTTATAATCATGAGCTTTTAAGGCCTTTCTTAAACTCTAATAAAATATAAATGATTTGCACGCGTTTTAAAAAATCATACAATACAAGTTTTAAAAGTTTTTTGTCATACAAAGCAGAAATAATTAAAAATTCTGTCTAAGCTCTGTCGTTGACATTTAAAAAGCTGAAAACTATTTAATTTTAAATGATCATGGAATTTAAGACGAATTCAAACAACATCACACTTTTTATCACACTATCTTATTGTGTTAAAATGTTTATTTAACGAGGACGTTTAAAATGTGTAAAAAAACCACTGCGCGCTTAATTAAGTAGGAAATAAAAAAACCAGATCGGATAATCGTTGGTTAAAGATTGTGATAATTTATTTTATATTTTTCTATAAAACACAGGTTTAAAAAATGCTTTATTGTATAGAAAAACGTAACGCAAAGTCACCTTCAAACAAAGTATACACTAACTCATATTTACAATAGTTAAATCAATGAAAACATAATATTAATCAATACTTCTTTATAATATAGATTCTCAATCATTTTTGTGCTATCATTTTACTGTTGCAATAATAAAACGTATCAAAATACTTGAATACATTTTTAGGTGGTTATTTGGACAATACCGAATATATGTCAATCGGCTTGTCGAGTACTCTATTGGCTACATTCCAAGCGATAAATGAATCGCCGGACAAATCACGCCGGTACTAAATCGAGATCATTGATCACGCAGTCCTGCGGCGTTGGTGGATGGAGAAGGTGACCAGGCAATATTTTTGAAATAGCTAAGAAGGAAAATTTTATATGGTAGTGAATTTCCGGACCTTCCACGAAGTATATTTTGTACGTCCTCAGATTTCATTTGACATTATAAAGCGTTGTGGGCTTCTCAATTTTTTTTTTACATGAACAAGCAATATTTTTGACTTTAAAATTAAATCAGAAGAACCCAATAAAAAAATAACCAAAAAATGGACATTCTTGGTAAAAGGTACACTATTTTTTTTTACTCTACTATTCAAGAAATCTTGTCAATATTAATTATATCTTTATTCTAACTTTTAAAACAATTTTAAAACTAATTACATTATTAAGTATGTATCGACTTCTGACAAATATGTCACATTGTATTATAACACATTGATTTACACGTGCCGTTTCAAGTTTATTTGAAAAGGCAAATCGTGTAAAAATGGTTGCCTATTGATTAGGCGCACATTTTTTGTTAATTTTATTTTAGTACTGAGTACTTAGAGCAATTTACAATACGCGAATACAAGTATAACTGTATTAGTAAAAGTTTATTAATCAAAACTTAAATAATATTTATGTATTTTCAAAAATAAATCATTTGTAGTTTTTATACATCATTTAGCGGCGAGCCGGTGCTCAGAAAATGATATGCTGTATTTATATATTTTTTGTCATAATTTGTAAACAATAGTAATGGTAACAATAAAATAAAACCAAATGGTTTTGGAGACTACGTTTATTTTGCTTATAGCGAGAGCTCTTTCGCCGAACACGGCATCTTCAAGACTGATTCTATATAGAAAACACGAGTTTATACATAACAAAATCAACAAAATTACATGAGTCATAGATATTACAAATTTATGTGGAAAAAATTGCTTCTATTGGGTGCTGTGAAACCCCATTAATGGGGTTTTACAGCAGCAATTTTTAATGGGGTTTCACAGCACCCAATAGAAGCAATTTTTTCCACATAAATTTGTAATATCTATGACTCATGTAATTTTGTTGATTTTGTTATGTATACCATAAACTCGTGTTTTCTATATAGAATCAGTCTTGAAGATGCCGTGTTCGGCGAAAGAGCTCTCGCTATAAGCAAAATAAACGTAGTCTCCAAAACCATTTGGTTTTATTTTATTGTTATAAAATGGAGTATTACAAAATAAATACCAGTTCCATTAATTAATAATAGTAATGGTATTATATCGAGAGGCACTTGCAAGTTAATATTTATAACATTTAACAAAAATCTTGGAAAAAGTTTTTTGTCTGTAGCTACTGTTATTTATTTATTTATCCAAAAAACTAGCGGTTTTATATAAAATATTTCATGAGTAGGGTTGATCGAGACATCGCTTGAGATTGTCTGCATATTAATAATGCAGGTACATTCTGAAGAGGAAGTATTTTTATGAAGATTTATCTCCAACAGAAACAATAGTCACTGTCCAATAATGCCTAATCACGTTCGGCTACGTGATCGCGTCACATGTACCGTACCTCGGGGACTGGTCTGGTTTTTTACGTAAATTTACGAAAATCTTTTCGAATACAAAAACTAGGAACATAAATATTTTTTTTATATGATTTATGAGTGTATGTATACAATAATAGTACATTTTTTATGTTTCTTTTAAGTCAATGTTAAATTACATAAATATAATTCATATTATGGAAACTAGGCATTTAAAAATTAAAAATATTGTCGATATTTGTTATCAATAGGCAGATATTGATTTATCATTTATATTTAATATACTAAATTATTTTTGAAAACGATAAAGAATATTCATTTAAATATATCAAAATAAAATGTATGTTTGTGTCATCAATATTCAGACTCAATAATATCACCTAATATTTTTTTCCATTAAATATACTCAAGCCAGCCACACCTGTATTTTTTTTGTTCAAAAAGATTTAAAAAATTTCTTAATTCTACTTTTCATCGCAGTTTTACCCAAATTCTTTTAAAAAAGGTAAGATTTTTATTCAAAATAACTTTTTTACTTGCTACTGATAAAGTTTAGAAATTTCTATGGAACCCCAACCCCTGAAATTGAACAAAATATCAAAAAGAAATACAGCTGCTGTGTGTGTAGGAGTTTCCCGAGGCTTGAAATTCATCTTGCCCAAAACGTATTTCTCTGAGAGAAAATCAAGTTTGAGCTCCGTACGAGGAAACGTAAATGCTCCTCACAGAGTGTGAAAACGATAGACTCACTTAACGAAAGGGCGCGGAGGCTACACACTCGGTGGAATTAAAGCAAGTAATCCTGGCTTTTCAGTCCAAAGTATAACGAAAAATCATTATACTGTACTAAGCATGTAATATATTTGAAAAGTTCGCTCATATAGAAATTAATTTTGAACTTTGTGAAATGTAGGAACTTCAATTCGAAATAACTAAAAACACCTTTTGTGTTGTTTTTCCTATACCTTTATATCCTTTTCTCTCACAGTGTGTGCAATTGGATGACTGATTTCGGAATATATTTATTCTTGTCGAGATGAAAAATGATGAATTATTTCTCAACTGTCAATACAATATACGAAATGTTCCATTTAAGCTTGACAGTTGATAAGTATATACTTTTTTCATGATGTTAATTTTTTTTTTTAATAATAAATGCGCACAGAGAGTATTGTCTTCAGAAATACAGAATATTTGAGTTATTCGATATATTTGACTACAGTATCCCTGTAGTAGAATAAGTCTGCTTACACCTACTATTTGGCCACTTTTAATACAAAAATCATATTGATAAGTAAATACACTAGACCCAATTGAAAATATACAAAAAGACTATAAATTTGTATTTAGAATTCTCATATATATTCTTTGAATTTTTCTATTGTTTAAAATAACGTATTGCACAACACATAAAAAATGCTTTATGAGCATTGTTAATGGGTATTTTAAATTAAATACTTTTGTGATTTTTCCACATATTTTATTGGTGACCCGTTTTTCCAACATGAAAGGTTTACGAAACCAGTCACTAATAAAATTAACATGTGGAAAAATCACAGAGTTTTATTTAAAATATAAAATGGAATTCCACCGATTACTCTGTCAAAAATATTGCATACATTGTTAATGATTCATCGTTATAACACTAATTATATAAAATCCATTTTATTGTACTTTAATTAATCAATTAATTTGCAATTTTGTTCTTTATTTCCAGGTATTTATATCTGTTAATAAGCACATTAGAAAATCTATTTACGTGGAATCATCTTTTTAGTATAAAATTAAAGCGATTGCACTTGGAAATTTCTTGCGATATTTTTAAGGAATGCGAATATTACAGCGAGGGATATTTCTGGTTCGTTACATTCTTTTTGTAACCAAAAATCGCTAATCCCGTTCCATTTGTTGCGGAAAGCCATTCCTACCAGTATCTTGAAATCGACACACAAATACTGGCTTTGAAATCAATAAATGTGTAAAAATGATTCGAGTGGAATCAGGCCTTGACATAGGCAGTAGTCTTTTAATACATCGGCAATGGTAAACGTCAACGTAAATTTAAAAAAAAAAAAACTTTAATGATTTTTCATTGTCTCAGTTTAATAATGCCAACGGGAATGGCTGATGAACATGTGGAAAAATCACTAAAGTATTTTATTTAAAATATTAAAAGGGAATTTTGCGAAGTACTCTCCGTAAAAAATATTATTATGTTTAAAAGGCTCTCTCCATAATCGATGTTTTTTTTAAATATGTTAACCTATCAAAAAAAGCATTCCTTCTTCTAGACAAAAAAATATTTTATTTCTTAAAAATTTAATTTTTATATGAGAAATATGAATTTTTCCGAGTAAAGTTTAGGCATTTTGGAGATCATAAAAGCTCACGGTCCAAGAACCCTAAGCATTTAGGAGTCATTTTTTGAATTGGAATTTAATGATTACACATATAATGAGATTAAGCATTAAAAAGTTATTTTTTTTAACAAACTATGGTTTTGAAAAGTCGTTGTTCTATCGCAAAAATTGACAAAAGCTTGCAGGTAAAAATACACCTTTTATGTCAGTACAGAAATCGTGTTTTAAAAGCTTGCATTGTGAAAGGGTACTGCTATGATAAGTACGTATTATATATTCTATAGTTGTTTCATTGTATCGATGAATGATTAAAGCTGGCGTCTATTCAGCAGTGGCCTTTTAAAATCGTTCCCGGCCAGAGTAATTCCTCGGAGATTCGAGCAGGGCGGGCGTGACCGCTCGCAGCCTCAGTCGGCGTCCGACCGCCGCGGCGCTCTCTCCTCTCCGCGCCCGGAGGCTGGCAAGCGAGTTGGCTCCTATGACCGCGGGCAAGTTGTGAATGGACTCGCTTCAAGACTGGGTGCCCGGTGGGGGAAGGTGCCCTTTCGACCTGAATAATTACTACGTTACGTGTCATTATTGACACTGACAATGATGTTGGATTTTGTTGTGTGTATATATAGTAGCATGGACGAAAGTTTTTGAAATATAAAACGATTGTATTTAATGTTCAAATTAAGATATTTTTAGGCGTTTAAATGTTATTCCTAATTAACAAAAAAATTAAGTGTTTTTAATTTTAATTAAACATAAGTTCAATTGTTGTGTGGTTAGTGTAAAAATAGTAAGAAGAATCTTTGACTGTAAAGTGAAAGAAGGTATGTTTAAAAATATATTATTTTTATTGGATTTTTTTCTATATGTTCATTGAAGCATCAAATTCACAAAATAAATTACAATACAATGGTTGCACAAATTAAGAAGCTTCCTGACCTGTTTTTATAAGGCTAGATGAAAATATCTATAAATATTCCTTGCACGTTTTCTATAGAACGTGGTCTTCTTTTTTCAGAATAAAAATCCACTTAGCTGCCACCATAAGATTCAGCCTGAGCAGATGTTTCTTTATCTCCATTTTTCGTAACGAAATTGTGATTTGGATGATTTCCCTTCATATCATCATACCAATGGCACGGCACGAATGAGCATATTTCTCGAAAAATCTTATTTTCTAACACCATAAAAATACACTACCCATGAAATAATATTCTGTATACCTTATTATTAAATTATGAAAAGACCCGAAAATCCTAATATTCATGGTTTTATTGATTGTTAATAATATATAGTATATGCCTACCTTTTTGTGAATGGCTTACAAACTGTTCTTGGGTTAATTTTTTTATATGTATTTTCATAATTACTTTTACACATAAAATAAAATTGCTAAAACGTTCCAATAACCAAAAATATCTTTGCATAAAAACTGACATGTTGAAACCATTTTCTAAGCAATTTTTTTTTTTAAATATATACATAGAGAAAAATTATTTTCTGTCAAAGTCAATATTATAATTAGCTCTTATAAAATTATTTTAAATACAATATAAAATGATTAGGTAGGTATGTTTCAAAAAAACTCTTTTAAATCTTGAAAAATATACGTCTGAATAGTTTCCGGCTGAAGTGAAATGTTAGGCGCTGTATTTTAACCCTTCTCAGTATAAAGCCGAGAAGCTAAGGACAGCACAAATATTAAACGCACAGGAAGCGGAGATATATATATAAAAAAATAAGATAGTTACAAGTACTAATAAAATAAGTTGTGGACATGTGTATTGTGTGACGCGTATAAAAGGAACATAAAACGATCTAATTTCGGGGAAAAGTTTTCCAAACTTTATTATGTTTGCTTGGGATATATGATTTAACTATGGAAAATAAAACTTGTTAATATCGCCGTTCATTATTATGAATCATTAAAACATATTAAACTAAAAGAATAATCATTAAACGACTCAATAAAAATATTTTTTATATTTTTATTTTCTGTTATTGTTTAAATTCTTTTAATATATAATTTAATTTGTACAATGAGTCTTATAAAATTTAAAAAAAAAAACATTTTTTCATTAGTAATACGAATCAATATATTTTTTTCAATTATAGTACAAATTTATTTTAAAGACATTATATATTGTATGAAGTATTTATTACTTATTTTGTATTGTATAAACAAATAAATGCGTAAAGGTAACTTTTTGTCTGCTGCTGAATCTATTTTCCATTAAAAATATATAAAATAAAATATGTTGTATTAAACATTATTAAAATAATTATCACTGTGATATCATGTGATTTAATTTAATTAATGTTAAAATTATAACAAAGTCTTAATATATATAGCAGTAACACGAAAATCACAAAAAGCCTTTTATATAACGTATATTATAAGTCCCACTAGACAGCTCAAATGGATATTCCATGTTTGAGTGCATAATCTAAAGTGCATTTTCTCGGATATTTTATATAATTTAACAGTAAAAAAAGCATAACGGTAGAGTTATTTAGTTTTGTTCTTTTTGGTAAAATTGGCAATAAAAATAAAATTTAGTTGTTAGCTAATCCTACAAATATTATCTAAAATATTTAGAGGTATAAATTACCCAATTATCACTTTACAAATGGCGGGGAAATTTGGCTGGGAATATTCACAGCAGGTTTTCTGAGTGGTCGCAAAAATTGTTGGCAGAGAAAATAACAAATTGGTCGTGAAATTGTTAAGCAAGCAAAAAAAAAACTAAATTATTGAACAAGGCCTTGATCATTTTTTTTTGAAATTTATTGAATGAGCAAACAGAAGCAAGCCACGCTTATTTTATTTTTAATAATCAATAAATTAACTTAATAAAATAAAATAAACATATAATATAATTCAATATTTTTGACAGAGAGTACTAGGTGGAATTCCATTTTAATATTTTAAAGAATAAGCCAACCTTTCACGTTGGCGAAACCGTTTGATAATGCCAACGTGAAAGGTTGGCGAAACCGGTCACCAATAAAAATCGATATGTGGAAAAATCACTGAAGTATTTCATTTATTATTTAAAATATTGAATAATATAATATAAAATTAACAAACTGATTCTTCTTGTTGTTTCAGTTAGGGCAGTTAGTTCAGATCGGCGAGGTCTGCCTACAATTTTAGACAAAGAAATATCAATTAAATAACAATGCACCTTGATAGATTTACTAACTGGTTCTCACAATTACCCATTTAATCATGATTTTCATAACAATGCATGAAAGGAATTTTTTTTTTCAATCAAAATACGAGAATCGAGTATCGAATATATGATGAATATCTCTTTATTAATTATTATTTAGGTAAAACGGAATCAAATCATAGTAATTATAAAAATAAACTAAGCTTTTCAAATATTTAAAACAAGCTTAATATTACCTTTCAATAGTTTTAGAACGTTTGCAAGAGTGTATTTAAGTATAATAAAGTAATTAATTTCATTTAAAGCAGTCAAAGTTACCTGCTTGGAAATATTCCAAAAAATCGTAATAAAAGTGTACTAGTTATTATAAACGAAGTTGTTACATAATGAGTACGATGTAACTCCAAAAGATTAATACATGGATTAATAAAGATGCTTAATAAGTTACAGGTTTTTTATTAAATAGGATTTAACTACTAATTGGCTTTAATGTTAGATTGTTGAAAATTCAGTCTAATATTATGTGTGTACATTATCACGTGAAAATTGAATTAATTTTTATGGAATATTCAATGAGAAACTGAGAAGAGTTAATTACAAATGTTCAATTTAATATTATTGATTAGGAATTGTAATAAACCAAATATGCGTAAAAAATATATCGTAGTTTTTCATCAAAGACATTCAGTCCATAATAAACAGCTTCGTGTTTTGACGAGATATCAGCTATATTACTCTTAGGCGATGAAAGCACTTTGCTCGTATCTGTCTATTAAAATGACTCGAACTACTTGATGTCTTCCGGTTTCAGCCCTGACCATCTGTCGACCGGACGTAAGATTTACTATACGGCTTGGAGGTAGTACTATTAATTTTAATTTGTTTTATATCGAAAACCACTCACTAGAGACATCCAGACTCGAAGCAATTAAATTAGAAGTCAGAAACGTACCCCTCAATGGAAGTTGGGGGCCATAAATAGATCAAGTTGATCTGTGTGGAGAGTGATAGAAACATTGGAGCTTAATTGTGCAATCTGTATTTTAATTGTGGAAAAATGTAATAGATTTATGTTTCCATTGTATTTAAAACAAAATACACACCTTAAAATATAAATTTAAAAATTCATACATTTGTTTTTATTCATCAAAAAAAAAAAACTCTATCCCCAATTACATTAAATTACGTTCCCCGGTCTTTCTTGCATGTGTAATAAAATTTAAAAAATAATTTTATTCAAATAACACTGAAGGTCGCCAATGAATATTTATTGATTTTTTGACATTTTCATGGGGTCAGCAGCATTTAAAAAAAAGGATTGTTTTGATTGATAGTATTTATTAAAAAAACTAATTGATCTACTGATTCACCCTTCATTCTTTTACCCCTAAAAGCAATGAATAAATAAAAAAATGATTACCGGCCAGATGCCTTGGAATTCAATCTTCCCTATAGCTTCTCGGGCTCTGTGATCTGTTTTCATATTCCAACTCAAGACATCTTCTGGAAATGAGAAAACCCTTCACTAAGCATGGTAAAAAAATGATAATATTTGATTTCCGGTTATTATTAACGAGCAATATATAATGTCATTCATTATTGTGCTTACAGGCTGGGAAAAAAATATCAACCTCATTTTTATTTATTTTGAATTTCATAATATTTTTCACAGCGAAAAAATAATAATGTCAATGTTTCTTGTTCCGGCCGGATTTTTTCTAGTAAATAACTCCCTATAAGAGGAATATGAACTCTTCTCAATTTACATTTTGAGATTATCGTTCTCAAGCAATTTACATAAATTTAACATGCAGTGCGTAGTGAAATACAATACAACAACTTTACAATAATTTTAAAAACTGCATTGTGTGTGTATTTGTATGTTATTATTTGTATATATATACTTCGATGAATTTATTGGATTTTTTTAATTAAAAAATAGAATCCTTATTCATATTCATAAAGTTTCTAAAATATTTATGATAAATTGCCTAACATCATTATTATGATTCTTAGAATCGCTCATCTTATTTCCCTCTAGTGAGCACTATAGGCTTCAACTAGTTCTTGTTTGAAACTTTATGCAAATTTAGGGTGAAACTTCACATCCCTTAGGAGGAAAGCTTTTGAGAGGTGACATTATATGAAACAGACACTTGCATTTTATATTCTTCCGCAATATTAACCCGAAGAATTTTTTTTTTAGAGAAAATCTAGTGTATACAATAGATGTTCTTCCTTGTGTGGAGATAATATTCTTCTCGGCTTAAATAAAATTTATTAAACTCTTATAAAGAAGAGCAAAGAAAAACACCCAAAAAACCATTTTCTGGGACGCTAAGTACATTTACGCGAGATGAGCATAATACATAAGCTTTGAAAATTGATGCAATAAAAACAACATGTAAGAATATAAATCTTTTAAAGCCTTTAAATTAAAATTATTTCATAATTTTTATAAATTCATAATAACGAAAAGGATTTATTTGTGGATGAATTACATATTTTAGCTATGTTTATAATTATAATACTTTCAACTTTTTTTATGCATTTCTAGTTGACTGTCAATTTCTATTTAAAAACTTAACACAATCATAAACTGCTGAAAGTTAATTTAAAATTAAAAACAATGTACACAGTATTTTTTTCATCTAAAAAATTTCCTCAATTGATTATTTTATATTGATATAAAAAAGTTATTATTTGACTTCAATCTCATAAACGCAAAAAGGCCATGGTTTTTTATGTGCCTTCAGATATTTCGATCTTTCATCCTCTTTGGAACTTGAAATTTGTACAACGTGATATGAAAATGTAAAATTATTTTATTAATATAGAATGCTATATATTTCAAAGATTTTTACAAAATTAGTAGTGTTTTTCGTAAAATATATTTATATTTTTGTCTTACAAAAACTTTCGAAATTTTAGCATACATTAATCAATGAATAGTATGATTTATTTGCCACTCTATCTCTCGCCGTACAAACTGCGTATTTTTCGGGTCGCGCCTGCCTAACGATACGTCACTTCCAGGAGATCCCTTAACAAATCTCTTCTTGTAGGTATATGAGACCTTCTCCACACAGGGCTGAGAACTTCCACCTGGGGTGTTGCTCAGGTGACATTCATCAATTGCAACCCTTATTTGTGGTATACCTAAAGTAAACACAAACCCGCTCTCTAGGGTCAACATTCTAATTTAAGCAGGCAAATGATTTGATTGAAGCTAATTAAATGCATTAATTCACATTGTTTAAAACTTATTTGCTTTCAAAACGTCTTTAGGCGCTACATATATGCTGTAATATTTGTTATTTAAAGAAGTCAAGGCGCTGAGGATGTTAATTTTATTTAATTTTCATGGGAAATTATGCTGCGTTGAATAATATATGTTATATTTTAATCAGAATAACGCCAGTCTTTAATCCACTCAGTGTCTCAATTATAACTTTGTGGAATAAATTTGATTAAATTATATTTTTATAAGACACGGCAAAGGTTATCATAATACGAACATAGGCTTTGTTATACTGTTATCGTTATTATCAATTTTAATTATTTATATTATTTTCAAGATATATGTGTGTATATAAAAAATACATCATGATGAATGAATAAAAAATATTAAACAATCATATCAAAAGAATGTTTGTTGAATGTGATGTGTTTTTAAAGAATTTTTACAAAAAAATATTTTTTTAATTATTATCTTTGTTAAGATAAAGTCATTTCAAATGTGAAGGTTACTTCTTGTGAATGTTAAATTGAAACTCGCAACATTATATATAAAAGTTTTATTTATGATTACGTAATAAATTTAGTATTTCGGAGGCCACTCTCTGTATTATTCTATTAGAGTTAAATATGAGCTGTTAGCTTAAATGTGTTATTCGGTATGAGTTATAAAATTTCTCATAATGTTAAAGAGAAAATTTTATGCAAAATATTTTTCCAAGAATCGCCATAAAAGAGTAAATACATTGTAAGGTAAAAATGTTTTAATATCGGGAAGTCGTCGCTCTTCTATAGACTCGAGTCGACCTGGAGTCAATTATCTCATTCATCCTGATTATTATTCGCGCAAATATTTTACACAAAAGTCCGTAATGGGCAGTTCTTTGTATAAAACACGAAAAACCGGTAGATAATTTTTCAGAGAAATTTACGCCCAGCAATATACCATTACTTTTACAAAAACATCGTGCTTATAATTTTAACCGCACATAAATTTTTATTAATTATTCAATATTATATTTGTTGAATATACCAATTTCAAACATAAAAAAAACAAACAATGCCTTTAATAATCCACCTTACTTGGTATTTCTTTTGTTAGTATATTAGTATCATAATGATTGTATTTGTGCCTTACTAAAATATAATCATCCGTTTTCCATTAATATCTATAGAATTACTATTATATTATACCATTTCCTTTACCTAATCACTGTGTTCAAAATTTTAATCGCACATAGGTTTTAATTTATTATTTGCTTACATACTTGTAATCTACCGATTAAAAAGCAAACAAAGCTCTAAATGACCTACCTTTTTGGTATTTTTACGATTTGTTGTTACCAACCGTACAATTTTATCGTTCAAAATGAATTCGTGCCCTAATTCCCAAACAAGGTTTTTCGGTGTCCGTATGAAAACAAAACGTTCAGCGAAGGTCCTAACGCTACCGTAATTCAAATTAATTGTAACCATTATTCCATAGAGCGACCTGCCGCGTGTAATGCAGGCGTATACCTGAGTGACTTACCCAATTTCACTCATACATAAACATTTCATCACATACGAAATACTGCACTTATGCTTCTTCAAAACATATACATGATAATATATTTGCCTAATCGATTCACACTTAAAACACCGAAAAAACTCCCCAGCTTTATTTACACCTGTGTCGTAAAAATAAATTTTTTCGAGAATATTCATTATCATCGTTTTTAATTTAAATACTGTTTTGGTATAAAAATTTAATATTATCTACAAGTAGGAAATAGATAGTTATAATAAGTTTTCTATATTCCCAATCAATTACACCATATTTATCTAAACAAATAAAGCCATATTGAAAGAAATAAAAAAGTTCACACGGCACTAATACTGGTAAATACTTGTATCTCATTTGATTTATATGTTTTTTTTATATTCATGTCTATTACGGATAAGTCAATCAGATGCGTATTTATTACCCATTACGGGCTTATTATATCACTAAATCACCAAATCACTAAATATTGGTTGGCCTGGGCACATTGGTTCATATGTAGAGTATGATTGTTAAAAATTCTCGATAAGTGGAAGTGATCCGTTAATACAAAGGTTCGTACACCGGCCATGTAAGCCAGGGGATGTGGGTTCAAATCCCACACAAATCACGATGATATTTTTCTGAGAGTTTCTTTAAATCATCTTCTATATATGAACTAATGTGCCTAATCATATTAGTAAATATTTTTTATATTCTTTAAAAAGGCTGTATTTGTTTTTTTTATTTTTATAAATAGTATCTGAAATATGAAGCCTTGGATTTTTTACATTATAAAAGGTTGAAGTATAAATTAGGCATTCAAAAATATATATATAATTTAATATCAAAGGTACTAAATATATGATTATTCACTAAGGTAAGACAGAATATCCAATCCTTCTGGTTCGTTCACCCTTGTAACTATCCTCATCATCTAATTTTAAGTAGGGCATTGTTCATTTGTGAAAGTCCGAGGTATTCAACGTAAGAAAGTCCACTTAAATATAAATCATCCCATTGTTTTCTAGGGTAGCATCGCCCATTCATCGTCTCAAAGCTTCTTTGATAGACGATAAAAATAGCTCTCTCTTAGATTTAAAAACAGACCTGTTGAAATGACATTGTGGATAACGAAAGAATCTAAAAGAAAATAAAATGACCCTGTTGTGGACTGAGTGCTTTTGAAGACCATTGTTTGTATGAGTGTGTTTACTGAAAAATAAATGTGGATACGCACCTCCTTTGTGTGTGTAAGAACAATTATACAATCATATTTTCCCCTCTGGGCTGCCTCAAAAAACAATTAAATATGAAGATATATTTTTGGTCCAGTTTTTTGTATTTTTTTTCTGTGAATCAAGAAACAAACAATTAACTCAAACAATGCGGTTTTTTATTTAGCTTTTATCCTCTTCCATTTATTTTTTTAAATATTTTTTAAAACATCAAAGTCAACAAAAGACCTTATGTAACTCATTAAAAATCCATAGTATTAATTTAAAGCTCAAAATTAAACAAGAAAGTAGAATGATAAGTTAATGTCGTAAGACGGATGACATTGTTACGACATCTGGTGTCTCACGGAAAGGACTTGTTCTGAACTGACTCGAGCGAAGGAAATGCAGGAAGTCTAGATTTGTGTCTTTTACAAGTCCTTCAAAAGTCACGATAACATGAGAATGAAAACTGAGTATCGTTTATTTATCGATATATAATTTGTAATATATGTTTTTTTCAATCATCATATAAAAAATAGCATAAAATTTCAGTGTTTGTGTACCAAGAAATTCCACAAATAAACAATAAAAAAATTATATTTTTATTTCATCTCAAAAAACCCAAAATCTCTGTAAATAAATTGAAACTACGACCAAACGGATAATTGAAAAGTTGCAATTCTTAAACAGACCCTAAATAATATTTTTTCGTTCTAAAATAGTATTTATATCTATATTAATTCCATAAATAATAAGGGACACGCACAAAAATTCGCTTAAACCAAATTATGCGTGAAAAAATCGTCTCAACGATAAGAGCATCTATAACAAAAATTACAGCTTGATGATTTAAATTAGATTACTTATTACAAATTCCTCAAATTTCTCTCCGACCGTTTAACCTTATTTAAATTCAGTAAGTCCCGCTGAACACTGAAAGACTCAGGACCTTTTCGTTTAGTCATCGACCCTCGTTCGACCATTAGATACATTTCATTGCCGGAAACACCAAGCACTGATAGAGAACTTCCGCCGATTTGAGAATAATTAGCATCCTTTGAGTATCACATAAGACCCTTCGCGGAGAACATGAATCCACCTAAACTTCTAGCGATGGTTTTTTCAGGGCTGAACTTAAAACTACAGGTATTTTTTAAAAATAAATTGAGTTTAAAAAGTTTGAAATATTTATATAACAATAATGTTTAATAATCTTATTTGCTTGAAAACTTACAATTATATAAACAAAATTAATTAGCAATTATAGTGAAAATTAAAAAAAATTATTTGTATACCTCAATCAGTTATCATTTTAACAAGTGACATAATAATTATCAATAAATAAAAAAAATTAAGTCTATCTCAATTATTATTAGTCTATTAAATTAAATTTTAAAAAACAAAAATTAAAAATATTCATTGTTTAAAATATGTATAAAATATATATAAAGTATTTCATAGTTTTAATGGTGTAACGTTGTGTCAAACATTAATTATAATCATAAATCATCAATTTTTTTGACATTAAATAATTTTCGCTGGGTGTTATAATTACTTTAGAAGTATGTTCAATACCATTACTCTTTGATTAAATACAAAATTTAAGCAATAAATTCAGAATAGCAATTGTCTGCTTTTTGTTATATAAGACCACAGCATTGCGGTCTACCGGAACAAACCCTAAACTTTTGTATTGCTTGTTAATTTCCAATAAGGAAGTTTGTCGACTTCTGACCTGTGCGAGGAATCAAAGTTAGTGTTTTAATCTCCACATCAGGTTTTTTATAAAAATTACCGCAAATAAAAAAATAAACTTCTTTATGTCTATCAGTTCTGTTCAAATTATCAGATTTATATGCGATATATTTAAAAAAAACAATCAAATTCATGTTCATTATAGTGCAATATATAGAATTGATCGTATATTTGTTTTGATGGTGTCAAGACCATATGACCTGTTTTATGTTAAAAATGTGATAATTTTACTTATCGTTTTATATCGTATTCAGAAAACACAATTTATTTTGGATGTGTTTTTCTTGTATAAGTACAAGTACAAATCTGATATTATATAATACAGAATAAGAAAGGGGTAGGGACATTTGTTGGAGATCATAACGGGGTGTGAAGTCCCAAAGGTCGCAACCCTCGTGTGCTCCAGGTGTTGATTAAAGTATCTCGCAGGTCTCGTCCCTTTCAATTTTCAGTTTGTTGACAAACAGAAAACATTGAATGAGATAAAATTACATTTCATGCTGCAAAAATATTCGCTTGTTTATTTATTGTTGTATCAACAGCAAAAGTAGTAAAAAATAATTAAAATTCTACTTTTAAACCAGTAAACAAAATCTATTACTATGTCAGAGGAGAAAGGAATTTTTTGGTTCCCTGACACATTTAATAAAGATTATTATAAAATAAACAGGATTCTAATAACGCATGTATGGTAAAAGTTAATTTAGTATTATAAGATTTCAACTGCATTATATGAAAGACTAGTTGAATCTTTTTTACGTTAGTTAGTATATTAACTCAGCAGATTAAGCCGAAAACTATTGAACGAGTATCGTAAAGCTAATTTTTTATCATTCTGTCTTAAGCACAAACCGGCATTTATTATAAACTTACATATATAAAAGTACATTTATTTAAAAATCAAAAGTGAAGAAAATTGTTACCTTATCATATCTTTCCATCTTATTTGTGTAAGCTTAATCAATATACATAGGTAGAACTGTGATAAAACTGATTGAATAACTATAACCCTAAAATTAAACATTTTAGAGTGTGTACAAAAATTGGATCTCACGACAAAGATCTCGAAATATTGCAATATGTCAAAAGCATGCAGTCTAATTCAAATCGAATTTGAAATTGAAGTTCACGAAAAATAAAAAAACAGATAATTAAATCAGCCCTTCGATTGAAGTTTCTATTGGGTTCCCGTCAAAAGCCGTGTCGGTTGTTCTACCCCTGCAGGATCCGGCGGATTCGTGAATAATAATTTATTTAAGAAATAAAGCTCCATGGAATAATAATTGTAAATTGGAAACAATAAAATTGAACTTTTTGTAGGGTTTAGGACTTTCCTTGCAAAGTCGAATAACCTTCCAAAAGAAATAATTTTATTGCCCTCCGAGAATTTCAAATTGAATTAGTAAAAAAATCATTCAGAAAATTGTAAGCCTACCATAAAACGAAAAGTCTGATTAAAAATTCATTCCACAAGATTTTTAGATACTTAAAGTATTTAACACTTTAATAAATCTTTAGCTGACAAAACAAAAATTCTGATTGCAAAATCGATACATATTTTAAAATCGAGCTACAGTCATGAAGCAATTTTTTGTGTAAATAATATTTTGTTACAAGCGGAATCGAATAAAAACAGGATGTTTACAGAATATAACAGTGATAAAAAAAGGTTTCTCATTACCTTTGACAATAGTGCTCTTGATATTCAAATTCAAAACAAGCGACATTTATTCTAGGACCCCTTGTTAAACTAAACAGATTTTGTATCAAACAGATACGTTTTTCTTATTTACCCTAAAACTGGTTATAAACAAGACTAATAACAAGTTGACAAAATTATCATATACACTAATTATTCATTAAATACTAAGAAGTATAAAATAACTCAAATTCTATTTTGTATATTCCGTGAATGTATGATTTTGTGTGTTGCAAGTGCCCTTAAATTTTGTCTCGAAATTCTATGAGAAAAGAGCACCACTCTACATAGCCTAAGAAAAAAATTTCGCCCAAGAATTATTTTAAAATAATGATGACGTAGGCGAGTACCCTGTCGTTCCTGACCTGGTTTAATTATTACGTTTTTTACAATATGTTTTATAGTAAATATATATTTTTTAAATTTAAGTAAATACATTTCTTAATTTAAAAAAAAAGTACATTCAAAGCTTTTGTACTGAAGTTATGATAAAAATTCAACTCTTGTCCGTCAATGATTTGAGATCCATTTAATTATTTTAAGAATCTCTCATGCTATGAGCTGAAACGATGGCCCAAGGCTAAACACCGCTTCAAGAGGTCCGTTGGTTTCTCGGTACCAAACAAACAGATCTAGGAGTTTTACTTCAACCTAATTAATTAAGATATGTCTTGTACCAAAATTCATATTTCGGAACACAAAAATAATTAACACCCAAGACCCAAAACCAAATATTTCACCTGAATTTTTTTTCACTGTCAATTTAGATCATACCAAATAATTACATAAAAAAACTATAAGTAGATGTTCGCTATTATTAAATTAAATAGTCATATTTTTTATGAGATTTGATATATAGTTATAGTTCGATAAGTGTCAATCAGAAAAAAAGTACGGATTGCTAAGAAAAAAATATTTGAATATTGCCAAATGGATATGCGATATTTTATACTCGATCGGTATCCAATAATGGCACATTATACTTAAGTACGCGCAGATTTGAGTATTGATACCTTTTCTGATGTAATACTGAGATTTAAGTCGTGGCGTTTTATGAGTGTTGAAGAGGAAAATATGTAGATTTTAATTTAATGGCCTATGTTAACGTAGTGTTTCATTTTTATGATGCCTCTAAAAGCTGTTAACAAAACTCTTAAGAACATAAAGGCTTTTCAGAAATAATCCCCGTCTGAGTGAGGTAAAATATTATTTTTATATATAAAATAACCTCAATAATGTCATACTTCAAAAAAATTGATCGTGAATGAAACATAGTTAAATTGTTATTATTATTTTAGTTGGTTTTTAGTAATATCAATATTGAGCTAAAGTTTTCTTCAAGAGTTTCTGTTCAAAAATCTTACAACCACACAATGTGTTACAATTGGTTGTTCACAAAAAGTATTAAAATACTTCTTATATGTTCCTGTCTTGAGCATAAGTTTCACTTCATTTACTTTTTATGATCATGTCTTCTATTGTGTTTTGATTTTATTATATATTTGCTTTAAACCAATAACAATTTATTATTTTATTTCTGATGTTTTGTTTGTTTTTTCGTTCATATTTATATCAACAACCTATGTAAAAAAAGGTTTTTTTTATTTTTGATATCGAATTATTTCCGTATCTTTTATAAAAAGCTGTATTTAAAAATATTATTGAATTTACTTTGAATACTCAGTAGTCATAGAAGTAAACTCACATGAGCTACTTAAACAAGAAATATTATTGAACCGATAACAGATTAGTGGATAGAAGACAATTACTAACTACAGCAACTCAAAGTTCCTCTGAATAAATCATGTAATCTAGAGATAAGTTATGGCATTGTTTGTGTGTATCAAAACATAGAAATTCACTTAGGCTTACTCAATTCTAATGGACTGTAAGACGCCAGCATCCCTCAGTAAATTGGCGGCACTTAGACGGTTCGATTTATATTATGTATTATGTGTTTGACACAATGAATAAATGAAGAGCCTATCGATTCATAAATAAACTGGTGATAATTCTTATAGTTTTATTTACTATTTAAAATTAATACTCTCTTGACATAAAAACACTTCTCTTTTTATAATGCGTATATTTTATATTTGCTTGATAGACTGCTTTAGAAGTCTCGGGTGAAGTTTTTTGTTTGCTCGCTTTTCCTCACATGTCTAATAAGCCCTTCAGAAATAATAAACTTGGCCGTATCATATATCCCTACAAGAAAATCTTTGCCCCTTTTATTTTTTTCTTTTTGCTCCTTGGCGATGTAAACTTGTGAACGAAGAACTCAATTGGAATTTCCTGTAATAATAGTCCAAGAATCCGATTTCAGTCAATATCCATTTAAATAAAAATATAAAAAACAAAGACCTAAAAAATACCATAAAACATTGTTTAGAAAATAATTTCAAGTACACTCTATCTTCATTCAACAAAAAACTCAATAAATGAAAAAAAAAAATAATAATTTTTTTTTTCATTTTAATCTAGCGCTTACGATTATTCGTATTTTAGAAAGGCTCTGAAATGAAAATGATTGAATTAAATTTACATTTCCCAGTTATTCGATTTTATAGAAGGGTAGTATCAAAAAAAATAATCTAACAATATAGCATTTTTTTCTAATTTTGCGTCCATAAAGCCCATTTATGCGCGATGAAGGTAAACGACTTTCAAACGATAAATTTGACTCATTGAAAAAGAATGACAATAAAAACGTGATTGATTTTAAAATTTCACTGAAGAAATTTGTCAAACATTTAGATTAATTTTTATAATTAAACACCATTTTATGACGTAATTCTATTTATTTATTTTACCAAAAAATTTAAAAAAGTGATTTCTTTTAACTCAATTTCAATTTCTTATTTTTCTATGTTTCTATAAAGATAACAAATACAATAAATATTTATACTTCAACTATATAATTAAATGTTTCTCGAAATGAATATGCTTGCAATAGTGCTTCTGATCATATTAAATTTAGTTTCAATGAACTTCTTTTTTTTTTAATTTCTCACACACCAGTTTTACTTTTGAACAAAATTTTCTTTAAATTTAAATTAAGCAATAAAATCTGCAAGTGATTAATCTATTCTATGTTTTGTCATTTGTTTGATATAGATCAAAACACTTGTGTTTGTTTTAATTTCAATTAAAATGAAAAAACTCAACATATAAAAACCTTTTTTTAATTCTTAAGTAAAACTCAAATAAATAAATAAGTGAAGCAGTTGCAGCGATCGAAGCAAGGCTCACACGAACCAAAAAGCAAGCAAAAACGCTAAAACATCCGGAACGAAGTTACCTGGTCTGCAGGTGAATGGTTCGGAAACTTGTTGGAGATGGAAAAGATTAGAGTTGAACTAATAGGTGTTGTGAGTGTTTATTTAGTTGCAAGCTATTTCTTACTTTAAACCTGTCTACAAAAAGATTATAAATATTCAAACTCTGAACACTTAGAAAAAATAAAATTTAAAGTCTCACGTATGAATCAAATGATTAATTGCTTATTTTTAACTGTATCTTATTTATGACAGTGACTATTATATATATATAAGTGTCGCCTTCTATAAAACATAATAGTAAAAAACAACTATGACTTCAACAATCGTAAGCCGGACTTGCCGTGGAATGAGCTATTTTTCTTAATGAAGAATAGATTTTTTTGCAAATATGATGGAAAACTTTATTTTAGTATCGAAATTTGAGAATCGATACGAGACAAGAAAAAAACCTTGCTATAATTTCAGATAAAAAGAAATCTGAAATTCGAAGTAAAAAGTTTCTGTGTGTTATCGAATTTCTTTTAGATATTAGTTTAATTTTTTTAAAGCGTTTTTTAGAAGCCAATAGATCAATAATAAAACTTTATTGGTGGTAACTGAAGTTAAAAATATTATTTATGAGCGTGTTTATTGGATAAAAATATTTGTTACATTAAACACTATTTTAGCGGCTTGAATTACACAATAGAGCCTGATTGAAGTACAATTATTAAACATTTTCGGCAGGATTTTACATTTTAAATATCTTTTTAGTATCTCCAAGAAAAAACTCAAATAAAACCGGGGTATTTCTGTTTATTTAATTTGAAAAGGTATGACATAATGGCAGATAAAATGAATTTAAAAGCCGAGATTAAAAATATTCCTACATTGAGTGCTTACGTCCAGAACGAGAAAACAGAACGAAAAATAATTATTCTGCAATCCCGAAAACAATTAGAACTGAAAGAGCTATACTGAAGTACTTAAAAAGTATTTTAGAAATGTTTTAAAATAAGACGTAAGCTATAATTTTGAATCGAGATTAATTTTTAGAACCATTTAATTATTTATATATATATATTTTTTTTTTATTGCGGGTATTATATACTCAAAATGTTATATTTTCTTCTCATATTGAATATATGTGAAACGAAACATTAAATTGAATAATATCATTCGACTCCCTGCTCTAATAGCTATGCCATTGGTACATAATTTCAACATAAAAATAACATGATAACGACATTTTCAATCGTATCATCATTTTGAACACTATTTTGAGATCCCTCAGTTCTCGTAAGTTTATTAATATGATAATTCAATGGTAAAAATGCGTTTTAACTTGTGCAGTTTTTGTTATTTTTAATAATAAATTTTTTAAAAAATCGTACTAATAATTGAAATGTATAGTTGATTGAAAAAAATACAAAACTCTCTGTTGAATGTGTGAATCAATTACCTCTATATCAGGAATTTTATCACTCGTCATAAGAAATTGAAAATGAATACTAATTTTTTTTTTGTTTTTCTATTGCGAATATCATCTATCACTAAGGGAGTAAAAAGATTGAAATAGCAAAAGGTGCGCCGCGTAGCTCTTCTACAGGCACACATTTATGTGTACAGCCAGTGCCTCGGTGATATCTTACTGAATGTCAAATTAATAAACAGATTCTCTGTGGCTCGGCGTTTCTCAAATGTGATTTACTCTTACACTCTAACACCGCGCTCAAGCCTGCTTAATATTGGATATCGAATCTTCAGCGGACACATAGAAGCCACGTGCCAGCGCAAGTTTTTGTAAAAAGACCCCCAAATATGATCTAATATCTACAAATACAGTTGAGAAACACGATCGGGGAAATATTTGTGGGTTTTTCATTGTTTTGTACATATGAACTCATTGAGGTTTTCAACCATGAATAAATATGTAAAAATCTTTAAAAAAAAAATTATCATCTAATCGTCTCTCCATAATAAAATTTAAACAATTTATGCGAATAAATTTATATTATAATACAGCACTTATTAAACGTTACGTCCTTAAAATTTCAAACGTTTGCAAATTCACTCACTATGTCCTAACACGGAAATGTTTTGGCGTGCATTCTGACTGGTTGAAATATCCGCTCGGAATGACTAGACAGATTCACGTTACATAATTCAGTGAGTATGAACTTTGAAAAATTTTGCATAAAATACGTTCAAATATCACCAAGTCATAACTAAGCCTATACAAGTTAATTGTATAATGTTGGTTGTAAATTCATTACAGAAACTTGATCAAGTCTAGACGGGCCATTAGTCCCTTTTAGCAACTCGGAGGATTTTAACATTTCTTACTTCGTGACTATCCACGGTCCTGTTTGTTGTCCAATAAACTACATCACGTTTCTTTGAAAAAATATACGAGCAAAAAAACAAACCGAAACAACAGGTTTTTCTCAGAAAAGTTTCTCGATAACTTTTCAATATTTAGGAAAATGGAAAAAAAATGCCAAAAATAAACACAGGAGTCAACTCGTTTGGCTTCTTTGGAAAAACATTATCCATTTTTTTTATATATATGGTATATTATATTTTCAAATCATGGTTTAGCATGATAATTGCTTACATTTAAAATAAATTAACAAATAAAGTTAGTAAATTACTTACATGAACACTGGTTCAGCATGAGTTAGAGCTCAGCAAAATGGTCGATAACCTCCTTTGAGGAGAGGTACTTGATGATGAAGTAAATTACTTTTACACGTATTTTAGGGATGTTATATTCTGGAAATTCCAAATAAATGATATAAAGTGAATAATAGAATAACTGTTATTAAAAAAATATATATTGTATAATTGAAGTTGAGAGTTCAGGTAGTGAAAAACTTGAGTTTTGTATAACGCTATTTTCAGAACGCAGCTAAATTCTCATTAGAGAGCTGAGCCGTTGCCGCTACATTTAATATTCCTCCCACTGCAACCCAAGCTTATGACGTCACAAAATCCACCTTCAGAAAAGACTGCCATGGCGCATTTTATATCTAGCTTCATTCCGTTGAATATATGTAGTGACAATAAGCGCAATCACTCAGGTCCATTGCATTTATCTTCTTAACAATAAAACTAAATAAATGGAAACTGTCCAAAATTATGTATATTGGTCATGTAAGTTAATTGATCAGTTACTAGCATATAATCTAAAATATTTTAACTAATAAATCTGCTAAAGATGATAATAATGGACTTACATAAACAAATTTTAACATAATATATATTACGAAAGAACTAAATCATATTTTCAATTCATAATTAAACATTTTTACAGTGATTCACTTATTATTAAACAACCTTTAAACATCTGAGTTTAATATAAAGTAATCATGTAATTAGCTTTATTTGAACAAGTACTTTTCGGTTTCCAAGAAAAAGCTGTGTGATCCCTTCTCATGATATATTAAATTTCTCATCGAAGCTTACGAAATACGAAATGAAAACTTTACAAGTAAGATCTCAAAACAAATTTAGATTTAAGGAAAATTCTTTAATGAGTACATGTCAAAACATTAAAATCTATTCCTTTACCTGTTTGTAGTTAAGTATTGTCAATTTATTAATACAGTTGACTAATATTTTTTTCTTAATTAAAGAATTACTGTACAAAATTAAATTAATAATAAAAATACATAATTTGTTGATAATCATGTTCTCTGTATCATTTAAGAAAATATCATCTTTAAATAATACTGCAATGGCCTCAAAGCTTGTAGTATTGTGTAATAAGTTGTATTTTATCATATGATTAATAATTCGGTTAAAATAAAATTAATTTCGTTTAATTGAATTCAACAATCGTCAAGTTGATGACTCGCTGCTTTTCGTCGTATCAATACTCCTATCTATTTTCAATTTAAATTCTCACTTAGCATTCCAACTCAAAATTTGGCGTCATTGAATGTATACCTACTCAAATTTGTTTTCAAGTTATTTATATTAAATATCCACATTTCAACAGTGCGCTAGAGAATTGGCGGTTTCCACTGTGCTTTTTTTTGGTTATACTTTAAAAATTTTAATAAAAAATTAATCGAAAATTACACATATTGGATTCCGCAAATGCGTACATCTGTCGTGAACAATGAGTTTATGGTTGTCTGGCTCCACAAAAGCGCCGGATGTTAATATAATAATATAATGAAGGGTCCACCATCATTCAAAAGCTCCTCATCAATTGTCTGGAGTAGATATATTCATATCACACCCGCCATACACCCAACTTGTTAGGTTTGGAAAACTATATAGTTTTTTCAAAAGTAAAATATACAAACAGTAACAGTTAAATATACTTAATATATTTTAAATATTAGTTTTGGGGGGATTTCTTACAGCAGAAGATGGGTTTTTAATACAGTTAATTATTATTGTTCACGCATGTAAACGCCATCTCTGGTGTTATCAGCCATTGATGTGTACAATCATTTGTTTAGTGTTACGTTTTAGCAGAAGTTTAAATTACGAAAAATACAGAACGGGAAAAAGCACACGGCATCTTTCATCCAGGGACCACAAGAAGCCTGATGGAAGTTTGACAATTATATATAAATATATATGTATTTAGCTTTGCGTTCAACATTTTTTCCGTTTCTGAGAGATTACTCACTTTCCATGATGGATATATTCATTTATGTCTTGCATAAATAATGTCGCTACGTGCTTAATATTCTTCGTACATTGAGCCATCATTACTTTTCAATGTCGGATATTCAATTCATGAGATTTTATTACACATTATTTGAATTTATATTCACTCTCGTGACTCGTAACTGCTAAATTACCATCTATACGCATATTATTATTCAAAGCTCTATTAAAATTATCAATATCGTTAAAACTACAGCATTTGTATATTATACAAAGTAGGTTTTGTTCCATTAATTTCTTTTTTTTAAATCGGCAGCATATTTTTTTAAACATCTCAGTATCACTGAACAAAGGTCTGTTCGAATCTTTACCGTGGTTTTCTACTTTTTGTGAAAACTAAGAAACTTTTCTCAGTAGTATATTTAATAGAACACAGATTACATAAGTTGACACTTCATATGGTTTCTTCGTCACATTGTATTTTCATAAATATTAAAACAAAATGTGTTCCCCAATATAATAAAAACACTGTATTTTCCTCGCATACATTAGAGACCTTCGAGCGTATGTTTGGTAAAGAGAGAGAGAGATTAAAAGCTTAGCCGCCATGAAAATCCCTGTCCGAAGTCTGCCCCAGGAAATACAAAGACAAACATTTTCCGATCCATGTAGTCCAGGGACTTGCAGTCTTTATGGCGTGTAGGATCATTTTATACAATCATTTTCCTCATATCACTTTTAAATATCAGATCTACAAAACCAGATCTAATAAAAAAACTGTAAGTACGATATCAAATACTTAATAAATTAGTTCAATTGCATCTTCGATTTACCCAAATGTTTATTGGAATGTAAGACTATACAGCAATCATATGTGTAGCCATTTCTCAAAATTTTATTTTATGGTACTAAATAATTTAATATTATTTATTAATAAGTGCAGATAACGGATTTTTAATTATGCTGTGTGCTGCGGTATAATTTCAAATAATTCTAAGTATTTACTCAATTTATGATTATGTTTAAAATAATATTTAACGAACATAATTTGCTTTCTCTACAGGAATTTCTATTACTCAAGTAAAAGCCTAACAATATGCAGTGCAATGAAATTGCGTGAATTTTGCGGTTTTGATGTTAATATTTCAAAGTTTCCGACTAACTGTATTAGCTTGAGCTCACAAAGACGTCATTCACAACAGACAGATTCTCATCATGTTTTCGTTTTAGGCTTTGAATATTCCCAGAATAGCAAAACTTTGTAGTATATACTAGAAGTTACTTATCCCATAGGTCTAGTGGTCACATCTGCCATCCTTTTATCAAGATTATGATCTATAAAATAATTTTTATTTCTCTCGTACTTACTTTTTCTCCAATTTACCACTGTACAACGAAGACGAACGAAGTGATACACGACCGCTACTTTTTAAACCGCTTCTGATATCTTGCTCACTGTTATTATTTACAGCCTATCCAATTCTTGGTGATTTGAGTATTTTCTTACTCATGAAATTTTGTATTTTTTTTTTAAATATAACAGAAGTAATTTAGTACTACTTACGGAAAACAACAAAACACAATTTTGACGTAACGTTATTATTAATATCGCTTAAATTATATGACTTTTATTAACATGTACTGACTGTAAAACACATTTTGACTTTTTTAGAAAAAAAATTAGTACTGAAAAATGTAAAAGATGAAGATTTATATTTGTTTCAACATTGATACAGTGTACCTCTTCAGATTGCAGTGATCACTGTTTAATGTATTTTTGTTATTTACGATCGAAGCTTTGGCATAAAATTGAAACGTTTCATGAATCAACATGATACATGGTCAATAAATTTGACGCGTCTCTATTTTATCTCAAGGGTTTTGCACCCTTAACTATGTACACATATGAGAAACTACCCAGTGGACCTTTCCTTAGTAACGTAAGTCCTACCCAGGCTTAATGCTAATTATTATGTGATTATAAATTTTGTTAATGGCATTCCAGGGATGTATCCTTGGGTGTACTTATAATTAAGCTTTCATTTTACTCGGGAACCGAGATAAACTTTAAGATATGATAAAGTTGCTTTGAAAAGTTTACAACAATATAGTATTAATTGCATTTCTGAGAATGACCAACAATATTTCAATTACGGTGTACCCATGAAGTGTATCTTATAATCTTTAACAAAAAGTAATGGTGTAAGATCCATGTATGCTTTAGTTAGTTTTATTATAAATATTTTCTTAAATCTTAATTTATAAGATTCTTACTAAAAATAACCAGAAAAGTTTTAGTATAAGTATATTTTTCACATTAAACCTGATAAAATATTATACAAACGCTATCACTTATGAATAGGTCCAAATTTTATTTTTTGAGATATCTCTGTAAAAACTACTTATTAGGGAGTGTACGGCTTGTTGTTCTCACAACGGAACTGATAGGATTTATATCAAAATTAAACTAAAAATTGACTAGGCATTTATACGTAAATCCACAAATGGTAAAACATTACAATATCACCATATTGACTGCTGAATAAAACTCAATGGTTTTTCTATATCAATTTCACATTTGTCAAGTCGAAAGATGACAGAACTTTTTATATTATTTTCAATGTTTCGATACAGGAAATTCTGAGTGCGGAAGATTCTTTCGGTATCCACATATTATGATATTTGTTCCTCTCTATGATTGAAAAACTTTGGCGATATATGCCAGGCTTAAAGAAATTTGAAATACCGATCATACTGGTATATCTTCAGACTTTGGAAATTATTAAGATAATAAAAATTTTACAAAATAATTAATAATAAAGATTTGATTCATATCTAAAGCTTTATGAGTCAAATAAGTAATTTACTTATCAGGTCTCTTGATTATTTGTGCTTTAAAAATATCAACTGGGAATTAATTATTCCATAAAATACAGAACTGCATCTTTATTTCACTCTGACTGTACTGATTAAAAATAAGTTGATTTGATTTTTTTGATGTTGCATTGGTTCGGGCCATCTTCTGAAACTTGAAAACAGTGATGGCTAAATATGGTTCTAGCTCGGGGACCAAAACGTCGAAGTCCAAAAAGCTTGGACGAGTGACGATTGGACAGGTGTTTCCATAATTTTCAATGTCAAAATTTTGTAAGTGTAGTATATATTTTCCAAATTACCCTTTTTGTGGAAGTACCCTTGAGAAATAAGTGATTTCTGTAATATTATCTTATATTATAGCTCCGATCCATTGTTGAGAAGGCGGCTGGTTATAATGCTTTTGGGCCCCACGCGTTTATAAAGCAAGCTTTTGCGGAAATCAATTTGCCGCTTGGCTCATATCGCTGCCGCTTCATCGTATCACTACATCCATGCCGAGGTCGATTTGAAAATCAACTTTTCATGTAAAAAATCGTAACAGCCTACACGCAAAACTGCCAAAATATTGATTTTTAATTCTTTGCATACATTTCTTTGGTTATATCTAAGAATACGAAAAAAAATCGGGTTGTTATTAAATTGTAATTTAAATCGAAAAATATATACTTTACAAAAAAAAAGTAAAGTAATTTTATTCTCTTTCATATCTTATTTTTTTTTACTTATTTCTGTGTTCGAATCCACTTAGTTGTTTTTGCATCATTTTGACTACAGTTTTTATTTTTTCACGAAACCACAAAGTTACTGAAAATCGAATCAATAAATATACTACAAAAAATTTTACATGAAATATATTTATAGAAAAGGCTCTTGTATGTTGATATATGTAAGTTTATATATTTTTTATTGAAAAAGAGTACATTTTTTTTATCATATTGTATAGTGCCTATTTATAAAGAACGCTTTATAATATTCAAGTGGTTCATTTAAAATGTTGATTATTTAAAATATCCTCAAAGATATTTTCATGAAGTGAACATAAGAGATATTTTATCTTCTTTAGATATTATATTTTATAAAATTTAAAGAAAGGAATAAGAAATTAAATTTCTAGCTTCATTTAAATTTTGTTATATTTTTACAAGTTTTGTATCTGTTTGAATTCGTCTCTAAAGGACTCTTTCATGCTTGTCATGAATTCATTTAATTTATGTTTATAGCTGACAAAATCGTTGTTGAACTAAAATTTTCTTGACGAATTTTCATATATTAAAATGTGGTAATACTGCATCCTACTAAAAAACCTTAATAAATAAAAATATATTTACTGAGTTATCTAGTTACTAAATTAAACTATGTTATTTCGTATACGTGTTTGCGATGAATGAAACCAAAAATCTATTCTGCTGATGCTATATTTTTAAACGTATAATAAGAGTTAACATCCAGAATTCAATAATTGATGGTATTAAGTAACACAGACACCAATGTTATGATTGCGTTAAGTGAATCGTGAAAGGGATGAGTTATAATGGGTTCGGTACAAAGGAGCCCCATTTAAAATTTATTTATAATTTGAGAATCTCAAATATTACCACAAATATTCGTCCTATAATTTTAACGAAACCCGAGAGTCATTCTCATTCAATAATAAAGTGAAAGCTTACAAAACCGTTGATTGAGCATTAATTCACTGAAGAATTTTCAATTGAGACCTAAACGATATTATAAAATAAATTATCTCTCAAATATTTATAATTTAAGTGGTAAATAAGATGTTTTTTTAAATACATAAACAATAATTAATGTATATAAATCACATTGAAAGTTCTTGCGATAATATTAATATGACTGAAATGAAATTTACTCAATGCTCCTGTATATAAATTCAACGTTATTGAATCTATCTTCATTCCGAGAAGGCACACAACAAAGCAATCGCAGCATAACAGTTTCCAAGTTCGATCAATTAATTATTTTGAAAGCTGGATTCTTCCTTTCCCCGACAGGTCACGCAGAGCCATCTCCATTGTGGACACAGGGGATTGTTAATAAAGCCACCGTCAGCGGCACAAATACAGTCTAAAGGGAAACAAAGGTCTGAGGTTTTGCGCCACAGCCGAGCCGAGCAGTTGCAATTTCCAAACTGGACTGTCCATTTACAATAAACTATTTGTCAATGTTCTTACATACGAAAATGTATATCAAAATTTCACAGCTTTTTGTGTTTATTCCTTAGTTATCACTTCATATTTAAGACTTAATTAACATTGATATGATTTTCGTTAATGAATCAAATTTTCACAAATTAAATGGCTTTGTATTTTAGTATGGTATTTTTGTGAGTGTGCATTATTTATTCGATCCATCGATATTTTATATTTTACTAATTATATATTCTAGTAATGCGTATATAAGCTTGAGTAAACGTTATGTATATTATGTGCGATATGTCAGAAAGTAAAGGAGTTTATTGGTCTGGAGTAGGTTTCATGCAATGCTAGACATACGAATATGTACGTGACTAGGATAGACATTTTATAAATTGCTCTTTTACATATTGTTTTTGCAACGTAACTTATTTCTTGTGATAGAGACGTACAAGTATTCACCGACCTGGGAATTTGAATTTTAAAATCGAAGTTCGTAAGTAATAAACTAATTATTACGTTTCATCAAAATTGCTTAAAAGCACAAAAGGTTAATAATAATACAATTCATAAAGATTGTTTAATTTTCAAAGTTAAATGACTGAAGTTCAGTACAATTGAAATGAGAATAATTTTCGCCGTTGTATTTCAACTTCAATAAATTAATTTTCTATTGCAATCACAATTTTATTTAGTTCGCAAAAATGACATAATTTATTCATCCTAAAACTTCTGCAGTAATTAACAAGTCTCTTCAACACGGAATTTCGTAATTTGCTAGAATCACGAACAAATTATCTTAAATCTTCCGAAAAGCCTCAAACGTGAACGTGGTGATATTTTAATTCTTTGGAAATTTTTGGATCGCCTCAGATCTTCTTTCCGGTGATAAGAGGCGAGGGCTTAAGACTTTGCTAGGATTTGCTTTTCTCGTTCTGCTCCTGCACAAGTGCTTATCTGCAACCTATTGGTTTTTCAGGGCTACTTAAGCCCTCCAACTAGTTGTTTTTTTGCTGAATTTTAAATTGCTTTATCCATGTTACAGTTTTCTGCAAAACTCTTAAAAATATATTTTGTACAGTATATTGCATGACAAAGTAAAATAATTAAGTGTATTATATATATTAAGAAAGGATTGCAAGTATTCCTGATAAAACTGTTTAAATATTAACGCAGATACGAATTATTTCATTTATTTTTATTAATAATTTTTTTTACTAAATAAAGGGATTTCAAGAATATCTCAGCTTTTTAAAATAATAACATGTTAACAAATTCCCAATACAATAGTGTAATTAAAGTGAAACAATTTATTTTAGGGTAAAATTGGGATGAATAAATTAATTTACTTAAAAACTCTGTTTAATCTTTTGAGTAAGGAATGTGGCATATGTGGTATGGGTCCAAAGACCTTTCATCTTCACCTTTGGTCCTCACCCGTCCCTTGCTGAGTGTTTTTCAATTAAGTGACCTGTGGTAAATGGTGTGAGAGATCAGAAAGAATGACGCCATAGTTTTTCTGTAACATTCCAGGGCTAAGTAAATGAATGAATAATAATTAAAATTATTTTGATTAACAACCATAGTTTTTTAAACATATATACAGAATATAATAAAGTTCATTTTTTCAAATATTGAAAATTGATTAAAGAAAAATATATATATATCAACGTGACTTGTGTGGGATATTTGGATAACACAAGTCACGTTGATATTTTTTTCTGGGAGTTTTTTTAATCAGTTTTATTGAAAACTGATTAAAAATATTAATCAATATTTTTAAATAATATTGATTTTAAAAAATGTATTTAATCATATCAATCAAAAATAATAACCTGTATAGGCAAAATCGTACTTCCTTTGAGACGGTCTTCACAAAAATCAATATATATATTGATTTTTGTATTTATATATATACAGCAAATTCAAACTATCAATAAAAATTTCGTGGTCATGATAATATATATTTTATTTGTGCTGTGAAAACTTTGTTTTATAGTAAGAAGAAACTTAAAATATTGCTTACTTATAACGGTTATCTATTTTTGCGATAAACTGCTTCTTATGGAAAAATACATTAAATAATAATACAAAACAGAGTTAAAGCTTTAATTGGAAAATATGTATAATGTTTTATTGAAAAATTTTATTTGTGTTAAACTGTCCCTTCTAGAAGTACAAGTAAGGAAGATGCAAGTAAATAAAATGAACGGAATACAAATTGCATTTCCCGCCGAGATATCGGGAAAAACTAAAGTCGGGAATATCGCTCCTCTGCCAATTATTAATAAGGCTTCCGCCGTTACGAAGAACACGGAAAATTGTTCCAATATCATTTAGATAAGTGTATTTTAATAGAAGAAAACACAAAAGTTTTAGATTAGACATGAATTTATATTTTTATATTTATTTTATCGTTTTGTCAATAATAAATTTTATATTTAATAAATGAACGTTCAAATATACAATATACTCGCGAAGAGAAATAATAAAATAATATTTTGAATACTTAAATATTTAATAAAGTTTTTATTGTAATCTTTCGTAAGCCGTGAAAACAGCTAAGGATTGGCTTCAAGACCAAATGGTACCTAGAATATTCTATTACTGATCGAAAAACACCCTGAAAGCATCAAAACTGTACAGCCACAATGTAAAAGATTTATAAAAGTAAAGTAAAAGATTTTAAAACAGAAAAATTATTTTTTTAGTTAAAAATTACGTTCACTCGGTGCATTGAGGGCATACTGTTAATTCAATCAAGCCATATTTTAACCAAATGTTTTTATGAAACTTAAATCATAAAGTTATAGAATTATTTATTTCAACAAATATAAATGGCCAATCAGATAGGAATTACGTTAAATGTTTGTCTGTAAGTACTCTTGCTTTTAAAATGCTTTCTATACCTAATTTCAAAACTAATTGGCATTTTCCTATAAACTTAGAGTATCATAATTAATCAACTCTTTTAAAGATTATATTATTTTAAATTACTTTGCTCGTATGCTTAGTATTTTTAACTTTGGTGTGAATATTGAACAAAGTATGTTCCACTGAAAGTTAATCAGCCCTTTAGTCTTCTGACGCTTCAGTCAGCGTTGAGAAGTGAGAAGAAGCAGATAACGAGCTCCGATGCTCCCCCACTTGGTAAATAATACGCCACTTCTGCAACTATGTGCCTAAATAAGTAATACTTAGTACTCTCGGAGGCATGTGGGATGAATATTTAACCCCTATTCCGTTATTTCTTCACGTCCTCGTATTTCAGTCCCGCCTTTCGGGAATTACCAGCCTGATTGCACAAGTCCAGAGGACGTTTGGTCAACTTAATTACTTTATAGATAACGAGGACTAATAGCGGCCAGTGTGAAAGGAATCTCCAAACAGCAGGCGATGTTCACACATATTACTCATCGCTTTACCTAAGTTCAGTTCAAAATCACTGTTTATATATTTCTAAAAAAGAAAATATAACAAACACCCCATGTTTGATGACATATATATAATCCACATAAACCTACTAATAAATTGGTCCCGTCCCTAGCATGCTTTTTCAAATATCGCTTGTCGATCAGAAATTTAAGACTGGTCAGGGATAGTCTATCTTAAAATACTGAGCCTGTGGCCTCACGTTAAACCAGAGTGGAAATGACAGCACAAAGTGCCTAGCACGCTCATTCATGGTTGACGACTGCTTTATGTTGGATGATTTATGCCTATAGATGGGTGTTTCAAAACTTAAATTAAAAGCAAGACTTATATCAATGGATAAATAAATCTTGCCTTTAGAAGCTAGCGGCTAGCCACCCTAAATGTATATTTTTTTACGAGTGTAAGATATTTCATTGTGTAATTTTATTTAATAATGTATTTTCTTCCACTTGTGTAGATGCGATAAAAAAATAATCTAAGCACTCAACTTTTAACGTTAAGTTATTTATATTAGGGAAAATTTAAAACACATTTAAAAAGTAACAATAAATGTATTCTCAAATGTTAATGTGCTCTTACATAGACATTGAAAAATATTATATTTAAAAAAAAAATATATTTTACAATTCCTGTCTCTTAAAAAAATACCTCCTTATTTTATCTTTTTACTGATTCTAAGAAACCATAGGATCTTTGTAAAGGAAAAACATTTTTCCATATTATTCACATTAAATTTATGGTAACTTAAAAACATGACCTTTTTAAAAACATTATGGTAAAAAATTTCAGTATAATTTTGGGGAAATTTTAATGAGAATTCCGCGATCACCAGCATCAATTTAGCTAAAAGCTAATTAATCTATATTAATTACTGTTTTATTTTAATCTTCCTTGTTATGTTGGCGTGATTATTCAAAAGAAATAAAAATAAAAAAAACAGTAGAATGAAAAATATTGTTTAAGCAAGCAATACTTTTTAAGTAATAGGAATATCGAAAATAGTAATCAAATAAGACTCGCTAATTTGAGATGATACCGAAAGCAAATAAGAAGAACGTCGTCCCGTTTTTATTTCGAAACCCATTGCAAACGTCAAACCCCTCCGATCTGTAATTCCGTTAGAGTCACCGGAAGCGCTAGCCTCCCTTAATATATTTGCAGGGGACAACGGTAAGTCACAAAAGCCTTCGTCCGACTCGTAAAACCATCCCCGGAACGTAAATCCCACTCAATAGAATCATGAAAAGCACCAGCAAAGGGCAGGACCCGAAAAACAATTCACGCTTTGTATCATATAAGGCTTCACGGTGATGTGCGATATGTCATGTTGATTCGATTGATATCAAATAAACATTGTATTTTAATTGTTAAAACGCAAATATTTTATTATTTATTCCAAAACAGATTAAATCGTAATAGAGTAAACTAAGAAAGTAAAAATAGTTTGAACGATCAATGTAACAAAAATTTAATTTAAAATGAAAATATACTTTGAACATACAGCATCGTATATCGGAAATTCAATTTTAAATAACACCAAAACAACACCGTTAATGTGGGAATATTATTTTTTAACCACAAAAATAAACCTTTTTTTTTTTTAATATTACAATTCACACAATTCATTCGCAGTATATACATTCAATAAAAAAGTCGTATGTTTGTGTAGAGTGCATTGTGGACGATTGTATTGCTTTATGTGTAATAATAAACCACAAACGTTATTAGTTAAGAAATACAAGTAACAAGGCTCGATAAGCTCAATAAACCAAGCAATTTCCATTAGTTTCATAGTTCCCAGTAAACTTGCAATCAATTTATATTATACTCGTCTGTAATTGTATTATTATCTTCCTATTGTTCGACCTGATTCTTTCAAATGTATCTTATAGAACTTATAATACATAAGTTTTTTATCAATACATCTAGGCTGCATTGATTTGTGACTAGATGTGTGATTAATTTGCCTTTATTTAGGGTATATATATATATAAGTTAACGGCATTTCCTGTTGTAACATCTTTGCCGGTCTGGCTTCGTCCTATGTCTCTTGGCTTTGCATTTACAAGCCCAGCGCACGGCAGTTAACACTCTGCTCCTCGAGACCTATATCAGTTTGCAAATTGGTTCTCCCTTGTCACACAAAAGCACGGAATTTATTTGCTTGTTGTGCCAGGGAAACAGCTATGGAGAGTCTTTCATGGGACACGCCCATTTGTGTAAATTGTATCTCTCCCCTGAGAAGCATTTTAGACGATTGGTATCGTAAAAATGCGGGATTGTTAAAGATCCATAACCAAAAACAAGTAAGTGTGTGTGCCTTAAGACTTTTTATAATCAAACATCCAAAAATATTGATGTTTTTAAATAAAATAATCAATATATAGTATTATTATAAATAATTGATATTTGAGTAATGAGCAAGTTGTATTTAGAGAAATCTGATCTGCTCTGGGAAATATTTCACCTAAAGTATTTACGTTCTTAAGTAGACGGAATGTCAATACAATTAGTACTGGAAGCAGCGCAGAGCTGCAGTCGACAGATAAACTTAAATATCTGGCATGGGTCACTATATCACAAAAAATGCTACTAACAGGCTGTCTAAAACTAATAGAACAGTTCACAACATGCAAAATGTACTATTTGGCGGTCGTTTCTATTTACGGTTCTATTAATTCTGTGCACACAATATGTTGGGTAAAATTGCGTAAATACCTTTTTCAATAACAGGTAGCGTAGGTAAGCAGCTGACGTTGGTTTATTATGTTTATATTTTTGAATTGTATGTCTTTAAAAGGTTATGTTCTTAGAGATTAGAGATTTCTTATTACAAGGTTATCTTTTAACAAAAGCCAGGCTCGGGTGACTTCTGTCTTCTTAATATCATATATTGGTCTTATTACACTCTCAGAACTAATGATAATTACCCCTATTAATTAACTCAGAGGATATATTTCTGTAATTTCCAACATTTATTCAGCTAGAGAGCTCAAACGTATATTCAATTTTATTTAAGTTTAACAAACTGCTCCCATGTCACAAGCCAATTATCCTTGAATTTCGTCAAACACAAGTACCGACTATTATTCGCAGTGAAATAAATCCGTCCCTAACAATACAATTAACTTCGTCCTCATAGGCACAGACAAAGTGATACGAGCACGAGTGCTCGACTACAGAGCTTGCTGGGAGCAACATAAATTTTATATGATCGTGTTGTATTTTGGGAATTACTTTACAAACAACTATATTTAACGCTCGCGTACAGCGGGTCTGTTTGGCGTGCACGGTGAGAGAAAGCTGTTCTCTGACGATGACTTCCTTTCAGGAAATTGCATGGAATAGTTTAGCAGATCCCGCAAAGAGCTCGCTCGAACTCGTCAGCTCGTTTAGATCCTTGAACATACGTTGACAGAGATACTTAAACATTGAATAGCACACAATTTATCATAATATTTTATGTGGGCGAAATCCCTTTTTTAACTTTATCCCAAAAGCTTAGCCTCACTTTTTTATTACCTCGAGAACCGTAAAACAAAAACCGTAGTACGTTACCTTCGGACCCAGGGCTGTTTGTGGGTATCCTCGTAGTTTTAATATGATATTATTTATTTCATTCATTCATCATTAAACTTTTAAGGTTTGGGTCGAACAATATCTCATTTTAACAGTTGAGTTTCAATCCTAATTTCATTATCAAACTTTTCACGTTTGAAAAATATATGATCACTGCAGAGAATAAATTAATAAATACCCTTTCTATATCAATTAAGAACTAAAATATTTAAATGTTATATTAGAGGTAATAAATATACTAGCGTAATTTTAACATTAAAATTGAAAAAAACTTTACACACTTTTAAAATCATGCAAATTGTTATTTTTATCACTTTTTATTGTTAAACCGTTTTTTTTCAGGGACGGTTAGATAATTCATATTAAAATTAATATTATATCTTAACTTAAGTAAATGAATATGTTATTACTTAATTTTCATGTATTTACAGATAATATTTCAATTACAGTAATAGCACACTCGTTAAGTAATGCCCAAATAATTACATTGTGTTAAATCTCATTGCTTGCTGGTAAACTTCTTCTTGAGCAAATTTCTTAGTAGAGGATTTTACATTCCGAGATCTCCTTTCAGCATTGCCAATAATTTAAGTGAAGAAATCCAAAAGAATTAAACCACAGAAAATAAACGCTACTCCTCTGCTTAGGCTTAGGCAATTAAAGTTCGACCCACTTTCCCGGGCAATACAGACAACGTATTAAAAAAAACATCTATTTAACCTTTGCTCTTCTGTTAAGACATAAACCAAAAAGAAGGAAAGGCCTCTACATAATCAAATACATATAAACCGGTCACTCAAAAATGAAGCCAGTTTAATGTTAATTAAGTTTGCTTATCTTAGCTTGAATATAATAAAAATGTGTCGAATTGATTTTTGATATTAACAATAAAAAAAGTAATCAACGGAGTATTTACCAGACTACCTATACTTGTCAACATCTACATGGCTTAAACTTTGCCCAATAGTTCTAAAATATAAATATATGGAAGCAAGCAACAGACTTTAATTATAGTTGCTTGTGTCTAAAATAGTTAGCAAAGTCCCTCTAGCTCAACGCCTACTCGTGTTAAAATATTAAAGACAAAATATTTGGCCGATCTTAATTGGATTTTTTTCTCAGGGGTAAATAATGTAATAATTTAAAAAAAATCAATCTGAACATCATATTTTCCATCATCACATTTTTCCTTATTTCAATATTTAAATCTTCGATAAAGTTATTGACAAAAATTAATAGAAATAAATAAATATGCAGTTAAGCCAGAAAACCCTGCTATTTCCTTTGATTAGAAACATTACCCAAAAGAACAATAAACTTTTATCTTAACTTCTTTTAATGATTCTTAGAAGTAAAAAAATACCTTTACATCACTAAGAAACCCAGCCATTATAAGGTATTTCTTTTCCCTCTTTCTTTCTAATGAAAATTAAATAATTCTTCACATTAAGACCAATTTCTCTTTCGGTATTCTAAGAAAATGTGAACCCTTTTACTAGCAATAATCACATAATTATAACTTGGTACTTTTGCCGAACCTGAATTCATATTATATCAATTATTTAGTGAAGATTACCTAATACCATGGCAGAATAATAAAAAGGGTTAAGATGAATTATATATTTTGGGGATCCTTTTATGAAAACGTACGTGTATTTTTGGATATTTTTTTATGAATTACCATTATTGAAATTTCTCTATACATTACTTTGCTTTGTTCCTTGCAGGAAAAAAATTGGAGAATTCTCTTAACAGATATTTCTTCAAAGCCCTGAGCTCCTCCATCTCGTTCTCTGTACTGCCGATAAGGGAAAGCGCTTATTCCGAGCGGTTGGCCACACCACACAGAAGATGGAAATGCGATTTGTAAACTAACTGACTTAACTGTGCCGCCTTATCATTATAAACACTACAATTTATAGCTTTCTAGGGTTACTATTGTCATAGTACTGCGTCTATTAATGTCTGAATAATTCTGTTATGCCACAAAATGACTTAATACTCAGGGTAATCATACTCAGCTCATACAATAGATGTACGCATTCCAAATATGTAAATTATTGAATCTAAACTATTGAATTATTAAAATTTAATATCTTTTCTGTACTTACAGAATCCGTGTTTACAATAAAAATGTCGTTTACCATGTATTTGCGGATTGAAATTTAATGTGATGTATTGTAGTTTAAGTAATAAATCACTCATCTTCTGACGTTCTTGCCTATAAGTATACGATAATATTTAGATGTATAAAATAGTTTCTGAATCTTATTCGGGAAATGACTAAATTCCTACGTGTACTCGTAAAATCCCCAGTAGCTCTACGCACATCTTATTGCATACGCCCTGGAACGTTTGCTGTGCCTCGCTAAGCCACATCAGTAATGACGTCACGTCTCGCCGAGTTATGACGCTAAGTACCTACTACAATAAATTATTGTACCGTATGTCTAGATTAAACTTCTCAGCTTGATTTACATGCGGCATTTTTCTTAGCTTAAGTAAACAATATATATCTTACTAAACTTGTGTCTGAAATAGTAGTTACTTAAAGTTTAAGGTCAAGTACGTAGAGCATATGAACCGTTTCATATCTACTGTTGGTTTTAGCTTCATCTTACTCATAGGCATAGTAAATTTAATAAGTTACATGTTGTTCTTATAAGGCGGGTGAGTAGATGAATCAAGTATTTAGAATTAACTTACTGAATACAGAAAAACCACTATATATAAAAAAGCTTTGTCTTTAACAGTTTTCAATAAGAACTTAAGAATAATAATTTTATATTTAGCAATAAAAATGTCTATTTAAAACTTAACGACAGTAATAAAATTAACGGTCAAACAGAGACTATCGCAACAAAAAATTATTTCATCGAAACCATGTTTTACCAACAATCATTTAAAGGTATTTTAAGGTCATTGACCACACTTAAAATAAAAACAAAAACTATATTTACTTAACTTTGAGAGTAAATAAGAATTCTAAAAAAGTGATATTTTTAGAAATAATGTTGAATTATACATATTTTATTTCACTGAAAATGAACACATTATTAAAATACGATTTTTTGTATTTTAATAAAACGCAATAAGTTGAAAATATAAAGCTAAAATTTTGGTTTTTAAAAATATTATCATAAGGCCTTTTCCAAAGAAATGTGTAAACAAAGTATAGACGACTGTTAATTTTAACGCACTTTTAAATAAAAATTATGAATTTCAAAACACAAACAAGTCCTAATAATATTTTAACTTTAACATTGTGGACCTTTTCAGCACATTCTATAGATAAATATATTTTTTAAATCATTATTCGGACGTTTTATAGTAATATATTAAACCTATAGGTATGGGTACACAAATAAGTACACCGTGTAATAAATATGATTATAAAAAAAATCGCATAAAAATGAGTGGAATCATCGTTCTTTGGCCTGTTGTAAAAATTTAGAACCGCCTAGAGAAGAGGTCCTGCTTTATCGTAGAATAGTGCTGACACAAAATTAAGTTGGTCTAGAAGAGATAAATAGCAAAACGTTTTTTATGTGGTTTTAGCCCATATCTTGTTATTTTTTTAACTTATAATAAAACCCTCGGTACCTATTCTATCTTTATTACGGTTCGAGTATAAGTACTGTTGACGAAGGTAAAGACAGGTTGAAATTTAACTGACCAATAAATCTTCCTTAAAGCTATGCCGATAAATTACTGATAATCTTGGTGATTATAACATATGACAGTTTACGTAAGGGAGAGCGATAGCTCCAGTTTATTGAATTTCGATGTGCGTTTTTCTTATTTCATATTTATAGATATAAATACATTTAATTCATGGTAAAATTTATTATAGAGAGGTATGAAATTTCTCCTAAAATTTAAAGAAGCTTCCGATTAGAAAATGATGGATGAACATTCCGAAATGAAATATATCAATTTGAAAAACGTGTACTCGATAAATTCATTGTCACGCACGTAATAGATGCCTACTTTATTATTCATGTGTTGGCAATCGGGAATATTTAAATTTATATAAAAGTACTGAAAGTATTTATAAAAAATCTACTGACTTTTAAGTATTATAACATTACATATATTCAAGAATATTTTTTTGTTCATATAAATATTTTTCAATTGTTTTAATGTAAGAATTTTTTTATTATCTTAAAAGCTTCTACCATCTTTTTATCTACCATCTCCTCCGAAAAGTCATATACTTCAAGTTTATGTAACATATTTGACATAACTGAAAATTCTGATTTTATTTATTGACATTTGCAACACGCTGTAAACTTGTGAAATATGCTTTTCAGCAGTCACACCTCTGAAAATCGAATCATGAAATATGCACTCACATAAACGTCAAATATAGGTATCGAAGAAAATCGATACTTAGCCTGACACTGCTACAGCTCTTAGATATAATAAGACTCTTTCATATAGAGGAAAGATAAGACTTTCATTTCATATCCATTTTAAATCAGCGGTTGTCTTATTAACAGCTGGAATAGAATTTAGCCTGTCAAAAGTAACATAATAAAACACACGTGAATTTTTTATAACCACCTTAAATTTTATCGCAACACTGACAAAAAATTAAATAATATATTTTATGTGATAAATAAAACAATATAAAAAAATGTTCTATCAGAAAAACGACAAACTTTCAAATAAAAGTAAACTGTCTTACATCAAAACAAACTAACCGGGTTCTAACTTTATGGCTTATTACCAGAATTCTTTTTCTGCCAACTTCCTGAAACTCTTTCAGGAAAATAATGATCGGTCGGAAATTCGAGGTGAAGAAACCAACTAATCGCTGGGATGCCGTTAATGGAATAATGATAAGAGATTAGTAATCAGACAAGAATATTTTTCAAATACAACCTTTTTTTCCAAATAAATAAATAACACATTTTTACTTAAACGAAAACTTAACACATTATTTTAATTAAATAATAAATAAATCCGCAATTTTCAAAATAACCGGTTTTAATGCTTGAAAATCAGGATTTTTATTGGTATAATGGTTTTCATCTTCGCAAAGTTAAATAGACTTTGAAAATATTCATATGTACCGAGACAGATGAGAGTTGCATTCGTACTTTAATAAAGTCGAGAATGCTTGCGAGTCACATATTTACCTAGCAAAAACTAAGCCCATTGGTTCGGCACTTGCATATAGCGGTTCAAATTCACTCAGTAACAGTGGCACAGTGGCGAAAATGCAGCCAAAAGCATCAGCTTTTAAAAGCTATTGAGTGAAGGTTCAATTCCTATTTGTCTAGCAAAAAAAATTCAATGATTTTTGTTGACCTTTTAACTCTGAATATATTACCTAAAAGCGTATTTTATATAGGAATGTTCTTTGAAATAAAATAATTTTATAATCCGTAACAAATGTAAATTAATTAGTAGAATTAATGTATATTTATCTTCGATAGATTATACTATATATTTAAATGACAAATATAAACAATCATTTGACAACATTTTAATTTTTCTGGACTAAAAGGCCGTTTGAAAACAAAAGTACTCAAAAACAAAAAAGTCTAGCCAATGATATATTCATATTTGTTGTTAAAATGTTTATGACCACATATAAAGTTTATCAAATATATTTAAACATTTATACAACCATTTTTATGATTTTAAGAGTTATAAAACAAAAAATAAATATTAAAAAAAAAAAATTGCGTTAAGGGCGATTTAATATGTCTCTGATAATAAACGCTCACGGTGTTATAATCGTTTCTGCGCTATGTGCCCGACGCGTCTATAGTTCGACCTTATACCAAATTAATTTGGCCGTTCGTTCACATATTCTACGTGATATGGTTTCGAATGTACCGCAGCAATAAAAAAGGCTTTATTCTGAAAAGATAGTAATCTCCTCGTGAGTGATCGTTGGACTTTGTACATTCTATTTAAAGATACGTGAGGCCAAGTACCATGACTTTATAAGTTTTTTACTCAATAAATATTTAAGTGTTGTTCACACTTTTAATTTTTCAACGCGACTATTTTCACCAAAATGCCAGGTTTGGGATCTTCCCAAGATGCCTACTTTGATACGACTAAAAAATAATAGTGAGAACAACACTTAAAAAAGTTATTATAGTAAATAAAAAAAAAATGAAATTTCTCTACGCACTTTCTGTTAATAGTATTTAGGTGATATGGAGGAGGTAAATATCACCTCAAATAAATAATTGAAGTTTCTTGTATTCTATTTGTATTGATGGGTTAAACTTTGATTGTAGATTTTGATCTAAAGGTTCCCTGGTTGATTCCAGTCCTGAAAAATGAATCCAACTCAATCCTGTATCAGTTACGTTGAGAGCGATTTTTATCTAAATTGCATATGTTAATAAAATAAAACAAAAAAGATTTTGAAAGACACGAAAAAAAAGTCAAAAACCTTTAAGTCCTCTTAAAATTCTGATAAGATTCCTAATTATGTAATTCAACATCTAATAAACATGAATTTAAAAATAATAACTGATGTTATTTAATTTTGTTTGCGTGTCTAATGCAATTCTTAAATTACGAGCTGGCGAAACTCGAAACTTAGTTCACCTCTGCTAGACGGAGAAAGAGCCATGCCGGGTCTTACTTTCTCTCTCTCTCTTATCGAAACATCAGGAATCTTCGCGGCTTTAGATGGGCGTGGTTAGATAAATATTTGATAAGTTTAATTGAAAAAGTAAGAAATTAATCTCGATAAAGCAGTTCCTTAAATATTAAACGCTTTTATTTTTAATTATACCACCAAAATATTGAAATATGTTTACTAATATTTATTTTGGCGTTTTTTCTCAAGCTGATCTAAATAAGTATTTAAAAAAAATATTAAAGATATCTTTATAAATATATTTGTAATGTACTGAAAATTTGGACTTTATATTAACATCGTAAACGGACTCAAATGCAATTTCCAGCTAAACATATCTGATATTATTATTATATGATAATATAAGTAAATTTCGGAAAAAAAAATATATTTTGAAAACAATACATATTTTTTAACAAAGCAAGTCAAAAAGTAACATCGGAATACTTTTTTTCAAAAGTTCTTGGAATAAATACAGCATTTTATTTCGCAGTATAAGATTTTATATCCAAGTACTCATGGGGTATTTCATATTATCCAACAGGTTGGAGGGGCTTAGAATTTCATTAATACCACATGAACATTTGATATTTAAACTATAAGTATTTGCAGTCATTTGTATTAAGAAAAGACAAACTACTTATTTTGCTATGTACACGTATTTCCTTTATTTTCAGAAAACTGCTTTTCGCACTATCTGTACATGAATTCTAATTGACGTTCCTGAAATTCAATCTTCGATATGGTTCAACAGTTGTTAGTGATATTTTATTTCATACTATTTAAGTTAACGCACCAAATCTGTTGGATAAACTTCAAATGCACACATCGGTTTATTGAATTAGATATATTGTATTGCTGAAAGTGAAATGTCTTGTTTATATTTTAAATATAGATATAATACCAATCCAAAAGTAACTTTCCACATCATGTCTTATTGACAGTTGGAAATATAATACGTCTGAAATATTTGAGTTCTCGGGTTGTTTCTTTTTATTTATATTTATGCTGGAAAATTCCAAAAACAAACCAGTATTTTCAAATTGATAAAACTTTTTGTTTATATATATATACATCAACGTATTTTCTTGGGTGAAGCCCTTATCAAAGGCATTTGGGATGTCAGTATTTCAGAAAGGTTGTTGAGGCTTGCGACTTATTTTCATAAATCTTAGTCTCATGACATCAAATAAATTATTGTTTTTTTTGCCACGCTTTTGAATTACAATATATATCTTTAAAAATAATTGACACAAGTTCAAAACCTTAAATCGTTATGATCTTCTATGAGGGTACTGGCGATTGTTTAGGTTCTTTTTCCGTAATTACTTGTTTTTCAGAGTCATCATGTTGCAATAGAATCCAAGTTTTAATTTATCCTGTAATTAATATATGAACGCAAATTTTAGATTTCATCCAGAATGTAGAGATGGTCTTATTTATTTTAGAGCTCTTTTTTAAATTTTCATGTTCAAATGAACATAAATCAGAAGACCTTTATGGTTTTAAATATTTATGATTAAAACGAAAATTGGGTTTCCCGAAGGAAAAAAGCTTCTCAAAATATAAGCTTTCTATGTTTTCAGTACTTCTTGTAAAATGTTTGTGTTTCTCCGTACTATATTTTTATATATTTTGTGACTTGAAATGCTTTCAGCATCATAAAAGGAAGAGGATCCTCTGTTTGAGCTGTCTCCCAATAAGGATCTTCTATACATAAGACTTTAAAAGCTTTTGTTATTAAAGCAAGACTTCGCTGGTTACAGCAAACTTTATTGAAAAATGTAAAACACCTCCTTATTATGTAATGAATAAAATGCGTTCTTCCCGGAGTAAAACAATGGATATTATCTAAAGTATTAAAATCTTTCATACTTACTTTTTTAAAGTAATAACGATTGGGTAAAAAGTAATCCTCATTTTATACGTAAATAGGATAAATATCCTACAGCTTTTAATAATATATTATATTTAATCTAACTGATTTTGTGTTAAATAATTATAGAAACTAAGTTTTTTCTTCATTAAGTTCAGCTACCTTAATTTTTATTTAAATTTTATGCTAAGTTTTCATAGTGACATAAAAATAGTACCATTTAATACGTTTATAATATATATTATAGTGACACCAATAATCACTATACATACTGAATGATTAAAAAGGCAATAAAACTGGCTAATTTATTTAACTTAGTTTACATTATTGTAAGAATTTTTTTTTTTAAATACCCTTTGTTAATAAAACTTATTATTCATAAATTTCCGCTTTTAAATAATTTTTAATCTGAAGCTTTTTTTGATGCGACTTTTAAATTGAGAGAGTAGGATGTGGTGTTTTTTTATTTAGTTTTTATTAATGTCTTTATATAACGCCCCTATTAAAAAGTAATGTAAATATTTATCCGTAAAAATTGTGAGTTTTTTTCCGGTACACAAAATGTATTCATACAGAAAACCTAAAACGTTTATACTTTATAGATTATTTTATAAAGAAATTCATATGAAGATCGTTGAATTTTTTTTATAAAACATTTGAATGTTTAATTTTTAAACTAAAATTATACTTATAATAAATATTTTTATTGAACTAAAATGTTGAGTTTCTAATGATACTGATCGAGAATCATCGATTCCTTATTTGCCACGTCCAGGCATACAATGGTTTAATGGAATTTTGCCAAATATTTTGTACTCAAAACGAATATTTGTAATATTGCCCTGGTATGCTAATAGTAAAAATCTAATACCCGTTATATATAAACAAATTTGATGCTAGTTTTTATTTGGATCAATTGCAAAAATTTATACGTGAACTTATTAAAAATATGTGTGAATTTTCATATTTATAAATGCCAACTTTTTACTATTATTGTAAAAAATTATTGCCAAAGCTAGAAAACAAATTATCCATCGCGTTGTCACAATATTTTATCGTGAAATCACAGCAGAGCAGGATTTCGTTCAAGGTACAGGCTCACGGCACACAAGGCCTGAGGATTAACGATTCTACTTGCTGATGCCAGTAAAAAGGAGACTGAAAGTAATTGTTTTATAACGGCCGTTGGAAGCGACAATCTCGCGAGTTTTCAGTAAACGATCGTTAAAAGGAATTTACCGTGTTTTAACGGGATTCGCCGTCTCGTAAACGACATTTTACCGTGTTGTGTCAAAATGGCTAATGATGGCTATATTGATCTTGCACTGTTGCTTTCTTAAATTATTTTTTAATGATTTTGTCAATCAAAGAAAATAGGACACTTTGATACTTTGTTAAGTATGCCTTATTAAAAAGTTATATCATTTCAAACACCCGAGCAAACGTAAATTAAAATCGAACCTCAGTACGAGCAAACAAGCAATTAAAAAGTTCAATCTTACAAACAAATCAATCGTACTCATTTAAAACAAATATATTACATAATAACACCTTTATAAGTTTGAAAGTATGAATAAAATAGCTCCCGTGAAAATCGAGACTCTTATAAGTTCTTAGTTACGTTCAAGGCTGTTTATAAGTAGACCATTGTACCATGAACCGGTATCGCTTTAATGCAGCTTCAAAAAGTGGTAATGTATATGAAAATTGAAGAAATAATTCAAAGAAGCCCTATCCTTGATGCTGGGGTGGAGTGGAGTTCTTGCACTGCATTGTGCGCGTTGGAGTAACGAGGCGTCCCCAAGCCGCGCAGCCTCCGGGACAGACAACAGCTTCGAGCATTCTCGGGCACCGCTTAGTGAAGGGTGTATCATTATGTATTCAGAGTCTGGCCTCCTCGACACGTCGGTGTGTTCTTTTCAAAACAGTTTAGGGCCTAGTTTAAATTTCTCTTTGAAAGAAAACCTCTGTTTAAATTGAAAATGTTTTGTATCTTACTGTACAAATTGAAAACAAAACGACACCTCTACGTGACACTTGCCCAATACAAAAGGATTTTAAATGAAAAATCTATATACATTAAAAAAAATAATAACTTGTTAAAAAATAGTAAAATGTTTGTTATGTTTCTCAACCTAACATAAAAAAATATGACATATATGTATTATAAATCAAAAAATGTATAAATTAAGTTGAAAAAAATAGATCTTCTTCTCTTTATGTTGCCTCTTCTCATAGGAGATGAGGCAACAGAACCTCCGGCTGCACCTAGCCAATGGCGAAAATTCCGCATCCACGTGAACTTCCTTCTTCCAATGCCTCTTTTTCCTTGGACTGGAGGATGCCTTGAAATGAAGGATGGATTGAAAAACAGACATGAAATACAAGTCTATTAATTTATAAAAATGCATACATAAATTTAGCAGTATTTATAAAACAAAGCATATTAAATATTATTATTACTGCTTATATTATAAAAAAAGACTTATCGTTGAATTTCTGAAATTATATTGATGCTCGAAAAAGTGCTTAAAATAATCCTAAATCTTTAAAAAGAATTTTTAAAATACTTGAAAAATAATATTCCGATGCACATTTATCACGCAAAACACGTTGTTCAATAAATAAGACGAGGCAGGTTAAGTAAAATAAAATAAACTATTTCCACTCCAACCTGGTGCCTTGTTTATTCCGCAGTCAGAGCCAACTATTCCCGGGGTATAATTTATTATTTCAGGATTTTTCCGTACACATTCTATTTTCCTGATAGCATTTACCTTGTGATGTCGGTTGTATTTCCCCCAAGGCAACGGACATTTGTGATATTAGGGAAAAGCTTGCGGGGCTTTATGCAATTATATGATTGTTAGAACAGAGAAAGGGTAAAAAGCTTTCATCATACTGTAACAAATAATAGAAGTATAGTTTTACCAGTAATATAATTCCGTCCCGGTCTTACATTTTCTTTATTGATTTCCTAATACTGTTTGTTTAGCTATTAAATTGTTTATTGTGCTAGTCGTTGGTGAAATAAAAAAAAAAATATTAAATCATAAAAAAAATATGCCATCCAAATATCTATACGTCTAAAAAAAAAGCTTCAGAGTATTTTTCTTTCTCTACATAAATTCATTGAACTACGAGTGTTTTTGAAATGGTCAGGGTAGATTTAATTTATATGATACTCATTGTGATATTTTAAATATAAGAGCTGCCCAAACAATGTTCTTTTACAAGTACTTCGCTGACTGAGAATTTCTCTCGATACATTGATTCTCGATAGTCTCGATTCTCACAGTCGAGAAGGCACAAAGATCAAGACTTGCGGTGAATGTGTGTCACGGGGATGGAGCGCCTGACGACCCCCGAGACTTCTATTATCTTGCAATCTTGCAGGGTGTGTGATAATGCCTCATGTATTTTCTCAATAGTATTGCTTTATATTACCAACATAAATCAAACAAGCTGACATATAAATTTGAATTAGTTAAACATTGTTATATACAATTAAATATAATTTTTTTTTATAAAATTTGAAAGTTTTCACTAAATGACATGTATTTTGGGACTAAGTTAACTTTTTATTTAATTAGAGTGATCAATTAAAATGTTCAATTTTCGTATTTTCAATGAAGGTTTTATTTCAAATTCAACTTATAGAAGTGAACTCTTCATATTTAAGTTATCGCTATTTGATTAGAATTCCACCTTTCTTTATATCAAATGATCTTTTAATTACCTAATTAGGAAACCTTAATTACTTAAGCATTTGATCTTTGGGTTCCTAATTGCTTGATTGGTACCAAATTACTAGAAATGCTGTTAATAAATTAAGTTATATAAATGAATTATCTTTAGAAGGAAATCTGATGTAATGTGTAGAAATTATAAATATTTTTTTATCTGTTACAAGTGCTGTGTTACCAGTACCTGCATTGTACTACAAGAATGCAATTTTCTCGTTAAGCGAGCTACTTCAGCCAGCTTTATTTGCCAGCTAGTCATTTAAAAGAGCGCAATATGTCACTACGGCAGCTGTGAACAAAAAATCTATTAAACAAGTTAAATTTGTTTACATTGGAATGCCGCTCTGTCTGAAAAACGAGCTTTATTGTTTCATGCTTCATTGCTATTTGTATTATTATTGCTCAGGTTCTTTAAAACACTTGGCTCAAAAAGCAATCGTTTGTGAAAGTATTTGAAATAATTAATATTTTTGGTTATCAAACCTATTGACCTGTTACGACAAGGCACATTGTCTAGTAAAATAATAAACATCGATCCTTTGATTTCAATTTTAAGTCAGATATTTATATGTCTTTTTTTTGTGAAAATGGATTATATAATCTGTTTTCTGTATAAAAAAAGTATTATTTAAGTACCTTCATTTTATATTCATGGAAAAATCAAAACTGAGGAACAATATTTTTATTTACCTAAAATCATGCCCAACAACTTTTTAAATAAAAAATGTTTTGATTTTTGTAAGTCTCAAACCAAACGCTAGCAATGATAAATTCCCCCTCGGCTCTTATCAAAATTGTTTGTTTCCGAATTTCGTTACTTATGCAAAAAAACATGAGTACAGAATATTTTAGTTCGGTCCCGGAATATCTGATCCCGAGATAATACCTTTTACGTCGAAAACTCGAAAAGATGAGTTTTTCATGGAATTTTCCGCGTGTCGTTGTCATAAAACAAGACTTTTCCGAGTGGCGAGACGTGGTAAAGTATGGCGATTTCTTTCACATCGTTAGAGGACTATTTGTCGGGAAAATTTAATAAGTCCCTTACGGTACAAAGGCGGTTCTGCTTATTTATTGGCACAGGCGACGATGTCGAGAGTAAAAAGGAAGATAAATGGCCGACCTTTTTCATGGAGTAACGCATGTACGTCGTTGTTTTATAGCGTTGATCAATGAATAACTTGTAAAACCGCCCTGTGATATCTTGGTTAAAAATATGAATTTTTGATTTTCTCGCGGATTTTTGTTGATTCGTTAATTTTCTCACGATTTTATTTAATCAGTGAAATTAGCTTACCCAATTCAAACTTTTTGCTTAATTTAAAATTTGTTTACCATAAATATGCTTATAACATTCACTACCTTCAACTTTATTGTACTTTTGGTTTGTTGATTGTGTATATTTTTCATGCAAAAATAAGTATTTATTTAACCTATCCAATTTTACTGTGGTTTTTAATAAGCGTAAATGGACTTTTTTAATATTGAATAATTACATAAAAATGCTTATATATTTTAATGTCCTCATTTTTAATAGATTTTTTTAAATTTTGATTATTAAATCTTGTTTTAAATATTTTACTTTGACACTTGTAATTTACATTACATTGTTTGATCTATATCAAGCTTAAAAAGTTTTAAAGGACTTTTTATAATTATTTTACAATTTATGGTAATAAACTTTTATATTAGCGGCACTTTTAGTTTTGATGGGAAGGTTAAATTGTCAAAGTGCCAGCAGGGACACGGTCACGATTATCTGAGATTCAGAGTTGATGCCAAAAATATCAAAAAACCGTTATATAAATTAACAGCGACTCGTTACGTGCAAACTATAGTTAGTTGCAAAATATAAAATAAAATTACGTAACATCTGAAGTACATGAATTCACAAGAGTTATCATTATTTATAGTTTAGTAAAAGTGCGCCAGTCGGTTCTAGTAAGTATTACCGTGGAATTATTTCGTTTCCCGGGGGCTAACTCAACCAGACACGACCGGACACGATCCGGAAGGTTAACTTGCCAAAGGCTGCCTAATCCTCCCTGGAGCACCTTTATCAATCCAAAATAAGTCAAATTTTCTATTTATTCTAGAGAAAAATATCAAAACGAAAAAACACATTCTGTATGAACAGGTAAATGAAGCATGTTTATAAATCTCATTAAAGATCAAATTTATATCAACGCTAATGTGTGGACTTTCATTCTGATTGGTTCCTACCATCAAAGTCATATTTAACTTTTAACATCAAACAACCCCTTCGTACGCGTGCTTTTGTTGATTCAATATTTCAAGTATGAATACTTGTTCAGGATTGTGTAATTACCATAAATTATCGATATGCAAGGATCAGAGGGATATTTATGGACCAATAAATTTACACTGAAGAATTATTTGATGTCGTGTTATTTAATACATTAATCGAAATGCGACCAATTTGTTATTGCTTATTTTATATTCGGTTCGTTAAAATACATGCAACATTTTAAAAATATTAAAAAGTATACATTAAAATCTTACGTCCTGAAACTATAACTAACATAGACACGTATTTATATAAATATTTTTTTAATTACTGGGAATTTGATTTTTGTTACTGTGGCCCCAATCTATAATAACGAGAGAATGATTTAATAAGTGGGCTACATAGTCAACTGTTTATTTCAAAATAAATTCTATTGCATCCAAACAAAGGCAATTAAGATAAGCTTCGATGATGGATGGTCAGTCTTATATCTTTTGAAACCCTATTCTATCAATCATAGAAACACCTGGAATTATTGTATATGTTTAAATCTAATAGATTTTTTCTCACGTCAAGCCTGGCGCTTTGAATACATTTATATCGCTTGAAGTATTTTAGACAGGTTTTTTCATGTATGGTTTTCATTAATTTGTATACCTTTGGAAACCAGGGAGATATTTTTAGAATACTAAATTAATTAATTTTGATTATAATAGTGAGACAACGTTGATATTGTAAAATTATATTTCTGTTCATAGATAAATATTTAAGTCTTTCGGGTGTTGGAATTGTGGCCGACCCCTTTTCAGGGAATAGGTACTCATATTTATATTTTCTTTGAGTAGAGAATAGGTTCGATAAACTCTCCTTCAGTTAACACGCTCCTCGCCTTGAATAGCTCGTCCTCCTAACTGTAAACTTGTAATAAAGCGTTGGTCGACATCGGTTGACATTTTTATCGTTCCAACCCAGAAGACTTAAGCCCACACATCAGCCTTTACCAAAGTCCAAAATTTGCAAGTATAAGTCTGAATAAGGCCAAACCCTTTTAATATATTTTGGCAAGAATACTAATATACTTAGAACCTTAAAATTCTCATAGAATTTATCGGGCTCGCTACATATCATATGTATATTAAAGATTCACATTCACATTAAGAGTAATATAAAAAATAGCATCATTCTACTTAACCGTAGACCTACTGTTGAATGATGACCTATAAATTATCTTATATTATTTTAATTTGGTTGTATTAAATATTGTAATAGTTCATATGTTTTAAGTACTTAAACCTTTTGTGTTTTTAGCTTAAGATGTTTTGACATGTGACCTCAAACTACGATCAGAATGAATTTTTATTGTGTTTTTCAGATTAAAAATAATTATAATCATTACATATTCATTAAAAAATCGAATATTAACAAACAATGTAATGATTTTTATACTTTATGTGCGCCTAATGCGCTTTTTATCCCCCGGCTTTATCTGGTAGTAAAAAAGCGATGAAGATACCTTTGAAACTTCAGTTATTTTCTTTGTGTTCTGAAGATATAAAAAAAACAGAAAAACCAAACAATGTACAACGTCATTATTTGATAAAGAAAAGATTAAATATGTACGTCTTCTATAGGAAACAGTCGTGTTATTAAAAAAATACCATAATCCCAAATGAAAACCACGTTTATAAACGATTTTTTTGTATTTTTCAATTTTGTTTTGAAAATAAAAAAAAAAATTTTGACTTATACTTATTGAGAATTTTACTGCTTAAACCAACAATAAAGTTTTTGTCTATTTTGAATATATTACAAATACTTACATTTTCGATACTGTTAAATGTTAATGTGTTCAAAATTGAAATTCTCCCCATTATACTGACCTGAGCTTTTTGCTGCAGGTTTTGCAGCGTCCGATGGAGACACATAGTAATCCGGCCAGGATTGCCTTGGGTGGGTCATTAAGCTTTCGTTTTATATAGAGGGTAGGTTAGATGAGGGTGTGTAGGGTCCATTGTTGCACCATCTCGTCGCCTGAGCACCCAGAGCGACAACCCCTGAGCGGCTTCTTTGTGCCAGGGGAGGGGAAGAAAAGCTTTACGCGAATGCGAAAAAAAAAAATGATCAGGAAAATGAATTGTAACAAAAATACAAATAAAATCAACCGTTTTAAAAAGATTGGCATTACTTAAATAGTAATATAATTAGCATTTTATTTATAATTAACATGGTATTTTTGTGTAACTTTTTTATTAGAATAAGACACTTATATTTTAATGAAATTTCCTTAAAACCCATAAAACTAAATACGATTGATACAATTATTTATAACATTCCTAATTTTTAGTCATTTTATTTTTTATGTCAAAATCAAACAGTTTAACCTGTTTGTATTTAAAGGTAAATACATAGTGACTCTTAACTTTGGGTGTAAATACACAGACAAGCGGTTTTAATCCAATTCAAAAACGTAATAAGTACTAAGGAGGTAGAGAGTTAAACATAATGCGTTAGGACAATATTATAATATTCACACTTAAGTACATTAACCGTCGGCTCCTTTTCTGTTTGTTAATCCTACTTCATATGCTAGTTTATTTGTTGGGGACCAACTAAATTAAGCTAACACATTAATTCAGTGGCACTATAATCTGAGTATTTATACATTTAACAATTCAAAACGCGATGAACTATTTAAAATAACTACGGGTTTTTGAATTAAGCAATATTTTTAAACCTTGTTTGTTCAGAACATATTTACCAATTAATTAGGTAGTAATTCTTTTTATTCATTGATTAAAAATTTACTTTTCACTCATACTCGTTTATTGTGATTTAGCGTGTTTTTAGGTAGTTTAAACATTTTGCATAGGACCAGGCAAAATAAATTTAATGTTTTAATATGAATAACCAAAATAAATATTAGTTTATGATTAAATATCCAAGACATTTTTTAAAAAAACTATTTTAAGTTAATAATATTCTTATTTATATTTTGTTGCTTTTTATAACGCTGCCTTTTATATTTAAGCCATTGCTAAAACAACGTCATACCAGGTTTTAATTTTTGTAAACTTTATTCTCTCCTAAAGAGAAGGTAACAGTGCAACACGGAAAACAGACATTTTAAATATTATAGTTGCATAAACATATATTATTTTGATTAAATTTTATGCGGTTGAAAGCAATTCAGCTGTTAGTTATGTTGTCAGCTTGCATAATATTTTCAGTAAAATATTCTTACACAGAACGTGAATACAAGTAAAGCAGGTCATACATATTCCTATCCGTCTCTTGAAAAACCTACACTTTCCAAAAAAGAGGAAGCTGTGCGGTTTTTTTGTTTTGTTTTTTTAAATTCAAAGTTTAAAAACGCCTTCTGTGGAGGTTAAATCTCACGGACAAAATAACCATTTGACTATAACATGCTTAGAATATCGATTTATTAAAAAAAATAGATTTTTCGTGGAAATCTTTAACAAATTTTTATTTTTTATTAAAAAAACAAATTGAAACCGGTTATCTTGTAGAACAAAGCAGAAGTAATATATTTTACTGAAAATTAACTTCTATTTTATTGTAGTTTTCATAAATGGTTTGCTTTCAGTACGATGAGTTTATCCAATGCATTTTAAGTTTCATGTATTTGGGTATTTAAATATTACACAAAAAATGCGTAGTTTTCATTATGAAATAACGTTCATTTTAATGCCTGTAAATTACAAATATCAAATATTTGTAAGGCTCTCAAAAGGCATAGCCCCAATAAAATATAAAATATCAGGTCTACAAAAATATTGAAACAACCATCAAAATTCATACCATTATAAAAATAAATATTTGTGATCTGTTTATAAAGTATTTACTTTAATGGTAATAGTTTTGATAAGTAGTGGAAAAGCACAAACACTCATGATTTCGAATCAATTTTCTACTTTACTACTTTAATACTCTTATTTCTTAGACTTAATCAAAAGTACACGAAACAAAATAGAGGTAGTTATGAAATCTAAAAATAACAATCTGCTAATTAGTGAGGTCTCTTATGTACCGATACACCGATGGTTTACGAATATGTCTTCGGCTCTCTTTCTGAAACACACTTCAGGTTCGGTTCCTTTCTTTTATACAAGAACGGACGATTAGATAAAGTGAATGCTTCAGCACCCGCAGCGCTGAGAGGGTGCATTCTTTTTGAAATATCCAGAAGATGACAATGCACTTCTGAAGGAAATAAAACAAACCAAATGTACATAAATATTCCCTTTTGCGCGCTATGTTGTACAAAAGACGTTCAAGCCAAGAAGTGGCATGATTATATTTATTTGAAAAATATGCAAATAATGTTGAGTATTTCCCTTTTTCTTCCAAGACTTTTAATAACAACAAATAATACAAATTTAATAAATACTTCATTTTTCGATTTATATTTTATTGCTTAATATTTCATCATTGATCTGTCAAATAATATGCAATTTTGAGCTGTTTTTTAATTATATTAAACCTAGTGTAATGTATAATATATGGAAATTTTATTTATTATTTACTTTATTTCGGTATTCAGCTTATTTTAACTAAATTTAAGTAATTTAAAAGATACTTTGACATTATATTTATTATTATTAAAACATAGTGCTGGTGCTTAAAAAATATAACGCAAAAAATGTACCTTCTAAGAGCGGCAATATTTCTTTTAGTTATTAAAGCGATGTTAAGAGTCTTAAAGCCTTTTGAAAGACCCTGAAATGAAACATGCAAACCCTTTGGAGAGTAAGAGCTTGCAGTTTTAAAGATTTTTCACGAAAGGGCCATAATGAGTAGTTGAAACCTCAATTACCGTTAAAGCATGCTTTTTTACCGTTAAAATGCACAAACGGGTGATAAATAATTGAGTCGATATATATTTCTTATCTAGAATCATTAAGTACTTCCAATATTTTTCAATCAGCAATATAAAATATTGCGCGTTGAATTTTTATAATTCACGTTTTCATTTTTTGTACCGGCAAAAATAACCTCGCATTTACTGTGACTATTCACGATATATTCGTTTAACTTTATATTTAAATAACACACATGAATAACCAAATGACTACAATTATTATTGTTTGTAAGTGCTTTTGTCTTACAAATGCCTCAAATGCTTAAGACTTAAATAATCGATCAAATAACAAAGTATCGAGTAACTAACAAATATTAATTGAAAACAAGGTCTTTTTAAGTTATTTTTGGATATAATGAATAATTGTAAGTTTCAAGCAGTTTATTATTGTAACGAACTGTGACTCAATTCGAGGTTTTACTTATTTGTATTGATGTATCTCTTAACGATTAAATTATTCGGTTCATAACAAAAATCGATAGCCCAAAAAAGTCTTTATAGTAGTTATAATATGTAAATACTAGTGCTTGTGGATCGATAAAATAATATTGCTCTGATACAAAATCATCTCAAGAACCGAGAAACATAAAAATAAATAGTCAGGGAATTCACTCACTGGAGTCACAAAACTCGCCCTTGAGGACACTGAATAAATAGTAAATTACATATTTTATGAATCTTTGATAAAAAAAAAACTGGTCAATTCGTAAAAATCTATGGTGAGAAATCGTAAACATATCTGGGCTCTTGGATAAATTGATTCTATAGTTGAAAATATTGAATGCTTTTTTTTTGTTCTAAATTTCTTAATGCTGTAAAGCTTTTTTTATATTTCAAACATTAAAAAAATTCTCACAGCTATGTCTTACTGTAAAAATTGACAATAAAACATTTAATTAAAATATGTTTTTAATTTAATTAACATACACTAAATTGTGAAACAATTGACTAGTAAAAAAAACTGTGCTTATATTTTATGATACTGGCATGTTATTCAAACAAAAATTGTATAAAAACACGTTATTCTTTCTTATGAATAACCAAATAAAAAGCAAAATAAAATGAAACATGAAAAAATATATTAAACTGATTAAGGTGGAGCATACTTCTTTGTGTGAATTTTATTGCCTTCAAGTGTAAGCCTTAAAATGTTTTTTTAGATCGTGAAAAATCAAGTGCGCTGAAATTAATTTATTTTGATGTTTGAATAATCAAAACACAATTGATGTTTACACCCACAACAACAAATCACTCTGCCAATACATTTCATATTGATGTACGCCTAGTATGATTTCCCATCATGGATGCGAATACCCAGTATCCATCTTACTTTGACTTATTGACGGATAAACCATATACTGAATACGAAGTTTACATAACAATGTCGGATGAGCTTTTAGGGACTGAAGACCAATTAAAAAGCTGTTTGATTCCAGAGCTCCCGGATCGAGCCGGACTAACAGGGTAGGCTTCTCTACTTACATATAGATTGCTATTTAGAGTAAAGGTCGATCAATATTTTACTAAAAAGAAAGATGTGAAGATATTTACAATATAAAAAAGCAGCTTCAATATGTAATAAAAAATAACATAAAAAGACAGTGAGATTCTTAGTTTTTCATTAGTCAAATTAAATAAAACTTAAAAATGTCTTTTTTTTATGTAATAACGTACCGAAGCATGGTGTGACAGTGAATAATTAATAACTAATAAAACTAATCAAAATTTAAAAAGAAGTAACATTTTTTAAATAAACATATTTTGAGAATGTTAACGATGAATCAGTAAAAAACGTTTGCACACAAAACACAAATTGCACAAATAATTAAGACGTACGGATTAATCTGTAAATGTTGATTGCTGCATTACAGGCTGAGTGAAATTACTTCTGGCTATTGTTATCCCAAAATGTACTAAAATGCTAAACCGCCTGACTTGGGCCACAGAACTATCGACTTCTCGACAAGTCAGAAAGGCAAAATAGGTCACAACGCTTCCAGCTGACACCAACAAGTTCCCTTGGAATCTATAAAATAGCCCTTATTGGTTGTATTGCTGGCAATTTTGAGCTAAAATTTATATGTATTGGGTTAGTATATATACTTGTGTGTATGTGTCATAGTCGTTTTAAAAGATATTTTAGCCCAACTTATCTACAAGTATTATATTTTTTACGTTCCTGGAAAATTTTGAGGGCAGACGTTCGTTAAATTTAATTTAATTTTTTAAATAAAACCCAAGCCGACATAAAAAAAAAACAAAAGACTTCCTGAAAGCGGCATGTTGTAGGTTGAGTAGAAATAATGTTCATAAAAATACACATTAAAGTTACAATAGATATAAACTCCAATTCTTTATTCAGTGGAGCCTTAAAAGTTTTCATTATTTATGTTACAACCCAAACAAACTTCAGGCATAAAAAGAAATTGGGTTTATACTGGGAAACGAAAAACGTAAAAATCAATCAGCATCTTTAAAGTACTTTAATTAGACGCACTTCACATATTTCAGTATATTGTGTCTTTATATACATACACAAACACACACACACATATATATATATATATATATATATATATATATATATATATATATATATATATATATATATATAAAACACACACATATATATATATATATATATATATATATATATATATATATTAGGGTGTCCCTTATATGACCAAAAAGTTTTTTTTTTCAAATTTCGAAATGGGTACCCTCTACTTTTTTTAGTAATGCTATAAGAGTCTTAAATATAAAATTTCATCTTTCTAGCATAATTGCAACCAGTGCCGACCGAGCTTCAAAGTTTAGTAAAAAACGTGTTTTGTCTTGATATTTCGGTCTGGTATAAAATCATTATAAATGCAATAAATTAAGTGAATAATAGTAAAAATTCAATTAAATGAACATTAATCTTTAATCAAAAACATAAAGTAATAACAATCAGTCAGGGTAACTTTTTTATAGAGTTGTTTTTTTACAGTCCGGATACAATTTTCTATGTTCCTGGACACAGCGCAGCAAGAACTGTTTTTGTTCTTCTTCAGCCGCGATAAGTCCGTTAAAATCTTGCATCATTTTAACAGCCCTTTCAGCAGTATCATTCACAACCCTCAAATAACTTATTTTTCTTTTAGCTTCCACAAAAGCACTATTATTATTCCAAGAAGATACATCTTCCTTTAGAAAACTGTCGTCGATCTGCAGTCGTGATAAAAATTGTTTGCTCTTTTCCGATACGAAATCATCCAGTGTTTTACAAACATAAGCAAACACCGTAGAGTCTTTTTGTCCTTCGCAGTTATTCTGCATTGTGACTGAAGTAAACACATTTTTAAAGAATAGATCGCTCTCGCCATCCAGCGTGCCTGATGCATGGCTTTGGGGGGGCTTAGTTTTAATTTTTCCTCTGAGTCTCCTCCCAAAAATATTACGCACAGTTCGACCGATTTGCGGTAGTCATCTCTTACATAACCTTTGTCTAATTCTGCCTTATAAAATAATAAAAAAGCTTGAATGTCTGTCTCGGCAACACGTTGTTTTACGAAATTAAGAGATGGTTCAATGTTACTAGCGTCGATGTTTTTCCAATTTTCTCTGAACTTTTTAAACATTGGAGTATCTGGGCTACTAGTAATTTACTTAATTTTGCTTTCAAAGACAGCTTTTAAGACCAATTCATAAACATGATGACGACAGACGAGCAGCAATTCTCTTCCTAAAGTTTCTCCAAAATAGCACAAGCTCCATTGAAACGGCCAGTATTGAAAGCTGTTGTGTCGCAGCACATTATTTGTACTTTATCGTGAAGGTTCTAGTCAAAGAGAGCTGTTGAGACAGCCTTAGCTTGATGTTTTTCAAAAGAATGTTCTAGTTTTGGCACTGCAAGAAGCTGTTCCTTATCGTCAAACGAAGCAATAACTGGCAAGCGTTCTTCTTTAGAACTTCGTACATCTAACCCGGGTAATAGTTTTCCATCCCAATGGACTGTGACTACGTCGGGTACATTACTTCCAAAGAAGTCAGATTTTATTGCTTCTGCCCTTGATTTTCTAGTTTCAGCAGCTAGTGGTTATCTTTGTCTTACAACCCTTTCCTCTTCTTCCAATCGTCGTTGTTTAGATCTATCTTCTTTTTCCGACAATTTTTTATCAACACCACCTAAGCATCCTGGTCGATCTGGCTCTCTCTGTTTCATTAAAAATAATTTATCTTACTCTATTTTCATTCTCTCAAAAGCATCAGCATGTGCAATATCAAACAAATTATCAAGATCAATTTTGAAATTGTTCTCACGGCTCTTGAACGTAACCTGAGTTTTCTTACAATTTTTTTTGCAACTCTCTCCAAACATGATATAAATCAACAAGTTTCTTCACGCAGTTAGGATATGCTCTTGTTGGAATTCTTGTTTTTTCCCAATATATGATGCACTCCCTAATCACAAGATTTGCACTTTCACTAACAATCAGTTTAACTTCACGAATATTGTAAAATAGGACCGAGGGAATTTGTCGATTAGATGGTAATTTTGCACCATTTATTTGATATCTAGGCAAACCGATAAGGAAATTATTTTGTTTATCACTCCGTAATTCCACCGACATGTTAACGCACTAAACAATGGAGCACTACTAATCTCAAAAATCACGTATGAAATGACAAATAAAACATGCAGTTACAAGTCACAGCGCAGTACTTACGCAACTTGTATGGACAAATTAAAATCGCAAGTCGGCACGGGTTACCGTTTATAAATCGAACTAATATTTTTTTCTAGACAATATAGGGTTATTACTAAACTTTTAAGAAGGTACGCGTAAAAAAATATTGAACTTGAATTTTAAGGGACACCCTAATATATATATATAAAACGTTTATATTAGTAAAACGTTTAAGTTATATTTTGACTTCTCGATTGCTGGCGTAAATACTTGGCATAAACAAGGTTTGGGTATGTGCGAATTCAATTTTATCCAATACTTATTTGCTTTGCTATTTATGAAAATCTAAATGAAAATTACTTATGAGTTTATTTTTATACCATCAGACATAATAAAAAATATTTAAATAAAAAAACAAAATCATATATATTTTGTATTTTTAAGTCATAAATCAAATATAATTATGTATTCGTAAAATCACCGAAATATTTCCACTATATTTCAATTAATTAACGATTGACAGTTTTTTTAAATATTGCTAAAATTTTGCTTTAAAACCCGTTGAACTGAGCCTGATAAAACCCATGTCATCATTTTTATTACATGGCTATTAATAATTTATATTTCTCTCAGGCACCACCAATAAAATAAATAATAAACAGATACCCATCTCACCTAGAACTCAATCGAGAGTAAAATGGCAAAGACTGTCAGGTCGTGAAATTTAGTGCAAGATGTTAGGAACTATCTCACTAGGCATACTCAAGGAGGTCACATCTGAAGGGTAGGGCGGGGGTTGAACGAGCAGAGGTCATATCTGGAAGATAAACGGCATCGGTTCATCTAAGATAAAAAACTATTGCCTTTTTGTCACCGTATAGGATTTAATTTAGAAGCAATGCGTCAACAGAATTTATATGATTGTTTCTAGGCTTTTTTTATATACTTTACTCATAAGCAATAATACAGTATCTTTTTACAAAAAAATGTAAACACATGTATAATTTTATCTATATAGAGATAAAGATAATTTTTACAAATAAAAATGAAGGAACACCAATAGTTACATATCAAATGAAAACGAATTCTTATATGTATTATTTGGCTCAATTTTTTTTTAAATCAAACTGCATTTATTAATATTCTGATTTAATATGCATATATTTTCAATTACTTTCAAACGAAATTCGTTAACACAGATATTCGAGAACATGTTCTAATTTTATATTACCAAATAAACATGTAAGTCTGTAAAGTATTTTCAGACAAAATAAAGCAATTTTCAGGAACCATTAGAACAAAACTGTACACGTTGTAATCAAAACGTCATTTTACATCAGATAAACTTCAAAACTTAAAACGAGATTTTCCAAATCAGTTTTTCCATACATTTGTTTTATAAATAATAACTTTAAGCATTTAAAAAAAATATATGATTCAAAAAACTGCTATTTCCGTTTACGCGGCTTAAAAAATTCATTAGGCCTCAAGTATTACAAATTTTTAAAACACAATTTTTTTCGATATATTATTCATTAGCGGAGTTTTATGAATTTTTTCAACTAATTTAGAATACTTAGATAATAAAGTTAACATACATAATGAATTATGTTTTTTTAGAAAAATGTAACGAAAAAGTAATTTTTCGACAATTTTTTATTACTTTTAAATTACAATTTTTATTCATTTAAAATAAACTTCGAGTACTAAACGTTTCAATAAAGGTGAATATTCAATAACTCCACGTCGATTAAACTTGCAAATAATATCTACAAACATAATATTTTGAAAACTGCCGTGCACAAGATAAATGAAGTTTGAACGAAAGTCAAAACGAACATTTATTTGATATTGAAAAATGATCCCCCAGTATCATTTACGTGATGAAACTATCAACCGTTCCCCTAAAACTCATTCAAACGATCTTCAGCCCTGTCACGGACAACTCATTTGAACGTTGACATGAATTTCGTCACCGTGTACGTTCTTCTATGTTACATCGTAAACAATATATTATGAAGTGCCATAAAATGATTAATAATATCAAGCATCACGGAGTGAAGCGATGTCTGAAGACAATAATGGGCCCATAGTCTCCTAAACCGGGGATGCGGCAAAGGAACGCTGTGTCAGGTACGCGTGAAATAAATAATCACTTAAACTTTTTATACCGAGAAATTTGTGATAAACGATAAAAAGAATTTGGACAGGTAATGTAACAAAACGCCCTCTTCTCTTTAGGCTGGCACTTTTTTCAACCCTTCAGGACTCTTTCACTGCTATCTCATACGCTTCGTATTTATCATGGCGTCTGTGCTGAAGAGCTCTAGTGTCAGATTTCACCCCTCCAACTTTCTATGGAAATATAGGCACCGCGTTGGCATAGTATAAAAATTTATAATATATTAATAAATATATATGTTTAAATATATACAATATATTGATGCTTAAGTTGGAGATGCATATCAAAATTTCATGAATAAACAAATTTTCCAATTCGAAACCTGTTACATCATTGGATCAGTCTACGTTTGACTTATGGTTTTTATTTTGTTTTACGTAAAACATTGAGGGAATAACATATTATAAATAATGTATTTCGTTATTTCTACTCCCCCACAGTTTGATAATAATGGATTATACTAAGGGGTCACGAAGAGCTTTACTATTATAAGCAGAATCATTATTTATTCCTAAAACCGTATTAGAGAAAACGAAATAAAAGTACCTTCGTTAAAATGGCAAATTGTTTGTGGCATTTTAAGGGTTTGAATATACGCATGCCGATACTGATTATCTACCAGTATGCCATTATCTGCCATGACCTGAATTAAATTTGCAAAAAAAATTGCAAATATATATATATATATATTTGTTTATATAATATGTTTGCATAAACATAATAAAAAAATCTGCTAGATAACTGAGAGTGTTTTTTGTATTTTAAATTGACACAGACAAATGTTTTTTTAATAATCGTCGTTTTATTTTGTAATTTATATTTCTTTAATTTTTTATAATTTTAATTAATATACCTATGATGTTTCATAAAATAATGCTACTATTCTAATTATATATTAAAATTTTCGTATCGTTAATATGTATAGTATTAACTATATTTGATATAATTTTTATACTTTTTAATAAGTATAAAGCTCCTAGCCCTATCGAATATAAAATAATTAAAAAAAACATAAATTCTAATAATTTAATTTAAAAAAAGTATTTTTTAAATATTTTTAATGTTTAATAGTTAAATTTGATAAATATAGTTCTTACGAGCCAATATAAGCAATATATCAGATAGTTTTCAAGTGATATGTCCAATTTTGTGAAAATCAGGCTAATACTTTACAGTCTTTCTGATTAATTACCTCCCCCTCTCGCCGTGTAACTATTTGGAGGCAATTTACGTGGTAAGTCTTACGGAGACTATAAAGTTTGTCGTAGACGCTATCAAACCATCGCCATCGATTTGGATTTTAATAGAGATAAAGGTCCATAATGGGCCAACACTGGTAAACATAATCGAGACTTAACTATATCCAATGTCTGTTTAAAAGTAATCAAATTAAGAAATTTCACGTTCAAAACTATTGTTACGATCTTCAAGATAATCTATATTCCAAAAATGTCTACTTTAACTTTTTAACATTACTAATATTCAAAGAATGTATTTTATACAAATGTTTGAATGAGAAAGTGTTTTTATGCTGAAAATATATAAATATGAAACATATATAAATGCAATCGTCTCTGATCTAGTAATTATAATAAATATTTTGTGGTTTAAATATGTACATAAAGTGCAAGTGTTTTTGTCAATTTAAAAAACCTTTTGAGAGTTATGGTTATACCATAAAACTGTTAAATATACTTCACATGTAAAAATCCATATCATTTTATGTGAAAAACCTAAATGCGGCTCTAAAATGTATTTATTGTATCCACAACATGGTTTCGTGCTATAAAACGGGCGTAAATTACATTATAACACTGAAATCCGACATTGAGAGGTTTTTAGCATCCCCTTTTTTATTGACTGGGATGCACGCTGAAAGAAAATAAGATAAATCTTGCAAGTCTACAGTTTACCGGCTTTATGCGCAATTTTCGTGCATTAAACATCGCCCTCCGTAAAAAAAAAACCTGTAATGCCAATGAAAAACATGCTTGGATGATGATGACACCATCGTGCAAATACCCTCCCCATTTTCTCCGTGCCACATCTTTGCCCGTTCCTTCCGCCATGTCACTCCATCGACGTGGCTTGTCCATTATCACGTCAGTACCATGAATCTGTGAAATACATCTGTGTTTCGTGTTTGTGCCGCGTGCTTTGCTTTTACACCTGTGCAAGAAACACGAAGTGTTTGTACTTATTCCTGGTTACGTCATTTTTATCCTCTAGAGATCCTATAAATAGAAGTATTTTTGCTTAGAGATTCCAGGTTTTGCTATCGTATTTGAGTTTATGAATAAATAAATATTTTCTTTTTGATTTATAAATATAAATAGATCATGAAATGGTTTTTTGGGCATTGACCTGGATAAATCTTATTTATAATTGTTGTGTTTGATTTTTCATGTTTATTATTATGTGAGTATATTATCTCAGTTTCTGCAAACAGATAAGAGAGTTATTATTATCTTACATTGTTTTAATTTATTTTTCGCAAAGGAAGACAAAATTATCCACATTTAAAATTAACATGATATACTTTGCCATAATTGCTTCTTCACGGAACTGGTTGTTACATTACTGCTTGTTGGGTGAGTTGAGATTAAGTTGAGTTGAGTAAATTATTTTAGATTTTACAAATTTAGAAACCATCAAGTCTGTAAAATTACATTAAAAAAATATTTAATTATTATTAATGTTGATTAGTAAGATATATCACTGATTCTGGAGTTGATTGATTTTGCTCTTTATGACAGATACGAAAGCCTACTTGCGGTGATTCAATTTTAATTAAATTTTACTTTAGTCATTAAAAGAAACATCAATGTGTTAATTAACAGTCCAAAAACTTTCATATAATGTTTATCGAACTATTCAAATTTACTTACATTTTTGTTTAAAACAATTTTTTTCGATAGCACTAAACCTTGATTATACAAGCATAAATTACCATCATACAATTTTTTTTTCAAAATTAGCTTTCTAAACTATTTTTTAACGCTAAACCATACTGAAGTGCATCAAATTTGCTTTGTTTGATATATTTTCAATATTATATTCTTCATATTACGCTATTGACTTTTAGCACGATTTCGATCGTAGGTCATGACTGTCAAGGACTCAGAGGAGCTACTCAAATCCAACACTAACAAAACGTAGAAAAAAATAGTGAACTAAAGATGTAGACTATAAAAAAATACGTGCTTCCAATTTCGGCGTCTGGCGATCAGTCAGTACATAGCATCGAATTATCAGCTGCCTTTGTCTACAGCTCCTCGACATATACCCATAATCCTCTTATTTTATTTTTAGACGATGGAGCAGCATTAAACCTACAGAATTTAATATAATATTGTCGTAATTTAAAATTATTGCGTCGTTGAATTATGAAACATTCCATAGTAACCGCCGAGCTCACCACCGAACTTGGTATTACATCGAATGGTGCTATTTTTATAGAAGCTTTCTCACACATACACGTTCACGAATTAAGGACTACTAATACAGTAACTATACTTTTTCTTCTTGTAAAAACCTATAAATAATTTAAGCCGCAAGAAAAAATACAGAGAAAAGTCGTATTTCTTTACTCATTCGTAGGTTGTTTTTTTTTTAGAAATAAAATATTCACTCATTTGTGTTTATGTTTAAACATTACGTTCTGGGTTTTCGTATCTGTATTTAAAAAGAATCGTCAATGTAATATCACCCGCAAAAACAGATTACTCGTCGGGTAAAATACGTGACCGTACGAGAACTAATGCCTATCTTTTTATAAAAGTGGGCATTTCTTTTAAAGCTTTGTTTTTATGGAACAAAAATCCAGATATATATATTTTTTGTAAATACAAAGACTCTGAAATACAAAATAAAATCCTTGTATGTATGTAAGTCTTAATTACAGCTTCATAATTAAAGTAAATTTCTATCGTCTATTTTTGTTTTTTTTATTGTAGGACCGACCTGTGAAATATTTTAATATTCATACCCGATTTGATTTATATATATATATTTTTTGGTTATATGAGACTCTCGTGTATTCTCGGCGAGTTCAATTTGCTCAAACTAAATATACCCGGTCCTATATATCTGTCTAAAAATATCGATCATCCATCCAAGCAACAAATAGCGACCTTTTTATATATGTTTGTGATATGTCAGTCAGAAGGTTTTTTGTTGGTATAAAATATTTAGCATAATTTAGTTTGACCTAAAAAATTCCACGTCCGGTGTGTAGATGGTGATATGGTGAAAAAAAAAAAAAGGTTCTTGTCACTGAGTAAGAGACAACTACTGCAAATGTATGTGGAAAGGAAGAGGTCGTCCGTCGTACGAAATGTCAGCCTGCCAGGAACAAATATACACTTGGTGAAGATTTCTGATTACTCGTGTATATATGTCAGGTGCTTAAGTTGTTTCTTGTTCTTGTCTTTTGTTATTATCTACATCGAAAGATTTGAGATATTACTCAAAATTACTTTACAGTGTCTAATTTAATCTCTTTAACGCCATTCAAATGTCCTACTTTAAATAGATTAAAATAATGACATGACGTGAAATTCACTACAATGCTTGAAAGTTATTATAAAAAAGATGAATAGCAAATTTCATTGAGTCGTATCTTTAATCTTTTCTCATTAAAAGGATTTTCATATCTGATTTGACTTGAGTCATTCGGTATTTCACCATTTTGTTTCCTTTAGTTTTTATTTATTTTTATTAACGAACAATCAATGTATAATTCATTTTCACACGCGGGATATTTAAACAAATACATTGTGTTTGTTTTTAAAACAAATATTTTCAAAGTTTTCAAAATTGTTTTTATATTTTTTACTTGATGGCTTATTTGGAATAAATTTTTAAAATATATTATTATCGACAAAAATACGTTTATGGAAACAACTGAGTCGCTTATTATTATTTTAATTTGTTTTTCCTTATTGGGTCTAATGTTAACAAAAAAATGTTCAAAAATAAAAAGTTTTTAATACATTTTATATATAAAAATGGATTTACTCTTACTTGATATTTATTTCGTTTCTATAAGTTTATGATAAAATATAGAGCTTAAGGTAAAATTTTAACTATGAAGATATTTAAGAAGACAATAAACTTAGCTCTTACCATTGGTGTTCCACATTTAACGATGATTGAAAAGTATACTCTTGTTTAAGTAGTATAACCCATTAAAACTTAACTAGCCTGAGGAATTATTTGGCTATTATTTTGAATTTAAAATAACGGTTTTAATGTGAGGTGTAAATAGTTCAAACTCTCTAATTTTTGGTAATATAATTTATAGTTTTTATAAAAATTATTTTTTAGTTAATTCACGTGATTTTCATTTGTTTCCCACAAAAACATCACATTAATACAAAAAAATATATATAACTGATGTGAACATGGAAGGATAAGCAGAAATGGCTCGCTATGTTTCCGTTTTCCGTTTGTTGAATTTTTTAAATTTAGTGTATCTCCCATGGCCTTCCGGTGGAATATTTATACACAAAGTTTATATTATCTACGGAAAATATATCCATTTTAAATATATATTTTTAATGTACTCTCCAATTAAATGTCTTTTGATCAATTTCTTCAGTTCTTAAGACTTAGTTAGTGGTATTTTTTTTAACTTTTTTTTTTAATGTTTTTTTTGTAAGCAACCTTAATCAACACAGGACACAAAAACCGTTTGAATTGTAATTATTTTTTTGTTACAGTGGTTACATATCAGAGCGTGTAAAAAATATAGTCAGAAATATATTTTTAGGATACTTAAGATATTTGTAAGAAAAGTGACAGTATTCAGATTCAGAGGCTTTTTGTACAAGCATCGTAGAAGATCAGTTCTTCCTAGCTCTTACAGCAGTTCCCCGAAATTGGCAATCGGGAAAGAAATCAATCTATTGTAAAGTTTGCAAACAGCTGGAGGATTTTGCTGACCGTTCTGTGACTTTGATTTATTATTGGAACCGGAACGAATGGTATCAAATAACGAAGATGGCTTATTTTTGTTTCAGCGTATAAATTATATTTTTCTAGCTATTAAATTAATTATAGTACGACGTTTAAAAATCTTTTCGCTTTCTATTTTTCTAAAAATAATTAAATTCAATGTTGAAAGTTTAAAAAAGATGAGTATTTATATAGATTTTAAATTGAGTTTCAAATATTTTTTTTACAGATTCTATCGAAAGCTCTTATGATTTTTAAAAAACTCTTGTTTAAAAGTTGATACAAAGAAAATACTTCAATACTTATATTTATTACAAAATGATTTAAAATAAATATATTTAAATTTAAAAGTAAAAAACAGTATGTGATAACTTGAATGGTCGGTAAGACCATAATTACGATTGTTAAAAATAGTCTTAGTTTTCGTAAAAAATCAATTTTGTAATATTGATATTGTATTATATTACAATATATTATAAAAGCAACTAACAATTCGGGTTTTTTTTTAAGAGAGAACTCGACAGCTTCATATTTAAATATAATTATAATTGCTATTTAAATGTTGACATTGATAAAACTTTTCCAATAAAAATTCTAAGAACTTTTAAAAATTAAATATTTACGTGACAAAAACATAAGGACTGAAGTATTTATTCAAGAATTTAGTTGAAACTTTAGTCCTTCTTACTAAAACATCATCACTATTCGAAAAATAACTCTTAATTCCACTCAAGTTTCCCGAGTAAAAGATATCAGAGCTCGTGCGCCTTTATACCGGAGTGTTTTCACAACAAAAGCTCCCGACGCCAAGTTTTCAACGGCCAATGATTTATCGAACCCAACCGGCGTTCATTAATCACAATTGGTGGGGCTGAAGAACAAATGTTCGCGTCATTCGAAGCCTCGCTTTTTTCTCGAAACTGAATCCCGACCGGGTGCAAGATAGAGGATTGATTATACTTAAAGGCGCTCAACACAAATGAATTAATCGCTCTTGCAGCAAAACGCGTTTATTCACGTTATGCTATATTAATGCCATACAATATTTCTCTTGGTATTGTTACTGGTAACGATTTGCTGGATCTATTTGAATATATATATATATATATATATATATATATATATATATATATATATATATATATATACATCTTCAAGCTACGAAAAAAATATTCATTTGCACATCAATCGTAAATCAGTCACTAGATATTAACGAACAACGTTAATTTAAAAAAAATATTTTAAACATGCAATACAATGTGTTTAATTTGTCAGTGTTTGAGTATAAGAGTTAAAATAAACATTTATTTAATGAAAGCATTTTCTTAGGTGCTAAGTCGTTTTATACTGTCGGTCTTTTTTTAATACCGACAGTATTTTAAAATTGAAAAAAGTCGCCTTATAATAATAAACCATTTTTTTATATTATTTTTTTGTGTGTAAACTCCTCTAGTACTAAACTGAGAACATATAAAATCGTGATAATATGCCTCGACTTTATATCCTAAGCATGGTTTTCATTGGTAACGACCGATAAAACATATTATGCAGGTACACGCAAACAATACTGATGATACTATTATGAATAAATGTCACTACAAAGCTTCCATAAAATTCATACATTTCTTTGTTATTGGTTTTTTTTTTTTTTAAAAACTGATAAATTGCCTACCATTTTCAACAAAAAATCGCATACGAATGAACTGTCACTCTTCTGGCTTACCAATCGCTGAATTGGTAAATAAATTTCACATATTGGTTTGTATTTACTTGCGTCGCCATTGTAAGCAATCAACAAAGAATTCAACTACTTTGTGATCAAAAAAAAAAATTGTCAATATTTTTTTTTGAACACATAGCCTTTTCAAAATTCAACTATTCCAATGAAAATTATACTCTCTAAATAAATAAATTAAATATGATGTAGACAAGTTCAATATATTATAAATTGTAATAAAACACAAACTTGAACTGTTAAAATTAATTCGATTCAGAGATAAACGTATTTTCTGAGTAATGGTTTGAATAACATAAATATTTAAATATAATTTGATTCTTTTGCTTGGTTGACATGAACTTAATAACATATTTATTTTGTAAATATTTATCTCGCGATGATTAATATTGTTCGCATTTTTTCATCTCTTCCTTAATCATTTACATTTTAAGTAAACTATAAACTTTTATTCAATAATTTATTAAAAAAAATATTTTTTTTCATTGCGTCAATAATGACACTCATGATTTAAAATCGTACAAATAAATATTTTTGAGCTCCGATACGTCTTTCTTGCTTCAAAGTCAATATTATTTTAATTAAACTCTACGTTTAGTTTTATAATTTAAACTAAATATTTCAACGAACAAAATATGAATTTATAGTCAATTTTTTTTTGGTAGAATAATGCTTAGTAAAACAAACTTTTGACGAACATGTTACCTTGAATTAAACTGGGAATAGCAGGTTAAAAAAAATTAATCTCCTTGATTTTAAATTTCTCAATGATTTAAACAAATTTTATTTTCACTGACAATTAATAAATTTATTGATTTGTTACAGACTTTGCTGCTGTAGTGTGATATTTAATAGGTAAGTAAAACAAATATTAATATATACTCGTAAAAAATAAACTGTAATGAAGGCTTTTATAAATTTATTTGTACGATTTTACTTAATTTATGTAGTCATGTTCTCTGTGTTTCCAAATAATATGTGTATGTTCCTATTATTAGTTATCGTAGACCTCTCCATAAGATGAGAACGTCTGTTTATAAATCAAACATTGTTTCAATAATTAATTAATTAGTTCCAATAAAGTGAAGCGTAAACCAAAACAGGTTAAGAATAATAATTTTCTTCCTTAATGGCAGCATTATCTTAGTTAACAAACACTGACTGTCGATAAGTCTCATTAATAGATACGAGGGGATGGTTCTTAATATCCAAATCATAAAATCTTTGCTAAATGCCTCAGAAATATTTTCAAGTTTCAATGTTTCGTGTCAAATTGTTAAGATATTTTATCTGTAAAAACAAGAATTATACTTATTACTTTTAAACTGATTTCTTTTGTAAAATTTTAAGTACCCGAATCCAACATTGACAGAATCATTAATGGTCTTGTAGCATTTTTGAAATTTTCATTCACAAAAACATTTTATCAATTAATCAAAAAATCTGCGTAAAAACTGGTAAAATATTTTTTTTGCTTGAAAATGACATCGAATACACCTTTTTTAATTTTATTTTTATATAAAAAATAAAATATTGATGAAATCTAAAATAAAAAAAAAATGGTTCTGTTAAGTACACTTTTACGTTTCATGTAGAAAATTCCACTTATGACATGTTTTGCGCCTTGCACATAATACGTCCTTCAAATTATTTATTTTCTTACAAAATAACAATATATTTATTTTTACCGACTTTAAGTTAATTTTATTAAAACAAAATTTACTAAAACTAACGAATTCCACGGTCTTTTTTGTGAACGTGAAGGAAATCATATTCTATGCACAAAGTAAGACAGAATTAGTGAAATAGCAATTTTTTATTGTATTTATAAAAGTTATTAATTGACCTGTACTTATTTCCATGAGTTCGAATAGGTCTGTTTGGTAAACATTTCAACAATATATAATCTATCACGTAAACTAAACTTAAAATCAAATGATACATCATTGCTAAACTTGGTATGAAAACATAGCTTTAATCAAATAATTTCCATTTTAATTTTTCTTCGTTCATGCAAGTAAATATATTTATTTATTTCCCGCAAATTTTGAACAAAACACATTGAATTTTTAGCAAAATACCACAGAAACGTTATCATAAAGCACTTGTAATAACGATGAATATTTTCAAGCATATTGTCACATCTTTGTTTAAATAATATTCTAACTATAAGATTATTGGTAGAATAAATGTGTCTTGAATCATGATGCCAAAGACCCTTCGATAAACCTTTCACTAAACGTTCGGGCGTGCGCGTTTCCCCTTGCCGCTTCTCACCCGTTTCGGGTTCCGTTTAATTTATTAGCCCCGTATCCGGGGGCGGCAGTCCTTCATCCCTCACTAGAGCCTCAACGCTAGACGTTTTTCTCGAGCGGACTGGATTGTGGTTATATTTGTTTAAGTCTAGCGAAACGGAACGGTCTCACTGCTTCTTTTATGTATAATTCAAAGCCATCGAGGCGCTCTGGAAATACTAATCAACCCTATTTCTATTTCACGAAAACCTAATCTCATCTATTGCCTGACTTTATCCTCGCACGTATTTAATACTTGTATGTTTAAATGTGTACATAGTGTATACTTTTTATATTGAACCCAGCATTGTGGGTGTTGTACAAAATAATATTTAATGGTGAGGTTTTTTTTTTATGATAACATCATTTTGAACATAACATGTTTTTTTGTACTTCCCATGTCTTTAGAAAAAGCGAGTAAAATTTCAACAATTTATGGGATTACTGAAAATAAACTATTTTAGATCTTTATTAACAGGCTCACCTTAATCATTAAAACCTTAATGTCGGTCATAATGCGTAGTAAAATATATATATTAATGTATTTATATCTTTATAAAAATAAACATGTCGTGAAATTCTTAATTCATAGTAATCTTAAATTTTTTTTGCGTAATAAAATAGTAATGTAATTTTAATTTTTTAAGAATGTTTTTTTCCGGGTCACAATAGAAGAAAATTTACAAATTGTACACTGTTTAGTTTTTCTGGTATAAGTTTAGAGTGTATCAAATATACGTTTTTACGTCTATTGCTAATGTTAATATTGAGTTTTTTTATTAATTGTTAAGAAAATTGCGTTTTTATGTTCAGCTTTTATTAAAATAATTAAATTAAATTAAATTATTATTAAAGAAAGATACAGGAGTTCGAGTTCTTCATGAATTATAATTTATAATAATAATACATTTATTAATATTAAATCACCGAACAAAACTTAATCTGTATTTTATGAAAATTATATGACCCCCCTGAAATGACGACATGACTTTCTAGTATATTTAAAGTAACTTTAAGTCATTAGTCGGAGAAAAGTGAATTATCCAGAAATTAAGTGAATTTAAAATCTTTGCGTAGTGACCAATTAGCTTAGATAACGATTAAACGTGTTAAATAAATGTTTTATTTATAAAATGTTTCAAAGTTTATAAAATATTTCGTTCCAAATGAGCGGGAACTGAAATAAAAAAATATTCTACTGCTTTAACTAAATGAATTTCATTTTAAAATGTATATTTTTTTAAATAACCATTTATTATTAAAAATAATATAATGTGTCTTTATTCTAGGTTCTTAAAGTTTGTGTAGTTCTATAGTAACATATTTTGGGTATTAGAAAGTAAACATTTAAAGTCAATTAAAATTAATTAAAATTAATAAAAGTTAAACAATAAATAATAACTTCAACAAAATTAATAAAATGGTAATGCGCTCAGACAATAATTTTCAATCTAAAATTGATACTTTCAATATTTCAAAATATTATATTGAATCATTTTGTGGACAAAAATGTGAGTCTTACAAGCTAAAAAGAATGTTTTTTTTTTTACATTAATTTAATATTTGTTGTTACGTTTTTATGAAAATCCTTTTTTTTCTATTTGAATTAATAAAGACTTGCTTCTTGAATAGATTTTCGTAATTGCTTTAATACATGATGGATGGCATATATTTTTGCGGAGTCACTGTAATAATGGCAACCTGGTTTTTTTTTCATTTGGATACGCAGAATTCCTGACAATGATATATCTGAGTAACACACACCTAGACAAAGACACCTACAGTAACAAGGGTTGATGCGTACAAGGCTCGGTCCCGACAGCTGATAGACCACGTGGTCATGACAGGAACAATCAGCTGACGAGTGACAGATGCGATGCCCCCTTGAGAAATATACTCCCGAAGTGATGTTTTCATTAAACACCTTATTAAATTTAGAGGGACATGGTATTGCTTACTAGATATCTTATGCGGAAACGGTTATTAAGCATTTTCTCACCATGCAAACCACACTCATATATTGATCGTGATTGGATTTTTGTCAACACAGCTAAATATAAATTTTACTATGTCTATTACGGATAAGTCAATCAGATGCGTATTTATTACCCATTACGGGCTTATTATATTTACTAATATGATTAGGCACATTAGTTCATATATAGAAGATGATTTAAATATATATGAATATATATGAACTATCTATATATGATCTAATGTGCCTAATCATATTAGTAAATAAATTTTACTATTATGAAATTAAACCCATGTAAATGTTAATTTGATTGGTCAAGTCACAAAATTATGAGGTCTTTACAAAAACAGGAGTCTGAAACATATTAAAAATATAAAAGCATATCCAATTATTGATTTTTTTATTAAGTTAAATAAATCAGTTTCAAAGCAATAATTAGAATGTTAACATCATTTGTAAAATATGAGATTCGATAAACTCTGCGGTCGATTATTATTTATTATATTTTTGACAGATAATCTTTATTGTAACAAAATCAACATATAAAGGTTATATCTTTCATATTTTCATCAACATAATTGTGATTCGTTGAAATATTTTTTTTTATTATTTAAATCTCGTTATTTGTTTTGCTGAAATAATGTTTGAGTAAATAACTCTATACTAACAATGTAACCAATTTACATAAATCAAAGGTCTTTAAAGGTTAAACCAATTTCTCTTATATTTTTTCATTCTTTTTGCAATTACTACATTATTTAATAATGGCAAACAAAACAAAGAATTAAAATTCGCCAAAAAACAAAGTATTTTAATAATTAATGATTTTTGGCTTAAAAAATAATTGTTTTTATTTCGCAGTTTAAAATAAACTTAAATCAATCTGATGTTATTTTAAACAAATACACTGTTATTCACATTCTAGTTTCTTTTCTTATTTGAAAAGTATTACAAATTGAAAACAATAAAGACTTTCACACAAGAATGTTTTGAATTTTTCAAAGTCGCGAGGTTATTCGGACTGTAATAAAAGCGATAAAAAAGATCTCGATCACGCGTTTTCAGTTATAAATATGCCAAGTCATTTCCGTGAGTCTCTATTTAATGAGCCATTTAGGCTCGTTATCCGAAAACAACCCTTGTTTTTTTATCGCCAGGGTGACAAATCATCCCCTAATGGTAGTTTATAGCCCAGTTCAGATCAAAGATGAAAAGTTTAGATTATTACGTGTCTCAATTATGATTGACTGATTATTATGATTAATAAATTTTATTGATGTGTAAAATAAATAGCTGTTTGTTATTTATCAGCATATTTTTACTGTGCCATTAAGAGTTCGGTTTATTAAAATCAAGTTTAATCATAAAAAGACCCCACAAAATAAATATAGATTTTTGAACATTTACTTTACGAGAATTAAAACAAAGAACAAAACAGACTAAAGATTTTTTTTGTATTATGTCTGCTCGGTAAAATATGATAGCAATTATATTTAAATAACACCAAATTTTTCCGGGAAATATTTAAAAAAAATATATATTTATTAATTACCAGACCAGAATACAAAAGAGTATTTTTTTGTAATTCAAAAGGGTAAGTCAAATATCAAATTCCACCAAAATAATCCCCTGTGAGCATCAGGCTCGCAATCGTACCGCCAATTTTCCTTCCTTCTTCAGGACGAAACAAAAGACGCGCGTGTACTTTAAATATTCTTACTGTCCTAAATTTAAATCTTTGAAAATTTAAATAATTTTCCTGTAAAAGCAATCAAGAGCTATTTCATAATAATTTTGTCAAATTAGGACAATTTGAAATTCGTGTATTAACTTCTCTAATTGAGTAATAAAGTTTAAAAGCGATGACAAACAAAGTAAAACACGAATGCAAGTAATCATATTTGTGACTCTTGAAACATCTTATTAAAAGGAAAACTTTGCTGAAAATAGCAAAAATCAAATGCAAAATAATTTATTATATTTTCTTTCAAGCACATTTAAAATGGAAAAATAAAATTGAAAAAATTATTCAATAAAGTCTTTCGTGGTATTTTTTAAAAAGTGGTTATTTTTTAAAATGAACCTACTTTTACTTTCAAAATATACACTTTTAGATAGTATACAATGTATACTATACATGTTTAAAATACAAAATAATTATTACACAGTCCACATTTTTCAAGCATAGTTCATTGGTTTTTCCCCAAAATTCCTTATAACAAAAATAGATTACAGAGCATATGTTATATGTATAGTTTTTTTCCAAAAAAGTACGATTTTCAAGCCTTGTTTAAAATATTATATATATCATTGAATATTTCACATATGGAAAAATCTTTTTTATTGCGTTTTCTATTCATGTCAACACAATTTATAATATATTAACAGTTTATAATAAGATACTTTAGGTGGAATATCATCATCCAAAATTAATGATAATAAAATGCGCCTAATGCCAATAGCGTAGGCCTGTGGCTCTCTACAATACCTGAATATTGTACTGCCTTTGAATAAATTCACATCATAATATAATGAGGTAAGAACCTTGCAGTTCTAAATATCTGGTAACCCAAACATTAAACCGACATCCCCCAAATGCGGTAATCCTAGTAGAAGAAGATTAATCAAATACTACTGAGGTAAGTGTAAAATACAAGAGATCTCGCATATAAAGCACAATACATTTATTTGAGTACGTCTGAATGTTGTTCTTACTCTTAAGATAAAATATATTTCATATTAAATCTGCTTAATCATTTTGTTTGTTCTGTCATATTTAAAATTAAATGTTCTTTACGTTTTTATGAATTAGTAAACTAGTTTAGAGTATCTAATTATCCCTTTTGTGTGATCGTTAAAGTGTATGGAATAAAATTAATCTCGAGTCTTAAATATATTTGAATATTTTTTTTTAACAAATAAACTGTTAAATTCAAGACTTTCTTGATAAATACTTTTTAATTAATGGAATTTTTTTGTTGTTGTAATTTTGCATAAAATAAAAGTACTCTGAAAGCACTGGAGAAAAACATAATTGCTAGCTAGTAATATTTCTGCTAAAATTATTCTAATAGTCCTTTAATTTATTTAAATTCATAAATAATATTATGAAATATAATTTGTGGTCATATGTTTCAGATTGTGGTACTTTGTCGCATTAATATTTTTCTATTGAAGTGGTTTTTATTCGGTTAAATAAATTCAGTTTTCTATTTAGTATACTGTAACGTAAGAAAACATAAAATCACAACGCAGTACAATACCCAAGAAATATGAACATCCTATAATAACGACTGCCAAAGTCTTTGAAGGGGAATTAAAGAAAATAAATGGAACTAACCAATGTTTTTCGTGGAAACCTTAATATCTCGAGAATCTGAACAATCTTTCTTCGTTGATTAAAAGAAATAGATACAAAAGATAACGACAATTATACTGCTTCTAACGTATCCAGTTTACGACTCGTTCGCTTTTCGGGGAAACTTGATTCTAGGTTGAAGATTAGTTTCGCAGGTGTCACGTCTACCTGGAGTCTTAATGTACAGCGTGTTTCAGAAGCGACACTCCGTTTGTAAATTAAAGATGATTTCTCTGAAAATAACACATGAAAAGCAAATAGCAATCTGTATAATCTAAGGTTTATTTTGTTAAGAGGAATAAATATGTATTTTTTCTCGTATTTGATGTGAAATAAACACCTTGTTTATTTATTAGGTTTTTAAAAATTAAATCAAAAAATTAGTGATATCGTGATGACGTATAAGGTTTTTATTTAATTTTTCGTGTTTTTTTCTTTTCCACAATAGAAGTAAAATGCGTAATTACTACTTTCAAGCTAACATAAGAGTTTTTTTAAAACAATAAATTAATAATGGTAAATAAACGATATAATAGGAAAAATAATTTGAGGTTGACCCGAATTAGTAATATTAAATTTTGATATTTAAGTGAAAAAACTTATACTTGGAAAAGAAGAAATAAAAATTTTTTTTGTTAAAATTTAGTTACTGTCATAAAATTTATGAAAATATTCCTGGTCAAATGATTTATATAGAATCTGATATGCTAATATATCCAAAATAACTTATCCATAACGTTTATTTACTATGTATCAATATTTGTTTTACTCTGGGTGCCATTGTCAGTTTGTACTGACATTGCTTTTAGAAAGCTTCTCAGAGGCCAAGTTTTAGACCCTAAAATATAGCTCTTGTCACTTTTTTTTAACATTAAAAGTAAAAGTTGTCTCGCTAAAAACAAACTTTCAAAGGTCAAAACTCGATCTTTGCGATATCTTAAAAACAAGTAAATATATTTTTGCCTATTTTTTGAAAAAGATAATATATTAAAATTATTTTCTGATCGTTCAGAAATTTTTTCAAAACATAACATAATTATTAAAATATAAATATTGTAATAATTAAAGATAAACCACGATTATATACGTGATAATAGAAAAAAATACATCATATTAACAACAAACAATCTTTGACACGACAGGAATCCCAAGCTGACGAAATTGGGGCTACATTAAATAAAACCAAAATAATTCGTGTCATGTATTTTAAAACAATACTCTGTAAAAATGTGGATTAAAAACCACTCAAAAGTAAGTTTTTATAACAGGTAACTGTCATCTTTGTTACAATGGAAGATAAACTTTCTTACACGTGTACTATGCAAAATCATTAATTCACTTTCTTTGAATGCTTTGTTCTTCCTAACAAATACAAGATCTTCGTGGTTAACAAGAAAGTCTACTTAAATATAAATCATCCATTGTTTACTGAGACAACCTTCATCCATTCATTTTCCCAAAGCTTCTTCTATAAAAGCTAAAAAAATAGCTTTTGATTTAAGGAGACCTTTTTAATTATAAGTCAATTTTTCAACATAATAGTATTTTTATTAGAATTTTTTTTATTTTATTAAGAAATTAAAAAATTGCGTTAAATGATTTTTAATTCAAAAGCACTGTTAAATCCGTTTTGTAATGAAAGGGCTAGAAATTTAAACATATATAATGATATACCTATCATAAATAAAAATAAGTATTTAACGTAATGATACAATTTTTTAAATATATATTAGTTTAACTCAGAGCTTAAACTTTTATGCAAACCAAATATGACAAAGTTTGTAGAGCATTTGGCTTTTATGTTTGTTTGCATTATACAAATTAACAATAAGAAGACTTCCTTAGCTAGAGAAATATAAAGTAAATTTACTTACCTAAATTTTATATACATGTATTATCGATAGCTTCTGCATAGAAAATCGTTATGCAGTTATGTTATACAGCAATTAAAATATCTTAATATACAATCGATTATATATATATTTTTTTTCAGTATTATTATATAAATACATCAAATAATTGATGAAATAAAAATAATAAATTACAGTGGCTATAATACTGTATTAATTTGTTTTACACCGGTGACGTAGAAGACTTGTCAGGTACGAAATTGGATCCTTTTAATGTCTCATCCTAGTACAATGGCTTTTAAACTCGTTAAAATGTTAATGAATAATTATTTTTTCAGTTTGCGTAATAGTATAGTATTTTTAAAATATTTATACTTTTTTTTAAACAGTATTTTAACAATAAATTATGAATCTACACAGTATTTTTTTCTAAAACAGTTTTTTGTTATATTAATTATCTACTATTTGAATTTTTTCAATAAATTTAATACATTGCGTACAAAATAAAATTATCTCAAAATAATTAAGCTATTTTTTGATCTAATATTTTAAAATTCGAGGATAAAGAGATCCATTCCGGAAATTTCATTACATGAGGGGATAGTTAACTCTAATATTTTTCAAAATACCTTTACTACTTTACATTCCCGAATTAAAAAAACTTAAACTTACAGAACTTTTGAGGTGAGTTTTATTATATGTAAAAATAATATTTAACATAAATGAAAACTTGATCCAGTATGTACCCAAACAACATTTTATCAAAAAATAATTTTTGGGAATGAAAACCAAATATTTTAACGTAATTGAGGCATACTTTGACTAATTTGTTATAAAAAGCGATTCCAAGCATCACTCTGAAAAATAACAGCACAGGTGAAAAACACAACGCAATCCATCATTTTTACGGGATTTAAAAGGCAGATTTATTTGTTTATTATTATACACTCCACCTCTGTAGTATTATGAAACGGATCAAAGATTTGTTATTCTCCGGTGATGCATCGTAGGGTAAAACTATACCAGAAGGAAATACCAGTGCAGCCAGCCAGGGCGTCATTTATTGTGGTCGTTATCCCTCGAGAGCAGCGAGAAGGCGACACCGACGGATCGTCGTCTGTGCCGTGTTGATGGCGCAGTCGTTTCCGGAAGCAATGATTGAAATGGCATCCGTGACAAGTTTCAGAACGGAAGTAGAAATTTGATATAAACATCATACGAAAAAAATGGATTTTTAAAACACCTTTTTAACGACTCTGCGAAAAGTATATAACTATTTTTATTATTTTTTAAGAAATAAATAATGCAATGGATAATGTTTTAATATGTATATGGTATTAAAAACATTATTGCAGGTGTAAAAAACCCTTTTATTTATAACAAAGCAGTGTTCAAATGATATAATGACTATTATCTACATCTATAAAAATTGTTGGGATTCCTATTTTTTATATAAAAATAATTCTAAATTAAATTAAGATTTTCCTAAACTGTTTGTATTATGTATGGATTTTATTGTATGGATTTCTATCATGATATATATTCTCTAAAAGCATATGAATAAAGGCAGAAATTTTTTTTTTTTTTCAGTACTTCATACATTTATTTTAGTAAATTATATATTTGCATTGAGTGATGTAAATCTTATTTTAAAAAAATATTTTTGTTTGACATATAAAGACCAATTTGTCTGTTAAAATAGTCATAAATTTTCTCCACCACAGCGGCAAATAGGAAACATGCATATTCATTTAACTTAAAAACATTTCTCACGTATTTCCATCTTCTGCGATAAGAATGCGACCTTGACATATCCCGGGAAATGCCGCCGGATTCCCCTCGTAATAAATTACACATCATACGCATTCCCCACTAAGCAGACATCGTCTGTCTTGTATCCACAATGCACGGACAGGGACCGACACACAAAGGACCTCTGCAAAAACATACATTTGAATACAAAGAATCGTCTTCTTACAACTATTTTAGATGTTATTTCTGTTACGAGCATACTCAAGTTGAATAATATTTTTTTTTAGAATTTACGAATTTATTAATATACCGAAATCGCTGTTAATTTATAAATCCCTTTTTAATATTACGCTCAAAAAGTATAAAGTATATAATCCTATTATAACGAACAATGATGAGATATATTTTTTCGTTAAATTGACACAGGGCTAATTATTTTAATATCCATCATATCTCACAAACTTTTTTGCAATCGTTTGATATAAAAAAAAAAAGTTCAATTTGATAATTTTGAATTTAAATATCTTTGCATAAATGAGTATATCGTCTTGAGCGACCAAAGATAATCGCACTCTCGGTTAAGTAAAACTGGCATAAGGCTTTGATGGAAAAAGATGTGTTTAAAATTTTACTATCCATCAAGTACTACAAAATTAATTGAATGCGATCATAAATAGTTATTTTAAATGTAATATATATTAATTAAATTATCTCGCATAAGCGAGTTCTGTCGCGATAATAAAAAATATTACCTAGAGCGACCAAAAATAATCGCACCCAAAGTTGACGCTTGAGTCACATTCCAGCCAGTTTTCTCCGTCATGGCGGAAAACATGTTTTTGAAACGGGAAATCATGTACATATACATATTATGCTCTTATAAAATTTATTAGTACAGTACATTTTATATTGTCCAGTATCTTAAAAGGTATAAGCAATATCGGTTTTTTTATATTTTTTTTTATTTCAAAAAATTATGTATTTTCTAAATCATATATTTCAATGATAATTGAACGCTATATAAATCAATTAATTTTATTTTTGACTGTATTAGGTATTGTGTTTTTAGATTGTCTAAATTCCCATGTATGCATGAAAATTCAATTATTCACTCGAATATATATAAATAAATTTATTACCTTATTACGAAATCAATGATAAATATTGTTTTAAGCTCAATATTGTCGTTTAATAAAATTTTCACACAACAAAAACGAGAGTCACGAATTCGTTTTAATTGCAATGGTCTTTAGTAATAATTCCCCGGAGGAACTCGTCAAGCTCGGAGTTCTATCCAAAACGCAGTCCCCGGGCTCAAATAATCAAATTGTTTCATGTACGGGTCGCGACGGGGTGCTGGCGGGGGGCGCAGCCGGAGGCTCTAGCGGGGAGGCTCGGGGGGTGGAGCTGGCGGGGGGCTGGCGGGGGGCTGGCGGGGGGCGCAGCCAGAGGCTCTAGCGAGGAGGCTCGGGGGTTGGAGCTGGCGGGGGGCATCAGCGGGGGCCGGTCGGCAAAGCAGAACTGTGCTGCGGTTGCGGCCATCTAAATATTTACGAACTATGAAATGAGCAGCGGCTGGATTGTTTTGTTTCCGGCACTGTCATGATTGTACTGAAACTCGCCATGCATAAAAAATATATACTTCCGCCACGAATTGAAATTGACGTGTTTGCACGAAGGATTTCTATTCAGTTTTTATATATTTTTTAATTTCAATAAATGACTTTGCAGTGTGCTATTTTAATATAAAAAAAAAACATATTCTGGTATACCGCGTCAATTTAAAAACATTTGAAGAAATTACATAATTATTTTGAAAAAATACGTTTATAAAAAAGAAAATATTTTGATACTCAAGAGTTTGAATTTACTTTCAAACTACATGTACTTTAAATCAAAGAAGAAATTAATTATTTCCAAAAAATTTGATTATCTAATAAAGTATTTTTAAATCTATGTAAAAATGTGAGTAAAATTAAAGACAGAATATCGACATAAAGCAAAGAACAATAAATAATATTACAGTAATATAAGAACCCACGTCAATCTCTGCAATAAGAAATGACATGTATTATGGATCTTCATAAATTTTATACTAATAAGAAATATTTTACAGTCTGTCACAATATTTTATAGTTTATTTATCATGAGAGATAAAATTTATGTGCATAAAATCGATACGTTCATTCTCCTTCGCTTAGTGTACCTAAGATTTTAATAATGTTGGATTTATATGATGAAATGCGTGTATTCCTTCTTCTTTTTTTTATATAAACGTTTTTATTATGATGATCTTATCCGATATATAAGTGTTTATATTTAAATATTGTATTTTTATAATATGATTTTTTTATGAAATACACATCAAATATATTTGCTTCTTCTAATTCGAAACTGTCTCTGAGTATGATAAATATGTGAATTTATAAAATTAATTTTTTATTATCAATATTTTTACAGTAAAAATTTTGCACGTATTTAATTTTCCAATTTTTCTTAAACAACTTTTTTCTTCAGCAAGAACAATAAAACCATCAGCAAAAAACGTAAAATCTCGTGATGAAATTTCAGATGGCCACTGAATACTGTAGGAATAAAGAAATATCTGCTTTTATTGAAACTGAAGCTATTTCATTTGATACCATTATTCTTTTCATTTCGATAATTTGAAACGTGGTCTTATTGGTTCAAAAAAATGGTTATTAAAAATATGTTATTTATTCGAGGGTTTATCATTTATTTATATGGTCTTTAAAAAAGTTTGATGTATTGGAAAAGAATTAAATATATCATAGCAATTATAAATAAACTTTTTACAATTTGTTCAAGAATATTTTTTCATTGTGTAGTATAAAGTTAAGCAAACATTATATGACTGGACAAATAATTTTTAGCTGAAAACAGGAAAAAAAGCATGTTTCCAATTAAGTTTTCCAGAACAGTAAAAAATGGACTAAGTTACATGGAATTTATCTTATATAATATTGTCCATGATGTATCGAATCGGTTTTTTATTCTCTCTTGGCAAAGTCTACTTTAATCAGAAACCAGTTTTTGAAATAATCGAAAGTTCTTTGACATTTGAGCATTTTTATATTTATTGAAAAAAATATTTATACAAATATAAATATTATATTGATTATTTGTCCGGCACATTGTACGTACAAAAGCGCATAAAAATTCGAATTCGTACACAACGAAATATGTAATGATTTACTTAAATATACATCAATTTTAATGATATAAAGACTACATAAACGTTCAAAATTTCATTAAAATATCAATTTGATTTTAACTCATAAAATGGAGTTATACATCTAAATATCACCCCAAATAATTATAAACTTATAACAAAAGTTTTACTTCTCGATTGTTTGAGAAAGCATTTACTTTTTATCCTTTCAGGCTCCATCACGGCTCCAAGAATTGTACCATATGGATATTTTTGACTATTTGTATGAAGTTATAACTCTCATATTACATTTGTAATTGTGTTCTTACATTCAACCATTTGAATTATAAATAAGAAAATATATGTTAAATATAATGTAACTTTATTTTCTCAATGATATGTTGAACTTCATTACGTCAACGATTTAAATACCAAGTTCAAACTAAAGCAAAAAATAATATTAGTCAACGAAAAAATCATGTATAATATCTTTGTCGGTAAATTTATTCTTTGGGTATTTTTTTAAAACAGATTTAATATATCTAATGCCTTCATAATTAAAATACCTATGCGACATCTTGTACATGCTACCAAACATACGAAGAGGTGCGCCATTTTAAACCCCGAGCGTCACTTTCAAGCGCGCATGAAATCTTTGGAGGTAGCACCTCCATAGCCATTCCATGAATTCCACCCCCAGTTGTTCTGCGAGAGACTGCAAGAACCTTGAAGGCTTTATGATTGCGGTGCCTACATACAACTTTCCAGAATTCCTTTACAAATATTCCATCAGTTTTAACGCAGAAGCCCTAGACACCTTCGCTTTATTTTGAAAATATCTACGTATGAGCATAAAATATTTTTTGATTGATGTCCATGTTTATTTGTTACATAAAAACAGTTTTTTTTATTAATACTTCAAAAAAAGCAATCTTTATTCTATAGGATATTAACCAACACCATCAAAATATTTTTAATAATCTGTGTTCTCTTTATTACAAAGTATTGAGATTCAATTTTGCTTGACTTTTAGATTTTTTTAAATGTATTTTTTCATGGATAAAATAAATATAATTTAGAGATAGAAACAATAATTTGTAGATTCAGAGATGCAAATCATTTTTCCACGCTCGATTTCAATAAAGCTGATTAGCGAAAACAAAAACTTTTTGGCAAGAACGTGAAATGGGCTACATACATCTTCATTTTTATTTCTTCTATATATGTCTTGTTGTTTAAATTTGCTATCTAAGAGTCGTGAGAGAAAGCGAAATCAATTCAATTAAATTAGCTTGGAATAAAATAAATGCGAATAAAGTATATATCGATTAATCTTTTATGCTTATCAATTCTGATTTTGCGTAGAGGTAACAAAAATTTCTCTCAATATTTCATAATTATTAACGTTACTTTATAAGAAAAAAATTTAATGGTTTTTTTTTTAAGTTTTACTCTTAGAATTATTTCTGAAGCACTACTCAACGAGACGTAATTCCAGACATCGTTAACTTCCGCATTACTATAAAAACAAAGTAGGTAGTTGTAATGTGTGCTTGGGTAAGCAATAATCTCGGTTATGTGGACGCTTTATCATATAAAAATCTTTTAAGGGTGAAATCAAAGCAATGTTAAGTAAACTCCCTACCTCGGTGACATTAAAGCCATTTCATAGTCACGTGAAAATATGTGACTTGAATTACGTTATCATTTAATTTTCTCAAATGCCAAGTTAGGGTAAAAGTTGGGGTCTTTTGTGCACCTTAATTAAAGCAGGATTCTCAAAATCATAAACGTATTGTATGAGAGCTTATTATTTAAATAAAATCCGTTTACAAATATTTAATTAACATATTAAATTGTTTTAATTACCAAGGTTCGTTTATTGAAAGAAACATCTAGGGTGAATGTAAAAAATCTCTATTTAGAATCAATAAATTTAACTATATACCAAAGCAGTACTTCTAAGAAATATTTTTTTATATTAGTTACCGGAAACACTTATGCTTATTGGATATATTTCTAACTGTGTAAGTGTCTTAAAAAAACTTATATTTCATAGTAAGTAGTAATAAACCGATTAAGAATATTAGTTTCTAGTTTTCTAGAACCAAGATTAGCCACCGACATTAAGCTTCTTGACGTTGTGGAGAAATAAGTGGTAATACAATACGGGGAGAGGATGTAACATACATATTTAGTTAATGCCTCGAGAAATTGTTCCCCGGGTGCTTAGGATAGACCTAGCGCCCAATTATGGCTAGATAAAATGGCTGCCATGACAGGATTAACCTATTAAAGGCAAACAGTTTAAGACTAGTTTTAATTACATTATAATTATTGAATCGAGCCAAACCAAATAGAGTTTTATTATTATGAACGATTTCATCAATCATATTATATGTAATCAACCGATTGTTTGAAAATAAAATAATTCATTAATTTCAATAATTCTTAATTGAAATTTTAACATCAAAGTCATCAAAAAAAACGTTATCACGCCTTTATAATCAACGTCGATACTTGCAGTTCGTTGTGTTTATATAATACATTTATTGACTTCATATTGAAATCATTGAATTAAATTATATAAGAAACTGTTTTATTTTACTTTTGTACCGTTTTATTTTAAAACCAAGATGTTGAAACATGTAACATTTTTATAGTTTGCGTAACGAATACTTTTCAGTGACGCTGCCATTGCTGAAAATTTTTGAGAAAACGACAGTGTAAGTTAAAATGACACCGAAATCAGCGATTCGGGAAGATTTATTATCCCTATGGCAAGTACGTGATAGAATTACGCGGGGTCAGTATAAGCGAGAGGTAGATGGCATGCTTGCCACTGGAAAAGCATCTGAAACATCTTTAAATTTGCATTCTGACGTGTCGCAAAACTCAAAAGAAATATGTATTATGTTTTTTAAAGAAAAAAAAACCATTATATTCTTTAGATTTAGACAATAGCGTGACTTTATAAAAAAAAAATTAAAATACACCAACACAAAGAAAACTTTTTGACTTTCAGTTTACTCTGGAGAAAAGAAACATTTAAATAACAATAGATTTCAGCCCCTTTTGCATGGTAAAAATTTAATTAATTTTTAAACATAATATTAATATAGAAAATATTCTTAAACAGCTTTACAACTAATTTATATATACCTTACAAACTGAACTTAATTTGGTGTCAATCTATTAACTTGGTTGGTTATCTTCTGTCTTAAAATGAGATATTCACTAAAACTAGTCGTTATTTTATTACTATAATTTACAACCTTATTTTGATTTTTTTTTTAATATCACATGTTTTATTTTTTGCTGATTATACCTTATTTAGTTGCCGTGGCTTAAGATACTATTCCGTGTTAAATATAGGGTTTAGGTTTGTATGTTTATTCAATAGCAGCTCTGATATATTGACATACTACAAACATCACAATCCGGACCCAAATCTGACTCCAGAAAACTTTTCATCCTTTTCTTCGCAAACTGAAAAACGCTGACATACCCAAATATAGCAAATTGATATATTGCGCTCTTTTCTGTGTATAAATTTATCGCTTTAAGATTGAAAATGTCGCCCAGTGATAAAAATATGACATATCTATAACTTTTTTTTTTATTCAGCATAACCTACACGTATTTAACTATTTAATCGAGATAGCTTCTTTGCGTGTTTGACTGATTATTTTACTACGATTTATCTTCTTCTTTTAGTGGTCAATATTCCGACTGTGTTTTTTATGAATTTTTTTTAAATAAATAAATTGGTTGATTTATATTTTGCGAAACCTGATCCTACATAAAGTTTAAAGATATTTACCCTGGAAAACCGCTAAAAGATATTGCCCCATATTTAATAATAACAGCGAAAATATTAATGTTGTGATTAAATAATGTGGATAACCACGAAAATAAAAAACTATTAAACTTATTACTTATAACTACTCTTAATCTACTGTGTTTTACCCAAAACAATCTATACTAGTTTTTCCTCACAGTTATTAAATTACTTTTGCTAAAATTATTCATATGATATAATCGAATCTTTCAGTGTATTTTGTCTTAATTAAAATATTTCAAATCTGTTAAGCAGACAAACATTATATTCAAGCTAACCAGTAGTGTGCTAACGCAATCTGTCATTGGAAGGCTTATTTCAAAGCACTATAAAGAATACAAACTGGATCGACAAAGATCAGCAATGCATCCTTGAAAATAAAAACTCAAATTCAAAAATTCAATTAATAGACACGCCACGAAACTATTACTCTCAAAGAGACGTCTTTGTAACTTTACTTCACAATCTACCGGTTGAATTACTTAGATAGGAAGTTTAACTAAAGCCTCTGAGTAAACATCCTGGGAAGCACTTTAGCTCCTGAAAAACTTGGATTGTCGAGTTTATGGCGGAAGAGTTATGTTGACATTATGATTTGCATTGACAAAAAGTAAGATTCACAAACTTATAGCAAAACTTTTCACTGATGTGTTTGCGAGAAACAAATTTTTCATAGATTTATAATGTAGAACTTAGTTCAAGGCTGTCGTATATTTATGCACGCACGTGTAAAGTCTCCTGAGTGAATAAAAGAAACTTAAGCGGCTTAATATATTATTCTGTAAATTTAAAAAGGCCTAGGGAGAATAAGTCAGGTGTCAGCCTTGATATGGCAGTGGCGTTTGAAAAAAAATAATAACCGCAATATCCCTCGACGTAAAAAACCTAATATTTTTCAGTGACGCCAGCAAGTGTTTTAATGTTCGCATTTGGGGTTTTGAAAATAATTTCATGATTTATAGCTGAGAAACCTTCACTCAGCTTCTCTGGATATTTTTTTCCTGAACGCTTTGCGCAAAACGGAGGTTTGTCTTCATTTAAATGTTTAAAGACGTTTTTATTTTATTTTTGCTCATTTTTAAAAATTAATTACTTACCTTATATACTCTTGGTAAAGAGGATTAACTTTTTTGTTCTTACAATACGACAGCATTTTTACATTTATTTTTTTCACTTTTGACTAATCGCTAACCTTGAAACAATGAAAATGTTATCACTGAGCTTAGTGTTAATGTGTTTGGTTCAATACGATACAAGATGGATTCTTATCTGTACAACCCATACATACTAATGTAGGAAAGTTTTTGGTTAAGAATAACCCCGAGTTTTGCCACATCCTAGGCTTTTCGGATTTTTTCAGGGTCAACTAAATAAACATGTATAAGTTACGAGCAACTTAGTAATTAACAGAAATACTAAATACAAAATATATTCGTATTTAATCGATTTACAGATGAAACGACGAAAAAAAAATTAAAATCACATCTGCACTGTTATTGCGGCCCAACGTCCTTTTTTAATTGAATTTGTGTAATTGAGCATGAATTTTTATCATAAAGTAAAAGTATATAAGTGGCTTATAATGTGAACAAATTTTATCTTCCTAGTTCAAATAATTTGAAGAAACATATAATATAATTATCCTTTATTAAAACTAGTATATATTAATATTATAATAAAATAGCAGGTACAACCACAAGTTATGGATTAATCATACCAAATTACTTGCTACGTTTCTTTCTCGAAAAATTACGAAAACATTATTTGTGGTCTCTATGTGTAAAAGTTAATTAATCTCACTTAAATATTGCAGGAAGTAAATAAATGTTAATTGCTCTCTCGCAACTAAACCAAGGAATAGATACTAAAATAAGTAACTATTTTTATTCTATTCTTTTTAGTTAGCTTCGTTGAATCTAGTGTGAACATAAAAATTTTACATTTCCTTATACCTGGAACCAACATAATAATGAAATAAATAAGAAATATCAAGTGATTTTTATCTTCAAGTTCGTAAAAAGTTGGTGTTTGATATTTTCCATCAGGATGATGTCGCCCACATCCCATCATGGAGACATAAATCCAGGAACTCACCTGGCTCGGTTCTGTTCGACCCAGATTCCATCCCGCACACAAAAACACCAAAACCCACAAGACTTATTATTGAAATACCGCGACTTTTTCATATACCGATAAAAAATATGTACGCATAAACTGAACAATATAACATCAGTTTAGTTTTTACGTAGTTTATTTTATCCTAAATAAGTTTTTATCAATTAAATAATTCATTAGAATTGTTTTTACTATTTATTAAATAAGGTGTTTTATGCTCAAATCAACAAATGAATGTAGAACTCAAAGAAATTTAAAATAAAAAAAGCTTTATGCAAATACTTTAGTACTGCCTTAAATGGTATATAAAAAATAAACATTATATTTTTTTTACATTGATGAATTTTACTTATTTAATTTTTTTAAGAATAATTTGTCAGCAGCCAAAAAAAACAACGTAATTAGCAAGATCATTAAGTCTCTTATCTCTTCTTTACTTTCGATGTTTTTAATTAGGGAAAAAAACTCAATCCTATTAGTGAGTTAAAGCCTGAAACCTGTTTATTTAACTTCTCTTGAAAATTCTACAGAAAAAAAACAAAATTTTTGACTTAGTCTAGTAGTCACTCCAGCATTTAAATTCTGTATTTAATCAATAGTTTGAAACTTGGCGACGACATTTTGCTTTTTAAATAATCTTCAATCAATTTTATATATTGTTAAGACAATTAAGATAAATTCGTCCATTTATATTTCGGTTAGTTTCTCAAGTACAGAGTTTACAGTTCAACAGCTTTTACAATGCAAATTTTTTACAACTTGAAATAAAATATGATATTTTTTTAATTATTACGTACAAAAGTAGAAAACCAAATATTATTAATTTATGCCATGATTTAGTATTGGATAAATTGAAATATTATTTGCAAATACATTTTTTAGGTTTCACTTTAATCGTCACGTTTAATGTAAAGGAAAATGCTTGATATTTCTCTTTTAGCAGAAAACTACTACTCTACGACAGCTCGACGACATCCTTTATTATACATTGATATATATATTGGTATCACATTTTAGACTTACATATTTATGAATTCTCAAAAAAAAGATCTAAAGCATGTCATTTAATAATAAAAACATAAGCATCTTTATACTTGAGCTCCAAACTAACCTGCTACGATGCATGTCATATAACTTGACACCTGTAATTGACATATGTGCGAAACAAACGGTGATATCTGTAAATTGTTGGATGTTTTTTCAATGACAAGTTTGCTCTATAAATAACTCACAAAAAACCTACAAATATTGTTTTCAATGTAAAAAGTTAGACGGAATGGCTTATCTTCGAAGTGTTCATATATTAAATAAGTCACGACTTGATACTGTAATATATGTAGACACATAAAAAATGCGTCCCGGTGATGAGTACACTTTGTTTGCCACGTGTGTGCGGTGACAGATCTTAATCGTCTTGTTTGTGATATTCTAGTATAAAAGATTTATGTTTTGCTTGAAGATTACTTACTTCGTCAGACGCCTGAGGCAAAGCACGAGTTCTTTATTTTTTGTAGAAACTATGTTCTGTAGGTATTTTTTTTTCTCAAAGACCTATTTCTTAAATTTTTATACAGCCTCTTCACTCAATCAAACCCACAAGAATATTCTTGACAGACCCATTGTTTTTAACTACATTATAAAATCATTTTAATTATCAAGAACTTTTTTTCGTATGATATGCGCAAAACAACTTGATTTTTTATGTTTGTTTAATGGTTATATTTTATTGATTTTCGTGCGTGCCATTTGTAGTGTACGCACAATTAAACTCTCACCAGTATGACGATAATGCGGTATGATATGAACGTGTGCACGGGAAGCGTAATCTAGCATAGACTCCCTTACACTTAATGTGGTGTGGTCTTTTTAATGGGGGTTGACTCCCGGACAAACGAATAAAAATAATTAAAAAATTATTAAGGGAAGATATTCTGAATGATAACAAAAGGAAAGTTGGGACGGGGGGTGGATTTGAGAAAAATATTTTCTCAAAGTAATGATGATGTTAATTTAGAATTGTAATTACGAAATTCGTTGAATGTTAGTATATAATAAAGGAAACCTCTACATGGCGCGCGTTCCCGAGTTTTGTTTCTAAGCAGTTTTGTATGATTAGCAAGCTTGGAGCATATTTCACATTGTTTTTTGAGTAAAACCAGATACGAAAGCTATAAACACAACCAGTGTAAGCAAACAAAAACAAACAGTGAAAATCTGTAATGGCTTGAACGTAACTTTTGTTGTAACAGTTTTAGAATGTTTAGAATGTTGAGGCACTTTCATCTAAGCTGATTTTTTTAAAAACCTACCCATTTCTTTATGAAAACTAAAGACACTTAAACCTAACACAATACGGATACATTAGTTTTAATTGTTTATACTTTAATATAAAATATTTATAATATTGGAAACATTGTTTCTCAGATTATAGATAAGAATGAAGTATGGCAGAAGTGTTTATCAATAAATCAGCTTCATGCTTCATCAGCTATCAACCTGCTCCAACATTTCATAAGCTGCGGCCAAAGCTTTAATCAATTTCGCAACATCAGCTCAACACAAACACGCCGCAAACAGGGTTTGTTTATCCAAAAGCTTTGCGATAAACTATGTGTACTGCGTTTTTGATTAAATTACCCTCTATTTTCAACTCAACGGTACTAGTAAATCTAGATCCAAGTAGGTTTTATCAACAAATATCATTTCACTAAGCCACACGTCACACATGTTTATTGAACTCTCTCCATACACAAATTTAATAATTAACTTATTATTTTTGTGAATTATTTGTTTCTAGATTAATTATACATTGCTTACATTTGTGTTAATTATGTTGAGCAATGTCAACAAACAATGTAAAAAAATCTATCTTTATCCCTTGATATATATTTTGAAATTTTTTCTGTATTGCTGACTTAATATTGTTTTAAGCTATTGTTTTAATTTTTTTGAGGAAGAAATTTTACTGACCTCGATAAATTTGTTTTTTGTGAAAATAAAATAATGAAATTAAAATTAAAAACACGATGTTAAGAAAAGACCATTAGTTTAAAATTAAAATTGTTTATTTTAATAGCCATTTTTATTTCAACCGTTTTAATGTAATTTATCGCTCTTTTTATTTATTTATTTTTTGGTATTTAATACTTCCAAAAAGTAATGTGAACGTGAAATAATAACAGTAAAACCTCATCGTTCTACGTAAGCCTAATATTAACATTCTACTGTAAGACTTCATTATCCTCTTTACAGTTAAAAAATATAATTTGTTACATTTTTTTCACGTAGTTTTTAGTACAGCATAAAAAATCAAATTCAATTTAAAAATGACCTTAACCTTATAAGAGTCACTTTTGTCATATGAAATTTTAAAGATGTTTCTAATATGCTGGCAAAAAATATATTAAAAAAAAATTACATCTTTCAATATCTAGATGTATAAATATAATGCTTTGTACATCTTTGAGTCATATTCGATTATTTCACAATGATATCATGAATTTTCAACTAGTCGTTTATCGTACACTTTTTAATTATAGTATTACATAAATTTTAATTTCATAAACATTCAAAAGGTTTTTTTAACTGTCGTGTTTAATAACCAACTCTACAAGCAACCAGGTATTCAAACTATTTGGGGTGTCGGCAACTATCCGACAGCAGCCTCTCCCATAAGCGTTCATCGCTTTATGAAATTTCGTTCCGTATAACGAACCCGGGTGCTCCGAGAGAGGAAAGCCGGATGTGCCGCTCTTTTCGCATGGATTATCGCGCTTTGGGGCTGTTTAATTTTAATATATATGAACCTCAACAAATTGAGGTGACATGTGAAATTTGGTTTATTTTAATCTCTATTAAAACGGGAGTACACCCTGGCACGTAATTTCGGTGGTCCACACACAATTACGAAAGGTTCTGGCGTATGGTCAATGTTTTTATTAGCACAACCCAAAAAATAAGCAATCTTGAAACGGATGATAAATTGTGCCTACAATGTTTTTAATTAAAATTAAATTAAAACGTACTCGAATACAACTACATTCTGAGATTTCTATGAGAAGATTTAGCAGTTTAAAATCTTTTAACACTGTAAACATATATCGCTGAAACTTTCATAATTGACGCAACAAATTGAAAACTCTATATGCAGGATTTTTTTACAATATTTGTGAGTTTCTAAAGTTTTCAGCTCAGTGAATTTTAATAATCTAGTTAAGTGTTCTATGTACACACAATAGGGTGGCAAATTATCCGACCCAAAAATGCAACCAAATCTGCCGGGATTAACACACATCACTATCGAATATTCATCTCCACAACTGGAATGGCAATGACATATTCACACGATTTGTATTTCATTATTATTTTAACAAAGCATTTTCGTATATAAATTGACCAACCAAGTTTAAGCCAATGTAGTTTATAGCATTCAAATATAGGCAAAACACTTTTATTTCTGAGGCAATTTATAACAACCGGAACATAAAGAAAGATGTACAAAATTTACCAGAAACACTCAGCAAAGGTTAATTCATAAACACGGGACCATTTCAAAAAAATAAAAACAAATAATGGCACGAACATCTTGAAATGGATCTATGTTTGTGTAAAATTTAAATGTAAGCTTATTTAATTATACATTTATATAAACAAGATAACAAAATTAATTCTCTCAAATGTAGCATCTACGATTAGGGCAACCATCTTCAAGCGGCTCCCACACGTGAAATCGAAACATCGGAAAAGAACGATAGGATAAAACAACACGTCATAACATCCATCCAACCACCATGAAAGGAAATTATATAAGTTCAAAAGAAAACCAACTCCTGTATACGAGAAACCGTACAAACTTTATAATTTGCGAAGTCATGGGGAACTAAAAATAATATCTGATCACATTACCAGTTATAACTTTTTTAGCAGGTTGGTGCGATTTCAGTTATAAATATATGGCAAAGTGTATTGAAATCAACCACTAAAAATTGTACGATATGTGTACAATTTATATGCAACACGATTTGTTTGCTTATTATAATTTTTCCTAAAATTTTAGCATTGTTTACTCTTGTAACATTGTTTGAATATGAAATTGCTTTTGTCGCAAGCTGGTGTGGAGTAATTTCATAATATGTACAATTAAAACTTTTTTATTTTTATACACAGGTCAGTGGCTGTTTTTTTTTATTAATTATCCTTTGTAAAAATTATCCATATATTATGTAAATTCATATCGTTGATAAAAATTGAGTTTTTTTTTTAAAGTAAAGCTCCTAAACATTGAAACGTTTTTGTGAATTATTGTCATATAAACCGTCTGGTAGTAAGCACTGATGATAAATGAATGGAGTCGTTTATTTAAAACATTTTCCAATAAATTTAAAAAATTAAATATTTAATACACCCAAATCTCTAACCTATACAGACTTTGTGGGTTTAAAATGTTTTTAGTAATCATTAAAGGATGTTTGTCGTCGTTTCGAGTCTTTTATTTGATTACCTAGTTTATATTTTGAAAACAATAAAACAGTCTTTAATGAATCCGGTTTTTTTTTTACTATTGATTAGTGATCATTGGTTAAATTTACATAAAAATACCTAAATGTTAAATTTTAACAAAAGTTTAATCAAGAATACTTGCGACTCAGAAAATATTTTTTTTCTACCAACTAGTTCATTAGTTCGTTTAGTTTGAGTTCTTAAAAATCTAAGACATTTAGTTTGCCTCGTGTAAATCAATTACTTACAAACATATTGTATTTAATTTTTGGTAGTTTAAAATACATGTTAACGCAAAAGAAACGCTCTTTTAATAAATAGTCATCAGAAACAATTTTTTCCCAAATTTAAACTTTTTCCACGTAACTAAATATTTATCAACCTCATTGATAAGGTTGTTAGGTAAATATATATTATCATTTAACTTAACCTGTAAGCGTTGACAGTTTACAGCTAAAAATGAAACAATTGCGGCATATTCTATGTGTATTTTGAGAAGGGAACTTATATTTCACTCTCCTTCATCTTTTTATAAATGTTTAATGCTCAGATTATAAAGCAGGAGTCATATTTTTTCTAAGAACTCTTCACTTCCTTTAAATCAGCGTACGTACTCTCCAGTGTGAGGGTTTATATATGCTGTACAAGGTCTCTTTGTAAACGTCTGCACTTGAACTAAACTTAAACCTCAGAATTTATGCTATGCACAAAGTTCACCGTTTTCATGAAAACGTGCTTAAATAATCCAATTCAAATTTCTGTTTTTTTTTTCAGACATTCAAAACCATAATACTCACTCAGGATGAGAAATTCACAAATTTAATACGTGCATGTTTGACCATACAACATATACGGAACGACTGGATAATAAACAAATATGGGCTATTTATTAACAGCTGACTTATTTATATTCAACTCAGATCATCTTAACGAATTCATACACCGCGCTCTAGCCCTCAGTCAGCATCGAGCATGCGCCAAGAGCACACGTGGGTGTTATTTACTGCCCAGCCCGCATTTCTGTAAGCAATGTAACAAGAAAATATGTACGAAAGTGAAGGAACTGCATTCAATGCATTACTTAACAATTCAATAATCAATCATTAAGGGTCATGCTACCTAACCTTGCTTGGTGACCATCCACCGTCTGCCAAAAAAAAAGGACCGCTTTCCATGGCGAAATCGTGTCATTTAATTAATTTAATTGTTACTTTATTTCATCAAACAGAGTTTCTCTGTTTGATAATGCCGTGAAAGGTTGGCGAAACCGGTCACTAATAAAAATAAAAATGTGGAAAATCACTCAAGTATTTTATTCAAAGATATTAAAAAGGAATTCCACCAAGAACTCTCTGTCAAAAATATTAAATTTCTTAATTTGTTATTACTCATACAAAATTTTTCATTGATATTCTTACATCATATATTTTAAATTTATGATTTTAAAATAATTTTATAAAGAAAAACCATTTTTTTTTTAATTTGATAAATCAGATCTGATGTGTATCATTTTTCAATCAATATGTTTTAAAAAGTAGGCTTTATAGTATAAAATACGTTTATTTGATTACAAGCTACGTCAATTATCTACCTATGTGTTCGTTAGAAGTAACAGACGTCCGGTTCAAAAAGGCTTCAATTCTATATATAACAGCAGTTGCATTCAGAGCACTCTAGGAAATTGAAGAAAAGAAGCAGCTGAAATTTAAACCAGCCACTCTAGTTTTTGTTACAGAAGCCTACAATTTGAATTCATCTTGCCATCTAGAAAATAAGGAAGATCCTAGGATGGATACAGGAAGTGAAATTTACGAATGGATTACTCGTTTACGTAAAGATTTTTGGATTACCGAAGTTTAAAGTTTTGTTTTGATTAAGCATGAGAATACAATCTGAATCGGAATTTTCACAATTTGGATTTAAAATGTCAACCATTTACATAATATAATTATGATATGAATTCCAAAATTATATTTTATTGATAAAAATTATACTAATATTGTGATTTAACAAAGATGCACACCAAATCCAATTGATCTTTATTTAAAACAATAAATATTTTATACATTTTTGTAAAAATTTATAAAATAGTATTTTATTAAAAATGTGCACTGAAGGTCTGAATACATCAATTTAAAAATAATGTTTTTAGTAACCCATCTCATACAATTAATACCTAAGTCTTTTCATGCCTCTTGAATTTACTTAAATAATAGACTAGCGAATAATTTAAATTTTGTATTTTAATAACTTCTTTTTTATTATATTCTATGGTAAATTATTTTTATAAGTAGGTCCAATTACAATCTAAATTAAAAATATAAACTCCATCCTTTTAACGTTATTTTTTAACATTTTCTAAAACACATCTATAATATTATTTTTAATCAAATAAATGTGTTCATATTTTTTTATATATATCATATATATTCATATTATTTTATACGTGTATGTGTTTTTTTTGGCCTAGAAATGTGTATTTTTTCTGTATCCAGACATACATCACACAAAATACAATCCAGCCACCGCTTATTTAGGCAAATTGCGAAAACATCTTCAGCTTTAAAAAGAACAGAATCTTTTCTTGCCTACAGTTTTTACTTGAAAGTCTACAATTTATTTCGGTGCATGACGATTTTGCTATCTACAATGCAAATAAATTTTAGTGAATGACGCAGAAATTTTGGAAATATCGAGCAAGTTTTTAGTGCAAAATTCTGCAAAGGCGATTTTATTTTTCAGTCGAGTTGTCATTTAGCCAACAATAAACGAGATGAAACTTTGCGGCAATAATCAATTGAAGTTTTTTGAACATTTGAATTTAATATTTTTAAATTTAATAAAATATAAATATAAAGGACACATTATAAATATTATTATAAAATATATAAAAAGTAGACAATAAAGAGAAACAGACATGAGTTTGTATTTACTTTTTGGTTTATCTCGCAATGCTGCATTTTATCAATTTCAATATTTGAAATATTATCATGCGAGCTTAAACATTTAAAAAAATAAATACAAAATAATGCTTATTTAAAATATTCAGAGTACCTACTATTTTAGGGTTATGAATTCGACCCTCCTAGATAGTGATTCGTCTCTCAGTGTAACATTGTAACATTTTTTACCATGGAAATTCATTTATCATGAATATATTCAATGATGTGAGACAATTCGTCCCATGTTAGAAAAAAACGGTTGAAATTTTTAGTGCTTTTATTTTATGCATACAGGGTCACTTTTTGTTTATTTTTTTATTACAAATTAGCATTCGTTCAAATGAATGTTGAAATTGACCTGAAATGGCAATTTTAAAATATAAATTAATTAATTATTTTATTTCAAACCATACTATGATGAAATTAATCAATTTCTTTTTTTGTTTCAGGTGAACTTTGGGACAGTGTTAGTTTTGAACAGTGAAAACAGAAGAATTTTTATTTAAAATGCGGCCAGTATTTATACTAAATATTAATGTTCACATTTTACCAATTAAAAAGTAATGTTTTTAACTGAAACATAAAATAAACATTGTAAAATGATTGTAAGATCAATATATTTTCCTTTCAAACGACCACCAAGAAGTATTTGCAGCGGAATTGATTTTATATTTGATCTGTTGATCAAATTCTTTTCAGTATTGCTAATTTCTTTGTTTGTAAATTATCAACTAGTTGAAACCAAAGATAATATTAACAAAAATCCAAGACATCATTTACTGAATGCTAGTTTGACCAACGATTTATCTCGAAAAGACGATCAGAATTTGTATCAGCCGTGGAAGTATGTGTATAGCAATAGCAGTGCAGTTTTACGCCCAAGCGAAACATCAAAACTAATTCAACTTGTAAACATTATCAATTTCACTCGACACAATGGAGTCGATCGCGTTCGAGAATATTCCAAAAACCACAAATTAGACGGAGAAACGACCGGTAACATCACTCAAAACGAAGATAATATTTCATATTTTCTTAAAAAGCATTCACAAAATCATCCGAAAGAACACAGAGGAGAGACGATTGAAGAGGAACTGCCAAAAGTGATAAAATCAATTACAGCGCCCGTCGAGGGGAGACCTGCCGTCGGAGAAATGAAAACGAAAAATACTTCCGCTGAGGAATTATTAATTTCCAATAGCTATATAAATACATCGGAGATAATAAAAGAAGAGATCCTTCCAGTCTGCGGTAACATTTCAATTCTGAGTAACGAAAAAAATACAACTAACAAAGTAAACAGCATTATTAATAATCCTAATCAAAGGTCAGATGCAAAGAGCGATCACTCAAGTAAGATGAAAAACCTGTTTTTTTCTAATAACTATACATTACTAAAGAAAATAAAAAAGAGTACAAAAGCTAACGACTCTGCTGAAGCGTCGCTTACTAACGAACGCACAAATGCAACTGCCTGCGAAACAAACACGACGGCGTCTCCAGTGGAAGAGCCTCCCACCCAACCGGCGAGCGGAGAGACGATCGAAAACAAAAACAAACTTAAATCGGCTATTTTTGAAACGTCTCTACATGGAGCACATAAAACCGACACGACAAAACACAAAACGGATAAGAAAAACCAACACTACAGCGTGAGGCAGTCCAATGCGAGCGCCGAGCTGCCGTATCGTCCGAACTATAAATCCGCTGCCAGGATTGTTGCCGGTACTTCCACTAATGCGCAGAGCAACAGCACGAGTAATGTACACTTAATGGCGAGTGCTAAAGAACTACGATCCGATAGAAACTACACCGCCGGGACCCTCCTAAACAAAGCAATGCATTCAACGTTATCGGACGATCGAGGAGTCTTTGCCAATGCGCGTGATTATCTCACGACCGAAACGACGCCCAAACATCCAGAGGCCCAGCAATCACAAGACAAACTACACCAAGATATAACGACCTATCGTAAATTAAAATTTCCCGCTATAAATTTGACAAACAAAAGGAGAAAATTCATTCGTCAATGGGAAACATACGAGACAATAAATTCTGAAATCACTCAAACGGAAGAGAGAACCGCATTCACAAACGGCAAAGGAATACACGCCCCCAAAGCAAAAAGAACAAACACTCTCTTCGATCCCGTGAAAATGCGGGACAATGTGGGCCCGTTGAGCGACGAGGGGGATTTCGGAGGCCGCAGGACCCAGGCGGATAAGAGCAGCACCCTGTTGGGGCCGCTCGATCTGTCGCCGCTTATTTCTAAAATAAAAAACAAAGACTTTCATAAACCTCAGGAAAAGAAAGAGTATTTGGCACAAATTGCCTTTGCTCACGAAATGACGGCGACCAAAAATACGTACCGCGACCTGAAAACCGCGGCCCTCCCCACGCAGCCCGCGGAAACGATCGAACGCACGACGAATTCAATTCCAAGCGGGACCGACTCTTTAAAGATTACAGTTCCTTCAAATAAACACTACGAAGAGACAACGGTGGAAATTGCTAGCAAAAATGTGATTTTGGAAAGTGTGCCTGCGGAGGAAAACAAACAGGAAACAAATCAAAGTAGATCCAAGACCACCCTTACAGAATCAAATACATTTGAAAATGCGAGTTTTGGTTTGGAAACGACCTCCCCTGTGATCGACCGAGTGGAATCTTACCATATAGAGTATTCCAACACATCGCGAATACCTCTCAAAGTCGAAAATCTTTTCTTTAATGACACGGTAAATCCTACAACCTGCATACCGAGCGAAAAAAATACGAACTGTTTGGATGTAACGGAAGTAAATACAGAATCTAGCCACAAAAACCAATTGACTGAACCCACAAGTGATGATAAAAAATTATCAAAACCATACGAAATAAGTACAGTAAAAAATATTGACGCAAAATCAAATGTCACTGAAAATCTTATATTTCCAAGCAAGACAATGATTTTAAACAATGAAACATACTCAAGTACTCAAAATACAGTTGCATTTTACATCAAAACAGTCGTGCCTACTTTTCCGAGCACTTCAAAAATTGAAACGAGTGATATTTTGACTCAACGCATACAACCGACGACCGTCACTTCTAACTCATCTATTAAAATTAGTAAACTTTCAACAATATCAACAACTCCTTTTGCAATCGATACAATTTACAATCACCATACTGAAATCGTTATCAACACGACTCAAACAACCACGTCCCGACCTGCGTCACAGAGTCGTAAACCATCTGAAAACAACCCGCCATCAGGAATTACGCATATTGTACCACATAGACAGGAAGACGTGACAGCATCTACCGATATAAACTTTATACGACTGTCGACCCGAGACTTCTCGACCGAACCCAGCGTAGGTGCGTTTCTTACTCCATCTGATATTACTTTGCCTCAAACAACGGCGAGAGACGACAAGCCTACTTCGAGTGTTGATGAGATAATAAGTGATTATTCTGAGGTGAACAGCTCACTGCCGAATAGTGCGATGTCTAGCAATGGAAGCGAGGCTGTGTGGCCAGTCAAGCTTGCCTCCGTAGTGGAAGGCGACATCATCCTGGGCGGGCTAATGATGGTATGTACATTTTAATTTTTAAAAAACCTTGCATGCTCTTTGATATCTAAATTATTATTCAGTGATTTAATTTTATCAAAAATAATTTTGGATGATTTAGGACTAAGCAACTGTTGGATATAATTATAATGTTTCAAAATTAAGCTTTGCAACGTTCGCTTCAAAGAAGCTTTGTGCTTACGCATAATGCAAACATCCAACGTTTCATTGCTAATAAAAACCTTCCCTTTGCATGACTTTTCTTCTCATAAACAAATAATTTAACTTTATGCCTCCATTAAGGATACGAAACAACGATAAAACAAATAATATTTCGAGGTGAGAGGCATGTTCGTTTTCAGAATTTCCGTTTATCACACAAATTATATTCAGTGAACATTTAAAAGGCAGGTCTGCATTATTCTTCTCAATTAAAAGTGACTATTTCTGACTATTAACATGAAATTTCGGTAAAATACTCTTAAGAACCATAAAAAGGCTCTTCGCTTGATGTTATCGTTTTTCCAGCGCGTTAAATACCAATGTGAAGATATGAAGTTAAATTAAATTAAATGATCCTAAAACTGTGAATCTAATAACAGTTTTTTGTTTGTTCGAAAACATTATTTCTTTTGTGCTTTTTTAAAGCTCAGATTTATTTGTCTGGCGTATGCAATATCTGTTTCATTGAATTGTCATGACTATTTACTTTATGTAATTACAAAATCATATTGTTTATCACGCTTTGTGAGTTCTTTGTATATTAAATGAGAGACAGAGAACCTAAAGTTGGTTTAGTCTCTTTTGCATCAGATTTTTTTACAATAAAATCTATGGAGTGTGTTATATTATTAAAGTACAAATAAACTCAAACACCTTATCCCATGCTAAAGTACACACTTCAAAAAATGAATAATAAACGTATACGATTGAATGAACACTCCATGAAAAAAAGAAGCTTCTTTTCAGAATTGTAAACAGCAATTTTCGCATCTTTACTTTACATATGTAATACGAATTTGATATTTTTGACACAATTCTACTCATAAATCCACCATCTTCGTAGATTTATTTTGATCTGTCAAATTTATAGAACAAGCAGCAGGCGAGCCTCGCGGTGGGAGCGGAGACGCAATCATCGGAAACATAAATGCGTAATTTTAAAGAATACTCCGGTTGCGAATATTACAATAGAGCGCTGGAAAAATCCTTTAAAGGAACACGAATCCCGCGAAACTCTGGGAATTATCCGTACTTATACTTTTTAATATGCGTAAACTGTCGTCAAACCTGCTTAATACGATCATTTATGGCCGCACAAACACTCCGAAGTAAGCCATCCCTAATTTTATTGCCTGCATAAATCATATCCATTTTCGAGAGCAATAAAAAAACTTTATACGAGAGGTCTGGTGCCATTTTTTGGTGTTTGTGAAATCCTCAAAATAAACGACGCCGAGTATTGCCACGCAGGTTAATCCAATTGGAAAATATATATCCTTTTAATTCTTCAAGCACAGTTAAGCACGTAATGAAATTTTATGTTTTAAGCCGACAGTTCAAGCCTTAGAATTATGTAACAACATGCTTTCGATTGATTAAATGACAATGAATGGATTTATATCGTAATGCTTTATGAATTCAAATATCAAAACTTTTCAAACGTAATTATTTAAATTTATTTTTACGTAAAACAGTAGATATTAATAACTTGAAAATCCATGTGTTATTAAAGATGTCAATTGTTATTTTATAAGTCATTTTAATTGTAATTACAATATATTCGATTATAATAAAAACAATTCACGTTTATTAACATATCTTAATATAATCAACTACGTAATTTATATTCAACGCGTATTTACAATATGTAAGTTTTAATAATTTGTTCGGGTAGGTATGTCAAAATACGTTAGAAAAACTTTTATAATGACATTTAAATATTTTGTCAATGGTTCGAGTAAATTTAGTAATTGCGATAATGTTACCTTTGAAATCTTTACATTAATTACAGATGAAGTGGATTAAATAGAAAATATTTTAAAATATCAAGTTTATTTAGAAGTAAATAAATAATAATATGCACATCCATCTAATTGATGAAAATTGATTTCAGGATTTTCACATATTTTTTTTTGTTTACGCAAAACAAAGTATACTTACGTCATCATGAAGATTACACACTCGGCATAATATTTGGAGTGACCTCTGGCCATATATTTCCTAGCGGTTCATTAGTAATTTATCGGGCCAATTCGTAAGTTCCCAGCCTTTATTGTAATTGATGGATTCTTACATTCTCGTATCTCATCCACCGCTAACCTTTAATTTAATCTTTTAAGCCAATTGACCTTTTCGGTAACCAAAATCGTTCAATGAAGACACGAGATCGAATTTTTCGCTTTTCCTTTTTCCAAGACTCTTGACATTAGCATTTAATCCAATTTTTGCCCATGTAGTCTTTTGACAGATATAAAAATGTTTTATTTCTTGTGATGACATATAAATATATATATATATATATACATATATGTTATTCCTTTTAAAAATATGATGTATTTACTGTAGTAGTATCATATCCAATACTTTGAGAGTCCTACTCTACTGTGTGTCTGCAGGTGCACTCCAGGGAAGACAGCGTGACATGCGGGCCCATCATGCCGCAGGGAGGGGTCCAGGCACTGGAGGCCATGCTCTACACCCTGGACAGGCTGAACTCCGACCCGCACTTCATGCCTAACGTGACCCTCGGAGCTCACATCCTCGACGACTGCGATAAGGACACCTACGGCCTCGAGATGGCTGTCGACTTTATCAAAGGTATGCTAATTTTACCTATTCAATCGTTCCACTTTCAAGAACCTTCGTGAAATTCATTTTCAATAGTACCATATTACGTTAATCTGCGAAAATAATTTAAAATATTTAATTTCTTGGCTGTATTCTCAAGATAACTTTAGTTAAATATATAAGGCAAAGAAAATATATGTTGCCTAATTTACTACATATTGACTTCATGTCCTACATAATAAAGCTTCTATCTGGGTAGCGTCCTGCAACTTCAGCGTATTTAATTCACATCTAGGTAGCTCGCAGAATATCGTTACAATAAATTCATACTATATATTTTGCGTTAACTTGATAGAGTGTTATTGTATTATGTGGATATATTAACAATGAATATATATATACACGTGTGTTTGTGTAATATTATTTTTAAATGTAGCTATCGATTTCTAGAATATTTTAGATAATCCGTCACGACTACTATATCTTTAACAGACTTGTTATCGTCTCACCAAAAAAGTGAATATCATGCTGCAAAACATCATGCAGTCAAAAAAAATCTACCTCCTCAGATAAATGCATTACTCAATATGTATGTAGAAAGGTTTGATAAAGTAAACGTCGGTACCTAGCATGAATACGTGAATTCTATCGTCTTCATGAATATATTCATTTTAATCTTATTTATCAAAAATATTCTTTTACTACAAGGTTTTTGCGTTTGAGTATTTTTTTGACTGTGTAAAAAAATCGTTTAAATCCTTTTCCTTGCAGTGATCAAAGACTTCTGAAAGGTGATTCTATCGAGATAAAATTTTTGAGGCCGCCACAACTGAAATCGTTTTACATATTACATAAATACCCCTTTTCCAACAAATCATTTTGCGAAGGGAACAGGGTTTTCGATTCATCCCCTGTTTTCTTTTATAATTGAAATTGTTCATTCAACTTGAAAACTCGCATTCCATTTTATTCAATATCTAATTGAGTCTTATTTCCAATAACAGCGGAAGTACATTAATTATATTAAAATCAAAATTATCAGGAATTCAAATATCAAGTTATTGAAGACGTAAACGATTTTCTTATCGAAATAATGATATCCAATTTTATGCTGACAAAAGACTATGGAAGCATTTATTAACCGTTACGGCATTGCATTATTTGTTAATTGGTTTATTTAAGCACTCCATTAGCATATTTAATGATAATGTTTTTGATTTTTAGCCAATCGCATATTACATTTAATTGAATTAAAAAAGATAATTTTCTTGATAACTCTACTAAAAGTATACAAACTATTATGATATTAACTAAAAATTCATTTTTCTCAATGAAAATTATAATATTTAATTATTGAAAATATTGTATTTAATTCAAAGAACTACTGACGCCATCTACCAAGCATAGTAAATACTTTCAAAATGGTAAGGTTTGTGTCCAGACTAAATGGGCTGCGAGGCTACAGGGCGGGGGTGGAAAATCAGCTTCAGGAGGTTTCAGGGAACATATGCCTTTAAGCGCTAGATGCCACTGCTGAACATGAAAATTCGAATCAATTGACTTTGATAAATTTATTATACAAAAGTCTATTGATTTTTTATTATTCAATTATAAATAATTCAAGACTAGTTCTCAATAAGTATGTAAATCCAAATTGATAATGAAGAATTCTAGACAAACCTATCTAACCCCCAACTCTTGAAAAACCACTCATCCGAGTATAAGCGATGCAAAGATTTGGCAAATATGAATTAAATTTGCAACGATTACTTTTAGATAATAATAATAATAAATTCACTCTTCAAAGAAGTCCAAGTCATTATTTGGTTATAACGATTGATCATTATGTCTTTTTTTTCGAATGTTTTCTTATCACGGCTGTTTTATAAATATCATGTCTCAGAGTCACTACTAAAGTAATAATACGTATGTTTATTTTTTGATTGGACGTCAATCAGATGCGTATTTATTACCCATTATGGGTTTATTATATTATTACTAATATGATTAGGCACATTAGTTCATACATAGAAGATGATTTAAAGAAACTCTCAGAAAAATATCATCGTGAATTGTGTGGGATTTGAACCCACATCCTCTAGCTTACATGGCCGGTGTACTAACCCTTGTACTAACGAATCACATCCGTTTATCGAAATTTTTTAACAATCATACTCTACATATGAACCAATGTGCCCAGGCCAACCAATATTTAGTATATTTTTTGAGAGTTTCTTTAAATCATATGTATGAACTAATGTGCCTAATCATATTAGTAAATGAAATAATAATACTTGAAACTTTCGTTTTTGTTTAAAATGTTTTTAATATTTATAGCTTTTATTGTAAGGTTTAAAATAAATATATGAGAACACTAAAATAGTATTAAAAAAAATTTTTGGCGCATGTTTTCCGTGATTCCCTTGAATACATAAAGGAAATTGCAAGAGATGTAACAGGCAACAGATAACAGTAATTGCTTCTAATCGCTTCAAACTGCTTGCTTATCTGCTTCTTCCGCCAGCGGTCTTTTATTATTTGTGATTTTATTTGATGATGCTTTTAAATTAAAATCTTTTATAAATGCAGACAAAAGTAATATTTGCAATTGAATTTAACACTTTTATAATTAATCTGTTCCGTTCTTATTGCGTTTTAAGACCTTCATAAGTCGAATTGTACAGTCAAATTCAACACATAAACCTTGTTGCGTATTTCTGAGCAACGGTGATCACAATTTTTTTTCCATGCAATGCAAATTCTCAATTATTTTACCGTCCGATAAACCACCAAATTTTAACGTCTCGCTCGTTGAAAATTCAAAAAAATAACGTCTCGCAGATGCTAAGCCACGGTGGATGTTTCCCGGCAGACAGCCCCAAATCAAACCCATCTCAAAATAATCAAATATCAAAAAGACCGTGCAGGGAGGCGAATGGCAATCAGTGTAGCCGCAGATGTCCGGGAAACGAGTTTCTAATCGGATCCGCCAGCCCCGACGCCCGCATTCTCGATTGCTTTCGGCTCTCTCGATACGAAGCTTACTGAATTATTGCCGAGCCTGTGTTTTAAAACACACTTCTATTCACTCCTCTTATTTCTTCCGTTGTTGCGTAATAGTGTACGCTAACAGCTTCATACACACACACACACATATTTATATAAATATGTACCTTCTTCAGTGGGTTGTATATGTACCGTTTCACTGAATACATATTTATCTTGGGCCAGGTTTACTAATTCGGCTGTACTTCCTCCTTTTATCCTTCGTTTTTTTTTTGGACGATTTCGGAAATTTATACATGTCGACAATAAATTTTTATTCAGTATTTACATTCAAACATATCTATACAATATTACACTGTACATTTTTTTAAACATTTTATGTTGCTTAGTTGTATTATCGATAGCATCTAGAATTATATAAAAAAAATTAATTCGGCTTAACAAATATTTTAAATGAATGGATTGTCGTAGAATAAATACATGTAATATAAACAATTTTGAACGACAGTTTCTGGTAATTACCATTCCTCCAGTCTTCTTGTTTTATCTGCGATTTAATATAATTAAAGAATAGCGTTTATTTTTCATATACGCTTTTTTTCGTCATTATAACAGGAATTTCTTTCTTTGCTCTTTTAAAGCTGTCAGCAGCACAGTACTTGCTTAGTTGAGATCCATCCCTAACGTTATTTAATTATATTATTAACAAATGAATTATAATATAAGCATGGCATTATGAGCGATGCTATAAAAACTCTTTTCATAAAATGGAGTTGTTTTCTTAACATTTTATTACCAAAAGCATTGATATTAATTTATTTTATTTTCTTCTTTGTACAATGAAGAAAATAAGATGAAAACTAGATAATTTTGGCTTATACTAATATTTTATATAACTATAATTGCTCTTTAGTGCAAGTTTGACTATTCATTTAAAAAGCAAAATATATATTATAATTTATGAAAAGTAAAACATCTATAACACTCTATGATTGTGATAAATAAATACTATTTTTTTATTAATTTTGTGATAATTGGTTGTATTCGGTTTATCGCATTGTTAAATCTGTAATATTAAATAAAATATTTTCTCAACCACAAGTTGCTGAAAGTGCGAAATTTTGCCTACAGAAAGACTCAACGGAATTATGTAAATTTACTAGGAATAATAATATATAATATGAGAGTTTCTGTAGAGCCTCCCGCGTTCAGATTATTTAGTACGCAATCTTCAAATTACAATAGAGGTAATTTGGAAGTCTCTGCTAAATTTTGACGGATTTCATTCGTTTAATTTTATGTTAAAATATTGAGTTAACGCGTTTTATTAAATATAAAAAAAAACTTTTCATCCGATAAAGGAATTTATAATTATTCAATGTGTATTAATAAAAATATGTAGTCGAAAAATTTTATTGACGTTTCAGGTGTGAATTGATCACGTGTATGCATATTTAATGAAATTCTTATCGTTATTTTATGGTTTATACGTTTTTGTAAACTTAAGCGCTGTACATTTATTAACGCTTAATTGCACTACAAGAGAAACGTTCTGTTTGATTTTTCTTTTTCATGATTTTTGGGTTCAAAATTAAACAGCAATGTAATAAATAACAGTAGTTTTATTGATTAGGGTACCGATATCAAAGATCGAAAAAAAAACCGTAGCGAAATGTATGAGGTGTTCATAGCAAACATGGATAAAATCGTTATTTTATTGAAGTAAAAATATTTTTTTTGTTGTTAGTTGATTGTTTACTTGTGGTTATATAAATAAAACTTACTATTTTTATACTATTATTTTGTATACTTTATAACTATTCTTATACGAAATAACTGGTACTACAACAAACGTGTTTTTGGTGGTATTGTAAATAGCTTTTTATTACAGAATGAAAGAATTATCCAGTCAAAGACATTCTTCTCTTGTTTAGAATTCTTTCATTTATTTCCCTCGGCACTGTTAATCCCTCTTCCTCTTGCATTACTTCTTACTGAACCTTCAACGACTATATGCTAGTCTAAAATCACCCCCTTGTTTGTATCCCTAATGGCAGGATCAATGAAGGGTCAAGGATGCCGACCCTTGAGGCTGTTGGACCTCGTAATGCTTTTTCAAGCGTAATGATTCGATTCGTTTGATTATTTGCAACATTTGACAAAATTTTACAAAGAACTTTAATACCTAACATATGAAAATACCCATTGTCAAATGATTATTAGACCACAAAAATGCTCGTGGCGCATGCAAGATTAACAAAAAAAATTATAAACTGTGATTAAAATTAAAAAGTTACTTTTTACAATGCATTCAGGAACTTTTTGTTTGTGGTTGAGATTATCAAAAACAATACAGATGAAAATCTTTGTTTATTTTTACGATTCGAAATTGTGAATTCTTTCCATGTATTATTTTTGGAAGTGATGGAAACAAAACAAAGCAAACAATAACTTTTGCTATTCCATACATGAAAGCTAAATATTATGTTTGCAGTACGCCAGAGATATGTTGGAAAATTCCATTTTCGTTAACATCATGTTTTACATTGTATGGCTCCATATAAATAATAAATAAAAAAACATTTGCAGTGCAAACACTGAACAAAGCTACAAAACCTTTAAATCTGCACTCTCGTGAAAATCATTGCTATAGTCTTTATTACTGTCACATGAAATAATATATAAGCATACAATAACGATACAAACTACAAGCAGAAGTTAGTTTAACACCGTGCAGCGCTTAGTTATTACCAACTGCAGTGCTCCTTGTGCAATAAACCTGACTAAATTCGTATACTGCACCATATTGCACTTCAGTGAACACATCTTTTTTGTAAAAAAAATATAAAGAATTCGTGTCAAATATTATAGAGACAATCGTATTTACAAATCAGACACCACCTCTATGCCATGCATTATGACCTTTGATCTCGAATGCTTACATTTTACTGGGTTTACATCATATCACTGCTATGTTAGGTGAGCTTTGATCTCAAAAGCTCACATTTTACTGGTTTGACATCATTCCACTATTATGTTCGGTGAGTGAGTGGTAAGTGGTATGATTGAAATCCAGTGAAATGTGAGCTTTCGAGATCAAAGCTCACATTTTACTGGCTTGACATCATCTTATTATTATGTTAGGTGAATTTGATCTCAAAAACTCACATTTTTACCATTTACCTTTATATTCAAGCATTGAATTTTTACCTTTATTGAACCTGAAAAAATATTGATTTACGAATAGAAACCAAAATTAAGTAACATAAAAAGTCACATGGTGCAGGTATAAAAAAAATTAAATAATATATATTTATATCTAAAAATTATTTGTTTTTAAGCATTTTCATCAATTCTAATTGTATACAGAGAGGGCAAAGAGCTGCAGCCCTGTCCCACCTCTTTACCCGGGTAGGTCCTCACGCGGGGCTGTCCACTGCAGGCGGAAGGGTAGAAAATAACGAGCACCTCCGATTCAATTATGTATGGACCGTGTCAGAGTATCGCTTTTACGTCCTGCTCCCTGCTAGAGCACAGAATCTTACTTTTTTGACTCATCGATATTCCTTCTAATTTTTTTTCGGTTAATCGGCTGCTTTTATGTGTCAGGGAAAAAAATAATGTGGTTAAAACATTTTCTTGTTATTTTTTTGATATTTTACCATTTTGAGCATCTGATAAAAATATTGAATGTTAAAAGTGCTCACCAGATATAATCAAACAGTTTAATTATATTATATCAAAGAAATCTTTGCTATTTAGCAAAAAAAAAAGTATTCGTAAAATTTGTAACTATTTTGTTGAGACAATATACATAAATCACTATAAATCAAATTTCTGAAATAAAGCCTATGCGTGTTATTCGTGATATCTGAAAACTATTTTGGCTTTCGGTACTGTTAGACAACAATAAAATACTATTTCTACTTCTGTATGAGAACATAAGCCAGTAAATTGTACACATTTAAATGAGATACAGTGTTTATAAACACAAGAAATATAACATTGTATATTATTTACAAACAGTTTGAGGTATTTAGTATATATATTTTTTCAAAAGTTATTTAAATTTTTTTTAAAACTAGCCGAGTCATCCACAAGCTGTCCACAAAACTGACCAGGCAAGCGCCAACACGCTGTTGGTGCATCGTGCTCTTGCACTCGGCACAGTAGGCTCTCATATGCTTGCAAACCAGTACTCATTGCCAACCTTTTATGTAACTTCTCATTAAATCAAGTAACCGTTGCATAACTACAAAACTAACTTTAAAAAATACAATAAGCTTAATATGCGGGAAGCTGAAAACCATATGACAGATAATTTCTCAATTATGCCTGGGATGAATCATAAAAATGATTTTGACATTACAAAAGAACAAAATAGCGCATTGTATGTATTAAAAGGTGCCAATTGTAATTGTCGTAATATTTCAGTTAATTAAAAAAATAATATGAAAAATAGAATTTATTAGCAACACTATTTTTAAGCTATAATATTGCAAGCAATAAAGTTACTATAAAGTACAAAAAAACCAAAATAAATTTATACTGGCAGCTAGCTTGCCTCCTCTGAATGTTTGACTTTAGCTGTTACTTGTTTGTGTTTACTTCAAAGGGATGGCCAATGACCGTGTGTGCTGTAAGGTTGTTTTTTATCTAAAAGTCAAGCTGGTCAGTTGACATACAACCCTGACCAACATCTCGATGCAAGTGTTTGGAAGCCTTTCTACAATAAAGAAGCAGTAACTAAAAACATCATGATTATCACAAATACCACCTTTTAATACTTTAAAATGCGCTATACTGTACTTATTTAATAAAAAATCCATTTAAATTATTTGTCTTAGGCATATTTGAAATTATCCGTCAAGTTGTTTTCAGCATTCCGATAATGTAGCTTGTAATATATTTTGTGATATATTTTTTTAAAAGAAAATTGTACAATTAAAATTTTCTTTCGGTTTTTTTTTAAATGAACATTGTTAAGAGAATTATTTTTTGGTGGTTTTGTGTAAGTCGTTGTTACTGTATTTACATATCGAAATGAGGCCACACTAACATATTGTATAAGTAAAATTTTGTGCAAGTTTGTTCGCTGCCTGGTGTGATATTACAGTTTTACGATTTCATGCTTCATGTCATCAAAACGGCAAATCAAATATTTCCACAGCGACTTGCGCAAAGAACACGTGTGCCGGAATAAATTTCCTCAAACTACCTTACTGTTATTTTTGGTTGAAAATCATGAAGTTACAGTTACATAATTTATTTTATAAATTGTTGGATTCACACATTCTGTGAGTCAAATAATATAAATTCGGTGGAAATCTATTTTTAATAAATGCTTATCATATATTACTAAAGAAATTTATTGTTTACTGCGATATTTAGATAAATAGCAATCTCAATTTTATTCGTTATATAAAATACATTCAGGCTATAATTAACTATTCCATTGCACCTATTTGTTCTTTGAGTTACTTTTTTGAGAGAAAACGAAAAAGTAAAAAAACATTAAACACATTGTTATAACTTTAAAGCTTTTACAGTCCCATTTCTCATACACGCCCACCTAAAATTTTCAGGATGAATATATTGCCGGCGTTAGGTCTTTTCAATAACAATTATATTCGTACTTTTTTGTTTGAATCGTTAAAATATTTTACAATGAATTTTGATTCTCTTTACATAAACCAAATTTGCTCTTTGATGAAAATATTTTTTTATTTACATAAATTTGTACCCAGAAGATGTCGCCAAATAAAAAAGTTACATTAGTTTACACAGACTTTCACTTATGAATAAATTTGAGTATTTATTTAGAATCTAGAACTCTATTTTGATTTTCCACGTAATATTTTTGTAGGTTAATTATCCATGTAGCCTAATGTAAAAGTTGATATTTTCACCTACGTTTCCAGGTGAAAAAACAGTATTAAATTCTCACTAATGGCAGGCAAGATGAATACTCATACTGGAGCAGGTAGAAACTACATGCATGATATAAATGAATGCTAATGACTGCATTCTGTGGAGACGGCTGCGAGCCATGCAAGTCTCAGCTTAGCGTAATGAGTCCCAACAACTGTGAGGCCACAGATGCACATATTTTTGAATAAATCCTTACATGTGCAACACATTCCGCTGTACATTTCATATATATGCTAATTCTGCATTTCGTACATGGACACGGATATGGATATAGTAAAATACATTTAGTGATGACCTGTGAGTAAACGTGCAGAAGAAAATAATTTAATGGCCGTTTGAATATATAAGATAATAATTTACAAAAAAACAAACACAATTTTTTTAGTTGATTCTTTATCATCTATAATTCTTGAAATAAAATTTTATATTTATCTTGATCTCCGCTCTTATCTCGTCGTTAAATGAGATTTCCTTATTTCTCTTTCTCTTATAAATAAATACGACTTAAACGTTTGAGTTTTTGTATTTCTTAGCTTTTTTTTTATTTCACAAATATTACAATTTGGAAATTTGAAAACTTAGCAAAGTAAAGGCTGGAATTCAAATTATAAATCTGTTTTGTATATTTTGACAACGTCATATTATTCCAATTCTTTTATGTTTATAAAAATAATATTGTGAAATATTAGTGCTTGTACATTGTAAGAAATTTGTTTTTTAATAGAAAAATAGTCAGCCGATGAACGACGATCTTGTATATAGATATACATAATTGCAAATTTATGAAAGGAAATATTATGTCAAAAACTACTTTTTATAGGTAATCGGATACGAAAAATACTGGTTGAAATCTGGTACAAATCACTAAAAAATCTCTGTGCCATAAATATTTTCCGTCTAAAGTGATTTGTTTGCTTTTGACATATGACTTAAAAAAGTTTTAAAAATATACTTTCTGAATTTCAAATCCAACTTTATTCCTTTTAGAAATGGGATTTTAACGTGACCACAGATGGGGTCGTATTCTAATTGAAATATAATTATTTACGTTTTTTAAAGCAAATTCTTTTGAATGATTGATCAATCTTAAATCAACTCCAATGCATTCAAATATTTAATCAGCATCTAATTGAATGGAAATACTTTTCCTGTCATATAAGACTATATTTAAGAACAAACAGATCTATTCACTGTTGCTCTACTTCACACTCTCTTTGACTTTTTTGGGGTATCATAAACGAGCTAGATTCAAACAGTCTCCCACTCCTGGGTAAGCAAGTATTTTCAACATGAATACTAAACACGTCTAGAAAATATATAAACATTATTACCGAATCCGTGGAGGCAAACCTGAAACCTGAAACCTGAAAAAGAAATTAGGTTTTATTTTTACAAATTCAATATTTTTGACAGAGAGTACTTAGTGGAATTCCATTTTAATATTTTAAATAATTAGTAAAATACTTGAGTGATTTTTCCACATATAGATTTATACTGGTGACCGGTTTTGTGACCGGTGACATTAAAATCACATTAGCCCTTACCACCTGACATTCATTCTATCTCTTTCTAACAACCTCTCCCTCTAACACTTGTTTACCTAACTGCTTATTATTATATAAAATCTCACTCTGTTTGATAATGCTAACGTGAAAGGTTGGCGAAACCGGTCACCAGTAAAAATATATATGTGGAAAAATCACTCAAGTATTTTACTTATTATTTAAAATATTTGAACTGTTCACCTCTCTTTCATTTTTCTTTAAAGTTAATCGTACTCACTTTGGTACTATGCACTCATAATACATAAATAAAAATTAATGTAACCACAAAGCCATTTCCCTAGTAATATTTGCTGTTTACAAATTGAAATTAACCCATGTATTGTGAATTGTACTGGGGAACTTTTCCAAAATGCGCTTTCAGCAACAACAAAAATCACAAACTTAATTTATAAGTTTGTAGAATAGTTATCTAATATTTTTTGTCAATTTTATGAATATTTTATTATGAATATCAGAATAAAAATACTTGAGCGTCCCGCTTGAGAATTTATCATTGATTTGATCAGGATGAAGATTTCATTGTACTCGCACAACGTAGTACGTACGGCGTACATGTGTAACTTTGTTGCATTTTGTTGTTTATTACAACCCTAAGAGATAATGTAAATATTCTTGTTTCTGCTAATATTTATTATTTAAATTATTTTATTTTTACACCATAAAATACAACTCTTTTGCAGCATACTGTGACGGTTTTTGCCTAACCCCTAAAACTTCTAGAGTGCAAGTGGCAACGTCCTTAGTCCTTTGTCTAATTCCTAGCGAAATCACTATGGGATGACAAGAACTCTGCTGGAACGGAAATGACTTACCCCAAAGGGCAAGACACCTGATGACTCCCTTGAAACCTATACTAAGAGTTAAAAGTAACTGTGGCTACCTTAGAATTCTGAAAATAAGAAAACTTAACCTAGTGTTCACACTTGTTTGCTTCAATTATTTTAAATATAATTCGCGAAGTTACCGTAGGCAGGGGTGAGACACCGCCTACCTCCTTACTATTTAAATCGACTCCTTGGACTTAAGTTACATTTGGCTATGAGCCATCGTGGACGCTAAGTCTGGACTATATGACGGGTGGGACAGAACTTCCCATCCGCTATTTTCCAAATAGTTTTAACGGGTTGAGCAACATGTGGCCGAGTATTTCATGTTGGAAAACCCATGTCTCGTGTCAGGTCTCCCATTCTGGCCGTTTTTCCTTCAATGCTCTCTTTTAACGAATCAGATGTTGTTGGAACACCTCTCCAGTAATGTTTTAACCGGTTTTAAAACCTCATAATATACTATTACATACTATTGTGATACTTGTCCCGAAAAGCCGGGCATGCATCTCGGCAATTGTTACATGAAATATCATACAAAGCAAAATTACTAAGATGTTTACGAAATTATCTTCGTAAAGATGTAAATATACATTGAGTATTAAAATAAAAAAGTTTTATGTGTTAATTTGTGTGTGTGATCGTTTTATGTTAGAGGTGAAAAATTCACCAAAAGAGTTGCTGATTAGTCCGCGCGGAAACGGCCTCGAGCGCAAAGGGTTAATAGATGTGAGTTGACCATTGGTGAGTTGGCTGGGAGCAAGCGGGCAAGCGGCTGGCGGGGCCTCCCTCGCGGCTGTGCGGAGGCTGCTGGGGCGCGTGCCCCTCACCCCCACCCCACCCCCACCCCACCCCACCCCCACCCCCACACGGCCACCCCAACTCGAGGCTCGGCGGCGCCCGTTCAGTTAGTACGCGTCTAGCTCGCCGCGGAGCGATACGCCCGCCGCGGATGCCACGCAACACACCAGCGACAAAAGTTCTTCCCTTAGTTTCAAGTTCTGCTAAACGATCTAATACAGATTTCTGTGCATAAATATTTGTGTTTTTACATTTATCAAACAGGTATGTTGGCGATTGAAATGAAATAAAAAAATAATTTAAATATTCACAAGCGAACTATTCAATTGATATTTATATAAATGAGTAATATTCTATACACAAAAAAAAAATATTATTTATACATAGTAATTTTTATTAAAATTATACGTTTGAATTAAAATATTTAACCTTCTCTATATAATAAAAATTATGATAATTTTTATCACTACACATCTGCGGTTTCAGTTAACCATATATGTGTTGTGATAAATTTTTATTTTTTAAAAAACCTTTAATTTTATCTAAAATGATTACAAATGCGTGTATTGCAGATCACTGATTGTAAATAAATAGGTGTTGACAAATATACAGATTTCAAATTAAAGTTATATCTTTTTGTGCAAAACTCACATAAAAGCTGTGTGAATTTGTTTAAATTGACAGAATATGAAAATATGATTAATTTATAACTCGGTTAGCAGTCCTCTGAAAACTTTGAAAGACGTCTCAGATAACTTAAGTTTCGATAGAAAAGGTAAAGAGAATTTTATTGATTAGAAAAAATTGAATAACTATTAATTCAATTAAACATGCGCAAACAAACTTGTAAATGGTCATTTTAAAGTTTAAACAAAAGACAAGTTTAGACAAAAAAAATTTATAACATAGTAATCGGATTTTTATTATTAAATATGTTTTGCAATAAATATAATATTCAAGTGATTAAGGTAATAATAATTTTTAAAATTTTGAACATTTTTCCGATTAACTTTTTGTCATGTAATTTTTGTACTAAAACATTAAGTATGAAACACTTAGAAAGTAATTTGTCATTCGGTATCGTGTTTTTCAAGAATGAAATTTTATAAAGAAGTATGAATGGAAAAAGATACTTTTGTTAAGCTTACCTCGTAAGTGTATATTTGTTGACTTGGCATAGGAAACGAAAATTCCTTATGGCATTATAGCAAATGTGTTAACCAACACAATAAAGACGCATAACGTTGTTTGCTTGATCGTGTCTTATTATATAAATTATGTTTTTACCAAAACAATTTATATTTAAATACACTTGTGATTTTTTCAACATAATTAAGATTCTTTCATTGGTATTTATTTAACTAAACGGTGAAATAATTTTCCATATAATTTACTTTAAATCTGATTTGTTTATAGTTAAAAAATAACTTCTAATTTCTTTTTTATCGTTTTAACTGTACTTAAGAGTTTTTAAATTTTATAATAAATGCACATTAATTTAAATAAATTTTGACTAATAGTTCGTCTAATCATGTAATTAAAATTTGCCATCTCCGTGAGCTCAGTTTTTTTTTACTTTGCGCCTCGGCTCGGTAATACTTTAATTATTTTAAATCCTGTATTTACAGATAAGGAAAATATAGTTTTTCAAGGATTGTTTGGCCACGTTCAAACACAGTACTACATCGTTAATTGTATTTAATTAGAATTTTTTTAATAAATTACCTTAACACGGTGTTTTTTGTGGATAATATATATTAAATTTAAGCAGTTTATTAAAATATGCTTGTTTAAGTTCGCAAAATAGAATTAGAATATTGTGTATATTAATAATTTGTATTAAATTTTCAAAATAATCTAACATAATTATTTTATGAACAAAACATGCGTCATTTTTCAAATTATTTAAATATTTATCACAAAAAAAGATACCTTTAAGTAAATTGAATTTTATTGCAGATATGCGGTTGACTGCATTATTTCTATTTACAAAAAATAATATTGAAGAAAATAGTTTAGAAAATCATACTTTTGTCTTTTGAAAATAAGATAGGGTTTCTATTTTAGTTACTACAGCTAAACTTTTATTATCATTGGTTTCATAGATGATTGATCAATCGGGCAGTGTTTCTTTGTAACAACCCTGTCATAACCCTGAATAGAAAGTGTTTTATTTTTCTTGAGAACTCTATTCAATATTAGCAACAAAGAATTTTTATTTTATCAAGAGCATTATTATAAACAGCAACGATAAAAGTGTGAGCCGTGTAAATATAAGGCCGCAAAAAAATATTATATTATTATCCTTACCGCGCTAATCGTGTTCTTTTATAAAATAATACTTTCATATTCCACTTCTATTCTAGTCTTTTGTAAATTTGTATAGATTTCGTCATAACCCAGCCCTCGCAGGGATAATTACCCTTCGGCAAACCTGTCGTCTGTGTGTATAGAAGGAGAAAAAAGCGTTTTTTTCTGTTTCTTCTCATTTTGGATAAATCATTGGAGAAGGCGCCTGTAAGAGGCTTTGACATCATCTAATGTTAAGGGAAAATTATTCGGAAAGAAATTGAAATCTTTCGAGTGAGAAATTAACGTGGCTTGTAGATCCAATACCTAGATAGAGATTTACTGGAGCTCAAATCCACTTTTAAATAATGAAATCATTGCTTTTGGTTAACACTTCTAATCATATTATTTTTTATGCAATGTGTAAATATTTATTGTTGCTGACAATATCAGATTATTTGCTAGATTATCAATAACTGTATTTTTTTAAATAAATAAATACTTTATAACAATAAAAATATAATTAAATCAAATGTATCGTAGATGCGAAATTATAAGATGCAATATAAGTTAATTCAAACAGTTATATACGATTTTCAGATATTTAGGGGTTACTGGTAATAAAATGTTGTATTATATATGTGGCGTTCTTGTAAGATGTTTAGTGTAAATATTATTATGATAATTTTTTTTATTAATTTATCATTTATAAGTAGTATATCAAACAATTTCTTTCTTTAATTTTAAAAATAATTTGAATACTTTGAAAAATATTTTTTCAAATTTAAATCACAACTTTTTTTTTATTACTGGAAGAGAAACATGGCATTATTGTAATCCAAGATAAATATGCATGAATAGGCCGGGTAGGGCGGGGACGAGAATTTCAGGGACATATTTTCAAAGTACGAGAGGAGACATAATAAAGGTTGTGTCCGTGTGAGTTAAATGTAGGATAATTTAATTTGATGATAAATACTAACGATGTGAAATTTTTTGTGAATAACTTTAAATGAAAAATATTAATTTGACAAACTTTAAATTCTTCAATTAGTCAGACAATATATACATATTATGACAGTAAGCATTTTAATTATAGTCAAATGAAAAAATCACCAAAAATAGTTATATTTTATAAAATAACGTTTAAAAAAAAATACATAATTATACCATGCTAATGTCTTTAGAATCCTTATTTCTTCATAAAACTCCCAAGATATTGTCTTGCTACTTTTGACGACACAGATTGATTAATATTACTACTTTCAAAATGAAAGTGAATATTTACTCTTCAGTATTAAATTCAACAAAAGCAGCAGAGCTTACTTAATACCTAAATAAAGGGTGGAGGCTCGGGTGGGGGAGCAATCCTCCCCTAAAAAGAGTGTCAATATTAGATTTCCCCAGCTACCAATTTCCGGAATGAGCTATCTGTTAGAGCACCACATTGAAAGAAATTCCTCATATTCTATTAGGCCGGCAAAATCATTTTTTTATGAAATGTTTTTTGGAGAGAAGACCTTCCTTACAAAACATACAGACACCTTTCGTTATTTTAAATATTATTTGAATTTTTTTTTTCATATTTGAATATGTAATTATAAATTTACGTTCAGTTTGATTGATCTTAGAAAATTGTGAATAGTTTTATTTTTACATCCAATTCAATATGAGTTCATTTTGCTTTTAAGTCATGCAATATAAAATTTAACAAAAACATAAATTTTGATTTATTTAAATTTGGTTAAACTTTTAAATATGTATCTTGTTTTGCCTGAAGATTTTTTTACAAAAAAAATATAATTTTTGTTGTTATATTTTTTAAATACGTTAAATGAGTAATTAAAATCATGCTTATTTAATGATTCAATCATTTAATGGAATATTTATAACTTTTCTAATCTCATTAGATCTAAATTGAAACTTTTATTTTTAGTTCTTTGAATTGAAGCAGTCTATAATATTTTTTTGATTTGATGGAAATAAAGAGGGTAAAAAGTAAATTTAAATAAAATATAAAAGTCAGCGTTTCGTTAATATATTAATGAGTTTTGTGAAAACAATTTACATGTATATTAGATTTCAGCAGTAGGCTGTACCATATGGGAACTTCTCTTTGGGTATTGTAACTCCAACACGCTCGCCAACTGAACTTTCCGTGTCTTTCAATGCAACCAGTCAAGCGTTAGTTTCTCTCAATAGAATATCTAATACACAGGGAGCTTTCATGCACTCTTACGTGCTTATTGAAGCTTTTGTTTTATACAGGCTTTCAGATTAAGACTGGAATATACATTTACTAATTGCACATAAAAGCTTTTACTTAAAAATACAAAAAATAACTTTGAAAAGCCTTTCCTTGAAATTAATAACGTATTTTATGATTTTTCCCTAGTACACCGTTTAATCCAGTTCACGCACAAGGCAATAAAAAACTTTTTCATTTTTCCGATCGATAAACCTATAATAAGCCTGTCATTTTACGTGGAGTACCAGTAACTATAACACGCTTTCAAAAAAATCATTACTAACACAAGATTTGAGTGTGTAATATAAAACTGATAGAAATAGTTCTCTGCACACAAAAAAACAGTTGGTGATCCTCAACAATTCGTAGAAACATTGACTCTCACAAAACACCAAGAATGCTTTTATACATTTCATGTTTTTTGTTAAATTCTTTTAAACTATTCTAAACTAATTCTAAGCTAATTTATAAAAAAAAGTTTTCATAGTTATTTTTTTGATATATAAGAAGTAATAATTCACAAAAATAAATTTTAAATTCAACCGAGGTTAATAAGCAAAACTACTTTTTTTCCTATATTTCCTGGTATTTACTTGAGTTCCAATTGCAAAGAATTTCATATCTTATATTTTATTTAACACTTCTCCTTAGTAAAAATATTATCCGTAATGTAATGAATACTGAACGTATATGAAAACGACTGCCTTGATTACACTTTGAAGAAGTTTACAAAGTACGAGAGTAATCATATTTCTTAAAATTATTCAAACTCAAACAAAGGTGTTAATTTTGCTTCCATCTTACCTTCGGAATAAAGATGGTATTTGTAAGCTCTCCGCGAGTTGCCTTCCCATCGCCGGAGCAAACACTCAGTGCGTCCAATAAACAACCACAAAGCTGTTTCATCCATCAGTTTTTTTTTATTCTGTTAATAAATATCGATTACGATAATTATTATAATTAAAATTAAAAGCACTAGTGTTGGAACATAAAATAAGAATCGGGCAAATAGTTTCTTTAAATTTTTGAAATGTATATATATATATATATATATATTGAGAGAGGGACAAGGAGGTTGAAAATACATTTTAGATATTAAAAATATTACACCTGTATTATTTTTTTCCCGTCAGCTAGCAACACTGAGCGATGAAACCGTTTAGGTTTCCGTTTCCTCGCCTTATCATTGTTGACGTAGCATTGTTTACGTGACGCAAACTTGGAAAAATAACAACCAAAATGGTGGCCTCCTCAGTCTAAGTAGATGGAACAAATTAGACCACTCTAACTAACAGCAGCTGCCGGCGGCTTCATTGCTGGGAATTATAATGGATTGAACGCTTCGTGTTTGGTGAGCATTTACACTAGCCATAGAAGAGCGTAAACCAATATTTTTAATCTCAACATAATACTCACAATTTAACTAAAAATAAACGCCTAAATATACCCCATCAATCGATTTTGCATCATTTCATAAAATACAAAGCGTAGGCATCTTAAAAACATCCTTTTCGGGCTTCGATCCAAGGGCTTATTTTTTTGTTTTTGAGATATTTTTCATCAGACTTTCGGAATTAAATTTTTCAAGCAAGTAAAGCTTTTTAGTAAGATATTGATTTTCCTAATATTGCAAATTTATTTTTAGATAAAGAATTTATCCTAAATATTCACAGATCAACAGTATTTCATTAATCTTTGTGAAGATATTATATATTTGCAAAAAACCCACACTTGACCAACTGAGAAGGCAGTTGGCCTGCTTTTGTTTGAATTAAAGCTGCCGTAAAATGTAAATGCTTCATGAAATTAAAAAAACAAAATTAATATTGCACCGTAGGCGACTTTAAAAGCCTGAGATTAAATTAAATTTCGTCTCCAGTTAAATTGCAAATTTATTCACCTATAAATAAAATTACTTACCTGAGTTTTTCGTTTAAAATACTGAATGTTTCATTACTCCTAAGATATATAGAGATAATTTTTCAAGATTTCGTTTTATGTTGGACTCTATTTCAATAGTTTTTTTAAGTAAATCTAGTAAAAAAGGAATGCAAAAATCTTCCTGATTTTTTACTGTGTTACTATACTTTTTAAAATTTAATTTATTGTGTTTCAAACATATAAGATTTTTTTTTCGTATTTTTATACTTAGTATTCTGTATTCTGTAAAAATATTTTATTACTAAAATATTTAATAGCTCAAATTTACTAAACATACAAAACGGTTGATAAATTTTCCTTTGTTCTTTTATAAATATTATTTCAAAATATACAAACTAAAAAAAATATTTGAAGCTTCCGCCAGGGCGTTGTAAGTTTCTTTCATGAAAGACGTTTTTTCAAAACTGATGAATAAAAACAAAAGCACGTCGCTTAGAAAATCTTCTGTGGACGAATGAAAGCACTGAGAAGAAAAAAGGTTTCATAAATACACGATTTTTCAACGCAAAGAGATGTTTTCGGTTAACTGAGCTGAAAAACAATATCTGATCCAGCCGTCTCGAGACAACTTAAAACTTCAGTGCGAGCACTTATGTACCCATTATAATAGGTTAAGGAAACAAGTTTCTTTCCTAGATATAAATTTACACATATCTTTAGCTTTGTAATGAGATACAGTAAGCACCTGTTTCTGAATGGATCACTAAACATGGAATACATGATTATAAAAAACTTATCCGTTTAATACTTTGGCTTTTGTATTTTTAGGCTCATTGTATATTTTATCACATAAATAACAACAATATTTGAATTTATATTAGCCCTTCTAAGTTTTTGTCGGGATGTAAGCCGAGAAGAATACCTTCATCAGATATTTTGTGTTATATCTGGCCCATGTCGTATTAATAAATCTTATCCTTGCGAGTCTGTAAATGACGGGCAAACAAAAAACTAAATGAAGAAGTTCGCGGCGGTGAGGTATGCGTTATTAATAAAGTTTCAGGGTGTGCTTTGTTTGAAATATTTGAGGCAGGAAAAGCCTTACAATATTTTAATCATTAGCGGTATAATCATTTTAAGTAATCGTGGGGAAATTATTTTTCACCTATTTTACATTGATTGAAGCTAAACTAAAATATCCAAATTATTTGTTTGAGATGCTAGGCCGGGAACAATGCCGCTAAGCTTCTTGTATAAACTTGTTTGAATAACCTATTACGTCAATTATAAATTGACAGTTTAGATTCAATCGAGGCGAAACTTCGCAGGACTTTAGAATTCGGCAGGTCTAATCAGCTTAAGGATTAACTTAAAATCCCAAGTTTAAACGCGTATTTAATTAGTTGTATTGTAATTACTTCCTTTGTATGAATATTTATCGTAACAAAATTGATTTATAATTAATATGAGCACATTATTAGCATTGGTGCTGATTACGTAAAATTGAACAGAATTTTTTTTATTTTCCCCGATTTTCATCTAAGTCTCTGTTTGTAAAATTTTACAACGAAAAAATCATTTTGTTACTAACCTCACGGAAAAATAAAGAATAGTTGGCATGTGAGCTGAGAGTGTCACGAAGACTCTTCTTCGTATCATCCCTTCCGTACCCCGGGGGATGTTCTTTCACTGCCTATAAATGTCTTAGGTTTATTTCACTTTCTTTATTCTGAATCTAACAAGATACGTGTGCTTTTTATTGTGACTATTGATGCAAATAATGCCATAGAAATTGATATAAATGAGACGCATATATTCCTACTGGAAACATTTATATTCCAAAAAAAACTGTTATATCTACATGAGAATGTCTTCTTATACTACAAACTTGACTTATCGAAAATAGATTTGTCTTTCTGAACTACAAAAGAAAGAATAATGATTTCATTGTGTCAGTTGAGCATCGATTTCTAAGACTAAATGATGTGACCTCCTATAAGATTCAGGTTGTAACACTCAATATTTGAACAATATTTTTTTGTGAGTGCTTTCGCTTTTCAAGTCTAATGAAGCTCTTAAAAAGTGAAGGCGCTCACAAACAAAAATATATTTTTTCCATTTAGCTATTTATATTTGTTTTCATTATAATTACCTCGCTTAACAATGTTAAAACAAAAAGACACAAAATTTTATTCAAAAGAAAAAAAATTATTTATTAGTATATATTTTTAAAAACAATTACTGATATTATTGTTTTTTACTAATTAAAATGTTATTTTATGTAAGAATTGATAAATTTACTTACTGCCGTATGCAAAACATCATCTCAATGCGTAAATTTTCAATATAACACAGGATTTATCTAAATGCTGATTTAATATTATGACGAAGCTGCCTATCATTTTACGAACGATCAGTTTTGCAGAAATCTTTTTACAAATAGTAAGATTTCCATAGCCTTAACATATTTTGCACCTCCATTGCTAACATTACGTTATTTCGAGTACGTGGAATAAATTTCCCGGGAACAATACTTTACGTGTATTGAATAAAGTAGCCAAATTGATGTCTTTTTAGTCACTTTTACATAAATGTAATACAGGACTAACGCTGCAGCCGAAGCGCCCTAAGAAATTTTCTTTACGATGAAATTATTCATCTTTAGCCCCATTAGATCCGGAATGGGATTTAATATTATTCGGACTCCTTCAGAATTTTAATGTGTATTTGTTTTTTTACTTTTATATCCGAGACTTTTTCAATCAAAGTTTCTGATGGCTTTTCCAGTTATTGTAATGTTCTTTCGCAGAAGAAAGAACTGATAAATAAGAAATAGAGATTCTATATATATTAGGCATAAATAATTTTATAAAAGCTTTTAATAAAAGGCACTGGACTTTTTTGTAAGTTTTTTTCTTTTAGTTAAGTGGTTAACTCTCTAATAAAATTGTTTTACTGTCAATTTGTAATATCGCTAGCTGAAGTTCTCTGAGCCCTTCTAACGACGAATAGTGAAATTAACTCTCCACTGATTTTCCAGTTCTTGCCTGCAACACAAACTCGATTATTACAGCAACCGAGCTCTGTATGTCAAGCCAACCGATAAATTACAACACAAGCGAATTCCTATATCTAAATTCGACTGATTTTACTATCTATTGATTGAGTTTTTGTTAATCAATCATAATGAGTGTCATTTTGTCAGTTTTTTCATTTAATACTTTTTCTATGTGTATTAATATTTGTTAAAACATGTGCTAGATTAACTACTAAATGTTTATTAAAGTTAATACATTCTTACTTCAATGGATTTGCTACTTACTCTAATCAATAAAGCTGATTACCCATCACTGTATGTACACCTGTCATCAAATATACTCTGGAATTTGATATCGAGCTTTGATTGACGTTTCAGGGGTCGCATGATATAAAATTTAGTCAAAATTACACTATTCAATAATATTTTGTGCAAATCACAGTGAGAAATAAGTTTAAAAGGTAAAAAAAATGAAGTAAGATCGTTAGGTAAACAATAATTTTTAAATATGTATCAAAAGTAATTGCATCATTTTATAAATTTCCCTAAAACACAGTAATTTTAACGCAGAATATTAAAGGGGTATGTTCAAACAGACAGGAATATTTACAATCACTAGTGATTCGTGAAAATAAAAATATTTTATTTAATAAAAAAATAAAACAAATTTCTCTGTTGTTTATTAAACTCAAGAAGCTTTCTTTTTATGAGAATTCTTATATAACTTGATGAATTTCGTAATGGTATAAGATTTGAAGTCACGGTGGCATGTATAAAAATAAAATTCACAAAAATAGTTTGTGTTCCATCAAATCCAACCCACGTCTTATGTTATATGACAGTGTACATTATATGAGATGAATAATGTTAATTTTTCGAATAGCAATATGATTTTCTAGACAAAATTTGCATGTTTTTAGATCTCGGCGAGTAATGGACAACTTTGTGATATTACGTTGATTTGTATTTGGATTATTTAAGTACAAACTTTTTTTCTTAATATCTATGTGAATAGTAATGAATTATTTTATGTACATACTCTAACAGTGAATTTTACAATTCACAATAACGTTTTGATAAATATATATTTTATTTTCTTTATTTAGATGAAAGATTCCAAGTAACTATTATACTATCGAAACCACTGTCATCAATCATAGCTTCATCCCCTCATAATACTTGAAACTATTCACATAGCCTTAACACCGCTTTATTTTGTTTGACTCTTTGACTTGATCGATTAACTGGGTGTATTTTTTTTGAACTCAGTTTTTTTTGTCTCTGCGATGCTATGTGTTTGCTGACATTTCGTTTTAATGTAAAATTTTGCAAATCACTCCTATTTTTGAAGAGTCACCTCTGTGATTAAATCTTGCCGTTTTCTGGGCGCATCCATTAAACTTCAACGTCAATATATATTTTTTCAAGTGTCGATATCGCATTAATCGTGAAAATGAACAAAAAAAACTTTTCTATGGATAGCTTTAGTCAAAAAAATTTACCAATTTCTATTTGATGAATGTCATCAACATAACTACCGAGAGACCAGTGTTATGATATAAATTTCTCAGAATATATGTAATGCTTAGTTAAGTTAAAAGCTTTTCTTCTTTTTTTGCTCTTACTTAATTACGTTCATCTACAAAACTTCTTCGCGGGTATTAAGTTCTTTCTCTACAAGCAGTCTGCAATTACGTGACATTGACATGTGCTTTATTTACATACTTAATAAATATGTATTGTGTTGAAAATATAATCGAAATCATTCATCATAGGTGTAAATTCAACGCATTTGCGTAATGCGCAATATCTGTATATGATAAGTAAAATTATTGATTTTCCTTTACTTGGTAAATTTGATTGATTCGTGACAATTCCATGATCATTATATTTCAGCTCTAGATATTATCAATGAATCATAAAAAAAATACTTCTCAAATAACATTTTTCCAACAACCTGATTTATGATCTCTGATACGATCTAACTGACATGTTTTCAAAGCTAAAATGACAGTTTCTGATATTAACCGCGATTTTGTATGCAATATAGTCAGGATTGGTATTTTACATACACGTCACCACTCATACTAGATGCAGTTCTAAATATTAACATATCCTGGTATATGTCTACTTGTATTTCCAACATCAATATTTTACATTGGATTTATATATTTTCTAGTATATTTGATACTTATCTCTTTTGATACATTAAGGTATAAAGTTATTTATCTTTTTAATTTTTAGAGCTTTTATTGTAATAAAGTAATTACTAAAAGACATGATTATGTACTCTCTGACATTTACTTCCAAATAATTTTTATTACGTTCTACACAGACTTTCAACTTTTATATTTTTTTACCAAAAAAACTCTGCTTTGAAAAACAGGAAAGTAAAAAATATAAATAATATTGAGTTGAACTCAGTAAAACTCCCTAGACTATTTTACTAAAAGAGACAAGTCCGCAATATAATATTAATAAATGCTTTAAAAAACTGATGAAATTGATTATGAAAATATTGTTTTCTATTTTTCTATGTTATGAGTATAATAATACAAATTTTGTATTTAAAGAGGCAAAAACAACCTCAATGCGAAAAATATATGATAATTCTGCTCTTTTGATAATAAAATAAATAATTTAATAAGTAATTGATTTGATAATAAAACTTCTCAGTAAAAAACGCACTTTAATTTTTACATCAAAAAAATAAACTACCTGTCTTGTTTCATATAAACATCAATAATATTTTAATTCAAAGATTTGAATTTCAATCAATTCACTATCTAACTATCTTATTTCCATCTTCATAAAATAACGTTTTTTTATGTTTTACGTTCATAAACTTCAGAGTTGAGCCCTTTGTATATTAGATAACAAATTATAATGTTCTTGTTTAAGTGTTCAACCCATTTTGCTATCTTGGAACTTACTTAACGTCACAACCTTTTTTCAAATTCGCACTCGTTGCATCTCTTAAGAGCACGTTAACAATGGCTTTGAACAAAGTAAAACGCTTCTAAATTCTGCTAGAGTACGTATGTATCAGCCTGTCCATCTTTATGGGTGGATTAAGTAATTAAACTGGAAGGAACCTTATTCAGTAAGCTCCTAGCTGAGAATAATGGACGCCTGGATAGCTAAATAGATATATCTCTTGTGTGGTTTTCTTGAAACAATGCATCTTTTTTCTCACTTTAAGCTTTTCTGGATAATTAACATTGTACTCGCTATCTCATTCTGAAAACACTAAAAAGAATACGTGCATGGTTTTAGATGCTTATTTTGTAATAAGATAAGGTTAACTTTAGTCCATGTTAAACGTTGATTTTTCTTATTTGAAAACGACAATAAATAACTTCGCTATTCAGCAAAAAAAATTGCACAATAAATAAAATTTTAGAAATATTTAAACCAAATCACAAAAATTTTTGTGAAAAATCTTTTATATTAATGTTAAAACTAAGACTTATTTTATATTTAATTTAAAATATCTATTTTAAAAATCCAAAAAGACGTTGGTAACAGTTGTGTGATAAAAAAACCTCAATTAACAACCAATTTTATTTTTACTCTGCTTTAAAGACCACTTTTGATATTTTTTTCTTATTTTAGGGACTTATTGGTCGATAATTTTCAAACGACTTGAATTAAAGTAAGAAAGCACTCACTTTAAGAGAACTAACTAAGAGTAATTATTATATGAAGAGAGTATTCTTTCTTTACAGAAAGATGAATTGCTCTCTTAAGAAAAGTACGTAAGAATATTCATGCGGAGAGACTCCAATATCCAGTAGTAACAAAAAGTTCTGAAACTATTTATATTATTAAGTGTCTAATAATTTTCAGTCTTTTGTCGTAGTTCCCTTAACTAAGTTCATGAAAAATTGTTCTTTAGAAACTTACATATTTAATTTTCATTTGCAACCTTATGATTACTTAAGAAATTTATACTTAATACTTTTACTTCGTTCAGCAATTATAAGGTAATTCATGTTTATTGATCAATGTTTTCTTGGTTCGGTGAATTTACATTTATTAGAATTATTTAAAGCATTATTATAATCTGTTTTAATAAATAAAAAAAAATCAAATGTCTATTGTTTTTAAAACGTTTTTTATTTTTTTTTAAATTACCAAATAAAAACAGTTTTATTATTTTGTCAAAAATAGTATTTCGTAACAAATAAATCATTGCTTTTATATTTATAAACTGGTATAAAGTGTATCTGAGGTAACTATTTATTCTAAACTCGTTATGATTGTCTACTTTTTACTTATCTACGTGTTTTACTGTAGCTATAAAATCCGTTATCCTTTAGAAGGACCGCACATCAGACAGATCGTTTGTATGAATTCTATGAAAGAAAGATATTAACTTATCTCAGAAAAAGAAATTTTTTATTTCATTTTTCTCATTATATATAGACATTGAATTATCACTGAAGAGATTGCTTTTTCTATGGTTTTTATAAATTTATCAAACATCTTGAAAATACTTAATATGGTTACAAAGAATAAGTGAAATTTGAATAGTTGATTTTAATGAAAGACCTAGAAAAATATTGGTGATTTTACTGCGCGATTAATTTGAGATTTGAGGTATTTTTGAGGTATATTTGAGGTGACATGAATGCTTTAGGATTATAAAATAATTTATTATTTTATTCCCATTAAGAACGTGATTGATTATTGATATTTATGACAGATTGATAATGACAAGTATGTTTTGCTCAAATGACGAGAGTCTCCTAAGGAGGTTTTTATTTAGATTAGAAAGCGCTACAATATCTAGCAGACACGAATACTCGATGCGGGAGCTTTTGAATATATTTTCTTTCGTAGCTCTCAAGTTAACCAGATCTCACGGGCCTAATGGCGGTGATGTGGTACATTTAGGCGGTCCTTTCGGTTTACCCTGCAGATTCCCTTTTTTGTGTCGTGCCATTCCACCCGCATTAAAGATAACCTCATTCACGTGGTCGGGAGATCCCCACTTGATCCGCATTTGAGTTTTTAAAACTTTGCGTTGTATTATTTGTATTTGTAATTTACTTCAATTGAAAAAATAAACGTACTCACAGGATCACCACATCAATTATATTCGCATTTGTCGCTTAAATTAAAAGTAAAATCTACGCTCAAAAACTTCCTTAAAGCTTCGCTAACTTTTTTTTTCTATCAGTTATTTAAATTTATTTCTTACATTATATATTTCCGTTATTATTTTACGGTATTATTTTTAATTTAGAACTAAACTCTACAAAAATGATTATCATATAGTTATCATATAGATAGATTACCACTAGTTGGCTGCAAATAACACACACTCATATGTCGTATCTAGCAAGTAGTTTCAAAAACTTAAGTTAAGTTAAACAATGTTGAAAAATGAAAGTCAATCTTTGTAAGTAAATTTGACAGCAAATTTAAGTTTGCAAATATTTAATTTAAAAAAAAAGTTATAAGAAATAGAACTACAATTTAGTTTCATTGCTATCCTTTATCTTTATATATTGCTTAATTTCAAACTTGATACTCTCATACATGATATAATATTTTTTTATCTTAGACTGACTGACTGTCATATTAACAAATAAACAGAATTTTTTTACGTATTGGTTAATAATATTCCATTTTTATCTTCTATTTTACTGTGCTTCTTTATTTTTTTGGTAATGCTATTTTGTTGAATTTTGTTTAACCAAACTAGCCTTAAGCCTTCTTTATAATTCTTTTTGTGGCAGTTGTTGCAGTTTTTATAAATAAATAATGTTCCTGTATATTAAACTTCACTATGCGATAGTTACGCTTTTTCCAGAGACGTACAACTTACCCTGCGGTAACATTCACAGAGTGTGGTGTTAGATACAGTTAAAGACTACCCTAATGCACATAGATGGAAAGAGATTTTTCTTCTTGAAGCTTCTTATAAACTCATACGTTATTCTATGTGAACAAACTGAGTGCACACTCGTGTCAAGCATTACTGCAGCGAAACATTTCATGCATTTTTATTACAAAATCAAAGGAATGTGCTTTTCTACCGTTTATAATAACACAAAGCCCCTTACGTAATTTTTATTTAACCAAATATATTTAATAATATTTTAAGTTCAATTACTATATTATTATTTAAAAACACAAGTTGTAAACGATTACAACATTCAATTTTTGACACGAAAATTTAAAAATATATTTTTTTTCTTTGAGCTGCTAGAAACACACATTTTATTTAACAACTTTTCAACGAAATTTTAAATTTAATACCTGCCCTTAAGCTTTAATCTAACTTTTGATACATTTTTTTCATAATAACTCCACGGCACGCACTTACCCCCTAACCCCATTTCTCCGCAAAGAACTCAAAAGAACCTGCAGACACTAAAAAGTGCCGAGCTGAAAGAACTACTTTGGGCCGTTCTTGTCCCCTTCTAGGAAAAGTATTTCAATTTAAAATGGAAGGAGTTGTATTAAAATAAACATTACATATTAAAAAAAAAGTTTTGGAGAAAATATTTCATTCGGGAATCTAAGAGATTATTTTCCAAATAATAATCAATGTTCAAATATTAATATAAACCCTGTTTCACATGTATATTTATTTATCACTAAGAAGTGCAAAACAACTCAATTATAATCGCTCTTTTGATCTTAATCCATCCAAAAGTACCATCAGCTTAAATTGTGTGCCACTACTTGTTTCTCAGACTACTATTGGAGCATTTTTATTTCCAATAGATACGTTTAAGCTTCCAATTCGTTACACGAATTTCAGGAACAAAAAAAACTTTATTTCAAAGTCAAATGAATATTGTTCAAACAGATGTTGAGCTCTAATGATATAGCATTGTAATATACACCAGATTTAAAAGCACAATGGTTATGGGATACAAAAAAACTGGAAAAGGAAAAGTCGCAGACTCTTTTGTGTTGTTACATTCGTTTCTCGACGTGTCCCCGCCTATCTCTCTTCCTCTAACTTAAGTAGCAAACTTCCAAGCTTCTGATGTCGAATTTATAAAATTATAGAGCTTACAAAACATCACAAAATATAGTATGATACCACAAATTATTTTTAGAATCAGAACCAAATATTAAAATATATTGTATCTTTGACACTTGATGGCTTATAAAAAATTGGAAATAAATAAAAATAATTCATTGATTTATTATGTTGTCTTAATCAGTCATGATAATTATATCGAAAGATTTAATTTAAATTACTTATTGTGTAGATTTTTTGAGATGCTACTGCGCAATTCGACTGATAAACTATAAACATGAGAGGAAGCAGAATTACAAAACGAATAAGTCTACAGCTAGAAATTTAACTTAGGTTTGCTTTTTGAGTAATGAAGCTAATTTATTTGATCAGGTAGCGCTTCCTATTTCAATTCCACGTTTCTGCCTTTCGCGCTTTCATGATCCGACGAAAAATGAGCTAACGTGCCATATACATATGCGCTTAAAACAATACACATAAGCTCCTTACATACTTCTTAAACAAAACAAATAAAGATAACGCCAAACACGACACTATATGTAAGAAATAAAGCTTAATAAATCTTTAACTCACCACCAAAACGTAAATTATATTATTTGCTTCAGAATTGGATCTTGATTTAATTTTCACATCTCGCCACATCGTTTATCTGATACGCTTAAAGACAAAGAAACCAGAATTATTCCGTGGTATTCCGTTGCCAAACAATGCATACCAGTACACCTGGTGATGCTCAGAACTCACCTGGTCACTTAGTTTTTGCTGGATTTGGGTCTACCTAAGGGTTGAAACTGCTAAGTGCTGAAAAACTAATTGGGTTTGCCGAAAATATATAACAAGGGTTTTTGTAAAAGCTTAGAAGTTTGTAAGTGTACCTATAAACATGATTATGTTAGAAACGTGGCACTGAATATAATTCACGTAATTTGGTCCTAGAGTCTAAAACAAAATAGCACGTTAATATTTAATAAACACGTGCCTAAGTTTTTCCGAAAATATTCCAGTATGTAGGCTATTTGAAACTTTTTCAATATAAAGATACCCAATGTTTTGGTAGAATTAATTAACGTAGGAAAAAAGTGCTTAAATCATCAGTTTAAAATGTAATCAAGTGCTATTGTGAATAACTGACCAGCAAACTACAACTCTCTAAAACGGAAATGATGAATAAACTTTCTAACTATGATATACATATTTTAAAATATCGTAAGTTAATGTTATTGCCAATAACATTACCGACAGAACTCCAGAAGACGAGAATTTGTGTTGTATATTTTATTATATTTCAAATAAATAATCATGAACATTTTGTAAAATGTGTTTATTCAAGCAGAAAATATTGATGTTTCTCCGATTTTATTTTACAAACAATAAATATAAATAGCCAAATATGAAGTACAGATCAAACAAGGCAGTGACAAAAAAACTGTTTTAATTCCCTTAAAGTGTTTTCGCTTTATTTATGTAATATATTCTGTGTTAATTTTCAATACTTTATTGAAATACGCCATTTTATTAAATTTATTTATTGTACTCGTGATAATTGATTCGCTCACTATTTGCATATGTTTAAATTAAAAATTATATTTTTGATATTTTAATTTTTGCAAATTCAGTAAGGCTCGATGGATAGGGTTAATGTGTTAATAACCAAATCGCTAAGATATAATTTTAAATAAATTATTTTATATATTTACTAAAAATTATCTTACGCAAATAGATACAAGTTTACCTCGTGGATCTGTAGAAATAAGATTAACCATTTTTTAAAAACTTTTTTTATACATATTTTTCGTAAAAAATGCGATAATTACCTCTAGTGGACGTTAATTACTTTTGTACGTCAGTAAAATTGCATCACGAGGGTTCTGAAAATTTTTAATTTCGCTTTTAATATTTGAAGTTTTTATATTACTAAAAGAAATCTATGCGCTGCAACTCAAAGCATGAAACAAAAACATGAAAAACCACAACTTTGATTAGGATTGGTAAAAATAGCAGCCTGCCAAAGTTCACTTCCTACCAAGACACGTTTATGATTTAAATTTTAATTTAAAATAATATTTAACAAGATTTTCATAACATAATACTTGGCATTAAAAGTATGATATTTTGAACTTCTAAAATTAAAACGCGATTTTTACAAATGGATAGTACGTACGACAAAATTTATAAAAATATTTTTTAAGGTGCAATCAACCATTTCATATTAACAACCAAAAATCACAATTTAATAGGCAAATATTGGAAAAAATATTTATTCGTGACTGCCTCGTTTTTGGAGTTATTAGTTATTTTATATACAAAAGCACGGAAATCTTTTAGCAGTGCCTTGTTTTCTAAATGAAATGTCGATGTACAAATCAATTTTGTAATTAACAAAATTAAAACTATTTATTTTCTTTTTTAATCACCCAGACTCTAATAAGGAAATTTTATATTAAGTAAAAAGTATGTAAAACATTAGACCACGAAGTTAAATTACCAAAATATTATTTTTAATGCAATTTTTTTTGTGAAAAATATTTGCTATGCAGCAAAGCAGCATAAAATTATTTAAAGAACCATTAAAATAAATTAAGAATTATAAATAAACAAACTATCTGTAATTTTGCTATGGATTTATTTTGTTTTATCAATTTTCATTCAGAAGTTACTTAGTTGCGTAGTCTAATTTGCACCTAAATCACTTACTTTGATAATCTATTCGAAATAGGTCACAAAATTTACTTCAGTGATTCATATGCAAAGTAACGCCATTTATCGAAATGACTATTAATTTCCTTTTAGTTCAATGTCCATTATTATACACACATGAATAGCCTCCGAACTGCGCAGCCGCCTAATGTGTTATTGGTAAAAGTTCCAAAGAAAATTGATTTTCCAATGGCAAGGATTACTGAAAAATTTTGAACTAAATGTTTCCATTCTCGTCATTTGCAAATTAAAGCTAAGAAAAAAAAGTTTTACCTTACGTGTGTTCTTAAAAAAACAGCACAATTTTCTTCCAAGGTTACTTTTTTCTATAAAGAGTAATGCAATAATAACTCCTTGTTATTGTAAATAATAATCATAATTACTTTTTAAAAAATTCAGTTTAACGGGGAGAATCTCGATACACAATTTTTACATGTTCGTGTATACACTCTATAATTTTTTTTTTAGTAAGGTGCATAAATGTCTAGATAAAATATAAACCAAGCATATTTATTATTTTTATGTACAAGCAATAATGGTGTTCATGAAAATAATTATCGATGGGACACTTATTAAGAAGAGGTTCTTTATGCACCGCAATCTACCAGGTACATAAAACCTGCCATAGTTAAGTAACGGCTTCTCAGATGCTTGCTTGACTTGCCTGACAAAGTTAAATATTTATGTTATCATCAATGTTTTAAAAATTAAATAAATAAATATATTCGTCCTAATAAACATTTACTATACTTTTCAACAAATGTGAGTTTTATAGAAAAAAAATTCGATCAATATTTTTATTGGTTCACATGCTGTTGAATCGCCAGTATGTCTGACGGTGTAAATAAATAAGTAAATTCTTGTTAAAAAAGGCTACTTATTATAATTTGCTTTAATACTGCACGCAATTTTTGTGTAAAATACCTATAGTTAAACATAAAAAATCTTTTAAAAAAGCTATATTTTATAATAAAAACTTTTCGACCTTCAGTAAATACTAATAAAATAATTAAATCAGTGTCTTTAAGCCCCTTTTCGGGGGTAATAATAAACGTCAAATTAATTCAAAAGTTAATTTTATTATGCTCCGATAAAATGAGCCAGATTCTGAATGCTGAGACTGCCAAAAAATAAAGGCAAATATTTTTTTATGATATTTTTTTTAATCATTTAAAAATCAATATGCAGTGCAAGGTGTTTTCAACTTTTAAGTTTATTTTAATTACTTTTACGAATTTCATGTATTCAAAATTACGTTAAATAGTCAAAATGAAATCAAACATACAAATCGCGACCATATTTGCTAATAGCACAATTAAAGCAAACGGCTCTCCGAACAATAAATAAATACAAACAATCTTATCTTACTATCTCTAGCACAGTCTTAAAGATATTTCACATGAAATAGAATAGAGACGGCTTTTCAGGTTAATTAGGCATTGTATTCGCTTTCAAAGCCAGAATTATATTATAGCCCCATTTATCAGGATTACAGTATAAGCTATACGCGGTTGATATAAAATACAGGCTCCTTTGCAGGATTTTTTGTGGTTGGTTAAATTTAAAGTGTGTATGCCGGTGTGCATTTTGGCAGTAAATTATAAAGACATAAGCTTCCCACAGCTGGCACATGTCACGTATTCGATTATGCCCACAGCTCACGAGGCCTGCCACCCTCACGACAGGCATCGCAACATCCCTGACGTGGAGAAATTATACACATTACAACATCTCATTCCCATAATCATTTACCCGACTTACGCAGTGAGATTTGATAGCTACAAAAAATTCAAAACATGCAAAGTACCATGTATAATATTGTTATATTTTATGTGAGATTCAGAGTAAGTAATAAATTTAGTTTTTAATATAGAAAAATAAACGAGAGTATTGTATTTTTTTTATAATTTTTAAATCTTAATACCACAAGCGATGAGCATCATAGCCCAGAAATCTGAGAACGTAGACAATATTTTTGCGAAGAATATATATTCTATAATATTATAGATAATCAATATGACTTCAAGTTACTTGTGCCATTTTGACTGGTTCTAACTTTACCGTTTATTTAACAGTAGATAAAAAACCTTTAAGTTTATTGTAACTATTAAGAATATTGTATGTTATGTAAAATAAATTATAAAGAAAAATATCGGAAAATTGTATACCACTTTATATCCAAGAAAGCTTTGTTTTGATATTTTCATGATAATTTTAATTCATGAATGTTAGAATAAAATTAGTTGTAAAACCAATTAACTTGATGTGAAACACCTAAAAATAATGAGTTTATTTCTCTTATATGTGGGCTTAATCTTTTTGAATCCATTAAAATGTTAAAAATCATAAGCCGTTCCATCATTATCCAAGGATCGGCTTATACCAAGATAGCAAAACAAGTAAATTATGTTATGGGTAGGAACTGATAATATAAATAGCTATTTCAAATATTAATCCAAACATAACCTCGTGAAATATCAGTAATCTTTACGTAAATTATAATTTCATCAGGGAAATTGCTTAAATGAAAGCGAGGATATCGGTTCTTTATAAAATCCGAAAGATTTTTATTCTGTTTCGTAAAAGTATATAAGATACAAAACTTTACTGCAGGAAAAGAAAAATATTCGAAGATAAGAATGACTTCTCTGTCCTATAAACCTTATTTTTGTGAGTAATACTATTTGGTGCTGGTCTTCTTGAATATTCTTATATTTCTATATCGAAAAGGGGTGGATAACTCGATTTATTTTTTTTATACAAATACTGCCCTTTTTCTGTGAAAAGCAATTTATCTGAAGGTCTTCTTAAAAAGTTATAGACTTTCTCTAATGAATATAAGTATAACTCCTTCGAAGGTTATAAATATAAAATCAGTATATTTTTTCCAAATCATTAAAAATTCTATTACAATTAAGCTCAGAGAAATCTCATCGTAAGTCAAATCGATTCAATTGGTGTTAACCGTTTATTTATAATTTATTTTCCTCATTTAGGTGTCACTTTTTTTTTTTTTTGTGTGTGTTTATGAAATCTAGCTTTCAAAATTCAAAAATGTATTTTTATAAAATTCAATTAAATTATTTTTCGTATCAAACCTTTTTCTTGATATTCACAAATATAAAAAAATAGTCATGTAACTTTTTTTACAGTAAAATAAATATAAAACTAATAAAGTTTATTGAATGTTATGTGCCATAGTTTAAAAAATACTTTTAATTTATACAAATTTATATTTTGTATGATAAGAGAAAAAAAGAATTTCATATTTTATTTTTATCAGAAAAATGTAAATAGAAAGAATATCCTTGAAATTTTCCTATTACGGTTTGTCATTTTATCCCACTAGGTTTTGCTTTTCCAACCTCAAGACACTCGAATCATTTTTCAAAGCATTTTACGCTAATATTCGGTGTTTATGAAGGGTTGGCTGCTAGGGTAGACGTTTTAAGATAAACTTATATGCTATATTCGCCCACTGAAAATACATATGTAAAACACAAAAAAATATCATTTTATCAGTCAGGTCAGGCAAAACTAAACTCAAATGTTTTCTTTAAATAAAAGTTTTGTTTTCCTTAAGAAACGACAGTTATTAATTATTTTTTTTAGGTTTTTATATATAAAAAACATAACTTTGTATTTGTCCGACAAAAAATATTATTTTTATGCGTGTTGGTATTAATTAACTCGCAAATAAATTCACAATATTTGCTTCTGAAATATATTTTTTTATCTAATTAATTTTTGCTGCGATTTTCTGTTTAAAGTGGAGAAAAACATTATTTATTGTAGTTTTTAATGATTGAATGCGGTCTTTCTTTTCCTTGGGCTTGGTATTGTAATTACCAAAGGTTCTCTTTTTTTATTATGGTAATTTAATGTTCATTTTTCAAACATTAAGATTGTACAAATTGTGGCAGTTGCATGTAAGAAAAATTCGAGGACTTAGAAATCATGCAAGTATTTTCAAACGAAAACCTTCAGATTGTCGTTTACTTTTTTTGCAATTCGTACTATTTTTTATTATTATCAAGGCAAGAGCGAAAACCGCACAGTGCTTATATCGCAGAGTAAGACCTGCAGGCAATAGTATCCACTCAAATATGCAAAAAAAACTAGCTTATTTCTATCATTATATTTTGAAGTATTTTTTTTCTCGCATCAATCAAGAAAAATTACTGTACATTTCAAATATTTGTTTATATTCAATTATAAAAATACATTCAGCGATCAAAACTTCTTTACCAAATATGGTTGATTTCTTCAAAAGAGTATAAATTCTACACACTCATTTATATGTTTATCAGAAAATCCAATTCAAAATAAATATGTATCTCTTCTGGTTTCATCATCATTTTATGAATACGCTTTTCATTGGGATGAAAATATAGGACTTGTACTGTGCATTTTTATTCAGAAAAAAATGCTTACCTGCTATATAAAACGAAGTGGAATCACTCTTCATTATTTACGTTTTCCTTTAGAAAAAAACTTTGTTTGATCTTACATTAACAAGAACTCATGCTGACAAGTGCAGTCACAGACTTCCATTCCACATTAACAATTTTCATCCACTTGAGTCACATATAGATGGTTACAAATAGAAAATGGAAACATATCTAGTAGCTATTAGTTGCGTGAATAGTTTCTAATGTTTATAATTATATATATATATATATATATATATTTTAAATAAAATATTTGAGTGGTTTTTTCCACGTGTTACTACTTATTGGTAACGGTTTCGCCAACTTTTCACATTTGCATTAGACTCGGTTTGATAATGCCAATGTGGATGGTTGCTGAAACTGGTCTCCAATAAAAATTAACATGTGGAAAAAGTCAATCAAGTTTTTTTACATATAATATTAAAAATGGTTTCCTACAAGTACTGTCTGTCCAAAATATTGATTACTTACATATATATTGTATATACTTAACTAGTTTTGCCTTTCTATTGCGCAATTTTACAAAGCACTCAATACGCTAAAGTAATCACACATAAAATTGACTTGTTAAAGTTAAAACATATTTTTTTATAAAATGAATAGTTCGTTGTTTGTGGATATTTATTAATTCTTTTTTATTTATAATACAATTAATTCAGTTATGATAAAAAGTGAAAATTTATGCTGTTGTATAAAAAAGTGACCGAAGTGAGAAAGCAAGTATTTCACGCTCAATTGAGTTAAAATGGTGGTGAATAATCATCTCAAGAAAAAAATATGAGTTTTTTCCAACGCACCAAAACTAAAACGTTCGGCGATTCTCGATTCGGTTTTGTTTGGAGGCTCAGTGCGCTGCTCGTGCTGGAGGTGCTGCTGGAGCTGGTCGTCCGTCCCACCTCGGTCTCGGGCCTCGGGCGGGGGAGCCTCCGGCCGAACTACCCCGCGCCCTTTCATGGGGATGAATCGGAAACGAATCAAGAGTTTGTTGCCGATTACGACGGCATTCTGCTACCCTCGGATCCAGAGCAGGATTTAAAATTTACGACGGAGCAGAGTTTTGGGGATTTTGAGAGTTTTTTCATAGATAGAGATAAAAATGATCGAAGAGAAGTTTATGACGCGATGCCGACTGATATACCGAAACACAAATCGGGGAAAAAACATCACAGACACAGACACAGAGGAAAAAAAGTACAGCAGGTTCCGATTGGAACCTTTGAAAGTTTGTTCACCGCCAGCAGTTCTATCAAACCACCAGAGAAATTAGAGAGTATTGATTTTTTATTCGATAAAGAAATAAAAAGTAATTATGAAGACTTTGATGAAAAAATCCATCAAGCGTTTAATTTCTCTAGCGATTTCGTGTACGAAGAATCGGACCAAAAGCTCCGCAAAGAATTTGAGAACGAAATTATTCTGGAGACGACGAACGACGAAAACTCTGATGCATTTTTCAAATATGAAGATCTGAATTCAACTGGACAAAGCAGACAAAATATTCGAACAAAAGATAGGAAAAAAAGCAGCGGTGCAAATACGCCTCATCTTCTTAATTTGCTGTCTTCGGATCTTCTTCTCGACCCGCTTTCGCAGGAGTTGATGATGATGACACCTGGAACCCCTCACGCTGACATTTCATGGCCAGTCAAGAAGGAGGCCGTTGTGGAGGGAGACGTCATCCTCGGAGGACTCATGATGGTGCACTCCAGAGAGGACCACGTCACTTGCGGGCCGATTATGCCACAGGGAGGGATCCAAGCACTCGAAGCCATGATGTACACGCTCGACAACGTCAACAGGATGAGGCTCGTTCCCAACGTTCACATCGGGGTGCACATCCTGGACGACTGCGACAAGGACACCTACGGGCTGGAAATGGCCGTTGACTTTATAAAAGGTAACTAAATTTTCATGATGCTCGCCAGCAAAAATGATCTCATTCTCCAATCTGTTTAGCTATTCAAATTTATTGTTTGAATATGGAGTATTACGAATCAAACCGGTCTATCGGAGTTATTATTTTATGAATTATTTATTTAAAATATTGCTATTAAGTAATCATTTGAATAACGTCTTTTATGCTATTTGCGATTTCTTTTATACATATGCATGAACACAAAAAAGCACGTCTACGTAATTTGTACCTATTGGCATAATATACAAAAGAATTTGACATGAAAAGGCTGATGAAAAGAGGTGTTTCGTTTGACAATAAGCACTGATTCCAATCTCATTACCCTTTATGACTGAACAGAACAATTTATCCAAAGTACTTTAACAATGTATTCTTTCTCGTTCACTCGCACATTATTAATGGAATATTTCTTTTCGCCATTTCAAAATATGAATATCGGCCATGACTGAAAGAAAATTGAATGCCGACGACCTGTACTGAAAAACATTAATTTATTTAAAAAATACAATTCTCAGTAGTCACAAAATACAAAACGAATTTTTCATTCGCAGCCTTTGAATTACTCGTGCATATCACACGCTCACATACTTTTTAATAAATTAATGAACCTTTATGTTTTTGTATTCATTTCTATATTTCTACTTAATCAAAATGCGTCAAACACATCTGAAGTATTCTTTTTATTCTTTAAAAATAATTAATATCATTCTCACATATATCAAGTATATTATAAACATTTTACTTAGATTTGAAAATCCTTTTTTAGAATTTATGTGCTTGTGTCTTGTATTTAGAAATTAAAGTCATTATATTAATATTATGAACCACCAATAAATAACAACGGTATCGTTTTAATACTCCTTTTCTTAAATTAATTAATTATTGTCTTTTAATTGCTTTCAAATATTGAATAACTCATTAATAAATTCGAAACATATCTAGAGCAAAACACGTAAAATTATTAAATATTTTTAAATGAAAAACATAAATTAATATTTCCCCTACTTCCAGGTCTCTTGATGAAATATAAGTCAAAAACTCAAAATAAATTTCACACTTTCTTTGATCGTTGAACTTTACAAATTATACTGCCCAATACTCCGAGCTACCAGTGGGAACAATGAATACCCTATGGACGAATTTACCTGCGTGAAATACCATCGATATTATCGGATTTTAATTTAAAAATCCCCACAAAGTTATATGGAATTCCATAAGGATGCATGTTTTAAATTCCATTTAGTCAAATTAATCTCTCACAAAATGGCTGTGCATGCTTCAATATATATTTTTTTTGACTACCTTATTACTCAGGCTCCATCGAGTTCACCGAACGTCTATTTATTGGGGCGCATAATGTTTCAGCCGTACTTATTTAGTCAGTAGCGTGCAATAACACCAGTCACAAGACCAATTTCATCGCATTCAAATAAAGATGAGAGTTTTTTTGAGCTTAAACTCCAATTCTATGTTCAGTCAGTTGTTATACGAACAAAATTAATGAATAACTCTAAAATTCCATAGTAGAGTTGTTAATAATAAATAACATGTTAATGGATGCCATAACAGAAAAAATATTAAAATTTATTTGTACATATATTCTCAATTCAGTTTATTTCAATGTTTGGGTTTGTCACTAAGTAATTATGATAATTTTTAAAAATTTAATCTTTTTTTAAAAGCTTATATTTTGGTTGTTTTAAAATTATGTTCAGTATTTGTAAAAATTCAACTATTTTTATTATTTAAAAAGAACGATGTTTGATATAATTAAGATAGCTTATTTGTCTTAAATACCAGAGTGAAATAATGATGAAAAGTTATAATTTAAGTTATAAAAAATATATACTCTATTATTATATATTCTAATATATAAATATAAATTCTAACGCTTCATTGAAGTGCTATCATAAAACTTAATCAAAAAAGGATATTGAAAAAGTTTCGTAATTATTATGTTGTATTAAAGATGCGTAATTACTCAAATCTTTCCCCAATAACGAATTAAACTCTAATTTAACAGTCACAAATATTTGAAATCTTACTTCCTACTAATTGTTTCAAACTCATAGGCCTTAATGGCATTTCAAAGAAAAGTCGTAAATTATATCATAAGTATTAAGAGGCCTCGGAATTATGAAGTACCATTTTCGTTTTCTCATTTTGAGTAACTGTTGGATATTCTTTATTTAAATAATTATGTTGAAATATATATATATATATATATATATATATATATATATATATATATATATATATATATATATATATATATATATCAACATAATTATTACTATATAAGTATATAAGTATGTCAAAATACATTACATTGTGACGTAAAATTTAACTCAGAATATTTTGAGCAATACCTTTTATTTAGTTTTATTAACTGTTGTTCAAAAAGGCACTGCGTGACTCAAAAAATATTGTCACTTGAATATTTCTCAACATATATATTATATAAGTTCTGTAGAATACATAAAGAATAAAATAAATTGTTATGTCAATAACTGAAAACATAACATTGTCTATGGTTTGATATTTTCCAATAATTTCAGATATATTTAACATCTTTATTTTAATGCAAAGCATATTTAATAGAACTAAGTTGATTATTTTTTATTTTTAAAAAGTAAGAAAAATAATCAATGTGAATACTATATAAATTGAAAAAATAACTATTACTTTATAACGATTTCTCTCGAACAAAGAATTTCTAAAAGGATATTGTCCCAATTCTGAATTCGCTAAAAAAATCCATTACTAAAGGGTATCGACTGCTGTATTATTATTTTTTCAGCAACATTTTTTTCTCTCAGTTTAATTACAAAAAAATATTATTTACCTCAGAATCACCCATACAAACCTTAAACATACTCTTATGTGTAGCGTAACTATTTTTTTGGTGGCTTTGTTTGTCAATTGCAACTATTTCTTATTATTAAAGAAATAATATTGCGTTAGCTATACAATACAGAAATATGAGTTTTGTAGATTTATGTAGATTTCCCAAGGGTTGCCAAAACGTACTTTTGAAAACGACGAGGGGAACCTAATAAATTTTTAAAAACTGTCAAACAAGTATATTATAATGTATTTCAGGTATTACTGCCTAAAAGACAAGACCTGTTATTGAGAAAACCATATGTTTAATCTACGTTTAAAGAAACTAAGATTGATGTGAGAAAAATCGGGCACACATTGTGAAATAAAAAATAATACGATGTTTCATTTTTAACAGACGAGTGGATAAAACGACTTCGTTCATTATTAAGACTTCATTATTTTTTTTAAAAATCAGAGTCAAAGCTATCGTAAAAAATACATGATATTTAAAATCGAGACGCAAATGGCCAGCTTAAAACTGAATGGGAAAAGGTATAAAATTAATATTAATGGACACTTATATGGAAGTGAATTGCTTTTATAGACGACTCGATTTTATTCACAGACACGTTTGGTTGACGGCGTTGGATTTTCTTTTTGTTTCATTTTTGTAAACCTTCTAGAGATTATTTTTATGATTAAAAAAAAGATAAAATATATATTTTAAATATTATAAACAAGTTGTTGTATATATAAACAAGAAAGAAATGTCGATAAATGGGGATGGAAATGATAATAGACATCACCAATTGTTCAGTTTTCAAAGCGTTATTATCGGAATCCTATTCATAGGCTTTATTTAATTTTTTTAATTTCACCGTCACATTTATTATTTACCTTTTTCATTTTATAAACTTATTTTTTAATTGCCAAAATCCACGTGTCTTGAAAAAAATATTATGTCATATGGAACTGTGTAAAGATATGTACAAGAAAACAAAATATAAAAACTTACACTTATGGTCACTCTCTAACCCTTTGACATAAAAGATCTACCATATCACAAAACATACCGAAGCCAATAATCCAAATAAATATTTCTTAAAACTCATATCCCTTATTCACAGATATTTCCTATGTACAACTGTAGGCAAAATTGATTCCTGTATCTAGGAATCCAAAAAATAAAAATAGAGTGTTATTGCACTCTATTTTTAGTTGTCTTTTCAACGCATATATACTTATAAATAATATAAATCGTGATACGATAAGTCATTTGGATTTGTGTAAAAATATATATTTTTTTTAATGAGTTAATAATAAAATGAGCTGCACAAATGTGATCCAAGTTTAACCAAGAATGTCCGGCTACTATTCTGATTATTTTATTGCATGTATATTCCGAAAAACTAATGCAGACGCAAGCTACGAAACATTCAAAGTCACCCGATGAAATCGTCGGGAGTTTACTTTTCTTCACTAATGGCTTTGGCTCTGAGTGATCCAATGAAGATCCCTGTAAATTTAGCTAGTCTTAATGGCATAAAATCGCCCGGGGGTGGTCTGAGTGGATCCGCAGCGGGAACACTTCAGTCAAGTTCCGCACTTCAGCAAATGGAAACATTTTATTCCTGTTGGAAAGGTTGGAGTTTGTGCAAAGACCTTAAAACTGAATTAATGGTGTCTGCTTATATCACATTTGAATACATCATAATATTTAATTAAAAGTATTTTTTTATTAAATGCTAGTAATTATTAGATTTTTTAGAATATATACAGCTGACCGCTTAATTTCTATTGAAAGATTAATCAATTCTTTCTATATCTGTACTTTATTATAACATTTTTTTCTATGATTTAATAACAACAAATATAAATGCTTATTGGCAAGGATATTCCTAACATTTCTGTTTGAGCTTTTTGCAGTTTCCAAGGCTTTTTAGACTTAAAAGTACTGTAAAATAAATGTAGCCAATTGACTATTCTATTTTATTTTTTTACAAATTAAACCAGTTTGTCATGGATAAACAAAATTAATTTGAAAATTTTGGAAGAGATTTTTTTCATTTTAATGACTTCTTTTCTGTCAACGTGTCTAAAAGTTTTGGTGAAATTAATATTTTTCGTAGCTTACGACAATTGTCTCAATTTGTCATAATTACTCTTTTAAAACTCTTTACTCATTAATATTTTAAAAAAAAAATTAAAATCATCCTTACTTACGGTATTATATTTAAAAATAATGAAGATAAATGATCACTTCGAGAAAACACAAATGATTTAAAAAAAAAAAGCTAACTTTAGGAAGAAAATAAATGTTGACGATAATACAAAATCAATAAATCCCATCAATTCAAATTGCCTTCCATGAAATAAATAAATGAATAATTTTTGTTTAAAAATATAATTTTTAGCAGACCGCTTAACGCTTTTCGTTCAATATGTAAATGTAGTAAAAAGCAGTAAAAAAACATAAGTAAAAAAAAGTACTTTTTTAAATGCAATGATAAAACTTTCTATGTATAAACAAAATATTTAGCAATTTTCAGTTGTCATCAAATTTGCTACTTATAAGTCTAATAAAAACCAGAGACCAATGATATTGTAATCAAAGCGGATCAAGCATATATAAAACAAGATTCCAGATCATTGATGAGATTAAAATTATTTTATAAAAATATATTTTCACGTAATTGTACGCAAAATCAATATATTGTAGCTTTTATGTTGAATTGCTTTTTTTATGAGAATAGTAATAATGTTTAGAAACTGTAGTTTTGTGGGTGAACCAGCTCACACAAACCTGTTCTAGAGTGCGTCTAGTCCTAATGAGACCCGGCAGGGTTGACGTTGATTAATACAATCCCTTCTACATAATAGAAAACATTTATATTTTGTCAGTAACACTATTGTTTTCCTAGAAGTTGTAATGACATCGTTAAGATTGATTGAATTGTGTTAAGACAAAAAAACTTCGATTCCCAATAACAAATTCAATTATTTTAAATGTATATTCTATAATCTGAAGACATTAAAGTTGAAAGAAAAAATAGTCAAACAATGCGTCTCCAGCATTTTCAATCCTCCATAGTTTCAAAAATAAATAATGCTTAGTTCAAAACTAAAATGTTGATAAATATATATTTGCCAGAATAGATATTTACGAAAACATATTAAAAATCGCTTTGCTTTATTACTTTTTATCAACAAAAAGGATATAATCGGTGCCGGCTTAATAATTCGACTACTTTGCGCATTTGATGCCTTCCCGTAAAGACAGATGCTCTTACAAGAATCTTAAATCTCAAAGTGAGTACATACTTCAAATTTCCAAGGTTTGTCCTTCGATTTTCTCTCACAAAAAAGCAGCAAATTTCTTTTGACGCTACGCGCGGAAATTCTAAGTTTTCCTATTAAGACTTTATAATAATCTCTGTTGCTGAAGTATTTTAGTTGTGCTTTTATTATACAATAATAATACGTCTTAAGCTTCAACTTTTCAAAAGATGAACCAATTTAAATTCTTCGTTTACTTGAAGACACCTAAAAAATCAATATTTAAAACGAATGTTGTTTTTCTTCATTTATAATGAAAAATAATTAAAAATTATTTACCGACGTTGAAACGTTTCCACGTATGTCTTTTTTTTGAGGAAAAAAAACTCGAAAATCATTTTGAACACAAAAAAGAACAAAATACACAGAAGTACACGAAAAAAATCTTTTTATCTGTGTACTAAAAAAATAATTTTGGGATTCTACCGAAAACTCAAACAAACCTAAAAAATATGTTTTCTCTGCAAATATATAATCAAACACTCTTTCTGAGAAATGGAAAAATCCGTGTTGATCAACGTGGGTTTCTCCAAAATCAACTGGTATTTTCTTTATAAATATTTAACTGAAACGATTTGCGTCTTATAGATAAAGATTTTTAAAAAAGAAACTCTTGTCATATGTGGAAGAAGATCATTCCCTGTGAGCTATCACACCGAAAAAAATCTGAATACAAATGTTAAAAGCATATTATATATGCATAATTGAGGCACTCAAGTCATTTGTGGAAAAATGTAAATTATTTTTAGTTGAGCGAAGATAATATCTGTAAAAGCATTTCTTAGCTTTTCAGTTAAATTTATATTTTCATCAATATAAAAGAAGAATAGATCCGGATTTTATATAAAATCATATACATTTACGCACACACACATATATATAAACTATAAGATTTGTGAATAATAAACTCAGCTTACATGTTTTACTGTCAGTGTTTAATAGCACATTAAAAAAACCTAGGTACCGATAAAGTATCATTAAGTTTGAAATATTTCAAAAATTAGCCTATTATTTTTAATAGTTAATACTTATTACTTATTTTTATAAGTTAATTTTAAACGACTGAGTATAATACTTAAAGAAAATGTAGGTTGCACTTTTAGTGCTATTTTAAATATGAATAGATTAATATATCGAAGTTCAGATATTATTCAAGGCCCTGCCCTGCCACAACTGTTTAATAACGACTGGTAAATAAATCATCTAGCTTTTAACGTTGCATTGATTTTCAATTTTCATTATACTTCTCGGGCGGCCAACTAAGCCCTAGGCCGAGAAAATTACTTTTGACCAGATAATCAATTTTGCAAGTTACTTAACGAGTTAAAAAAACAAAAATTATATGCCGACACGCCAGGCGTTAACCCAGATGTATAAATTAAAACTCACCACCTTGAAACTGGCACATACCGCACTTTGTACAAAAGCTTAATTATAAATCAAATATGATGTTTTTCAAAATAACAAGAAAAACAGAAAACCTAATTTAAATTCAGCTTTTGTTGAAAATAGTTTGAACCTCTCCAAATACATGTAAAATAAGAAGCTTGCCAACTTACTTAATCTGAAAAACTGTATACCTTTTAATTTTGTGAGAATTATTCATCGTTTCAATCTAATAAAATCTATCCTATTGCTTTGTGTCACACATTTGTAATTTCATATTTAGTAAATTTGTTCTACCTGGCAACAACCAACAGTATGGTAGCCTGAATTCAGTAGTTGATATATGAAAGGTTCGTTGAGTGAATACTAAAACACTCTCTGCTCTAAGATGGTGGTCTTGCGCTGGCTTCTGTTCCGCATGGCATATTTCCCGCAAGTATGTAGGAATGTAGATGCTGAAAAGGAATAACCAAACAAGAATTTAATACCAAATAACTCTGCTTTGAGTGTACTTGGTTACCTGCTTCGCCTCCTGCTTGAATGCTTTAAATACGACAATCTTTTCAATTGCAGAAGTTCTATTCATACCAAAATATGATATTATATTTTAAAAAAAAAAACGAATTTGAGTTAATACTTTAAGGAGTTTTTTTTGTGGTACTCTTCAGTTTATCAGTTTTAACACAAATAAATGATCAATTGCTATTTTTGAATAAATATAAATATTTTTATTGGCTAATGAAATTCAAAATAAACTTAAAAACATTCGGTGAGCACATAAGATGATTTAGATCAATCAGAAGGTTTTGAGAATAATTTTTACCTGCTTTATATGCTGAATAAAACCCGAGAAACTTTAGAATAACTTACAAGTTTAGTAAACAACAAACTTTCACGTTCAATATAAACTGTTCAAATCAATCAAATCTATTTGAATGTATCGAAATTACATATTCTCAAAAAAGCCAAATTGATTAAATTTTGGAACATTCAACAGAAATATTTTGACTCATTTCGTCGATTTATGTATGCTTAGATTTCTTAAAACCTCATGTTTGATAGTTGTAAATCCCGGTCGAAAGAATCGCATAGATCATGAATATTTTTTTACAAACGAAACCCAATATTTTTTAATTGCCATATATTTCATTGCAAAAAAATCAAATTGTAGGACTGTTTATAAGCCCTGGATGTATATATTTTTTTGCTTACTCACACTAAACTATCAATACTAAATAATTTAAACACTTCTGTCTTTGAGTTGGATGAGAATTCCATTGACTGACGTGAGGATTATATCGCTGGCCAGTCGAGGCTCCGTGCCAGGCCCCGCGCTGCAAAGCTCAAAGCTTCGTAATATTTTAGATAGTGTGTTTTTAATTGAGAGCGTCGCAAACTTTTGACCTAAAAATTACAACGAATTAAACAATTTATTATATATCATTTACAATTGATTTTTTGCACTATTTTAATAACATATGAAGTAAATCGGTTAAATCGAAGCGGTGTGTTACGTGTATTTTGAAATTATCAAGATCGTACACCCTTGTCAGAAAGTTGCGCACGATATTTTAAACGTCACTACATAGCTCAAAAGTATTAATTTGAATTTTTTGATATTTAATTTATTATTCATTTATAATGTTTTGTACACTCTACATCTTATTAATAGCTCATTTCATTGTTTAGACTAAATTTAAAAAATATATATTCATTCGTTTGAGATAATCAAGAAAGAACCAAAATAATATGAATATTAATAAGAAACGTCAACCAACAGGACCCATTTAATCAAATCTAATACACATCACCTTTTAAAAGTGTTTTCAAATATATAAGCTTCATTATTAATTGAATTTGTATTTTTGTAAAATTTAACAAGATTTCTAACGAAATTATTTGTTTTCAGGTAACATTTGAGGACTTAAGGGAGTAGACTCCTCCGAGTGAGGTGAGTAGTGAGGCTGCGCGCCGCCCTATAGCCACAGCTCCAGTAAGCATGTCCTGCATAAATAAATTTCAATACCCTTCAAATAAAAATATGTTCAATATTCTTTACACTTCGGTTCCTTTTTATGATAATATCCAGCGAAAGATCTGACTGTGTCCTATTTTTTATTCATCGCTCTCAATAGCAAGTGGCGCCTTTGAGAGATATAATTTATTTCAGAATTATTTTATATTTTTATACAAAAAAACCTACCTTACATTCATAACCATATAACTTAATATTTAAAAATATATATACTTTGTATATATAATCTCTGCTCGTGATAACTACATTTTTAAACACATTATTTTCCTCACCTATACAATTTCTCGGACCTGCGCTAAATGGCACAAAAGCAAATGGATGTTTTCCTTTAATATTTTCCGTTTGAAACCGTTCAGGGTTGAATTTTTCTGGATCCGGATAATACTTAGGATTTCGATTCATACAGAATTGGTGAATCACAGCCAAAGAAGTGCCGGGTAAAGTAATGGAATCTAAAAAAAAAAACTCTAATTATTATATTACTTCTCCGTCTACCATCATTTTTTATACAAGTTAAGGTAACCAAAATATTCAAATATTATAAATAGAGATTAACTCTTTGAGCCTAATTCGAGACTATGTTTAATAGCGGTCGTATTATTCATAAATATTTTGATTGAGACTTATTTGTTTACAGACACAATAAATATTATTATTTATCAAATTAAAATATTACCATCCAATTTTAAGTCTTTAGTCAGCTTTCGGCCAAACAGAGCCACTGCAGGATAGAGCCTCTGGGTTTCTTTCATGACCATCCCCAAGTACTTCATGCGTAGCAGGTCTTCGTAATTGGCTTTCCTTTGCATATCACCACCAAATATGGTCATCTGTTCCTCGTACGCCAGGTGCTGGACATCGGGGTTGTTTGCTAAGCAGTAGATTGAGAAACATAACGCTGAAGTTGTCGTGTCGTGACCCTGGAAAAAACCGTGTGTACGATTTTTAACTTGAAAACACGCTCTTCATTGTTTGAGTTTCTAATTAGATAATACGAGTTTATAATTTTCCGAGAAAAAATACTGTTTCATCACATTAATTATACTGCAATCAATAACTAATTATACAATAGTCACTTATTAATACCTTTTGTTACTAAGAAATAAACATGTACACACATAAGTGATTACCTAATTTTGAGGTTATATACTATTTGATTTTCACATAATAAATATTGAATATATTAAGTAACATACTGCAAACATAAACGTGTCTACTTCCTCTCTTATCGACTCATCTGACAGAGGTCCTCCGTCGAGATTCTTGGTAAGAAGAAGGAGATCTAAAAATGCCTTTGTCTTTTTCGTTCCCAGCATCTCATCGTTTTCTGTTGATACCTTATCATTAAAAAAATTGTCTATTTCTTCTTTGAGTTGCAATTTTCGCTTTTGGATGACTTCTTTCGTAGCTGCGTGGAGAATTTTTATCATTTTTTTTTCTTCTCTACAGTCACTTGTAAAGGAATATATGAAATTATTCCGCTTAAACGGTGAATATGTTCTTTTATTATAAATGGCGCATATTCTAAAAAAAAAATTGTTTGCTTTTTTTTAACTATAGACTTGTATCTATTTGAAATTGAGAAAATAACGGTATCTTTATACAAAATCATACATTAAGTTCATATAAGGTTTGAGTAGAAAAAATATTTTAAAACATTAATAATGTACTCTTACTATTACCGATGCACAGCTTTCACGTACTCAGAGTTTGAATTTTCTTGAGCATTTAAGTTCACCCCCATGACAGTTTCTGAAAAAATATTGAAAATCTAGATTCGTAAAAAAAGATATAAACTCACATGAAATCACGTCTATGCTTATAAACACTATAAAAAGGCTTTTGTACGGGTTAATATACATATGTATGCGGATGTGTGTGGGTTATTTGTGCGTGTGTATGTGTGTTAAAGCGTGCGCACTTATATATACAGTTGCAACAAGTGGAATTCTGCCCGATCAAGAGTGAACCGGTTGTGGAATAAAAAACTTGTTTTGTAGTGCCAAGGATGGCCTTAGTTCATCGGCTTATCATTTGGAGATCATGTACTACTTTTCATCCATAACCGATACAGGTAAAATCCAATCCCGTAAATTATGACAATACACCAATATCTTCAACTTTAATTATTTCATACGAATATCCATATGAGATATTATTAATATTAGAATATAACCTCTATAGTAGAAATATTAATCACAAATATAATAAAATTTTATTTTATTTCAAAATGAATGTAAATAAAATAAGATTCTAAGAATGTTGTTTTATATGTTAATTTTGAAAAACCTTGACAATCGATATGTCGTCAAACCAGTATCATTTTTATATTACTCTGCAGATGTTGAATATAAATTCACTTGTACGAGTTTCACGTTTTAAACTCACCACTTATGACATCCAAAGCATAAAGATTCACAAGTGGAAACACATTAAATACTTTTCCTTTATTTTGTTCTAACTTCTCAATCAAAATATCGAGAGGTCTATGAAACACATCCACAAACTGCTCCAATATCTTAAAGTGAAAAGCCGGAGTGATGATCTTGCGCTGTCTCCGCCATTTATTTCCTAAAAACACAATTAATATCGAAAGTCTTAAACAGTTTATTTATCGAAAAGTTGCATATATTATATTTCCGGTTGACAATTAAAACCATTAAATTTTACGAGCATTGGTTTTTACCTGTAGCAATTAAAAGCCCGTGTCCCAACCAATCTGTCATGAAGTCATAATCATCTGTTTTGGTTATTTCTTCATTATTGCTCAAAACAACCTAAAACACAAATTAATATGAACAGACCACCTGCTAATTTGAAATGCTTCTACAATATATAATATAAGTTTTGCTATGCTGTGAATAAATCTATTTGATCTAAAAATATGTTAATAAATTTAAAATATTTAATTTCTTGAACATATAATATATGCTTTCGTTTATTTTTCTTCGTAAAAGGAAAAAAATATTTAAATTATTAAAATATACAATTTTAAACAGATTTCGTTAATACACTTTTTTGCAATTTCGTCATAAAAATATGAATAAATTATTATTTAATGCTATCAAGAAATGTGACATAAACCTACAAATTTTTTGCTTGAAAGTTTATCGGGAAAAATTTGATCAATTTTACCTGCACATGTTCTGGCTCACACAGCATTACAAGGACATTATTTCCAATTATAAGTCTAAATGATGAATAATTTGTATTTTGGTAAATTTTAAATGTATTTCTTAGAATATCTGAAATGATAAATAAATATCTAACACAGGAAGTATAAGCATAACAATGAAGATCGGGTAGTCAAAGAATGGACGAACATTCAATTAAAGTGAGTCTGCTCTCAAAAAGCCATGTCAAACTTGTGGAGCAATCGAATCGAATCGAACGGTCTTTGTGTTAGTACTTTTGGTTGTCTCCCCTGTGCGAAGAGCTTAATTAGACCTCTGCCGAGAAATGGAGGACAGAACTGGTAGAGTACTGCAGGGTGAATCAGAGTTTATTGAGTGTTTCACCTGGAGCATGAAATTTTGTTGAAGCACACCTCTGATGTGCATTTCAAACCGAACAAAATAAATCCTTTCAAATTAATTTAACGATTTTTTTTTTTATAAATCTATACAATTTTCTATAAAGTTGATCCTCTCATTATTTAGAGAGCTAATACGTTTTTGTATACTAGATACGTTGAAGAAAAATATTCCAAATAATGCATAAAATTTATTGATTGTATTTCAGTTTGAATTTCTTAGATAAGATTATCGAAGCAACTCCCTACAACTGAATTTATGACTGCATGGCAACTTGGTAGCATTCATATCTATAGAGCATTAATATAAGTACTAAAATTACACTAACACGTAAAACTAATCGATTCCTTAAGAGCAGTATATAAATATAGATACTGAAGCAATTCGATAAATTGAACCAGTGGCAACATCAAGATTATCGTTACGTTTTTTTTTTAAATATTATTGTTGTATTTTTTCATCATGCATTTTTTTTCTCAAAATACCAAGCGAAATTATAAAAATACAGAGCAGCACATTTATTAATATTAATACTTGCCTTCTGATGTTGTTCCTAGCTGATGGGCATTACCAATGAATGGTAAAGATTTCGGTCCCTTTATCTTACCAACCAAATACCAAAACTTTCTATTTTTCAAGTAAACGTAAACTCCATAAATGACTATTAACAGCACAAATAACACACTTGTAAATAAAGTAGCCATTTTGCAGATTATATCCTTCACTTGTTTGCCAACTCAACTTAACATATTTTGATATTCTCTACGAATTTTAATATTCTCACTCTTCTGGTGTGCGAAATATTAACACATTGATATCTAGAAATTCAGATATAATATTATATTATATTCACAGTATCCTCACTGTCACAATACTTAGTAACACAGAGATTTGCGCACTTGTAGCTCCGAATACGCTCTCGAGGAACACAAAGAGCGCCGCTGGCTGTCGTCAGCTGACTGCGCGTCCTACCGTGCTAAAGTGCAGGTGTGCAATTTATACAATTAGCAGGTGCATTTGCGTACGCTCGCAATGTTCCGAATTATTTATTAAGTATAAAGTAACTTTAAAAAAAAAATTCACCTCGGCCATATAAGTAAAGTTACTGTTTTAATATTTATACTGTAAAAAGTTAACGAAGTGATTGAAATAATTATTTTTAGTACTTTACTCCTTTGTATTGTTTTTTTTATCATTTTACTTCTAACTTATATGAATGATATTTATCAATCAATCAATAATTTTTTTTATTTTTTTATTTTCGAGTCCACCATGATTGAAAATAGTGCCATCTGTTGTTTGAATTCAAAATCTTTTGATGTTTAATAAAACAGACTTTGTTAAGTTGAGTATATTCTTTGAATGACTTTTTATTTAACCAATATCTTCACAAAACAAAAATACATGCATAAATATTGCATTTTTTTAACTCTTACTATTTACCTTCTCATTTGAGATAAAAATCAGCATTAGTTATAAAAAAAGTTATGCTCAATAATTCACGCAGTTTTTTAAAATAATAGTTATTTGCGAATCATCTTTGAATATTGTCATCTGTTTTCTGTATGCTTTGATTTGTCTCATACAGTATCTAGTACTTGCACGAAAATAATTATTTTCAAGGGTGTTTTTTTTTTTTTTTTTTTCTGTTTCTTACAAGTATATCATTTTCTTCGTTATTTTTAGGTATATTTATGATATGAGTTAGTCTTTCTATTGTATTTTGTTTGTATTGAACATTTGTAATGAAAAATTATACATCTTTATTATTTTAATAATATTAGTTTTAATATATCAAAAATAAACTTATAAGATTGTGTTATCTGCTACCAACTATTGGGTTATCTAATTTATGATAATTGATATGATATTTTACTAGTCACTCTGAGTCATGTTAATCAATAATGCAATGTAAACGTACACTTTTTATATCAGTCGAATATATTTTGTACCTAAATAAACCAATATTTGGTTTTAGTTTAAAAAAAACAATTTCTACACTCTATATCATTAGTTTATGTTACACCTGACTCTATAGACGGACCAACCTTAAAATTACAAAATTGAAAACATAAATAATTTTTTTAAATATTATTTGCAACTATAGATTGATTTTGTCATAATAACTAATAAAAAAATATCTTATCTTTATTCTGAATGATTTTTTATTAATTTTTATAACATAGGTGTAACTGTTTTTTGACCAATATAGATCAAATATATTAACAGTTACCAGCAACAATTTTTCTTTTTTTAGATTAAGCTATTTTTATAGTTAATATGTAATGCATTCTATGATACACAAAATATAATAATCATGTAACTATTTATATATTCCAAATAGTTAAGATAAATGTGCTTATTATTATCATATTGGTTTTTTTCTATAAGTGTTTAAGATATGTCATTAATCACCACAGATTATCATAATCATTTATTCGTTTTGTGAGACTATGTCTATTGAATCAAATATTTAACTCGCGTATCTTTTAAATGAACTGTCATTCTTATTGCTTAATTTATCATAATAATTTTGTTAAAAACCCACAAATAGCTTTTAATAAGTGTCTCTAAAAAATACCTTGAATGATTTATGTCACTTGCACAAAGATTGAATATATGATAAAATATTAACGTTATTTGCGTTTGGTCGTTCCAAATAAAAAAATCTTATCTTATCAATTTTGTTTAAATTGTCTTCACGTGAACCATTTTTCACGTAAATGTCCCAATTTTTCAAACTGAAATATTTGGTATATACGTTGCTATTTGCTCATATTGTTGTAGAAGAAAAAAGTAAAGCTTTTGAAATAAAAGTAATATACGAATTCTACGTGTCTAATTAAAAAGCAATGGATAAAAAGGTAATAGTTTAGTCTATTGAAATATCGAGAAGACTGTGTTATCTTTTAATTGAGAACAAGGTAATAGTGTTTTTTAAATTTTAAGTGTATCTTTGTTAGTTAAATTAATTCGATATTTTTTAAAGTCTATTTTTTTTCGAAGTATTTCTGTCTTTCAGTTGTATTTGTATTCCATTAACAGATGTTAGAGTTACTTCTGTGGCCAGACGAGGCTCGGACCCCGGCCCGGCGCTGTATAGCTCGAACTTTCGAAGGATTTTTGATAGTGTTCCCTTAATAGACAACATTGCAAATTTTTGACCTAAAAAAAGAGAAACTATTTTTAAGATGATAAATAATACATAACAGTATATGTGTATGCGAATTAATTCTGTTCTGGTTAAGATAATAATGATATATAAAGTTGACATCTGAAAGTTGCAACTAATTGCCACCAGTTAATTTCTATTTTAATATTCTTTTGAAACGTTGCCTATTTGACAACATCTGAATAGTTATTACAACAAATTCGCCATTTTTTCTATTTCTATAATTTCTATTTCCTACATAAATTTTTTTTATGGATACTTGTCATACCTATACAATTTCTTGGGCCGGCACTGAAAGGTACGTAAGAATAAGGGTGTTTTCCTTTAATATTTTCAGGGCTGAATCGCTCAGGGTCAAATTTTTCTGGATCAGGATATAACTTGGGGTTTCTGTTCAAACAGAATGGATTCACCGAGGCAAAACAACCACCCGGTAAAACAATTTTATCTGTAACATTAAAGATATTTGTTAAAGACTTTTTTTTTTATCTTTACAAAATGTCAAGAAGACATTTCAATATTCTTGTAATTACCAAAGTAAGCAAACAATTTTTACATTACCATCTAATCTAAGGTCGTTGACCAATTTTCGACCGAACAGAGGTACTGTTGGGTATAATCTCAGGGACTCCTTAATAACCATTTCCAAATACTTCATACTTAGCAATTGTTCGTAATTTGACGTTTTATGTAAATCGTCTCCGAATATTGCCAACTGTTCTGCGAATGCCCTGTCTTGAACATCAGGATTGTTTGCAAGGCAGTAAATGGCAAAACTTGTGGCTGAAGAAGTTGTATGATGCCCCTAAAACAATGTGAAGAATATTGCAGAAACAAAAACTAAAAAAAAAATTATACTTAAATCAAAAGAGTAGTAAAAAATTTCCGATCAAACAACGCAAAATATACAATCAAATAAAAATTTTGTATTTTAGAGATATCCTTCTGTATATTTGAAAAAGTAAAGCCTAAAACCACATATACTCGTTGAGTACACATGAAAAACGTGTTTCAATAAATTTATAGATTTCACAAGTGAAGCCCTGTAAAAGCATAATAACCCGTAAAGTTTGTATAAAGTTATGAAATTGTCTCGTCAATATTTAACTTAGATATGGTTCAAACCTTTTTTGAATTAACAAGAGTCCTTTAATACCCTAAAAAACAAAAAAATATGTAACAATTAAGACACTGAATCATCTCAAAAGAGTCCTAATATAGGTGTTTGTGTGCAAACTTACGCCAAACATAAATGTGTCGACTTCTTCTCTTATTGACTCGTCTGATAAAGGCTCTCCTTCCGAGGTCTTTGATAGTAATAGAATATCCAAAAACGCCATTCTTTTCTTATTCCCGTACATTTTATCTTCTTGGCTATTCGTAGCTTCAGTACCGTTGAATATTTGTTCAATTTCGTCTTTTAGTTGCAACTTTCGGTCTTGGATGACTTTGTTTGTTGTGGCGTGCAGAATCTTTAGCGTTCTTTTTTCTTCCCTACTGTCGCTACTCAACGAATAAAGAAAATTATTTCGCTTGAATGGGGAATACGTTCTTCTGGTGTACAGAGCGCATATGCTGAAATAAAATCAATTTGAAAGATCTTTAAAAAATAACTAAAAATGGTACAATTTGACTTTAATGTGTTTAATAAGACTCATTTATAAGTTTTGAAAAAATTATTGAAATTAACAATAAACATTTTGATTCTATGAGCTCTTGCTGAAACGTTTTAATGACTCTTGATAATTTCAAAGAGTTCTTATATCATTTACCGATACACCGCCTTGACATAATCGGACTCAGCATTTCCTTGAGCATTTATACTGACTCCCATCGCCGTTTCTAAAAGAATACATACATAGATAATAAGGATAAACGTTAACAAAATCAAGTGATTTTGTTGTCGTTTTCTATAACTTGTTTTTGATGTTTGTAAATAAATCGGTTTTATATCAATACACTTACCATTTATTATATCCAGCGCATAGAGCGTCACGAGTGGATATATATCAAACACAACTCCTTTTGTCTCCTCTAGCTTTTCAATGAAAATATCCAACTTATCGTTGAATACTTCTACAAATCGCTCTAATATTTTAAAATGAAAAGCAGGAGTTATAATTTTACGCTGCTTTTGCCATTTATTTCCTTAAAAACATACATAAAATAAACTGTCGGAACAAATCGATTCATTTGTCATTAAGTTTAAAAAATTCATTTTAATATTTAAGACGACACACAACCTAATATGTGAGATAAAATTGTAAATGAATATATATTTATCATTTGCAAATATTTATTATGTCCGTATTTTAACTCATAGTGATTGTGTTTGCTGTTTCATCAATTTATTTTGGATGAAAAAATGAAAAAAAGTCTGAAATTTCACCACTGTCTGGGTTAAAAGCAATAGCCTTTCCCGTCGTTTCATATTTAAACCTCAGCGTTTTAAACATTTTTGGGTGCATTTTAATATTAGTAATTTTAATAAAGAATACAAGTGATGAATTATTGTAAATCTATCAAAAAATAATATGATATTCGTCTTAAAGTTTTCATTTATCATTTCCAGTTCACTTCTCGATTTTTATTTTTCAAATCAAAAATAACCTCAATTGTCAGATAATTTTATGAGTTATCAAGGATGATTTTTATGCATTAAAATAATAGTTATTTATATTTTATAAAGTTAAAAATATAACCAATATTAAAATAAAACATAAGCTAATTTGTATTACCGGTAGCCAGCAAAAGTCCATCTCCCAACCAGCCGGCCATATATTTGTAGTCATCTAATTTTGTTATCTCTTTTTTATCACATAAAATCGCCTAAAAATAAATATAAAAATGAATAGTGCTTATCTGTCACTTGCAGGTACGATGTTTTCATGATTCACATATGAAATACCTCTATATGATTTGGCTCGCACAATAATACAAAGATATCACTTCCAATACAAAATTTAAAAGTTGAATAATTTGCATTTTGATACATTTTGAAAGTGTTTCGAAGTATGTCTGAAAAAAATATGAACAAATTTAACATTTCTCAAAATAAGTCATTTGTTTTAATGTATTATTTTTTTGTAACGATAAATAAATAATGTGAAAGCACGATTTTCATCGATGGTAAAACATACTCGTATAAGTAATATATATTTTTTTTAAACACAAATTTACTAACACAATTATTTATATTAATGGAAATATATAGCTACCTAACACATTAAAAGTGTAATTTATATTCTGTAAATACTAGATAATTTATATTCAATCATGTTTCTAGTTATAACAATTTTATTTTCATATCTACACAAATTAAATCAATAGCCTGTTTTGTTAATTACCAATTTATAAAAAAATTTAAAAATCACATCGGCATAAAATTCGAATTTGTTCATTAAAGTTATTAAATTATTGGTCATGTATTTTCATCATGAATAATCATTTGGTTTATTATACGATACTTACTGACATGTTTATATTTTGAATTTTTTATCATTATTACTTGGATCTTTAAGTTATTCTATTTAAAAACAGTGAAAATGGTGACTATTACTTCTATTTGTGTTTTAAATAAACATTAACTCCGTCTACATATTTAAAAACAGGTTTTACCGGCACTAAAAATTTCGTAAGGACGTACATTCACATATAAATTAACAACAATTTACATGTTATATCAAGTCTAAACTTGAATTAACATGACTTCAACTAAGATTTTCCTTATAAACAAAAAAAAAATCAAAGCAATGTTTGAAAATACATAAGACAAATAAATAAAAGTTGAAGCATTCAGTATTTTTGAACTTCATATTAATATTTAAGTGATTTTTCTATATTTTGTTTAAAAATACTAACGAAAAAGGTTAGTTAAACCGGTCACCTATTTTTTTTAATGTAAAAAAGACAGATAATTTTTATTTAAAATATAAAGAATGGAATATCAAAAGCAAATAATGTAGCGGAGCATATAAGACTTGGTAATTCTTTATTATAAAATACTACAAATAAACATTTTTTTTTATTTATATATTATTATTTAATAATATACTAAGAAATCTCTAAATAAAAAATTAGAATATAAAAATATAAAAATATGCTTTATTAGAAACGTAACTTATATTCACCAATATAAATAAACAATAAATATATATTTCAAAGAACCATTCAAGAAGTATTTATTAAATTATTAATTGATGATGACAATACGCGCTAACCTTCTGATGTTGTTCCCATCTGATGGGCATTGCCGATAAGTGGAAGGGTTCTTTCCCCTTTGATTTTGCCAACCAATCTCCAAAACCGCCTATTCTTCAAGTAGAGGCGGGCCCCGTACACAATCAGAAAAAATGCAATCACCCCCAACAAGTACAACACTGCTTCCATTTTTTATCGCGTCTCTTCACTCACTTAATACACATGAAAAGTTATGTTTAAAGTAAATATGTGCTATGATCAACAGAACTACAATCTGTAAATAAAAAATAAAAAAAATTATAAAAATATATAGACCCACGGAAGCCAAACAAATATCTCAATATTACATTAAATTGCTCATGTAAAATAAAATACACTATGCGTTTCAGTGTTCGAAACATGGAAATAATAGAACCCAAATCTGAAATATACAAAGTACAATCAATAAACGTCAGCTCAAAAAATTCCACGAACTAACTTATTGACAGCTACCGTTAAAAACATTGCATTTGACACAAAGTTAATAACAATTGCCTGCTTAATATTTTTTACCTCAAAGGTCAATTTATAGTTGAAACTTAAAACTCACACTGAAGTTTTTATTCACGACAAAAACGAAATTAAAATGATTCTATTTAAATAAAACCAAAAATTCATACATTTTAATCGTATGTCGTAACACTATAAGTTCAACACGTTTTTTAAAAGTATTACACACACAGTTGCTGTCTACAAAACTACTTGCAAATAGGTCAAAATCTGTAATCTTAATCACTGTATCAACTGCATATTGCAAATAATCGGCATGGCTGCCGTGATTAGTCCGCTTACACTTTTTATACTACGAGCGACCAACCTCGCATCGCGAGACCTCTTGCTTAACTAACAGCGTCAGGATCGCGCACATCCTTAACGGATCGGTTGTCGAATTAATTAATAGCTACTGCTACCTGCAGAATATGCATGAATAATTACCCTGACAAATATTCTATAGAAAAGTGGTTCAAGGTGCCTCTTAAATATGCCACTACATTCGATAATGAATATTACATAACTGTTATTAAATAATCTTTGTGATTAGATACAGTAGAGATAAAACATCTTTATTTGAGTATTTAAATCTAAACATTGAAAGAACAATATAAAAATATATGTAAAATAAACTCTTTTTTAAATAGAAATTACACGTATTGAAAATAAAATATTTTCGGAACCATATTATTTCTCTTTTGTAAATGCATGTAGGATTACAGAGAAACAAGTGACTAATGTACCAAATTAATTTTGGCATATTAAAAATATACACAAAGCGATATTACGTTTATTGTTGTAATAAAATCTTAGTAATATGTTTATTTATAGAATACTAGCGGATACCCGGCGTGTGCTACTACGCTAAAAAATAAATACATTTTTTTTATTTGTTTGAAAAAAAGGAAATTTTGTTTTTTATTAATTTTTTTTTATCTTAATGCTCGCGGATAAACAATATATTGAGTTTTTTCGACAGGTGTGTAAACAAAGATTTTTCGGCTTTGATTTTGATTGCGGCTTCGATTAACTACGTGGCGATAGTTTTTAACGACAAGTTTTATTCCGTTGCACAGTTTAGTTGGATTTAAGTGGTGAATGAGCATCTATGGTGAACCAACTTTTAAAGTTAAGATATGTGGTGACATTCCAGATGGTTCCAAAGAGATAAAAAACTTTATTGGAAGGTTGACTCTATTTTGGAACTTCATTTATACAGCAATTTTTCGCAAAATTATTGTGGCTGTGCTGCTCTTTTTCAGTAAAATTAACACGTTGTTCGTTTTCTAAATGAACAGCAAGATGTTGAACAGTTGGATATCATTCGTGAATACTGAAACCAGGTATTTCATATTTTTTCAATTTCATTCGTGAATACCAGACCAGGAATCAATATCGATGTCAATATCAACGTTTCTTACTTTTATGGTGGTGGTGAATCCTCCATCTTCTGGCTTTCGTCGTCTGTATTTCGGATATCCATCCTCACCAGGAATTGTATCTCCGAATGTTTTCCAAATGCTTGGAAAACGCTGTGTTGTCAGAAACGTAGCTTTTAAGCCAAGTTGTCAACCAGCGTTGACAACTTGGCTTTTCCATTTGAACAACACATACCGGGTGATTCCTTTTGAAATTTCAGTGCATGGCAGTACAAACAAAGAGAGGTCATCGGCCCAATTACAACATTCGGATGATTTCTGTAGTCGCAGTCTTTGTCATAATTGAATGCCGCCAACTGAAAATCGATTCTTTGTATCGATTGAGCCGCTCGTATCCGATTACCTTTAAGCCTGTTTTCATGTTGTTGAGGAGTTTCTTGCTGTAGTAGCTCTGATTCGAACTTGTTCCAGACGTGCTTCGTGTTGTTCTGGTGTTTCTACAGCTCTTGACTGCCGCTCTCTCAACCTATTTAACTATGTACGCACTTTTCGTTTTGCCGGCAGTTTAGGCTGCTTTTTACTATTTTTAAAATCTTTTCTTTTGCTTTACCAAAAATATACCGCTTGTGTTGAGAACGCCAATATGTTAACCTTTCAAAAAAATACATAAATTTATTTTTTTAATACCATTTGAATTTAATGTTATCTAAAAGATTTGAAATATCATACCAGTAAAAACATTCCAACCTTTATATGTTTTCACCAGGTTTTATGGTTATTAATTTAAAACAAGAAAAAAAATCATTTTATAAATACGTTTTATTAAATTAGGAAATAAATACATAAACATGAAACTCAAGGAAAATCTTATAATAAAGCCATGAAAAAATAAATATAATCGGATTTCACGCATAATTGAAACTAAGGAGTTTTTTGTGCAGTGCTACTTGATACTTGTGAAAATTTTATACCTAAAAATAGTACAAATACAATAGGTTAGTAAAAAAAATATTAATAGGGGTAACAATCAAAATATAAATAATATTTTTATTCAAATATAATATTTTTTTCAGTATTATTAACGATAAACATCAAAGAAAACAAGTGTTAAAGATGCTTACCAACACAGTTCCTTACGCCCGCACTGAATCCTGTAAATGCGTATGGATGTCTGCCTTTACTATTCTCTGGGCTAAAACGCTCAGGTTCGAATTTATGAGGATCATCGTAATACCTGTGCATACCGTAGAGGTATATCAAAGCAGAAACACCCTTAAGGATTGTGATTTCATCTGTTAAAAAATAATTTGTGTTTCTAGCCTAGATAAAATATGAGAAAAAATTCAAACGTACCGTTCGTTTAAGTTGGCGATCTCTGTATGTCATCCCCGAATATCTCCATCTGCTCTTTGTATGCTTTGGTTTGAGCATCAGGATTGTTCGCCAGGGAATAGAGTGCAAAGCTTATAGCTGAAGCAGTTGTGTGCTGACCCTGAAATATATCATATTATTAATGATTGCCTGGTGCCAAAGGTGTCTCTTATATATGCCAATATATTATTATTCAAGAATGAATATGACTTAACTGTTATTTAATTATTTCCACATGTTTAAGCATGTGGAAATTTTTTAAAATGGAAAAAACATTAACAGGACAGTGTACTGTATAAATATCTCATGATTTAAAATAAAAAATTAAAGTTTACAAAAAAAATGAAGTTTTTTGCATAAAAAATAAACAGCGATATTATGTTTATTGTATAAATGAAATCTTAATTATTTATTTATTCATAGAATATAGAGTAACTTCATAAAGTTTCACATAATTACTAGATGGATCTATTATGTCTTAATATTATTGTGTTTATAACTAATGTTAAATCACAAAAAAAATTTGTAAAAATTGTTATACACATTAAAAATAAGAGTTAGTAGTATTTTTAATGATGAAAAAATCTCGCAACACAAAAATATTTTATTTATTAATGATATATAACTTTTTATAATATCTTAACGATGAGCTATTTTTTACATTAATGCATGACTAGTTTCAACCAAAAGACTTGGTCATCATCAGATGCAGAACAAAACAAAAATATTTCAATGCTAAATGGACATTTGTTGGCGTTTCACCTCTTTCTCAATTTGAATTGAAACGAAGTGAATATCATATAGATGTAAGTCAACACACACAAATGATAAAAAAAAAAGATAACTTTATTCTTTGGACGAAAATTCCACTTACAACGTCATATTCTGATTAACCACGACATTACCTAATCACGTGACAGCATTTAATAAAAAGAAAACCAAATGGCGGTTGTGTTAAAATTGACATTTAATTGAGCGTGTCCACAGTGCGCCATCATGGCGACACGTGGCTTAGGTCACGAGAAAACTTTTGTCAAATAATATATATGTTTATAAAAAGGAAAATAATGACAATCAGCTTGTAAACGGAGACTTTTAATAAAAACTATAACCCGGCAAGTCCGGAAATTACATGACTTTTGATCGAACGTTAAATATTTTATTATTCTACACATAAAGTTTTTTTTTTATGGCGCCAGATAAATATATATAAATGTGGATATTAAGCGTACAGTCAAACCTAATTAAAATTATTAACTAACAGAAAGTATCTCAAACCAAGTACATTTTATTGACCTCTTTTTTATTGTCATTTTTAAATACCATTTATATTTAATGTTATCAAAAAGAATTATTTTACATGTTAAAACATTCAAAGCTTCATATGTTTTAACCGGGTTTTGGAAAACAAGACATGCAATATTTTCATACGTTTCAAAAATACGTTTTATTAAGAAAAAAATCCTTAACATTAAACTCAATTAAAATCTAATAGAAGAGCAATAAAAAAATACGTATAATTGAGACTCAGGTGTTTTTTGTTCAGCGCAGTGTTCATAGCTACAGAAACAGAATTAAATTTTATTTTTTGCAAATACTACATGCAGAATGTTTATACGCGTGATCTGTCTCGGATCTGCACGTGAACGCCACTCGCTGACTTGAGGGTTATTTCCGTGGCCAGCCTGAGCTCTGTGCCAGGCCCGGCGCTGTAAAACTCAAATCTTCTTATAATTTTTGATAGTACTGCTTTTATCGATACTAGAGCAAATTTATAACCTAAAAATAGTACAAACACAATATGTTGATAAAAAAAATAATTTAAAAAATCATAACACTATTTTCCATATGGGTAAACACCAAAATAAACATAATAGTATATTTCAAATATTATAAAGGATGTACATAACAGAAAACAAATAATAATGATGCTTACCAACACAGTTCCTTACGCCCGCACTGAATCCTGTAAATGCGTATGGATGTCTGCCTTTACTATTCTCTTGGGAAAATCGCTCAGGTTTGAATTTATTAGGATCGTCGTAATACTTCGGACTTCTGTGCATACCGTAATTGTTTAACAGAGCAAAACAACCCTTGGGGAGAGTGATTTCATCTGTTAAAAAAAAATTGAAAAATCATTCTACCGGGTTTCATTCAGCACAGAAATAAATAAATTTTAGAAGAAATTCCAACGTACCATCCAACTTCAAATCGTTCATCAATCGTCTTCCGAACAGAGGTACTGAAGGATACAATCTAACAGATTCCTTCACTACCAAATCTAAATATTTCATTTCCAACAGTTCGTTATAAGTCGGCGATCTCTGTAAGTCATCCCCGAATATCGCCATCTGCTCTTCGTATGCCTTGGCTTGAGCATCCGGATTGTTCGCCAGGGAATAGAGTGCGAAGCTTATAGCTGAAGCACTTGTGTGGTGACCCTGAAATATATCATATTATTAATGATAAACTGGGATTAACAACATGTCAAATAGTACAAGCTAAATGATGGTAAGATCCGCTGATTTTAATGTAAATTTTTGATAATATATAATAAGCAACACTAAAGTAATGCTAGAAGATCTTAAGGTTATGATTTAATAATCGATGTATTCATTTTTTTCCAAAAGTCCATAGAACTGATCGCTGGCCTTTGAGACACTGAATTTTATAAAAAAATATTAATAAGAATTAATACAGTATTCATATAAATAATACGAGGAACTTTACCCCAAATATCATGTTATCCACGTGTGCTCTAATCTTATCGTCTGGCAGAGGATTCCCATCTGCATCCCTTGATTTCAGAAGAATATCCATATACACAAACCTATTCTTCTGTTCAGATCCAGTGTTGTTCAGTTTGTTTTCTTCTTCATCTTTTAATTTCTGTTTTCGACCTTCGATAGCTTTGTATGTGTTATTATGCAGAATTTTAATAAGCTTCTTCTCCTCTTTTCTATCACTAGTCATTGAGTAAAGAAAATCGAATCGCTTGAATGGCGAATACGACCTATGATTATATATTTCACATATTCTGTAACAGCATCACATCAAAATTAATACGAATTAAAATGCCATATATAAGATTGAAAACATAATCGGTCATGGTAATATTGTATTTATTAATTTATTTGCGTTGTATTCTGGCAAAAAAAACATTTTTCTTTTAAGTATATTTAAGTAAGTAAAAATGGGTTTATAATATTTTAATTAACCAATCCAAAAGTTTGACTAAAATATAAAGAAATTAATTCTTATTATATAAGAACTTATGTGTATTTTATTATTTCATCTTACTGGCTCATCAATAATCGAAATTTTTTATTTACTGCATGCCACTGATATGTAACTTATGTTGGATGGATACTAAGTTAAAGTGGTGAATAAAATGTTAAAACTTATATTAAAATATGTTTATGAGCTGAAATTATTTACCTATAACACGCTTTGATATATTCAGATCCAGGGTTTTCCATTGCATTGATTTTAACTCCCATTGCAGTTTCTATATAATGAGAAAAATCAACATAAATTTAAAAAAAAATTTCATATCACTTAAAATGTATCAAAAATGTTTTGTATTCAAACTTCAAAATAAAACTTGTAATACAAACCGCTTATTAAATCCAAAGCAAAGAGTGTTACTATCGGATAAACGTCAAATACAGTACCCTTTTTTTGATCAAGTTTTTTAAGAAAAACGTCAGTTATATCATTAAATACTTCCACAAACTGCTCCAAAATTTTATAATGAAAAGCAGGATTGATAAGTTTGCGCAAGTTCCGATATTCATCCCCTTAAAAATTCAAAACATTGAGTTAAAATATTAAAACCAAACAATTATTCAGTTACAATATAAAAAATCAGTATAAATAAAATCAATTTTTTATACGGGATATTAATATAACAGGCTGAAGATTCAGGAATGTGTTTCAGATATATAATATTTTTATGGCAAATTGTTAAAACAGAAGTTTTTGCAATTTTGGTGGCCTCTTGTATCATACCTCATATAATGTATAATATATTGAAATTTGTAAAATAATTAATGTATTACCCTCAGACAGCAAAATACTGTTTCCTAACCACTCTTTCATAAAGTGATAGTCATCAAATTTTTTAAGTTCGTCGTTATTGGTTAATAGCACCTTGAAAAAAAATTATAATTGGCATTAAAGCATTCAACGAACATATAAAATATCTTATTATAAATTGAATTAAATACCTCAACATGGCGCGGTTCACTCAACATTACGAAGACATCATACCCGATCAGACATTTAAATGTTGAATAATTCAGCCTCTCTAGCATTTTAAATAAGTTTCGAAAAGAAGCTAAAACAATACTTTTAATATATTTTTTATCCGTACCCAACAATTTAATTACACCACATTTATATAAGTATTTTCAAATTGTATTTATAAAATTGTAAATTTATATAGTTCAGACAATACAATACTATTTTCAATTTATTTTTACAAATATATCAGATTATTTCGGCAGAACATTAATATTTGAAGAATATGTTTTATATTATTTATTATATGATAAATTGTTCTTTAACTTTTCATATGTTTCAAAATATGAATTAGACATAAATTTGTTAACATACAACAAATGTAACGTTGTATGTGATGTGTAAGTTTTTTTAAAAAATATTTTAGGTTATCTGTTAATTAAATTCGATTCGTGATCCTTACGATTGAGCTTGCGTGCTTCTGCAGTTCAGGTACTCAACTTTACTTAACTGAATATCAAACATAGTCAATACAACCTCAATTTTGGTCGTTTATAAATATAATAGAAGCGTTTTTTTGAAAAGTATCTATTTAACATGGAACTGATTTAGTTGGCTTTTATTTTTATACATGTAATATTATTTATATTAGAATGAAATGGAATTCAAAACACTTGCCTTCTGAGCCGATTCCAAGTTGATGGACGTTGCCGATTATTGGCAAAGACCTCTCTCCCTTGACTTTGCTCAATAATTTCCAGAACCTTCTGTTCTTAATGTACCTGCGAGTTCCATATGCAGCGACTAAGAGCGCCAATGCCGCTATCAAAAACGGCAAGAGGGCCATTTTTAGTATTTTTATGCTGTGAAATGTATAATAACAATAAGATTTTGGTAAGTAAAAAATCAACTTTTACGTTTACATTGACTATCTTGATCCAAACATCTATAAAAACTTTCTAAAATTCAAATCATCATTAAATATCTCAAATAAAAAAATTTGAAACTTTTTTTTAAAACATTCTTTAATTCTAACATATTTTATTTTAAACATATATATATATATATTTATATATATATATATATATATATATATATATATATATATATATATATATATATATATATATATATATATATATATATGTATATATATATAAATTTATATATATATATATATATATATATATATATATATATGTATATGTATATATATTTATAATAAGTGTGTGTGTATACCTTTCAAACAAAAAGTAACAAGATGCTCTTAGTACATCTTGGTCCAACACTTGGGAGCTACTGAGCTCCGATCTGCGAGTTACATGTTTGATATGTTTTTATATAATATAAATATATATGCATGAATATAAAATTAATACTTGTTTGCGTCTAAATCATAAACAAGACACTATCGTTGCAATAAAAAAACAATATGCCTAAACCTAAAACGATATTTTTTGTAATTTTTGATTATCAGTGTTTTCAGTATGCCGCACAGTGTTTTTTTTGACATTTGTAATCTATTAATATAAATAGAAAAAAGTACATGAAAAAAAGTTTATTATTATAAAAATTATTATTTATGTTTTTAATTTCAAATAAAACATTAACAGAACCTTTGAAAATAGACAAATTGAAATTCTATTATAAATTTATATATATATATATATATATATATATATATATATATATATATATATATATATATATATATATAAATATAAATTTATATATATATAAATATAAATTTATATATATATAAATATATATTTATATATTTTTAATTTTATATATTTATATAAAATATATAAAAAAATAATAAAAATTCAATAATCAAATAATCAAATTCATTAGATTTTCTTAAACTTTGTCATTTATGTGTCATTTTTATTTTGATCACGGCCTAATCGATTCAACCATCATTCACCTCATTTGGGTATGATATTCATTCGATATTCACATTCATAATAAATCTTCATTTATCATGACTACAAATGCACATTATTCCAATTTTACACAATTCAGAAATATTTTTAGAAATAATATTACGCAAAACAATGAATATCTTGAAAAAAGATATAATTAATGTACCACTTTCATAATACAATACACTATATTAAAATATATATATATATATTCTATTCAAAGTATTGTCTCGAAAAAGTAGTGGCTAGCGCACTACTTTTTCCCAACTATTATGGCAAATTATGGATTCTATCCCAAAAGAATTGTTCGTCTTCTGAAGCCAAGAAAGAATCATGCCAATTTTTGATACCCTGTTCAGAAATGAAGCGTATTCCAGAAAGGGCATTCTGCATCGATTGAAAAAAGTGGTATTCAGAAGGAGCAAGGTCTGGGCTATAAGGCGGTTGAGGCAGAACGTCCCATCCACTGTTTTCCAAATAGGTTTTAACCGATTTAGCAACATGTGGCCCAGGATTTTCATGATGGAAAATTACAGACTTGTGCCTGGTCGCATATTCTGGCCGTTTTTCTGCTAATACTAGCTTCAAACGCATCAATTGTTGTCTGTAGAACTCGACCGTGATAGTTTGGCCTGGTTTCAGCAGCTCATAGTGGATGACACCCTTCTGATCCCACCAACTACACAGCATTACCTTAGCGTCATAAATATTTGGCCTGGCTTTCGATGTTGATGCATGTCCGGGCTTACCCCATGATTTTTTACGCTTCAGGTTGTCGCAACGAATCCATTTTTCAACACCAGTGATGATACGATGAAAAAATGACTTCTTTTTGTGGCGTTCAAGCAGCATTTTCGAAATCCAAAATTGCCTTTCGACGTCTCTCGGCTTCAATTCATGTGGCACCCAATTTCTTTGCTTTTGAATAATTTCCAATGCTTTTAAGTGTCTCTAAATTGTTGCTCGGTCAACTTCCAATGATTGAGTACTGCTTGCGTTATATATATATGTATATATATATATATATACATATATATATATATATATATATATATATATATGTATATAAATATATATATAGCTATAAATATACCTTTATTATAAAATCCTATCCTAGCACCTAGTAGGTATAATTTAATGTAATATTAAGATATTTGTTTGGTTTCCGTGGGTCTCAATTTTTTAAATATTTTTTTATTTACAGATTGTAGTTTGGTGATCATAGTACATATTTACTTTAAAACATTACTTTTCATGTGTATTAAGTGAGTGAAACGACGCGATAAAAATGGCAGCAGTGTTGTTCTTGTTGGGGGTGATTGCATTTTTTCTGATTGTGTACGGGGCCCGCCTCTACTTGAAGAATAGGCAGTTTTGGAGATTGGTTGGCAAAATCAATGAGGAAAGAACCCTTCCACTTATCGGCAATGCCCATCAGATGGGATCAACCTCAGAGGTTAGCGCGTATTGTCGTCATTAATTAATAATTTAATAATTAAGTACATTTTTATATTCTAACTCGTTGTATAAAAATTTCTTAGTATATTATTAAATAACTAGCAATGTAGCCCGTCATAAAATGACGTATTTTGAAATTCGCTAAAGCATATTTTAAAGTTTATGAATGAAAATATTATCCTATCGTCTTGAAATTCGGCACATAGCTGCGGAAAAATTTACTTAACTTATGTGCAAAAAATCAGCGTTGTATCTTTTAAGATATTCTATACAGAACGGAAAAACGAAACATACACACATACAAACAAACATACAAACACACAATGGCTATTATTATAGTAGATTATAGTAGATAATATATGACAGAAAAGTATGTTTATTTGTAGTATTTTATAACAAAGCATTACCAAGTCTTATATGCTCCGCTACATTATTTGCTTTTGATACTCCACTCTTTATATTTTAAACAAAAATTATGTGTTTTTTTAACTTTAATAAAATATAGGTGACCGGTTTCACTTACCTTTTTCGTTATAACTTTTAAACAATATATATAAAAATCACCTAAATATTAATATGAAGTTCCACCAAATATTTTTTGTCAAAAATACTGAATGCTGTTGTTAATTTAAAAGTGAATGTACGTCCTTATGCGGTTTTTAGTGTTGGTAAAACCTGTTTTTAAATATGTAGATGGAATTAATGTTTATTTAAAACACAAATAAAAGTAATAATCGCCATTTTTACCGGTTTTAAATGACATAACTTAAAGATCCAAGTTATAATGATAAACACTTCAAAATATAAACATGTCGGTAAGTATCGTATAGTAAAGCAAAATGATTATACATGATGAAAACACGTGACTTATAAATAACTATGATAAACAAGTTCGAATTTTATGCCAACATGTTTTTCATATTTTTTAATTTTTTTATAAATTGGTAATTAAGAAAACAGGCTTCTAATATAATTTGTGTATTATCTAAATTGCATTAAAGATGTGAATATAAAACTGTTATAACTAAAAACATGATTGAAAATAAATTATCTAGTTTTTACAATATATAAATTACACTTTTAATGTGTTAGGTAGCTATATATTTCCATTAATATAAATTAATGTGTTATATACATTATATGTTTTACCGTCAATAAAAATTGTCCTTGACATTATTTATTTATCGTTACAAATAAATTATACATTAAAACACATAACTTATTTTGAGAAATATTAAATTTAATTATCAAAAAAATTTAAACAAATTTTTAAACTTTCTTAAATTCTAACAAGTTTTATTTAATATATATTATATATATATATATATTAAATATATATAATACTATGAACCGTGGATCCGACAAAAACAATAGCGTTGTTCTGCAATCGTAGAGATTTTTATTTTAACATATACATACATAATAATAGTTTCTCAGTTTTAATACAAGTTCATCAATTTACCTGCAATCGTAGAGAAACGACAAATTATGTTTGTCGTCCACTTCACTACACTTTAATTAATGGAGATCTTGATATATTGATCTACCTACAATGAATTGACAGCTCTGACTGACAGTCCACATAAGGACGTTCAGTGTCGCCAACAGATGCTGCTGGCGCATAATCCTAAAGCAATTATAATTGCTTTACATATATATAATTAATATATATATAATTAAATATATATATAATAAATGTGTGTGTATACAAATTTAATAAAAATTTCTCAAAAAATCTTTTATCTGTACATGAAACACACATCATACCATACTACTTATATTTAAGAAACAGGTCTGTTTTATCGATCGTATGAATGCAGATGTTTCTGTCGTATCTGATACTAATTATATCTTTACACACTATAGGCGGGTAACCAAATTGACTAAACTGATGTGCGCAGCTGGCAAAATTCGCGTAAAATTGCGCGTGCGAAATCTAGTCTATACATTAACCCTTTGCAATATTTGATTTTTTTTCCGTTTAACAACTCCAAGTTAATTAGTCAATCAATTATTTATTTTGCATACAATTTAAATTTTAAAATTTATTTCAAAACAGGTTTAGCCAACCCAAATGATCTCGCGGGCCACTTTGGAAATGCAGCATAACTCCGCATGCCGCATATATAATTATATATCCCAATATAAGATTTATATACACTACAGTAAAACCTCGCTATAACGTACCCCTGTTTAACGGACTTCGGATATAACGCAGAAAAAATCCGGTCAAATGTGAAAAAATTAAAAACGTTTTAAATGCGAAAAATGTTAAAAAAAAAAAAAATTTTTTCGTATTTTTCGAGAGTTGATTATAAAAAACACCAAACATCAATATGCAAACAAAACTTGATTCCCCTTTAGTAGAATTACCGAAAGCAAAGCGCGTCGATATCAAACAACAACGGCACTTCACGACTAGTGTCCGAAGACAATTCAATAGAATTTTGTTTGTGTTTTTTATTTTTTACTTATATCTTAATACATACAGTATATAAAAAATAAGATAACCTTTTAACTTTTTAAATGCTCCACGTGAGGTTTATTTGATTTATCGCATGACTCGTTTCGACCATATTCACCTGGTCATCATCAGATGCAAAATTAAACTACATGCACAGTTGCTGTCTTCAAAACTACAGGCAAATTGGTCAAAATCTATAATCATTAACACTGTATCAACGGCATATTGCAAATAATTAGTATGGCTGTGATCAGTCCATTTACACTTTTAGTACTACGGGCATCTAACCTCGCGTCGCGAGACTTCTTGATTATCTGACAGGGTCAGGATCCCCATCCTCAGCTGATCGCCAGTTGAATTAATCCTACTGCTACCTTCAGAGAGGCAAGAATAAGTCAAAGTTTTTGGTGCTTCTTATGTCTCTGGTGATAAAGGTGTCTCTAACATATGCCACTGACTATATTATTATTCATGAATGAATATGAATGTCAAAATATCTCATGATTTAAATAATATTTAATATAAAATATAAGGTTTTCAAGAAATAAAGTTTAGAACATTCAAAATAAATTCAAAGGGTTATTATGGTTTATTGTTTAAATTTAATCATAATGGTTTATTTATTCATAGATTATAAAGTAACTTTACACAGTTGCACATAATTACTAGGTGGATCTACAATCTCTTTATTTTTTGTGTATATTACTAATGTACATTTTGTAAAAAAAAATTATACACATTATTTTTTGAAAACATGAAATAAATTTGTATTACAAAAATATTTTAATGCTATAAGGCTTATAGCATTATAGTATAAGCTATTTGCTGGCATTTCAATTCTTCCATAGTTTATCTCCGAAGAATTCAAACGAAATGAATACCAAAAATCACCATACACACGTGATGAAAAAAAAAGATTTATTCTTTAGACGAATATTCCATTTATAACCTAAGAAATTTTATCCTCGAGTTTAACGAATCACGTGACACCATTTAATAAAGAGAAATGGTGAATGTATTAAAATTGACAATTCATAAAGGCACATTAGGCACATTAGTAAATATAATAAGCCCGTAATGGGTAATAAATACGCATCTGATTGACTGATCCATAACATAGATATAAAAATTCATAAAGCTTGTCCACAATGCGCCGTCATGGTGACACGTGGCGTGGGTCACGAGTAAACTTTTTTCAAAAAATATATGTTTGAGAAAAGTAAAACTATGATAATCGGCTTGTAAATGGAGACTTTTAAATGAAATAGAAAAGTCAACCCCAGCAAAAGCGGTAAATACTTGTCTTTTGGTCGAGCGTCTTCACTAAATAAAATAAAAAATATTTAAATATTTTATTCCACATAACTAGTTTTTACGGCGCTAGATAATTATATTTATAAATATGGATGTATAGCGTACAGAAAAACCTTATTAAAATTAATAATGAATAGAAATTATCTCTAATTTATTATCCTGTTTTATTTATTTGGCGCTCAAATGTTTATATATTTCCAAATAATAATCGTGACTGGTTTAAATATCCAGATGTTACAAATATTTAATAAAAACCACTATTCAGAAAATATACCCGATACTAATGTGTTGAGATCGTTAATATGACAAACATTTAAAAAAATGCAAATGTAATTTTTTAATACCATTGATATTTATTTTAATTTAATAGTACAAGTATAAACTTTCAAACCTGCATTTGTTTTTATTAGATTTAAACTCATTAAGTAAAATATACGATTTATTTAATAAATAAAAAAAAACCTAATCGTGAAACCCAAACCAAAAAAAATATATATAAAGAAATTTCACTCATAATTGAGACTAAGATGTATTTTGTTCAGTGCAGTGTTCATAGCTACAGAAACAGAATTAAATTTTATTTTTGCAACTATTAGTGCAAATGCAAAAATTTTAAACGCGTGATCTGTCTCGGATCTGCACGTGAACGCCACTCGCTGACTTGAGGGTTATTTCCGTGGCCAGCCTGAGCTCTGTGCCAGGCCCGGCGCTGTAAAACTCAAATCTTCTTATAATTTTTGATAGTACTGCTTTCATCGATACAAGTGCAAATTTATAACCTAAAAAAAGTACAAATACAATAGGTAAGTAAAATTATTTTTTTTTTTAAATCGTAAGACTATTTGCCATGATAGTAGCAACCAAAATAAACATAATATTATATTTCATATATAATATTTGATTCAGTACTATTAACGATATACATAATAGAAAACAAATAATAATAATGCTTACCAACACAGTTCCTTACGCCCGCACTGAATCCTGTAAATGCGTATGGATGTCTGCCTTTACTATTCTCTGGGCTAAAACGCTCAGGTTCGAATTTATTAGGATCATCGTAATACCTCGGACTTCGGTGCATACCGAAATGGTTTATCATAGCAAAACAACCCTTGGGGAGAGTGATTTCATCTGTTAAAAAAAAAAATTGAAAATTCATTCTTCAGGGTTTCATTCAGCACAGAAAAAAATATTTTAGAAAAAATTCAAACATACCGTCCAACTTCAAGTCGTTCATCAATTTTCTTCCTAGCAAAGGTACTGAAGGATACAATCTAACAGTTTCCTTCACTACCAAATCTAAATATTTCATTTCCAACAGTTCGTTATAAGTCGGCGATCTCTGTGAGTCATCCCCGAATATCGCCATCTGCTCTTCGTATGCCTTGGCTTGAGCATCCGGATTGTTCGCCAAGGAATAGAGTGCGAAGCTTATAGCTGAAGCACTTGTGTGGTGACCCTGAAATATATCATATTATTAATGATAAACAGGGATTAACAAAATGTCAAATAGTACAAGCTAAATGATAGTACGATACGCTGATTTTAATGCAAACTTTTAAAAATGTCTATTTTTATCTGAATAATTGTGATATAAGAAGCAACACGAAAATACTTTCTCCCAGGTTCAAGCCAGTAATGCTGGAAGATCTTCTAAAGGTTATAATTTAATAATCGATGGATGCATTTCTTTGCAAAATTAATGAGTTCATAGAACTGTACGCTGTCTAAGATACTTAATTTTATAAAAAATATCAATATGGATTGTTCTACTGTAGTATTGGTATAAAAAATACGAGTAACTTTACCCCAAACATCATGTTATCCACATGTGCTCGAATTATATCGTCTGGCAGAGGATTCCCACCTGCATCCCTTGATTTCAGAAGAATATCCATATACACAAACCTATTCTTCTCTTCAGATCCACTGTTGTTCAATTTATTTTCTTCTTCAACTTTTAATTTCTGTTTTCGACCTTCGATAGCTTTGTATGTGTTATTATGCAGAACTTTAATAAGCTCCTTTTCCTCTTTTCTATCACTTGTCATTGAGAAAATAAAATCGAATCGCTTAAATGGCGAATACGACCTATGATTATATATTTCACAAATTCTGTAACAGCATTACACAAAAATTAATACGAATTAAAAACCCATATGTAAGATGTAAAAAATAACGGACATTGTGAATTTGTTTTTAATAATGCATTTGCGGTGTATTCAGGCAAAATAATTAATTAATATTTTAACAAGAAAAATGTGTTTTCTATATTTTTAATAATTTTTCAATTAACCAATCAAAAAGTAATAAAAATTTTGACTATAATATAAAATGAATTATATTGTTGTGATACCTTTCGCAAAACATAATATTTAAGAACTTGTTTGTATGTAAACTATTTTTAGGCTCATTAGAAATCGAAATTGCTTGATTTGTATATGTGATATGTATTTAATGTTTGATGGAAAGAAAAATTCTAGAAGAACATTTAAGTGGTGAATAAAATGAAAAAAATTATACTAAAATATGTTTATGAATGAAAATATTTACCTATAACACGCTTTGATATATTCGGATTCAGGGTTTTCCATTGCATTGATTTTAACTCCCATTGCAGTTTCTAAATAATGTGAAAAAACAACTTCAATTTACAAAAAAAAAATTAAAATCACGTAAAATTTATTAAAAGTGATTTTTATTAAAACCTAAATATAAAAGTTGTAATGCTTACCGCTTAATAAATCCAAAGAAAAGAGTGTTACTATCGGATAAACGTCAAATACAGAACCCTTTTTTTGATCAAGTTTTTTAAGAAAAACGTCAGTTATATCATTAAATACTTCCACAAACTGCTCCAAAATTTTATAATGAAAAGCAGGATTGATAAGTTTGCGCAAGTTCCGATATTCATCCCCTTAAAAATTCAAAGCATTGAATTAAAATATTAAAAATAAACAATTATTCAGTAACAATATAAAAAATGAGTATAAATAAAATCAATTTTTAAACGGGATATTAATATAACAGGCTCAAGATTCAGGAATGTGTTTTAGAAATATTTTATTTTTATGGGAAGTTGATAAAACAGATGTTTGTTTACTATTGGTGGCCTCTTGTGTCATACATCATATAATGTATAATGTATTGAAATTTCTAAAATAATTAATGTATTACCCTCAGAAAGCAAAATACTTTTCCCTAACCAATCTTTCATAAAGTGATAGTCATCAATTTTTTTAAGTTCGTCGTTATTGGTTAAAAGTGCCTAGAAAAAAAAACATAATTATGAGCATTTAAGCATCAACGAATAAATAAAATATCTTTTAATATATTTAATTCAATACCTCGGCGTGGTGCGGTTCACTCAACATTACAAACACATCATACCCGATCAGAAATTTAAATGTTGAATAATTCAGCCTTTCTAGCATTTTAAATGAATTTCGAAAAGTAACTAAAACAAAATTTGTTTTATTATTTTTTTATCCGTACCCAAAAATTAAATTGAACACATATATATAAATATTTTCAAATTGTTTTCATAGAATTGGAAATATATAGAATTCTGGCAATACAATGCCATTTTCAATTTATTTATCAAATATATCAGATATTTTCAGCAGACCATTAATATTTGTTTAATATTGACTCGTTTCAACATATATACAAAACTTAATGCTTAATTTTTATTTTTCTAAAGTCGCAAATATGAAATAAACACAAATTTATTCACATACTTCAAAATTTTGTCACTCTTTGGTGTAGTGTGTGAATTTTTTTTAATACTTTAGGTCATCTGTTAATAAAATTCGATTCGTGATCCCTACGATTAAGCTCGTGTGCTTCTGCAGTTCAGGCACTCAACTTTACTTAACTGAATATCAAACATAGTCAATACAATCTCAATTTAGGTCGTTTATAAATATAATAGAAGCGTTTTTTTGAAAAGTATCTATTTAACATCGAACTGATTTAGTTGGCTTTTATTTTTATACATGTAATATTATTTATATTAGAATGAAATGGAATTCAAAACAATTGCCTTCTGAGCCGTTTCCAAGTTGATGGACGTTGCCGATTATTGGCAAAGACCTCTCTCCCTTGACTTTGCTCAATAATTTCCAGAACCTTCTGTTCTTAATGTACCTGCGAGTTCCATATGCAGCGACTAAGAGCGCCAATGCCGCTATCAAAAACGGCAAGAGGGCCATTTTTAGTATTTTTATGCTGTGAAATGTATAATAACAATAAGATTTTGGTAAGTAAAAAATCAACTTTTACGTTTACATTGACTATCTTGATCCGAACATCTATAAAAACTTTCTAAAATTCAAATCATCATTAAATATCTCATATTAAAAAATTTGAAACTTTTTTTTTAAACATTCTAACTTATTTTATTTTAAACATATAAATATATATATATTTATATATATATATATATATATATATTTATATATATTTATATGTATATATATATTTATAATAAGTGTGTGTGTATACCTTTCAAACAAAAAGTAACAAGATGCTCTTAGTACATCTTGGTCCAACACTTGGGAGCTACTGAGCTCCGATCTGCGAGTTACATGTTTGATATGTTTTTATATACCATGATATAAATATGTATGCATGAATATAAAATTAATGCTTGCTTGCCTCTATATCATAAAGAAGACACCATCATTTCAATAAAAAACAATATGTCTAGACCTAAAACGATATTTTTTGTAATTTTTCATCATCTGTGTTTTCAGTATGACCGCACTGTATTTTATTTGACATTTATAATCTATAAATAAAAATAGAAAAAAATACATGAAAAAAAGTTTATTATTATAAAATCTATTATTTATGTTTTATATTTCAAACAAAACCTTAACAGAACCTTTTAAAATAGACAAGTTGAAATTCTTTTATAGATATATATATATATATATATATTGTGTTTATTTTTATATATACTTATATATTTATATAAAATACTCGTATGCTAAAAAAATAATAAGAAATTTAAAAATTATATATACAAAAAAATTGTTCAAAAAAAACTAATCAAATTCATTAGATTTTGATAAACTTTGTCATTTATGTGTCATTTTTATTTGATCACGGCCCTAATCGATTTAACCATCATTAACCTTATATGGGTATGAGATTTATTCAAAATTTCACATTCATAATGAATCTTCATTGTTTAAGACTACAAATGTACTTTATTCCAATTTTACACAATTCAGAAATATTTTTAGAAATATTATTACTACTAATATGATTAGGCACATTAGTTCATATATAGAAGATGACTTAAAGAAACTCTCAGAAAAATGATTTGTGTGGGATCACGATGATATTTTTCTGAGAGTTTCTTTAAGTCATCTTCTATATATGAACTAATGTGCCTAATCATATTAGTAATAATATAATAAACCCGTAATGGGGAATAAATACGCATCTGATTGACCGATCCATAAAATAGATACTAATATTATTACTCTAAACAATGAATACGAGGGTCGTTCAATGTATTTCCGGCCTAAAGAAGAAAACGCAAGATTTTAAAAATTTTGACCATTTATTTTTCAACCTAGGTCCCTTCTAGGGCGATACACTTTTCAAGACGATGTTCCAATTTTTTTTCCCTTCTGTATAGTAGAATTAGTGTAGTTATTAGAATTTAGGTTTGGTAACAGGAAAAAGTCACTGCCAGCCAAATCTGGCGAATATGGTGGTTGGTCGACCAATTTGTAGCCTAAATGGCTTAATTTTGCCATTGCAATGGCCGACTTGTGCGCCGGTGTGTTGTCTTGGTAAAAGAGCACTTACTTTAGGGCCATTCCGGGGCGTTTTTTCTTCAGTTTTCTTCGAAACGATCCAATAACTGAGCGTAGTACTTTCCAGTGATGGTTTTACCCTTTTCTAAGTAGTCGATGTGGATAGTGCTTTTTGCAAAACAGTCGCCATAACTGGCCAATCAAGTCGTCTTCGCCTTCTTCATTTTATCCACTACTTCGACTGTTCTTTGGTCTCCGGTGTGTAATAATGTATCCATGTCTCATCGACGGTTACGAATCGGCGCCAAAAATCGGTCGGATTATGTTTTAAAATCTCCAAAAGCGTCTCCGAAGTGGTCACACGTGTGCGTTTTTGGTCGATAGTGAGCAAACGCGGCACCCATCTCGCTGAGAGCCTGCGCATATCCAAATTATTGTGCACGATGTTGTGAACACAGTCCAATGAAAAGTTTACAGCCTCTGCTAGCTCTCTGATTTTGATTCGGCGATCGGCCATAATGATATCGTGGATTTTTTTATAATTTCTGGCGTGGTGACGATATTTGGCCCCCCCTGGGCGGTCCTCGTCAAAAACACTCGTAAGACCACGAACAAATTCAGCTCTCCATAACTTGACTATTGTTAACAATGGAGCAGACTTTTTGTAAACAGAATCCAACTCAGCTTTGATTTCCGCATTGTTTTACCTTTTCAAATGAAGGAACTTAATCACCGATAGATACTCAATTTTTTGCATTTTTCCTAAATCGCAAAAGACGCTTCACGTTTATGGCTGCCAAAACAAAACTAAATGTATTTTTTGCTTCAAATTTTGACGTGTGTCATCTGAAAGATGGCAGATGTTAAAAATAATAGCAATTTTGTTCTACGGTAACGCTATCTATATTAGGCCGGGTATACTTCGAACCGCCTACGTATCTTGAAAAAATATATAATTGACGTACCACTTTCATAATACAATACCACTCTCGTATATATATATATATATATATATATATATATATATATATATATATATATATATATATATATATATAACCTACTAGCACCTAGTAGGTTCTTTCCAATAATATAATGTTGTATACAATGAGAAAATCGAATAATTTACAAGTGAATAAATGAATTAATTATCCGATAAATGTTTTTTTAATTTTAATTTTACTGTTACTATACTAGTGAATAAATTATCCGTTAATCTTTTTTTTTTTAAATTTTATTTTTACTGTGCTCATTTTGAAATAACAGGAAAAATAATATCTATTCACCTTTCATGGTTGTCAACAGACTTATCATTTGTGTGTTTTATCATATACATACTTTGTTAATTTAAATCAGTACGTTTGAAGTCTCGACAGTCGTTATTCTACCAATATAAAAAATATTAGTTACGTTTTTTAATAAAATCGCTAAAAACGAATATATTATTTTAAAGGAATCCTTCAAAAAATCATTATTTTTGAAAAACAGGTATCGATCGTATGAATGCAGAATGTTTATGTCGTGTCTGATATTAATTATATCTTATAAATTAGCGCGTCTCTGTAAATAATCATTTAATAAGTAATTTAAAATAACAGCAGTCCAAATTAATATCCTTAAATTTCAACGTTGGGTTTGTCGTTATGATATTCTTGAAAACCTTTAAAAAATTTTTGGGGGTCCTAATTTTATTTCCTTGAGTATTACTATATAACAATTTTTAAAAAAAAAAAAATATTTTTTTGTTGAAATGTTTATTTTTTAAATACTTACAAATACATTAAGAAAGATATACAGACAAATAAAATAAATATTTAAAATATCAATAATATTCTCTGTCATTAATAATTAAATTAATTCCATTCTTAGACTTAAGAATAATTTCTGCAGCCAGAATTGGCTCTGCTCCTGGCCCTGCTGAGCTTAGTATGTAATTTCGCAATACTTTCGAAACAATACTTTTCATTTCCATCATTGCAAACTTTTGTCCTGAAAGAAAGCAAAAAATATTCCTCATCATCAAAGCGGCTTTAAATATTAGATTTTGACTATTCTTTCACTTTATTAGGTATTTAAAAAAAACGTTAATATTATGTATCATATATTAACGAATTTTGATATTGAGATATTTACCGATGCAATTTCTAGAGCCAGCACTGAAAGGCACAAAAACATACGGATGCTTAAATTTTATATTCTCAGGTAAAAATCTTTCAGGCCAAAATTTTTCAGGATCTTCATAATACTTTGGATTTCTGTGCATGTTAAATGCTTGAATGTTCACCAAACATCCTCCAGGAATAATTGTTCCATCTGAAAATATATTTTGGAATATTGCTTTTATTAAAATTAATTTGTGATGATAAAATAATATGCGTTGTGAACCATTTCGTTTAATAACATTGTCAATGATAAGATATAGGTCAGTTTTGTGATAAACAAAAAAAATATATTAATCGAAAGCGGAACAAATACTTATGATATATTTAGCATATCAAAGATAAACCTACAACTATAACTAACTCACCCGGCAGTGTGATATCTTCCATTAATTCTCTTCCAAAATTAGGTACAGGTGGATAAAGTCTTAAAGATTCTTTAATAACCAACTCTAAGTACTTCATATCCTGCAGGTCTCCGTAGTCGGGTTCCTTAAAAAGGTCATCTCCTAGTATGTATCTCTGCTCTTCAAAGGCTTTAGTTTGAACATGGGGATTGTTTGCTAGTAGATACAAAGTAAAACTGATACCGGATGACGTAGTATCGTGACCCTGAAACAAATTTACAATCAATTTTTTAAAGTTAACGGATTATGTGTAAAACGATGAGGAAAATTTTTGTATGAAATCACGACGTAATAAAAAAAACTAGAATTTATTATACGTTTGTAAAATCTTTATATTCCTGAAACAAATTTGCAATCAATTTTTCAATCAAACCCAAAATTTTATAAGTAAACGGATTATGTGTAAAACGATGAGGAAACTTTTATACTTAGAAAGACAAGATATATCTGAGATAAAAACAAAATAAAATGTCATTAAAAAACATTTAGACAATTTTTTAATCGTATAACCTAAAATACCTTGAAAACCCTTTCTTGAAAATATTCATCTTAAATTTGTATGTTGAATTCACACTTAAAAATATCGGTCAAACTGCCTCCCAAATGTGTGAGAGGCAGTTTGAGCTTTTAAACTTTTTAAGTCTCACTTGTGTTTAACTAAACATTGATTTTCTTTTCGCTTTTATTTAAAACCATTCATTTTGTCTCTTTGGTATGTTTAAAATTTTCGATATAAATTACTTGATTGAATTTATTTTTATTTAAAACAGTATCATGTATCTTTGAAGAAGTTTTGTGTGAATATTGTATTATCATACATGAAATACAATGAAATGAAATGGAAATTTTTACGCGGTTGGTAATAAATACCTCAAACATGAATGTATCAGTTTCTTCTCTGATTGACTCATCGGGCAAAGGATTCCCGTCGGCAGTTTTACTCAGTAGCAGCAGGTCTAGGAAGGCAACTTTTTTTTTTATCCCGCATATATCATCGGCACTTATATCCAAACCTGCCTCACTCATTCTCCGGTCGATCTCGCTCTTAAGTTGCGCTTTCCTGGATTGAATCACTCTATTGCTGGTATCGTGAAGTATTTTAATATTTTTCTGTTGGAGTCTGTAGTCAGACGACAGAGAGAAAAGAGTTTCCGATCGCTTCCACAGAGAAAAAACGCGATAATAGACAATTGAGCACACTCTAAAATTTTTAAATAAATTAAACACACTGCATACACGTATATATATATATATATATATATATATATATATATATATATATATATATATATATATTTAATTAAATAACAAAATACGTACGTATACACAGCACGAACATATTCAGACTCAGATTTTTCTTGGGCATCAATATTGACTCCCATAACAGATTCTGAAAGCATATCAATAAATAGAGCATATCCAAGAGATATATCAACATACTTCATAATTCGGAAGGTTTAATATGCCGGCTAGGCTAAGAGGTAAATTGGACGAGTGTTCTTCTAGCCGACACAGCCTGACGCGGGAAATTCCCCTCTGAAAGGGTAGCTTCCGGCCCCAATGGCAACGAGCCACCGCACGTCAGGGGCTGACTGAGGTTAAGAACTTGACGCATGACTTCATGAGGTCACTCAATCCACCATAAAAAATATTCAAAGGCTAATATTCCAGATTGAGTCAGACTTTTCAATTTAAAAACAAAAATAATTATTGACATTAATGACGTTATTACCGGTTATAACATCTAAGGCATAAAGTGTGATGTAGGGGTATATGTTGAAAGGTTTGCTTTTCTTTTCTGTAATTTTCTTGATAAAAATTTTTCCTTTATTATTGAATACATCAACAAACTGTTCAAGAATCTTGAAATGAAAGGCAGGCGTTAGAACTTTTCTTTGTTTTCTCCATTTGTTTCCTAATACATACAAAAAAAATTAACTCATATTTTATCATAAAAATTTTGATTACTTTAAAGATTTAAACTAAAGAAAGAAAACACACTGAAATCTTCCGTTATACCTGTTGCTAATAAAAGTCCGTCACCTAGCCAACCAGCGAGATACGAATAGTCTTGCATTTTATTTAATTCTTTATTGTCATTGAGAACTGCCTATAACAAGAAACATATTTACTTATCTTGTTATCAGATAAACAAACATACGAGGGCGGTCCGATAAGTACTTAGCCTACAAAAAAAAAACGAAAATTTAGAAAAGTGGTGATTTATTTCTCAAAATAGTTTCCTTTTAGCTCGATACATTTGACCCAACGATGCTCCAACTTCTTTTACCTACCTGAAAAATACGTTTTGTCGAGGTCTGCAAAGTAGGCCTCCGTGGCAGCGATGACTTCTTCATTCTACTTGAAGTTCTGCCCGGCGAGTGACTTCTTCAAGTTTGGGAACAATAAAAAATCGCATGGGGCCAAATCTGGAGAATACGGTTTATGGGGGAGCAGTTCGTAGTGCAATTCGACTAATTTGGCCGTGGCGACGGCGGAGGTGTGGGCCGGTGCGTTGTCATGGTGGAATAGCACTTTTTTCTTCGCCAAATGGGGCCATTTTTTCTGCAATTCGGCGTCGAATCGGCCCAACAATTCGGCATAGTAGAGCCCTGTGACCGTTTTGCCCTTCTCCAGGTAGTCAATGTAGATCACACCTTGGGAATCCCAGAAAACGGTGGCCATCACCTTTCCGGCCGATAGGACAGTCTTCGACTTCTTCGGAGCACGTTCGCCGGATGAAGTTTACTATTTCGACTGTTCCTTGGTCTCTGGTGTGTACCAGTAGATCCATGTTTCGTCGAAGGTCACAAAACGACACAGAAACTCCTTCGGATTGCGCTTAAACAGCGTCAAACACTGCTCCGAAGTAGTCTCACGGTTGCGCTTGTTGTCCGGAGTGAGCAAACGCGGCACTCTTCGCGCTGACAACTTTCTCATGCCCAAAATTTCATGCAGGATATGACCAACGCGGTCTTTTAAAATGCCTTTTGTTTCAGCTATCTCGCGCACCTTCAATCGGCGGTTCGCCAATACGAGATCGTGGATTTTTGTCATGTTATCCTCCGTGGTAGCCATTTTCGAGGCACCTGCGAAAAATCGACGTGCGACCACGTTGAAACTCGTTAAACCAATTTTCGATGGTCGCCATCGAAGGAAAAGAGTCACCGTATACAGCATCCAAGCACTCTTTGATTTTTCTGCGCGATTTCCTTTCCAAAAACATGAATCGAATCACCGACCGATATTGCTATTTTTCTATTTTTCTAAAATACGCGTACACGTTCGCTTCCACACGCGGTCAAAACAAAACTACGAGTCCGATTTGGCTGAAATTTTGACAGTAGCCGTCCACAAGAATGTACTACATGATAGTAAATCTCTCTTGCGATACTAGCACCATCAGGCGGTGTGGCTAAGTACTTATCGGACCGCCCTCGTATATGGTTTAGTATACGTACCTCAACATTTTCTGGGTTATTCAAAAGTATAAAAACAGCGTTTCCAAGAATAATTTTATAAGTTGACTTATTGTAAAGATTCCATCTCCTTACCATATCTTTTATTATATCTGAAAAATCAATATACAAAGATGTATTTTTATGCGTCTCAACATTAAATTAACATGTTTTAAAATGTCTCATTTTTCCTTATTGGTTTACTCACCTCGATAAACAAATTTCATAAAACATAAAAAAGTTTCATTATTCAATCATTTGTATTTTGATCCTTCTTTTTACAAAAAAGATAAATGTTTAATGAAACATCTGTTGTAGTAAATTTCATAAATTGATGAAAATACCATTATATCCGCTATGATTTTAATCAGTTTTATTATATTGTACAATAATTGTTTAATCCTGGTGTTTACTATTTATCATCTTATCAAAATTTACGGTTTTATGATAAAATCAAATATCTACTTCGTATTATCTTGGGAAACTTGAAAATTCTTACGATCTGACTCGGCATCCCAATAAACAGCTGTACTTTTTACTTGATCAAATATTTGGCCTACCACAAGAGTGATTGATTGGCAAACGAAAACCAAAATGAGCAATAAATTTGATAAGAAAGGTTAGAGGTCAAAAAAACATTTTATTTAAAACCAATTTTAATGATAAATAAAAATAATAACGATTTCTGTGCTATTTTTTTTAAACTGTGTAATTCTACCAAAAAATAAATATGATTATATTCAAAGGTGACAGCATTTTGTTTATTTTAAACAATAAGGGCATCATCACTAATCTCTATCAACATAAAAAAGTCTTCAAAACTAGATATATATATATAGAGATATCGTTACAAAAATATTGAAGCATATATTGAATGCATAGTTGTGTTTTAAAAATATTTGGGTTTTTTACTAATCATCATACGAATACATAAATCATAAAGTTTATGAGCTGGATAACCTTCGCATTATCACGGGCATGCGAAAAGAAAAATAAAATAATTGTAAAGATAATTGGCATTCCAGTTAGACCAAAAAAACATGTGTATTTGAAATGGATCACATGAAGGTAATTAAACAAGCAGGAGTTGTGGTATTAACGTTAAGTAATATTTTTTTTTTTTTCTATGTGAAAATAAACTTTTTGCAATGTATCAATTTTTGTAGTCGCAAAACTGGTATTTTCATTAACCTACTTTTTATTCCTTAATTTCACATTAATTATAGTTTAGCAGTTAACCATGTTAATTGTATTTATTATAAAACTAATATCATTAAAAGAGTTTTTGTGCTATTTTTAAAATAGTACTTGAAAAACTATACACTTCAATTGATAAAATATTTAATACTTTAAAAAACGACACGCAAGAAAATAAATATGGATTTAACAAAAAAAAAAACATAATTCTAATTGTATTTTATTGCTTAAACTATTACATTATTTAATATATTTCAATGCAAATTCAAAATCATCCTTTGGTTTCTTTTTTAATTTAGGCTGTCACAGTTATATTACTGATGAATACTTAAAAAAATTAAAAAGAAAACTTATAATATTTATACGTCAAATAATATTTCCTCCCATTCATTTTTCTTTTAAAAAAATGTCTATGACACAATATGATTTCGTTTTTTTTCTTGGTATATTTGCAGGGGTAGTTTTAATTCTCAGATGTTTATTTGTCACTTCAAAAAATACTTTTATAGAGTGTTAAAGGTAATCAAAAGTTATTTTAATTGCAGAGCACTCAAATCGTGTAATTTTTTGTTGAAATTAAATATACATATTCCACGCTGAATCAAAAATTGAGGTATTTGTGTCTGATTTTTCGTATATTTTTTTGATAGCTTAAGGTTAAAAAGGTGTAATATTTTGCGTTATACGAGCTTTTTAGTTGTAAAAAATTTGAGCGGGCTTACGCAACACCAAATAATGGACTAATTTCATACTTTCAGCAACGACTATTAAAATCGCCACAAATATACCAAAACCGAGATATTCAGACCGCGTTTCTCTCGAATAAATCACAGTTGACACGAAGTGGAAATGCTTTCTGCGAAAATTACAAACTTGACTCATTTTTCAGTGCACTATCGCTGATTACATTTTCAGCTACATTCTGCTTTTGTTCAGCAGCCACCCCGCCAATAAAGAAAGGCCGAGAGGATAAATGCGTGCCGACGTGAATAGAGACAATGCCTCCAGTACGATCAGGCATGGATCGTCAATGCTCGAGACTGAATACCCACTCCAAGTAAACAATGAAAAAGTTTCCAGCATGAGTTTCAATGAAATCGGCTTTCATCAACAAGCATTGAAATGAGACTACGCCTGAATTCGAATAAGAATAAGAGTAAATGCAATGTTTTTCATGTGTATAAAGAATGCAAACATTTTTTTTTCAAATATGTTTACAACATCGTAATTTGAATTCCCTTGAATGGTTTGAGCAGTAATGACATATCCATATCATACTTCTCTGAGATGCACCACCTTCTCTCATGAATATTATAGATAACGGGATACAATTACACGTTTTGAGTATTGTTATAGTGTAGTCATTTTATTTTGCCGGTGTTATACCGCGTCAGATTTTGATTAATGTTTAAGCTCAAACTTAAGAATATAATATATTCCAAAAAAATGGTTTAGCATCTTATTACTTTGAGAACAAACTTCCTTATGTATATTCATTTCACCATAAGTATATTTTTAAAAGATTAGGTCCAATCTCTGAAAAGCACACTAACAAATAAAGAGTAACGAATGAAATAGCAACGAATTGTACAAATCAAGTATTTAAAAAAAAAAAATTTGGTCAGAGTAGTGATTTTAAATTAATTATTCATGACAAATTTGACCTTAGTATATAAATTAGTTCATATAAATTTTAATTATAACTTACCAACGGAGTTGGCTTTGATTTGATGGGCATTCCCTATTATTGGGAGACATTTATCTCCTTGTATCTTGTGCACCAGGTACCAGAATCTTCGGTTTTTCATATACAACTTTGCTGCATAAGAAGCAAGAAGAATCATAAACGTTAAGAAAAGGTACATTAGAGTCGCCATACTGTAACGGGAAAATAACATTCACGTTTATATATTTTGTGAATCATTTTTCAATTAAACTATACACGATTAAACTTTATATTAAGAATTACAAAATTAATTGAATCCGAACAAAGGACTTCCACGTCTGTATATTCAAATGAGTTATTTTAAATATTTATCTAAACAATATAAAAATAATTTACGTTCGTATTTTTTATTATTTGAATATCATAATTATTGTAAATTAAATTACAATACACATTTAATTGCCATATTTTATACACATAAAAACTTTAAAAGTTATTGACTGCCCTTAAATATACTTTACGCAATAAAAACTACTAATATTTTTATTAAATATACTATGTTTCACTTGTATCACTTTACCTTACTCCAGTTCACAATTAACATTCTTTTGAACATTAAATTAATATAATAGCACATTCAGATATTAGGAATGCTGAATGCCTGTAATTAAATCAATGTTTACCTAATAAGAATTCTTAAACAAGGCAGCAAGTGGATATTCGGGTATCTGTTTATTCAAAACAACGAGTATAAAAAAAAAACCACTAAAACTAATGATAGTGATCAACGAACGCGTTCTCCTTCAGTCAACAATATTATAAAAATATACATAAAGCACAACTAAAAAAAAAGATTTATGATTAATGCGACTTAGAACTGCATAGAATATGATTTGAACTTGCCTGTTTTGATTTGTGGTGAAACAAAGATGTAATTTGACAGTTAAAAAGTGTGTCGTTCACTTGATCTGACACTTGCAAGTGGCATTGACAATCTAGACCTAGTCAGCTGTAGTTGCGTCACCGATCCGAGCCGAGCCGAGCTGAGCCGAGCCGAGCCGGCGATTACGGTCTGGCCACCTGCCCACACACCTGCACACTACGGACTTGCGTTGCAAGCAAACCTGTTATGGTTTCTTATTTCATTAGACGATAGTTTCAATCTTTTATTTATATAAATTTATATATATCTTCTTCTTCATGGATGGTGGCCATTTCATCGAATATATTTCTATCTTGGGTCAGTCTCACTAACTCTACCGTACTTCCAACTTCCAGCCACTGGCGTAAATTCCACACCCATATAAGTTTTTTTCTTCCAATGCCTCTTTTCCCTTCGATTTTGCCTAGGACAATCAGGTGTAGGATGCTTTATTTATTGTTTCAAAAAATGTGGTCAAATAAAGAGACCTTACGATTTTTTACCATCGTCAGGAGTTCTCTTTCTTTGCGCATTCAGTTCAAGACTCTCATTTGTAGCTCATGGTATTTTAGGGATTCTCCTATAAAGCCACATTTAAAATGCTTTAATTAATTGGATTGTAGCTGTCTCCAGTGTCTACTCATCAATTCCATAAAAAAGAACTGAGACGACGTAATAAATGGCGAATCTCCCGTGAGTTTTTGCCAGATATATATCATATATATAAAACACCTTAAATTATGTACCCCTTACTTGCATTCACTAGGTGATTTATCATAATCTTTTTAATTATGTACACGAAATAGCAACAATATTCCATCTTACTATTCCACACGATGTAGCTTATGGTTTTTAAGATTCTTTAAAATTTCTTAGTAATATAGCAATGGTCAATATATTTATTTATTCAGATGGAATAGTACTGCTTCAGGTATCGTTGATGTGTATCTGGTATCTGGGATGTATTGGAGTAACCTGTTTTGGGTGCCAAAGCCTCGTGTAAGCAGCGAAGCTCTGTCTCGGTCTGTCAGCCTGGCGGAGGTTTTAAATTTCTTACGGAGACCGACAAACATCTCGCATACGTTAAGGAAAGGATGCGCACTCGAGAGAATTTTACAGAAACACAATATCTAAATATATAAGAAATAAATATACATAAAATCTTCTTTTTCGTACAATTATAACAAAGAAATAAATTCAACAATGTTGGGGTAACATTAATTCCTTAATGTTTTCTTCGCTACAGATACTTTCTATCGGTGATTCGCACATTTATGCCGTTCTTGGACTTGAGAATAATTTCCGCCGCTAGCTGTGGCTCCGTTCCAGGACCCGCTCCGCTCAACTCGTAGGTCCTCAGCACCTTGGAGATTATGCTCTTCATTTCTAGCATCGCAAATTTTTGACCTGAAAGAATAGTTTGTTATCAGCACTTGGTGAAATTCTATTGTGTTTTTTTTCAAATAAATATTTTTTTGGTGATTTCTAGTGACCAATTTCACAAATTTTTTCATGTTGGTGGTGTTTCGAGCACTACGAGATTCTGTGAACTATGTATAAATGAGCAAATAGTAAATTGTTAGAGAGAAAGACAACGATTGTCAGGAGTGATTCAAAGGTTCATTGAGTTAAATGTTTCTGACTAATCGAAGATTTTATTCAAATCCTATTTTTAACGACTCTATACAACTCAAATGAATATATGTTTTCCGAAGTGATTTTTATTAATAATGGGCCAACGATACCACTTATAGAAAAACAATCAATACTTTAATATTGTATTATACTAATGGCATTTTGGCAGCCATTATAAAAAGATCCATAGATTTTATATTTTCCTGGTAATAAATTTGAATCAATTATTAAATTTATATACAAAATAAATTACCATGTTTATTTTAAATTTATGTTTACCCTTTTCTTCATTTAAAAAAAAACTTTTAATGGCTGAATTATTTCAAACATGAATAAAATGAATTTTGATGTTTACAGATGATAACATAAAAAAAAATAACTTGTTAAGAAAAAATAAATCATTAGTAAAATGACCTGTGATATAGCAATTAATAATGTGTATCAATTGAATAGATACTTCACTGAAACACTCACAAAAAGTAAACCCTACAACAATCCCGAAGAAAGAAATCTAAGTCATCTGTTTGTAATATCAGAGATACGCACAAAGTAATATCATCGGGAAAGGTTTTCGTCCAAAACGTAAAATGGGTGAAAGTAAAAATTAAATTCGAGTTACCTATACAGTTTCTAGCGCCTGCACTGAAGGGTACAAATGCGTAGGGATGCTTGTACGGAAGGTTTTCCGGTAAAAATCTTTCAGGCCAAAACCGTTCTGGATCTTTATAGTATTTAGGATTTCTGTGCATGTAAAATGCATGCACTGCAACTAGACATCCTCCCGGTAAAATAGTTCCATCTAAAAAACATTTTATTTTACTACCACTAAACATCCTAAATTTCAAAACCTTACATAGACACCAAATATGAACAGTCAATGATAAAAATATTACGGTCATAGTCACTTAACTGACTAACTTACCCATTTTTTTAATTGCGTAGGGTAACTAATTAAATGATTCTGTCAAAGATAGTGTAGGTATATTTTATGATTTTTTGTGACTTTTCAGCAAAAAAAAACATAAATAAACGACATGTATTCATTACTTGGTGCTGTGTAGCATCGTCATAACAGACCAACATACATTACACATAAAAAAGAAAATAAGACTTGTCAGGAAATGGTTAATCTCAACCAGCATCATCATTAAACAAAAAAAAATAATCGCTTCACACAATATCAATGCCATTGCGATGGACTACTTTGGTAATAACCATGATATCTAATTTCTACGAGACACGCGATATCTATATTGAGTTTTGTGTTACATAATAAAAAAGTTAAGTTTATTTTATTTACAAAATATACCTGGTAACGTTATGTCATCCATAAGTTTTCTTCCGTAGTTGGGGACAGGTGGATAAATTCTTAGAGATTCTTTGATAACCAGATCAAGGTATTTCATTTCCTGCAGATCTTGATAGTTGGGTTCCCTAGACAGGTCATCTCCCAACAAGGTTCTCTGCTCGTCAAAGGCTTTGGCTTGCACTTCCGGGTTATTTGATAGCAGGTAAAGGGTAAAGCTAATACCGGATGATGTGGTATCATGTCCCTGAAATATCTCAAGTCATTTAATTTTATACAAATTTAACTAAGTTCGTGTAAATCAAATAAATTTTTAATTATATGATTAATATACTCAAAAACTAAAATTTTAAATTTAGCAAATCAAAAGCACTTTTATTTAAATCATATTCTCTGGTTGGCCCTGCATGAGATGGAATATTATACGGTTACTTGTTTTGCATTAAATATATACAATTTAAAAATAATCTACGTAGCTTAATAAAAAGTTTGCAATACACGAGTTAAATGTACTTGACTTTTCAGCCTTTATGGATAAAATATGAATAGAAGCACATCGTGCACGCTAGAGTGGCGCGTACATTGTGATGGCGCTCAGTGGAACGAGTATGTTCGGCAGATCGACCAACATTTTGATTAAGGGCGCACGCATGACAGGCGCTGCAGGCTTGTTTTTGCCCACCCTGTGCACAATCCACCGGCTCACTCTGACCGGAGAGGTTTTGTAAATCACTACGATATCACGAATATACGAATCACTCGAGTAAATCACTAGGTATTATCACTACGAGCATTTGAACACCATCACTTCAAATTATGTTGAAAGTGCATTTTTCTATTAAAGCCATCAACTATACTTGTCTCCTTAATATGCACACACACACACACACATATATATATATATATATATATATATATATATATATATATATATATATATATATATATTAGATGCAAAGGTTGCGACCCATAAAACAATAATAACGAGATTACTTACCTCAAACATGAAAGTGTCCGTCTCTTCCCTGATGCATTCTTCAGGCAGAGGGTTGCCTTCGGGAGTTTTGGAAAGCAACAGCAAATCTAAAAATGCAACTTTTTTCTTATTTCCTAAGATACCGTCTTCAAAGTTCACATTACTTTGGTTCGTCATCACTTTTTCGATTTCGTCCTTTAACTGGGTTTTTTTGGATTGAATAACTGCGTTGCTCGTGGCGTGAAGGATTTTTATTGCTCGTTGCTGCTCCCTGAAGCTTGGCGTCAAAGAAAATAGGAAGTCGTTGCGCTTCCACGAAGAGTACGTTCTCAGATGAACAATTTGACATATACTGAAAATTTTAGATAAATATAATAGTTAATTTTCCTTGCTGACTCAAAATATCGAGTTTTTTTATTAACAGGAATAAGCGTTATCTATTTGATATAATCAATCCTTATTGTATGCACAACAATTATACAAGCCTGCTCTTATAATTTTATTAATAATCAACTATTTTTTTAAGTATTATATTTTTGCAAAGTATTTTATTATGGCAATTTGCGTTAAAGTAAAGTATTTTATAATTTAAAATTTGATGTCAAAATTAACAAATGCTTACTCATAAACAGCTCGCACATAGTCAGACTCTGTGTCGTCCTGAGCGTTGACACTAACGCCCATAGCGGATTCTGAAAGATTAATTATAGGTTTACTTCTTATTGTGTCGTTATAATTACTAAATTAAAGTATGCTTCATACTTTACTATTTCGAACAGTAAAAAGTTTTTAGGTAAAAATCTATATATTTATTAGTACACGTAATTAAACGATTGTTTAAAAATTATTCAAATTTTGGTATTTAGTTTTAATAAACTTTGAGTTATAATATGGTTTTGATTTTTTTAATTAGCTCTACTAAAATATATTGCCTTGGTTAACTCTGGATCTTTTAAAAAATGATCAGTAATGCTATATCTGCATATTATGCTTAAATAAATACGAAATATATACCAAGAGGTCCTCATTTCTGCATATTCGTCATGTTTTAAAAATTATTTTAAAGCTATATTTTTTATCATATCTCGATTTACTTATTGAAAATGTGTAAAATGGTAAGTTATCATCTTTCTTGGATAATTCATTGAAAAGAGAATCATAATATTCATAATTTCATAATACATAATTTTAATTCTTAAATGACTTACCACTGATTACATCGAGGGCATAAAGAGTAACATATGAATAAATGTCAAATACATTTCCTTTATTAACTCCTACTTTTTCAATGAATATTTTTCCTTTTTCGTTAAATACATCTACAAAATTTTCTAATATCTTAAAGTGAAATGTAGGAGTGATTATCTTGCGTTGCCTCCTCCACTTCTGGCCTATAATTAAAAGTTTGATTAAACGTAAAAAATCATTTAAAAATGAATTTAATAACGAGTTTGCATGAAACCTCAATTGCATTAGACTTACCTGTTGAGAGTAATAAGCCATCTCCGATCCAATCAGATAGGTAAAAATAGTCATCCATTTTGTTTAACTCTTTATTATCTCTGAGAAGAACCTGAAATCATATATTTTACCTTCAAATACAAATTTCATTATCATTTTTTTACTATTAAAAGTCATCATTTTTAACTACACACACAAATATATTAAAAGAATAAGATGCTTAAAAATATATATACATATTGTATAAAATAAATTATTCAAAAATATATTACGAACAATATTATAAATATATATTGGACATTTTTGTAGTGTTTTTTTTAATTTCAATTAAATAATTGATATAACATTTACATACCTCAACGCATTCTGGATCTGACAGAATTATAAAAACTGAATTTCCAAGAACAATTTTGAAAGTTGATCTGTTGAATTTTTCCCATGTAACCTGAACATCTCGTAGAATAGCTGAAAATATCAGATTTCTGTCAAATCATCAAATATAATACGACAGAATTGTTTACGATTTCCGATTTTTTTTTTTTCGTTTATGTTCAATTATATAAAATAATTATTTTATCTTTTAGAATTTCAAAAAAATATCTCACCAACTGAGTTGTTTTCAATCTGGTGAGCGTTTCCAATAAAAGGAAGAGTGCTCTCACCGTTTATTTTATTTACAAGCTCCCAGAACCGTTGGCTTTTTGCGTATTGTTTACCGATATAAGTTATCAATACCAGCAAAACAGTTAAAATCAAATAAATAATTTCCGCCATGTTGAAACTTAAACTACAACTGTCTATCAAAAAAATCAAAAAATTATTTTATATTTGTGTTCATTCTATATGTTTTCACAGTAACAAAAAAATACTATTTACACTATCTTTTTACGAACATTGTAATTTAAAGGGGAGTTTTATATTAACATTAACAATAGTTTGTTCACTGTATCACTTTTTATTTAAAGTATTAGAACTGACGTAATGTTATATTCAGCTTATCAAGAATACTAAAAATAATTCATAGCTTTGGGGACGCCGAGCGTATCGCCGCTCATTATCTAATTATATCTTTTTTTTTCATTTCGTAAATATAATCCATAATTTATCATTTTTTATCTAAAAATTTAAATTAATAAAATATAATTTTATGTTAACTTCAATTTTGATACAAAACGAAAATCAGTATTTATGTTTTTAACATTAAATAAAATTCAAAACTGTGACCTTGTAGATGTTTGCGTATACATCATTACATTTGTATTAAAAAATAAACATAATTATACCACAGTCAAAATAGGCATCGTTATGAAACTTCCTGACATTTTTCATAACGAGCAGTTAGCCGCACAGCCTGAGATACTGGCGACGTCAACACAACCCTTAATTATGCAAATCGGGGAAAGTAATTAGCACTCTACTGTAGAAGAAAGAACGACATTCTGTATCAAAAGATTTTAAAAAGTATTACAAATCCCTTGTTGGCATTCACAGATTTTGAAGTATATTATAAATTATCTATATATATATAGTACAACATGATTCAATTCTAAATTATAAGGATTCACTTATGAGAGACTTGATTGTATGTATTTAATTGCAAATCACACGGTACCACCGATTCTATCAAGAGCTTGACCAAAACTGGTTTCAAATGTTGTTTATAAATATTCTTTCCCACTATTCGTCGGTTGATGAAGGCCATATAATTTGAATACTAATATGATAAACTTGAAACTTTTTTACTCGTGTAGACTTTAATCTACTTTATTATATTATGATTGATTTGAGGTCAAGTTTAATGTGAAAAATCATCAAAAAAGCGGCTTTTTTTAAGTTTATTTTGTTAGTGAGTTAGCAAATTCACGTAATTATCCATGTTTGACTTATATTTTTTATTCATAATAACAAATGAAGATACTTAAAACAAGTATTATTCGCATCTAATTAAATGCTTCCTAATATACGTTTCATATCACACATATTATATATGCAAATACCGCACCGTGTCTCGGTCGTCAAAATTTTTACTTTGATAGGTATCAATAAGTATAGGTAAATTATTTATTAGTAAGTGCTTTGTATAAGTTTAAAAAAATTCCAAATATTAACTAAATCTTATTAAAAATGTATTACTTTTACTTTAAAAAATTTGAGGTTTTTTCTTGTCATTTCATATTAAAGCGAATTAAAAACATCAATTTTTATCTTTTATTAAGTCAGGCCTTTCAAAAATGCACTATTATATTTTATACTGTATTTTTAGTGACCGTTATTATTCTTGAAATAAGTTGCTTGAGTTTTCTCACTTGTAATCAACCCAAACTATGGTTGGTGAAACGTGTGTTCGTTGTCATTTTAGTGAAAGTTTTATTTTGATCTTTTACAACACCGAACGTATTGTAGATTAAACAAATTTAAAAAATATATTATCAAAAATTTCATCAGAAAATAATAAAATCTAAAAATTAAGATTTCTTACTCAATTTTTAAAACATTATCATTTCTTTTCAAATGTCAATAACTAATATATATTGTAGTATAGCCTATTCAATAAAAGCTTTCGGCGGAAACTTTTCATCGACTTCAATAACTTGATACAATTTTAATTACTGTTTCAGTGGCATGAAAAGGAATTCCAAATAAATTAAGCTGAAACCAATTTATAGGTGGACCGTCTTTTGCGAAATATCCTAAATTTAACCACAAATACTTCATTTCTTTGAAGTCTATCGGTTTAATGGCAAATTAATATTCCACTTTGAGATCCATTTATGGGTAATTCGCCTTTGTTTTCTTGATAATTCATCAAGACTTGGCATACTTCGAAATGAAAGTGAAAATTTCATTTTCAGAATATGATTAAGTCGATAATGAAGAAAGATTTCAATGACATTTATATTTTGATTATCACACTTATAATTTTACATCCAAAAGTTGTTTCATTTTTATAATCTAAATTATTTACAATTTCACAAAAAAATTATAAAAACTCTTTTTTTTTTCAACTCTCTGTATAGCAGCAAAAATTTCTAACGATTAATATATTTGGTTTTGAACGGCCAAAGCAAATATCGAATAAACACAAGACTATTAGACTATTATTATTTTGTTATGATTCTATGGACCCAAAAAGCAATAATGCCTTGAAAACTAGATCTTAAATATTTCCGATGCTTCACTTTGACGATGCAACTCGCAAACGGCACTCATAAACCCAAAATATATTTTAATCACTGTGAACCTAAATTCTAAAGCTTTACCCCTTCAAAGCAAGGCATCCGCTAGAAGCGCGCGTCATAAGAAACAAAATGCTCATTTAGCATTCCCAGCGGGCTTTTGAAAATTTCTAAGATTGTGTTTACACTCATTATGCATTCATAGTTAATGCTGTCAGCGTCGGCTGTAATTTCAGTAACATCCCCGGAACATTACGTGATCGGAATCCGCAACTATCGGCAAGATGTTTTGTATGAGTCGATATTGATTTTAAGCACATTACATCCTCCACTAAAATTTTAGCATCGTTAATGAGAGCTTTGATCAAGTACGGTTCAAAAGGTTTATTTATATATCATTTTCTGTTCTGTAGTTCTGTTTATATAGAAACTGCTTAGTTAATTACGCTTCCCATGCTCTATACTATATTATATTAAAATTAAAAGTAGCTGCATTCAATTGAAAATGAACACTTGATATTTCAGCGATTGATAATAATCTAAAAATCATAATCCATTCAGCGCTTCATGAGAGGGGAGGAGCACTAAAAGTTCAAAGAAGCAGTATAAGTGCAGCTGAAACGAATCGCTGATTTTCATAATTCGCACGGATTTGCTGGAAGGAACTTTGACTCCATTCAGGAAAACCTTATTCAGCAGAGTCGGCGTGAACACTGCAATCATAAATCTCGGAAAGTTTCCGCTTATGCTAAGAAAGTCGCGACTCCTGCAGCCAAACGCATGGACCAACTCCCAAGTATTCAGGTGTTTTTAACTATTCCGGTATCACAAAAAAAAAGTTACTGTATTTGTGTATTTTTTTTTTAAATTGTTATTATCCATGGTCAATCTGCCGAGCATTAGAATTTGGGTATCAACAATATAGCTATGTAAATTAAATAAAAAAGAAACATCATGTTTTAACTTTTTTAAAATGTCACGATTTCTAACTGAACATATTTTGAAATAATTTTTAAATCTTATTTGTTTATACTGGTGTAATAACAACGTCCTCAAAAATAAAGAGTTCAAATTTTTGAACAAAACATTGGTATAAATTAGAATCTTAATAAAATGTTGACAAAAATATTTACTGGATGAATGATGGTAAATATAATTTATGAACATCAAACAGAAATTTTTTGTATTAGTTAAAGTTTTTCTTTTACGATATTTTAAATGAAAAAATATTTTTAAAAAATCCCATTTAAAAAAAACGGATATTAAAAGTTTTTATTCAAAACTAAAACATTTGTTTTCTTCTAAACATATCAAATAGATTTCATATTTTTCGTAAAAATGTCAGCATGACTTTAACTAAGCTAATAAAAAGTTTTTAACAATAATTTAATCAAGAAAAATTATGTTCCTGGTTAAAAAAATATATATGCGTTACTAAAAAAGTTTTAATATATTTATGATAAGTATATTTGTATAAGAGTAAAATGAATTTTACTCTCCACAAATACATCAACGAATTCATATACTCCAGGCCTACTTCAACTTGAATCCCATTAAATAATGATATGCGAATCTTAGAGATAATATCCTTTATATATTTACAATAGACAACATAACAACCCATAAACACCCACACTAAACGTTATTACACAGCACAGAAGTACATAAATTTAACTTACACCAATTAGCAGTTATCAAATTTTAGTGTCAGTAGACTTCAGAGCGCTTTGGCTCTCCGTTAACGAGAACGAGTTGCGGCGTAATTCTCTTCTAGGCAAAGCCACTAAGGCTAGAAGTTTCAGACACCCACCGAGCATTCCATCGACTTCCGCCGAAAGCCTGTGAATACATGAGCCTTGCTTTAGACGTGGGCGAGGAACTGTTCTTATTGTTTGATCCTTACGTTTCTGCTGATACTCCCAATAGCAATTCACGAAATTTTGATTTGTGGGAAGAATGACAGTCGACACATGACAGTATAGGTTTTGATGAAATACTTGAATTATTTGATATTACTTTGGATTACCTTAAACGCTGGTAAATGTATTTATATTACACACCAATAGGTAAAGTGTACCGTATCGATTTATTTCCCGCGAATCACCAAATACGTAAGTATTTGCAACATGTAAATTTGCAACAATGTAACAATTATTTTTTCTACATTCTGGTAAAAATTTTTAGAATAAATTTAAAAGTTATTGTATAAAATAAAATGTTCAGAGTAAATATATATTTAATATAAATTTAAAATATTTTTGCATATATTTCCGGTTGTTTCTTTCTTAAATGTTTTTTTTTTTTTGTGTATGTAGTCGCATAATTTTATTCATTCTTTAACATTTCAGGTCCGGTAACTCTTTTGTTAAAAGATCTTAATAATTTTAAAAGGATCTTAAATTATTTATAGTGTGTTAAGATCACTAAAAATTCATCAAGCTCGTATAGATACACTAGTTTCTATAAAATCAATTAATCACTTTAATAGAATATCAAAACTGAGTTTGTTTAATTTATTCGTCATCAAAATATTTCTCCATTGTGGTTTTAATATCCCAAAATAATTTTAAAGGCTGCATGATATTAGTTTAAGGGATTCCCCACATGTACGCTGATAGAAGCAATATATGAAGGAATCCTAAACAAACATGTTACCGTAAGCACTTACGACAAGTAACTTATTATAATTAAATACTATGGCGGATCCGCTCCCACCAATAACGATTGCGGCCAAATATTGCACAGCAAATTGTCGATGTTACCAAACCACTAAATTAAATTGATATAATACATAGATAACCTGCTGTTAATCAGTATATATTTTTATGTCACACAATTTTAACATATGAACAAGATAAGATATATCTTTAGAAAAACATAGATAACAAAGAAGTTTTCTTACATAACTTGAATTATAAGTATGTCATTGATATTTTTAACAGCCAATTCCTAACTCTTAAATTGAAATGTCTGGCAATATGAAATAATTTAATTTTTAATATTTTAAATGCCATTGTTTATATTAAATATCTAAATCATTTTTTGGCTAAGCACTTGTTATTTAATTTTAAATATTTAAGCAACAAAATGTAAAAACCCAAAAGAAAAGAAGATTACAAACATAGTTATAATATAAACAAAACATACATTATAATTAATATACGTATTCTTCTAATCTTTGGTCATTCATATTTATTGCATGATAATTTTTGCTGTTATATGCTATATTGATTAAAATATCAGCACATTCAGCAATCAGTTCATTGATGACTTCATGACAAAAGTTTAAGGTCAAAGAAATTCTAACAAGACAAAACTGTGTGTGCTAACATTCTCGTTAAAAACGTTAGCCAATTTAAAATATGGACTTACTTAACGGTTCTAGGTTATTCACATGAGTAGTATTAATATTATAGTTTTATTGTTTATTTATGTTCCATACACCATTCATTCATTGCGCTAAATACAGCAATCAAACAATATGAAATTCTTTCGAACTTGTGTAATTAGATAATTTAAAAAATAATGTTATATTAAATATTTCTATTATTTTTCTGTAATTTAAGCAACGAAATTGATTTTTTTTTATTCTGAACACTTTAAAAGACACATTAAGGGTCTAAGGGCCATACTCGAGTTTTTTTGATCATTTTCTGGTCCGTTTTGCGAAAAATCGACTGCATCAATAAAAAAAAATTAAATCCAAATAGTTAGATACATCCCTTCTTCCGTACAGAATATATTTTTATTTCTTGTAAATTTACTTTTAATATGATACATATGTGAATTTTCCGATTGAAGTGTAGGAATTTGAAGATTCGTCATGTCCCTGTTCAAAGAGTCCTAAACATTTAAAAGTCTTTTTTTCAATTTGAATTAAAAGATTAAATATGAACCCTGTGCGATTTATTAGTTTAAAAATTTAAAAAAAAAAAAATCTTTTACAAACTTTGGTTTTGAAAAGTCGTAATTTTATCCAATTTTTCAATATCTTCATGATTTTATTTTACCCTTATATCAACTTTCGACATATAAAAATAAAGTGACAATTAAATTAATTAAATGACACGATTTCGCCAGGTAAATCGGTCCTTTTGCTGTGGCAGACTGGGGATGGACACCAAGCAAGGTTGGGTAGCAAGACCCTTAACTGCACTGCCACTCCCAGAAACTATAATCATCGATTTTTACTTTTAAATGATATATGATAATCATATCAAAGACTAAGATATTAATGTAGAAGCTGCAAGTTCTGATACACTGCTCTCTCGCTACTTGCATAGCTAAAAGCGTTCAGAGAGTAATTATTATATATATTCTCAATCTTACTGCCAACGGCTCCATTCCGGGCAGAGACAGCTGCGATTGTCCCGCAGTACAAAGGACTGTCGGCCACAGTTTCAGCGGGCCGCCGGGAACAATAGACTGTTACTGCCCGTCCATAATCTCGGACGTCTGCAATGGCCGCTCATTACAGGCGGGACCGATGCAAAGTGTTAAGCTTTGAAACTGAATGCTTCTCGGTCGCTTTTAGTTTTTAGTCCAACTCATTACACGGGAGCAACTCTGTAATCAGCTTATTTAGTTTTGAAATTTATTTTTTTTATAATCGCTTCTACTTACAACCTATTTACCGGTTGTATTTATTGTAAAAATGAATTTTTCACATAAATGTGTGATCACACAAAAAACATAAAACTAAAGAAAATCCAAAAAAATATTTAAAGTTTGTCCACTCTACGTTTTAAAACGTTAATTTGCGTTATACTCGCTGTTGTGTGTTATTTTTTAGTTTCATTTTAAATTTGACACAAAGCCCGCATATTTGCTTAAAGTTATGAATATGAAATAACGTAACTAATTATTAACACTAAAAATTTAAGTACTCCCATAAATAAAGTATATCTACGTACCATATTTTTTCTTAGGTTTCTGGGATATTTAAAATAACCTTAGATTCGTGTGTTTGAGACATTTACATTAACCGCTTTTTTATCAACAAATCAGAAATTATATTTTTTTAAATTATTTATAAAATACATGTATATTACAAAAAATACAATATACTCAAAAATAAATATAAAAAATAATGAATTTTATTTGAATACAAAAAAAATAAACGCTTCTGAATATATTTCAACGAAAGCTCGGAGATTTCCAAGTAAACAGCAAGTTTAAAGTTTGTTTTACACAGAAAAATATTTTGTATAAGAATCACGCTCAAAGCACCGAATATAAACCTTCGGACTGAACTAAATTTTTGTATTTTTTTGTAAAAACTGTTTCTCATCTTTGATTTTTTCTGTCGATTTAGGATCCATCAGCAACATAGACGGGGCGGAGTACCATTGCAACAAGACTCAGGTGAAGAAAGTCATCTCGGGGGTGGTCGGTGCCGCGTCCAGCGTCACCAGCATCCAGGTGGCAAACCTGCTGAGGCTTTTCAAGATACCGCAGGTATTTTAAAAAATATATATTTCCACACACGAGATGCACTTGGCATTTATTAAAAATATTTTTCGATAAATCCTAAAGAAAATATAAAATTTTAAGTGTGATTGATATTTTGATGCTTTACTCCAACTTCTTACATAGTTATATCTCACTTTGGTATGTTTATTGCTTTTATTTTCATTCAAATATTTCCGTTTCCGCTGCTTAAAGGTTATAGTTATTCAAGTTTATGTATGTTATTTCTTTATTTAATATTGCGTAACACGTGGCCCAACGCACACTTTTTCAGCCGTCAAAAGTACATTAAAGCTACAATATAAGAACTGGTACGCTGAATAAATAATGTAATATACAAGGAAAGGGCAATCGTGCATATTAAATTCTGGAAAATGTAGGCATTTGCAAAGAACCGTAAAGAATATATGTTCAACACCTGTTTTACAAAATATGATGTGTAGAAAAACTAGACCCATTGCTTATTTGAATGTTAATTTATTTTGAAAACACTCAATAATGGTTTTTGTACTTTAATTATATTATACCAATGTACTCGTATATAAGCATTGGAGTTTGTTTAGTGAAAAACAACAATTAATGTTAAGAAATTTAATACTTTTGACAGAGAGTACTTGGAGGAATTACATTTTAAATTTTTTTAATATAATACTTGAGTGATTTTCCACATGTTCGTTTTTTATTTGTGACCGGTTTCGCCAACCTTTCACGATGGCATTATCAAACAGAGTTCTCTGAATCTGAAAAAATCTTTTTTTGTAATGTGGTTAAAACATTAATAATTAGTAAGCGTTAATCTGTGTTATTTTTTTTTTGTCCTTATAGGTAGATGAATTTTAATTTTATTTCATAAATCTATAAATTAAATAAAAGCGTATTAAAGTCTACATGTTTTAAGCACTTAATAATCTAGCTCTCATTTTTATTCTTTGAAAGCTGAAAAATAACATTATTCAGCATGCATCTAAAGCTCTTGCAAAAAATTTCGTTGTCAGGTGCATTTCCAGAGAAAAAGGCTCTGAAATTCAGGGAGTACAATGAATAGGGGATGAACAGTAAGCAGACAAAATGGCTGTGTTGACTTTACGTCTTCAAAAGCAAACAGGTTGGATACTGAAGATACCGAGACGGGGTCAAACCGCAAGTAGGGGTTGAATATATGAAGAAAGTTTTTGCACGTATGAGTTGAGTCGAGCGGAATAGTTTTTCTTTTATTTACGTTCAAACTTATACTATATTAAAAAAAAACAGAGTTTAGTGACCTTTGTTATTTTTGTGTAATTGTCATTATAAAGTTTAATTTTTCACGACTACTTACTTGTGTAATATACATCTGTAATACACTTGTGTAATTAAAATTTTTTCATAATAAAATCAAAACATACATACATTCAGCACGTAAATAAAATGCATTTCAAGATTGCGTGCATTTAAATAGGGCTATAATTATCCGGAGTATTAAAAGAATGAAAGGTTTTTTATTTTGAATCAAAGCATGCTAGCCTATAAAGCCACTATCAACTGCTATTTACTCGCTTTTTGCACAGAATAATCTTAGTTCATTTCAAGAACAAAGGAAATGAATTTTGCGATAACATTCACGAAGTAAAAACCTTTTGCAAAACAGGGTATTAGTACTTAAAAGTGTCTGACGAAGGACATTTTTTCAACTCTGCTTTATTTTATTTTATTTTATGTAGGTTTATTTAACTAGATTCTACTAGGCTTTTTCATTAAACCAACATCGTCTACGACGTGCGATAACGGCCAGCGAAAAACATAATGAATTTTTCTCCTCCCCTGCCTTCTTTGGGACATCCTGAATAATTCAACTCACTGGTCTCACACCCCAGCAAACGGCCATAAAACTCTAGTGTTTTATTTTATTTGAGATGAAATATGTGATGAGCTTTATCAAAAGTTTACCCCATTTTCATCAAGATATTGAATGGGATAGTTTTCAAAATCACCCAACCCCTTATTACTAAACAATGTATCTTAATTTACTGAAAATAAGATGTTAACTTTTATGTGAAATATGTTTATTCTCAATATGTTTTAAAATGGCTATGATATTTTCAACTAATAAATCCTTGAAATTCAAATTTCTGTCGAGAGCAATATTTTTGCATGGTAAGTCTAAGAACATTTCCGAAAAAACTTATACCCAATTTGTTAAAATAAAAAGTAATATTTCCAAAATGATGATAAATATATAATGTTGATAGTTGTTAATTACTTTATATTGAAAATGAAAACACAGACGCGTTGCATTCGTTTTTTCTGCTTTCTTTTTCATAATCTTTTTTTTCAGTAGCCCGGAATCCTCCTCCTCTTGAGTCATCATTATCTTTTTTGGTGTCAACGTTTCTCTCTCCCGTTTATCACCTTTTCAGTAGTCTGAAATCTCCCCTTTTATTAACATTTTTTTTAAGTTGTCATTTTTCTCCCTTTTTCCGTATAAAAATAATCGCTTCATTTTGCAACAATTTATTTATATTCCCAAATTATCTATGTTAATGCTGCACATATTTGTATTTATATATTCTTACCAAATTGGAACCGTTGCAAACATTCAGCTTCTTCCGTTCGGGAACTACCTCACCTGGCAATTTATTCGATTGGTCCCACCTTATAAAAACGAATTGGCTCTGGGACCCTGCCGGCGATGGGCCCCGACAGCCCTCAGAAGTGCACTACAGCGAGATTGAATTATATTTTAGTGAGGTAATTTGAGGACTGCCTGCACCGCAGCTCTCCAAGGAAGCGTTAGACCGGATGAAAGGACAACCTCAGATGTGCGAGCCTCGCGAACTTCCGGAGCGACATCTAATATACCGAGAACGGAAATAATAACGAAACTGAAGCATGATCGACGAGCGCTTGCGTGAGGGAAAATTAATTGAATGTGAGCTGCTTCTAGAAAATCAGTTCTGATAAATTGTACAATAAATCTATTATGTTCATTGGTATATATATAAAGGCACTTTACATTTACATTTTAAATATTTCTGATTTTGCTTGTAATTTTCTTATTTATTACAAATAAAATAAGTATTTATTACTTGTATGAATACGACTTTACAATTAATAAAAGTACGCAGTAATATATTCCATTTATTTTTGAAAAACTCTAATTGCTAAATATTGAAAAATAAAATGTATCATTCATATTTAATTTTCGTATCAAGTTTTCGATTTGTAATACAATACAAATAACGTTACTCAATAATCAACTACTGATTTACCTGGCAACTGTATATTTTTGGTCCAACTTTTATAATTTTTTTATCATTAATTTTAGTTGGAAAAATTTATACATAAATCACAATGCATAACCATATTGAAGTATAATAATTTTTAATCAATGTCCATTTCAACAAACGTAATTATTCATGTGATAAAAACTATTTAAATGTTTATTTTAACATCATCAAAAGCAGCAGGTCCAACGCATAAAATATAAATTTAATTAAACAATTTAAAAAAAAACACCAACGCAATCGAGTCATATAATTTTATTGCAATATATTTAACTATTCCTTAGTATTCTGCGCTCTGCCACGTTTCTCTGAATTATTTTCTTTGGCTTTATTCTGTCTGTGAGCGTCCGGAGTATTTTTCTGCAGTTGGCGGTTAGTTCGTTAACGCTGTCACAGAACGGGATTTAATTACTTCTTCTTTGCCGAACGAAAATGCATAGGTGCTTTGTTGTATTTGCAGAATCTTTGTGTGCCCTTTTTACAACTACGAGTGCATATAAAATGAAAAAGACTTTTGTCATTGAGGAAAACTTACTAAAGGTTGCAAATCATTTGAGGCATAATTGAGAATACACCAAATCATTTTTGAACCTCTCGTGAAACTTGTTTAATTTTTACAATACCATTCTTTATAATGCCATTTTAACCATTGTTTAGTTCTTCAAATCTACTTTTCTAAAAAAAAAAACGTGTCGCGTGGAATAAAATTGTTCAATAACATATTCGTGTTTCTTTAAAAATATCAATTATTTGATTTTTATTTTCAAGTCTAAATTATCCATGTTATTTCTAAAAAATATCCACTTATTTAATTAAAAAAGCGTAGGTGTAATACTCCGATATCAATATAAATATACATTATTAGAAGGTTGTATCGCGTTATTTTTATAAGTGGACATCCAGCCTTGTCATAAATTTAAAGCCTCGGTGCAGTATTTAAGAGACTTTGGAACAAAAACCTTTTTTCATTTCTGTCAACCGACACGCTATTTTATCACGTGAAACGTTAAGTGTAGCCTGCAGCCTATCACGGAAAGTAAATACAAACATAAATATTATTGAATTTCATACTTGTGAGGCATATCGCATGCATTTCCTCCAACTATGTAACAATGACCTATTTCTTTGAAAATAAGTTACTACCCTTCGGAACACATCATATTGCCCATCAAATTGGAAAATATACTCACACAAGTTTTCTGAAGTAAGAAAAAATCTAGAAATACACCAGTCCCGTTAAAAGTTTTACTTTCCGAACTGAAATTTTTTTAAAAAATATTTAAAACTTTTAAAAAGTTTGCTTACTTCCTGTTGTGTTTTCTTATTTTTTATTTTTATTAATTTTTCATTGTTACCGAAAGATTATCTCTGGTTTATTTTTCATGCTACAATTTTACTCGGACGTACAATTTTATTTTTTTGTAACTTGAATTATGTATGTATGTAATCAGCGTTCGTGTAAGTATTTCTAAATAAAAAAAACTCACGTGGAAGTTGTAGGGAGTTTGTCAGACGTGTGGTGGGCGTGCTGTTGCTGCGTACCCGCTCGAAGGATGGGAAGAAGTTGCTTATTGATTGGACCAAGTTTTGAGTTCAAACTAATTAAAACCGGTAAAACTTATGGCGTATTAAAGAACAAAACTGTGAGTTTACAATTTCAGAAAAAGAATGAAGAAGTTGTTGGTCCCACGAACCTAAGCCACTTTATACAGAACTCAAAGAATTACGAACTGAAATTAATATCAACCACCATTTGCCTAAGTTTTCCTTTCATACTTTTCTTTAACTACTTTCATTTACGTTAACATCTAAATCCAGCATAAAATAGAAAATAAAAGTTTTAATAGAAGCATCTAAACGAGATTATGAAGACTATTTACACAGTGATTTTGCTTAAAAGTTTTTGTTGTAGAAGTCTCTTCCAGCATTGAACAGCGGTATCTTTCTCTTGGTGGTGGTTGAAATGCTAATGGTAAAATGTTTGTTAAAACACATCAGTGTTGTTTCTGTTCCACCAGATCATGGTTTTTTGCCACTCGATCAAAATACTGACATAAAGACCGCGATCAATAATCTCAAGCACGGCTCTATAAAATCATATAAAAAGACGGATAAAACTGCCAATTCATAGAGCCTGGTGACAGCGCTGGAATGGCGAGAGTATATAGATTTTTATTTATAAGTTGTTATAAAATTAGGCGGGTCACAAAATAAACAATATGATATTAACAGATAAGATATAATTATTTATTTCTAATGTACAATAAAATAATATAAAAAATGTATACATCTGCGTATAATATTTTCAACGTCACTCGTAGAAACAGTTTTTTACAATATTTTCAAAGCCCCGTATTTTGATTTTAATAAAAACTTGTATACGAGTATATATCACATATTCGTGAGTTAAATTTAAAAGCGTAACTTTATTTTATATAAGTAAAATAGACAGTATTTCAAATAAAAGAAGAGCAACCTTCTTAGGTAAATCAATATCTGTACATTACGTGTAGTAGAATCCCGAGTCTTCTCGGGAACCAATCAAACACAAAATGAAGCTGTACACATTGCGAAGCCCTGGGTATCAATTTGTGGAAAAATTGGAAGCGATCGATCTTTTGAGAGGGTTAATGCAATCAGTCGCTAGGGGTCTCCGATACCCAGTCGTGTCATTTGCAACCCTTGCGGTGATTTATATGATGACCTGTCGCCGATACAAGGGTGCGGTCAACTTCTATAGGAGACACTTTCAGTCTGCCAGTTAACCTTTTTTTTTAAATATTCATTAAAGTTATTTACGTGCTATTTTTTTTAATTATCTTTTATTATTTGTCGTTATATATTATATGTAACCTAAATACTTAATAAAAGTTTAACTGTTTTTCTTGAATATTTTTTACGTTTTTTTATATAACGTTTTGGTGTACGATATAATCTAAATAATAGGAATAAAAGCAAATATATTCATATTGTTGTTTGTTAAAATATATAAAACTAAAATTCAACGACCACAACACAGGTTTCGACATTATGATAAAAATAAATCGTAGGAATAGTTGTCACACAATACATTTTTTACAATCTCTACATAATCCAGTTATTAATATAATAACCACTGATCAATTTCATTTAGTTGGTTATTGTCGGATTGATTATCAACACAAGCGTAGTAATCGAAATCGTTTCAAATAATATGTATTCTTTATAAAACGCTAGAATAAAATCAAGAAAAGAACTGTATATGTATTGACAATATAAAGAGGGAGTTGAAGACATTGAATTAGTGGTCTTCCCGTCACAAAACAATATAAGAATAAAAAAAACAATGATTTTAGTCAATTAATGTCGTATGAAGCGTGGGTTAAAAAAATATTAAAATTGTTTTTGAGTTTTACTTCATTATTAATGTACAGAAAGACTAGCGTTTCTATCTTGATGGGGAAATCAACATTACGTGGAAGAAGAACAACTCACAAAACATTTCACCGAGGGAATTGTCCTACGCCCTGTGATTTCAGGTCAGGGAACAAATATAAGTTCTTCATTATTTTGCCAGTCGGCTGGTTCTCCCCTCTGATACGATTGTATCAAACTGACTCGTTCATTTTTCTCAACATGAACTCAATAGTAAATGTTTCAGAGTCTGTACTTGGATATGTTATTTTTTTAAATATTTCGCTTCAAATATTATGTTGAATTTGTTATAATAACTAAATATATTTGATATACTACCTCCTCAATTTAATAGTTATATCTAAGAATCATACAGTATAATTATGTAAAATAAAAAAGTTGAAAAAAATAACGCGATATTCATCATCTTAAATATATACTTGTAGAGTCGAGTCTTGTTCACCCCGGGCTAGGAACTTCATTTTCAAGATGGGCGTCTCACAATAATTTTAAATAACTTTCTTTGATATGCTTATATGAAATATTAATATGCCAGATATGATGTAGTGCGAAATTAATATTATCATTCTGGAGGAGTGTCCTCAAAGCCGAAAGGCTGTTAGGCCTAACTTGATTAACGTGGAAACGCGGGGAGGATATTTTTCACAAGTTATATTATGTGAAGCTTATACATCAGAAATCAAAATTTAATTAGGATAATATTAAATCTACTTTACCACACTGATTAAATATGAACATGATAATTACACTAAATATTTATATATACTTTTGTTAGCATAACCACATCTCATTTTTTACAAAAGATTAAAACTCTTCCCTAAAATCCCTTCAATTTTCGTTCGAATACATATATCCTTTTGACAAAAAGTGTTTTTTTTTTCAATTCAATTATAATATAGTGATTCGTTTGTTTGCTTTTACGTTTTTTCATAGCTAACTTGTTTCATCATTGGAATTCGTTATTTACCATAAAATGGTTATTTTTTATCCAGATTGAACCATATTATCCTAAATTTAAATATCAATAATGATAGGTTATAAATGCTTTGAATATAAACTTGATAAGTCAGCAGATTGAAATCAAGCAGAAATTTCAATGACTACAATTCTTGTGCGGTATTCTATTAATTTAGTCAAAAGTAAATTTGTAAGACGTTTTTATAACTACTTGTAGTTTAAATCAAGTTGCTTAACTCTCAAATATGAAAACGGATTTAAATTTTTATCTGTGATTGTTATATGTATTCTGCACCTGGATGATGATGATGGTCAGGCCTACAATTTACTACGGAACGTTTGTACACGACCAAACATATATATATTTATTTGCAGATGATCATTTATGTACATATTGATGTGGGTCTACCTTTGATTACATGCTTATTACCTGGTGGGCCCGCCGAGGTGCTCGAGAGGACGCAGCAGTGCCATATTACAGTCCCGGTGACGAATAAATGTATTATTTATTTGAACCCGAGCTGCGAGTTTGGAAGTCAGCCAACTCTCACGATAAATTTATTGTTGTTAGTGTTTATATTTGTTTTGGACAAGGGCAAATATTATCTGATGGTGTGTTTGTTATGAGCACCAATAAATTAATTATTGTATTTTACGGAAAATCGATAGCCAGTCTCGTACTGGTATATATAGTATATAAAAAAAAATATATACATTTTTAAAAAAACAACCTATTAAAACTTTACTATTGTGTTGAGTTTTCGACTTCTTAGCTTCGTTATAAAAATTAAAAATGGTAATTTGATTTAATTTAATATTCAATTCGACATTATTACGAGTAAAATTTTCAAGCTGGTGACAGACAGAAATAAAAATGATAATGCACAGTAATCAAAATATACAACTTTTGTTTCTCGTAATTATCATGATATCTTTTTTAATATATATAAAAACCATTATTTATGTATATATATATATATACATTTATAAAAAAAAAAAATTATATATATATATATAAATATATATCTATATATATATATATATATATATATATATATATATATATATATATATATATATATATATATATATATATATATATATATATATATATATATATATATTTAAATATATATCTAGTATGTTATTTTTTATATAAATGGTGGTTTTTCTCGGAAATTTTAAGTATAAAAATTAGATGATTAAATTGTGGTTTCAATAAAACTTTTCGGCGCTGCTCACTGGTCTTCATAGAATTCAAATGATCAGCAGAAGGTAAGGCAAACAGATGGAAAGTCTCGTTTGATTCATGATGAACATTGATCCGCCATCAGGAGGCACAGGCTGTGATTGTGTGCTCGGATACAGCCCCTAGGGTACGGACCCAGATCCTGTTTGAATAGATTTTGCTAATAACCTACCCCTCTGTTTGTAGAGACAACCTGAATAGTAAGATATTATTTCAATTCAATTATTGTTCCATAACTCTCCGGAAATCAGATACAAAATAACACAAGGGAATTTTTGTGACTATAATATATACACAAAATGCATTTAAAAATAATAACAGAGAAAGTAAAGCCTCGAGAAGAGGCATTTTTGGCAATTAATAAATTTGCATTGTTTCTCTTAATTATAGAACTTTTACCTGAGTGGTTTCAAATTAGAAGAAAGCCTTCCATTCTCTTTTATTCGAAGATAATTCTATACAAAAGAATAACCTTAAGAAGCTTTGGGGAAATATTAATTAAAGATCAATCAGCCGTGTAAATTTTTCTGCCGCCTCTGAAATTTAAATACTTTGTTTGAATAATGAATTCCATTTTTCAATTAAATTTTTCGTTTCCCATTCTCGTTAGGAAATACATATTTATTAATAAAAGCTTTTAAAACCGTACTTGTTAAAGTTTTATAAAAAAAACTAATTCAAATATCTCTAGACAGACTGATTCCTATAACCAAATAATATTTAAAATAATAAATATTTTACTTTCTTTCATATGGAATCAATATAAACTTATTATAAAATAATATTTGATCATGAATCAAAATCGAAATGTAATATTTGTATTGTATTACTAACAAAAAGTATAGCCTTTACTTTAATGAAATAATGTTACAATAGTTATTTAATTAAGAAATTCAATATTTTTGACAGAGAGTACTTGGTGGAATTCCATTTTAATATTTTGAATAAAAATACTTGAGTGATTTTCCACATTTTTGTTTTTATTAGTGACCGGTTTCGCCAACCTTTCACGTTGGCATTATCAAACAGAGTTTGATAATGCCAACGTGAAAGGTTGGCGAAACCGGTCACTAATAAAAACAAAAATGTGGAAAATCACTCAAGTATTTTTATTCAAAATATTAGTTATTTAATTCTTCAGATTACTGCAAAAATTGCTTTTGGTTAATTTCTCAGTAAATATAAACATCTTTAAAAGTACATCAAGCTTATTGTTTTGCGCAAACTTATTTTAAAAACATTAAACTTAGAGAATGGAGCTATTTAAAAACATAGGCTATTTTGAGAAAGTTTCATAAACGATTACTTTGTTAATAAATAAGAATTCATCATAGCATGAATTACGTAAATTTGAATGTCAAAAATAATTATGAAATTTAAGAGTGCTCAAATATTAAAAGGTTAAAGATCATTTGATTTACTTCTTTTATTTTTCAACGTTTAAAGTTCACTGTGAAGATTTATCTCTGGGTGTATTTTTTTTAAATAAACACAAAACAACAAATCAGATAACTTCATCTTGAATTGTTTTAATTGCCGTTCGAGATCAAGACCAAGCCTGCTCCTTCTGTTTGAGAGCTTCTGAATAAAAAATACCTACCCACTCAGCGATACAACTAACAGTTGAAACAAAGCAAAGAGGACGCTTTCGGCCAGCTATGCTCGGTTTTCAGTTGTGTCGCAGTATATTAATTTGCTTTCAAATAACAAAAAAAATTGTTTCAGGTGTCTTTCTTCAGTACGAGTCCAGAGCTTTCCAACAAACAGCGCTTTGAGTACTTTACACGTACCATTCCCTCAGATCATTACCAAGTCAAGGCAATGGTGGACATCGTCAGGGAGCTGGGATGGAGCTACGTTAGCATCATTTATGAAGAAAGCAACTACGGAATTAAGGTAAAACAATTTTCAGTTACTTTCACTTGAATATGAGTTTGTTTTTCCAAAAAAAATCTCCAAATCTCTAAAAAGCGAAAGCAACAATGTAAAAAAATGATTGTAATCACGCAGTTATTTGACTGCACATATTTGTTTGTATTATTCCAATTACCTCATCATTTTAAAATGTATTTATTATTGTTTTTGGTATGGACGAAATATTATTACTGAATATATTTCTAGCCAACGTCTCATGAAATAAAAATGATTGATAATATGTCGAATAATATTTCTGGTTGAAATACGTTGAATGTCGATAAAATGCCACCAGCCACGCTCGACCAATTCGTTTGTGTTTGACGTAAATTTGTACAGAATTTGAGTGATTGCTCCCAACCTCTAACTGACACTACTCATGCAATCTGTCATAAAAGATATTAAGTTCTACAAAAAGTACTATAGGCGACTATCACTGAAGCTTTTATTTAAAAATACCAACTCCATATGTACTGACAACCTAAACGATTATAAATCGATTCATTGGCACAGTAGATTCATATGGTATAAAAATTGATTGAACTTAAAATTATACGCACCTTTAAAAAATCATTCTAGTACAAATCTGAAGTGGCGTAATTTTTCTAAAAAGGCAGATATAAAAATTTGATTGATTATTTTTTAAAATCAACCATAAGATAAAAGAAAATAAAACATTCCCATTAACTCATAACAATAATTAAAATATATAAATATATATTTCATTCATATAGAAAAGTATATTTCTTTCAGCTTATCCCAAATATGGATCTAAGCTAAATTGCTGAGAACAGCCAAAACGTCAACTTATACAGAAATATTTTATTCTAAAATAAACCATACTTCCAAAAGAAATAAAATTTTCATTTCTGATATTCCCTCAGCTATGGTCTAAAATTTACTGAAATAATATTTTCCGTCCTTTTCTAAGGACCTCTGGGAAATTTAAAAAAAATACCTGTTTGCGCAAACATAATTGTGAAATTGATGTTTATTTTGTCAAGAAGAACGTCTGGTTTCTGTTAGATGATTTTTATATTATCATCTTATCGTTATCTTTATATTCAAAGTTAAATCTTCCGTAAAAACATTTTTATGAGGTTTAAAAAATTATCCTGTTCTACAGCAACCCCTAACTGGTACTTTGAAACTGCATAACACAGCCTCTTATTTACATTACTTTAAAAAGTTTCGTCTTTAGATTTCATTGATAAAAATTAATAAAATCAATTTTTTTTTTAATATGTAAACTAAAATGCTATATTTTATTTAAAAATTTGCTAATTCTTGCTGAAAAAAAATTTGTAACAGTAAATTCAGTTGAAATAATATCAATTCATTTATATATTTAAGGCAAGTTTTCATGAGTTAATTTTAAGATAAGTAAAAGTATTTGTAATCAATATATTTAATAGTTTCTCCAACTTTTTAATATTACTATTTCCTAATTTTCAAATATTTATTTTTTGCTTGAGTTATAAATAATATTCAAACTATTGTTTGAATATTATTTATAACACACTCTTGTGATTATGATATATTTATCATAATCACAAGAGTGTGTTCATAACTTTACAATTAAACTATATCCAAATTAACAAACAGACTTCATACTTATACTACTGCAAGAAAACAAAACGTGTTTATATAATTCAAGAATTCTATGTTATTCTTGTATTTCCTTTGTAAGAAAGTGCGAGTGCGAAAATAAAGATAATTTATTTATAAGTCAGGTTGACACGTTTATTTTCATGCTAATCCAATGTACACGTAATGTGGATTTTATTTATGTACACGACATTTAAACAAACATGTTACTTGAGTATCTACGTGCTTGTTTTATATTTGATGTACTGTTATTTATAGATATAGCTTTAAAATTAAAAGAAATTTCAATAAAAATTAATTTAAATTGTAGCACTATTTTATATAAATCTTAATTATTAAATTAAGATAAATTATTCTGGAATGTGTATAAATTTACTTTATGTAAACAAAATTTTCAAAGAAATTCGAAATAAAAATTATATAAACTGGCTTTTTATTCCTTTTGTATATTTTTTTAAAGAAAAATATTTTGTGTTCGAAGGTTTAAGCAGCTTATATTACGAGTTGATTTTTGAAATAGGCTGTTGAGATACTTAAATTTTTTTTTTGTGCTAGGATCATCTTCAGAAATCAAGATCCCAGGACGCAGACCAAAAAGTCGGATTACAGAAAACTTAAAAAACCTGAACACTCAAGAATCAAAATCTACCAAAAAAATATTTTGTGCATTCATAAATTTATTTATTTTTTTCTTTCAGGCATTCGAAGAACTAGAAGGCCTTCTATCAAAATACAACATCTGTATTGCAGTAAAAGAAAAGCTGGTGAAAGATTCCGGAGTAGCCCTGGAGATAGCTTATGACAACATCGTTCAGAAGTTACTCACTAAGCCTAGAGCGAGAGGTAAGCCGCGGAAAAAATATCTTCCAACATATATTTTCCCAAACATCAACAGAGCTTTATTTCTCTGGATTTCGCCGCAATAATCATTCATCGTGGCGTGAGATGAAACCGAGATGGCGCGTCTCTCACTGCAAACGTACAGCCTCCAGCTTGACATATCGACACCCGTAAAATATCCCCTCGTGGTAAACCACAGAGCAAACACTGCAAGCCTGTGTTTTTTTTTTGTCGTTATATTTGAAAGAAGTATTGCTATCATTTAAAAATAAATTATAAGCGCAATACAAAATAACGCTTTTTGTGGTAAATAATTTTATGGTAAACGTTGGTAAATCAATAATCTGAGATGATATCGTATGTGTTGGGTTCAGGCAGCCGTTTTGATTAGTTGATTTAGTTTCTTGGGTGTTGAGCTGCTTAAGGCTTTCATACCTCCGATGTTTCCATCCCCGTCCAAAAAAATCCAGCAGTTTAATATCTTAAATAATTTTATTATAAATATTTAAGTAATCGGTTTTTTTTATTAAGAATGGTTATGCTTATTTCTTGCTATTACTCATTCACAGACTTAATTTACGTAAAATAAACTAGTGTAAGATGCTGGGCTATGCTCTTCCGCCGTAGTTGGCGCACCTGCGTCAGCCTGTGAGGCTGTGAGGTATGACGGGGGGTTAAATTCTCTGGGGTGGGCTCCGCAGCGACACTCCAGTTATACGATTTGAAGCCAACTTTATTGACAGAAGTATTGCCTTTTGCTTTGAATTTTTCCAAGAAATTTTCGCTCGTATGAATTGTACTATTGTATGAAAGCTTGTCAAGATTTTTAATACGAATAAATATACATTTTTGTCACCGTAGAAGCAAGCTTATGTATCTTATCTTACGTAAAAATATTATTGATATTTGTAAAAATGATATTAATGTTAATCGGGAGTTAAAAAAAATTCTATAAAAAACTGAAGGGAATATTTGAAGGTGTGCGATAAATCAATTATTCTGATCAAGTACTTGGTATTCAATCACTCTTTTGTAACTATTTTGACTAAACTTTTCTTCCCATCCTAAACCTATATGATTGACGCTTGCTATCCAACTTTTCACTATTAATAGTAAGACCGATGACTTGGAACGGTGTAATTATTAAATAGCAGGGATGATTTTTTTGTCGTAAGTCGTTAATTTTTTTGATAAAATATTTTTAAAAAAATTCTTTTAAAGATTAAATTTGATTGGATAACCTTTACTTTCTTTATGATCGATCAATGTTTTTTGTGTATCCTAAAAATAATTTTAATTTATTTGTTGTAAAATACTTAACCTTTATCACAAATTTTATAAACACACAGTCATTTATAAATATTAAATACAATTCGTCTACAATAGACCAATGCAGCTCTTAAGATCCTTTTAGTGTTTTATACTCAATTTCATCTGGAGATAATATTATATAACTTACAAAAAATATCGGTGTAATATCTGTATAAAATTACATAATTGCATATTTTAGATGCACAGTATTTTTAAAGAAACTCGTTGCTGTTAGAAAAAGTGAATCAACATTTATAATCCAAGTTATTAATAGTTCATACATTTTAACAATTCATTTTTTTAAGTATTTTTTTAAATAAAATCTAAAGGAAATTGGAAGCATTCACGCATGTTTTTATTACTCATAAAAAATATAATTTTTCGTATTATATTCAAAGACCCCAAACAACGGTTCATAAACTTCGACAGCTTATTGTTTTTTTATATTAAATCGCAGTCAAAATTTTAAAAAGAAGGTTATTTTTAATTAAAAATAATATGATTTAAATTACTTAATATTTAACATATAAAAAATTGAGATAAATAAAAAACATTTTTTTTATAATTCCTGTTAACCAAAATTGAAAATGATAAAAACAAACTTAACAGGAAAAATATTTGAATGTTTAAAAAAATATCCGAACGATCGAAAAAAACAATATTTCATTTTGTTAAAAATATTCCGACTTCTGAGTTTGACTGACGGACGACGGGTTTTTTTCGGAATCCGCAACGTTTCGAGGAATAAGGAAGAAACTGGATTTAATAATATATAAAAAGGAAAATTCCATTTATATCCACATAAAAAATATTTTATTTATATTATTTAATGAAAGTGTAACTTGCCAATGCTTCAAAAAAAAAAACAAATTCTATTGAATCAAGAATAAACACATGTTTTTAAATAAAACTTTTAGCCTTGACTTGAATGTAATTTGTAATTTATTTTTTACCACCATTTATATACTTTGCTGGGTATATCGTTATCCATAAGCATTGAAAATAACAATTTTTAATTATTAAAAAAATACTAGGTTGGAACTATTCAATTCGTATTAAATATACTTCTCAATTCGACATTCAAAACTAATTTTTCCCATTTTACTGTGCTTGGATATAATACCCAATAAAACATTCGTGGCAAACTATTCATAAATGTATCAACTTTTCATTTGGAAAAACATCGTTTTAGATTTTTTTAAACTTTTTTTTTACTTTAGATCATAAGCAATTTATAAATTCACAAGATTTAGAAAGAGATATATACGTTTTCCAAATCTTTATCTCACGTGATTACAATGAAATGCTACATTCAATAAACTTGGCAGTCTCTTAAAACGCACGTGTCACATGACTCGTCACCCACGCGATTATTGAACGATAAATTTCCTTTACTTGCGAGAGACCCTCAACACGGATGTCTTCACGAAAGACACCTTAATGAGATATCAATAAATCAGTGACAGAACTGATTAAATTTTCAGTTTGGGTTTCAAAGGGATAAACAACCGTGAGAAAGCTGTAACCAGAGTGATAGGTATACAGTATACACTAACAATATGTAAGTTTACATTCTATAAACTGAACAAATTTACTCAATAGCGTGGTTCTCTTCCCCACTGAGAATGCAGTTGGGTTTTAATAAGTTTAGAGGTACTTTTTATCGTATTTATATCATAAAACAGTATTTTTAAGGGAATATGACTTTGATCAGACTTATAATTGAATAATCCGAGTTGTGTGAACAATCATAATTTATGTAAAAATTAAATTGGCTTGAAGAAGTTGGCTGACGTCATCCACCGGCTTAAAGATTAAACTTTATAGAGACTTTAAGACAGCTTTGAGTTTAAATGCCTATTGTTCTTCTCAGTAATATAATTTATAATAAACAATAATTTTGAGATCAGAAAATACACGCGGTTATGTTATTCCCAAATTAATATTATCTCTTTTATGGAAGAAAAGTTTTAATCGATTAAATATATTTTTTATTCTCACATTTCTCAAACACAAAAAACCTGTATTATCAACATATGAAATGATCTTTTTTTAAAAAGATTATTATGAAATTTTTAGCGTCTTATAAACAGTAAATAGCAAGTAAAATTTCACAAAAATTGAATGATTATTTACTTAAAAGTAATATACTTAAAAAACAATTATTTTAATAAATTGAACGGCTATTAAAACCCTCATACTTGAGCTCTAATTAAGACGTGTAGTGTTCAAGAATTTCAGTTATATATATATATATTGGAGAGCTTTATACCACCAGGAGAGACTGCATTGCGACGCATTCCGCTGTGACTTATGACTTGACTTCCAAGATCAATATTGAAGAAATGCAATTTCAGGTCGAAGGCATTTCTTTGAGTAAACATTCCATTTTATTCTGGAAAAGACGTTCGGTGTAGAGTCAGGAATTATATTTTATTTTCGTTTTTTAATGCAATATGCAATCATTGGTATTTTATTGGTTTTCAAATTGACAAAAATAAAAATATCTAAGTATTAAAGCATGAAATTAAATATGCATTGATTTTCTTTTTCTCTTTCAAAGGCGAAATGTATTTCAAAAGATAAATCTTATATAAACAGCAGTTATATATATATTCTTCAGCAATTCCCTTTTCGATATTCTTGGCGTATTATTTTAGAATCAGAAATGATTTTATATTTATATTGCTTTGTTTATTTTAACTTTTAATAGATTTTGCTTTTCTTAGCGGTTGGGGTCTCTTATATCAAAAACAACCCGAAATAATGTAATTTATCTTCTGTTGTAAAATTCTGCAGGCTTAAGCCCTCCGAAACATTATCAATCTTCAACACAGTGACGTCACTTTCAGTACTACAACACTAATTCAACAATAAACAGAAACGTCTCTCGTGGTACGAGTGACTCAGTTCAAAGACAGTCTATATTCTGCGAGATAACCAAAGTCATTAATTTTGACCACTGATCCCAGCACTGACAGAGGTTTTTTTTCTAAAGGTACTCATGTTTACACTCTTCGAAGAATGTAAAAAATTCGGACAAAGCCTACTATATCACATTCTTATTGCTTCTTGAAAAACGGTCAAAATAGGATTGTTTTTATTTATTTAAAATAAATAAAAGTTTTTTGAGATAGTTAAAATGATATCCATCATATTTGATTGATTAAAAAGCCTTTTATAACAAAGATATTTATAGCTAATTGATCTAGTAGCATATAAGTATTTTTTCTCGTAGCAGATAAGAGTTTTTGTGAAATTTTTGTTTTCATTGTTTAACATTCTACTCAATATACTGTTTATTCAATTTATGTATTAAAAAAAAATTTAAACAAAGGTTCTTCTAGCATAATGAAATCGTAATTTATAGTGAATTTCTGTCATTTCAATGAAAAGAGCTTCACTTAACCCAAAAAAAGAATCAGAATAACAAGGGTCTAGCACTCCTTGAATTTCAATTCAAAAAGTGTAACTTACATGTTTATCCTTTTATAGACCATAACGGTCCAGAGAAAAGTATTTTTTTTGTGCCCAATGATCCACTTGCGACCCTTAGCGGGAGCTGGAGACCATGTGTGATAACTTGATTCCGCTCGGGGGTATATCGGGTTTCCCCCTCCTTAATCATTCTCGTATTTCCCTAAGGTCCGGTCAGCCGCAAAGCGAAAATAGAATAGGGAATTTGTATACATGAAGTGAACAAAGAACACAATCTAGATGCTGATTCGATAAATAATCTCATTAACTTTGTATCAAGAAAGTCAGAACGAGGGCTTTATTTTGTCAGATCAGAGTTAACCTAACAACATTTCGTTTATTATGTACTTATGCTTTTTTAGATTAAATTTAAAAGAAATAACATTGTCTATTAAATTTAAACGAGAATCTAAATTATAAACACAAAAATATAATTGTGTAGTGGGGAAAAAATTGAACAAATGATTTGTTTGAAAATAATCTGTTAGTAACAAAAATCATTCGATCAAAATCAAGCATGAAGGAGAATCTCGGTATTACTTTTCTCGGGCGAATTGAAATTTAGGAGCCTCGGAGTCTCAACGGCGTTCACTCAGGAGGTGCGGGCGACCCTTGACGGCGCAGACCACCGGCGTCTAAAAATACAGCCTCCGTCCGGCTCATTCCGCTAATAGTAAATCCCTTCACAGGCGCGCGGCGTCCACATTCGGCGCGGTCTCTCAGAATGGTAAGTAGTGGTTGCTATGGCGTGAAAGACAATTTTTCGCTTAAGTGGACCCACAAATTGGATTTTACCCGGTCACACGTGAAATGCGCGGCGGGCGGGGAATCCCTGCTCCGCTCGCCGGAGCTCGTGGGCCCGCACAGCCTGCGTGTAATGCGCCGGTGCCCTACTTACCCGAGTGTGATACCGAGTCGAAACTATATCTCCATATAATTCTCCAATTAGAAATATGTATTTATTTATACACATATATATATATATATATTTTTTTTTTTTAATATGGGTTACTCTTTTTAATGATTTGATGTTTTTTATCGGTCCAGTTGCATCTTAACAAATAACATTACTATCAGTTGGTTTACCTAGAGATACCTTAATATAACTATCGATCCAACACTAATTTCAATATAAATATGGTTATCACTGCTTTAATATAAGCACGTAGAAGACCATTGTGAAATATTTACATGTATTGAATTTTTATCTTTATATTTACGAGTAGTTTACTATACAAGATGGTATCTGCCATGCTCGTATTTGCTTTCTAAAAATCTAAGTATGCATTAAAGTATACTTTTACACTAAAAACTGTACATTTGTCTTTATTCGCATGAAGTCTCTATAAATAATTCTTCTTTTCTCAAATTATTTGCAACACAAAAATACATTATTAGTAACAAAGCTTGAATGATTTTTTCAAGATAATATTTGTTTTTGAATTACAACATTTGAAATATATAAGAGAATACACAAACTAACACCATTACATATTAAATTTTTCATTTGAAAAATACAAGTATTATTCAAACATGTCTTTTTTCTTGGAATATGCTCATATTGTTAATGCCATTAAATAAACATTTACTCACCTCAAAAAAACAAAAGGTTTTTTTGGGAAGACCTTTTTCGCTCGTATTTTCTTCAATGTGTCCTGTAAGTTAGGTCAAAGGCTATGAAACAGAAAATAAACTCAACTCAAGATGGCTGGCACAATATCCCATATAATCTGTAAACATATTAGGTATATCTACCAGAAACTTTTTCACAAAAACATCATCCTTGTATCGCCTACGCCAAAAAACTTCCCTTAAATACGTTTCGCTCAAGCTTTTATATAATTGTGATTAAAAAGAAAGTATAACTTTTAATCAAAACTCACTTTTTTTAACAAACTTTTTATCCTAGGAAGAAACTGTTACCAATAAATATGTTACTGAAAAAATCTCTGAAAGCAATTTCATTTTTCGTTTACATTTCTACTTTAAGCATATTGAAGTTAAGATATATGTTCTCTTTATCAATTGCTAATCTCTAACAAATCAATTTTTCAACATTTTTCAGTTTCTCAAAATAATATACTCTGAAATCTTTTTGTATATCTGTCGAATTTATTTAATAGCTTTAACTCGACTTATTTCACACTCTGCAAGTTGATTTGTAATAACTTGTAAGCATTTATCAATACAATCATATATTTTATATTCAGCTTGTTATTACATTTAAAATTAAAAACATGAAATTTTGTTACGTAATGAAATAAAATACATTTTATATGGTTTTTTTTTTTAAATGTGTAATCAATAAAATTAATGACTACTATTTCACAATATTTTATGTTTTAAAAAAAGGCCACAACGTCACTATTTCCATCGTAAGATCCATGGATTGTGATTTTTTCGGCCGTATTAGAGTGAAATCTCTTCAAATAAAAAACATTCAAGATATCTCGGCAAATTTTGTCTTAAATGGGGAATCCATTTCGTAGATATGTTTTGAGAATTGGAACAAATACTTTCTATGCTCTTTGCGGCGATCAGCTATTCTCTTTATTACCAAGTAAATGTCAGTTAGGTGATCATTTTTCAAATGGTGGCCTTTTGGTAAATATATTTATTCGTCCATTTTAAACTACGATTACTGTCACAAGACTAATAAAATAACGTATAATAATAATAATAAAGATAATGGTTATAATATCAAAGCAGTAATATTTTCTTCGCGTAAACTTGAGAACACTTTTTCAGCTCGATAAATATTCTATAATTTATTATTTATATAGTAAGAGTTTTTTTGGCACTCAAAGGCATCGCCAAACCGTTTAGAGTTTAGACCAAGCACTGAAACGTGCTTTTAACAACCATGACAACCATTTAAAATGAAATGTACCCTAACAAATAAAGCTTTTACGCAACACTTCAACATAAAAAAATATTTTAGTAACGTTTCGTGAAAATATTTCGAAGTGTAAACTTATCGATGTTTTGGAAACTCTTCCTGTAATATCTTGGTTTTAATTTAAATATACATTTAAATATAATTCAAAGCAAATATTTTATTAGCAAATTATTTTATAAGTATACATACAAAATAAATTTAGTCAAGCTCAAGATTCAATAATTATAAAAAAATAATATAAATTACTAAAGCATATAAAGGTTGATAAATAGATGGATTCAGTGAAAGGAAAATTTAGGTTGTCTCATCACTGAGCGCAGCTAGATTAATTGCCAACTTCCTCGGTCAGCATATCGTCCTGACAATGATGCATGCTGGCCTGCGATAGCCTTAGAGCGGGAGAAAGGGATCCTTAATCTTTCCCGGAATTTCAACAGCTCCAACATTGTAAAGCACTACACCCTACACAACTATTTATTTGTGTTAACTATTTGCACGAGAATATGAGAAAACATACTTATTATTTAAATGTAATTATTACTAACCTGTGGTGTCATTATTTTTCACCCAGGCGGTACGGATAAATCATGAAAAAGAATAACTATGATACTATGTCAAAGTCATAAAATCAGCTCATTGATTTTCAATCTTCTAGTCCAAATATATTTTTTACGTAAATTAAGAGTTATAATCTTCGTAAAGCCACAAATATAGCCTGTTCACGTGGGGAAAAAGTTATAGTCGCAAATTGTTACACTCGAAATCGATTTTATCCTTAAAACAAGTAAATTGATTGGATTGTTATTTTTTTTTATAGATTCTCGTGTATAGATTATAAAATGAATGCTGGGTGTAGTTTTATGCGCACTTCTATCACATCCTTAAGAGGCCGCACGCAACCTTATCGCAAGCGATAGGCAGGAACACTAGCCACTTCCGAGGGCCGCGGGCTAATGAATGGGCCCATCTGTCTTCAGCACTGTCAGCTTGATTTCTGCCGAAGGAACTAAGTCAGCCACCATGAACCGTTGCACTGGATTACTGTCATTTAAATGAGATCCTTCCCAGCTACACACGGTACTTAATACTATTTGGATCTAAGAAATAAGAAATCATTATTTAGTTTTGTATTTATTACGTAAAGGAACAATTTATAATCATACATCATTATTGAAATTTTTAATAATTCTATTAATTAATAGTGTTTTCTTTTTGTTGCTTCAAAATGTAAAGTAAAATCCGTTACATCGTGTTACTAATTAATTTAAGCATGACAAATGGTTTATTGAATAGGCTTTGCATTTAAAAGCAAAATCGCTGAACATATTAAACCCCAAACTAAATATAAAGACAGAATACAATTCACGAACACTGTTCACGTATATTGCAAAGAAATAACAGGATACTCTCTCCATTTCCTGTTAAATAAACGATGGCTCCCGCTAGCTTCGTACATCGTGTAAGCTTTTCCGTTAAAAATTTGAGATTCACTTCCGCTTCATTCTGCGGTTGGTGTCGAAATGGCGTTTAATTTTCTATAAAACATCCATTTCATCATTTTCTAACCGTCCATAAAACGTTAACCAATTTGTTGTTATATCATCTAAAATTGATTAAGATAATTAATTTTTCTGTGAACGCTATCGTGTGAGTAATAACAAGAATACTTAAAATTTAAATGCCTATTAAGAAAGAAAATTAACTACTGTTGGTAATTATTTACAACTTACTTGTCATAAATTAAAGCTATTTTATATACAGTTGAAATTGTATTGAGAAACGTACCAAGAAAATATATTTTTTTTTTATAAATAAAGGGTTGTCCTCATGAAAAATATTTAAAGAAGATTGAAAAAATTTATTGAAATAACATTAATCATGGCTGGTTTAAATGCTAAAATGTAATAATATGTTGATTTCTTCATGTTTATTTTATCATCTTAATCTCTATATTGAAATCAATCACTTGGAATATTTTCAATGTATAGTTATAATAATTTAGTTGTAAGTGCCGTGATCTTGCATGAAGCCTTCAAATGTAAATTCTCAACATTTTGACGGATCACATTTGATATAACTTTATAGTTCATGGGTAGATATTTGTTTTAACCTTTTATTGAGTTAATAATTAACGATTGTTATTTTAACGGCTTGAGTTTCCTACATTTATTAACTATACCTCAACAAATTCAAGTTTATAAACTATAAAAACATAATCGTATTTACTGAAAGGTTTTTCGCGTAAGATTTTTGCGTCTAGAGCAGCTTGGTGTTTTATATCGCGTTTACAAAATTTACTCTTGCAAATCAATTACTCTGGCTTGATTAAAAACTACAGCGTATTATATATGAAGCAAGGCAAAAGCTGGGTGCTGAAGCCTTTTTTTACGACTAGCGCTGTAAAAATATCACACTCCCTGTAGCGGAAGGCTTTGAGAGCTTTGCAAGGGTGGTCTTTAATGCCAGCTGAATGTAATGGGAAAAAATGGTGACAATTGAACGTCCATGAAAGTAGGTGAATTGTATAATGAATATTGTATATCATAGAAAATTTTATTTCCAGACGTGAAAATACAAAAAAAAAATTGTTTCGTATTGAAATGCCTTCAAAAATGTTGTTGTCAAGATTTTGAAATCAAAAATATCTTATCCAGATTCATCTCCATACATTAAAATCCAAGAATTTTAATATCATTATTCATAAACTTCAATGAAATGTTCCATTATTTGTAATCTATTGTGTTTAATACAAAATTCATATATTAAATCAATATATATTTCATATTCAAATGAGCTAAGTATAAAAAAAATCACAAAATTGCTATTAAAATGGAAATTCACCATACATATTTGAATATAATAAGTATTAAGCATTTAGAAATATTATATTCCTCTCGAATGAGTCTTTAAGTTGTAGAATGTCTATAAATATCATGATTGATTTAGTAAATTTTCAATACAGAAATAAAAAAGTTTTAAGTTGTTCCGTTTATCCTAAGAATTTGATTATTGCATTAAACATAGAAAACTTCTCCACATACTTTATAATTAAGCAAAACAGCTCATGTTGAGGGAATAACATAATTGAAGTAACTTCTGCGTATTCTGCATGTTAAAAGGCGCACGTATGAAATATTTTAGTTTCATGTTTTTTTTTTTTACGTCTTTATTATGAACCTAGAAAATATCGAAACATTAGAAGCAAATATTGCTCGTTTAAAAAAAAAGTAAATCGCATTAAAAAGACATAAAAGAACTCATTCCTTCTAACGAATACAGCTTATTATTTTATAAACAAAGATTATTTTAGCATTTAATTTTGACAAAGACAGTTCACATCATAAAGTGGAGCCCTAATACACAAATTCCATGTTTTGTTTTCAACATTTCTTTTATTATTTTAATTTATGAAAAAAAAGTTGGTAGTAAATAATTAATATTTAAATCTTATTATTTAAAAAATATTCCTCATCACATTTAACTGTTTAAAACATTACTTTGCTATAAAATAAAGAATGCAGGTTAATTTGATGTTATCAGTTGAACTATTGCAAAGTGGTATTATCCGAAAATTATAAATGAAAATGATATTTTATTAAATTTACACGAACCTAAATTACCAATGTTTTAAATTATGAAAACATTTCAATCAATATTTATTATAAACTTGCAATTTATTGTGTTTTAAAAAATATATAATAAAAATAAACTGTTTTCTTTTTTTTTAATTCCAAATAGAAAGCTACACGCATGTTCAATATTTAGACAGTACAATATCATGACGATTCGTTATTTGCTTTTCCAGTTACTGTGCCACTGTAACTAATCCAATTATTAAAAAACACAATACACTCATATTGAGCAAAAATATGCATTTAATTGAAATATACAAAATTCATCGCTGAAGAAATGTGCTATTCTTTATTCTCGGATCGAACTCATCTGAGTGCATTACCCGCCATTTTATTTCTAGATTGTGGATTTACGTCGCAAGTCTCCTTTATAATTTAAATTCAAATTGTAAAAACGAAAAGAGCGAGGATTTTAATATCCAATATATCGGCACACAGCAGCCCGGGCGCGCCCACTTTCTTCCAGCTCCGTCCGCCGCTCCCACACAAGATGCCTATTACCGAGCTCTTGAGAGAATAAATTCCTGCGAATAAGGTAACTTTTATGGAGCCCAATGAGCTTTTCTTTAAATTCAAATATTTGAATGACATAAAGGTGTCTTTTCACGGTATAAACGTCGTGTTATGAGAATTGATACAAGCTCTGCTACTTTTATTTTTTTAGTTCGTGCAAAAACAGTGGACGTGCGTCGTTTTTTTTTTTTTTGTACCTGAAAGTGTCAGTCAAATACAATTTACAAAAGTTGAATCAAAATGCTGTGGAAACAGTTTTTCAAATACGTATAATGTCATTTTATGGAATATGAACAAAATAAAAAGCTGTATTCGTTTGCAAGGTTTTAATTCTAGTATCGCTATTTTTTTGATTTATAAAGGTTGATATACTCGTAGATCCACTGTTGATAATCCGATAAATACTTAGCCTACAAACGAAAAAAGAAAATTTTGGATAAGTGGCGATTTATTTCTCAAAATAGTCTCCTTTTAGCTCGATACACTAGACCCAGCAATGCTCCAACTTCTTTAACCCATCAGAAAAATACGTTTTCGCGAGGTCTGCAAAGTAGGCCTAGTGCGGCGATGATCTCCTCATTCGACTTAAATTTCTGCCCAGCGAGTGACTTTTTCAAGTTCGGAAACAAAAAAAAATCGCACGGGGCCAAATCTGGAGAATACGATAGATGGGGGAGCAGTTCATAGTGAAATATGACCAAATTGGCCGTGGCGACGGCGAAGGTGTGTGCCGGTGCGTTGTCATGGTGAAAGAGCACTTTTCTCTTGACGATTCGGCGTCGAATCAGCCCAATAATTCGACACAGTAGAGCCCTGTGGCCGTTTTGCCCTTCTTCAGGTAGTCAATGAAGATCACACCTTGTGAATCCCAGAAAACGGTGGCCATCACTTTTCCGGCCGATAAGACAGTCTTCGCCTTCTTCGGAGCACGTTCGCCGGGTGAAGTCCACTGTTTCAACTGTTCCTTGGTTTCTGGTGTGTACCAGTGGATAATAAAATAAAATAAAAAATATATATTAAAAACGATATTAAAATTTTGGTCGATTGATTGTTTATGCCAAAAAACGTGAGTTTTGGAATAACGCCAGTGAATGTTTGTTTGTTTTAGGGGTCATAATCTTCGGTTCGGACCAGGAGGTGGCCGGCATGATGCGGGCGGTGCGGCGCCTGAACGCCACGGGGGCCTTCTCGTGGATCGGCTCCGACGGCTGGAGCGCCCGCAGCCTCGTCAGCGACGGCAGCGAGCCCGAGGTGGAGGGGACGCTCTCCGTGCAGCCGCAGGCCAACCCCGTGCGCGGCTTCGAGGAGTACTTCCTGGCGCTCACCGTGGACAACAATGAGAGGAACCCGTGGTTTGTCGGTGAGCTGACCATAATATTTCCCCAATTTTTTTCCCCACTCACCTCATAATAATTTTTTTTATTTACTTACAAGTATTAAAGTTCTTCTGCATCAAGTGTCTCTCATTAGAGGAGGTTGGCAACCATTTCACTGAGAATATACTCATGAGTCAGTAAAAAAATAGTGTTGTAAGTGTAGTATTATATTAGAAGGAAAAATATGCGTATTGATGCTACTCAATAGCATTATTATAGAATAATTTCCTAACAAAACTCTGTCGTTTACGTCTGATTCTGCAGCAGGCTGCAGAAACAATAGCAGGAGCCCCCCACCTCCACAGTCATTCCAAGTCCATTTCTGATCATTTGAACACGCTCAGCAGTGGTCCCCAACCTTATGCCCGCGGGCACCATGGCGCCCGCCGACCGTTTTACGTGTGTCCATAAAATTTTACGAAAAAAATAATATTCGCTAGATAAACGAAGAAATATAATCGAAAAAATGAAAGCTATGTGAAAGTGTCTCCGAAATTTATTCGTCGATAAAAGTGAAGAGAAACCTACGTGAAAGTCTATCTGATATATTTGCGGCAGAACACTTGTTCTTTACTTTCACAGTCTTTCTTTTACTTTCTCATCACTTGATGAGAAAGCTATGTAAAGGGGTCCTTGATATTTTTTCGTCGATAAAAGTGAAGAGAAAGCTACGTGAAAGTCTATCTGATATTTTTTCGGTAGAACAAGTGAGGAAAAAGCTATGTGAAAGTGTCCCTGATATTCTTTCGTTGATAAAAGTAAGAAAAAAGCTATGTGAAAGTGTCCATAATATTTTTTCGTTGATAAAAGTGAGGAGAAAGCTATGGGAAAGTCTATCTGATATTTTTGCGATAGGACGATAATTAAACAGCGAAATATAAACGAAAATAATTATATCGTTATAAATTTCAAAATAATAATTCTTAAATCCAATGAATCAGATGAGGACTTGTGGAATATAGTTGACATTAACAAATTTCCATTCTTGAAATGAGCAGCATACAAATTTGAATCGATTTTCGGCTCTGCAAATCATTTTTTTAACAATTAATATAAAATCAAAGTACAGATCTTGACTTACAGATGAACATATTGATGATTTTAAAAAATCAGGGAAAAAGGACATTAAAATTTAAATTAAATATTATTGGTGCATTAAAATCTTAATAAACTTAGCCTGGACCCTAACTGATATTTATCGAATTCTTACCTGTTGTTTGCAAATTTTTAAGCTATAGATGTACATTTTAAAGTTGTTTTTAAAAATAATAATTCGTTGAATTTTGCCCCAATTTGACCCAATTACCAGATATTTTATGCTATTATTTTACATTAAAGTGTAACCAATAATTTTTATATTTTATAATAATTTTTTTGGAATTAAATATTTTTTGTTTTTCTTTTTGTCTTTTGCTTTTGTGACGGGACAGGAAAAATATTTTTTTTTGTGCATTGTTTGTATTATTGACTATGTCCATCTATAAATATAGCTTAAAAAAATATATAGTGCCCGCCACCCGACCGGCATTCTAGAATGTGCTCTTGGGTGCAAAGAGGTTGGGGACCCTTGACGCTCAGGGTACAGAATGGCAGCCATGCACAAGCAACAGAATGGGGAGAGCTGTGAGAATCTTACTTAATCGTGCGATTTTTCTCTCAAAAAGTCATTATCACGTTTTAAAAAAAAAAAACGATTGAATGATTATAAAAATATGAACACTTATCGGTTAGGAATAACCTTATTTATATAAGATGATATAACATATTTAAACAGTTTAAAATTGTTTTTAATAAAAAGTGTATCAAAATTAAAACAAAATATGCCCAACAGATATTTTACAATATCATTTTTAAATATACTCTTAAAACAGACAATTTTCGTTGAACCCAAAAGTTTACATTTAATATAATTTATACTTAAATTTACCGGGCTTATTTTATAAGCCGCTTGCCTCGATAATGCGTAGGCTGCTTGGGATTCATCCCCCGCGTGTCGAGACGGACAGAGATGCTGGGGCGACACCAGCCGCGGTCAGCTTCATACCGCAGAGCCTGGGAGAGCCGAGCTATTTGCGCTTTACTAAGTTATCCAATTTACTAGAGATTAATGGCCCGGCACCGCGTGCTAGGTGTATTTGTCTCTTGAAAATAAAAACTCTCCGAGAAAATTTCAACTACGCAAAAAGGCTATTTTTGCTTTCTTGTTTTTTTTTTCCCCGTGTTAGGAATTTTCATCGAAAATTATTATAATTTCGCAAGAGAGGGCTGCTAATTTAATAGTCCCGTCATCAAATTAAAGGTATTGTGTTTGCATAGAAAGCAACCTAATTTGAATGAATTAATTTTTATTTCATCTCATATTTATTAAATTGAATTTCAAAATTCTAAACAAAATTCAATTTGCTAACTAATTTTAGCTGTTTTACATTACTTTAATTTAGCCAGTTTGATAGGAAAATACCGTTTTATAAGAATATATTATAAACACATTTTTATTAATAATATGCAAGAAGTTCATGTATACTTCTTAATTTAAGTTCACAATAGTTACCACTAATAAATTTAATTAAATACAATTTATGTTGTTTAAAATTCAGTGAAAACTCTGTAAATCTATTATATTTCGGAACATAAAACATATTTCAATACCACAATCCTTTTACAAAAAGACTTCTTTGACTCCATTCACAAAGCAGAATCAAAGACTTACAACAACGCCAAACAAAACAGAATCTTGTTCCAAAGACAAACGCTACCCTTATATACCCCAGACCATCGCTCCCACTCTACCCCTTCACCACCCCTTCTCCTTTAGGAAATGGTTTTCTGTCCGTGACTGCACCGCAACGTCCACCCAATGCGGAATTTTCTCTAAAGTTTTCCATTTTACTTCTTGAACTAAAGATTGATTTTATGCAAGTATTCCACCAGCGCAGCTTGCTAAATCAATGCGCCATTTTTTTATTATTTAATATTCAATGTCGTCAAAGGGTTTATAATTTTTAATTAACCTTTAACTTTCGACATCAAATTTTTTCAAATTATCAAAGTTTTTATAGATCTGTCTTTTTTTCTCTAAGCAATATACATATAAATCTAAACTGTAGCTCAAAAAAAAAAAAGTGCTAGACTGCAATAGGCGTAGAACTGTAGGTTTAAAAAAATATTTTCTTATTGGTTTCATGCAAGAAATTGACAACTTAAGTAAAACGAATCAATCATCTAAATACTAGACATTAACTTCTGTTTGGTGTATATCTTTTAATTTTTAAAGGAATAAATATTTAAATATTCAAGTACAAATGAATGCCAGCAGAAAAATACTACCCTTAATATACTGCAATCTACTCTTAGATAATAACGACGTCTTATTAATTGAACAGACCCAATCATCAGCTACCCTCCCTCAGGAAAACCTTATTCTCTCTCAAAGACTAATGAATTGCATTCCTACCAGGTGCATAAATCGCAGTGTATTTATCTCTTTGGTATTGAAATTCATTACATTTCTTGTACTTGAAATACATTATTTCATAGTCATGTATATACTTACATTAGTAATTTATTTATAAATATCTAAATATACTTGTTTATAGGTTAAAAAGATAAAAAAAAAAAGGAGAAAGCAAAACATTTTTTTCAAAGAAGAAATAATTTACTTTGAAGTTCTTAAGCCTAGGAGATAAATCTTGATAAAAGTCATTTAACTAAAGTTTTAGACAATAAAGATTCACTTTTTTGATAAGAGCCAAATGGAAAACAAAGAAGGAATGATAAATAAATTCTCCTGATAATTCACAACTACTCAATACTTCAACGCATCCTGTTATTTATCACTTGTTTGTTTATATGAAAAATACAATAATATTTATATATATAAACATATATATATATATATATATATATAGTTCACAAAAATAATATCACCCAAAAACTGTTATGTCACATTTATGTTTTAAAATATGAGCTGCTCTGAGAAACCCCTCGTTTTATAAATTTACCCAATTCTTTAAATTCAACACAACGACCCCGTAGCATTTTTCATTTCTAAAGGATAATAGAAGAAAATAAATTCAGAAAAAATGCTGGTCGATGTAGACACAATTTAAATTAACAAATACTCGCAATAATTTCATTTTTGCCAAAACAGATTACTCACAAATTTTATAATATGATAAAAATATGAGTTCAAACTTCTTGTGTATATTTTTATGGAATAATAAATTTTTAATTGAAATATTCTTCGACTCGTAAAAAATTCTTTGCATACTAAAGTATTTAGAAAAACGATATCTTTATGTGGTGTTCATTTTAAAATTAATATTTTATTTTCAAACTCGAAATTGGATATAATTTTCTTTTTTTTTTTTTTTTTAATATTTTTAGTTTGGCAAATTTATTTTAAAAATAAAAACACGTGATAGTTCCACTTCTAACTAACTTTTACGGATACCTGTATAGATATTTCACTGCAATTAGCAAGCACAGCATTACGGTGGAATTTCGTATTTATTTTCTCTTAACTCGGCATGTCTCAGCCCCAGGAGACGCGACACTCGGAGCTGCCGACCTGCAAACTGCTTTTCGCATGTGAACATTTACAACCAGATGCGAAATATTTCAGCTGTAAATTAACAGCAGCATATTCAGCATTTTAGATACAGCTTTGTAAAATTTTCATCGCTAAGATTAAAATAGGGTACGTGGGAATTGATTATATCTTTGGGTTGTCATAACCAATTACTCATAGTGAGATCTGTTTTTTTCAAGTAATAAAAATATTGCATATATTTATTGGTAATTTATTTTTAAATCAAAGGAGTTTTTTTTTTTTTACTGATTTGCTGATTTCATATTATATTTCATTTTAATGAGTGCCGACGTGCATTTCCCTGTGAGTTGTTGTCTCGTATCGTGTCGCATTTACTGTTCCTAGCGTTTTTGAACAAATGCGGTGTCAGTATTGAATGCTTTGATAAGATAACCTCATCGATGTCAAAATGTCAAAAACACGGAGTAAGATACGCCCAGACAGCTGACAAGGGCTCTCTTGACACTTGCTTTGCTCGAGAATTAAAGCTAATTTAGTGAGAATCCCACACACTTTCATGAAATTTTATATGTCAAATTGTTCTGACGTTATTATTTCTTCTGTTTTTGCAGAGTTCTGGGAGGACCACTTCCACTGCCGCTACCCCAACTCGTCCCTCACCCCGTTCAACCAGAAGTACACCAACGCCTGCACCGGGCGGGAGAAGCTGACGAGACAAAACACCGACTTTGAAGATCAACTTCAGTTCGTCTCTGATGCTGTCATGGCGTTCGCTTACGCCATCAGGTAAGCAGACTTCTGATAAAACAATTTTTAAAAAAAATTAATACATCAAAATTATTATTATTAGTACAAATTGTCCATTTTAATTCCGCAGAGATATGCACAAGGAGCTGTGTAGAGGCAGGCCGGGGCTGTGCGACGCCATGAAGCCGACTAAAGGACCCGAGCTACTTCGGTACTTGAGAAAAGTTCAATTTGAAGGTAATTTCATTTTATTTGAAAATATTCTCATGCATTTTATTCCTGAAAAAATATTGTTTTATAGATTTACTACAAAAAGCATATTTTAAATTATCAAAGCTAGAATTTTTTTAGCGAATAGAATATTATCATTGCTGGTTATAACTATTTTTATTTTCTTCTGTGTTTACTTATTTTCAATGAATATATTGCTAAGCAAAACTAAAATTTACTTTATTCATTTGAAGGTAGTGCAAACATTAAATAAAGAATAAAATAAAAATGCCACTAATTTTAAATACATTGTAAAATGTTTGATATTCAAAATAGCTCAGGAAAACCTCGTTTTCATTGATTCCTGAGCAAACATGTCCATAAAACCTCTTTGATATGGACCCAATCAATATTCAAACGGATCTTTCCAAAATTATACCTATTCGATGTTTACACACGAGCGCGCCGGCTCTGACGAGTTATTTTTACTCGCGCATAAATAAAGAATATATCCTGATTACTAAAAAATCTACCACAGACATAATATTAATAATAAACATTCCAAATTACGTGTAGATATTAATACTGAATCTTGTTAATGTGTGTGGAGTACACCCTGCTTCCTGTATTTTTATAACAATCCAAATTAATGTTTTGCTAATGACTGTTTCACATGCCACATGCGGGATATTTTTTCAGAATCGAGATGTTTTTACAGATAACGCTGATGTTAAAATATTGACAAGGAAATGTTTTTTTTCCGCTTTCCTGAACAAACAATATATTTTGCTTTGGATTAAGGTTATTTATCAAAACGAGGCTTAAAACTAATAATAATAAATATTTTTATTAAAAAAGTGAACCCAAAAAGTTGTAAAAATATTAATTGATATAATTTAATCACTATTTTATTATTATAGTTGTAAAGGTCATTGTTTTGACATGAAAGTATACTGACAACTTAAATCTAACTTGAGTTGTTATTTCTTATCTTCTAACTCACATCTAATTTAGTTGCCGGCACGTTATATTTTCCGTAGATTTTACAAACAGATTGAGGCACCTGAGACATCGTTCATATTAAACTTAATTATATCAAAACAAAACAATCTATTTCCGCCGAAACTTACGGCTACATTACCATTTAACAATGCCTAACTCGGTTTCCGCTTACGACCGTTGCACACCTCGCTCTAGCGTCGGGGTAGCACTGAAATAATAGTCGCGAATCTCTCGGCTCTGACGAAATCTAAGGCAGGTTGTTTGGAGACCCACCCCGAATACGGATGGGGTGCAAACTGGGAGCGAGTTGGAGAAGTTGGCTCCCGACTGAAGTACTATCGCGCAAGGAGACGAAGTACAATACTCAGCTCTGCTACTGCGTAATAATATTATTAGTCAACTATCAAAGTAGATAACAGTGTCAATACAAAGCACTTTCATTCATAAACGGGTACGAATAATTTTCACTTGGTAATTTGATTAATTCAACGCAGAATAAATAGAACCCTAGATGATTGGAAGCGTTGAACTCTATATAAAACTTGTGTGTATATTTCTTATATCTTACAGTGCTGTTATATTTAAAGACATTAAACACAACCATAGAAATATGTAATTGCAACAAAATACAACAATACTTAAAGGTATACTTTATATTATTATATATAGATTATCAAATAGCGTCATTTTCTACTTCAATTTATACAATATTTTTGACAGAGAGTACTTGGTGGAATTCCATTTAAATATTTTTGAGTAAAATACTTGAGTGATTTTCCACGTGTATCAAACAACCCTTACCACCTGACAATCACTCTCTCTCTCTTTCCAACAACCTCTCCCTCTAACAATTTTTTACCTAATTGCTTATTATTATATAAAATCTCACTCTGTTTGGCGAAACTACTAAAAAAATATAAAAGAATACAAATCAGTTTCATTTTACAAATACTTGAAATATACATATTTCAAGCTTAACCAAAATGTGGTGTTTTTCAATAATACTAAGCATACCTGGTTTCGATTTGGCATAATGCGGCATTGCATTTTGTTTTCCATTGGCTTCCTCCAAGTGGCCGAGAGTTCCGGCGGCCAGCGCAGCCTGATTGTGCTTCTGGCTTAAATGTTTACGCTCGCTCCGGGAGGACGGGGATCCTGCATTCTGAATCCGACCTCAGGGACTCTCTGCTGAGAGCACAGAGCAAGTTCTACCACGGACAAGTACTGCAATACGTCATATCGGATATGAGTACAAAGGCAATTCACGAAATATCTTGAATTTGAGTCAACATCTACGCTATGTAAATTACTTACAGGATCAGTATCGTTAAACTATACATTTTTTATCATTTAAAAAATTAGTAGCTTTATTTAAGTATAAGATTTTATTTATATTTGTGTTCAAATAAATTTCTTTTGTTTCAAAGAATTTGGGCAAAGCTATTTTCTATAAAATAATTTAATTAAGTGATCCTTACTTGTTTAATAACTTAACTTAACATTCCTCAAAACACGCCATATGATATTAAATTTACACTAAAAGCTCCCTCCCCTAATACGTGTATATATTTTTTTTTATGCTGGCGTGTGCTGAGATAGTTTTCAATTCATAGCGATTTTACGACACAGTGAGTGAATATAAAGTTAACAGGCTTTTAGGCATTTTAAATGTGACTTTTATATTGAGTAATAAAAATAAATATATACTACGAATTATTTCAAAGTATTCCGATTATCACTTCAAATGTTAATTTCTGTTTCATGAGAGATACCATTTATTGGCGCCTAATAAGTTATAGCTAATGCCTTTATCGGAATTTAGCTTTGTTTTTAAAAAGTCAACGTTTTAGCGCTCTAGGATATTTAAAGATAACCCCACGCCTTCTTCCCTTATCTGGCTGCACACTTTGTTTTGGTGTAAAAAAGACGATTTAAAAATTACTAGCGCTTTTTAATTAAGCTCAACCGGTCTTTTTTTTAACGCTGTCGTTAGTTTTGAAAACAAGGCGATAGGGTAAAAAAAACTCCATCTCAACTTAAACTAATACATTCAAAATTGCTTGTTTTTTTAGATAAATATCAACAAAAAATATTTAAGTGTTATGGGTAAATCAATTATATCAGGAAACTGAACCAAGAATATGTTACGACTAAAAATTACTTTGAATTTTATATACAATCGGTAATATCGTAAATTTAGTATTGATATTTAAAGAGGTGCCTTCACACATACCTTGTTTCCAAAAAAATGATGATATTTTTTTCATATAAGCTAAAATCAGCCGACGCTCATAAACTCAAGCCATAAAGGAAGGCTGAAAAATAAAATGCTTTTTATAGTTTTTTTATCATCGCTCCTTCTACAGCATCCTGCTGTTGTGCCGAGCTGCATCTTCCTAATCCTTTTTACGATGAAATCGTAAGAACTTCTCGGAATAAAAAATGATCTTGACACACATTCTCTGCTTCTGGACTTAATGAAGTCCTCTCGTATTTACCCATGATAGTAAAACATGGAGAACGATTGGACTGCGATTATCATAGATTCTTGCATAATATATAATTGATTCAAGATTTAAATATTTTCTTGATAATTTTATAACAATAAATAAACTTTAATCGTTCAATTTTAAACTTCAAATAAATGACATTAAATGATGGTGAATTTTGAATCAAATTATTACAACTTATAATATAATTAAATTCCTGAAATATATTATTTTCAGTCTAATATTTGCCAAATTTTATCTTCAAAAAATAAATATTTATATTTCTGACCTTCAAACTTTGGGTCATTTAATTATTTCCAAACAATGATAATAATGAAAATTTCAAACAAAGGGTAAAATTTATTATGACATTGTAGAGATTTATACTAAAAAGACATAATTTATTAATATAAAATTCAATCATCTCAAAATAACGGTCGTAACAATCTTTGGTGTATAGTCCGTTTTAATTGCTTTTTCTAAAAAATTTTCCACGTCTTGTTTTCAAAGGTATTAATATATAAAATGAGCCCATTTTTAAAATTAAAATATATTTACAACCAAATCGTTTGCCCCTTTTTATGTGAATAAATCAAGGTTCGAAGGTTTTCAATAATTCCCTATGCATTTTACTTTGTGTTTTGATACGGAATACCGATAATTAAATTCGGTTGAAGAATTTTAGATGTAAAATAATAATTATATGTCAACATTATTTGCAAAATAAATACAAAACTTAATGAGTCGAATAAACATTAACCAGGTCGTGACATAACCAGTCATCGTAAATATTTTGAATTAATGGAAAAGCAATTTTGTTTTTGCAAATTTTTCACAAAATTATTCACAAATTTTTTTTTTATAAACTCTAAAATGAATTATGACGCCTATTTATGATGTTTCAGAAGAAAAAAAATTATTTCAATCAATATTCAATCAAATAAATATACATTAAATTAATTTAATGTTAATCGAAATATTCGATCTATGTGTCTAAAATGAATAATGACGCTTATATTTGATGTTTCAGAAGAAAAAATTTTTTTTGAATCAATTCAATCAAATAAATATACGTTCAACTAATATTGGTTGAATCAAAATATATATGTTTGTTAAAAACTAGCAATTAATTCAATATCTTTAAATTATCAATATAAATTCTTTAGATGCTTACATCTTCTTTTACCTGTTTGATTTTGTTTCGATTACCATTTCTTATTAGATTTCTAGGTCGTGATCGTAAATCCTTTGACTTTAAACAATATGCTCCCTGACATCTAATACAATGTGTGTAAAACTAAGTAATTCAGGTTATATTTAACTAAGTAATTCATGTAATATTTTTAATTTAAAAATTATTGTAGAACGATTCCTCCGGAACAACCGAACATATTATTGTGATATCATAAATTGTTTATTTTTTTATTACTATTTATTTTATAAAAATAAGAATAGAAGTATTTGTCTTCATTGTTTTCCATTTTTGTATATTTTCATTGTTAAGTTTCGCCCATTATTCTCATTACAATATTAAATGTAAAGGCATGAAGTATTAGAGACATAACGTGAAATATGTTCTGACTTTTCTTTATTGTTTATTGATAAACAACTGAAATTTATCGTATGACCGAATAACATGCCACACAATTGAATTCAATAATGGCATAACTAATAAATAGCTTCAAATACTCAATCAATCATTACAATTGCCACATAAAACGTTAGATAAAAAATCTATTAAATTCGTTCATATCAACTAATGTAAATAATCTAGTAAATGTTTAAAATTTAAGTAGATATTTGATTACAAATTAATTGAGTAAATTTTAGACTTTATTGCCATTAAATTATTTAAGTGATCTAAAGAAAATCAAAAGTTTTGCAACATATTTTATGGCCATTTTTTTGTCAAAATGAAAATACAAATCAATAACAGTCCATTCTTATTTTATGACTATCGTGGCGTTTAAATATGGTAATTTTCAGTTTATTTAGTTAGCTCCAATATAATTATAGCAGCGTTTGTTTGGTTCGATAATGAATCGCCTAAAGAAAGTGCGTTGTAAATCGGTCATTCTTGCTCCACAGGCCTCAGCGGCGATCACTTCAGGTTCGACGGGAACGGGGACGGGCCCGCACGGTACAACATCATCCACTTCAAGCAGGTGTCGCCGGGGAAGCACAGGTGGATCAAGGTGGGCGAGTACCTGGAAGGAGAGCTCAAGCTCAACATGACAGGTGAGCGCCCCGCGGTGACGCAGGGGGTGGAGCGGGACTCCTCTCGTAATCTCGTCTTGCCCCCCAGGGAACATGTACGATCTTATTAAATATACAAGCACAAATATTATTTTATAAAGTGCATGCATGTTTCAACCCTGTGAGAAAATAATTTAAAATGCAGCATTACGGATGTTTTTGAAATATCCCTCGCTTTGCTACAAAACTCTTTTTTTTTGTAAAGCAAGTATTTAGAATCAAATTTTTTTCCCAAATAATTTTTTTATCTTCAATCTTTATACTTAAGGCCAAATAATACTTAATATTTTGAACAATTCAATATTAATTCTGAGCCTTTGTTATATAGATAAAAAAAAATCATGAAAACAATAAATTATCTTTGACTAAAACTTTAAATAATGTAATAACAATCTAATGAAATTATCAAAAATAATCTTTAAACTGACATCATATCTCAAAGATTCAGAATTACTTTCTATTTTTTCTTTCTCTCGCTAGAAACTAAGATAGATCAAACATGCTTTTTATTTGTATTTCTGAGGTCTCAAAAATAGCTAGGGTGAAAGAAAACGAATAAAATTTTATTTTTAATTAAACGGCCGTTAAACACTGATGGCAATCACTCTGGCAGATCGCTTTGTCTGGGTTTTATTTTTTTCATAAAGAAAAAAAGTTCATATGTCTTTAATATGGCTTTAACGGGAGGTTGTCAATTTTCATTTATTTACAAAATATATATTTTTTATTATATATTACCGAACCTCAGGCACCAGGCTGTCGTTCACAAAATATTTCAATTAATATTTATAATTGTAAAATTGTCCAATCGCTTTCAAAAAAGTGGTGTCCCTGAAAACGCGCTTGAATTAATTAATATTCATGAATTTAATTAATTGTTTGAAATAAGTTGACGTTTTCTGATGAAAATAGTAATTGTTATATTAAAAATATAAAAAAATTATATAAATATTTTGTGTAGTTAAAACGTTCTTTCCTTATTCCGAAAAAAGTTATTTTTAGAAATATTAATAAATCTTACATAAATTTTAATAACGGATTGGTTTGTAAAGAATATAAAACTTCTGAGTAAGTAAGTTTCGGCAAAAGACTATGTTTAGTTGTACATTAACTTAATTTTAGTTTTGTTGTATTTAACTGGTACCCTGCGTAAGGAAAAAATCACAATGGTTTTTTTATATTATCATTTAACTAATTATCGTTGCATACGAACTAAACTATTTCACCTAAAAGTTGTATGATTTAGCGACGTAGAAAATAAGATATATTATTCACTTTGAACTACCAACACAGTACAAAGTTACATCCAACTAAATATAGCTTCCATATTATGGACCGGACGTTAGTAAATATGTACATTTGTAAATGAAACATGAATATTCATGAACCTTTCTGCTAAATCCGTTTGCAGAAGTAAACTTTCTAGCCCTTTAAATCTGCTTATGAATATAGTTTATAAACAAATGTATTGAATGAAGGTAATTACGTTAAAAGGCAACGTTGTAAATACTAATATTTTTTTTAAATCTTGAAAAATATCATGCGTTCATAAGTGTATTTTTTTATTTTGCATAACACAAAATATATTTTAAAAAAAAATATTATTTAAAAAATAAAATATTCAAATATAGAATATTTTTAAATTCCGATTATATTTGTAGGTTTATCTGTTCTTCGTCAAACCAAATCTATAAAACTTCAAACACAAATTTAAAATAAATAAATCCCCCTGTTTCTTTCACATTTAAACTTAACTGTGTACAGTTAAATAAAAGGTCACGGGTATGAAAGTGTAGCGGTCGGTGTCAAAATCGAAACAAATGAAGATTTTTATTTGAATTAATTTAGAGCCCCCAGCACACGACGCGTCAGAGAATCTCCGACACCCAACCAGTAACCACGTTTCCTTTTATATTGTTATTCTATCTTGTTCATTAATAAATTGAACACGCAAATATTTCGCCAGCCTTTTGATCAACACATCAACATATCATCGGCGAAAAAAGCTTAAATTAAAACTTGCAACAAACTCAGGATACACCCGATCAGACGTCAATCCGACTGACGCAGAAGCACAAATACCGACACGTCGCAGCTCGCCCCATCAATCTCGCTGACGGATTGCGATTCACAATATTTCAACTGTCAGGCTGGTTTTTTTTTCTCGCAGAAATCCAATTCAAGCTGAGCCAGCCCAAGCCCCCCGAGTCCGTCTGCAGCCTGCCGTGCGACCAAGGCCAGGCCAAGCAGTACGTGGAAGGCGAGAGCTGCTGCTGGCACTGCTTCAACTGCACCCAATACCAGGTAACACAATCCTTCTACACCCAACTGACAACCGGCAACAATATATTACCACGAGGCACTTTATTCTCCCTTTTTTTATGAGACCCACGAAGAGTTATTTACGATTTCACAAAAACGTATTTTTGCTTGTGTATTTATAGCGACACAACCTGCAACCAATTTGCCATTAGCTCTTGACCAATGTCACCTCTTTTTGTGGTTTAGTCAAGGTAAATTGCCCAAAAGAGGTCGCAATTAACAAATTGTCAGTTGATCGCAGCGTGTGTAAAGGACTTATCTGACCCATCACAGTTCGTTACTAAAAGTTGAGACTTTGTGTGAGACGTGCTCGTGTACTGCTCATCAATTATAAGACATATGAATATAAAATTTAGCTTTAATATTCCATGTTATAATTCTAGTAGATTTTATAAAATATCATTGCATTTCATTGCTGTTCATCGCACATAGAATACATAATTCAGTTTTAGAAATAATTTATTTTGTGGTTTACGTAATAAAGTTCCTTACATTGTTTTTCTATTTCAAAAGTTATTCGAGGCATTATTAAGACTAGAAGTAAATATGAATACTTAAATAGACAATTTGTTAAATAGCTCCACTGTGCCGAAATTAAAATATTCCACTCCTTTCGGTGTAATATCACATCTTTGAAATAAAATTTGTTCACACCTCTCTAATGAGTATTTTTTTATGTTAACTTACATATTCTCTTCATGCTGTAATTATTAATCTACAGTAAATTATATGAATCTTAATATACTCTAAATATAAATTATTTATAAATTAATTATACTAATTACTATTAAATAATTTATATTGTTATTTAAAAACTTAAAAAATACCGAAACTAATAATAGCTCTTTATCATAAAGTAAATTATAATTTTGATTGAGTATACATTACAGTAAGATGAAAATGTTCAAAGATATAATTAAATTAATAATTTCCGCGCTTTACTTTGGGACTCCGTAATTTTATTATATTTAATGTGATCAAAGGGTCTATTTACAAAATTACATTAAGCACTCCTTGGACCTACGATCGTCTCCTAATTTTCAGTTTTAACTCTGCTATACGATAAAAATAATACAGTGACATTAAATTTACGTGAAATTTAAATAATTTTTAATAGTTAATCCGTAATAATAAGTTTCTTAATTGACGATTTGGTCTGTAGTATTTCATTGTAATTATTTGATTTAGACCAGACCACATCTAAGAAGCAAATCATTTACCATGAAATTAATTTTCATGGCACCTAATTGGCACATTGTGAAAACAACTTCAAAACGACCGGATCGTGATACGCTTCATTGGATATCGTGGAATATTGACTTTAATTAAGCGTTCAGATTGGAAAATTCATTCAGGACCATCCCTTAATTTGTACGTATTTGCCTTAGAACACTTTTTTCGCATTTAAAATTGCTCCCGCAAATTGGTACAGTTGTGAAATTTGCGTTTTATTTACCTTCGAATATTCCTTAATAATTTTGTTATTTGGTTTTTTTTCATGTTATTAATATATATATATACCCGGTCGGTTGTCCGTAGATTCGCCACCCCCAAGATGAGACACAATGCGTGCTGTGCCCACGTGGCACGGTGCCTGACGCGGGGCGAGTGCGCTGCCGTGACATCCCCGAAGTCTTCCTCCGCCCTGGCTCCAGCTGGGCCATAGGAGCCATGGCCCTCAGCTCCACTGGCATCTTGGTCACACTGTAAGTAGCCTTCACCCTCCTTACGTTTATAAACCATTTCACGGGCATACATTAACAATATATGTTTCCCCGTTTAAACCTAGAAGCCTTAACTATTTTTTTCATTTTTATCACTACTAGTATTTTTGATGTCAGAATAACTGAAAAATTTTCAACAAAACATAGTAGGTAATGAAGCTATATTAAAATCCTCACCATAACTCATACTTGTAAATCATTGAAAAAAAAAAACCTGTTTAACTGCAAAAGTCCATTATTTCAGAAAACATCTAATTTTCACAGTGAAACAGTGCTTTCAACATCTGAAATCCCGCATTTTATATTTACAAACGTCGAATTTGGTCAAATCAAAAATTTAACATATTTATTTTTATTTACTGAATATAAAAACGATTCTAAAAATACTTAAATCAAAAAGGCAGGTGCTAAAAATTAGCCGCGAGACCTCGCAAAAATTACAAGTTTATTTATCGCCAGCCTCCGCCAGCACAGGTCACACATCTGGTCAAAAAATTGCCATAAAATAAATTATTTGTAGAACCCCACTCGACAGGGGGGCGTATTGTAGCCGGAAATTTATATTTTAGCCGAATAATATTTTCACACAATGAAACATTGTACCCTCGCTGATTTAAAAAAATTCAGCAAAGCAATTTATTATTTTGGGATGTTTATTGTCCAGGCTTTGGGGAAATTGTAGCTATTGTTTTGGTTAAGTCCGTATCATCCCTCACTAAGTGGTAAAAAATTAATAAATAATCGATACCTTTTAAGGTATCTAAATATTTTGCAATTTATTACGTTCATATTAGTACTGTTATTTGATGACGGTATTTTTAAACACTCCTTAATTCAATAAGGGGCAGGTTTTTCATTGACAATATTTTTTCATATATTTTTTAGTGTGTAATCTAATCTGTGTACCGAAATATCATTATTTCATTTTACAGAATATAATCATGGGCAGTAAAATACCATTTGTTAATAATTGTTTAAAGTATACCCAAATATTAGATTATCCGACATATACATATAAAAATAAGATTTATTATTCAAAAGTAACAATATGTACACCTTCACGACTAATATTACATGTAAATATAGTTTTGGTTTGAACGAAGAACTATGATACAATAATTTTTGTCTAGGTACGATATTATTCATATAAATTTTCAACATTTGAATATTAAATTTCAATGCACTGTAAATTTTTGAAATGCACAAAATTAAACTGAATCATTTAAATTCAATACTGTTTGACTAACTAAATTAATTTAAAATTTTGTATTGCTTTAATTTTATAAAATAAGATTCTACGACATAGTATCAAAATTCTTTGTAGGTTAATAATTTTATTTGCATCCATTTTCACGCTAATGCTTACAAGCAAATAATTATTTTACCTGTGATTTAATACGGTGATTTATAAGCTATTTTCTTTGAAGATGAAGTTTTAACTAAGATTTATTATTATTTGACGAATGAAAAACGGTGGGCATCAATGCTGCTGGCAAATTGGCAAATTTTTCCACCTCCGGCGTCATGAAGCACTTCCGGCATTTTGAGAATTACAGCACTGCGGCGGTGTGCGGCGGCCATGCTGGAAATTATATCCCAATCACCCGTTATTGGATAATGACGCGAGCTGCAAGGGCATTTGTTAATTACACAGCCGCCTGGACAAATAGCCGAATGGAATTAATCAAAAGCACGCCTGATCTGATAATTATAACGTCAACGTCATCGATTATTACTGTTTTATTTGAATAATCGAGGGGCTGAAAACAATAATATTACAGAAATGTTTTCATGGTTATTATCAATTTTTATTCTATTCTTGCATTTCATTGTCATTTTTTTTTGTTAAAATATATTCAAAACACATTCATTGATAAAATATACAAACAGTGCTTAAATAAAGTAGTCAATAATGCGAATTTTCAGAAAAATAATTAATATATCCACTTTATTAAAATGAATACCATATGTTTATATCTTCTTCACTGATTTTGAATACACTTTTATTTAAACAATCGTTCATTTATAACAAATTAAATATAAAGAATATTCCAATTTATGTACAGTAAAAATATGAAGTATATTTGTTTGAAATTATACAAAAAACCCCTTCGCTTAAAAATCATTTTTTTAAGGTGGACATTTTATAAACGGTTTTATTTACTAAGAACGGAGTGGCTCTTTGTAATACAGCAATATTTTTATTAAGATACTTATAGATAAGATGATGATACTTCAACCATTTTACAACAAAGATGAATTAATTTTTCAATGTGCCAGTTTTATTTTTATAAATGTATAATAAAGAATCTTCTAATTTTTATATTTTCACAGTTAATTAACTATTTTTTAAGAAATCCTCATTTTATTTCTATTAAAAATGCTAAGATAGGTTAATTATAGTGACTTATTGACTGTTATAAAATTTTATTGTTTTATTAAGTAAAGAATCTAGTTTATAATCTAATTTACTTAGTATATTTCAACCGTGGTAGTAAAATTTTCCATGTAATATTCATAATTCTGATTAAGCCTTAGGTAAGTAAAAATCTTTACCGGTTAAATCATAGGTTCCCAACCATTTATTGACCACAAAAAAAGAAAAAAAATATTTCAACGCCCCCTTTTGCGCGAAATAACAGTTATAATTTTTTTTTGTATATTATTCATTGCTGCCCAGGTAAAAAAGTTTTTTTGATCATTGTCTCATTTTTTTGATCATTTTCTCGTTTTTTTGTGAAAAATCTACTGCACAAATCAAAAAAATTTCAATGCAAAAAGTTGGACCCGCCACCCCTTGGAAAGCTCCAGCGCCCACTGAGGGGAGGTACCGCCCCCGTTGGGAACCTATGGGTTAAATTATTAAAGATAAATGTCAGTCACTTTAGCAAGGGTAAGAAGAAACTAGAAAGTGATATTTTATTGATATGAACCAGGAACTGATTTAGAACTCCATTTATATTAATGTTCAATTGTGCTCTCAGTAGCTTAAGAATACATGCTACATTTCGCTCTTGGTTACATTATCTCGCAATTCAAACGTACATCTCTACCTTAACCGTGAATGATAGAGTTTTATTTCTTATCGATTCCATATTACGCCCTGATTCGGTTTTCCAGCACACATCACCTCATTGTTAAAGTATAAAGTTCACCCCCGCGCCTCGTTCATCCCCGTGTAGTTCAGGATTCACCCTTGCGGGAGCGAGATAAAAAACCAATCGCTAGGAAATGAATCGGAAGACCGTCTCCCTCCCCCGCCGTCTTGCGTTGACAACCGATAATACCACGCCAATATTTATGAGCTCGAGTCCTCGGTAGGTTCTTCGGTGAGATTGCTCCCTAAATGGATTGAGGCGCAATGAAAAATCCTTTTCAGGGATGATTACTCCAATCAACTGTGAAATGCAGTGGCCCAGCTAAATAAAATCAAGTCACTGGGTAATAAGATTTTTATCTCTCTATCTACGAGAAAAATCAGTATTCTTCATTTGTGTAGACTCATTAAAGTTTAATTAGCCGCAGACAATCTCAGACTTTCAGTCGCCAGCAACTCTCAAAGTTTCTGCTAACTTTGAGACCTTTGATGCTATTTTTAGAGAAACTTCATTCAAATTTCTTTAAAGAAACTTCTGGTTTTTCATTGTTGGTAATAGTGAGGTAATTCAAAAATTTGTGCGAACCCAGTATGAATTCAAATATTTGTTCAAATATGTATAAATATTTTTAAAAAATTACTTAAAATCTAAAAGTAATCTAAACAACTATAGAATTATAGTTTAATGATCATTAGAATGAAAATAAAATGAAATATTTTATTACCAATGAGTTGTAAATTTTTTTTTGATAAAACATCAATAAATAAAATTTTAAAAACCCGATAAACCTAATTTTACCTTATGCTTATCAATTATAAATAAAAATACCACTTTTTAACTTTTATAAAAATAAGATGTCTTGTTAATAAAAAAAAGTCTATAATTTTTCTTTTTATAAAAATTTACAGTTCAGAAAAATCACATACTCAATATCTGAAAAATCAATATGGGTACAGTTGTCACTAAAGGATCGTTATTTTCTTTCCACCACATCTCTCGTCCTGCGATAAAGAAGTTACGATGTGTCTGCTAGAAGATTTAGCCAATAACGCGCCTATGTTTTTTTTTCAGATTCGTGTCACCTTAGCAAACACTTGTCGAGTGATTTTCTCGTTCCTTTATGTGTGTATCGCACTTCTTTTTATAGTGAGAATATTGATCACGCAATTTACTATACGTCCTTTTTAAAGTTTATAATGGATACCTTCATACCAGCATCAAAATAATTGAAAATGAAACCCCAATTTGTGCTGTAGCAAAATAATTACAGTAAGAACTGATATGGTCAAATTTATGTTAAGCAATATTCAAAAACAACTGTGCGTTTTGACGGAGATTTGAATTTTTCAAATTGACGCCTTGCAATAAACAAGATCCTAAATCAGCATAAATAACACTTCGATACTTAATTTCATTTCATATCATGTATGAACATATTTATATTCCTGTAAATGTACGTAACAAAGTGAAATACTTTGGCTTTAATATTGAAGAAAAACAACATTTCCGTTTTTAAGGCAGAATCTAACAAGGCTTTTATTTAATTGAAACTAATTATCAATGACGTGAATACAGTGTGAGCGTTCAGTTATATTCATGTATGTAAAGTTTGTCGGTAGTGATTACACTGTAGAGATTAATTTCGATGAAGCTCTGCTACGCCGTACCTCGCTAAGTCATGATAAAATATTCAATCGCTACATTTTGATGTTTGAACTTGTATGGTTATATTAACACAATATTTAATAAGCAATTAATCTCAATTTGTATTACATTATTAATTATAAATTCTATACTTACGCTTCCAACCAATTAGTCAAAGAAACTAATTAATAATATTCTCGTGTTATATATGAAAATTATGCGCATAAAATCCATTTTATTTTAAAACTTAATATATTCAAACTTTATAACTACAAAGTTTGACCATAGTAACTATGTTTGATCATTGTAATCCCATTTTTTTTAGCATAGGAATATCAAACATTATTGTTTACATGCAAGCATCATTATTTTTTTGTCCAACCCCTCGTCATGTTAATCTCTACGAGAGGCAGTATCTGCCCGGCGTGTTATTCATTTGAATTCTCCCATTACACTTATCACATTGATTAATATTTGGAGCCGTTGTCTCCCCGACATTTTGTATCTAATGTTGTAATATAACTTCCCTCGAGTCCATTTCTCATCCATATTTTCAACGATGCCATTGGCCGGACTCCTCCGCTGCTATATTTCATTACTTGCGGTAAGGGATTTTGTATGAAATATACTTGAACTTTATGATTTGTTGATATACCTACCATATTTATTACGAGATTAATCCAATATTTTAGGTATAAGTTTAACATTCTGACCCATAAATAAATAAAGGTTGAAATAAATAATAAAATCAAGCGATTGTTTAAATGTGAAGACAAATAATTAAAATAAGAAAAATATATTTTCATTTTATATATTATAATGTTGGCAAAAAACTAAAAGAAATATTGTTAATAAGTGCCCATTTCTATAAAGAGACAGCTTCTAACTGAGAGTCTTACAGCGCCTGCCCATGATATCTGAAGGGTGATAGAGCTTTGAAATATTTCAACAACTTCATAAACCGTTAAATATTATATACATTTATATATCGGAGTACAATCAAATAATTTTTATATATATAATCAGCAGGTGACATTAAAATTTTCATCGTAGACCACTTGCTGTTGCTTCCTTCTCGGTGGTTTTTTTTTTAAATCCGACACTTAAAATGATTTGTGACCGCGGTCTAACGAGCCTTGTTGATTTAATGCTTCTCATAGTAAAAATAGATGTTTCATTTTCCAACCTTGCGCTGTTTTATGATGTTTTTTTTTACTTTTATACTTTTTTTTCATGCGATTTCTTAATCGAATTACTTAATTACATTCTTTTCACTCACCTTAAGAAGCGGTTTAAAAGTTACAGTGGATCGTCCACCCTAACCAAATGTTCAAAGTTCACAATTGTAAGCAACATACGAGACCAATTTCCGCATGTGCTATATCAGGCAAGATTCGGCTGTTTTCACCATTGTTACTACCCCTTTAACCAACCCCTGTTAGAAGGCCTGCTGCCCTAGTTCGAACGACTCACGCAATATTCATTCTGAGGAATCCTAAAATTAGAATGTGAAAACGATTTATTTATCCAAACTCTTTCAAAAAAAAAACTAATTACCACTGATTCTTTGAAATAAATCTTGCCCTGCTTTATTCTTTCGTTTATTATACAACTTATACTAAAATAATTTACTACTTGTATTTCCATGTTGACATTTAATATTTTAAGGTGGTTCATAACACATTCGTATATTAAAGCCATACAATTATTTAAGGAAAGTAAATAACTTTTCTCTTACAAAATAATTATTTAAAAACTCAGTGACAAAATGTTCATTCAAGCTTGGCTTTTCAAAAAATAAAAAACTATTATTAAAAAAAAATAATAATACTTTCAATTCTTAGTGCATTAATTCTGCATCGTGTCTATTAGTGTCTCCTCTTTTGTAAGCGTATAATTTAAAACTTCAGTTACGAATATTTTTTATAACATTTAACAATACCCGGATATAATATCAGTAATATATAATGTACAGTAATAGTAACGTCATCGATAAATATATATGTAAGATTTTTAAGGCTAATCACGAATTTAATATATAACTTATTTGGATTCTGTCATTAACTTTGATTATAAACCAAAGTAGTTTATTATACAATATGTTATTGGTTTCAAGATTGATATTTGAAGTATTTGAATTTTAGCAAATAGTAAACTCGGCTGTAATGAGTATTGGGCTGAGTAATATTCCCGCTGCGGTCTCTACAAATCACCTAATCTCACACTGCCATAAATCAATACCATTGATTTGCGAATTTTGCCGAACGAAATCAACTATTCAGCGCCGTGTGTTGACGTTTCAACACTTTACTCTAAAATATTGGCTCGACTGAAATACCCGCACCCGCGCTTTACGGTCTATCTAAAAAATATGTTTTTGCACCGATTTGTTCATTCGTGGGAAATCCTCGTCGAAATTTACAGCTCTGAATGAAAAACGTATTGTCTAGAACAAAGTTTTCAATTGTTGTTAGTTACAAATAGGTATTTTTCCACTGCTTGTTGTTGACTCTAAGTCTTATTTTAATTAACTTGTTACACTTCAAAAATAAATTAATCTATTAAATTAACATCCAACTTTCGGTACACGTCTGTCAGTTTTCAAAATTTACGTTAAATATTTATTTTTTAACAGTAGAAGGAGACAATCTCCTTTAAAGGTGATTTTTTTGTAAACTGTCCAACAAGTTTAAAAATTAAGCTTTCCCAAAAAATTATACTCTTTCTATTGAACTAGTAAAATTAACATTAACTTATAATTAACGAAAAATAATAGGTAAGCAGGTCACTTTTACTTTGTATTTATATATTTTTTTAATGATTCTTTCACTGAGAACTTTTAAGATAAACCAACCAGGAGAAGCTTCCATGAGTCATCGGGTTTTCACTTAGTGGCATACCCAGAAATTGTTATTTAATGAGTGTTATAATGTTCAAATGATGCATAATAGGTTCAGTTGTTGGAGAAAACTAGTGTCGTTAGCCGTTTGGTTTGGCTAAAATTTAATTTATATGCATTCAGCGTAGAGTAAACCGATTAATATTTTAAATAAGTAAAATAATTGAGTGATTATGATATAAATTTTTATTGGTGACCGGTTTCGCCAAACTGAGTTTGATAATGCCAACGTTACAGACGTTACATTCTCAGAACTAAAATTGTGAATTTGTCTATCGCAATAATTGGTATTACCCATGATGAAGAATTGGTGTTACATAATCCAACAAATTGAATTACGTACTTTTTAAATTAATACCTTATGTTTATTTTTACTGTTACGTGTAGCTAAAACACAAGTACCCCGTTGGAAAAATAAATGAATTTAACCCTTGCATTTAAAGCAATAGATTGTAGTGAAAATCGAAATAATTTTTCATATGTTTACTATCAATTACATCCGCACCAAATATCTTGCAAAACCTGACGGAACAATCGATCTTGCCGTGCAGAATTTGCTTCCATTCTTAGAATTAATTCAGTGAAAGCGTCCTTTAGTGGATTCAGATTAAATGCTCAAGTCTTCTCAGCGGCGAATGCCGTTGGCTGGGTGCTTGGAGCATGTTCTTCGTAGATCCTTCCAGGAGACGAGAAGTGATCTTATTAGCATAAATTAGCAATGCCTCGAACCCTTTTTACACGCTATCTCAGCCATAAGATACCGGTGCACCAAATTAACACAATATAAAAAAATCCCCTGGTTTTTTTATTTATACATGTTTTTTTTATCTCTTACTTATTTGAATGCTTCAAAAGTACTTTAAAGAAATTAATTCACTTCAAAGTAAAATATTGGCGGCCTGAGATAAGTCGTGTTGTATAACGGGTAAAAGAAATTAAATGATGTTATGAAATACGATATGTTAAAACCTCTACATATTTTAAAAGGATTTTTGATGGCGTATATTTGCATAACACATATTTAAAATAAAAATATTTTTCTTTTTTAATGTAAATAAACGTTTATTTGTTTATTTCCATTCGTTTTGACTTGTGTTTTATCAAAGATATGTAAATTTTTATTGAAACATAAATTTATGCTCTGTTGATATTCAAAAGTTGGAATCAGCGATCTTAGCTCCACTTCTAAAAATATATGTAAAATGGCGGATTAGAGGCACCGCAATAAATTAGATAGCTTCCCGTGTAAGCCCGTCTTCGCTCTGAGTGCAAAATTCCGGAGCCGCGCATCGTGACTGTGATGGAACGCCCCTCGCGGTTAAGCTTTAATAGTTTTGTCTTCTTGAGACGGATAACTTCGAAGATTTCAGACTATGCCTATCAAACACCTCTGTTTGGTCACAATAAGTAGTCGATTACAAATATCTACGGGCTATATTTGGCCACTTGCTTGTATGTCAGCAGTGTACTTTCCCGTAGGCTACATTTAGTCTTCCGGGTTATATTAATCACAATTTAATTCAAATTAGAATTTTATGAATGTGCCTGATGAAGATTTCGGTATATCTTTATTCAGCAGGCAGAGTCGTGGTGTTGAGAAATTTTAACGAAAAGAAAGAAGAACACATAGAAAGGAGAAGAATTTAGGGGATCTAATAAAGACAATTTAAGAAGGTGGATTCGCTGTAAATTGTATTAAATTGAAACTGGGATAGCGGCTCGACACCGACAGCCCCAGTTATTTTGAATAGAATTTCTTTCTACATTTTACTAAGGAGACTAACCCCAGAGTTGATTTCTTAAGTGTGAAAAACGCCTTTTTTGTTTTTAAAATAGGCTTTTATTTTACCTTACATTTATTTCTTGCAACCTCATTACAAATCTTGGACAAGTTGAAATAAATTAAACTTTATAAAGCTTTTTTTTTTAAATGAAAAAACGGCTAAATTATACAAAGTTAACATTACGTTTTTAAAAAAACAATTATGATGCCGAAAAAATTCAATCAATTTTTTTTTATTTTTAAGAATTAGTACTAATAAAAATATTTTGCGCACAAGGTGAGAGTTTTGTGTTCTTATATTGTTATACTAAACAAAACCAAGCTCAAACCACACCAAAGATAATTTAATATAACAAAAATAAATGAATAAATTTAATACTTTAAGAATTATATCATGATTATTTTTTATAATAATATTTTATTTATTTTACCAGTTTCAATCGATAATATAAATCTGATCTCGAATTAGATCTAGTATCAGAGATGTATTAATCTTGAATGACTACCCTGTAGCGTTCACTTGGTGTGATTAATATCGCTTCACCTGCAGACAAGCTGTACCCGCGCGATGTATCAGCCCAGCATGATTAATCACCAGATGTCATCGCACCATATCGGAGTATGCTGCTCGTGCAGAATCCACTGAATGATATGACAATTTATCATATCTGATTAATAGAATAATAGACCTCTCAATCAGTAATCCCAACTTTTTTTATAGTTTCACACTATCATGACTGACAGCAACAACTCTAGGCCTGAAATACTAGAATTATAATATTTTATAAAAACTATAGATTTACGTAGAAGTGATTATTAATCAGTGTCGCATTTCATTTATCTATTGACCTTAATAAATATTTGAAACTCATAAAACCGTTTGGAATTATTGCGATCTTTTTTATTATCAAATAATATTACATTCCACTATGACACTGTATTAATAACACTTGATACTTTGAGCCACGAATATTCAAAGCAATTATGCACTTACCCCAAATTTGGGATAAGCTTATCATACCCACCCTTCTCCTCGAACTCCCGAAATTACATCAGGCGAACTTACTACCGGGGAAAAGTTCGTGTCTTCAGTCTACTTAATTTTGTCACACAACCTTGTCTTTCATTTGTTTTTGTCATAATAATCACAATGTTATAAAAAATAAGTATAAGGTTTTTTTTATATGGTATTATCTTTTATAACAAATAAAACATGGAACATAAAAAAACCTAAAATCTTATTGTATTTTAGTTTAAGTGTGACATATTTCTTGGCTTGGTGTGTTATCTAAAATAAATTCCAACTAGAAGTGATTTCACGGCATAATGCTATTGTTTCAAGCTGAGTACAACATAGTCCTTTTCAGAGAAAAGCCTAACTAACACTCCTTGTAAAACCCAAAAAGCACAAACCCTTGTTGGCCCAAACGACAGCTGCATTGGTATTTAAATGATATATTTAATTACTTATTTTCAGTAATGTCTTATTTTATACGCCATGTAAGTTTATAACGCAACAATTTTTGGCATATACTTTTTCATAATTGTACCTTACAGACTTAATTTAATTTTTTTTGACTTTTATCATTTAAAATTCTTCCGTACGCGGATATTTATACAGCCTTAAAAACTGCGGATAATGTGCTTACGACGCTAATACAATATTGTATCTAGATATTTCTTTCGTGAACTGTTTTATAGAAACATTTTGATATAGTCTACATAACTTAATGACTATGAATATATCAAATGATAATCAAATTCAGACACAAATAGTTTTATATAGCTTCTGCAAATAAAAAATTACATGGCAAATTTTGATTTATGGTGAATTGAAGTGTATGAATATTTGGTGGAAATTTGGACAGATATTGTACCGTGCAAAAAATGTGTCAATAATGAATAACATCAATAATATTTAGTCCCAAGAAACTCATCGAATTAGAAATAAAAAGCACTTAAATAAATAATGATTTATTATACATGTGGCGGCGTCTTCGTTTCAGTCGCTGAATATATAAAATTATGATTTAAAATCGAGCCTCCAGTAAAGATAATAACGAAAAGTTTTATGATATTTTCTTTATTATATATTTATTTTATGAATCCGTAAGGATTGAAAATATTATTTTTATTATTCAATAATGTTGAAGACATATAGAAAAAAACTATCCTTATTGATTACGTTTTACATCTAATTGTTCTATGAAAATTTTCATAACAAAAGAGTAAAACAGTAGAGTGTGTGGTCCTTACTGTAATTTACTGTCTTCCTTTCAGCAAATCCTTCTCAGAGAGTGGCTTAAGGCTAATAATTTCAGAGTAATACTACGCTAGCTTTCAGGATAAGGGTAATTACAGGAACTTTGCACGCGACTAGCGTTTCCAGCATCCTCACTTCCATTGACCACACAGATAAGGATGATCCAGTAGTTTGTAAGAATGCCGTGCCCAGTCACAAAGAACTCAACTGTGAAGGAACACCGCAAGTACATAATGAAAATAAAAACCCATCTTTAGAATAATTTAATCGATGTGAGTGTGCACATATACATTCAATATAATAACGACAAAGTGAATCTTATTTAAGCATTCCAGACTGTGAACATACATATTAATTTATAATCCGAAACTAAAACTGCTTATTTTTATTGAATCTTACTCGTTACTTCATTTATTTTTATTATCAACAATGTGCCACATATTAATATCTATCCTTATCCTTCTTGTAAAACCCGACGACCAAAGCTCCCGGGAGTTCGCCCGAGGTCTTCCCCGCCACGGCTGCGCGCAGGTACATCTGCTTTCAGGAACATGTTATTTTTACCAACAGCAACCTTAAGTAAAGCCACACAAAAGAAGGCCACTGAACGGCAGATGCGGAGATGAGAATTTACCCTCATTTTATTTTCCTAGGCAATACGAAACGAAATTGGTGTTTTCTTTTAATTATAAATCGTTTACCTCATATAAGGAACCCATTGAATTCTACTTTGTCCAACGAAAATTTGCGTCCCAAAGGTTTACAAGGACATAAAAGAGATAAATATAGGATATTTTATACATTTGCGAGACGAGTAAACAATGTATATGTATATATATTTTTAAATAAACTGAATTAATGATCTAAATATTTTGTGATTTCAGTGGCTTAGTTTTTTTTTATAGAAGTATATGAATGAAGAGGCATTAACAACTTTTCAGAGAGTAGTATTGATTTTAATAAACTTAAATAGATCACTGTAATCATATGATAAACAAATTTGGATGCAATAATAATTTATCTTTTATAATGTATAAATAAAATTTTAATGTTTTGGAAAAACTCATTTACTCACCTGAAAATTTATACATAGTTTTTGTAAATGTATTGATACTTGAATATTTATGTAATTATTTTATATCGTGGCATGCAATAGTATCTGAGAAAACTTTCAGCTCAGTAATAAGCGCCGTAGGGGTTGTAATAAAGCTATGGAGACACTGGGTTCAAGAAAACCTATTATTAGTTAATGACTGTTCCACAAACTTTATTTAACTCTTCTGGAGTAAGGTATTCCTCTGCCTTATGTATGAGTCATATTATTTCTATTAATTCTTTATGGGCAGGTCTTAGGGGACAACTTGTGCTCCACTAGAACCGAGACCTCGAACCACCGACCCGTGCGATCACATTTTCCAGGCACATGTAGTACGTTGTATGTATTTCTATGAAAATCAAGCTGGAAAAAATATTTTATCCACCTTAATACGGCAATATTATTCTTTTCTTGTTAACCTTTATATAAAATATCTATTATTACAAATCTTCTCAGATGTATGGATGTGGTAGAGCGTCATATGATGTTATTATAATTAATAACATTGATCGACTCCGATGAGGGTTTATACAACCCTCGCGTGTTAAATTCAATCTACCTAACAAAACATTATATTGTATCTAATTATACTTATTGCTTTGTTTATAGAATCAACAATCTGTAATATTCTATTTTACTACCCAATAATGTTTATCTTGATTAAGTCCAGTTACACACGAAATCTTTTTGTAAGAAAGATTGCAATCAAATGATGGATTCGGTTATCTGATTGATTCCCACCGGCTTGTGAGAAGCAATCTGTACAAAATCCTTTTTCAATAAAACGAATAGTTTACCTATCAAGAAATCCTAAATAAATTCATTGCGATTTATCACCGAGACCGTCTCAGCATTCCGCCGCTCTGCGGAAGTCTGAGGCTTCAAATACTCTTTTAAATAATTTTATTCTACAACAGATTACCTTAACATAAATCGTTTTTTATTATTTATTTTAGTGGTAGTACGAAGATATTACTTCGTTTCGTATTCACATTTTCTACGCGTCATTAAATAAGATGGATACTGCCTATTTCCATGTAATCATCTGATGTATCACCCGAGAGTTTTTAACCTTCCTTAACATTTTTCTCTCACATTTCATTCGCGGCCATCCTTCGACGTATATTTGACGTCGCCTTTAACTATACTCAGCGCAAACATTCTGCTTTTCTCCCATTCCCTTCACGCGGAAAACAAATTCTCGGGCATTATTTCAACGTCACTCGTCCCCTAACAATCCCGTAACAAAGCTGCTTTTCCCATTGTCAACCTATGTACATTATCCTTTATTCTAACGCGCTCCAAGAGAGAGAAAAAATGATGCGGTTTTATATGTTTTTACTTATTGTGGGCTGTTATTTTTACTGTTTGTTTTCTATGTTATATAATCTAAATAAAATGAAAAACGAGTAAGAAGTATTACATATGTTTTCGGAGTTAATATCTTTTCTTTCCGCCTACCTCTAGTTACGCCCTAACCACCTCGGCATACGGTATAAACATACGTGATAAGATTCTATATTATGAGAAAGAGAAATCTATATTATGGACTTATTTAGTTTCAAATGAGACTTGTAAATAAACGCTTTATCTTATTTCCAATAACCTCAGTTTTATGCCGTAAGTAATGTTAAGCTACAAATTTGGCACACGAGTGATTTCTTTTCTGCGTCAGTGTTAGCCAAGTCGTTAATCTCAGCGGTTAACTTATTATCTGATAAACCATTTTCCTTTGTGCTGTAAATCTAATTTTTATGTTTCCTTTAAATATAAAAAAGTAGTATCGAGTATTTCTCTTTGTGGTTTTGTTTTATTGATATTAATTTTATCGATTTATTATACAAGTATATATTTTTTTATTTTACTGTTATTTTATCGCTTTTATCGCAATATCAAATCAATATCAAAAATCAACAACAATATCAATATCAAAGTCACACAATTTTTAGAAACTTTAATTATCTTCATAATATTCCTTTCCGTTCTGGGAAAACACATAGATAAAAAAAATATCTATATTTACATTACATCGCTAAAATTTCCGTTGGAAAATTTTTCAATCATTATTTTTAATATGATAGTATTACTAATGAGTTGGTCAGAAATATTTTTATACCATCTACATATATTTGTGACAAAAATGATATCTAATTAATATAATAATTTCAAAACGAATAAAAACTTTACGTCGGTTAATTAAGAAGTTTGCATTATAATATTATACAGTTGGTACCATTTCAAATTTGGCCAAAGTTCCTTTAACTATTTTCATTTCATAGGACCGTCGCACCAGCTCCGAATTACCTAGGCGGCCGATGTGAGGACTGGGAAATCCAATAACAGAGTCGGACTACTCATAAGACTGCATGCCCGATACGCCTTATTGCATTTTACAGCGCAACCGATATGAGTCGCTGAAGCGCACTCGGCCGACTGTATCAGGTGACAGGGTGACGTCACCAGCCCCCAGCGTACTCTGTTCGTGAAAGTAATCTACACCAAACACAATGTTTCGGTTACCAAAAAACATCGAGCCCGTTCCTTTCAGCCCACCTACATTCGAGACGTTAAGATAACGATGCACGTAAGGTATTATTTAAATCACCTTGTTTTGTATGTGCTATATTAAACCTGCATTTTTTATTCACACGTGTTTATTGTGTATACAATATATGCCAGATTATCAATTCACGCGCGACATTGCGAGAATAAACTTTTGAGACATTTTTTAGAGTCACAGGTGCTTTGTATTGTATTAATATTCCGCGTGTGTCTAGTAAACCGTTCAAACTAAGAAAAAAATATTTTCATTATATTTTAGTGCCACTGGGAATAAATAGATTTTGATTGTGTTTCGTTTAAAAGCAATCAGCGGAAATATTTTTATATTAATAATAAGTCTCATTTTTCTTTCTTTTTTTTTTTTTTTTAAGAAATTGAAATGTAAAAAAACTACTGAATTAAAATAAAGTTAGAGATGAATATTTAGCATTAAATTTGAATGCTTATTTTCTAACGGAGCCCATCTGTCTCGGTGCATGACCGCGTCGTGTTCACGCCCAACTCGCGGCGGACACGGCCCCGTCCGCGGAGAACACGGCACTGATTGCTGGGCGGGGATCCGTGATTGACGGCTGTTGCTGTTGGAAACATCAGAGTGACTTTTTATTTTTCCCGGTCTGTAACATTGCATCAACGCGAATTGAAATTTAATGTTTTGTAAAATAATAACTTTAACTATTACATCCATGTTATTCAACGCGTAATTTAAAAATAAATATTTATATTTACGATTTACGCTTCATCTTTCGCATTAACTTAAGTTTTGTAAAATGATATAGATTGGTTTATTCTACTGATTCTGAAATATAATTCTAACTCTCATCAATTGCCGTATTCAACAAAGCAACTCACTCATTTCGAATGCTTAAATCTGATTTTATTAAAAACAAGAAGTTCTCAAAAATCATCTCGGATTTATGAAAATAAACTTATTTTTAAACAAATCATCTCTGAAATTGACTTTGTGTTTGATTTTACCGTTTTCGAAGCGAAACCGATACATGTATATTTTCTAAGGCTGTATTTTTTTACTACTAACCTACTAGACCTGTTGGCATACAAAGCTACTATTTATATTCCTGCTACGTAAAAAATTTAAAAAGCACTGAATAAAAAAACATTTTTTCAATTGACGTATATTACCATATATTCAATATTTTGATATTAATTTTTATTTTTATTTATGACCGTTTCTGCCATCCATATTCATTAAAAAATGTGAAAAAATATCATCATTACATAAATAAAGAAAAAAATTGTTAGATTAAACTCATTTTTTTGATTATCAAACTGAAAATAATAGTTTGTTTTGATTTCACATAATAGTTGCGCTTCATTAAGAAACTTGTTTAATTTTTTTATTTATAATTGCAATTTTGATAAATTATTGTTTATTTTTATTGATTAATTGCACTTAAGGTTGTAAATATCTCATACATAAATCCATTTCATTCTGAACCCTCTAACGATCGGTTCCATAAAATGATATCAGGTGCTCTTCTACCTCAGCTGCAGTAAAGTCAAATTGAATTTATCACAGCTAAGAGCACTCCTGAAGTTTGTCTTCTTTGCAGAACGTTAGCAACATACACTGACTAATAACAGAGAAATACTATTTCTATGTAATAATTTCCCATTTGGTCGTATCAAACTTCTATCAAAAATTTCTTTCGATTTTTTTTATTGAACACATTAAACTTAATTTTCTAAAATAATTTAAAAATATAAAAAACATCGATAAGGTACAATATGTTATGGAGACTTTATTTGTAAATTGAGGTTACATATGACTTCGAAAATTTTTAAATTAATTTAATTCTGAGGGTTAAATTCCGGTAAAAACAGGGCTTCAATTGGAGCCTTCAGCCTACCCTTAATTTGAATGACCTAACCTCGTTATAAAACTGCCCATACGGAGGACTTAACTACATCCGTATCTATAGAACCCGTACGTACGTTATTTCTACCCTCGCTTTTACATACGAAATCACCCTAAAAATTATTATTCTGGATATTATTATATCGTTATGAGGTCTAATCACGTATTTGTGTGTTTTAAATTTGTAAAACATGAATATTTATGTATTTATCTGATTGTTACATGTTGTCGCTAATGTTAAAGCATGACGTATTCGCAATAAGCTGTTTCTTTCTTGACAGGTTGGAGTTGGACGCGACGCGCAATCGCTCTCACAGCCAGTAGCAGTCTCGTACATGGCATTTTTTACACTTAACGATAATAAATTACTTCACAAATGGAGTCAGCACAAATAATGACCCAAGTAAGAAAACCTCCAATTTGATATGCCGCTCTGTTCATTTGGCATAGTCGGATTTATTGCCCGTAATAAATTTGTACTATTTTTCGCCACAAATCTATAAAATTGAGAAAATAAATTTAAAAAACTTTTTCTCCACACCATTCGTTCATTTTAAACCTATATATTTAACGGACAGTGGCGGCTCGCTTGACCTGAATATTGGTTCGGGACTTTTAAACTTCGCCAGGGTGCGAGAGCTCGCAAGCCAAACTTCAGCGCATTAATCCGGATCGAGACACGGCTTTGATTTATTCGAGTTGTTTCGCAATTTGAAGCGTAACAACTGTTTCGAATTTGTATGGAGCTTTTTTCCTAAATATTAGCTGAAATCTCGCTTCACTTAACTTGTGATTATCGTTTAATTTGAATTTATGGAGTTCTGTTAACTTCGTGACTTGTAGGGTTTGTTTTAACGTGGTATTTTAGAAGATAGTTTAATGGTATCGAGGAGCAGTGTGCCGTACCTATTATCGTTACCTCTCCCGGATCTCTCCCCGCAAACGCCAGCTTGTCGGTCGTTACCTCCAGACGTCGTCTTTGTCTCTGTGGATGCCAACGAGACTGGCGACTGAGGCGAGAACATTATGGCGATGTATTTTTAAAGCAGTTTCTCATAGAGAAATGCTTTTTTACTGTAGTTTTTCTAATAAACATTAAAATTGAATTTATTAAAACAAAAAAAATTGACGTACTTATCTATTATAGTTTAAATAAATCTTCTTAAAATATTTTTTTTGTTTCCTTAATTTAAAGCTGTATTGTATATGTTTTTTTTATTTTAATAATTTTTCTCGTTAATTTTTATTGTAAACAAGGTATTTTAAATATATTTTTGTCACGTCCTTCGATCTCAATTACAAATTGGAAATACACGCATTGACCTTTACCTCTTGGATTTATTCAAAATTTATGGTTGTACTTAGCACAATTTAAAACGTTTTTTTAAACATCGGTTTTAATTTTCAAGCCTACATAATTTGTATATAGGGCAATATATTAAAATGTATTGGTATAGATTGTCATCTCTTAAATCTACTTGAATTATCGATGGGATAAAAGACAATTTGGTTCAATAAAATTTAACTATATAGTAAATATTATGTATCTTTCTAAGAGGCTATGTTATTAATAACAGTGAACCGTAAAGCCCTTATCAGATTTTTTTACAGAAGTACTCATCTTATAAAAACTGGACGCTCCGTAATATTTCCAAATTACCACCAATAAATGCGCTTTGCTTCAAAGGTTTAAGATATGTGAGGTATTTAAAAGAACGTGAAATAATATCCAGAATTTTTATTTTTGATCATTATTTACTCGGTTTCTCGGATATATGCAACATTGAAAAAGTTGGTGAACTTTTGGAATAATCGAGAAAGTTTTCCATGCAGTTTCTAGCCAGCTGCAACGCAAGCAAAGGATTTTTAAGAAGCCATTAGGTATTCCAGTGTACTTTGATATTCTAAATATTATAATGATTGCGTTGTGTATGAATTCGAGAGCCAATATTATTCTACACCATCATAATATTAAGAAATATATATTTATTTTCAATATTTTCCACTAAGCAAAATTGAATAAGGTTAGACTGATAATAATTTTGTCATTTCGCAGTATAATTAATATTAACATTTTGTTTTTACGTCATTTTTATTAAATTACGTTGGTGATATTTTTGTATGTCTCTGACGCACTCAATGAATGCCTAAATTAAAATAATACTAATCTACATCGCATCAACATAAAAAATACCAAGCACACATCATGAAAAATTACCGCATAAATATGCAAATAGCCGCACGTGCTCTCTTCTAAACGATTTCGTTTTAATCGACGTTACATTGTACGCTAATAATTGGATAGTAAATAAAAAATAAACAGAAAAAAATCGTCCATCCCGCCGGCGCAATTTCACCGACTATAAAGCATTTTAAGCCGCGGGCCCATTGAAAGAGGTTGCCAGGGGCGGATCATAAATTTGTGAACCGAGATTCTCGGTGAAGGGGCCCGAGCGGGGCGCGCGCCGCCCTCATGCGGGCCTGCGCTCTAAATGGGCCAGAGCCCGCAGAATGTGTCGAGATGCTGCGAGATGGTTTTCTGGATATGCCGTTTTTAAAGGATCCGCTGGTGTTTTGTGTAGGCCTTTATGTGCGACTTTTTTTATTACCATTCCTGTTTGTTTGTGCCGGGCGATGTCTGCAGGTAGCGACCCCGGAGCGCCAGGCCGCGGCGTAGAGCGCCCAAATTAAATAGCGCTATAGTGTGAAACGTTTATTGCGCAATTATCAAAGGAGAATTATTTTTTAATGGTTCCATGGTGAATTTCATTACTTAAAAAAAGGTCTCATCTCTTTTGCATTCTGAATATTTATTTGTATCGACATTACATCTTTTGAGTGATCAAAAACTATTTGCTCTATTTCTGTACAGATTAGAAATTAAAAAATGAGAACAGCAACAAATAAGCGTAATTTTTTGTGTAAAAGCCCAAAAACGTCAATTTTATATGTGTATAATCGCTTCATGCGTGGTTTCGACAATTTAGCAAACTCGTATTTGATATTTAAGTAAATCTTTGTTATGTATACTGTACTCGTGCTTAAGTGCATATTAATCTATTAAAATAATTTGGTATTTTGATCACGTACTATTGTTAAAATAAAAGCATTGAAATTAAACAATTAATGAACACAAATATCGTTTTGTAATAATTATTCATCAAAATCTACGCACGAGATGTTTTAAATGAATTTTTCATAATTTATGAGGTTAAATTTATTCTAATAGCCGCAAACAATTCAACAAAGATGTTGCAATGTCTCAATTTATTATATTGACATAGCTCATTTTTATATTATGTTTTTTTAATTATTTTTTGGTGATTCTGTACTTATGAATTTGTTATAAACAAACAGCGAAATCGTTTTCAAAGCAATCCATTAACTTTGCCTGCAAAATATTCAAACAGGTCATTTGAAAAAAGGCTACTAAAAATATCGTAAACGTCGATCTTCTGTGCTCCAAGGTGAACATAAATTTTATAATTTTACTGTGCCCATTTTTCAAAATTATATGAATTGAAGTACATATATACTTTAACTATATTGGTTTATTTGGTATGAGTAGAATAGTGATCTTATTTTAACGTATAAACCATACAGTCAATCCTATATGTGATTTTAAGTTATTTGGTGGAATATGGCGGCATTCATTTCACATAATCGGTGTAATCATAATTTATCACACCTGAAATATCTTTAACAAATAACCAACAGCTATTTATAAATCGGGTTTTGTCTGATTTACTAAATAAATAAATAAAATGTTAAACAAACTAAAAAAATATGTATGTAGAACATCAACAGAAAAAAACAAATTTATCCATGAAATCCAGACATAGTTACAGTAGCCTTAGAATACTTGTTACTGCCACTTCCCTAGCAACTCTTTATTCATGAAATTCGTTTGCATACACATCGACGTCCTCGGATCATTTGAGAGTTATAAATATTTTTTTTCTAGTCAAACTATATATGACGTGAAATTTATCAAATTTCGTATAATCCTGTTTCAGATTCGTCGCTGGAGTGTTCCTCCGTCACAATGACACTCCAGTCGTCCGGGCTTCTGGGAGGGAGCTGAGCTACGTGCTGCTCGTGGGTATCCTGATGTGCTACTGCGTCACTTTCGCCCTCGTCATCCGACCTTCCGACCTCGTCTGCGGAATACAAAGGTACGTCAAGCCAAAACAACTAAGCACTAAATGTATTACGTAGTACAATAGATTACATTATAAATACAGCATGCTATCCAAGGTTGATTTATTCCACTGTGCGTTGCGAGGTTAAGCATTGCTGCATTATGATTTATTGTATTACTTTTATAATATTTATTTTCAACCGACACGTGTTCATTGCTGATATGAAACATTAGTTATCAGATTTTTCGTTGATACATCAAGTACATTTTGGTGTGGTATCATATATTTTATAATCTCTCATCTTTGGGTATAAGATTTGTTGGTTAAAGTTCACCACCCTCGTCAACCAGATTTGTAGATAAAAATTAATGTAAAAAACGCAGGATAAAAATATTTTTAGCTGCTACTTATATATATATATATATTTATATATATATATATATATAGAAAGATAGAGATAGGGTCTAAGCAAAGGAAAATATTATTGAATTGATCACTCAACCCGGATACAAGCCCTTAACATAACATTACGTCGCTCTGTACGAAGCTGCGCTTACCACTAAGCCATAGGGTTCGTATATTTTGTAATAAATACAATAAAAAAAATACTCGGTATTTGAACAGAGCGTTTCATCGATATCTATACGAAAAACCATCCCCTGGAAACGGCTTTATTTCAAAGCGATTTCAGCAATGTATATTTCGGTTCTTGTAAAGTGTGTTTCGGTAAATGTTTTTACGGTTGAAGTATTTTTTGTAATAAATATTTTGTACTTTGGTATAGATTTTACAACTTTTTGGAACAATTACGCGAAGTTTTAGCGCATGCGTCATCAGCAAGTCTATTATCATTGACTAAAATCTCGAATATTAAAATAAATATCTTCTAGTGGAGAGCACTCAAGTTTTTGACACTTCAAGAAACTTTCGCATCTTGGAATTTGCACGACCTGTAAAAACCATGATTTATTTACTTCGTTTTTGTTTGACGTATTAGACTATGAATTATTCTCTGAAAAATAAATATCGCAATTCGAGAACGAAATCTCAAAAATCTGTCTTAGCTTCCACCTGTCTGATCTTCATATCCCGCGATAAACTCCCTCCGATCCTTGAAACTATTCACAAAGGCCGCCTCAAGTGCTACGTGATCAACATTCTCAATCTCGCCGTTGTGCCCGTATACGGAGAGCGCAGAATGGGTAGCCAGCCATGTGAGGGTAACCGTGTTTGAAGGGTTACACGCGGGAGCTCGGAGAGCATACTTAAACAACAGAAGTAGCTAATGAAAAGGCAGGGGATTCTGGATTCACGAGAGATATGCCTTGTTATTTCAATGAACATAAATAACCTATTCGGAATACGATCATCTCATAAGCAGCGCAAATGGTGAATGCTCTTAATTGCACGTGTATAATTACACAAAGTTCATTGTATAACATTTCAATTAATCCTTTTTATCTAATAATTCCACTACGATATACAATAATAAGTCACGCAAAAAAGATTTTTCTTATCCTCCTGCTTTTCAAAATATAGAAAAAATATGAAATTCGTGAGCCTGGAAAAGTTCAACTGTTTTACGCGATATTAAAAAAAATCCATATTATATAATGAATGTTTCAAAGTTTGATATTACACAATCACAGGCTCTGTGAATTATTTGAGTTGTCAAATTAGTAATGAACATTAGGTAATTTGTTCTTGTTTGGATAAAGCCTATTTGTAAAGTCTATTGCTCGGGATTTGAAATTTCCACGACTCCGAAATTCACAGTTACGAACTTGTTACAGCGCCGACCCTGCACTTTAACTTTTTTACGAACTTATTACGCAATTCGTGAGACACTTAAAATTTCCCATTTAGGAGAAGAAATAAAAAAAAGCCTAGAGGAAAAAATTCAAAACACCGCGCCGGCCTCTTCGCCAAGGTCCGCCGACGATTCGTCAAAACTTAAAGGCAAAAAAACTTCTCCGTCGGACGGCGAGTTGGTTAACAATTCGCAGATATTCTGATATCCCTTGGTTGTTGCCTGAGATTTATCTTTCTTGTGTAAGTCGATCTGTCTGCTTCCGTTCTGGGACGTCGAATATTTTTCTCCCTAATAACGCCCTCAGAAATATGCCACTTTTTACCATTTCCGGACTTTAACGCATTCATGAATGAGAGTTTGCGGTTTCCCGTAAAGTTTTTATTTGCGTATAAGTTTGTATAAATCGAGTTAACAGCTCGCCCGTGCGCTATATGCACTGAGAAGTTTCATGACCTGGTAATTTTGATATCACACCTTTGAGGATTGATCATAAAATTTACCAAAAAAGTCAGGACAGACCAACTAACTAAACAAAACCACCGGTTATTTTTTATATCCTTTAGTATAAGCACACATTTATACAGTGTACAGTTTAACGACTAACGATAATGTCACCAGAATACTTAATCAAATGTATCTTTACTTGTGAAAGCGTGCAACTATAGAATGATACTCGGAACAGCAGAATGAATACTATTACCAAGGCACCTAATTACCAAAATCAATTACAGTAGTAAAAACTGTTTGTTTTTTGTATTAACTGGACTCTATCTCAAACTCTAGGACTAGAAAATAATTGAATTAATGTATAAGTATATAGTTTTATTTAAAACTCCAAAACATTTCGCAAACTTTAGTAACAACCCAAATGTATATAAAAATAATAAACTCTTAATTCAAAAATTAATAACAGAGTTCAACATAATTTTATTATATGAATATTTTAAATTAAATTAAACCTGAACCAAAGAGTAATAAGAGCAATAAGAGACTATAGAAATCGACATGAGCAACTGTGCGATAAATTTTTGTCAAGTAAAAAGTTTTATTTCATTAGACATTTAAACTTAACATTGAATTCAAAATAATGAAAATTGGGAGGAAATACTAATAAAAAAATATGTTCCCTTCGGAAAAAGTGAAAAAATCTCAACCGGAAGTCCCACAGGACCGGCTGGGAAAACTCAAGTCCTCTCAATGAAATATTATTCGCATTAAATTTATTATCGCTCGCCGAGAAACGTGATAATTTTCACAATGTCTGCGCCGCACGACCCGCCGAGGCGGCGTCCTGTGGCTCCGGCGGAAGGTCCAGAAATTGCAAAAAAATAATAAAAAGTACTCGGTAATTTATTGAAGCGTTTATTGAGTACCCTCAAAGAAAGACCAAGTAATCACTTAAAAATGCTGTTTGAAAAATTAATTTAAAAGCCTGTCATTCTGGTTATTTAAGTATCGATTTTCGCAATAAAACTTTTGTCTTCAACATAAAGAACAGTTTTATTATTTTCTATGTGTAATGATTTTATGATAAGCAAGTATATTATTAAGGATTTAAATTTAAATTTTTTATTAAATTTCAATAAGACCTACGGTTAATTTATGAAAAATCAATAGTAAAATTTGTTTCTATAGTTATCCGAATTCCGGTAATTGGTACTCTTTAATTCATAGTATTTCTGTAATCAGAGATTGCTTTATCTCGTTTTTTTTATATACTAAATTCTAATTAAATTAATAAATATTATTTTCAAGATCATATCTGTCCTATAGGATGGTGGTTGTTTCAATTAATTTCTTTCTGCTTTATTAAAACCACACCAAACGCATTAAATATATATAAGACAGATAACATCACAAAGAGATTACTTCAAGCACAATATTCTATAGTCTGTATACTTGTTTACTTTTCGTTTAAAATATAGACACATATTCGAGTTATTCATATATTAAATATTTGATTTGTCTTTTTTGCTTCTATTGAGCGTGGTATTTTAGGTTTATTGTATATCAAAGGCACGCACGTAAATAGAATCGGCAGTAAAAGCCTACGCGGAGAGGTCCGCTGAAAAGTCGTAAACAGTGCAGGGCGTTGTTCCGCGGGGGTTAAATCAATTGTGGTCAAGTGTAAGGTAGATCTGTTCGTGATCGGTCCGATGAGAGGCTTTGCGGGAATTGGTTTTTGTTGGAACAATTACGTCATCCCGCAGCCGTTTTATTGGAATCCATTCTCGTGATTTCCATCGACCAATACATTTTGGCATAGTAATTCCGAAAAACTGTTATGTATTTTTACTTCGATTTCGAGATTCATATATCCTAAGCGATATAAATAGTCTTTTATAATGTATGATTCATTACTAATCAATTTAAAGTGTACATTGTTTTGAGCCGACTGATTTTATATGCTTTTATATGCACTCAAGTCTGAATCTTTTAAAGAAATTAACACGACTATTGAAATCAATAAAAATTTTGCAAAATAAATTAAAAACCATCTAAAATATGATTTACATATAACAAGTGGGTTTTTTAAATATTTAATTATATTAGTCTCTATTCTTAATTTTTGTATTATTAAACTAATTCAATACGGAGATTTGAACAGATTCATTAGAGACAATAAGTAGTTTTATTGTCTCCAGATGTATTTACAAAAAAGTAAACTGTAAAAAATATTTATTTTCCCAATATTAATACAAAAGATGGCACAGTTTTTATTAAATATTATTATTTTAATTTACTATTATCAAAAACAATATAAAATTTAATAAACAAACATTTAATAGGAAGATCAACTCATAAATTAGGTTATCTTGTAAAGAAAGAAGTAAGTTGTACGGACTCCACCTACATGTAGCTCCATATACTCCATCCATTTCTCCATCCCACACCCCCCTCAGGGGCTGTCATAAAAACATCGCAGTCATCCCTTAGCGTCTAACCCTTTTTAGATTAGATCATTTCCTAAAATTGAATAAATAAGAACTAAAACAACACTAGAATTTGTAACGCGCTGACCGACCCTCACGAATTGACTTCAACAAGTTAGCGACGAATGTTTTTTTAAAGCACACAACGAGTGAGCATGCCGTTAATACAAAACAGAAATAAACAACTGTGTATAAAATAATATATATCGTATGTAAAACGATTATTTTTTTAAACATAGTTATGACTTTGAACAATATATATATATATATATATATATATATATATATATATATATATATATATATATATATATTTAATAAATAAATATATATTTTAATTAATTCGAATTAATAACCCGGAATGGAAATCCAAAATCATATCAATTTTATCAATTTTTTTCTTTTATGAATCCGATTCATCCGCCAACACCTGGCGGCCGAGGTATGTCCGCGCAACACAAGATGTTAGATAACATTATTTGTAAAACCCTCACATAAACTCGGACGAGCAAATGAAATGAAACGGCAGGAATTTCATCAGGTGTGTTGCGCGGGCCGTCCGGGGGAGTTCTTTCATTAGTTCACGAGATAAAATAAACGCATTATCACAATACAGCATTCCAGTAAAGAGATAAACTTACCCTTTCAAGCCTTCAATCGCAGCTTTTCACACCAATGATAAACAACAAGTTCATATGGGTTTTTTTAAATATATGTGAGGCAAGCTATATTAATTTGATGACTTAAAATTGATAAAATAAATTGTGTGTTTTATAAGTAGTTTCGTTTTATATGACAAACTAACCTTATTAAATTCATAAAATTATGAGTCACAACAGCAAAAATATTTCATAACATCGTTTGTTTCGTCGATATAGTGTAAATTTAACCATGAATTTAGTTAACGGCAAAAAAGGTTTTATTCTAAATATTTCGTTTACTTTTACAAGGTTTTAGGTTTAATTACAAAATACCACTACGCATTTTCAAACCAATTACATTGAATAATTAGTAAATTAACACTGTCGAGCTCTAATAAGAACCGACTGATGTTAATACTATCAAATCAATCTAGGCCGCCACTAATTTTTGCTTTTAACGAAGTACTTACATTAAACTCTATAATTAAATGGATGGAGAAAATTTATTCGTATGCTTGCTTAAACTTAGATTCCACTTTCTTTCAAAGATATGTACACATTTTATTTATATCTTTCAATCTTATTCTAGTGTTTGATTATATTTCAGTAGAATTGTTGTCATGTGGCATCAAGTATCAAACAATATATCATATTGAGCCTTAATTGTTGACACTTGCGAGATTTATATTTCTATAAATTGAAGGGGGAGCATATGAAATGTGTAGCAATGAAATATAAATTATAAGCTGGAAAGCTAAAAAAATACATCATTAAGACAAATATTTAAATTTGAGAATTTGCTCATATACAAGTGATGTATATGAAATTGTTGTGAAGTTAAAAGCTATTTCAGAAAATTTCATTTCAAAGACTTTTTAAGTACTTTCAATGTTTTATTTTTAATAGACGGTCTATATAATAGATTTGATAAAAAAACCTTCCCAAATTAAAACTTCACTAAACTCGTAGAAGATTCCACGAACTCAAGTTTTTGCGAGAAAAAAGGTTTCCGATCTGTTAAAGAATATATTTGTAAATAAATATAAATTGGATATTTTTGTAAATTCGTTCAAAAGGGATGAAAAATTTTGTTACGCAGTTTTGACTGTAAAAATTAATATTGCGTTTCTGAAAAATTCTTTAATTTAATACGATAAATACCAATATTTATTAAATAAATTATCAAACTATTTATAACAAATAAACTTTTATTTATATATTTTTTTAAAACTTATTTTAGCAGAAAAGTAATGCAAACAAACATGGTAGTGTTGTGAACCAAAGTATTTTCAAAAGTTCTCTTTTTTTCAGTGTGAGCTTATTTTTTCTACCTATATAACGACACATTTTTATATATATATATATATATATATATATATATATATATATTACCTTCTAGGTAATCAATCCCTTAAATTTATTTTTGGTTTTTGTTATGTTCGAGGAAGTGAGTATTTGTTAATTGAATTATTAATCATGTGCACCGTCCTTAGGGTACGGAGTGACAAATATCGGCTTTTTATAGGAAGGTTCTTATTTAGATTATTAAATTCGTAGCAAAGCCTTATATGTTTGGTGAGATCTCTATTTAAATACAAGTATCATGAAATTCAGTAATTATTAAAAACAGAGGTAAATAAAATAATATTCATTCTAATGTAAACCACATATAGTCTATCAATAGCGGGACTGTTGGAATAATAATTATACACCGATTTTCTTTTTAATACCTGTAAAAATATATATTACCATACATATAATTGGAGTGGATAAAATATAACTGTTTAAGCACATTTTCTATGCTAGGAATCTATGAAAACATATCCAAACAAATTTCAAAACCATGCATTTGTATTTGCGTTGATTATATTGAAAATTCTAAAATTATCACGCTTTTAATGAAACACAACATGAGAATGTTAAAAATAAAAGAAACTATTTTCTCAGTTAAATTAAAATTACCTGTTCTAAAGTATTCAGTTACTGTACCGCCAGGCATCCAATTAAGAGTGAAATTAATATTGTTGCTGAGTAAAGTCTAATATTTTCATACGCTGATTACTTTCGGCTTTCTTTGCTTTTTACTGAGAACCATTTTTATAAATATTTTCCAACGTAAGACGAAGACTGCAATATCTGCTGAGACTAGCATCTACGGAGTAAATTCTTGTTTTGGTATTTGTTACATAAATAGGTAAGATGATACTAAAAAAATGTACTAAGCTTATATATGTTTTTAATTTATTATATATATATATATATGTATATACATTTATATAATATATTTTTTAAGACTTATTTTTTCAAAAGAGATTGTTCAGATTCGTGTTTTTTGTGTATACAATATTTTTGTATACGTAATATATATATGTATATATATCTATGATATCAGCATTTTTTTTTCATGAATATAAGAATAATTATAAAATACAGGTATATATTGTTTATACCCATTACATGTATGCACTATAAATACTCGGTTACCCCTATCGATATAAGTAATAACCGCCAGTATACATTCGATCGGCGTATTGTTGCCACTTTTCGGATGACAGCGTGTCTTTAATGCGGAAGAAATCAATAAACGTAGGCCGTGGAACAGATTTATCGAGCGCCGCCGCGGCTGCCCGCGGTAGATAAAGTCTGGGGCCGCCCCGGGAGCGCCATTCGGCATTTACGAGCCGCCCGTGGACGTGGGAGCCAGCCACTGCAGGATGAAGGTGCCTAACCTGACCCAAACGTGGGCATTCCAGATTTACGCTCCTGCCGAACGGTGACAATGCAGAACCATAAAAAAAACTGCGTACAGAAGTGATGATTTATTATAATCTGTTGCCATGCAAGAAGCTGCACTCAACATAAATCTTGAGCAGAAAGTTGTTTATTATTTTAGGGGTAGCTCAAAACTACTATACTTAACTTATATTATATATTTTTTCCGGCATTTCGGATTTATGCTTACACCATGCCGTATAGTTAAGTATTATTATTTCACAAGCTAGACTCAACTATTTTTATTAATTAATGGGTCATTTCACGAAGCTCAAAAATAAATAAAGCGCTTACTATTTTTCCTAGAAAATTTTGAGTTGTTTAATATGTAAATCCCATAACGAGTTGTCAAGAGAGTTTTTTAGAATTTGAGTTTTCTTCAACAGTATGACAACTAATGACAGGTTTTATGCAGTTGGTTAGCTTTTGTGGAGTTAATATAATCGTAAGGGTTTAAAATGGATTATTTTAAAAAAAATTATAAAACAATGCTTTATCTTTATATCTTGCAAATAATTTTCATTCACTATGCATACGAGTCAGATGCTTATACAGATTTGTTTGTTAGACTTTTTATTTATTTCACTATGGAATAAAATCTCCGGGAGCTTTTTTTTTTGACAAAAAATTAAAGGTGTTTTAAAGAAAAAAGTATTCGGTACTAAATACCAAATTGTCATTATTCTATAACAAATAATTTAGCATGAGGTAATTATACAAATCATTATATCTTGCTTGATAGGCATATGTTTAACAGTATATATTAATAGTAATAAATATAGATAGACATATATTTTGAAAATACTAAAACTTCTTTATTATCCTTAGCACCTCAGAGACGATAAATCAATCCAGCATGTTGACTAGCACCCGCCATGGCACATCCATATTTGCATTGATAGCAGAAACCTTCCTACCTAGAATTTAACCAAATCCCAGCCAAGTGCGATCGTGTTCAAAATTTATGCCAACATTACGGTGTCAGATTTTATCAGCAATTCTGGGGATAGAAACTTTTATGTGTTTCTATATTGATGCTTTTGATTCTCCAGTTACACAAACAATTAATCATAAATTAAAATTTATCAAACGCTTTTACGAGTCTTAAACATTGATGTGAAACAAATAATAAGATAAATCCAAAAACATTTTTATATTATTTAATCATTATACTATTATATGGTAGGCCGTACATTGTTTATTTAAGTCCACAAAGATTTTTATTAAACACAAATGTTTTTTTTATATTAAATACTTTTAATGACTTCCACGTGATCACTTAAGTTATTAGAAGTCTAATATTTCCCTGTACATCATTTGTTATGAGCTTAGAAAAATAAAAGCTGACAGGTGTGATATTACATATGTAAACTTCTACATTTTCAATTACGTCGCGCCCAAAATATCACGAAAATTTTCATAAAAATTACTCCTAATAATACCGTGTCGCTTACTTATATTGCATGTTTGGATATCACTTTACAAATTACACTTCACACACATAAAGTAGTAATTTTTGTCGGATGTCACACGAAATACTTATATAACATATAATACAAGACAAAAAAAAAAAACAAATTAATGTAAAAATTGATTAATACCAAAGAAATGATGTTAAAATAATTCATCATACTATTGGAATATTTACTGAAAGTTTTATGGATATCAAAATAGTTTCAGAAGATGTTATAATAATATGCCCAAGGTACACATTATGGAAACATGGTAATGAAAACTATAATATTCATGATATTAATTATTGTAACTGACTTAATCCGTTCACTTATCGAGTATCTATTAAACACCATTCGTTCAAACCAACTCTAGTGCTGATACTATTTCTAATGCCTCGCCTCATAGGAGGTTGGTGACCATTTTATTGAATATATTTCTACCCTGGCCTAGTCCCACTAATTCTGTTGTATTTTGACATCCATCTAAATGCAAGTACTGTTTTTTTTTTTTTAATATTCTTTTAGATTAAGTATTTTAAGCACTCATTTAAATTTTATTTTATCCCTGAAGTAGCATCTGCTTACTAGGAGTAAATAATACAAAAAATATAAAAAATCTGCCGTTGGCGAGCAAACCCACCCCTGGCTACGGACATTGCGTCCCACCAAGATCTTTTACATCATTAAAATTCGTCACAGGAAATTCCTTAAGCTTTAAACGTCTTTTATTAAAGTGGTATAAAAACTATTCAAGGGACGGTTTTATTGTCTAGAGCTTTAAAGAAGAATTTAAAGTGGGTTTTCGGAATTTCTCATCAACAAATCAATACTTTTAACAAAAGAATATTTAAGGAAATAAATTCAGTATTTTTAATTAGGAATTCGGACGGGATTATTTTCTATTTTTACACACGGTTTTCAATTAACAATTGGAGGTTCAGAGCTCCACCTACAGTCCATTTGTTTTTATTAGCCTTTCTGTTCTATTGTGAAATAAACCTAAAGGGTTATTTACGTGTTGTTTTTGATAATAGTACTTTCGAAATTTAACACTTTACAACACTTTTGTTGCAATGGAATAAATACCTTTAATTTTATACATAAAATAATATATTTAACATGACTAAACTGACAGTTTTATAATACTATTCTTTTTTAGTCGATTCGCATATAAAAAGACAAGATACATTCTCCAAATTTGTTTTATGACATGAGTAGGATTAGAAACTTCAGATACAGCGATTATGTAGCTGAGCGAAGGGTTGGATCAATATATTTAATTAATACTAATGAAATATGAATGTAAAAAATATTCGGGTTTTATCGCAAAGTTTCCATGTATGAATCAATAAAAGAATAAAAAAAGTATTGTAAACAGAATACACCTAATAATCAGTGGTAAACTTAGATTAATTTCGAACCTATTTATAAATATATCGATTACTAAATCTTCGTCACATACAAATACACATCTTTTGCACAATATTCACAAAAACCGTGATATTGCTTTAATCAAATTGCATTACTTCAAATGTGTTATACGTTATACGATGTAAATTATGAAACTGTAAAATGGTTCTTTACAGATTCGGGGCTGGTTTTTGCTTCACTGTGGTATACGCTGCCCTTCTGACAAAGACGAATCGCATTTCCCGCATCTTCAATGCAGGGAAGCAGTCTGCCAAGCGACCAAGCCTCATCTCTCCGAGGTCACAGCTCATCATCTGCTCTGGACTCATAGGAATACAGGTAAACACTTAAATTATAAATATTAGAATATTCAAGACTTTAAAAATAAAACATTCATATTCAAAAAATATTTTCAAATTTAATTATACTTCAACGTAAAAAAATTATTATTATTTTAATTTGTAAATCACCATCATTTCGATAAAAATTCTCACTTTCTGAATAAATTTTAGGTACTTATTTTCAATTATTTCAAACAGAGCGCATTTATTAGCGACAAATTTTTTTTTTTTAAATTTACTGCGCGCACTAAAAATTTATTTCATTCGAATACTAATTGGACGTTTTCATACGATCATTTAAAATTACTACAAAAAATATTTAATAAATCGAAATATTTATATTTTATACCCGTAACGGTGGATTTTAAAAAAGGTTTTGTTTGATTTTTTTATTTTGATGATGTCAGTTAAGTATTTGATTAAACTGGTCTATACATAATTTATTCATCTTATGCATCATAATTTAACGCTAACCAAAATCACAAGCACATCTGATGACAACCTAATAATCAAATATATATATTTGATTTGGTGTATGTGATTGTAATTCATCCAGGTGGTGATAAACGGCGTCTGGATGGTGATATCCCCCGCACGCGCCATGCACCACTACCCCACCAGAGAAGACAACCTGCTGGTCTGTGACAGCTACGTGGACGCCTCGTACATGATCGCCTTCAGCTACCCCATCGTGCTCATCGTCGTGTGCACAGTCTACGCAGTCCTCACCAGGAAAATTCCAGAGGCTTTCAACGAGAGCAAACATATCGGTAAATTATCCTAACTTTATTGTATAACTACTACAATAAACCTTTCACTAGATTTATTTATTTATACATTACTAAATCGAATAACTGGTTTATAAAAATGTAGTAGAGAGACATACAAAATACTGTCCTAATCGTCGTTTTATTTCTATGATTTAATTTTGTTGCAGTATCAAAAATAAAAAAAAATAAAAAATTATTTTTTATAATAAATTTTAAATAGTTCTTTATTAATCTAATTTTTTTTTTACTATACATAAATACAGGTTTTGAAGTCATTCAGTTATTAAAAATATTTTAAACTACGGACTGTACCTTACTTATCTTTTGTCGCAACGTTTCTTAGGCAATATCAAATTACTAACGACCCCCTTCAGCAACACCATTATATATGTAAACAAATTTTACTGCTTTTATACCTATATATATTATAAAAACAAAAAAAACCATTTTAAGTATGTATTACATATTTCCAGAGATCTTTTTGAAATAACTATTAAACAAATTTTTGTTATTGTTCTTTAATTGATAATTAATTCATTGTTTTATTCTTTGCTGAAATGTTTAGTTAATCATTTAAACAAACTTGTCGTTATTATTTCGAATTAATCAAAATACCTGTCATCTATTGAATATTAATCAATAAGTACCTGTTTTTGTGGCAACACAATGACACAACTACAGTACCGTAAACATTCTCCATTCATCATTCCGACGCAAAGTATTTCGTGATGGATTATTGTTACCAGTTTAATTTTCGTAATTGATTTATTTTTGTTTCACAATGCTCAGTTGCACGAGCGACATTCATAGTCATACAAAAAATACGCTAAAAGAGCTCTGGAAATACGAAGCACTATTCCGCATGTCACAAAGGAAACCAACCACGTTAAAAATTTATGTTTCATAAAGTGAAGTGACTATTTTCTCCGAAGTTTAAATTATTTCGGTCACGTAATGCAAGCAGCAGATGATGGCTGAGTCCATTAGAATCGATTCACTTCCAGGAATACTTGGCATGGGAGTTCCTGCGCTCCCTTTCAGAATAATATATGCCCCTTACGATAGGCTGTCTGATTTTTGTCGAATGTTATCAATCAGTAAAAAATAAAACTTTTATTTTGTATACACGCATTTTTTTAAATTCTTAATATTACATAAAAATGTATTTTTTATACATAGTAATTCATGTTGACGAATATGCTAGAGACATTTTCTTTACTTACTTTATTAATTATTCCTATATTTTTCCATTGTTAAGGAAGGAATGTGGTCAAATAAGAAAGGCATAAAACGTAAATATCCGTCCCCGGAATACGATTTCTCTTTTTGGCTGTCAATAGCACTCCTTACTTGTAATGTCAACGCCACGTATCTAAGGATTCTGTAAAAAAAATACATAGGCCAGGTTTCACGTCTTAATTTTTATAATTTACCTTATCCAATAATAATTAAGTTTTATAGGTTATCTCTTTTGGGCCAGTCTTCCTCGTTTTCAACTATTTGAATAGTATCATAGTCCTTTTGTTCTCTTATTTTCTTAAATATTTAATCGTTACAAAACGTATTTCACCATCCTCAACTCAGAAATGTATTTATTCCTCGTTATAATTCTGAACGAAGCCTCTGACGTATCTATTATCGAAAAATCTCCGTTAGATAGACGGCTATTTAAGGATCAGAAAATTACGACAAGAACGATAATAAACTGCCTACTTACTGAAGCTATAAATTACAAAACCACTATTTATCATGGCGTTACTCGGCTTTAGATCATTCCAATAAAAAAATATGCCTCCGCACGATAAAAATACTCGATATCTCTTTAATAGCATGTAAGTGCGATATTAAATAAACCACATTTATGTTAAGAAACATGATTAAAGATTGAGCACCTTTGCGGTGTGAAATGCTTAATTCCATCGTTACTTTTTTAAGTAGAGTTTGCTCCGCTGTCTTCTTTATTTTATTGAAAGTCTATAATGTTATATATTTTGCTTTTCTAAGACATATTCTTATCGTGATATAAATACAACAAGGAAAAATGTGTCAGGGTTATCCGTAACGTTTTATTTTTCTGGGGTATATGTCTTTCTATTTGTTTAAAGGGTGAAATATTGCATATGTGCTTCCAGGCCAAAACATTATATCTTAATGTATATACATGGCATATAAAGTAGAAAAAAACCTATTGATTTTAATTTAGTGTGTGTTATTTCAAAAAGTAAAAACACAAACTAATTGTAATTGTTTTTTAATTTAGATCAAAGAAAATTACTACCTCTTTTACCTTACAAGTTATTATTACTAATTTAGATTAAACAATTTGCCTTGTGTAATATCCTGAAATGACTGAGTATTTTTTATAATTCATGTGCGCTTCTACTTATAAATAAGAACGAATCTCTGGTTGCGACGTAAGTATAATGAAAATATATTAACCCAACCGGAAGCCGTTGCAAAAGAAGCTCTAAAAAATTGAGTACATCCGGCCCCGGCGACATTAATATCCGAAAAACCCGACATCCGGTGCAAATATAATTTTAGGACTGTGATATTTTGAGGGAAAAAATTCTTAGTGTGTTACTTTGTGGACCTTTCAAAAAGAGACCCAGTAATCAATTTCTACGAATTCATTGATAAAACTGCTGATTTCTATTTGCCTTCGGACCGTGAGGCAGGAATTTATTTTGACTGATTGTGGTTTTTCGGTTCTATTGACTCCTGCCTCGTGACCGCCGCCGGATAATCAAGTGGAGGATTCTTTTGTTCTGATATGACCAGCGCGTGTAATAAAAATTGATGAGAATCCTCGGTCACGTTATACTCGCCCATCGATTTTAGCTTAGCAAGAAGAATGAGAAGCAGGCTGTTCTGTCTGCGCTGTCGTCTCATATTGAAAATGTTTCATTGCCCCCTTCGGCCAGTACTTATTTCATCAAAATAACATATTTCGTGTTTTTTTCATTTGCTTTTCGTAGTAATGATATTAAATCTTCAATTTGCCGGTACGAGATAGCGGAATATTTGAAAAACCTGAAATACGTCAATACATTGGGCAACCACCTGTCTCAAGCAATAACAGTGACGAGGGTCGCCCATTTTTGATGAAATTAGAAAAAATCCTTAGCGGAAGATAGCTTTTTTACTTTAGAAAAATGTAAAAAAATAAAAATTATTATTTAAAAAAAAGTAAAATATATTTATGCTTAAATTATAAATTTTCTATTGTAAAATTTCATACGTAAATAATAATGCAGGCGACAGTGTTTAATTTGTGTATTTTTGAAGAGCTCTCGCTGAGGGCTGCACAGTACTCACTCGCAGGCTTGTTTATAGTGTCGTAATGACGCCGGAAGTTCCCTTTTAGCCACTAAAAACACGAACGCAATTATTTTTTTTCAAAACTCTAAGGACAAGCTAATTAGTTTTAACTTCCTGACGCTAATGATAAAAGTTTTGCTATTAAAATGCAGTTGCTGAGATATTCATTGAGTAACGTCATTACGGAAAATTTATGAAACCTAATTAGTCTTGTGCTCTGCTATTTCTTTATATTACGTAAAGTAATTACTAAGAGATCCTTCACAACTTTTACGTGGCGTTTTAAAACCTGTATAGTTAAACTTACGTTTTGTATATTCTTAATATAATTATTGTTAGTGAACCATCTGCGTGTTAGTTTTTGCTTTTATAATTATAAAATACTTTTAGTCTGAAATGATCGCCTGTTGTTTCAGCCATGAAATTTTCTTTAAAATATAAATAATTAAATTTGAAACACTTTTATGGCATATTTTTAAAGTTAAATACATCGAAGATTCTTGTAAAATAATTATAATCATATCTAAAAAAAATCATTCTATAAGTAGTCGACGATACTCTTCAGTGTATTTTAAAACATTGCACATTAACTGAAAAAATTCTAATTAATAAAACAATGTTTCAGTAAATTTTAATTTTATGTATTCAATTTTAATTCGAGTATATTTTAAAGAAATATATAATTTTACTCCATACGATAAATTTACAAGTTACTTAAGTATTTGTTAACGTTTTTATTTAACTTTTCTTCTTTACCATTTAAAAAATTTGATTCAGCGCCCGGCATTTTAAAAAAAATCAGTCGTTTTCCGTTTCATCCTTCAGTCCAAGGGTAAAAGTAAAACCAATTACACCGACACCGCTATTGGATTATCCCACAAGATAGCTCGGGGTAAATACCCACTTAGGTGATGGAGCTTTAATGAGCATTATACAAGTTGTAGCTAATTTAAAAAACTTACTCCGCAATGTGAAATGAGTTTTAAAATAATTGAAATGTGATATTAAAGAATTTAAGGTTGGGGAACTTTTTTTAACGCAATGAAATATATATTTTTGAAATGTATAATTTCAAAGCTTTGTACAAGTGTTTATGTGGTTATGATACAGTTTACAATGCATGTAATTGTTGCAGGTTTCACGATGTACACTACATGTGTCATTTGGCTGGCGTTTGTCCCATTGTACTTCGGAACAGGAAACCACGTTCCTCTACGAATCACCAGCATGTCTGTCACCATATCTCTCAGTGCAAGTGTCACGGTAGCATGTCTCTTCTCTCCTAAGGTAATCAATCATTCCTTAAAATGAATAAAACACATAACTTGTTTCGAACTTTTTTTTTTTCTGGTCTTAACAATCACATCAATATAAGTTTATTACGCCTCAATGCTATCTTAAAACCTAAGTCATGTCAAAAGTTTTATAATAAATCCGTATCAAAAAGAGTTTAAATGTTTAGGATATATATTTAATATTTATAAACTAAAGAAAGAAATCTCTGGAATCAAAAGTGAAATCTGTGAAAAAATTGTCCGAGGAAGTCGTCTGTTGACATCTTTAATTTACGAGCCTCCCAGCGAGAGAATGTCGCTCCATCCCTGGGCGCCCACATATTACATTTTTTTACCTTCCCAAACTTAAATAAACTTCTACCTGTCTTATAAAAAGAGGCAAAAATACAAACATTTCTCAACTAAGTAATTTTTTTTGTTACATTTTCTTTTGAAAATCGAGTATTAAATCTTGTAATATAAATGGCTTTCAAGAATATGATATATCAATAAATATTTACGCACATATACACATACAGGTTAATTGTGTATACAATTTATTTTTAGTAATTCATTTGTATTGGATGTGAAAAAAAGTATTATCGCTTAGTTAGAAAACGGTAGTTATTGAATTACAGACAACACGGAAGCCAAGAAGCTGTGAGTTCGAATCCCACTTTTTCACACGATTTTTTTTCCGTCGTTTTATTTTTTAAACGATTACCTGGAAATATACTAAAGGTATGTTTTACATCAAGTAGCAGACTGAATATCAAATGAGTCACGTTCATATCCCACAGTTATATATTATCCTCATTCGGCCGGAGCGGAACGTGCGTCAGTCCATGATGCCTGTGCGGTTCAGCGCCATCAACAAGTCCTCGGGGACCGCCAACTCCGGGGCCGGCAGCATGATGGCGGCCGTGGTGGTCACCGCAGCCACCTGCAACCAAAAGGAGAAGATCAACAAGCAGCTGCCACCTGCGGACCCAGGTAGGTCTCGCACGAGCTGCGTCTTCCAGTCTATCGTGATCGAGAAGTTTATGCCAACACCATCACGTTAACGTCAGAAGATAAAAGTTTTTTCTAGTTTTCTTTTTTGACAAAACCTTTACAGTTACAGTTTAAGGATTTTATTGTGTGCTTTTATAAGATGTTATTTTAGTGTAATACTCATAAACGACAAAAAAACTCAATCTATCATTTCAAGATATTGCGTTTAGTTAAAAATTTTCGAGTGACTGGTCACTGGTTTGGCTGGGCAAACTGGACATTTATTTGAAATGACTGGTGAATTTTTCTAAAGTCGCTAGGGATTGTCAAATGATGGATTGTCTAAAGCGATATTAATATAAAAGAGATTTCATAATTTCAATTTAGGAAAATTTGAAACAAATAAGTCAAATTTTAATGAAATTTCTACTCTCGTCCGTAAATCAACTAAAAATTGTCGAAATTTTTTTTTCCATTTATTTGTATTCAAGTTGGGCGCGAAGACGTGACCAAATTGCAAATGGCGACGCAGGCGATTGTTTTTTTGTTTTGTCACTCCACTCACAAATAACTCTCGGGTGAAATGTCCGCAGACTGATGGCGAACTTGGTCTGAACAAGGGGGCGGCCTTCATATATTATTTTTTTCTAGTCCCAGCAGAACCGACAAGACGTGTCCTTACAACTTTGGAGACCTATATATATTTATATATATACACATTTATGTTTATGTATAAAGTATTTATTTCTGCTCCAATGATCTCTTATTTTGTTGTGATTTCAATTCATTTTGAACTTCATTACAATATCTACGAAAGGTTATTTCTATTTAAACCGTACTTAATACTTACAATAACGTGATTTCCTATTCAAATAAGGGCTTATTAAGTAGAAGCTTTTAAAGTTAGGGTATAAATTTTCCCAAGTAGCTGAATTTAAATTTGATCATAATAACTAGCATTGCTCCACAAAACTGCCGCAGACCAATTGTTCTGATCATATAACATTCATGAGTAAAATATTCGATTAAATGCATGGTCCCTTGTTTCATTTTAAATAATGAAGCAAAGGAAAATGGTTAGTTATTTCAAAATATATGCTTTCAAGAACGAATCAGTTAGTTGTATTAATTATTAAAATCGCTTCTAATAAACCGTGAGCCTCAAATTTGTAAGAACATTATTTTATAATTAAAGGTATTTTAATTAATTTATAATACTTTTTTTATAAGCGCATGAAGTAACGTCTTTTCTGTTTTTGTAGATATGGAGCTAAAGAAGAAAGTCAAACTTGAAGATAGATCCACTCAGACTGATGTATCTCTCAACAATGAGAACGGAACTCCTGTTTCAGCTAACGGTATCTCTTCCTTTCAAAATCAATACCAAAAAAACAACTCTAGCTCCTCTGAGCTCCAATCTCCACAATCCGTCATCGTCAAGCTGAATAACAACAACACCAGCATACTCTGCGCCGTCAAACCCACCATCATCAACAGGTCCAGCGCATCCGTCAACAATTTAGCCGCGACCATCATGCCCAGCGACATCATCTCCAAGGGAGACAGCAGTCCCCTCAAGAGCGTGTCGTTCATAGACGAGAGGAGCGCGGAGGAGCCGGCCCCGCCGCGGCGCCCGACCGCCCTCGCGAGCAACTCGCACCCGCACAAGGGCGACTCCGCGACTTCTCGCTCTACAGCCGGCGTCCTGCAGGACGCTCCCGACGCCGGCCTTGTGAGTAACGCGGCTCTGAATAATCTAATAGGCAATTCGCAAGCGTCCGGCGCCATCGGCAACGGGCCAGCGGTACCCTCTAACTTATCGCAGAGCTCGGTCAGAGATATTGCGTTATAGCAGAAGTCCGGCAAGCACGGAGAGCGCGAGGGGAGTCGAGACGCCAACCGAGCCGTCGATATCCACAGGACCCCCAAGGGGAGAAGAAAACGACTGCCCGTTATTGTTTGATAAGAAAGCAAACCTTGCATACTTTAGTTAATACGTTCATCACTTTGTTTTGTTACCGGGGACGTTGGATTGTATAGAGCTTATTTCCATTGTTCAAGAGTATTCATCGTTAATTTTGAATCGTTATATCCGTTGAATAGTTGTGATATTTATAATACTATTAGGCTAATGGTAAACTGTAAGGTTAATAGCTTAATCGTTTCATTGTCTGTGATCTGAGTAAAATGCTACATTTGTTTCCAAGAGGCGTTTTCCCTTATGCCGCTTTCAAAATATTCGTGTAAAATCATCAAAAAGATTTATTTGTTTATTGTCTTAAATACAGGGAACGATATGTATAAGATACGTAAATATGTGTTAATATTGTGCAATCTTTAAAAGTATCATACAATACTTAAATAAATATAAAATATATTACTTATATAAGAAGTATAATATCGAATAATAGTGTTGTGTATACTGAATACTCTGATGGTAATTTTTGTACAGATTAATCTTTATGATTAGACGAATTTCCATTTACGTAAGAATATGAATAAATATTAGAAAAAAAATGTCTTCTTTAAAATAGTTGATTATTTTACTAGTTGTGGATATTTTATGATAAAATTAAGCATAATTGAGTACTAGATAATTTACTCATCACAGATTTTTATGGAAAAGTTTTATTAAACGTCCTTTGAAGACTAATTTTTTTTTATGAATTATTACGTACTCAAATATTTATTAATTGTGTCCATATTAACTTATCGTATATCTAACATATATAAAGTTGAGTAGTAAAATTTTAATCCATTACGGATCATTTTCTTTTTGGTAGTATAATATATAAATATTATTTGAAGAGATTCAAAATATTACAGAGGACTTCTCTCGTCCTGTATCGAGCAGTTCTGGCGATACGATCCCCAGCTACGTTGTGTCTATCATAATGAGCCCTTATGATGCATGCAATATTTAATTTACAAAAACCATCTTATACTATCAATGAAGAGAATATATCCAAACATTATATAATTAGAAAATATATCTACATTTTTAAGAATATAATACTCATGTGCAACTGTGTTTTTATTTATTTTTACATAATATAAATGTTATGTAGTTTATTATTTAAAAATGTAACCTAGTTGTAACATAAATATTCTATAAAATTATCTTATACATTATACAATCTCTTTTTATTTACTGAACTTCACCCATGCATATCCTGAAGTTATGAAAAACCGACACAAAATAGTGCTGTAAAATATAATATTAAATTTGGTTAGAAAGCATATGTAAAAATATATACTTTTTTACCAAAATATACTTTACGACATGAAAAAAAATAGTCCACGATTATGGTAATAAATTGTTTCAATTTTATAATTTTTTATGTAAATTTGAAATCAATTGTTTTTTTTTCAGATAATAAAATACTTTCTTCAATAGTAAATTTAAAATAATAAATATAAACTTTTTGCCATAGAACGCATCAAATTTTAACATATATTGATCCGTATCTAAAATTTTCTAGCAACTCTTTTCAATTTAACGATTATATGACTTTTTAACTACTGTGCTACTGGGTTATCCAAAACCAAACTCTAAGAGCGAATCACTCTCAATTTCAAGAATAACCTGCAAAAAGTATCCATGAAGAAGTTCAAAAATAAGTAAAAACCCTCTAGAAATGGAAAGAAATACAAGCAGGAATAATTTAGTAGCTAATAAATAGCAGCTTTCGACTGGTTACTTTGTCCTTTCCTTCTCCTACCTTGAGTGATTGGCGCCGGAAGTGCGATCGTTACTTTGTTCGATTTCAAGGAAAGCTACACCTGGCCACGCGAAATGTTATTGTTTAAGAATAGCGTGACTGGCTTTAAGATGATCTTTTACCTTTGAATGAATGAAACAATGATATTTGAAAATAATGAAAAGGTTTTAAATTATTTGATCCATCAATTCTTATTAAATAATAAGATTAAATTTAATAAAAAATACCTTGAATGCTCTAAGTTTTTCTTCACATTTTATGAAAGAGTGTTTTTATAGTATCTTTGAGTTTTTTTTATATTTGGTTAGTGATTATAACTTGGTTTATTAGAAAACATAATAAGCTCACGTATATTTTAAAGTGTAGATCAAAAGATGAAATTTAAACTGACAGATAAGTATCAGAGAGCTGTGAAAGGCAGTGATTGGACTGTCTGGCTGAAATTTAATTGCCGACAATCAAAGGCATTAATTTTAGAGGTGCGATTAACTATTAATCACCAAACACTTATAACTTATAGTTAATCATTAAATATTTAATATAACGTTCAATGTTAAAGAGACTAAATTATGTATAAATTGTATAGTTAAATATGCTTAAGATTTGTGTATCAGCTCTGATATTAAGAGATATCAACAGTTAGGAGTCATAATTCCATTGCCAACAGACTTGTGTCATACAAGCAGATTCACAATAATTTAAAAATGTTATTTACAGAATGGTTTCTAAATAACCATTTTTCCACTCTGTTTATTTTTAAAAAAGGTTTATTTTAAGTTTAAAGAAGCCTTTAACTCCCATACACTAGTAATAATTAATTATACAAACAAAAGTTTAAATATCAATAAAATTTCTAATAAATTAACCTACGAATGGATCTACTATACTGTAACTATTGTAAGAGTACTGTAAAACTAAATTATTAAAACAACTAACAAATTTATTTTTTGTAAAAGTATAAGAGCTCCACTAAATGAACTTAAAGTCTTAAAAATCTAGATGAAACAGCCTCTGTCACAGAACTCGTAAGATATACGATCACTTTCTTTCAAACCACCTGGGCTTTGTAGAAACTAAAATGCAGACTCGTCGAGGTACATCAATGAGAAGAAAGTTCAAAAGGGCATTCCGCAAATGGGTAAAGCCATATTACCATAGAAAAGGTTCTAGGGAAACAATTTTACTGTGACAAAGTGAACGTCAGTAAGAATTTAATATACCATAAAAAAACTTATGCATAAAAGTCGCAAATGATTAAGTAGACATATTATTCAGTTTCACAACATTTCTACTTGTAATTAAAACCAACAAAACATGTGGTTTACAAGAATACAATCCTAAAAAAAAACTATACTCACACACAAACATATAGTGTGTGTGTGTGTCGTAAGATGTACTTGAAAAAGTACTAATAATATCATAATAATATATGTTTAAAAATTGAGAATGTTATAACTTTTCTAATATAACAAAATGCATGTTTCATCTTATTTAAAAATATTTATTTCTCATATATTTTTCGTACGACCAATAATAATATAAATTTTAAACATTAAATAAAAATATTTCTTGCGTCTAAAACGTTATCTCTCTAAAGAAGTAATTAAATTTCTACTGAAAATATTGATGAGGTCTTTTGATCTTTAATCTAATTTATTATTTGACGCCTGTCCCAGATATTTTTCATGAATAAACTTTAAAAGCCAAGGTCAACTATAGACAAAGCATGTATTGGTTTACAATTGCGTTTATTTAAGAAAACTCATCACGGCGTAGTCTAAAACTTGATCGATCATTAATCCAATGGCTTGCGACAGAGGAGAAGCACAAGAGATATTATTTTTTTTTACGAAAAGAAAATTCGTTACAAAATATACATTTTGTATATTTACAGATTCTCTTAAAGAATTTTTTTTTATTCATAGTTAGATTTACAAACACAACACCTTATACACAAGTATTTAATATGTTTTCATATATTCATTGCCTGAAAAAACCTTTGGGATAACCTAAGAGCATATAAGTAGAAAATGTTTTTTTTTTTTCATTTTCAGTAGCTACGCAAAATCTAGGCTCATATCGTGAGCTGCTAAGGTTGATTCCTTGTATGTTGAAACTGAATCAAATAACAAACTCTATTATAACAATTTTAAATATAGACAAATAGTTTGTTTGATTTTGGAAAGAAGATGTTTAAATATTGAATATATTGAAAAGGTTTGACTAAAGAAAGCTGCTTTTTTTAATATAAAGTACTATGTCCAAAATCTAACTGTGCATTGATATAAAAGGAGGGGGTGCTCTCATAGTTAGCCATGCCAGACTCTCAACTCATCGCACACATGTGGTAGAATCCCTTAATCCAATTTGCAGAAACCAAATTGAATTTAGTGAATAACAAGATCGTCTGCCTTGATAAATAGGAAGCGTGTCGCTTCCCTTGTTCCTATGTTGCATATACATCTTATTTATCACAGAAAAATCATCACGACGTTAGAATATGTCTAAAATTTTCTGCTGTCTATTTTTGGTTTATTTTATCACAAGGAATAATAATTTAAAAAAAAACTGCAAACAACATATTCCGATATGGAATATCGGATTTGAATAAACATAATGTCATTACAAAATAGTAAGATTACTACCGCAAGACGTCCCAGAAGTTTTTATTATAATAGAATGTTGTCTCGTTGCATATTAAGGTTTTTCGCGGAATTTTCAATAAAATCGTTGCCTTAACACATTTCCTAGACAATCTTACTATACTTTATTTAAATAAATAATATATAATTTTAAATTTAAAAAATACGATAAAACTGAGTATCTACTTTGTTTTCCAGTATTTCCTTGTCATGATTTATGAGACATGAAGGTTATTGTGCTATCCTGTCGGGTTATGCCCCTGCATAATCATCATCAGCAGGAAGCGATACATCAGGTGACCAACGCGGCACCCGCCCATACGGATGTGCCTGTGACGTCACAGGACGCCCATTACGACTGGTAATTACCTACCGATCAGCTAATCCGGCTTACAGCGGAAATCTTACGGATTATTCCGAAGTGCTTGTATCTTGGAATTGATTTGTCTTTTGGGCTTAGTAATGCGATTATTACTGATATAAAATTGATCATATCTTAATACGGATTTTTTACGGTATTTTTTACACATAATGAATAATCTGAATATTTTTAATTAATAAATACAAGTAATTATGAGTTAAACATGTATTCAATTAAGTTAAAATATATTGATTAGGTAATTAAATTATGATCCGATGATAACTATGTAAGTTTCAATTTAAAGCGTAGATGTAATGTTACTAATATTATTGATTAATTTTTATGTAGCAATTAACTATATTTTATTTTGCGACTGGAAACAAAGTTGAAAAATATGGCCATCATTAACAATTGTGAATGACCAGATTTTTTGGACATCAATATCACTCCTGCGCCAGGAAAATCGAGTTGCGGGCAGGACCCGCGCATGTAAGGACAATTGATGTCTCCATAAAAGTCATCAGCCATGCTCGGTTTTTGAGAAATAAGCACAAACATGTTGAATAATAAAGAATAAAGGACACAAAACAGAGTTGTGGAAGTCACAACCTGAAAATGAGAATTTATGGTATGACGAGAAAGCGTAGTATTTTTAAAAATTAAATACCACACAAAGTTTTGAATACAAGTTACACTTTTGTAGAATTGCATAATCTAAGCCAGACTTGGTGCTAAACGGTGAAATAAAAAACCGGAAAAAAGATATTTCAAACAAGATTTTTCTCTAAAGAAACTCTATAAAAGTGAAATATTAATCTTACATTGCGTGATGGTCGAATTATATTTTTACGATTTTACTGAAACTTATATGTATGAAAGAGGCCCTTCGCCTATATTCGAGTCACTCTATGTCTCTTTAGATCTTTAGCCCTGCTTTATTATTCCCGGCTTAATGTATGGCTTTTTTATGACGCGACTAACTCATTTTTAATGACAGCTATCATTATTTCCGCTTTACTCAACAGAACAGATAATTATTTTGACTTCACTTGTATAAAAATAATAAACAGTCTGTTCTGATTTAATACCATCTATTTCACATGTATATTGATATCGTTATTTTTTTAGTAAACAATGACATAGCTGCAGTAAAAAATATATAAAAACACTTAAAATTACACTGATCTATTGAGTGTACGACATAATCAAATAATTATTTCAAGTATTTTGTGTCGTGACTTTGACATATTTTAATAAATTTTCAGCTTGTGTAAAACGGTGCAAAAATATGTAAAATTTATGTAAAATATATTTGATCCAAAAGGCCACACTACTGTCTTTTCAATAATCACTTAGAATCATTTCAAATTCTCTTTCGCAACATTTCTAAACTTTATTTTACATTTTAATTAATATTTTTAAACTAATACTTTGTAAAAAATATTTTTACGCCTACATCAGCATTTTTCATAACCTCAAAACCATTCTTAAATGCACCTTTGTCTCTAGTTTGTTCAGCGTTTTTAGTGTTATCTGCTCTTTGGTCAGAAACTCAGTGGTTCACTGCTTTCTTTATCTACAGGAACAAAAAGCTCTATCCAGCTAAAGTTTCACTTCAGTTTAGTCTTTTGACAACATTCACGAACAAGGAGCGAAGTGTTAGCTGGCACAGTATTACGGTGCAGTCTCAAGACTTATTTTACTTTCTTTTGGATTTCTTAACACAAAAAGCTTACAACTCTTGGATAAATACACTCAATTGACCTGCTGGAATGTCAAGTAAAAAAAAAAACAACAATATTAATACGAAATATCTGTACTTTAAAATTTTTTTTACGTCGTGTCATTTCAGTATAATAAAAATGTTTCACAAAATATATTTAGTTTGAACCTGTACAGCTGTATTATGAAACATTATATACGAAATAGTAATCCTTATTAGCACATATTATATTATAACGGCACTCAATCAATTAATATCACTCACTAATTGGTAATATGTTTTGTGTTACAACTAGTAGGTAGCTACAATGACAATAACTAATTAATATAGGACTGTATTACAAGTATTATCAATATCATAAAGCTGTTTTCTCTTTATAATTTTCCTTTGATGTTTTTAAACTTCTGTAGGATAGATTAGATTTTTATATTTCCTGATAAAGTTTCGGGTATAATAAACGTTTCTTTATATTACTTTCAAGTTATATTCGGTCAATTAGTAAGTTTTCAAAAATAATTAATCTGGAAACTTTAATAATTTGTAAGGTATTTTTAATATTCCACACAGCTTCATCAATGTATATTTGAAAAAAGGAAAAAATAATAACGTCACCCCAAGCCATCTAATGAATTATTTCATATTGGGCGATATTTCAGCAAAAATATTTTTCAGAATGAACAAAGAGCCAACGAAAGCTTATATAAAATTATCTAGAAAAATCGGAACATAAATTTGTAGGACTTTAGTGATAAGGTAGTAATTACACTCTAGCCTAACGCCGCGCCGCTCTAAACGAGAGATAATTCTGACACGTCTTCCGATAGTAATCCTACTATTTTTTTGGAAATACATTTAAAAAAAAAACATATATATATATATATTTATTTATATTACCTGCCAAAAAGATGATATTACAGGGGACCTCAATTTTATAGGGTCTACGGTCTAACCACTGAACTAACAGGTAAACCAATATAAATAGTATCTCTATGTGAAACTGCTAATTATGTGTTAAATATAGTTACAGTCATTAAAATACATTTTTAAAAGCATTTTTTTAAATAAACATCTATTTTACGAATATTAATAGAAAAAAAGTGAATCAGAAACAAAAGTATTTTTTATATTTTTAAATCACTTCGCAAAAGCGTACGGGCTGGGCTATCTTGCTACTATAATAAAATAAAATCATAAAATTTCTTGTTTATATACATAGTCAATAATATTTAATAAGTATGAATACAAAAAAAATTGGCTTTTAAAACAAGAAACACGAACTTTTTCTTTGAAAAGCAATAAATTAAGGTTATATTCAATTTAATACAACCGAGAATATTCCAAGTAGTTTCAGGTTTCATACAGTATTGACTTTCCATGCGATGAATTAGATTACATTTCTACTGAAAAACTTCTAACTCACTCATAGTGCTTTTATATAAAGAATTGAGTATAAGCGCTTACAATCCACCGTAGAGAGTGAATGGTAAGAGATTGTAATTTGGAAGGCATTCAGGTCGAGCCAGTACTATCAATGGGGCTCTGCAACGGTTAATCTCGATTCAACTTCTCCTCGACCTTTTGCAACCACTAAGGCGGCTTATGGGGGCGGGGTATGGGAATCAATGATTTCAATTGAACTGAGGCTTCGAAACTTAATCAACATTAACATAACGAGGCGTGTTTATTTTTCAGTTAGACGTGTAACTTGCGCACTTTATAAGCCTCAAGTTGGCACACGATTTTTTTTTTTGTTACTCAATAAATTCATCAGAAATATTTTACTTAATATGAAAATAATAAAACATTGAAATATTTTTGTGAAGCTATTACTAATATTCACGGGGTAAAAATAACACTAGAGTTGGACATTCAATGTCATATTTCCAGGTGTCAGAAAAAGGATTCCAGGCCTGTCAAGAGAATATACCTTGGCATCTTTGACTTTGAAATGTGGGATATCTATTCAGGGCATGAATTTTATAACCGCTCGGAATAGCAAAGGCGGAAATCTTTTAAATAATATATTTTTTGATGGAGGGTATCGATTGGAAATCGAAACCACGCCTCATATTTATTGTACTTTTGGAAAATATATTTTTTTAGGATTTAGATGCAAGGTTTCATTTAAATTAAAGCATTTTTATATTTTTAGTACTAGCTTTCTAGCAAGGTTTGTTTTATAACAACGTACTTAAAATAAATTTACTAATTTGATATTAAATAATTTATACTTCAATAAAATTATAAAATACATGAATAACGGCATATATGGTATAATACAATTTAGCTAAAAAAGTTAAACGACACACTCTTCGGTTTCCTTGACAACCAAAGCTTGGTCATCAATTGAAAATGACTATTTACTAAAACTATAAGTATTATGAATTCAAATAAGTTTGCTAAATCAAACGAGTCCCAATTCAATGATCGCTTTAACTTATTCAATAATCTCTTTTTTAAATATTTTTTTAGCATTATAATTCTATCATTTTAGTTGTGGCTTCGAAAGGAATAGCATGTCTTGCATACTGTTTGTGACATAAAAATTCAACAAATTGCCCAACTTGAATCGAAATTCTATTTAAATTGCACGGCAATACATGATTGACGATAATAATCTAAACACCGACTTTTAAATTACCTGTCACTCAACTTCTTTTCAGAAACAACTGGAATTTAAATTTACATGATATATCAGACTTTCACGTGAATTAAAAAAAAAATTTCCAAAATCTTACATTGTCAAACGGGTAAAAAAAAAATGATCAATGACGTTAATTATTTTAAAATATTATACCTTAATATCAGATATGTAAATTTTTGGTACTTTGGGGTTTAAAAAAACATAATAAATTAAGTACGCTTACCAAACAAAACGATATTTTTATATTTTGATCGTGATGTTTATCATGTTATTAAGTATTTATAAAAAAATATTACGTACCTTATCACTCTGCAAATTCTCATTCTTCATCTTTACTACAGTGAGCAACATTTTCGTTAGAACTAACAACTTCTTTTAAGACCTCTTCAGATCGGCTTTTTTTATTAGCTGTAAAAATAAAAAATAAGTTTTATAATTAAATAATTCAAACATTTTTTCGTTATCGTATTATTTAAAAAAAATATTACTCACGTTTGAAAATTTGCTTCTCAAGTATCGTTATTGGAGATTCAAAGAGCAACACAAGAAGTAGCGCAAAAAATATTGTAACTACAAGATCTGAAAAGTATTGATATACCTGGAATAAAAATATACTTTATCTTATTATAAAACAAAACATATTTTAAAGATTAATTTTTGATTTTAATTTCTTTTCATTAATAAGAATTCAATATAAAGAATTTAATACTTAAAAAGAAGCTTGCTGGCATTTTTTACTTTGGAGTATAAGTATGCAAGTCAGTTTAAATTTTAAGAACTTAATTAAGAATCATGAATTCATTGAGAAATGCGAACTTGTTTTAAATTTACTTTGTCGTACTGTAAATGTGTTTAATTAATTCAAAGTTTCAAAATATTTTAAATATTTTACTACCGATGACGTTTTAGAGAAATACGGTGGATTTCTCATGGCTGAAGACATCATGAACTGCATGGGTAGATGGACCAAATACATGGAATATGAAAGCCTTCCCAGAACTTCCCACACCCTCAAACACAAAAACCAATTCACTGGGCCTGAAAATAAATATGTCAAATAATTTATGGTAAAAAAAATACTTTTTTGCCTAAAGCTACAACTTTTTAGCATGAAAATTGGCTTTTACATTAGTTATTTGGATAAACTATAAACCCAAATACTTTAAATAAAATACCTTTATTTCGTTGTAATAAATTACCTAATAATAAGTCCTTTTACTAAAAGCATATCGAGTACGCATTCTTTGTTTAATATGATATAAGGTTTTTTTCAAAACCTTTAATTTATTAATTAAAATTTTGTTTAAGTCAACAAGGTTCAAATAAAATATTCAAAAAATTCGACAAAACAACTCTAGTTAACGCTTTGATGAGATAAATATAAAAAGAATGTGGCGTCGTTCAAAAGAGCCTTTATTGAAAATAAATACGATCATGAACATAATTTTTAATGTGATAAATTAAAATCATTGTTGTAATTGATCTAAGAGGCTGTTGTAATTAATGATCAATAATATATGAAAGTCGTGTGTTATTTTAAAAATAAACAATTATTTTCGTTATAACATATATGCTTTTATATTTAGCTTTCACGAGTATTGCAGCACCGAATAGATAGGTTTTTTCAGTAAGTAAATTGACATAACGAAGTAAACAATACATCGAAATACACAGTCAATATTAACAAACATCCGTCCTTTCGGTTCAAAATACCCGCTACAAAGTGAAAAGCAACAGATCAGTCGATAAATTATACATGAACCTGGCCGAGCGAAGGCAGTTCCGGCGGTGTGTATACCAACATTTTACAAACAAACTTTGTTTTCTCTCGCTAATGAGAATTTATTTTATTTTCCATCAACACATACAACGTACGAGTTCTCATACATAATTAAACAAATTTATTTTTTTTGCGTGATCCTAAGATTACGCGTGTGCATCTTCTTAGCTCTTTGTTCTTACAGTGTTTGTTGTGAAAGATTGAAGATCAATCACAATTGATATACAATTTAATGCTATCAAATCGTAATAAGTATAGTATATATTTTAGGGACTTTTTTGCTAAGGAAGCAGTGTTGTGCAGGTTATTAAAATACTTATTGAAACGATTCAAAAAAATGTATCATCTACGTGACTTTTTTAACTGTACAAGTTGGTAGAGTCTTTACTCAAAATCTAAATAGTATTTTTCTGTAGTTTAAGTGGATAAAAAAAAAAACTTAAATAAGCAAAAAAATTAAACGATTGCATCATTGTTCGTTTTGATTTCCGTTTCTTTCGCTATGTCAACAGAAATTTTATACTTTCTGTCTTGTCCTGTTTCATGTATAAACCTTAAACATTTTATATTTTGAACGATTAAAAATGACCTATTTTTAATTTTTATTCGAGGCTGAGTAAGCACAAAATTCCGAGGCAGATACATGCATTTTTTTAAAATTGTTTGCTCTGTATAATTATATCATGCATGCTGAACGACGAATTCATTTTTATATATACATTTGGCTATAGTAGCTTTCAAAATTTAAGCGTAAATTTTGTGGTGGTCATTAGGTTTTTTTCCCCTGAGAAAATACAAAGTGTGTTTAAGGGCAGACGATGATCCAATTATTAATTATATATTAGCTTAACATAAAAATCTTCAGAAACATGTACAAAACAGCCTTTAATACAATATATTTATCGCTTTCGTTTTGATAAAATTTTCTCAAAAATATTATAATTTGCAAAATATTAAAATTTTTACCCTGAGATTAATAAATTTAATAGGAAAAAAAGTTATATCTATTGCTTAATTTCATTACACTTTCGCACAGAAAATAAGTATTACTTGTTAGATATCATCAATAGTAAACTTTTTCATAATTAAATAGGTACGAAATATAACTTAGTTTATGATGTGTATCTATTTCTGTTTTCTTTAGAGAAGTATCAAACATTTCTCCTTATTTTCTAATCTAAACGATAAAATTTCCTTATAAACTAGAAACCAACTTTTCCAATTCCAAGTTATCCGTGTAATTTGTAACTGAGTGACATCAAATAAATTTACCTATTTAAACAAGCTATATATATATACATGAATAAACATATCGCCTCAGGAGGATTATAATTAAACTGATATTTAAAGAAAAATATATCGTAGAATACATAGCGGTCTTTTATTTTCGAACCGTCCCAATAACATTTAATCTAGGACGTTTTATTTGCTGATTATTTTTAGATCTGCCTTTCGCATTTACCTTATTGGGAACCTTTTTCCACATGCCAATGATCACAGTTACTAACCTTGAATTTCAAAATGATTCACTCGCAATGGAATCCCTCAATATATCAATAAATCAATATTAAAGTAAACAAAGAAATGTATAAATAGTTATTTCATATTCAACCTTAAGTAAGCAATATATAAGATAATATTGGTGGATAAAAATTAAAATATTTAAATTATAATCTATACATCCGCACACTTGTACGTTTACCATTATCACGGAAACCTTTTCAACCTACATCAAACTTATAATTTATTTTAAACTTATATTTGTATCTCTCAAAATCCAACAAGAAGACCTTAAATTAATAAAAATAAAGAACTACGATAAATCCTATTAACGGCTGTTAAAATTTATCGTTTACAAAAGTTGTTGAGAATGAATAAATTAAAATATGAATTAAATTTACCATTCAAGTCCGATAAATCACAATGATTTCAACAATTATGTATTAATTAGAATTATAAAACTTTTCTTTAATACTTCTGAAACCTTGATTTTTAATTTGAATTGCTAAACGCCGAATCATTAAAAATTCTCTCCGGCAAACTTGTTTGAAAAACAACTTCGGAGGCATTTTCCCTGTTTAATCTCAATTTTTTTATAATTTTTAGTAACACGTTTTTTTAAAGAAAAAAAAACCTGTCTGAAAACTTTTCTAAACATTTAAAAATTGTTTTTTAGTATTAAATCTTTTAATAATCACCTCCATAGCCATGCGCACAGGCTACGATGACCCACAGGCAAGCAACAGCCCAGGCGGTCCTGTTAAACGCCAGGTAAGTAGTATCTTCTAAGTATGAAAATGTATGGGACTTCATTTGGAGAGGCTGCATGCCCAGAACTACAGCGGCAAATACAAGTAAACTGCAAATCCATCCAGCGCCAACTAACCACTGAAATAAAGTTTAAGTTTTAAAATCTCTAACATTTCGTACAACAATATACTTCTCTATATGAATAATTCTCTATATAAAGACCTCTGTTAATATAACACCCACAGAAATCTTAATGCAATGACTCTTGGAGTTAACAAATCGAGCTTTACATGTAAATACCACAAGAAGCTGCCGGTTCACAGCAATGCCACTGCAGTGGTTATTTTGAATGGTAAACTTCTGGAAGCTCAAGAAGTTCAAGCCTCGTGAGCTACCAAGTTATCACAATATATCAAGGATTGACCCCGATTGAGTGATTAGTTTTAAACACGAAACAAACCAAACTCACCTACATGACAACAACGAACAAAACATGGATTGTTATTTTCTAAATAGTACAACGCGCACGCGAGGTTGCCAAAAATATTACCATAAATAACTCTTCGGTCACTGGTGATTAAAAATTACGCAACGCATAGCTGATTAAACTGTAGCTTTATTATATTAAATTAAAAATCAAGATAGATATTAAATTTTCTTATAACGGATTAATGTAAACTATAATAAATTTTTGATGAAGTCAATGAAAATTCTAAATTATATTTTTTTAGAATTTTCATTGATGCATCACATAAATCTATAAATATATTTGAAAAACCGTTTATTAAAGAGGTAATTTTCCGTGTTTAATAATGATTGCATAGGACCTTTATACCTTGTTAAACCTAATCGTGCGCCTTGTTGAATAATGCAAGAAGTAGCCTGCCATGAAGCCCACGAGCCAGGGGGTGGCTCGGGTATGCATTGGGTAGTAGTACTGCTCCATCCTCTCCTCCATTATGGTTATATCACTGAAAATAGTAAATCACCATGTTAAAATAATAGATTATTTGTCATCTGAGCATTCAAAGCGGTCATGTATGTGCTTACGACAAAATGAATGTCTTTTGATATGATTTTGTTTTCGCTGACGTTGCTCGAGAGTTCAACCAACTATAATACTTATTGACTAATATTTTTGAGTAAAATATTTGCGTGAATTTCCACAGAGCCTCCTCTGTTTGATATCAAATCAAACAGAGTCACCTCTGTTTGATATTTCCGACGTAACCGGTCACAAATAAAAACGAACATGTGGAAAATCACTCAAGTATTTTACTCAAAAATATTAAAATGGAATTCCACCAAGTACTCTCTGTCAAAAATATTGAATTACTTATTGACTAGTTAAGAAAGACAACACAAAGTTATTTATTAACTGGTTAAAATTTGGTAAATGTTAATCGTTAACAATCTTAACTATACTTTTTTTATATCGATTCACAATATTCTCATACGTACTGTAGAAGTTAACAATTGTTGTTTGCGCAAAATCGATCAAACGATTTCAAATGTGCAATTGTATTTTTTGTATATTTTAAGTATTAAATATGTATATATATAAATATTTGTATATCATGTTTTCACCACTTGAACTGCTACCTTAGGGAGGCTCAGTTGCCAAAATGATATTTTTAAAAGGGTACTCTCTTCGGTATTAAGGCTTTACTCCGACCAAAGCCGCTTAGCCTTCAGTACTTACACTTACGAGGCCGGTTACCTAATCTCAGCTTACGCGGATTTCTTCAGATTTATTCTGACAAGGGATGAAAGGGAGGCGGCTTTTAATAGAAACACAAGATGGCTAACGAAGGCTGTCGTCACTTGAACAAATAGGCTTAAACAAAAACACAGTTAGTTATCTTTCAGTATTGTTTTAACGTTCCTTTTGTAAACTCGCAGCAAGATAAACATGGACTTTGTTAAAGTTAACGCATGAAGATTTTTATTTTAGTTACAACTAATCTCAAAACAAAAGCTTAGTATAATTTACTTTCACGTGGTCTGCATAATATATTTACAATCAACAATTCATACTTTTGGAACATAAACCTAAAACTATATTGCTTTTTATGTAGCCTATTTACACTGGTACGTATTTTTAATTACTCAACTACCTTAATGTATAATTATACCTTTGCTTACTCCAGTAAGTCATTTTTAAATTATTCTTCTTCTTATGCTTTGCAATCAAATCTTTATGTTCGTTCAAAGGAGTCTAGAAATTACTAAAAGTACGTTTGTTGCTTACTTGATAGGCATTGCAGCTGCCGGCCACGCGTACACGTAGCAGATAACGAACACCGCGACCAGCGAAGCCACAATCCAGAATGCTACGTGAAGGAGTCCAGCCAGCGGCCGCTTCAGCAGAGGGTAGAGCATCAGAGGAGCCAGCACGTACAGCTGCATGTCTACAGACAGGAACCAGCTCTGTCCAATACACTACAAAAATAGATACAAGTATTACTCATTCCACCAATGTTTCACAATTATCTCAACAATTCAAAAAAATATAAATTTGAAAAATTACAAAATATTAAAATGTACAATGTAAACCATACGAGTACTATTATTTATGATGAATATGAAAATATTAAAATAAAGGCATGAAAGTAAAGCTAACATGGATGATATGTCATTTGTAGATTAAAACGGCCACATTCAAAATTATTTTCATCAAAAACATGGAAACTTCTGAGAATATTTTCATTAAACTGATTGTCACTACAATGCTGAAAAGATAATTCCAGTTTATTATCCCTCAAAAATATAAAAATTCATTTAATTTAGTGGGCATGGCAGTATGTTTCTATATATAAAAATTTTCTAAATTGTATATATATTCTATGTCATAGTACAATCTTTTTTATATTTTATTTGATATATATTTTTTTTTGTAATCAAAAAATGCAACATTGAAATCATAAATTTGGTAAAGTTTTTTTTGATTGAGTTTAATTTTAAAAAAGTTCTTGTATATTTTTAAGACGTGTTAAAAAAATTAGGAGATCCATTTCAACTTAAGACTTGTACGTATGGGAATACTATTGTTAATACATAAACTAATTATTTGTTCAGATACATGTAATTGAAATATGTATTTGGATATTTTTATACTGTCACTTATAAATAAAATATTTATAATAAGTCATTTTTCCAAAAATAAACAACCTTTTACATAAAAATACTATTAATTGATTTTGATTCAATATTATCATAAAATAAAATCTAAGTTTATTTAGTAAATAAGGTCTCGGTTTAAAATCTGCTGCCTGAGCAGAAGTTCTTTTGAAGGAGACATTTGCATGGTCTAAACATAAATCGCCGATAGGGAAATTGCGATAACCACTTAAGCAGGCGCTAAGTAGGCTGTTGGGAAATTCCCGTTAAGTTTAATGCCAGGATAAAGTGAAAGACTTGGATCGGTAGGCTACGACAGCCATCTGCATATTCTTACAGTAAATTTTGACTATAAGGATCGGATTATGTCCTTGAATATTGATTTAACATCAGAAATGAGCTGATATTTATTTGAAAAACTTAAGGCCTTTACCATTGTATAAGACAATGTCAATTTATTTATTTGAAGTAGATTTAATATATGTGTATTGTTTTGATAAATAATAAATAAAACCGAACGTTTTTAAAATAGCTAATTTTACAATAAAAATTATTTATATAAAAAAAAACGATTTCGTTTCAATTTTTTTAAATACATTAAAAGAGCAAAAAGGGATGAACCGATTGAATCTGCAAAATTTCAATATAAAAGAATAGAATAAAATAAATACTTCTACACCAAAAATTCACCTGAAATTCTTAGACGTTACGCTGCGTATATTCCTGTGTTAAAGTTTACCCAATTTTTAGTTATTGTTTTTCAAAGATTTCACTTAATTACAAACCCCTAAAAGTGCCCCGAGTACCAGTAATGAAAAGTGCTACAGAGTAACTCAGTAGCACAGTACTTGTAATATCAACGGCTACCAAAACCTATGAACACATTGAAGCCATGCGTCTTACGATCTCGTTTGGGTTGACGTAGTTCTGCACGTAGAGCAGCGTGGTCCACCAGTACTTGCGGCATGACTCGGCCAGGCCGCTGTTGAGCCCGTGCCAGATGGGCCCGTCGGCCACGTGCCTGAAGAGTGTGGCTTGCAGCAGCACCATCACGCCCAGGGCGGGGGTCAGGCGCAGGTACCGGTGCAGGTAGAACATCGGCACGTTGAAGTAGCTTTCTAGAAGTAGAAAAACCATTGATATTGATTACGTACATCTTTTCAAATATTGAAAATTGACTAAAGAAACTCATAGAAAAATATCATCGTGATTTGTGTGGGATTTGAACCCACATACCCAAGCTTACATGGCCGGTGCATTACCAATAATACCAACGAATCACTGGTACTAAGCAAAAATTTTAACAATCATATCCTATAAATGAAACAACGTACTTATTATGCCAATTGAATATTGGTAATGCACCGGTAATGTTAGCTTGGGGATGTGGGTCCAAATCCCATACAGATCACGATGATACATTTTTAAGAGTTTCTTTAATCAATTTTCAATATTAAAAAAATGTACTTAATCATTATTAATCAATTAAAGCTGTATAGGCAAAATCGTACTTCCTGTGAAACGGTCTTCACAAAAAACCATATTTGTTAACATTGAGTTCCTTAGAGCTGAGCCTCCAACCAATAACACAGGAAGCTTTTGAAATGAAAAAAATAATATAACACGATGCTCGTGCATATTAGAATTACGTCATCAATTTAGATGACATTGAAAAATTATATTATAAACGAAGTAGCATGTAGTTACTATTGCGTTCCCAACTTTCTATTTTCCTTTGCGTACCTTTTTCCATTTGTTTAAAAAACACATAGGACAGAAGAAGTCCTCCGATGAGAAAGAAAGTATCAACGGATACTTCCGCTCCAAATATCGGCATACTTGAGTACATCTCGCTCCACTGCAAAGAACAAAGCAAAATAATAATTTTAAATAATTTAGTATTTTATAATTGAAACAACAAAACGGAAATGCGCCAATAAATTTGCGTTACTTAACGTTTATGTGTTGAATAAAATTTATCTGGTTTAACATTCATTTACACACAAAAGAATGATATATAATTTGCGAAATTTTATTTTAAAATTGTAATAAATTTACAATTATCTGCCGGACGTGCTTAGCTTTGATGTTAAAAATTATACAAGAATCAAACGAGGCAAAAGATATCACACAATAAAAAAAACGGATATTTTAAAAAAGTTTAACATTGTTAAGTATAGTGCCTCTTAACTCAAGGCATTATTTAAAAGGGATATACTGGGTAATATTTCTGAAACATGGGTTTATTTAAGTACATAGAAGAAAATTTGATAAGAATCCTTTTAAGGGAATTTTAAAAAGTGTAACATATAAAACGGAAATATAAACAAAAAATTACAGAAAGGGTAAATATTTGATAGCAAACATTTTAATCTGAAAATATTCATTTATTTTTAAGAAGTTAAAATCACCTCAATCAACAAATTTGATATTTTGAATATTTTACTTACTGCGATGAAGTCCAATGGGTTTTGACTGGGAAATATAAGACTCAGAATAAATCTATGACCCAGAATAACCCAAAACATCGACAGAACCCTCATGCCGTGCAGGCAGGACAGCGGTTGGCGCCGGCTGCTGGACAACAACCTCTTCGTATTCGTCCAAACCGAGAAGGCGATGAGCACTGAAGATGTGGGAGGAGCTGCATGAAAGAAAACCACGTTTAATCATCACGAGTACATCTCTTAGCTTATTCAAAAACTATCCATCCATCACTCAATATTTTTTAATTTATAACTTATATACAAAATATGAACTTTAAGCATTAAATATCCTTACAACTAATTTTAATGAAATTGATTTTAATCGTTTTTTTTTTAAACAATGTTTTTTAGGTATTTTAGTCGCACGCGAAACATTGAAAAAAATTCTCTAAATATTTTTTGCAGCACAGGTAAGATTTTAATGCTCACCTTCAAGACTATCGCGATCCAAAGTTTTGCCAAATTGACTTACTGTAACTGAGCAAAAGTTTTCAATCGTTTTTTGCAGGCACCGAGCAAATGTGCTTAGTTTCCGAATAACAAATTATAATTCTTTGATCTTTTTATTTGTTAGTTCATGTGTGAATCGATTGCCTTAAAACATATTGTATGCACAAAAGACCCGTACGGGAGAAAAGTGAAAACTTATTTAATAACTAGATGTGTATTATTAATATCAGAATGTTTACCTTGTTTATATATTGAATACCACATGTCATAAGCAGTGCTCAAAACAAGCAACAGAATAAAAAAAGCCAAAATTGCTCTGAAAAAGATAAAAACACAAAAAATTACTCTATTATAATTTCTGTAAGAATGATATTACCTGAAAGTGTTAAAATATATTTTCATAAGCTATTAATTCAGTCGTAGAATAACAGATGAAACTCACATGGCAACCCAGTCACCCGCATCCCAGGCCATTCCCCTGCTGCAGGAACTCTCCTGTATGAACACTGGTGCCTTTCCAGGAGTCTCGGTCATGTTCAGTAAGCCTTCCAGTAGTTGCTCGACATCGGACGCACTGCAGGAATCCGGGACACACACTCCCAGGTTCAATACCAGTGTCTTCGACTCATATACATTTCCAAAACTGAAATCAACCGGGTCAAGTCTTTACTAAAACTCAATTCTAAAACCGAAAAAATATTTACTACGTATTTATTGTATATATATATATATATATATATATATATATATATATATATATATATATATATATATATATATATATATATCGAAACAATCACGCATTTATTTAATCAAAATATTATTTTAAACCTTGATAAAAATACAGTATTTTTAAATTAAAAATAAGCTGTAAACCGATTGACTCTATAATCAAAATCTTACTTCGCAAGTTTTGTTATTAGTTGGATATTAAATTAAGTTTCGTATAATTTACGTGAAAGTAAATTAACAAACAAAATTTTGTAACTAAATAATTACCAAAGTGAAATCAAGGTTTCGATCTGAAATAGAATCCAAATTCTTACGTTTCCAGTTTGGTGTTTCCTAGCATGGCCTTCAGGCGCTCCGAATACTTGTGCTTTTGTATGAGACTCTGCGACTGGGGAACACTGATGGGGAGTTGAGCTAAACAGTACTGGCCCATGATAGGCCTGTCGGCACCTTTCACATTATGACTGATTTCCAAGCACTCGTCAAACTGCCCGAAAGAATTGAGGTTCCCTTTCAAAATGCCTGCCGGTGGTTTTCCAAATGAATCCAGCACTGAAAAATAATCGAATATTACAAATAGACAAAAAATAAAATATTAAACAAGTATTCTTGGGAAAATTTTAAAAACAACGAGAAAAAAATAATCAAGTTTTTGTCTTTACTCGTAAATAACACTGAAAATCTTTTATATTATTAACAATGGCAGCAAGACAAATTAAAATCAATTACTATAGTCTGCTTAGTAATAAAAAATATAATGATTTTAAAATAACTTACTCTGCAATGCCCATTGCTCGTTCAAAGACTCCCCTAGCAACATCAAATCCTTTAGACATGACGAGACTATGTTTTCTTGAGTGTTCTTAAAATCTGAACCTATTTTGCTTAATATTTCACTGCTCAATAATTTTTCATAATATTTATTTTCATGTCCGAAGTCATCACCTTGCGAAACTATCAAAAAGTTTATAAGAAAAATACTAAACACACTGTACAATTTAAACCACATTTTGAATATGTAGAAAAAAACCTACATTTGACATTTATCAACTACTCAACTACAATTCAACAGACAATTGACATGTCCCGATCAACAGTGCTACTGTATCGCGAGATCGTCCGTTTTTTAATATCGTTCATGCGATAAGAACAATGACCTCAAATCTACGAAATCATGAAACACTCAAATCAAACCAATCTCATTACTTGTACAGATAAAATTTTGGAACGTAATACTGACTAGATGATAAAAAAATAAAACTTTAAATAAAGTATGCATTAAAAAGATAGCGGGTTAAACAATGTATTTTACTGGAAATATTAAATAGGGGTCTTAGTATTTTGTAAATACACATATTTAAGGTTTTATTTCGATATTTTTTGTATTGTAAAGACACATCTAAATTTTATTATAGATAGAGCACGGCGGCTTTACTGATACAATCAATGACTAATTATTGTTTCGAAGTCGATGAAAGTACTTCATCATAATACTTTATTTTATCTCTAGTAGACATAAAGCATGTAATTACAGTATTTATCTATTTTGAAAATTGGATTAAAACTAAATCTTAATCAAAAAATAAGTCATATTTTATCACGTCAAACTCCTAGGAAAATATAATAAATTTTTATCTAAATTTTTTGACAAGAGTGATTTAAAGCATTTTTTTAATAAAGTTCACATAAAACAATTATCCGAAACCTTAATATACATTAATACATATCTTAAGAATTAAGTGTAATAAATTAGAATGAAACCAATTTCATGCATAATAATTAATTGCACTCGCGTACTTTGTCATTTTGAATAAGAATATCTTTACGTTCATTCATATTATATTTTCCGTTGTTCCGTCAAAGATTTGCTTTTACTTATTCGACTTGGCCAACAAACGAACTCTAGTACTTTTTTCAATATAACTAATCACATGAATAAATATTTTTTTACATGACGGTGCATTACAAATACATATAAGAAGTGAAAAATCTTATCGAGATATCTTTCTCAAAGATCGTGAATTTTACTTGATTTTATCAAAACGGTTTCCTAGAATGTTTTGTTTTTTTCATTATTGATTATTTCTTTAGAAAATACAAAATTCATACGTATTGTTTCTACATAGACGTGCTTTGTTTAATTGTTTTACAGAAAACAATTTATATGAACTTCATGTAAAAGTTTACAAAGTCTGCTCATAATAAATGCTATCGTATACTATATAAATTTACCAATTCTTTTTTATAGAAAACAAAACGTTTTATTTTGTTTTTATTACAAATGATCACTTGTTTGTGCGTCTTTGAAAAATTGAGTTTTTTTAAGTAAAAATAAAAATATTTATTTCTCCGAGCACTCTAAAACAAAACAAACTAGAAGTTGTCAAAAATTCAAAGATCTATCAATAATATTCAAAAATAAATTTGGCCATTTGTCGTGGCTTTGATATGCAGCACTGAAAAACAGACAGGATATTAAAATATTTTCTTAAATATATTCATCCATGGTTTAAGTTTATGGAGTTTTTTTCGTCACCTCTCTTGTGTTTTAAGAGAGCTCTTTCTTGCACCATACAAGTGATTGCTTCTTTATTTCAAAGTATACAGCCTTTAAAGTATATAAGTATACATATTATAGGCAGACATGCATCAAATAGGTGTGCGGACAAGAGATGTGCTGAAAAACGCCCTTTTCGCTACTCGGAAGCCTTTTCCTTAAGTTACATGTACACATTCACGATTAAGGAACGAGATTCCGGGTGCGCTTTTCACTGGCTTTTTCATGTTCTTAATAACTCTCAATTTAAGTTTTACCCCACTCCACCTCACAAATCTTTTTAATAGATAAATACGCATAGCTCTTGCCTAGTACTTATATTTACATAGAAATTTTCGAGTCCTTTTGCATCACGATTTTGCTCTGCGTTATCTCTACCACGTACCCAAAAACTCTTTAGATTTGCTTGTCGCGACTCTTGCTGAGTGGGGTTTAGAAGATTTCTCATTAAGATTATCTGAACTCAGATTCCTCTCATTAATAGTGTGCACATGTCATTAAATTACAACCAGTTTTCTAGAAGGTTTCTTTAAATAAGTTTTAAATAACATAAAAAAACATTTATAATATGAAAAAATAAACATTATGTTCCATTGTTCAATATTTTAAATATATTCAATAACGCAGTGTCATTGTTCTGATAAATGATTATTTATTTTCTTTGTCATTTTGAATCATTATTTTTCAATGATAACGAGAACAATTAATGAGATTATTGTTATTTATGCATGTAAAATTATTATCAAATAGAATTCACAAGTCAACACAAGAAGCCAAACAAAACATTCCCGTGCCTAGCGTGCCCCAAGTCAATCACTGATATCTTCCTGGAATTTCCGATGCTACAAAAATATGTATTATTTCTATATTATTCAGAATGATATTCAAATACAAGCTATTTTAAGCTTATTTATTATTTTATTTAATATTTTGATAAATGCGATATTTCTTTGGACCATTTAAATAACACAACTCTGATAAATTACGGTGAGTAATCTGCATTGAAAATAAAATTACATACAAACTCCATTATGTCTCGAAAAGATTTATTACAAATTGTAGCCAGCGATAAAACCTACGCACACTTACTTAAATTAAAAATGGCCAGTTACATCATGTGTTTTTTTTATCAAGTTAAAAATTGTAGAGAAAACATTCATGTAATATATCTAAACAATACCAAATATTTCACAAGTCCGTATTATGCTTTAGAAAAGAATAACTAATTATACAATACGCTTTGAACATATGTTATAATCAACGTACAATAAATACCTTTAGAGAAAAAATATTTGTTTACAATAATACGAAATCTATCATTCATTTTAGAAGACATCAGCGCTAGAAAATAAAAATATATTGTTTATAAAAAAAAAACGTATTTACAATTCTTAAAAAGTTTCCCATTACTGTGCTTTAGGTATTCAAGCTAAAATAATTCATGAGTATAATTCGGCTTTTTTTTAAATTTCACTAGTTTTATTTCTTGTATCAAATACTAAACGCGGCCTGTTGGGGTGTTATATATACGGTATTGTCTTGATAGAGTTCCAAGAGGATTTATCCCTTTGAGTTGTTTCAGTGCCAGTATTTCGTGTTTGTTTTTCCTCCGTTAAAACTTTGAAGATAGATCAAAACAACCCCCGCGGAAGCTTGTTCAAGGCAAAAACAACCAGTTGATAAATGTGTGAAAGAGGTGAGCAGACTGGCATTCTAACTAATATGTGAAGTTACAGAATTGTGATATTTTTAATATATCACTAATGACTTGGTTTTCTTGAATATAGTAACTCCATATATAATTAACAGATAACTATTGTTACTATAAATTACGTGATCAATTGGTTTTACAAAACATATTATCTTTCGCATTTTACAAAATATAAAATAGTTCAAGTTCCAAGATTGTTTAACATATTTTTAATCTATAAAGACATATATATATATATATAAGACTATGTAGCGTGGGTAGGAAAATAATGGCGTTGCTCTAAAATGGTAAAGAATTTATTTTGACATTTCTACATAATTATAATTATAAATCATATACATAAAATATATCCTCTTACCTAAAATGGTAAAGAAACGACAATTTATCTGTCTTAACCGTTCCACTCTACTTTATCTTAAATTATTATTAATATGATTACGTGCACAATATCATTTATATCTTTAACACAATTTATGACTCCTCAGCTCCCTGTATTATCGACCGGTGACTAATGGTCGATAAAACAGTTATCATTGTCACCGTCGGTATCCGAGTCTTGCTGGTGCATAATCCTAAAGCAATTATAATTGCTTTACATCTCCCTCCCAAAATAAGAATATTTACATAGTAAATTTTCAAATAATTACATTTACTCATCCAACATATATCTAAATTGTAAAAGTACTCTTTATTGTTTAGGTATTGGTATAAGTTTTGTAATGTGGAACAAATTTGACTCCAGCTTTTTGTGACCTGTATCAATTCTATAGATTGAGTTTGATATTTTTTCAATAATTTTAAACGGTCCAATCTTCAGCTCATCCAATTTATGCCTATTTAATTTGTTCCCATTCTCCACAAATGCCATATCCCCTGGATTAAAGTCAGATTTAATTCTATTTTTATCAAATAATTGTTTATTATAGCTATGTGATTTTATAGAATTTTCAAATGCTATTTTTCTATCTTTAATCCATTCATTTTCGGTTTTACCCTCTTTTAGTTCCTTCGGTAAAAAGGAGACATCTGTACCCTCTAATAAGTATTTTGGTGCAAAGCCAGTTACAGTATGTTCTGTATTATTATATTTTTCTACACAGTTATGAGCGATAGTCGTCCATGTTGTTTTATTCTTTTTTTCGTTTATTGTACATCTGATTTTGTTTACAAGCGTTTGGTTTAGTCTTTCATTGAGACCATTTGAAAACGGAGCATTTACTGCTGTAAAAATCATTGGTATTGATTTTCCATTTAAAAATGTTTTGAATTCTTTTGAGTTAATTCCCGGGTATTGATCCGTGAGAAGCATCCCGATTGTATTAGAGTTTGTTACTTTATTTATTAATTTAATAAAATCATTAGCACTTTGTGTTTTTGAGGTAATTATATATGCGTATCGTGTAAAGTGGTCCACTAGAAGGTGTAAATATCTTTTAGTTGATCGTGAGCCTCCAAAACCTCCAATTGTGTCTATTGAAACAATTTCAAAAGGTTTTGTTGCAGGACCTAAATGTGACATTAATCCATATTTATTCTGTCCTCTCGTTTTATTTTTTATGCATATCTCGCAATTTTTACAGTGACTTTTAATGTTTACCGTTAAATTTTTTGCTGTATATAATGTACCAATTGTGTTTTGCATTTGTTTTATCCCCAAATGACACATGTTTTCATGTACTTCTTTAATCAATTTTTTACTGAAATCTTCAGTTAAAATTATTTTTTTACGGTTTTTTGTTTGTTTATAGTAAACATTATGTCTTAATATTAATTTTGTTTTTATATCATGTATGTCTTCATTTTTTTCTTGATCTAAAACAATCTCATTTAATTTTATCATGTTTACAATTTTTAATTGTTCATCATTATTCTCATTTGCATCCAATACTGGGTTTCTACTCAAACAATCTGCTTCTAAATTTTCTTTTCCCGGAGTGTATTTTACTTTAAAATCATACTGTGATAAGTAATATGTTAAATCTCCTAATTCGTCATCTGTCCTAGATTTAATATTTAAATTTTCCAATGGTTTATGGTCAGAGTATACAGTAAACGATTTTCCTATTAGCCAATATTGCCAATATCTTACTGCTTCTTTAATTGCTAGACATTCTAAATATATTGCCTTTTTTTTCTTTTGAACTTGATTTAATTTTTTTGAGAAGTATGCTACCGGCTTGTCTTTTCCATTTGATTGTGTTTGCTTTAAAACTGCTCCAATTCCTTCTATAGATGCATCCGTGTGAATATTTATTGGTAAATTTTGATCAAATATTTCTAAGATTGGCTGTGAGCATAACAAAGTTTTTATCTTTTCAAAAGATCTTTGACAGTCTACAGACCAAATAAAGTTTTGATTTTTCCTTAGCAAATTATGAAGAGGGTCTAAAATTATTGCACTATTTTGCAAATACTCGTGATAGAAGTTTATTTTCCCAAGAAATTGTCTTACATTTTTTTGTGTTTTCGGTATTGGAAAATCTTTGATTGAAACTAAATTGTCTCTTACTGGTCTTACTGTATTATTTTTTATTATATGGCCAAGATATTTCACTGAATCTGAAGCAAATGTACATTTTGTAAATTTTAGTCTGAAACCCTCCCTTTTTATAGCTTCTAATAATCGTGTTAGATGGTTAATGTGCTCAGAAATAGTTTTAGAAAATATAAGTATATCATCTATATAGTTTACTGCGAAATCAGTTAGCTTATATTTTCTTAAAATGTTACCTAATATCCTTTGAAAAATAGCTGGCGATGTTTTCAATCCAAAAGGTAAGCAACTCCATTGATAATGACCTTCCTGTGTTACAAATGCAGTTTTTTTTCTATCTTCAATTCGTAGCGGGATAGCCCAAAATGCTGAATTGATGTCCAATGTAGTAAAATACTTCGAATCTCTTGTCTTAATCATTAGGTCATCGATCAATGGAAACGGTTGAGCTTGTGGTACTACTATTTTATTTAGATCTCTGAAGTCTATACATAGTCTTGACTTTCTATTGTCTTCTTTTTTAAAAGCCAAAGTTACTGGTGCCGCAAATGGGCTATAAGATTCCTCTATAAGATTTTTGTCGAGTAATTTTGCTATTTGTTGTTCTATCTCTTTTTTGTCTTCCACTGAACACCTATAAGGTCTTTTACTACAATATTTGTCTGTGAGTAGATCAATACGTGCTTCATATTCTCTGACCGTACCAATGTCATATTTGTCTTTTGCAAAAACCGACTTGTAAGTGTCTATCAGTTTGTGTATTTCTGACCTCTGTTGAAGATTCAAATTACTCGTATTTATCTTAAAATCTTCTTCTTTTATATGTTCATTGAAATTTATTGAACCTGAATTTTTTTTATTTCTTACTTCCTTAGAAGTGTTGTTTTCTTCTTTTATTTTTATTGATTCTCTTTTTTGAGAGATTTTCAAATTTTCGTCTTGGACCAGTCCAAATTGTTTTATGAGATCCAGTCCAATTATAAAATCATATTTAAATTGTTCTCCATCAATTATATAAACATCAGCTTTTTCTTCAATCTCAAATATTTTTATCATAATAGTTGTCAAACCTCTTGTTTTTTTAACACCATTTATTGTTATTAAATTATCATTATTTGACACCTGCTTTTTTTCCTTCAGTCTTATTAGTTTGGAATTAATTATTGAGATATTCGAGCCTGAATCAAATATTCCAACTATTTCTAATTGTGTATTTAATAACAGTTTGACTTTAATTAATGGTGTTATTATTCGTTTTTTTTATCATTATTATTGAGTTCTACATCAATCACTGAGTTGTTTACGGCTTTACTGTATGTTTTCTTATATTTGTTGTCTTCTGTTTGTTTAAACCAGCATTTCTCCTCTGGGTGGAACCTAAAGCCTTTCTTCAAATTTTCACAGGTTTTACACGGTTTTATTTTATCCATCCGTTCGTTATTCCTGTTATATCTCGTGAAATCTAAGGTTTTTTTATTAACTTCATATCTATGTTTTCCCACTTCCTTGTATAGGTTTGCAGTGGTGTTTATACTTTCCTTGTTTATCTTTTCTATTACAGGATCGGGTAGTCCCATAACAATAAGATTAATTAATGTCTCGGTATCGATGTGTTTGTTTACCTCTAATAATAGTCTTTCTTTTTTTGTGGCATATTCCAGCAACGATCCAGCTTGAAATCGATATGAGAATGCATATTTTATTTGAGACCAGCCTTTGTTTCCATATGTTTCGCAAAAATTATTTCTCCATTCTGTCCACTCAGATTTCACTGTCAATTTTATTAACATACTGCTATACCAATCTAGACACTGTTTGTCTAGAAGGTATTTCAATATTTCAATTTTTTCTTCATCCATTAGAATGTCAAACCTTTCACATTCGCTTTCAAAATGATTGATCCACTGGTCCACACTTGATGTTTTATTTGAAAACTTGTCTATTAAAAATTTCTCCGCAGTTTTTCCAATATTTTTCTCCTTTTTTTGGCATGAAATCATTGGTTCTGCTGTTAATTTGCTGGTAATATTTTCCAAGTATTGTTCACCATACTGTACATTTTCGCTTTCATCTAAATACATTTTTCTCAATTCTGCATCTAACGGAATCCATATCGTCCGTGACTGGTGTCTTTTTTTTAGTGCATTCTTTATTTTAGTAAATGTCTTTGATTCCAATATGGCCGTGTGTTTATTAATGAGCTTCAAGTCATCCGGGAGCTCAAAAACACGTCCATCCGGTGTCTCAATTGAAATTATATTTATTACATTGCTTTTTCCATCAACTGAGCTTTGCATAACAAATTTAAAATTTAGTTTCTCCATCTTTCTTTATGACAAAAATTGTCGTTTTATAAGACTATGTAGCGTGGGTAGGAAAATAATGGCGTTGCTCTAAAATGGTAAAGAATTTATTTTGACATTTCTACATAATTATAATTATAAATCATATACATAAAATATATCCTCTTACCTAAAATGGTAAAGAAACGACAATTTATCTGTCTTAACCGTTCCACTCTACTTTATCTTAAATTATTATTAATATGATTACGTGCACAATATCATTTATATCTTTAACACAATTTATGACTCCTCAGCTCCCTGTATTATCGACCGGTGACTAATGGTCGATAAAACAGTTATCATTGTCACCGTCGGTATCCGAGTCTTGCTGGTGCATAATCCTAAAGCAATTATAATTGCTTTACATATATATATATATATATATATATATATATATATATATATATATATATATATATATATATATATAAATATGCATATATATATATATAAATATGCATATATATTAGGGTGTCCCTTAAAATTCAAGTTCAATATTTTTTTACGCGTACCCTCTTAAAAGTTTAGTAATAATCCTATATTGTCTAGAAAAAAATATTAGTTCGATTTATAAACGGTAACCCGTGCCGACTTGCGATTTTAACTTGTCCATACAAGTTGCGTAAGTACTGCGCTGTGACTTGTAACTGCATGTTTATTTGTCATTTCATACGTGATTTTTGAGATTAGTAGTGCTCCATTGTTTAGTGCGTTAACATGTCGGTGGAATTACGGAGTGATAAACAAAATAATTTCCTTATCGGTTTGCCTAGATATCAAATAAATGGTGCAAAATTACCATCTAATCGACAAATTCCCTCGGTCCTATTTTACAATATTCGCGAGGTTAAACTGATTGTTAGTGAAAGTGCAAATCTTGTGATTAGGGAGTGCATCATATATTGGGAAAAAGCAAGAATTCCAACAAGGGCATATCCTAACTGCGTGAAGAAACTTGTTGATTTATATCATGTTTGGAGAGAGTTGCAAAAAAAATTGTAAGAAAACTCAGGTTACGTTCAAGAGCCGTGAGAACAATTTCAAAATTGATCTTGATAATTTGTTTGATATTGCACATGCTGATGCTTTTGAGAGAATGAAAATAGAGTAAGATAAATTATTTTTAATGAAACAGAGAGAGCCAGATCGACCAGGATGCTTAGGTGGTGTTGATAAAAAATTGTCGGAAAAAGAAGATAGATCTAAACAACGACGATTGGAAGAAGAGGAAAGGGTTGTAAGACAAAGATAACCACTAGCTGCTGAAACTAGAAAATCAAGGGCAGAAGCAATAAAATCTGACTTCTTTGGAAGTAATGTACCCGACGTAGTCACAGTCCATTGGGATGGAAAACTATTACCCGGGTTAGATGTACGAAGTTCTAAAGAAGAACGCTTGCCAGTTATTGCTTCGTTTGACGATAAGGAACAGCTTCTTGCAGTGCCGAAACTAGAACATTCTTCTGAAAAACATCAAGCTAAGGCTGTCTCAACAGCTCTCTTTGACTAGAACCTTCACGATAAAGTACAAATAATGTGCTGCGACACAACAGCTTCCAATACTGGCCGTTTCAATGGAGCTTGTGCTATTTTGGAGCAAACTTTAGGAAGAGAATTGCTGCTTTTCGCCTGTCGTCATCATGTTTATGAATTGGTCCTAAAAGCTGTCTTTGAAAGCAAAATTAAGCAAATTACTAGTAGCCCAGATATTCCAATGTTTAAAAAGTTCAGAGAAAATTGGAAAAACATCGACGCTAGTAACATTGAACCATCTCTTAATTTCGTAAAACAACGTGTTGCCGAGACAGACATTCAAGCTTTGTTAATATTTTATAAGGCAGAATTAGACAAAGGTTATGTAAGAGATGACTACCGCGAATTGGTCGAACTGTGCGTAATATTTTTGGGAGGAGACACAGAGGAAAAATTAAAACTAAGGCCCCCCGGAGCAATGCATCAGGCTCGCTGGATGGCGAGAGCGATCTATTCTTTAAAAATATGTTCACTTCAGTCACAATGCAGAATAACTGCGAAGGACAAAAAGGCTCTACAAGATGTTTGCTTATTTGTCGTGGTGTTGTATGTTAAACCTTGGCTCGAATGTACAGTGGCGATCAAAGCACCTAACCATGATTTGCGCTTCTTGAAGATGTTAAAAGAGTACGAAAAAGTTGACGCAACAATTTCTAATGCTTCTATAAGCAAGTTTAGCCATCACTTGTGGTATTTATGTGAAGAGACAGTTATTCTATCACTGTTTGATGATGAAGTTGATAACCAAACTAAAAAGAAAATGATTGCCAACTTCAACCGGGACAAAACCTCAGATTTTAGCAAACGCTATGACCCGTCAAAGGAAGAACTGCCCCAAAGGTTGTTTGGTAAGTTTAATTGACTTTTTGTGATATATTTAAATTGTTGTAGATTTATTTGTTATTTATCTTATTTTCCTTTTTTTTCCAGGCAAAACACTGGATAATTTCGTATCGGAAAAGAGCAAACAATTTTTATCACGACTGCAGATCGACGACAGTTTTCTAAAGGAAGATGTATCTTCCTGGAATAATAATGCTGCTTTTCTGGAAGCTAAAAGAAAAATAAGTTATTTGAGAGTTGTGAATGATACTGCTGAAAGGGCTGTTAAAATGATGCAAGATTTTAACGGACTTATCACGGCTGAAGAAGAACAAAAACAGTTCTTGCTGCGCTGTGTCCAGGAACATAGAAAATTGTATCCGGACTGTAAAAAAACAACTCTAAAAAAAAGTTACCCTGGCTGATTGTTATTACTTTATGTTTTTGATTAAAGATTAATGTTCATCTAATTGAATTTTTACTATTATTTACTTAATTTATTGCATTTATAATGATTTTATACCAGACCGAAATATCAAGACAAAACACGTTTTTTACTAAACTTTGAAGCTCGGTCGGCACTGGTTGCAATTATGCTAGAAAGATGAAATTTTATATTTAAGACTCTTATAGCATTACTAAAAAAAGTAGAGGGTACCCATTTCGAAATTTGAAAAAAAAAATTTTTTGGTCATATAAGGGACACCCTAATATATATATATAAATATGCATATATATATATATATATAAATATGCATATTTATAAATATACATATATATATAAATATACATATATATTTAAATAAGCAAAATATGGATGAAAATATATATTTAGGTTTTACAAATTTATTAAAATCCCAGTGCTTAGTAATAATGTTTTTACATGTACAACAATTATGATATATCATTCAATCATACAAAACATCATACATTTTGTACAAAAATAAATAAACATCAAAATGTATTACTAATAGTTTTAATCCATTATTGTGTATTTATACAATAAACATACTTTTTTAAGTTATTCAGGAATAAATATGTTTACACGAACATTTCATAAATAATCAAACACAAGCTACAATGCTATTGTATTTTGTGCATCTTTGTCTCAAATCGCAAGCCGAGGCGTTGGCTCAATACTCAAAACTTGATGCGGTTCAGCACCCAAGAAAACATATTTTTCTAAAAATTATCCTTGTGGGGGCATTTAAGAACATTGACATAAGCCAGTCTAAATTAGGCCATTATTTGGACTTATTTTGAAATATTTAATTCAATTAAATAAAAAATGTTTGCTTTGAATATCGATCTGAGGTAAAAAAAAGTCATTAAGATAATGATAGCAAAATAATATATATATATTTAACTTATCTCTTTTTTCAGGTCAAAAAACCTAAATATTATTACTTATTGAGTGTTTCTCCCTGATTTTTTACAAAGACGCTTTGATTTCGTTGGTATTCGGGTCTTGTTCAAATTCAATTTTTTGTAGTGGTGTTTTCTTTGCTGTAAAATAAATCAAATCATTCATTTTAATTAGTCCAAAAATTTAGTTCGACATAATTATGATTATGACAATAGTATATTGATTAAACTTACGTGCAAAAATCCATTTTTCCAAAATTGTGACGGGTGATTCAAACGTTATCACTAAGAAATACGCAAAAAAAAGCGAAAAACACAAATCACCTAAGAACTGGTACACCTGAAAGAATTCAATGTTTTGAGATAGGTTTTACGATAGTATAATAGATTATTTTAATGTTTCAGCTTTTCATGTTTTTGTGTTGAGGTTTACCAAATCGACATGAGCGAACACAGGAATGATTCTCCTTGAAAATATCATCATGAGTTGCATGTGCATGTGGATCAGGTATACAGCGTACGAAAAACGACCAAGAACTTCCCAAATCCTGAAACTCAAGAACCAATTCACGGGACCTGCAAAAGTTAATATTAACTTCAACATATTTTTTAAGTTAACAACAGGGTTCAAAAACAGTTTAAGTTAAATTTATAGATTTTTTTGCTTGAACAGTCAAAGTGTATTTACTACACTGATCAAAACTATTTGAAATCTTCTTACAAGGTTAGTAAAATCACTAGAAATATAATTCAGCTTATATATTTTATAAAATTAAATATAACCATGATGCTACTGACTGATTTAATGAGTAGTAAAACGTTCGTTTAAAATGGTTAAATTTTATTTAAATATAAATCTGCCTTGAGTAAGTAACAACGGTCACCAATAAAAATTAACATGTGAAAAAATCACTCAAGTATTTTATTTAAAATAAATTTAAATAAAGTAAGAAAATTAAATTGAATAAAAATCAAAAATATTGTTTATTGAATAAAGAAAACATATTTGGAGAGAAACTTTATTTAAATAAGATGACTCACAATTCGAGTTTTTTAGGTAAAAAATATTATTATTTTAATTCGTTAAGAGAAAAGGACGATATTTCTTCCCATGAAATATATCTGATTAAGTATACGTCGCAAAATCTAAGCAAACTGAGCACATTTAAGGCATTATTCGCTCCCCTGCCACAACCCGTCAACATCATGTGTTTTCTCGACTCGCGAATCACTGGTAAACACCTTCAGCCGATTACTGGCAAGGTTGGGACATCAGTCAAAGGGGTAGGTATTAAATAAAACTTAAGTGCCTGCATTTGTCAGACTTGGCAGTGATGGATGTCACACGAGAATGCACGCGAGAGAGATAATATATGTAGAGAATGTGTCTCTTATACTTCACGTAGCAAAAAAATGCATCAATCATTTGTCTTGTTTTAAGTTTATCGATAAATTTGATTTTAATTTAATGAATTATTAACTCCTAATATTAATTGAATATTAGTTTATTACTATCACATATCATGTATTGAAAGTTCTATAATATGAACATTTTTTCATGCTTAAATTGAATTGAGCTAAATCAGGAAATATTAAAGCTTTATAGTTGAAGCATTCAGTTAAATTTTCAACATATTCGTTTAAAATAAATAGGGAAGAGTACTCCATCTAGTTCTCGATGCAGCGAATTATTTATAAATCACATTGAGAAAATTCAACAAAAAAATTAATATAAATATCCAATAAACAAATATAAGCATACAATGATGTATTTGCGTATGTATAAGATTTATCATTAATTTTGTTAAACTAATAGGCTCACCGCCATGTCCGTGCGCGGAGGCCACGACCACCCAAAGCAGAGCAATGGACCAGCCGGTCCTGCTGAAGGCGAGGTACATGGTGTCCTCGGCATATGAGAACTTGTGGTCAAAAGCAATCAGTGGCTTCAGACCAAGAATCACGGCTCCGAAAATAGCTAAGCTTGTCATCCAACCCAATATGATAATCCACTGAAATTAAATCAAACGGATGAAATTGAAATGAAATTAACTTTTTACACATATGTTTTCCACAGAATGTTTCAATACAAAGTCGTAAAACAAATATCTATATTCTAGATTAAACTATTTTTTTAAATATTTTATTTTAATAAAATTGTGTATATATATGAAATGACTTTATTGATAAACTAAATGTTTTAAAAATCACCAACAGTCGGAAGTATACAGTATTATATGTGAAGTATAAATCGTGAATAATGCAATTGTCGTACGTACAAATAATCACACTTTAGTTAATAACTGTGTATATAGAAATGGTTTTTGACATTAAATATTTTTAATTGATGTACAAATTACTCACACTTTTTTTAGAAACTATAATTTAAATAGTCATATCTTTTTCCATTTAATAACCATGAATCCTTGTAATGTAAATTGTGTAAATAGTTACAATGGTTATTCAGTATTTTCTAGGAGTTAAGTAATGTAAGTTGAGTAAAGCCTTACCTTGTTGAACTTGATGTTTTTCTTCTCGTATTTATTAAGATAGTACCCGGCAATGAATCCAATCAACCAAGGAGTAGCACGCATGTGAGTAACAAAATAGGACTCCAAGTCGCGAGTGGCTAGTGTGTGAGGACTGAAATTTAAAATATGGGAATCAAATCATTGTATCATTTGAGACTCAAATCATTGCATACAAAATATTCAAAGCCAGTTTAAATCAATCGCAGCAATGGTTTGAAAAAAAAGTGAGAATTTTGATATATGAAAAACAATAGACCATTTGACAATTCAGACATAAAACTAAATTCTTATCTACAAAAGAACTTAAAAAAAATTACAGTATCATTATGGGAAAATTTATTTTATGTGCTGTACTGCTTTATTTTAATTTGAATTCAAAATATTGTATTGGTAACCTGAATTAATAAAAACCACATGATAAACTTTATGCCATGAATGTTTACACAACTTTTGAACTCTGGATTCTTTAAAACAGATAAATATAAACACACTTCTTTTGAATTTTTTGATTTAAAAATCTATGTTATTGATTTATTTGAAATAATTTCATGAAAAATTATATCTATGTTTTAAAACGAATTTATAACATCTAAAAAGGTAATATTGTCAACTATAATATCAAATTAAAATAACTTTAAAAATATACTCACTCTGTGGATATCGGTGAAGCGTACCACGCATTTTGATAGCAAATGACAAATACCAAGATCTGAGAACCCACAGTGACGAGTCCTGTGAAAATCATTCCGAGCTTCGGTCTGTATAAAATCGGGAAGATCAATATCGGAGACAGGACGAAGAGCTGAGTGTCCACCGCGAGGTACCAGGCTTGTCCCACACACTGCAATATTAAATAAAAAATTAAATAATGTATTATTATATAAGTCACATAACAAACGAACATATTGTTATCCATCAAGACCTTAAGTGCTCACTACATTTTAGATTCGTGTATTCTCAAACATTAAGTCGACATTTATAACACTATAAAATAACTAATATGTCACGTTGTGTGAAATGAGAGTCTGAAAAAAATTGAGAAATGCAAAATTATAATGCCTCTAATTTTCTATTTAATCATTGAATATATTAAATTTATAAATGATCTTTTGATATTAATAATTAACAATTATTATATAGTTTATGACATTCAATAAAATTATTATGGGCTCAAACAAATATTGTATATTTTAATGTAACAATCTACTTAATTACTAACGACTTTTTATAATTTTATTAATAAACACGTAACCGTGAAATTAACCATGCAAAACTAAAAGATTATTTGTATTGTATTACATATAAAATTCATCAGTCAGTAATTTATGTACCATCTACGCACAGCAGAAATGTAAATAGTATTTAAATCAAATTAATAATTCAATTTAATACAAACTTTAAATAATCTATATAACAAAAGCTCTTACAGCTGTTGTTTTTCAAAATTTTAGTGGATGTAAAAAATAATTTCCCAAAAAGTCGTCAAGGAACTCGTCGTTAGAATGGGAATATAAAATGTAAAAATCAAGCCTCTAAGGTTGACCTTGGTGTCAAAGTTGAGTTGTAAGATCTTATAGCATTACTTTTTATTAAGACTCACCGAAGCTTTCAAAGAAACATAGTTCTGTATATATAGCAGAGTAGCCCACCACTTTCTCTGGCAAGTGTCAGCTAATACGTTATTGTAATAGTTCCAGCTGGGTCCAGTACCTATGTAACGCAGAACTGTGGCTTCTAAAAGCACGATGACCGCCAATGCGGGAGTAAGGCGAAGAAAACGATGCAAGTAAAACATCAGAGGGTTGAAATATTTCTCTGGAAAAAATGGATTATTAGATATACATACCAACCACATCATGTTTGTTTGTGTTTTATGTGTTGTGATGGCCTTTGTGATTTTTTTAGTTTTAAAAAATATGATTACAATTATTAGATATACATACTAAACACATATTGAATGCTTGTTTTTTTTTGGAATGAAAAAAAAATCAAGGCAACGAATTTAACTGAAACAAAAAAATTCCCAAGCTGTATTTGTGTTATAAAATCTGATTCATAAAACTAAGACTGGTACTATTAAAAGCACTTCTGTTTAATTTTGTGTATTTCTTAGTAAAAATCATGAAAAGTTAACTTACTGTCACCAATTTTCTTAAAAAGTACATAAGACAGCAGAATACCACTCAGAAGAAAGAAAGAATCTACGGAAATACCAGCAGCAACGATGACCATGCCGGAGTAAGTGAGCATCCACTGAAATTAAAATATTCATTTCATGGTAATCAAACGAGGACGCTTTAATTATATTTATTTTGTTCCCAACAGATCTTTGAAGTTAATACTGAAACTTACTTCAAAAGCGTCCTGCATATTCATAAAGGGAAGACTGACACTATATCGATGACCAAGCACAACCCATGTGAGAGAGAGCACTCGGATGCCGTGCAGGCAAGCCAGGCGCCCGGGCTTCGGGCTGACGGAGAAGAGGCGGCCTGTGTTGGTGTATGCAGAAAATGCATTAAGCACAGGATACTTGGGCTTTTCTAAAAAAGGAAATCCAATACAGGAGAAAGCCTACATTAAAGTTCATTTCTCTTATAAGGAAACCCAATTGCCGTGCATCCTTAATCCTAGATTTTATCTAAAAAAACCATTTTTTTTAAATATCGTTTAATATTAATATTGAATGAAAGATTCGTTAATAGATATGCGATAGAAATAAAATAGTACAATTAATTTTGAGATGAAAAATTTTAATTAAAAAATTAATAGAATGTTAATAATATATTTGATTCGCCAGCCCAGCACTATATTGTAGGAACCTGATATATCCATGGAAAACGGCGCTCTCTGATACAGCGCCAGTAAATTCAAACTCGGATTTTAAACTTTATGTACTACGTGTATTGAATAAATAAAATACGATTTTCCTGCAAACTTAAAATAAAAGGTGGATAACTAGCTTAATTAATTAACCTTAATATTTTTTTCTATTATGAATAAGTAATCAATAAATTTTAAATTGATATTTATGTTAGAGAAAATATTATAACCTTGTTTGCACAAGTCGTACCAGACGTCATGCAACGTGCTTAGGACAACCAAGGCTCCAAAAAAGGATAAATACACTCTGAAACAAAAAAATGTTAGTCAAAAAATACGAAATACTTTATAAGTAAACATAAAAGCATTTATAAATACTTGAAACCGATAAACATATGACATAATTTTTTTTTATTAAAAAAAACTTTTAAGTGCGTGACAACTCATTGTGGCGTGTTAGTATTCCTTAAGATGAAGAATAGTTACATGGCGACGTAGTCCCCGGCGTACCACTGTGGACTATCGTCCGTGGAGCAGGTCTGCGGGGGGAGGCTGATCTTCTGGAGACCGAGGCCACTGGCAGCCACCAGGCCATTCAGGATCGCCTCCACCTCCCCGGGGCGGCACGAGGACGGCATGCACAGAGCTATTTGGAAGTCGAAGCCGATGTTTGGAATAGCACTGAAATTAAAATATAACTAAGTAAAAACTTGATACCTGGTGAATAAAATCCATGTTATGATGGACCAAACCGATGTTTGGAATAGCACTGAAAATAAAATATAAACATACAACTTGACGGAAACTTGCTTCTTGGTGAAAATCCAGTTTATGATTAGAAATAAAACACTTCATTGATAATTAAAACGTTGGCATTATCAAATGAAGAAAATGAAATAATCTCATATGTATTTTATTCAAAATATTAAATTTTATTAATCGCACTTAGTATGACTTATAATAATTATTCAAATATACATGTTTTTGTTTATTCAAATATCAATTGTGATAAATCTAATATATTTAAAGCAAGTGTATTTTATATTAAATTCAAAAAAAATTTGAAAAAATATATTTATACAATTAATTCGTTGTATTGTCATTTTATTAAATAAATAACACAGCAGTTACAAAACATGTCCATATTATTCAACGTAGCTTTTCTTCGATACACTCAGACAGTCTAATTCAGAAGGTCCCAGATTCCTGTGATCAAAACTTAATTTCATTTTACAATCAATCCATAGCATAATGACAGGGCTTCGGAGATTCCCTCGTCTCCAGTTACGACTATCTTTCTGCGAATCTTTGACGATATCCACCGCCAGGATCCAGGCCTTTCATATCCCGGCAGCTCCCGCCCGTTACGGATTCGGATTAAGCTTTGTAAATCTATACATCTCTACCTCAGATTTGACGATAATGAAGACGTCACAACTTCCTTTGTGACGACACGAGCATGCACATCTGCAGAAACCATTTAATAATATTTAAAATTAAAAATATGTATGAAAATTAAATGTGTTGCGATCCCATTAATGTACGAATGACAGGCACTTTCATTAATTTATGATCGCAGTCGAAATCCATTGTATGCTAAACGAAACTATAAAAAGCCAGGCATGGAGCTCTTTTATCTAGTGGTCAATCTAAAATCTATGATTACTTTTTCATGTTAATGAAAATAATTGAATTACCGTTTTTAATCAAAGCATTTTATCATAAAAATCTACAATATATGTCGAAATAGAAGATAAACACTAGATTTTTTATAATACTTTAAATATTTTATGTCGTATGATACATAGAATAAAATTAATTGTGACTATTTAATACTTCAAAAAATTGTGTTATTTTATATCGTATATTCTTTTGTAATGGTTCATGGTAACATTTAAAAAAGAGACACAGAAAATTACATAAAATCGCAACTTTTTTAAAGACTAACTACGTTTTTCCTTATACATTATGATATATGAAGGTATAAAATGTTTAATTAAAGACAATTAACTGATAAAGCTGAAAAATATTTTATCTTAATTAGAATGTAACATTCACCGATTTTTTACTATATTAGTAGGTTTAAATAAATTCTTTAATCATACAAAAAATCACCGTCTTAAATTACCAAAAAAAAAACTTTTTAAATCCTTTTTAAAGCGAAGAAATATTTAAATTATATATTTAAAAAATATACCTTCTCCCTCCTGCGTTCAGATCCATAATTCTAGGAAGATTCTGGAGCAGAAATCTCTGGCTCCTTGAATATTTTTTCGAAGATATTGGAATACTAGCCAAGCAGTACTGTCCTTTGATAGTCCTGTCTTTGAGCGGGTGACGAATGGCCAGACACTCGTCAAACTGGCCGTACGAGAAAAGATTGCCCCTCATTATACCACTTGGAATACCTCCTCCTGAATCCAACACTAAAAAATAATACGGTTTTTTATTTGGTCAATATCATTGTAAATATACGTGGTTTATTTATATATTATCACAGGTAGATTTAGTTTGAATATTTTATCATTGTATCAATAATCAATACAACAAAGTATTGATATCACGTTCACATGTAGATACAAGAAAATATTCAAAATTCACAATATTCATAAATAAAGTATATCATTTATATCTATTCTAATATTGCATATTTTATTATTAATATTTATAAGTTTTAATTTCAATCTAAACTTTTCTTAATACATACACATAAATTTTACAAAATATGTTGTCATTTGGTTGGTGGCTAACTTTAACGAAGCTCAGAACATTTGGATGTGTATTTTCTATTACAGAATACTGCAATAATAATAAATAAACGATAAAATTTCACTTACTTTGAATCGCCCATGTTTCGTTGAGCGAACTTGTCCATAATAAGAGATCCTCTGTGCATATCGAAGCCTTTATAAAGTCATGGTTATTCTTGAGATGCCCACCAATTTGTTTCAAAAGCCCCCCTTTGAAAAAGCTCTCATATGGAAACCTTCCAACGGTGAAATTTCCTGAAATACTAGGAATCACAACTAGAAACACACAAACTGATTCGAAACACTTGGCTAAATTCATTTTTGTATTTTTAATCATCAAATACAAAAAAAACTACGAACAGAATTGGACGTAAACGTATGATGTTTTTTGGAGAAGTGATTATTTTAATTCCAGAAGTATTACAACGATTGCTCAAATTTTATATATTGATTGTAGTTTGAGATATTTTGGTTATCTTTGAAAACATTTTCTATTACAACAACCATTATAGGTAACTGATAACCCGAATCAAGGTTTATTTGAAGATAAGATTCTTGAATCTGTTGGCTTTAAAAAACATATCATTTTTCGTAGCATTTTCAAGTTTAGCAAATTCCAAGGTTATTTCACATATTTTAATTCTTATTATATATATAAATATATTGATTAATTTAAAAGAGCAATATATTGTAGAAAATAAATATTTTGGATTTACTAATTTATTAAGAACCCGGTGCTTAGTTATTATGTTTTTTTTTATAAACAACAATTATTAAAAATCAGTCTTTCATACAAAACATCATATATTTTATACAAAAATAAAAATATATAAAGTATTACAAATCTTTTAATCCATTATTGTGTATTTATAAAATAAACACACTTTTTAAGTTATTTAAAAAAAATATATTATTACATTAACATTTCTTAAATAACCAAACATAGCTACAATTGCTGAGTTCATACAGACAATTAATTGAAACCATCACACATTCTTTAACCTATTATACTCTCATGATTACTCTGCTTTTTGCATCTTCATCTTTAGATCGAGGGCCGAGGCGTTGCCTCAATACTCAAAACTTGATGCGGCTAGCATCCTAGAAATCATTCTTTTTTTTAAAGATTCCTTGAAAAAGCATTGAGGAACCTTGACATAAGCCAGCGCCACTAAGGCTATTATTAACCAAAGATATTTTTAATTATTCAATTCAATCTACTTTATACTAAAATAAATTATAGCATTTCATATATTTTTGCTTTGTATATCGATCGAACTATAAATATTTTCTTATAGTTATATAAAAATATATTTTACATGTATATTTGAGTAATTATTATAGATATAATAAATGGAACTGGTATTTATTTTGTAATACTCCATTTTATTATAATTAAATAAAACGAAATGGTTTTGGAGACTACGTTAAATACGTTCAGAGGGAATTCTTAATTTTGGTGCTTAATTATTTCTAGTTGCTCCAAAATATTAAGTCTATAGCCTTTATTAGAAACATGAAGGAGACTTGGCTTATTGTCTACGTTTAAATTATGTTTACTGTCATTAAGATGTATTGCAAATTGTGAATCCAGTTTATTATTTTTAAAAGATGCCAGGTGCTCTTTGTATCTTGTTGCAAAACTACGACCTGTTTGACCAATGTACATAGCTTTACAGTCATCACAAGTTAATTTGTAGACTCCAGTCTTCTGGAAGGCATCAACTTTGTCCTTACTGTTTTTTAAATGAATTCCTAAATTGCTTCTATTCTTAAAGGCCATTTTAAATTCTGATAATTGTTTGCAAATATCAAGTGAGATTTGACCAAAATATTCAATGCTGCTATTATTGCTGTTAATATCATTTGAATGAGGTTTCACAGCACTCAGTAGAAGCATTTTTCCACATAAATTTGTAATGTAGTATAATCTATGATTCATGTATATCTGTTGAATTTGTTATGTATATTTTGTTGTTATTATATTATAAATATATGAAATATTTAAATAGAACAAAATAGTTCTTGTCTAAAAAAAAAATTTATGTATGATCTTTGATTTTCTCAATATAATGTATTATAATATGTACATATAAATATAATATATTGTCACTTTTTTCAGGTCACAAAGCTTAAATATTATTAATATTATTACTTATGAGGTGTTTCTCCCTGATATTTTTACAATGCCGTTTTGATTTCGTTTGCATTCGGGTCTTGTTCAATTTCAATTTTTTGCAGTGGTGTTTTCTTTGCTGTTAAAAAAATCAAATCATTTATTTTAATCTAGCCGAAAGTTTATTTCGACATAATAATGATTATGACAATAATATATTGATTCAACTTACGTGCAAAAATCCATTTTTCCAAAATTGTGACGGGTGATTCAAACGTTATCACTAAGAAATACGCAAAAAATATCGAGAAACACATATCACCCAAGAACATGTACACCTGAAACAATACAATATTCTGAGATAGGTTTTGCGATAATTTAATTTTTTAATTTCAGAATTTCATGTTTTTGTGTTGAGGCTTACCAAATCGACGTGAGCGAACACAGGAACGATTTTCCTTGAATATAACGTCATACGTTGCATGTGCACGTGGATCAGGTATACAGCGTACGAAAAACGACCAAGAACTTCCCAAATCCTGTAACTCAAGAACCAATTCACGGGACCTGCAAAAGATAATGTATTCTTCAATGTGTATTTTAAGTAAACAAGAATATTTATGTGATTAAGCACATTTTTTCATACATTGAAAACGATTAAAGAAAACTCTCAGAAAATATCATCGTGACTTGTAAGGGATTCGAACCCACATCCCCAAGCTTTCATGGCCGGTGCATTTATCCAACTATGCTAACGAGCCACTGCAATTTAGTGAGAATTTTTAATAATCATATTCTACATATGAACTAATATGCTCGGGCTAATCAATAGCATATTAGTTCATATGTAGAATATGATTATTAAAAATTCTCACTAAATTGCAGTGGCTCGTTAGCATAGTTGGATAAATGCACCGGCCATGAAAGCTTGGGGATGTGGGTTCGAATCCCTCACAAGTCACGATGATATTTTCTGAGTTTTCTTTAATCGTTTTCAATGTATGAAAAAATGTGCTTAATCACATAAACATACTAATACCTGCATGGGTAAATAAAAACGCATTCTGATTGACATTAATCTAAATTAATATAAACAAGAATATTGAAAAATAGCTTTACAGCCAAAGTATATTTACTATACTGATTTAAAAAAATTATATCTTTATACTAAGTAAAATCAGTAAAAAGATAATTCAATGACAAATTTTTTACAATTCAATTTAACAATGGCGCTACTGATTTGATGGTTAGTATCGATACTTTGATTTATTTGCGTATGTATTAGAATTGTCATTTTTTTTTTGGATTAACTAATAGACTCACCGCCATGGCCGTGCGCGCAGGCCACGACCACCCAAAGCAGAGCAATGGACCAGCCAGTCCTGCTAAAGGCGAGGTACATGGTGTCCTCGGCATATGAGAACTTGTGGTCAAAAGCAATCAGTGGCTTCAGACCAAGAATCACGGCTCCGAAAATAACTAAGCTCGACATCCAACCCAATACGACAATCCACTGAAATAAAATGAAACTGATAAAAATTAAATGAAATTATGTTATTCTACGTGCAGAGATGTTTTAGTACAAGGACGTTAAACCAAATCATATGTTAAACTAATTTTTAATATATTTTTTTTACTAAAATTGTGTACTCTAACATTTATGAAATATCTAAACTGATAACCTTAATGTTTTGAAAATCAACAACAGTCGGGAGTTTACACTATTTTATGTTATGCAGTACTGCAATAATCGATCTTACAAAATCATATCACTTTAGTTAATTACGCAATAAAATACAAGAAAATACATTAAATTTTGACGAAAAGTTTTCTAATATGGTCTGTATATATAATTATGTTTTTGACCTTAAATACTTCATCATAAAATCATCGTATCTTTATCAACTGAATAACCATAAATACTTATAATGTATATTATACAAATAATTACAACGAATATTCAGTTTATCCTGGGAGTTTAGTTAAGTTGAGTAAAGCCTTACCTTGTTGAACTTGATGTTTTTCTTTTCGTATTTATTAAGATAGTACCCGGCAATGAAGCCTATCAACCATGGAGTAGCGCGCATGTGGGTAACAAAATACGATTCCGTTTGGCGAGTGGCTACTGTGTGAGGACTGAAAATAAAGATTTGAGAATCAAATCAATGTATTCAAAATATTCAAAAGCAATTTAAATCGATTACAGCAATGATTTAGGAAAATGTATGAATGTCGACATATGCAAAAAATATATGGGGCCATGCTTGGCCATTCCAAAGCAAAAAACTAAATTTCTATCTACAAAATAACTTCTTTTTTTTAATAAACCAAAGTATTAATGTGCCTTTCTTGTATTATTATATCTATAATTAAAAACCAATAAAAATATCTATATCGACAATATTGACATCTATGAAAAAAAATTAAATTAACTCTCAAAATATACTCACTCAGTGGATATCGGCGATGCGTACCACGCATTTTGATAGCAAATGACAAATACCAAGATCTGAGAACCCACAGTGACGAGTCCTGTGAAAATCATTCCGAGCTTCGGTCTGTATAAAATCGGGAAGATCAATATCGGAGACAGGACGAAGAGCTGAGTGTCCACCGCGAGGTACCAGGCTTGTCCCACACACTGCAATATTTAAAACTTGTTCAATAATGTATTTATTCCCATTACTTGCTCACAATAGACCCAAAATCTAGGTAACAAAGAACATATTGTAATCGCTTTAATCCATCAAGTCCTTAAGTGCTCACTAAAATTTATATTCGTGTATTCTCTTATCCACATGGTTGAAATATATATCACCTTTAATTAAACTGTTACATGTGACGATGTGTTAAATTGAGGCTGAGTAAATTGAGAAATGTAAATTTATGAGATTTTGATTTTCCATTTACTCATTGAAAGATTAAATTTATAATTACAATTATAAAATAGTTTCACACATACAAATTTATTTATAGTGTAACCAACTGTAATCAACAGGTAACTGTGCAAAACTAAAAGCTTTTTTGTATCGTATATGAAATTCGATAGTTAATAAATGAATTATATGTAACATGTTTGAAATCAAGCCACTAAAATTGACCTTGATGACAGAGTTGAGTTGTTAGATCTTTTTATTAAGACTCACCGAAGCATTCAAAGAAACATAGTTCTGTACATATAGTAGAGTAGCCCACCACTTTCTCTGGCAAGTGTCAGCTACTATGTTACTGTAAAAGTTCCAGTTGGGTCCACTGCCTATGAAGCGAAGAACTGTGGCTTCTAAAAGCACCATGACTGCCAATGCGGGAGTAAGGCGAAGAAAACGATGCAAGTAAAACATCAGAGGGTTGAAATATTTCTCTGGAAAAAATGGATTATTAGATATACATACCAAACACATCATGTTTGTTTGTGTTTTCTGCGTTGTGAATTATTTATTAAGGCAACGTATAATTAAATAAAATAACGAAGGATAAGTTATAAGAAATCAAAGCTACGTTTTTTTCTGAAACAAAGCTTTTATAATCTGTACAAATGTTATAAAACCTGGTTTATAAACTTAAGACAATTACATTTAATAGCAGTTTTGTTCGATTTATATATTTCTTAGTAAAAATAATGAAAAGTTAACTTACTGTCACCAATTTTCTTGAAAAGTACATAAGACAGAAGAATACCACTCAGAAGGAAAAAAGAATCGACGGAAACAGTAGCAGCAACGATGACCATGCCGGAGTAAGTGAGCATCCACTGAAATTAAAATTTTCATTTTATGGTAAATTATTAATTATACTTATTTTCCATCCATCTTAGAGGTTAATACTGAAACATACTTCAAATGCATCCTGCGTATTCATAAAGGGAAGACTGAAAACATATCGATGACCAAGCACAACCCATGTGAGAGAGAGCACTCGGATGCCGTGCAGGCAAGCCAGCCGTCCGGGTTTCGGGCTGACGGAGAAGAGGCGGCCAGTGTTGGTGTATGCAGAAAATGCATTAAGCACAGGATACTTGGGCTTTTCTGAAAATAAAAAAAGCAATATTGTAAAGAGCTTATATTAAAGTACATTTGTTTAATAAGAAAACCCAATTACTGTGCATGCTAAATCCTAGATTATTTAGTTTGTGCTATCTAATATATCCATTTTTTATCTGACTTTTTTAAAAATATTATTTAATGTAAAAATTGTGTTTTTATAATATTCAATTGTCTTATAACAATTATAACTTGAAATAAATTCAATTTACATAAGGTTTTTCTTTAAAAATTGCTGGTTTCTTTAAAATATATTTGTTTCGCCAGCCCAGCACATTATAGTAGGAACCTGATATTTCCATGGAAAACGACGCTCTCTGATACAGCGCTTAAAAATACAAAATAAACTATATGTACTACGTATATTATATATATAAAATACGAGCAAAATGAATAATCACTAACGACATTTGTAAAATATATATATATATATATTAATAACTAGCTAAATAAATTAACTTAATTTTTTTTTTTGTTTTCAATAGGCAATCAATAAATTTTAAATTGCAATTTGTGTTAGAGAATATATTAATACCATGCTTGTACAAGTCGTACCAGACGTCATGCAACGTGCTGAGGACAAGCAGGACTCCAAAAAACCATAAATACACTCTGAAACAAAATAATGTCAGTCTAAAACAAGAAATACATAGGGAATAAATAATTGAAACGGGTAAACATGTGTCATAATTTATATTTACTAAGGAAGTACTTTTAAGTACGTTACAACCTATAACAATAATGTCATATACAAATTTATTTTTAAAAAATAATTTTATTCAATGTAATATAAAATAAATATACTTCAATATTTTGCATTGCAACCTTGTGAATATTAATGGGGTAAGATCTCAATTCAATTTATTAAATGCATAGACTAACAAGTACAGTTGCATTAAAGGCTTGGGCTAATAAATATTTTAATTTATACGAAATGATTTAAATTATAATAATAAATAGTAATGTTTATTACGTCCCAGTGTAGATTCGTGATAGTATTCCTTAAGATGAAGTATAGTTACATGGCGACGTAGTCCCCGGCGTACCACTGCGGGCTGTCGTCCGTGGAGCAGGTCTGCGGGGGGAGGCTGATCTTCGGGAGACCGAGGCCACTCGCAGCCACCAGGGCATTCAGGATCGCCTCCACCTCCCCGGGGCTGCACGAGGACGGCATGCACAGAGCTATTTGGAAGTCGAAGCCGATGTTTGGAATAGCACTGAAATCAAAATATAACAAGGTGAAAACATGATACCTGGGGAAAATACATGGTATGATTTTAAAGAAAACACATAAATTATTTTTAAGTTGGCATTACCAAATGAAGGTAGAAAATGAAAAATTTAATGATTGTACTCGACATCCATTGTATACTAAACGAATCTTTCAAAAGCCAGGCATGTAGCTCTTTAATCTAGTTAACTTTTACATGTAAATGAAAACATTTGAATCACCGTTTTTAATCAAAACATTTGTAGATCACTACAATCTTCAATATATGTCGATACAGAAGATAAACACTGGTTTTTTTTATAATACTTTGAATCTTTTAAGCGTATGATACAAACAGCATAATTGATTGACTTTTTAGTACTTCAAAATATTGTATTTTTTTGTACTGATTCTTGGTATCATGATAAAAATACGCAAAGCATATTACATTTAATCGCTATTTTTTATATAAAAAAGATGTACAACTGTATTATTAATTAATGTTTATTTCTAATTTTGCAGGCTAAACTTTTTAAATAAAAAAGGCATGTTATTAAAGCTCTCTTAATCAAATCCACTGAAAGAGAAATGTAAATTAATATGTTTATATATGTTTGCTGTTTTGTAATGACTGTCACAATATGTACGATTTTTTCTATACGGGTTTCATCTAATCTAAAAATGTACATAATCAATATTATATTTATTTTGGGTTTTGGATTGAGTTTACTGAAATTTGTTTCATTGTATTAAAAACCGTTTTATCATCTAATAAAATGAACTTTGATGGATCCACATTTACTTTTGCTAACTTTTAAATTCCAATATTCTGCTTATTATTATGAAAAATCTATAAAACACTCAACCGTTTATATTTATTAGAGTAAACACTTTTTTTTCATACTTTATGATATATGAAATTATAGTATGTTTTATCATAGACATTTATCTGATAAAGAATACATATGATAATATATAACGGGTTTTTTATGATTGTGTGAATGAATAAATCAAATAAATTAAAATGTAACTTTTCACTAATCATATTAGTATGTTTAAATACATTCAATAAGCATACAAATCACTATATAAAATTACCAACAATACTTTTAAAATCCATTTTAAAGTGAGGAAATATTCAAATTGTATCTTTTAAAAAATACCTTCTCCCTCCTGCGTTCAGATCCATAATTCTAGGAAGATTCTGGAGCAGAAATCTCTGGCTTCTTGAATAGTTTGTCGAAGATATTGGAATACTAGCCAAGCAGTACTGTCCTTTGATAGTCCTGTCCTTGAGCGGGTGACGAATGGCCAGACACTCGTCAAACTGGCCGTACGAGAACAGATTTCCCCTCATTATACCATTTGGAATACCTCCACCTGAATCCAGCACTAAAAAATAATACGGTTTTTCATTTTGTCAATATCATTGTAAATATACGTGGTATATTAATATATTAACACAGGTAGATTCTTTATTTAGTTTGAATATTTTATCTTGGTTTAAATAATGCAAACAACAGAGTTTGATATCACGTTCATAAGAAGATACAAGAATCTATTCAAAATTCACAATAAACTTAAATATAGTATGTATATCTTTAATATCTATCCTAATATTTAATAAGTTTTTATTACAATAAAAACTTTTCTTGCTAAACATAAATTTTACAAAATATGTTATGTCATTTGGTTGGTTGTTAATTTTAACGAAGCTCAGAACAAAAATTTATTACATTTGGAAGTGTATTTTCTATTTCAAAATACTATTATAATAATAAATAATAGATAAAATTTCACTTACTTTGAATCGCCCACGCTTCTTTAAGCGAACTTGTCCATAATAAGAGATCCTCTGTGCAAGTCGAAGCCTTTATAAGATCATGGTTATTCTTGAGATGCTCACCTATTTGTTTCAAAAGCCCCCCTTTGAAGAAGCTCTCATATGGAAACCTTCCAACGGTGAAATTTCCTGAAATACTAGGAATCACAACAAGAAACACACAAACTGCTTCAAAGCACTTGGCTAAATTCATTTTTGTATTTTTAAATTTTAATTACACAAAATTTGACGTAAACGTATGAATTTTTTGGAGAAGTGTTTCTTTTCATTCCAGAAGTATTACAACGATTGGTCAAATACAATCTTTTGTATGTATATATGTAGGTTGTGTTATGTGATATTTTGGTATCAAAACATTATCTATTACAACAATTATCTTAGGACTGTGCTACTGATAACTCGGATCAATGTTTCTTAAAAGACAACATATATAAAATCATAAAATCATATTTACTTAAATATTAGAATGTGTAAACTAATCATTCAATATTAATAAGTAATGATGACCCGCTCAATCGAACGACCAAAAAACTGCATTTTGTTACATTCGTACAATTTTTTCTTTTGAATTTGTTTTGATAAATATGTGAGAATGGTGAGCAGACTGTGCAAACTAATATGTGAGGTTAATGAAATGTGTAATTTTTAATATATCAGTAATAAAAGTCTTGGTTTTCTAGAATACAGTAACTCAATTGATAATCATCTGATTTATATTGAGTGTAAAACACATACTATCCTTCGTAACATTTGACAAAATATAAAATAGTTTATGTTCCAAGGTTGTTTCACATATTTTAAGTCTATTAAGAATATATATATAAATATGTATATATATATACATATATGAAACATATATATATGTTTATATATATATATGTATTTATAAATACAAAATATGGATGAAAATATTTTTTTTGTTATTAGTAATTTATTAAGATCACTATGCTTATTTACAATGTTTTTATATCTACAACAATTATGATAAATCATTCGGTCATACAAAACATCATACATTTTGTACAAAAATATCATAATGTATTTAAAATGGTTATAATCCATTATTGTGTATTTAAACAATAGACACACTTATTACGTTATTCAGAAAAAACAAGTATTACACGAACATTTCTTAAATAATCAAATACAAGCTACAATTCCTTAGTTCATATAGACAATTAATAGTAGTAATCACACATTCTATAACCTATTATACTCAGTTTACTATTGTACTTAGTGCATCTTCATCTCAGATCGCGAGCCGAGGTGTTGGCTCAACACTCAGTTTGATGCGACTCAGCACCCAAGAAAACATATGTTTCAAAAAATTATCCATGTAAGGGCATTAAGAACCTTGACATAAGCCAGTCTCCATAAGGCCATTATTTGGACTTATTTTTAAATATTTAATTCATGCTTCTTTAAAAATAAAATATAATATCGCATTTTATACATGTTTGCTTTGAATAAAGATCTGAGATAAAAAAGTCTTATAGATAATATTTTATAATACATATAAATATATTTATAATATAATATATTTATCTTATCACTTTTTTAGGGTCACAAAACCTAAATATTATTAATATTATTACTTATGAGGTGTTTCTCCCTGATATTTTTACAATGCCGTTTTGATTTCGTTTGCATTCGGGTCTTGTACAATTTCAATTTTTTGTAGCGGTGTTTTCTTTGCTGTAAAATAAATCAAATCATTAATTTTGATCAGGCAGAAAATTAAGTTCGATATAATTATGATTATGACAATAAGATATTAACTAAACTTACGTGCAAAGATCCATTTTTCCAATATTGTGACAGGTGATTCAAACGTTATCACTAAGAAATACGCAAAAAATAACGAGAAACACAAATCACCTAAAAACAGGTACACCTGAAACAATACAATGTTTTGAGATAGGATTTACGATAGTTTAATAGATTATTTGGATGTTTCAGCATTTCATGTATTTGTGTTGAGGCTTACCAAATCTACATGAGCGAACACAGGAATTATTCTCCTAGAAAATATCATCATGAGTTGCATGTGCATGTGGATCAGGTATACAGCGTACGAAAAACGACCAAGAACTTCCCAAATCCTAAAACTCAAGAACCAATTCACGGGACCTGCAAAAGATAATGTATTCTTCAATATTTATTTAAAGTAATTTAGATGATTGAAATATAGCTTAGGGTATTTTTAAAGATGTTTTTGTAAGAACAGGCAATGTGTATTTACTATACTGATTAAAAAAATAGAAATATTTTTACTAATTTAATAAAATCACTAGAAAGATAATTCAATTTACCAATTTTAAAAATTAAATTTAACCATGGCGCTACTGATTCGGTGGTTAGTAAACCGTTCTTTAAAATGGTTGAAATATTCTTATCAAATATAAATCTGCCTTGAAAAAGAACACAGCATTTTTTTTCGCTAACAAAATACTCACATATACTAGATATATATATACATAAACAAGTAAAAGCATACGACGATGTATTTGCGCATTTATTAGATTTATCATTTTTTTGTATGCTAATAGACTCACCGCCATGGCCGTGCGCGCAGGCCACGACCACCCAAAGCAGAGCAATGGACCAGCCAGTCCTGCTAAAGGCGAGGTACATGGTGTCCTCGGCATATGAGAACTTGTGGTCAAAAGCAATCAGTGACTTAAGACCAAAAATCACGGCTCCAAAAATAGCTAAACTCGTCATCCAACCCAATATGACAATCCACTGAAATCAAATGAAACGGATTAAATTTAAATGAAAAAAAACTTTTTACACGTGGAGAGATGTTTCAATTCAAGGACGTAAAACAATTATCTCAATTCTATATTAAAATAGATTTTCAAATATTTTATTTCAATAAAATTGTGTGTCCTTATATTTATGAAATGACTTAATTGATCAACTAAATGTTTTAAAAATCACCAACAGTCGGGAGGGTACACAATTTTATGTGTAATATATATCGTTAATAATGCTACTGTCGTAGGTACAAAATAATCACACTTTAGTTTATTACTGTGTATATAGAAATGGTTTTTGACATTAAATGTTTCTGATTGATGTACAAACTACTCACACTTTTTTAAAAACTATAATAAAAATAATCGTATCTTAAGCCTGTAAAATTCCTGAAATGTTAATTGTGTAAATTGTTTCAATGGTTATTCAGTCATTTCTTCGAGTTAAGTAAGCCTTACCTTGTTGAACTTGATGTTTTTCTTCTCGTATTTATTAAGGTAGTACCCGGCAATGAAGCCTATCAACCATGGAGTAGCGCGCATGTGGGTAACAAAATACGATTCCGTTTGGCGAGTGGCTACTGTGTGAGGACTGAAAATTAACATTTGCAATTAATAAGCTTGTATTGTTTTTTTTTATATGAATTAATAAAATTAAATCAATGTATTAAAATATTCAATAGCAATTAATATCAATTACAGCAATGATTTAAGAAAATGTTTGAATATCGACATATGCGAAAAATTTTTAGATACAAATGAATATGATAAAAATTACAGTATCATTTTGGAAAATTTTATCCAATTTTAATTTTTTTTTTTTTTTCAATTTGAAATATTTTAACGAATAACATGTGTTCAATACAAACCACATGATTCACTTTATGCCTTGAATTTTTACACAAGTTTTGAACTCTGTATTTTATATAACAAATAAATAATCACACTTCTTTTGAATCTTCAAAACATGTATTAAAAAAATCTGTTAATATTTTTTTTATTAATTGTTTAAATAAAATAAATTATAATAATAAACAAAAGCATTTATGTGCCTTTCTAGTATTATCATATCTATATTTAAAAACGAATTTACAAAACTTAAAACTGTAATATTGTCATCGTCAATAAATAATTACAAATAATTATAATAATTAAAAAGGCAAAAAAAAAATCTAAATCGACAATATTAACATCTATGATATAAAAATAAAATTAGCTCTTAAAATATACTCACTCTGCGGATATCGGAGAAGCGTACCACGCATTTTGATAGCAAATGACAAATACCAAGATCTGAGAACCCACAGTGACGAGTCCTGTGAAAATCATTCCGAGCTTCGGTCTGTATAAAATCGGGAAGATCAATATCGGAGACAGGACGAAGAGCTGAGTGTCCACCGCGAGGTACCAGGCTTGTCCCACACACTGCAATATTTAAAATTTGTTCAATAATACATTTATTCACATTACTTGCTTATAATAAACCCAATATCTAGATTACAAAGAACATAATGTAAACGCTTTAATTCATCAAGTCCTTAAGTGCTCACTAGATTTTAGATTCGTGTATTCTCTTATCCACATGGTTGACATTTATATCACCATTAATTTAACTGTAATATGTAACGATGTGTGAAATTGAAGCTGAGTAAATTGAGAAATGTAAAATATAATTACAATTTTAAAATAAATTGTTAAAATTGTTTATGACATTTAAAAAAAAATTATTATTGGTTCACACAAAAAAATTATATTTTCAATGTAACCAACTGAAATAAACAGGTAACCGTGTAATTAACCATGCAAAACTAAAAACTTATTTGTATTCTATATTAAATTCGACAGTTAGTAAATGAATTATATGTAGCATGTTGGAAATCAAGACACAAAAGTTGACCTTGATTACAGAGTTGAGTTGTTAAATCTAATAGCATTTCTCTTTATTAAGACTCACCGAAGCCTTCTTAGTAACATAGTTCTGTACATATAGTAGAGTAGCCCACCACTTTCTCTGGCAAGTGTCAGCTACTATGTTATTGTAATAGTTCCAGTTGGGTCCACTGCCTATGTAGCGAAGAACTGTGGCTTCTAAAAGCACGATGGCAGCCAATGCGGGAGTGAGGCGAAGAAAACGATGGAAGTAAAACATCAGAGGGTTGAAATATTTCTCTGGAAAAAATTGATTATAAGATATACATACTAAGCACATCATGTTTGTTTGTGTTTTGTATGTTGTGATACAACCACATATAATTATATAAAATTACAAAGGAAAAATTAATCTCGAAACTTGTATCAATTATAAAAAATCAAAGCAAGGCTACTTACTGAAACAAAAGATTTTCAATTTTTATATAAACATAGACTGTTACTTTAAATAGCAGTTCTGTTCAATTTTGTATATTTCTTAGTAAAAATCATAAAGAGATAACTTACTGTCACCAATTTTCTTGAAAAATACATAAGACAGCAGAATACCACTCAGAAGGAAGAAAGAATCGACGGAAACACCGGCAGCAACGATGACCATGCCGGAGTATGAGAGCATCCACTGAAATTAAAATTTTCATTTTATGATAATCAAACGAACATATTCACACTCTCATTATACATGGAGTTATTTTTTTTTCTACCTCATGATTGAATTACGCAATAGTAAAATTAATACAAGATCCATATTATATACACGGCTCAGTAGTTGTATTTAGGAACAGAATAAGGCTCTCAGGTACGCTAATGTTAAATTATATTATACCTTCATCACAGAACATGGAAGATAGAAAATCGTTTATTATGTAACACGATAAATCCTCATCTTACTTAAAATACTTGCGAGGAAGCCAGTCTATCTACTTATTTTAAAATCAAAACGGACTGACAGTCGGGGCTGCCTCCACCGCAGAGAGATTAGGGCATCCAGTGCGGGGAGGCAGCGTTTAGCCTGGAAAGCGGTCAGTGGGTAGTTGTTATTCAAATACCAAAGGTAATATATCACCTGAACAATCCTGCGGCTTTAGTGGCGCTTTGTTCATACATCCTAATTGATTTTAGCAAGATTCAACATTCGCTACGTACAAAGAGAAATTTCATAAAGGCAACATAGTTCAAGTACATATAGTAGAAACGTACTCGTAGTTAAGAAACATATTCATAGAAATTTATACAGGCCAAGCGTATTTCTAACATATTTAAAAGAACATTCATTAAATATTATCTATTTATTCAAATGTGTTAACTTATCAATCATTATGTACACTAAAAGCTTTTAAGTTGATCGCGACCATAAATAAGCTTTAACTAAACAAGAAATGTAATACATTGCAGACTAACTTTATTTATTATACTCTATAATTTATCTCAAATATAAAGAGTGAAATGACTAGGGGTTTAAATATTTCTTAATGCTCTAAAAGACTATATATAAAAAAGGATCTTGTTTTTTTTTTTTTAATATTAAATGAAATCTGTACGACAATATAAGGTACATTTTAAATTTATATCATTGTTTAATTTTTATTTGTTATAATATTTTTTCTGCAAAAATGTGATTTTATGCATATATTTGCATAAGTAATGCGGCCATAATATTTGCATCCGTTATTTAAATAAAATATTTGTTAATATCAAATACCATTTTCAACAACAATAATCTTTTGATAATGAAGAACAATTTAGCTTATTCGGAGGATTATATTTAAAAAATATAAGGGGATCAAAAAAGTATTAAATATAAATTTATTCGTCTAATACCTATTCATAAAATAATATTAGCTGTAATGGAGAAAAGTCAGCTAAAAAGCGTTTCTTGTAGAGAGTAATTTTGATCGTATTGAAAGCGGATAAACCTGAGAGTACTGCGTTCAGATACGGCCACCGTAAATACTGAGACTTACTTCAAAACCATCCAGTATATTTATAAAGGGAAGACTGAAACTGTATCGATGAGCAAGCACAACCCATGTGAGAGAGAGCACTCGGATGCCGTGCAGGCAAGCCAGGCGCCCGGGCTTCGGGCTGACGGAGAAGAGGCGGCCAGTGTTGGTGTATGCAGAAAATGCATTAAGCACTGGATACTTGGGCTTTTCTGAAAATTAAAATCCAATATTGGAAAGAGCTTACATTAAAGTTCATTTCAAAAGAAAAAAGTATTTTTGTAAAAATAATAAAAACCATTTACTGTGCATGCTTAATCCTAGATTTTTATTTTCTGCTATCTAAAATAACCATTTTTGAACTATCTTTTTTACAGATATTATTTAATGTTAAAAATGTGTGTTTATAAAAAATAATTATCTTATGACAATTATAACATGAATGATTTGTCATGAATTAAATATTTTAATTTAAAAAAAACTGGAATGTTTATAATATATTTATCGCCAGCCCAGCACTTTATAGTAGGAATCTGATATTACCATGGAAAACGACGCTCTCTGATACAGCGCTTATAAATACAAACTCGGATTTTAAATTATATGTACTTGGTGTATTGTATATATAAAATACGAGTAAACTGAAAAATCACTACAGACTTTTCAAAAATTATATATTAAATATTAGCTAAAAAATATTAAAAACAATTTTTTTTTTAATAATATATCAATAAATTTTAATTTGTTTTGAGAAAATATTATTACCATGTTTGCACAAGTCGAACCAGACGTCATGTAACGTGCTAAGGACAAGCAAGGCTCCAAAAAAGGATAAATACACTCTGAAACAAAAAAATGTCAGTCAAAAAACAACAAATACATTATAAGTAAACATAAAAGCATTTATATAGACTTGAAACCGAATGACATAATTTTTTTTAATTAAAAAGTACTTTTAAGTGCGTGACAACTCACTGTGGCGTGTAAGTATTCCTTAAGATGAAGTATAGTTACATGGCGACGTAGTCCCCGGCGTACCACTGCGGGCTGTCGTCCGTGGAGCAGGTCTGCGGGGGGAGGCTGATCTTCGGGAGACCGAGGCCACTCGCAGCCACCAGGGCATTCAGGATCGCCTCCACCTCCCCGGGGCTGCACGAGGACGGCATGCACAGAGCTATTTGGAAGTCGAAGCCGATGTTTGGAATAGCACTGAAATTAAAATATCACTAGGTGAAAACATGATACCTGGGGAAAATCCATGTAACGATTTTAAATAAAATACTTTCATAATGTTGACGTCAGCATTACCAAATGAAGGTAGAAAATGGAAAATTTAATGAATGTACTCGACATCCATTGTATGATAAACGAAACTATAAAATACCAGGCATGAAGCTCTTTTATCTAGTAACCTATCTAAAATCTACCAACTGGATTTATTATTGGAATAGCACTGAAAAAAAAATATTACTTGTTGGAAACTTGGTACCAAGTGAAAATCCATTTGATGATTTTAAATAAAAAACTTTTATAACAGTATCACAAAAGTATTTTATTCAAAATGAAACATTATATGACCAATAATATTTATTCATATATACATGTTTATATACATATGATCTCAATTGTGATAAGACCAATATATTTAAAGCAAGAGTTTAATATTCATATCAAATTCAAAAACCTTTAAAAAAACATGCTTAAATAACACAATAGTTACAAAACATGTCCATATTAATCAACGTAGCTTTTCTTCGATACACTCAGACAGTCTTACTCAGAAGGTCTCAGATTTCTGTGATCCAAACTTAATCTCATTCCACAGACGATCCTTAGCATAATGACAGGGCTTCTGAGATCCCCTAGTCTCCAGTTACGACTATCTTTCTGCGAATCCCTAACGATGTCCACCGCCAGGATCCAGGCCTATCATTACCCGGCAGCTCCAGCCCGGCTGGCCCTCGCGGCCGAGCTCTGCTCGTTACGGATGCGGATTAAACTTTGTAAATCTATACATCTCTACCTCAGACCTGACGATAATAGAGACGTCGCAACTTCCTTTGTGCTAGACCCGAGCGAACACATCTGCTTAAACCATTATTTCAACGTAGAATTAAAAAAACGTATGAAAGTTAAATGTGTTGCAATCCTATTAATGTACGAATGGCAAGTACGTTTATTTTAATTTAACACATATACATATATATATATATATATATGCATTCTTTCTTTCTTACATAATAAACTCTTTCTCCCTACAAATACATCAGATTTTTTTAATGATTTACTCGACATCCGTTGAATGCTAAACGAAACTATCAAAAGCCAGGCATGGAGCTCTATTATCTAGTGGCCAATATAAAATCTATGTTAATGAAAAAAATTGAATCACCGTTTTTAATCAAACCGTTTTATCATTACAATCATCAATATATGTCGAGACAGAAGATAAACACTGGTTTTTTTATAATGCTTTTAATCCTTTTAGTCGTGTGATACAGACTACGTTATTGATTGACTATTTAGTACTTCAAAAAAATTTATTTTTTAAATTATATTTTTTTGTACTGATTCTTGGTAACATGATAAAAAGACACAAAGCAAATAACATTAAATTGCTATTTTTAAATATAAAAAAGTTGTGTAACTGTATTATTAATCAATGTTTATCAATAATTTTTCATGCTGTTTAAACAAACTTTTTGAATATGTTATTATTATCTCTTAACCAAAGCCACTCAAAGAAAAATGTTAATTAGTATATTTATTTTGAAACTTTTTGGTTTTAGATTGAATTTACTGAAATTTTTTTCATTGTATTATAAACCGTTATTCCAATAAAATGAATTTTGATGGTTCCACTTTTACTATTGCTTACTTTGAATTTTAATATTTTGCGTAATTGTTTGAAAAATGTACAAAACACTCAACCGTTTATATATTTTTTAACGAACTTCGTTTTTTCTCATACTTTATGATATGTGAAGGAATAAAATATTAAATCATAGAAAAAAAAAACTGATAAAGCATGCATATGATATTATATAATGGGTATTTTATAATTGTGTGAATTAATATTAATATTTTAAGTAAATTGGAATATAACTTTTCACTAAAGTTTTTATCATATTATTCTAAGAAAATCACCGTCTAAAATTACCAACATTACTTTTTAAATCCTTTTTGAAGCGAAGAAATATTCAAATTGTATATTAAAAAAAATACCTTCTCCCTCCTGCGTTCAGATCCATAATTCTAGGAAGATTCTGGAGCAGAAATCTTTGGCTTCTTGAATATTTTTTCGAAGATATTGGAATACTAGCCAAACAGTATTGTCCTTTAATAGTCCTGTCGTTGAGCGGATGACGAACGGCCAGACACTCATCAAACTGGCCGTACGAGAACAGATTGCCCTTCATTATACCACTTGGAATACCTCCTCCTGAATCCAACACTAAAAAATAATACGGTTTTTTATTTGGTCAATATCATTGTAAATATACATGGTATATTTGTATTATATCACAGGTAGATTTTGTTGTTTAAGTTGAATTTTTTTTCTTGGTTTAAATAAGGCAAATAACAGAGTTTTAATATCACTTTCATAAGGAGATATTCAAAATTCACAAAAAACTTAGATATAGTACATCATTAATATTTATCCTTATATTTAATATGTTATTATTTCACTTTAAACATTTCTTAATAAATATAAATTTTACAAAACATGTTATGTTATTTGGTTGGTGGCTAACTTTAACGATGCACAGAAAACAAAGTTATAACATTTGAAAGTGTATTTTCTATTTCAAAATACCACTATAATACTCGTAATATATAATAAAAAATAAATTAAATTTCACTTACTTTGAATCGCCCACGCTTCTTTAAACGATCTTGTCCATAATAAGAGATCCTCTGTGCAAGTCGAAGCCTTTATAAGATCATGGTTATTCTTGAGATGCTCACCAATTTGTTTCAAAAGCCCCCCATTGAAAAAGCTCTCATATGGAAACCTTCCAACGGTGAAATTTCCTGAAATACTAGGAATCACAACTAGAAACACACAAACTGCTTCAAAACACTTGGCTAAATTCATTTTTGTATTTTTAGCCTTAATTACACAAAAAACTACAAACAAAATCTGACGTAAACGTATGAATTTTATGGAGAAGTGATTCTTTTCATTCCCGAAGTATTACAACGTTTGGTCAAATGCAATCTTTTGTATTTATATTGATTGTGTTTGGAGATATTTTGATAGACAATCAAAACATTATCTATTATAGCAATCATCTTAGGACTGTGTAACTGATAACCCGGATCAAGGTTTTTTAAAAGACAAGATATGTGAAATATTACATATCCGATTAGAATGTGCAAATTCATCATTCATTGTCAATTAGTCACGATGACCCACTCAATCATACGACCAAAAAACTGCATATTGTTACATTTTTACAATTTTAGTAACAATATAACTTCAGTACTTTGTTCCTACAGTATAAGAAAGAGAAAATCTAAACTTAAAACTTTGAAGATTAATCAAAACAACCCCCGCGGAAACTTGTTCAAAACGAAAAAACCAGTTGATAAGTATGTGAGAATGGTGGGCAGACTGGCATTCTAACAAATATGTGAAGTTACAGAATTGTCTAATTTTTAATATGTCATGGTTTTATAGATTACAGTGAGTCAATTTATTACAATCTGATTTATATTGTGTCTTAAAATTACTAGATCAGTTGGTTTAAAAAAACATACTATCTTTTGAAGCATTTTACAAAATATAAAATAGTTCCAAGTTCCAAGATTGTTTAACATATTTTTAGTCTATAAAGGGATATATATATAAGAAAACAAAATACGGATCAAAAAAATATTTAGTTTTACTAATTTATTAAGATCCCAGTGCTGAGTTAGCATGTTTTTATATTTACAACAAATATGATAAATCATTATTCATTCATACAAAACATCATACATCTTGTACAAAAATAAATAAATATCATAAAGTATTACAAATAGATTTAATCCATTATAATGTATATATAAAATAAACATACTTTTTAAGGTATTAAAAAAAATAAGAATACATACACAAGCTACAACTGCTGTGATCATATAGACAATTAATTGAAGTAATCACACATTCTATAACCTATTATACTCTTTTTAATACTCTGCTTTGTGCATCTTCATCTTCAGATCGCGGGCCGAGGCGTTGGCTCAATACTCAAAACTTGATGCGGCTAGCATCCTAGAAAACATATTTTTCCAAAAAGATTCCTAGAGAAAGCATTGAGGAACCTTGACATAAGCCAGCGCCACTAAGGCTATTATTATCATTTGAACTTATTTTGAAATATTCAATTCAATCTACTTTTATACTAAAATAAATTATCTGTATATTATATGTATTTATATTGTAATATATAAAAATATTTTATAAGTATATTTTAATATATAAAATATTATAAAATACAACGAAATATTTAAATATAACAAAGCAGTTTTTGTTTGCAAAAATAAAGTTATGTATGATCTTTGATTTTCGCAAGATAATGTCTTATAATACATTTATCACTTTTGTCAAGCCAAAAAACCTAAATATTTTTACTTATGCGGTGTTTCTCCCTGATATTTTTACAATGCCGTTTTGATTTAGTTTGTTTTCGGGTCTTGTTCAATTTCAATTTTTTGTAGCGGTGTTTTCTTTGCTGTAAAATAAATAAAATCATTAATTTTAATCAGTCCGTTCCTTTATTCCGACATGATTATAAATATGATAATAATATATTGATTAAACTTACGTGCAAAGATCAATTTTTCTAAAATTGTGACGGGTGATTCAAACGTTATCACTAAGAAATACGCAAAAAATAACGAGAAACACAAATCACCTAAAAACAGGTACACCTGAAACAATACAATTTTTTGAGAATGGTTTGGCGATAGTTTTATAGATTATTTTTATGTTTCAACACTTCATGTTTTTGTGTTGAGGCTTACCAAATCGACATGAGCGAACACAGGAATGATTCTCCTTGAATGTATCATCATGAGTTGCATTTGCATGTGGATCAAGTATACAGCGTACGAAAAACGACCAAGAACTTCCCAAATCCTGAAACTCAAGAACCAATTCACGAGACCTGCAAAAAATTAATGTAAACTTCAACATATATTTCGATGATGCATTTGCGTATGTACTAGATTTATCTTCTATTTTTTTGTTAAAGTTTTGACTAACCGCCATGGCCGTGCGCGCAAGCCACGACCACCCAAAGCAGAGCAATGGACCAGCCGGTCCTGCTGAAGGCGAGGTACATGGTGTCCTCGGCATATGAGAACTTGTGGTCAAAAGCAACCAATGGCTTTAGACCAAAAATCACGGCTCCGAAAATGGCTAAGCTCGACATCCAACCCAATACAACAATCCACTGAAATAAAATGAAACAGATTGATTTAAATAAAATTATATTTTTCCACATCAAAGTGTAAATGTAACATTAACCACGGCGAGTGTAATCTTGTCATCAAATTAAGATCTCTTTTAGAAATAGAGGGATATTAAAATTCAAGCACGTTAAAAAAAATATCTCTCAATTCTATATTAAACTCACTTTTGATATTTTTTTTTTATAAATTGTTATTCCTCACATTAACAAAATATCTAAATTGATAAACTTAATGTTTTAAAAATCAGCAACAGTCGGGAGTGTGCTCGTATACTATTTTATTGTTCTTTTGGGCAAATATTGAGTAAGTAAATATCGTGAATACTGCAATTTTCGTACGTACAAAATCATTACACTTTAGTTTATTACGCAAAAAATTACACGACAATACATAATATTTTGTCGAACAGTTTTTAACTATGGTCTGTATATATTGTAATGGATTTTGACCTTAAATATTTCTGATTTATGTACAAATTATGCACACTTTTTTATAGATCCTAAAATTTAAATGATCGTATCTTTATCAAGTGAATTACCATAAATCCTCATAATGTAAATAGTTACAACGAATATTCAGTATTTTCTGGGAGTTGAGTGAAGTTGAGTAAAGCCTTACCTTGTTGAACTTGATGTTTTTCTTCTCGTATTTATTAAGGTTGTACCTTTGATTTCAAATAATTCTGATTGATATACAAATTATCCACAACTTTAGTTATTAAAATTTCAATTATCGTATCATTAGCAACTGAATAACCACATGTCCTTGTAATGTAAATTGTGTAAATAGTTTCAACGGTTGATCATTGTTTCCCATGAGTTATGTTAAGTAAGTTAAGTAAAGTCTTACCTTGTTGAACTTGATGTTTTTCATCTCGTATTTATTAAGATAGTACCCGGCAATGAATCCAATCAACCAAGGAGTAGCACGCGTGTGGGTAACAAAATACGATTCATCTGTGCGAGTGGCTACTGTGTGAGGACTGAAAATTAACATTTGGGAATCAAATCATTCTATACAAAATATTCAAAACCAATTTAAATCAATTACAGCGATGATTTAACGAAATGTGAGAATGTCGACATATTAGAAAAAATATAGAAGACCATTCTTAACCATTGCAACGCACTAAACTAAATTCTTATCTACAAAAAGAATTTACAGTATCATTTTGAGAAAATTTATTTTTAATGCCTATCAATTAATAACCTTGTATTGTTTATTTTATACGAATTAATAAAATTGTATTGGTGACCTGTGTTCAATACAAACCACCAATAATAGACTTTATGCCTTGAATGTTTGTACAAGTAGTGAACACTGCATTCTATAAAGCAGGAAAAAATAAATAAAATTTCTTTTGAATCTTTTAATTCATAACAAGAATTAAAAAAATGTTTGTTATTAATTTTAATAAAAAAAGTTAAAAATTTAAAATGAATAAACTAAAGCATTCATGTGTTTTTCTTTTAGTATTTATAACTATAGTGAAAAATGAATTTATAATATGTAATATTGTCATAATATGTATAAGCGGTAATATTGTCATCTATGATAAAAAATTAAAAATAACTTTTTTATTTTTAATAAACCAAAGAATTTATGTGCCTCTCTTGAATTATTATATCATTAATTAAAAACGAATAAAAATATCTTAATCGACAATATTGACATCTATGATAAAAAAATTAAATTAACTCTCAAAATTTACTCACTCCATGGATACCGGTGAAGCGTACCACGCATTTTGATAGCAAATCACAAATAACAAGATCTGAGAACCCAGAGTGACGAGTCCTGTGAAAATCATTCCGAGCTTCGGTCTGTATAAAATCGGGAAGATCAATATCGGAGACAGGACGAAGAGCTGAGTGTCCACCGCGAGGTACCAGGCTTGTCCCACACACTGCTATATTTGAAAAAATGCAATAATGTATTATAATTCACATTACTTCCTTTAAATAAGCCAAATTACTAGATAACATATGAGCATATTGTAATCCCTTTAATCCATCAAGTCATTAAGTGCTCACTAGATTTTAGATTCGTGTATTCTCTTAAACATTTGGTCGACATTTATATCACTATAAATTAAATGTAATATGTAACGATGTGGGAAATTGTAACGATGTGGGAAATTGAGGCTGGAAAAATTGATTAATGTAAATTTATATTGACTCTAAAATTCCATTTACTCATTGGGAAATTAAATTTATAAACGATCTTTTGATATTTATAATTAACAATTTTAAAATAGCTAATGACATTTAATAAAATTATGATGGGTTCATACAAAAATTGTATATTTTAATGTAACCAACTAAATAATTACCTACGATTCATTACAATTTAATTAATACACAGGTGTCCGTGAAATTACCCATTCAATACTTAAAGCTTATTTGTATTGTATTACATATTAAATTCGTCAGTTAGTTAATGTATGTAACATCTACGCACAGTAGAAGTGTAAATAATATTTAAATTAAACAAACAATTAAATTTGATACAAAATTTAAATATTCTATATAATAAAAACTCTTTCTGCTGTTTTTTTTTCAAATTTTAGTTGATGAAAAACTGATAATTTCCCAAAAATCGGTAAAGATCTTGTCGTGAGAGAGAGACAATAAAATGTAAGAATCAAGACACAAAAGTTGACCTTAATGACGATGTTGAGTTATTAGATCTAATAGCATTTTTCCTTATTAAGACTCACCGAAGCCGTCAAAGAAACATAGTTCTGTATATATAGTAGAGTAGTCCACCACTCTCTCTGGCAAGTGTCAGCTACTATGTTACTGTAAAAGTTCCAGTTGGGTCCACTGCCTATGAAGCGAAGAACTGTGGCTTCTAAAAGCACCATGACAGCCAATGCGGGAGTAAGACGAAGAAAACGATGCAAGTAAAACATCAGAGGGTTGAAATATTTCTCTGGAAAAAATAGATGATTACAGTTATTATATATACATACTAAACACACCATGTTTTTATGTGTTTTATGTGTCGTAATGGCCTTAGGTCTTTAATTTTTTTTATGATTTGAACCACGTATAATTAAATAAAAGTACAAAGAAAAAAAAAACTCGAAACCTCTATTAATCATAAAAAATCAGGGCTACGTTTTTTACTGAAACAAAACTCATTCAATCCGTACATGTGTTAAAAAATCTGATTTATAAAACTAAGACTGTTATTTTTAATAGCACTTCTATTCAATTTTATGTATTTCTTAGTAAAAATCACAAAAAGTTAACTTACTGTCACCAATTTTCTTGAAAAATACATAGGACAGAAGAATACCACTCAGAAGGAAAAAAGAGTCTACGGAAACAGTAGCAGCAACGATGACCATACCGGAGTAATTGAGCATCCACTGAAATTAAAATTTTCATTATTTGATTATCAAACGAACATATTTACACATAAACGATGGAGTTATTTTTTTTTCTATCCTAGATTTGAATTTCACATTAGTAAAATTAATACAAGATCCATATTATATACGGCTCAGTTGTTATATTTAGGAACAGAATAAGGCTCTCAGGTACGCTAATGTTAAATTATATTATACCTTCATCATAGTACATGGAAGATAGAAATTCTTTCATTATGTAACACTATAAATCCTCATCTATCATTAAAAATAGCGCTTTATTTAATTTATTTTCTACCCCAGAAAGATCTTAGTCCAAATAGAATTACATAATAGTAAAATTAATACAAGATCCAAATTAAACACAGTTGTATTCAGGAACAGAATAAGGCTCCGAAGTACGCTAATGTAAAATTATATTAAATTTATGCAGGCAGAGCGTATTGCTGACATATTTAGAGCCACATTAATTAATTGATATCAATTGATACGAATGTGTCAACAAAAAGCTTTTAAGTTGATCGCGTACAAAAAGAAGCTTTAACATTATAAGAAATGTAATACATTGCTGACTAACTTTGATTTAACAAAAATATAAATAGCCAAATGACTACGGGATTATATATTTTATAATGTTTTAAAAGTCTAAAGTATAAAAAAGGATTCTGGTCACTTGACGACTTCATACTTGTTTTTTTTAAATATGAAATACAACACTGTACTACAATCTATGGTCACATTTTTAATTTAATTTAATTTTTAATAAATTTGCGTAATTTATGCGATCATAATATTTGTATTATTTATTTTAAATAAAATATTTAGTTATATCAAAAACCATTTTCAACAACATATTTACAGTCAATAATAAACTTTTGATAATGAAGAACAATATTCACTTCTTGATTTATCCCTTTAAGAACCTAGCTTAATCGGTGGATTGTATTAATAAAATATGAGTGCATCAAAAAAGTAATAAATTTTATCGTTTAAATACCTTTGGTATTCATAAAATATTATTAACAGTAATGGAGAAAAGTCAGCGAGGAAGCGTTTCTTATAGAGGGTAATTTTCAAAGTATTGGATTCGAAAAAACCAGAGAGTACTGCGTTCGGATATGGCTGCAACCAATACTGAGACTTACTTCAAAAGCATCCTGTATATTCATAAAGGGAAGACTGAAAACATATCGATGGCCAAGCACAACCCATGTGAGAGAGAGCACTCGGATGCCGTGCAGGCAAGCCAGGCGCCCGGGCTTCGGGCTGACGGAGAAGAGGCGGCCAGTGTTGGTGTATGCAGAAAATGCATTGAGCACAGGATACTTGGGCTTTTCTGAAAATAAAAATCCAATACACAAGAGACCATACACTAAGTTATCTTTCTTTTAAGAGGCAGCCCAATCACCGAGCATGCTTAATTCTAGATTTTTTGTATGTGCTATTTCAACCATTTATAACTATCATTTTAAAAAATATTATTTAATGTTATAATTTTGTGTTTATAATATTTAATTGTCTTGTGAAAATTATGACTTGAATGATTTGTCATAAATAAAATAAAATAAGTTTTTTATTTATTTTGCCATCCCAGCACTTTATTGTAGGAACCTGATATTTTCATGAAAAACAGCGCTCTCTGATACAGCGCTTATGAATACAAACTCGGATTTTAAATTATATGTACTACGTGTATTGTATATATATAATATACGAGTTAGCTGAAAAATCACTACGGACTATATAATTAAAAATTAACTACATAAATAAGCCTTAAAAATATTTTTTTTTCCAATAAGTAGTCAGTAAATTTTAAATTGAAACTTGTGATAGGACAATATTATTACCATGCTTGTACAAGTCGTACCAGACATCGTGTAACGTGCTGAGGACAAGCAGGGCTCCAAAAAATGATAAATACACTCTGAAACCAAAAAATGACCCTCTAAAACACGAAATACATAGGAAATAAACATTAAAGAATTCATAAATACTTGAAACGGATAAATATGTGACATAATTTTTTTTTTTAATTAGAAAGTACTTTTAAGTTCGTGACAACCCATAACAATAGTCTTATTTGCATGGTAAGTTAATTAAGTTTTAGAAAATAGTTTAATTAAATATAATATAAAATAAAAATACTTAAATATTTTGCATGGCAACCTTGTGAATATGAATGTAATAAGATGTCAATTATCTTAAATTGCATAGACTAGCAAGTACAGTTGCATAAAAACCTTTGACTAATAATTATTTTTGTTTATACGAAATGACTTAAATTATAATTACTTTGATAATAAATCCTAAAGTGTGTTTTTTTTATAATCTGGATAACTCTTTCAAGTGGCACGTGATTTACGATGTCTCTTGCCACGATAATAAATAGTAACGTTTATTACGTCCCAGTGCCGTGTGAGTGGCGAGTTAGTGCCGTGTTAGTATTCCTTAAGATGAAGTATAGTTACATGGCGACGTAGTCCCCGGCGTACCACTCCGGGCTGTCGTCCGTGGAGCAGGTCTGCGGGGGGAGGCTGATCTTCGGGAGACCGAGGCCACTCGCAGCTACCAGGGCATTCAGGATCCCCTCCACCTCCCCGGGGCTGCACGAAGACGGCATGCACAGAGCTATTTGGAAGTCGAAGCCGATGTTCGGAATAGCACTGAAATTAAAATATAACTAGGTGAAAATTTGATACCTGGTGAAAATCCATGTTATGATTTTAAATAAAACACTGATAATTTTTACATCGGCATTAGAAAATGAAAAATTTAATTATTAAACTCGACATCCTTTGTATGCTAAACGAAACTATAAAAAGCCAGGCGTGTAGCTCTTTTATCTAGTGGCCAATCTAAAATCTATGTTTACTTTTTCGTGTTAATGAAAAAAATTGAATCATTGTTTTTAATCAAAGCATTTTATCATAACAGTCTACAATATTTGTCGAGACAGAAGATAAACACTGGTTTTTTATAATACTCCTAATCTATTTAGTCCTACGATACAGACAATGAAATTGATTGACTATTTAGTACTCAAAAAAAAAAAGATTTTTTTTATTGTATTTATTTGTACTGATTCTTGGTATCATGATAAAGCAAACATTATCTCTTAATCAAAGCCACTCGTTTTGGCATGAGTTTACTGAATTTTTTTTCATTGTATAAAAAACCATTTGTGTATATTAAAATTAATTTTCTTAGTTTTACTTTGGCTTTCTTTTATAAATTTAAATATTTTGGGTGTCATTTTGAATAATCTATAAAACACTCAACCGCTTATATTGTATAGACTAACTACAATATTTCTCATTCTTTAAGATATATGAAGGTATACTATGATTAATTTTATACAATTAACTGATAATATATCAATAATGAGTCTTTTATAATTGTGTGAATTAATTTTACATTTTATGTAAATTGGAATGTAACTTTTCACTAATTTTTTATATCATACTAGTATGTTAAAATACATTCTTAAAAGATACAAATAAATCACCGTATTAAAATTACCAAAACTAATTTACTAATCCTTTATAAAGCAAAACAAAATACCTTCTCCCTCCTGCGTTCAGATCCATAATTCTAGGAAGATTCTGAAGCAGAAATCTCTGGCTTCTTGAGTATTTTTCCGAAGATATTGGAATACTAGCCAAACAGAACTGTCCTTTGATAGTCCTGTCCTTGAGCGGGTGACGAATGGCCAGACACTCATCAAACTGGCCGTACGAGAACAGATTTCCCCTCATTATACCATTTGGAATACCTCCTCCAGAATCCAACACTAAAAAATAATACGGTTTTTTATTTGGTCAATAACATTGTAAATATACATGGTATATTTGTATTATATCAGAGGTAGATTTTTTTTATTTAGTTTGAAATTTTATCCTGGTTAAAATAATGCAAATAACAGAGTTTGATATCACGTTCATAAGGAAATACAAAAAAATATTCAAAATTCACAATAAACATAAATATAATAAGTGTATCTTTAATGTGTATCCTTATATTTAATATGTTATTATTTCAGTTTAAACTTTTCTTATTAAATATAAATTTTACAAAATATGTTACGTCATTTGGTTGGTGGCTAACTTTAACGAAGCACAGAAAACAAAGTTATGAAATTTGAATGTGGATTTTCTATTCTACTATAATAATAAATCAATTCACTTACTTTGAATCGCCCACGCTTCTTTAAGCGATCTTGTCCATAATAAGAGATCCTCTGTGCAAGTCGAAGCCTTTATAAGATCATGGTTATTCTTGAGATGCTCACCAATTTGGTTCAAAAGCCCCCCTTTGAAAAAGCTCTCATATGGAAACCTTCCAACAGTGAAATTTCCTGAAATACTAGGAATCACAAATAGAAACACACAAACTGCTTCAATACACTTGGCTAAATTCATTTTTGTATTTATAACTTTAATTACACAAAAAACTACAAACAAAATTTGACGTAAAAGTATGAATTTTTTGGGGAAGTGATTCTTTTCATTCCAGAATTATTACAACGTTAAGTCAAATGCCATCTTTTGTATTTATATAGATTGTGTTTGGAGATATTTTGATAGACTATCAAAACATTATCTATTACAGCAATCATCTTAGGACTGTGTAACTGATAACCCGGATCAAGGTTTCATAAAAGGCAAGATATGTGAAATCATAAAAATATACTTATTTAAATATTAAATATCCGATTAGAATGTGTAAACTTATCATTCATTATCAATTAGTCACGATGACCCGCTCAATCGTACGACCAAAAAACTGCATTTCGTTACATTCTTACAATTTTGGTAACATTATATCTTCAGTTCTCTGTTCCTGAAGAATGAGAATGACAAAAAAAAAATTAAAACTTTGAAGATATATCAAAGCAACTACCGCGGACACTTGTTCAAAGCGAAAACAACCAGTTGATAAATATGTGAGAATGGTGAGCAGACTAGCATTCTAAATAATATGTGAGGTTGCAGAATTGTGTAATTTTTAATATATCACTAATGTCTTGGTTTTCTATAATACAGTGACTCAATTGACAATCATCTGATTTATATTGTGTGTTAAAATTACTGGATCAGTTGGTTTTAAAACACATACTATCTTTCGTAACATTGTACAAAATATAAAATAGTTTATGTTCCAAGTTCGTTCTTTTAAGGTCACATATTTTAGGTCTATAAAGAATATAGATAAAAAATAAATATGTATACATATATATATATATATATTTGTATGTATTTAAAAGTACAAAATATTTTTTTTGTTATTAGTAATATATTATGATAACAATGCTTAGTTATAATGTTTTTATATGTACAACAATTATGGTAAATCATTCGATCATACAAAACATCATACATTTTGTACAAAAATATAATATTGTATTTAAAAGAGTTATAACCCATTAATGTGTATTTAGAGAATAAACACACTTATTACGTTATTCAGAAAAAAACCAGTATTACACGTTGGCTTAATATTAAAAACTTGATGCGGTTCAACACCCAAGAAAACATTTTTTTTTTAATTATCCTTGTAAGGGCATTTAAGAACCTTGATATAAGCCAGTCTCCATAATGCCATTACTTGGACATTTTTGAAATATTTTATTTAAGTTTCTTTAAAAATATAATACATTTCATACATGTTTGCTTTGTACATCGATAGATTTGAGATAAAAAAGTCTATAAATATAAATTATAAATAAGTCTATGAATAAATATATTTAAGATAAAATAAGTATATATGATATATTTAAAAATATAAATATTAAAAAAATGAAATATTTAAATAGAACAAATTTATGTATGATCTTTGATTTTTGCAATATAATGTCTTATAATACATATAAATATAATATATTTATCACTTTTTTCAGGTCACAAAAACTAAATATTATCACTTATGAGAAGTTTCTCCCTGATTTTTTTACAATACCGTTTTAATTTCGTTTGTATTCGGGGCTTGTTCAATTTCAATTTTTTGTGGCTGTGTTTCCTTTGCTGTAAAAAAACATCAAATCATTAATTTTCATCAGGCCGAAAATTTAGTTCGACATAATTATGATTATGACAATAATATATTGATTAAACTTACGTGCAAAAATCCATTTTTCCAAAATTGTGACGGGTGATTCAAACGTTATCACTAAGAAATACGCAAAAAATAGCGAGAAACACATATCACCTATGGACAGGTACACCTGAAACAATACAATTTTTTGAGAAATGTTTTGCAATAATTTAATAGATTATTTTTATGTTCCAGCATTTCATGTTTTTGTCTTAAGGCTTACCAAATCTACATGAGCGAACACAGGAATTACTCTCCATGAAGATATCATCATGATTTGCATGTGCATGTGGATCAGGTATACAGCGTACGAAAAACGACCAAGAACTTCCCAAATCCTAAAACTCAAGAACCAATTCACGGGACCTACAAAAGATAATGTATTCTTCAATATATATTATATAAACAAGAAGATTGAAAACAGCTATAGATCCATTAAAAGATTTTTTGTCAGAACAGCCAAAGTGTAGTTAGTATACTGATTTAAAAAAAATTGAATCTTTATATTAACTTAAATTACTAGAAAGATAACTCAATTTACAAAGTTTATAAAATGAAATTAAACCATGGCGCTACTGATTCGATGGTAAGTACAAATGTTCGTTTGAAGTGGTTGAAATATTTTTATCAAATATAAATCTGCTTTGAAAATGAATAAAGCCTTTTTTTCGCGGACAAAATACACACATACACTATATATTCATAAAATATATATATATATATATATATATATATATATATATATATATATATATATAAAAAATAAGAACATACGGCAGTGTATTTGCGTATGTATTAGATTTATATTTTTTTTTGTTAAGCTAATAGGCTCACCGCCATGTCCGTGCGCGCAGGCCACCACCACCCAAAGCAGAGCAATGGACCAGCCGGTCCTGCTGAAGGCGAGGTACATGGTGTCCTCGGCATGAGAGAACTTGTGGTCTAAAGCAATCAGTGGCTTTAGACCGAAAAACACGGCTCCAAAAATAGCTATGCTCGTCATCCAACCCAATATGACAATCCACTGAAATTAGGCGAAACAGATTAATTTTAAAAGAAATTATCTTTTTCCACATGGTGAGGTTTTTTCTTACAAGCACGTAAAACAAATATCTTAATTCTATATAAAACTAATTTTTAATAACACTTGAAAAGTTTTCAACTAAGGTCTGGGTATAGAGTAATGGTTTTTGATCTTAAATATTTCTTATTGATGTACCAGTTATTCACCCTTTTTATAGATACTTCAATTAAATAATCGTATCTTTAGCCACTGAATAACCATAAATCCTTATAATGTAAATTGTGTAAATAGTTTCAACGGTTGATCATTATTTCCTGGGAGTTATGTTAAGTAAGTTGAGTAAAGCCTTACCTTGTTGAACTTGATGTTTTTCGTCTCGAATTTCTTAAGATAGTAACCGGCAATGAATCCAATCAACCAAGGAGTAGCACGCGTGTGGCTAACAAAATACGATTCATCTTGGCGAGTGGCTACTGTGTGAGGACTGAAAATTAACATTTGTGAAAAAAACAATGAATAAAAAATATTCAAAAGCAATTTAAATCAATTACAGCAATGATTTAAGAAAATCTTTGAATGTCGATATATGCAAAAAAATATAAGGGGCAATTCTTGGCCATTCCTACGCACAAAAGTAAATTTTTATCTTAAAAAGAACATGGAAAATATTACAATATTGTTTAGGAATTTTTGTTTTTTAATAAACCAATGCACTTATGTACCTTTCTTGTATTAATCTATCTATAATCAAAAACGAATAAAAATATCTAAATCGACAATATTGATATCTATGATAGAAAATTTAAATTAACTTTCAAAATATACTCACTCTAGAGATATCGGTGAAGCGTACCACGCATTTTGATAGCAAATGACAAATACCAAGATCTGAGAACCCAGAGTAACAAGTCCTGTGAAAATCATTCCGAGCTTCGGTCTGTATAAAATCGGGAATATCAATATCGGAGACAGGACGAAGAGCTGAGTGTCCACCGCGAGGTACCAGGCTTGTCCCACACACTGTAATATTTAAAATTTGTTCAATAATGTATTTATTCACAATACTTGCTTATAATAAACCCAATATCTAGATTACAAAGAACATAATGTAATCGCTTTAATTCATCAAGTCCTTAAGTGCTCACTTAATTTTAGATTCGTGTATTCTCTTATCCACTTGGTTGACATTTATATCACCATTAATTTAACTATAATATGTAACGATGTGTGAAATTGAGGCTGAGTAAATTGAGAAATGTAAAATTATATAGACTCTGATTTTCCATTTACTCATTGAATGATTTAATTTATAAAAGATTTTTTGCTTTTTATAATAACATTTATATAATTGCTTGACATTTTATTATATATTAATTTTAGATTAATGTCAATCAGAATGCGTTTTTATTTACCCATGCAGGTATTAGTATGTTTATGTGATTAAGCACATTTTTTCATACATTGAAAACGATTAAAGAAAACTCTCAGAAAATATCATCGTGACTTGTGAGGGATTCGAACCCACATCCCCAAGCTTTCATGGCCGGTGCATTTATCCAACTATGCTAACGAGCCACTGCAATTTAGTTAAAAATTCTCACTAAATTGCAGTGGCTCGTTAGCATAGTTGGATAAATGCACCGGCCATGAAAGCTTGGGGATGTGGGTTCGAATCCCTCACAAGTCACGATGATATTTTCTGAGAGTTTTCTTTAATCGTTTTCAATGTATGAAAAAATGTGCTTAATCACATATTTTATTATATGTTATATGTTACAAAATATTATATGTTCACACAAAAAAAAAATATTTTTAATGTAACCAACTGTAATAAACAGGTAACCGTGTAATTAACCGTGCCTAACTAAAAGCTTATGTGTATTGTATATGAAATTCATGAATTATATGTAACATGTTAGAAATCAAGACACAAAAGTTGATCTTGATGACAGAGTTGAGTTGTTAAATCTAATAGCATTTCTCTTTATTAAGACTCACCGAAGCATGCAAAGAAACATAGTTCTGTACATATAGTAGAGTAGCCCACCACTTTCTCTGGCAATTGTCAGCTACTTCGTTATTGTAAATGTTCCAGTTGGGTCCACTGCCTATGAATCGAAGAACTGTGGCTTCTAAAAGCACCATGACTGCCAATGCGGGAGTAAGGCGAAGAAAACGATGCAAGTAAAACATCAGAGGGTTGAAACATTTCTCTGGAAAAAATAGATATACATACTGAACAAATCATGTTTGTTTATGATTTATGTGTTGTGATGACCTTTGTGAATTATTTATTTGAGCCACGTATAATTAAATAAAATTACAAAGGATGAAAAAAAAAAAAGCAAAACTGTATCAGTTATAATAGATCAAGGCTACGTTTTTTTTACTGAAACAAAGTTTTTTATCTATGCATATGATATAAAATCTGATTTATAAACTTAGACTTTTACTCTATATAGCAGAATTGTTCAATTTTATGTATTTCTTAGTAAAAATCATAAAAAGTTTACTTACTGTCACCAATTTTCTTGAAAAATACATAAGACAGCAGAATACCACTCAGAAGAAAAAAAGTATCAACGGCAACACCAGCAGCAACGACGATCATGCCAGAGTAAGTGAGCAACCACTGAAATTAAAATTTTCTTTATTTGATTATCTAACGAATATCATCTATAATGAGGGCGCTTTATTTATTTATATTTTTTAATCCAGAATTATCTAAGAAGTAAAAATTGTATTACATAATAGTAAAACATGGAAGACGGAAAATCATCCATTGTGTAACACTATAAATCTTCATCTTACTTAAAATACTTGCGGGGAAGCCAGTCTATCTACTTATTTTAAAATCAAAACGGACTGAAAGTCGGGGCTGCCTCCACCACAGAGATTAGGGCATTCAGTGCGGGGAGGCATGGTTCATGGTCAGTGGGTAGTTGTTATTCAAATACCAATGGTAATATATCACCTGAACAATCCTGCGGTTTAGTGGCGCTTTGTTCATACATCCTAATTGATTTTAGCAAGATTCTACATTCGCTATGTACAAAGAGAAATTTCATAAAGGCAACATAGTTCAAGTACATATAGTAGAAACATAGTTCGTGTAAGAAACATATTTAAGGGCACATTAATTAATTATTATCAATTTATACAAATGTGTCAACTTATCAATCATTATGTACACTAAAAGCTTTTAAGTTGATCGCAAACATAAATAAACTTTAACATTACAAAAAATGTAATACATTGCAGACTAACTTTTTTTATTATACTCTATAATTTATAGTCAAATGGCTAGGGGTTTATATATTTCATAATGCTCTTAAAGTTTTAAATATAAAAAAGGATTCTAGTTTTTTTTTTAATATGAAATGAAATCTGTACGACAATCTATGGCCACATTTTTAATTTATATCACTGTTTAATTTTAATTTGTTATAATATTTTTTCTACGAAAATGTGATTTTATGCACATATTTGCATAATTAATGCGGTCGTAATATATGCACCCGTTAAATAAATAAAATATTTGGTTATATCAAATACCATTTTCAACAACAATAATCTTTTGATAATGAAGAACAATTTTCACGTCCTTGTCCATTTGTCCCTTTACGAATTTAGCTTATTCGGGGGATTATATTTAACAAATATGAGTGCATCAATAAACTAATAAACTTAATCGTCTAAATACTTATTCATAAAACAATATTAGCAGTAATGGAGAATTGTCAGGGAAAAAGCGTTTCTTGTAGAGGGTAGCGTATTAGCAGAAGGTAGGTAGAAGTATTGACAGCGGATAAACCAGAGAGTAATGCGTTCAGATACGGTCACAAATAATACTGAGACTTACTTCGAAAGCATCCAGCATATTCATAAAGGTAGGACTAAAACTGTATCGATGAGCAAGCACAACCCATATGAGAGAGAGCACTCGGATGCCGTGCAGGCAAGCCAGCCGTCCGGGCTTTGGACTGACGGAGAAGAGGCGGCCAGTGTTGGTGTAAGCAGAAAATGCATTGAGCACAGGATACGTGGGCTTTTCTGAAAATAAAAACCCAAAATAGGAAAGAGCTTACATTAAAGTTCATTTCTTTTACAAGAAAATTACTGTGCATGCTTATTCCTAGATTTTTAGTTTCTGCTATATAAAATGAACATTTTTATTAAAAAATATTATTTAATGTTAAAATTGTGTGTTTATAATATTCAATTGTCGAATGACAATTATAACTTGAAGGTTTTGTAATAAACTTAATTAACTTAAAAATTTTAATCAAAAAATTGCTGGTATATTTAAAATATATTTGTTTTGCCATCCCAGCACTTTGTAGTATGATCATGATATTTCCATGGAAAACGGCGCTCTCTGATACAGCGCATTATAAATACAAACTCGGATTTTAAATTATATGTACTACGTGTATTGTATATATAAAATACGAGTAAACTAAAAGATCACTACAGACTTTTTGAAAAAATATATATGTTAAAAACTAGCTAAATAAATTATCGTTAAAAAAAATAATTTTCAATAAGTAATCAATAAATATTAAATTGAAATTTGTGTTAGGGAAAATATTATTACCATGCTTGTACAAGTCGTACCAGACGTCATGCAACGTGCTGAGGACAAGCAGGGCTCCAAAAAACGATAAAAACACTCTGAAACCAAAAAATGTCCGTCTAAATCAAGAAATACATAGGAAATAAACATTAAAGAATTCATAAATACTTGAAACGGATAAATATGTGACATAATTTTTTTTTTTAATTAGAAAGTATTTTTAAGTTCGTGACAACCCATAACAATAGTCTTATATGCATGGTAAGTTAATTAAGTTTTAAAAAATAGTTTTATGAATTATAATATATATTAAAATACTTAAATATTTTGCATGGCAACCTTGTGAATATGAATAGAATAAGATCTCAATTCTCCTAATTAATTGCATAGACTAACAAGTACAGTTGCATAAAAACCTTTGACTAATAATTATTTTTGTTTATACGAAATGACTTAAATTATAATTACTTTGATAATAAATGCTAAAGTATGTTTTTTTTATAATCTGGATAACTCTTTCAAGTGGCACGTGATTTACGATGTCTCTTGCCACGATAATAAATAGTAACGTTTATTACGTCCCAGTGCCGTGTGAGTGGCGAGTTAGTGCCGTGTTAGTATTCCTTAAGATGAAGTATAGTTACATGGCGACGTAGTCCCCGGCGTACCACTCCGGGCTGTCGTCCGTGGAGCAGGTCTGCGGGGGGAGGCTGATCTTCGGGAGACCGAGGCCACTCGCAGCCACCAGGCCATTCAGGATCGCCTCCACCTCCCCGGGGCTGCACGAGGACGGCATGCACAGAGCTATTTGGAAGTCGAAGCCGATGTTTGGAATAGCACTGAAATTAAAATATAACTGAGTAAAAATTTGATGCCCGGTGAATAAAATCCATGTCATGATGGACCAAACCGATTTTTGGAATAGCACTGAAAAAAATATATAAACATCTGACGGAAACCTGGTACTTGTTGAAAATCCAGTTTATGATATTAAATAAAACACTTTAATAATTTTTACGTCGGCATTGCCAAATGAAGGTAGAAAATGAAAAATTTAATTATTGTACTCGACATCCATTGTATGCTAAACGATACTATAAAATGCCCGGAATTTATTTATTTTATCAAGTGCCTATCTAAAATCTACCGACTAGATTTATTATTGGAAATACACTGAAATAAAAATATTACTTTATGGAAACTTGGTACTAAGTGAAAATCCATTTGAGGATTTTAAATAAAATACTTTTATAATTTTAACGTTGGCATAATCAAATGAAGAAAGTATTTTATTCAAAATGACACTTTAAGCTTTGTAAATCTATACATCCCTACCTCAGACCTGACGATAATGGAGACGTCGCAACTTCCTTTGTGCTAGACCCGAGCGTGTACATCTACTTAAACCATTATTTCAACGTCGAATTAAAAAACGTATGAAAGTTAAATGTGTTGCAATCCTATTAATTTACTAATGGCATGTACGTTTATTTTTATTTAACATATATATATATATATATGCATTCTTTCTTACATAATAAACTCTTTCTCCCTATAAATACATCAGATTTTTTTTAATGATATATATATATATGCATTCTTTCTTACATAATAAACTCTTTCTCCCTATAAATACATCAGATTTTTTTTAATGATTGTACTTGACATCCATTGAATGCTCAGCGACACTATCAAAAGCCAGGCATGTAGCTATTTTCTCTAGTAGCCAATCTTAAATCTATTGAAATAAAAATAAAAAATTGAATCACCGTTTTCAATCAAAGGATTTTACCATTACAATCATCAATATATGTCGAGACAGAGGATAAACACCTGGTATTTTTAATACTTGTAATCTTTTTAGTCGTATGATACAGACAACGTAATTGATTGACTATTTAGTACTTCAAAAAATTGTATTTTTTGTACTGTTTCTTGGTAGCATGATTAAAAGACAAAGCAAATTACAGTAAATCGCTATTTTTTTAATATAAAAAAGTAGTGCGACTGTATTATTAATCAATGTTTATCAATAATTTTCCATGCTGTTTAAACAAACTTTTGGAATAAAAAGTGCCATGTTATTATTGTTATCTCTTAACCAAAGCCACTCAAAGAAAAATGTAAGTTATAATAATTATTTTGAAAATTTTACTGTAGGTTTTAGATTGAATTTACTGAAATTTGTTTGACTGTATTAAAATGAATTTTGATGGATGCACTTTTACTTTAGCTTACTTTGAAGTTTTAATATTTTGCATGTTTTTTTGAAAAATCTATAAAACACTCAACCGTTTATATATTTTTCAACGAACTTCGTTTTTCTCATACTTTATGATATGTGAAGGTATACAATATTAATTAATTAATTAATTAATTAATTTTAATTAATTTTAATATTTCATGTAAATTGGAATGTAACTTTACACCGATTTTTTCATATATTTTATGTTCAAATACATTCATTAACCATACAAAAAAATCACCATATAAAAATACCAACAATAATTTTTAAATCCATTTTAAAGCGAATAAATATTCAAATTGTATATTTTAAAAAAATACCTTCTCCCTCCTGCGTTCAGATCCATAATTCTAGGAAGATTCTGGAGCAGAAATCTCTGGCTTCTTGAGTATTTTTCCGAAGATATTGGAATCCTAGCCAAACAGTATTGTCCTTTGATAGTCCTGTCCTTGAGCGGGTGACGAATGGCCAGACACTCGTCAAACTGGCCGTACGATAAAAGATTGCCCCTCATTATACCATTCGGAATACCTCCTCCTGAATCCAACACTAAAAAATAATACGGTTTTTTATTTGGTCAATAACATTGTAAATATACATGGTATACTTATATTTTATCACAGGTAGATTCTTTATTTAAATACAAACTTCAAACAAACTTCTTAATACAAACAACAGAGTTTTGATATCACGTTCATTAGGAGATACAAGAAAGTATTCAATATGCACAGTAAAATTTAATATAGTATATGATTAATATCTATTTTTATATTTAATATGTTATTATTTCACTGTAAATTTTTCTTAATAAATATAAACTTTTCAAAATATTTTATGTCATTTGGTTGGTGGCTAACTTTAACGAAGCACAGAAAACAAAGTTATAACATTTGAAAGTGGATTTTCTATTTCAAAATACTACTATAATCATAAATAATAGATAAAATTTCACTTACTTTGAATCGCCCACGCTTCTTTAAGCGATCTTGTCCATAATAAGAGATCCTCTGTGCAAGTCGAAGCCTTTATAAGATCATGGTTATTCTTGAGATGCTCACCAATTTGGTTCAAAAGCCCCCCTTTGAAAAAGCTCTCATATGGAAACCTTCCAACGGTGAAATTTCCTGAAATACTAGGAATCACAACTAGGAACACACAAACTGCTTCAAAACACTTGGCTAAATTCATTTTTGTATTTATAACTTTAATTACACAAAAAACTACAAACAAAATCTGACGTAAACGTATGAATTTTTTGGAGAAGTGATTCTTTTCATTCCAGAATTATTACAACGTTAAGTCAAATGCAATCTTTTGTATTTATATTGATTGTGTTTTTAAATATTTTGGTAGGGTATTAAAACATTATCTATTACAACAATCACTATAGGACTGTGTAACTGATAAACCGAATCAAGGTTTCTTAAAAAACAAGAAATATGAAATCATAAAAATATACTTATTTTAATATTTAATAACCGATTATGATGTGTTATCTTAACATTTATTATCAATTAGTAACCCGCTCAATCATACGCTCATAAAACTGCATTTTGTTATATTCTTACAATTTTTATAACTTAATGCTGTGTTCCATGTGAGCGTACATCTATAATCTAACATAATATGCATAACGTATAAATACATTTATATGCATGTACTCATATCAAATAATTTTATATTTACGTGAAATATTGATAAACATTTAGTGACTTACAGTACTTATAATTTTCAAAAAACCTATGTAAATATAACAATTTCATAGCAATGCGTGCATTATAATTAAAATATATATAATTAAAAAGTATGTTTTTACAAATATAATACGCATTCCATGTTGAAATGAACATGTAAGATTACTTTGTTTTCATAATATATTGGCTAAAGGCAAGGGCCAGAGGCTTATAAAGTCCTCACACGACTTCCCTTGACGATGCAGAATTATCTGTGGGGCTGTTTCCTTCATCGGCAACATATCTGTCTGTATCGAATAGAGGTTTCGCTTCTGTTTCTAAAAAAATACAATTCTATTATTAATTAGATAACTCTAACAAATAAATCAAATATTTCTCAATTTTCCCTATTACGCGATTCAGTTATCAATCGCAAAAATTGTTATACTCATGTATTTTTTTGGAATTTCCTTATCCTGGCCAGCTGCGTGCTAAATTTCATGTTTTACTTCAGAACTATAAACTGATTTAATGATTTAATCAAAAGTAATCAAACTATACTATTTTGATCAAAAGTCAAAAAACTTACATATTTTAAAAATAATGGGATCATGCTGTTTATTTTGACTGTTCTTGTAGACTTTGACTGTTATACACCACAGTTTAAAAGTATTATTAAATCTCATACGTTAGACATAAGTATGATGCTATAAATATAGACTCTAAATATATGTATTTTTCTATTTAATCTTACTTACCAACAAAAATTATTTTTTCTAGTAATACAACAGGGGTTTCAAATGTTATAACTAGAGCATATGCGACGAGGAAGGTCACGGCTGTATCTCTGACACAATTGTATACCTGAAATATCAATAAAGTGACGTCACTGAATTATCCAGGTGTGATAATTCAATTTGACTATTTCAAGTGCTTTTTGTGAATTCGCAGAAACAAAGTATTTTGACTACTCATTCAATTGATAAGACTTTATCGCACGTATTTTTATTCTTAATCCATTAAGATTCGTGATTTAATTTATGTCCTCATTAATATGACAACACCTCATTCTAACGAAGTCATTAATCAAATTACGATTTGCAAAGTGATTTAAACTTACGATGTTTGAATTAGAAAACAGCATAACTTTCGTACGTTCATTATTAATTATGTTCTGGATGGACAGGTGCGCCAGGTACATACAGTACGAGAAGCGGCTTAATAGTTCCCATATTCTCCAACTCAAAAACCAGTTAATCGGTCCTGAAATCGTAAATTTTAGCATTAGCACCTGTATAGCAATCTCTTAAAATATGAGGTTAATTTATATCACATACATAATATTAATGTCTTTAAGCTTTAAATCGATAAGAAGAATTAATTATTCTTTGTTGTTATGATTATATCAATGTTGTTAAGAGAAAAATTATTAATCATAAAATGTATTTATTATAAAACACATACACATTTATATGTATTATATTATGTGTGTATGTTTTTACGTTTTGAAGCCATAAATAATCATCATATTAGACCTGTATTTTCTCAACCCCAAATCGAACTATTTGGAAACATTTTTTTGACCATACCTCCATATCCATGAGCACATGCCACGATGACCCACAGCACGGCGAGGGTCCAAGCGAGTCCAGAGAAGGCCAGGTACGTCGTGTCCTGCTCGTAGGAAAACATGTGGTCCGGGCTTTGCAGAGGGTGCATGCCCAGCACCACGGCTCCCATGACCGCCAAGCTAGCAGCCCACCCCAAGCTCACCAAATACTGAAATATTTTATTTATCGTGTAGTCAGGGATGAGGTTTCATCTATAATATATATTTGTAATATTGCTTATTCAAACAATATTATAAATTTAAAAAATATCGTTATTACTACACACACCATATCTATTTTGGTTACTGAAATTATGCGCACATGACTAACATTTTTCATATTTTTTTTATGAGGAATTTTTATACGAGTGTACTAATTGTTAAATCGCTTCAAAACAGTATTAAAAATATTTGATAATTGTCTTGTTTTAAAAATAATTTCGCTTCTGACTAATCGTTAATTTCTAATCTTTACTATATGTTGTTGGGTTTTTTTAATTCCTTATAATTCTAATTTTGCATGATCATACTAATTCATATAAATACACAATAAATCAAATACGTTTTATTTAGAATTTAAATAAATTTTAAATATCTATGATGAAAGATATTTTTGTTTTAAATCAAAATGATTATGATCTCATACTAATATTATTCAAAGTTTGTTGAAAAAAATTATGTATATAAATAATATTTCCGTAACTTAGACAACGACGGACGTGCGGCTGCTGTACAGAGCTAATGCGACGCGGCGGTCGTGCTGGACGTGCTAAGCTTCTCGCAGAAGCATGCAACTACAATGTGTCGCCTGTAACGTATACACTATAATGTACAATTGTAAACCCTCGAGTATAAATCAAAATGCTTTTTATTTCTAACACTCGTTCTCCCTGAGAATATATCATCTACTTTTTCACACAAATGTAATTTGCTTTATTTAACTTTGAGTATGTCTCGTATATATAAACATACATATGAGTTGACGGTCTGATCACAAACGGAAAAAATATACCAATCAAATTTGATATGTGCTTAATCAGAAGCAAAAAAATATAGATAAAAAAAACACTTAAATTTTTGTTACTTGCCTAATGAAAAAAGTTTATTTTTAGTAGCATCAATAACAGCAAATAGTTTTGCTGATTTGTGCCTTTTTTAATCGATGAACTCTAACTCTTAGTCGGCGTTTATTTTTGTATATTTTATCCCATTTTTGAATAGCAAAAAATACGATACGCTTTGTAACTGCATTGTTTACGTTGAAAAATAATTGAAATACTTAATCAGTGTTCAATTACTATTTTACAAAAGTGGATACAAAAATATGCGTACAATAAAAGCCATTTGTGCAGGACAGCAGAGAGGTCAAGCATTTATACACCTGGCTAGCGCCAACACATTTTTGTAGCTTGATTTTATTAAACATTTTCAATTATGTTTTTCTATTTCATTTTATATTGTATAAAATGAAACTTGCATATTTTTTTTAAAACTATTTGACTCAAAAGATTTTTAATTGCAAATATGTCATATTTTTTATTAGTCTACATTTACTTTAGAAAGACATTTGTGCAGTGGAACTGGTAAATTCATTTGAGTATTACTATTAAAGAATCTCAGATACAATCACCATATCAAATAAATAAACAAAACTGTAACTGGAAGTCTTTAATACTTAAAATAAAACGTTCTCACCTTGTTCACGACAATGCGTTTATTGACAGTTGTCTGCAAGTAGTAGCCTGCTATGACGCCTATCAGCCAAGGAGTGGCTCTTGTATGCGTGGGATAGTAATAGTGAATCTGCCTATCTTCCTCCACGTGTTCACTGAAATCAACGTATATTCAGCATTATATCGGTGCATGTTCTCATTTTTTTTTACCAAAAAGAGATCTTCTCGTGTTAAGGAGATCTTTTCAATAAGCAGTAACGTACTCTCTGGGGATGACAGCTGCCGGCCAGGCTTGTGCGTAACAGACGGCGAAGAGCACACACACTGAAGCTATGGCACTAAAGCTGGCCAGTGCTAAGCCCAACTTCGGTTTTTTCAGCATCGGATACAGTAGTAAAGGTGATAATATATACAGCTGCATATCCACGGCGAGATACCAGGTTTGACCTAAGCACTAAAATCAACAAAAATAATAAATAAATAAAACACCATTGATTTTTAACGTGAAACCATGCTTATAATAACCTGGAAGAAGTGCTTGATGTGAAATTATTATACCATATTCAATTGCTCGATAAAACAATATCAAAAGATCTGAATTTTAAAATATCTTTAATTTTGTTCAATAATATGATAGAAAAGCAGCCGGCAAGTGTTTTTCGGGATTTTCTTTGAACTAGTAGATGACTTTCAACGGCTTGTTTATGCACACAGATTTATATATTAAAGAATATCTATAATTTCAATATTCCAGATTTAATAGTAATATTAACTCTATCACCGATCAAGTGATGATTGAACGAGGTCTATTTCTCTATTGCTTATTACGAAAACTCTAATTATTTTTTTTGTATAAAAATATAAGCTTGGTATTCACACTAAATTCTTATACTGAAAACTATATTTGTGAAGTAAAAAATCTTGAAAATAGTACTTTTGTGATTATTTTAAGAAACCTAAAAAAACGTATTTTTTAGTCGAGGATCTGAACCATTTTTAACCTAGTAAACTTTTAAGAGGCGTTACAAGTTTCGGCAAGTTTCCACAGCCGCCTAATGAAGCGGTTCTAATGTCGAGTCAGCCGCGCTGCTTGGTGTGAACTTAATCTCGACCGCGCTAATTCAATTACTAAATAGACTTGCCGGTGAACTTAAATGTCTGAGCAACACAATCGGAAAATTTGTTACTACACATATGGGTATTTTACTTTATAATCTTGATTAGTTTCAAGAAATATACATAAATATATACTAACGATTGTATATATTTCAAATACATATGCATTGTCAATACTCCGACAATATTCAATATATTAACACGTTGAGTGCCTTGTCAGCCACCGGTGGCCGACATGGAGGTATTCCAATTGGGCCGTGTCGGCCACCGGTGGCCGACACGATATACCTGTAAATACTAATTGAATTTTGGCCCATTATATTAAATCAAACCTAAAAACAATTTTTGGACATTTTACGAAAATCCGCTTGGCGGTCAACGTGTTAAGTAAGCCTACAAGTAAAACTTATGTATGCAAAGTCAAAAACTGAATGACACTTACGTTAAATCTTTCATCTGAGAGCGTACATGTAATTTATTACTTCAGTAAGTGCAACGGAAAATACGCAGTAATTATGATGTATGTTTCAGATGTTTGTGTTAAAATATGATTAAAGACTTAACGATCTCTTCGGGGTTGGCGTAGTTCTGAATGAACAGCAGAGTGCTCCACCAGTTCCTGCGGCAGGCTCGGACCTGCAGGCTGTTGGCCCTGAGGGGGTCCGCCGGGTCTGTCGCGAGCCTGCACAGAGTCGCCTGCAGCAGCACCGCGGCCGCCAGGGCCGGCGCCAGGCGCAGCACGCGGTGCGCGTAATGCATCGCCACGCTGAACGTCGACTCTGCAAGTTTATACACTCTTACAAAATAAAAAAGTCATCAAACAATGCATTTATAGTGAATTTGACAAAAAAAAATTAAAATAAACTATAAATTACTTTGAAGGTTATAAACATATGAGTAAATATCAAAAACCGCCACTTCCAAAAATAATTTAAAAACTCTGTATACTTTCTGGGCTAAAAAAAATAAGTTCGTGTAACTTCCCACAGCAGGCTTGTTACCATCATTTATCATGGCCGCTATAGTTTGTTTCTGAGAATAATAACCGGATATAAAATAACAACTTACGATTACCCATTTTTCTAAAAAACACATACGACACGAGAATCCCACTGAGCAGAAAAAAAGAATCTACCGACAGAGCACCTGTCAAGATCGCCATACTTGAATATGAGTTTATCCACTGAAACAAAAAAAAGCTTATTAAAAACACTAAAATTGGTATTTATCAATAAAAAAACGGTTGACATGAAAACAAAAAACTCGTAAAATTCGGGTCACTCCTATGAGACTGACAATTTTACACAGCATAGCTAATAAAAATGTTTTTTTTTATTGAACAACTACCTCTTTAACATCCTGTATATTTCCCACGGGGTAGATGAGTGTGAGGAGGTATCTGTGGCCCACTATCACCCACAGAAGTGATAGCATCCTTATTCCATAAAAGCAGCTCAGCGGGCCCGGGCTCAGGCTCGGGGTGAACACCTTCTTGGAGTTAGTCCAAACGGAAAAAGATTTCAGTGCCATGTGGGGGGCGCTCTCTGAAATATCATCGGTTGTTTGTTTTATTTGCTTCATCGTAAATTCAAAAAAACAGAAAAAATTTCAACCATATACAATGTATTTTTTATTATTTTGTAACACAAGAGATTGAAAATAACAATTTTGATAACACAAGTAAAGGTTAATCTATGGCCTCTTGGTGAATACTCTAAAAAAATACTATTAACTATATATAACACCCTTAATTTTATATCTAAATTTTTTTAAATTCGTTTTCTCACTTTTATCAGCTTTTGTTACAATTAATATATTTATACAGTAGTCTTCCTTTTTTAGCTTAGTTTGCAATTGTAAGCATTGAAATGCCACCTTTCTGGCAATGCGTGTTTTTCTATATAATACGATTCATCAGCTCAGAGCTTAAAATAATATGACCAAAAAGACATAAAAATCGGTAATTTATTGCAAAACAAAAATATTCCCCCTGGAAAGTACATATAATTTCAAGATAGCGAAAATTAATACATAGGTTGCAATACTTGAGAATGCCATCAAATAAAAATGAATTGTCAAGTTAACTCAATGTACTCTCGTTTGCAGGCAATAGAAGCTCGTATAGTTTTATTTAGTTATCTACAAAATAATATGTTTGTGGCGACACAGTAAGGCCCCCGGAGGCCAACAAACAGATATATCTTTTCTGTTTATATTTTTACTCTAGTATAAAAAATATATCATGAAAGTATATTTATTTACCTTTTTTGTAAAACTGGTACCATAAATCATATGCAGTACTTGATGTGAGCAGTAGACCAAAGAATAATATAAAAATCCTGAAAAAAAAAAAAAACAAATTATGAAACATTGTTAATAAAACACGAATGCTGCCTACACACGTTGCAACACAACTGGCAACCGTTTTTTATTAATCAATAGAGTTCTCTTGTGGCTTTGTTTAACTAAACAAGGCAAAAGCGATCGCCATTGGTCAATTTCCGTTTGGTCAACGGTGGTGTCGCGACGTGTATAGGCAGGCAGCTTTATTTTATATCACCCTGCTACACTTCAGAAATACAGCCCACACTTACGAGTATACTGAACATGCTCATTAAATAATGTGTACTACATATATTATTTGAAGCACATACACTGCCGCCGAGTCTCCCCAGTTCCACGCGCCATCGTCCTCGAATTCGCTGGGCACTTGCAATCCAGAAATTCTCAGCTCCGATGACATCACAATCCCTTCGTCTTGCATCATCTTGTGACTCTTGAAGCGAGTACCAATTAAAAATCCCAGGTGCATCAGCCCGCGTAATATGCTGTTAAAATACACAACATATCTTATACAGCAGCTTCAAATAAATATAATTATGAATTCCTACTATTTTCAGATATACTCAATTTTAGTCAAGTAAGCTACAATATAAAACATTTTGATGTAACAATGTCACAATATTATTACCAGAAGTCTAAAGAATATTTCAATCACGGCGTTCGTTACTAAATTCTTACAATTCGCACTTGACAAATCAAAATGAAGCTAAGAACAATTGTTACAATACAAAACCAGAAATATCCGTATACAGTTTTGACGGAATGTGGCATTATATCAACTCTTGGACTATTTTGCTAACAAATTTATTTCCTCACTAAAATATTTGAGGTACAATTTTTTTAAATTTATATAACATAACAGACAGTATTACGATATGCGCGTATCAGTAAGATTTCGTAATTTTTTCAATTTAACATTATTTATATTGAAACATACTCTCAATACAAGTCGTTTTCGATATAACTCAAACAAGCGTAACCCTAAAATCATCAGTTTGATATAAATTTATCAGGATGGGGAACTGACGACTCGCTCAATTGTCAACTGTCTTAACCATTGATCCGACAAGCCAACAACCAAACTCAAGTATTGCTCATAACACTTTGTTGTTATGCAAGACCCGAAGTTTGGAGAGAAGCAAAATTACAGAACATCAATATTTCATAAAATATCACAGTATCATGAAATAACTTTTCGAGATTTATGTTTTGTTACATGTTTGATGTGTTTTGATGTGATTATCTATATTTAAGTATTAAGAGCATTTATACTTCTCAGAATAAAATAAAATAGTAATCTTATCTCGTAGCGAAAAATACAACGTATCTACTTTGTGGGAATAAAATAAAAAATAAAATAGTAAAGTGACATACTCTGTAAAGCCGAGACTGCCGGCGGCTCCGGGGCTTCCTCGTGTATTTTACGACATATCCATTGCTTCCATACACACCGATGAGCTGTTAGGTATAACTTCGTACGGATGCTTCTAGAAACTCCTGAGTCATGACAACCGACAGGCACGCACGTTTCAAACTGTCCGTCCAAGTTGAGATTTCCGTGTTGAAATATCTGAAACCACTGTTTCACCGGAGCCACATGCCTCGACGTAACTTCGGAACTGCTCCCGTGCGTTCAAGAGCACTTTTATTTCTTGTTTTCTAATGTTGGTGTACTATTTACCTTGGTAATATATATTTATTAATTCGCGAGTGAAATGACGCCGCAACGCGACACGACGAAAACAGTACACTGCTTTGTATGTGCTGGCAAACATAATAACGTGTGACAATAACTAATATAGCGCACTGTTATTGTTGCAAGTTGATTTACGCTCGACGACTACACGCAGCCATTATTTTGCGGCTCACTCAGTGCTGCCATTGGAATCACAAAATAATTTTATTCCTAATAAATATTTTTGTTTATACTTATTAATGTTATTCACTTGTATTTTATTAAAATATAAGCATCAGTTTAAACATTATTTTCAAATCATGAAAATACTCTGATAAATTTAGATATAAAATTCCCATAACGGATCTGACCGCAAAAATATTAATTTATTCATATTTTTAAATAATACTGATCATATCAATCATATTATAGATTTTTTTTTAAATACGGAAATATGAACGTGACAATTTTTGATAATTAGTCTCTGGTAATCAACTAGTAATACACGAGGTGTGCGCGGCAACATTGTGTCAGATATTGTGAACAACCTCTCCGTGTAAAGGTGATATTATTTCCTATCAAAGTTTCCGATAGTTTCATATTCAGATTCCCCCGGGGACGCATAAGTAATGTCCCTAATTAGCAAAAGCAGATACAAATTAGTATGTGTTTGATATTCGAAACGCAATCCCCGATACGTGCCTGACGTACCCTTGTTCGCGTAAAATAACGACCGAAAGCCTTGGGATTTGCAAATAATAATGAGAAAGAGAGATTCTCTTCGAGCGTGTTGTGCGCATACTAAATGTTATTTTTAATACTTCTGAACTTTAAATTTGTGGAAAAAAGTGTTCATTTGTGAAAATATACCGAAGTGATTATACAACTAAAAAAAACAAACTGTATCTCCAACTAAAGTGTTATAAATTTTAAAGTTAGAGAAGAAATCAAAATATAAGAATGAGGTTATGTTGCTTATAATACGGATTATGTAAGACATAGAATATTTATGCTATAATACAGTTTTTTTATTACATCTTTTGCTGTATACATTTACACTATTTCTCTCTTACAGCTCTTCACGAATTCTAAATGATCCCATAAGAAAATGTTACATGTAGCGGCTCATTCTGCCCGAAGGTAAGCCCTGGCATAATATTATTCGAACAAAGCCTTCTGACATGCAGAACCCAGAAAGTTTTGGATTCAACGATGATCTACCTTTTCTCCGAACATTCTCGAGGTTGGATATTTTATTCTAACTAAGTAGGCACTAAGAGTGTAAAATTAAGGATTCCTCCAGTCTAATAACGGGTACGACCCATTACCGGATAAATATGCCACACCCGCATCCATTTTACTTTTGAAACAGATTATACTACTTTCCATTGATATATTTATTTTGTTTACCATTATTTTTACTAATTATATTAAATTGTGAATTTAGACTGATTTTATAGTATACTTTGAAGCAAGCGCAAAGTCACTGTGGTTAATTTTACCTTAAAGTTTTGCTGGATCAGTACAAGCGGATTATTTTTAACCAACCTAAACAATTTTTTTTAATGAGATATTTCAAAAAATACTAAATTGTTAGAAATTTATTTATGTAAAATATATTCATTTCTAAAATATATATTTTATAATAGACATAGTATATATATTCATTTTGTATTGCAACACATGTTTAATATCCGCAGTGAAATAACCCAGTGACGCAACTGCTATCCGAATAATAAAATCTAAATAACTCTTCTTCGGTTTGTTTACATTAAATACTCCGGTATATCATAAATAAAATTCAGCATTTTTTATTAAGTATATACGTGAAGATTTGTATTCTCAAAGATATACGTTTCGAGGAACAAAATGTGACTAGAAAACTAAACGTGTGTTATGAACTCTGTTATGTAATTTTCAGACTATATAAATTTATTACATATGTTAAGCAAATGACATAACACAGGCTATTTTTACTAGAACTTAAATAATATTATAATATAAAATGAAACTAGGATAATTTAATTAGTGTTCATAGAGTCGATATTAAATATGAATGTAATAAAGATGACTTTTGTAGATGTAACACCAAGAAATATCATCAACACAAAGTCATCACTAACACTTCACACATGCCTAAACTATAAATCTATTAATTTGTTGATAAAATATAAGTAAATATAATATTGTTACAACAATTTTATTTTATTAAAATAGTTGTATTGAAATAATTCGCCATTTATGACACAACCGGTGTTTTTTAAATGATTTTGATAAATTCACACACTACAGCAAAATATTTTTTAAATATTTCACATGACAATGTTTTATGCTGATATATTTATTATGACTATAAAATTTATCATATATCAATTAATTTACTTCTCTTATAACTTCGTTTATTTTATAACTTTATAACTTTAAAAAATGGTGATTATTAACAAGTATTCCTCGTGTTGACGTAGCTTTCCAAGTTAGATGACCTGCGGAGGCAACCCACATTGCTCTTCGAATCCCTAACGTCAGTAACGGCTTACTGGCCCGTTCTGGCCATTCCGCTGTAGAATCACCTCGAAATTGTACAAGACGAAAATTAACTTATCGGATATGTAGGGTATCTGACATGGTACCGGAAACGTGGTACGCGTTACTGCCGAGCTCAATTTCGATACTTGGCTTGCAATTTAAAAAATGGTAGTGACTCGTAATTCAATCAATGTGAGAGAAGATATATATTGCAGCGAATGCACATATATTCTTTTCAAATGCCTTCATTCAAACTAATTTTATTTTTATTTAAGGTTGCGCATGTTTTTCAATTGTTAAAAATTAATAAAAAATACATTATAAAAATAATTTTAAATCAAATGAAAACCACACTTGAATATATTACAGTTTTTTTTTATGTTCGTGTGGTATAAATTAAATTCACGGCGTTTTATAAATAAAAATGTCATAACGTACGTTATCATATTATTTACATTTTTTCTAGATATACGGTGCATTTGAATATTTTTAGTATGAATCATTTAAAATTTTCTTAATAAAATATTCAATGAAATAATATTTATAAATATAAAAATAAGACATTTTTATTTTTAATAACATTTAATATTGAAAAGATAACATGTTGCTATTTTCATGTAAAATATTCAATAAGCCTCGATACACCAGCGCAGTTTGTCTGCTGAACCGGACGCTTTAAAAAAATGCCCGTGGAAGTTAACATTTCTATTTTTTTAATTTACAAAATATTATTTCGCGAAAGAATAACATTTTTTTTACAATTTAGCATCGCCGCGCCAAACCGAGTGGAAGCAATATTTCCAATGTAGTAAAGAAAACCCATCAAACGAGGCATATCAACAAAATTGGAAGAATACCAAGAAACAATTTACTATGCATGATCGCTCACTAACGGGTATCATATCGTCTCTGCCTCCGTTCTGTTTACTCTGCCGAATCATAAAACACTGGCGCGTGCCCGCTTATTCGATATGAAGCTTTCTGCGATATATTCTAAATAAAGTGCTCTTGCTATACAACTCGGTACGTGCGCGTGACGTCACGACCCGCGACGTCACACACGGGCCTCCGTATTTACGACCTAAGTAACATTTATCGCGTTACTGTGCGACGAATACTTACAGTCGCTGACCACTTCAATCTCCAAGATGTACAGATAATATGATCTTCTGGCGTCTTTCTTCATAGGAGGTTAGTGAACATTTCATCCATGTTTCCAGTCTCACTAATTCGGGCGTGCTACCGACTTCCTGCCACTGGCGAAAACTTTGCAACCAACGTAAATTTCCCCCTTCCGGTGCCCTTTTTTATTTTGATTTTTCCTTGAAAAGTCGGCGGTAAATATGAAAAATAAAAGATCTTACGCTTTTTTAACATCGTTTGAAGTTCTCTTTCATTGCGCCTTCTATTCAAGACTCTTTAATTTGTCGTAATCGTACCCATGGTATTTCAATGATTCTCCTATAAAGCCACATTTCAAACGCCATATGATTATTCGAAACATTTTTTTTTATATACAGTATATATAAATTTTATGTGTGTGGACAAAAGTCTTGTTTTTTTTTTTTTCAAAATATGTTAATTTGAAAAACAATGTCTTTGAAATACTGCCTTTTTAAAGAGTTAGGTTTTATTTTAAAAAATCTCTCATGACTCTGATATTTTTCTCATTTCCCACCGTCGATCAAAGCGCGCTGTGTATTAAAAAGATCTTCGTAAGAAAATTAAAAATAGTGAAGGCTGATCGTTCTAGTGGAAAGTACGTCACGTTGCATATCTTTGATAACCAATATGTTACAAACTAGATTTTTACTACGTGCTTCATGTTACAACGGGACGGTCTTGAGCTACCAAATGGTACATTTTTTTTGTTTTGTTACTGAAATCAAAACTTTACTGCATTTGTAGCGTCTTGTACTTAATAACTTTGTCACTACACAATGAATAACAACCTCGTGAAAGCACGCTAAATTTGTTTGCATAGAAAAGAAACGTGAGATTCTTGCGGCCCGGCGTATTAGCATAATACCTATGCCATGACATAGAGTGATAAATTAAGTAAACAGAATATAATCCTCTTATTTGGATGAAGGTCCGCCCCCGACCCGCGGGATAACAACGGTCAATTTCCCGCACAGAGGCCCATCGACACACAAAGCCTCCCTGCCCGCGGCGCAGCCTGCGCTCCGATAAGCTCGCCAGACATCGCCACGGCTTTATTCCACCCCCTTGCAAGCATCACTTCTCAAATATTTAAGCTTAGATATTTGAGGTTCTATATTTTACACCCGCTTCAATAATTCTGTAATTTTCAGTCTTTTAAGGCCTATTCACGTGGTTTTCACTATTCTAAATATTCATATATATATAGCTAACTTTTTTTTGTTAAGATATGGAAATACTGCCCAAATGATAACCGAAACCTTTTTAGAGGATATTTAATACAAGCGCGACGGTTTCGAAGCAGCCAATCTTGATAGCCGGGATACAAGAAAATTTATGCTTTAATACAAAAAGGATTTAGTTTCAATTTTATTATAAAATAAAAAAGCTAGAGGCTGGAATCTTGGAGAGACTGCGTGAGTGTCAGGTACCTTTATAATTTATAGATTCGATCATAAATAACTCATTGATATGAAGGCCCTTGAAGCCACCATAAATTCCACCTAAAATGTGTTTGATAACTTTGTTTTAATGGGAAGGCTTTGAGAGGGATGTAAGTAATAAATAATAATGCCTCTGTAAAGAGAATTAAGTCTTAAACGAAGGGTGTAAATTTTACTTGCAAAATTTTCATACCTTTTACTCAAATAAGTATTCTGGCAAAAATATTCATACAAAATATTCTTCTACAAAAATAGAAACTCGCTCTCTAAAAAAATATGAAAAAACATTATATCGGAAGAAAAACAGCTTGCCAAATTCTATTACAGCAAATACTAAAAGATGTACCTATCTTAAATCTAAGACTCAAACAAATGATACCAAAGTAATTTACCTAATATATTTTTTGATCAAAACTTCCAAAGATGACATTCGAGAAGTATTTAATCATAAATAAGTTATTGAATTTTTTGCCACTTTTTCACTATCCGGGTAATTTTTTCAGCTCTAAATTACTTAAAAATATATCACGAACATTGACAGGAGATCGACATTCTAAAAGTTTACATAAATGAATTCAAAGTCTACAAGATATATCAGTCAATACGAAAATGCAACTCCTCACTTTTTTTATATTTAAATAATATTAAATGCAAATATAGTAGTAATAAAAAATTATCTTTCAGTATAGTATTTATTTTCGGGTAGTTTTTCTTTTATTTTTCGCTGAAATTACTAAAAAAGTTCTGATACCTTCGGTGCTGACAGCTCCGGGCATGTTGCTCCCCCCGGGCGGAAAAAGTACGCCGCCCTGCCTTCCCACCCCTGCCTTCCCACCCCTGCCTTGCAACCGACCGGCAAATCCGAAAAAAGTATTAAGGTCCTGGCTATGCAGAATCGAACTTGGGAGAAATGCAAACGTTAATCCTTTAAGTTGTTATTTTCCGAACTATTATACAATGTTACAAGATTTTATTGAAATAATCTTTTTTTTTTTTTGTAAAATTTTTAGTTGACTGTTTTAATGTTTTTGATACTCCAGCGTTTCGATCTCTGTACCGGTACTATTAGAATCAAATCTCTGAAGGGTGTCACGGGGACCGAAACGTCAGAGTACCAACACTTGAAACAACTCAACACCATATAAATCAAATCAACTAATAAAAACGGCTTCAGAATCCTTCGAACATATTTAACGATACTCTGGGTTAAAAGCAATTTTACTCGATATGTTGAATTTGTTTTCAAAATGTACGATTCGGGGCTCTTGAATTTATTCCCGGTAATGGCGTAACCGAGTGAGTCCGCCGCTGGTCCTGTCAGCTCCACGGCAGAGCAACGTGGTAAAGGAGGAATAGTTCGGACATTCCCGGTGCAGCCAGGACAAAAGGAATGCTTAAATATTGCACTTCGGCTTCATGCCGTTATTTTAAAAATGGCAGCGCTGTCACGCAGAAAGCTGGCGGAGTAAAAACTCAGAGTCATTTTGTAATTCCACCGAGATTTTTTATTAAAACCACCCTACTAAGGTTTTCCGTCGTATCCCTTGTTTCAATTTTGGTTTGCTTCTGTTTATACCTTTTGAGAAACTTTACTTACACGTGTTTTCAATCAATGTACATTTATTTAAAAAAAAAACTCTATTACAGCTTCTTGTTAATTTATCTGGTTTAAACGTGACCTTTATTTGTTTTCATATTATACTTTTGAGCTGGCATTAATCTTTTTGTGATTTTTAATAATTAAGTTAATATCGATTCAATCTATTCACACCTACAAGAATATTTTTTACATCTAAATTATAATTTAGATGAAAACTATTAATAAAATTATTTATTCACATCGTATATAACGATATAATGATAATGTAATTTTTTTTTTGAAGCAAGCGATTTGTTTATGAAAATATGTTTTTACAAGGAAATATCTCTAGGATTTTTATCGGTCGTGTAGAAAAAAAAAATAAAGATTTTTCGATTTGTAATGAATCTCTAAAGTTGCATAAGTATCAATGATTAATAATAATTATTAAATAGACATTCTTTATGTCCCGAATATCAATTTACTTCTCAAAAATTTCGCTCAGTTACAATGCCACAGAAGCGCAATTACAAAAAAACCACTGGACCTCAATAATATTAGAAGTGTGGGCTTGAAACTCACGTCAAAAAAAAGAGGTATAACTTCGTTGTTTCGTAAATGGATTAATAGCCTTAAAACCCATAAGTAATTAAAAGTCTTAGATAATAAAATTATTTTTTTGAAATGTTAGTGGATCAATTACATTAAAAATGTGCAAATACAAGTATGATATTTCCCAGCTTTAGAGGTTTTGGTCAAATGACAAATGCTGCGTATAACTATTGCTTTTTGCTGTGTGTGAAAAACCAAATCCAACAGCTCGCTTGCGGCAAAAAACTTGTATAATGTCGGATTTCTAGTTTTGGGTTTTCGTTACATCGAGCCCAGCCTTCAAGCACAAGCGACCGGCTTCAAAAACACAAAGGGTGACAATTAATATGTTTCCTTCCCTAATGCTGAATGAAATTTATTCTTCGATTACCTTATTAAGAAAAATTATCCCTCATATAAGAAATATGCGTTAAATATCAAAGCAGGATACATCAATTATAAATATTTCAAATTTGAAAGGATTTTCTCGGGTCATCAATACGAATGATATTAAACATATTTTTACAAAAAAATTATTTGTATGTACTTAGTTATATTAATCTTATATTTTGTTATCTAAACATAGGCTATGATATAAATTCACGGATTCAAATCTGAACAAAACAAAGAAAATATTTAACTTTCTAGAAATTATAAATTTACTCTAAATTGTAATATAGGGATTAGCTGTGATTTATCTGTATACAAATGAAATAACAAGCAAAACTCAGCTGCAATTATTCTGGATTTTTCAAACTGCTTCTCATCATTTTATATGATACAAACCTCATTAATATATATTTTTTTGCTTTGGGTGTTTCCCATTTATGTAGCACTGAACAGGCGTTCCCCTGACCTCTGCCTGGTTATTATTTTTTAACAACCTCATGAGTATCGGAAATAAAAAATGACCGTTTTGTTGCGACTGAAACCATAAACTGGAAAAAAAATTAACCGCCATCAACCGAAACTATTCGAAATCAATATTTTATTTAGCCAAAAACATTTTCACAAAAAAAATATGTTTACATCAATAAATTTTACATATAATCCATATTAAACTACAACATTAAAAATTAAACTTTACGTTTCTGTATTTGTAAATTACAGTATAAGTAATGCATTTTTTTTTTCAGTATATATCTTAATGTATTTATCGAAGTATCTCATTCTGAACGATCTTTATCACGGAGTGAAATTCGTCGCTTGAATCTGATCTATAGAGTTTTTAAGCGGCTCGGGACTTCCATAAGTTACAAAGTAATCTCCAACCCTCCGCGTCCTCCGAGACGCTCGCCCTATCGGGTCCGAGTTGGGGAAAACCCTACATTTTGATTTCTGGAGACCCCTGGCCTATCTTTACTCCATCACGCTGTTATGTCCCTCCAAAGATATTCAGAATGGTTGAGCTTTACTCTCTTGTGACTATCTTTGAAATAAAATCAGTATTTAAGGCAACCATTAAAAATATAATAGGGTTAATAAAATCAAATATTTTTTATATTATCTATAAAAATACTAAACTTAAATCGTTATTATATATATATTTCTAGAATAGAATAGAACTTGCATACATCAAACATCAAGCCAAAATATATAAGTGAGATTAGGGGTCTATCTGTTACAATTTTTTTTTTATATTACGATCTCGCAGCTCTTCACATATATATATATATATTTAGTATGCTTAGTGGTTCTAATCATATTCAATGATATTTATGTGGTATAGTAAATTATATATATTTGTTTGGAGAACTCTCTGAGTACAGTAATTAATCAATAAATTTCACATTACAACAATAGAAAAAAAACATAAAACTCCGATCAATTTAGTCACTATTTCATGTACACAAAATATTCAATACGTTGTTATTAAAAAGCACTTTACAATGTTACAATAGACAAAAAAATACTATTGCTATATTCATCAAAATATTGATAAAACCGATACATAAAATTCCAAGAATAACGTAATATCACTAATCGTAGTTATCCGATTGCGTAAAAAGTGAAACGATTCTGGTGGTAACTTTTCTGAAACATTTATGGTATAATTTGTAGCCTTTCGTATAACAAATCGTTAATGTGTGTCATAAAAAAATGCCTTGACCGTATGTTTGAAATGTTATGAGATGAAGAACAGTATAGTTCGTTTTCTAACCTTTAAAATTTATTTATTTATAAACAAATATTTCTGCTGCTATTATGCTTTATTTGTAAATAATAACTCAATTGATTTGTATTAAAGAGTTATTGCCTTACATTATAACATGGTGTCTATAAAGAAGGTCGTTATGCCCCATCAGCAACCCTTCGCCACGTAGTACAGTGGCCGTTTGACTCTCATTATGATTACTACTATGATGCGTAATAAAGAGATAAATGTAAATGTTTTCGTACACAAGACATCATAAAAGTAAAGCTTTCGAAAGTATTATGTTAAGTGCTGGCATTAGTACTTGTACCTTAGTTCTAAATTCCTCAATTCTATAATTCTAGATTCTTTTAAAGTCGTTCTCTTATATTCATTTTAATATTATCATTAGAATAATAATGTTTGATTTATTTAAAAAAATATTTAAACAGCAAATTTAATTACAATTATTAAGAAATAAACCTCAAGTATTTCATAAAGAAATATACAAAATTTAATTATTTTTGATAAATACAAAATTAAACTCCATAGAATTTTAATATGATAATTTTCTAATAGAAGCTATTTTAGTGTTTTTTTACACGTTTCTCCAGCTTAGCCTGTTGGCATTTTCAAACTAAGTCAGAGAAAATCACAATAAAAATAAAATATCTTTTATTTAAAAAAATAACAGCATTTCATTCATTTCTTAATCACCAACTTAGTCTTATGTTTAATAGCAAGCGATAAATCAAATCTATTAATAATTAATTTTCAACTTATTTATTTTATACACATCATTCATTTTTATGTACATCAACTTGAATCGTATATTCAAAAATACGTAATACTTAATATTAATAAACACCATATCAAAAATAATTTTAATCATTTTCAGTCATTCTTACAGCAATGGCAATACAGATATTTGATGTCAGAGCTTTAAGTGAAGAAATGCATCAAAATACTATTTCACATATTTAAGAAGTATAATACATGGATGCTATTCTCACGGATATACTCCAGAAAATAAAATTGGTTATAAGCAGTGATGACGTCTGCAAATATCCTAGAATTATAAAGAGATTCAAAATGATAATATAACATATCGTTTCACGACGAAGATTAATAGAAACGAGATGCTAGGAAAAACCCTTGATCTAGTAATTAAAGATGCTATAAATAACAACCCTCGTGTATTAAACTGGACAGTTTAATAACAGCTGTAATTTGAACTCAAAGATCATAAAGAGATTTTTTTTTATTTTAAAAATAAATCTGTGTTACTTGCCTATCCCTTTTATTTGCAAGATCACTAGCGAAGTCGAGTCGGTGATTTTAGCCATTTTATTGTCTTTATAAAATGTTTTTATGACTTGAATTTTTCTCATAAAAAACTCACAAGTTTCGGCCTTTGTTGTGTTTTTTATTGCTCGACTTTCGATGGAGTGTTCTCACTATTTGAAACAACAACCATTTATGTGTGTATATAAATAAACATATGTGTGTGTGTTTTTTATTTTTTTTAATTTTAAATTTGAAATAATTATTCAGGGCGCTATAACCTACCCGTATCAGGGGCTGGCCAGGCCTAGAAATGTTGAACGGTACCGCCCTCCAGTTTATCTTCCCTAAAGCACCGCAGCTTTTTGTTACGTCATCCTTCCATATCACCTCCTCAAGTTTAAGTCTATATTTAGTAATACAAACACTTCTTTTTTTCCATTGATAATATTGACCAAAGAACGATTTAACCGCTTAACTCCTGTTGAGATTTGTAAAGCTATATACCATAAAAAGTAAATATAATGTAAGCTTCTTTCCTACTTCAAACTATTTGTGAAAAAATTATGTAGCACTTAGGCGTTAAAATTACAATATCCTCACTAGCAATGGAAGCACATGCTTGCAGCTTTATCCAAAACCAGTTAACTGTTATCTCTTTGAATAATTTGATACGTGCTTATGGCAAACACTAAAGGCACGTCCAGTTTTATAACATTTCCCTTTCAGCTTCCCTTAAGCACCAATAATTACACCAACCATTATATAATTCAGCTTGTCGATTCGTAATGCTCCAACAGAAGCCAGCGATAGTGTAAACAACCAAATATTGATCATACGCGCCTTCAAAAGTGTAGGTATAAATATTAATAAACTACTTGAATTTTTATGAAAATTTAATTATATTTTTACATAAGCATTCTTCTTTTCATATCTAAAATTATTATTTTTTTATTTATTTAATCTTTATATATACTGCGTAATATATATTAATAATGCAAAACATTTTACATTACTAATTTTGCATAAACTATGTAGTCAATTCACATTGATACATTTAATATTTTTAAGATACTAGTATAATCCTTGGAATGTTTAAATTAAATATAATTTATTCCTTACGATACCGGTAATATTTGCCCGAAACTCTTACATTTTTACTGTTAAATAATTTTATACGAGGAAATCCTATATTTTCCAGTACTGCTGGTGCTGTTCATGCTGTGTCTAAGCTATAAAATATTCACTCGTTACCAACATTTGTACAATGTCAAATTTGACGTTTAATTTTTTAAGACGCCAGAATTTTTTAACACTCTATTGAACGTAACCTTAAACATTTATAATCATATGAATGCCATAAGCAAGTGACCAAATAAACTACACAAAGTATTTTTTTAAAGAAATACAAAAAAAATACAGAGCTCCGAAAAAGTGACTAATAGTGTAATGTCTCTTAATGGCACGTGGGTCAGTATTCATGTCAACACAATCGAGCACTCATCAGTTAAATAATTATTTTGTGCCAATCAACATTTCAGTAAGAGGCTTCACCGCAATATTTACCGCATAAATTATGCATAGAGCCAATATAGAAATCAATCCCGGTTAACAAAGCCGAAATATTAATCTCTTAATAAAGGGGATTTGAATTTTTAATCAATCGCATGGTTCCATCGATCGCCGTTTCCGGTGGGTATCCATTTTAAAATACCGGCCAAAGCCGGACGTTCATCAAATCGCGCTGCCCTATTCGGATAGGTATTAGTTACTGCTGAAGACATAGGCGCCGCGTGAATAAAAAATCAGATAAAACAAACAGAATTTGCTAAACTATTTGTAAATATAGTTATTGTTTGTCAGGTCCAAAATAAATCTCAAGGTTGAAAAGTAGAAATTTGCGTCAGTGAAAACGCCAGATGGTACAGCCCATAACAACATATTGAAGAGGGTCGTGGAATTCTATGGTAACCTTTTCAGAACAGATTATAATTGAAGATCGAAGGCCTAGTATGATTGATCTCTCCCTTATCCGTCATCGTAAAAAGAAAATGCGTCCCCGTACTGATGACAAAACCCACCGACTTCTTAGAAGAACCGCTACTCTGTCGCCCACCTGGAGACCCGTCTTTCCGAGTCTCATAATTCTGTTTCAGAAACAACCTCATAAAAAAATTTTGGCTTCATATGGTGAGAGTCAGAAATGATATTATTACCAATACGATAGAATCATAAAAATATAGAGACGAATTATCTGAAAACAATGTCTGTGCAAATAATCTAAACACCCCTAATGTGTAGAGCAATATCATAGCATATATTATTTCACATAATGCCTAATTTTAAATCAAAACTATTTTGATGATAATTTAGTTCAAATCAAAAAAATCGTTGCTTAATAAGATCACGATACAGCCATTTTTCATTGGAAAGCATTAGGGTCGTAAGCTGAAGTAATCCTAAGTTGAATCATTTTACTCCGCGGTCCAGATTGGGGGCGAGCACCCTTTCGCGCGAGTCGCCGCTGTCGGGCAGATCGAAGCTACTTTATAAGGACGAGCGGTCGCGGCAGGGTCACGGCCGGTCCGGCAAACCCGACCCAGAAATAATTATCCCAATTTAAGACTAATCCCAAGGTACGTATGATTAATTACTCAACTCTTGTGTGCGATATCAACTTGATCGGAAATTAACGGACGACCCCGATACAGCGCTACAACTTAGTCGGCTAATACACGTGTCAAGTACCTTGTCACTTCTTGTAAGCTATCAAACTTCAGCATACATCAGCCGGGGATAATGCTATTAGCGTACAAGCGGAAGAGGATCTCTTATTATAAAACGCTCATGTAATTAATCAATATTATAATTTTTCAAATTGTCCATCATTTTATGGGAACCACGTCTGTTTATAAGTTTTAGTTTAGATCATCTGAAACCGTCCGAAATTGCAATTCCTTAAATTTACATAGTATTTGTTCATTAAGTCTTTCAAGGGGTCTTTTAATGTATTAATTGCTTGTTATGTATGAAGTAGATTTTATAGAAAACATTATTCCGATTCTTTCATAAAACGGCGAGAAAATTCCACCGGTAGAATCTTACTGATATCGATGGAAAAATATTTAATAAATTTCTAATGTGTAATATTATCATTATATTGTTAACACCAAAAAAAATTATTGGTTAAAATACATTATTAGTAAATTAAATATTTAAGTTTTTCTGCAATTTTCTGCTACTTTATTAAATTTGTATGTTTCCAGTTAAGAATTAGCAAAATTCAGAAATAAATTAATGCAGAAAAACATACCCTTGCGGCATGAAGCATAGGGACGCGTTTCAGTCCGTTCCAGATTTTCACAATTCGAAGAAAGAAAATATTTGTCTCACAAGTATTTCTCAATAGTGATAGTATTGAAAAACACTTGTCGCGTGATATTCCATTTGTGAATTTCCACATTTTTTTATTTGATGAGAGATTCAGGTTGGATTGTCTGTCTTCATTGAACTCTTCCACGAAGTTTCGTTATTCCACCGCACTTCTGATCGAAAACACTTCAGATAAAAGCAGACAGTCCACCTGGACTGCGGTTAAGAGAAACCTTTAAAAAAATATCTACAAAATGTAAAACGAAATGTCTGCTTTTTTTCGTGTGATCTTTTGTGTTAGAATACAATTTAATTTTCCAATTTAAGTTTATATTCATCCTGGCGCGGAAATCATTCAAAGTCAGGTAACCTGAATGATGACCTTCAAACTGCTGTATATCAAAGACAGATAATTAAATGAGTAAGTAGTTGGTTATTTTTTAACTAATGAAAATCATCAAAATAATTTTCAAAATGAATAAATTATCAAAAACAACAAATAATTAAAAAATCATAATAATATTAAGATTTTAGAGACGGAGATGAAAAATCACTGATCAAATAACTAGTTATAATGAACGGCGGCATGCGGTTGACATGTGTAATATTAAAAACATAAATCAGACAACAGATTGAAAATTAAATATTTATTCATTCCGGTGAGATTTTTTCCATGACTTTGACATGAAATCAAATCAGAGCATTCTTTTATATAAAAAAAAAACAAACGGATAATCAGAATTCACTTCGTTATTCATCCCCTTGTAGTAAATTCAAATGAATTCCTTTTCAATGAAATATTCAATAATCTAGTATTGATCGGTGTTACATTCACAAAAACGGCTCGCCATTTGGCCATTTCCGATAGCACCTCAGACCTGAGGGCCGCGGGGCGAGGGGCGCGGGGGGGGAGAGGGGCGAGGGGCGCGGGGGAGGGGCGAGGGGCGATCAATCAGTCTAAAACAATTGCGTCTCGTTTGACAATCGAACATTTGTTAAACCCACCTCCTGTGACGTCATTGCTTCTTCTTTGTCTCTTACAATGGACACGGAATTCTGTAACCCGGAAGGGAATAATAGAATAAGGGGGAAAGACTTTTAACACCTTTATGTTGTGATTTTCTAATATAGTTTCAACGCTCTGAGTATTCTCCTACTAACACAAAATTATTTTTTTACGAATGATTAAACTCTATTGTTTATATCAAATACTTTCTAGTATCCAAATTTCAAAAATATTTAAAACTGTTTAAATATTTGTTTCTTTATATTTAATTTCATCTTGTTTAACGCTTACTTTTATAAGGATAAAACTATGGGATGGCGACGTATTCAATATTTGTGGTCCAAGAAATATTAAAAAACAAAAGCCTTTGAAAACATATAATTTGGGACTTTTATCATTTTTTATTTCAGATTTCTAACAATTCGAGCCATTTTTAGGTTTAGGCATCACTGGGTTTTCTCAATACCGCTAATTATAGACAGAAAACAACCCTCTAACCAGTAGCGTCCGACATCTGTCATTGTGTCTGATCAAAAATCTCTCAACTGATACAGATCGGTCAAAAAAACATATAACATCCTTTCCTAATGTAAATTAAAAGCGCGTTTTTGACAGTTCAAAATATTTTGATTAAATAATTAATTTTCAAGTATTAATCAAAAAATATATTTCATTGGAATTATTTATATCTACGTTATGTCTAATCATTTTTTGTTTGTCTAAAGATTGTGCTTTCAAAATAACATTGAATTCGATATATTTTGGCTTATAACTAATGCATTGCCCTATCAAAATCACCATTTTTATGGATTTTATTTCAAACCGCTGAAAGTTTTACAGTGGTTTGTACGTACAATCACTTTAAATGGCTGAGTATAAAGGGATGGAAATCCGCCATATAAACTGTGGTTAAAGCAAAACGTGACATTATTACTTGAATTTATAGCTACTTGGAGGATCATGAGAATAATGAAAGATCAGTAGAAACATTACATTTCATTTACAAAATAATAATAAATGCATTAAAGTGCATTTTATTTATAATACTTAACTTAATTATTGGTGGTTTTTGTAGAAAAAAACCTTTACAATACAAATTTTTATACTGCTACTTTAATGAATTGGATAAGAAAAAAATCTACCACAAATGTTGAAATTAGAATATTTTCATGATAATGAATATTTGCATGAAGATTTTTAGTGTTTACCTTTTATATACAAAATATGCAAACTCGCATATTCACAATTCAGAAAATATTCACAAAGAAGAGATTTTTGTAAGCTTTAAATATTATCGATTATCGGATATTCAAATTGAGCATAACACAATAGCACTTCGTTAAAAATAATCAAAGACGTTGCATTGTCTTCCAACGAACTTTTGTACTATTTGGATCAAAAAATTTCAGAAAAGCATGGAATTTTTGGCTTAAGAAAAAACCACACAAACCGAGTACGAAAAAAATTAGCATCGGAGCGGCTAACGGGATGTAAATAAAAACAGAAAGACCGTTGTGTACATTGCAAATAAATACAAATAAACGTTAAAAATGTAGAATAAATTAACCCCCACAGAGACTACAGTATGATTTTAATTAATTTACTGTGCATTTATAAATTTACAAAAAAAAATTGTACTTTCATTTTTTTATTTTCGATCATAAGTAGTTTTTCAGAAAAATATATTTTCATCAATTTCCAACGATTATTTTCAATAATAGATAAATCCGGTTTATTTGATTCTCACGCGAAACGACGATAAAAGCCTTCGAATTTTTTTTCGCAGTACCGGTGAGGCTCAAACCAAATCTGCAAAATACTAAGCGCATTGTTATAACCGTAAGTTTTGACAGTCGTTGTGATTCGGTGATTTTGGTCCCAGCACGGGCACCGAAACGTCGAGTCATAGAAAACTTTAAACAATTCAACACCCAAAAAACAAAATCATTGACTAGATGATAGGTTTTAGATATTGGCTTGTGGATCAATGTATAAACAGCACATGAGATTATCTGTAATTTTATGTGTCTAAAAGATTCCTGAATAGTCAAAAAAACCCAATGTTGTTTTTTTTAACTTTTGAACTTTTTCATCAAGTGGAATGTATTATGACTAATCACACGGCAGGGAGATAATTTTGTGAAGTGAGTCGCGCCCCCGGGAGCCTCCCGGAGCCTTTGGAGCCTCCCGGGGGGTTCCCGAGCTTGCGGTCTGTATGACAATTTAGCCGCTCGTTACTTTTTATTTCTCAATAAAATTTAAAAACTTGTCCGACAAAATGAAGCGAGAGTTCAAAATGTAATGAGAGATAATTTAATTTACTACGCAGCTTAAAAAAACTGATAACGTTTTTGTACAGTTCAACAAATATGAATAACCAAGTGTCTATAAGATTATGGTCGTTTTTATGATTACACTTTTTTTATTCAAATGAGAATGCGCTCACAAATAAAAATTGTCGTTAAAACCCAACCATTTGGATACACAAATACATTAAAAAAATTATTAATTTAAAAGACGATAGTTGAAAAAATATAAAATGCTGTAGTCAAAATAATCAAATCACGCCGGCTATAACCATGATTTGAATCTTATCTGTTCCTTAAAAAAATTGAAGGTTTATTTCGTCGTTTCATGGGTGTTTTCATGAAAAATGTGTGATTTAAATATTTTTTTCTCTTCTACGCACACTATCATTTTATTTATATTTTTTTTATTTTAATAATTTATTTTAATATTTAAGTGGTTGTCAAAAACTGATTATTATTTTTCATATGTCTTGTTTATAATTTCAAAGCATATTTTGGCTAATCTATGTTCATTTTTAACTCTAGCTTTTGGGTGTTATTTAAGTATTTTTTTCAAAAGAACAATACAAAATAAGATCTGCATTAGAACTTGATAAATAAATTGATGCCATCATATGATCATTGTTTAATTTTTTTTAAACTTTAGCAATGTTTTTAATTGGATTTTATAGATTTTTTTATTCTACCTCGGAAAAAATATAGTTCAACTTTTTTGTATTTACATCAAACAATTGATGCTTTACCTTATCTCTAATAGAGAGCACAAAATCGCGTTTTTGCTTTAGAAGGCCTTCCCTTAATTAATCACTTAGCCTTAAATTCAGACCTAAGCCGAGGGGTGTGCGGTCGGCACAACAGAAAAGCATTGCTTGTTTTAGTTAAATTTAGATAAAATAAGACAACGCGAATAAATTAAAATCAACAAATGATATATAATTTATTTAAAATATTTTTGGTTAATATCATATTTTATAGTTTTAAATCAATATGAAAAATTCTGTTAAGTTTTCGATAGTAAAACTATATTATCTTAAGATAACCCCACAATCGGGTCTGTTACAGTGAAATATTCAGCATGCCATCGAAGATTCACTAAACTAAATATTGGCATATATATATATATATATATATATATATATATATATATATATATATATATATATATATATATATATATATATATATAATAATAATAATATGTAAATGTGACGCTAATGTATAAACTAATACTACAAAAAGGCGTTGTATATTCACAGATTCTAAATTCACTTATCAAAGATATTTTTCTATAAATAAAACATAGTAAAAGGGTCAATTTTATGCCTTGGCCACCAATTTTATATATATACTCTTCTTCTTGTGTTTTTCTTCGTAGAAGGTCGGTGTCCATTTTTTCGAATACATATCTATATCCTGGGCCAGTCTCACTGATTCGGCTTTACTTCAGACTTCCAGCCAGTAGCGTAAATTCCGCATCCGCGTAAGTTTCCTTCTTCCAATGTCTCTTTTTTCTTAGAATTTTCCTTAGTCAATCAAGTGTAAGATGTTGTTATATCAAAAAAATAATCTCGTATATTTCATATTTCGTCCACATTTTTCATATTTACAAGGAAAATTCATAGGAAGAAGGGGCATTGGGAGGAGGAAGTTGGAGTGGTTGGAGGTCGGAAGTGCGGTTGAATTTGTGTGGCCATCCCAGGGTAGAAATATGTTCGATGGTATGGCCACCGACCTCCTATGAGAAGAGGCAACAGAAGAAGATGATATATTGTAACGGGTCGGGTCCATAATTAAAAGAATATTTATTTTCACAAATATTTATATTTACTTATACAAAATGGTGTATTGACCTCAGCCAGACGATGGCCGTTCAAATACTGAAGAATGGCGATGCATCTAGAACATAGGTTCCCAACGTAGGCGGTACCGCCCCCCAGTCGGCGCTGGAGCTTTCCAAGGGGGCGGTGGCGGGTTCAAGGGAAAATGGGGGGTGTTAAGTAATACCTCTATGGTATTTTTATTTGGAAAAAAAATTGGTATAATTATAACTGTAACAAAGGGGGCGTTAGAATATTTTTTTCAATAAAAGGTTGGGGACCTATGATCTAGAGTCCAGTAGAAGTGCTTCCATCGATCCTATTTTGTTTGCTAGCGTTCTGCAGTCTTCGTTTTTCAAACTACTGCTAAAACGTAACAATATATATTATATGTGACAAATTACACTTATAATATTTTTGAGAGTAGCTCCAATATCGCGCAGTTTTTATTGGTAGCCAATTTTATGAGAAATCTTGGAGTTGTTGGAATATTGCTTAACCAACGTCAAATCTTATCGCCGTGTGCACAGCTCGCGGTACACGTCTCGAGCCAGGGAATGTGCTGTATTATTTATGCCGGCCAGTGTTGAGGCCCCATGCTGCTCGCGTCCGCCCCTCCCGGCCCATCCCCGCCCCTCCCCGCCCCACCCACCCCTCCCCCACCCGCCCTGGCCGCACCTGCCGAGGCTCCCCGGGCGCTTTTTGCACCCCCAGCGGGGCCGCAAGAAATAAATCTCCCTCGCTTAGTTCATGTCGCAGTTTTATGGCTGAATTAACGCTGTATCTTGCAAATCATGCAGATAATATACCAGCCATGACGCTCATTATTATTTTTTTTAATATATTATTTTTATATAATATGAGAGCATCTGAACAGTCGCACATCAAATAAATGTGAAAAGGTGCAACAAGACCTTTTGTGTCTGAGATGTTATTATCACTCAGTGGAGTAACTTCGTAAAAATAATTTGATAGAAAACCGTGGTGGTTGCCAATTTTTGAAAATATGAAACACATTGTAAAAGTACGTGGATTTTTTTTTTAATATCAAGCTGTTTTACATTAATACAGCCAGCGAATATTAATTAAAGCAACCTTAAATATTTTTGGAAAAAAAACAATTTTTATGTACGCATAATTATTTTCCTTTGTTCTATAAATTCTGAAAAAAATAAAGAAACCTTTATTGAGAATTGGTCACGGGGGATTAACCAGAAGCCAGCTACAAATGAAACAATAAGTAGTGTTATATCGAAAAGGAGTGAAATGTGGCTTAAAGGGATTGACCTCGGCGTTCGGTTAATTGTAGCTTTTCGGTAAGCTTTGCAATAAATAACGTTTTACGGTATTCTTTATTGCTGTTTAGCACTAAAGTAAAATATATATTATTGAATTAACAATTTATGCATGAGATATAACAATAAATCATGTTTTGAATGTTTAACAAAAATATTTGCTAAATTTTAATTCAATAAATTTTTGAAAGGTTTCTAGTACAAAAAAAAGAAACCTTTAAATTTTTTGAAATAACCATAATTGAGATACCTAAAAAACTACATATTCGATTTCGTTATTTTTATGTAACATACCATATTTTTATAAAAGCCATTTTCAATTGTTGATTTTAAAATTGAAACATCATAAATATCGTGTAGCGTAAATATAACTATATCTTTTTTTGATATAGAGAACATAAGTTCTTTTGACTTGAAACAAGCAGGGATAGAAACCACGTCGGATATAGTCGATGTGTTTATAAAATCAGCTACGTTTTTTAGCTACTTTACCCAAAAAAAATCGTTATAACATTTTGGTTCCTAAATATAACAGTCACAATTTCTATATTTGCATAAACAAAAGTTTGCACCCGTAGATATAAATTCAAATTTCAAATCAAATATAAGTCAGTATTGGTCATAGTTATGCGCGGAATCTAAAAAAATCATAGACTTCTCATAAAAATGAAACAATAAAGATAATATTTACATTAATCGTAAATAAGATCGAGCATATTAATCTTCAATTTAGATTAAAATTAGATTCGTCGTCTAGCACGCAACATTTCTCGGCTGCTTGCCAGAGGCCCGCATCAGATAGTGAACATATTAGCTATCGGCTTGACAGACATCTTAACAACCGATTGCTGTAAAAAAAATTGAAATCGACAAAAAATATGGAGAGATTTTATTATAGGCATCTTTCTTCAAGGTACAAAAAAAGAGATCGATACTGAGGGGAAAGTTTTTGACCAACCTAAAAGTGATAACCCTTCCAAAAGATGCCATAAGAAATCTTCAATAAAAATACATGTAAAACAAATTCGCTTAAAAACTTTCCTTGAGTTTTAATAAATCAGGTAAATATCGAATATTTAATAGACTCACAGTAAACAAACATAATAAATTATTTTGTAAACTTATGAAATAAATTAACTTCAGTGAGAAAATTTTAGACTAAACTCACGTAAGCTCGATTAATATTTCAACTGCGTCTGTTTATTTATATTGTTTCTAGAGTACGCGTTCTATATTCTCTTTATGTGTGTAATTTAGACATATTATTAAATGAAGTTTAATAAAATCACCTGCCTCTAACTATGAAAAGCGTGTTTTAAACTTCCAACAATAAGGCATATTTTGTAACTGAGAATTCTCAAGAACAGGAAACGTACAGACACTTTAAAATTTAATATTTCTTAAAAGTTTAACATAAGGCGAAGCGCAAGTCAGCCTAAGCGTACTAGTTCTATAACTTATTCCCTGGAAGCTGATTTATTAATCACAACGCAGAAACCACCACTGACTGCTTCCAGATGTTATAGCTAATAATTATAAAAAATACGAATAACCAAGAAGTCATATCAACCGGGAACGTATGGGAGCTAACAATTTAAATGTTTCTCAATAGCTTGGTGGAGGCAAGGCTCTATCTCCAAGGGAACTATCTCCCCGGAACCAGACTTATAAATCACGCAGCGGAAAAGATCGCGACTGTAACCCGGTGCAGTATGGCACTCGCCAAAATACGCCGTATATATATGAAGAACCTCTGTTCCCTGATTTATAGCACTTGCTTCACAGTGCTTAAATGTTACCGAAGGATATTCTTGAAATTTAAATTTTCTCCAGAATTATATTATAATCTCAAAGTGAAAAGCCGTTTAAATAATTTTTGCAATTATATTATCATACGCAGATTTAAATGAAACATAAATAGTGTGTCGCGATGAATTGACAACCTGTCCGGTCCGAATTGTGATGTCTTCGGCCTGTATCAAAATATATTTTTTCGGTAATGGTTTAACATGATTTATAACTTCAACTATATTGTTTCATCCGGATTCAAACCTGATTTAGACAAATATGCGTGCTAGATAATGGAAAATGTAAATTCTTTATGAATATTCCAGAAAGACAGATAAAATTAAAGAATAATTTTTAAATTTACTTGATACTTCATGCGTAGAAATATTGAGTCGTCCAGTTAGTGCCTTAGATCAAAGCAAAGTTCGTCGGAGTAAATTAGATTATTATCAATTTTAACAAAGTATTTTTCGTCATTTATTTTGTGTATTTATTACCAACGGATTATACACAAAATTAAAGTTAAAACTCAGTAACTAACTAAAATTTAAATACAATTATTCATTCAATAATCAATTCTCATTTTACTTCCGCCACCAAAATTTGATATTTCTAATTTGACAGGAACAACCTTCACTGAATAAAACATAAGTTAATCTCACTATTTAATATTCTCCAAGCTTCTTCCCTTTCCTGTTCTAAACAAAACTGTGTATGAACAGTATTGAATCTTCTTGATTTTCAAGGTTTTTTTTTTAAACTTTTTAATGATTTCAAAATGACTAAATATGTTTTTGAAAACCCATATGTGAATCAAATAGTGAATTTTAAACTTTTATGTCAAGTTATTAAAATATTTGTTCATTCTGAATATTATAAAATGAAAATCTCATTTTAAGTATTAACGTTTTCAATCAAATAATCCTCTTTGTAGGTTAATCAAACTTTTGTTTAAATAGATAATTTTAAACCAAATACCGTAACCCACACTTGAATGACTCAGTAACTAATTATAAGTTAATAAAAACTATTTTTTGTGAAAATTAAACAAGTGAAGCTATAATGTATGCTCGAGTAGACGTATTTAATTTTTTTTTTTGGTGTGTGAACTTCAGAAGCTTTTCATGGTTTTTTTTACCACGTAGCGGAATACAAGCAAAATTGCTCACTCGCGATGCCAGGTCCATTTTCATTATTCAACACCTTATAACCTGTGTTTAAATATATTTACCTTTCGAGCTATTTATTATTCATCATACGATGAGAGGCATATTAAATATTAAAACCAAATTACGGAAACACTTGCAGCTCTTAAAAACTCTCGTAAAAGTCAAATTAGTGAGGGTGCACGCCACGCACGTTGCCGTTAACCGTTTCGCATCAAACGCTCATCACGCCATGCTCATATGAGCGTATCCGCGTGTCGATGACATTCCCTGCCAATGCTTATTACACATTGCACCTTGACGTCAACAAAAGATAAGTAATCGCACTTTTTCGAACTATCTCTTTATGCAAAAAATCTGACCGGCCTTTATCTATCAAAAAATAGCTCAGGTCTCGTTTCGCATAACATCTCACCCGTTCAAACATATGAAGATTAATGGACGAAGACGCCGCCTCTCCGGTGTGACTCGCCAATTCTTTTCACCCCCGCCTTGTATTCCCTGCAAAGAAATTATAATACAACCCCCTTACAGAAAACCTGTTTGACCTATTTTTGTCAAAGGATACCGAAACCTTTAAGTTTCATGAAGGCACCGAATTCTCTGATTTTTTTAAATATTTTTTGTCCGCCTTAATGTATTCGAATACCTTCCGATAAAGTAATCTAATTTCCAAAAACCGCGTTTGAATTAACCTCTATAAATTTTCATTCGCTTATTTATAATAATTCAGATATGAAAAGTAACCTTTGATTTAAAAATTTCTTCTTGCTATTTTTTTTGCGGCAAATGTTTCATCCTCCAAATATATTTTTGAAATACTTTAACGCAAAAAAATGTTGCGCATGATTTATATTTAAATCTCCCCTCTTCCAAAATATTTGGGAAAAACATTTCCAGCGTAACGTTTTGATAAATAAACATAAACACATACATACACACACACACACACATATATGTGTGTGTGTGTGTGTGTGTGTATGTGTGTGTGTGTGTGTGTGTATGTGTGTGTGTGTATGTGTGTGTGTGTTTGTGTGTGTGCACATTAAAAGAACATTCAATTTCAATAGAATCAGTCTCCTGTCTAGCATTCACGTGATTCGCTCTTTTACAGGCAATTGTACTGATTCACGTAGCATTACAGATTGGGATGTGTGTCAATCATTTATCATTTACCAATACAGGTACCAGTCTTCTCTCCCCCAACTCTACCCTAAATCGTTTTCAACCCTCTAACCTCGAAACGACACGTACGGTCTGTTACAAAATCTATTATCATTTTATATAAATTAAAGCATGCAAAAATGCTGATCGCGATTAGTATTACTTGGAAAGCAACCTTACCACCTAGTTTTTAGGTGGTAAGGTTACTCCTATAATAACAAACAATACTCAAAAAGTGTACTGGAAAAAATTAAAAAGACTATTATCATTGGGTTATTATATTATGTATTCTGCTCTTCTCTTCATATGTAAATTGGATGCAAAGACAAAGCATAATTTTTTTAAGATTTATGAAACAATTTTGATTTGATCACGTTAAGCAAAATGTGTTTATAATTTTGAGATGTAATACTTTAATATATTTAATGGGAACTGATAATGTTGTATGAATTTGATCATCTAATGATTTAGTAGAGGGTCAAAATTTAACCTAATATACTGATGTATATACTTTATTTTATGTCAACGATTTCTTTTCCCCCCTCCACGCCCTTTCAGCTGTGTGCACTGAACTATTCTTTTTCCCGACATTGCCCATTGCCCAAAGCCCATGAATTTATTTAAACTTACTGCAAGTCAGACTTCACTATCAGTGACGGAGACGCCAAACTTTATAGCGAAATACTAAATTGCTTTATTTTGTACTCCGCGTCTGACTCCCAGCCGAGATGCCGCCAAAGATTTTCAATTTGCCGAAGACAAAAAACATTTCAAAGTTTCTTATGGCACTAACTTAACTGTGGTAATAGATACGATGGCTTGCCCGTTTCTGTCGTAGTAAAAAGAAGATACATTGATAACATGTGCTTTTGAAAAGATTAAATTAGAATTGTATAATATCCGGCGGTATATTTTCTTTATGTATCAAATGTATAAATATGCTGTTGAATTTTTTTATGAAAAAATCTATTTCGGGAAAAAAATGTTATTTTTATTGAAAAATACACAGCTTGTGATATACAAAAATGTTTTCATTTTTTACTACTGCACAAAAATTACCATTAGCTCTTAAATATAAAAGCGGCCAAACCCTCTACGCCCTTAAAGTTAGCGCCCGCGGCCGTCGCAGATTAACAAGGCAAAGTGCTCCTTATCCACAAGCTACAAGAGACCGTTTCCCATTGAATTTTTATTACGATTTTGTAATTCCGATAGTACCGGGACCTGTAACGGTCTCCATTCCAGAATATTCTTGTACTGTGTGCACAAAATTTTGTGTAAAACAAAGTATTTTGATGTTACCATAAAGTTGTTATAAAATTTAACATTCACGAAAATGCCTAAATACAGCAACAAAGTCCAATTATGTTTCGCTACCAAAAATGTCGTACATTTCATCCATTTTGCGTTTAAAATAAAAGGAATTCCTAATTAAAGTTTTAAATTATCTAGCCTCGCTTCTTTAACGGGAATAAATGAATAACATTTTTCACAATTCATTCAAATGAGACCCAGAAAACAGCGAGAGACGTAAGCCTCCTATTCGCTTGTGGATTAAAACATAATACAAACACAAGTATTTCATTAATTATATTATTATTGTATTTGAGCTTTCTTGGTAATGAAAGACAGTCCGATAGCTCCCGAAGGGTGGTATCGCACCTGGCATCCCGTGATTGAGAGGTCACCGTAAGACGGCTGCACGAGACAAACTCGCTAATCATAATAACACCATTTAAAACTTCTTCCACCGATCCGCCCGTGGGGCGCCGGGTTCTCTAGAATCATCTCATCTCGCAAAAGACTACTTCAGGATGTAAATACTTCAGAGAATGAAGTAACAATTTTTTTTTTACAAACTCCGAAATATTTTAGTACTTGTGAGATATATAAAAGATATAGAAAAAAAATATATATTTAAAAATATTTATATATGATTAAAAAATGCCAAAAAATTACGATAGTTTTTATTAGTGAGTGATGTTGCCTTTCAAAAGCCCCGTCAGGCATTCACTGTCGTTAATCAGACAAAACCATTGAAAAATGCTTGTAATCTCGTAGGCTACGGATATTATTGCTCAAAACAAGTTTATAGCGAATACAACCTATTTATATACACAGTACCATGTTAAACGTTAATACTTTATTTTGTTTTTTTTAAATCACAATGATATATAATGATAACCCAGAGATATGGGTTAGTTTTAGTGCGCACCGCTGGTCCAAAATGAGCTCTTTTCAAAAAAAAATGTTTAAATAGTAATTCATCGTATCCAAGCAAACTTTTTTTAACGATTCAATCTATTTATAAGTAAATTTTGTGTCACATAATGTAAATTTTTGAATCTCAAATTATAAAACTTCACCGGCTCGGCTCAATGTTCACACAATGAATAACTTTAAATAAATATTCTCAGAAGCATATTTTAAAGTCGATTTAAATCTCTACTCAAAACAAACTTCTGACTCCTTTCATATATCAAACAAGGAGAATTTCTCACGTCCGCACTTGTGAAATATTCAATAGTAAAACTCAATTCGTAGTGCTGCGACGGCAACTGAGACCCGGAAGCTCAAGCCGATATGAGCCAATGTGAAATAAACACAATTCTACCAGCACTCCTCAAACCACAATATTGATTTCAAAAAAACACCCCAGATATACAGCTAGTCTACAACCGCGATGTTAGCGATCAAAATATGAATGATACTAACAAATATCTTTTTTACCATAAACGCAATTTGTAAGGAAGGTGGATTGTAAGATAAAATCATTACAATCACCCTACCCTCATTATATTCTACACCTGCATCCTTTTAATGCGAACACCTCTTGCGTTCTAGACATACAGATATTAAATGTAAATTGATACACGGCCTTATCTTGCGGCTTACTGAGTATGTTATTATGTTTTACTCTTGCTATTCAATCAAAATTGCCTCTGTTTTCCGCATTGGAATGTTTTTGTGGGGCCTCGCTTTACGTATTCCTCCGCGGTTTGATTGATACGTGACTTCTCACAAATCCCGAATTTGAAAATTCTCTGAAGTGATAGCGTATCAAAGTGAAATCTTAAGCAAGCAGCCAATGGAGCCCGATTGAATAATAATACACGCTTTCTTATGCGAATATCTACGATGGAATGAAAGCACGTTCGGTGAAACTAACTTCAACGTTTTTCAATGCGTGAGAACAACACGGATATCTCTTTTACATATTAAGTTTCATTTTTCTATCTGTCTCCAGATTTCTTGGTGGTAAGTGTTGTCTATTTTGTGCTTTAGTAATTTTCATATTGAAAAATTGCAATATGAAAATCTTCATACATCACAAATTGTTAACATAAAAAAAACTTTATTACTTTCTTATAATATAATAAAATCACCTAGAATCAACACGTGATAGTTTATCTTGATTATTATACTATACCTAAATAAGTAATGGTATTCTCATAGCTGTTGCATCTGGTAGCACAGAGTCCAAGTCCCACTCTCGGGCAGCGCCGGAAGTTAAGTGCACCAGCAAGCCGGAAGTCGCGCGATACGCTGCCATGCTCTGCGAAAGGTTTATCACGCATCGCACAAAATGAGAATTAATTTTATTTTGTTTATTAAATTCACCTAATGGTACGATAGCAATAAATTATATACTTTTATTTTTTCTACTCAAGATAATATTTTCTGCCGCAGTCCCTCTCTCACATGATTAAACGCTCTCACGCAATCCTTTTTTTTGAACATCTGTTAAAATTTATAGAAATATCAAAAAGTTAAAATTTCCTCTTTTTCAAATGGAAAAATTCTCTAAATCAAGATAAGCAAATCCAATAATATCTTCCTACTACTATGATTAACCAGAACAAACGTGTCGTTGGGTATTATAGCTCGATAGCACATTTCTATGAATTTCGTTCGCTTTATATGTATGATTTGTAGTACATTGGCCGGTTTTAAAACGAACATACATAAGAATACAAATACATTTATGTACTATATTTCTGTCATGATAAATATTATTTTAACATTAATTTTTAAAAATGAGAATTTTCATCAATTCAATATCTTCACCAGACTTAAAAGTAACTATTATATATTGAAGTATACATAACTCTTTTCTTATACAATAAAAAAAATAATAATATGGAGAGTTCCCCTTTGTGCCTTAGTGCCCTTTGGCATATGCGGTATACTCCAAACGTCTTTACATGACAAATGCAGGGCCACAGCATCATTACAAAAATCAACACACAAGTTCCTGAATTCGCGATTCACGACGATTACTCTATGTTTAAATTTAAAGAGTAAAATCGTTTTCGAATCACGTTAAATCTTCGGACTAAGGAATCTCCTTTAGTCAATCTTGCATCGGTTTCTGCGGATAACTTCGATTTGTTTTGGAAGCGTCGAGGGTCATAGATTCGATCTCGAGGAGCGCTACTTAGCGTTTCTATTTTTTTACGACATCCAATCAAAAGGGGAGGTTGGGCTTTCCTGGTGAAGGCCCTATGGAGAGACCAAATGTTGATTATGGCTGGCGGTCAGATAATCTTGCTCTACGTCAATTGAAATACAGTAACTTCGCGAATTGAAATCATAAAATGTAGAACAGATCTAGATATTTAGCTTTAAGATTGTATACTATGAATTTTCAGCGTTGCAGTATTTATATTTTCTTTACAGCCGTAGCTCGAACTTGTTTTGAGATGCAGATTTCCAGATGATCCTGAAATAATTTAGTTCTTGAATTCGGTAAGAAAATTAAGCACTTTCCGCGAATGTATTTCACTAAGCGTTTAAATATTAATTTTGTATATATTTGTATCGTAACGGATTACTCACAAAGGCTCGTCTCCCTCGTGGAATATGTCTGGATGATGATGCGCTGCGCTTAAGCCAATAAAAAAAAAGATGAAGCTCGCCATAGCCAAAATCACCAACCAGCTGACCACTGCAGCCATGAGCTCTCCCCCTCCCAGCAAGAACATGGCCAGCGGCAGAGACAGAGAGACCGCGTTCTCCAAGTGCACTCTGGGTAGCGCTTTGTCTTCGCGCATCCTGAAGAGTCTGTAGGAAGTTTTTCAATTCTATAGTCTACCGTTTGTATGGAAGATACGTTTGAACTTTATTTTTTTACCTTCCCAGGATTCCCAGGAAGAACAGATTTACGTATAGAACCACGCTGTAGAACCAAGGAGCAAATCTAACAAAGCTAGTCTATTGAGTATAAGGAAGCCACGTTATGAATGGTTCGAAAACGCTTATTTCTAGATCCTTTAGGGTATTGGGGTACATGTGGTGGGAAAGGACGTACAATACTCTCCACTGCCTGCAAAAAAAAAAAATTAGAAACGCCATTTGTATGCATGACATTCAACAAGTATCGATTATAAACTTCACAAAAATAAAACGAGGGCGGTCCGATAAGTTTTAAGTCCTCACCGCCGGATGTTGTTAGTATCGCAAGAAAGGTTAACTACCGTGTAGTACATTTTTGTCGGCGCGATGGGTGCCGCGATTGCTCACTCCGGACAACAAGCGCAACCGTGAGACCACTTCGGAGCTGTGTTTGACGCAGTTTAAGCGCAATCCCAAAGAGATACTACGTTGTTTCGTGACCGTCGACGATACATGGATCCACTGGTACACACCGGAGACCATGGAACAGTCGAAACAGTCCAGCCTATCGGCCGGAAAGGTGATGACCACCGTTTTCTAGGATTCACAAGGTGGGATCGACATTGACTACCTGGAGAAGGGCAAAACGGTCACAGGGCTCTACTATGCCAAAAATTTTGGGCCGATTCGACGCCGAATTGCAGAAAAAACAGCCTCATTTGAACAGCCCAGTTTTTAAAAAACATGTTTTCAAAACATGTTTTCAAAACATGTTTTCATATATATATATATTTATTAATTATTATTCCACCTCAGATTACACAAAGCTTCATTGTATGAAATATTTTTATGACAAATAATATAACATCAATATTCACATACAATATCAATAATTCAAACAAATCGCTCGACATCAATCCAACGTCTCAAATTGAGATAACAGTTCAACTTAATATTAATTACGTTCAATTTGTAATGGAAATTACAGTCTCTTCTTTGGCTTGTTCCTGGCGATTTGTTGGAACTGTCCCTTAATTAATTCAATCGACGAGGAAGTTTTCAGTTTAGTTCCGAACTTTTCGCAGATCTCTTCAAAGGCCGGGTACAAGAACGGCAGCACCGCGTGGTCCAGCGTGGGGAACAGGTGGTGAAGGCAGTGGTCTCCAAATAAGACAAGCACTTTGAAGAGAGAACCCGTGATGTCGTTCCGTTCCATCACCGTGTCGACCTGATGAAGTCCCCAATCCATGTTCTCCCTGTAAATACAGATTGGCTATCAAGAGTAACACGCCAAATTCAGCACGACAGCCTTCACTCATTGTTTATTTTGTACGTCATTTTATGAAGGTAAGTGAAGTAGGTTAAATTAAAACCCTTTGATCAATAGCATTTTGATTCTCAATCAAATTAGATATAAAAATAAAATATATTTAACATAGTTTTTAGTACTATGTGTGTAGTAATTCTAGTATCAAAACAAATATTTACAGTTCACAAGTTACAAGTAAATTCAGAAAACTCTATAATACATCACAAATACAATAATTATACTATGGCGGGCCAGGTAGCTTACCTAAATATTATCAAGTATAATATTTACCGAGAGAAGTTTATATTTAACAAAAAAATACTTCAAACATATTCGAATGTGTAATTCCTGATGTGAGAAAATATAAAATAGATGAGCTTGAATAGATTATTTGTGCTTTTAAATAAATTCAAAACTTAATAATATGATTTTATATATCATCAATAAATATTTTGGTATCATAACGGATTACTCACAAAGGCTCGTCTCCCTCGTGGAATATGTCTGGATGATGATGCGCTACGTTTACGCAAATGAATGCAAAGACGAAGCTCGCTATAGCCAAAATCACCAACCAGCTGACCACTGCAGCCATGAGCTCTCCCCCTCCCAGCAGGAACATGGCCAGCGGCAGAGACAGAGTGACCGCGTTATCCAAGTCCACTCTGGGTAGCGCTTTGTCTTCGCGCATCCTGAAGAGTCTGTAGGAAGATTTTCAATTATATAATCTAACATTTGTATGGAAGATACGTTTGAAGATTATTTTTTTACCTCTTCAGGGTTTGTAGGAAGAACAGATTTACGTATATAACCACGCTGTAGAACCAAGGAGCAAATCTAACAAAGCTAGTCTTTTGAGTATAAGGAAGCCACGTTATTAATGGTTCGAAGGCGCTTATTTCTAGATCCTTTAGGGTATTGGGGTACATGTGGTGGGAGAGGATGTGCGATACTCTCCACTCTCTGCAAAAAAAAAAAATATAAATAACGCCATTAATATGCAATACATTCAACAAGTGTCGATTATTAACTTTATTAATTAACTAATGAATACATTTTTGTTTTTTTCTTTTGTAAGAAGATAATATAATATATTAATAATAAATAATTACGTACTTAAATGTTATCGTGCTCAAATTAAACAGATACATTCTCCAGTTATCTTTTTGGTGTACGAAGTTATGCGCGCATATTGATGTCCACGCCAAGGACAATCCGGCCATTACGCTCAAGACTGCCTTCAGAGCATACGATTCTGCTCGGCACGTTAGGATGGAAAGGGCGAATGTCGCCAGCGCCAGGGCGACTATCACTCTATCAGATTGATGTTCAACATTCTTCGGTACGTTCTTCAACTCTTCCCGGATCCTCTTCTTTAGCACTTTGTAGAACCCGTCCTCGTGGAATGTGAATACAGAGTTCCGCTTGGTGACGGCTTCCCGTATGTAGAATTGCTTTAACACTGTCGCAGGGTATGTTGATATGTGATGGCTTTCAAACGCTTCTGTTATATCAGTTCCCTGAAAATTTAGAATTTTAGTTAATTCAGGATTCGAAGTATAACTAAGAAATATTGATTTTTGATCAGAAAATAATTTTCAAAAGATAAATAGTATCAAATGACATATTATTCATATTCTATATAATTTTTGTTGGAATGATGGAACACTGAGTGATGTTTTTATTTTATGGGTATGATGCCTACAAGCTCATGTCTATATTTTCGACTTATTTCTTTTGGTATTCATCTAAGTACCTAAAAACTAAATCTCGGAGTGATGCACTCACGTTTGATATATATATTTTTTTGATATATCACTTTCAAAACATTATGCAGCTTAACACTTAAAAATTTATTGATGCAAAAGTGGCACTTTTTATGTAATTAATGAGTTAGCATCATTTACAATAAAATATTATTTCTTAATGGAACATGCATAGAAGCTTTTTTTATTTGAAAACACTAATGCAATAGAAGCATTATTTGGTACACTAACTAACTAACAAATCACTACTTTAATTTTATTTTTTTTCTATCTACAGTATTGATATAATATGTCCCCGCACTTAAAATTAGTTGCTTGAAAAATTATCTTCCATCGCAGTCATCTGATCGAGCGTGAAGTTTTCGGGAAAATGTATATTCGATTCTACGCCATCGACGGTCAATCGGTAATGTATGAAGCTATTGAAGCTTCAGTGAATCATTTGTTATATTAATAAATTATAAATATTCTACATATAATGTTGCCAACATTAAAAGATAATCACCTTGGTAAGTCGCAGCCAGTCCTTCCCTCCCGGGTGCTTATCCACAAAGTCTGTGAGGTCGTACAGACCGTCATACATCCGCCAGAGTCCCTCTGCGCCATCGTCCAAAGCCTTTCCTTGCAGCCACTGTACGTCGTCTTGTATGTCATTCAACCTCAGAGAGGGATACTCCAGGGGGAAAAATCTGTTCTCACCTTCCGTGATGTTGGTAGCTATAGCCTTAAAACCCACAATACAATATGAAATTAGTATCAAAAGTTACGAAATCTAGGTCATAAATCGTTCACATTCGGAAAGAGTAAAGACAATTAGAGATTCACATTATTATCACGCCATTCAACATTTATCCTGTTTATAATCAAACAAGTACACTCTTACACGTCCAGTAGTGAACTATGCTCCAGGTTTGTTTTTATACTTCAGGGATTTTATCATACAAAGCTGCAAATGCAAAATATTAAAAATTTACAAAACGCCACGTGTACATACTTGTATTTAACATTACATTTTTCTCATTATTACATACTGCATCAAATTTTATTTTTGTTTGGGTGTGTTTTTACTGAAAACATTTAATTTAAATAAAAAATAAATATATAAAACTTCTTGTGTAAATTGTGTGAAACGAATATTTTTTCTACGATAGCAAATTTAATTCGCTTCGTTATCAGCGGTCAAACAGCCGGGAACACTGTCAACAACAGATCCAGCATGCTGCAAAAATATAAATTAACCTCACCATGTTATTCCAAACAGGAGAAAAAAAATGCATATGTTGAAGACTCAATGTCCTTCTTGTAATTGCACTAATCTTTCAACGCGGCTTCAAACCCGAGAGCTCCTATATTGTGAACCCTGCGCCGAGTAAACACTGACTGACTCTGATATATACGAGCTGATTATTTAAATCACTCGTTCACTTGTGGGTGCTTGTGTGTGTGTGTGTGTTTTTGTGTGTGTGTGTGCTTGTGTGTGGGTGCGTGCGTTTCTGTTCTGCCAATATATATATACATATACGTAGGCTGTTCGATGTATACCCGGCCTAACATATAGATAGCGTTATTGTAGAACAAAATCGTTATTATTTTAGATATCTGCCATTCTTCAGATGACACACGTCAAGTTTAGTTTTGTTTCGGCAGTCATAACGTGAAGCGTCTTTTGCGATTTGTGAAAAATGCAAATAATTGAGTATCGTTCGGTGATTAAGTTCCTTCGTTTGAAAAAAAAACGAAGTTTTTCCATCGTTAACAATAGTCAAATTTTGGAAAGCTGAATTTGTTCGTGGTCTTACGAGTGTTTTTGATGACCGCCCAGGGGGGGGGGGGCAAATATCGTCACCATGCCGGAAATTATAAAAAAATCCATGATATCACTATGGCCGATCGCCGAATCAAAATCAGAGAGCTAGCAGAGGTTGTAAACATCTCTTTGGACCGTGTTCACAACACCGTGCATAATAATTTGGATATGCGCAAGCTTTCAGCGCGATGGGTGCCTCGTTTGCTCACTATCGAGCAAAAATGCAAACGTGTGACCACTTCGGAGACGCTTCTGGCGATTTTAAAACATGATCTGACCGATTTTTGGCGCCGATTCATACTTCGAGGAGACATGAATCCATTATTACACACCGGAGACCAAGGAACAGTCGAAACAGTGGAGAAAAAGCGGCGAAGCGCCGCCGAAGAAGGCGAAGACGACTCGATCGGCCGAAAAGGTTATGGCGAATGTTTTTTGGGATGCAAAAGGCACTTATTTGACCATTTCGATGTCAAACTTAAGAATAAATGCCCCGGAATGGCCCTAAAAACGTGCTCGTTCACAAAGACAATGCACTGGCACACAAGTCTGCCATTGCAATGGCAAAATTACGCCATTTGGACTACAAATTGGTCGACCAACCACCATATTCGCCAGATTTGGCTGCCAGTGACTTTTTTCTGTTCCCAAACCTGAAGAAATGGCTCGGAGGACGCCGCTTCGCCACAAATCATGAAGTCATGACCAAAACTTTGCACTATTTTGAGGACTTCGAAAAATTCTACTATTCAGAAGGGAAAAAAATTGGAACATCGTCTTGAAAAGTGTATCGCCCTAGAAGAGACCTATATTGAATAAAAAAATTTCAATATTTTAAAAATGTTGCGATTTCTTCTTTAGGCCGGAAATACATCGAACGACCCTCGTATATATATTATATAAATATATATTTTTTTTTTTATTATTTTTTTATTATTATATTATTCATAATCAAATAACCTTCACAACTCAAACGTGAGAGAGGGACACATATTAAGTTAAACAAGTTTTCAAAGTTGTTTTTTCATAAACTGGTTACATAATTTAAAGACACGTTCAAAAAATGTATATATATATAAGAAAATATGAATCAAATTATTGGTTGGTTATTTTGCTTGAATTTTTGATCGAATACATTTACCTAATGGCAGTTGATATGATCGTTAAATATCAATCTCGAGCTGCAGTTATTCGCAGCTTTGACCTGTTGTAAGTTGGTGAAGCGCAAACCTTCCGGAGTGGCTCTCTCACTAACTTGTGTTCTGTAAGAAGCGACTAACATTTAGGCAAAAAGACCCAACGTCAGAGAGAATGCATAATGTAAAGGCTAATGATTTTACTGCTAACAAATCACAGAGGAATTAAAGTTATTATTATTCTTAAATATATTAAAAAAACATTATTACGTATAAATTAAGGAATGCTGGCAAACGACGTGATTATATCCAAATGTGGTTTTCTTTGAATTCGCAAATGTTCCTTAGCAACTGAATTTATTAATTTAAATTATGCGTCATTTTGTGACCGTCGACGAAACATGGATCCACTGGTACACACCAGAGACCAAGGAACAGTCGAAACAGTGGACTTCACCCGGCGAACGTGCTCCGAAGAAGGCGAAGACTGTCCTATCGGCCGGAAAAGTGATGGCCAACGTTTTCTGGGATTCACAAGGTGTGATCTACATTGACTACCTGGAGAAGGGCAAAACGGTCACAGGGCTCTACTATGCTGAATTATTGGGCCGATTCGACGCCGAATTGCAGAAAAAGCGGCCCTATTTGGCGAAAAAAAAATGCTCTTCCACCATGACAACGCACCGGCTCACACCACCGCCGTCGCCACGGCCAAATTGATCGAATTGCACAACGAACTGCTTTATTCACCGTATTCTCCAAATTTGGCCACGTGCCCGTTTTTTTGTTTCCAATTCTCAATTCCAATTCAGATATCTCTTTTACATATTAAGTTTCATTTTTCTATCTGTCTCCAGATTTCTTGGTGGTAAGTGAAATATGAAAATCTTCATACATCACAAATTGTTAACATAAAAAAAACTTTATTACTTTCTTATAATATAATAAAATCACCTAGAATCAACACGTGATAGTTTATCTTGATTATTATACTATACCTAAATAAGTAATGGTATTCTCATAGCTGTTGCATCTGGTAGCACAGAGTCCAAGTCCCACTCTCGGGCAGCGCCGGAAGTTAAGTGCACCAGCAAGCCGGAAGTCGCGCGATACGCTGCCATGCTCTGCGAAAGGTTTATCACGCATCGCACAAAATGAGAATTAATTTTATTTTGTTTATTAAATTCACCTAATGGTACGATAGCAATAAATTATATACTTTTATTTTTTCTACTCAAGATAATATTTTCTGCCGCAGTCCCTCTCTCACATGATTAAACGCTCTCACGCAATCCTTTTTTTTGAACATCTGTTAAAATTTATAGAAATATCAAAAAGTTAAAATTTCCTCTTTTTCAAATGGAAAAATTCTCTAAATCAAGATAAGCAAATCCAATAATATCTTCCTACTACTATGATTAACCAGGACAAACGTGTCGTTGGGTATTATAGCTCGATAGCACATTTCTATGAATTTCGTTCGCTTTATATGTATGATTTGTAGTACATTGGCCGGTTTTAAAACGAACATACATAAGAATACAAATACATTTATGTACTATATTTCTGTCATGATAAATATTATTTTAACATTAATTTTTAAAAATGAGAATTTTCATCAATTCAATATCTTCACCAGACTTAAAAGTAACTATTATATATTGAAGTATACATAACTCTTTTCTTATACAATAAAAAAAATAATAATATGGAGAGTTCCCCTTTGTGCCTTAGTGCCCTTTGGCATATGCGGTATACTCCAAACGTCTTTACATGACAAATGCAGGGCCACAGCATCATTACAAAAATCAACACACAAGTTCCTGAATTCGCGATTCACGACGATTACTCTATGTTTAAATTTAAAGAGTAAAATCGTTTTCGAATCACGTTAAATCTTCGGACTAAGGAATCTCCTTTAGTCAATCTTGCATCGGTTTCTGCGGATAACTTCGATTTGTTTTGGAAGCGTCGAGGGTCATAGATTCGATCTCGAGGAGCGCTACTTAGCGTTTCTATTTTTTTACGACATCCAATCAAAAGGGGAGGTTGGGCTTTCCTGGTGAAGGCCCTATGGAGAGACCAAATGTTGATTATGGCTGGCGGTCAGATAATCTTGCTCTACGTCAATTGAAATACAGTAACTTCGCGAATTGAAATCATAAAATGTAGAACAGATCTAGATATTTAGCTTTAAGATTGTATACTATGAATTTTCAGCGTTGCAGTATTTATATTTTCTTTACAGCCGTAGCTCGAACTTGTTTTGAGATGCAGATTTCCAGATGATCCTGAAATAATTTAGTTCTTGAATTCGGTTAGAAAATTAAGCACTTTCCGCGAATGTATTTCACTAAGCGTTTAAATATTAAAACGTCTGTGAGGAGGGATACGTTACAATTTACATTAATAAACTTGATAATCAAGTATTGAAAGTATTATTATTAAAACATGCGAGAGAAGTCCATCCAGTGAGCATTCTCGGGGTCACATGTAAAGCTAGTGGCATTTCGAGAAGGCCACATAACAAGTAAAATAAATTTTCAAAGGTGTTATTTCAAAAAAATACTTCATTTATTGACAGCCACGTTCAAACTATATATATATATATATATATATATATATATATTTATAAATTATTTTTCCACCCCAGATTACACAAAGCTTCATTGTATCAAATATTTTTATGACAAATAATATAACATCAATATTCACTTACAATATCAATAATTCAAACAAATCGCTCGTCATCAATCCAACGTCTCAAATTGAGATAACCGTTTAACATAATATTAATTACGTTCAATTTGTAATGGAAATTACAGTCTGTTCTTTGGCTTGTTCCTGGCGATTTGTTGGAACTGTCCCTTAAGTAATTCAATCGACGAGGAGGTTTTCAATTTAGTTCCGAACTTTTCGCAGATCTCTTCAAAGGCCGGATACAAGAACGGCAGCACCGCGTGGTCCAGCGTGGGGAACAGGTGGTGAAGGCAGTGGTCTTCAAATGAGACAAGCACTTTGAAGAGAGAGCCCGTGATGTCGTTCCGGTCCATCACCGAGTCGACCTGGTGAAGCCCCCAATCCAAGTCTCCCTGGAAATACAGTTTGGTTATCAAGAGTAACACGCCTAATTCAGCACAGCAGCCTTCGATCATTGTTTATTTTATACGTCATTTTATGAAGGTATGTGAAGTAGGTTAAATTACTACCCTTTGATCAATAGCATTTTGATTCTCAATCAAATTAGGATAGCAAATAATGATATTTTACATTGTTTTTAGTACTATGTGTATAGTAATTCTAGTATCAAAACAAATACTTACTGTTCACAAGCTAGAAGTAAATTCAAAGAACCCTGTAATACAGCACAAATTCAATAATTATACTTTTAGAAAAGCTACCCGTAGCTTATCTAAATATTATAAAATATAATATTTATCGAGATAAGTTTAAATTTAACAATTTAATACTTGAAGCATATTCGAAAGTATAATAGCAGATGTGACAAAATTAAAAATAGATAAGCTTGAATAGATTCTTTAAGCTTTAAATAAATTCAAAAGTTAATCATTAGATTTTATATATCTTCAATAAATATTTTTGTATCTTAACGGATTACTCACAAAGGCTCGTCTCCCTCGTGGAATATGTCTGGATGATGATGCGCTGCGCTTAAGCCAATAAAAAAAAAGATGAAGCTCGCCATAGCCAAAATCACCAACCAGCTGACCACTGCAGCCATGAGCTCTCCCCCTCCCAGCAAGAACATGGCCAGCGGCAGAGACAGAGAGACCGCGTTCTCCAAGTGCACTCTGGGTAGCGCTTTGTCTTCGCGCATCCTGAAGAGTCTGTAGGAAGTTTTTCAATTCTATAGTCTACCGTTTGTATGGAAGATACGTTTGAACTTTATTTTTTTACCTTCCCAGGATTCCCAGGATGAACAGATTTACGTATAGAACCACGCTGTAGAACCAAGGAGCAAATCTGATAAAGCTAGTCTATTGAGTATAAGGAAGCCACGTTATGAATGGTTCGAAAACGCTTATTTCTAGATCCTTTAGGGTATTGGGGTACATGTGGTGGGAAAGGACGTGCAATACTCTCCACTGCCTGCAAAAAAAAAAAAATTAGAAACGCCATTTGTATGCATGACATTCAACAAGTATCGATTATAAACTTCACAAAAATAAAACGAGGGCGGTCCGATAAGTTTTTAGTCCTCACCGCCGGATGTTGTTAGTATCGCAAGAAAGGTTAACTACCGTGTAGTACATTTTTGTAGACGGCTACTGTCAAAAATTCAGCCGAATCGGACTCGTAGTTTTGTTTTGACCACGTGTGGAAGCGGACGTGTACGCGTATTTTAGTAAAATGGAAAATGAGCAATATCGGTTGGTGATTCGATTCTTGTTTTTGGAAGGGAAATCGCGCAGCGAAATCAAAAAGCGCTTGGGCGCGGTAGTACGGTGACACTTCTCATTAGATAGCGACCGTCGAGGTTTAACGAGTTTCAACGTGGTCGCACGTCGGTTTGTGAAGAGCCACGCCCAGGTGCCTCGAAAATGGCTGCCACGGAGGATAACTTGACAAAAATCCACGATCTCGTATTGGCAGACCGCCGATTGACGGTGTGCGAGATAGCTGAAACAGTAAGCATCTCAAAAGACCATGAGAAAAAGGCATGAGAAAGCTGTCGGCGCGATGGGTGCCGCGATTGCTCACTCCGGACAACAAGCGCAACCGTGAGACCACTTCGGAGCTGTGTTTGACGCAGTTTAAGCGCAATCCCAAAGAGATACTGCGTTGTTTCGTGACCGTCGACGATACATGGATCCACTGGTACACACCGGAGACCATGGAACAGTCGAAACAGTCCAGCCTATCGGCCGGAAAGGTGATGACCACCGTTTTCTAGGATTCACAAGGTGGGATCGACATTGACTACCTGGAGAAGGGCAAAACGGTCACAGGGCTCTACTATGCCAAAAATTTTGGGCCGATTCGACGCCGAATTGCAGAAAAAACAGCCTCATTTGAACAGCCCAGTTTTTAAAAAATATGTTTTCAAAACATGTTTTCATATATATATATATTTATTAATTATTATTCCACCTCAGATTACACAAAGCTTCATTGTATGAAATATTTTTATGACAAATAATATAACATCAATATTCACATACAATATCAATAATTCAAACAAATCGCTCGACATCAATCCAACGTCTCAAATTGAGATAACAGTTCAACTTAATATAAATAACGTTCAATTTGTAATGGAAATTACAGTCTGTTCTTTGGCTTGTTCCTGGCGATTTGTTGGAACTGTCCCTTAAGTAATTCAATCGACGAGGAGGTTTTCAATTTAGTTCCGAACTTTTCGCAGATCTCTTCAAAGGCCGGATACAAGAACGGCAGCACCGCGTGGTCCAGCGTGGGGAACAGGTGGTGAAGGCAGTGGTCTCCAAGTGAGACAAGCACTTTGAAGAGAGAACCCGTGATGTCGTTCCGGTCCATCACCGCGTCGACCTGGTGAAGCCCCCAATCCAAGTTCTCCCTGGAAATACAGTTTGGCTATCAAGAGTAACACGCCAAATTCAGCACGGCAGCCTTCAATCATTGTTTATTTTATACGTCATTTTATGAAGGTAAGTGAAGTAGGTTAAATTACAACCCTTTAGTCAATAGCATATTGATTCTCAATCAAATTAAAATAACAAATAATGATGTTTTACATTATTTTTAGTACTATGTGTGTAGTAATTCTAGTATCAAAACAAATATTTACAGTTCACAAGTTACAAATAAATTCAGAAAACTCTATAATACATCACACATACAATAATCATACTATGGCGAAAATAAAAAATACAAAATATAAAATAGTTGAGCTTGAATAGAATCTTTAAGCTTTTAAATTAATTCAAATCTTAATAATGCGATTTTATTTATCATCAATAAATATTTTGGTATCATAACGGATTACTCACAAAGGCTCGTCTCCCTCGTGGAATATGTCTGGATGATGATGCGCTGCGTTTAAGGCAATGAATAAAAACATGAAGCCCGCTATAGCCAAAATCACCAACCAGCTGACCACTGCAGCCATGAGCTCTCCCCCTCCCAGCAAGAACATGGCCAGCGGCAGAGACAGAGAGACCGCGTTCTCCAAGTGCACTCTGGGTAGCGCTTTGTCTTCGCGCATCCTGAAGAGTCTGTAGGAAGTTTTTCAATTCTATAATCTAACATTTGTATGGAAGATTTTACGCGATTTTTGTACCGCCCCCGTTGAGAACCTATGATTTTAATCATTCGTTCACTTGTGGGTGCTTGTGTGTGTGTGTGTGTGTGTGTGTGTGTTTGTGTGTATGTGTGATTGACTTGGGTGACTGTACATCTTTCTGTTGAAAATCATTTATTATGCGATTAATAGAATATCTCTTCATTAATTGACTTCTTTTTTTCCAATGTGGATAAATACCCAACGTACGTGGATACAGAATGACAGTACTTAATACGCACTTATTATATATAATTACAGTATGGCTTTCTATTAGTAAGCCTTATCTGTATAGTCTAAAATTATATTGCGCTTTATGACAATTAATACTATCTGTCAACATATTAAACCAATTAAATCTATTAGATATTTTGTAACACACTCTTGCAAACACATACACATATTATTATTATTATATATTTAAATATATATATATATATATATATATATATATATATATATATATATAAATATATATATACATTTATATATATTTATATAATATTCATAATCAATCATTGAAAGTGATATTTTTCAAACGTGCAAATCACGTGTTAAGCTAGTGGCATTCCGAGAAGGGCACATAACAATAAAACAAGTTATTAAATGTGCTTTTTCAAAAACTGACAACAAATAACATAAAACTATAGCTATTAAAATGCCACTATATTAAGTAGATATTTTTCCGTGTTTAATAATGAATGCATAGGATCTTTATACCTTGTTAAACCTAATCATGTGCCTTGTTGAATAATGCAAAAAGTTGCATGTAGTAGTACTATTCAATTTTCTCTACTATGGTTATATCACAGATAAACAGCATGTTAAGAGAATAAACGTTAGTTGGTATGTTAATAGACGTGCATACAGATTGACAGTATTTAAAACGCACTTATATAATAATGGTACTGTGTCAGTTAGCCTTATCTGTATAGTCTAAAATATTGTTTCTTTTTATCACAATCCATACTCTCTGCCAGCTTATAAACCCAATATAATCTCTTCTTATATATATATATATATATATATTTACATACGAGGGCGGTCCGATAAGTACTTAGCCTACAAAAGATAACGAAAATTTAGAAAATTGTTGATTTATTTCTCAAAATAGTCTCCTTTAAGCTCGATACATTTGACCCAGCGATGCTCCAACTTCTTAAACCCACCTGAAAAATACGTTTTCTCGAGGTCTGCTAAGTAGGCCTCCGTGGTGGTGATGACCTCCTCATTCGACTTTAATTTCTGCCCGGCGAGTGACTTTTCAAGTTTGGAAACAAAAAAAATCGCACGGGGCCAAATCTGGAGAACACGGTGGATGGGGGAGCAGTTCGTAGTGCAATTCAACTTATTTGGCCGTGGCGACGGCGAAGGTGTAAGCCGGTGCGTTGTCATGGTGGAAGTGCACTTTTTTCTTCGCCAAATGGGGCCGTTTTTTCTGCAATTCGGCGTTGAATCGGCCTAATAATTCGGCATAGTAGAGCCCTTTGACCGTTTTGCCCTTCTCCATGTAGTCAATGTAGATCACACCTTGTGAGTCCTTGAAAACGGTGGCCATCACCTTTCCGGCCGATAGGACAGACTTTGCCTTCTTCGGAGCACGTTCGCCGGGTGAAGTCCACTGTTTCGACTGTTCCTTGGTCTCTGGTGTGTACCAGTGGATCCATGTTTCGTCGACGGTCACAAAACGAGAAACTCCTTCGGATTGCGCTTAAACAGCGTCAAACACTTCTCCGAAGTGGTCTCACGGTTGCGCTTGTTGTCAGCTTTCTCATGAAGAAAAATTTAAAATGATGAAAATTGATCAAAGTGTTGATTGAAACTGCACTGGGTACGCTGAGTTTGATAGTTCCAAAAATTATTGGATTATTAATTTATCAAACGTTTTTAGTGCAAAATAATTTGTAAAGCAATGTTGCATTGTTAGATTTTTGACGAGACAAAGGAGCGAGGTGTGGGTGTACTGACAAACTTCGTGATTATATGCAAAAGTGGTTTTGTCTGTCTGTCCAATGTTGTTTTTATATTTATATATTCTCAGATATTTTATTTTTTTTCGCAGATTTTCCTTACCAACTGAATTTATTAATTTAAAGTTCAAGCGCGATCCGAAGGCGTTTCTGCGTCGTTTCGTGTGCCTTTTGGCATATGCGGTGTACTCCAAACGTCTATACATGACAAGTGCAAGGCCACAACACCTACTACTTATTATATTCTTCTGAGTCATTTTTGAAGTTCTATCAATATGACAGTATTATATTAGTGATATTTTATCACATTCAACAAATAATACACTGTGAATAAGTAAATTTTTGACCTTTAAATTTTACGAAAAATAATTGTCTATTCAGAATTTCTTTATTACTTGCGTAAAAAAACACACCAAATATAATAGAGATAAGTGTCATCTACTAAATGTTATAATCCAACAGTAATAACATGTTTTCAAAGGTGTTATTTCAAAAACTGGTTACATAATTTATAGAAACTCACGTTCAATATATACGGTGTGTGCATTATTTTTTTCGGATTTTCTAAGAGATGGCGTTACTATTATTGAATCGCATTAGGCTATAATTTAACATTTCATTGTGAAGCGTCATTATTGCGCTTTTGTTTTCAGTATATATTTTATCGCTGAAGTGTATACAACTTTTTTTTTTGAGCTCTCAACATTTCAACTTTTGTACCAACAAAACGCAATTTGCTTTGAAGAAGAAGCTTTACTTTTCTGTTTCAATTATAAGAAAAAACCAGCTGAAAGTCACCGATTGCTGTGTGAAGTTTATGGTGAACATGCTCCATTGGAAAAAAACACTATGTATAATAGAGATATGTCATCTATTAAAAGTTATAATCCAACAGTAAAAACATGTTTTCAAAGCTTAATTGTATCAAATATTTTTAATTTATAAATAATAAATAATTTAACATCAATATTCGGTTAAAATATCAATCATTAAAACAAATCGCTCGTCATCAATCCAACGTCTCAAATTGAGATAACAGTTTAACTTAATATTAAATACGTTCAATTTGTAATGGAAATTACAGTCTGTTCTTTGGCTTGTTCCTGGCGATTTGTTGGAACTGTCCCTTAATTAATTCAATCGACGAGGAGGTCTTCAGTTTAGTTCCGAACTTTTCGCAGATCTCTTCAAAGGCCGGGTACAAGAACGGCAGCACCGCGTGGTCCAGCGTGGGGAACAGGTGGTGAAGGCAGTGGTCTCCAAATGAGACAAGCACTTTGAAGAGAGAACCCGTGATGTCGTTCCGTTCCATCACCGCGACGACCTGGTGAAGCCCCCAATCCATGTTCTCCCTGGAAATACAGTTTGGCTATCATGAGTAACACGCCAAATTCAGCACGGCAGCCTTCACTCATTGTTTATTTTGTACGTCATTTTATGAAGGTAAGTGAAGTAGGTTAAATTAAAACCCTTTGATCAATAGCATTTTGATTCTCAATCAAATTAGATATAAAAATAAAATATATTTAACATAGTTTTTAGTACTATGTGTGTAGTAATTCTAGTATCAAAACAAATATTTACAGTTCACAAGTTACAAGTAAATTCAGAAAACTCTATAATACATCACACATACAATAATCATACTATGGCGAAAATAAAAAATACAAAATATAAAATAGTTGAGCTTGAATAGAATCTTTAAGCTTTTAAATTAATTCAAATCTTAATAATGCGATTTTATTTATCATCAATAAATATTTTGGTATCATAACGGATTACTCACAAAGGCTCGTCTCCCTCGTGGAATATGTCTGGATGATGATGCGCTGCGTTTAAGGCAATGAATAAAAACATGAAGCCCGCTATAGCCAAAATCACCAACCAGCTGACCACTGCAGCCATGAGCTCTCCCCCTCCCAGCAAGAACATGGCCAGCGGCAGAGACAGAGAGACCGCGTTCTCCAAGTGCACTCTGGGTAGCGCTTTGTCTTCGCGCATCCTGAAGAGTCTGTAGGAAGATTTTCAATTATATAATCTAACATTTGTATGGAAGATACGTTTGTAGATTATTTTTTTACCTCTTCAGGATTTGTAGGAAGAACAGATTTACGTATAGAACTACGCTGTAGAACCAAGGAGCAAATCTGATAAAGTCTTTTGAGTATAAGGAAGCCACGTTATTATTGGTTCGAAGGCGCTTATTTCTAGATCCTTTAGGGTATTGGGTCACATGTGGTGGGAGAGAATGTGCGATACTCTCCAATCTCTGCAAAAAAAAAATATATAAATAACGCCATTAATATGCAATACATTCAACAAGTGTCGATTATTAACTTCACAAAACTAATAAATACATTTTTGTTTTTTTCTTTTGTAAGAAGATAATATAATATATTAATAATAAATAATTACGTACTTAAATGTCATCGTGCTCAAATTAAACAAATACATTCTCCAGTTATCTTTTTGGTGGAAGAAGTTATGCGCGCAAAATGTTGTCCACGCCAAAAACAATCCGGCCAGGACGCTCAAGATTGCCTTCAGAGCATACGATTCTGCTCGGCACGTTAGGATGGAAAGGGCGAATGTCGCCAGCGCCAGGGCGACTATCACTCTATCAGATTGATGTTCAACATTCTTCGGTACGTTCTTCAACTCTTCCCGGATCCTCTTCTTTAGCACTTTGTAGAACCCGTCCTCGTGGAATGTGAATACAGAGTTCCGCTTGGTGACGGCTTCCCGTATGTAGAATTGCTTTAACATTGTCGCAGGGTATGTTGATATGTGATGGCTTTCAAACGCTTCTGTTATATCAGTTCCCTGAAAATTTAGAATTTAAGTTAATTCAGGATTCGAAGTATAACTAAGACATATTGATTTTTGATCAGAAAATAATTTTCAAAAGATAAATAGTATCAAATGACATATTATTCATATTCTATATAATTTTTGTTGGAATGATGGAACACTGAGTGATGTTTTTATTTTATGGGTATGATGCCTACAAGTTCATGTCTATTTTTTAGTCGACTTATTTCTTTTGGTATTCACCTAAGTACCAAAAAACTGAATCTTGAAATGGTGCACTCACGTTTGATATATATATTTTTTTGATATATCACTTTCAAAACTTTATGCAGCTTAACACTTAAAAATTTATTGATGCATAAGTGGCACTTTTTATGTAATTAATGAGTTAGCATCATTTACAATAAAATATTATTTCTTAATGAAAAATGTATAAAATCTTATTTTATCTTAAAACACTAATGCAGAAATTATCTTCCATTGCAATCATCTGATCGAGCGTGAAGTTTTCGGGAAAATGTATATTCAATTCTACGCCATCAACGGACAATCGGCAATGTATGAAGCTATTGAAGCTTCAGTGAATCATTTGTAATTTTAAAAAACTATAAATATTCTACATATAATGTTGCCAACATTAAAAGATAATCACCTTGGTAAATCGCAGCCAGTCCTTCCCTCCCGGGTGTTTATCCACAAAGTCTGTGAGGTCGTACAGACTGTCATACATCCGCCAGAGTCCCTCTGCGCCATCGTCCAAAGCCTTTCCTTGCAGCCACTGTACGTCGTCTTGTATGCCATTCAATCTCAGAGAGGGATACTCCAGGGAGAAAAATCTGTTCTCACCTTCCGTGATGTTGGTAGCTATAGCCTTAAAACCCACAATACAATATGAAATTAGTATCAAAAGTTACGAAATCTAGGTCATAAATCGTTCACATTCGGAAAGAGTAAAGACAATTAGAGATTCACATTATTATCACGGCATTCAACATTTATCCTGTTTATAATCAAACAAGTACACTCTTACACGTCCAGTAGTGAACTATGCTCCAGGTTTGTTTTTATACTTTAGGGATTTTATCATACAAAGCTGCAAATGCAAAATATTATAATTCTCAAAACGCCACTTGTACTTACTTGTATTTAACATTACATTTTTTCATTGAACAAATTTCCATCGGCATCCTCAAACTTTTCTGGCCGCCCTTCGCGCTCTTTGTCATTGGTATTAAATCACCACCTCCAAAACGTTTATACCAAAATTTACACATGGAAATCGATGAAGCATGTTTCCCGTAAGCTTCTTGCAGCATTCGATGGCCTTCAGCTGCACTTTTCTTCAAATGGAAGCAGAAAAGTAAGCTTTCCCGCAAATTGTGTTTTGCTGGCACAAAAGTTGATATATTCGGAGCACACAAAATCTAAGTTGTTTCCATTTCAGCGAAATGACACATAATGAAAATGAAAGCCCAATGGTGGGGTTATAAAATGAAGTTAGTTACAACAATGTCCGTTTCGATTTAATACTAGTAACGTGATCTCTTGAAATCATTGAAAACTTATTTGTACAGCTAATATTAGAATGATGAAATGAAGCTCTATAATGTTGCAGCCTGCACTGTGCAGTCGAAGCATGGCTGTGGAGGTTATAGTGAGTGGTAAAGGACAAAATTATTTGATTTAATTATTTTAACAATTTAATAATTAATGCTGCATGATTGCCAGTATAATTTTATATGCGGAAATGAAACGTAACGACGCGATGTTTGCTTTAACATAAACTTTGAACCACATATGAAATAAAAATATGTGAATAAATCTACGTTTGTATTTAAACAAACTTATTTTGAAGTAACGCCGGAGAGTTCGAGTGGATTTTCGCGCTGGTCTGAATAACCCTTAATCTTTTCTTCAAATAACTGCGAAAACATAAAATTATACGACTTGCAACTCCGTATTTCGGATACGAATTTTCCAACCGAAGGCATAAAATATTTAATCTGCCGCTATTCCGCAATATAATACGGATAAAACAAAATATATTTTAGTTTACAGAACATTAGATATTCGCTTTCGCCCGTATATCTGCATTTTTAAAATAAGCAACCTTCTTTCTTTCATCTTTTTGAACTGAGTGGTCGTTTAACTGCACTCACAATAACGTCTTAAGTTGGTATTTGTTATGTAAACTCTAGTAAACACTCAGCACGCTTGCGTGTATGTCCATTAGGGTGTCCCTTAAATTTCAAGTTCGATATTTTTTTACGCACACCTTCTTAAAAGTTTAGTAATAACCCTATATTGTCTAGAAAAAAAATATTAGTTCGATTTATAAACGATAACCCGTGCCGACTTGCGATTTAAGCTTGTCCATACAAGTTGCGTAAGTACTGCGCTGTGACTTTTACAAATAAAACATGTAGTTACCTACATGTTTTATTTGTCATTTCATACGTGATTTTTGAGATTAGTAGTGCTTCATTGTTTAGTGCGTTGACATGTCGGTGGAATTACGGAGTGTTAAACAAAATAATTTCCTTATCGGTTTGCCTAGATATCAAATAAATGGTGCAAAATTACCATCTAATCGACAATTTTTCTCGGTCCTATTTTACAATATTCTTGAGGTTAAACTGACTGTTAGTGAAAGTGCAAATCTTGTGATTAGGGAGTGCATCATATATTGGGAAAAAGCAAGAATTCCAACAAGGGCATTTCCTAACTGCGTGAAGAAAATTGTTGATTTATATCATGTTTGGAGAGAGATGCAAAAAAATTGTAAGAAAACTCAGGTTACGTTCAAGAGCCGTGAGAACAATTTCAAAATTGATCTTGATAATTTGTTTGATATTGCACATGCTGATGCTTTTGAGAGAATGAAAATAGAGGAAAATAAATTATTTTTAATGAAACAGAGAGGGCCAGGTCGGCCGGGATGCTTAGGTGGTTTGATAAAAAATTGGCAGAAAAAGAAGATAGATCTAAACAACGACGAATGGAAGAAGAGGAAAGGGTTGTAAGACAAAGAGAATCACTAGCTGCTGAAACTAGAAAATCAAGGGCAGAAGCATTAAAATCTGACTTCCAAAACAATGTACCCGACGTAGTCACAGTCCATTGGGATGGAAAACTATTACCCAGGTTGGATGTACGAAGTTCTAAAGAAGAACGCTTGCCAGTTATTGCTTCGTTTGACGATAAGGAACAGCTTCTTGCAGTGCCGAAACTAGAACATTCTTCTGGAAAACATCAAGGTAAAGCTGTCTCAACAGCTCTTTTTGACTGGAACCTTCACGATAAAGTACAAATAATGTGCTACGACACAACAGCTTCCAATACTGGCCATATTAATGGAGCTTGTGCTATTTTGGAGCAAACTTTAGGAAGAGAATTTCTGCTTTTCACCTGTCGTCATCATGTTTATGAATTGGTCCTAAAAGCTGTCTTTGAAAGCAAAATTAAGCAAATTACTAGTAGCCCAGATATTCCAATGCTTAAAAAGTTCCGAGAAAAATGGAAAAACATCGACGCTAGTAACATTGAACCATCTCTTAATTTCGTAAAACAACGTGTTGCCGAGACAGACATTCAAGCTTTGTTAATATTTTATAAGGCAGAATTAGACAAAGGTTATGTAAGAGATGACTACCACAAATTGGTCGAACTGTGCGTAATAATTTTGGGAGGAGACACAGAGGAAAAATTAAAACTAAGCCCCCCCGGAGCCATGCATCAGGCACGTTAGATGGCGAGAACGATCTATTCTTTAAAAAAAATTGTTTACTTCAGTCACAATGCAGAATAACTGCGAAGGACAAAAAGGCTCTACAAGATGGTTTCTTATTTGTCGTGATATTGTATGTTAAACCTTGGCTCGAATGTACAGTGGCGATCAAAGCACCTAACCAAGATTTGCGCTTCTTGAAGATGTTAAAAGAGTACGAAAAAGTTGACGCAACAATTTCTAATGCTTCTATAAGCAAGTTTAGCCATCACTTGTGGTATTTATGTGAAGAGACAGTTATTCTATCACTGTTTGATGATGAAGTTGATAACCAAACTAAGAAGAAAATGATTGCCAACTTCAACCGGGACAAAACCTCAGATTTTAGCAAACGCGATGACCCGTCAAAGGAAGAACTTCCTCAAAGGTTGTTTGGTAAGTTAAATTGACTTTTTGTGATATATTTAAATTGTTGTAGATTTTTTTTGTTATTTGTCTTATTTTCCTTTTTTTTCCAGACAAAACACTGCATGATTTCGTATCGGAAAAGAGCAAACAATTTTTATCACGACTGCAGATCGACGACAGTTTTCTAAAGGAAGATGTATCTTCTTGGAATAATAATGCTGCTTTTCTGGAAGCTAAATGAAAAATAAATTATTTAAGAGTTGTGAATGATACTGCTGAAAGGGCTGTTAAAATGATGCAAGATTTTAACGGACTTATCACGGCTGAAGAAGAACAAAACCAGTTCCAGGACGGACGTTCAGTTTAAATATTATCAATTCAACATGAACATATTTTTAAGAAAATAATAAACTGTACCATTTTTCTTGGCTTGCTTGATTTTGTATATTTAATTCACTTTTTGGTACGATAGCAATTAATTATATTTTATATTTTTCTACTAAAGATAATACTTTCTGCCGCAGTCTCTCTCTCACGTCTCTCTCAAACGCTCTCACGCAATCCTTTTTTTTGAACATCTGATATTCTATATAAACATCAAAAAATTAAAATTTCCTCATTTTCTAAATGGAAGATAAGAAAAAATCCAATACATTTAAAAAATTAAACACTTCGTAAATTTCCCCGCTGAAATATCTTCCTACTACTTTGATTAACCAGAACAAACGTGTCGTTAGGTATTTTAACTCGATAGCACATTTCTATGAATTTCGTTCGCATTATATTCATGATTTGTAGTACATTGGCCGGTTTTAAAACGTATATGCATAAGAATACAATTACATAAACTATATTTCTGTAATGATAAAAATTATTTAATAATGAGAGTTTTCATTTATTCAATATCTTTACCAGGGTTACTGTTATTTGAAGACTAAAAAGTAACCATTATTTATTGAAGACTACATAACTCTTTTCTTATATTATAAAAAATATATATATATATATGGAGAGTTGGCCTTTGTGCCTTAGTGCCCTTTGGCATATGCGGTATACTCCAAACGTCTATACATGACAAATGCAGGGCCACAACACCTGCGCCTTTTGCATCGACACCTGTCAGGGTAGAGCTACCTTTGACGGCAAACTGAACGGGTGACATACTAACTAAAACGAGCATTATTAGGCTGTAAATGTAATGATATTTTTTTTTATTAAATGAAACAGTCGTGGATTTGGATAAGTCTGCTGAAGCAGAAGTCGCTCTTCTGAGTTTTCGTACAGAAGCAGACAACACAACCACTAGTCCAATAAATTAAATATTACTACTTTTACTGAATATTCTTCTGGGTCATTTTTGAAGTTGTATCAATGTGACAGAATTATATTAGTGATATTTTTATCACATTCAACAAATAATACACTGGGAATGGGTTAATTTTTGACGTTTAAATTTAACGAAAAATAGTTGGCTATTTTAAATTTCTTTATTACTTGCGTAAAAAAACACACTATGTATAATAGAGATATGTCATCTATTAAAAGTTATAATCCAACAATGAAAACATGTTTTCAATGGTGTTATTTCAAAAACTGGCAACATAATTTATAGACACTCACGTTCAATCTATATATATATATATAATAAATGATTCCACCACAGATTACACAAAACTACATTGTATCAAATATTTTTATGACAAATAATTTAACATCAATATTCGGTTAAAATATCAATCATTAAAACAAATCGCTCGTCATCAATCCAACGTCTCAAATTGAGATAACCGTTTAACATAATATTAATTACGTTCAATTTGTAATGGAAATTACAGTCTGTTCTTTGGCTTGTTCCTGGCGATTTGTTGGAACTGTCCCTTAATTAATTCAATTGACGAAGAGGTTTTCAATTTAGTTCCGAACTTTTCGCAGACCTCTTCAAAGGCCGGGTACAAGAACGGCAGCACCGCGTGGTCCAGCGTGGGGAACAGGTGGTGAAGGCAGTGGTCTCCAAATGAGACAAGCACTTTGAAGAGAGAACCCGTGATGTCGTTCCGGTCCATCACCGCGTCGACCTGGTGAAGCCCCCAATCCAAGTTCTCCCTGGAAATACAGTTTGGCTATCAAGAGTAACACGCCAAATTCAGCACGGCAGCCTTCAATCATTGTTTATTTTATACGTCATTTTATGAAGGTAAGTGAAGTAGGTTAAATTAAAACCCTTTGATCAATAGCATTTTGATTCTCAATCAAATTAGATATAAAAATAAAATATATTTAACATAGTTTTTAGTACTATGTGTGTAGTAATTCTAGTATCAAAACAAATATTTACAGTTCACAAGTTACAAGTAAATTCAGAAAACTCTATAATACATCACACATACAATAATCATACTATGGCGAAAATAAAAAATACAAAATATAAAATAGTTGAGCTTGAATAGAATCTTTAAGCTTTTAAATTAATTCAAAACTTAATAATGCGATTTTATTTATCATCAATAAATATTTTGGTATCATAACGGATTACTCACAAAGGCTCGTCTCCCTCGTGGAATATGTCTGGATGATGATGCGCTGCGTTTAAGGCAATGAATAAAAACATGAAGCCCGCTATAGCCAAAATCACCAACCAGCTGACCACTGCAGCCATGAGCTCTCCCCCTCCCAGCAAGAACATGGCCAGCGGCAGAGACAGAGAGACCGCGTTCTCCAAGTGCACTCTGGGTAGCGCTTTGTCTTCGCGCATCCTGAAGAGTCTGTAGGAAGTTTTTCAATTATATAATCTAACATTTGTATGGAAGATACGTTTGAAGATTATTTTTTTACCTCTTCAGGATTTGTAGGAAGAACAGATTTACGTATACAACCACGCTGTAGAACCAAGGAGCAAATCTGATAAAGCTAGTCTTTTGAGTATAAGGAAGCCACGTTATTATTGGTTCGAAGGCGCTTATTTCTAGATCCTTTAGGGTATTGGGGTACATGTGGTGGGAGAGGATGTGCGATACTCTCCAATCTCTGCAAAAAAAATAAATATAAATAACGCCATTAATATGCAATACATTCAACAGGTGTCGATTATTAACTTCACAAAACTAATAAATACATTTTTGTTTTTTTCTTTTGTAAGAAGATAATATAATATATTAATAATAAATAATTACGTACTTAAATGTCATCGTGCTCAAATTAAACAAATACATTCTCCAGTTATCTTTTTGGTGGATGAAGTTATGCGCGCAAATTGTTGTCCACGCCAAAAACAATCCGGCCAGGACGCTCAAGATTGCCTTCAGAGCATACGATTCTGCTCGGCACGTTAGGATGGAAAGGGCGAATGTCGCCATCGCCAGGGCGACTATCACTCTATCAGATTGATGTTCAACATTCTTCGGTACGTTCTTCAACTCTTCCCGGATCCTCTTCTTTAGCACTTTGTAGAACCCGTCCTCGTGGAATGTGAATACAGAGTTCCGCTTGGTGACGGCTTCCCGTATGTAGAATTGCTTTAACATTGTCGCAGGGTATGTTGATATGTGATGGCTTTCAAACGCTTCTGTTATATCAGTTCCCTGAAAATTTAGAATTTAAGTTAATTCAGGATTCGAAGTATAACTAAGAAATATTGATTTTTGATCAGAAAATAATTTTCAGAAGATAAATAGTATCAAATGACATATTATTTATATTCTATGTAATTTTTGTTGGAATAATGGTACACTGAGTGATATTTTTATTTTTTGTGTATGATGCCTACAAGTTCGTGTCTATTTTTTTTATATAGTTAGTTTTCTTATTTCTTTTGGTATTCACCTAAGTACCAAAAAACTGAATCTTGAAGTGGTGCACTCACGTTTGATATATATATATTTAGAAACGACAGATCAGTTTTCATAACTATATGCAGCTTAACACTTAAAAATTTATTTAAGCTCAAGTTGTACTTTTTATGTAAATAAAGATCATTTACAATAAAATATTATTTCCTAATGGAAAATGTATAGAATCGAAAATATAGAAATTTTATCTTGAAACACTAATGCAAAAATAGCTTTAATTGATACACTGTAACTATCAAATCACTAGATTAATTTTTAATTTTTTTCTATCTGCAGTATTGATATAATGAGTCCCCGCACTTAACAATTAGTTCCATGAGAAATTAGAAATTCGAGTGATGTTTGAGGAAAAATGTATATTCGATTCTACGCCATTGGCGGTCAATCGGTAATGTATGAAGCTATTGAAGCATCAGTGAATCATTTGTTATTTTAAAAAATTATAAATATTCTACATATAATGTTGCCAACATTAAAAGATAATCACCTTGGTAAATCGCAGCCAGTCCTTCCCTCCCGGGTGCTTATCCACAAAGTCTGTGAGGTCGTACAGACCGTCATACATCCGCCAGAGTCCCTCTGCGCCATCGTCCAAAGCCTTTCCTTGCAGCCACTGTACGTCGTCTTGTATGCCATTCAACCTCAGAGAGGGATACTCCAGGGGGAAAAATTTATTTTCACCTTCCGTGATGTTGGGAGCCATGGCCTGAAAACCCACAATACAATATGAAATTTATGCATTTACATTATGAGTTCCCATTGCATTACATGCTTCTCGGTCCACAAAATTCTGCTAAGCGAGCACCGAGGCGCAGCGAGCAGGAGTTAAGGCCCGCCCAGACCGACGCGAAGCTTCTCCAAGAGTGATTAATAAATAATACCTGATCCCTTATGAACCCGCAATAAAGAGAATGGTTAACCAAGGTCAGATTTTCGAACTTTAGGATTTATATCTTATATCAATACTCTTATCTTTTTTAAAATCAAACAAGTGCAATCTTACACGTCCAGTAGTGAACTATGGTTTGTTTTTATACTTCAGAGATTTTATCATACAAAGCTGCAAATGCAAAATATTAAAAATTCACAAAACGCCACTTATACTAGCTTGTAATTAACATTACATTTTTTTCATTACCACATACCGCTTCAAATTTTTTTTTTGCGTGTGATTTTACTGATAATTTTTAAATTAAAATAAAAAATAAATATAAAAAATCTTTTTTTGTAAATTGTGTGAAACGAATATTTTTTCTACAATAACAATTTAAATTCACTTTGTTAACAGCGGTCAAACAGCCGGGAATACTCTAAACAACACATCCAGCATGCTGCAAAATATCAATGAACCTCACCAAGTTATTCCAAACGGGAGAAATATAAATGCATATGTTGAAGACCCAGTGCCCCTCTTGTAATTGCACTAATCTTTCAACGCGGCTTCAAACCCGAGAGCTCCTATATTGTGAACCCTGCGCCGAGTAAACACTGACTGACTCTGATATATACGAGCTGATAATTTAAATCATTCGTTCACTTGTGGGTGCTTGTGTGTGTGCGTGCGTGTGTTTGTGTGTGTGTGTGTGTGATTGACTTGGGTGACTGTACATCTTTCTGTTTAAAATGTTTATTATGCGATTAATAGAATTTCTCTTCATTAATTGACTTCTTTTTTTCCAATGTGGATAAATACCCAACGTACGTGCATACAGAATGACAGTACTTAATACGCACTTATTATAAATAATTATAGTTTGGCTTTCTATTAGTAAGCCTTATCTGTATAGTCTAAAATTATATTGCGCTTTATGACAATTAATACTATCTGTCAACATATAAAACCAATTAAATCTATTAGATATTTTGTAACACACTCATGCAAACACACACACATATTATTATTATTATATATTTATATATATATATATATATATATATATATATATATATATATATATATATATATATACATTTATATATATTTATATAATATTCATAATCAATCATTGAAAGTGATATATCAAACGTGCGAATCACGTGTCAAGGTAGTGGCATTCCGAGAAGGGCACATAACAATAAAACAAGTTATTAAATGTGCTTTTTCAAAAACTGACAACAAATAACATAAAACTATAGCTATTAAAATGCCACTATATTAAGTAGATATTTTTCCTTGTTCAATAATGAATGCATAGGATATTTATACCTTGTTAAACCTAAACATGTGCCTTGTTGAATAATGCAAAAAGTTGCATGTAGTAGTACTACTCAATTTTCTCTACTATGGTTATATCACAGATAAACAGCATGTTAAGAGAATAAACGTTAGTTGGTATGTTAATAGACGTGCATACAGATTGACAGTATTTAAAACGCACTTATATAATAATGGTACTGTGTCAGTTAGCCTTATCTGTATAGTCTAAAATATTGTTTCTTTTTATCACAATCCATACTCTCTGCCAGCTTATAAACCCAATATAATCTCTTCTTTATTTATAAATAAATATATATATATATATTTATTTACATACGAGGGCGGTCCGATAAGTACTTAGCCTACAAAAGATAACGAAAATTTAGAAATTGTTCATTTATTTCTCAAAATAGTCTCCTTTAAGCTCGATACATTTGACCCAGCGATGCTCCAACTTCTAAAACCCACCTGAAAAATACGTTTTCTCGAGGTCTGCAAAGTAGGCCTCCGTGGCGGCGATGACCTCCTCATTCGACTTAAATTTCTGCCCGGCGAGTGACTTTTCATGTTTGGAAACAAAAAAAACGCACGGGGCCAAATCTACAGAACACGGTGGATGTGGGAGCAGTTCGTAGTGCAATTCAACTTATTTGGCCGTGGTGACGGCGGAGGTGTGAGCCGGTGCGTTGTCATGGTGGAAGAGAACTTTTTTCTTCGCCAAATGGGGCCTTTTTTTCTGAAATTCGGCGTTGAATCGGCCCAATAATTCGGCATAGTAGAGCCCTGTGACCGTTTTGCCCTTCTCCAGGAAGTCAAAGTAGATCACACCTTGTGAGTCCCTGAAAACGGTGGCCATCACCTTTCCGGCCAATAGGACAGTCTTCGCCTTCTTCGGAGCACGTTCGCCGGGTTAAGTCCACTGTTTTGACTGTTCCTTGATCTCTGGTGTGTACCAGTGGATCCATGTTTCGTCGACGGTCACGAAACGACGCAGAAAACTCTTTCGGATTGCGCTTAAACAGCGTCAAACACTTTTCCGAAGTGGTCTCACGGTTGCGCTTGTTGACAGCTTTCTCATGAAAAAATTTTAAAATGATGAAAATTTATTGAAGTGTTGATTAAAACTGCACTGGGTACGCTGAGTTTGATAGTTTCAAAAATTATTGGATTATTAATTTATCAAACGTTTTTAGTGCAAAATAATTTGTAAAGCAATGTTGCATTGTTAGATTTTTGACGAGACAAAGGAACAAATTAACGGACGAGACGAGGAAATTTCAGGCTTTATTATACATACACTGAATATAAGGAAAAAAATTATTAAATATAAATGAATGAACACTGACAAACGACGTGGATCTATGTAAAAGTGGTTTTCATTGAACCATCCAATTTTTTTTTTATTTATATATTCTCACATATTTTGTTTCGCAAATTTTCCTTATCAACTGAATTTATTAATTTAATTTACTTGTAATTGGGACTTGTTGATGTAGTCAAAACTTCAGAGGATATTTTTATTTTCAAATTGGACTTTAAATGAATATGCATTTATTGAACATAACTAACCATTAAACATAATGGCACAAGTATACAGAGAATGTAAAACTACGAGGGAGTGGTGTTTAATAACGAAGAGTAAGTGAATATGTTTGTGTCTGTGGTGAGAAGTAAATTTAAATAACAGTGAACTTCACACTTACCTATTTGATATCTAAACATACTTGCGACACCCGTGAGTCTATTTATTTCCATAAAAAAACTATTTCTACCAAAGATATTTCATTAAATGCAATACTAATCGTTGAGTATTTTCCATGTACTTAACATAATTTTGAATTATTTTCAGTGTATTAATGCCTGAAATCCCTTTGTCTCGTCCGGACTCCGGCATTCCATACAACCTGCAATGTGAATAATGCATCGAATTCATTCATTTCTCCAATTACACCTAAGCTGCCTGTGCCGTAAAGCCTCCGAGAGACTCTAGCGTCTCCGCACGCGAGCTTATGTTTTTACAAAAGGTTTTGCTTAGCAATTTATTCAATTCGCGGAGCTTGTAGTTTATTAACTCCACATTTATTGTCAAAAATTTAACGATGCAACATTGCTTTACAAATTATTTTGCACTAAAAACGTTTGATAAAATAATCCAAATTCAATAATTTTTGAAACTATCAAACTCAGCGTACGCAGTGCAGTTTAAATCAAAACTTTAATCAATATTATTGAACATTTACATTTATTGTGTATTTTATTCAATACGTATTCTCAGAAGAAAGAAGTTTTTTGGAAACACACGTATTTTTCAGATGGGTTAAAGAATTTGGAGCATCGCTGGGTCAAATGTATTGAGCTAAAAGGAGACTATTTTGAGAAATAAATCGCCATTTTTCCAAAATTTTCGTTTTTCTTTTGTAGGCTAAGTATTAATCGGACCACCCTCGTATATCTTTCATGGTCGTTCTTTTGATCATTCTCAAAGTATTATTATAGTTAATGAATTTATTACTGCAATTAGAAAGTGCATTTTTCTTTCATCTTTTACTAAATCAGGATTGTATTTTAAATAATCCCTTGTTGCATTTTTGTTTTTTAATACGATTGCTTCTTCAGTTTAAATATTATCAATTTAACATCAACATATTTTTAAGAAAATAATAAACTGTACCATTTTTCTTGGCTTGCTTGATTTTGAATATTTAATTCACTTTTTGGTACGATAGCAATTAATTATATTTTATATTTTTCTACCAAAGATAATACTTTCTGCCGCAGTCTCTCTCTCAAACATTAATATTTAAAAATGAGAATTTTCATTAATTCAATATTTTCATCATGGTTATTTCTAGACTAAAAGTACTACCATACCTCGCTATACGGCCGCTCTTTATACGGCCTTTCGCTATAACGGCCCTTTTCAATTAAGGCACGTTTTCGATATATGGCCTAAAATGTTTCGCTATAACGGCAAAAAAACTTTTTTTCGTTGTTATTTTGTTTACGCGCGCTATTCAGTGTGTGCTCATAGAGCGGCTGGTTTAGACTTGTCTGTGAGTGTTTTATGTATATATTTTTTACTGATTTTTACACATTAACTGGAAAAATTAGAAATAATTAGGGACATTTTTGGTACGAAAATACATATGTATGTATGTACAAATTAAAAAAAATTAGAATGTATATTTTTTTATTAAACTTATTTTAACTATTGATTTTATGGATTGAGGATAATAACAAACGGAGAATGCCAATGAGTCATATGATTATCAAGGAAAAAACTTTAAGTATTTTCAAAAATTTGAAAAATGGAGATACCGATGAATGTGCTGAAGATTACAAGCAAGCCGAGGATTGTTTTAAAAATTTTAAAATAGATATAATTTGCATAATTTGAAAATGAAAGGTGAAACAGGTAGCGCCGGTGAGGCCGCATCTAAGGAATATCCCAACATTTTAAAGGGAATTATTGAAAGAGGTGGTTATAAACCTGAACAAGTGTTTAACGTACACGAAACAGGGCTTTATTTGAAGCGATGCCTGATTGCACGTACATTTCAAAAACCGAAAAATCTGCGCCTGGTTATAAGGTGTCTAAAGAACGATTCACTTTGCTACTTGGTGCAAATGCCGCGGATGATTTTAAGCTAAAACCACTTTTAATATATTTGTCCGAAAATCCAAGGCCTCTTAAAGGACTAAATAAAAATCAATTAACCGTCATATGAAATCCAACAAGAAAGCTTGGATGACTAAAGCTACTTTTGAGGATTGGTTCAACAATCACTTTTGTACAGAAGTGAAAAAATATTTGCGAGACAATAACTTAACCTACAAGGCTTTGCTAATTTTGGATAATGCACCAGGGCATCCTATTAATTTATCCGAGCTATCTGAAGATGTCATGATTGAGTACCTTCCGAAAAATACAACAGCTCTGATCCAACCAATGGATCAGGGTGCAATAGCCACTTTTGAGGCATATTACCTACGCCGAACTTTCCGACAACTTATAAGGTAAGTCGATGGTAAAGCTTCAATTAAAACATTTTGGAAAAACTATAACATCAAGGATGCTGTTGACAGCATCAGTACAACAATGAACCATGTTTGGAAAAAAATATGGCCAGAATGTGTAAAAAGTGTTACATATTTAACAAATTAAGAACCGATGCCATTGAATTTGTATGAATTTGTATTAGAATAATTGATTCCTTATACGGCTTTTCGCTTTGCGGCGAAGTTTCTTGGAACGTATCTAGGCCGTAAAGCGAGGTGTGGGTGTACTGACAAACTTCGTGATTATATGCAAAAGTGGTTTGTCTGTCTGTCCAATGTTGTTATTTTATTTATATACTAGTAATGTAGCCCGTCACAAAATGACGTATTCTCGCGGTGAACGACATCTCGCGGCGAAGAAGTGAATCATATAATTCGTACATATTGAAATTCGCTAAAGCATATTTTAAAGTTTATGAATGAAAATATTATCCTATCGTCTTGAAATTCGGCACATAGCTGCGGAAAAATTTACTTAACTTATGTGCAAAAAATCAGCGTTGTATCTTTTAAGATATTCTATACAGAACGGAAAAATGAAACATACATACAAACACACAATGGCTATTATTATAGTAGATTCTCAGATATTTTAATATTTTTCGCAGATTTTCCTTATCAACTGAAATTATTAATTTAAAGTTTAAGCGCGATCCGAAGGCGTTTCTGCGTCGTTTCGTGTGCCTTTTGGCATATGCGGTGTACTCCAAACGTCTATACATGACAAGTGCAAGGCCACAACACCTACTACTTATTATATTCTTCTGAGTCATTTTTGAAGTTGTATCAATATGACAGTGTTATATTAGTGATATTTTTATCACATTCAACAAATAATACACTGGGAATGCGTTAATTTTTGACGTTTAAATTTAACGAAAAATAGTTGGCTATTTTAAATTTCTTTATTACTTGCGTAAAAAAACACACTATGTATAATAGAGATATGTCATCTATTAAAAGTTATAATCCAACAATGAAAACATGTTTTCAAAGGTTTTATTTCAAAAACTGGTTACATAATTTATAAACACTCACGTTCAATATATACGGTGTGTGCATTAATTTTTTCGGATTTTCCAAGAGATGGCGTATCTATTATTGAATCGCAGAATGCCCTTTCTATAATACGCTTCACTTCTGAACAGAGAATCAAAAATTGGCTTGATTCTTTCTTGGCTTCAAAAGACGAACAGTTCTTTTGGGATACATATTCATTCATACAGATTCATAATTTGCCCGAAAGATGGAAAAAAGTAGTGGCTAGCGATGGACAATACTTTGAATAGAATATATTGTACCAATATTTAATAATAAAGCTCAAATTTCACAAAAAAAAATCCGAAAAAATTAATGCACATATATAAATATATACATATATTATTCCACCCCAGATTACACAAAGCTTCATTGTATCAAATATTTTTATGACACATAATTTAACATCAATATTCGGTTAAAATATCAATCATTAAAACAAATCGCTCGTCATCAATCCAACGTCTCAAATTGAGATAACAGTTTAACTTAATATTAATTACGTTCAATTTGTAATGGAAATTACAGTCTGTTCTTTGGCTTGTTCCTGGCGATTTGTTGGAACTGTCCCTTAATTAATTCAATCGACGAGGAGGTCTTCAGTTTAGTTCCGAACTTTTCGCAGATCTCTTCAAAGGCCGGGTACAAGAACGGCAGCACCGCGTGGTCCAGCGTGGGGAACAGGTGGTGAAGGCAGTGGTCTCCAAATGAGACAAGCACTTTGAAGAGAGAACCCGTGATGTCGTTCCGGTCCATCACCGCGTCAACCTGGTGAAGCCCCCAATCCAAGTTCTCTCTGGAAATACAGTTTGGCTATCAAGAGTAACACGCCAAATTCAGCACAGCAGCCTTCACTCATTGTTTATTTTGTACATCATTTTATGAAGGTAAGTAAAGTAGGTTAAATTACTACCCTTCGATCAATAGCATTTTGATTCTCAATCAAATTATAATAACACATAATGTTATTTTTCATTATTTTTAGTACTATGTGTATCAAAACTATCTAGTATCAAAATAAATATTTACAGTTTACAAGTTACAAATATATAAATAATTATACTATTGCGGGCCAGGTAGCATATCTAAATATTATCAAATATAATATTTATCGTTTTTATGTTTACATTTAACAAATAAATACTTCAAACATATTCGAATGTGTAATACCTGATGTGACAAAATATAAAATAGATGAGCTTGAATAGATTATTTGTTCTTTTAAATAGATTCAAAACTAAGTAATATGATTTTATATATCATCAATAAATATTTTGGTATCATAACGGATTACTCACAAAGGCTCGTCTCCCTCGTGGAATATGTCTGGATGATGATGCGCTGCGTTTACGCCAATTAATACAAAGATGAAGCTCGCTATAGCCAAAATCACCAACCAGCTGACCACTGCAGCCATGAGCTCTCCCCCTCCCAGCAAGAACATGGCCAGCGGTAGAGACAGAGTGACCGCGTTCTCCAAGTCCACTCTGGGTAGCGCTTTGTCTTCGCGCATCCTGAAGAGTCTGTAGGAAGTTTTTCAATTATATAGTCTACCGTTTGTATGGATGATACGTTTGAAGATTAATTTTTTACCTCTTCAGGATTTGTAGGAAGAACAGATTTACGTATACAACCACGCTGTAGAACCAAGGAGCAAATCTGATAAAGCTAGTCTTTTGAGTATAAGGAAGCCACGTTATGAATGGTTCGAAGGCGCTTATTTCATGATCCTTTAGGGTGTTGGGGTACAAGTGGTGGGAGAGGACGTGCGTTACTCTCCACTCTCTGCAAAAAAAAATTATATGAATAACGCCATTAATATGCAACACATTCAACATGTATCGATTATTAACTTTTTTTTTGTAAGAAGATAATATAATATTCAATCTTTTCAAATCGGTCAATTGAGTCATTATATCAAATACAATGGAAACTTACAATCTGTGGACAAACAACCCAACTAAATTATTTTTTATTTGAAATAAATTGGACTGCCTCTGGTGTCTGGTTGGCACACCAGAGGCAGTCCATTACCTGGCGAAATCATGTCATTTAATTAATTTAATTGACACTTTATTTTGCTTTGTCGAGGTTGATTTTTGAGAAAACTATAAACAGAGTATTGAGAAAGCTATAAATTATATTTATCTATTTTTTATTATTTAATTAACGTCCATTTTCAGGGTAAAAAAAATTTTTGAAGATGTTGAAAAATTGGATAAAATGACGACTTTGAAAACCAAAGTTTGTTAAAAAAAATTATTTTTAATTTTCAAACTAATTCCAACAGGAGGATTTATAATTAATCTTTTAATTCCAACTGAAAAAAAGAGTCATAAATGTTTAGAATTCTTGGAACAGGAACATCGCGAAACTAAAATCCCGAGACTTCAATCGGAAAAACACATATTTACCATATTAAAAGTAAATTATAAGAAATAAAAAAAGGTAGTAGAAAAAAGGATGTATCTAACTTTCTGCATTTAAATTTTTTTGATTGGTGCAGTCGATTTTTCGCAGTAGTTACAAGCAAATGGTCAAAAAACTCGATTTTGGTATCATGGCTCTTAAATACAAAGGCGATAAACTGAAAAATGCCAGTTAATCTATATCATTCAATTTTAAATTATATTTCTATTTTCTAAAAACTGTTACTGACCTGACAAAAAATTTTCAAAGATGTATCGTTAATAAGCGTAAGCTGATTTTTATTGAAATGATAATAAAAAATAAATACGTACTTAAATGACATCGTGCTCAAATTAAACAGATACATTCTCCAGTTATCTTTTTGGTGGAAGAAGTTATGAGCACAAATTGTTGTCCACGCCAAAAACAATCCGGCCAGGACGCTCAAGACTGCCTTCAGAGCATACGATTCTGCTCGGCACGTTAGGATGGAAAGGGCGAATGTCGCCAGCGCCAGGGCGACTATCACTCTATCAGATTGATGTTCAACATTCTTCGGTACGTTCTTCAACTCTTCCCGGATCCTCTTCTTTAGCACTTTGTAGAACCCGTCCTCGTGGAATGTGAATACAGAGTTCCGCTTGGTGACGGCTTCCCGTATGTAGAATTGCTTTAACACTGTCGCAGGGTATGTTGATATGTGATGGCTTTCAAACGCTTCTGTTATATCAGTTCCCTGAAAATTTAGAATTTATGTTAATTCAGGATTCGAAGTATAACTAAGAAATATAGATTTTTGATCAGAAAATAATTTTCAAAAGATAAATAGTATCAAATGACATATTATTCATATTCTATATAATTTTTGTTGGAATGACCCATCATTCCAACAAAAATTACCATCCACCAAATTACCATTAAGATCCATCATTCCACTGAGTGATGTTTTTATTTTATGGGTATGATGCCTACATGTTCATGTCTATTTTTTAGTCGACTTATTTCTTTTGGTATTCACCTAAGTACCAAAAAACTGAATCTCGGAGTGATGCACTCACGTTTGATATATATATTTTTTTGATATATCACTTTCAAAACTTTATGCAGCTTAGCACTTAAAAATTTATTGATGCAAATGTTGAACTTTTTATGTAATTAAAGATCATTTACAATAAAATATTATTTCTTATTGGAAAATGTATCGAATCTTATTTTATCTTGAACACTAATGCAAAAAAAGCTTTATTTGGTACACTGTAACTATCAAATCACTACTTTAATTTTTTTTTTTTCTATCTACAGTATTGATATAATATGTCCCCGCACTTGAAATTAGTTGCTTGAGAAATTATCTTCCATCACAACCATCTGATCGAGCGTGAAGTTTTCGGGAAATTGTATATTCAATTTTACGCCATCAACGGACAATCGGTAATGTATGAAGCTATTGAAGTTTCAGTGAATCATTTGTAATTTTAAAAAACTATAAATATTCTACATATAATGTAGCCAACATAAAAAGATAATCACCTTGGTAAGTCGCAGCCAGTCCTTCCCTCCCGGGTGTTTATCCACAAAGTCTGTGAGGTCGTACAGACCGTCATACATCCGCCAGAGTCCCTCTGCGCCATCGTCCAAAGCCTTTCCTTGCAGCCACTGTACGTCGTCTTGTATGCCATTCAACCTCAGAGAGGGATACTCCAGGGGGAAAAATCTGTTCTCACCTTCCGTGATGTTTGGAGCCATGGCCTGAAAACCCACAATACAATATGAAATTAGTATCAAAAGTTAAAAAAAACTAGGTCATAAATCGTTCACATTCGGAAAGAGTAATGACAATTAGAGATTCACATTTTTATCACGGCATTCAACTTATTTTGTATGAATTTTCTCTCTTCAAATTTCATTATCAATGTCTTATCGATTATTTATATTATAATTACGATTATAAAGAGGCATTAACATATATTTCTTTGTTAAATTAATCCATTTCAGTCATTTTTTAATTTGTCTTTTGGCAAACCAAGCTGATACAGCAATCACTATTCTTTTTAACAATCAACATCCCGAAAACCGAACTTATCATAGAACAGAAGTATATCTCCGTGCCGAGCATTTATTTAAGCTACATTATGAGTTTAAATTGCATTACAGGAGCAAGAGTTAAAGCCCGCCCAGACCGACACGAAGCTTCTCCAAGAGTGATTAATAATTATTACCTGATCCCTTATGAACACGCAATAAACGAATTTTCCAATGCAATAAGAATGCATAAAATATTTAATCTGCCACCATTCCGCAATACAATACGGATAAAACAAAATATATTTAGTTTACAGAACATTAGATATTCGCTTTCGCCCGTATATCTGCACTTTTAAAATAAGCAACCTTCTTTCTGAACTGAGTGGTCGTTTAACTGCACTCACAATAACGTCTTAAGTTGGTATTTGTTAAGTAAACTCGAAGTAAACACTCAGCACGCTTGCGTGTATGTTCATGCACCTTGAAGCTTGTCAATTACCGGTCGGATGGTAAAGTTATAACCTTTAGAAATGCCAACTTCTACCTGTTTAAAAACATATTTATAATATTAAAAAACACTTCACATACGAGGGCGGTCCGATAAGTACTTAGCCTACAAAAGAAAAACGAAAATTCACACTTCACATATATAAGTTGCTATCGATAATGAATAAAGTATTGAAAACAATAAATGAATATTTTTAAAAAGTAAGAAAAATCATCTATTAAAGTTTTCACTTCTTGTAATAGTTTTGAAAATAAATATCAACACTCGTTGAAATAAATAAACTGAGTTCAAGGTGTTATGCTTATTTTTAAAATGACGTTTACTAATCCAAAGCAATATTGAGTTAAGCGTTCGATTAAAAATAATTATTGAAATAAAAAATGTTTCATTACATTTATCCTTTTTATAATCAAACAAGTACACTCTTACACGTCCAGTAGTGAACTATGCTCCAGGTTTTTTTTTATACTTCAGGGATTTTATCTTACAAAGCTGCAAATGCAAAATATTAAAAATTCACATAACGCCACTTTTACTTACTTGTATTGAACATTACATTTTTTTTCATTACCACATACCGCTTCAAATTTTTGTTTGTGTGTGTTTTTACAGAATATTTTTAATTAAAATAAAAAATAAATATAAAAAAACTTCTTGTGTAAATTGTGTGAAACGAATATTTTTTCTACGATAACAAATTAAATTCGCTTCGTTATCAGCGGTCAAACAGCCGGGAACACTGTAAACAACACATCCAGCATGCTGCAAAATATCAATGAACCTCACCAAGTTATTCCAAACGGGAGAAATATAAATGCATATGTTGAAGACTCAATGTCCTTCTTGTAATTGCACAAATCTTTCAACGCGGCTTCAAACCCGAGAGCTCCTATATTGTGAACCCTGCGCCGAGTAAACCCTGACTGACTCTGATATATAGAAGCTGATAATTAAAATCATTCGTTCACTTGTGGGTACTTTGTGTGTGTGTGTGTGAGTGCTTGAGTGTGTGTGTGTTTGTGTGTGTGTGCTTGTATGTGTTTGCGTGTGGTTGACTTGGGTGACAGTACATCTTTATGTTTATAATTTATGCGATTAAAAGAATTTATCTTCATTAATTGACTTATTTTTTCTATTGTGCTTAAATACCCAACGTACGTGCATACAGAATGACAGTACTTAATACGCACTTATTATGTATACTTAGGGTAAGGCTTTCTATTAGTAAGCCTTATCTGTATAGTCTAAAACTATATTGCTGTTTATTACAATTAATACTATCTGCCAACATATAAACCCAATGTAATCTATTAGATATTTCTCTCTCAAACACGTACACATATAATATATATCACATAAATCTATAGGTATTAAAAAACTTGTTTATTAAAGAGATTATTTTCCCTGTTTAATAATGATTGCTTATGATCTTTATGCCTTGTTAAATCTAATCATGCACCTTGTTAAATAATGCAAGAATGCATAGTAGTAGTGCTCCAGTTTCGTTACTATGGTTATATCACTTAAAATAGTAAATCAGCATGTTAAGATAATAAATGTTAGTTAGTATGATAATAGACGTGCATACAGAATGACAGTATTTAATACGCACTTACATAATAATGGTACTGCTGTCTATCAGTTAGCCTTATCTGTATAGTCTAAAATTATATTGCTCTTTATCACAGTCAATACTATCTGCCGGCTTATAAACCCAATATAATCTCTTTGATATAACACTCTCTATATTCTTAAATATATGCATATATATATATATATATATATATATATATATATATATATATATATATATATATATATATATATATATTAACATTATCATAATATAATAAATATTATCGAATGTATTAAATTTGACTATATTCTATACCTAAATATAATTCTGATAGATTGTCACCATTTTTATCGTATTTATCAAATGACGTTTGACATATTGACATTATGTAGTGCAGACAAGTATAACAAAAATATTTTTCAGGTCGTTATGATATCTGTTTGCGTCCTGATATATTTGTACACTTATATCTTATTATGTGTGTATAATCATGCCAACGTCTAACGTGACAGTCTCTAACCAAATGTAGAATTTGTTTGAAATAATTCTTAATTGTAATATGTCTATACTGCCCCATTCTAACTCATTTGCGATGATGTTTTTTTAACATAATTGAATTATACATAAATTAAACAAAAACTCCTACTTCATTAAAATCAAACATTAGCTTTCACGATAATTACATCTCGTTATTTTCATCATATAATACTTTCTGTGAATTATTAATTCAAAATATATATCACCATGAAAAGCTTCAAAAATTCATTTTAATTTAATTATTATCTTCTATATTACTTCAATTGATATGAAGAGACTCTCTGTAGAAAAATGTCAATCTGTTTAGCTAATCGGCCAGAAACGGCCCAGACCTACTTGCATACTCTTCCTTTTGAAGTTACTTCTGACCCACTTTTGAGTTGAATTCTGTTTTCTGATCGCAGCTTCGATCAAACGATACACAACAAATCGTTATTTGGAATGATTGATATTTGACAATTTCCAATATTCCGGCTTTGGGTGTTTTGTAAATTTTCTGAAGTATACATTTTAATAAAATTTCAAACTGACAGCCAATATAACTTAAGTTACTTGATACTTACCTTTTTATGAAAAAATATCTATCCTGAATCCTGACCCTGACCAACAAAAATAATACTTATGATGTTCATGTGATGTATTACACTTTATAAAGTATTTTAATCAATCGACAAATCTTTTCACAAAAAATACGGATGCAACCGCTTGCATGATACCTCTAATAAATATTAAATTTAAATTTTGCTTTTCAGGGCCTTCGGATACTGAAAAACTGTTTTTCAATTACATATAGAGTCGACATTGGCTCTTTGCTTTGTAAATATGCAAATAATACATAAACTCAAACACATCACTCCAATGGATAAATAATAAATGACATTGCACTTGAAATTCTTTGACATTCGTAAAACAATACCATTTCAAGTGCTTAAGTATTTCTTTTATTTAAAATTATCTTTTAACTAAAAGCATTTATTTGTAAACTTATTTAATTTAAAGGTTAAATTTTTCCCGTATCTAGAATCTGAGCATAGCGATGAAATATGTCGGTTTTAAAAACATTTTCCAGTGTTAATAAAACAATAGATTTTATTTTTGCAACAGTGTTCCTGCTATGTTTACTCCAACGAATGATTTTCATTTGTGAAACTCATCAACTATATAACATGCAATAGTCTTACTAACCCGGCTGACCTGACGCACCGCATTTATTAACAATAGTAGGTTTATTAATAGTATTGAACAGTTTCGATTTCGAAACTAAAATATAAAATAAACACGTCATAGAGCTTATTAATCCAACAATTCATATCTACCTAAATTAATTTTGATCAGATAAACATATATTTTGTAAATATTTAGAGCAACTCGAGGTTAGAAGTTTCGAAAAGGAAGCCTTCAGTTGAATTTCATTAAAATTTACTTAAGATAATCTACAAACGGGAGAGTGGCTAATTTTATTTCCGAGCGGCTGCCTTCACACCACCGATCCATGAAGATTCTCACTCTCCACTCCGAGCTGAAACTTATTTGCTTTAAAATTTACTTACAAGAATATTTAAGCATAGGAACATTATATTAAATAATTTAAATAAGTTTTTTTTAATTTTGGTCGTCGCAAATCATGATTGATGTGAGAATCAAGAGTAAGGATGAAAAACCTTGTGACGAAAGAGGGTGGGAGATTTTTTAGCAACTGACTCCATGTGTTAAAAAGAACGATGATGTCACGAGAAAAATATTACGTATCGATTATTAAAGATGCAACAAAAGAAGGTGCTTCTGGTACCTTTGCAGCTCTTATTTCTTCGGTGTGATGTTCTAATGATAGTAACCACAAGACTAATATACTAACTACCTTGCAAGGAATACACTAGACCTTCCGCTATGAACACGATCCCGGATCAAGAGCAGAGTTGCCATAACTTCGCCGCCATGACACGGCAGTCTAACAGAGGGTACTTTAACAAATAACTGCCAAAGCAATCAAGTGCTGTGCAAAGCTAGGTTGGTCTCACATTCTCGGTCGTGGGAGCGTACTTGCCTAGGAAAGATATCTAGGACCAACTTTCTAGTTCATCGTCCCTTCTGAGAGAACACATGCTCTCCATTTCACTGCGTCACAAAGTAATCTTCGCTTCTCCGTAGTTTGAAGGTCAATCGGGGGAATTCCCGAGAGAACTGCGACCATATTAGCAAAGACAATCCAATAGTCGTGGACTACAAGCAACAGACCCAGATTCTGCTCTTTTATATAGTTAATTGTAGATTATCTCACATCTCTAAGGATTTATTTATTTATTGTAATTGCCAATAAATTTAAGCAGAAATAACATAGTTGCTAATTTCTAGTTATAAAAATTATGAATATGTTGACATATTTTAGTAAATCTTATATTTTATAACAGAACATTTAAGATATCTATAAATATGATATATGTTAGTAATAACGGTACTCTACTACTTGTTACTACGAATACAAACAGATTTTGAGTACGATTGATCCGATAATTCTTGTGTTATACATACATACACACAGAGCTGTTTGTATATAAGTTTTGTAATACAACATTGCGTATAATTATGCGATAAGTCAATTTAATAAACAAACATAATAAACTTCCTAGAAAATAGTATCTATAAAATATAACATGCCAGAGTTTATAAATACAATGAAGCAAAAATTTAAGCCTTAAGTTTAATATAAATACAATATGGAGACTGATATACACGAACAGTTATTTTCATAGATTAATTATTTGGCTCTCTAACTTCTTCAGAAATATTTCTGAACAATATTACTTTCAGTAAATAGAGGGTGGAGTATTTGAAACTCGGGGAAAAAATGTAAATATTTTCAAATCACGAGTAGGGGAGAACTGAGACGCAAGCAACTCTTTCAGCATCTCGAGGGCAGTGCTCTGGGCTGAGGAATATCTTTCAACCCCTCGATCTAATTGCATTCTATGTCGATTCCCAAATAACCCTTTAACGTTTATATACAATGGCAGAAAATCGAAATAGATGAAAATTATTTTCATTCTGATACACAGAGACAGGGTGCTACCTTATTTATGGGTTCGCTGTTAATTTCACGTCAATAATATTATTTTTTAAAAAACTTTTTTTAGTAATAAAAACTATCGAATATTGAATCCAATAACTCGTTTAAAATATTAAATGAATTAATTTTAAAAAGCTGTGCTAAATAATATGTAAAAATGAATTAATGTTTTTTGATTTACAGATTTTATACAAAATGCATAACGAGTACGAAAACATTTTTAAATTCTATTATTACTTACAGGATATTTTAAAAATAAATATAATATATATAATATATAAAAGAAAAAGATAGTTTAAATTGTAATAAAACATATTAAATGACCTTTATTTGTCACAATGTTTTAGTTGTCTTTTCTCTGCCTGCTATTTTTTTTTTATAATATGTATGATAAGATAATATATTAATAAAATATTAATTTATAGTATCAATTTATTGTAAGAAGTTCATAGAAACATTTGTTAGATTAACAAATGTTTTTAACCTTAAAATGAGTTAATAATATACAATAGCATGATTAATAATGTAGGTTTAATATACAACAATTTTTTTGTATAGATCGCAGTAATTACATTATTCTTTTTGAAAGCGATTTTTTACCTACAACCTATATATAAATTTATTTCTCGCTGCCATTAGAAGCCATTTTTTCTGTCTAGACTCTATACCGTTTATAAAACTAACTTCACTACATGGTACTAGTAGTTACTCACGACAACTTATCTCACTTTAAATAGCTCCTAACTATCTTAATTGTATATAATGCGTTCGTGATGACGATTAAATGCGCAATTAGCAAAGCAAAAAAGACCGCTACTATTTTTAAGTTCTATCTTCTGTTAAAATAGTAAAGTTGATTTCATTACACAGACCCATTTTTTTAATTAAGCAGGTTTACAAATGAATCTTCCTTAAGCTGATTTTTTTCGATTTAAGTCGGACACAACCTTCATCGATTTTAACCGCAAATTGTCTCTCTCGGTAACTGTATAAAAACTTTTTGAATACTCTGATGTGTCTCGTAATACTTTATTTTGACGATTTTCCGCATCTCCTTGAATACCAATAATAAAATCCTACTTTGTGTATTTTCCTTGATTTTCGCTTCGAAATTTTCCAAGCAGTGGAGAGTTTCATAATGTACGTCATTACGTATAACAAGGTAGCAAATTATGTAATGCAAATTAAAAGAGAAACATAGTATAATATTTATTAAGGTAAAAAGGGTAGTGAGTGGTTTTGGCTTGTGGTAAGAGTGTCAGGCATGAAAGGATCACATACTTGAATGACTCTGTAAAGGTGTTTGCATATGGAAAATAAGGTAGAAACAAACCACAAACCAGTCTTCTGAAAATTCTACATCTCCCCATAAATATAATATTAGCAATCTACGACAGACAGGCGCAAAACAGTGACTTCAAGAGATAACCCTCTTGTAATCGATCATGGCGTTTCGATTAGGCAAAAAACTATTTATTGTGTTCTGATTCAAGTTACCTGTATATATCAAGTAACAAGTCGGACACTGATGCAATTTTTTCCAAACCCCACGTCTACCTGCCTCTTATGCTAGAAGTCAAAAAATAGTAGTGTTGCTTATAGATCCTTCATTAAAATCCTGCTTAGTATATTCTAAAAAAAAATTTTTTTACTTAACTATTTTTATTTTGAATTTGAATCCTCATTCTTATAATTGTATATGTGATATAATATAAATAATACACTAAGTGATTGTTTTTTAACGAGCATATTATCTAAAAATATTGAATAAATCGTATGCTCCGTAATTATATTTAAAAATATATTAAATATTTATTTTGTAGAAGCTTCAATTGTCTTGAGCCGTCGGCTCTTGGGCGCTATTTAAAAGTCTCCAGCTCTGACGGTTATTCATTAATCAAGTTTGGATGACTTTGGGGTAACCCAAAGTAGTCTAAAGTTTAAAATACTTGTCTAACCCTTTATACCCTCAATTAATAATTTCTAAAGTTTGCCTAAGTTTTGGATTTTTTATTTGAAAATCTGCGAGTATCTTTCATAATCGTTTTCTTGATCATTCTCAAAGTATTATTATAGTTAATGAATCTATTACTGCAATTAGAAAGTGCATTCATCAAATAAGGATTGTATTTTAAAGAATCCCATGTTGCATTTTTGTTTTTTAATACGATTGCTTCTTCAGTTTATTTAAATATTATCAATTCAACATGAACATATTTTTAAGAAAATAATAAACTATCATTTTTCTCAAATGATTTATTTATGTTATGAATATGTTTGTTATGCTTTGATATTGTTTATCTCAGATAATATATTGTTTATAGCCAAACCTATTTGGATAATGTGAATTATGTTAAAGGTTAATTGATTGCACTGAATGATCTAATTAGTCCGTACAAATATTTAACATTCGTCCCAATATCTCTTCGACTGTTTCTTTGTCAGCTGTAAGTTGTGTTGTTTTGTTAGTAAATTTAAGAAGTAAGCCTCTTGGAAAATTATTTTCTCAAATGATTTATTAATGTAATGCTTTGATATTTTTTATCTCAGATAATATATTGTTTATTCCTATTACAAACCTATTCGGATAATGTGAGTTACGGTATTTTAAAGGTTAATTGATTGCATTGAATGATCTTATTAGTCAGCACAAATATTTAACATTCGTCCTAATATCTCTTCGACTTCTTCTTTGTCAGCTGTAAGTTGTGTTGTTTTGTTAGTATAATAAAGGAGTAAACCTGTTGGCAAATTATTTTCCATGAATCTTCATAATGTTACAAATACGACCTCAAAGACATGAAATTTATCATTCCAAATGACTTGTTCGTTTGCTATGTTTTGTCTTAGTAGAAAACTAGTATCTAGAAAACTTTGAATCCAACATGAATATGTACTGAATTTTCATTAAGTTTATACCTTTATAGAAGTTGTCGCTGGAACCGAGCCGATGCGTAATTCAAAATGGCTATAAATCTAACTTTGAAACTTCAACTTTTATAATAATTTCTATTTGTGTGAATTTCACATAGTTATATAAATTTATCTTTAGGTTCGTACTCAGACAGCACTTTTTGGAGTTTTAATACAAAAATCTAATATACTTACTATTCCATGTCTGAGATATCAACATAACTTAATATTTAAAAAAAAAACAATTTAAAAAAAAATTTAAACGTGTAATCAGTACAATAATAATGTTACTGTGTATAAAATAGACGGTATGTTTATGGTGTTTTTAGATTGTAATGAAATTTAATCATACTATTCAGAATAGAGCCACACGCCTAAAATAATATTATATTACCATGAAATATGTATTTGTGATATTTGTTTGTTTACTTCATGAGGTGTTTGTCTTCCCAACGTTTGTCTCGATCCTTAACGTCCTTTGTACGACGCAAGGCCCTCAGAGGCACACACGCTTCAGTACTTGGGAACGAGTTTCCTGGCTTACCTGTCATGTTATACTCAGTCTCATCACTTCACCTTTATGCAAACACCTGCACCTCCACACACTGGCTAATAACAAGACCTCCTCTTTAAGTTATTATCATAAGTGATAATAACTTTAGGAACAAATTGTACTTAAACCAATTTTTTTAATAATATATTTTAAGGTGATTTAATTTTAAAAACAACTACATATCAATCAATATATTTTACTAATGATGTTAAATCCGAATATTATTAAAATTAAAACAAATAATTTATTTTTCGATCACTTTTAAGGGTCGACTATTAAAAAATCAATATTTTTACTACTATTGATTAAAAACGTATGTGAAGAAAATTAAGAAATATAGTAGAAATAAATTTGTTTCTAGATAGAAAGTTGTGATAAATATCAGAAAGAAGGGGAATAGCTATCGAGGGTTCTAACATCATCGAAAATATGCAATGACTTAAATATTTTTTATAACTAGGTTTAAAAAATATCATTGCATCATTCATAGTTTGTTTAAAAACCAAAGACCACTGGTTCTTAAAACTTTTGTCATAAATTTTCTGGATAGTTTAACTTTGTGTTTTCAACAAAAACACGTAAATAATATAAAGCAGTTATATTCATTTCAATTGTTGCTTTTGATAAATTACTTAATAGAATTTCAAAATCTCCATACTTGGCCAAACTTTTTTCTTTTTTTTTTTTGTAGTAACCATGTAGTATAATTTCAATTTTATGAGTAACAAATTGTTTATTTACAGAGAGCGATTTTTAAAAACACTTCTGTAGGTTTATCATATACAAAAAACATACTTTTGTTAATTTTATTATATGCATTATTGTCTTCACAGCTATTGTAGATAAAATATTGATACAACCATTTGATATTCTTAAAATTTGGAACGCAATTGTATTTGTATTACGTTTATCTTTTCCGCATTACTGCAAATCGGAAATATTATACATCTTTTTCAGGAAGCTTCCGCTCTGAAATATTTGCAATATAAAGCTTAGGGCATCAAGTATTGCTAGTAAATCTGGCAGTTGTGTTTTGAATGTCGGTAATCCTCCCACTTGTCAAAGTAAACCTGATGGGAGGTACTTACCTCCCTATTATATTGAATGAATTAAGGTCGGGACAGATTAACGTAACGCCTACTAACTGTACAAAATAATACTGTACACTTACCTGTTAACTTATCACAAAATTAACTTGAATAATTACTTTAAATTATAACTATTTATATAATTAAAGACAATAATTATTCATACTCTTTACCCTCGTGAATAAAATTTGAACAAATAATAAACGTGCGGTCCAGCCTATATTTATTTTAACAAAAAGATAAAATGATGTAAGACATGCATGATAAATTGAAATATCACTTACTTCTATTTAAAATGCAATATTAAAAATCACATGTTCATAAACAAAAATCTTAATCTCATTATCCATGAGTGTAAATTTAAACTATTGAATTAAGATAGGAATTTGAATTAAATTATTGGTTGGTTGTTTTTGCTTGAATTTTTGATCGAAAACTTTTACCTAATGGCAGTTGATATGATCGTTAAATCTCAATCTCAAGCTGCAGTTATTCGCAGCTTTGGCCTTTCCGGCTAAGTTGGTGAAGCGCAAACCTTCCGGAGTGGCTCTCCATTAATTATGTTCGAGTTATCTCACTAACTTGTGTGCTGTAAGAAGCGACTAACTTTTAGGCAAGAAGTCCCAACGTCAGAGAGAATGCATAATGTAAAGGCTAAAGATTTATACTGCAAACAAATCACAGATAAATTATAGTTTTTATTATTCTTAAATAGCATACTTCGTTGTTATGACGGGAAATCTTTAGTTAAAATTTAAAAAGGAAAATAAATGCATTTTAATTTAAAGTCCTATTTGAAAATAAAAATACCGTCTGAAGTTTTGACTCCATCAACAAGGATAATCTGTTACAAGTAATTTAAACTAATAAATTCAGTTGCTAAGGAAAATTTGCGAAATCAAAATATCTGAGAACATAAATAAAAAAACAACATTAGAAAGACAACAACTTTTGCCTATAATCACGTCGTTTGTCATTATTCATTTGTTTATAAATAATAAAAAAACTAAACATAAAACATAATGGCACAAAAATACAGAGAATGTAAAACTACGAGGGAGTGGTGTCTAATAATGAAGAGTGAGTGAATATGTTTGTGTCTGTGGTGAGAAGTAAATTTAAATAACAGTGAGCCTCACACTTACCTATTTCATATCTACACATGCTTGCAACACCCGTGAGTCTATTTATTTCTATAAAAAAACTATTTCTACCAAAGATATTTCATTAAATGCATTACTAATCGTTGAGTATTTTCCAAGTACTAAAAATAATTTTGAATTATTTTCAGTGTATGTATATTAATGTCTGAAATTCCTTTGTCTCGTCCGGACTCCGGCATTCCATACAACCTGCAATGTGAATAATGCATCGAATTCATTCATTTCTCCAATTACACCAAAGCTGCCTGTGCCGTAAAGCCTCCGAGAGACTCTAGCGTCACCGCACGCGAGCTTAAGTCTTTACAAAAGGTTTTGCTTAGCAATATATTCAATACGCGGAGCTTGTAGTTTATTAACTCCACATTCATTGTCAAAAATTTAACGATGCAACATTGCTTTACAAATTATTTTGCACTAAAAACGTTTGATAAAATAATCCAAAATTCAATAATTTTTTGAAACTATCAAACTCAGCGTACGCAGTGCAGTTTAAATCAAAACTTTAATAAATATTATTGAACATTTACATTTATTGTGTATATTATTGAATACGTATTCTCAGAAGAAAGAGGATTTTGCAAACATAACCTTACCGCATAAATTATTTATTAAATAAAACTCAATAAATTTATTAAATAACTTTAAGATCAAAACATTCAATCTGGTTATTTAAATAAATACCCGGACAGCTGCCGCTCCCATTTATTGTGTTGCTTTTTTTGTCTTATGAGAGTATGGAGTGTTGAATTCTAGCTTAAATGAACATGGCATCGTCCTGGTTATATCCTGTTGAGAGTGATGAAACGAAGCGCGATTTAGGATTTAACTGTCAGCCTTTGATTGATGTGTTATTATACGAACACATCTAGATTACTAACCAACAATATTAATTGTATACTAACCTGTTATCCTCTACCCATGCCTAATGCTTAATACCAACAATTAATTCACATTACGTGGACTTCAGCAAAATGAAGACTTCACACAAGAGCCAAATATTTAAATATGACTAAGAATCAACATCCATAAGAATCAACATCCACAAAATCTGTTCTGACACAAATAAATGCCAAATAGTTAATATTTTTAATTTTTTGAGGTATGTGAAGTTTAAAATACACCCATACCTCGATTTACGGCCTAGATACGTTCCACGAAACTTGGCCGCAAAGCGAAAAGCCGTATAAGGAATCAATTATTCTAATACAAATTCATTCAAATTCAATGGGATCGGTTCCAAATTTTTTAAATATGTAACACTTTTTACACATTCAGGCCATATTTTTTTCAAAACATGGTTCATTGTTGTTAATTTTATATATATTCCTTCCATGATTCACTGATGCTGTCAACAGCATCCTTGATGTTATAGTTTTTCCAAAATGTTTTAATTGAAGCTTTACCATCGGTTTCCCTTATAAGTTGTCGGAAAGTTCGGCGTAGGTAATAGCTCGGATAAATTAGTAGGATGCCCTGGTGCATTACCCAAAATTAGCAAAGCCTTGTTGGTTAAGTTATTGTCTCGCAAATATTTTTTCACTTCTGTACAAAAGTGATTTTTGAACCAATCCTCAAAAGTAGCTTTAGTCATCCAAGCTATGTTGTTGAATTTCCATATGACGGGTAATTGATTTTTATTTAGTCCTTTAAGAGGCCTTGGATTTTCGGACAAATATATTAAAAGTGGTTTTAGCTTAAAATCATCCGCAGCACCAAGTAGCAAAGTGAATCGTTCTTTAGACACCTTATAAAGGTTCCTCCAATAAAGCCCTGTTTCGTGTACGTTAAACACATGTTCAGGTTTATAACCACCTCTTTCAATAATTTCCTTTAAAATGTTGGGATATTCCTTAGATGCGGCCTCATCGGCGCTAGCCTTTCATTTTCAAATTATGCAAATTAAATCTATTTTTAAGATTTTCAAACCATCCCCGGCTTGCTTGGAATGTGACATCTTCAGCAGATTCATCGGTATCTCCATCTACGTTAAAAACTTTTCTTTTTTTTTTGTCCCCCGTTATCAATTTTATTTCTTTAGGCTACGGGGGCGTCTCTTTTTTTCTTCATCATACAGCCTTCCAAATTAAAAAAAAATACATAAAAAAACAATAAAAGGGCTGGAAGAAAGCATATTTTCATGCGGGGAGGATCCCCGCAGGCATTTCTTCGTCATATGCTGCGTTCCTGTAAAGGGGGAAGAGGCAGCATATTACACATAATAAAAATAAAATTACAATAGAATATCTTCCGTCTTCATGCTTCCTGTAGAGGGGGGCGAGTCATGAAGACGGAGGCTTGGTCACGGCGGTTGGGAGGGGCTCGCTTGTCGAGCCCTCTCCATCTCTTCTCTCTTGCGCACGACCTTCTCGCAGAAGTCCGTGACTGCGTCCCAGGCTGTCTTGCGTTTCAACATGGACGGGACTAATCCCTCTACCGTCCACGTGACGCCAGCTCTGCAACGCTGCCGCCATCTCTCCGATTCGGTGGCGCAGCACTTGAACAGCGCCTGCTCTACGTCGTCGATGTTGTCGTCGCAGAGCGGACAACCTGGACCTGGCCGTGGGCGCGGTAGATCCAAGGGGCGAGGACCGGGATCAACCGCTGCGTCCATCGCCCCTTAAGTGACTCGCTCCAGCGATCCTGCCACTTGCGCACGGTCGTTGCCCTCGCGTGTCGCGATCGTCGGCGTCCTCGAAGATGACCTTTCGTTCCTCTGCGAGAAGGTCGATGGGCTGAATCCCCGCGAGCACGAGCGCCGCATCGGCCGATACCGTGCGGTATCCGCATATGACGCGAAGCGCCGCACGCCGCTGCACGCTTCCTAGCATGCTGCGGTAGTGTGCCATCTGCATGCTCGGCGCCCAGACTTCAGCGCCGAAGAGCATCTGTGATTGGGCCACACTAGCGAGCAGCTTCCGCTTCTGTGGCTGCGGACCCTGCACGTTCAGCAGGATCCGCGATAGCGCGGCGGTGGTTCCCGCGGCCTTCTCCGCGGCTCTGCGGATGTGGGCCGTGTACTTCAGGGACCCGTCGAAGTACACGCCCAAGTATCGGACCGATTTCTGCGATGTGATGACCGCGTCGCCGACGGCTATTCGCAGCGGCTCGTGCTTGCGCCTTCCTACAAGCATTACCGCCTCGGTCTTGTGCGCTGCCAGCTCCAGGTGGTGGTCCCCCAGTGCCTGGGCGATCCTCCGCAGCGCTTCATTGAGATTGGCCTGCAGATCCGACATCTTTCTGGCGACGGCCACGACGCCGATCTCTTCGACACCGTCGGGAAGCTCCACTCGCAGCACCGCATCGTACATTATGTTCTGTGGCACTCCACATGTGGTGATTCTGGTGGTTCTTGTTATTCCACCTGTGGGAGTGTAATGTACGTTAAATACTTGTTAAAGTTTATAACCACCTCTTTCAATAATTCCCTTTAAAATATTGGGATATTCCTTAGATGCGGCCTCATCGGCGCTAGCCTTTCATTTTCAAATTAAATCTATTTTTATGTATGTTCTTACGTACCAAAAATATCCCTAATTATTTCCAATTTGTCCAGTTAATGTGTAACAATCAGTAATAAATATGTAAATAAAACACTCACAGTCAAGTCTAAACCAGCCGCTCTATGAGCACACACTGAATAACGCTCGTAAACAAAATAACATAGAAAAAAGTTTTTTTGGTTGTTATAGCGAAACATTTTAGGCCGTATATCGAAAACGTGCCTTAATTGAAAAGGGTCGTTATAGCGAAAGGCCGTATAAAGAGCGGCCATATAGCGAGGTATGGGTGTATAAACCAATAAAATTGAGTTGATGTAATTGATTTTTTTTTTAATTGATTACATTCAAATGCAAGTACACATTTACAAAACAACATGTTTCTTGAGTGCAAAGATAATTTAATAGGTAATAAAAGCTTATTTGTTCATCACAAACATCGCCCAATCAGGCTGCGGGCAGCACTCACCCCCGACCCCTCCGCCTCGATTGGCTCACAGTATTAAAAGCACGTCCCAAGAAAAACTAGTGAAACTTACCAACCTATGGAGCTTCCGACTTGACTGGAGCGATGTCTTCTGGTATTGACGGGAGCGCTGTTCGATATCCGTCCCATGTCAAAATTTGCATCGTCGGGCCTTTCTTATGACGAAAGCTCTGATGGCTCCAGAAGAACGCATCGGTGATAGTATACTACTAAAATAAATATATATTTTGAAAATCGTACATTAAAACATTTTTTTTTTTATTTATAAAAATATTATAATATCTAAATTAAATCTGTGCCTCTCAAATTATACCAATAATTATACAATCTTAGTCAAAAAAGCTTTAAATTAAACTATATACTAAATTCATTTTACTCTTGCTCGTTTTTCAGATATTTTTCTCAGACTCGAAGTCTTAATTACAAAATTTTAACAGAACTACAAAAAGTATTAAATCTTTTTAATATTGGTATTTTTGTTTATATCTCAAAATAAACTTTAAATCTTTATGTGCTTTGATTCATAAAAAAATATATATTTTTTTTTAAGAAATACTTGTGACGTGAATTATTTTTTCTGCACTTTCACCTTTGAAGGTCAAGCAAAAGACGAGACGATTCAGAAACGAAAAAAAATAAGACATCTTTCTGAGAAAGACCGAGACTCCATTCAAGTCAAATATTCTCTCTTTAGCCAGAATTACAACGCCTCGGACAAAACCATTAATCATATTGTACCCCGAAAATATATTCCTCAAACATAAAGCCCGCTCTGCTCGCCCGCATTCCGGCATTCATCGGTCGTCATTTCGATTGACGCCATAGAAAGAAGTTGAAAGTTCACCATTATTACTTAAAGCACCAATATACACTGATGAAGCAGATAACTTTTATTTCTAAGCATCTTGTTTTCGGTAAAAAAAAATTCAAATACATGCAAATAAAATTGATGAAATTCATTTTCAATAACTAAGCCTACATTTTTTAATGTCGACATATTTTATTTCAGATTTTTTTATCTACAGCATGTGTTAATTCTATGGTAAATACATAACTTTTTGGTGTTAAATCTACTAAACTATGCTTATCGCTTTAAAATCCATTTAAAGAAGAAATCATAACCGCAATCAGTGTCAGATTAAAAGTTGGTTAGTTCATAGTTTGGCATTTAGCCATGCATGCATGTGTTTTGATGATTATAATATTGATTAAATAAAAACGTAATATATCTGTCAGTAAATGCGCAAAATGATTTTATGCGAAATGTTTAAAATCAATTGCTTGCGATCGCGATATCATGAATTAAAATATTATTATAGATCAAAGTCTCAAAACTCAGCTTAAAATAAAGTCTTTCGAGATGAATAGAGTCCATTAGTGAAGCCTATAAAATACGCTCAAATAATCGTTGACACTGAGCTCTCAAAAATGTGTCCAAAATAAGTTAGTATATTTGAATATTTATAAAAATACTGTACATCCCTCTTAGCTCGTGTAATTCGCGTCAACTTATCTCCATGTAGGTGTCTCTTTATTATTAAAGAACTGAAACCGAGGCCGTGCTTTGTAACACTGCCATACGGAATACGGAATGACTTGCTTTGAGAATAAAATTCCTAGGTGTCGCAAAAGAAAATCATCACTGAATATTAACTTACATTTAATATTTCAAAACACCAAGACCCTTAAAACATCTTTTTTGAGAATCTTGTTTTCGTACGTGCTTTTTTGCTACAGTGGATTTAATTAACAACGTACTATAAACCACGAATCTTTACAGGGGTAAAGATTGCAAAGAACACAATCACACAAGCGCTCGCATTCATCATAAATAATAATTAGTTACTATTTTATTTATACGCATAACTACTTCCTTGCTAGCAGATAAATAATGCCAAAATGAATATAAAAGTAAAAAACGTATATTATTCATAGTACATTTGACGATTCTACATCCAAACTTTTTTTATAGTGTAAGAGACTAACCCGCTAGCTTGATATCGGTTCAGAGAATAGATAGCGAATAGAAATAGAAAAGGAATGGAAAAAACCAAAAATACTTTGAATAAAAAGAAAAAATGCGAATTGAGATAGGAAAACTTTAGTCTTGGGAGAGACGATTTATTAACTTTTCAATACATATATTTTTTTAGATTTAACTATTTCAGCCTTGTCAGTATCAGTCAAAAGTTTTAAGCATGAAATCCACAATTTATATGTATATTTATAAATTTCTATAAAGTTTTACGCAATACAAATTAAAAGTCCATTTACTTTATTATTTACTACCGTAAAACCATTTTTCACATTTTTATAAAGAATTAATTTTGCAAAGAAGGAATGGTTTACAATTCTCACGAACGTTCACAAAGTGCAGTTCACGCTGCACTAAATTATGATATAAATTTTGACTGCGAGAAGTTTTTACTGTTTTACCTCTTAATTATACTAGGTGTATAGCTTTGTTTCCGTGTGTATTTCTAAACCATAACAGGAACAGAATATTATTTTGTGAAATGCGCTCTCTGGCAGATTGCAGATTCGGTCAGGTTGAATGGTATTCAGTAAGACCTGAATAGTCTATTTAAGGGTACTTCAACACGCATGAATTATTATTTTTTAAAAAATATTATTTAACTTTACGTTTTCTTTTTTAATTGACAGGTGCGTTCTGAACACATGTTATTTTTTTGTGCAAAAAAAATCATCTTCCTAGTATTTTTTTATATTATAGGTAAAAATAGAGCGAAAAAATAATAACAATAAATGTAATTTTTTAAAATAATGATATAAGCGATAACAGCAGGTCAAAGTTTATCAAAAACCGGGTGAGATTGATAATTTTCTGACCGCAGCAATACAAGGTTAAGTAGTAAATACAATGACTTGATTGTCTGATTTTATTAATATATTTTATTAATGTTTTGAAGAATGTCGGTGATGTGCTCCCAAGTCTAAAGTAAACATACCGCAAACCCGATCTTAATGGATCATTTAAAATCGGTGATCAAACTGTACTTGACGAGGGACTGACACTGCCAGGGGTCGTGTGATGATAAATATTATTACTGTGCGGCATGCGATACGGATCGAGGTGTAAAGAGTTTAAGGTGTCAAAACAAAGGGGCTAACTAATCGGACTAACGATGGGACTCGGGTCAGCGATACCAGATCATTTTAACCTTTTGCAATTTTAGTATTATCTAACCAGATAATTTTAGCCTTTTGCAAAATAAGCAGAATACAGAGTATTTAATAATGGTTTACTTGGAAGTTTGCTGTGATGCCAAACAAGTGCTTTGACAAAAGTACAAAACTTTGACCTTTAGGTGAGTTCGGTTTCATTGAATAAATAAAGATTGCAGAGATCATATTCATAGTAAATACTAATAGCCAATCAACAACCAGCTATTAAAAATGTTGTATAGATTTTTAGTTTTATAAATAGTTAATAATTATAATATAAGTTTGTTAATTAACAAATACGTATTTTTGTTAATTTTTATGGACTTTATAATACTTTATATATATTTTAATTCCAAAATTATTCGATATCTTTTTCTGTGCCATCTTAATATAATTTCTTTAACACTTATTTTGAACATATCGCATGTTTTATTCTTTAGAGAATAATTAATATAAAATCAATCTCAATTCACACCATCAATCAAAAACTTTTATAAATCTATTTTTGTAATATTTCTTCAGCTATAGGTACGACTGCGGACTCGTATAGCTCGTGTGATGCAAAATGGTGCATTTTAATTCTAATATAAACAAATACCCCTTTCCGACTCTGTAGATAAAATTACCAAAAATATTTTGTTTCTAATGAAACTTCTAGCAATGCGTTACCCCAGGTGCCTTAAAAGCGTTATGTGAAAACTAAAAATTCCGGAGGCTACGTTATTATAAAATATGTATACCCGACGTTACGTTATTATAGCCTACACTAGCACCACAAACCCCCTGTGACACCGGACCCGCCCCGTGTGAGCCTGAAAGGAATCAAAATAGATTGCCGCAGGAGCTGTCTTTTTTTCGACAGCGAAAATACAGATAAATTTCGGTTCGGTTCGAATAACAATTAAACAGAAATAATTGAAAATATTTCAAAGAAAAAACACCCTTAACTGGTCACCTACGCAACCGGCCATTTAGATAGTTAACTAAGCTGTGTATATAAAAGACACACGCAGGGGTTTGGGTATCGAATAAGACTTGAATATATTTATTATCAGTACACGCACATTATTAGGGGAGGGTTGCGTGAGCGATAGTTTAGTCCTGTGTCGTGGTATCCTTGCCCGATTCCCGAGTGATACCAGAATCCCCTATGTCACATGTCATCACACGTTGGCCCATTACTTAAAGGGGGGTCTTTAATTATTATTAATTTAATAATTATTATTAAAAACTGACTTATTTTCATTAAAACTGATATTAAAATTATTCTTTATGATGACTTTATTTCCCAGGAAGACTTTTAAATAATATATATTTTTTAATTTAATTCAATTAATTTTAGGAATACGCTTTGAACTTAATGCTTATGAATGAATAATTAAGATATTTTAAGTGTCGTATCCGTGTAGTTCAATCTCATTCAGGTTTCATTCATTTCTGGCCGTTATGGCTTTCTACGGTGGTGGCTCTGGTGTTGTGGCAAAAGATCTTTTCATTAAATTGCACTGTTTTCATTAATACATTCACAAACACCCACACGGAAGTACAAAATATTTTCTTTATGATTATTTATGTTATTGTTAGGTGTAGAAGGACCCGGAAACCCACTACACTATTTTCCCTAAGAAAACTATAAACACTGGCTCAACATAGATATATGCGCAATGAGATGGTCGCCAGCCTCCTCTGAGGAGAGGCACCCGAATAAGATATTACAAAGAATTGCTAGTACTGTTTCAAGGTGCATTATTTCAGGGGTGAACTGTCGCAGAAGCAGCGGTTCTGGTGGTGTTCCCCGCTCCGAGACCAAACGAACGTATCAAAGAAAGTCACAAAGCGCTCCCTCGTAGTTCTGGTGTGAGCGATGCTTTCAATTCGCAACCTGTCGACTCTCGGGTGCATTGTATACTTTATGGCCAGTTTCTACTAGAAAATCGTGCACTCTGTGAAGGACCATTCATGAAACTTTGAAATCCATGTGCTGCAAGGTATAAAGTTCCTTAAATAAATGTCTCTATTTGATCCTTTATAAACTAGTAGCTTAGAAGAGTGTTCGGGGAAACGCAGAAATAAATTTTTATCTCTTATTTTAAATTTTATAATTATTGAAAGAAAATAATCTAAAATTTTATCTGCAAAAGCCTCCCCGCTCTCCCCGTTCGGTTGCTTGTCCATGGCTGCCATTCTGTACCCTGATCTTGTGTGAAGGATCGGTAATAGAGTAGTGAACTTGGAATGATTGTGGAGGGGTGTGCTCTGGAAGTAGGTAGGTCTTGGTATTGTTAATGTAGCTTGCTGCAGAAGGAGTATCAGATCTTAACGGATTAAAAGGATTTATAATAATGCTTTTGGGCAGCAGCAATATGCAGACTTTTCTTTCTAATATAAAACTGCTATGTAGAAAGATCCAGGGACCCACTACACTATTTTCCCCTTAGAAAACCATGAACACTGGTTCAGCATGAGCTCAGCGAAATGGTCGCCAACCTCCTTTGAGGAGTGGCACTTGATGAAGATGAATCTGCAAAAAATAGATAAATATTTGTTAAGTCTCTAAAGTGGTTTTTGATTTTAATCCAGCCTGCGGGATTCATCTTTGGGACCGGGTCAAAAAAAGGTGTCTTTTTGATCTAGCAGTCTTGTTTTTTTTATTATTGAAAGTTCTTACGTTCGCACTGAAAACCACTTCAATTAAATACATTGTACTATTGTACCATATATAATATAATTACAGGCACATTTCCATTGGTCAAATATAGGGACCAAAATCTTAACGTCGAATAGTCAAAGACGTTTTCCTCAAAGTTCACCCCTCTAATCGTCCTATCTGATCGGGGGACTTCACTCATGGTGGGGCTCTCTTTGTTTCATCCCCCGGGCCTCTCTCCTTCCCCTAAGGCACTACTTACGACTACTTCTGAGGACATTCTAAGGGCATGTCAAATATCTCAATTTAGAAAAGCATAAAGTGATTTATAGGCAAATGTCTCATTTATAGATTATAAAGAGTCATTAAACTATACGAATCCATATGCTTTATTCGACTTAAATCTTACTAATGAATTATTACGATAAATGATGATAAGTTTTTTAAAAAATTACCCACTCGTGTTTATGTACTTTATAAGTCTTTTGTACACATTAAACATCATTTTGTGATTTATTAATCTTCAAATGTGTGTTCAAATATTTTTTGTATACTAGAATATACCGTTTACGGAATATAATTATGCTATTTGGGTTTAAATGGCTGACCCGGCGAAGCACGCTCGGACAGCCATGATTTATTTGCCGTTGATTTCCGCAGTGATTTTTCAGAATCAGCTCCCTGTAGCATCAAACTGCGTGCTGCACACACAAATCACTATCATATTACCGAATTAGCAGTATGCTAATTACTCGGCCGCCAAAGTTCGGTTTCGCGCTATTAATTTGTTAGTCGCCTAAAAGGCTCTGCGTGAGCGACGAGGGTGAGCCGGAAATGGAGACTGCCCCGCCCTTCGCCGTGACGTCACGAGGGGTGGGCCTCCAAGCCGCTGCGTAAATATTGAAACTATATGAGTGCCGGACATCCGGCAATATGTTTCCCCAAAATGCAAATTGCAACTGTAAAGGTCTGCAAAAATGATGTCATGCATTTCGAAAAAGAAATGAATACCCGAATTTTCATTTCAATTAATTAATACAAACTTTACAAAACGTTTTTATTTTATATTAATTAGACTTTTCTACATACGCGCCAGACTAACAATGCACTATAAAATCAATACTTTGAATAAAAACAATACTTTTGACTACAAGTATTTGGTGGAATTCTATTATATTAAGTAAAAGAAATATTTTTAGTGATTAGTTTCGCCATCAAAATCACTTATAATATTTCTTCCCATTAAGCTCGGATGAGAAAATTACCCTTACTATTATCGGGGCAATAGGCGTGACGACAGTATCAAAGAATCAAAGAAATAATTATTTTAAGGGAAAATACATATTAAAAGGATTTAAAAAACTGATTTAGTTTTATTTAAAAATCTAAGATTAATAAGATTTTCAACAAATTAAAAGGTTAAAATACTGCAATCGGCCATTTTGACTGAAACACCAATCACAGCGCATGACGTCATACCACCGTAAACAACTCTATGGTATTCAAATTGGTCTATGGTTTTCAATGCAAACACAATGACACGCCAGTTGAAATGTTAGTTAATGACGTCAGAGCGGACGCGATGACGTCACGCCTCGCGATGTCGCGTTTTCGCGCACTTTTGAAAAAATATTATAAAAATGGCTTTAAACATCGTTAAACTCTAGTTTTTTACCGAAATAAAGTTTTTTTCGTAAATAGTAAACGTGTACCCCCATTATGGAAGAGGATTTGAAAATCTTTCCGGCGCGTGCAATACAAGTACAAATTGCAATCGGGTATACTGAAGCATACGAAGTAAGGTCGGAAGAGAGTTTAATAGTTTACAATTTATTCTGTCTTGAAAATATCGCAACAGAGATAAAAATATTTATGAGCACGTCCGCTCGCTTCACAGAGAATTTATACAATCTGATCTCGGAAAGCTCCTGAAGAGAGCATACGGGTTTAGAGAAGGTGCTCTTTAAAAAATTACACAAGAATACAGATAATGGTGCAGGTCTCCGGAAAATAATTGAACTTCTGTTTTCCGCGAAACTTCCTGCTGTACTATCTTCGTGATGGCTTTTTCTAGTTTTTATTTTTCGCAATTACTACACTTTAAATAAAAATAAACGTGATAATAATTACTTAATCAAAAGTATATATTTGGAAATTTTATAAAACGAAGTACATGCGCGAACTGCACACATTAAACAATGTTAGTAATGGTTCTTATTATTTTCAGTAGATGCAGAAAATTTCTAGAAACCTATTTTTTTTTTTTTTTTAACTTAATATTATAAATAAAATATTTTCCGTCATAAATCGGTATTGTCTTCCATTTTGACATTAATAGGTCCTATTATTTAAAAAAGCAAGATGATTTAAGGCGTATTATTATTTTTAATTGACAGACTTGGCGAAAATAAAAGAGCTTCCTTATCAAGCACGCCATGTTAAAATATAAGACAGATCTTTCTGGAATAAGTAAAATAATCCTCGTAAAAAAATCTTTTGGCGAATAATATCATTCATGCTCCCTCGTGTACTTTTTTTTTTATAGCCAAATATTTTATTTCGAATCCCATTGTATTAGGTAAATATAAGCTGATTATGAAATAAATCATTTTGTTTAAGTAAAATTGTACTAACTATGTCAGCTACATAATAATACTTATGAGAAACATTTTTGGTACTTATGATACTGAAAATATAATCGAGTGTAAAGATCACTGTAATGAATATAGATTACGTTTCAGATTAATATAATTTACGTTTCACCCGATTTACTTTTATAACTTATTTTAAAAAATTTCTACAATTTTCTATGAGAATAATTATTTTTTGATAATGCATTCAGAAGTACATTGATCAAATGTGTGAAACTTTTTATACAAACTCAGTAATTAGAGTGCATTACAATTCTCTCACTATTCAAAATATTTTAATACCTGCAAAAATCATTTTCACATCATCACAAAAAACTTTTTTTTTAGGAAATTCTAAATATACCCATTATATTTATCGTCATACAGATTTTAGTGAAAAACAGTTTAACGACATCAAAGTCTATTTTCATTTTTTATAAACCTTCATAAGAACCAGGCTGCATTCATGATAATAAATATTATGCATTAAATGTCTCTGAATAATTTCACCGCTATAAAATAGTGATGATAGATCAAAATTTTCAAAAATAAAGCTTCCATTGTTTGCCTAGTTTTTACTACCTACTTCTCAAAATCATTACTAATATATATTTTTATAAAAGTCAAAATATGTCCAATCATCTGAGATTCTGCAAGTATTTTGATATTTGATATAAGGCTGTGTATATTTGATTCTTGAAGTATAAGTATCATGAAGAAACTACATTTCAACTATCTTGAATTTTTTTAATTCAAAATACTACACAGGGCTGTAGATATCTACTACATATTTGTATATAAATAATTGTTAATGATAATTCTTGAAAACAGTCTTCAAATTTTTTATAATGGGATATAACGGTTAAAACCAATAAATTAAAAAAACAAATAAATAAAAAAACACTAAGTAATGTTTTGTGTAAAATTTATTTACAAATTCTTATCTTAAATTAGACAAAATAGCGGGTAACTATATTTTAAGTACTTTAGTAAAAAGGTGTTGGTAAGCATCAATGTAAAGTAAACGTATATTGCTTGCAATTAATTGGTGTCGATATTTTTTTTCTACTATTAAGACCACTTCAAATTTATTTTATAATTTTTGATTGTGATTCCAAAAAACAAGCATAAAATTTAATAAGCCAACTTTATTGCATTTTCATTAAATTTTAGCTCTTCTTTAGCCTCTTCGTGCGTCAGACCAAAGATCATTTTTGTGCTTAATATATGTCTGATTTTTAGGTATCACCAGGATTGTTTCTCGCGTGAATTCACATGTTACATGTTATGATGGGCTACTTATTAACAACAATTGCCAGATTTTTAAAAATTGTCTTTTGAAGTTTAAGTGCCTTTATGATGACCTGGCAAATGTTTTTTTCTTAAAAAAAAATACTGCAGCATTAAGTGGTCAGTAGGTTTATGGTGAATAATTAACAAACGAACAGAATTTTAAGAAGTGGCCAGCATAATTATTATCTGTTGTATTCTTAATAACTATCAGTTCCCACCTAGAAACTGGATATCACTAAAAAAAATACATTGTGTTTTTAAATTGCTTATAAATTATTTTTACCAATGACAGTGTTTAACATAGGCCACTTTCTCTACAAAATCTCTATGAGTTGCGTAAAGTTTCATTTCCCTGTGAATATCCATCCACTTCACACTGGCTGCATCATCACCGGCCACAAGATTAACTTTTCCTATGACGTCGCCTTGTTCATCATGAAAACTGAATACTGTAGTTTCCATCCACGCATTGTCAGTGTTTCGAGGATCGTCCACATAAGTACTGCACACTTCTTCTCCCTTGGCGAAAAAATCTTTTAACTTGATATCCATTTGATGTTTTTCATCTAAAAAATTAAATAGCTTCATTAACATGCTTATTTCTAATACAAAATATTACATTTCAAATTGAAAACTTATATGACAAACTAAACCAGGATCGATGATGAAATTATAACAATTATGACTGTTGGCATTGTTACCAGATCCACATCACGCAGTACATTGTTACTAATGCAGCAATACCTAATAAATATCATGATATAAATGTGTATGCACAGCATTAAATGTCAATTCATACTTTGAGCATCCCATGAGCAATTCTTATATTATTCTTGAAATTTTGTTTAGCTTTGGTATTGTCACATTAATTCTCACCCATTTTTGAAAAGATTTACGTGCACTAGCCAAGTGTGTGCTGGCACCATTAAAAATATCTTTCAAAAATATTTTCTACCATTTCGATCATGTCATTGTATGTATTACATATTGTTTTTGTGACTTTTAGCTACAAGTTCAGCAAAATGAACTACGAAATGTTCATTAATCTGACATTAACTTTTAAAGTCCTTAGAATTAAAATCGAGGACAATATGCCTAATATTATTTCAGATAAGCGGATAAATTTTACAATACCATCCGTCAGTTGAAGTGAATTGGTCGCTTCTTCCATAAACTCTCGAATGACAGTTGTAGAAACATTTTCCCCAGGATCAACCATACCCCCTGGCAGAGCCCACATGCCATTATCTTTACGTTGCACAACCACCAGTTGGAGAATAGGCCTACACAAGTAAATTACTCAAATTAAATACAATACATATATTTATATTCATAGTATAAGTAAGCACACAATTCAGTCAATGTAAAAGTATCATGTATTGAGAATAATTTCTGACAAAATCAGCTTTTTGCTTTATTAAGAATTATATAAAAATAAACAGCAATAGTATACAGTGAATACAAGTAACAATTCAATGCAACAGGCCTAGAATGTACAGAAAACCTTTTTATAACTATTTTATTATTGCCCAGGCTGAAAACAAATATAAGCAGCATTGTACAGTTATTGTTATTATAATATATATATTTTTTATTTTTCAGTGTAAGATATATCTGTGATGATTAATTCAAATGTTTTAAAAATCTAACAGCTTTAAAATAATATAAACTAATAAATTTAACTCACTTTAGAGAAGCTGCATTATTAACAATGTCTCCATTGTTATCTCGTTTCCAACGAGTCACAACCGGATCGCCAGCGTGGTTAGGTCCCCAGCGCCCCAATACTCCACGCCCTTTGATACCCGTACGCCCTGATGGATTCAAAGGAAATCCACCCTCAATAGTATAGTTGCCTTCAAAACTCCTGCGATCCACCAGTCCATCTAAGCTGTGCCACTTGGGATTAAAGTCAGAAGATCCTAAAAAGACAGATCTATTTTAGAAACCAAAAGTGCATGTGCCATTTTTTACAGCAACTTAATTAAACTCTACCTACTAAACCTAAGTTGTCGCATTGATGAGAAATTTATATTTAAATTAATTGGAATTAACAGTACCTCGCTCTATTAGTAAAACAGTTCATTTTAAATTCAATATTAGTTAACATAAAAAAACACCTTTATTATCAAGTAATAGTAAACTTGACTCCCCTGTTTGTATTAAGTTCTTTGGCAAATAATAAACCTTTTTATTCCAGGTATTTACAATCATCATACAATCCTCTACAACTTTAAACAGCCACTAGTCTTATAAACTCGTCATAGATACAAATTACTACCTACATTAAACATTATGTTGTGTTCAAACGTTAATTCCCTCAAACTCTACATGAGGATGAACAACTCTACTATAAAGCTCTACCCTCAAATTTCAAAGCAAGGCATGTCCATGTGTATGGACATGTCGTGCTATCGAAATTATAGCACTCCAATGTGACACCAAAAACTTATTATTTATTCAATGCACATAAAGATATATACTGGGAGATAATTCAGCATGTATATGAATCATCAGCTTATCAATCAACAGTTACATTTTTTTTTTCTCTAAAAGTTTTGAATGACACAAAATATTCAAATGTCTGTGTAACCAACCTATCACTTTATCAGCCCAAGGTTTCCTCTCTATTGATGGCGAGTTATAAACTGGCGGATCATATTCACAGTACGGAACTGTCCATGGAACTCTGTCATCTGAAATCTCAAATCTTTTGATTTGAGATCTGGGATATAGCCCACCGCGACATATAGAATGGATCTTCATCGTCAGTCTCGTTGCTTGCATAAACGTGTCAAATCTGCACCTCGACAAAAAAACATCAGTAAGACACATTGCGATACAAAAACCGCATCTTAAATCTAAAAAAAATTCAAACCATCAAACTTCAATTCGAGGTCTACTTATCGGCGTATTTACTTAAAAAATAATAAAATGAACAGGCAACAGACTGGCATTTGACAGTGACCAATTTTTGTTTACGTCTGTCAAATTACTGTTGACGTCGAGTTGATTCAAAAATTAGATAAATATTTTATCCACGCACCAATATTGTTAGCAATAAGTGACGGTACTTAAGTCAATTATGTAGACAAATATCGGTAGTAATTAAGATTGATTGTATAAATAAAAAAAATCACAGCACGCGGGCAACGTACTTCCCCCGATGAGAAGTTAACTTTTCTGCTTTTCATTTGAATTTGACATCAATGTAAATGCTGCCAGCCTAAAAAAATATTTCACAAAAATATTTTTTTTTGTTGTGAATGAGTTTTTTTACATAATAATTAAACGCAAGCTGTTAAATATTCTAAATTAAATAATTTAAGAGTCTTCAGATTTATTTCTACCGAACTAAGCATCCAAAACTCTACAAATTAATCACTGTTCTTTATAATTATAACCATCAATTAAAAGCATTTTTGAGTAACTGCTGTAGATTACAGTATGTATGTATGTTTCAAATATATAAATTTTTATTTTAAAATATTGCAGGTTGTAAATCAATTGGTTTTAGGCGTGGCTTATAATAAATGTAACAATACATCTTTGCAGAGCCGCGGAGAAAGCCGCGGAAACCACCGCTGCGCTATCGCGGATCCTGTGAACGTGCAGGGTCCGCAGCAACAGAAGCGGAAGCTGCTCGCTAGTGTGGCCCAATCTCAGATGCTCTTCGGTGCCGAAGTCTGGGCGCCGAGCATGCAGATGGCACACTATCGGAGCATGCTAGGAAGTGTGCAGCGGCGTGCGGCGCTCCGCGTCATATGCGGATACCGCACGGTATCGGCCGATGCGGCGCTCGTGCTCGCGGGGATTCCGCCCATCGACCTTCTTGCAGAGGAACGAAAGGCCATCTTCGAGGACGCCGACGATCGCGACACCGCGCGCGCGAACGCGAGGGCAACGACCGTGCGCAAGTGGCAGGATCGCTGGAGCGAGTCACTTAAGGGGCGATGGACGCAGCGGTTGATCCCGGTCCTCGCCCCTTGGATCTACCGCGCCCACGATCAGGTCACCTACCGGCTGACCCAACTTCTCACCGGGCACGGCTGCCTCGGCAGCTACCTGGTGAGGATAGGCCGGTCGGCGAGCGCACGTTGCACGCTCTGCGACGACGACGTCGATGACGCAGAGCACGCGCTCTTCAAGTGCTGCGCCACTGAATCGGAGAGATGGCGACTGCGTTGCAGAGCTGGCATCACGTGGACGGTAGAGGGATTAGTCCCGTCCATGTTGGAACGCAAGACAGCCTGGGACGCAGTCACGGACTTCTGCGAGAAGGTCCAGCGCAAGAAAGAAGAACTGGAGAGGACTCGACAAGTGAGCCCCTCCCAACCGCCGTGACCAAGCCTCCGTCTTCATGACTCGCCCCCCTCTACAGGAAGCATGAAGACGGAAGATCCTTTAATTATATATAGATTAACTATGACTATGTGTAATATGCTGCCTCTTCCCCCTTTACAGGAACGCAGGATATGAAGAAGAAATGCCTGCGGGGATCCTCCCCGCAGGAAAAGATGCTTTCTTCCAGCTTTTTATTGTTTTAATGTATTTTTTTTTTAATTTGAAAGGCTGTACGAGGGAGAATAAAAGAGACACCCCCGTAGCCTAGAGAAATTAAATATGAGAACCTAGATACGGGGGGGGGGGGGAAAAAAAAAAAAAAAAAACAATACATCTTTACAACAAATTATTGTTGATGGTATTTGTAAATGTTTATTTCTTTGTTTGCGTTACCTTTTTAAGATATGTCTTATTTAGGTTGTTTTGTAATATTCATATATACAGCAAAGCACATACAGCAGACTTCATAGGCCAGCCACAACAGCAATTCCCTCAATTAACTTGCTTACTCGCTTATTTTCTATTGCGACTTCTATAAAAATAGAAGAGTAATTCTCTTCATTAAACTATCCATTGTAATAACAAATAAAAGCTCATAATTACAACAAAACAAAATTGTAAATTCTTAAATATTATTTATTTTGTTAATTACAGTTTTATATATATTTACAATAGGATGAAATTTTACTAGGTCGTTTTAGAGCATCAATTCTTTCCTCTGGAAACGATTTGTTAATATTTCTTCCTATTTATGCAGTGCACCGCCTTATGATTATTTTAAATCTTTCAAAGGATTAATATCTAACAACAAATGTTACAGATAAGTTACAATGCGTCCAATGTTATGTTTAAAACCATCTTAGGCTACTTATTTAAAAAAGATATATTTACTAATAGAATACTATATTTCAATTTCATACGACTAATAATTGTAAAATTGTACATGCTAAAGCCTGTTTATTGGCGTTGTTTGTTTGCTAATTGTTTTAAAATTGAAAATAGGATAAAAGTTACAGGGAAACAAATTAGCTGAATAATCTATTTAAAAAAATCATTTCAATTGGATCACATAAGTATTTATTTTTAAAATATTGTGTTTAATCAATTTATAAAAAAGAATTGAAATAATAAGCTGAAATAATATTTATAATAGTTGTACTGAAGTAGGTGAACTGGTATAAACTCAATGTTTACTTTCTTTTCCGCCCAACTCTGCCTGCTGGTTTTTTAAATAATTCTTTCTTCTGTGTTTGTCTTTTAGTAAGATCTAAGTCCTCCTCGTCTAAAATTATAATAAAAAAAATTATAATTCACAATCTAAAAAATGTTAAGATTATAAATAGAGGAAAAAATAACAATTTACCAGATTCATCAGAATCATTTGTTTTCTTGGAATAGACAGGTGGGGCACGTTTTCGAGTAGAGGCACGGTTGCCATCTTCTTTGGGTTTGTTTTTAACTGGAGTGTGATCCTAAAAATATTACTTGAATTAATTATTACCTCGCATAAATTTAATACTCTACTACATTATGAAAGTTGTAAGATTTTAAATGATAAAGCTAAAACAATATCTGCACCTCAAACTCATCTGCACTGTCATCGCTATTGTCACTATTGGAATGGCGAGGACGTCTTCTTCGGTTAGAGGTCTTCTTCTTAGGTTGGTCGGCACTATCTTCCGAAGTTGGGTTATCTCCTACACCTGGTACGGCTCCAGATTCCTGAACTGCAAAACATTCTTCAATCTTGTCGCTCAATTCACTTACCACAGCCTAAAATTCAAAATGAACATTTGTTAATGTGAAAATTATCGAAGAATAAAACAAAGAAATTCCTGAGCTCACCTTAAGATCAACCTTAGCCATCTTATTTGTATTGTTGATGATGATTTTGAAGCAATCATACACTTCCTTGCTAAATAGTTTATCCTTATAGCAATCCATATTTTCAATAAGTTTCTTTATAGAGCGTTCATTATAATTAAAAAGCGATAAGCAAAAGGCAAGATCGCGCCATTGTCTTTCATTGTTAGATAATTTGAAACGAAGACAGAGTTTTTCAACCAAAGCTTCCATTTGCTTATCTTTTTGAATAAGTGACATTACATACCTGTAAAAATACAAAAAATTTTATGATATATTTTGAGAAGACTCTTTAATGCAAACTCACTCATTCTGTAAATTTCACATACTTAAGGATGATTCTGAAATGGTCTTCAGGTAATTTTAATTCAGGGTCGCTTAACCTTGAAATGATATCAGGTATAATATTGTAGAGGGAGTTGCCTTTCTGACTGAGCTGCTTGAAAAAAAGCCTGGCCATGGTGCGAGTGGAAGGGTCATCATCCACGCAGCAACGGGCCAGAGTAGCGACCTGTCCGCGCACGCGGACCATCTCGTGCAAAATTAGGTATGAGAGCATCTTTACTGTGCACTGCCGAACCTGAACACAGGAGTCCTCAAGCCTGCACAAAAAGTCAGATCTGTTTTTAAGCTCTTGAACACCATAACAATTAATAAAAGTTAATAAAAGAGAAACTGAAGTTATTAAATACCTCTCGTAGATGTAGTGTGTCCATGGTTGAATGACATTAGGAAAACGTAATGTAAGGTCGGCGAGAGTAATAACAATATTGCTGCTCATACCACTGCAAGATGAATTCTTTAACATTGTCATTAAGAGTTGCATGTTATCTTCACAAAAAGTAGAAGAGACGAGCATAAATCTGTAATAATTCAATGAATCTTTAAAATCTTCCCATAAAAACTAATGCTCAAATTAAAATTTCAATATGACAAAATAACACTACACTGGTAATATGTTCAATTAACAATAAAAAAAATCATTGCCTAGCGAGAGTTAAACAAGCGGCTGCTCGGAGTCTTGGCGGTGTGGAAGCATTGGTAGCCAAAAGAGCCCTAAGAAAAGGCCCAGTGCGCGCCAGCAGTCCAGCGCACTCCTCTGAACGCTGCGCATCTCCAATGCCTCCCACCACCTCCGTCTCACACACGCTCCGCACAAGTTCTGCATCTGCATCGTTAGCCACAGCGCCTTCGAGTTCCTCTTCATCGTCAACTTCTGTATTTGTTGATGCCATATCCTATTATATTTCAAATATAGTATACATATAAATTAATGTAAAACTGGATGAAGAATGAAAAATACAAGATAATGAGGATATAATCTATGCATATTTACCACAACGCTGTTGTTTTGTGCACGACGCCTACTGGAAGCACTGGCAGAACTGGAGTTGAGGGTTTGCAACTCAGCAAGACGACCCTTACTAAGTGGAAGTCCTACATTTTTATTACCGGCAACTTTTCTCTGTTCGCGAATCTGATAAGATTATTTGTCTATTAAATACTTAAAATAATATAATAAATAAATATTTATGGCAGAAGAACTAAGCTATTACTCACATCATTTCTCCTACGAAGTTCCCCATAAACTGTAACATCAAGGTAGATGAGTTGCTGCAGTGCAATCTGACCGAGCAACACCACGAGTCTACTGAGATACTCTTCGGGGTAAGAAGCTATGTCGCCTTCGACAGAACCATACTTAGATTCCAATCGCTCAGTTATATCTTGTAATAATTTGATACACATCAAATCGGGAGTTTCACACAAAACATATATGACATCGATAGAATTGGTTCCTAATGCTTCAAACATATTCATGGTGAAGAAAGTATCTTTCAATTTTTCCAATAGACAATTGAGTAGTGGACTTTCCATTGGCATTCTGTTTTGTAACTGGCCCAAAGTGAGAAGCATCTGAGTGGATAAAAGTCTAATCTTATAGCTTCCTTCAAGACCAACATTCTGGATCACTTCTATGTTCGCTGAAGCTATGGATGGCTTCGCTTTTGCCAACATTACAAGCAAGCTAAGAGCTGCGTAACTATCTTCATCATTAGCATCTCCATGCTTTTTGGCAAACATTTCCCATAAAACCTGCAAAAATATAAGCATAATTCTGTTTAATCAAACAATAGAAACCAACGTACGTTTCAATTGTGTGAAGGTCTTGTTTAAGATAAATACCTGTATAAGTGGAGGTCCCACCTCCCCAGCATGCAGCCAACGTGCCAACAGAGCCTGGAGAGCAGCGGCGTGTCCACGGTTAGTGGCTCGCACCAGCTGCACTAGCCGTGTCGCCACCGCTGCTGCTCGCATACGCTCATTGCTCACTTCAATTGAGAGATACATCTGACGATATGCTTTTTCTACAGCATCACGCTTTTCCTACATTTGAAAGACAACATTAGTGAATCGGAAAATAGATATTCAATAAAATATTAGTGATATAAAAATTTTTGGATAACTTAAAAGTAGTTTTTTTTAATTAGAAAAATTATACCTGATCTGGAGACCAAACCAGTTGCAGCATTCCCATAATTCCAATTTTGGCTGTTTCGATGTTAAAACTATGAGCTGTAGTGAAAAAGTCTATCGCCTCAAAAATGTCGGTAGCTTGCTTGGACATCAGCAATGTGTACACCAGAGGTATAGCTTGCTGAACCAACTGAATGAATGAGACAGATTCTTCTAAAAATCCACACAAAACCTCCTTTTCGTTAATAGATTTAATGATTTCAGCGTCTTCTTCATTAGAGAGTTCTGAATTTGGGGTAACAAATACGTTGCGCAACAATGCTACAAAGTATGCCAACTGGAATGAAAATGACCAAAAATAAGAATAAAATAATTTTTTTATATGTGTTTTACTACATAATTATGTATGTTTTTTTTATGTTAATAATTACCTGGTCTTTTTTATCCATTTGGCTGCGGAGTAACTTGGCTTGAGGATATGCACGTTCAGCATGACGAATAACAACAAAAGCATCATAATACCTACGCTCATTCAAACATTTGTGAATAGTTGCATAAGCATCATTCACACTTCCTTGTGACAGTGGAGGGTCATCCTGTGTAGGTTGATCAATTTTACTCTCAATCACTTCGGTCAACTCATCCTTAAACTCGTTCCAAACTTTTTCTTGTTGTGGGTCAGATTTAGGATTCAATTTGTGGTGTAATTCTTCCAGTATTTTCTTTTCAATGTTCAATTGTTCTTGGCGAACTTTGAGATCTAATTCCCCTGCGAATGGATTATGCTCAATGAACACCTAAAAGAGATATTTACATAGTAAATAAAATATGTTCCACAGTTTATATGGAAAATTAAATACTAATTATTTACAGATACTTTTACTCTGCTTTAAGCTACCATGTTTTGTGACAAATTTTGACTTAAAATTTAGTCAGTAATAATTCTCTTAAAAAGTGACTGACTACCTTTAAAAGCTGTACAGCATTCTTTCTAACAAGTGTGGCTCGATCTTGCAAGCGTCCAATAGCACGTACCAGGACACGGTGTTGACGAGTGATCGGTACACAACCTTCACGTTGAAGTCGACCCCAATATTGCAATGCCTAAAATTATTTTAATTAAAGTTTTAAATAATATACATTTATACGAATTTGTTAACTAAATATATTGATATTTCAACTAACCTTAGATCGGACATAGGCAGACATGTCATGCAGATGTTCCTCAAGGTCATCGAGAAACTCGTCTCGCATGACTTTTCGTTCATCTGACAACCCTTCTCCCTTTAACTCTCGGCATAAAATCTCACACATCATACCCAAGACGCTACAACGCAGCGGATAGCACTGTAAAAATATTTATAGCAATACACAACTATTGATTTTTTAAATATTATTTAGCTGCAAAATTCTTGAAATTATAATAAGAATCGATCATGCATACCTCATCATTGTCGAGATGCAAGCGCATGGCCTGAGCAGCAGGGATCATGTGCCCCGGCAGTAATTGCGTAAGCTCACCCAGCAGCTGTGCGCAATGGCGCTGTGCAGCACCTTCACCTGCAGCACCCTCTACTGCACAACTGCCGCCTCCATCCCCACCCAGCACCTCCCCTAACTCACGCACAAGCCTTGCCACAAGACCAGTTAAAGCCCAGCCAGTCACAAGCTGTGCCACACCAGCGCATACTGGCGATACCGCATGTTCATACAGTTGCACAATCTACTCAAACAAAAATAAAATACTAATTTTACTTGATATTCTCGTACTCCCAATTTTACTTCATGGTTAAAGACATTTATATAAACACATACCTGTACTAATTTAATAGTACATGATATACCATGGTTGTATTTTTTGTTGAGGATTCCCAAAAGTTGGAACACAGTCTCTCGGGTTGTTTTATTTTTTATGGAAAGGTTCTCTATGGCTCGGTAACATGGTTGAGATACCATACTGAAAAAAGATAAATAATATTTATTGCCAATAAGACTTTCAATAAGAACAAGTGAAACTAAACGACCAAGCAAAAAACTAACTCAACAAAAGTGTCATCAGCAAGAGGTGGATCCCAAAGTCGGTGAAGAGAGAGCTGCAATAGATTGTAAATAACATCCAATGCCGAACGACGCTCACCCTCCTTCCATTCTCTTTCCTTGTCTCCTTCATTTGTTGCCGCCGCCTTGCGACCTCGCTTGAAAATCGCCAAAGAAGCAGCCATCTAAAATTATAAATATTTAAATATGCAGCAATGCAGTTAAAACAGAATATGAAACTTTGTTAACCGTCCAGTGATAATATAGCTTAGTATGTAATATATCAAACTGTCTAATATCTATCATTAAACTGAAAAGATACCTCAGCTTGCAATTTGGAATCCTTAACTTTCATAAGACTAGTATGGAGGTAAAGAAGCATTTTAAGACAATTGAGATTATGCTCCCTAGTTTCTGAAGCCAGCTCCTTCTCTTGGAACACCTCTTCCAGATGACCACACATCTGTTGACAAGCTCTCTCAACATATTCAAATCCTGTAATGTATAAAAATATAAATAAATAACAAATATTGACAGTAGTTCAAAATTTAACGAAAAGGTTTTATATTTATAATACAGAAATATATAAAAACGGATAGTTGACTAATTTAATTATAATTGTCAATCGCTTGAGTAAATACCTACCTTTGTTTATAAGTACCCACTCAAGTTTACTTCCATGAATAATAAGCGAGTAATATGTGTCAAAATGTTCGAAGATAAATTCCACTCCGTTTCGATTGTACGCCTGAACTCCTTCTGCAACGAAACTTTTGAGTAATGCAATTTTACACGAGATAGAAGTTACAAAAATAATGTTATTAAACTTTTAAAAAACCTTGTAGTTTTGTCGTCAAGATTCGTTGCGGAATTACTTCTTCGACGTGATATTGTCCAATTTGTGAAACTAGAAGTTCGTCATGTTGAACAGGGATAATAAATTCAAATTCAGTCATTATGATTGGCGTACTACAGAAAGCTAGAAAAAAATACTAAACATCTCAACACTAACCGCGTACTTTCCGTTGACGTTTTCAAACCAAGACTTTGAGTAACCATAGACTATATTCTCTGCCAAATACCAAAAAATAAGGCTCGTAGATCCCGTTGCTTACCAGCCAGCAAAAACTAGAATGAAATGCTTAATTTTTCAAATTCATCTTCTTTTGTTTTGATAACCACAAGGAATAATAATTTCAAACATTCTTCTGTAAACGAAGGCTTTTTATAATATTTTCAATGTTTTAAATGCTTATTGGTTAAACTAAAAACTATTGAAAATCTATTTATCAAAACAACGGAGATAAAATGTCAATTTGCTTTTTTAATAATTAGTTAGATTTTCAGACGCAAAGTTCCATGTTTACGTATTTATGCAAACAAGACAATGCTTGAATATTTCTATGTTTTTGTTAGATAAATAAATCTGCTATTATGATAAAATTGTATGCTCGTCTCAATAAACAAATAAAAAAGTTAACACTTGCAAATAATTTAAAAAAACATATTTTTATGGAATCTTCTAAAGTTCTTTTGTCTACTCTAAGCGATCATACTTTTTTGGGCAAAAAAATTAATCAATAAGATCAATTCGAAAGATCGTTTCCATTGTAACATTACTCTATGGTTGTATTTTTTCTTTACTTGCACCACTAGACTCTGGATAAATGACATACAAGTGTTTTGATAATATTAACTAAAGGCACTGCACTAAACCATACATAAATAAAATAAAATAATTCTCATATGAAATAGTAAACAATATGATGTTTTGTTATTAATATAAAGCGTATTTCTGTTAAGTGAAAGGCACATATAATTTATAAAACTTATATACAACCACCTGTATTGCACACTTACTAATCCTTGTTTTTTTTTTTTTTATTATATTTTTATATTATTAAGCGCAATTTATGTCAATGAAAATAACAAATTATAAAAAAATGTTTTGCTATCCATAAACAATATCATTTCTTTAATTTTAATGTTTATAATATTTATAGCAGATTTATTTTATAACTTTTTCCTTTTGAGTTTGTATCAACATTTTTGTCAACATCTATAAGTTTCACTTGTGATGCGCAATTTTTCATGTAATTCATATCTTTAAATTGTCTCTTGTTAATATGAAACAAATAAAATATTGCGTGCACCAAATAATAAATATCACTGTGTTTTGTTTTTTTATTTGGATCAATGTAGTTGAATCGTTTCAAAATTTATGTGCCAAAAAAGACATTGATTGCAGACACGAGGTATTTGTCTTCATATTCAATTATGCCTGTTATATGTATTGTTTATAATATAAAAGAAATTTGTTTTAATTACAGCTTTGGGGTGAAAAACCATCTGAGGGACGCAACTGTACAGTTAGATACTATCCCACTGATAGTGAACTATGTCATAATTTTTCTATTCAACCTACTAAAGAAAAAAATATAGAGCAGAATCTTGGGGATGTATTCATGAAGGCAAATTTGAGGTCTTTTCGAAGTAATCAAAGTAGTTATGTTGACAATTCTACAATAATGAATATTACCTTCTCAAACACGAAATGGAAATGTAAGTTAATTTTTGTTTATTTAAAGTTTCTAATTAATCAAATGTATAATATTTACCTATCAATTTATACATGGGATATTAGGTGAATTAAGTTAATCTTGAATTATCATTTCTACTGTAAGATAATGAAGTTGTCGCAAAAATATTTGCTGTAATATAGCATATTTCATCTTAGAAATAAACCAAATATTTTAAAGGAAAACCTATAAATATTAATAATAACTCAAATAAGATCATTCATAGAACAGAGCAATGATTACTTATTAATAAGTCTGAATTAATAAAACTTACATTTTCTCAATTAAATCACACATAGTTAAATACCAAAAAAAAAATTGTGTGCAATATATGTAACATATTTGATAGTTAAATAACAATGCCCATTATAAATTAGCTATTCAAATATGGCTATTATTACTGTAAATAAAACTTAATACTTTTCTTCTAGATTTACAATTCAGATTCAAGTTGATAGGTAATAATGAGACCCAAAAATATTTCAAGAATCATTGTCGTGATATTGTTATAAAAGATGGATCAAGTGAAATCTCCAAAGTGTCGTTATTTAACTATGATTGTTTTTGGTCTTATCAGACCTGCAGTTATGAAAACCACACTTATATCTTTGAGTTCAAAGCGGAAAATGACCATGAATATCTATACAGAAAATATTTTTTTGTTATTCCATCATCAAAAAGCATTGGTAACATATATTTGGTTTTTTTAAAAAACAATTTTTTTTCCAAATCATAAACATTATAAAATTCATAATTTTATTTATATTTTTAGAACCTTTCCCGTCTACAGAGAAATGGCACCCTTTCTTTTATTTAGATATAACGGACAAGACTTCTGTACCCATTCACATCGTACCTCACAGTCAAATTTTAGTTGATAACTATACATTGAATATTTGCTTTAAAAAACTTCAAATGGAACCTGTGACTTGCACCAATTATACAATAAATGCAAACGACCTCAGTGAAATCATACATTCTTATACATTTAAAGAATCAGGAACGTATGCATTTAATCTATATACGACAAGCCAGAACTGTACTAATAATATGTGCACTATGGCCAGGGGTCCAGAAATTACATTTGGTGAGTTAGTGCTCAAATTAGTCTCAAAGATGGAATTGAATATAAACTAAAAAAATTCTCTCTAACTTGTACTATTTTTCTATGCATGATCTATGCGTAAAAGACATAGACATAAGATAAGAAATTAATGTTTGTCTATAAACTCGCTTGCATCCTTGATCTATTGATTACTTAAAAATGATTAACAAAACATTTACCATTCCAATAATTCAGTAATTTTTCTTAATTTTAGATAACAATGATGAAGAAAAATTTTTGACAATTTTGATAATATGTATGGTATCACTGCTATTGACTATTTTATTTCTGGGAACTCTACTTTGGATGTATATGAGAAGTAAGTAAATATTTTCATATTACAAGAACTCAAATTTATAAATTATCTAGTCTCACCCTATGTAGATACATAATATTTAGTTTTGAAGAATTTTATTTTTAAATTTGCTTGCATAGAAATTTTCCACCTAAAATATATAAATGTATATATATATATAGATATATAGATATATAGATATAGCTTAAAATATATTCAAATACTTCATTTATAAACTTTCAGTTAAAAAAATACAAAAAAGACACCTCAGTATTGTCCTAATCAACCCTCCGTGTAGCGTAAAGGACAAACAAATGATTACCCATCTTTGCAATTATCTACAAAATGAATTAAATATACGCATAGAAACACAAATGGACATTTTGTCAACTCAACATCATGATCCATTTTTATGGTTTGAGGAGGTATACGAGAGAGCCAACATCGTACTGAATGTTAATGTACCAGAGCCTGACGCTGGATATATATCTGAAGACGTTTTCCAAGATATGGACAAAATTCTAATGAAAGTATTTCCAAACCACATAAGTAATGACACGAAAAGAATTGTTAATTTGTATTTTGATCATAACAAAGACGAAGACAAAGTGTGCGATCGTACAAAATTCATCAAAAAATTCTACATAAAAAGCCAGGTGTATGAATTTCTTTACTACATTCTGCAATATAATTATTTTGATAGGTATATTCATCATCTTCCAAATTTCAACCCTAAAATTAGGAACAATGAGCTCTGATTACGATTTTAGCAAAATATTTTTTTTTTCTATATATTTTTTTGTTTTGCATTACCATCGATAAACATAAATAAGAATAAAAATCTACAATTTAATAAAATACTACAACTTTTATAGTTATTATTGGTGCAATATTTCTTTTTATCTATGCACTAAGGTTTGTGATCAAATAATATGAATTAAAAATATTTCTAGTCAGGTTTTGCAAATCGATGACTTATGTTGTCACAAAGCTTGATGCAATTACAAACTTGAACAAAGCCCAACACTAAGATCAAATGACTTAAATCAAGGGTGAGCAACCTTTTTGATCAAAGGGCCAATTTAAATTTAAATTTTTTTTGGCGGGCCGCACATAAAGTAACACTTATTTATAATTTACAAAACTTTATTTATAATAAACATTAGAATAAAAAAATATAAAATTTTAAAAAAAGTAAAGATTTTATATACAAATTTTAATGCAAAATAAAAACAAACAAGAAAAGAACAGAAAAACGAATTTACTTGAAATTTTTAATGAGAAATTTGGCACTGTTTTTTCGATACAAGCTGATCTATATCAACCGGAATTGATGAGGTAGCTACATGTACAAAGCTTTATAGTCGTGCATCACTCAGTCTTGATCGGAGGTCATTTTTGATAAATTTCATGGTAGAAAACAATTGTTCGCAAACATACGTACTTCCGAACAGAGACATCATTTGTTTTGCATTTTTTCTCAAAAGCGGAAATTTCTCAGGGCTCACATAAAATTTTTGATGTTTATGAAAAAAAAAAAAAATTATATCGGTATTATTTTACATGTCAATCACTTACATTTGAAAGTCTTCGGGAACTGTATTCACATCTATATTAAATGGCGAGGAAAACATTTTCATGGAAACCGCTGTCTCCTCAGCTTTGAACATTTGGAATCGTAATTGAAATTCGTTGATTAAAATGTCTATATGTTGTGCATATTTTTGAGAAGAAGTAACGTTTTCTTTTTCTAAATGTGGAAAGTGAGACACATTATTCTGCAAAAGATGCTGTTTCCACAATTTTAATTTGCGCTCAAAGCCCTGAATTTTATCATACAAATTGTGAATAAACTGTCCTTTGCCTTGAAGTTCCACATTAAGATCGTTGAGATGCTGAGTCATGTCGATAAGAAACCCAAAATTGCACATCCATTCTTTATTACCAAAATGAGGAAAGGCATATCTCTTCATATCCAAGAACAATTGTATTTCGCTTTTTAAGTTGTATACTCTTTTTTAGCATTGCACCTCTACTAAGCCAACGTACTTCGGTATTAAAAATCACGTCGCCATATTCACGGTGATTTAACGCGCGCGACTTTATAAAATTGATTACTTTAATTATTGGTATTGTGACATTTGGCAAACTCAATATTTTCGCACACAAATTTTCCTGGTGAATTATGCAGTGGTTAACGAATATTTCCCTTCCTGTGACCTTCTTAATGTCTTGAAATAGCCTTCCCGATACTCCTACCTCCACGCTTGACATTGCTCGTGCTCCATCTGTCGATATACCAATAATTTTTTCTAATGAAATTGAAACATTTTCCAACACAGACATTAGTTCATCGTACAAGTCTTTGCCAGTTGTAGTCCCTTGCATTGAAATCAGTGAACACAATTCTTCGGTAATATTAAATTTGGTGTCAATACCACGTAAAAATATAGCCAGTTGTGCTGTATCGCTAATATCGCAACTCTCATCAAGTGCCAAAGAACAGTATTCGAATTTTGCAATGCGTTCTCGAAGCGTTGTTGCTATGTTCTCGGACAAGTCTTCAATTCTCCTTGCAATGGTGAATCTTGATAAACTAATGTTTGAAATAATATTTATTTTATCAGGAAATGCTATGTCAGACATTCTTTTATCATTTCTCATAATTAATTTTATAACAATCTATTGATGGGAGAAAGTCGATAAAATAAATTCAATTTTAAAAATGCTTGGCGGGCCGCATAAACATATTAATCGGGCCGCATGCGGCCCTCGGGCCGCGGGTTGCTCATCCCTGACTTAAATAATATATTTTGTTTGTTTTGGTGTATATTTATTTAGTGGAATAATTTTTTTGTTACTTTTTAAAATATAGTCTAACCCTTTTGCTTTATTTTTTACACTGTTGCTCCCAGAGTCTCAATACTCCTGTTTATTTGTTTTTTTTTTTTTATATAAATACATTTAAACAACACCAGTCATAACATAAATCACCTTGGAGCTTTGAATGATCTCATTTTGTAAAAACTTCTGTAAGAATCTCCAGCAATGACATTTTACGTGAATTTTTTTTTTATTCTATATTAATTTTTAGTATTGACTGAGATTTATTTTTGTTAAATTTTATAAGTCTATATCATAAAATGTTATTTAGTAAATTGATAAATCAAATATTATCCAAAAAATGTACTATTTTTTTCAATTCAATTGCAATCATAAAAATATGTTATAAATAAACGTATACGTACTTAACAGAATAAACCTTATAAATAATTTGTTACATATAACAATATCAATGAATATTATTATCACCTATAGGCTATGTATATAGCCCCATAGGCTGGAAAAACTACAAAAATGCTAAAAACTTACTGTTTATTTATGCAAAGATATTATAAAGCAATCAATGCTTTATTGGCTGTGTGGACTGTAAAATGTAAATAATATTCAATTAGGTATAATGTAATTAGTAAACAATTTGTACCTTTTATACATACAAAGACAGATGTTTAGTTTTATCACAATATGTTTTTAGACACTAAATAATACAAAAACTAACAGTTTGTAATTTGTTTTTATTGTTTTTTTTTAATAAACATATTTAACAATATAAAAATAAACATTTTAATAGTTAACAATAACATTACCTATTTTAAAACCTAATTCATAACTCATGAGTGTATCTTGCCAAACATATATTTTTGCTAATGAAATTGTACAATATAGTCTATCATAGCCGGAGATATCATAGTCTGACCACACGTCGTGTTGTGGCTATCTGCTGCACATAGGTACATCCATTCATACCACAGATAAAAACATAGATTGTTACAACCTGCCCTGCGGTCAGTCGGCTTGCAAGGTGGTCTCACAATCAGCCATATGCAAGTTTTTGTTACTGATGGAAAAGTGGACAATATTTCGAGCAGTTGTAATAAGTGAATTTGTAGCATTCACCAAGTCTCTGGGGCTAGCTGAGTGACTGGCTGACAACTGTTTTTTTTCATACAAATATTATCGTAAAAAATACAATAATAATTATAAGGATTAAAAATATTATACATGCAAATAGAAAATAAGCAAGATGGCTGATGGGCGAGATGTTTGTCTATTTTAAATGTAAAAATACATAGTTATTAATATAAGATAAACACTTAATATTAACTTTTATAAATACAGACAAAATTTAAAAAGTGTTTATTTACATTTAAACATATTGAAACATATTAAACACATTAAAACATTGGAAAATGTGTGTAGGAACATTATAAATACAAACAAGAAAATATTTTTACACTTCTTATTTTTTATAATTTATACAAATTGGACTACTGATACCGATCTAATATCATTCAACTGTAGGACCTGCTGATACCGAAGAAGCAAAGATCTGTTGAAGAATCTGTGGCAGAGTTGACACATCCATACACATGAAAGCTCTTCCAACTGGCAACTGCCGCAGCAATCTGTATTTTCATATATTAAAAGTTACATTAGTCGTATAAAAAAATAGTTTTGCCAAATACAATAATGATTTTCTAATTTCATGAAATTAGAAATTTTCTAATTTATCCTCAACATGCAAAATATTATTTAATTGTAATCTGATCGAATACTTACGTATCAGCTTGATCACCTAAACTGCCAATAAAAATTGCATGCGCCCTCACTTGCGGATGTGCTGTAAGAGCATCAGCAAGCCGCGATGCCGGCACACCATACCGTGACAGGTTAGCATCTGAGAGGACCACTAAGATTCCCTCATCCAGCTCTTGGCCAGCTGTCAACCTGTCCCCCAAATTGCGCACGGCACGCTCCACTGCTGGCACAGTGTTATCTCCAGACCAGCAGAATTGCGAATGCGCATGCATTGTTCGAATAACCTAGAAAAAATATATAGATACAATTATTATTAATATTAGTAGTAAAATATATATGCTTATGATTTTCTTTTTGTTTTGGATGCAAATCTTGTAAAATTTTGCTGTACCTGCAGTCGTTGCTTTTCATTCTCAGGTGGTTGCTCTGATGACACGAGGTGAAGCTCGTCAGTTTCCCCAGAATGACCCCAGATGTCATATTTAAGCCTAGACTCAAATCCTCGCAGTGCCTCCATTACTAAAACAACTGCTTCTAGTGAGCGTTCCAATCTACCATCAAATGAGTTAAACCTGTACATGCTACCGGATACATCTACCAAAAGCCGCAGAAGTTTAGGTTTCTCTAGAGGAGATCCTGGTGGAGGAGTGTTATCTACGCGGCGTCTATAAATTGCTTCTTCTCCAGTCAAGCCTAAAAAAATACTTAGAAATTTTTATTCTGAAAATTTTATGGCAACTATTTTTTTACAAGGGGACGTGATGACCTTCAATAATCTTTGTGTCATCAAGATCGCCAGATGTTTGGTGACGAGCCCACTGCCTCTCCACTGCTCGGGCCTGAAGAGCTCCGAGTACTCCTCGCAAGGCACCCACCTGTTCAAATATATATAAACATTAAAATTATTATTACGGCAATATTCTAAGAATATTTTTCAAAACTAAAAAAATAAGTTTCCTACCTGAGTACGTACTGCACCCAGATATTGCTCATACAGTTTAGCATCATATTCGCTCATCCTTATTTCCTTCAATCGTTCTTCAAATGCTTTTCTATTCATTTCTCGAGCTGCCTTTTTTATATGTTCAGGTACATCATCCTTTTCTGCATCAGATAACTAAAAATTTCATCGTAATAAAATATTTATTTTGTAATTACCTCTTTTTAAAAACATATAAGTATATATTTACTGAAAAATTACTTGATGAACATTGTGACCGGCATCTAAACGATACGGTCCGCCTTTTCCTCCTAGTCCAGCAGTATCCCTTCCTCCAGTGCCCCCTGCCCAAGTATTTCCTCCAACGTGGGGATCTCCCTTTGGATCCTCTTTGCCATGCTTTGGACCCGATACGTCTTTGCCACTTTTACTGTCTATTGTCAATTGTAGCTTCTTGTTAGCTAGAGGGTCACGACCTCTGAGTATACCTGCTGCAGGTAGACCGCTGTCGTCCAATACTTTCAGAAGAGTGTCTCCAACCTCTTCGCTGTACCGATCAAAGTCGAAAACATTACTGATAGCACTTGCAAGATCTTCTGATGGATATTTCTAAAATTAAACAAGTACATATGCTATTTACAAACTGTTTATAATTTAACACATAAAAATTTGCATAATTTAAAATTAATGTTGAAATGTAACCTGTAGATGTTTGACTATGTTCACAACCTCTCTAGTGGAATACGGATAAGTAACTAAGCCCTGATCTGCCATACTGCGAAGAGTGGCAAAAGCTTTCACTAGCTTTTCCACTATTTCAAGAGGAACATTAGGTCCATAATGACGTAACAATGAAAGTTCAGATTCTTTTGATGGATTATCAACTGCATGACAAGAAAACAAATCACCTAAAATTAAAACACAAAATCATTTGATAAATTTAAAAAAAAAACATTACATCCTTAAATTATTTCACTAATATCTGCCTTACCTAAAGAAGCAAAGAAATCATTTCCTAAGAATGGAAACCCAGGTCTATTAGCCAAAACAATCATTCTGAATTCTTCGTGCAAGGGTATCAACACACTATCCTTGTATCCAGAAGTGTTTAACAAATGTTTAGGAACAATTCTTCTGCCATCGCTTAATATCATCTCTCCGTTTTCCACAAGAGTTTTTAAAATACAAGTCACATGTGTTGGTGCCTTATCGGCTTCATCCACCACTAATACGTGGCCATATTTAGCTGCATTCACAAGTGGCGAGTCTTCATAGACAACTAAGCCATTTTTTACTGTTGGCTGAACAGTCAAGGATTGGACAGTAGTGTCTCTGTGTAACTGAATGTATTCTCTTGGTCGGTTAAGAAGTTGCAACAGCCTATCGGCTATTTTATTTTTTCCAACACCTTGATTACCTACAAGTAGCAGATGATTACCCAGCATAAAATCTTGGAGCAACCATTCCAATAGCTCAATATGCTGAGGCACGTCGTAGAATAAAATATCAGGAACTTTTGTCACTGCATCAGTTTTGAAAACCGGAACGCTAGTTTTGCCGATAGTTAAAATTTCATTTTCTACTGTGCACTTTAAGTTCTTTGGTGAATTTCCAAAAAACCCTTGTGAATCTCTATCAGGTCTAATAGATAAAGATTTGCACACATTTTCGAGGGCATTTCGAGCGAGGTTCGGTAGAAACTTAGCCAGGAAAGTGCGCTGAACGGTATCGAAAGCAGAAACCGCTGGATACTTTGCCATACGATTTGCAATTCTCAAAAGTTGCCTTGTCGATAAAGATGATGATAGATTGTTCAAAGTGGAGTCCTTGGACATCCGCAATAAATGGGCTAAATCAATCAAATCTTTCAGGGGTTTTGAAATTGTCCCATACTAAAAAAAACATAAATTTTACAATAGGACTATTTTAGCTAAATACTAAAAGATTTTAGACATAATTCCTTACCAATGAATGTATTATAAACATCTCTTCTTCTTTGGTAAAATTTCTCATATGGTGGAATGTAAAGAGACTGAGAACTTCGGGTGTTAACCAAACAGGGCCTTGTCCAATAGATGGGGGTTCTGCGAGTGCTATTATTCTGAAAATAAAAATAGAAATTAATTTCAACGAGAATTATTTTAATTTAATTAAAATAATTATATGAACACAAACCTAAAAGCGGGATGTATTCTGAATACACCACTATTTGTCAACTGTTCCTCGGTAGATCCAGACTCGATGAGCTCATCGTAACGATCGTGTCGAATCAACCGCGACCCATCATACAGTTGAAGCTCTCGGTCATGCACCAATCTGTAAAGAAAATATGTCAGAATGCAAATGCACAAGTAGCCTTCTTATATACATTGAAAAGTTTTAAGTTATTTGTATTGTGATGTCTCCCGTCATTGTGACAATCTCCCCTATATGGCCGCATGTGAACTATTACATTAAAATAATAAAATGACGTGAAAATGACACAAGAGAAGGCGTGCGAAGAATTTTTCATGAATTGTTTTATCTTGAATATTATTTTATCTTTCATTCAAGTCGTGTAAACTAAATGTCAAAAATGTTAAACTAGTTAAACCATAGGTTCCCAAAGTGGTCAATATCGATCCCCAGGGGTCGATTCCGCCCTGCAAGGGTTCGATGACAGTGAAAAATTAAATTGGGGGTGCATGAACTATAAATGGGGTCTACGAGAGTGGATCCCATTTAAGCAGGTCATCACCAAAATTTAGGCATTCCGTAAATGTCACAATGCACCTAACACAGATTGTACTTATGTACTTACAAAATACTTTCTCATATTTGAGATATAAATATCCTAATTACATATTAATTGAGTATATTTCATAAAATTGTGCTTATTTGCTTTGTGTTTCCAGTACTTGTAACTTGTTTGCAAGAACTGCGCGGCACAGTTCAGTCTTGTACCATTTTTGCTTTAGACACACTATTTATTTGTTTTCTGAATTTAGGTACATGCAAGTTAAAGTGAATTTCATCTTCTTTGCATCTTTAAACCCTATGAAAGTGAGTTGTTCTATATCAGATGTCAAAAATACGTTTGAAGTTAATGAATTTGTAAAAATTCAATATTAGCAAGGCAGGGGTCTACGAAAAACAGGAAAACTCGACAAGGGGTCTACGGGACAAAAAAGTTTGAGGACCTCTGAACTAGAGTGCGGCACGGCAGTACCGTGGTAACTGACCTGTGCAGCACGGCCCCCGTGGACGGGTGCAGGCGGTGCAGCCCGTCCAGCAGCAGCAGGCGCCCGGCCAGAGCGGCGCGCACCAGCGGCGCGGGGCTCCACGCCGTGTCGCCGGCCAGCCCGGTGCCCGCGCCAGCCCCCGCGCCCCCCGCGCCCCCCGCCCCGCCCGTCACGCGCCGCTGCAGCAGCTCGCGCGCAGACACGTCCCGGTACAGCGCCAGCGACTCGGCGCTGTAGCCCAGCGCGCGCGCCAGCCCTCCAGCCACGCGACTCTTGCCGCAGCCCTTGGGACCTGCGACCGAAACAAGTGTTATGTACGAGTATTTCCCCCGCTTGTTTATAATCCTACTCTCTCGGAAATATTGTAATACTATTGTTCATACCGACCGCCTTAAGTCTTATAATTTTATTGCATTAAGGAACACCTGCGTAATTATATGTTGCCGACAGTAGGTAATTACGATACCTTCCTGGAAAGGTTCGGAAAATATACCCATTGAAATTGCCATCTGGTATTCTATTGTATATTCATGTTGCTAATCCCTTTGGGTATTTTCGTATGTTTTCTTTTGACATTCCTACAAAATGTGACTGTTTATATTTACTGTGAAAAAAAGGGACGCTTTGCCGCTCCAAGATATTGATTCGAAAATCATCGGCCGTTACCGCCGGAGCCCCGGCTCTCGAGCCTCGGGTCTCTTTATTTTATTGTAATTATTTGATCATTCTGTTTTCAAAGTCCACCGAGGAGCGAGATATGCTCTCAGGATAGATCATTTATCGTAAGTAATTCGACCATCGGCTGTTTGCCGATGGATTTACGTGTATATTAAATAAACTTCACAATCAAGTATTGAAAGTGGTATTACTCAAGCGTTCGAAAGAAGTCCACATGTCAAGCTAGTGGCGTTCCGAGAGGGGCACATAACACAAGCAAGCGCACATGAGTTCACCCAACCGACACTAAGCTGTGTGACATCTCGTCCGGTCGATATGTCGTGGAGATCGAGACTTGAGAAAGCGTCTAAATCTCTCACACTAGCGCCAGAAATAAAACAACAAAAATCAACGGTAGACTTACCAATTATACAGATATCCGAAACGGCGTGCGATTGTATCAGATCAGCGAGCACTCGATTCTGGTATTCGTTTTCCACAAAAGTCTCTTCGGGCTTGAGGCGACCGTCGCCGCTGGGCACGGTGAACTCGGCGTCCTTCCCGTCGGTGGTGACTACGACCCTGGACGTGAAAGTGCCCGGAATGACGTCTACTCTCTTCAAGAATGTTCTGGAAGACTCAGAGAGGGAAGGATCCGCCCCGAAGGTGCTGAAGATCGGCTGAATGTGCTTGATCGATTCGGCAGGGAGAAATGCCCGGTACGGGTACAGCGTGTATAAGATACTGTGGAGCGGCAGGTTTGGGTTGTTTTTCTACAACAACAAAAATACTTTATTTGAAGGTACAAAATCTTGCATTTTAAAAATAAATAAATTCGGCAAGAAAACGAATATTTAAATACTATCAAATTGAGCTAAAATTATGAAACTAATCGCCTGTACTTACACCTGTACCAAGAATGATGAACAAGGGCCAACAAACAATATTAAGCTTTTTGATCCCCAAAGTAGAGCCGAATTCCAAACTGACGTTATTGAAAAGCTTATTTGGGTTAAGTCAAAAGTGATTTGTAATAGCATTGCTTTACTTACAAAATTTATTTACTTAGATAATGAATGCGTCCGTTCGTAATTTAACCTAACTCGGTAATAATAACTGCCTTGAATCCACATTAGCATCGTGAAGACACGTAAAAAAATAATCTCATGACACGAAATTGCAAAAAAATATTTCATTTCCTATCTGAAACACGCAAATTTCTTATATCCTTGAAGAAAATTATATAAAAATTCATTGGCTTTCTTTGCGAGCGTCATTAGTTAATTTGTTTTTCGCGGTACAAGACAGCCCGAAATCGCAGCCGATCTTGGAAAACGACACAAAAGAAAATCCATTAGAAAAGTTTCAATAAACTTCAAACAATGTAGTCACCGAAGCTAAATTTTATTACTTTGAATATAATAGAATAGACAGCTTGCGGCAAATTACGCTTTTTGCAAAATGTCTGCCAAAAATATACATACACGGGCATGGGGCGCCTCAGACTCGACACAAAGCATAATAACGAGAGAGAGCTGCGGCATTCTGAGCTAGTCAAAAGCTACTTTTCAGATAAACGTGCTTGACTATTTTCAGCTTAAAACAAAAATAATACGTCCAATATGCGTTACAAATAGTTTATTCAGAAAATAGCATATATGAGAGGCATCGAAACGCGAGGTTTACTTGAAAAACTCGAACACGCAAGCGGGCGTCTCGGCTCAGGTGTGAATGAGTTTCCCTGCCAGAAACCGTTTGGCTTTCCTTACTCTAAAGGCCATTAAAGTAAATTGATAGGTCGGCCTTTTCTGATCGGAGAACGCCTCGACACGTCAGCAGTGCCGCCCGCTAATGGAAAAAGTTCACGCCATTGCGAATCGGGCGCTTTGTCTGGTCAGTCACATAAATGATCTCCTTTTTATCGTGCCATGGAAATCATTAGTTTTCAGTTTCTAGCTTGATCGAGCTCACTGACAAACTACTGGCATATAAACAATCCAATTTCACTTCATAAGTACAATTTCAGAATGGAGACAATGAATATTACGATAGGCATGATAATCTATATATATAATATCCATTGTGTGTATGTATGTTTAATTTTTTTCATTTTTTGTTTCTCTATAGAATATCTAAAAGATACAACGCTGATTTTTTGCATGTAAGTTCAGTAAGTTTTTCCGCAGTTCTGTGCCGAATTTCAAGATAATATTTTAATTCATAAACTAATTTAATAAAACTATAAAATATGCTTTAGCAAGTTTCAATATGTACGAATTATAGAATTCTGTTGTTCAGCGCGAGAATTTCAAATTTAGAATTTTTCAAATAAAGAACAGTGCAGTGAAAGTCATGCTTTGTTTGTGACACGAAATGTGACACAAATGTCAAGCTATGAATTGGAAGGAAAACGTGAGCAGCGTCTTCTTAAAATTCGAGTACTCAGCTATTCGAGTATTTAGCCAAACATATGTTCAAACACTATTGCATCGTTCATCGAATACGTCATTCTGTGACGGGCAACATTTCTAGTAATATATAATGAGTGCGTGGCAATACCAAGAGTTGTGCGGCGAGCGGGAGAGAGTCCAGCGGGAAGTCCGGCAGCCGCAAGGTGTCGGGGCCCAGCTCGGGGGCGGCCAGGGCGTAGGCGGCAGACAGCAGTTTCTCTGCTGCAGCAGCCGGCATCCCCGAGGAAGTCACTCGCTGCAGCTGCTCCTGTAAACGTCAGAGGTCCGAGTTAATCACATCTGACCTAACCAAAAACGAGGCTTGTAGTAGATACTAAGATCAAAATAAACTCAACCTCTTTCACAGTATGAGAGTTCTAGGCTGAATGTACCTGTGACACGTGAACAAGGCTTTGCTTTGTGTATTCACTTTAAATTAATATGAATAACAAACAAGTTATCCTCGTATTGTATTATGGTTCACGGATGACTTTACACTTACTATTTTTTTATCACTGTTTACTAAATTGGAGTGCTTCATAATGAGCGTATCAATAAGCATCCCCGACCCGTTTCTAAAGATCGAAACATTTTTTTAAGCCTGGAGGTAAATCAAAATAATTTTAATAAATCAAGACAAACCCGGAACCTCGCGGCTGGCCGTTATACTAACCACTAGACCACGAGGCGGTTTACATTATTTATAAATACAACTATCCATATACGTCGCTGCAACCAACACTTTTCCGTGCAAGACAATCGCGTGCCACCCAGTTGTAAAAATACGCCATCACTGATGAATCTCGCCTTTTTATAGAAGGAAAAGCCATAAAACGCAGGATTTTCAGGCAGTTTTCTAATACCCTCTTATCAGTCAAAGTCTTTTTTTATTTGCCTGACAAAATATATATTTATATAAAATTACCAGTTAAAATTGTATTGCACATCAAATTGGTATGATTTGGGGGGGTTCACCTATCATTAAATGCAAATAACTTATATCATTATCATATATAATATATTTTTTAAATAAACATGATTAATGATGCATTCACTGTTTTTTCATTGTTAAAAAATATCAATCACCCTTCAATCGAATAAGGGTTTACTTGCGAGTGTGTCATAGTTCATAGTCACGACTTCCTCGACGAATGTCTTGGCAAGTAACTTTATCCTCGAGACTACGCCAATTCCATTTGGCTTGCTTAACAAGTTGCCAAACAAGCGATAATGCCTCAAACATTCCCGAGCACGTCGCGAGCGCGGATCCCCCGACTTCAACTTTCATAAGAAAAGAAACTTCGTTGCGGAAATAAATTGCCAAAAATACGATATTGTATTCTCAAAAATAACATGTCATTATGTCATTGACATCGTTTACTTTTATAATATAAAGTTTTTTTTTATAATAGACTAGCATCTTTAAAAAGAATATTTTGATGTATATATAAAAATAGGGTAAATCAGACAAGATAGACATTTAATGTGTTTCGGGTATTCTCTTAATGATAATATGAAATCTCGCTGGAGATTCACCAAATATTATGTCGTTTCAGTTTTCCTTTGTGGAGTCGAAGCTTGGACACTCAAGACAGCTACTATGCGAAGAATTGAGGCGGTAGAAATGTGGCTGTATAGGAGAATCCTTAAGATACCATAGGTTGACCGCGTCACAAATGAAAGAGTCTTGCACAGAATGCGCAAAGAAACGGAAGGTATCCTATTTTGGCTACATTTTTCGTAACAATAAATTTAACGTCCTCCAGCTGATTGTCTAAGGAAAAATCGAAGGAAAAGGGGGCATTGGAAGGAGGAAGTCTTATGTAAATGCGGAATTCGCGCCAGTGGTTGGAGTTCGGAAGTGCAGCCGAATTGGTGAGACTGGCCCAGAATAGGGATATGTTCGATGAAATGGTCGACAACCCTCTATGAGGAGAGACATCGGAAGAAGAAGGATACATTCCGGGTTTCTATTCGATTCGCATTAATGTGAATGTCAAGGTATTTAGATAATTTTCGGATTAAGATCGCGGTTCGTGATCGCGTGGTGTAATGACGTCAAAATGGCGGTGGGATGGGGGAGGTGCATGTCGCATCAGATTTGCTAAAACTTAAAACTGTCATGTCTCAACAATTCGTTATAGTTTAGGAATATCGACCGCGCCTTTTCTGAACTCCGGCAGAAAGTTCTGTCGACTCGGCTAAGTGTCTTTTCGGCGAGTTGACATTGTTGTTAATGAGTTTCGCAAAATAAATCCTGGATTTAAAATAAATCCGTTTATCAAATCAAAAGATAATCGTATAATTTATTTGTCTTTATTGTTGCGAAAGAAAACTTCAGCAGCTGTAGATTCGCTTCGAAAGAGTCCGTGATAAATAATACAATACTATTCCAGAAAGTATGCATCGTGATTTAAACACCTATATCATGTTGAACAATCATAAAAAAAATAAATTGAGTTGAATAAAAAAGTGGAAAAACTTCCATTAAATACAATCAAGGAACTTAACTGCTTAAAATATTTAAATTCTTTAAGACCTCCATTAAGGATATATTTTTTGTGAATATGTATATGCTTGGTTCCTGTGGTGAAAATTGCAAAAAGGGGAAAAAATTTAAATTATTATAAAAAGAAACCCATCTATATTTTTCGAATTTATTTAATCAAATCATTTTCTTTTTACCTCACGTATGGATTTGTATCGTAAAATGTACAGTGTGAAAACGATATGAAAATTACACGATTTATTGAATAAATAAACCTTATTAATTCTGAAGTAAAAATATACAAATAAGCCGCTATGACTTTATATTTGATCATTGCTAAAGATTTTTTGATTAATTAAAAAAAATGATACACGCAATGAACTAAAATAATTACGAATCAGAATACAATTACAATAAATTGAGCAAAAGTCGGAGCAACGGTCGCCCTTGGCGTGAAGCTCAACTGTTAACTGCTGGAATAATCCGCTGCATATTGTTTGGTTAAATATTCATAAATCCTGTCTGATTTTCGCCAAGACTGGCTCCCGCACGCGACGCCCCGCTAACGTATCCCCCGATCCGGCGACATCTTCAGTCCTCACGGCCGTCCATAAATTTCCCTGGTTTTGCCATTACTTTTCAGGTGAAATGCTCAAGTCCATGCCGGCGCAGAGAGAGCCCCCGCGAAGCGTCCCATAAAAGATACGCACGAAAAACTGGCGAAATGAAAAGTATTTTAGATGGCAGCCCATAAACGGTGATGAGATACTTTAGCACGGCGAAAAATACTGCCGAAAGAAATGCCGTCGTAAAGGCGTGCTTTCCGTATGGTTATTTCAATTCGTAAAAATATGTCGGTTGCGCGAAAAAACAAAGCGATTCGTAGAATATTACAAAAGTAAATCTATAAAAAGACTGTTTTCTTTGTTTCAGATAATAAAACCATACTTCTCCATAAAAGACATTGTATTTGAAACTCTGAAAAACTCTGATAAAAATAAAATATATTTTATAAGACAAGCCTTCATCACGTTAAATAGTATTTAAGTACAAATTAATGCATGTGACATCACACAAAAATTGTTTATTAAATATATTAGCTACTGAGGTATTGTATAATTAAAATGTTTTGTACCGCCGCGCGCCGTTACGACGACTGCTTGATCCATTTAATTAGTTTAGTTTTAATTGATACGAAAATTGTTTTTAAAACATTTAAATGCTTTGTATCAAGCGAAAAAAAGCCTTTCGTTAAATTTAACTAGATACATTATCAGTTAGCAATATTCACAGAAATTCCGCACAAGCAGAATACAAGTAATAACTACCTCCTGTCATATATAAATGAAAATGGCCTGCGTTATGATAACGGTGCTACGTCTCAACTGAAGCGGTTTGAAAACAGACGATGGCACCCCGACGAAATCCCATAAAGCGGCTGTTCGTCTTCTTTATTTTTTTTATATTGCGTCGAAACCTAGACATCCAACGCAAAAAATCGATTCCACAAAACTGCGGTGTTGACTGAAAATGCTGTGAATTTCTCGAACGGTTCATCGAACCAACGTTTCCATTTTGTGAAAACTAAAAGTGGCATCTAGATTATCAGCCATATGCCTGTAATGAGTCCTTCAGTTCTTTGGAAATGATACCAGATACAAAACCGACTACTTAAGAAGGGAAATAGTTTTAAAGTAAAAAAAATAGTCACATCGATGGGCTGACCGGGTCTCCCATTACAAAATGAATCTCAACATTAAAGTCTACTAAAATCAATTAATGACGACTCGAGAAATTCGATGGTGAGACCATAAAATTGTCTCACCTCTAGAATTAATAATTTGCGATGTTCCACAAACATAAAATTTCACTAGAAGGAAGTTTCAACAGAGACATTAAAAATTAGTAAAATGCACAAGTTTCAGACATTCAATTGCCCCAATTAATCCTTTCAAGTTAACTATTTCTGACATACGAGGCGAACTAACGCATGGAACAGCCCGCGTCGCACCGGCAGGGTATAATTAATACACCCCCTGCAGGGACTCCCCCCATATAAATAGCTTAGCTTATAATTAACAGCGGAAGTTTTACTATAAAATTAACTATTCCTGTTGAACTAAAAAAAAATCGCTAAACTTTCATGCTTATTTTTCTGACCTGCATTTTAAGCCGTACCTGCCTACTAATTAGTTTCTACTTTATATCTTTCAAGCTGCGAGGAGAATTTTGTTTGGAAGTATCGTAGCAAATAAATCACTTACTTTTATAATTTTAACATTCATATTAAAACAAAATAAAATTTTCTTGCTATTAAATACATTTTAGGGCAAATAATTATTTCAGCCATCTTTCACATCTGTTATTTTTATTAATTTTCTACGTTACTGCGAAGACCCTAGCGACGTAGCCAACTATCTATAAAATGATATTGAATTTTTCAAAAAAATCAATAAATAAATCTGCCACATAGCGCAAGTAAGAGTTTTTTTCAGGAAATTGATCTCCACTACTATTAAAATAAGTATATAAAATTACATACTTTTTTATTTGATGAAACATTGATAATCATTATCATTGCATAGATTGTGATGAAACTAAATAGACGAAAATAGCTCTATATTTTAATCATAAATCATATGAAGTTACAGTAGTTTTTATATTTAACATTATATACACGAATTAATTAGAAATAATAGTTTTTCTCGTGTACCATTACAACTCCTAGGTAATAATAATTTTTATTTTATTACCAGTGACCTCTCACGCATGTACGTAATGTACGGAAATTGATATAAAACATGAATAAGTTTTTATAAAATTAAAAATAACCTTTACAGTTCAACTCAGATAGATGCATATGCAAAGGTTTATTATTAGATACTTCAATCGCAGACATATACAAGCTAGATATAATTGTTTTGATTGAAATTTCTTTAAAATAAACACGGAACGGATATTATACTACTTCTTGCTCCCTCGCCCAGCACCACGACCGCTGAGGTTTTGCCAATTATCCCCATCATACTGGCTGGAAGTCACGCAGGCCTCATGCAATGCATTCATTTACACAAGATAAATATGCATTAACTCTTTGCAAAGCACAATCTTCGTATGAAAAACTATATTTTTAACAATGTAGAGTTAGTTCATTCCTTGTCACACAAAATATAACGGATAAGCTTATAATTTGATTTATTATTATCTTAGAAGATAAAGTTTTTTTAATGAGTAATTTGTCATTTATCAACCTGAAACTGTTCACTGGTTCTCTTACAACAGCTCTATAAATAATAAAAATGAAATATTGAGGAAAAACTTTTGCCCCGTAAAGGGTTAACCGAATGATAAATTCAATAACAAGTTTTCACGAAACGAGTTCACTATCCTCTTGGTAGCAGATGTTCTTTTACCCATAAAAAGCGCATCACAACAAAAAACTTTTCAATAGTGGAGTGCAAAATAAATCATCCCCGTTATTATCGTAATAAATTCCGAGTGTCTGAAAACCGAGGCCACCTTTGCGCGAAGCCGGAGGGGATGTACTAACGTTGATCTAATTGCTAAGCAATTTAGTCAAGCCTCGTGGAAGTCTCAAATCGTTTAGCATACATTCCATACTGTATAATATAGTGGATTAGTCTTACAGATTGTCGTGACGTATGACATATGATTTCTAGATATTGTAAAAATCTTTTTTTCGTTTCAAAATGATATTATATATTCTTCATTGTAATGAGAGCTGTATTAATATTTTCGAAAAAATACATTTAATGAATAATGTTGGTTAACCCTTCGGCCTCCTCCGAGCATGCGGGCGGTTCTGCTAAAGCTCGGTATGCACAAAAATCACCACAGAAAGTTTCAAAGTTCGCAGGAGTGGAGGAAACTTCCCCGCGGGGGACAATCTCAGAGCGGAACACATTATGCAAGACCGTAAGCTTAAATAACTTTACCAACACGCGAGTACCTATTGAATAGAAATAAAGTGACTGGGGAGGGAAGCGGCTGCCGCCCATCGCGTGTCAAAAATTAATATTTATCCTGCGCAGCATATCGAATGGAATCTAATAAGTACTACAGTAGGAAATACCTACGCCTATGTTTTCCAAAGACATTCTAATATGTCGTACAAAGGAAGAAATTATGTGCCTAGAGCACTAGACACGAAATACGAAAAACCCATATAATTCAACTATAATACAGCAATGAAAATCTTATGCCGGTGTGTCCACATACAAAATAATCAATGGCAAATGAAATTCGTCGTATTATACCGAGGGTGACTTAATTGAATAAAGTTTGGAACGAAGATTACACGTTTCAGATTACCCTTTACACACATTGTTTCTAGAGTATGTAAATGTAGATACAAGATACCGGCAATCGGTAGAATAGATCAAGGAAATAATACAAGTGGAAAGTTTGCCGACGGGGGGGCGCAGGGGGCCGCAAGCCCAGCCAGCTATTTAAATTCGAAAAGTTAAATTAAGCCGAGAATTGAAATGAAACATTTAAGATGGCCGATGATAACAGCCGCATTTAACCCATTACGCTGAATGTAACTTCTTTCGCGCTAATTATTTACGTAGAGGGTAATGGCGGTACGTCACGCCAAACGGTTTGAGGGAAATTTCTATTCTGAAAACGAGTTTGCGGCTTTTCGGGTTTGCGGAAAACTAGAACATGATGTTGTTAATTCTATTTAAAATCTGCCTCTGTGGAAACTGTGGTTGGTATTATTTATATTTATATAGATCTCAATTCCGATCAGCCGATGTCGATACACTGCCGAATGAAGCGTACTTTGACTAGACTTCTGCCTACTTTCTACAATAACAAATGATATTCCAAACCAATTGGAATGTTGCAATCTTTTCATTCCATCAATAAATTAAATAATTTTGTGATTACTACATTTGCTTACCGATGCCGGGGTTCGAGTTCGAATTCAGGTGGAGCAGAAGATTTTATTATTCTTTTTAAAATGGCTCAGGGTTTAAAGACAAACAAAATGTCTCAGTTTGGCCTCGAACTTATTTTGCTACTCTTTTATGATTTCCCAGTAACAAGACAACATACCTATATCTATATATCTTTGTCTGAGTCCTTTTCCAATTTATGGCGCTGAATACCACCTAAGGGTTATTTAGCATGTCAAATTTACAAGGTTTACCATTTATAAAAGTATGATTAAGTTTGAACAGTTATTAAATACATTATGCAGATTTCGCAAACGTGAATTATCAATACACTTTTCTCTGATTTTATTTTATTTTCATTATTTAAAATAATAAATCGATCGTGCTTGGATCAAGCAAATCACACATATAAGTGAAATAATGTTTTACGGATATTATGTGATATTTTTAAAAGCTCGGTAATCACTGTTTAATTTAATAAATATTTCATAATTTATGTGCTAGTACATTATCAAGAAAAGCTTATTTGCCAGTAATTGGCCGATCGCTTTTGTACAACACGACCATATCTAGATGTGTTCTTGTATATAATTATGTATTAACTATAAATTATATACTAAGTTACGCTTTTCAATAAATTTACAATGTAAATAAATAGCTAATACCCACAACAAGTTCTAAACTTATAATTTGTTCGAACTAATAACTAGTAATCTATTTGCCAAATTTTTGGAATTAAATTCCCTATAGTTTAGATTTGCTGAAATTTGCTTGCCACGCTAATACTAATCGACTCCTCGTGTATATATAATATATTTATATAAAACCATAATATATATCTATGATAAATGGCTACTTTTCAGAATTAATCACTAGTACTGTAGACGTATTGTATACTGTACACATAGGCGAAATTATTGTCACTTAATACAAAAATAAACTATGAGCAAAATTATAGTAGAATACAATCTGAATGGGTGATGTGCGTTGCGTGTTTGCTTCGGTAAACTGCCCCGACCTCAGGGCTGCAACAATCAATTTTAAATCACGAGGGTTCCTTGCTTATCGACTTTACTCTGCGAGCTCGATTGGATAAGGTTCTATAGTAAATTTCTCATGCCTTTGACAAACCTGCATGTATTTATAAGATAAATACAGCATAGGAATCTATAAAATGAAACAACTATCACAATCAATACGAATTTCTTACGCTTCGGATTACTTTACATTACATCACTCTCGAGACACGTTGATTATAATTTAATTTATGCAATCTGAACATTTAGACCTGTTAAGGCAGTGCTACTACTATATTTATCGGTGCGTGGATCTTTATATGCAATAAAGGATACGTATACAATTTTCAGATCACACCACTGGTGAGAGTTGTAACCAACTGAAATTATGAATTTATCGAGAGCCAACTAACAATGTTTGTCAACAGATATTTAAGGAAAAATAAATATTACTAAGGGTAGTGTTTGGAATAAAAAATTTCGGGGTTTACGTGCTTACATTAAACATTAAAATAATAATTTTAAAAAATATACATAAGAATTACGCAGTATTATAATTTTGATCTCTCCTCAGTGTTACCTTGTCCGTACACAAAATATTATCTGGTGACCTTTTTATAAACTTGTATGCATTATAGTTACTGTAAGTATTTTTGTATATCTATATATTTTGCCGAACTTTAAATCGGAACCGAAAGCTTCCGTAGCCACATCAGCTGATCACCGAGTAATTTCATAGTTTTCAGCAGCAGCCATCAGCTGCGAAAGCTTGTGTCCCGGCGATGTTAGATTATTTTACATACTTAACTGCAGACTTTGTGGACTGCGTATTTGAGAAGATGTTATGGCAACTGGAGAAAATCGTACGTAACGATTATGCATAATTATGATGATTTTCCGATGTGGTAAAAAATATAACGGGTCGTTTTGGCATCCGTTTGATTTCGCAATGATCCGTGTTGAAAGTTTTTAGGCGACAGCCCTAGATGCTGAATATATGCGGAAAAAATCCCAAGCCACCACTGGGATCCGAAACAGCAGAACATCGCGTCCAAATTTTGCCGTATATAAGGAAAAATACAAAGCAAATGTGGTTAGTCAGGCGCGCAGCCCAGCAGCGGCGACGTCTGCGGGGCCTGAACTTCGGTGCATTTTCCGTAAGCGTATTTGTGTTTATAACCGATATCCACGCAGTTTATAAACATGCCATAAAAATTTAATGCTATTCATTTTTTTAAACATGTGGGGTTGTTAACCTCAATGATTCTGTTTGTATTTCAATATAATATTTATTTTACGTGTATTACTCAATTAATTCAGTAATTCAAAGAAAAGATAATATTCTCGTAATATACAAGTGATAAAACATTTTTTCTTCTTTCTATCAACTACTGTTTCATTGTGATTACGCTCAATCAAAACATCAATACTAAAAAAAAGTTGATAAGAATATGCACAGTTCCATAATCAATCAAAATATAAAAACAACGTCCTTCTACTATAATACTAAAACTCTGTATTATTTTATAAAACAATCAGTGAGTCATTTAGCTGGCCAGCAATTATATTAATCATAAGATTAATTTAATAACTCTTAATTAATACATGACGCTTTCTTTGTTACAGAATAAAAATAAATAATGTTCTAAGATAACCGCTCAACAATAAAGAATATGGTAGTTCATTGGGAGACATCTCTGAAACCACTCTTCGTGAGAACTGTCTGGTTGCGAGGACATCGTCATGCCATACTATCGGATGATGACCCCGCAGTGACAGCGATGGCTTCTCACACCGGCTCTTCCACCAATCGTAGCTCTCGCAACAGCCGCGGACACAGTCCTTCATCAAACTCTGATCCGTCCGCGGATCTCATGCTCAATGCTACCGCTCACCCTCTCTACTCTATTGTTTCCAACAAGCACCAAGTCAGAAGCTATCGAAACAATGTGGAGATCTCCCGTCTCCAATTACCGATACACAGAACAGACGACTACAAGGAAGATCACAATCCTCTTTCTGAACGAGTACTCCAATGGCTAGACTTAGCAGGAAAGGAAAGCATCAAATTTGAAATAGACAACACGGAAAGCGGTAACAATGAATCGGAAATAACAATACCAGAAAACAAGCAAGTACCAGATTCTGCACGCCACAAAAAAGATGACAAGATATTTAAAAAACAAACAAATAAAAAGAAACAAGTCTATACTGAAAAAGTATATAACAATATTTCGGACAATGAAGAGGATAAATATACACAAGAACAAATACTTACCACGACACTCGTTTCTGACAGTATTCAAAATTATGCTAAACTAGCCATGAATCACAATGAAAAAGATTTTGAGACGTCATTTCCAAGCATAAAGTCAGTGTCGCCTAACAATATAGTTTTTGAAGAAGAAAATATAACAAAAAATGCCAGTTATAAATTGCAAAATAAAAAAAAAAATAAAGGGAAAAAGAATAATCTGTCTTCATCGCTGAGTTTATCATCAGGGGACGATATAAATGGAAACAGTATTAACGAGGAACTAAAGCAACCCGTGAGACGGGCCTCAATACAAATGGGTTCCTTCCAACAAGAGTGTAGAGATCTAATAACCAAGAAGATAAAAGAAAATAATTATAAATCTAAATCTGTTAAGAGACAATTGCACATATTTATGCCGACTTTGCCAAAAAAGAACAGCAGTTGTGAAAATAGCATTATAGGAGGAGATTGTGTTTAATTTGTGTAATTTGGTTGTGACATAGCTTTTAGAAATAAATTATAACACAAACACTATCAATTTACCAATTAATTATTTTCAATACTTTACACACACTGCAACCACAATATTTTTATGGAAATCTGATAAAACATTCGCAAGCAAACATTCGTAAATAATAATGCAAGTCAAAAAAATCTGTTGAATTAATCCTTTTTAAAAAAAATTGTAAGTTGAATGAACTAAAATAAGATATAAAAATCAATTGAATTTATAATGTTTATATAAAATTTAACATTTAAAATTTTTTCACTTTAAAAAAATTATGATTTTTATTATACTTTGTGCATTATTATTTAATATAAATTCTTTATGTTAAATTCTGACCTCATAAGAAAGAGATGGTATGTGGCGAGCTTGAAACCTAGACCGTAACGGCGGGTCCAGAGAGTTGCCCGAGTAATGAGGTACTGGCAGTCCTAACGCCACCACTCGAAATCCTTCTCCCACTCGCTCTAATCGCCAGCGTTTTACTTCATCTTCTCCATGTACCTAAAAAGTTGCATTAACTAATATGTTTTAGAACCTTACATAATAATAATGCTAAGAAATTATTTTTAAAAAAATTAAACTAAAAAGCTCACACCTATTTCAGTTTTTTCGAAGACGATTTATATTGACATTGCATGTGTCAATACAATTTTTAAAAAAAATTATATGTTCTCACCTTCTTTAATTTGTCATATCTATCAGCAGGAATAAGGAACCGTCCATCTTCTAAATGCATTTCTCTATTTTCTAGCAAGTTATTTAAAACAGGTAGAACATTGCGCTCGGCTTTTTCAATACCCTCAAGAATTAAAATTCTGCCCTCTATAGCTGCTCGTACAGCACTCTAAAAGCAGAAATAGAAATTAATTTCACATATATCTAAAATATGAATATGAAATTAATTTGATAATATGTGACATCTATACTTGATCAAAGTATGTAGCAGTTCCTTGTTTGATTTCCCGTCTTTGCTTTAGATCTGCTTCAGTTGTATCTCTTGAAAGAGCGACATATTCTGCTTCCCTCTGTGTCAGCTCCAAAAATTGCATAGCCACCTCCCGCCTGTAAAATAATTTCATTTGATTGGGTTGGTATTCCTCCATATTCAGTATCCAACAGGGTAAACTTCATTTTATTTATATAGATAATGTAAGACAATCTTAGAACGCTGTACGGCAGATCTGGGGGGAAAAAAACATATTTTTAACTAAGAGGCAGTCGGTGTGCAGTTAGAGTACTTAATTTCAGGTATTTGTTAAATTATTAAATTATTGAAACCTTGTAGGTCCAGGTGGTCCAAGCAGAAACATATCCTGACCGAGTGCATCTTTTTGGAGCATCCATCGTAGATGACGAAGTCGACTTTGTGGAAGGTCATTTGTTATATCATCATTAACACTTACTGCAATTAAAATTTACATTAATATTGAAGCTGTGCATGCTGTCTCAGTTGGTAATAGCTTTAAAAGAATATATTGATTATTTATCTACCAATAAACTTGCGTATTTGACAAATTAAATGTAATTTTAATAGCTAATTATGTCATAGGCAAATTTACACAATTGTCTAGGTGTATCATTCACAAAGACTGATCATACTACAATATTTACCATTTGGGAAATGCAATACGATTGAGTATTAATAGAAACTAGATTCATTTGAAAATTATACATGATCAGTTTAAATTTACGCTTTCTTTTCCAATAAAATGCAAATCTCAGTATATAAACTGTCAAGAGTAAAGTGATGGTGAAATGACAATGACAAATTATTTTATGATAATACTGTATAATATAAGTGACAAATTAAAAATACTTACAGTATTTTCTCGGAACATACTCTCTTTTCTTAGGTTCGTCTATATCTTTTGAAACTTCTCCAATTGTCACTTTTTTTCCATCGGAATATGCTCTAAGTGCATTCGGAGACAAATTTATGTTTTTACCAAGAATCCTAATAAGCACGTCTATTCTGCCCGCAGCATTTTTATTAAACTGCATATTTCTTACTATAAGCCGAAACATTAGATTTTATCACGAGTAGCACATCGCAAAAGGGAAATTTTTACAAAAACAAGTCCAAAGTTTGACAGGTTGACAGCAACAACTGTCAGACGCCCACGTGACAGCACACGCTTCCCAAAAGTGTCCTGAGAGACAAAACATTACAATCACCGCTTAGCGAGAGATGACAAATGATCCTGAAGAGCAAAAACTGAAAAAAAAAAAAATTAAATTACTACATTATTTATTTTTTTGTCAGCAAATTTACAATAGTTCTCAGGGCTATGCTTATTATACAGCATGTAGCTTTCCTCTGATCTTGCGCGAAAGTTGTAGGGCTTACAAAGCGTGGCTTAGGTGGTAGCGTTCATGGAATTCTCTATTTTCGTTATTGAGGAAAAATATGTGTAAAAAAACCCTTTTCACATAAGCTCTACTTTTATCTTAAAAACGTGTTTCAGTATGAGGTGCATGGTCTGAGCTATGGGTGGATAAGCAAAATATACTATTAAACAATATCTTTAATATAAAAATCCTCCTTAGAGATGGCGTTCATTTTCATTTTTTCATGGACAAAATTGTCAGATGTACGGTTCAGAAAACCCAAAAGTGTCACAATTGTTGAGAAACAAATGCATCCACAACATTTGTTGCAAATTTTGAGCTGAAGGCTTCTTCAGCCCAATCTTCTTCAAAAGTGTGGCTGGTCAGGTTGATGATGATTGTTATCGCAACCTGATAGTCCAGTTTTTTTGATGTCTAGATTGTAAGATATGGATGTGGATGACATATAGTTTCAACAAGACGGTGCCATGTGTCATACCATTCCAGTAAAAATTTTGCACCATGGCACATAATTCAAGTATTGCATATATTTTGGGACACGTATATAAATGTATATATCCATATATATATATATATATATATATATATATATATATATATATATATATTTATAAAGCCTGCTGTTTATTTTTGGACACAATCTAAAACACTTATTATTGAAGATTCTATAGTCTGGTAGCTCAAATTAATAACAGTGTGCAAATCTAAAATACATGCGCTAGGCAGATTTACCAGACTATTTTTTTTCTGCTTTATTCTGGTCTTTTAGTCTTCCTAAAAATAACTGTAGCAGTACTTTTGTTGCTGGAAGTATATCAAAAATATTTTCTTCTAATGGCTCAGAATTTTTCGGGCTTTCAATTTTAGTCAATCAAATCAAAGCAAGTTTTCACTATCTCTTCAACATTTTTAATATTTTTATTTTTAGCAGCAGTGATTTTAGGTAAAATAAATAATACGAGTACATCTTTTTTGAATTTATCTTAAGATCTTTATTTTGAAAATTCTCACATCAATCGAGAAAAGTTTTGACTTAATAATAGTGTAAATAGTACATTTATATATTTTTTAAAAGCGTGGTAACAAAACAGTCTCTACAAACATAATGACATAATCTAGTTATATTAAGAAATGGTAAATAAAATAATTATAACACAATAATATTAAATGAATTGCACAATATGTATAGTTTTATTTTTCATGTGATGCAGTGACATAAGCCCAATATAAAATATTGAAACACCCCATTCCAAAACCATTACGTTATGTTAAATAATAAAAAAAATGCCACAATTTAAATTAATGGCACTACCTCAGTTATTGGCACAAAATTATATATTGTGACATTACACTAAAAGAATAAAAAAAAAACAAATACAAGTACCAAGAAATAGGTGAATACTCAAAAATTGTAAAATTATTTGTAAAAATTTTTTTAGTTGTTCTGGATGAAAGTTGCAGGGAAAATAGTTTTAGCATTCTGAACTTAAACTGTTTTGTTCTGTATTACATAAAAATATAGTAGTCAAATGTTGAGTTCTCAGTGTGCCTTTTAATTGTTTACTTCAATTTAATATCACTTTTAAAAACTGCTCAAATGATAGATTCATAAAAGATTACAATATGTCAAGTTGTTAAATAAATACAAGAATAAGGTACTGAAAAGTAATATAATACAGAATAATATTACTACAAGGAAAAAATAGCAAACATATGTTTTATAAATATTATTTGTGATCTCACTATTGAAATCATTCTAATTAATAAATTACAAATATTTAGCAACATCTCTAGTTTTTTTTTTTTTATTCAAAAAACAACATTAGCAATGAAATAATAATTGTTCAAATCTTTATAAATAATGTGATTATTAATTTTAAAATGGCCATGAGATTTTGTCTACTAAATTCTATTTATTTTTTTAATACAAACGTAAGTAAATTTGCATTTTACAGAAAATATTCCTGATAAATGTAGATGTTTCATATTTCTACATGAGAGATGTTCTGTCCCGCAATGATGCAGGAGGGCTGCCAAATACATGAAAGCCATATATAGTTTACTGTCCAAACTTCAATTCTCAACAGTATATATTTTGGAAAAATTTTCCAGGTCAAATAAAAAATTGGCGAGACCTCACATGAAGCCTGAGGACTACAGTCTGTATGTTCTGATCTACGTTTTTAACAATAGTTTATATAAAATAATGATAAATAATGCATTTTATGATTAAAGTTTTAAAATAACAATCAATACAAATATGAAGAACTAAAATAATTTTAATGTGATAAAATGATCAATTTAATTCAATTCATAATTAAACCATCCTTTAAATAAATTCATTTTATGCTGTAATAATAAATAAAAGTTAACAACTGTAATGACCTATTAACATGTTATTTAATTAACCTGTTTTTTTTAAATCTATACGCTTATTAATATAGCCATCCAGTAATTCCTATTTGAATTTTAAAATAGTAAAAATTTTAGTCTAGGTATCTATGTGTATTATTGAAAATACACTGTATTACTACTTTGCATATATTTAGAAATCTGGAGGTTCTATGATTTAAGAAGTCAAGAATATACCATAATAATAACATAACTTTTTCTTAGTGCTGCACATTAAGAATTTAAACTCTTAAATACCTTTGGTGAACTATTATTTTTTATTAGACTAATGAAATTTCTTACAATCATAAACACTAAATAATATTTAGTTACTTATATTAACAACATTTTACAGTAATTAGTATACAGATATTTTACTGGCAATAATGAACCTTAAATTAACAGATTAATTTAAGACATATTTTTGATAAGAGTACATATGACAAAAACTACCTCGACTCTTTATCATATTTTTTTTGTGTTTCTTATTCTAATGATAATTAATAAAATTCTTCCTATGGATAAATTAAAATGGACATAAATAATAACAGCCAATATTTATTTTCACTTGCATGCATCTTAGGTTTTTTTATAACACAGTGGTGAATTATCTGTCATAGCTGTTTATCCAGCATACCAACTACTTGAGTAAACAAAAAATATTAAATTAACTAGCCTTAGTTAAACACTATATTATTACATAAATTGTGTATAAATAAAGATAAGTATCACATTAAATCAGAACAACAATAAATATACTTTTCATTTGATAAAAAAATCTAATTGTAAATGTTTTATGTAGTGGGGTACAATTGTACATAAACATAAATGTATTTTATTGGTCTCTCAGTATGGTAGAGTCAATATTTATATTTAAATAACAAATATACTATTATTTATTTAGTATTATTTGACTTTATTCATTTTATGGCCGTCATTTTTCAATAGTAGATAAATATAGAATAATCTATTGAGGACTAAGACCTTCATACTTGCACTCCTATGTACAATATGTATACTTCCATGAGAAGTAAAAAATATAATTTATTCTACATTTTATTACAAACTAAAATAAATTTATTATTTCTCAAAGCTTTCGGTAAAATGGAATGTCATTAGTATTTATCAGAAATTCCATTTAAATATAATTGAATAGGGGTAACTTTAATTTGTACTTCCTCAAATTATGGAGTAGTATGTACAAAAATGACATAATTGACAAAAGCTAGATCATAAATAATATTTAATTTGATTGATAAATAATTAAAACGAAAATAAAGAAATCAGTTGAAAAGGGGATTATAAGAGAATAAGTTAACAAACTTATAAAAAAACTGAAAATACAAAGCTTTGCTTCCAATCAAAACAGTAAAATAAACATATGTATTTTTTAATATTTGTCAAATATGAAAAAAAATGGTAACATTGTGACAATCCATGATATACAATAATAATATATGTAAACAACATGCTCTCCAAGGAAAAACTTATCTTTGGCTCAGCAAATAAAACCCCATGTAGTTTTTCAAGGTTCGTCTAAAATAAATTGTAACCACAAATAACAATTGCTTTGTTTTGAATGAATCAAAAGATTCATTATCACATAATTGTAATAATTAAATCAACAAATATATAATTTATATAGATATAAGTTAAATGTTAATGTACTATGCAATAACATCATAGAACAATACATAAAATTGACAACAACGAAAAGATATTGTGAATTTTATTCATCGTAGTCAATAGGCTCACACTTGACCTCGACCAGTGGAAACATCGGCTCTCTATCATCGTAATCAGCTTCATCGCGGGCTTTTGTTTTTTCCAATACTTTTTCAGCACTTGAAACACTTGTATTTTTATTTTTTTTCTTATATTTTACTTTGCCCTTCCTCTTTGCTCTTTTGAACATCAATTGATCATCATCGTCATCAGAGCCGTAAGAATACTTGACATTCCTTGAACTTTCACGTTTAACACGACTACGTAAATTAGCAAGATCCAACCCTGAAATTGGCCCATCGTCATCATTTATAGAATCAAGAGCCTCACTCTTAATAGAGTTTACTTCAATTTTTAATGTCGGTTTGTAATCTCTGTCATCAGTTTTACTCCGAACAGTGAATGTTTTGACTTTTTTATGTAACTGCAGTGGAACTTCATTGGAATTGAGTATGGGTGCATGCTTTACATTTTTTTCTGGTCCGAATACTCGGCATATTGTCTCTTCATCGAGACCCAATCCGCACTGACGAGGATCTAACTGATTGAAACTGGTGGAAAATTGATCATCAGATGATGTTATTCCGTGGCGTTTTATTAAATGTTTATTCATACTCTTCTTCCCATTATACTGTTTACCACAAATAAGACACTAGAAAACATGATAAATCCAAGTAAAATATTCTGTTAATTCAAAAAAATATGTTAACACTACAAATAACTAACTAACCTGTAAATGCTTGAGCGTAGAGTGTGTCATGAGATGGTGCCTTAAGGCAGATAGTCGGGGACAAGAACGCCCACACAAGGGACACGGGTGCACTTCTGCAGTACTGCTGTGTGCATCACGAATATGACGCTCCATATAACGGTGAGACATAAAAGCTTTACCTGTTTAATAAAATCATAGTAAAGATAGCAATAAAATCACCAGAAGTATTTCAAAACAACCACTTACCACAAGTTGGACATGAAACAGGATGGGAATCATCATGCGTCTTCATGTGTTCTCGAAGATTGGTTGTATTTGTAAACTTTTTAGAACACACTACACAGGTTTCAAGATCTGCAAAAATATCAATCAGTTCGTACAGATAATACCACAAAAGTCACTTTACACTCATCAACATCAATAGCATTGTAAAGTCAATGAAGTACCTTCGCCAGTGTGTTTTCTTAGGTGGTATTTTAATTTTTGCTTTTGTAAAAATTCCTGACCGCAATACATGCAAGCGTTTACATCTTGTCGAGTATGAGTTCTAGAAAAATGGTTGATACATAATATATAATCTTACTTCAATTAAAAATATGAAAAAAAAATCAGTCATCTACATTGAAAATGGCCAACCAAATGACATAGCGAAAGACTTTATTTTTTCCATTTCATTATTTTAATATTCTATTAATTATGATGAAACAATATCAAACGTGGTCACTTAAATATTGCTATTTTCTCTTCGGTAAAGTCACATTCTTTTCTTATGAATCTTTAGAAACTCATTGGCAGCTCCCTCCATCACCTGTGGATCATAGATTAGCCATATTTGTCACGCTAGATATATTTATAAATGAATATACCTAATATGAGCATTGCATGCACCCTTATCGGCAAATGTCTTATCACAATGGATACACGGATACGGCTTCTCTCCCGTGTGGAGGCGAATGTGACGCAGCATATTAGACCGCTGCACAAACACCCGAGAGCAGTGGGGGCAAGCATGGCGGGGACCAACGTGAATCAAGAGATGCTCCTTGTATGAATCACGCTTCTGTTAATCCAGCAAAAATTCAAATTTTAATATGGACATAATTTAACAAGAATGAAATAATTTCTAAAGGGCTTTGTATTACATTTGTTTTACTTACATTGAAAATTTTGTTGCAAAATTGGCAGGTATATGTGAGCATGTTAACAGAGTGGCTCTGAGTTCTATGTGTGTAAAGTGCTGATTTATTGTTATAACCTTTCCCACACACAGAACAACTAAAAGGAGCGACTCCAGGGTGAACCACGAGGTAGTGCAGTTTCCTAAAGCAAGTTCAAAATTACATCGAATTGGATTTTTAGTGATAGAAAATTATCACAAATGCTAAATGTTATTTTACCTATCTTGAATAGAAGGCAGTCCTATGAAGCAGATACGACACTTAAAGCGAGTGGTGGACTGCGCTCCGTGTACTACGGTGCGATGCGTCGCTGCAGCTCGTACAGAATGCAAGACCTTCCCGCATAAGTCACACTCCAGTCCTCCGTCTGGCAATGGACCTCTATCTCCACTGTGCACCACCTATTCACACCATCATTCGACTGAGTAATAATGAAATAAGTTGAGCAATCATATAAAAGCAGTTGCAAAATATATCTACACTGACTAAGAGTAAAAACAAAAAAGATAGCAAAATTTAAAGTTCTAAAATTTGATTACAAACCTCTCTATGCTGTTTCAAATAACGAGCCATTCTGAAAGGTTTGGAAATGCAGCCTGCGATAGCACAATACAGACGACGTTCCGTCGGATGAAGGTCAAGGAAGTGCTCTCTAAGATCAGCGATTGCTCTGAACACCCGGACACACACACCACACTTGAAGGCTGTCCATGTCGACAAGCTCGCTGTATCCTCTCCAGGCTGAGGATGCTCCTGTAACTCATGAGCAGCCCACCAAATCTGAAAAAAATATTTTTAAATATTTACTTTTACTTCAATTTTAAAATATTTTTTATCTTAATTAAAATAATAAATAAACAAGCACCTTCTCACTAAAAATCATTTCGCAGTTTTTGCAACGATAGAAATGGTCTTTGTAGGTCATGTAATGCACCTGGCAATGATGTCTTTCTCGATCTATTTCATGCCAAAATAGAAGAGCGCAGTATTTACATTTCAAGCCTAATGTTGGGCTCGTGCATTCAATAGTTTTCATATCTTCCCAATGAATATTAAGATGCTCTCTTGCCAATTCTCTAGATTTCGATTCTTTATCACATAATTGACATATATAAAGGTCTTTGAAGTCATGTCTTTTGTTAACAAAATGCTTTTCCATCTCTCCATAGGTATGAAAAGTTACTGTACACATACGGCAAGAAAAATTAGGAATATTCTTTAAACTATGACTTTTTACAAGATGCTCTGTTAATTCTAACAAAGAAGAAAAAGATTTTCTTGGATAACATAAAGGACAAGCCATTTCACACCCAGAAGATTCACTGCTGTAATATATGTTATTATCAATGAAAATTTTAGATGAGTTCATCTGAAGATAATTTTGATTGACATAATCAGTTTCAATTCTTCTAATTGATATAAATTCAACCAAAGTAACGTCAAAATCTTCTCTGCCTGACCACCTCAACAAAAATTTTTCTGTTGCAATAGAAAGATCATTTCCAGGATTAAGTGTCTCCAGTTCTCTTTTCATTTCCAGATCATTCTTAAACAACCCATAATTCACAACAGCTCCATTTTCATCATCACTAATCACTTCTTGTTTAATTTCAGGAATGAGAGCTTCTAAAAACTGAAAACTCTCCTCCATATCATTATCATTGTCACTAACAGAATTTTTATCAGTAGTGAGTCCTATAGCTTTGAGATTTTCCATTTCATTTGTTGGATTATCTGGGGAAGTAAGAGAATTAATACTCGCTCCTAAAACTGAAAATCCCAGGTTTTTTCCGTTTATTAAGCTTGATAAGCATTTCAATGAAAATTTATGATGATATAAGAAATGCCTAAGAAAATCATGATTGGGAATATTGGTTTTTTCACAGAGAAGACACGAGAAGATCCAGGAATTAGAGTTGATGACGGTCCAAACATTTTCTTTATCATCATTTTGAGTGATGGTAACATTATGCTTGTTGAAGAGGTGACTTTTGTAGAGTTTACCAGAAGGCAGCATGAGATTACACATACGGCAATGCCCGAGATCATGGCATGAGATATAGTGAGTGCGTAGGCCGGTTTCATCCATAAACTCATCTTCACAGTGAGAACATCGCAAAGGTAAATGGTAACCCCAATGATTATTCCAAGAAGCTGAATCTGAGACTAGATATCTAAAAATAATAATTATATTTCAGTCAATTTGATAACAGGTTTGTTTCTGCAGAGCAAGCATAATTGTCTAGATTTTCACAGATAATGTGGATTATGTGATGCTATGCAACATTATTTACTTTGTCTTCTCTAATATTTAGACTATCTATGAATAACTATTTCTACAAACAAACAAATATTGATGAAGATAAAGCCAATATTTTTATTATTATAAAGTATTTTTACCTGCACGTCCCACAAAATGCTTTATTATGATTGAGGACATAATGCAATATAAGCTTTGATTTGTTAATAAACCATTCCATGCAGACCATACAAGACATTGGTCCCGTTTGGTTTAGATTTTTTACATCAAGCCAAACATCTGATAACTGCTCATCAAGTTTAATAGGTGGCATAACATATGAAATAAAAGTATTCGTATAAGTATCTCCATTTGGAATTTCATTTTTAATTATTATATCTTTAGCTTTAAATTCATTGACTTCTGGGGTAATTGCAGAATCAGGTTTTCTCCATAACTTTTTCTTTACAAATATTTTAGTAAACAATGGTCCAGTCTTAAGCTCTAAAATTGGATTTTTCACGGACTCGTGTGGTTTAAGGTTTCCATTTTCAGTTTTAAGAGTAAATGGTTCATTATCAGACTCTTCTGAATCTTGGCTTGAAAAATGATCCGTCATTGTATTTGGATATCTGTGATTGTACTACTTATTCATTCAATGATAATTATTCTGACATTGTACATTCACCCGCCGCTTTACTAAACAAAATATAACAACTATTATTTTAAAGTACTTCCAAAGTACTTAGAGAAATGCTCCATGTTTTTTCCTATTCGAGCATCTACAATTCCAATAAATTATTATTTTACAAGAAAACTAATAATATGACAAATAAACATCTGTCAAAATACATCCATAGACTTTAGAAATGTAAATTAAACGCCTATTCTATTTGTCCATTCAGCCAAAATGTTGGTATATATATATTTTTTTTAATTCGAATATTAATCAAAATTGAATATATCAATTTATTTAAAGTTAAATTATCCACAAAATTTTAAAAACATGTTTGTTGTAAAATAATAGCTATGTATATTAAATCAAATTAAAAATTATTATTATAATGTATTGTTTTTCAACACAATGGTTAGTATATATTTTTAAATTCTAAATATTCAGATTAATATGTAATCATGACTCATTAGATCAGAATACCAACAAATCGCATGAAAATTTTTATTATTTTCCATATATACATACTAAATGTATTGCCATTAAAAATATTTTTTTAACATATGGTAGATAAGGAAGGTGAAGGCAATTGGGGTCAGTAGGCAATGATGGTCAATGGCACCCCATTTTAACAATAACCAAACGAGAGAGGGCGATGTTTTTGAATCCAACCACTACCTGTGAACAAGTAAGGAACCCTAACGAATGAGTTATAAATGTTAATGAGTTATAAAAGAACAACAATTTAGCGCCCTTCTGTGGTTAAATCCGAAAATAAAGTCCAAACTCCTTGGTGTTTCTTTCTTTGCTTGTGATTTGATGATTATAGCATTTTGGATCGTGAACTCAGTTTGCCATTGTGTAATAGCTTACACTTATTTGGTTGGATTTTTTTTTCTCATTTTTGGTGATATAGGCAATTGGAGTCAGGTGACCCCCATTGCCCACACAACCAAACTTCAATGAAAAAAGGCACTTTGGCCATATTGCTAAGCCTACTGCAGACAAACCAGTCCATTGATACTGGATAATTATGCAAGCTATATTTCACTGGCCGTCCATAAATAAGCATATTCATATGCTGTTTTTACCGCCCAATACTTTTAACCGCATGCAGCCATTAGATGTGTCCTTTTTTGGACCACGTAAAGCAGCACACAGAAGATAATGCGACTTTTTCATGAAGACCCGTTTTGCAGGAAAGATAACTCCTTATGATGTAGCGTCCTTGGTTTATTCAACATCCGAAAACAAGCCATGAATTCAAGATTTCACCCAGATGCCTAAGAAAACATATGTCATTAAGACAAGACAAAGAAGAAAAAAGCCATCATGATCAAAAAATAAAATAAAAAGAAGGCTAAAGCTGTGAAAGACAAGCCACAGAAAGTGGCTCGAAATCAAAATTATTGATTCCTGCAGAATTATTCATTCGTATTCAGCTACGAATTATTTACTTCGGAGGTGAATACTAATGACGATGATGCAAAGACCCTGGTGACCGGTGTCTTGTATGCGCCGAATTCGGGCGATACAATGAAATGTGGTTCCAGTGCACGTCTTGTGAGCTTTGGGCTCATGCAGATTGTACTCAGCCCGCAATTATATGTGTGACATGTTCTGACTACCATTGCCCACACACTGATCACCATTGCCTAACGATGTGGAAAATAGTGATCAAAGATTTTTTTCTAGTTATTATAGCTTTTAAATTAATATGCAAAAATGATTAAAGGTGATCTCAATTGTTAGTTAGATTAGTTAAGTTTATGATAGGGCTAAATTAATAAAATAATTGATCTATAGTTCTATTCACATAAAATTAAACCCCATTATCTACATCTCCCCTACCTACCTATCTACTTTTAAGGATTTAAATTTAAAAATATCGGAGGTAGATTGTAATTTAAAATGATGTATATATAAGTATAAATATTATGAATTGAATTATTTTAAACTTACTTCATAATATAAATTATTGATTAATGTAATAAATTTAATACATCAAATATATTTTTTATTTACAAATCGGCACCAAATCTCAATAATATTACATTTACAAATATTGTCTACGAATCTAATGTTCTGTGTCTGTGGTCGGTAACTCAATCAAGCTAAACAAAAGGCTGTCGGAGTCCATTTCGACTTCGACAGGGTTTACATCAGAGATGTTTACATACATATTGTAAAAGAGTAAAATGTGATTATCGAGTCGTTTTTTAATTCAAAACATAAGTTGAAATAAATATTAAAAGCCTCCGCGTTTCTAACACACGAATATGAATCGTTAATTCGCGGTGATGGGGTGGCCATTGGCAATTTTGCAGTTTGGCATTTACAGTATATCTTGACTATCTGACTTACTACGGTAAATATTGGAGTGTCAGTTAACATTTAAAACGAATGGATTCTTCGTTGCGCGTGAAACCGTAAAAGTGTCCGGGCGAACGCAGAGCTCTCGCTCACTTCACACATGTAGTGCCAAAATTCGTCATGTCTCAAAATCAAGGCGAGGTCCGGGCGAGCGGTCCCAATCAACCCCCGAAAGATATCTACGCCCGCCTGCCGGACATGCGGGCTGCAGGGGGCACTGAAGAGGGCAGCCCCGGAGGCGAGGAACTACGCTGGATGCCGGCCCAGGCCAGCGACCGTGATCTGGTCATGTACCTGCGTGCTGCCCGTTCTATGGCAGCGTTTGCAGGGATGTGCGATGGTGGCTCGCCTGATGATGGCTGCGTGGCTGCCAGTCGCGATGACACCACTATTAATGCACTCGACATCTTGCATGATTCCGGGTATGATCCTGGTCGCGCACTCCAAGCACTTGTCAAGTGCCCTGTACCTAAAGGCATTGATAAGAAATGGTCTGAGGAAGAGACTAAACGTTTCGTCAAAGGTATTCGCCAATTCGGAAAGAATTTCTTCAGGATCAGAAAGGATCTTCTTCCGCATAAGGACACTTCAGAGTTAGTGGAATTTTATTATCTGTGGAAAAAGACTCCAGGTGCTAGTAATAATAGACCGCACCGCCGACGAAGACAAGGTGGGGGATCTCTGCGTCGCATCAGAAATACTAGAGCCTCCAGGGCAGGGGCAGCTAAAGAAGCTCCCGAAGCCCCTGTAGCACAAGATGCACGTCCTTCGCCTACTGCCCAAAAAGAACCTGGAGAAACCAGTTCAGTTACAGAAGATGAAAACTCCGAAGAAGATAGTGATTCTCGGGATGCAACCGATATGAACAAGTCTGAGCCGCGTCCCCTTCCTGACAGTCCTGATGGATCTCCAGCAAGAATGAGGACTAGGAATAAAACTAAGGAGCAGACTACACCTAATTCTAAGCGTACACAAGATGGAAGTGATATTGATGACAGTAATAAGTCGAAAGTCAAAACACCCAAGACTCCTAGCAATTCTATTGATAAGTCTAACACAACACTAAGTAGTAAAGAAAAGAAAAAGTGTTCGACAAATGGTAAGATAGATGTCAGTAAGGTTAAAAAACGAATTCCTGATGACTCCGAACCAGATGTTCTTGGCGAAAGAGATATTAACACTTTTAAGAAAAAGCGCACAACTGAACGAGCTGATAGTCCGACGGAGAGTCTGACAAATGACAGCGGGTCTGTTGCAGATGATCTCGAGAATGCTGAAGATCCTGAACCTTTGGAGTTCAATGTGGGTAAAGAAGAGCAATCTGAGAATATTGAAATGCTTTCAAAGGTTGGTAACGGAACAGATGAAAAATCTGATTTGCCTCAGTTTAATGCTAACTCTAAACCTGTGGATCAAAATGAAAGTAAAGTGAAATTTCTGCATCATAATACAACAGATAGTGGTATCACAGGACATAATTACATGTTTGATAAAGAAGATAGAATGCCCTCAGAAGATGTCAAAGCTGATCCACTCTCCAATGATTGTGACACCACAGAGAGTAATTTCAGGGTTAACGATAATAAGAAGACTGAACATAAAATAGAACTTATTATTCCACGAATCCCTCCTCTACTCAGTGACCCTCTTGAAAAGGTGAAGATAAAGGAGGAGCTGGACAGTGATGAAGCAAGTCGTCCACTCAAAGAAGAGTACAGTAGAGACCCACTTGCGCACATATACCACCCTCAATCGCATAATTCCTCCAATAAACTGACAGGTGTTAGTGATCCCATATCGACTCCGAGTTTTCATAATGAACAAGGGCTATTTAATCCTAAAACCAGTATCAAAATTGAAAATAATCTAGCCAATCCTCATTATATGAAGTCTACCAAAGATTTTGTTGGAGGCATTGGCTCATATGGATTTAATCAAGGCAACATGCATTTAATTAACGACTCAAGTAAACAAATAAATCCAAATACTTTGAGTACAGTTATAAAGCTAGAACCAAGAGATGATACGCCTGATGTCAAGGGTTCTATACAGACTGAGACTGTCTATACTGCCACAGTCACAAGTGGAATGAGTGAAGTTAATAATAGGAATACCGCCAGTCCTAGCCAACGGAGGACTCCACCTCCGGGACAGGGGCCTAATCATTCTAATCTCAATGTGAGGACTTGTAATACAGAGCCACCTTCTCCTGGTGTTTGTCAAGATGATCCTGCTACTGTGAAAGATGAAGAAATTGATGCCGTCAATTCACACAAGAAAATTGAAACACCAAATACTGCACCTAGGGGTCCTCCTGTTCCTCCTCGAGTGGAAGGTCCTCCCCTCCGGTTACCGCTTCTGATGGAAGCTCCCGGATCTGTTCCTAGTTCAATTCCAAACATGCCCCCCATGGCCATGGGGCAACCACCTCTCCCAGGCATCATGCAGCCAGGTCCTCTGGTATCTATAGGAAACTCTCCTCTTAGTGTGCCACCTTACGGTTACATGCCAGCATATGGGCACCCGCTGCCATCTACTCATGTGGCTATTGACAAACTTCCTGGAAGTACAATGGGTCCACATGTACCCCAACTAGGCACTCAGCACAGCAATCCAACTCTACCACCAGCTCAGAATTTGTCTCATTCTAATCCTGGAGACATGCAAATTCCTCAAGATTTGAAAATCAAACTTGAAGTATCAGATACTCCTAGCAGCAACATCGGACCTCAAATATCGCCCATTTCGAGTGGAGCCCTTACAGATCCTCTGCAATCTCTCAAAGAGGTGAAGGTTCCTGGATATTCTGGAAGTTCTAGTTCAGCTCCCCCGACAGCTCACAGCATAGATTCCTTGTCCTCGAGTGAGCCAGGTAATAACCGACCACCGAGTAGACCTCTCAGCGATAATGGACCTCATGCTGCAACTTTCCTTGGCCCACGTATCGATAATATCAAGAAAGAGCCAGACTATGCACAACATCTACCTCTTTCTCAAAACACTTCAGGCTCTCAAGGTAACATGGATGCTCCTCATGCTCCCGCTCCTATAAAGAGTCCTCACACTCCCACTCCTATAAAGATGCAATTATCCAGTTTACATGCAAATTCAAATCCCCTCTCTACAACTCCACCATTTTCTAGACATATGGCTAGTCCTCAGGCCCGTCAAATACCATCTCCTTTACAGCAAAATCCTCCAGTTTCACATTCAGCTTTAAATTTAATGAACCCTACCCCATTATCTTTACCGACAACAATACCTGGTCCTGTTATGCATTCCAGCCAACAACCGGGACCTCATCCTCATGCTTTTCCACCGCCACCGCTCCACCATCCTCATCATCCTTTACTACATCATTCTTTGTTTGCAGCAGCGGCTGCAGCTCATGCTATGCATCCTTATTACCCTCACCCCCATGCTGGTTACGCTATGCCTTATCCATATCCCTATGGACCCATTCCTCAGCCGCATCCAATTCCTCCTATGCATAACCCTCCTGTGAGCACTCCAGGTAGACACGAGTCTGCATTATCACTGAGCAAGCCATCTGCAATTGAATCCACCACTATGTTGTCTTCTCATCACAGCTCTAGTTCATCAGTCACTACTAGATCCCTCAGAGAAATATCTGAGACAACTGAAGACCTTAGAAATCCTAATGGCACTACTGAGAGACATGCTATGCACGAAACTCTAATGACTCATCATCATTCCACGAGTCATCACAGTTCTGTGCATGCCAGCACAGAAAAACAACCCAACCAAGCTGGTGCAAATCACTCCCTTACCATTTCTCATTCAACTTCGAGCAGTTCTTCTCAATCAATTCAGCACAAAATTAACACTCAACAGAAGTCAAATGTCCACACTAGCTCACCTCATAGTCATCTATCAGCTAGCTTATCACAGACTACTAGCACTTCATCTAGTATAAATATGGCTAATAGTCATTCTCATCACCACTCGCACCATCATTCTCACCACCACGAAAGGCTGTCACCTGCAGATCAGATGCTCGTCAGACATCACCCTAAACTCATGCCAGGCAACCCGGGAAATCCTCACCATCTGATGATACAGCCTTCTCCTATGGGGCATCACATGGCACTGGGCATGCCTCCTGGCCCCGGAACTAGTTCTTTAGAGAGTTTGAGAATGCACGCCCAAGCTGCAGCGAGCCTTCAGCAGCATCAAAAACCAGGGTCTCCGCATTCTTTGCCTCTGGGACATCCTCATCATCGGCCGGGCCGCCCTCTGCAAGAAGAAGGTCTTGACGGTCCACTGCTCAAATTGGAAACACCCAATCAACCTCCCGAAGAAGAAGAAATTCCCAGTCCAGCTCATGTTCCCCATGGACCTTCTCCTGAGCCTAAAGTGGAGGATACTGAATGCCACAGATCCCAGTCTGCCATATTTTTGCGACACTGGAACAGAGGTGATTATAATTCTTGCACGAGAACTGATTTGATTTTCAAGCCCGTTCCAGATTCTAAGTTGGCTCGGAAGAGAGATGAACGATTACGAAAACAAGCTGAAAGAGATAGAGAAGAGAGAGAAAAGATGGTGCAGCAGGCGCACGCCCGAAAGATATCAACTCCTGATACTAAACCTGATACGAAACCTCCTTCAAGAGGGCCACATGAGAGTATCCCCTCGCCCTATGATAGATTTCCTCGTCAGGGCTATCCTGACACTCCTGCTCTTCGACAATTGTCAGAATATGCTAGACCTCATGCTGGTTTCAGTCCAGGTAACTTACCTCGTCATTGCATGGATCCAATGCTCCAATACCAGTTGAGCACCATGTACGGTCAAGCTGGAGCAAGAGAGCGAATCGAGCTTGAACATCTAGAGAGAGAAAAGAGAGATAGGGAGATCAGAGAACTGAGAGAGAGGGAACTAAATGACAGACTGAAAGAAGAGTTGATGAAGAATACAAATGTGGGCGCAAGAGTTGATCCTCACTGGCTGGAAATGCACAGACGCTACGGAGTGCCTCCTCAGGGGGGAATTCCGCTTCACCAATTTGGATTATATGGTGGGCCTGTCGGCCCCGGGCAGGCAGCCCTCTCGCAGCTAGAAAGAGAACGACTAGAACGCCTCGGCATTCCGCCTCCACAGCAACCTGGTGCCCCCGGGAGTGGTGCCCACCCTGGACACCCAGGTCACCCTGGGCACCCTGGTCATCCTGGCCACCCGCACCATCATGCGGGCATGGCAGCCGCACAACTTGAAGCTGCAGAGCGTATGGCTCTAGCTACAGACCCCATGGTGCGGCTACAGATGGCGGGCATTAGCCCAGAGTACCATGCACATACACACGCTCACACTCATGCACATTCACACACACACCTGCACCTGCATCCGGGCCAGCAGGCAGCAGCGGCAGCAGCACAGCAGGAGAGCTGGGAGCGAGGCGCACGGCTTGCTCATCCAGAGCTGCTAGCACGCCCGTACGCAGAGCAGTTCGCACAGCAGGCAGCGGCCCATGACCAACTGCAAAGGCAACTCCTACTGGAGCGCCATCACCATGGTGGAGCGCCCCACGAAGACTACCTGCGCCACCAACAGCGTGAGCGTGAGCTCAAGGTGCGTGCACTAGATGAGGCGGCACGTGCAGCACGACCCTAGGTACTATCAATTAGTCAATTTTGGTGAAAGTGAAGTGAGTGTCGCGGTATATCTGAATGTATATTGATTAGCTGTTAGGAGCGGTGCGGCTAATGTGAATTTAGTTTTTAATGTAAGTTGTGTGACAGAAGTGACTGGCGTTTGTGAAAACTTGTACATAGAAATATAAATTTATCTATAACTCGACGAGATTGACTGATATTGTGCGCATAATTAGAATTTTATTAATATGCAGTTTTTTTTACTAGAAGAGTATAGTATTTTAGATCGATTTAAACTTTTAGATTTACTTTGTTTATTCTCGAGTGAATTTGTACTGTGCATACTGCATCAACTAAAATATTTGTAATTTTAGAATGATGATGACGCATAATACTTTTTCATGTTGTATATTTTTTTTCAATGTGACTAATTTATATGAAATCTGATACAGTTTGTAGGTATTCATGTTGTGTGTTTATGTATGTATAGATTTTATACACAATTTTGTACATAAAAATCTAGATATTTGTTTACTTGCAGACAAAAATATAAAATAAAAGTATTTTCTCATAATTATTTACAGAGATTTTATAGTTCACAGATCTAGTGCCAGTTTTTAAAGATAAATATAACGGTTACATTCATTGTCTATTATTTAACATGTTTTTATTTCATTTGTGTTACTTTTTAATCTTCTTTACCAGTTTTACTCATTAATTTTGGACTTTGTCGAACAAAATAATTACCAATGTATGATTAAGCAATAATTATTAATACCTTTTACTGCAAAGTGCTTCATAATAGGATGCAATTAAGACAGGATATTATATTTATTTTAAAGTACAAGTACCTACCACATTTTTATATCACTGCTGACCTAAAAAGAATTATTTTCTGCTGAAAAATATAAATTTTGTCTATTCACTTACAATATATATGTGAATTCGCTGTTTTATTTAATTCAGCATTAATTTATTATTATGTTGTAAATATATGTTACTTAGAAAATATCACATTATTGAAGAGAAGCTCCTGCATTTACACCTTGTTTGTGATGCCTCGTCAATTTTGTAACTCATGTAAGATTTCAAACATAAGTTTGTTTTTTTGTTTCATTTGGTACAATCTTTTGTGTAAGGGACCTGGTAAACTAGTATAGTTAATTCATTAAGTAAAACAAATGTAATCTGCATTTTTCATAAATTTAGGGCTCAAAAAGATATTAATAAAATTTATAGAATAAGTTTTTTTTATGAAAAATTAATGTGTTCAGTGTATAAGTTATGAAGCTAGAGCTCATCTCGTGCTTAGGTGCGAGTCCTTTACTTCTTCAATTAAATTGAAACTGCAGTATGAACTCACCACACCTGTTCATCTAAGAGAGATTAGAAATTATGGTCAGTTGTACTAATAAATCTTTATGAAATTACTCTTGTTGATCATTTTCATTGAATAATGACAGTTAAAATAATTTTGAATGGAAGCTTCAATTCATTTGATTTTTAATGTAATATTTACTATATTCTGAAAATGGTAGAATAGTTTGTGGTAGGTAGTTATAAAATATTATACGAAAATACCACAATTTGCCTTTTATCGGGGCATTATTTTATATACATAATATGTATAAAAAAAACATATTCTTTACTGGCTCTTAGTGGAACAGACCTCTCACACTCCTGTCGCATCTGATGACGACATGCCTTAGACTAAACTATGCTAGTATAATTAGTCGGGTATGGTATTTTGGTTGGTTGTTTGTGTTGTGTTTACTATTAAGAAAGCCAATTTACCTAAAAATATATTTAAACTAAGATAGTGAACTTATTAAACTACTTGACTAAATCACATTAGAACTTTAACTTAGCAGAAATGTTTGGTGAGCCAAGTTTGTGTGCTAGATTTACGCATTGTAATTTATTTTGTGGACGAGTATAATAATTATGTTGGGAATTAGTCAAATATAGATCCCATGATAATTTCAACTCTTATTTTTTGATGATAAACTAGCAATAAAATAAGAGTATTAATCTATTAATATTCATGACGAATATTTGGGTATATCATTTTTATAGAAACACTAAAGTGTATTTATAAATATTGTTTTAGACAATAAGATTTATTTGATGTCTTAGTGCTTTCATGTAAAGGTTCTTTACTAATATATGTGAACATTAAAACTATAATCTTTTTTTACTTAGTGAAGTCACTCATGTGATAAAAATGTAACTTATAAAAACTATTGCAGTTTTTAAATATAACTGTGTTCTCTAAATGAAAAAAGATAGATAAATTTCAAGACGTACATGTTAGTCATTTGACTTATTTGATCCAAATAGCACAAGCACACATTGTTGGCCTTATATGAACCTGACAAATAACTAAATTTACAGATGGCGGGAAAATCTGCATTTTCTTTCTATTTATTTATTTTTCCTTGTAATGTTTTAATTTATGCATTTCAAGTAAAAATATTTTTTCATAATAATTAACAGCTGGCATTATATTGTAAGACTTTCAGATAAGCAATATTATGGCTAAGCCTTTATTATGTCAAAAGGAAATGTGTGCAAACTTAGTAGCTTGAAGTAAACCAAATGATTCTAACATTTTAGTCTATACTTTTATTACTTATTACTATTTTTCAGAAGTTTTCTATGACTCAGCGGACATATCAGCTCAGTTGAATCCACTCATTTTAGTTGTGATCTTTAGAAATAGTATGTTCTTTTATAATTTAAGAACTACAATATTATAATAATAATATTCTATTTCATTTGTGTACAGTCTGAACCAATCCATCTAATATGGATTTTTATAACTTAAATATTGGAATATATGGTAAATTTCATATAAAATATACCAACATTTTGAAGATTTTCCGCTATGGAATCTATTTCATATTATGCCTGATTAAAATCAGGGTATATAAAATATATTTTCATCTCCATTCAAGTTTAATCCTGAATTGTCCCTGAATTCCCATAAACATACAACTTGCATATAGATATCAAATTTATCTGCAACTTTACCAGCTCTGCAATGTTTAGTGACAATATTAAAATATAGTAAAAGCAAAAATAATATAAGAAAATCAAGAAAAGGAAAGTAAGTGACTAATCAGAAAGGATTTAAGCATGCGTTGATTATTAATATTAAATCTACGCTGAACAACCACACAAATTTATTGTTTTTAAAATATGATAACACTACATATGAAACTGCAAAAAAATTACACAACAGGTGGAATTCGAACCATTACCTCTTGTGTATTTTGTCCGCTGTAACCCTTTAACTAATTTAATATGTTTACATGTGTACAACTATTGTACCCGTGTTAATTATAATATTCTTGGTATTTTTTGCCTGAATCTTTTGAACTTACTGCATATGTCAGTTTTCAGGTATTCGACATACTCAAATTACTGCATACTACAAATTCATATATATTAAAAGCATCAGTCCCGGGCTTGTTAGTACTTTATATTTTATTTGATACAGCAGTATACATTGATTGTCATATATAACTAAACAATATCAATAAGAGAATCAATTATAGAAGACTTGCTGCAATCCGAATACCAAAGTCTGTTAAGAGGTCACTGTGATGGTACTGCCATAAGAGTCCAACTTGCCATACCAATGAATTTCATAGCAGCTAGTTGATCCGCACCCTTTTTTATTTGAAATTTATGTTTCAAGTTGTGTGACGATTTCTGTCAAACCACTAAAAGTGATATTTAAAATAAATAATTGTTTGAGGTTAAAATTAGAATATCAGATGACTGAAATCATGTAGTGTAGGTCACTGTAGTATAATGGCGATTTTTTATTTTTGAGAAAATCAAAATTTACGGTCCGCTTCTAAAATTTGTACATGCAGAATTTTTGCTTCGTAAGTTGAGAGCCTTTAAAGACTTGCGTTTATCGCTTCATTTTTCAAGCTGATTACAGCTCATCTCTGGATTTATAGGTTTGTGCACTTAATCTAATAACAGATTTGGCTATATAGCTCTCGACAATGACGGCATCGCCTAAAGGGATTTTTAAAAATATGTCCTTGCTGTTTTCACAATGACTGACTTCGACCTAAAACTTCTACGGCAGTTGGGGATCTCCGATGGCCGATATAAATATTTACAAACACTACAGCCTCATCATATAGCATTGATATTATTTGTCACAAAATTTTCTACGTAGCCCGTGTTACTCTATGGCACGTGATAATCATAGACAATACACACCGCGAAGAAGAAGAAGAAAAGTTTATTATCAATGTTATCTGTCAAACGTCAATGGAATATCAGTATTTTAGTTAATCATAGTTAAACCATAATATTGAAAAATCACTATAAATACACGTATTCATGTTATATATACATAAAACAAGTTTTGAATCAGATAAAAATAATCAAATGACTAGTGATTGACGGAAGGAACATTAAAGATGATAAAACATGATTGCGAACTTAAACATTTTTTTATTTTTAATTCAACTTTAGGCCCCAAAGAAGGACAAGTAAATATATATTTATACTTGAATTTTTATAATATTTAGTACGCAACATTTTTTAAAAGATTCACTATATATATGTATATATATATATACTTTTTTTTAAGGAACATGAACGAATATTGTATTACTATCCTCATGATGTTGATATTGAAGTGAAAAAAATGACAGTTGGCCTTTGTGAAGCAATCGTTAAGTTTATGTTGTAAGTACATAATCGACATTCAATAATTTGGCTAAAAGTAGCAGGTGACAAGGGTACAAAAATTTGCTTCAGATTATTGTAAATTTGTTATTGTTTGAAATGCTAAATGTTTATTTTAGAACATTCTCGAGTGATGACTGCGAAGCACTCCATACTCAGAAAACACGAGAAATATTTTACCAACCTGAAAAGGATTTCTGGATGGTGCTGGTATGTTCTACTCTACGTTTTGTTTTAATCTAAAGTGCTTATTTACTATAAATATTATAAAATATTAAATAACACGTTAAGAACATTATTTGGTTTATTTTAATTTCAATACCATGAAATGAAATTTTCAGATAGTAAATGTACCATTTGTACAAAAAACAGCCCTAGATGGTAAAAACTATTGTGAATATCACGGAGATCAGGTAAACAATGTACCTTTTAAGTACTTTATAAATATATCATTTCTTGTATATCTGTGTAGTTGAAGTATTTAAATCAGAAACAATTTTATTAATAAGTAACTTTTTTAGGTCCAAACAAATGTATTGAAATCAGTGCTCTCTGCTGCTCATAGAATGTTCAGATTATTCATGGGAGCCTTTTCAGATATGACTACAGATTTGTTAAAAATCAAACTTGAGACCTTTTTCAATCCGGTATGGCCACTGAGAATATAACATTAATAAAATTCTTTGTTTTATTGACTAAGTAAAAATAATTAATCTATATTTAATTTGTTACAGTATTTACTACAACTTAATCTACCTCACTGTGATGTATTAGATGTGTTTCAAGGAGTACAATACCTTCCGCTGGATAGAATATCATTCTTCAGAGTTCAATGTTTTGTAAATTTAGTAGAAGCAAAATTTTCATTAATAAAGCAATCTGCATTTTTATACAATGATCAGTTGGTTTGGTATGTTATAAATGTAGTATCAGATATTAAAATAATAAATGTGTTTATTAGCCAAAGTTACAAGTTCTACTAACAATTTGATCTTTTAGGAATGGCATTTCCCCTAGTGATATGCAAGTTGTTTATAAATACTTGATAGGGACTCTTCTGCCAGCTCATATTGAAAAGGAGTTGCAAGGTGGACCACGTGCTACTGCCCAACATTATGGCTGTTTTGTTAGTCCACCGGGAGGTTTTAAGGATACATCTGATCTAAAGAGAGTCTCAAAGGTGCATCTAAACTATGAGTCTACCGTCGAAACTTATTATCTGATAGTTTATCGGGCATTAGCTGCAACAATTTGTTTTTTCATTGATGGTATGTAAGCAAACGCTATCATTATATAAACCTTTTACACATACATATATAAATATAAAATACTTGTAATTAAGGTACCACTAAACTGACTCTCGAATTGATGAAAACTTTGGATACATTCGTGGGACCCCAACTATCCCTAATTGCTTCAGAAATAGCCGAGCAATGTGACAAAGAAAACAGTCCAACCAATAATCAAAATGATCAGTCGTCGGCCAAATATTTGTACTTCAATCAAATTAATTTGGCCTACAAGAGCACAGTAATTATATTTTTTATTTATTTAAATATTTTTGAATTCTGCATGTGATTGATTTTTTTTTTCATTTGTAAATTACAATAGGTTCACCTAGATAACAGACACACTGGTAATATATCTGTAAATCAAGAGGTGTTGAAACTCGTTGGTGATATAAATGCTGATAGGAAATGGTACGTTTAATTATTTCTTTGAAAGCTAATGTATTTATATATTTTAAAGTGATGGATTAATAAATATTTTATTTGCTCCCCAGCTTGGAAAAATATGGAGAAGTTATAATTAAAACAATGAATGACTTTTGGGTTATTGGAAAGGTTTCTAACCTTAGAGAGTTCTATATAATAATTCAGCATAAAAATGCTAATTTGAAGGAAATTAATGGTATGTTTGTGTGTTTGATTAGCATACGGTTATATTATTATATTAGTTTATTGTTACTTATCTCTCACAAAATATTTTTTATTTTTTAGAAGAGGTAAAGAAGATATGTGAATCAAAATTAAAGAGTATATTTTTTTATCCAATTTAAACTGAGACTGTCGTCATTCCTGTTTTTTTCTTCATATTTTACCTATCTTTATTTATTTATATCCACACATTCATTGTTATGTATTGTAGTGGAATATAGTTTGGTATTTAATAAAAAATAAATTATTATGTTATAATTACAGATGATTCGATAGTACTATTACATTTTATGTCAATAAAAATTGTTTTAATCATATAAAATTTGTTTGATTTAATTTGTCTATCATAATATATATTACCTTTTATATTGAATTCTAAATTAAATTACTAAGGACATACCACAATAATTGACTGGTATTACTGAGTACGGGTAAAACAAATTTCAGCAAACTGTAAAATAATAAGGTTTTCATGAACCATTCAGTAAAAATGTATAGTTTTGAATTTGCATCTACAGTTCAAAAACACATTGACCAGATTAAATATATGTCTGCCCTGATGATCATAATATTGACCACTAAAATTATTTCAAGAATGAATAGTAGTTTTTTTATTTTTTGAAAACTATCCATATCCAAAACCAAAAAGATCTCAGATTATTAAAGAAATATATCCTTTGGTAATACAAACTTTTCTCATCACTTACGAAAATGCGTGCTGCATTATCTAAATATATTTTGATTGTGACTTCAATGTTAACTGGGATTGTTTTGGTTTAAATTGAATATATTTTCTATATGGTGTTAATTTTTGAAGGCTTAAGAATTTTTTATCCATTTACTACTGTTTATTTATAAAAATCCATTAACGACGAAGAATTTTAAATATATGTGTATTTTGTAATTTAATATAATGAAATAACATGTCAATAACAAAGAGAGTTTTGAATTAAACTGAAAATGATAACTGTTGGTATTTTCCGGCAGAGATGTTTTCCCGAGAAATTATTTGTGAATTGCCATATAAAAAAGGCCTCGTGAGACCTTGAATGTGTCATCTCGATTTACGAAAAAAAACTAAAAATATGAATATTTTGCTATTTAAACTTTTATTTTTTCTCTTCACATTTTATTGGGAATTTAAGCGTATACTGCAAATCTATCCAATCAATTCAAGTTGATAAAAAAGATTTTTTTTTAAATGTGGTAATACTAAAGTTTTTGCTCGTGTATAGTAATCTAGATCTTGTCTCGACTCTCGATTATTTTATTTGGTCTTTGACACATGACTGGCTTGTCGTGTGTTACACAGAATATATACGTGCGTAATAATGACTTGCTAACTGGCAATGGCAGTATATATTTTTATAATTTATGTGTTATGTTTGAATTTGAAACTAAACGTTTTAACACAAATATATTAAGTCATATCTTTACAAGTGCCTGCCGGTTTTGGCAGAACAGGTTAGTGTATATTTTATCATTCTAGGAAAATAAACGATCTTTTTAATTGTAGATACTTTTAGGTTATGCGTAAATAAATTATGTCTCGACTAAACAATATTTACGTAATTAAAAAAAGTTGATATTTTACAAGAATCTATTCAATGAGTTTTTTTAATAAGTGTTATTCATAAATAAAAATAGTATAGTTTGCGAAAACCAATAATATAAACATAAAAGATGAAATTTTTTTATGAAACAATTTACTTAAAAATAAATAGGTAGTTTTCTGTAATCAATAATAATGTCAGTCTTATCACAATCTGGTTTCGGTGTATCTATAACTTGATATATATTTTTTATGCATTTCAGATTAGAAAAATGTTGTACTGTCCACCAAATGTGACTCTAAATGATAAGTGGGAGAATGGCGGCATATCACAATGTTTTATGGAGACATTAATTTCTACCTTATTCGGTTTCTTACTCTTAATGGGAACCATTCAAATTATTATATATAAAAGGTGAGATATATATATAAATCAATAAAAGATATTAGTTTATGGGCATGATCAAGTTTTTGTGGCATATTTTATTTAATAGCTACAAATTTAAATAAATTGATAATCTTAATAATCCAGAAAAAATCTGAATCTTAGATGTCATATTTTTCACTACAGTGCTAATTTTATAATTTATTTATAAACACAACTGAAACCATATTTTTATAATTGGCAACAAGACCAGACATTTCGAATAAAACATGCAAATACGCTTATCTACCATATCAACAGCAATATGTGGCACTACTCGACAGTTGATGCAATCTTAACCCTTTGCGGTGGTACGTCGGCTCTCAGCCTCCATCACACTTTTACTGCTCAATTTGTATGTCTGCTCTCAGTCACCAAAACAAAGAATGATTCTGATTGTAAAATTATACAATGTTAATACATTTCTGAAGTATACTTTTAATTCCTAATAACATTTTAATAATAAGTTTTGAATTTATTTTGGCTGTGAGGGAGCGCATCTGCGTGTTAAAGTATTGATGCAGTTAAAAATTTCTCAATTAATGACCCTGTCGACCTTGAGACAGGGCTTATTTTTGGTTTAAGTTAATGGGTTTTATTACATTTCTTATCTTTCCTTTATTAACAAAAAATAAGCATGATGTGAAATCTCAGCAATATTTGCATTGCTTGACATAATTGTATCAGAAACGAATGAAAAAGAAAACTGAGTGAGGGGAATACCCGTATTTTGGTTTCATCGTACGCACACACTGGATAGTACAGAGGAAGATTAGCACAAAACGTTTCATATACCCAGATGTTCTGGTAAAGTCATGAATCGTTTTAAATTAATTATGACCAATAAGAAACGAAATAGATGTTACATGACGCATGATCTGCGTCTCTAAGACTCGGATAAATAACTGGTACTCCCTGGCCACCTCTGTTTTTTATCACAAATATACACATTTTAATGTAGACAATAATACAACATTATGGGATGCGTTAGTTTTCCGTTCTGTGCACTGTCTAATTTATTACTTGTTGAATATTACATAATTTAAAATTTACATAAATATTGAACATTTAAAATTTTTTCACATTCATCAAAAATTTATGTGCAATTAACATATCAAATCTACCATTTTTAACTCAATCTTTAAACATTTTCCATACTATTGAATTTAGATATATTAGCTGTAAATTATAAGTTAGTAAGTACTTATAATATAAATAGATACTAATAATATAAATTATTTATTTTTCCAGGTACAGAAATGAATATTTGAATGTTCCTCATAGCAGTCGGCTGTATATTGTTCAAATATGTGTCACAGGGTATGTCTCAATCCTTGCGATTGTGCGTTTTATTTTACAAGCAACATTGTATAAAGGTGGACACATATACGGTTATATGGTTTGTAGAACTCATTATTCTTTTTATTTTAATTAATTTTAGTAATTATTTATGTAAGTAATCAATTAAAATTATTCAATAAATAAAACTAGTATGTCTCACTTATAAATTATTGTGTATAAGTCAATTATATAATATAAAATACATTATATGTAGATATATTTAAAAGAAAAATACATTTTAGAGATAATAATGTCAAGGCTGCTTCATTGGGATATAAATTTTATTTGCTGGGATTTAAATTTATCAATTTTGAACTGATTAAAAGAGTCTTTGATATTTCATATCTGTTAATTTATTGATAAAAAATTTCCTATTTTTCTTTCATAATTATTACAAAGGTTAATTTCTTAAATTTTAATTGGCATGTTAATTATCTTAATTCTTTTTCTAATTGCACATATGTAGTCTAAAACAAATGCTGCCAATATATTTTTTTTAGCTGCAGGGATGTGAGATATTGCATTTTTAATCAATATATTCATTTAAAATTTATTATGATACTATTGATAAAATCTGATTTTCTGAACAATATGCTTTTGTCTATTTGTAGATTTTGTCATTAGTTATGAATTTAGTCATATTTCCATTCTCTGCTTTCTTGATGAGATTGGATAGACGTCACCAAGATTCATCAGAGCCTCCAAGAAGTCATAGTCTCACCCTTCTTTTATTTTGGACTCTTATTTTTGCTGCTGAAAATTTTTCTATTATAAATATTAATAAAGAAGGTTGGTGGTGGCATTTACAAAAGTGAGTATCAACTGTGCAAATATATAGATAGTGATTATTTTTTTTGACCCCCAGGAGTCTTGAATAAAATAAAACTATATCCTCTATCATAAATTTGAATGACCTTTCCTCATAACCTTTTTGATTAAATCTGGAACACATTGAAATCTAAATGAATAATACTTTATAAGTAATACTTGGCTCCAAAAATATTATGATAAACCTTGGAGGTGAGGTTGGTTGGATAAGTAGTGACATTTTAAAATTAATAAGCAATAGCTACCATAGTATGAAAATAAAAGTGTTGTTGTTAAAGTTAACCTGATGTCCTAAAGCTGAAGCCTCAATATTCCCAAAAGAGAAGCTTGAATATCTTGTTAATCTAATACAAAACCTTGAAAAATATTATGAAAATAAAACTCATTGCTGATGAACTTTTGCCAATAGCACAGACTGAGCGCTTATACCAAATACACAATAAGATAAATGATCACCAATGATTAGAGAATAAATAATGTTCGAGGATTTACCCTAAATTGATGGTTTTAGAATGTATTATTGATTGTTTTCCTTCATTGGTTGAAAGCGTGAATAACTTGGGATCATTTTCAGAGATTGAGTCCATATTAAATTTATTCTCATATTTCAGCCTAGAAGATCGTCTAGAAATGGGTCTCTTCGTGTCCAGATACATATTGTACATGATGCTATTCGTCCTTGGTTTAAAGGCACCAGGAATCAACCGGATAATTCAGTCAAATCGCAACAACCGTATAAATGGTGGTCTTGCTAATGAAATTCATTCCGATCGTGCGCCCATACTTTCTATGGTGAGACCTCATTTATTTTTATATTATACTTTATTTAAAAAAAAAATTGTTTTTGATTTTATTTAAAATAAGATTGCACATACATTTCAGGTTAATTTATCAAGTCGCAGAGTAGCACAGTTGATATAGTGTAGTTTTTAAAATCTAGCTGTTTGGTTTATAAATTTTTTATTACATGTAATGTTTTGTGTTTATAAAATCACAATGTGCCCTTTTGGACATGATTTTGTTAAATCATATAATTTAAAATACTGTAGCAAAGTCATTTTATTTTCTTGCTTATCAATTTTTTTTAGGGAGGTATTGAAGACAACACCATCTTTTATATTTATTTTTTCAGATGAGAGATGAAAACCAGTCGACATTCCGTAATGCGTGGTCTAAAATTCGCACACTATTACCATTCATGTGGCCCAAGAATGACATTAGGCTTCAGCTTCAAGTGATCGTCTGTATTCTAGCATTAGTCTGTGGAAGAATCATTAATCTCTATGTACCCATTTACAGCAAACTTATAGGTTAAATATGATTTTATTTTAAAATAATTGTAAAATGACGTATTTTTACTTTTTGCTGTTCTTACTACTGGTTATTAATTTAAATATTTTTTTGCAGTTGATAGTATCTCCATTGCGCCGATCACATTTAGATGGGACCTGGTATTAATCTATGTCACTTTTAAGTTCTTGCAAGGGGGTGGAGCTGGTAGTATGGGATTTCTTAATAATCTCAGATCTTTCTTATGGATTAAAGTTCAACAGTACACTACGAGAGAGATTGAGGTAAAAACATAAAGCTCAAAGTAACTTTCACAGCCTATCTCAAAAGCATTCTATTAAATTCAGTTCTTAAGCTGCGGTTGCAGCTGAATTGATCTGATAAAAAAATATTTCTCTTCTGTAAGCCTTAATTTTTTTTTTTTGTTAGGTGGAACTTTTCAGACATCTTCACAACTTGCCGTTGAGATGGCATCTCGGAAGGAAGACTGGTGAAGTGTTGCGAGTCATGGACAGAGGCACTGACTCTATAGACAACTTGCTATCTTACATTCTTTTTTCTATCACACCTACCATTGTTGACATCATAATTGCAGTTGTGTTCTTTGTTTCTTCATTTAATGCTTGGTTTGGACTCATAGTATTTGTAACAATGGTCTTGTACATAGGTAAGTAAATTTTTCAGTTTCGTATTATATAGCAAACCAATTGACTTATAGTTGATTGGTTTGTACACTTGATTGTTTTAGCTATTTCAACCTATGAAGTGTTTTAATTATCATTTTTAATCATTTCAGTTGCAACAATTTGCGTAACAGAATGGCGTACAAAATTCCAAAGGCGTATGAACTTGGCTGATAATGCGCAGAAAGCTCGATCAGTTGACTCGCTACTGAATTTTGAAACTGTCAAATATTATGGAGCTGAGCAGTATGAAGTTGAAAACTACCGAAAAGCTATTGATCTTTTCCAGGTTAGTTGGTAACATGATTTATTAAGTTCAATTTTTTTTGTGGTTTAAACCATTATAATTATTCAATACAATACAATATTCTAAATAAACTCACTGTGAAGATTTAAATAAAAAGTTATTATTTTCATTATATTAATGGATCTTCACCATTCAAATGCCTTGTCCCTCAACAACATTATAATTAACCTTAAATTATTACAGTCGGAAGAATGGAAAGCTACAATCACCTTGAATATACTCAACACAATGCAGAATATTATTGTATGTGGAGGTATGTTAAGAAATACTGCTGTCTTATTGCAATTTTAATATTCTTTTTTGAAAGATAATAATTTAACTTATATTTGAATCCACTTAAATAATCTTTATTATTTAAGTGGATTAATTTATATGAAAGGGATAATTCTCTCTTTTTTGGATAAATACACGCAATACACATTAACAATTATTCAATATATCATATAATAAAAACGAAAAACTTTTTCTTAGAAAAAGTATTCAAATGTATAATGTAAATTCCCTCAAAATTATTGATATGTTAAAAAATCATACAATATTATTTAATTTTTTTTTTTAAAGGTCTGTTAGGTGGCTCTCTTCTTTGTGTGAGAATGGTTGCATACAATGAAGGACTCACTGTTGGAGATTATGTCTTATTTTCAAGTTATATCATTCAGTTGTATGTTCCACTCAACTGGTTTGGGACATTTTACAGGTGTGTTTAAAGCACTTTTTTAAGAGCTTGAGTTACGAGTTAAGAATATTTTATTTCTTCTTCTATAACCAATTACTTACTTTGCAGGGCTATCCAGAAGAACTTTGTTGACATGGAAAATATGTTCGAGCTTTTCCACGAGCCTGCAGACATTCAGGATGTGCAAAGTGCTCCTGCTTTACTAGCGAAAAAAGGAAGCATTGAATTTCGTAATGTGTCATTTAACTATGTTCCTGAGAGAGTCATACTTAAAGATATTACTTTCATTGTACCACCTGGAAAGACAATGGCATTGGTTTGTTGTATTCTATTTAATTCGCTCTTATTTTTATTTGTCATCTGTGGCGGTCTACAACAATGATGGCATGCAATTATGAAATTGGGTTGAAAATTCACAATTTTTTCATATCTAGATAACAGAAAAAAGGACATCATAAAGGGGACTTGTCGAGAACCTACAGCTTTTATGATGATTATTCTTTTTTTTTTTTATTAGCTTTAGCCTTGGTAAACAAAAGACTTTGCCATATTGATTTATTTGACAATGTCTCTTCAGTTAGAATATCTATTATTTGAAAATATGAGTTTTGTTATTTTTTCAGGTTGGTCCAACAGGCTCTGGTAAATCAACTATCATCCGGCTCTTATTCCGTTTCTATGATGTTAATTTTGGTACCATATTAATTGATGGCCAAGATATTAGTAAAGTAACTCAAGAGTCTCTGAGATCAGCTATCGGAGTTGTCCCACAAGATACTGTACTCTTCAATAATTCAATTAAGTAAGCACTGCCCTACTCTGCTGTTCGTGAATTTAATGATCTTGAGATTTCCTGGGTGTTATGCTGCATAGTGGTTTTTGTATTTTGACGCCAGTCTTGGTACTCCTGTCATTTTTTTCTGCTTACCTGCATTCGGGCGCCCATTCTAATTTGTACCATCTGGTATCCGGGAGTAAGTGCACCTCTCCATGCATACTCAAGATGGTCCCAGTACCGGAACTAAAACTTAAGAAGACAAAAACCACTGTGAGCACAACATCTAAAACATTTCGAGATTATTAAATAACAACGGCTGCCAAAATTTATGAATACATTCATATATTTGGTTAAAAAAATATATTTTATAGCCAACTTAAAAATTGAAACATCATTACTTTTTCATTATTTATATGCATTTTATTAAATTATATGTGGCCACAGATCACTTTGACAATACCCAAAATACAAAAAGTTGTGATAGGATTTTTACTTCTCGTGTGATAATGATATTCACCATGAACTTATCTAGTGTAAATTGATACCAATATATTTTTTTGTAGGTACAACATTCAATATGGAAAGGTTAATTCTGCAGAAACTGAAGTATATTCTGCTGCTAAAAATGCTGACATCCATGAAAAAATTTTAACATTCCCAGATGCATACGAAACACAGGTATGATATTTTTAAAAATAATGTTTTTTTAAAGATATTGCATTAAATATTTATCCATCTTACAAATATTCAATGCATTTTTTTTAGGTTGGAGAAAGAGGCTTAAGACTAAGTGGTGGAGAGAAACAACGCATTGCAATTGCTCGCACTATCTTAAAGGCACCTATTATTGTACTTCTTGATGAAGCTACATCAGCGTTAGACACTAAAACAGAAAGAAACATTCAGGTAAAATTATTATTAGATATTTTTCAAGTACCATAATTACGGTTAGTTTCTATTGTAAAAACACAAAATTGCAATTGATATAATATTGTATCCTTTGTTTCAAGGCTGCATTGTCGAGGGTTTGCGCAAACCGGACAACTTTAATAGTAGCCCATAGGCTTTCAACTATAATTCATGCAGATGAAATTTTAGTGTTGAAAGATGGTGAAATAGTTGAACGAGGAAGGTATGTTCAATGCAAAACCTAAGTGAACATTCACATGCTGGCTGAAGTGAAATCAGTTGTGTATTTTGTATAATCGAATTTGAATTAAACGTAAAATATTTTTTTAGGCATGATGAATTACTCGCTTCGAGTGGAATTTATCAAGAAATGTGGCAACAACAGTTGGAAAATAACATTGGCTCTGATCTAGTATCCAGTGAAAGTGACGCTGAGACAGCAAGAGCGACTGAAAAGAAAACAGAAGTGAATCCTACCTACGGACATGGTCACGGTCATGGCCATGGATTTTAAGTAACTTGTTATGTTCATTCTTTTATTTAGTTTTAAAAACTTTTACTGAATTCTAATTTTAATAATAAAAAAATTAGGCTTTCTCTCATTTAATGTTTTTTGAAAAACGTGTCACATATCTTTGTCCTAATTTCATTGTATTTTTACTAGTTGCAATTTTTTGTTTATTTAAAATTCCCTGTTGGGCATGATAGATTGCTGTCTTGACATTTATGAAATATGCAAAAACATATTTCGAAAGACTCATTCATTTTTGTAAAAGAATTTGAATGTTGAGTAAAGTTAAGTTGAGTCTGGTGAATATAAACAAAATTATTTAATAAATAAAAAAACCTATTTATTTACAATATATTGCCTTCATCTTATAATTTGACCTTTATATAGTGGCCAATATTTGAACTGTGATGTCTTTATTTGCGGCAAGAACACCAATATGTATATTTAAATTTATTTTTAATACAGTTATTCATTATTATCATCATGAATAATTTCAGAATACATTTGACTCAAGGAGTTTGATGGTATTTAAACAAATTCATGATCTTAAGCAACCTCTATATGTTTTTTTTTGTTATATATCTATGCAGTAAATATTTTTCATTGGAAAATTTAGCCTGCATATTAAATTCAATAGACTGTCAACATTAAATCTCAAATGTTTTGTTGTATTGTAATATACTTTTTAATACCTTGGAATAAATTACAATGTTTAATACCTATAAGTAAATGTATTAGTTTACATTGTTAGATTGCAAGACATATCTTTAGATATTTAATAATTATTTGTTATTGTTATCCTATAAAGATAAGTGCACTTGTGTAGAACAAACATTCTTTGGGAATAAAAGTAGAAACGTAGATCAACAATTTGTCAATACAGTATGATATAATTAAATGAATTACTGAAAGTTGTTTTTGTATATTATTTGTGATTTGAATCATTGGTTATTAATTTTAATTGAAATATTTAATATTTTTTAATATAATGATGTAGATCTACAACATTTATTGAATGCATCCAGAATTGTGTGTATACATGTGACTCACATTTAACCTTTAGATATAGGCATATAATATATTGTAAAATACCTTGTTTTCACAATGGGCATAAAATTGTACTTATTTCCAAATCTTATTTTAGATTCATATACACAGGAAGTAAGAATTTTATATTATAGGGTGTGAAGCTTACCATTGTATGTCACTGATACATGAGTTTGATTTATCCACACCAATCTGTTACGAGGGAAGTTGGATGCATTGGTGTAGTTTCACTGAGACTTACTTTTCTGTGAAATTGAGTTAGGTGCTGCTTCTAATCTATTTAAAATATCAAAGAGCTTACAATAGAAATTCAGTATTACTTAATATGGCTTGTTTTTTTAGACCTCCGATTTTTCAATTCTTTTTATTGTTTGATTTGAAATCATCATTACCTGTGTTTATTTGCCAACATTATAAATATGCCTATTTTAGTTATGTAAATATATTTTACATTCCGCAGATACTCACAGAGGAGCTGAATAAAATTCAAGTGTGAAGGTTATTTTTTATTATTTGTCGTTTTAAAATTTTAACAATATGAAATATTGTTCTTCAAATCCCAAACTATTAATGATAGAGCATGTAACATGCTGATGTGGAAGATTGCTTTACAGATGTTATTCACACTATTCCATTTAGACCAGGGGTGGCCAGCCCGAATGACCTCGTGGGCCACTTTGGTAAAGGATTATAACTCTGCGGGCCGCATTTAAAATTATATATCCCCCCGCATTCGATTTAGATACACATAATGAGTTATTATTATTGTGTTTATTATTATTCTTACATGTAAAAAGAGATTATAAACGTACATTGTAAAGAAATATATCACACTAAAAGTCAAATATGAATATGATGAATCTCGCGGGTCTGAAAAATATTAAAGGCGGGCCAGGAAAAATGCTCTCGCGGGCCGCGGGTTGGCCAGGCCCATTTAGACAATAGCCACGCTAATAGCTCAGGGGTCATGTAAAAAGCTGTTTGTCACTTATTAATTTATTAGTTTGTTTACCTACTTTTACAACAATAGTATTCTTACAAAATAATTAGATAATTTGTAATTTCAAGTTGAGTGATATGTAAATTGAAAGTAAATGCTAAATTTCTGTAACTATATTTATAATAAAGTGATTTTTCATATTTAACTAATATTGTTTATTATATATTATATAAAGATTATCTGGTTCATAGATCTTTCGGGAATTGGCACCTCTCACTCTTGCAAGTCTACATTGAAATTTAATTATATCTATTTTATTGATTTATCTTAGAGTTTTTTAGTCACCCGCAGGCGCAGTGATTTTAGTTTTATGAAACCACACACAGAAAGGTAACATGTTATCGCAATGTTATTTTGCAAATTGAATCACATTAAAAATGTAATGAAAACGTTTGTTTGAATGCTGCATTAAGACTGATCTTTTATTTTCAATTTCAATGAAATCATCATGATATGATACCTTCGGTTTTAAAACTTTTCATACCATTATGTATATTAAAAATTAGATTGTAGTAATAAACTTTGGACTTGAAGTGAAAAGATAATCGTATGAATACCAGTGCACTTTGAAAGATTTTTGAAGCCAACACTGAATTATTTATCAACTTAGCAATAATTTTAGTCAACTGACAACTGCTTATTTCATGGTGGAGTCAGAAAATAATCAGGGTCTGTCAGTAAATAGTAGTGACTCTGATCCAAGTTTAAGGTAAGTTTGATAAGACAATACTACAATATATGCTATAGCAGAACATGAACAGCAATTTTTGAAAATATTATGCAGCAGATTAAAATAGTTAACAAATAATTATTTTTTGCCAAACATATAATGCCACATTAAAAAGTATTTCATGTTTAATCGGTAAAATATGTAATTTTATAAAATAAAATTTTTATGTTGTACTATTATTACTCGCAATATTAGTAAAACCAGGAATAGAAATTATTATTATTATTTTTTATTAAATAAATAGTTTTAAATAAAATACTAAAAATGTGATATAAATTTAGTAGCCAAGTTATTCTTGCAATAACAATTTCGGCGATGTAAATATTGGCGTATGAATATTTCTAACCTATCAAATAATATTTTTAGGGATTGATGTATTTTTCGCGATGGCGCCGCGCATGGCAGCCCCGGCCGCAGTGAGTCCGGCGGGCACGGGCGTGGGCGTGGGCGTGAGCGTGAGCGAGTGCGAGTGCGAGTGCGAGCGTGATCGTGTCGGCTACCTCGTGCGTCGCTGCGTCGCCCGTCGCTCCGAGCCCTCTGCGGCTGTGACATTCGACGCGAAGTACGCGCTGTCACGCGTTGGCAATGTTTATTATTTACAAGAGTGCGGGTGCTCCCTCGAGTGTTAAGTGACAGCAATCGACGCCGAACAATAATATGAAGCGTTTTGTTCGTGCGAAGTGAAAAAGGTTATGTCTTCCCCTTGAATAGGTGAAATGTTATATAGGATCGGTGTATTCGAGTGTTGTTTGTATTATAAAGAGTGAGTGCGAGTGATATCTCAAGATGGCGGACCTCGAGGCGGTGCTTGCGGATGTGAGCTACTTGATGGCGATGGAGAAGTCAAAATGTACTCCGGCAGCGAGAGCCAGCAAGAAAATAATCTTGCCGGACCCCAGGTAGGCGGCCGCCGCGTCCTCGGCCTGCGTTAGAATGTTGACGCTCGGGCGGTCCTCGCCGCTCGGTCGTGGCCTCATTCCGGCACCGGGTGTTTGATCACATAATATTATCTTTCGATTGAAGAATAATTCATTCCCCCGTTAGATACGACACTGAAGATTCAGCAGAGATACCGAAATCTTTCTAGGGAACTCGCCGTGTTCCGAGTCGTCGGTCTAATTGACAGTCGGGAGTTTGACGTCTTCATATCCTGGACGGATAAAGAAGTGCACACCTTCGTTTTGATGAGTGTGAATTTAAATTCATAACAACAATAAACCGATATCAATCCTAATTCTGTCATGACAGCATTATAACAGAGCTATAAACCCCGATCTCTTGCCAGTTTTTGCGACAGAACGGTATTGAGAAAGTAACAGATCATAAGTTAATTTTTTATTGCTTTTTGATTCCTTTTATGGTCTGCAATACTGTGTCGAGGGCGAGAGTATCAGACGCAGGTCTGCATCGGTGTTGGAATTGTAAATTTATGTACAAGTGTATTGATTTTAGATTTTTTTTATCATTTATTGAGATAAGAATTCCAAATAACCAAGTAAAAATATTTTTTCTGATTATTTAAAATTCTGTAAACAGGTAGTTTATATTTACAAGGCCGACCGAAGAAGTCATAAAAATTTCGAAGGGATATTTTTTGCATTTATTTATTTCCTCGAAGTAGTTGTGCCCTTGATTATTTCATTTAAATTTCAATATATATATTTCATTCTCGGCAGCTCTCGAGTACTACATTACTCGTAATTATATTGTTGCCGTATCAGTTGACGCAACAAAATCATTTCAGGCACCTCAAACATAAGTCAGAATTCATTCTCTAAATAATGTAATACAATTACTAATGTCTAATTAAATGTTAAAACACAAATTTTTCACTAATGTTCACCAAAATTTTAGGTTTATAAATATGCATATGGTCTATATTGCTTTTATTTTCATAAAAATTATAATTTTAGGCAAGTTTTTCATTGATTTATTCCTCAAATAATTTTTAATAACATCAAAATAGTCAAAAGAAAAAAAATCAATAAAAATTAATACAACTTCCGAAGCGATCACTTGTCAGCCTTTTTTAAATGTTTTATGTAAAATAAAATTAAAAAATACTCAAGTCAAACACTACTAATTGGACTCTTGAGTAAGTAAAAGTTTTTTTGCGCAGTTGATAATTATTTACCATTTAAGTAACGAATTGTTTTTGTAATTATTACGCAAGATTTTTTTTATTCAGGCGAGACTCGGTCGGTGGTCTGGGTTTTTTCCACCCGCTATTGAAAACTCCCGCAGACCAAGTTTGTGCAGATTAATAATCGACGACACGACAGGAAACCGTTCCGCTGCAGTCATCATTTCTAACGCAAAGGACAAGTCGGGCAGGTGGCTGCGACGATGATGAGAATTCAGCCGCTCGAGTGGAGGATCCGCCGGGACGTGCGGCTCCATTTTTCATGCAAATTGGTTGTTTGCATTGAGAGTCCCAATCAGCACTTTTCTTTTGACTTCCCTCGGAAGTCTTCTTCGGCCCGTGCGGCAGCCCGAGTAACTTATTCAGCTTTCCTCGGCGGACTGTTCGCGCTTACGTCTGTTTGATCATCATAAATGTATTGACCGAGGACAGAGCGTAATCTAAATCGGGAGCATTATATTTTACGCTCCGTTCTGCTTGCCTACTCGCTTTATAATTTCTTTTTGCGTTTGATACTTGCAAGGAGCGGAGATGTTCGAGTCGAGTGTCGGGAGGGGTACCCCTGTGGTATTAATTTATGCGAGGGGTCATACCCTCGGTGGTTTTTTTTTTTAATTTGGGGACACCGAGTCGCGTGCCCGCAGAGGTGCGCTCGAATTGCCGTCCACGGTGATCGGCCAATTTGAAAATTTTCCAGGCGAATAGAGACGGTTGAGACGCGTCACATATTTTTTCTTGACATAACATAGTAGGGAGATTAGCTAAAAGAAAACTTGGATCTGATTTCGTTGACGTCCGCCAATAACAAGGAGATGCACAAACTTAGAACGGATTATCATTTATAAAGTAGCGATTATTTATTGTTACATAAAGTATTTGATACTAATTTACTCATTCACATTATTTTTTATTTCAAAAAATAATGTGAATGATTCAATTTCGGTTTATTGCTGGCTACGCCGGTTTGTTCTCAGCGTATAAAATCGTATCTGCACTTATGAAGTTTTGAGTTGTATAACTTAACATATTTTAGGTGAGCCTGTTTCAAAATTAGCACTCCGTTGTTCGTGGTTTTACAGGAGCGAGAACTGACCTCCCTGGCTCTGCTATTATAGTCTTATACATTTATAATTGAATGGTTTGAATAAATATTAAATATTTTATCTCAACTAAGTGTTATGCAATAAGTAATCATGTAATATTGCACCATATAACTAAGTACAAATGACTCTGTGTTTTAAGTGAGTACTATGTGACTAACTTTTGAACCACTTTGTTCCAAAGGTAACTGATTTTTACTTACGATTTGTAAAGATATATTTTAAATCTATTTTAAAGGTCAAAAGTCATAATTAGTTGTGGGTAAGTTAAATAAAATTATATATTCTGGTCACGCCTAATCGTATGGTGGTATAACATCCACCCTTCGGTATCTTTTTATATGCTAGTCACGGCCCTATGTACGATTGACCTACTTTGATATTAATCGTTTGTGATAATTTGTCTAATTATTATCCAGAAATTATTAATATGTTAATAGCACAATCTGAATAAATCATCTCCAAGGTCATATTTTACACATTCACACGTAAAAAAAACCGATCTGAAGCGTTTATTTATAAGCCACTATCAGTTTTTATGAATTATTGAGCATACAAAAAGTCACTTTTAAAATTTAAAATAAATACTAGTTAAAGTTAAAACGTAACATTCCGGCAGCGCTCGTGGTTCTTATCAATATAAGTTTGCAGCGAGTAAACATGATAACGAAATTTTAATTTTTAATTACTCCTTTAAAGCTTTGCGCGCTCCGCATTAATAATTAAAATTTTAACTTCAATTATTTTTTTTAATTTAAGAGTTAAAAAACGCAATTATGAAAAACGGAAACCAAACAACTCACCTTCCACCGTCAGTGGTTTGCTGTGCATGGCTGCCAATAACTGACGTGCTGCAACTCCATTGGCATGGCAAGTTTTTGAGTTCACAACAGGCTAGAGAGGATTTTCGTAATTTTAAGTTTAACTATAAGCTTCAAGGAGCGCATCATAATTTTTATACCACAGTTTAATTACCACTGAGAAATGTCCTGTTTTGTAAAATTATTTCAACGATGTGTGTGCAACGATATGCTAGTATTTTCTATAGTGTCAAGTTTATCCATTGGACACATAAATTCGATTGCAGCAAATGTAAATTTGGTTTAATCATACTTTATCATTCAAATTCTAGATAGTGTTCAACATTACCGAGTGATTGACATAACTGAAGGTATCGGCGGTGGAAAAGTACCTGTTGGACGAATGATTACTGAAAGAGTTGTTCAATTCTGGTTTGACGAATCAGAATGGTTCACCGGCCCAGTAGAGACGATAACGCATACAAGCAAACTCTTCCGATACTTGAAACATTTCCTTTACTAGTAACCTAGCAACTTTAGGTAACTACTTTTTCTGGTACGATTTTTTTCAAATTTTTAAGCGACTTCCTATGAACACGTGCGCTCCTATCCAAAATGGCACTGGCTGTGGCGCGTGCATGCAAATAAACTGATAAGTAACTCGTGTGATTTTAAATAAACACACCGCTACTAATATACAATCGATGCCAAATTTCAACATTTATCAGGTGCGGTAAGGATTATTTATTAATCTTCTTAATGTTTATACGGAGGGTATACTCGTGTTAACATTTGTGGAACTTAACGAATGATATAGTTTAAACATTCAATTGTACTTAAAATCATCATATACCTTATACCCATCAACCCCAACGGCCCAGAAAAGTGATGGCAAGCAAGGCAGTGATGATGGAAACTTAAAGTCTTTTATAAGTAAAACACTTTGAGTAAGTCAGAAGTTCATAAGTGAAGCTATTGAAATAGCTTCATAGGATACTAAATTTGTCACACAAAGCTGCAAGGTGTAATTCTATCACCTTGTTGCCATGTAACTAAAATCAGTCTACGCACAGACTGATACGTTTTGCTTTAATAATTCATTTTGATTGTTTTGATTATTTTTAGGCATTTCAATACTAACGGCCTGCACACGACTTAAAAAGTGTTAGTATGCTTGTGTGGCTGTCATTCTTTTATTAGAAGTATAGTATAAGTAATACATCATAAATAATACAATAATACTCCTTGAAGATCCGCTCTTCTTGTGTTTTAGTATAAAAGTATGGCGTTCTTAGATGGAATATGAAATAGCAAAAGACATACCAACTTTATGACTTTTTGCTTGTTTCAATCAAGACAAAACAATTGTGCTGCAGAATTTTGTATGATGTTAGTAATAAATCATTTCTATATTAGAAAAAAAAAACAATACGTCTTGCAGACTCCTTCCTGTGATATTGTAACAAAAAAGTACACATTTTATGATTTCCCGTCTCGTTTTATTAAAGAAAAACCCAACTTTATATTCAAATATACAGTTTATTTATACCCGCACTGTCTGCCACGAGTCTGACTCGGTGCCGAGCTCAAACTATCGTTGCAGTTGGGAATGTGGTTACGAATCAAACATATCGAGCAAAGAGATATTTTTTATGGATCGCCAAAAAAATGGAGTGATCCGTCCGAGTGTGGCATCTCTTAGCGTACATCGTGACAGGCTCGCCCGGAATTGTAAACATTTGCTAATTAAATATATCTGTCGCTATGACAGCATGAGGAGAAGTTATCGACCGTGTGGTTATTTTCTTAATTAACCCAAAAAATGTTTTGGTTTTGAAATTTACATAAATACGCTCTGTAGAAACTTATCATGTTGCTAAGCAACAGAATAGTCACTGTCTATATATATATATATAAATATATACGAGTATATTTGTTGTAAATGTCTTATTAGTATCTAAATGCTAGGTGGGTAAGTGTGAGTATTGCACAGTAGTGCATGCTTATGCAATCTCATTAAGTGGTTATCTGCTTGACTTACAAGAAACAATGAGCGATTCGCGAGAAGTCTAATACGACACGTCGGGCTACTTCCGCTGCAGCCGCCCCCGCCCCCATTCCCATCCTCACGGCCGACTTGGGGTTCTACTCCAGGCACCAGCCAGTTGCCGCATCAAGCGAGATCAAAATGATCAACACGACAAAATACACACAAGTGGTGTGAGGTAGTAATGAATGAGATAATGATGTTATTAAGAGTGCAAATCTACGTCTTTTGTTTTGACTTTTATCTGGTTAGATTAGGTTTAGGTATACTCGCATCCGGCATTTCGTAGATCCGGAAGTTAAACGCGGAGGTAATTGATTCTTTTTTATATATCTGAATTTATCCGTAGATTGTAATCATTCATGTATATTTTCATCAAATATTTATAAATAATTTTGTTCGTACAGATTTTTTGCCATACAAGGAAATTGAATTAAAATAGAGTGTTGTCATTCTCAAATTAGGAGGACTGCATCCATGTGCAAACTTTTTTTTATACTAAAGAAATTGCATTATTGAATTTTTACAGACTGGTAAGCATTGTATTACATTATTCTAGTGGGTATAATCTACCAGATAAACTTGTTCTACTTACGAGCAATGTCATTGTTCGTGTATTCTACGTAAATAATAGCAGAACTTATAAAGCATGCGCAATTTAAACATCGCCATGTAATATGCCTATAATTTCTTCGTTTTGAAGACACGCTGTATCAATGGGTTAAATGCAACTATGTATTTTTAATCTAGAGTTTTTCGATTAGAATTTTCTAAATATGAGAAAAAATACTGGTTAGGTTAGGTTAGGTATAAAGTTATTCTGAAAGGAATAAAGAATAAAGTTATTCTGAAAGGCAAATAATCCCCAGAAAGACTTAAATCCTGTAGAATTGGAATTTTACCAATAAAATAACGAGCATGTTTGACTCCGGTTGGTATTTTGAGTCAGCCACATTTGCACATTACAACACTTGTAATATTTTTTTAGATTTCTTACTTCTATTACAGCACTGTTTTATACTTATCATTCACCAATCACTGTTAATTTCAGAAGGATGCAGAGGGTATGCAATTTTGCAGATTTACCGATATTGGCGATATTTTAAACAATGGCGTTAATAATATATATATTTTTTATATTTTCTCAATGATTTGTCGTTAGTGATTTTTTTTTAATATCTAAACCAAAAGATTGCCTCACTACGTATTCTTATTTTTATTATCTCTTAGGCATGCAGTCACCCTGCGCGTGTATATTAGACATCACTTATAAACATATCATTCCCTTTTTATTATTAATGTTATTGTAATCGCAGTTGGTATGTTGATGATATGTTTGCAGTCAATGTACCGACATAAAGAGTTGTTGTGATAGATAATGTGTAAAGGCTGTTATTTATGCCGCCAATTATTAAAATGCAAACAAGCATACGTCAAAACGCAATTGTCTATAATTACTTTTTATTAACAATCAATTGAATTAATATCGGTTTGCTTTTTACATTCCAGTTGCATGCTGTGGATTTTAAATCTGTGCATGCACGTAAAGTGCTCATAAGACATTTTTTGGCATCTTAATCCCCATTGAAGGCTACTCTTGTATTGATGGTGACGGTGATATTCTCATTCGAAAAGAAGATCTTTCCCCAAGCTTTGTTATTGAGCTCTAACAGACGAAAGTTAGTTTTTAAAATCATCACCATCGTTGGCACCACATTTCTGATTATATCTTAATTTGGAAAATGAATTTTAGGTCTCAATCTGTTTTTGGTCACATTCACCTACGCTGAAGGTGTTTCATTTCAGCCTTTCAGCTATTGAATAGATTATACTGCTTACAGTGCCAGGTTTTATTTAAATAATAAAAAAATATTTAATAAATCAAAATTTTAGTGAACTCTTAGTTTGAAGAAATATAAATTTATTATAATATTAATTGATAATTTATGATTACTATTACCTTCTATTTTAGTGATGATAATTCGCGTATTGTATAAGCAATACATATAAAAATAATAAATATGTTCATTAAATTCATGTCGTGATTTGCGGTGGTAATGAAATGTAACACAAAATATTCTTTGTTTTTTTTAAATGCGATTTAAAGGTTCCCTGAATTATGAGCCCAGAAAAAATAAATTAGTTTTACCACATTTGTAACAAATTTAGAATGTGTAAGAAATATAGTTTTTAAAAAATACATATCTGTAGTCGAACCTATAGCTACGGATCGAATGCCTATGCGATGTTTTTTTTTAAAATATATTTTTTTCAGGGGATTTTAATCTTTCTACGCAGCTATTTATTGCTAACACTATGGCTTTGTCCACATAGAGGTAGTTTTGTTTATAAATACGAATCGTTGTGATCGCTATCCACACCGGTATACATTATTATTTAGTTTCTTAAATAAAATATAATATCTTCAAGCTGTTATACTGTTAAAATTGGTGTATTTGATTACTTGGTATTTTCCATGGAAACGAGACAACCTGTGAATCAGACTTTGTTAGTGTTAGTCGTTCTCCAAATAAACCGCAATAATATAAATACACCGGACTAAACTTAATTGATTCTGAAATACCAACGTGGATACTAGGAACTGATTCTGTTTGGCCTCACAATCAATCGGTAGGCAGTATGATATTTCGTCTCGGAAGAAATCTGAATTCTACAATTAAAGCTTTTCAATTAATTATTTTTGCACTTTTATAGAATAAATTGCCAGAGACGAATCGGGTGTTTACTAGCTTTTTGATTACATAGTATCTGCATTAGATAAAAATATATGTGTATGAAGTATAAATCCCCTAGATTCTGCATTTTTCCGAATTATATCAAAAATTTGTGTCCAGGAAAATTTGGTATACCGTTGAACCTAGCGGAGTATGCTGAAGCCAGATTTCTTTGGTAAGGAATTCTGAGACCAGCACAGCCAGGCGTTCCCAGCAATGCTAGGCACATCCTAAAATCTGACTGAATCACGTCTCACTTATTTTCGTACACTGGTGGTGCCCACAGCTCAATCCCGATACTCTTCTAGCACTCGGTTGACGTAGGACTTTTCAGATAATATCCTTTTCAATTTGCCAAGTTAGCCAAGTTGTGTTTTTTTTTTAAATTCTATATTGTTTAAACTGACGTACTATGCAACAGGTGAGAAGCTAAAATTTATAGCATCTGCATGATAATTTCAAAGAGAAATTTATACAACACAACCAAATATTACAAAACGATGTTCTCAAAGGATTACTGGTGGGCTGTGGAAAGTATATTTTTACCTATCCAAGCACACGCCAGTCGGACTGTAAACAAACCGACTCCGCTTGGCGGCTGCGGCCATGCGTCTCTCTTCAGTCCGCCGGTCGTGAAGTTCAGCACGACTTGGCGGCACGGCCATTAATTCAATATATTATTAGATCTTCACTTTCATCCAGCAGCTTTTTATTGTTTATTTATTTTTTTCCTTCTAACAGCATGTGTACGTCTTTCTCTGGCTAAAGATGCACTTCTTAATTGTGTATCAAGGTGGCTGGATTGGTTTATTCGAAGATGACCCCTTTCAGCGAAAAGATGTCACTCAGTAGCGCACAGCACTTGGCTGATGGTTTTTGGGATACTTCGATTTAATAAAACTAGTAAGGAAATAAAATATATTCCTCACTGTTTTTTATCGCATCAAAACATGAGCCTCGATTAATTTTATCAAAGTGTTGGAAGTTATTTAGTGTTTGTTAAATGCTGTCCATAAGTCAGTGTTTTCAACGACTAACAACTTCAGGCAATACGCGCATTAGATATTTAAAAATATTCCTTTGTTTCATCCAAAGCGCCGGCGCTGGACAGGTAATTGAATCCAGTTGTAGATTGAGACTGAACAATGTTCCCACGGCCGGTGTTTATTTAACCTTTGGATTATTGGAGTGAATTGTGAACTGTTGCGATGAAATGAGTTTCTCGGTATAATATTTACAGTGAGATCGGTCAACAGGACTCACTACCACAGCCGCCGGCTTTAATCACACGAAAAGTTTATTTAAAGCTATTTTAAATGGACGTCCTAAAACGTTTTGCGTTCTGTAGTCTGTTCATTTTCATCTGTCCTGCGAATGATTAAACCAAAAGTCTGAGTTTCATTAAAGTGAGCGGCGAACAGCCGTAATCCATTTTACCGGGAGACTCCATTAGCCGAACAAGTTATCCTTAAGATGCAAAGTGCAAAATTACGGCCTGAACTTGGAGATTTAATTTCGTTCTCGGGCGTGCGTTTATCGGCAGCTCGCGGGCCGGCGCTCTCGCCGCTAAGAGGTTCGCCCGGGACGAGAACTCCGGAACTCCGGAACTCCAGAACTCCGTACGAATACAGATAATCGAATCCTGCGATAAATCCACCGCCGAGTACGCGCTACACCTTTTCCCCGATTCGCTTTGACCTAGATATTGAATAAACTCGCGTGATGAAGTAAAGGCGGCGACTGCGAGCAGTTCATCCGAATGTAATGTTTTGACAATTTAGTCTAGGATAAACTGCGCGGCTGGCTCGGCTGGCTCGGCGGCTCGGCACAGGCACCGCCGGCGCTATTTGCCTGTTAAACGAAGCAGAATTCTCGGCTTTGTGCTTTCAACGCATTCATTCCTTTGCTGGATATTATGAGATTTGAGTTTCCCCGCGATGGCGTGACGTCGCTCGCTGTTTGTAGGCACAGCATAAATATGCCCGCCTTGTATGAATTTATTATTATTAATCCCACTGTTTTGTTTACGACCCGACCCCGCTGTATGAAAATATATAATGTATCAATTTTCGATTGCCGCTTTCGTTCGTACTACGCTGTTTTGCTCGCCCGCCTGGCCTATGTGCTACGGGGTAGGTAATATTATTTACTACCGGTGCTCACGAAATGTAATATTCAATTATTATATGGAGAATAGCTACGAAAATAAACTTCAAAGGGTATGGAGGTTCTGCTCATGTATAACATAAAATACTACTGATTTATATTTTTTGTGTGTATATATTATATAATATATATAAAACTACCTTGGAACTTGTAAATAGCTGATGGTAGGATTATTTTTTTGCTATGCTCAATTAATATTAACAACATTTTATTTACTCCCATGGCATGACTAGTTACAATATGGAAAAGTCGATCGATTTTCAGAACAACGAAGATCCGTCGTGTGAGTTTTTTTGCTTGGTGTGTAGGCATACTTGATGCAGAGAAATGAAAAGAGCATCCTCAACGCATGTGAGGTCATATGTTAGCTTCACGTTTTCCACAACCTGTAGACGAAAGAGCACTAAGTGGTCAATTTTCCAAAGAAAATTTGTTGCGTAAAAAAATCTGGAGAAGTTGGTGGTTCTTTGTAGGGTTGAAAATGTTTCAGGATTATCGAGTAACCATTAATTGTCTTCAAGTTTACAGAAAATGAATATTTAATAACCGCTTCTAGCCGGCATTTACCCCGCCGAGCTGTATGTTCTCGTGTATATTTTTCGCTTGTGGTGCCCGACTCCTTGATTAGTAATGGTGGATGATCATCGTTCAATTTGTTTATTGCAGGGAGTTTTTATTAAAAAAGAGGGCATTATATATTATAAAAGAATAAATATATATAAATAATTTCATTTTAAATTAAACCTTTAATTCACAATAAATTTTCTGACGCCTTTAATTGTTGTTTTTCGGACGTGACCGCTAATGAAGTGGTATTTAAACTTCCGTGGTGGAGTGTCATGGGCTGAGTTTACGTTGTTCTTGTCATATCATTCTGTTAGAGTAGCTGGCGACTTTACTAGCTTGAGTACTTGAGTACCTAAATAATAAATTCCGTTTTTTAGCGCTATATTAGAACGAGTCGGATGTATCGCGTGTTTCGCGTTCCGTTGTAAAGCTTTTTTGTTATTTATTACTCATTATGGTTCATAAAAAAATCCAATATTTGGTAAAATATGGTACATTTATAGTATTTGTTTTTAATTACGAGCTATTATTATGTGTGCTAAATACTTAAATATATATATTATAAATATATACATACCAATATATATACGCTAAATAAAATAAAAAAATACTATGAAATTAACATATCTATAATTTATTACTGTATAAAAAATGTCCACATTGTGTAGGTTACATTTTTTTTTACTATACGTCTGTTATTTACAAATATTAGTAAGTAGTGGTCAAATGTATTCAAAATATACTATTATGCAATCTTTTTCATATAAATCCAGCATATGAAGCAGGCAGCTATTAAGTTGAGAGTGAGTTTCTTCTTGTTTTTAACGGCGTGTCACCCCATCTCGTTGGTTTTGGTTCAGTGGAGTCGAGTCCACATCTCCTGACACTGGCTCGGGACTACACAAGTACTCTTCCCATTATCATATAGCTGTTCTAAAAATATCTCAACACTTACTACACTTCAATAATAAATAACTTTGTGTTAATGTTTGTGGTAATAATTACCGATTAATATATTGTTTCCACCTCGAAAAAATTCATAAAACGGAAACTACTCGTAGATTATATTTTACTTTCGTGAATGATAATACAAAACTCGGAGAGCAAGCGCACCTCTCCGAGCGAGTGTAGAGCTGGTAACCGCGTAGTTTTTAATTTTAGATCATATTTTGTTTATACTGTCGGGAAATTTGTGGTGAACTCAAAATGCGTCATTATTTTCGTATGTAATCATCAAGTTTCTTGTAACCGGCCGTTTTATATACTTGACGATATAATAAAAAAAGTATTTCACAAAAGATCGCAAAGGTTAACGTAGGATTCTCCGTTTTCTTCCCGGTGAAAAATATTCATTAAGTAGCGTCGTATTTATTAATGATATTGACTGCTCTGGGTCGTTAGGATGTCGTGGAGGACTTATGAGCTCAGAGGGACTTTGCATTCGCCAAAGGAGCGCTAGTAGGTAATTATTTACAGCTAAATATAAAAACCGTGAATTTGACTGACAACGAGAACAACAACGACAAAAACGTAACATCTAATATAAGAGCTACCTCTGATCCGATATATCTCCGTAGTCACAAGTTAATCATGATCTTTGAAATTGTTAATTATACCAATGTTATAAAAAAATCATTGCCGCCGTTTTTCCCTTCATTAAATATCGAGTAATCACTAACCTTTTTTTTTGTATATGAAATGCTTTGAACAATGGTATTGCGGCTTGCGATTTTTCATAGCTGTCGTCAGCTGTTTCCGCTACACTGGGAATGCGATAAACAGCTGATTGACGCCATCATCTCGCAGCTCGAGATACAGTTTGCATTACACCGCTTGACATTCGATATCTCCATCAAAGAATGTCTTCTCAAATGCCTGAATATTACACATGGGCCACGCTGAAACTTTGCTGGCTGTGGTTAGTCTCGAGGCAGCACTGGACGGACTCCTTAGGCATGGGCGTCACATCTCCAGCTGAGCATTGTTAGTCCGGTCGTGTCAGTGGGTCAGAACTCCTACATTGATGTCAAGTGGACGCTATTTATATGCGCTTTGTCTTATTCTGTACCAGCGCTGGACCGCGAGACTTCTCTATCAGAATGTGTCCGTATCTTCTCACTTAGTGATTGTAGGTTACTACTGAAATTTTCACTCAAACAGATAATATGCATCAGATAAAATTGCAATTTGTTTTTTTCAATAACACATCGCGTTATTGAAAATAATTGCCCAAATATATTCAAAATCAATTTCTGAAATTAGTTTTAATAATAATGATAGGAACACTGACAATTTGACAGCATGTACTTACGATATGATTGAATTAATTCAATTATTATTGCGATCATAACTTTACAACTTTCAAAATGTAATTAATCGAACAAAGTTGCTCCTAATAATATTAAATTTAATATAACTTGTAAAATGAGCTTATGACGAAAAAACTTGTAACTTATGTAAACCAAAAATCACCTTTATATGCTTAGTTTTTTTTCAATTCGTCCACTCTGGTTGCATAATTTTGGTTATATTTGCAGTACAACAACAATATTCATTAAAATTATATCTCCATATAATTGCACTCCGCTCTTGCGCTGTTGTATCTGACTGTAGATTTACACTTGTTAGCGTTATAATTTTGTTCTCTAATGGAAAGTAAAGTAACAGATTTGATCTATATGTAACTAAGCAACTGAAGATGTTTCATAACATTTAATTATTTTCATAATGATGACCCTGTAATTTTTTCATGTTGTGGAGTGTAGTAAATTTATCGCTCCACCTTGGAATATTTTCTACTAGATTTGTTGGCACAAATTTATTGCAATGATGCGTTATTACGGTCTTTTATTCGGCATATATTCAGTAAGTTGTGTCTTTTATTTATTTAATCCATTTAATGTACGTCTACTTTACCAAAAACGAATAGTCCTGCTATGTAATTAGACGGGGTAGTATTATTGTTTCACGACCTGCCCAGGAGCCAGGCAGGCAACGCCAGCGTGTCGACAGCATTACTTGCAGGTTAACTTAAATATTTTTGTGTAACGAAAGGTTAAACGAGCGCCGTAACCGACGGGCGTCGTTTGGTCCACAGTTTACCGAGGCAACCTTAATTGACTCGTTTGTTCTTATTGCCTATATTTTCTGTGTACAAACAATATAATACTCCTAAAACATCGCTTGTGTTATGGCTTACGTAAATAAGGCGAATTAAATACTGGGTTTTATTGACGAAAAAAGTAATTTTGTTCTTTCCAGCTTGTGGATATTATTTCGTATTTATATTTTAACTTGAAATTAAAATTAATCGGATTCCAGGATTTAAGTGAGTTTGATAAAGATTTTTAAATTAGGTTCTACTTTTTTATTTTTATTTTAATGCTGATAAATATGGAAAAGTGTGAGATTACCACAATTTTACTACTTGTAACCTTCGATTTGTTTAGTACGATTCTCTAAAATTTATTCATACTTTTAGTTTCATTATATAATATATTGAAATTCAATTAGTATTATTTACATTTCGGGATATTTAAGTATTAAATAACAAATTAAAATTTGTGTACAGTGTTTAAATTTAAAAAAAAAGTTATATATGTTTAATTAAATCAATAGTTCATTAGGCTAATCTCAATTAGTTACATATTCAATGAAGAAGAAAAAAATACGTATAGTTATTGCGAGCTATTTTATTTGAATTGGTGCCGTATTTACCTTGTAAAACTTCCGACATCTGTAAACAATTAGGACAATGGATGTATCGTGTAATATTTCACGTGAAATGGATGCCTTGGATTTAGTCCCAATATTGATCAAATAGGCGAAGAAAGCACACTTCAGCTCTTGAATGTGCTACTACAAGTGGATTCTTTTGAAACTTCAAGTGTTGAATATTTCAGGGATAGTAGCTGACAAGCTGTTGCCCGCCTGGTCTGTCTTAATAATTTCCCCCGCGATCGACTGAAGGCCTCAGCTCGGCGGTAATTAATAGCGTCCTGATTTATAATACTTCTCCAGTGGGCGGGCCGACCGCACGAGCGCGGCTCGCGGCCAATGACTTCAGATTTATGCTCGTCTAAGTATTATCTATGGATTACAGTTCCATAGTGTTTATATGTATATATATATATATATATATATATTAAATCGAGTAGTGATAATATAATAAATAATTTTCACGGGTTTGTAGGGCTTTTCTATGAAATTTTGATTTGCATTTAAGAATATAAACCTTTCGTTATTTTAATACTGTTTATTATTTGAACGCTAAATTATACTTGGTTATTGTATGGCTTTATTATATATCTAATTCTAACTGATAAGCGATCCAGTGCCAATTTTAGATGGTACGGTAATATATTAAAAATTCTGAAGCAAAAAATACGGACTGATGCCAGAGGGGCGTTATTTACTCTGATAATTACTAAAAATTTAGATCAAAGTTTTTGTAAAAACCTTGATTATTTTACGGTTTATTTAAAAAAAGAAAATTGTAAATATTGTATGTTTTGAGATAAATAAAACAAAATTAATGAAGTATGCCACAATGTCATCTATTTACGAACGATTGAGCGTCTTCAGTGTCACTTGTCAATATATTTTTATTTTCAAGTCCACAATTATTAGAACGCATTAGCTCCAAACAGCGGAGTTATTGTGTAGATCAATATTCATTAGCTCCCGCATGTGTACCTGTGCCTGTGCCTGTATGCCGCCCGGTGAACCGCACGCTACCTGTTTGAACATTAATTATGCAAAGATACCAACTTCCCAAATAGTGTTCAGCTCTGCTGGTGGCAGAACTGAACACTATTTGGGATAATTCGATATAAGATATGGCACAGTCGTCAACTACACCGAGGCAAACTCAACTCCCTTGAAATGTGGGTACATCCTCATTTCTAAAAAGTCGTCGCCATATATGTAATTTGTATGTGCACAACCGTGTTGCATATAATAACATGAAAACTGACATATATTTCATGCAATGAAATGTGTATTTTTACCAAATACAGTAAAAACTAGTGACATGAAATAAAATAGCTCTGTGGCTTGTTGTCTTTCCTCAATAAAATATTGTTCAATCACAAATATTTATTTAAAAAAAAATATGTTTCTTTGAATTTTTCACCTATTTATACTACGTGTATTGTTCAATTAATGTGTTTCTTGTGAACTTGTCTAACATGTGCTTATTCAGAATCATAATCTCGCACAAATGTATCTCAAATAAACGTAATTCCAGTGACAAACCTTTTTAAACTCGAAGTCTGATGCTCGGTAATGTTGCAGTCAAGAATGTTTGATATGTCAAGAAAGGCATCTAAGTTTGAATAATAATGCATTATTAAATAGTTTGTTTACATGTAGATATAGATATCGGCCCATACTTCGCTCTCGCTCCTAACCGAGGATCGTGAAAATGCAATTACCCCCTCGCTCCGCATGCTCCTTGAGCGTAATTGGCGCACTATCCTCAGTTACACACAAGCTCGTCCGTACTCACTAACGCATATTATAATCTAGTTATATGTATGTAGGTATCCATACTCTAAGGTTTCTGCTAACGCATTTATAATAAGTGTGGATACTCGTACACAGGGCGAACGCAGGAAAGATATCATATTTGAATGTTAATTTTAGAAAATTTTAAATTAAGATGAGTGAAATTTTATTAATAACGACCGATGACTTGCGCTTTTTTATGAAGAAATAATAAAATATAGTATAAGGATTCAGTGGTTATATTATTTGTGAACATTTTGTATCTTAAAAATAAGTACGTCTGGTAAATTTATTAGTTCTTATGAAATATTGAATTATTACTAATATGATTAGGCACATAAGTTCATACATAGAAGACGATTAAAGAAACTCTTAGAAAAATATCATCGTGATTTGTGTGGGATTTGAACCCACATCCCCTGGCTTACATGTAAGCCTGGGGATGTGGGTTCCAATCACGATGATATTTTTCTGAGAGTTTCTTTAATCATTTTCTATGTATGAACTAATGTGCCTAATCATATTAGTAATAATATAATAAACCCGTAATGGGTAATAAATACGCATCTGATTGACGTCCAATCCAAAAAATAGACATAAATATTGAATTATCAATACTTAACACACCATGTATGTACCGCAAGGAGTGGAGTGAGGATCCGTTGTTTCAGAGAGGGGGCTGCGGGGCGGAGCATTTAATTTGGATGTAATAGGTCGGATAATGTAAGGGGAATAGTAACATTTTACCGATTCTCTTTGTACGCTCACTAGTTGGGCCGGTAATGTATTGCGAGCGCCGGGAAGCGAATTTTGAAGATAACGCCCTTGTTGACGAGTTTTTACATCAATCTTAACTATAATGTGAGACGAACGTTATTAACTTCAAATAATTATTTCAAAAATTTATTCTTATTTTTGTTTTCAAAATTTTTCATTTGGTGGTTTTATTAACCAAGGGGTAAAATTACATTTTTTTAAATACAGTACATAATAAGAACAAGTGGTGTATCTAATATTTCGGAATCTGAATTATATTTTAAGGATGCTGCTTCACACCCGAGAAACTGAGTTTTATTTAAAACGAAATAATCATCATGTTCTTGAAGTATTGTTACACTTATGCTGAATACTGGCCGAATGTGTTTACAGAATTTATCTATTTAGTTTTGGTTAAATTATTTATTTGTGTATAAAATTTTTGTTAATACATCTGTGCTTAATGATTGTTTTTGTTTCACAGTGTGCGGAGTGTCATGCACAAGTATTTGGAGAAGAAAAACGAAGTTAATTTCGACAAAATCTTCAATCAAGTACTAGGTAAGTCAATTATTACTGTTGAACTATTCCTGTACTGATAATTAATTTCGTTTCTGAAAACTATTATATGAGAAATCTTGAATGTTTAAACCCAATTTACGGATCCTATTACCTTCGCAGCACTAGTGGGTCTTGCCTTTAGTGCATAATCTAATATGTTTGTAATTACCACGTGCAAATTGATATCCAGGGGAGTCGTGCCTGTACATATATACGGTGCTTTGCTGATCGGTTTGACTACCGCCCGAAGACTGAGTTAGAGATATGAGTTACTTAACGATTTGAATTTTAAGTAGAAACGAAAAAAAAAACGAAACCAGCTGATTTGAAAGTGTGAAAACAACGAAAAAATTTGAAATATTTGACTATTGTAATTCTAAGAGCAATTATTATTTGTTAGTTTTCATAAACATCCAATGATTTCAGTGAAGACACAAGCCTAACTTTTCATCTTTCTGAAATGAGATCACAGATACGTGCAGTCGCTTTTTGTAGTTATCATAACTTGTGAATAGTACCCACTTTCACATCCATTCATAATTTTTTTTAAATTATGCAATTTTTTCACAAAAAAATTATATTGATAATAGTATACACATGCAGCGGCGTTCATACATTCCCGCCGACCTTATTGTTTTGTAGTTTCTGGTAAACTTGCGGCAGCTGATAATTTAAAGATAAAAATAATTTATTGAGATGTGTCTGCCGTGCCAGTTTGCGGCCAATCTCACATTAAAGCGCACGTCGTCGCTTACCTAGACGGAGGATCGATATAATAATTTCTCATCTGCCCCCGCCCCGCGCCGCCCCTGCCCGGACTGTTATTGTTGTTTCCCTATTCAGCATATTCTGCTCATCATTCATCATTCTGTCCAGATCTCATATTCAACTTCCTGCTTCATATTCAAATCGAGGTCACTTTACTTCATTTATGCCTCCCGTTTGTTCTGTTGCGAATAAATCATCGCTTATTGGACGACTCATTCACACTATTTAATATAGCAGCATTGTGTCCGATGGCTTCGGCGATATGCACCGGCTGACTTCCGAAATTATTGCTACCGAAACTTATTTACTATTTATTAGAGTTAGAAGAAATACTAAGATTGGCTACACACACAGTATCCTTTAATGTAAGCAAATGTAATAGTTGTTAGTATTCAAGTTTTTAAATTCTTATATATATATATATATCTTGGATGACGTTAATGATGTTATGCGTACATATTTCCGGTCTAAGATAGCGGCTTATATTTGCGCAGGATTTTTCATGCGGTATTATCGAGCTAATTGAAATACAAGCAAAATTAATATTTCGATTTAATTATATACAATGTCTAGATTCGATATCTAGGTTTATTCTATACCTAGTGCATCTGCCGACATGTACCGGAGCTCATTTTAAAGCAGTTTGGAGTAATTACCTTAGAAGCGTGTAACATTCGCGTCCTCGCGCGAGTGCACCGCGCTACGAGCTCGCCGGAGGTGCATCTGCTCAGAGCAGCGCCGGCTTGGACTTGGAAAAAATATCATTAAATATTCATAGCGGTACATGTATAATTGCTTTTTTATTATATCATTTTTCTTTACATCAAATATATTTTTTTTAAATTTATACATATAAATCGGGTAAATAGAGGAGTTTTGAAGAGCTTACGAAAATTGATACAAAATAGTATAAATTAATAATTTGTGGGAGAGTTCAGATTACTGAAATATTTACCTACGTTTAGGGAGAGCAGGCTGTGAAAAGCACGATGGTAATAAAGTTTCACCCTTCTTAATGGAAAGAAATATTATGTTGTAATCGTGTTTCCGCAGAAGGGCGTCAGCTTAACGACGAGGAGTCACAAGCGTCCGTCCTTGTCACACCCCGGAAGCATAGACAAAAATCCAATCAGTACAAATGGCGCTCCGGCCGCTTATCACCGATCATCTGCCTCAGGCCGGCGGCTGGAGCCTCCGCCCGCAGCCCCGAGCCGCCGGGGACGCGCCTAACTCACCGGGGCCGGCCTTGCGTCGTTCTCAGATTCATCGTCTGTAAATAATCAAATAAGTTTCTATTCTATAATGAACTGTACACGGTACATTTCAATTTATGTAAACGTTTTGTGCATGTTGGAGGCCAAATAAAGGCGCTTAATGATATCGGCTTGCTCAAGCGTCGTTAAGTTCCGCGTTTACACGGACAGTCGAGATTGCAAAGTTTTTTTGTTTTGTTAATAAATTTTTCGGCATGGGTATGAGCGTAGAAAGTGACTCATTTATCGTAAGTATTGCAATGAGCTGAGCGCTACGTATTTTCCAGTAGACTCGCCGACAATTCTCGCTCGTTTTCACAGTTCGCGTTGATGGGCTCGCTTCATAAGCCGCACGTAGATCGCCCGGGCTATTTGCATACAATAGTGTGATGTGGTTCTCCGAAATATTAAAATACCGCTCACTCACTGTCCATGAATCATCTCCATAGTGAAATATGACGGCTTAATGAGTCTCTGGATTGCTAAAATTCTCGTTTTATGCGAAAATCGGCAAGTCGGGCAACTCTTCGAATTCCGAGAAAATTAAAAAGATGTTCGTTCCTTTTTTTATTTTTTATTTTTTATTAACGTCCACCCGGACGCGGAGAATACGGAAGGCTAATTGAGTTTCCACGGGGAAGGTTTCCGGGAGAGGCGTCTCCGTGAATTACCACAGCGGCCGTGGCGTGCTGCAAATAGCATCCCGGCCGCACAGACTGCGAAAAGTGCATCCCCCGCTGGCTGAGAACTGTGACTTTAGTTTGAAAGGCTTCGTTCTCGGTTGAAGTTCTGTCGCTTCTAATTTAAATATTCACTCCGACCGTCTTATGTTTGTTTTTCATTAAACCCGCTATCACACTAGCCTCGTAGCAATGTTGCGTGGGCTTGTAGAGTCGAAATATGCTGTTTTCTGAAGGTATAGGAAAATGTGCCTGAAATTGTGTAGCAACATTGGATTTAATTTGAAAGTACGCCTACCCGTATGACGTTTTCACAACCCAGTGTAGCCGTGAACTTGTTACTTCGCCGACAGCCGCTGGGTGTGTTCGCCCCGCTGCGCGAATTCGGCGGATTTCCAAAATGTATTGTGCCCAACTCTCTCGGTGTCCCACCAGTAAAATCCGTTGAATCGATATCATTTCGGCGCCTGGGACTCGGAATTGAAACGGAGCGAATTTTATTTTATTCAGAGCGCCGAGTGAGAGTCGCAATGTGCCGTAATGCCGGCTTCATGTCCTGCTTAACATCGCTATTTCACAAAAGAGCCGGGGAATCGGAGGAATCTATTTTGTATGAATTTTCAACGATCTCATACATTTTAATATCAGCGCGCCACCCATTGCACTCAGCCAGTACTGAGAGGCGTTAAAGGGTTTCTCTGGATGTGTAGCTCTCGGGCGATCTTCTGTCGTCAGAGGAAAATCGAATTTCAATAAAATATGGAAGCTTTTATATATATACATATACCAGAAGATGTCTTGATTTCGGTTCCCAGAGAGGGTAGTTTTATTCTGAAGCTGCCCATATTAGCTCCACATCTTCTAACATGAACTGAAAAATCATTTTTAAAATTGCGATTTTTGACAATGAACCTTATCATCGCCGCGAAACGAATCGTAGTCCTGCCATTTAAGTAGGATATTGTTATATTTTCCAGAAATAGTACATCGTTTTTATTCTTTAAAATAAAATCAAATTCGTCAGTCTTACGCACAATCATGCGGGGATATCTACACCGACCGATTCCGGGCCGCTCGCTGTGCAGATCGGAAACCTTTCCCACGATTAAACTCGGGTCGGGCAGGCGCGACCGGCCGGCCAGCGGGCCGCGCAGGTCGACAGCGCGTGGAGCTACACGGCTTTATATTATTCGGCTTCTTATTAATATTTGAGAAAACTTAAAATTAATATATTTCTTTTTGATAAAAAAAAAAACCTCGAGCTGGCTACAAATTGAGTATGAATCCCAACACTTCACCCTAGAAGAGTTGGGGGCTGCAATTGCGAGATTGTCCGTTAGAATTTCTTTGGAAAGGGTCTGGTCTACGGTAGGAAAATATACATGCCAAAGGCAGTCCGTTCCAAAGTATAATAGTGACTTGGAAATGAATTAGAATATATTTCAGTCCGAAGATTTTCTGTGTTAACGATTAGTCGATGCTATGAATAATATTCATAAATTCAATCTACAAAAGTATGAATAAAACTTATCTCAATATTTTTATTTTTTTCCATATCATTCCAATGAACTTGCATTCTAGCTATTCTTCGTACCATAAAACAGTAAAATCAATCTCTCTTTCTACGTCTCTCGGTTAATTCTGTTTTCGAGTATTTTATATAAACGAACGCATCTCACGGACGAGGATTGCTCAGAATATTCTGTGCTATTATTTTATATCTACTTTCAACTCTTACCGAGTCCATATTTATGATTTCTTTCTTAAATTTAAATTGCCAAGAATATTTATCGCGGCTCCGTTGTTTCTTCGAGGGTCTTTTGTTTCATTGTGAGAATTTCCCAGCGAAAATGTTGGAGCGTGATTAATGTAGCGGCCATTGAGTGTTCCGAGAGCCGCCCTGACAGGTGAATAGTTTTTTTCCCCTTTAAAATGGAATTAGTGTGATGGCAATTTTATGGGTGAGAATTGATTGAGTGATGGCGCTGCTTTGGATTTTTAGGAATCTTAAGTGCGATATTACATTATATATCTGCGTATTGAGGCAGAATATGGACGTTCCACTCCTGGGAGGAAAAGTTTTTTTGTTAATAATATTTCTAGCAGTTTATTTGTAAATTGTACAAGTATCACTCTAAGAAATTATTTTTAGTTCATTGCTGTATCTGTGTCGATAGTGATATTTGCTATTTTAAAATATATCAACAAAATTTTATTTCAGTATCTTTTAATAATAATAATGATAAATTCATTTAAAGATACATAAAATATTAAATTAACAGTAAATTTTGATGTGATAAAGAATATCTCATTTAATTTTATGTTATTTTACATACAATCAAAGGATTTAAGAATAATTTTGTAAATATAAAAACAGTTTATTAATTTTAATAAATTGGGAAAAATATACTATTAGTATCATAATTTGCTGGGCCATTACAGCTGTTAACTTTGTGTATCATATAAAAACTAAAATACTATAGTAAGTTATATTGCTTTGGACGTGATCATGCTGCCAGCCAACCCGGTATGTTGCCGTACCGATTGACTGGCAGCATGACAGTGAGACGTATTCCCCACTGGGTTCCATCCAAAACCTCCCAATGAAGAGGCACCGCACTTGCAGTCTGTAACTTGTATATCCAAAGAGACACCCTGAATGGCACCTCACATTTATTCATGGTGCGCTGTTAAATGCATTTTCACATCCAATTCGACTGGTAAACTGTAGCGTCTGGTCCGTCATGTTCCTGCGGAGGCCTTTTCCATCATTCGATTGGCCTTGGTGATGGATCTATAGTGGATCTGTCAAGGCGAAAGCCGAACTGGGCGCCCAAGCCTTGACAACCGCCTCGAGGCGCATCAACAGCAGCCGTTCGTATACCTTCCCGAGACCTTCGAGAAGACAAAGTGGTCGGTAAAACCACAGAAAACATACGAAGGCGTAGAACTCTATGTATGTTTTTTGATTTGTCTTTTTTTGTATTGCTCCGGTCCCCACTTCGTAATTCCCGTTGTGGGCGGCCAAACTCTCAGCGAAGCTCCGTTATTTCGCTTGACCCTAATGTGGTGCATGTATTATGTAAATATTTTTTTAATATACTAATGCGAATTTTATAATAAAAATATATATTATATTTGACGTAATATGTGTGTAGTAATTTTATTTTGTTTTGTAACATTACACATAATTTTTTCACGCTTTACTTAAGATTTCAATCGTTTTTTAATGAGGTTTATTTTTTATGACAGTTCCTAAAACACTTAATTACCTGTCAAATTGTGCATTTAACTGTTCTAGTGTTCTAAGGAAGACAAAGGAAAACAAAATGAGTTTTTAAATGATCCAGCATAAGTGGTTAACTTTTTGCCATTGTACATTCGCATGTAAAGGTTGTGATGTACGTAGCCTTTTATACTCTCAATAACGAACGTCTGAGAACTGCTCCGCGAGGGTCGAACATTTTTGTAGGTACAGCCGTTTGTGATAACAAGCTAGTATTACGGGCTTCTATAATTTGTCTATTTGTTCCTAATTTGATTAGGGTTGCCATAAAGCTATGTGCGTCCGTGTTCCGGGCGGGCGGATGCTCATTGGCTAATTGACTTTTAGTATCACTAAGCCCACAGCCGGGGACGTTTTATGTTTCCCAGCGCCCGACAATAAAAGTGCTGCCTCGTTAATTCGTCGTATTAAATTAATCGAAAAACGATTCCCGGCTTCCAAGCTCGGCCTCTGCTAAGTAAGACGCTCTTCAATTCAACAAACTGGACCGCCATTACATTAGCGGGACATCCCCGACTTGACCCGACGTCGAATAATTATTCTGGATATTTTCATTTTGATAAACATTCTGAGATACTTTTATCCAATTTATCCAATTTCTTTAAAAATCAATGTCAAGCCGATGATTCCCAACAAGAAAAATATTCAACGACTCTCCTTAAAATATAATCTCCTTAAACAGACTAGTTAGTGGATCTTTGAACTTTTTTTATTGCGAATATGCGATTGCGTTGTACAATATAATTGAAATTTTATTACTTTTCTGCGTAATTGTTGCTTTAAAATTTTTCTCTCTGATATTAAAAAAGTCCTTTTTATAAAAGTTAATCTCCATAATATTTCAATTTTATTGAAATATCTGAAAAATATTTCCTTATTGTTAAAAAAAGTTGTTCATATCTAATATCATTGATTTGTATATAACTTGTAGTTTCTAAGTAGTCGTCTTAAATTTTTTAATGTATTCCAAATACAATTCAAAAGTTTTTTTTTTTTTTTAATAGTTTGCGTTATTATAAGTGTAAGTGTGCACGCTCGTTCACTTGTCATAATGTATAGACTTACGAAAACGAAAATTTAATGTTGCCTCTCGAGTCCAACTCGTTTTCGCGTACGTACTGAGCTTCTATTAATCTAAAGCCCGGTCAGAAGTCCTCGCAAAATTATCATACCGATCCCTTTTTAATCTCAATCATAACGTGTATTCAAATCCTCGGTAAGTTTATTAACCCACGCCAGGTACGGGGGTACCCCCAGCTGGCCGGCGAGGGAAGCCCGCGACGGAGATGAATAATTCATCGCCGAGAACTCCGCCCCGCACCCACACCACCTCGCCGCGTCCGCCTCCGCGCGCCGCCCGCGGCCGACTGAGTTACAAAAATATCCTGTGACTGCCACCCCCTCCCCTGCCCCCCCCTCCCCTGCCCCCCCCTCCCCTGCCCCCCCTCCCCCCGCCCCGCCCCCGCCCCACCACCGAGCGGCCTATAATGATTTTCCCCAAGTTTTGCTAGTGCGGTTTTGAGAACGCCCGGTGGACCGTTATGAAGCAGCCCTTCTGCGCTGCTCGGCGTTCGGCCCGCGTCTCTTATCAGGAAATGAACTTGTGCCTTGTTTTTTGAGAGGCTTAGCGAAATGAAATTGTCCTCTTTGCCCTTTGCCATAACAACTATCCTTTTTTTTTTTTTTTTATATACATTTACCGGGTCTCGGTCGTTATGCCAAAAGCGTGAAATGTTGTATCCGATACTAATGCACCACCGGGCGGGATCTGAATTATTGTTGCTTGTTCTCGAGTATTTTTGTATATCCCATGATAATAAAATTTATAGCTTTCTCGCATTCTGCTTGCAAATAAAAATTATTTGAACCTTATGGTTTTATTTAATATTCCCGAGGTGTCTGGATGTATAAACAATTCGTGATTTTGTAAGCAATCCTAAAATAAACGGCATTTATTTTTATGTAATCATTTCAAGAGACCTCCTGCTATTCACATTGAACCGGAGCTTGCGATATCGCGGAATCATTTCAAGTCTTATCATAAATAAATCTTCTTTTACGATGATACCACATTTTTAACTAATGTGTTTTTCCTCAATCTGTGCACCCGGACACTGACATTACAGTAGGTTGACGGAGACTTACGATTTGACATAAAATAACTAAACGCTTCACAATGTGAAAAGTAAATTGAAATTTGTTATTACTTATAACTGTTAAAGAAGCAATAAATGAAATTCTAACGATGTACTCATAACTCTCTTATCTAAACCCCCAGGGGTTGCCGCATCGTAGCAACAGATTACATTTTTCCTTTGTGTACCGTTTAAGCACACGCGTTTTTCATTTATTTACGTAATTATATAACGAATGAGTTTTTTTTTAACGACAAACGAAAATCAAATAAGCGCTGGGCTATTGTAGATTTAAATGTACAATAATCACAGTGGGGGTGGAGGGGGACACCTCGAGTTGCTCCCCCTCCCCCGGCGCTCGCCCCCCTGGTGACCCACTTCGCCGAGGACTTAAAATAACCCCGAGCCAGCTGGGCCCGCTCGAAGGCTGCGAATTTCGACTTCCTACTACTGCCGGCGCCTCACTACCGGGGCACATGCCCGGCGCCAGGTTCATTCATCAGCGGTGGCTGTAATTTTGTTGAAATACACAGTTTCCTAAATGGTAATTTTAACGATTTCTATGAGTATCGCAACGGACATGTGTAAATATATTTTATTTTATTTTATAAAGCTTTGTAATTTGTTTACTTTAAAGTTAATATTTCATATCGTATTTACTTTAGTATATAACAGCTGATAAAGTATTGTATGGAATAAATACGAACAAAACCACAAACACATGAACCGGGACTCTTTAAACTGTGATTTAAAAAAATATATATAGACAAATGGCCTATTAATGCATCGTCCAATCCCATCAATGTGCAAATATTGAAAAAAAAAAATGTTTAAAATGTAATTTCTCGTTGAATTGCTCGTGTGCCTGAAGAACAGCCTCGTGCACGGCACAGTGCAGTCGCAGCCTCTGAGTTGAAGCGCTCTGAACATTTTCCTGCCTCTCCAGAGCTTTTGTTCCATTTGCAAACCCTTTGTCTAGTACTGATTGGATTTTATATCGACAAGAATATTCTTTCAATATTGAGGGTAATTATTTTTCAGAATATATTTTTTTTTGTTTGAATTTGCAAACAATGCACTGTCAACATTTATGTAACAATGTTATTTATATGCATATGGAAAAATATAAAAGAGACATTTTAAGTTCTATTTCTAATGCATTCAATTTATCCTTCAAAAGGTTATTTATTTGTGAATTCACATTTGATATCGTAAATGTTGCGATATATATATAAGCAGAAAAGATGTATTTACATTGTTTTTATTTAATCCTAGCGCGATTCCAAAAGTTTTATTTGCGAAATATTTCATTCCAGCGCGAGCGGTAGCTTAGATCAATCGCCGGATTCTTGACTGTGTATCTTAAACTGAAGTAAAAATAGAAGAAGCTGTAGATATTTATTTATCGTGTGTTCGGCTGCCAAAAGATATCTCGCGTGCGATGCTTTCAACGTTGTTGCATTCACAATGTCGGGGTGTTGGCAAACGGGGGCTGCACGCCAGACGTCTGCTGGGTTTTTCTGTCTGCAATTTATCTTATTGCCTCCCAGGAAGACGACGTTCAATAGTATTGTTACAGTAAAAGTGAATCGTGTTGCTTGTGCTGTGTGAATCGTGCACGTAATGTCCAGACTTACAGAACGTAGCTTAATTCTAATCTTTACAAAGTGAATGGTAATGTGTACACGTTATAAAACGGCCTACTATAGCATATACGCATATAATAATTTGATTGTGAGTTAAAAATCAGTACTCAGAGAGTCGTCAATAAATTATTATTTTAGTCTAGATCGACAGCCCATAAACGAAGATATCAATTCATTCAATCGGAGAGCTCATATTCGTATTATCAGTGGGTTTGGTCGGAGATGATTTGTATTGACATATAAAATATTTATTGGCTTGTAGCATGATGTGAACTCTCCGGTGCAGCTTGCAGAGGAAATAAAACACCCATAAAATTGGTTACAAAACTGTTGATTTCTTTCGCAAACACGGCGAGAGCGACGCTAATATTGATACAGGCAGTAACGCGGTCCTCTTCATTAGGAAGCTGACGTCACACGCCGGCGTCTGCTTTGTGTACGGGAGTGCCCACTCCGGCACACTCGCTCCGGGAATACCGCGGATCAGATATTTACCGATAATGACTTCTAGCTCTCTAGCCCCTTTCACACGGCCCGGTTTTGTTCGGACTATCTGCGCCGGGTGATGTTGATTTACATTAGCTCGTACAAAAGCTTTCAGGCTATCCTACTTCTTGTAATAGCTGTTCTACGGGCGTCTGGCTTTCGCTCGCTCGGTGTCTTCTCCCTTTCTACCAGTGTCTGGAGCTGAGAGGGTTGTGATTTTTATGAAGCTTTGCTGATGATGACAAGCTGAAACGGGGATAATTATTTTGTATTATCCTAATATATCTACTAGTTATGCCCAGAATGATCTCGATGGCGGTTTGTTCATATTGCCATATTATTGCTTACGAGTATAACTGTTTGTCAAGATATTTCAAAATTGGAGCATTGATCTTTCGATTTGCTTCGCGTTTGTTAGACAATCGTCATTAGGTGATTTCATAGATTTGAAATAGCTCGATACCCAAGGAAGAATGTGACGGAGGTCGTTAAGCTAGTCCCGAGTGTTTCGGTACCGATTTCACGCTTTTATTATTACCAGTGATTTCATCGCTGTATTGGTTTATGTTGCTGTTAAATTAAACTATCAAAAACCTATGAAAACAGCAAGTACACATTAAAAGACTTGCATAGATGTGAGCTCACCGAAGGCAATGCCTCGCTGTAATATATTGATTCAATTACGTATTCCACGATGTATCGTGGCCGCGCAGCTCGCCGGAGGAATGCCGCGGATCTCGCCGTTTCCGTAATTTGAGGTCGGCCGTGTTTACTCTGCGCCGCCGGAGATATACGACTATAAGCTCTGTGAAGTTCAAATAAAAGGCGAGCGCGCACATCAGTGGAAACACCCACTGCAAGAGTGAAAGCGATCCCCGAAGCATTCGTATTGATTCACTCACGAAAATATATAATTATGTTTATATTACAGAATACGATGAATTTTCGAAAGTATTTGGAGAACTAATTTAGAAAACATTTTAGTTTCACTTGTGTTTCGTAATTATTCAAGAAGGACTTCTTAAAGTGCGCTATCAATTTTTGATAACAAATTCATTAAAAACATATTTATATCTCTTCATTAGTTTTTTTGTCTTTTAAATTCACGCCTATAGATTCCGATCTCGGAAGAATGCGACTGCCCAATTATGCATATCGAAAATAGCTTCGAAATATTAATTAAAAAGTTACGCTTTATTCTCGGGCGGTACAAACAATATCTTGATAATATTCCGCTCCTGTTTCGAGTCTGTCTTTGAAGTTGGAGATTGTTTAAATCCGCGATTTGCATTTCCGCGGGGTGCTCCGAGGGGAGCGGCGTGCAGCGGGGCGAGGGGAGCCGCGGGCAAGAACATTCTTTGTGAGGGATATTATCCAAATCAGCGGAATAATGAGTTCTACACACCGGGAGGGTGCTGCCCGAGTACTTCTCGACCTATTTACTTGTGATTGAAGTAGCGATCCGAACAAATCGTTAAAATCAAATATGTATAAGTAATAAAAGAAATTATAAATTATATAAAAATCGTCTTTATTTTTATGCTACTCATACTCATACTCATAATCTATGCATATAAAGGGTCATGTTAATTATTTTGACGATGGCATTCCTCACAATCATACCGGTAAAAACGTATGGTGCGATATGACTGAAACTGCACGCGTTACGTGCTCGTAATAAAAGCAAATTTGTTATATGGCTGAAGATTTTTCTAACCACCAATACTGAAATCAAATGTTCTTAGACACCCAATGTTTCCTTTTCACGTTTTCAACCCGATAGTTCGGATGGAGTAGCTTTGAAATTGCAACACACGTGTGGCAGCTCTGACGGTAGCCAATAAAGTATGCGAATTGTGTGCGGTCGCCTCATTAACTGAGTCTACATTGCATGCATTAAATGCAACGGCCCTTCTTCGTAGCCTCGCTTGTCCGTAGAATTTACATAAGCGGTCGCCAGGAGCTGTCTCATGCCTGAAGTCCTGCATGCGGCGAGGCGGCTGATGTTTACTGTTTAGAAAACCGCTGCAAACACATTACTAACTTCACTAACTTGTATTTCCTCTTTGAACACGCGTGTTCCTTGTTAATAATTTGAAACACGTTAACTATTAACACCTCTCAAAGTTGTTCCGTTTAAAACTATCATAATACATGTGTATACCGTACCTAAAATTTAACAGGGCCACACCTCCCAATCTAACAATTGGAATTTGTATATAAAAATATGCAAAGTAATTTGATTGGTTTAAAAAAAAAATTGTAGTTTTCTGCTTGTATGTTATTTGAAATGCTGTTTATTAAACTCCTAATGTGATTATGCTTTTAGTTTAATTAAGTGACGCTTATTGTATAACAAATATTGAAATAAGGCGATGCAAACAATGTGTTTTCTTGCATTGCAAAACAAAAAAACTCGCCAACTAATATGCACACTGTATCCGCAATGATTCAGAAATCTCCATAATCCAACCGCCATCACGTGAGGAGACTCAAGACAAAATGCATCTGAAGATTTGTAAAGTGAGGCCCTTCTACATTCTCGTAACCCGTTTGCATCTTCGACCATTCGAGGTTGGGCGGTGTAAATGTATTATTTGTAGATTTGGAGTCTGTTGAATTTAGTATACATTTTTGTTTGTGTAGGGAAGTTTCCTAGCTAAAGTGTGTTTTAATCAATCCACAGACTTGTCACGGTCCGATATGTAATATATTATTTTATGGCGCTTGAATCCGAAAGGTCATAAAATTATTAAATAAAAACAAGCTACGATGTCGTTAAATCGCGGTAAACGTAAAACTGCTTAATTAAACGACACGGTATGCGATGGTTCGGCAAATCGTTTTTATAAATTTATTTTGATAAAACGAATTAATTTAATGGTTTTTTTTATAAACTTGTAGTATTTGTGTGTAACGCTTAGAATTATTTCTTCAATATCCACATTATACAATTATGTTACCAGTACGTATTAGTCGTTTTGGTTATTTCAACTATTAATTAAATTTTAATGTTGATTTAATATTTTTCTCTGGGTTTGAATTTATATTTATGGTAATTCCGCTTTTGGAGTGCGCTGTAATTATGTTGTTATATTTTAATAATCTCTATTTTCAAACAATAATAAAATGACAAATTTTTTCACATTTAATGTTTTTGTACTTAGCATGAAAAGCGCTTTTTTTGTTTGTGATTTGTGTGTATTTTATTTTCATTCCAAGTTTTTGCTATTTTGCAACAATTTTTAATCATACAGTTTGTTTTTTTATTATTATTATTTCCTTGCCGCATGAACCTTGAGATGGATTTTCCTCCAATCAGTTCTCGGAGTGTGCGTCGTGTTTGCTGAGATCGATTTAATTCTGGCGAGCGGACACTTATCTCACGAGATAAACTCATCAGCGGCAGGTGGCGGGTTAGATGGAGACGAGTCGCGAGTCCGGCCGGGGGAGCGCGACCCCAATCATCTGTAATGGCGGCCGGGGAAGCCCGGGGCGCCGATCAGTGCGTCGATGTTCGATCGAGTTCAATTATTCCTATTTTCTTACCCTCATCTAGAATGAACAAATTTTCTTGTTAACTGCATGACTCGGAATCTCACCACAATGCAAACTGTTTGCTTTTTTTCAAAATATACTATTGAAAGATGATAATTCATAAAGTTCTTTTTATATTTGCATGATTTGGTACATAATGGTACATTGGTAATTTCAATTTTAAAATTACCTGCTTTTGCCATGTTTCAGACAAGGAGTATGTTTTATTGCATACGTAATTTTTTTTCAAATAAACTTCGTCTATTAATCGATTTGACTATACTCAAGTTTATAATATGTTGTCACTAGCAAATGTACGGATTCTAGGTGCCAGAAAATTCGCACAAACAATATTTTGATTCAAGTAGCCATTTGCACGGTGATATAAGCAAATGTCCTTGTATAATGCCGGGCTGGCGGAGCTAGACGCCAGGACCTTAATTAACGTGCGCCCGCCCCGATGCGGCCCTGCGCGAAGTGCATTTGCATTATTTATGCGCGACTTAAGCCGAGATGCAAGACTCGCCGTGCCGAGCGACTTTCAGCTCTGATGAAACCGCCCCGTGCTCTGGAAAGAATTCTGGGAACTTTCTAATTCTCATTAAATTACTTTAGAAATTTGATTGAGGTGTGTGTGCAATAAATATCAAGTAATTAACGTTTGCATGCATACATTTTCCTGTAATGTTAAATTCAATAATTTATAAAACATAATATATTCAAAATAATTATTTATGGTGTGCGTAAACAACGACAAAAAAAGACTGAACAAATAATCACAGCCTGTTGGTCAAATATTTTTTTCACATAACATACTGGTTTATAAATTAAAATTGTTGAAAATTTTAGTATAAGCCAAAATAGACTTCCCGCCTTAAAGAAAAATATACAAAATCGCAGCCACTTATTTTGTTTTTAATATTTACATATTAATTTTTCATTATTTTTTATTACGTCAGCATATATTTAATCGAGAGTTCAAGCTTTCCAAGGCACGTGAGATGGTCGACCACTAAACAATCAAGGTCTCTTGAATCGCCGTTTACCTTGAAGGTTATACCAGCATTTTGAAATAATGTATTGATGATATCATGCTCACTTAATGGTTTTAGATTGTGATGATACCTTCTTAACCAAATTTTAAATGTGGGTAAGATATTGGTATGTCTACTTATAATAAAGACTATTAGACGCTATACATTACCAGCCTTGAGTCTGAAACGTGCTAGCTTTGTTTCCATAATTCTGCAAAAAGTCTTAGATATCTTGAAAAACAATATGTACATAATTTAATTTTAAAACATAAAAGCAACTCCTAAACAGAGCTGTAAACATTTTCCTAGATTGTACTGGTATTTCATTCACATACCAGCACGAGCTACTCGTCACACTATGCTTTATCATAAATACGGTAGGTAAAATCGGCGCTGAACAGAATGCTTGTGTTATGTAATCATTTTCAATTTATGAAATATCAACACCCATAATTGATCGATGGTTTTTATTATATAATTATATCTCTTGACCACTTGAAAATATTAACAAATTTACAAACATAAACCAATGAACGCATAATCTCGTTTTTGGTTTAATGGATTCGACAAGATTTAGCGTTTTCCCTATATTTTTTTTGCCAGCTTGGGTAATGCTCTCCCCAGTGCTGTCACCTGCATCAGAATGGTCTCATAACAATATCAAATCATTGGGCCTCCGGGCTTGTGCGTCATCAGTAAACAATTTGACACCAGGTACCCAAACGTCACATTCCTATCTAATTATCGTGAAATTAAGTATCGGTTCTGCTGTCGTCACATACCCCCGGGGGCACGAGCCGAAATTATATTATTGTAAATGTTCGTATCATTGACACCTACGTGTGAATAATATAAAGGAGTTGGTGTTATTTATATATTTGATGCCCGAATATATAATTATTAAATATATATATATATATATATTGACGTGTTTTGTAATCGCTACATCACTTACCCACATCGTTTTATCTTTGATTCAATTAACAAGAATAAATTCAATATTTTTTTTGTATCAATCTACATTTTGCAATAAAATAATAAAACCAGTATGTTCACTCGGTCTATTGGCCAACCTGTGACGCGATTAACTTGATATTCTATATCTGTAATGGGCAATCGTCATTATTATTAATAAACCCCACCACGTTGCGTCATATGTACGAGCCGCCAATTACGCATAATAAATACATTACGAGCAACAATAATTCTGCAGAATGATTTCCATCGGGCATAACGAACAATGACCTTTTTATATTCCCCGCCTTAAAGCACCTGGAAGCACCTGGAAGCACCGATAATCTAATTATAATTACGAGCGGCGCTCCAGTCTGGCGACCTCATTGGCAACAGCGAGTCCAGCGCGAACTGTGCCGAGGGCGGCGCGCTTGCTTGTTATCCACACTATTTATTAGGGGAAACCTGCTAATGCCCTCGGAAATATGCAGCCCGGGGAAGTGTCCTAGGGCGGAACTCGATTCATTTTATTTTCAATTTAATTACTTATAATTGGCAAATTTCTACAAGTAGACCAATAGGAATGTGAAAATTTGATGAAGGAATTTGGTTTCCACTCTATTTGATGTAAAAAACACATTCTGAAAAGTTACTACTGTGCTGGCGTGAGTGTCCGTGAGCTACAGCAGCATTGTACGCCCTGAAAAAGCGAATGAATATTATATATTTTTTTGATTAACAGGTTTCTCAGCAGTAATATATATTAATAATTTTTACTTTCAAACATCGATTTTTAGTTTGAAAGTTTATCAATACATAAAAAACCCAAAAAATAATCCATGAGATTTAAACAATGTTACAATGTACACACGCATATTTATTTTAGAAATTATTTTACAAATTTTAGAATCTTAATTATGCTACCGAATAATTTTAAAGCGATATATTGATTAATCTTTGAGTTTTAAATATCTTTCAATGTATTACTCCACCGTCAGTAAATTTTCGTACTACAGTATCTCTACAAAGAATATATACGTGCGCTTGTGTATTGTTTTTTTTTTTTTTTCTCGTTTGACAAAAAAATGTCGAGCATTTTTATATGAAAGGAAACCATTATATAAGATATTTCTTTTGGAATCATTATTTTAATATCGAATTTATCTATTCTGACGTTCATACGTCCTCGAATAAACATAAAATACATATTTTGTATATTCATGCAAATAAATTTCTTGGCAGCCAACAATAAACAAACGATCCTGATAAAATGACGACGTTATTTTGAAAACATTTTACGATCTGCGAGAAACTATCGTTCGAACACATTTAATATTTAGCATTAGGCATTTATGTTTTTATTAAAGAAAGTGATGTAAGCACTTTGATGTAATTCAGCCTCTCGTGTAGTGTAAGACTTTTTGAAAGCTCATTTATTTAACTCACAGACGCCTGCAACATGTCATGTTTGTCCTGGGTTCCTTGCGCGTATACGAAGAATAATGGATGTCTTACACGTTTGGAAAATAGAATGATTAGATGTATTAATAATTACTTATATTTTTATATATGTTTCGCTTGAGAGAAAGCCATATGCAAATTGGCTGGGTATTTAAAGATAAAAAGCTCAGGTTGTGAGAGCCTCGTAGCTTCGAAGACTTACCTGTCCGCGCACTTCACATATTCAAAACAATAATACTCCCGAATCGGAATGTCGACTATTCAATGAAATTTTCAGTACTTTTAATTGATTGATGCGATCATAAGCATTCGGTTTTAAAGAATATATTTAGTTATATATTAGTTGAGTATTTAATATTAAACAAATTATAGTGTTATTGCATCATTCCTGTGATGAGTAAATTGTTTTGAGGTAATTATTTCGAGGTGGGTTTTTTCAGCTTCCAAATGTTTTTTCCGAATAAATTTGAAAGGAATAATGTTTTGTTGAAATGTAGATCTAATGGCGAGGATAGACTATCAATTTATGAATCGTAGTAAATTACGACATTTTTATGTATTTGGAAGATTAAGTTAAATTAGTAACCGTTTGAGAGGATACGTATAAACTAATAGAGGTTTGCGGAGAAATCTCATGCTAGAAAATATTTTATAATAAATGGTACTTGGTTTTTAATGTCATGATTATTTCTTCAGTGTAGTTTTGTATCGGCCGTCCGTGTTTAGGCAGTCTGTACGGTCTGGTCACAACGTGTGTCCGCCACAGTAGCGGTGAATTTATCCTCCGCAAGGTAATGGACCGATAACTAATTTACACAAGCCCATGTACTCAGGCTGATCTGGTGCTCGCCACCGGGGAGTGATGTTCCATGTTATAGTAAGACCGCAACCGCGGATCACACATACCTACTATAACACTTTCGACATACAGCACTGCGAATTTAGGCATTTTAATGCGATATTTTAAATAATACATTTGTTTTATATCCGTGTCGCAATATAGAGGGTATAAACAAATTACTGTTTTATCCATTTTAAAGGGTTGACGTGTAAAATGTTTTATGAACAATATGCTTATGGCAATCTACTTTATACTTATGTAAAAGAAATATAACTGAAGATAAAAAAAGTTTAAAATTTTTGTAAGTATTGTGCATCTCTACCAGAACAGTGCCCACTATGCGTGGGTGCTTCGTAATGGGTTACTCTATAGTGGCCGGCCCCGACAGACGGTTTCCCGGCAAGCTCTAATAGATGTAATGGCGGTTACTCAATTCCTGTATCATATTGCATTTTGCTGTCACAGTATGCAGCTATACGGACATCTACGTAAACTCCCTTTGCGGCTATTTGTCTCTAAATAAATGGCTCCTCGTGCCACCGCCACCTCCAGCGGTCTTGTGTTATTTCCTTACGTAAGTTATCGGCCGCCGGCCTGTCTGCCTGTCTGCCTGTCAGTAGTCCTGGCGTTATAACATTATGGTTACGGCATTAGTACATTCTATGTTGTTTATTATATGTTGATTATATATAATGAGTGTACTCAATGTAATATTTGTTTATAGATTTCATTTTCCTCTTCCGATCGTACAAACTATTTGACCTTTAATACTAAGGGCATATACAATATGTGTTGTTGTGAGGTACGTATTGATAATAATTCTGAACAAATTATAAATTTGCATTGTGGTCTACAGAGGTCAAACATTTTATTTTATTTAGGTCCCCCCGTAGCACTCAACGATGTCGTACACCCAGCTTTAAAGTTCCTTATATTTCAAACTGCTGAAAAAATATTTTTGTTCTACACAATCACCAGAAAATTAAACAATCAATATAACAATATTGAAATTGTATCGTAAAATCTGTCTCACGTTAGTATCGCATGACCGATCATGTCCTTGTAAAATAGAACTTACAAAAAACGTATCTAAGTTTATTGAATGGGTTAATTGGGTTGTTGCGAAGTTTCATTCTCCTCCCTAGACAATGGGAGTGATCTGTGTCGGAAGCGCCGGCGCCAAGGCGGGATCGCTGCTTCCCCTACAAGCCTCGCACAGGTGGCGTCGCCGACGTGCGCCGCTAATGAGTGAGGCTGTTTACTGTACAAAACTTATTATTCATTTTAACACCACAGATACACGTACAATAACAACAGTATTACTCTTATTTGTGTTAAAATTAATTTTGTAAATGAAGTTGTGCTTCATATTAACAAAGGACTTAGTATTTTTTTAAATTTGGTTTAAAATTTGCTCGGGGACGATTATAATTCGTAAATTATAACAATTCAGTTAAATTTTTGAAGTAGTAATTTTGTAAAATAAATTATTACTTAAACGTATCAAGAATATATATTTTCCACTTTAAAAATGAATAGCCTCTAAATCGCTAAAAACTGACGCAGTACTTTAAGGTTTTATTCGAGTGTTTATTACTTGTATTAATTATATAAATGAATTACATTTTATTACAATAAAAAAATATTTTAAAATGAATGGTGCAACTCATCGGCTGTGCCTTTTCCAAAACTGCATGTAGGTTTGTTATCGTTGTTTATACGTCGATACTAATTTCTAGTTGGTTTTTTTAACTTAGAAATTTGTTAAGAAGTATAAGTAAAATATATAGTGATAAGCGAAATCGGTCGCTTCATAAGATAAATACTCCTAATATCAATTTTTTGCTATTTTAGGTATTAAGAGTGTTACTGTAAAATATAATGTTAATTTTATTCTTTTCCCTAATTCCTTTTTTCCCAGATTACGCTTGGCGTGATAAAATCTAACTAAACTCGAGGTACATTTAAATTTTTTCGCACACACCGTGTTTCCGTGTAGATATTAATGGGAAATGTCCGGAAAATAAAAGGACGTAGAAATGTCACGGGGTATCTAGTTGTACAAGTCTTTCGAAAGGTTTTATTTATTCACAGCGGCGAGCGGAGTGTTCCCGCATTAGCGCCGTACGTGTCCCCGGTGCAGCCGCGGGAGCCCCCGATCGATGCGCGGCCCCCCCGGGGCGGGGGCAGGGGCAGGGCAGGGGCAGGGGCAGGGGCAGGGGCAGGGGCAGGGCAGGGCAGGGGCAGGGCAGGGGCAGGAGGGGGGCAGGGGCGGGGCAGGGGGGCCAACTTCCCGCCGGGGGGAGCAACAAAAAGGAAACTAAAAACTCGGCGCGGGAGGCCCGCCAGCCAGATAACGCTTCGGACGAGGAAAAAGACCATTTTGATAATGTTAAAGATTGACTTTCTTTTGTGCGAGAAGTTGATATTGTGTTTTGTCTCAGTGATTTTTTTTTTGTGAACTGGTTTTTGGGGACCGGGGACCCCGGCGGGCTGTTAAACCGCTTACTTTGTGGGATCCTTTTCTGGTTTATTCTGGAATCCTTCTTCTAGTAGCTGGCGTGATTGTTTTATGCGTTTTAACGTTTAAGCTATTATTAATAACTCCATTTTAATATGTATATATTGGACAGCACTGCAGATGCTACTGATCATAGAATCCTTGTTTTACCATTTATAAGTCACCATTTTCTGTTGTTATTCATAAATATCTTACTTAATTCGTAATACAAATATTAGAAAATAGTAATATATTTATAAGTTGTATAGGTCACATTTTAAAAATTGCATGTTTGCATACATTTGTATCTCGATAAATGTACGATTTGTGAGACAAGGAGCGTTATTTTATAGTGATCAATTTTATCGCATCTTCATTAAATAAGAATGTTTATAGTAAATTATTTGACTCATTTCAATGCGCGAGATTGTATTTTAATTCGTTAAAAATATTTGAACCACAAAATAACCATTAAATAAGTGAAACAATAACGTATAGTAAGGTATTTGGGTTCTTGGATGAAAACATGAAGGATGCAATCTCTCTTAACCCTTGAATGGCATCGTACAGTCTTTAGAACTCCATAGGATATTCCAGTAACCCCCCTGTCGGGTTTTCCCACACAACACTTACCGCCTGGGCGGTAAGGGTTGTGTGCCGCCCGAAGGAGCGCGAGCGTAAGGGTAGACATCCTCGAAATCGAGGGGTATTTTTGAGAGTACAATTAATTTAAAGAATACGTTTTTCATAAATAATTAAATATGAAATGTGCTTAATATTAAATATTAAGTTTGCATAAATCTTGATTTCTATTTGATATTTAATTATCATTTGAAATTAATACTAAGATTTTTTTAATTACGTTTTAAACAATAACAGATTACATTTAATATATTACGATGTAAATGTACCCGTAATTAATTAATGTTTAAATTTACACAATGAGTTAATTACTATATATTTCCAATGTTGTACTATTTTAAATCTCGGTTGTAAAATCTGTTCAGAAATAGATTACAAGAACTCATGAAATATGATAAGATTCAATTTTCCGAGAAAAGCTGATGCTGTCTATATACAATCTAATTCCGTGAATACCTTAATAATGTTTATTTTTTATTAAGCTACTACCCAGTAACTTCAAACATTTTTTATAAAGTTTCAGCCTTATTATTATTATTTTTTTTAAATAAATAACACCATTATCGTTTTTTTTAAATTTAAAATTTATTATTTTCTACAATAATAAAAACAATGTATTAAAAATTCTATAGTTTGCTTCTTTATTGTATTTTTCGAGTTAGGAAGATCGTGCTTTACTCTAAGAAATCACACATGACTATTTCGTATCTCAGTCGTTTCTAGAAAACCACTTTGAAAGTAGAAAGCGATAAATCAGTTGCCGGTCACGCAACATAGCGGAAACTAAAAGAAGGATAGCGGAACAACTTTTCTTGATCAATAGAAGAAGTAATTATAATGTTTGCAACTTGTAAATTTGGAATATCAATAGAGCAAACCTTTTAGATGTATTATCAAAATAATCACTCGCAATAGCTTTATATTGCAATCTAGACAAAGATAATCCCATCCTTATGCATATTCAACTGTCATCAAATCAGTAAACCAAACAGATCTGCCGGTTAATAATTATGTACACAGCCGGTATCCCAAAAGCACATCGGCCGATGCCCCCGGGCTGCAGCGCGGCGGGCGCGGGCGTCGACCGCTGATCCCTCTTGATGAAGCTAATCCTGTTATCAAATTATGGAGCGTATCTTCGTCATTAAATCTGGACGATAGGCCCGTCACGTCGGGACGGAATACAGATGCCGAGGCCCGCCCCCGCCCGAGGACTGCCGGAGTTTGGGAAATTTCATATTAATTTGTTTATCCAAATTCCGGCGTGCTTTGTGCGGACGTATTGAATGCGGCTTTGTGTGATTTGTATTGTTATCTGTGTGGATGGGCTATTGGCCAAACACAGATGCGAGGCGGTTATTAATTTGATTACAACCACCTACTGCGGAGTGAAAGCTTTAATATCGCTATTTTTTTATTTTTTTTCATCCTTTGAAGTCTCGCATGTAGAAATGATGATATTAGGACAGTGATATGAATTGGCCGCGGGGAGGAAAAAAGGTTGATTCTATTTAATATGTACACGCGACCCACGCGTGTATTATTCTATATTTTTAGTCCGAGACATCTTTCGTGTGGTTTTATTTGATTTGAAAATGTGGGATGGAAAACGACCACTGTCAATTCTATGACCGTTCTATCTCAAGATATTATCTGTAAAGCACATATAGCGTACGTTGTCACCTTAATTTATTTTTAGGTTATTAAATTTATATTATACAGACCACGAAGTGTTGGACAAAGGTATATTTTTTGTTCAGTTAATTTATCGTTTGATAGCTTTTTATATTGAATTAAAAACTACTATTTCTCCAGCCTTGACTATTTGATATTTAAACAGTAGAAACATTGAAATGTAAGCAATGTAAATTGAATTGTCCTGTTTTGTCTCGTTGCTTCTGCTTTGTGAGTTCAGCAAATTGCATAACAGCCAACCGCTCCCCGCCTGCAGCTTTGCGAGGTAGACAGATTATTTTTGATACTTTAAACACGGGAACTTTAAATGCATGAAATTTTATTGTAATGCTGCAGACTGATGTGCATTTTATGCAGTTTTACTTTTATAGAAGAGAATTCTGAGAGCGCCTTCGAGATAGAGAATCATAAATTTTACTTTCCTATTCGCAATGATATATTTTATGTTTACTCGACAAATTTGTTATTTTCCATTGAAAAAAAATTAGCTACTTTGATTTTTTATAAATATCTTAAGAGGCTTTGTCCGTAAATATATAAACGTGTAAAAATCTAGATTTTATATTGCAAGTACTGTATGATCATAAGCGATATCATATAATTAATACGGTGGTGTATTCAAACTCGTTTCCTGAGTGTTGAGCTTCTCGTAGGTCTAAAATCCTCATCCCTAATTTTCTTATTGAATACAACCAAAGTGAACCCGAGGAGGGATATCAGATTAATATTATTATCACGGAGGCTAGGTGGGCCGATGGGAGGGTGTCTGCGCATTTGCATCTGAATGTGCAGCCCGAGAGGATTGTCCTTGTGGGCGGCGGCAGGACGAGAGCCGCCGAGGGTTGCACTCCAATATCCGCCCACGGATTTGGAAAAAAAAAACAGATTTCTTCTGCAACTTTTATAAAACCAATATATTTATACTGACCTTGCTATTTATCGATTTTAAACATTTTGTATGTATGTTATATAAATGATATTCCTAGATATATCTTTTTATTATTTAACACCGCTTTCCTTTCTGGAGCATTGGCCGCATAAATACAGCAAGGCTACCTATAGGTTAAAGTTTTAAAACGTTTATGATTATTTTAATGTTTTCTGAAAATAACTTTTGTCCGTGGCGCCAATGGTTCCCAGTAACCCCCGGTGTCCCCCTGCCTCCCAGTTGCGCCCGTTCCTCCTGTCACGTGTCCCGACGATGGATGACGAACTGTTGTTTGTAAAGTCTTGGAAGTCCCTACATCTTCACATTTTATCAATGAATCGGCAGTGTCTATTATCGTGGAATGTTTTGATGTAATCTTTTACGTTGACAATATTCAAATTGCTTATTTTTTCAATATCTTTTTTTCTAAAAGTTTCATGCAGGAGACGTTCTGACACGAAAGTGAAGTGTACCTGCCTATATTCTTCCAGAATATACCAGAAAGGCCCGCGCCAGAGTACAAGTAGAACACATTTCAGATTTAATATCGACAAGTGTAGAATATGTTTTACTATAGAGCGGGGAGGGTCGCATTGAGAGACGAGAGTCAGTCGGAACAGAAACCGCGATAGAGATGAGATAAGAAAAGAGACTTCAATACGTCGGCTGTCTTCGAGTGATTGAAGAGAGGATGTCAGTGTTTACCCGTATGCCGTATATATATATATACTCGTATATATATATGTATATCATATCGTTAAGAATATAAATCTGTTCATGTTATTTTCTATCATATATATAAAACTTATTTTAGGTTTGTATTTGGGTTGGTGCCTTTAACTCGCGAAGCAGTCGCATCGCCAGAGGAAGAGAAATAAAGACTCCACAAAGAGCTCCAAAAGAACGGCAAATTGATATTTCTGTTCTTGGGTGCGGAGACCCTTCAGGAAGCGGGCGAGGTGTAACGGGCCTTTACGGAGACAATACTTGGGAAACGAACGGCCTTAAAAAGAATATACACAGTTTTCGTTATTATGTTATGCGATATAAGTATTTTTATCATTACATAAAAGTATAAATGCAAATAAAATACAATAAATGCGGAAAACTGGGCAGTTACAATAAAAAGCTGAATAGCTGTTGCAATTTTTTTTTACACAAGTAAGTTAAAATGATTTTTATTTTGTATAAATATTCGGAATACAATAAACCAAAACTGTGTTGCTATCTAACCGCAATCATAAATGCCAATCACAAATATTTGCTGTTCGGCAAGTCGAACATTGCATATTTTACAATATACCTTCCAATAATATTTTTCGGTTAGTCGAAGGAATATTAAACATGGCTTCATTACCTTTCTAATAGTATATCAGGTATCAATTTAATATGGATTTTTTTAATACTGTTTCATTCAGGTGTGTTATAACTTTTAAATCTAATAAAATTGTAGTCAATAAAATAAAACTCTTCGTGTTATTGAGTGAATATATTTTATACCAATAAAAAGAAGGAGGATTCATAATATTATGTGGCTTGGGATACTTCTTCGGTTATATAATATACGGTTGCTTATCTTTACTCATAGCTACTTTGAAGTGCAACGATTTGCGCAGTTGTTTGCCGATTACGGGATCTTGATATAACCCAATGTAGGACTGTTCCAGATTTTCAATTGCCTCTTAAATTATATATATTAATTAAATAAAGAAAAGCCTGCAATAATGATATTCAAATAATGGATAGACAAATCGGACATAGCCGCAATTATTTATTACTGTTTGTTCTCCTGCCCGCCCGCTAACCTTAACAAGAATGGTGGTCAATAGATTTAACTGTTGTTGAATATCTCCTGCTCTTTTGTGCATATTCCTGCATTTTCTATTTCAATTAATTATCTTTTTGGTTTTTTTAAAACATTCGATACTGAAATTACAACTTACCTGTATATAATATACGAATACACTGCTGTTGTGTTTGTTTCGATATTTGGTCGCTGGCCAGTACAAGACGGTTGGGTTCGTTCTTCGTTCCTTATTTCGCTCTGAAGGTGAAGACTCATCGCCCGGATTGATGTGCCAAATGTCGCGCAAAGGCTTCGTTAATACTTGCAATAAAATCGGAGTGCAGTCGTGAAACGCACGCGGTTTAACAGAGACTAAGTTATGGATCTGGGCCACGGCTGAGTCGGATTTATTATCGCTGACAACCTTCTTTGTATTGTAATTTAAATGTAGTCTATCGATGGAACCTTCCCGGCGTATAATTTAAACACAAATTACTTAAACACAAAAGCAAGTGTACCGACTGGACTGAATAGCCATTCCATTCGGATTATTAAATTGAAACATTTTATCTCGATTGTAAAAGTTTCGCAGAAGATTTAATAGGTGCCACTGAAATTTATTCAACAGTATTTAAACATTTATATCTCCTTCGAAAATAAAGATAATGTATCGTTTATAAACCTTCATAGCTACTTTGGAATCTGCGTGTATGAACACGTGAAGTTAAAGATTACTTAAAATCAATCCTGTGCTTTTGATAACGGTGGACAGTCGATATAAATGTGCTATGATGTTATAAAAAAAATATTCCACACTCTTCGTACATTCGGCTCTCCGAAGAAAAGGTTAAGGAGATCGAATAATTGATTATTGCCCGGTGAAACGGGCGGCCGGCGGGGCATTTATCCGATCAGTAGTAATAGATTTGAGCCCCCGCCCCGCCCGAAGCCCCGCGCCTGTGGTCCTGTAGTTCTGTAGTCCTGTAGTCCTGTAGTCCTGTAGTCCTCCGTGACGTGATAATGTCCGCGTTCCTCCCTAATGCCATTTGCTGGGCCTGGACAACAGCGCCCCTAATATGATATTCCGGCGCTGTGCTGCCTAGTACGACTTAGGTGGAAGACGAGGTAATTAAATCCCTCTATTTCGGTACTTCACTCGAGGATAATGTTTACTTTATATTAATGCGGACTACATTTATTTATTCTCAAATTAGATCACTTTCGAGCGTTCCCATCTCACAGGTCGTTCTGGAATATTTTGTTGGTTGCTTTTGAATGAATATTTCATCAATCGTCATTCTAATTCCCTTTGATTTTCCCATGTACTTACTTTTGCAATTAACATTATTATACAGTATTTCTATGATATCTTTTGTAAGATCGCACATTTTGCGCGCTTAAAACCGATTCTTATCCGGGTAGGTCTACTTAGTTATTAACAGATTTTTCTTTCACGAATCAGAGTTTTCTAGTGAAGATCCAGCGGGAAGATATAATTTATAAGATTTACGGAACCCATTGCACTGAAGACGAAACATAAATGAGTAAATTCCTCCTAATATTGTCCATCGAAACTATCTGAAAATTAAGCGTGTTCGGTTGTGGTTTTTATTTTTGTGAAATTTCTTTTATATGGTAAAATATTAATCTTGCAGTCTATTTCATCTACAGATGCGCGGAATCAATCTTTTATAGTTTATTGTATTATTCCAATAAGAAAGCTCTCGTGGAAGAAATTTCTCAAAAATGATAGCCACTTTCACGCCGCGCTAAATAACGCCGCGTCCTAGTGCTGTGCTGGTGCTGGTGCTGGTGCTGGTGCTGGTGCTGGTGCTGGTGCTGGTGCTGGTGCTGGTGCTGGTGCTGGTGCTGGTGCTGGTGCTGGTGCTGGTGCTGGTGCTGGTGCTGGTGCTGGTGCTGGTGCTGGTGCTGGTGCTGGTGCTGGTACTGGTGCTCGAATCGAGGACGCTAGTAATTTTAAGCACACTTAGTGAGACGCGCTTCCTCGGCCACTTATGACACTTACGCGATAGCTGTTGTGAAATACGCCCTTTCATTCAAAACTAACCACCTGGTGATTTAAACATTCATATTTTAATGTTATTCAACGATTTGAAATAACGACCGTTATAAATTGGACTTTTTAAAATAATGTTAATTAGAATCATATTTTTCGTGGCGACTAGCGTTTTTTTATTTTTTTGCTTTTTAGCTATGCTTTGTATTAAGCGTTTATTGTGAGATTAAAGTATGGCAAGATTATATCGCGTAATAAAAAATACGTTTCTTTTGAAATTAAACTTTTTTATGAATTCGCGTACAAGTGGACATTAAAAGAAACATGCTTATTATTATTTCTTGTTCGCTATTGTCGCTTACTTTTCAACGTACAGACGCAGTTTTAATGGCTCAATTCTACCAAATAAATTTGAATGTATGAAAGTTTGAAAATTTCATCGTGAATTTTTTTTTGTTTGCTAGAATTTTTATTTTATTTAAACTCCTCAGGTTTTTGTAAAAGTTATATTTTTTCGTTTTGGGGTAATTAATCTTTTGTGTAATCATATTACCTCTTCCTTTTGGTTGAGTGGTCATCTCAGGTTCGCCACAGGTCTATTTGTCAGTATCTAGATTTTTCGAAAATTAAATGAGGAAACTATAGATTAAGAAGAAATATTACACTGTATCGTGGAAATCATTTGCACGTTTGTCAACATCTTTATATTGTAATAACTCTACTTTAATGAATTTCATGCAAGAATCGAGGATATTTTGTCGGTCTATAATATGTATTCTACACTTTAATAAATATGCATATTACTTATAAGTAAATGTCTATTTAGTATTTTTTTTAATTGCAAGAAAACAAAAATACCTAGACTGTATTCAATTTTAAAACATACCTTTCAAAAAATTATTGTTATCAATTTCACTATTTATGAAATTCGGGTTTTATTGTTAATGTTTTATTTATTTGTTTGCCACATAAGAGTAAATATACCACAAACAGTTTGTTTTTTTATTCGAACACGTGCCATACCAATTCAGATAAATAAAACAAAAATAACAAACGTCTTAGCGGTCCCGTTCTCATCTATGGCCGCTTTATTTGACCGCAACTCCCTCTGCCCCCTCCACCCACTTCGGTCCCCCCCGCCCCGCACTCGAAGACCTTATTTTTTACCTTCGGACACACAATCAAAGGCAGGGGGAGCGGGGATAGGAAGGGGCGGCGAAAAAAATAAGACGCTCGATCATAGCGGAAAGAATGGAAACTGGAATGTACGGGCGGGCCACGAACAAAGGCGGTTTTGAATTCGGTACAGTTTCCTCGGCCGCCATGGCTTCCGCGGCGAAACATTCCCAGTTTCGATGCCAACTTTGAATCCTAAAACTATGGAGATTATGTGAATATTTTCATTTCATTCTGAATTTTCGCAGCTCTGAACTGCGGGAAGTATGATGGATTTCCAACGACTGCCCCCTCGCTTTGCGTCGCGGGAAAGTCACTTCTGAAACACTGAACTATTTTTATTCATTCATTTTAACCGAAACGTATACAAATGGCAGCGCGAGTTTCGGTTTTGCTACTTGTAAAAAAGGAAATAGTGTGTTTTGACATGAATCAACGTTCAAATAATAGTGTGAAATAATAAAACACTCAATTTATTTAGCGTAACACGAACAAGGAGATGTTTCGCATGCCATTTGATTTGATTCACACTTCGTACATCCGCATTATCGCGGTGATCATTTTACTCCATTTCCTCGCGTCCGGTCGTACTTTTATGTCTCCATATCGTGCACCTTGCGTTTCAGCGGAGTTGTATATCATCATCATTTTAATATTCTTCAACAGACCCGGAATAGAATTTCTCCAGCGGCACAATGTTTACAATTGGGAACGTGAGATCTCAGCTCACTTATTAAATTGTAGAGTTCCCGGCGCGTCGGGAAATCCAACGCCAGTTTGCGGGGGCCTCCGGATAGTTATTCGCTTCGAAGAAGCACTCGCCGGCACCGCGGCGCACTTGTGCTCTGCAATTTAATCTGTGTGCTTTGTCGACTCGACTTCATAGTGGATAGTACTTCTGGTGCTTGGCAAACAAGTTTCTTTAAAATATTAAACCAACAAATGTCAGCAGTTACAATACAATGGGGTGTGACTTCCCGAACAAGCACGGGTCTTTTTCAATCAATAAACTTCCCAACACAGAACAGAGTTAGTGTAATGTCACCATAATACATGATTACGTGGTTTTTTTTAAAATTAATTTTGGATATTTTGGTAGTCAATTCTGCAATTTTCACAGATTCTGAATAATTTACTGTGTTAATATATGCAATGTAATAAAAACTATAAATCTACATATCCACATATGCGTAGTACAAGTGCGTGTCCTTCCTCCGAGTTGTGTAGGCCCGCCGGGGTAATGTTTCCCCAGTCAGTAGCTGGCTGGTGAAGAACGCAGGACATGATTGACTGAGGGTCTCGTCTTATCAGGCCCTTGCTGGAAGATGAAGGAGAAATACGGGTTTCGCTGATGCCCGTCCTTCTCGAGAGGGCAGAAGACTCAAAAGTGACTCCAGATTTTAAAATGCTGAAATTTAGATATAAAATGTGATACTTTCAATTTTTTGTATTTTTTTAGGCCAAGGTGAATAATATTTGATAGTTTAAATATCACGTATTTTTATGAATTTGTTAAGAGGGCTACTTTTTCAAAAATTCCGTTTTCATTCACCAACCCGGACACCAGAGGTCTCTAGCGTAGCTTTCAATTGGAAACTGAATGACAGTTCTAGTTGGACTAAGTTTTGTTATTTATGGTCAATTATCAAAGAAGAATTTTTTTTTTTTAATATTTAATAAATTTATATTGTTGATTTTTCTTTTCAAATATTCAAAAAGGAATAAATATTTATAAACATTTTAAAATAATTATTGTCATATTTAACTTATTGAAATTATGCTATAAAGCCACATTTCCATGGGATTTTTTTGTAAACTTTGCGTGAATTCAGTAAAATTGCAATAAATCGACCACTACTTTACCTTTTTACAAAAAAAATTCCAAACAAGAAATATAAATATTCACACTGAAGTCAAAATCCGTTGTTGGAGGTTCCATATTTGAGTTTTTTGATCATTTTCTCGTACCTTTTGCGAAAAATCGAATGCACCAACCAAAAAAATTTAAATGCAAAAAGTTAGATAAATCCCTTCTTCCAAACGGAAGCTTTTTTTTATTTCTAATAAATACTCAATACTCTAAAAAAATCAGTTTTCAACATACAAAAATAAAGTGACATAATACATATATAAATATATATATATATATATATATATAATATATATATGTATATATACACGCATATATATATATACATATATATATATACTTATATGTATGTATGTATATATATATATATATATATATTTATTTAGACATATGTATGTAAATTATAATAAAAAGGCCCAAATATATATAATGAAAACACACATCTCACCAAAAACATTTATTTATTATTAATTGAACAAATATATGACACTGGACAGAAATCTGAACATTATACAGGTTATTTCTTTTCTTCTTCATCCAGTGCCTCTCTTCATTGGAGGCTTAGTAATGTGCAATTGTCCTTGTACTTGAAAATACCATTCGTGGTGGACGTTTATAGTAATATTCTGTTTTTTATCTATTTTCCAAAATTTTAATTTTTTGTTGAGAATTGCTTCTTCAACACTTGTTCCCGATATTGATAGTGGATATTTTACTTCCACAATTTTATCACCACTAATTCCATCAGGTGTTGACGATCTATCAAAGGGACACAATTCTAAAAAAAGAAGGAATTTACTAACTGACAAGATGATTATTCACGACAGTTTTCTTATTTTTCCTCCAATCGATTGATTTACAAGACACTAGTAATATATAAAATAAATTTACTCGTTTCGCTTTTGGATTCTTAGTATGTATATGAAAGCGAGTATTTTCTTGGCATTTTGAATTTTGTCACAAACTGTCCGTCGCCACTGTACATGCAATTATGAATTTTTAGGTTAGACTTCGTTATGATCTCACGACCAATGACTGTTAGACCAGGCATCCTCAACCTCCAGCCCGAAACACGTATTCCAAAGTGAAATATGCAAGAAATGTATATAGAAATCGACTTACTGATTCTCACCTTGATAACGTATTGAGAGTAGTGTGTAGCAATTATAAACCCGATTTTTCTAAAATAAAAAAGTTTTATCTCAATATCACACTAAATTTGAAATAGGCGTTTGGATATATTTAGGTTTTAAAGATTAAGATTTAATACATGGGAAATAAGTGTAAAACCAAGTCCCCACTAACTAATTGCCTGAAAAAAGCCATTACTCAAAAATATTGCATGTGTGACTTGTAAGAAAAAAAATGTTGAGTATCACTGGGTCGGGTATTACGGTCGCAAATTGCTCCTGTGTCGAAATTGTCATTTGTACAAAGTAGCTATGTTGCCAAATTGACATCTTAGAGAGAGACATGCTTTCAATGCAATGTTGCCAATACTAACAACGACAAACGAGCACAGTAGCCTAAGCTGTCATCTGCTCCGTTCTCTATGGATCAAGCATGGCTGACCACGTCACAAATATTCTAAGTAGATTTTTAAATAAAATACATTTTTGTATTTTACTCGCAAAATACGCACAAATTTAATACAATTAATGTTTAAAAAGTGACACGATGAGCTTAAATATCTTCTTTAATAGATGTCAAGCCTTGTACAGCGATAAATCAGCCAATAAAGATTTTTAAATACCGAGAAACGAATTGACGTCGTGCTCACTTGGAGGCCATCTCCGGTCTGCCAGAAATTTTACCTGGCGAAATCGTGTCATTTGATTTATTTAATTTTTACTTTATTATTCTATTGATAGAGTTTATTTTCTTACAGAGTATTGAAAAAATATTAAATTATATTTATCTATTTATTATTATTTAATTAACGTTCATTTTCAGGGTAAAATAAAATCTTGAAGATGTTGAAAAATTGGATAAAATGACGACTTTTCAAAACCAAAGTTTGTTAAAAAATTTTTTTTTTTTAATTTTTAAATTAATAAGGCGCACGTGGTTTATATTAAATCTTTTAATTCCAATTGAAAAAAAGACTTTTAAATGTTAAGGATTCTTGGAAAATGTACCGGACGAATCTCACAATTCCTACACTTCAATCGGAAAAACACACATTTATCATATTAATAGTAAATTTATAAGGAATAAAAATATATTGTGTTCGGAAGAAAGAATGTATCTAACTTTTTGCATTAAAATTTTTTTGATTAGTGCAGTCGATTTTTCGCAAAATCGACATGAAAATGATCAAAAAAACTCGAGAAGTGGGACTTGGCCCTTAAATAATCTTACATATGTTTGTTTTTGTTTTCTCTTACAGTTAAACTTGTAGGTTATTTATTATGGCTAAGAGCCAAAAAAAAGTTTCTAGTCTCCCTTGTAATAGATGTTATTATGTATCTTGTATCTTGTTGTGCTAAAGCCTCAGCTACCTTTTATTTATCATGCGTTGACTCGAGAGGCTTTTTTTTTGCACATTGCATACGTTCCTTTATTTAGTATTTTAATAATAAAAAATGTTTCGGTTTTCAATTATTATTTAAATTTCTTCGTTAATCAAAATTGATTGCATTAGCTGTTATCTCAAATAAAAAAAAATATTTTTTACTATTTATGGTTTTTTTTCATTTTTTTAAAATGTATTGGTAAATTTGAAAAAAAATTCACGCTTTAATATATAACTTATTGCACATATTTTATTAAGCACGTTGAGTCTTTTAAGCAAAACATAACGAAATGTTTTCTAAATAATTTGTTCATAACTAAAAATATGCGTAAATTCTAGAATGTAATAAGAGTACAAAAAAGACGTGTTTACGTATTAGTTATCTTTAAAAAAGAGTTAAGCGATATTTAAATTTTTGTGGTGCCGATCACTAATCGTGTGGTTTCTAAAAGTACAAAAATAATCAAGAATATTGTTCAGTGTAGTGATTTTTTTGTTGTTGTTTTTTCATCATGTATATTTTTTGATAATGCACTGCTTGCTTGAATTTTCTTTTAGTACGTCGAGTCTTTTAAACAGGTTTTGACAAAAGTTTGCTTATAACAAATGATATGCGTTAATTCTGTAACTTTTAACCCAATGACATCAAAATTAAGTTTAAAAAAATGAGTCGCTGTGCGGACGTAGCGCGGCGCAGGTGGCCGCCGGGTTCTCGTACGTATCGCAGCACTGAGACCAACTTATAATTGAGTCCTCGATCCCGCCGGTGCAGGTTTTCAATTGCATGTCTTTAAAGACCTCTACACACGTAGCAAAAAAATCATGCCACCATGTTGCAGCTAGCAAATAGATATAATTTAAAAAAACATCCAAAATAAAGGGACGCTATTGGCTAACTGCAAGTTGGTGGCACAATTTGTTGGCACGTGTGTAGAAACCATTAGAATAAATTTATTTATTAAATATAATTTTTGGGCTATTGTCTTTAGAGATGCATATGATTTTACCAGATTATATGTATATGAGTTGTATGTGTATATGAGACTGATAAATTAAAATTTTGTTTTAAATATAACTAACATAACAATACTTAATCATTGAAATATTATATATATATATATATATATATTTATCCGAAAACGGTCATAGCTTGGAAACCTGGCCTGATCACTGGCTCAGGGCGGATTACAGGGTTGTTCGTACCGAGCTGTTCTCTTCGCGCCCTAACCGGGTCACCCGCCCGCAGGTCGATACCGCCCGCCCCGGCCGAGGTGGTCGTAGGCGGGGCCTTGTGCATCCGCCGATTCCGTCTTTGTATTAAATCCCACACAACCAAATCAATCATAGCCAATTGTCCCACAATAAGTCAGAAGTAACACGGATTCATCCCTGCAAATTAACTAAGATCGTGTCCGCCAGGATTCCGGCTATGCAATAGTCAATTTTTACTATAATTTTTTTGAAAGTTATTTGTTGTGTAAAACTGTGTTTGTTATAATTTTAAACACTGAGTGTCGGTGTGCATACTAATTCAAACTTCTTGCCTGGATGTAATATTCATTAATTATAATTGCAATTATAAATATAGCTTTTGTGTAAAGTTTATATATGTTTTATCATAGTTTATTTGATAGTATTTTATGATGCCTTCGGCCGGAGGTTCAATACGATACTTCTCGATGTAAACTCTTGGTGATATTGCGATTAATACTAATGGCGTTCTTATCAATTGTTTTTTAACGTTCCAATCTGACGATCTGCACGATAATAACTTATATATTTAAGCCAGCTAGTTGGATTACACCATCATTTGTGATTTCACCCTCATAGATGATTACACCACAAGCGATTTATATTCATGTTTCATAATATATAAAATAAATGGAAATAACTGAACATTTTTGATTAGGCTTTTGACATTTTTTTGTTAATGTGAAACATTTAAAACGGTCTGTTGAGAAAAAAAAATAATTTCTACATGTATCAATTAGGCAAAAATTTGAAATATATATTGCCTATCCTTTTTTTACTAGCAATAATAAATATATTTTTTAAATAATATAGTATTAAAATAAACAATCCCAGTTAGCGAGGTTTTTTCATCATTGTAAAACTTGATGTCAATAAAGGCCTCTGCACACGCAGCGACTTTGCAGAGACGCAGCACAGTGCCCTGTTGTGTTGTATTATTGCTACCGTGTAGTCCTAACTGTTTTACACATTCCACCATTATTATTCTTTACATGAACATGCGTGTACATCGAGTCATAATCACGTAGGTATTAATATTTTCACGCGATAATTAATTCTGTACTCAGGCGATGAAGTATAAATTATGGAAATCGACATGTTAGCGAAAAATTATAACGATTTAACTATGTTCAATATAATAATTTATTTTAAGAATTCAATGAGTCTAAAGATGGTTTATGATATAAGGCGAAAACTATGATCCTTGCTTATTTTATTATATATCACGCAAATATTTATAATTTAAAAGTAACGGAAACGTGTAGTATTTTGCTTGATTTAGTTCAATTTGCTTCGCAGCCCTCGTATTTTCGTTCAAGTAAATCAAGTTGTTTATCTTTTTAAAATACAGGTCCCTTTTATTCATTTTCTAACGCCACCATCAACCCGAATAGGTGAGACAGTCATCATCTAGCCACTGGGGCGAAAACTACTACATAATTCAACATTCCCGTGTACATTTGAAATTTAAATTAATTTAACTAACTTCCATACATTTGCATAGTTAAATAACAAACCATTTGCAAACCGCGATGCATCAAAACTAGAATTACACTGAGGCGTAAAGCTATCACCGTAAAGTTTCTGGTTAAATGTTATAATTGTAATAACGTCCGATTCGGCGAAAACTTGTCGGATTGTTTCGATTCTACTTCTACTGAAAATAATAATAATTCAAAATTACCATGGATTTTCTGATCCTTTGATCCCTTACATATACAACTCATTAAAATTAACAAGTGTTACAACTCTATCGGATCGTAATGAAGTTGGTCTGCTCTACATTCGATAATTTCTAGAGACTACTAATATAAGGTTTTAATAATTAAGGCTCACGTTCTCCAGTTTCCATTTTGGGAATCAACAAATACCCTTGCGTTAATCTCAATTTGAAGCGACTTGTTGATTGGTTAGGATCGAAGTGCGCTTCTCCCGGGGGACGCGCACGCCTTCCTGACCCGAGTCATTTGTTATTTTCTGGATCGAAGTCACACAATGTAATGAATATTTGATAACCTCATACCTTCCTCGCCCAACTGCCTGAGACATCATATTAATCACTCTGCAAATTTACTCACACTGTTTACCAAACCTAATGTGATATCTCTATTCTCAATCTTATTATGTAGATATGGCTGTCATTAATCCTATATAATATTTTAATGCAAGATAAAAAGAGAGCGCCTAAATATTTGTGAGGTATAAACCGGGAAGCTCGTAGTATCTACTTGCCAAAATAATTTCAGGACTCGCTAGCAGGGCGTACGCCTGCTGTTAATCAATATTATTTTCTCGAGAACTTTATTCCGATTCTATTTTCGGCTGCTTTGTAGATTATGCTAATTGTAGCTCTTTTAATTTTTAACTTTGGAATGATTACAGTAGCTTTTGTTGTATTTTATTCAGGAATTACGTTTCCTCTCTCATTAAGTATATAAAGTCTCTACCCGTTCGTATTTTTACTTGAATCCGTTGTACTCTCTGTGGTATTGTGTTATTGTTATAGCATGCGATGTCCCGAAGCAAACACGAAAAGCATGTTTGGGAATGTAAATATTCGCAATACTGCCATATTCTGTACTGTAAAATTTGAATTTTGAACGGATTTGTTAAATTGCATTAGCATTTCAGTGAGTGTGCTCGGAGATGTCGGGCTGCGGGCTGCGGGCTGCGGGCCCGGGGCCCCGGTGTGATGTCTCCGCCACATGTGCCTGTACACAATGTAATTAGGTCAGGCAGGACGTGGGGCTCGCCCCCCGGGACCGTCGCAATATCGCGCCCCTCTCCGGCTATGTGACACCATCCTCCTTTAGATTATCGGGGTAATATTTTTGCGCCCCTATATCCCGTTTTTTGACGACTTTGACTCATTGACGCGAAATCTAGAACACACTTTTTTGTGTCTATTTTTGGAATAATTTAGTGTTTTACTTATTGCTTTAGAATATCAGATACACCTTACAATTATGCTGTTGATCTTAGGAATGGGTCCACGCAAAGATTTTGTTTTTTTTTAAATTTTATTTACATATTTAAGTAATACTTCTTCAGGACTTGGCGTTGGTGAATACCTTAAAATTTTGTTTATTTGCATTAAGGAACTCTAATTTTGTTTTCATAAATTCTAGGTGAGTAAATATTACTGGATTCAAATACTGGATATTACTTAAGTCTAAGAGGCGAGAGCGCTCACAAAAATGATTTTAATAACCTAATCATTTGGCTATTTATATTTATTGTTTTAAATATAGAGTTTTGAATATATCCCAGTGAAAGATATTGTGACTAGAGCATTCTTGAAGATAATATAAATTATTTTATGATGTTAATAATAATATATATGTATAATATATATTTATTTTTTTAACGATAAGGATGTAAATACGGTGACCTGATTTAAAAATAAGATATCTGTAAAATGTCCGCCGTCTTTTGATACATGAAGGCTTTTTTCGCAGCGTCGATGTGATCACATAATACCAAAACAGTACGATTGTATGTAAAATGCATTTGAACCTTTTCGAACTCACAATACAAGACATAGTGGTTGTTAAATCGAGATAATACATTTGATATTAATTTATAAATTCGTACCCGAGACTTGCATGCCAGCAGCCGCTCTCGGCGCACGCCAATTACAGAGAACCCCTGGGAGCTGTCAGCCAGAGGTGCTCCGAGTGGGAACGAACCCGAGCCGCGCGTGTCCCCCGGCGCAGCTCGCCCGCCGGCTTAACGACATCTCAGATGCAAGTACAGCAGTGCAAGGAAACTCACTCGCCACTAACTTACTATACACTTACGCTGTGGAAACTCTTAGAATTGACTTCTGTAACAATTAATTAGTTTTCTTGGTTGGGTTTTGCAGTGGCGAAATGTACATTACTTATCAAAATACGATTCCATAACCAAAGTTACAAAAAGAGAACAGTACATAAGTTAGATTATTATGCAGGCGTGTTTTAACTAGTTTTTGTTTTATATGTAGTGTTATAATATCTAGATCTACGTTATCGTTGATTTCTCATAGACGTCAGTTGTGGATCTTACGTTTTGCTAAAAAAAACGATTACTAAGAATTTTTGCAGACAGCCTTTTTTATTACGAAATATTAACGAAAGTTGAATGGTGAAAATTCACGGGTATACGTCCTTCTAGTAATCCTGAGTAAGTGCCGCCGACGCCACATGTCCAGAGCATCCATCAGTCTTAGCGCGTTGCTTGAGTTTGGGCGACCGAAACTCCACCCTGTACCCAAAAAATAACATTCCAAGCTTTTTATATATGTGTGCGAATGTGATCTTTATTTTTAGGCGCTTACCGTTATTCTTCTACAAAACTGCCATTGCAGTTTTCATCGAACTACGTAAATTTAGTTCAAAGCCAATATCTCGACTGAATTAATCGAGTCTATTCACAAGTAACATCGCGTCTTGCTTGCATGCCATGGCAGTAAATCTATTGAACTTATTATTTTCATCTTGTGCACATTTTTTTTTACACATAATTACATATTTTTTCGTTGAAATATTTTTAATTAAAGAAATTCTTTTGCAGTTGACCAATCCGGATAGTAAATAGACGAGGCACCTGTCACGCTGATTCGTAAAAATAAACGCGTGGCCATCTTGGAGTCAGTCGTCTTGTGAAATCCACGTCTTCGCTGTTGAATCGACCGTTTGCTAAAAAAATCAAAAATAGCTGTTTGATTTCGCGATTAAAAAATATTAAATGAAATCTGAACTAGTAATAAGTAGAATATTAAATTAAATTCTTATGTTTGGGAGTAAACGCCAATGAATTGAACGAGTGTTTTACCTCAACTAATAAAAGCGGAACCCGATCACGGTAAAGACGCACGTTGGATTGCAATACTGTGAAATACAAGTTTCACGTTAATTTTGATAACATGTGTTTTATCTGACTGATAAAAATAGGTAGGTTATAAGAAAAACATGGCATGCCAGAGAAAAGGATGCCCAAAGACTAGATTAGTTCTCGTTGGAAGCGTCACACGGCGAAGAAGGGAACTTTAGAACTGCAGTTGATAAATATGACTGATAAGAAATTCAATATTTTTGACAGAGAGTACTTGGTGGAATTCCATTTTAATATTTTGAATAAAAATACTTGAGTGATTTTCCACATTTTTGTTTTTATTAGTGACCGGTTTCGCCAACCTTTCACGTTGGCATTATCAAACAGAGTGAATTTTTATATAATACTAAGCAATTAGGTAAACAATTGTTAGAGGGAGAGGTTGTTGGAAAGAGAGAGAATGATTGTCAGGTGGTAAGGGCTAATGTGATTTTAATGTGCCTGACAAGTGGAGGATTCTATATAATTGCAAATTTTTAAAAACAAAAATGTGGAAAATCACTCAAGTATTTTTATTCAAAATATTAAATATGACTGAAGGAAGCGATGACGATTTGTGCTATAATAGGTCAAAACTTTTTTCTGCCATTATCTGGATTCAAGCCCATTGCGTGAAATGAATGATCTGAAATAGTTCTCATCTTATTTCGGATCTCGCAGAAGCTGTCTCGGAATACGCTCCGGCACGAGCAGCTCTCCCCACTCCGGCATTATTGACGAAACGATAAAAGAGCCAGGCGGGGTCCTCGATGGGAGATTGATGCAAATCATTATTCAACTCCCAAAGAAACCTTGGAATATCAAATGCCCAAGTCGCTGAAACGCGGATCTAATATGGTTTGAATAACAAACAGTTGGAACCTAGCTAATCGTACGTTTTCAGAGTATATTTTAATTTCCTGTATGCTTAAAATCTGCAAAGCTAATAAATATATACAATAAGGAGACCATAAATAAACATCAGAATTATAAGACATTCTTGGGTACATTGCTATATTTTTGAAAATATGTCGGTTAAAGAGTAGTTCCATTGCACGTGCATATTATGTGCTATCTATGATCCTCTATGAGGGCATTAAATTGAAAATATTACTTTGTCATAATAATCGCTGCCGCTATCAACGGAAAACTGAGAAACGATGGCCGAAGAAATGATTGTACATTTGTCGCTGTCGATAAGTGCGTGCGTATTTAATGACGATACTAAAAATTCCTTACTTGTGAAATCCAATATTCTCGTTTGGTTAAATAAGTTTTTTTAAAAGGGTTCGTTCTGTGTTAAATATATTTTAGAATTTTTTTTTATTATTTACGACGTAAAAAAATAGATATGTTCTGTAATTTCACTATTTTAAATACAGTCACGTCGATTTAAATCAAAATATTGTCAAGGAAAAAATGGATATTAAACTATTGATAATTATTTTATACATCGGCTTTTAATGTGTCTTTTTGTTTTAATTTCAATAGCTTTGGTGGACAGTTTGATAGACGGTATATATGGTCAATAAAGATGTATTTAAGACTGTGAAGGTATTTTCGCAAGTAGTATAAACGGCCAGGACTCGGGGCCGTCTGCTTGAGATGTGAGCGAGTCCAGCGTGGACCCGAAATAGAATTGTGTGCGGTCAGGCAGATGGGTGCATTGTTCTCTCACCCCTGCACCTCGACACCGACCCCACGACCCCGCCCCTTCGAGCTGGTGGTGTCGTCAAACCTTATTTTTACCACTGGCTTGACCACTCGTTCAATAAGCTGATATATCCGCCCGGGAGCCGCGTCGTCTTTATAACGCTTTGCTTAAAGGCCTCTTTACACGTAGCAACAAATCGCGCCACCAACGTGCAGCTACCCAATGGCGTCCCTTTATTTTGGGTGGTTTTTTTTTTTTCAATGGTTTTGCCTAAAATGAAGGACGCTTTTGGCTAGCTGCAAGTTGGAGGCGCGATTTGTTGCTACGGGTGTAGAGGCTCTAAAAAATCGCTCGTTTTCAATGGGTTGGAAAAGATGAGATTGACGTTTTTATATTTTTAAGTTAAACCTTTTTTCTGATTGTTTACTGAATAAAAAAAAAAACCAACGCAAATGTTTATAGCAGACGTATGTTTTAAATTTTAAACAGAGAAGGTATGCGAAGCATTTTTTGTTTAGACGTTGCATTAAGAAGATAATAACTATACATATAACTATAATTCCATTGTTAACATGAGACTGAAATAAGCCAAACTTATTCAATAGAATTTTTAGTCATGAAAATACATTAAATTTATTTTGACAAATCTGTAAATTTAAATTCGAATGAAATTTAAATTTACAGATAAATAAAATTTAAATTAGACTCAAATTTGACATTTTTAAGTACATTTATTATTCAGCATAAAAAAGGTTAAATAATTAAACTTTAATATATTTTTTTGAATATGTAAAAGTGCTGTAAGTCGACATTTATTTTGATTGGAGCTTTCTTCATGATTCATTGAAAAAAAAAATCCTCGGCAAACTTTATGTCCCGGGATATAAATCTAACGTCGAGTAGTAAAACTCTATCTTATTAAAGTAATAAAAATGCTCACATACATGCTAGTAAAATTTTAACTTTCAATATCTCGAGACGTGTTATGAAAATTTTGCAATCGGTAGCAATTTGATAAATCCGCACGCAATATGAATACACGAGTATGGATTGTGCTATTGGGCGCATTGATTTGGTTATCCCATCAATTAAGCACCGAGCAGTATAGTGCGCGCCCTCGCCCCTTGCCCCTTGCCCCTTCTCCAGCCGCTCGGCGACCGGCCCGAGCAAACATTAATTATAATCGATTCCTCCTAATCTCGCTTCTCGGTTATTGAGGAGTCACCTGCAACAGCGGTGTCCACTTTCGCTAGCCCTCCATTTGCCTCGGCGAGCCTCTTCCCGGCCCTTCCGTTCGTCTCTCGCTCGCGTTTAATCACGAGACTAATATCTCCGGCAGCAATGTGTAATATTTTGATATAAATTTTGTTTTATCCGATAAAATGTTTCACGCCGGTCGTAGCCGCAATTCGTGATTACTTTTGTTTTTTTAGGAACCAGCTAATTATTTGATAAGCAATCATTATACACCATTTATCATGTAGAATAATTATTATATTACTTTGGATAATAAATTGATTCCATTCGAGATCGGCGGGAGGTTCGCGTAATCGCGTTCAGTCGAATCGCAGTCATTTGTTTGGATTCCCCTCGCAGAGATCCGCTCACCCGCATTCGGAAGGTCGGTCCGCCTTCCCCGGGGAGACTGGCCAGAGCGCCGCGGAGTCTGCCCCCGAAATTGACTTAACTTTTTGAACAGGCCGCGTCTGCCCGCTCGCGTGTTTACCGCATCATTCTTCATCAGGCCATTGTCAGTAGTTTTTGTTTTCAAAATAATAGAAAATGAATCGAATTCGAAAGTTAACGTGAAGTTTGCCCGGAGAGGACACCCTCTTATCCACAACAGCGGATAAATGCGGCGCCAGTCGTATATTCGAACTGCTGCCCAAAAAATACTCGCCACGTTTTTATTTGAAACAAGCAGACGAGCTTTCGCCGATCGAGCGATGCCAGTTGCTACTAAACATTTTTTTCTGGCGAATTTTCAACCTCAGTCTTTAATCGGAAAGTTTCATCAGTTCGACGGAGTTATTTCACCGTCCTTTCCCGTTTGATTCTTCGCGGCGGGTACGTTATCGTCTCTCCGAATTCGAGAATTCCAAGTCTGCAAGTCCCGAGTAAGTCGTTTTCTATTTTTAGTTTCAGTACGCTGCAGCGGAGGCGCTTTGGTTTTAAAATAATCGAGTACGCCGGCGGCCGCATTACTCCACTGCTTCATTTGCCTTTCCCTTTGTAGTATTTCGGACCGTTCTCGTTTACTTGTTGCTTTTTATCGCTTTTCTCTAGAAGCATTGCAGTCTACTCGGTATACCGAGATCTGCTTTGATTAAGCTAAATGTGCTTTGGCCACTGTACGTCTACTATGATTGAGTAACATCTAATGCACCGTTTTTTGGAGCTTGGAAAACGCGATTTTTTTTTATTTAAAAAATAAACAGCTATATTCACAAGTGCATCAGCCCGCCTCGGCGTCTGCAAGTATTTGAAAGGGGAAATTTCTCTCCGGTGATAAATGACCCCGGAGTTTAAACGATGAATGATGGAGAAAAATCCAATATTTCAGCCATACGAGAAAAACGAAGCGCCTATTTTATAACGACGGACAATACGACAGCTCGCCTGTGCGAATACCAGAGGAAAGTTTAGTCTTTTTGTATTTGAAAAATCTAAGGTTGAGCGTCTTTCTCAGGAAAATTGGATGAAGTCCCATTCTTGATGTTTCTCTTTGTGAGCACTTTAAAATTATGGATTTTAACAACAACAAATAATTTATATATGAAGTTCTTCATGTAATTATGACATGAAGATTATTTATTAATAAAATATTTTCTTTTTTTTCAGGATATTTACTATTCAAAGACTTCTGCGACACGACTTGTGATGAGCCAGTTCCGCAGCTTCGGTTTTATGAAGAGGTAAGATTTACTTATATGAATGAGTGCACGCGTGTGGGCATGTTTACAAATAAGAGCTTCAGTGCGAGTCGTTAAGATTCGACTGATTTAACTCAGCGCGGTTAGTCGTCCCGCAGTGACCGATGGTCCCGCGGGTGTCTGGAGAAGAAGCACAGCATGGCCATTGTTAGTTTATTTTCGCCTATAAATTGGGAATACATTTGCCGCAAACATTACGCTGCGGCCTGGGAGCCAAGCAGCGGGAAAACATATTTTCGAATAAAAATCTGCTCAGATTGTATACTTCTTTATAATATTTATTACTGTTTTAAATTTTGTCACCGGAGCCATTCACGATTTTATCACATTTGTTTCCTGTAGAGCATTTTTAAGTCACTAAATGGACGTCGCGCAACTCGGAGTCAACGACCGGTATAGTTTTGGGAATGCTGAATAAATGTAACTCTAAATAATAAGTAAGTAAAATGAAGTAAAATAAAAAAAAAAGCTAAGAAACGGATTTGAAAAGTAGTGTGGGAGCTACCCGGACATGCGTCCTAAAATACCTCTATTATGATCGATATCTCGAATTCTTACCAGGAGGGAAAAGTTTCTCGGGTACCCACCCCTTGGCGCTAGATTTTAGATCACCGGTGATAGTGTACGAACATTTGTCTCCGAACACAGGCCTCCGTGCGTAATCTCTTAATGCTCGCGAGCGCAGCCCCTCCCCTCGCGCGGCCACCTGTGCGTGGGCGGGGCGGGCGGGCGGGGCGGGGCGGGGGCGGGGCGGGGCGGGGCGCACCTGAATGAAAGATGAAACGATACAGCGGAGCACGTGCGGGCCGCGAGGGGACGCCCATGAATGAGTGAGCGACGTGATGATGTAGCTTTTTTATAAGTTTCGGAACGTGAATAGAGCCGTGAGCGCTCTCGGCTCCCGTTCTCAGAAAGAGTTGCGGTAGTCCTTCGCCCCCGTTCATGCTCGAGCGATATTTCCAAAACGTGCGGATGAGTACAGCGCCTCTTTTTCGCTAATACCGGCTTTGTTTATTTTTATTTATGTGATCTCACAACATGAACTTTGTATTTTTTATGTAACTGCGGCTGTGTGAGGACTGATGCGTGCGAATATGTTGTCGATTAAATAATTCAAGGGAAATTTATTGATTAAATGATCACAGGCGATTTTCTATCAAATTTTATGTATTTGGTGTTTTTTTTTTTTTAATAATTTTAACTATTCATTGAAAACTGACGGTAATTGAAGTTAACAATCACCAGGCCGTGGTAAAGATTTTGATCAGATTTACATAAATCGGACACAAAAAGTACACTTCATTAAGTTTTTAAATGTATCACTTTTATTGCTTTTTGCAAGGAATCCCTATAGGTTGTAAATATTTAGTTTTTTTTTTTTTTTTTTCATTCAAGTAAAATAATTTGAAACGTCGGAGAGTCGACTGTGAATAAGCGATTGCACTGAACGTAACAAATCTCTCCCGCTGCGTGTGGGAGTCCATTACGTGGTGAGTTACATGCGATGCAATGACTCCAGTCCGTAATCCTATTATCTGTCGGTGACAAATCGCGTACAAACCCCGGGCACTTGTGATCAATCAATACCCTGCCCGTGTTTATGTATCACTGGTTTCACTTGGCTCATGCTATCGTTATCATCATTACTTTTTCCGTGTTAATTTATTTTTAGTAATGAATTATATTTAGGACAACAAATGGCAAATTATTATATACAACAAACATAAAATATAATATTTTTCACACGGACGATCCAGGCGATTATCGATTTTTCGGACAGAGCTGTAGAAGAACCAGATTTTTATAAAAATCTATAAGTTTACGAGTGAACTTTTCATTTATTTCTTCGCCCAGAGTACGAGCACTCAGTACTGGCGTGCCCTGGGTTCTCATTTTTAATTATTTGTACATATCGGTTGCTATCGCATTGTTGTATTATATATTTAATGAAAGGTGGTTATTCTATCCACCAGATTTTTTAATTATTTAATTGTAGAATTGCACAAATCTTAGATTAAAATTGGTTTTGCGATATTTCTATTCCAAATTATCTTTGCCCACTGCCTGACTCTTAAGCTGCGTCAGCTGTTCTGTTTTATATTGAACTAGGAAAGGAAAAAATATAAATTAAGTAATGATCCATTGTTCTGTTAAATTATATTGAAGAACTGGCTGCTGTTTTCCACCCATATTGCGTCACGGGCGGGCCGGCACACTCGGGCGGGGCTTTGATCTCTGCCCCGCGGGCTCCGGCAGTATTTATTAACTACTGGCTCCCTAAGCGAAACGAGATTGACTAACTATATTTGTGTTCCCTCCTCGTCGCCCGGTTTCCGAGTCTGCGCGCGCCTACTTTTTGATACACAAATGCAAATTACGCAAAAAATGACTTTTTATCTCAGAAGGCTGTGTTTTATCTTTGATGTGCCGCTTTCTGCCTTTCATATTTGTCTCGAGATAAAAATAGACGCTATATGTTTCTATATCAAACAATGAAGCCCAATTTGCCTTTACGGCTTCCTCTACTGCTGACATAATATGTAATTTATGTAGGAGTATTTTTGGAACGCTACAATAGAAGGTAGTTAAAATTAAGACTTATGTTGATGAAAAATTTGCATCAAATTGTATTCGTTTGAAATGAGATGAAGAGCGCATTCGTTATTATAACATCAGACCTAATGAATTTGTATTATAAATAAATAAATTGTTTATTATGTAGTCGTAGTAGTTGTAGTATTATAGTCGTAAATATTTTAGACATTTATCTACGTACTTACATTTAATAAATTAAGCAATCGTTAATTTTATGACTATTCATTTCAAAAGTTGTGAATGTTAATTTTGATATCAAACCAAATAGTTCATGGAAATTTTATTTTAAAAGAAGAAATTGATTATTGTAAAATATAAAAAAATGCAATAACTCTTGAGTTTCTTATTTGTTGGAGCTCATATTATTAAAAACTTATTTAAGTCATGAAATTCTGTCCTTATAGCGATAACATTTAATTGTGATATAGTCAGATGACATTTAAAGCTCATTTTAATGGAAATTTTTTAAAACTATTAACGTGTGTTAGTTTATCTATGCGCCACCACTAATTCAATGAACGAAAGAGATAGAGATACAAAGAGCAGTAAATCGAGAAAACGAGAGAGAGAGCGAGAGAGAGGGGGTATCTGTCTTAATATAATATATAATTAATTTTAAAACTATCTTCATAAAAGCCATTTATAACACTTACTGAAAGCAGGACCGCCGCTGCGAGCGCGTCACCTCCCCCGTAATCCTCTCGATCCATTATTCCGCCCCTTTCTTTTCCTCAGCTGCGCCTGGAACTTATGCAATTGCACCGGCGCGCTCGGAATTGAATCTCTTATCTCCGGGTCGCCAGCTGAACGGGAGCCGCATCCAGTATAATGGCCCGAAGCTCTCCGAGGCTTTAAGGGAGATAACGCGAGGGGGCGAGGTGGTATGCGGTCACGTGCAATACCCTTTAATGGATTATATATTTGTTCAATGGTTTTATTGTCCGTTCAAATACTTATTGCATGGCTTTATTCAAAAAGTAGAAATAAATTAGATGATTTTTCGTACATGTCAAATGTCCACGCATAACAATAAATAAAAATTTATTTAAAAAACATACGAAATTTTTATTGGGTGTAATCTAAAAGGTTTTTTTTATGACAACGCATAAATTTGAATAATATATTTTGCTATAAATATTTTTAATTATTATTATTTTTGTTATATTTATTGAAAAAATACTTTATATTTTGAAATCTGTATTTTACAGAATATAAAATTCAAGCAAGATATACTTTTTGACATTTATATGCATGCTTCTTATATTTAAAGGCATACCTATTTTAATTTTTTTATTTGTTTTTTCTATTAATTGAAGGTATATCGCACTTTTATACGTAAACGTTTGGAATATTAATCAAAAATAATACAATAGTCGTTGAGAAATAATCTGTTTGAGGAGAAAAAAATATAAATATCACATTTTTTAGTATCGATATTAAGATTCAAACATAGTGCATGTGTCTAAGTTAACTTAGCTTTTATTCAATAAAATATCTGCTTTTTATAAAGAAGCGTTTTAGTTTTTCCCCGAAAATATTTTCTTTGCACCTTGCACCCATTCAAGTTCATTTTGCATTCCTCTCTCCGTCCATTATTTTACAGCGCAGAGCGTTATCTCGCCGACCTATGCCGGAGCCTCTCTGCTCTTACTTCGCAACTAACTTTGCAAGCCTTATCGTGTCTCGGAGCTCGAGACTCGAGCAAATCTTATTCCAGCGAAATCAACGGTGCATGGAATCCAAAAAACCGAACACATCGCAACTCTCAACCGGCGATTTTGTCGACTTTGCAATTCCTAGTTTTGATATAAATTACAAGCTGTTGTATTTATTCAAATATAAAAGTATTTTATACTCAGTTTTAAAATTTCAAATGCATATTTATAACGTGTTTTTTTTTTCGAGTCACTTTTTTAATTAACAAATTCAAAATATATTATAATGAACAGCATACATTTATTGAAGATGCGCATAAACATGAGTTCATTGACAGCCTCAGGACGGGGCTTATCGGACCCGCGTCGACCGTAACTCTCGTCCCAGCGTGACCTGCATCCGTCCGCCCGCTCTTCTCTTCCCCGCCCTCGCCGGCCGTCTACTCCCTGCCCCATGCCCGGCCCCACCCGCATAGTAGCGGATAAAAAGGGTTGCAATCACTGCCTTTCATTGGTAATTTTATTGTATGCAGATTCTGATTGACAACCAAAGCGGGCGATGTCCACGGTGCGATTGTATTCGCGTCCGTGTGGGAAGGGCCGGGTCGAGGACGGGAAGCGAACAGCCGGCGGGGGCGGGAGGGGAGCGGGCGGATGCAGGTCACGCGGGGGACGCGACTTACGGCCGGCGAGGGTCCGATAAGCCCCGTCCCGGTGCTGTCAATAAACTCGTGTTTATGCGCATCGCTAATTCCGTCCCACCGCGTGAGAGCCGGCACTTAAATCTCAAATGCTCTCGTGCCCTCATTAGCGAATATTTATTATTACTAATATGATTAGGCCATGTAAGCCAGGGGATGTGGGTTCAAATCCCACACAAATCACGATGATATTTTTCTGAGAGTTTCATTAATCATCTTCTATGTATGAACTAATGTGCCTAATCATATTAGTAATAATATAATAAACCCGTAATGGGTAATAAATACGCATCTGATTGACGTCCAATCCAAAAAAAAAGACATACGAATATTTATTACGCAAAGCTCAATGCACCCGGAATTAATTCTAAAAAAAAAAAAAACCAAATTCACAGATATTGAAATCTAAAGGTATACTCGTTTTCAACTATTCTCACCATTTCAAGTTTAATAATATAAATTAAAAAAAAACCTCAAAAGTTTTATTTTTAATTATGGTATATTTGCTATTCTTTCTCTGCGCGTAAAAAAAGTATATACCAATAAAAGAAAACACAATATGAATGCTTGGCAAAAAATAATTATTTTAACAAAAAATCCCGGTTGTCTTAAATTGCAACAATCGTATTTTATTAAGAACGGAATTGACAGAAAAAATATTGAGCAACTAAATAGTATAAGAAAATTATTTTACGTGTCCAAAAGTCTTCAAATGTGTACTCTACATACAACATTTCCTCTCGTAAAACGAAGTAAAATTTAAAAAAAAAAAAATACTCGGCATTGTGCAGTATAATTAAAAAAGTAATAAAATGCCCCGTTAATTTGCGTTTACTATTTTTTACATCCACAGCGCATTTGTGAGATTAATACCCGGGTATAAATCTGCTTTATATCTAGGGGGGAACAAAAAAATATGCGCCGGTGCATGCAGAGAAAAATGTAATAGAAAATTCATCATCACGTAATCCCACGTGCAGCGGGCGGTGCGGCAACAAACTTTCGAGACTCCCCGCCCGAACCGGATAGCTTCGAGTAATCTGCATTCAGAATCCCGCTCAAATAGCGATTGCTCTTGTTTAATTCAAAACTCCCACAGTGCTATTGTCTGTAATTGAGAATCTTGAGTTGTGCCTACTTGAACATTTTTTATTTGTTAGGTGTACCGATATTTTTACCGTTGGCTTTGAAAACACAAAACAAAACAGTGGACCAGGGTTGAAAAAATTCCTTTTATACAATCTTGAAAGGAATAAAATCATAATTATATTCCTCTTTTTCCTACACACGAAACAATATAAACAGGTTCTAACGTCTAAATTGTTCGTAATCTAACACTTTATGATAAAACCGTCCTTCCCCCTTTTCCCATCATGCACAACGTTGTTTTTGGTTATGCTTCTCCCTGAATGGTAATAATGTCAAGGATTTCTTTACCCAATCCTAAAGTATGATATTTAAATCGGTATTATTATATTTTTCAACATGAATGTTAGTTATTTCAGATGAAAATAGATCTCACGTTTGATTATTACAATCGAATATATAGTTAATATTATTGAGTGTGTTTAACGTACTGAAACTTCTGCAGCTCCTGTCAAAATATCCACGCTACAGATATATTAAGATACATTTGCATACTGATACATTTTGTACGAAATGTTTTATTAATCGTCATATATATTTTTGGTTGTTTCTAATTAAATTAAAGGTAATTGTAAATTCTGGGGAATTTTCAAAAAATCGGCCTGGTTTTTTCGCAGCGACTGCGTGATAATAAAAAATAATAACGTTACAGCGGCAGCGCAACGAAACCTCGTTATATTCCCTGGATATCACGCCGCCGCCCAGTCAGACCCGCTTTCCACACACGAGCATGGATATCCCTGAAAACTCTCTCTAAATACCGAAAAAGTAAAATGGCAGCACATAATCATATTTTAGAAATTCAATATTTTTGACAGAGAGTAAGTACTTGGTGGAATTCCATTTTAATATTTTAAATAATAAGTAAAATACTTAAGTGATTTTTCCACATATAGATTTTTATTAGTAACTGGTTTCGCTACATCTGTTTGATAATGCTAACGTGAAAGGTTGGCGAAACCGGTCACCTATAAAAATTTATACGTGGAAAAATCACTGGAGTATTTTACTTCTTATTTAAATTATTAATCATATTTTGCTTACCATTAACATATTCAATTTTAAAATGGTTATTTCCTTCTTTTTTTTTGTTGAGGTCAACATTTAGCGTTGATCTTATCTTATATATTGCGCTGTAGTCGCAATTATTTCTCACAGCCTTCACTCGGTCAGAGCCTTGCAGTCGCAAGCATCCGATCAGTGTTGGTTCCCTTTCATCATCATATTGGACATTGTCATAGTCACTCCTCTTCGTATTCTGTATGTTTTCCTGCTATTTTAGTAACCGAGTGCTAGAAGGTCTTCCGTTGCATCTGTAAAAACTGAAGTTTCATTTGACACTTCGGTGAGCACGTTTATGTCGAAAGCTTCTATTAATATATACTATAAATATTTTATTTCTATAAAAGGTTGAAGTAGAATCAATTTTGTCTAAGATTGCGTTTTCATTGGAAATAACAACGACTTAGAATAGGAATCTCCAACCACATACTCACGATTTGCTCATCGCAGGCTCGCAGTTAGCCCCAGTCATTGGTATTCATATATACTAAAGCGAAATGCGCCAGGCCGAGGCGTTTGTTTCTCAATTTCATTAAAGATTTATTATCATATACCAATTACTTAATTCCATATAGGAATAAGCAAATTCATACATATTTGCATAATAATTATTTCCTTATACAGTGAGGAGTTTATTAATATCTATTCGCACGTGTGCATATTCCGCAGTGCTTTAGAACGAAATATTTATACGTATGGGTAGTGCAATGCCACCCTTTTCATTGTTGGTTCAATAATATTGAAAAACTTCAATAATTGAAGTTTTCTGATTATTTTTTTTAGTTTCATTAATTGTTTTTTTGTTTAATCAAAAAATAAGTACAGAATTTCGTACATTTCACCTTACCGGCTGTTTCTCGATTATTAAAGGATCCTGAGAAATCCCTTCTGTCCCACATACCGCGCTCGCACGTGACTAAACAGTTTGACCCATTCAATCACACGGGCTTTGCCACCAAGAGCACAATGAATAAACTAAATAACTGATGCAATAGAGTTTTCGCAAGCTACACCGTTAACCGTTCCCTCGGCAATCTCCCTAACGAGTATCCTACTTGGAAAACATATTGTCGTATTCGTTACAAATAAGTATGTATTGACATTCATCAATAAATCGTGACCGGGAATAATTCCTATTATGTATAATAATTTATTTTTTTTACCTTGGATATGTCATGCTATTTTTGCTGCCAGACTTTACAACAAAAAAAATGTACTAATCTCTAGAAAATTTCCCGGATACAACTGGGGCGCACATATGATAATCCCCAGCCTGTGGTGATATTATCATCAGAGCTCGCCCGCGACGTGTGCTAGAACGCGGGCCCGTATTGACTGCTCAATATTGAGTTTTCAATCAGGCGGGTATATTACCGGCTCTCGACCCGCTGTATAAATACTTATTCGATTTGTTTAGGCTGTTTAACTTCACTCGAACGGAGGGTCTTTTAATTTGGGGCGTTCGGGTGCGCCCTCCTGACGGGAATAATTACACAGAAGAATTCGGCAATTCGCAACAAGCCTGGCCCGCGATACTAATCGCCGACTGTCGCTGCCCGTTTTTTATCATCAAAGACTTCAAATAACTGCCGAGGGGCGAGGCGGGCCGACAATGGGACCCTCGGCACGTCTGTACACTTAGTTAAAAATAAAATATTCACGTTCGTATCGATCACTTGACGTATTATTCAATGAGGCTTTTGACCTTTAATTACTGCTTTTGTGCACTCTGTGGAACACCTGCTGCAGGAATCTATTTTACTGTATTTTTATTTTGTACTTCAAATAGCGCTGCTGCTGCTGTATTCTAGATATATGGAATGCGTAAAAAATAATAACTCTTACAAGTCTAATTCGGCTTGCCGTATAGTACAGTCGTCCCCAACTCTATGCCCGCGGGCACCATGGCGCCCGCCGACCGTTTTACGTGTGCCCGCCGCTGTGCGACCGCGATAAAAAGATCTCTAAGCTTACAATAAAATGTTATGAAAAAAATTATATTTAGCAATTAAACAGAGAAATATAAGCGGAAGCAATTATATTATCATAATTTTCAAAATATTATTTCTTTTAAAAAAATAAATGGTGCCCGCCGCCCGACCGGCATCCTAAAATGTGCTCTTGGGTGCAATAAGGTTGGGGACCCCTGCTATAGTAGAATGAGATTGTTCCCTCCTTTAAGTATTTTACCCTATGTTAAACTCAACACTTATTTGATCCCAGACTTATAAAAAGGGATTTTCAGTACATTAAGATCTGCTTCAAGATATACTGGGACGTTGACTGTCGTGGTGACGTACTCTACCTATTTTAATTTACTCCATAATACTATCAGTACTGCACCTCTTCGATTCGATGTAATAATCAATCCACACATGCTCACAAACAACAAGTAGGCTTCCCAAATTATCCAAACCGATTAGATTATTTCAAATATAAATATCCTAATTTATTTCTTTATTGTATTGGTATAGCTCCAGCACCACAGCAGAAAAGTTGGACAATATCGCTACTTGTCACGACTTATCACCCAAAAAATGAATTAATTTCATATGTTTTTAGATATTTGAATACTCGATATTTCGTTTACTTCCAATAGTTCTTAGTGTTGAGTAGATTTTTACAAAGTGTGCTGCTTTATTCGGTGGAAAATAAAAAGCGATACCGCGAGTGCACTTTCCGCGTCTATTTCACGGCTGAAAACCGGTAAAAGCTTCTCCGGGCTGACGACTCCGTGCTCGAGCTCGCCTCCCGCTACTTGGGTTTTTCATCAAAATCTCATAACTCTCCTTTATCGTCCAGTCTGTGTAGGGCGGAGTGGCCGATCCAATTAACCTGTGCCTTTCTTTCTGTTGCAGATTAAATTATACGAGAAGCAAGAGTGTCCCGACGAGAGGCGGAAGATCGCCAGAGATATTTACGATAATTTTATAATGAAAGAACTACTGGCGCACGCACACGTGAGTAACCGTAACAGTAATTTTATACATATATATATATATATGAACATTTTCAGCAGTGCAAACGTCACACGTACATATGCAAAAAGCTATATGTATATGTATCTACAACAACCACCAACTTAATTCACGTTGTTGGTGATATATTTGAGATTCTTTTGAGGAGGAAGGCTCTCACTTTTCAGAAATATATAATGTTTTGAGATAAAGGCTAATCTTTTGTGTTTCACTACGCAAACCATTGAACGGTGGCGTTGCATTCGTGCAATACCATAAAATCCGTTTTTGTAAAAATAAAACCGATAGACTGAGTTTTGTCCCAAAAAAGTTAACGTTATTGAAGGAGCTCCCAGCTTTCGTCGTTAGCGCTCGAGTGGATCTCCTGCGGTGCGCTATCTCCTACTCAGGGAATCCCCTTTAAAGTAGTGACATCTCAATTTTCTATTATCATAAAAGTAATGTCTATTACTCGCTCGAGTTAGCAATTCAGCGAGGTACCCCTCGCGAGAGGCGCTCGTTATCGAGCTATCTGCCATCAGCCCAGACGTGTCGGCGAGAGTGCGTCGGAGTCGGCCGGGAGCCCCGCTAATTGGGCGGCGCAGTTATCAATTTGCCGTTGGAGCCCCCGGGCTTGGGGCGGCGCTTCATATTTGCTGAAACCTCGACGAGCACTCGGTGGATTCAGCGGTGACTTGATAGAATAAAAAGTCTAGTATTATTTTATTGATGCATCGTTCTTTTTATTATATATGTGTTTGTCGTGGGACGTAATAAGTAAACAATACTCTTTATTTATTTAATTTTGATTATAAAAAAACGAATGATACAGTCGTGGGCTTTTTTTTTTTTTTATTTTTATAAAGATTCGATGTTTGTATCAAATTCAAGCTGTGTTGCGTAATTAAATAAATTATATATTTAAAACATAATTTACATAGTTTTTTCAAATGATATCTTTTTGAATTGTTATCATGTTTTTCATGGATCTCTATAATTTGAAGGAATGCCTTTTTAGGAGTTTGTGTTAATTGTCGGAAAATAGATACTCGGTATTTAATATAAAAAAACTAATATTTTTGACGTATCCTTTTATTTCAAACGTCAATCAAACTCCTTAATTCAACGAATTTTTATTTTATTTTGTAATACTTTTTCTCAAGTCAAAAAAAAACACAGACTCGGACACAGATTTTTTTATATAAAAAAATAATACATAACCCCTCGGACACGGCGAGTCCACGACGCAATTTGAGAGATTAACGACGTTAATCCAGGGCGCGGTTCCAGTAAGAAGCAAATATTTATGTATATCAAATTTATTTTACAGGCCTGCGCTTCGCAGGTGATATGCGTAATGTTTTCAGGTACACTCAGCAGATATTCAGTGTGACGTTTCAAGGCGACGGCATATCGCAACTCCACTTACTGCATTATAACATTATCTCTAGTTTTGTTTGATGTCTGTCGTTATATCTATACGCTTTATTAGGTGGGCATGATGTGTACTCTATGACAGCGTTCATAAACTGGGGGGAAGATAAACTTCTATGACGCGTCCCATAAAAGCTGTGGTGATATAATGATATGTAGAATAATCTTTCGGAAATTATGGTTCCTTTTTTTGGAATCGTTGTTTTCACGTTGTATTTAGGTGCTGGTCAGCGTTAAAAAACAACTAGACCTAAAACATATCAATATTTTTTAAAAGTTAGTTTTAATTTTTATAAGTTCGAGCGATATACCTATAATACACACAAGTATCGAATAAATAATGTAGAATTTCAATAAATTATTTAATTTAATTTTACTCCGAATAATATAACTTTTGAGACACCGCGCATAACCAGATGATGCTGTGACGACTCTATCGGAGAGAAGAAGCAGAGTTCCGCCTTCGCGAAGGTTTATCGGGGCGCTAAGGATATACAAATGACCAGTCTTTTCACTCGCCGCCCACGAGCGAATGGCGGCTGCGATGCCGATGCACTTTATAAACCCGATAAACCAACAACAGCCAAGGCAGCCGCCTTGCAAGATATGGAGGCAGCAACTCGCTCACACTCCATGTGTATATGAAATATTTACTGCTTAATAGTACTAATTTATAGTGTTAACTTGTACGTATATGCAATTGCATCAAGGCTACCTCTATACAAGGCCAGAGTGGTCTAGAATATAAGGTCGCCTAGGTAGAATTAAATCTATTACCATATCTTTTTTCGGTAACATGAACATCGACTTTTTAAGTTTTTTATAGTATGTATATTGTAACACACGAGCACACGTCAAAATAAAAATATCAATTCAATAAGCAAAATATTTTAATATATTGTAGCTTATCGCGCTATGCAGTTTTATTTCATCATTAGTGGCATTGAAACTACTTGAGACTGTCGTGTTGATCAGCATCCTTATGATTATCTAATCATTACAACTTTCAGTCCCGATCTGTCCCATGAGCACTATTTTCACGGGAGAATTTTCATTTGTGCGTTGATCGTGGCCACTCAACCGCTACTTGGTGACTTAATGCTAGCACCATCGAACAGTTGATACAGCTCGTCGTTAATTGTAAAAACAACGCTGCGCCATGCATATAAATCGGTAAAACTCAAATAAAATTATTAGTAAATTTGTTTTTCTCTTGTGTTTGAGATTCCTTCCGGCCTCACGGTAGAGGAGGCTCCGATCGCACACAGCGCTATAAAACAATACGCGAACATAGTATAGCTTCTGTGTCGGCTGCAATTAACTGCATCGAGACGGCATTCTCGGGCAAGTTGCTTGCAATTTATGGGTTGATCTGGATCATAAATTCTCCGATCCGGGACTCTGCCCCCGCGCCCCCCGTTCTCAGCGGGAGGAGAGGAATTTAATTCCCCGACACGCCGAGACTGCAGCCGGAGGGGGGCGATGTTTCCAATCGCGTATGCATGTGATCCCTCGTGCTTTATTGCCATAGAGATTTAAGACTGGCAAAGGAATTATTACTGATTGAAATATAGGTGCAGGTCAGAGCCGTTGCTTTCCTCCGCGCTCCCCGTATCTGACGGCATCCCTGTATGACTCCGTGTATTTCCTTGTTGCAGGACTACTCCAAGGAGTGCGTGGCGCACGTCCAAAAACATTTGATGAAGAACGAGGTACCTGTTAATTTATTCGAGGTAAGAATGTATTAATTCCCGGTCGTTGTTTATTTATAGTACAAACGCTGCGTTACTTTTTCATTACTAAGAATGCAATAAAATCGTGTCCTCATTTCGCCATTTGTTTTTCAGCCATACATAGAAGAAATATTTCAACACCTCAGGGGAGAGCCATTTAAAAGTTTTTTAGAAAGGTGGGTAATCTCCGAACTTACTTTGTTTAATTGTGCTGATATTGCGATTGTTGTTTTTTTTTTGTTTTTCGCAAGAGATAATAATAGTGATATTTTTTTGCTTACAGTGATAAATACACCAGATTTTGCCAATGGAAAAATTTAGAATTAAATATTCAGGTAAGAATTTTTTTTTTTTTAATTTCTTTAGAAGTTGCCATATAGTAATATGACTATAATAAAGAACAGAAATAATTATGTAATTGACGTTTTTCTTAATACTTTTTTTAAAGCTGTGTGCTTATCCTGAAAATATTTTTTTATTAATTTCTTTGTAAATTTTAGTTTTATGGGATACTATTATAGTTTTTGATTTGTTATCAAAGATTTTTTTTTTGGTAATAAATAAGGATCTGTCGATTATATCCGTTTTTTACTGTACAAGCATCGGTGGGAGTAAACAGACAAGACGTGGAATGATTACAAATTAAATATCGTTTTGTTCGCGTGCAGCTGACGATGAACGACTTCAGCGTGCACCGCATCATCGGCCGGGGCGGCTTCGGGGAGGTGTACGGCTGCCGCAAGGCCGACACGGGCAAGATGTACGCCATGAAGTGCCTGGACAAGAAGCGGATCAAGATGAAGCAGGGGGAGACCCTCGCGCTCAACGAGAGGATCATGCTCTCCTTGGTCAGCACGGGGGTAAGTCCACGCTCACTGCACAGGTCTTCCGCACACCGAGCTGCTTCCAATGCGACGGAACTTGTTATCGACTACTTGACGGTCATGCTTCTCGCTCTACGATGCTAAAATATAAGTTTTTTTTTCTGGTTACAAGATTAAATCCAGTCTTTCGATATTCATCAATATCGCTTGACCGTCGTGAAATTTATTGTATTTTTACTTTGGAAAGGACCAATGCAATAAACCTAAAAAAATAATTAAAAAAAATTAAATGTAGTGATTTATCGTTCTCCCTAAAATTTGTACATAACATATAACTAAATAATATAACTCTGAAAAGGATGCAAAATTTCCCCGAAAATATTCAAGAAACCTAAGGTGGTTTTTTTTATAAGCCTCTCAAAGTACTTAATGATAAACTGGCTGTTAGTGGGCAGCCTCGGTCAATTCGGGACGTTTCCTAAACCATTTACAATCTAATACGATACACGTAACATCAACTCGACAGAACTTTATCTTTGACCCAATTAACTTATACTTCAGATCTCAGTTCCAATAAAACTTAACCTAGCCCAGATGTTTGAATCGAATTTCTTCTCAGTATCTTACTTCCAATGATACGATTTTATTGAATATCTATTGTCAAATTATGCAAGCACCTTCCAGCTAGAGCACTTCCGCTCGGCGCGGAAGCGAAAAAATGTCGCCGCATAGCAGTTTTTACTTTTTATCTCAAATAACTGGATTTTTTGTGTTAGTTTCCTTACACTTTACCTTTTCCCGAAGAGTATTAAATGATTAAGTGCTAAAGCTACTCTCGGCAACCGTATCCGCAACAAAAATAAAGTAAATGTAATATATACTGAACAAGTTCATTCCTCTGGCATATTTTTCTAAGATGCGTCTTTTTGCGTAGGTTTCGCCATATTTTTTGCTGCCCATTTCGATGACTCACCGCTGGAATATTCGGTCTGGCCACGGCTCCCCTCCCCTCCCCTCCCCTCCCCTCCCGCCCCTCCCCTCCTCTCCCCTCCTCTCCCCTCCCCTCCCCTCCCCGCCCCTCCCCGCCCCGCCTGTCACACCGCTAATGTCAAAATAATACAATCATTCTTCCGCACGTAAACAATCCCACCCGGCGGGTCAGAGTTCGTTATTTCCACTGCGCAGATAAAACCTCGTAACAAAATAGGGAAATGTATCGAATTATCTAGATAAAGTATCGGTTTCTATGACAGGGAAAACATAAAAGTGTGTTCATAAGAATAAGTTGTCGGTTTACGATGCGGCACGGGACATTTTATAGCGTTGTTTTGGCCGGGCCAGATTGCGGACACCGCGCCGCGCGCTCGCACGTGCCGCCCGCCACCTGCGTGCCCTCCCGGCGTGCCTTCCTTGCATGCCTTCCCAGCGTGCCCTCCCGGCGTGCCTTCCTTGCATGCCTTCCCAGCGTGCCCTCTCGGCGTGCCCTCCCGGCGTGCCTTCCTTGCATGCCTTCCCAGCGTGCCCTCTCGGCGTGCCCTCTCGGCGTGCCTTCATTGCATGCCTTTCCGGCGTGCCCTCCCGGAGCAGTCCGCCCGCGTGGCTCGCTGCGGGCGCTTGCTTCTCCAAACGCCGCATTTTTCAGCTGCGCTATTGTTATTCGATTCGTTCGGATTATTTTTATACCGTATTCGAATCGGATTAACAATTAATGATACGATGCTTCGGGTTTGGATGTCACTGCCAACATTGAACCGCAGATTATAAATGCTACACGAGTATTACATAAGATTTATTACCTTGCGTGATTCAGAGCAATTATAGTATTTAAAGAAATCGGTTTAGTATGAACCACGTTTGATTACGTACTTCGGTAGTTTACTGTATTATTTATTAGTACACATCGTCTTCGAGCCCTTGTCAGCTGCGTTGATTGGCATCAATAACGAAACATATCACATTGTCCTATGCGCAATAACTTAAATATCTTAGTATGTCAAATTCCCGACAAAATATGCCGTATGTTTGAAAACGTGCTTTTTTATCGCGTCCATCGGACCGCTGTGCAGTGTTTTTAGGAAAGAGAATAAAATAGATAAAGACTTTTAGTATTTTAGTTACTTGTCGTAACTCATTAATTAATCAATGTGAATATCCTCTACGTTCTTCATTTCGGTCAATTTGAACCCATATTGAAGATCTGTGAAAGTAGTTACCCTTCATAAAGATCTGTCAATATTTGTGGATTTGAATTTCAAACGGGTTATCGATTCAAAGCAGATGTGCCAACTTTTAGACCGCCATCATCTTTAGCACTTTAATCCATGGTAGATCTTAACCTTTAAGAAGATGTGCAGTAAAAAGTATTTTACCGGACGATTATATTTAGTTTGCCTTCACTTCCACTCTCCAAAATTCAAACGTTGTATAAAATTGGCTATTCGTAGTTCGTATCAATGAAAAAAACACTGGTGTTAAATTCAGAACGGCTGTATAAATATGATGATAATAGGTAAGGGTAGACTTTTATGTTTACAAAATATAAAGATGGCTGCAAAGCGATCGCTACGGCGTTGTTGTAGGTTACGGGCTTACTTTGGGGTAGCTTTTAGTGGTCATCCCTTAGCGAGGGGGTGATCTGTCAATATGTTCACAGTCGCGCCTCTCCCAGTAACGCGATATGGGAGATCCTCGCGGGGTTTTTCACCGCTGAGCGAACACTCAATATAACGGAAAATACGGACTGTGAGGTAATCGCTCGATTAGCTTTACAAACATTACTATAGAGAGATCGATTGACTACCGCCAGTTTTATAATATAAGGGAAGATTTATTATCTGGAAGTTATAATAACTGACATTAATATGATATTGCATGAATTGGCGTTTTATTTTCGCTTTTTCTTAAAATATATTCTCCACTAATAAACACTGTTTTATTATGCCTCACCATGAACTTTTTTACTCGCAAGCCAAATATCTGTATATAAAGTTTATTAATACATTCATTAATCTTTTCTGAACAATTGCTAAATAAAGTTCCTCTCCACCTCTTTTTCGTCTTGATTTTTTTTGCCATTAGTAGAACTGGATCGAGGAAATCACAGTTCGGAGAGTTAAATTGATAAACACGCAGTCATCATCGTCATCATCATTGATGCTCCAACTCCCAGTGGGTCCTGGAGTCCTTTTAGAAAACACACATGCTGTCCCTGCTCTACGCTGCTACCTTCCGGTCTATTGCGGTGGTCTTTGGTTGTACCCTCAAGCATTCTCTATTTTGATATCCTCACATTCCGACGCCTTTCAGGGTTGTTATTCATTATGTGGAAATGACCCGACCAGTGCAGCCTAACAACTTGTATTAATTTAACTGCCTTGTTACAAAACAGAGTCGCCGTCTTATGCGACGCTAAATTTTACGCCCGAAAGTTTCGAGGGCCATTTTACATTTTCGCAGCGTCCATTTTGAGAGTCTCGTAGTCTGCATTTAGCTTTTCTCAGACCAAAACAGCGCCCGCTAGTCAAGAATTCCGTCGTGATTATGTCTTCACCTGCCCTTTTTTGTGCTATTCACAACCGTTAGAAGATGAACTTTCAGCTGTACCAAACGCATAATTGGCGATACAACGTTGAGGAAAGGTAGTCACAGAATCGGCTACGACATGCTTTTATTTTGTTTTGCCCTCGTTTATTTTCAGTCCTTTTTTTAAACACGCATTCATACACACAAAAGTATGAGAACATTCTCGTGTGGCCCAAGCAATCAACGTTTCCTACGGAAATGGTAGTGAGTATCAAAGCCGTACAGAGTTCTAATGCGGGGTAGTTTCATTTGTAATATATCAATAAAATACTTCCGCGAACGTTTGTATCCTTTTTTTGTATTCTGTAAATTTTGTTTATATTAATGGCATAGAAAGTTGCATGTTCTTGTTGCGATTGCCGTTGTGTGTATCCTACCCATTAAGTTTTCATTAATTTTTAATTTTTTCATGATTGGTTTTTTGCTTATTCTCTAAATGAAAAGCACAAAAAGTATTAGTTCGAAAGCTTTCGTTTTCTTTGAATCTGGGGGCTATTTATAAATTAGAAAAATATTTAATCACTCCACCAGTATTCTAGAAGAGAATACAAGGCAGTTATTTAATATTTACGAGTGTGTTTGCCTGCAGGAGTAAACAAATAAGCGATTTGTTCGATGCTTTTTTTAATCGACAACAAAACCAACGCACACCCCGATACTTATCGGAGAATAAAGCGGATTAGCAGTGTAGACGTTTGGAATACAGTCGAATCACGCACTTAAAGCCAATGTCAGTCCAGTCGTAAGATTTTAGTTTCTTGTTGACCCCCGAAGATGCCTTAAAAAGTAGGAAACCGATCGATGGCTCCGAGATTCAATTCACATTATCCAGTATTGATAAGTCTCGTGGGACTTGTTTGCCAGAACTCCTTTACGCTCGGCGTTTATTTTCTCTCTCGTTAGTTACTGATATAATAAAGTTTCAATAAAAATATTTAATTTAATAAATAGTTCGAGCGCACGGAAAAAAAAACAAAGACAAGGGAGCTATGATTTGAAAAGAGTATTTATTTTTTTTATTGAGAGAGTTACAATTATAAAAGGTCTAAATATCTACATATTTTGAAATAATATATCTAACACTCCGTTTTTTTTTATTCATATGATTCAACAGGGAGCATATCTACATCAATTCATAAAATTAATACGCAATCAGCAATACCAAAGTATTAAGCCTTTTTAAATATTCAATCATTTAAAAATAAATTGTCGACATTTACAATATTCTCTTTAATTGAGTATAAAGCGTGTATTGTTGGGCTAAGCGCTGTAATGTAGTTCTAAAGCGATATATGTGAAGATATCTCAATCGCAAGTGCCTCACAGTAGTACATGACATAAATTAGCTCGGTACAGTCGCGAAGGGAGAAATAAAAACCCTGACCCGGCCTCGCGGCCCCCTGACGGGGCTCCGGGGCCCGAGACGGTCCATCCATCGCCCAGAACGGCACCTCGTAAACTCTGACAAACTGCCGCGGGGACTACGGCTTAATAAACAAGCCTCTCGGTCTTCTGAGCGCAGGTAGACAAGATGTTTTATGCTAAATTACTTATCGGCCCTCGGCCGCATCCCCCGACTGGCGTCGGGGACTCCCCGGGACCCGCGGAGTCCCCGAATTTTCCGAAATTATAATATAATATAAATTGAGACTTTTTACAGTAACTTTGTGTGAATAGATCGGTTCATGTTTTTCTTTATTAAATATGAATAGTTGTTACAAGTGAGTGTCTCTGTCCCGGCAGCCACAGGGTTGGACCTTGTTCACCGACCAAATGTTTTTCCGCCGTTTGTTTTGCATTGCATAGTGAGTTGAGTAAAAACATCGGGTATTTACCAGGTGTACTCCTAATTAATTTCCGGTTTTTTTCGATAGATGGTGTTCTGTATTTTGCTTTGCTGTTGGTAGCACTTATATGTCATTTTGTTAAGTAGTTATCGAGTGTCTAAACGGCGTTGACGTTTTCCTAAAAAATTATTTTAGAAGGTTTTTATTGCGTGTCAAAGATGTCTGCATTCGTACCGAATTTTGAACATATGCGCCATGCATTGCTTTTCATGGAAAAAAGTGTCCGAGAGCCACCGTGCGCTTGTGGAAGTTTATGGCAATCATGCTTTAACACTTCGAACATGTGAAACGTGGTTTCGACAATTCAGAAATGGAGATTTCGACCTGAACGACGTCGCATGCTCCGGAAAGCGAAAATCGTTTGATGACGTCGAATTGCAAGCGTATTGGATGAAGACGATACGCAAACGCAACGACAGCTTGCAGAAGCGCTGGGAGTTCAACAGCAAGCAATCTCCAAACGTCTGCGAGCCATGGGAAAAATTCAGAAGTGCGGAAAGGGGGTGTCGCATGAACTGACCGAGAGACAAATGGAAAATCGAAAAGTGACATGTGAAATGCTGCTTCAACGATACAAAAGAAAGTCTTTTCTGCATCGTATTGTTCCTGGCGATGAAAAATGGATTTTTTTAGAGAACCCTAACCGCAAAAAATCGTGGGTGAGTCCAGGTGAAGCATCGACATCGACGGCACAGCCAAATCGTTTCAGTCGGAAGGCCATGCTGTGTGTGTGGTGGGACCACACCGGTGTTATCTACTTTGAACTGCTGAAACCTGGTGAAACTGCGAACGCCGTTCGCTACGAACAACAAATCAAAGATTTGAGCCGAGCAATTGCGGAAAACCGACCAGAATATAAAGAAAGACAGAAGCAGGTGATTTTGCTCCATGACAATGCACCATCGCATAAGTCGAAACACGTTCGCGACACGCTGGAACAACTCCAGTGGGAAATGCTTGATCATGCGGCTTACTCACCAGACTTGGCCCCATCGGACTACTACCTCTTTGCTTCGCTGGGCCACGCACTTTCTGAGCAGCGCTTCGATTCTTATGAAAATTTTCGAAATTGGCTCACCGAGTGGTTCACCACCAAAGACAGTCAATTCTATTGGCGTGGTATCCACAAATTACCGGAAAAGTGGAAAAAATATATAGAAAACGATGGAAAATATTTTGAATAAAATATCTTTAACACTTCTCTTGCAATATTGTGTTTTATTTACAAAAAAACCGGAAATTAATTACAAGTACACCTGGTAAATGAGCAGACCGCGCTGTGGTGGCGCCCGAGCACACGACACGCGCTGCCGGCTTGTGTTTGCTTTGTCGACCGCGAACCTATTTTCGTGTGGTGGAGCCTCACTACGTTTTTGAAAATCGATCAAACATTTGGTACATTGACCCGAAAAAATTGTAGTCATTTCGGCCATATCGATGTATTCGTAATAATTCAGCCAAATCAGGGTTATTTTTTTATTATGTGGCGTCTTTTGAAATGAACTTAACATTTAAGATCAACTGGCATATATTCACTGTTATCATATCGATATGATATGCTACATACAATACTGTGATGGTTATTTTAACTTCATCCTGGATGTCGAGTATGACAGTCCCCAATAGCTGGTGTTGTATGTCTATATGTAGTTGAAGAAGTGAGTCTGATATTAGCACACCCTTTTGCAGACATGATGATCGTTTCCAGCACATACGATCATAGTAGTCACTCTGACAGTCCTCTCTTTCATTTTAGAAATTCTCTTTTTGATTTCTTACGCACCTGTGTCACCAAATAGGGCTATATAAAACCAACTTTCTCTTCAAAATGATCCACTGAGGACACGGTTGAACTGTGGACCTTAATGTATTCTTTGTTTTGGGGGATTCGATTGACTGGAGGGCTTCCACAAATACAATCATTTAATGGATTTGATTTTAAGGCTTTGAAGTCCTAAATGACGTGAATCAGGTTCCTCCTGTAGTTGTTGCGATAGACAACAGCTGTTTCCTATAAGAACCTACCGAGGTTGTAATGCTCTAAATTTTTTTGTAGTTTATTTTCATACTAGTTGCATTGCGTTTTAGTTGTTTCAGACTATTTTTTCATAAGCTTCCACCGAGAGCTTCTCATTAGTCAGAATTCTTACGTATGAACCTAAGCCTGTTAGATGCCTTATTTTTATTGAATTCAATGGTACCTTGTTATTTATTGTGTTTTATTCCATTTCCATTTTCTTTTTACAGAAGTATTAAAAATCACGTAGCTAGTTGGATATAGAATCAAATTCGTTTATTTAATTTTTAACATTTGATAAATCATCAACACATCAATAAATACATATAAATAAATCATCTTCTATCTATGAACTAATGTGCCTAATCATATTAGTAACAATAAATATATAATGTAATTTTTGTTATATTAGTTCAACTAATAAATACCAACTCACTTAATTAAATCATTCGCTTCAAATAAATTCTGTGAATGGATCTTGAATATTTTTGGCATAAGTTATTGTATTGCTTTAATGTACTGGTTTTGGTTTTTTAGGTGGACTGCCCGTTTATCGTGTGCATGACATATGCCTTCCACACTCCTGACAAGCTATGTTTTATCCTGGACCTCATGAATGGAGGTGACCTTCACTATCACCTCAGTCAACATGGAGTCTTTAATGAACCGGAGATGAAGTTTTATGCTGCAGAAGTTATATTAGGTAAATCACTCAATATACCTTACTCAACTAAAAATTGACAGTATTGGTTTTTGCATATTTGGATCATTGAATAATTGAACATCTTGGAATACTTTATTTTTATAATGCAATTTAAAATATTCTGAATCTTAAGTTTAATCCAATTTCGTCTACAATAAATTATCTCAAACAAATTTTTATATGGTGTTGCAGTTTTTTGGTTGAAGATAGGTGTCCTATAGCTCTTACAATCTCACCAGAACATATTTTTTATAAGACTAGAGGAGTCATAAACCATTAGATTTAGACTCCTCAATAAAACATTGCACTTAGAAAAACAAAACGCTGCTCATACTTCATATTATCAATGAAAACAATGTGATATATCTGCAGGAGTGATCCACCTTCTTGGATGGTAAACAGGTAGCCATAATGAAATACAAGTGTTACGGTTTGAATTTTTTAAATTTAAATAAACATACTGAATCATCTGGTTAATGCTCATGCCAAATTTTGTTATGCCATGAAATTCCTAGATTATGAAGCTTATTTTCTTACACAACAATATTTTTATAGGCTTAGAGCACATGCACCGGCGGCACATTGTGTACCGAGACCTGAAACCCGCTAACATCCTGCTGGACGAGCACGGTCATGTAAGAATATCCGATCTCGGACTGGCGTGTGATTTTTCCAAGAAGAAACCTCATGCCAGTGTGTAAGTGCTCTTCAAAATCAACAACCAACTTTTTATAAACTTATTTTTAGTTACAAGGAATGCCTGTGCAAATTATTTTTAGACCAGTCATGACTCGAGACCTTAATTACTTAGCCAAGCGAAATAACTTTATTGATTTGAGAAAGAAACGATGCAATGGTGACGATGTGAAGGTTATTTTATATAAATACCTAAAATTCATTTGGTTTTTCAGAGGAACACACGGTTATATGGCTCCTGAAGTTCTCTCCAAAGGTACTGCTTACGATTCCTCCGCAGACTGGTTCAGCTTCGGTTGCATGCTGTATAAGCTACTCAAAGGACACTCCCCTTTCCGTCAGCATAAAACTAAAGATAAGCATGAAATCGATAGAATGACACTAACCATGGTAAGTATTATATAAATAAACATTTCCAACTAATAAATCACATCTATGTGACTTCAAATAAGCATGAGGTTTATTTTATTTGTTATTATTGCAGAATGTTGAATTACCAGAAGCCTTCAGTGGCAGCTTACGAGGACTGCTCGAAGGTCTTTTACAAAGGGACATAGATAAGAGACTCGGCTGTAAAGGAAATGGGTAATTTTCAATGTTTTTTGCTTATCACAGTAACTTGACATCCAAATGGAGTAGGAATTACACTATTCTATTTTTGCACTTTCAAGTGGTTTGCGAATTTAGTATATGTATAATTAAACAATTTTTTTGCGGTGTTTTGTTATGTGTGAGCAACATGTGATTCTAAAGTTTAATATTCAATAATTGCTAAAAGAAATATTTTGATCACCCAATTGTTTCAATTGGACAGTTCAGATGGAATAATACACCATACAAATATGTTATCGATGGTTATATAGACATATATTATATTAGTTAAAATCTAGTTTAAAGTACTTTTAAAGAGATGTTGAAATTTACCCTTATTATCTCTTAATCCATTCAATTTCTTCGAAATCAATTAACAAGCTTATAGAATAAACACTAAATTCGGAAAAGCATAATATAAGTGTGTGCACTCACCACTGCAGCATACGATACCACAACTCGGTAATTGAATCTCACCTCAACTCTTTGTTTTCATGTCAGTGGAACATAGCAAAAAGTGATTTTATGTGTAATGTTGTGATTTAAAATTGTATTTTCTAGTGCTGATGAAGTAAAGGATCATCCATTCTTTGCTGGCATTGACTGGCAGCAAGTATATCACCAAAAGTATACTCCACCTCTTATACCTCCACGGGGAGAAGTTAATGCTGCTGACGCCTTCGATATAGGTTCCTTTGATGAAGAGGACACCAAAGGCATCAAGGTAATATACATCTACAGTATGTGTTTTCGAAATTTCAATTCCAATTTATGTATGTTGTAAAATATCACGTGAAATTGATTTGCTTCAGCTCACAGAAGCCGATCAGGATCTTTATAAGAATTTTCCTCTTGTAATATCGGAAAGATGGCAGGGTGAGGTGGCGGAGACCGTATTTAAGACCATAAACCAGGAGGCGGATAAAGTGGAGAATAAGAAAAAAGCTAAACAGAAACAGAAGTTTGATGCCGACGAAAAAGGTGGACATTATTTCACTCCGAATAAGCATACTCATGTTAAATATTTTAGTGATTGATTTATCTTCAGTTACTATATGAATTTTACATTTTAAAAAAATTTCAATACCGAATATACACATAGCAAATATTTTAATTCTCAGCATTTTGCTATAAATTTTGATGTGGTTAAGTAAGCATATATTAAGTATGTTTGTAGGTTTTGGTTCTTGATATTCTTAATGTTCCAATGCTACGGGACCATAATGTTGGAATACAATGTATGACAAGCGAAATGCCTCATTACACTCAAAAATAGAGTATTTATATAAAAAAAATATTTATTAGTAGGATATTTCATGACTCAATTTTATGTTCCAGAATCGGACTGTATCCTCCATGGATATGTCAAGAAACTAGGTGGTCCATTCGCTTCAGCGTGGCTGACACGCTATGCCAAGTTGTATCCCAACCGCTTGGAACTGCATCACTCGGAGGGACCTACAGGCAGTCGTGCTCCCGAGCTAGTGTTCCTGGACGCCCTACAAGAGGTGGCTCGTGACCTCACAAGTGTCAAGGGAGAGCAGGCTATTGTGCTGCGTGTCAAGGGTGACACCAAGATCGTGCTTACAAATAGTGTATGTTTAAAATTTCTATGTCAATTGTGATTCTTCTTATCAAAGCACTCACTCAAGATGATTCACTCTATAATTTATTGATTTCTACAATAATACTTGTCAATAGTGTCGGCAGTACACATTTGCCTTTTTTACACTAAAAATGAAATAATATTTGATTGTATTAACATAAACAATGTCATACACAATTTACAAACTACAGTTTCTACATGTTAAATGGTTTTGTATTGATTTGTTTCTAGGATGAAATTGGTCTGAAAGAGTGGGCGTTGTCTCTGCGTTCGGCTCACAAGTGCTCTCAGGAGCTGCTATCATCCATGGCCAAAAAGGCGGGCAAAATCTACGGTACTACCGATGGAGCACGTGACCTCCCCAACCCTGCGGCCAGCGCCAATGGAGCAGGCAACTAGCACGAGCCCCCCGCGCCCCTTCCTGCGCGCGGTGCCAAGATGTTTAGGCGCTCCAAGAGTGCCATGCAACTCATCAAGTAAACCAACACCCACAGCGTGCGACGAGTAATACAAGCAATGACCGTTCTTGTGTAATTCCCCATGTGCAGACTGTTAGCGTGTTGTAGAGATCTTTCTACTCATTTGTACGGTCAATGTACATTACATTTATTGTTGAGATGTTGGAATTGGAGAGGAATATTAGGTGTGCCGATCAGGTATTCCATCGGTATCGTAGGAATATACATTACAATGTGAAATAAATAATAATACATACAATCACCAAAATAAACATTGCAATGATTTTTAATTAAATCGTGTAAATCGAGTATCATGTTTATGGTAGAATTTAAAGTTCGAATATATAAAGTTAAAATAATGATTCTGAAATATTTACTCAATTTTTCTTGTTTTTAGTTTTATTATTTTGTTGCTGCAAATATGGAATTAATAAATTTAAATTTATAAAAATGAACTAATAGTTTTCATGTAGAATCAATCACATTATATTTTATAGTGTTAAATGTTAACATTCACACTATTTATATTTATTGTTATTAAACAGTATTGCTTAATTGAGGTTGATAAAAATATCTGATTTATCATGCTCTAAATTCACACTAATATTTGCTACATTTGAAGGATACGTAGCTAGAATAAATAATATTTTGAAATAATTCCAAACTAATTATTTATGAAGAAAAAGATTGTCGCAAGTAGAATTCTTTTACTCAACAAAGAAAGCGAACCAGAAACTACTCCAGTGCACTGTTAAGTTTGCGAGCTCGGTGGCGACGCAGCCGATGTAGCTGCTGGTGATGTACTTACGGGAATGTCAAATATTTTATATTTTTATATTATTGAATTCCATATTTGTAATAAACTTATTTTTAGTTTAAATTTTTCATTTATATGATTATCTTCACTCTATTGGATTCCTAGACTTTTATATTTTATCAATAACATCTTACATTTTTATATTTTTATAGATAAAGATATTCCTCTATACTTTTTATTAAAGGTATATTTTGTTACAATTCAATTAGTTATTTTTACTGCCATCGATGGTTGCCTCGGGCAAAGTGTTTGTTATTTAAAGAAAAATTAAGTGATTGAAAAATAGTGGCTATAAACTGTGCAATTAATATTCTACAGAGAATCGAGAGTTGTCATAAAAGTTTTATGATATATATAATTATTATAATATTAAAAAAAGTTTTAAAATTTGTTACATATGAACTATGCGAATGGTCTTCGGAAAATTTCAAACAAGCGTGTTCACCGGTCAAATAGTACCTCCAAGGAAGTTTAGGACTATTCAAAGAATGTGTCTGCGGCAGGAACCCCGCGCCTCGTATCCAGTACCTTCACCTCGTACCGTGTGCTGTTCAAAGGCAAAGCGAGTTGCATGGATGCTTGTGGTGACAGTCGAATAATAGTAAACTCTTCCCTGACTGTTTTTGTCAACCTAACTAATTAAAAATCTACTTTATATGATAAACACTGAAAACTAATTATTACGATTGTCGTTAATTAAAAAACTGGAATTTTTAAGTTGTCCTGTGTGTTTTATGTAAAAAATGAAATATTCTGTGGCACATAAATTACGGTAATCTTAGCTATTCATAAAGTCTTATTGACAACAGCAGCATTTTATGAAATTGACATGACATGTTCAGAGAGAAAAATAATATTAGCATTAAACTTGTATATTTTTAGTTAAAAGATATTGGAATCTAAAATTACGATGATATTCAATAATGGTCACTCGAGTTTGATTTCAAATTTGATTTATTTCAAACAAAGCTCAACTAATATTGTGACTGTTGCTTGTATTTATACTTTTGATTTATCAATTGCTTTTTACTGTTGAATAAGAACAAAGAATGTATTCATCAAATCATTGAAGATAGTGTATTGGTGTTAGAGTGTGTAGAATGTCCTAAGGATAATGTGTAATAATATAGTGCAATGAAATTAGACGGGTGACCTTACGCGTAGGTGTAAAGGAATATTGCAGTTGTACAGAACACCTGTGTTGTCTCTCTCGCCTGTCTGCCTCATCGCTGTCTAACCTTTAACTCTAATTATTCATATGGAAATACTTTTATTTTTGTTATATTTCTTATATTTTGTAACATGCATGTAAATTGTTTATTTATTATTAATATGCATTTATTTATTACTTTTTCATTGAAAAAATATCTTTTTCATTTACTTAAGAGTTATGCACTACTTTTAAGGATAGTAGCTTATACTTAGCATATAAAGTGGCCATTTGAATTTTTAATTTACTACAACACGGTTCCCAAATGATGGAATCCCCGCTGAAGAGACTTTCGTCGGTAGGTAACTTGTAAGTGCTAGTTGTGTGCATGTGTGTATAAATGGACCTCGTTGGGTGTACAAGAGACCATTCAAATATGTTATTATCTTAAACATTGTTTTCTTTTACTCAATACGACTGGCGTCAGACATATGTTATGGGTGTATTTATTTGCGCTTTAATGTTGCATATTTAGTTTTACATTTAAGTAATTTCATACTTTAATCTTTTATTGTAGTCATTCTTCATCATTCCTCTACAAAACTAGTCTTTTTAAAAAATTATAACAACTAAACTGGTCAATATCCGATAATATTGTTGATATATTTCTATCAGAACATTACAAAAACCACTGGAAATGTTGTTCAACACTACCGACATACCTGATCATCTTGTGAATGAAAAATTTAATGTAGAAACCCACCAATACTTGAGAAAACAACTCATTTTAAGCAATTGTGTTTAAAAAGAGAGGAAAATATTTAATGTTAAACTTGGTCTGACTATTTCATCTATTTAAGACAGATATTTAAAATCAACTTAGTGAAATTTCAACCACTTATTGAAAGAATAGTTTTATGCATATATAATTATAATTTTTTCGCTTTTTGTATTAGAGTTGTTGTTTAAAAATAAGTCTTGAAAGGTTAGTACGTTGCTAATTATGTTGATAATAGTGTCATGTGGACAATCAGTCTCCATTCTAAAGTTTAAAATCGGTAATCAGTATGTAACTCAATCTATTTTATTCAATATATTATTTCAAACTTAATGTAGGCAGACAATATGATCCATTTGTTTTTTAGCTCTCTCTTTACTGTGTTACAATTTTTAATATCTATTTTTTAAAATCATTTTGTGTATTGATATCTTGTTAATGTTTGTGATGTATGTATTTTTTTACTTAATGTGTGAAATCGTAATTGTTGTATTTAGTGATGAAAGTGTTGTAATATTATCAATTATGTTATGTGTATAATTATTAATTATCATATGCAGATCCACTTCGTGAGCACAATAAATGGATGTTCTATAAAAATATCCTCACCACACATGAAATGATATGTTGATGTGTAATTTTTTCACACTTAGTACATTGATACAAACTAGTTCCAAATAGCTTGGAAGGTTTATTTTTATCATGAAACTATTTGTTGTGGGTTTATAATGGAATATTTATATTTAACATTAATTTAGTGTGTCACGTAAAGTGTGAATGCTCTCACTGGAACAAACACCAATCATAGTAATTCTACAGCTATATACGTAAAAAATATGTAAAAATTAATACTTGGATGGTTTATACTTGGCTGTATATTATTGTTAACTTCCCGTATCAGTATCGTTATGCTTTTTATTAGAAGAGCTTTGGTTATTATAGGCTTTGCACATTTAAATAGAGATATCGGCTCCTCGTTACTCGCTATAGCTAAGATGCAAACTTTCATTATGAAATTCACCTGTCGGCGGTTGAATTAGCAAAGTGGCAGAATATGTTGACGTTTTGGCCAAAGATTAGTAAATGTTAGCATGATGTACTTTAAAGCTGGAATTGTTAGCAATCTCTCGGAAACATATCCATCATTTAATCTGACAAGAAAGTGAAGTATCATAATGAAGATTAGCTGTACAATCTCATCAGCTTGGAGAGCTGTGTAATTTTATTGGGAAATTTTATTTATTAAGAAATTATAATCTTACAAGTATATTATATTAACTTGATTATCAATCAAAGAAAGTCAATTGGATAATTATGAAAAATAAAATATTATTTGGTGACTAGGATGGTTTGTTTTCTTTTTTATTTTCTACATGTCCTTGAAATTTAATTTGTAGTATCAGATTCTACCGCAGCTGCTTTACACTTTCACTAGTCACGCAGTTGTTAGCATTCATTTATTGGGTTTGATTTTATGTTCCTAAGTTCTGTCTAAGAATAGTATTTATTTATTTTTCATTTAGTATGTGATTGATTTCCTGTGAAACAATTTCCTAGCCAATCTGATACCTAAGTACTATATTATTGTATTGATTAATGAGACCTGCGACACTTACACATACACATACTTGCTGGTGAATAATGAAGTTATTATGTAGAAAAGTTTTGTAAATATTGAACGTAGTCGTATCTAATAAAGTATTGTGTTGTTGACGAGGACAATCGTTTTTGAACTGCGTGGCTAGTAGGCTCAGTTGACTCACTCCTTTATGGGAACAAACTAACAATTATTCTCAACTTCTGAAAAGTTACGGATTTTTATGTGCCAAAACTGATATACTTCTAAAAGGATAATAACTACCGGTTTATGAAGAACAACTCCACACTCAGATAACTCGAGAACTGAACAAATAAGCTAACCCATTACTTGAACGTTTGTTTTTCAAATCTGATTATTTATTAAATTATTTTTAAGGGCCATAAAATGTTTTACCGAACTTACAGTTATGCTAATACGACCAAAAATAAAGTGGTGTAGGTTTTTTAAAATACAATAAAGTATATAGTACCTACCTTTGGGTGTAATATTTGAAATAATATGTATGTAGTTGATTAGTAATTGCCAAAAGAAAATAAAACTTTTGTAAATATATTTCATAAAAATCATGTATCGTAGTATTTAAAAATAATTAAAATATGGTAAGTTTTAGCAATGATTTTAATATTCTATACATAATTGTACAAAGTTAGTTTCTTACCGGGGGTATTGCTTAGTCTAATGCATTTAATGTTCAGCGTCTTGTCAGTGATCATAATAGTGTTTTAAATATTTTTTTAAACTGATCTATAGTGACTAATAATCCACCGGGGAAATGATTTGACAGATTTTCAATGTTAGTGGATGTCGCAGTTTTCATTTGAAGCGTTGCACGTCCTCAGAGTAAGTGTAAACTTACAGAGCGTAGATCAATTTAGCAATGAATAACAATACTACATAAAGTATATATTTATATAGCGAGATATTGGTAAATAGTATAACATTGTACAAAGATTTTTGATGATTTCATTTAGAAAGCTGTATACTAGTGGAAAAATATACTCTGAAAATATTGTACCACATCTTAATTTATAATCATACTTATATACTAACATATTCCTTTTCACGCTACACAGATGGATGTTTCATAGACATTTAACTTTAAGGTGATTCAGTCACTAAACCCGTAAGATGATGCAATTTAAGAAAATGTAATCCTCATATGGAAAAATCCTTCTTAATTATTAATGCTTATTGAATAAGAAAGTGATAGCGAGAATAGTATTCGGGTATTTATATCCATCGTTCATCATTCATATTGTTAAATGTTCCTCTCGGAGCTTCAGAGATCTGAATCACCTTTGTTAGTATAATATAATATGTATGTTTAGATACTTAATTGTATGTATGTTTACGTATGGAGGAGCCCTTATTACTTTTTCTATAGACAACTGATTGTTGATAAAGTGCAACATGAACATAGAAGGAACTAGTTGTACATTAACATAAGCTTTATAAAGTCTATGTGTATTATCAAATATTTCGATGAATGTGTAGAGGCTGTGTTTTTTGGAATTATACATATTTGTACCTTGAATGAAATGTTGCATTAGCAACTGCCAACACTGCCTATAATATATTATATTTTATAAACTACAATATTACAGATGTGGTACAAATGCTATTCCTGTTTTTTTTTTTTTTAATAGGTTCATCAAAAAACTTTGAGCAAAGTTAAAATTAATTAGATTTAATTATTATTATGACTGTAGAAGTGATGTACTTCAGAGCGTATTAGATCTACATTGTAGAGATTTCTATTATTTAAATGCGAATATTGTGAATGTTTTACCAAATGAACCACGACCTAATAAAGTTCTACAGGTGCCTATAATGTTTTGTTCTGATTCCAGTACTAATAAGTGTTTTCAGCAATGTACCTAGATAAAAGGTTTTTGATATTCTATATAATTCAACTTATTAGGTCATTGTTCAAGTGTCACTATCCTTATTAGAAGTGGGTATTTATAATTATTTTATTTGTGATTTTATAAATAATGAGTTGAACATTAGTGAATTGTTTAGTTCTGTATTTTTACCATTTGTAACACATCAACATGTTTTTATTCTGTTTTGGCAATGCCAAAGCACTGTACTTCAAATTAAATAAAGCAATTTTAGAAAATAACAAAAAATTTATCTCCACATTTAGCCCCTTGCTTATTTACATTTTGGTTACAAATAAATTAAGATTACATACATGTTTATTTTAAATATAAAAATCAAATTATTTATGGTGTATTTATTTTTCTAAAACAGAAGAGTAAATATTTTCCTTATTTATATTTGTTGATGTGTCATAATGATTTGACAAGGTAAATTTAAGTAATTTAGTAATATAGAGGACATTTTAAAAATATTTGTATGAAATAACAATACAAATGGAGTGGAATGATATATTATTCCTATTTACACTAATATCATGTCTAAATTTAGCGGAAACATATAAAAAATTGGAAGATGCTGAAGAAAAAAAACTGTATGGTTCTTGCGTTGGATTGTTTGTTACTGTTATAATTTTGGGACCTTCAATTATTCATCCTTTTGCTATAACTTTAGTCAATTCTTTTATAATTCTCCAATTGGACAGAAGGTAATCCGTGCATAAAACGAATACATCATTTTAAGAACCTGTAAACTATTAAAGTTTGTTTGGTTTAATCCATGACAGTTTTTTGCAGGTGGGTCCATATTTATAGTTTTATTATTTCATGGTTGCACCTCATTCTTCTACACTCAAACTTAATTCAAGTGCCATGGCAAACGATAGCAATTCAAATGATTATCACATTACGCTTGGTGGGCCTTAGTTTTGAAGTCAACACATCCTATTTAAGAAAAAATCAACCTATCTTTTTAAAAAATACAACTCAACAGAAATTTTTGAGTGCTACAAAAGAATATGATGAATTAATAACAGAACCTACATTTGAAGATATATTTCATTACACATATTGTTTTGTTGGAATTCACAGAGGTATTTATACAAAGTTCAAACCTTTTTAATAAACATAAAACAAATATATTTTTACAGTGTTCATATTCACAGGACCGTATTATACTTGGAAAACATTCAACAATTATTTTAATTTGCCATTTTCACATGCCGGTGATTGCAAAATCAGTTTACCTAATAAAATGAAATGGTTTCCCGTGTGTTTTGCATTTTTCTTCATATTTAAATATTTGTCTCCTTGCTATGTAAGTATTATGATTTTTTTACTATGGAAATTAAAGAATTTTGTGTGACAGCGGCAAGATCATCAAAAAAGTTTATAAAGTTTTAATCTTTATACACTGAAAAATTGTCAAGATGGAAAAAAAAATGCATTGAGCAGAAATTCAGAAGATTTTTGTAGCTGTTATTGCTTTTGGGACATTGAACATTATTATGATATATAACGAGGAATTGAAATTTAATCAATATTTTAGCACTGGAACGAATACTGTTCAATAGGACTAGTGTATTTGGTAACTGAATAGTATTAATTGCCAACAGGCTCATATTAGATTATATATATTTTTTTAATTAATAAGCTTTAATTTTGTGAGTGTAATAAAAGGATATAATATCAAAAGCAGAACCATCACAGCAGTTCAGTATTTTTATGGAAATGTTTGTAATATACCCTTTGTCAACAATTATTTTCTCCTAGTGGTGGGATCTGGGCTAGAATAATACCTCAGCGCCCTGAAAAAATTAATTACCTTGTCTTTAGTCTACTTTATAATGTCAACTGAAATTTAAAATAGCTGTTCATCGTTTTATAAAAATTGTATCACTTTTTAGAAATTTGTAACTTTTCTTTGCAGAATTATGATTTGCAAACGTATTCTCTTATGAATTTACTTGCAAATTTCTTCTACAACAATATACCCCAAGTCTTCATATTATTGATATATCAGCACATGATTTCAACTCTGAATGAAGCAATTTGTATAGAGGCTGGGTTTGTTGTTTATCCCAAGAGTTGTCACGCCAGGCCCGGTGTAGGACCGACCACCAACTTCAGTTTGCTCAAAAATATGTGAGTTCTCAACCTCAAATATTAAAAATTGATCATGAATTATTAGTGATTAGATATAATAAAACTTGTATTTCTAGAGAAAAAAATCCTGAATTAGCTTTTAAAGAACATTACAATTTTGGTGCAATAAAAAATAATGATGACTGCCAGATGCTTTTGGGACGTACAATGCGTAAATCTTTAAGAGGGTACAATATGACCGTTCAATATTGGTTTTGGTCTTATATTTATCGAAGACTTCCTTTTGAAAATAAGATAATCAGGTATAAAATCTTTTATGAAGAATGAAGATGACCTCGTTGATGATGACATTGATCAAAATTAAGCAACTGATTGATAATTATTTTTTGCATATTTTAGAACTTCCATTTCAATGTTTTTCTGGTGTCTATGGAGTGGACCCAAGATAGGAAATTTCATCATGATCTCTACAATTCTCCTGTTTATTTACACTGAAGACAGTATTCATTTCTTTATGAAAGGTTCTTCAAGAAAAATTGTATGTATTGCTTCACTTATTTGTACTACTGTTAACAAGTGATTTTTTTCTGGGAATGATGCTAGTTTT